>OZ012628.1:12298601-15042863 GCA_963942485.1 Pediacus dermestoides | reverse complement strand
GGTCATAAAGAGTACACACTTTAGGAGGAAGGAAATATATAAAGGGACGTGGACTGCACCCAATGGGACATACACAAACCAAATAGATCACGTCATAATAGATGGAGAACACAAACAAGTAATAAAAAATGTAAGATCATGCAGGGGAGCAGATATGGACTCGGACCACTGTCTAGTAAGAATCGATCTAAGGATAAATCGAACAGAGAAAAGGAAAATATACCGGAAGATCAAAAGAACATTTGACACGAGTCAATTACAAAATCCAGAAATACAAAGAAAATACCAAAAACATATTAGAAAGAGTATGCAGGAAAGGGTGAATCAGCACTATACAGACGTGAATTTAGAATGGGAAGAAATAGAAGACATCATTCAAACATCAACAACAGAAGTAGTACCAAAAAAAACAATATCCGAAAAAGAAAACATGGTGGGATGCGGAATGCACACAAGAAACGGAAAAGAGGAAAAGACTCAGAATGATAGCAATACAGACAGAGGAAGAGGTGGATAAGGAAGCATACAGAGAACAGAGGAGAATTACAAAAAAAGTATGCAGACAAAAAAAGAGAGATTATAACGGCAGAAAAATCGAGGAAATAGGAGAATACTATCACAGAAAAGAGGTGAGAAATTTTTATAAAGAGGTAAAGAAAGAAAAACAAAGAAGGGATACCACAATATTTATCAAAGACAAAAGCGGAAACCTTTTAGGAAATGATGAAGAAATTAAAAGAAGATGGAAAGAATATTTCCAAGAGATGCTAAATGATGACGAACAAAATGAGATAGAGGAAGAGCGACAAAGAGAAGAAGAAGCAGACTCAACAGTCGAGGATCCAACAATACAGGAAATAGAGGAAATTATAAAAAAACTGAAAAACAACAAGAGCTCAGGGAAAAACGGAATAACAGCGGAGAACATCAAATATGCGGGAAAAGAAATGACAAATAGAATATACGAACTAATAGTGAACATATGGAAAAGAGAAGAAATGCCAGCAGAGTGGAAAAGCGCCACCATCGTCCCAATTCTAAAGAAAGGAGACGTAACAGACTGTAATAATTACAGAGGGATCTCGTTGCTAGACGTTGTATATAAGATAATGGCGACACTTATAAAAACGAGGATGGAAGTAATTATTGATCCACAAATCGGGGAATACCAGGGGGGATTTAGAAACGGAAGAGGTACCACGGACCAAATATTCACGATGAAGGAAATAGCAACTACATGTTATGAGTACAAAATTCCACTTGCAGTCTTGTTCGTCGATTTTAGGAAAGCTTACGACTCTGTAAATAGATTTAGAATGCTACAAATGTTGAAGGAATTTAATATACCAACCAAATTAATCAGATTGCTCAAAACAACATTGGAAGGAACATCAAGTAGGATTCAGATCAAGGGGGAACTAACAGAAGAATTCGAAATAGAAACAGGGCTCAGGCAGGGCGATCCATTGTCAACCTTCATATTCAACGTAGTTCTGGAACAGAGAAGGAACAATTCTGACTAAAAGTCACCAACTCATAGGTTATGCTGACGACGTGGCCATACTGGCAAGAAATTTGAAAGAATTAGGAGAAATTACAAGCAAAATGGCAGAAGCAGCACAAAATATGGGACTAAGGATAAACGAAGATAAGACCAAGCTAATGAGAATAGGACAAAAAACAACAGAAGACAGACTAGTGGTAAAGATAAATAAGACGAGGTTGGAATTTGAGGAAGTAGAAGAATTTGTGTACCTGGGGTCACTACTCACGAATAGAATGGAAGAGGAAAAAGACATAAACATGAGAATACTGAAAGCCAACAAAAGTGCAGGAGCCTTAAATAACCTAATAAGGTCTAAACAATTATCCAGGGGTGCCACACTTCGTCTTTATAAAACAATAGTAAGACCTACAGCAATCTATGGTTGTGAGGCCCTTAGGAAATGGGAAAGGAAGATAATTAGAAGAATAGTAGGCGGAAAGAGAACAGAAGAAGGATATAGAAGAAGAACGAACGATGAGATATATACAATTTTCAAAGAAGCGACCATAGATGTAGTAATAAATACCAGAAGAATGCAGTGGCTAGGACATATTGAAAGAAGGGAGAACAATAGAATAATAAAGAGAATAGCGTGGAAAGAAGCTATATACAAGAAAAAAAGAGGAAGACCGAGGAAAAGATGGAGAGATGCAGTAGAGGTGGAACTAATAGAGAAAAACATAACGAATTGGAGGATGAAAGCGAAAGACAGGAAAGTGTGGAGAGACATTACCAAGCTCTGGGCCTAAACGGCCCGCAAATAGCTTCTATATATAATTGTATCGTATAAGAAAGTCATGTGTTGGACACATCAGATATTTTATTCACTCTAAAGAGTATGTTTTTAGACCCAACTAGAAAAAAATTGAACAAATCATATTGCATTTTATCCAGAGATTATAGTAGCATGAATTATTCACTCATTTTCGTCTTGGTTATGAAAATAATTAGCTTGTAACTTGGATGAGGGAAACTCTATAACTCGGAAACTAACCATCAGATTTAATTTTTCTTTGCAGATTATCCTTAGTTTTAATGTGCTCTATAACGCCCTGTATTCCGAGTGCGCCAATTACTGATCACCCTGTATATACATTTATATATTTATCTCAAAAAATAACTGAGTTTTTGATGATTTTCTTTTTATGTCACAAATCTACACGAAAATGGTCACTTTATTTGCGTGAAATGCGGGGAGAAAGTCGCCTTTTTAGGGTAGTCGCGGAAAATAGGGAGTGGGGGTAACATTTCTCACTTGAGTAGCTATTCCCTCCCTGATATGCGGGAGTTATTTATGTTTGTTTATGGTTGTCAAGGTGATTTTCTCATCGCACAGTGTCAAGAAAAATGTCAGTGTTGCTGTTATAATTTGTTCGCGCGTTTCACGCAAAAAAGTGGCCCTTTTCGTATAGGTATGAGAAAAAATAGAGTATGCTACACGGTAGGAATTGATTCTGCCTCGCATTCTTGCGCCCTCGCTTCGCTCTGGCGCAATTTTCACACTCGTCAAAATTTCTTAATTCCTACCTTGTTGCATAAACTACTATAGTTTCTTATTCTTCATAGCCTACTTATAAAATATTTGACTGAATTTTTGAAAATTGTCATTTTCTAGCTTAATATAGAAAATAATTACAGAGTGTTTTATATATATTTTTTTAAAGCTTATGACAAGCTGGATCCAACTAGTGAAAAACATACAGGGTGTTCCATTTAAAATATCATAAGTTTAGTAAATAGGTATCACAAAAATTCTCGCTTCTAAGATAAAACTGAGTACGCCACTGGATTCTACGTAAAAATCTGTATAAGATGCAGTTTTTACCTTTCCAATATCTTCAGCTGTTCCCGAGACACGAGGTATGCCCTAAAAGTACAAATTTTCAATTTCGCCCTGTATCTCAAAAACGAAGGGAGCTATGAAAAAGCCGTTGACGGAATCTTTCGCGAAAACCGCATCTCTCTATCTCTGATAGTAAGCGAGATACCCCACAATTACAACGAAATCTGGACACCCTGTACTTCCAATTGCGTTTAAAAGAATCATCGGTTATAGGTCTATTTTATGAAGTATTTGAAAGGACAAACCATCAATTGCCTCACGAAGTTCCGCTATAGATTCATGTTGTGTCTTATACACTTGATTTTGCATAAAATTCGACAAAAAACAATCCAAAACAGAAAGATCAGGAAGGAGATCGTGGGAGCCATCTCTCACAGGCCCATTGGTACATATCCATCTCTTTTAGATTAAAAAATTAAAGCTAAAATAGCCATAACAAATTTCTTTCGTTTCGTAAAAAAGTAGGACACTACAGTGAAAACCGCAACACTCTATCTTTGACTCCAATACCTCCAAAAAGTGTCGAAAATGGGGCACCCTGTACTATAAAATGTGTCACTGCCACTTGAGCTCTCAATAAAAAAACTAAGGAAATTTGAGCCACTGTAATAAATTTGTATTAAAATTTCATGATGAATTAATCACATTCAAAAATAGAACACTATCTTGTTTCTATTATTTCTTATGTAAAAGTTTGGGTTTCGCCCCATATAATATGTTTAATTTTTTCGGTAGTTTTAATTTGATTTTTTTGCTAGGTAGTAAAAAGATAAATTTAAGAAAAAACACATTTAACAACACAAGACTAGTATTTTTATTGTTAACCATAATTATACACCATTACTGGAAATATAAAAATTATTTTTACTTTGAGATCTCTAACACAGTCCATAGTTTGCAAACTAAAAAAACATAAAAAACACAAAAAATAAATAAGCTTGTTCATTTTCTCTTCCATTCTGTTGTCTTCCTTTGATGCGCACATCTAAAAAAATACATTTATTGTTCTAATGGTAGCGCGCGCGCACAAGTCAAAACAACACAAATTTGTCCTTTTTCAAGCATAATAATAACCAAAGAAACAAACGTGCGTTTTATACTTAATAATAAATAGCAAATCACACGCAATTTTTAAGCACATGGAATTTAAACAATTATTTTTTTGTCAATAATTAATAGTACACTGTTGATGGTTCCTTTTTACAGAAAAAAGACACGAAAAACATTTTTTAACAACACACAGTTAAGTTTGAAATTACAAAAAGTTTCCTCGGAACAAACATATTTTACATCAGGCAACGTTTCAAAGGAAAAAATGTAGGTACCAATCACAAGTTGCATAAAACGAAAACTTGTATGTATCTTTATAGTGTTAAGGCGTTGTAGTTACAAGCTCATACCCTGTGTTGCTCGGATTATTTTAAAGAAAAACTATGTGATTGGTACTTTTTTCCCCATTTATGTACAAAGTTTCCACCGTATCAAAGGGATTAGATTAAAGCAAGGTTAACACTCAACACTTACTTGTACTGGTTTAAGGAATATTCATAGTACCCTGCTTATATCTGCGTATGTGTGTGTGTGTTTTTCTTTAATAAATTAGTTTTCTTTTCTGGATGGATTACACTTTTGAGCAATATAAGATTTATGTACAGGTTGTAAGAAAATTAGTTAAAACAACGTTCTTACAAAGCTCATTGTAAGATATAATAAAATCAGTAGAAATTTGATACCTACATTGCGGTGCGAATGAAAGTTGGAGCCTTAAAATTCAAATACAATCACGATAAAACTTTCAAATAACCCAGATTTAAAAAAAATTTAAAATACTACAAATAATAATAGAAGAATGCCCGAAAAAAATTTGGACTCCAAGTTTCATTCACAATGTACAGGGTGTTCCATTTTCGATGGAAATTGGGATTTCATCTAAAAAAATATTTTTGCAATCTCAACGTTGATTTTTATGACAAACTTATTGGTAAATATCACAATCTTGACATGTCTGACCACTATAGAGATACCTTTTAAAAACTGTCATTTGACTAATTTTTAATAAATAAATTTACAAAATCTAGTTTTTAGTAAAAAATTGTTTTTTGATGGTCTGGAAAAAGTATGGATTTTAAAACGAAAACGAATCAAGACACGTGCGATTAAAATTATAGCCCTATCACATCGATTTTAATGATACGAAAGAACTTTGTAAAGATATCTGATAGATTTTTCTGATATCAAACGACTTGTCTGGCTAAATCCGCCTAAATAAACATTTTTTTTAAGGAAGGACCAAATTTCCCATGATTCTGTCAGAACCTTTCAAAATTTACTGTTTTCCTTTGACCGTCTAAAGTAGGTACCGCTGAGCTGAGTTTCATAAGTGATAAAGGCTTTCCACCTGCTTTAAGCACTGCATAGTATCGAACGATCAAATAAATTAGTAATCGAGTCATCCAGGGATTTGAATCCGTATGTTTTGAACTATTTTAGCTTTCAACTGATATTTTATTGTAATGCAGTTCAAGTAACTACAATCATACGATTTCGGATTCATGGATGACTCGATTACAAATTTATTTGATCGCTCTTTATTTATGACGTTAGTATAAGTGAAAAAAGTGTCTTATTCAACCATTCCTTTAGAAACAAGTCAGAACTGCTTTTGCTTGAAACAGTTAAAATGAAAACACAAATTATCTAGTACAAAATAATCAACTATACGCATAGTGAAATTTCTGCTCAAATATCTCAATACTAGTTAAATATATCAAGATATGGTTTCAAATAAATTTTTTAACTCTATGATCGAAAACGGAACACCCTTTTATTTTGACTAATACAATAATAAATACCAGTGTCCTGAATTATGGCAACAAAAACAAAATAACAAATCAATAGAACTATAAACAAAACCTTTGTTTGTACACATGCTAAATAAATAAATAGGGAAAATTAATATGATTTCTTATAATTATAAATAATTGGTTTTGCTTTGCAGTTTGATAAACCTATTAAATTCCTTCAGCGTCAAAATATACATAATATAATATCTACTATTTACACCTATTATTTGTCACACAAATTTGACGGCACTTATGCATGCGTTTTATTTTTAATCAATTGCACAATAATTGTTAAACATTTAACCCAATACACATTTTCTAACTTTAATCAACATATACATTAAAGTAAAAATGTATAATAATAATAACACAATAATCACCAACAACTAAACCAGTGAAACAAACCCATAATGGTCCCTCTGTTAATTAATAACCAAAGCACAAGAAACCAAACGAAGAAAAAACAAATCACTGGAAACTAATAATAAACTTGGTGGTTGTATCGGAAAGCTAGCTAATTTTCGGACGTTTTGTTTGATGATTTTCTGAGGGACTGACGCAACCTAGTTTAGAGTTCGCCAGGTTATTACCGTTTAGTATCCCTTCGTTTCCGTAGATACTCAAACTGTTTTGCATAATATCCTGTTTCTAAAAGAAAGAGAACCAAAAAATCACCTTCAACTAGTTCCACCAAAGAAAAAAAACTTACAATTCCCTCAAGGATCACCGCAATAGGAACAACACCAGTCGCTTCGGCCACTTGATGCTCAATCAAATAAAACATATACTCGTCATACAGTAAACGTATCAAATGAAAAGATCCAAAACTGGCAGCGGAGCGCAAAGTTAAATCTCGTATCACCATAGAGCTACAACGAAACAAGATGTAAGTTATAGTCTAGCTTCATTATAGTTTGTTTTACCTGTAAAAGCTCCACTTCAACAGGAACTGACGAGCGGCTTTAGAAAAACTCGGTTTCCCTTCGAAAGGCTTCAAAGCGCTTTTCACGACATTCTTCAACCATGACGCCCATTGTTCCAACGAGTTTTGCTGTTGAAGCGTCAGCTTAAAGTCGTTTTCAAATCGCGCGACTATATCGTTGTCACACTGGCAAACCCAAGATGCCTGTTCACGTACACTATGAAAATCAACGCGATTTAAATCAGTCAACATCTGGGCGATTTGTCCGCCATTATGAAGCACTGCTCTAGCAGCTTGAGCCAAGTGGTTCAACGAAGTGTACCGCCTCAAACTAGAACTAAATGCCGACACAGCAGACAATTTCACTGTGAGCATGGCAGCAGGAGCTCCAGCCATGGCGCTCGTTAACCAATTTTCCAAATCTGAAACCGAGTTTTGTAAAAAAAAGTTTAAAGTTGAAGGATGTTTAGGTTACTTTTAGCAAAGTTTCGTATAGACTGAGTGAGGGTAGCTGGAATTGGTTTTAGGACATCCGGGACTAGAACTTGAATTAGATTTTGGTAGAAAATCAGGTCGACTTGGCGGATAAATTGTTGAACGGGTTCCACAGAGCATAAACTGAACAACTTGGACCTGAAAGCGAGGTGTGTTTAGAAAAAAACTTAAATAACAGTAATTTTTCTATAAGTGCATGAGACGAGTTTTTTCTATTTGATTACAAATTTAAAAACTTGTATAGATCATTTACGACTACTTTTGTTGCTTACACACATACGTGTTGACTGTAGCTAATAAAAAAATAAAATACAATAATGACATATTTTAGACTAAACTATAATAATTGACTAATGCCCAGTTGCATAAAAGCGAATTAACTAATTCCGAGATTAACTCGGAGTTAAATCATAGTAACGATTATTAACAATAATGGTTGCTATGCTTTAACTCTGAGTTAACCTCGGAATTAGTTAACTCGCTTTTATGCAACTGGGCATAAACAGTTATATTTTCTTTTTCATTTCTGTATAATAATCTAAGCAAAAACCCAAATTTCGTTACTTGGACAAATATTTCTCCTCTTCGCACTCATCACTATTGTTATTGTACTGAGATCGCCAAAATTCTCTCCACAACGACTCCACAGTTCCAAATTCCAAACTGAGAATGGCATCCAGAAACGCCTCTAAATGTTCCCGATAAATCGATCTAAAACCACACAAGCGTTACAAAAATAAAAACTCAACATCGAAAACTTACTTTAGAGTATCAACATCATCAAAACCACAGTCATCAGGCAATGGCTCAGTGAAATGAATATCGGGAAAAGCTGGAATAGCACTACTTCCATCCCCCAAATACGTAATATGCTGCGACAAAACGCTGACGCTAAGCGACTGATCAGAAGCGTCTGAATTGCGCTTAAATGGTCTAACTGTTCCTTGGGCTTTTCCGGTGGAGTTTGAGGTTAATACTACGCGACTGCCAGAGTCTTCCATGTTCATCAAGGAGGAACCCGGTTTTACTCTTATACCATAATAGTGATATTTGGAGTTGCCCCTAGAGGAGAATAAACCTTAAAATTTGAACACCTTTACTTCGAAAAGTTTGTCAATGATATTGTCCCTTAAATTGATATTTTTTTTATCATCTATAAACATACTAGTTAAGCAATATTTCATATAATTTTGTTTAACTGTATTAACCAATAGTGAATGAAGCTATTTTAAACAAAATTTTACGAAACTACAACAATTGTTGCTATGGCAAAAAATTTTGGCTTACCGCTAACTCTAACTTAACAAAATTCTATACAAACGAACATAAATTCCAAAAAACCTTTCAGAAATGATGCCAAAAGACAATAATAACAGTAAACTTTTATTCCATTAATTTAATCAAAATAGTTACCTCGTTCCCAATCTTCTGGTCCTCAAACCCAAAAACACGGATCTAATCAACTTCCCAAATGAAGCAGCATTGACTGGCTCCAACTTGTTCTCAGCGCAATGTCGCAAATAATGTGCATACAAAGTAGACCTAGGCAAGGACACTCCTTCAGCCGTTTCATAATTCTCCAACAACCATTGCACCTGCCAAGGACAATCTTATTCAAACAAACTACAAATTTTGGTCTAGCAGATCAAACTAAAGTTACAACAGCCCTTTCTACTATTTAGTTAGTTAGTTCATTAATAAGAAATTTGAATGTCACACTGAAAGCACAACACTTACAGTGGCAGGGGATACTCGGGTGGCATGTCCTAGAGGCGACCCAACATCTTCACCAGATACTTGCCCAGAAGACTGCGTTGCATGCACAGTGGCTGTTGCCACATAGTTTGTTTCCTGTACCAAGTTAGTAAAAAGAAAAGCGGCCATAAGCGAGATATATTATTACTGAGAGAGAATTGACAAATTTAGTCTACAAGATTTTCCTCAAAAAGAATTGGAAACAATTTAGGACTTTGTTAAAAAACGAAAATACGTTATGTAAAAAGTTGGTTCCATTGTAAAAAAATAAGTAGTAATACGTCTTTCGTTGTAATGTATTTGAAAGGGGTTATAAAAATTAATAAAGAAGTACTGAGTTTAGATTTTTTAAAACTTTTACGCCTCAGAAAGTTTATTTTGTTATAAACTGAAAAATTTTCTGATTTATTTTTGCGAGTTAAGTTACCTTTGTTGTTAACAAAGACTAGAAGTGAATTATTACAGGAAGAAAAACTATAACATCATAGTCAAGACAAATCTTAAAACATGTGTTTGAATCAATGGAGCTCGTTTCACTGTTAAAGCCCACAAATGTGAAAACCTTGATGCCATAAAAACGTTACAGGTGAACCTGAGAAAATTCACTTATTACTGTAGTACTTCCTATGTTACATACGTTTATAACTTATATAACTTGTAACTTTCGTGAATCATGCTCCTAATCGTGCTTAACAATGTAAAATAATTTGACTTGACCGTGACCGTACCAGAAATTTAAAAATATCAAACTGTTAGCTCAAAAATATCTAAAGTAACACAAAACCTCCAAGCTGTTAGTTTTAGAACCCAAACATAAACTCTAAACCTCAACCACTTCTAAATTCCCTTTCACTACTAAAAGCAGCATCAAAATACAAAAGCACCAAACTTACAGCATTCGTAGTTTGCGGTGAGTTCCTCGTCGACGTAATCAACGTATCACTGTCCACTGCCTGTTGCACCACATAGTGGCCACCAGTAGTACTATAACCAACAGCACCGGTTACCGCTGTAGTACCAGTGTTGGTTGCAGCATAGTATTGTCCTTGTCCAGCTGAATAAAGCGTTCCAGATTCTCCAACAGTATAAACCGGATACGCCCTTAAAAAAACCAAAAGGTAAATAGGAAACTGCAGGGAATTTTCCGGAAAACTTACATTTGTGCTTGCCCACCGTTAGTTTGGGAAGCATAAATCTCAGACTCGACATATTGTATGTGATAACCTGGATGCGAAGCCACAGTTTCCCCTTCGGCTACTGAAATAAAAGAAAATACCAAAAACAAATTTTATAAAAACCAAACTTAAATTTCTATCGAACGGTTTGACAAAGAAACAAATGTGGGAAAGTCTATTGTAAAATAGGGAAAAAACTCGGGAAAAATTATGTACAATTTAAATGCGCCCGGTTCATTCTTTATTAAAAGAGAGATCTAAACCAATGGAATTGGAGTAGGTTGTGGAAAAAACATAAAATAGTGAAAATAGTAGTCTATACAGGGTGTTCCACTTTCTTGTAGCAGAACTTAACAGTTTATAGAAGAAACGATATAAACATTGTAGAACGCATTATTTGTGATATACAGGATGTTAATAAAGATGATTTAGTCATTTACACCTATGGTTGCGTCGATCTGTGAACACACTGTATATCTACAAAAAATATTGGAAAGTTAAATATTTCATGGTTGGTCAGGGGTCAGGGGTTCCCGGGGAGCCTAAATCCACCAAAACCTTATTCTACTAGGAAACTTTGTTAGATTTTGGAGGGCTTAGGGCACCCCTATAAAATATTTAGATTTTCCATATTTTTTGCCACTTTTAATGCTCTTCTTTAGTGGACTGACTAGACTGTATTAATTTTATAAAATTTCAGATCTCTATCTTAAACCGTTCTGGAGATAAACTCAAAAAGCTTATGGAAACATTTTGAACACGCTGTAGCATATTTTTAGGAATTTTTCTTCTTGTCACCTGTTACAGTTCTGCTACAAAAAAGTGGAAGATCCTATACAATTTCTTCTTATTTTCACATTCTCACTAATTCCAATCAAGCTTAAACATGTTACTATCATAAAAAAATCTGTTCTGCTGCTCGCCATCAAAAAATAAAACTGCACTGGTGTGGGGTGGACACACGACACGACTGTTGCAACCAAATCATGCAAAAGTAATACGCATACAACATACAACACATAATCCCCTCTTGTTACCTGTTGCCAAAGAGTTTCATGGACAAGAAACAAGAATACAGGGGGATAGATAATTTCTGATATAATTTGAGATGATGCACGTGCGATGCACCTATAATCCGATACAAACAGGTGACGGGTGTCTGGCACACGTCGCATCTATTGTCTGTCTTACGTGCATCCATCAAAGGTAATTAAATTGACAGAAAACTCATATTTAATCCGAGGGAAAAAATAATTATAATTACAAACAGGTACTAGGTAATAGATCAGTTTCGAGTTTAATTTCTGTTTGAAATTAAAGCATACAAGGCAGAATTTGTGCGACGATTTCATGCCACAAAAACAAAAATGTATTATTATTTTAAGGAGTGCTCTTACCTACGGTGGGTTGTACTGGTGTTAAAGAAGCATACGATCTAGCTGCAGCTTCTATTGTAGGCGTTTACAAAAAAATCATCATTATTATTATCATAATTATACAACAGTTTTGCTTTTTTCGTGACAGTAACAATAGAAACTTGTTGTATGGAAATATTTACTCTGAAAATTTTGCATTGTGTACAGTTCGCAGTTCAATATATTTTATGAAAAACTTTTTCATAAATTTTCTACAAGGGAGAGGGTGTCGATTTTACTTGAAAAACAATTTAAATGAAAACATTCATAAATAGAATCCCCATTTAGTACTCCTATTAAATACCAGAATCAGTTAAAAATTCAATGTTGTGGCTGGGAGCATCAAATTTTTGTGTTTATTTTTTAATAAAGCAGTTAAAAAACAAGTGGGTTTATACAGGGTGTTCGCGCGAATGGCTCACTATTGCTAACTTCCTTATTATTGGAGCTACAAAGTCGGTTAAATTAGAAAACTAGGAGCATTTTTTCCACTGATTACAATTATGAAAACAGAAAAACAATTGAGTAACGCGTTCACGAGTTATTTTAAGAAAATATTGTATTTTCGTAGAACATGCATTAAATTCTGCACCAAAAATTCTCTTACCTTTTTTTGATAATTTAAGCCTGTCAAATAAGCAAAAAACCCGGAAGTAATATTGATAAAGTGTTCAAAATTTGATAAAAGTTATTAATTGATATTATGGAATGGAAGTATAAATTTTTCCAGCCAGCAAACATTGAGAGGATTGTTCAGTTACTGATACTAATCAACTAAATCTGAGTGTGGCAAAATTTTTCCGAGGGTCATGGGTGGAAAATACAAATGAATTGAATTTATTTTTCCAGTTATGAATCTTTTTGATTTACTAAAGTAGATCATAAGACTTACAGAAAAAGCAATCTGGCTTACCTCCAGTTGTGGAAAGTAGGTCCGGGTGAACTGTTTCCATAAATCCGCTAATCGGAAAATCAGATCGATTTCTCGGATACGTTACACTTATTTTTACATGTTTGAAACTTATTATACAAATTGATATTATCATGGAATATAGTTTAAAATAGGTCTGGCTGATTTATAAAATTACCAAGTGAGTCTGGCGGCACCTTGAAATTCACAAAAATAAAAAATTATTGCACTTATTTTCACTGTGCTGAAAATTTTTCACATGATGGTCTGTACTATAATACCACGAAAAAAACCAATGGGGCTATTATTTTCAATCACCTACGTCTCGCCAGACTCTAAATAATTCGTTATGCTCTGAAATTCGTAAAAACTTTTTGGGTACTTATGTCTGAAAATTTTGAACTATAATTCTCGACAATACGCCAAAGTATTAAATTATTAAATGCTTACCCGCTGAGTTAGGTATAGCCCCTTAAATTTGGGATCCTGAGAAGGTTTTCATTTATTATCTCCGAAACTGTTCAAGGTAAAATGATGAAATTCACCACATCCACTAATGTTTTTAGGCTTAATAAGATAGAGAGTAAATTATTTCGAAATTTTCCCCAGAGGTGGATCAAACCTGGAGGGCGGGGGGTTAAAAAAGGATTTTCGGACCCATGTTCATCTCAGGAATCACCCCCCTGAAATATTTTGGTGTATTTCTGAAACACCCTGTATAATCGAACGTATACATATACATATAATTGAGCGAGCCTTATGAGTATTAGACGAATCTGGTAGGGCTTTGGTGATCTCGCATTATAGCCAGACTGTATTTTAAGCTATTGTTATAATGCAAACTGTCATCTGACAAATTTTCAGGACTACCAAAATAAGTGCAATTATTTTTTAATAATTTTTCAGTTTTTCACGTGCCAGACATATTTGGTATGCCTACACAGATCAGCCAGACTGTCTTTTTACTGAATTTTAGTACACGACTTGTTAGTAGAAGCATTTTCATTCCTATCAATGTTTGCTAACTAGAAAAATTAGTACCAAAAAAATTCACTAGCTCCTGGACTATTTGTTTATAATATTTTTTCATATCTCTTATTGTTTAACTAATATAGCAGCGCAAAGTGGAAAAAAGGAGGTAAGTCGAATTTTTTTGCATTCTTAACATAGTTTTATGAGTGAAAGGATTACTCTTTGATTGAATCATTAATGATAATTATGCAATTTCCATAAATATTGCAATAACAGTTAAATTGTCACTGCGAAAACGAAAATTGAACCAACAGATATTCTCATTACTATACGCATCGTTCCAGTGGAAATTTTTTTGTGAATAGTTAATAATTTATAAACAATTAAGCGCCCTCTTGTATCTCGATGGTTTTTCACGGTTTCTGTAATTGCTTGGGTCGGAAATAGAGGTACCTAAGGTTCACAAAATTCGTGCCTTGTTAGTGGCTCGTCCTCTTTAATGCAGAAGGTTCGGTGTTTTCATCGTCTAAATCTAGCACCTCTGATTCGTCTCTAACTGTTTTGGTGATTGGCCTGCTTATGGGTACAAAAGTTGGACTTTCATCCTCGATGTTGTCTTCTTCGGATGGGTTATCAATTTTGGGAGCATTTTTACCACTTTAGCCGTTGCATTTCTGGCGAATAACATGCAGTAACAGTTGAGACCGGTGCAAGCTATGCCGCATTTGTCGACCGCAAGAAATTAATTTCAGCAGTTCCGGTTATTGATATCACAAATTCAATAATTATTATTGATTATTCAAAGAGTAATCGTTTCATTCATGAAACTATGATAAAAATGTGAAAAAATTCGACTTATCCTCTTTATTTCACTTTGTGCTGCTGTATTATTTAAACAATAAGAAATATGAAAAAATGTTATAAACAAAAAAAGGTGTGGAATTTAATTCTATACAAAGTTGCTCTTGGTAACTTTTTCAAAAAAAGTGGCAAGATCCGAGATATTCCCAAAAATTTCAATTCACTGTTATTTTCAAGATGGCAGAAAATGAGACGGGGGTGGCTTGTCTAACAGTGACCTATTACACTAAAGGTCGACCCCCCCTTCGATCGCTAAAGGTCCGAAAGATCCGAAAATTTTATCACAGAAAAAGTCTAATGTTCTTCTACATCATAAAAAGTATTGTTTAAACCACGCGGGTTGGTTTTCCGGACCCCAAGAAATGACCGACGTCTCGCCTTTTCATTTTTTCATTCGCCCCGGAAAAGATTCATTTTGCTGGCAACAATATACTATTGTTTTTCAAAGAAAAGATTATTTTTATTTCGGTGGAGGAACTTTTTATTTGCAGAAATTACAAATTAATTTCTAATATTCGAATTTTTTGATATTAATGCCCATACTTATTTTCTGAGGTACCTATGTAAAATGTAATATTTTATTGACTGTAAGCTTTTGATCTCTTTTTAAGAAATGCATAACAAATAACTTAAGGGTTTATAAAATTTTATATTTTCGTTAGAGAATAAATCGTAAAAGACAAACATATTCACTCAAATTGAATATTTTGAATTTTTTAAAACTTTCATCAGTACTAGAATAAGCGAGTATGATTTTATGAAAAAAATTACATCATTTTTACGAGAAAACTTGCCGCTAGACAATTTCACCAAAAAGAACTGAATGAAAAATCTCGAGTTCGCAGGATGAGTTATTTATTTTATCAGTTCTTTTGAGTGATATTCCTCCTTAGCAGGAGCTTTTCGAGTAAAAAAGCAATTTTTTTCGAATAAAATCAAATTCACGAATTGTGTTTGGTAAGTTAATTTCATTCATAAATTATTGTAAAAGTTTAATTCACGAAAATAGTATAGTAGCAGTACTAAAATACCGTTTTTTAATTATTTTAATAACACAAACGCCAACAAAACATTAATTTATCTAAAGTACTGGATTTTATCACCTACTGAGATATTTTCACTGAAGACCACTAGTGGCTACTAATTCAATATAATTAGCTAGCATTATAAAGAGCTAATCTTACTGGTCAATAATGTATGTATGGATTTATCAAATAAACTGTTTCCTGTCTTATCGTTGGATAATTTGATAGAATTTTCATACTCAAATTAGTAGCCACTTTGTCTCTTAACTCCAGAACTTCTTTACTTTTAGTACTACAAGTTCTTAAAACTTTTTGTAAAAAACTATAAGAATATCATGCAGCCAATTTTTAGCTTAAACCCAAAACAGAACCTAATATTAACTGATTTTCAAAACCATAGAACGAGTAATTTCTCCAAACCTTCAAACCTTTTTCCTTACCTGTAACTGTAATAAAATGTGGCGAACTATGAGCGATCGGATCCGTTTCGTGACTATCACCTTGTGGTTCAGCGGTGGCGGTACTCTCGTTACTGGATTCCGCTGCCTGTTCTAAAGCCGACACATCAATCACCGGCACACCATTCACAATAGTACCACTACCTCCCGACTGTAACCCAAAACAAACAAAAAAACACAATTTCGAAAATTGCCCCAAAAAATCAACAAATCGATAAAGTATCACATACACAGACAGGTAAGATTAACCAATACCTGATGTAGACTAGCAGGCAGTACAATTAGCTGCGTTGGTTGTGCTTGAGCTGGAGGAGAAGTGGCTGGTGCAGGGGTGGGAGGACTGCTACTGCTGCCTCCTGCTGCAAACCGAGCTGTTGTTGCCATGGCTCCGTCTCCAAGGCTACTTCTGATGCTCTCTGGAACAACCAATCCAAGTGTTACAATCAAAGCACTTCGCCTCTAAAATTCTGCACGGTGCTTCTCGCCACCCCCCCAAACTCTCGCTTTGTGAGAGACTCTGGGCGGAGTGAAAGAACATGATGTCCGACGCGACTCTTTTCACTAACAACCAAAGAGGAAACTATTCCAAATCCCAATAATTACTTTTGCTTTTCTACGAGTCGAAAAACAACCAAAAATAGAATGTTAGAAACGAGAGATGAAAGTACAAGTTAGTTTACTTTCATTTTTGGGTTTGGTGGAGGAAAATCGATGAATTCATGGATTTTATTTGAGATTGTCTAAGAAAAACGCTGATAAACATGCACATGGATGGAGTTACAACTGGACAGGAAAACTACATCCCATTTTATTACAAAATTTTCCTATAAATACATAAAAAATCTAAAAAAATATTATTGTTTAGGTCTTGTACGCCATTTTAGAACAATAACAACAATTTTTTCCTGGGATTTTATATGAAATTTCCTAAAGGAAAGTAGGAAACATAGACTGGGTTAAAAATGGAAAAAAACAGGCAAAACATTAAGATTTTTCTTACAAATATGATAATTTTTTCCAACGATAAACGCAAATCTCGTCTTCGTCACGAAAAATCATTATTAATTCTAATTAAATATATAAGATTTTCCAAAAAAGCTGTTTTTTCTTGGATTTGTAGAAGTGTTTATAAGAGAAATACGATTAAATTTAGTTTTCATTTAAATTTACTGCAAATAATAGTAAAAAAATTCTGTTATAAAGATTCCGTCTCTCATAAAAAAATATGGTAAAAAATGTTTTTATTTTAATAATGTCAGTGAGTTTTAACACAAGTTCTGCAATTCATAGTGACCCAGGACTAAAAAACCTTCAGTAAATTGTTAATCGTTAATTTAACGAGTTTTTTTTTACTTGGATTTTAAAAGAGTAAAAATAACACAAGTAGGATTGTATAGTTTCAAATGAAAAAATTTTTATATGAAATTGGATATGATTTTCCTACTAATATCACATTTTTTCCAACAATAAACTCAAATATATCCTAGATTGTATGAAAAATTATTAATTTTAATGAAATTTTACACGATTTTCTTGTAACATACTCCACAAATTAAAGCACGTTGGTTTATTTTCATTTAAAAAAAATTGTAGTGGAAATTGAAATTACTGAATTTTTCTTCATTTAGTTCAAGATTTTATATCACAGAAAAAATTGAAATTTTAAATGGGAGAAAATACTTATTAAAAGCAAGGCAAACCTAGCAACATTTTCATACTAATGGCCGTTTGCACCGACATAATTTAAAATTAACTAGAACTTAAATACAATTGTTGCTAAGGTTTTGATAATTATAACTATGAAATTAAGTTCTCGTTATATTTTAAATGCTGTCGGTGGAAACGGACATAAGTTCCACTTTTATAACCAACCGATAGTTAGGTAGGTACCTTTAACTATTAGGAGTAGTTAATTTAATTATATACAATTATTAAGACAATGGGAACCAAGAAAATGAACTAGCAGTTAAGGATAACTTATCGGTTGTACAACTGGACCCAAACTGAAAAGAATAAGCTTCCAATTTCTTAGAAAATCATATTAAAAACAAAATTAGAAACAAACCCCTAAAAATATAAACAATAGCAAATTTCAAAAAAAATCTCATCATTTGAGGCCATATTTTCTTTGTCCTACTTGACAAGATGAACTTCCGTCGGAACGAAGAAGTTGATCCTGTGTCCTTTAGCTCAACTAAAACAAATTGTATCAATTCGAATTGAAAAATACATATTTTTTAAAAAGTATCCAAAATTAAGGTTTCTCATAAAGTAGTAAATAATAGCTGTTTATGCAACAAGTGGTAAAAAATAGTGCTTTTTATTTTTAACTCTAGAAGTGAATATTGTTTGTCGAGGCGTAGCCGAGATAAACAACACGTCATGTGTTAAAAAGACACGTTTTTACCATGAGTTTCATACAAGATTTTTTCCAATTCAGTTACGAAATGTAAACATTTATAATTGCGAAAAGTTGGTCTTTTCATAACTAGTGATAAAATACTGTCACTTTTCGTAACTAGTTATAAAAAGACCCACGTTTCGCAATTAAAACGACAAGTATAAATGTTGACATTTCGTAACTGAATTGGAAAAATTATTTATTTTTAGTCATAAGGTAGGTACTTACACTAAAGTTCGAATGTTAAAAACAGAGTTGGTTTGGCTTACATATAAAATAAGTTCAATCATGTTTACGTCAGATGTTGATGAAAAACTAGGTATAATTTAAGATAAATTATTACTAAAACGATTGCAAGATTTATGAACGACAAAGAAATGTTCAGTTTAGAAGAAAAGAATTATTTTCATAACATTTTATAGATAAACTTATGGTGTTATTCTGTATCGAAAATGTTAAATTTATGTTATTTGACGTTTTAACAATGTTTTATATTGTTAAAACGTCAAATAACATAAATTTAACAGAATATTATCTAACATTTTCGATACAGAATAATACCATAAGCCTGAAAAATTAATGTTAATCAAATTTGTCAAGAAATTTTAACCTTTGTAAATACAAAATAATTATTAGGCAAAATAGGTAAACGAATATTTTCAAGCTCATTTATTAAACAAAATGAAAATGTGCGACGTTTTCTTAGCATTTCAATAAAGACAAATAAAAAAAACAGATTTTCAAATTTCATTAAAATGCATTTTTAATATTATTTACCAAAAGAAAAAATTTAAATATGCAAAAAATATTCTTCCTGATATAAGAAATACAGTTTTAAGACTTATTTTCAAATTTAATTTAAATAAAATTTATTAAAATTAGGATGAAGTATAAAAACGGTGTAATTACCAACAACAGCACAAATTTTATTCTATTATTATACACTTTCCAATCCAATTTTTGAATTTATCAAAACTAGAACGAGTTTCTCTTGAATCGAATTGAAATTGATAATTCTCTACGCATTTTTTTAAAAAATGTTTTCGAAAATTGTGGTTTTCATGTTGTTTTAATTCGACATTCTCGCAATAACTGCAAAATCGTTTAGCAAAATTTAGTACTCAACAATGTCGAAAAACCATCAAAAATACCCAATGACAAATTCTTCATAATAGCTTGAGACAAAAATCTTTAAAGAATACTTATAATAATTTCAATTAGAGTTTCATAAAAAAAACAGTTGCTTGTCGATAGATTGCCTCTTTAAACATTTTAGTAAATTACTACTCGTATAGGCTCGACCAAGAGGCTGTTTCTAATATGTACTTTAGTAGCGCTCTGTTCGAATAGGATGTAGATTAAGGTTTTTGTCTAAGTACCTATACTGTGTGTTTCAGGATTAAAATTACAAGAGTGTGATCGACCAAAAATTTTTTAAATTTGATTTCATATATTTGGTCAGCATAGAATTTTTTGATTTTGGAAATCAAGTTGCATTTGACAATAAAAATTAATTCGTTTGCAGATAAAATAACGTTTGCGTTCATAAATACGACAAAATATTATTAAATAAAGTTGTTGAGAATACGAAATTATGGCCCTACGCTAAATAAAAAAAACTCGTTTTACTGTGAGCTGTTATTTTTCAGATGGACAAAAAATCGTATTTATACGTAAACCAATTGAATTTTGAATATATATTTTTTATAATGACATTATTATTACATTTTGGCCTGGTATTTCAGCGTCGGTTTACTAAACTTCGTTTAGAATGTGAATTCTATAATTATAAATTTGTATATTCTAACCGAAGTTCAAACTAACTTGATTTGAACCGACATTGAAATACCGGGTCTTTATAAATTAAATTATGTAGTTAATAAATTGTATAAATAAATATGATTTTTTGTGCAACTTGTGAAAAATAACTGTTAATTAATTTTACCGCAATTAGAACAAAAAAAAGAATATAATTTTTGCCTAATGGTCAAGGACAACTTAATTGGCAAAAATTAAAAATTTGCTTAAAATTGTTTTCTCCGCCAAGCAGAGCTTTATTCTCAAATAAAATTAAAATAAATAAATTTGTATCATCAATCCTTGCACACACTGTATTAAGAATAATTAACGATTAAGAGTTTCTTAGGTGATTTTAGGCCACTTTCTTTACTTACAATTTCTGTTTCAGTTTCGGATACATTTACTAACAACTTTAGAATAATCCCGCCAAAAAGAATTTTTATAATTTTAAATAAAAAACAGGACATTTTTTCATCCAAACTCACCAATAAAACAACTTAAATGTTTAAAATTAGAATATTAATTTTAGTAACTAAAAAGTGCACAAAACTTCAAAGTCTCAATAACTCAAAAAAACACGCAAAGAAACCTCTCAAACACATCAGATTAAACCATCACTTTAATCAGTTTCAAAACAAACTCTTGGGAAAAAATCACCTCTATTCACCTTCCACATAAACCCAAACAAATTACTTTTGATACACACACTCATACACTAACAAAAGCATGCACCTGGCCCGATGCACCACCCCACTTGCATAAGCTCTAGATTATTATACCTGTATAATACGGACTCGTGCATCCACCTGGTCTAGTCTGTTTGATAATATGATGGTGGTGGTGCTGATGGTGAGTCATACAAGGGGGTAGAAAAATGTGGGAAAACGGTTTTTTCTGTGGGATTATTTAGGGGGCGGAATCTAACCTGATACGGCTTGGCACTAAGTTGGACGGGCAACAGGATTTCAAAAGGTAAAAGTACAGAGAAAAGTGTCCCTTATGATGAGGATTTACAAAATAGTTTCGATTTAATTTCGTAAAAATAGAGTTAATTATTACTTTATATATCACTGATGTTCCAATTCTGTATATTTAACTCAACAACATTTTTCCAAAGTGAATAACTAACCTAGCCAGGAGATTTTGAAAGTGCGCATAACAATTAATATGCGTATTTTAATAAAACTGTCAGAAATAAATTTTTCCTTAATAAACTGAACAAAAATTCGATTTTGTAAAAACATAAATTGTGATACATAAATCATATGACGTCAAACAAATTAAATTTTCAAAAGATTAATTTGTAGCGTTAGGTTGGATTTCATTAAAACTTAAATTTTTTCAAAATTTGCATAAATGCAAAAATCTGATTTTCTATGAGTTTTTCAGTTCCATTACGTTTCCCCCACAATTTACATGTAAAGTTTTTGATAAAATTCCTGAACATTTAAAAGAATCCGAACAGAAGCCCAATTTTAAACATATCATGTTTATTGTTACGAACTAAAACCGGTGATATAACATGCAATTTTAAGACAAAACTTCCCTGTGGGTCCTAGAATTTATTGTATAACATTAATTATGACTTTCTAGGATAAGTCACATATTGTTCAAAACAAAACCAAAATTTCAAAGTTAAATATCTCGTAAATAGTCGAGTTAACCCCAGTGGCGTAGTAAGAAAAAAATTTGGGGGACCACCAACCACGGTGTTTTTTGTCTGTTAAAACAAGCATAACTTTTTGTTATAATATCAAAGGTCATAGTTCACTTAAATATTTATTAAGCCATCAAATTTTAGATTTCTATCTAAAACCATTCTACATAATAATATAATATAATAGTCCAGTCAATCTGTCGGGAACAAGAGTCATTTTTGGAAAAAATTACCCGGTAAACTTTCTCTTCATAAATCATTAGGGGGTCATGTGGAAAGCTTAAATTCAAAAACTCGGGAAAATCCTCGGACCCATTTTTTGGGAATTCCAAGAAGTGTTTGGATTTGATTTTACGCGAGAACGGTGAGTTGGAGAAGAAATTTTTGTTCATAAATATTGTAGAGAGCAATATTTTCTACAATTTATATCAAAGGATCGATGCGCTACGACGAAAAATGCCAAAAGTAGAGGACGCCAAAGTACCCAAAAATATGTTTTTTCACTATTTTACATCGATAATTTTATTCATAGTAATTTCGACCAATCATAATGCAGTATTGGACCAACCTACATGGTTTTCCAGCGATAAAATTTCGATAAAATTAATTGTAGGTTTTCCATAGTAACAATATAAATAACAAAATTTGTATAAGAATTAATTTGTAATTAAATATTAAAATAAACTGTTGTGTACATTCATAAAATTATCTTATCGAATATAATACGTGCTTTGGATTTTCCGATGGTTAAATTCCTCAAACTTCCTGCACAACAACAAATCGTGTCAGTTTGACAGAAAAAACCTCGTGCTTCGCACTGTCAAACTGACACTCTTTGTTGCTGTGCAACAAGTTATCGTAATTTAACCGGTAAAATCCAAAGCACTTATTATATTACTATTGAAAAAAATTTTTTTACGGACAACTGTAAATATAAATGTTGACAAGCGAAGAAAAACACACAATTTTTATATAAACGTTTTTTCTCTACGATCCACCGTTTAGGAGATACAGCATGCAGAGTGAAAATGTTAACCGTGTTTGCCTACTATTTTTACGATGTAAATGTATAATTATTACTTTGAAAATAAAATGTTCTAAATTTACATGTAATCTTTTTTGGGTTGTTTTCAAATAAGTATAATAAAAAATATCATTCATTACACGTCCGGAAATGGAGTTTCCGTGCTTGCATGACTTCGTGTTCGGCTTCGCCTCCCACAAGAATTTGTCACGCGCGCACGGAAAAATCCTTATTTCCAGACTCCTAATGAAATATACTATTGTCTAACGACAACAACAAATATCATTTAATCAATTTTCTTCAAACAGACCTTCAGGCTCCAGGCTGTTGGCTTTGAGGTTCAGCAGGCGTTTGAGGATGCGGATCGCCTAATAGTCAAGACAGCTCTCCAAAGGTCTGCTGAGTATGACTCTACTAAAATAATTGACGAAGACATTGACCTTTTAGTATTGCTTGCCACTTTGGGAAGTGCAGAACGTACAACGTACTTGAAAAAACCGAGCCCTGGAAACACTCCCGAGCGAATCTACTACTTTCCACAATCTTTAAAGAACGACACCTTTAATAGTGTGTGTATCGAAATACACTACTCGAAACTCTGCATGCTGTATCTAAAGGGTGGATCGTAAAGAAAAAACGTTAATATAAAAATTATGTGTTTTTCTTCGCTTGTCAACATTTATATTTACAGTTGTGCGTAAAAAAATTTTTTTCGATGTAAAAAAGTGAAAAAACTCATTTTTGGATACTTTGGCGCCCTCTACTTTTGGCATTTTTCGTCGTAGCGCATCGATCCTTTGATATAAATTGTAGAAAATGTTGCCCTCTACAATATTTATTAACAAAATTTTCTTCTGCAACTCACCGTTCTCAAGTAAAATCAAATCCAAACACTTCTTGGATTTCCCAAAAAATGGGTCCGAGGATTTTCCCGAGTTTTTGAATTTAAGCTTTCCACATCACCTCCTAACGATTTATGAAGAGGAAGTTTACCGGGTAATTTTTTCCAGAAATTTCGACAGATTGACTGGACTATAAATGTAGTTTAAAAAAATAATTATTATCTCAGAAACAAAGTAGGTACTTCCGGATAAGTATACCTTCATACGAAATGTCTGTCTTAAAATTACACGTTTTATCATCTATTTGAGTTTGTAACAATAAAAACAGAACACCCTTTATAAATTTTTAACAAATAAGACAGAAATGCTCAGTTTTAATTTGGAAATTGATAGAAAAACAGCATATACGAGTAGATTAGATCGATAAAACTTTATAAACCCTAAAGGCCGGTCTTCTCGTCGTCTTCCAAATAACTTTACCTGACATATAAAACTGACTAAAGTCTTATACAGGGTGTTCTACAAACTCTATGACAAAATTTGGCAGATGATAGCTGGGTTAATTCTAAACATTTTTTTTAAATGAACATGGGTCCGATTCGTTTTTTTTTGCTGCTAATCAGTTAAAAAATGATCTAAATCTCATCCGTTGAGTGGCGGAATTTTTAGTTCCTCGATGTGAGGCTTGCATTTGGCATTCAAGCCGAAGGTAGACATTCCGAACAATTTATAGTCAACAAAAAACACTAAGATCCGGTATTTCAGTGTCAGTTTAAACCAAATTTGGGTAAACTTCGTTTAGAATATACAAATTTAAAGTGATAAAATTCACATTCTAATTGAAGTTTACCTAAATTTGGTTTAAACTGACACTGAAATACCGGACCTAAGCTTTTGATTAAAATATGGAAATATATTTTTTAAATGCTTGTAACTTCTAAACAAAAACGAATCGGACCCATGTATATTTAAAAAAAATGTTTAAAATTAACCCAGCTATCATCTGTCAAAGTTTGTCATAGAGCTTGTACAACACCCTGTATACTACAAGAACATTAGACCAAATAAAAGACAAACTGTGATAAAATTTTCGGGTCTTTCAAACCTTTTGCGACCCTGAGTGTAATAGACCAGTTTTGGACGAGCCACCCCTGTCATTGTTTCCATCATCTTGAATATAAGGGTTAGTTTGACTTTTTGGAGATATCTGGGGACTCGTCACTTTTTTCGAAAAAGTGACGAGAGCAATTTTGTAGAGAATTAAATTTCGGATATTTTTTGTGTATCACATTTTTTCATATCTCTTATTGTTTAAATAATATAGCAGCGCAAAGTAAAAAAAAGGGGGTAAGTCGAATTTAACAACATAACAATTAAATTGTCACTGCGAAACGAAAATGAGACCAAGAGAAATTGTCATTGCTACACGCATCGTGGCATCGTGTGGATAAATTTTTGTTAATTTACTAATTTATAAACAATTAAGCGCCCTCTTTGTATCTCGATAGTTTTTTCACGGTTTCTGCAATTGTTTGGGTCGAAAATAGGTTCGCAAAAGATTTGCATGCAGTTATGAGGTAGAGTTAGGTGACTTTTTTTAGTTAGTGTCTCGTCCTCTTTGATACAGTAGGTCCGGTGTTTTCATCGTCTAAATCTAGCACTTATGATTCGTCTCTATCTATTTCAATGATTGGTCTGTTTATGGGTACAAGAGTTGGACTTTCATCCTCGGTGTTGTGTTCTTCGCGTGGGTCGTCAATTTTGGGAGCATTTTTACAACTTTAGCCGTTGCATTTCTGGCAAATAACAGTGCAGTTGACGCCGGCCTTACGACAAGTGCAAGCTTTGCCGCATTTGTCGGCCTGGTAGCCGCAAGAAATTAATTTGAGCAGTTCCGGTTATTTATATTATTAATTATTCAAAGAGTAATCCTTTCATTCATAAAACTATGATAGAAATGTGAAAAAATTCGACTTACCCCCGTTTTTCTACTTTGCGCTGCTATATTATTTGACCAATAAAAGATATGAAAAAATTTGGTAAACAAAAAATGTGCGGAATTTAATTCTCTACAAAATTGCTCTTGGTAACTTTTTCGAAAAAAGTGGCGGATTCCAAGATATACCCAAAAATTCAAATTTTCAAGATAGCGTAAAATGCGATGGGGGTGGCTTGTCCAAAAGTGGCCTATTACACTCAAGGTCGACCCCCCTTCGATCGCAAAAGGTCCGGAAGACCCGAAAATTTTATCACAGAAAAAGTATAATGTTCCTGTACTACTTTGGTTCTTAAACACTATCTAGAGAAACTTTGAGGTACTTGTTATCGACTATTGACTTATCATTCTCAGTTGGTACTTTAATTTTCAGTTAAAGCACTCATATACATACTTGAAAAAATCGTGTACATAATTAAAACTTTACAAATTTTTTTAGAAATAAGTATATTTTTTTAAATTTCCAATAAATTTGTATCCTCAGACAAAGTTTCGTTTCCGATTAAGCATGAATTAGTTTAGAAGAGTTTCAGGCTTGAAATTTGGAAAATTTTGCAAACTCTACCTAAATAAAAAATTACAAAAACACAGACAACTGTAATTAAAATTTAGATAATCTGCACCCCGTTCCCGTGGATATTATCACGATTAAATCAGGCAAACAAGTCCTTTTTCTAATTGAACCCAGTGGTAGATAAAGTGGATAATTGGCATTGTGGAGGTACGAAAGGATGTTGAGAAGGCAAAATTGCTAAGCGACACACCATGGCAACTCACCTGGGGTGAATCACTTTCACTCTGTACCATTTTGTCAAAGATCAATGTGTCGACTACCAAACAACACAAAGCAACAGACTCTCACACACACAATCATATTGCCGCTTTTATATTCACAATATTTCCAACTTGTTTACTTACACTCGCTTCCAAACCAACAACAAGAAAAAAATCGTTTCAATTCTTGCTCTCGGCGGGTATAACAAGCTTGTTTTGGATATAATAACCAAATGATCAATTTTAATCCACCCCAATTGACTCGCTGCAGTCTCATTTAGCTTCTCTTTGACGAATCAAACTAATTTAAGTTTTGTCTGTGATCCTTTTCCTAAAAGTTCCTCCGTTAATTAAACGCATGATTCGGCCACAATTCGGGGGGGCGACCAAAACCAGCCATTTGTAAAAAAACAAGGAAAACCAAAAACTTATCTACAAGCAGTATTGTTGTCGTGCCAGTTGCAGTGTGCAATTTATGCAAAAATCCCGTGAAAATTGTGTAAAAAATAGAACTTGTACATTTACCTATAGTTGCTATGTTGTTGTATCGGTTGCTAAGGCAGTCACCAAGGATACGAAAATGGAATTCGTACCCCGTTTGACAGCTGCCAGAATTTTATTACTTAACAACGAACGCTTCCACTTTGTGTTTCATTGTTTCCTTTCTACAATATAAGAAAATTCTATCAAATAAATTTGCTACTTTCTTGGGTTTTTTTTCGTGTCATATGTATTTATAACTCACAGGAACTGTAATTATTGATTATTTTAATGCAGCAATAGCAAGAACAAGATTACCCCCCTCCGGTTCACCGATAATACAGACAACTGCAATTTGTCTACTAAACTAAACTATTAAAAATGGAAACTGGATACAAAAGCAAGAACTAAAGCAAAATTATAAATGATTTCTACTTACAGTACTATTATATTTGAGGAAAATACAGGAGAGTTTCTTCGTATTGTTTGCTGTTTAATTGTTTTTACAAACCACACGTATCAACTTGGTTACGATTTTTCCGTAACTGAATTTATCTTTTGTTTTTAATTTTGACATGGGCCACTAATCTTAGCATGAATTAATTTCATTTCCCAATTAATTCTATTGTTAATTTGGAAATGTGCATAGTCCTCTTAGTAGAAGTGTAATATTACAAGCGTAATTTCAAATTTTGTCCGAAAGTACATTTAAAATCGTTGCTGAATAGTATGCAACCAGTTATACACAAAGTTGTATGTATAGGCAACACAAAATACACCTCTCCATAAAATTTCCGGGAAATTCTAATTTTAGTTCCATTAACAACTTGTGTATGATCGTAATGTAAAGTATAAATCAATTTACGACAAATAAAAGAATCTATTAGATCTTTTAATACAAAATGTTATTCAAAACGATATCTGTAATAATTTATGTGATTATAAGGAATAGAAAATAATGTTACATTTAATTTTTTCAAAAATTCTGTAATAATAATAAACGAACAAACAGCTGAAAATACATACATTTTAAAACATAACAAACAAACGCTTAACATTAATATATTTAAATAAAAACTAATCAGAATCGAAATCGGACATAGCTTCATCCTCATCCGCTTGTTTAATTCCCTCCGGTGCACCTCGTGGGGCCCAAACAGCTCTAAGCGGCTCTAAAACATCATCATCCTTTACCATGCATTCTGCTAACCTGCTCCACTCACAAGAACCCCTTTCTTTACCTAAAACACATCATTATTCTACTGCAATATTAATCTTTTTAATCAGCACTCACCCAACAATTTCTCGCTTAACTTATTAACAATTCTACAACTCTCGTCATCCTGCATCATGTTCGGAGTCAACAGAATCTGAAGTTTACAGTTTTCTTCCGTTGTATCTATTTGCTTACAAAATTCGTAGATTTCTGGAACGATCTTTGTTTTTACGTCAGTTTCTTCCGGTTCTTCGGTGTAAGCATCATAGTTAATTTTTCTGATGTCGTTGGAATATGGAAGCTCGGCCATATGGAAAACGTTCTCTTCTGGTTTTGGTATTAGGGCAACAAATTTTGGATTATTGTTTGCGTTGTAAACGCGTTTTGCTACAGCGTATTTGTTCTGTTGTGCCAAGCAGTGGATCAAAGTTGTGAGTGCGGACTCGTTGCTATTGGGAAGTGCGTGGACTACGTTACTTCCATCGCCTCCTATCAGTAGACACTGCAAAAAATAAGAATACATTTTTACTTTCTTATACTAGGTAATAAAGAGGACATACATACAGGGTGTCCGGAAATTAGGAGCAAAAAACTCGTGGGGTGATTCTACTTGAAAAATTAATGTGACAAGTTCCTATAACATTTTTCCGAAAGCTCATTAATATTAGGGTTACATGGCCTTAAAGATTGTTTTTTTAAATCAATTTTTTCCAGTAACTTTTTTTCTAGTGTACCGATTCGTTTCAAATTTGGCACTCTTATCACTAATGTTTATTTGTATTCTTGCACCAAATTTGAGGTACATCCCCCAGTGTCAAAGAGTCGAAACTGACGTTGACCTTAGGATAAAGACCCAAAACTTTTTTGTTAGGCACTTTTTCTAAACTTTGATGACGCCCGATTGAAGAGCATCGAAAAATCTTCAAAAAAGATCCTCTTGCTGCATCACGATTAAACGACTCGTTTTCGAGAAAAACGCCTTAAAAAAATTTGCTTGCATTAAATGAATACCAACTACTTAACTACAGCTCATTTTCAAGATTAAACAGAAGCGCGTTTTCCTCGAAAACTATTAGTTTTATCGTTATTCAACAAGAGGATCTTTTTTGAAGACTTTTTGATGCTCTTCAATCGGGCATCATCAAAATTTAGAAAAAATGTTACTGGAAAAAATTGATTTAAAAAAAAACTTTGGGGTCTTGTAACCCCAATATTTACAATATTAATGAACTTTCGGAAAAATGTTATAGGAACTTGTCACATTAACTTTTCGAGTAGAATCAGTCCCCGAGTTTTTTGCTCCTAATTTCCGGACACCCTGTATAGTAATCATGATTTTTTTCGATTTCGAGATTTTGATGGATCAATTTAGTTCAAACCGGCAAACTGAATAATTAGATAGGTAACCAAATTTTCAAAATTCTACTGTTATTAGTTTTCCATATACCTACAGATCGATGGCCCTCTACCTGACACCCTGTATAATCTGTCTCCAGGTGAAGTACCTGTGACTATTTTTGGTGGTTTTGTTATTGTTTGATTGTTCTGCTACTTTTTCAACATTCCAGTACAGCGCATATTAACATCTCACGGAGATTCGGAGCAGTAGAACGTTTTTGCTCCGCTTCCTGCGGCGTTTGAAGCGCTCTACAGCGATAAATATTCGTTTTATGATAAATGTTATGAAGAGTTTTTTGTGGCTGGAGTAGTCCTCTACAAAAAAGTATTAGACGAATTTTGTCGAAAAGGCAGCCCTTCTGGCGCTGTCCTCGCTTTAAGCAAATCACACCCTAATTTATTGGCTATCATCGTCAATAAACTCGAAAATAATAACAATATGAAAAAAAAGGTAAGGACATAAAATGTAGAGCGTATTTTTCTCTACAAAAATGATGTCGTGAGTTTTTTTGTAAAAATTGACCGTTAACGAGATAAAATAAAAATTAAAAAATCACCCCTTTTTTCAAAATGGCCGCAGAACGGCAGGGGTGGGGATACGAAAATTCAGTTTTAAGCTTTTCTAATGACCCTCTAAGCAATGGAATCGAAAAATTCGACTCACCCAAGAAATCTCTAGTCAACATCTCTATTGACTGGACTATTATAGAATTAAATTTTGATTCTATTTTGTTTGAACTTTTTTTGAAATTCTGTCAAAAAACTTTCAAAAATAACGAGGTTTATTAAAACACTTATTTTTGTCCTAAAGTTTGGTTATAATGAGTGGGACAAGGACAGATTTATGCGTAGTGGAATAAGTGCGAGAGAGACTTCCGAAAATTATTCGAAAATTGCTGGAAAACGCTCAAAATTTAAAGACGATTTTTACAGGAAGTTAAATTTAATTTCTTTAGGAAAGGTAATTGTAGTAGGTAGGTCCTATATCGCATCGTATCAGAAAGTCATGTGTTGGAGACATCAGATATTTTGCTTTAACGAAAAAACATAAATTGATGGGCCTAGAATATTTACCTCTGGAATATTAGAAGCATCAGTAAAACCTTGCACTTTAAAACATCGGGGACCCGAAACGCGAAACATTTTTGAATCGTGTATGGGCACAAAAACATTATGCCGTTTTACACCGGAAATAACATCCTTAGAATCCAACTTTACTGTCTCATTTCCCTCTTCGACCCTGCAAAACAACTAAATCACATTTTCGTCTTTATTTCAATTTCCTCAACATTACCAGTGAAAATCGTATAAACTACCTCCATCTTCACTTCTGACTGTTTTCACTTTCACCAGCGGCCCTTTCTTCAAAAAGCGTTTCGTTGCAGCGTTAAAGCTTAAACACTGCCCAAAACTTAAAGGAACGGACCATGCCTGGGCTCCACGAGGATTTTTGTATCCAAAAAACAAGTGGAAACCTAACTGGTAGTTCGCTACGACTGTATGAGGAGTGTTCTGGAGGATATTTTGGATAATCTCCCAGTTTTCCCCTGCCGGAAAGGAAATATTCTTCATCCACTTGTTGACATCTTTCATGGATTTTAATGTTACAGTTGGTTGTGGTGTTTTCGGGCCCACGAAATACACAAAGATGTCGTGACTGTTAATGAATTTTGTGATATTTTTCAGTAAATTTGGCTCATTTTTCGAGGATATTTCAGTGGTCAAATCGGTAATAAACAGTAATTGCAACGTGAGGACACCTTTACCTTTAGCGAACGTTTCTAACTCCTTTAATCCAATATACAAACTGTTTAGCCAATTTCCATTGGGATCCGGAGCATGTTCTTTATTAATTTCTTCCAGAAGAGTATATGGATTATAGCTTTTAATATTTTCTACGATGGAAATTCCATTTGGCGCCTTTTTGTTAACTATAATTAGTTTGATTTCATCTTTTGATAGGGATTGGTTTTTGGCCAGTGCCACTTGAATTAAAAACTGAACAGCTTCGGCTTTGTTGCGGCAATTTGCATCGAATAAAATCACTGAACAATTACGTTTAGGTGCAGGCGGCATGTTGATACTTATCTACAAAACTTCAAAATAATCTAAGCGCAAAACAAAACTGGCCCTCTGGAAACGGAACGACAACCAACACGCGCTCTTTTCAAAAGTTACTTTTATTTTGCGATTTTACTGCTTTTACTGGTTCCGTAAGATTTGTGTTTTTAAAAAAACTGTATGGTAACAAATTCAAAAATTGGAACAATGTGATTAATTGATTACAAATACATTATACCATAAATACTAAATAAATTAAATATTTTCTACCTAAAGTAACAATCAAAATAAATTACAGGTATCTAACTTATCGTTTAATTTGTGTCTAAAGTTACAATTTTTGTTAAATCTTGGAAGTTCTATCTAGCAGATTCAAAATAATAAAATTAGAACAAGTGTTTATTCTACATAGAACTAGAATTATGAATGTTCTGTGATCTTTACTGTAAAATATGTTTAGCCAATTTAGTTAGTCCACATGTGTCGTTTGACCTAACCTTCTTTATCCGTAGTGCCTTGGCATTTCCCAAAGTTCGGCTGGGCTCCGCTAGGAGTGGAAAAATCGAAACATTTTTTCTGCACTTTTGCAAACGTCTTCCGCCTTGTGCGGTGTGTGTGTGTGTTGAATCACGACGAAAGATGTATACCAGTTGCAGTAGAACCAAACTTTGATCATGGTGTGCGTGTGTTTAGTGCATATAAATTATAATTATTTTTTGTTTCCATTTTGCTAAAACCCAATTAATAGAAGAATTAAATAGCCAGAGAGGGAGCGCAAGCAAGCACGAGGTTTTCGGCGCAGTTGTAATTTTTAATAGATCATCTTCAAACTAGACAACAGTTTTAATTTACAATCGACCAAAATGGAAAAACCCACAGTTGTGACCTATAGATTGGTGTTGACTGGAGGTTAGTGCTCCGTTTTCGTTTAATTTAATTAAGGTAATTTCCGTTGGGTTCTATTTTAGGTCCATGCGGTGGGAAAACTACCGGACAGGCCAGACTATGCACATTTTTCGAAAATCTAGGATGGAAGGTAAGCTTCAATCAACAAATTCTCTGTTAACATGTTGAAACAAACAGGGGGGTTGATGTATTTTTGTGCCATGACATCCTTGTTTATAGGTTTTCCGTGTACCTGAAACTGCATCGGTTCTACTCAGGTATGTTAACTTTATTGTATCCTATACAAACGTAACACGAATTTCGTCATGTACAATAAAATCAATCATAAGATAAATAAACGGTAACAGTATTTATTTTTATACAGCGAATTAATAGCAGCATTGTGATTATTTGGTTATTTGATATAATAATCAACCTACAGTAGGTGTCCTATCATATTATAAACACGTTATATTTATCAAAATACACAATTTGTAAACATGATCAGAAATGAAATTAATCGACATTGGTTGTTGGGAAGTAATCGATTTTTAAACTCGTTAGTTTGATGTTATATGATCCTATCGAAAATTACCTTGCTCAATGTTGTATACAGAGTGTCCCAGGATAGGCACGAAATATTTTTAGGTGTTTCTTGAATAAATTCCGCATTGTCCTGTATTATTTTTTATCCCCAATCCGGGTTAGTTTTCGAGCAATCATTTCTTGAATGTTGAAAATTGTAAATTAAAAAAAAACTGTTCACGTTTCATTTAATTTATTTTGAAAACTAGTATTGAAAATAGTTAAAAATTTGATACATGATGAAAGATTGGTTTATTTTGAAGTGAAAAGTTAAATTCCATTTTCGACATAAACTATGTCTACTTGTAGTAATTATTAAAATTGTTAACAATATTTCCGTAAGTTGCCACCTGCAATGACTATATGGAAATTTTTTTTAAAAAATCCAGATTAAAGATAAAAAAATTATACAGGGCAATGCAAAATGTATTCAAGAATTACACCTATTTAAAAATACTTTGTGTCTATCCTGGGACACCCTGTATTTTAAATTTATTCGAAAATGTGGATTTTGTCGAAGCTAGTATTTAATAAATCAGAAATTAAACGAGTTTCAATTATTTTCTCAAAAAATATCCTTTTTTCTATTTGTCAGGCTCTATAATTTTATTATTATTATAAAACCGGAAAAATTCGCTTTGTTGACGCTAAATCGTAATTTTATGTCCTAAATTAAAATTTGAAAATTGGCTCGTATTTTGAGTTTTATTGGAGAAATGCTGAGATTTTCGTCAATATTTATTGTTCAACTTCAGCCGCATTATTAACAAAAGTACAAGACATGTAATTTTTTACCATCTTATAAAAGAAAAATGACCATTTTTTAAATACAGTAAATTTAATGAAAACCCCACCAGCGATTCCAAAATAATCACATTTATAAATCTTCAGGCCGGTTTTTCAATCGATAGTTAACCTTAATCAATTAATATGTAGTTAATTTTCTTAGATAATAATAGTATCAAAGGAAATTAATTTAGTACTAGTAGTTAAAGGTTAGCAACTGATTGAAAAACTGCGACTTAACCTTTTACAAATGACTTTAAAATATAACAGTTGCGAAAAACTAAAATAGAAACTTTTATGAAAAGGAATTTTTCAGATAACTACAACATTTCTTTGCAAAAACTCTAATTTGACTCACATCAAACCTGTGGTTATATTTTAATAAAAATTACTTGTTTACCAAAGGCAATGTTGACGTTACTTTCAAAAATTAATTTTTCCACGATTTTAGGATTTTTTTAAAGCCGCTGGTTTAAATTCTAGGCAATAACTAAACTAAATTTATCAAAGGTATATTTTTTGAACATTAATTTCTTGTAAATACTTTAAAAAATTTTGTATCAACTCGTTTTTCTGATTATAATATTCAAGTTTACACTTTCGATCATTTTATCAGCAACTAAATCAATATGTGCCAATTTTAATTGGGTCGCAATTAAAGATATTGCACGATAAAATAAATTTATTGCATCATTAAATTTATAAAAACTAATCATGATTTTTTTAGGTATAATTTACACACATTTCGCTGTTATATTTTTTGATATTTTTCTCCACATGCGTATTTCATGTTGTTTCTTTTCTTTTGGGTTTCAGTGGCGGAATAAAATTCACCGACCTAAGTGAAGATGAAGGTAAAACATTTTGCTTTATTAATATTTCATTGCATGCTTATAAAAGGCCTTGGAACTGAATCAATTTTTTATGATTGTGTGTGCATGTTTTTAATAGATCACTCAATTGTTCTTAAATTGTGTTTCTTCAACGAAGGAACAAAAAAAAACGAAGTAGTCATGACATTTGTTTGACATTGATTGTTTTGTTTTGTTTGTAACCACAACAATAAGCTGAGTTGTAATTAAAATTGTTCAGTAGACAATATGAATAATAGTTCACCAGGCAAATCGTTTTGTTGTGCGTTGTAAAAAATTTGGGCACTTTCGTTATGTATACTTAGCATAAACTAATTTACTTTTTAAACCATGTTATTATATTTTTGGACAGTTTGAACCAAAATAAATTTAAATTTCACGATTCAGACAGTTTTGTTCTGTTATATCACAATGTGTAATTTTCACTTTGAAACGTTTGTAAGCAACAGATTCCTTTAAGGTGGACTAAAAATATAGCAAACATTTTGGAAATGTGCCAAAGTAGGACAAATCGCATTTATTTTCAATTAGGATAATGCTAATATAATGAAATTGTCATTAGAAAGATATTATGCATTTAGTAAATTTAAAATCAATGAAAATTAATGTACAAATGATTAGTTTACCTAATCATGTTATAATAGTAAAAATGAGATTCATCAGGAAACCTTAGGAAAATTGCATCGTTATTCTAATCTTCTAGAAATATACACGTACAAATACATGTGTGGTTTTGTGTAGATTTTCGCTTATTTTTTATGTCCTCCAAACCTTTTAAGTTCTTTTGTTTAAAATTATTTTGTATAAACTCTGTTTTAATTTGGTAAACAATAAACATTTAACATATTCATCACTGAACACATTTATTCTGAACTTTCCAAATTATATTTGAGATTTTTTTAACTCTGTTATAGTTCGGGAATAGTGAAATTGGCCACGAGACACATTTAAATAGTTATTTCTGTATAAAGACCGTAAAAGTGATCTTTTTTGGTCGAATCTGTTGTTTGTGAACTAGACTGCAATTCAGATGAGACCAAAAAAGCACTTTTGGCCGAGGTGCACACAACGTTTTTTAGGCAATCAGCACGAAAGAATTCAAAAATTTGGTCACTAAATTATTTTTTTCTACTCATACATACAGGGTGTCCCGAAATTAAGGGGCAATATTTCTAGGACAGCTTTTACTTGTCAAAATATGACGAAAAGTTTATATTAACATGACTCGAAAAATGCTTCCGAAGGAGGCTAGAGCCCCTTGAAATAGGAGTTTTCTGTAATATCTTTGCAAATGTTTGAGGTAGATTCATGAAATTTAGTGAGTTTGAAGCTGCCACATATTTCTTTTTCTAATTTTCAGAAATTTATTCAGGGGCGTCACATACAGGGTGGGTGCTAGGTAAATTTTGCCCCATTTTTTTGTGTGGATAATTTTTACACTTTTTATATCAAATTATGAAACTTGGTTTACTTTTACACAAAAAAGGTAGTCTCAGTCGATTTTTGTATCTTGAACCGTTTTCGAGTAAAATCGCTTTAAAAAAATCACCTCCATAAAAACTAGACTAATAAAAATAATCATCATAGTCATGTTTATATAGACTTTTCGTCATATTTTGACAAGTCCAACCTGTCCTAGAAATATTGCCCTTAATTTCGGAACACCCTGTATATGAAAATAGCCATTTTTCCATGACAAACTCTACATGAAACTTCTATATTTTTCTCTACTGCGAAAATATTCATATTCTATCTAGAGAAATAATAACAAAATTTCAAATTTATGATTTTCTTCGTGATTATTTTAATGAAAACACTATATGCACTAAATTTACATAAATTTTCAATATCAATTCATTCACTTTCCATGGAATATTTTATACAGAGAGAGCTGCATGAAAAACGGCCAGAACTGTAGGATCGTTACTAGTATGGAACGTAGAGGGGAGGAACGCCGACTGTGTGTATTAAAAGTGTCCGTCGAATAGCATCAAATAGTAGATGGCGCAAGTGTACCATAAGGGTATGATATGAACTTAGCAGTTGTAAAAAAAGAGAAGTATGCTGAGTTAAAATAACCTCAAAACTATTGAAGGTAGAAGAAGAAGTGTAGAAGGCAAAGGGGAGAAACGCCGACTCTGTGTATTAAAAGTGTTTTTTTTTGAGGTTATTTTAACTCAACATACTTCACTTTGTTTACAACTGCTAAGTTCATATCATACCCTTATGGTACACTTGCGCCATCTACTATTTGCTGTTATTTGACGGACACTTTTTCAGTTTGATTCCCATATAAGATTGTGTTCCTCCTCTCTACATTCCATAGTTACTAGTTATCCGATTTTCAAAATTAAAACACCGAACTAAATGGTTCAAAGCCTGCTATTACATATCCTCACAGCACACAATATTTTTTTATTCCAAATGCCTCTGAGCAGCGATAGTCAACTTTTCTTTTTTAAATGGCTATTATAATTTTTTAATCTAATTTTGAAACCCACGAATTTTTCTGAATTAAATGATGTATCAATATCGTATTTCCCTTCATTCGTATCAAAGAAAAAAATTAAAGTTACGAAATTTTTTCACATATCAAATCACACATAAAATTTAATCAAGTATAGGCTGTGATGTTCAAAAAGGTAAATGGTATTACAAACGTAATTGAAATTTACGGTTTCAAGTCTACCTACCGTTTACCTATTTTTGAACATCATACTCTGTACACAGCCTACTTGATAAAAATTCAAGAGTGATTTGATATGTGTAAAAATTTCGTAACTTAAATTTTTTTCTTTGATACGAATGAAGGAAAATATGATATTGATATATCGTTTAGTTCAGAAAAATTCGTGGAATCCAAAATTAGATTAAAAAATTATAGTTGCCATTAAAAAAAAAGTTGACGATCGTTGCCCAGACGCATTTTGAATAAAAAAATATTATTTGCTGTGAGGTTATAGCAGGCTTTGAACCATTTAGTTTGGTGTTTGAATTTTGAAAATCGGATAACTAGTAACGATTCTACAGCTCTGGCCGTTTTTCATGCAGCTCTCTGTATACAAAGCTTAAAATAGTTCAAATAAAAACTAAAATATAATTTTGACGTTTCAACTGAAAACTGTTATCTTGAATAATTAAAAAAAAATTGTAGTTTATACTCCAATTTATAAATTACAGTATCGTAGAAAAAGTAGTATTTACTACTCGACATGAAATACGTTTATTTTCGTTCGTGAGATTGCCTCACCCGCAGGTACGCAGTTCGTGTACAAATTCTCACCTCACGAAAAAAAACGGTATTTTAATGTCTTGTAAAATATAAGTACTATTTTTTTGAACATTTTCATGAAAAACATAGGTAGTTATTTTAAAAAGTAAAACTTTATGGTGGCAAAAGAATCACCATTTTCGTAATGATCGCCTAAAAAATTATGTATTTAAAAAACCGATGTTTCATGTTCCCATTAAGAACTGAACATCAATTTGTCAATTTCATTGTTAAAACAGTTGCAACTTGGCAATTTATCTGCCAGATTAACTTAATCAGAGGTCCTAAACCTGCCAATTTGTTCAAAAATCTGCAAAAAGTAAGAAATTGCTTTCTCTGATTAGTTTATTTTCTTAGTACATTTTGGGTGCCATTTAAAAGCACTTCATACTAAAACTAATATTTCACAAAATTTTCGATTGACTTATGTAAATTTCTAAACTCCATCTTGCCGATTTGTAAATGTTGTGTGGTTTTGTGCCAAAAAGCTGTTTTCATTTGTTGATCCAACAAGGGAACCTCTAGACGTTCTTCAAATAATATCTCATATCTACAATAAATGATTTTTTTGCATTATTCAGCCTTAGGTCTTCGATTGGAACCACTTGAAGCAAATGCCTGTAAAACCCAAAGCGAGGGTAAGAACCCCGCGTGTTCTTTGGGCTTTAACACAAAAAAACAAATTTTTTTGAACAGACTAAACTGTAATTTTTCACTATACTGTTACTGTTACTCTTGTTGCTTTTTCCTTTAACGATTATAATTCAATCATTTAAGTTGTTTTGTTTTGTTTCAGCGGTGAAATTTCAGGAGAACCTCCTGAAAACCATGATACAAATTGAGAATACGTTTTTCGAATTGGGTAAAACTTGCGGGCGAAATTGTTTGATAATTTGTGATAGAGGTGCCATGGATGCGTCAGCATGTAAGTTACTGTGACGTAATGAACTTCCATGGTATACTAAATTTGTTTGTGTGATTAGTTATAGCCAAAGAGAAATGGGAAAACATCATGATTGACAATAGTTGGAACAATGTGGAGTTGAGGGACAATCGGTATAACCAAATTATTCACATGGTGTCGGCTGCGAAAGGTGCCGAAGAGTTTTATTCCACTGAGGTAACGAAATTGGCTATTCAAAAGTTGTTTTAATGTGGCTTAGTTTAAGAACCACTGGTTGGATTCTTTTTAAATTTACTATCAAATATTGAAACTACCAACATGTTTTGGATTTTTTCAGGATCACAACTGTCGCTCAGAAGGTGTAGAATTGGCACGTGAACTGGATTCGAAAGCAGCCGCCTCATGGGTGGGCCACCCTTACTTCGACGTCATTGACAATTCTACAGATTTCGAAGGGAAAATCCGGCGACTGATTGTATCGGTGTGCCACAAAATCGGCATATTTACAGGCGATCGTTTGTTGAAGAATTCGAGAAAACACAAGTTTCTGGTACGTGGCCCATTGGACGATTCCAGGTTCCCCTCGTTTCAAGATTTCGAGGTGGTGCACAATTATCTGCAGTCCAACTCGCCGAATCAAGTTCGGTTGCGAAAGCGAGGGCAAAAAGGTGCGTATTTAAAACAAAGACTCAAATGGTTTCAACGATGTTGTTTTTTTTTTTACAGGATATTACAGTTACATTCACACGGTGCGAAGGCAAAATCATCCAGGCGGGCAGGTTATTGAAGTTAAAACCCAGATCACCCATCGGGACTATATCAATCTTTTGACACAGAAAGACAATTCACATTTTACCATTTATAAGAAACGCAGATGTTTCATTGTGAATAATCAGTATTTTCAACTTGACATCTATAAACAACCGAGCCATCCACGGTAAATTACAACAAAACAAATACTCTACGTCGTTTTTTAACAAACAGATGGAATTAAAAAAATGTGCAGCTTGACTGCTCCCAAATTGTTTGTCATAATATAAATTGTAATAATTATTACTGAAATACGGCGCAAAATAAAAAACTCATTACTTCCACGACTCGTGTGGAAGCTGAAAGAACAATCGCAAAAATTTTGGCATCGATATCTACACGGGTGTAGATTTGTATAGAGGACAAACTTTCACTTTTATATACAGGGTGTTCGCGCGAAGTGGCTCACTATTGCTAACTTCCTTATTATTGTAGCTACAAAGTCGGTTAAATTAGTAAACTAGTAGCATTTTTTCCACTCATTACAATGGGGACAACAAACAATTGAGTAACGCGTTCACGAAGTATTTAAAAAAATATTATTTTTAGAACAGAACACTGTATATTTTTGCAACCACCGATGATGCATTAAATTGTGTACCAAAAATGTTCTTAAATTATTTTGGTAATTATTTAAAATAAGCGAGATATTTTGAAAAAAAGTTTGCAAAGTTTTAATATTAAGTAGCCATGAAATATAATTTTGCCAATTTTCAATATTTCCATAATACTTTTTAAAATTAAATTTTTTTTCAACTTACTTAAATTTAAAATTATGATTATGGTTTTAATAAATTATTATTCCGTTTTATGGCTACTTGATTCTAAAGGATTGTAACTTTTTTTCAAAATTACTCGCTTATTTTAAATCATTATCAAAAAAAGATAAGGACATTTTTTGTACAGAGTTTAATTATTTTATCATCGATTGTTGCAAAAATATACAGGGTCTTCCATTGAAAAAATTAATATATTAAAATAACTCGTAAACGCGATGCTCAATTGTTTTTCTAGTTTCACCATTATAATCAGCCGAAAAATGCTACTATTTATAAGAAAGCCGCTATCTACTAAGGTTTTTAAATTTCAACAAATCTGGCAACATCAGGACCCAACAATTTTCTTAATCCGCCTGTTTGTTGAACTACAGTAGTAGATAAGGTGCTAGATTTACAGATTTTTCTCCAATAACTTCTTGCAGGTGCAAAGGTTTGATCCTCTTGGAAACTTACTCGGCTTTGGACGAAGAAAAACTAAAAGATACTCTGCCCAGTTTCCTAGACCTTGAGAAGGAAGTGACGGGCAATCCCGACTATTCCATGTACAACTTGTCCTTGAGAGAGGATTGGAAAACCTCTAAGAAGTTTTGTCGTTCCATTGCCGGTTAGTTGATAGAATTTCTATTTAGTTTAGTTGTGAAAAGAAAATTTGTTACTGTTTTTCAGCAGATACAGCACCGTGTGAGACTAATGGAGATTCGAAGTTGCGCGATATTGTCAATCACGATGTGGACTGCAAGCATTCGTTGAAACGTAATGGTCATGGTGATATCAATGGAAAACCAATGAATGGCAAGGCTTGAGTTTGAGTTTAAGCTGGAAACGCGTTTTGTTTGGTTACATAAATTAGTACTTATTAGACGATTTGTCTTCAGTAGATAATTTTATTATTTGCGATTTTAGTATTCAAATCTACTTAATATGTAATGTATGTGATTATTATTTGTTAGGTATTATGCTTTCGTTACATACAAATATTTGAATTTGACTCAAACTTGATAAATTATTTTATTTGTACTTATACCAAAATGTAAAAGCTTCTGTAATAATTTTATTGTAATTATGAATGCCAAACAAGTATTTTAATTTTTACTTATTAACTCCAAGGCAATTATTTACATTATTAGTTAAAACAGTATTTTTAACTTATTCATTTGGTTTAGCCTAGATAGAATTTCCTACGATTTTCCGTCTAAAATAATCTAGTAGGTATACAGTATCTCTCAATATCGTAGAATTGTTAGTGGAAATTTGTATAGAAAACCGATTTTTCTTTGTGTCTCTCTGTGTGTTATCAACATAAATTTTTCTGAATTATCTTTAAAACTTGCTGAAATGACTTGAATTGAACTGTCCAAATCTAAGAGAATCTATATCACATTTTCTTACTGTGTATGATTTGTACTTAAAAAATTTTTTCTACATGTAACAAGCTATTTTTTTAATTGTTAAATCATAAAATCATGATAACTGTACAAATTGGTGTTTACTTGAATGTAAGATGTATGTTGTTTGGGGCTCCATGACCATTTTTAGATAACTGTACAAATTGCTTTAAAACGAATATCTAAAAATGGCAAGGTCTCTCTGATGTAAAAAAAGAAATATTTCTAATAAAGAAGTGTCTGGAATAAGTGATTTCTGTATTTGTCGAACCTGTCGTTAAAACATTATTAATGTGTGACTCACACCAAAGTTCTACATAAGCAATAATAGAAACAAGATAGTGTTCTATTTTTTAATGTGATTTCATCATGAAATTTTAATACAAATTTATTACTGGCTCAAATTTCCTAATAACACTCGAATATCGTTATAGATAACTGGACGAGACCGTGGCATCTCGATATAGTAAGGAAAAAAAGGGACCCCTCTTAAGGGTTCCAACTCCCTTGTAAAATCTCAGTGACGTCCGTTCGTGAGAAGTCGAAAAAAATCATGATACTATCCTCCTCCCTTTTTACTTTATACAAGAAAGTAGAAAATGGCTTGACTAAATTATGTTTTTACAGTAATAAAACTTACAAGTTATGAAAACCATACTTTATTTGTCAGAGAAGCAAACTTATTACAGTTTACAATATTATTGTAATATACATATTAAATTGGCTAACCAAATTTTTTTACAATATTTTACAATTTTCAAACAGAATTTACTAAGAAAACAACTACAAAATGAATAAATTATTAGATTGAAGGAAAAATGTACCTACTTGAACAGTTTTCTAAAACAATAGCTTTTATCACAGTACAAGGACTTAAATATTAAAAAAAAAAAAAAACAGTTCTAAAACTAATAATACAGTAAGAATGTCACTCGTAAGAAAAATCCGGAATCTTACTTCTTCAAAAACCGATTAACTTGCTCCGCTGTGGTAGTTTGTGAGGTAGCCGCTGTTGCCACAGATGCTGACTGAACTGATACGGCCACAATTGGCGTACCAGTAGAAGTTTGAATCCGAACTGGAGACATCTGGCGGACATTCTGCTGATTCAATGCAACGGAAACCTGTGACAACAACTGCGACTGCGCAGAATTGGAACCAGTTTGCACTTTAATACCAGTCAGAGCACCAGCTAAGGCAGAGGAGGAGCCGGCTTGAGGACGAAGAGCTGCATTTAACGCTTGGGAAGTGGCCGTCACAACCTTAAACAACAAAAATTGATATTAAAAAAAGTCATTCCTAACAAGGATTTTATTTAAGTACCTGGATGGTTTGTTTTGTACCCTGAGTTGTGTTGACAGGAATAACTCTTGGTGGGCCCTTGGCCAAAACAACAGGCCCAGGTGAAACATTTAATGGTGTCCGTATGACTTGTTGAAACTGCAAGGCAGTGTTCAGTTGTTTTGGACCAACTATCAACTGTGTTGGTACATTGTTCTTCCCAGTCACTTGTGCAATACTCAATTTCTGACCACCCAGTTTCTTCTGCGTTAGAATCTGCTGTTGAATTTGTATTTGGCGCAGTTGGGGATTTGTTGTTTTCAAGGTGGGCGTCAGGGTTTTTCCTTGGGCTGCCGCAGCGAATGTCACACCAGTTACTGGAATCGTTACAGTTTGCGTCACTGAAAGACATAATAGAGAAAAATAAGCATTTATGGAAATTGATGTTTAAAGTAGAAACAAATATTCCATGTGATCCTTCACATGATTATCTTAGTTATGAGTACAATACTTTCAAGAATTAGATGTAAAAGTTCTAAGAAAATTGAACTTATTGGAAAGGTAATTTTTTTTGTTTCTCAAATTTTTTTTGGAAAAATATTAAAATAATTACCTTCAAATTATTTTATTGGCATAATAAAGTCATACAAATGGTCAAATCAAAGTAAAAATAGGTAAGGTAAAACTCACCGCCTCCGGCAGTGGACACCGCCTTAACCAAAGTGGCAACCGATGTCCCTCCCGAGGATCCAGCCTGTTGAATAGCTTGTGCAAATACTTGCGGCGACAAACCCTGCACGGTTGTTGTACCTTGCTGCACCACACCACCACCACCGCTCACACCACTTCCAGCAGCACCACCACTCGCAGCAACTGCCGCCGCCAACTTTTGCTGTTGTTGCTGCTTCCTAAGCAATTGCGCCATTTCCGCCTTGCCGCTAATCGTCATCGTACCCTGCCGAATAAACGGCGCCGCTCTCGGCTGTGCCTGTGTAAATTGCACCACAGCCTGTTGTCCTCCAATAGTCACTGTGGATGTCTTGACACTGCCACCCTGCGCTGCTGCCGCTGCTTGTAAATTGCTAGAATGCATTCGCAATTGTTGTTTGAGAGCCGCTGCTTGCCGGATGGCGTGGAGTTGGGCTGCGCTGAGAGTTTTACCCTGCATTGTGGCGGTACCCGTCACCACTCCCGCTTTTGTTTGACCAGTGACGACACCGCCACCTGATGCGGCCATTAGACGGGTAGCGGCTTGTAGTTGAACGGGATTCAAACCCGAAACGGAGACCACTGTGGAGGATTGAAGCGGCGATGCTATGATTCGCTGCGTACGTAGTGCGGTAGCATCTAGGAAAACAAAAAAAATAAGTAGTATATTGCTATTTTGTAAAAATGCCAAAATATGAGCATCACGTTAAAATTCACAATAGGCTAAGATTTTAACATATCACAAGGTGGAATATGAACTTAATTTTAGCGGTCGCCTAAAATTAAACGGACAATTTTATATTAAATAGACTATGCCTACTTCAAGTCCCAAAATATAACATTTCTTGTAAAAATACTTAAGATATCCAAAATCGTTAACAATTGCAAGTTTGACTTACTTGGAGGTGTTCCAGGTGCTGCTGCCTGTACCACAGTTCCTCCACCACCCACTGAACTAACCATAGCCGGCGCTTGGGATACAACAATCTGCTGCTGCTGCTGCTGGGACACCGAAACAACAACAGGAGCAGATGATACTGTTCCGCCTGCTCCACCGCCTGCTCCACCGCCAGCAGTACCAACCGCCGCATGGCCAGAAGATAGCATATTCGCCTTCAACAGTTGCAACCTTGCAATGTGTGCCTCAGGCGTCATAGTTTTCTTTTCTTTGGCAATACGCTCAGCTCTTCTCACTGCAACATCCACTGGTAACATTGGATGTTCCCAATCTATACCATTGTCCGTCAACATGGCAGCATGTTTCGTTTTGTTAACGACGATCGGTGTGCTGCTGCTACTACTAGTCGTGCTCATGACAGTTGTCCGCGTCGTCGTCGGCATTTTCTTACTGATCGAAATGGCTTTCAGCGCCTCATAACGTTCCACCATCAACTGAGAGAAAGTTGCATTGTTATCCTGAGTATACAGTTGTGATGTGCGCATTGGACGATTTAATAATTTGCTTGTCGCCTGCTGTTGTACAACTGCAAACTTCTGCAAAGGGCTTGTACTACCCCCGGCGGCGGCAATGGCAGATTTTGTCTTTAACTTCTTTTTCTTCTTAGCACTATCATCGAAGATCTGTTTGCCCTCCTCACGCTGCATTAAACTGGACTCGTAGCGATGACGACAGAGTTTCGGTGAACGATATGTGATTGAAACGGAATTTACATAGTCGGCTACGAAATCCCAGTTGGCGGTGTGACCCGGTGAACTTACAAATAAATTTAATGGCAAACTTTGGAACAGTTGAATTACCTGGAAAATACAATAAAGCGTTGTGAAGATAACTATTTGCTAGTTTATTATCTACATAGAAAAATATTTTGAGGAACGTATACATATAGACAATAATGCCAACTAGCCGAATGCTAAGACAAGGACAGAGAGCAGAGCCCGGTGTACTACCGTACTACGTTGCTCTCCGTCTCATGCAGTCGTTGGGTTAGTTGCAATTTGCTCATCCGTTGTAGGTTAATAAACAAAACTACAACCTCCTACTTTATTGCAAACATACCTTTAACAGTGCCATATCCTCGTGTATGGTCCATTCATGGCAGAGTTGCTGCCCTTCAGTAACACTGACGGCAACCGATGGCCCACTCGTTGATTTCCCCGGTAAATTCACCAAAGTGCCACGCATTATCCCCCGATATTTTTGGATTTTCAAGTCACGACGCATTTTCAAAATCGCCGCCGAGTGAAACAGTGACTTTGGTGCATTATTTGGTGACAAATCTGCCGTATCTTTTCGTTGCATTTTCAACGCTCGTCTACTTTCCACTAAACCAGCTTCTAGTCGGCTGCGTTTCGGTTCTTTTTTCACGTAAATTGGTGGTAACTGTGTTTCAGACATGATATTGTTGTTGTAGAGAAAAGACATGGTTTGGTCCACATAAACGTCTGTGTGTTGTTCGGGGGGAGTTGGAGGACACCACATCTAAATTACGACAAAAAAGAATAGTAGTTTTAACTTGTACGCGAAACGAAAATCGCCTGATTTTTATAGTTATTTTTTAGCAATTTTCAAATAATTTTCTAATGCCTCTCTCGCATTTATTAAAATACGTCTATTTTTGTTCCACAAGGCACATTCGTAATAATAAATGTTGATAAGGCAGTTTTTTTCTTTCGAAATGGTAGTACATATTTATTGTATCTAGAAAGCGAATTCTGGTTTATAACGTCATGAGACCATAAGATCCGCTCTCTAATAATAATTATTATCGGTTTAAAGGAATGTTTGTATACTAACCGGCATTTGTTCTGTGGTATTGTTGGAAACCCATATCTGCAAAAGAAAAATTAGTTTCCAATCAGTGTTGATCTGTGATGAAAAAACAACCAAACCTGAGGCCCACGCAACGAAGAAAAAAATTTCCATTAGTCCAAAATACATACCATCATCAAATTGGACGACATTCAATTTACACAGCGCGCACTTTTTATATTATTATAGATAATAAAAGAAAAACAAAAAGGTCATTAAGATTAAGGGCGGATTATTTTTTAGTTTGTTTGGTGGGTCGCAGGTTTTTCCTTTCTTTGTATTATTTTTATCCAAAACCAAACTAAAACAACCACACACACAAACGAATTGTTTTAGTTGGGTTATAGATAAAAAATATTCAAGTAAATAATTAGGATAAAGAAGCCCTCTTGCTCATGTCCAGCGCGGGGCCAGTGTTTTGGTGCCCGCTGCGGACCATCAGGAGCAAGAAGGCACCAAAACCCGCGCCCCACCCAGTCATTCAACACCAAATACAATGAAAAACAAAAACAATCTTGTTGCAAGAGAACTTCTTTATTTTTCTTAAGTTAATTACTATGTACATGGCCAATCATTACGAAAATGGGTTTTTAGTGGAGACTCGTTGGAAATTTACAGCTTGATTATGTCAAAAAGGAACTTATTTGAAATTATTATTCAGTCTTTTCTTTTGACAGTTTTTTTTTGTACAAAATTCGAGTCGAATGCCAAAAGAAAAGCAACTAAAACCCCAACAACAAAACTAGTACATACAAAATTTACTCGGAATAGAAATCGGTCTGTAAAAAAAACTACAACTCTACAATAATGTTTTCTTTTTTTTTTTGGATTTTTGTACAAATATTAATTAGCGCTTCTTTCCTATTTTACTAAAATTAGATCACATGGCATTTTATAAATAATGTTCAGTTTGTTTTATTTTATTTAACTTCAGTCTCTTTCTGATTACTACTCGTCTCATTTTCCGACACTTCATCGGTTTTAGCCGAACTAGTAACAATCACCCAATTGTCTAACGTTCGATTATTACTGTTGGCTTTCGCAAATTTCCGTGCAATTTTATTCGTCGTTGGAGCAGGTTTCTGCTCGCCAACGCCGTTATCCAAATGAACAGAATTCACTGGTTTCTTAGAATCTTTAAGTAAATCAGTACTATCTGATTCAGATATTGGAATAGTGTATTGTCCATCAGCTACAATATCATTCAAAATCACTTTGCAGATTTTATTCCCGCTGCCATTTTCAGAAATAACTTCATCAAGCACGTCAGGCATTTTCTTCATGCGTTTAACCGAGGAATTTCCCGCCGGGGGAGAACTCGACGAGTTTTTCACTGGTTTAACACCTGGCAAAATCGGACTGACGTCCAACGTCCACAAATTAATAGCCACGGTACCACGTGACCTAGTCCTAGGTGAATTTATATGGTGATTTGACGTGGTTTTCAATGCTGACAGAGTCAAATCTGATTCAGACTGTGTACTATCCATACTATCCTCATTAGTAACATCATCATCGTCAGTTGTTTTATTATTGGCATCATCGCCATTAACATTTACAGTTGTAGTCTGACAATCATCTTGAGAGGCTGTTGTAGAACAACTCAACGAACTGTCATAATTTAGATCGTTATTCAATTGCTTCGTCGCCGCTCTAGTAGCCATGAAACGTTTTTGATTCCGCCGCTTTCTACGATGATTCCGTCGCCTCTTAATCAACTTACTTTTTATAAACTTCTTCCTTCGTCTGCCACCGCCTTTGTTTAATTTCCTACATTTATTGCTAACCTGATTCGATGCATCCTCACGACTATACGTCAACATGTCGTTGGCGTCTTCTTCCAGTTCGCGAGCACGACGCTCCTCTTCCTCCCGCATGGCCGCCAAACGGTTCTTCTCCCATTCGCGTTTTTGTTCCTCGATTTCCCGCTCGGCCGCCTTCAGTTGTTCCGCTGACCAAGCCGATTCGGTTTCTTCAATAAAACGCATGGCGTAACGCTCAATTGGTGAGAGCTGGAACCAAAATCAAATATTAAGTATTTTTTAAATTTTTCAAAAAAATAATTTACAAGCTTCAAAGTGAATTCATTTCAAGCTAACTAGAAATGGTTTAAAAAATATAAAGTAGAAAATTTATTTCAAAAAATTTTGCAATCACGTAAGCTTTAGCGAATACATTAAAAACACGCGACTTATCTATTCTAACCTAACTTGAGAATGTCACTCAGGCCTCTATTTTGAGAGAAGTACGCAAAAAAATTACACATGATGTAAATACCGCATTGTAATTTGATAATTATGATAGTTCATGGCTAGAGTAATGTCAATTAAATTTAAATTCGATACTTTTTGACATTTGTTTGTACACGTGGGTACTGTATTATACCCGCACTTACGTCCATGGCTCGTTGTGTAATTTTCACAAAATCGTGCTATAATTTATAACATAACTTAAGCAGTCTCCTTAGCACTTATTGAAATATACAAAAAAAAATTTAAGAATGTTTGGAAGGGTTTAAAAAACCATCTAAATCCATTTACCTTTTTGATAACATTATCAATCTCCTGTTCCGCTTTACTCATCTCCGGCTCCCTTTCCTTGTCTCCATCCTCCAATGGTATATTCTCATCAAACTCTGCCAAATCCGCCACCGCCTCCGCTTTGGCCGTTCTAGCAGCAATCACATCTTGATCGTCTTCACATGCAGCCAACGCATGCTCCAATGCACCAACAGCAACTTTATCATCACTGCCACCAGCAGCAGCAACCACTTGTTCACCATTTCCAGCAGTTATTGCACGACTTTCCCGCTCGCGGCTAGCTTCCACCACTTCCGACATTCGTGAAGCGGCGCTTGCATCATTGTCAATGTTAAACAGATCTTGAATAGTCGACTGTGGGAGAGGAAAAAACAATAGAGTAAAATTTTTGCTTTGTCGGTTAAGAAACACAAAAAAATATATCTACAGGGCACTATCAGAATTTAAGCCACGGTAACTTTTTTAATAATAGATTTTAAGCAATTAAATCAGAATACATTTTTGTAAAATATATAAAAATTAATGTATTAATAAATACTTACGCTTTTGAAATAGGCAGTCGTAAAGTTACCGCCTTCGATAGCCAAATCACCCAGCAAACGCTTTTGGTTGGCTTTTTTCAGGATGTTCTCCTCGATGGTTCGTTCACTTATCAACCTGTGACGCACACACATATTGTCAATAGTTTACTCAGTCAACCAATAAATCTTGTTTTGTACCTGTAAATATGCACATCTCTAGTCTGCCCAATTCGGTGGCAACGATCTTGGGCTTGTGCGTCCATTGTAGGATTCCAATCAGAATCGTAAAATATCACAGTATCCGCTCCGGTGAGATTCACACCAATACCACCGGAACGTGTAGACAAAATAAAAGCAAAAATACGCGTGTCTCCATTAAAGCGTTCCATCAACACCTAAAAAAACGAAACAAAAGTTTACTTTTTTCCTACGCTATTATTAATTTTTAGTCAAATTCGTTTTGTAGCAGGGTTCTAGATAGTATTCAACATTGATTATAAAGTTGAAACATGCTGGCCACCGCAATGATTATATAGCACTGTTGCAAGAGTTGTACAAACACGGAAACAAATTTGTAAACTGATCATCAGTGCTGAATTACATTATTTACACTTTGAACTCACTTGTCGCTGATCAACTTTCGTCGTCCCATCCAACCTAAGATAGATATGCCCATGGAAATTCAAAAAGGCCTCCAAAATATCTAACATTTTTGTCATTTGGGTAAAAATCAACACTCGATGAGTCTCCTGTTTCAATCGCCGTAACAATTTATCTAAAGTTTGTAACTTTCCTAAAAAGAAAAAAAAAAAAAACAAGTGGTAAACAACAATAAGACAGTCCTTTCCTTTGAACTTACCACAATCGTATTGAATCAGTCTTGGATCTGGAAATTGCGTCACCATTGCAGAGGCGATTTGATGTAGAGGTGTGGCAGGTTTGGAAAACAATCGTTGAATAAACTGTTTATCAGTTTTCTGTCCCCAATATTTGCTTGGTGGCGGGTGCCACACTTGCAATTCAGGTTCCGCAGCTTTCACCGCCGGCACATAGAAAATAAACCTAAAAAGAAAAAGAAAATTAACAATACAATTTTTTTTATCAAAAAACAATAATTTTTTCAACAACTTTTCTTAGAGACTGATGACCAGAAAAGGCACTTCACATGAAAATGTGTGTCTTATCACGACAGATCTAAGCAATGTTAGAACTTATGTATATGTTTATAATAAAAGTGCTTTTTACAACCACCACATTTTTACATGAAGCTAAACAACATGACGGAAAATCGCAAGAACAATTCCAACTTGACATTACCTTTCACAAACATCCTTCAATTGGTGAATTCGTCTCTCTGGTGTGTACATCATGTCCATCAGACAATTCGTCGTCGTATCCAAATACTCATTAAACAAAGTGTTCATACAATGGATGCGTCCACCCACCCACGGATCCAAACTATTTGGTACGAAAATCTTGATGGAATTGTGAAAATCCCGTCCATACAATGGTAAAGCTGTACAACGACGCTCATTGATACGGGCCATCAACTGTAAGCGTCTGCGGCGTTCACTTCGAGGGTTTTCTTCATTCTAAATTTGACAAAATAAATAAATAATAATATTTGAAATTTAAATGGGAAATTTACCGGTAATCCTTCGATTTCCTCGTCATCTTCTCGGTCACCGCCCCACCGAACATCCAAGTTATTCGATTGTTTAGCATACAATTGTTCTATAAATTTTACACCTATGTTTTTTTTCGAATCATCCTTAGTTTCCTCGGATTTCACGGAAGGAGCGATAGAAGAGCTCTACAAAAAGCAAACATAAACCAGAATTATTATCAAGTGAACATGGAAATGGTTCTCGGTTATTACAAACTATTTTTTTAATATCTCCATTAAAATTTCATAGAACTCTAATTATTCAAGCAAAATTGTTCTTACTTTCACTTAAATGTTTTGACTTTATATTTCTTTTATAATTTATCTTAATAAGTAAGTAAATAAGTAAAGGGATAACAATTTTGATGGCATTTAATTTTGAAAACCATAAATTAATGTTAAAAACTCACCGAAGTTGTTACTGTTGTCGCAGTCGTGGCAGTCGTAACAGACGTCAATTGGAATTTAACAAAAGCTTTGGTTATTTGATGACTACTAGCATTACCAGCAGTTGAAACTGGTTGTTTGGACAGAAAAGTCAATTTATGTCCTGCTAAAAAAAATTTCTAGTTATCAAAAAAGTAACTTTTATACGAAAAAAAAGTTTTATGCCCGATTCCACAAACGTCTAATAAATAGTTAATTTGAGAAATAATACTAATTATTGTTCTTATTGGCTGGACTAACAGGAGTCTGTAAAACTCAAATTATCAAGAAGAAAATAGTTAATTATAGGTTTAAGACGGGTTTGTGGAACTGGGCATTAATGACGTAATGCGAGAAATTTTCAACACGTGGAAAAAAACTCTTTTCATACAGAATGATCAACTTTTCGCAAATCGCACTTACAACTAAATCACAAAAAAATCCTCACCTGGTGTAGTAGAAACTGGAATGTTGCCCGTTATATTCGGATTCGACGTAAGCAACAAATGCTTCCCAGTAGAAGTTTGAACCAACTGTGCAAAACTAGCGGAAATTTTATCAGCTGGTTTCAATACTGACGTCACATTTACAGGGGTTCCAACTTGACTGGAAGTCGCCTGTGATATATTTACAACTGGAATAGCTAAAACACAAAACGAAAAATATATATTATGTCTATTACATGCCTTTCTTATATCGGGTGTTCATTAAAATTTCACCTCAAAGTTGGCGTTGAAGAGTCGTTTATGAATGAATTGATGCATCATTTCATTCATAAACGAATCTTCAACGCCAACTTTGAGGTAAAATGTTAATGAACACCCGATACAATTACGGAATATAGAAACCCCATAGAATGTGATCAACATGCAACTCAACTAAAACAGTTCAAATCGATTTCATTAAAATTGTTCCAAATTTTTGAGCTGAACTATTTTAATTAGTTAAGTTCCAAAATCTCGAATTCGACAAAAACCACGATACACGATATATTTGAAGACGTATAAAGTTACACAATTGCTTACTCACTTTTAACTATACCCTGTTGTGACACCAACTGAACTCCAGACAATTTCACTTTGACATTTTGTGGGGTCGTCAACACCTTGGCTTTATTGTCGTTTTTCACCACATCCATCTCGTTATTGGCTAATTTCACTACGCGCATGTTCATTTTTCCTGGTGGATAAGGTGGCGGTGAGTTCGCTACGTTCGTCTCAATGACTTTACAGGGCGTGCGTGTCTGTCGCATTCTATAGCACTGGTAAGCACTTAGATGTAGCTCCAACATAATCAAAAGGAAGTTCATCGAATACAAATCAACATGCTGAAATGGAAATAAAATAATGTAAATTTTGTAGGTATCAATTTAAGTAAGGCGAGTTGTGCCTTTTTATAAAATAAATCAGACAAATGCCTCGATATTATCATTAAATAGTTGTTGGAAACGAAGACCGTTTAAAACACCATCGAAAATGGTAAAATTATCATCATGTTTGTTGAAATAATAAGACTAATTACAATAACTACATTTTTGTATACAATCTCTTACCTTCCATGGATCATACTCGAGTGCAGAATAAACTACAGACGGAATATGCAACCGAATGCCCTCTGATTGAAATGGCGAGATGGTGGGTCGCACTTCAAACAAATTCGGATGGTTGCAAACTTTCCGCAATTGCATCAACACATTGATGACAGACAACAAGTTTCCAGTAGCCAAAGTTTCCCTCGTTCTATAAAAAAATATATAAAATTTATTTGGCTTTAAAATTTTCAAAAAAGCTTACTTTGCACGCGACATGTAATCATCGTAGAGAAAGCGTTGCCTTTTCGATAGGCGACACATCACCACATGTTCGTATTTCTTTGGCATTTGTTTCTCCACTTCGGACTTGAGACGGCGCAACAAAAACGGCCTTAGCACCTGTAAACAAAAAATCCCATTAAAATCTAGGTATCAAAATTTAAGGCGAGTTGTGCCTTTGCTTAAAATAAATCAGACAAATGCCTCGATATTATCATTAAAGAGTTGTTGGAAACGAAGACCGTTTCCAACACCATCAAAAATGGTAAAATTATCATCATGTTTGTTGAAATAATAAGACTAGTTACAATAATAACATTTTTAACTTTCTCACCTTATGCAGTCTCTTAATAATACTCTCATTATACTCCGAATTGCCCTCAATCATCCCCGTTACAGGATTGGAAAACCATTCCTTAAACTCCCGATGGGACTGAAACACATTGGGCATCAAAAAGTGCATCAACGACCACAACTCCATCAAATTATTTTGCAATGGCGTCCCAGTCAGCAGCAGCCGCTGTTGCGTTTGGAAATTCAACAACAATTGCCACCGTTGCGACTTGAAATTCTTGATATTCTGCGCCTCGTCCAAAATCAAATACTTCCACTTTTTCCGTCGAAAACTCTGATGGTCCTGTATCACCAATTTGTAACTGGTGATGCAAATGTGAAAGGCATTTGTTTTTGTCCAGCCGGTGCGCTTCAGTTTCCGTTCCTTTTGCGATCCGTAGTAGGTAAGGATTTTAAAGGCGGGACACCATTTTTTGCATTCCATTTCCCAGTTGAGCATTACTGATGTTGGCACGACAATTAGATGCGGGCCCCAGTTTTCCTTTTCGCATGCCAGATGAGCTAGCAGAGCGATGGTTTGGATTGTTTTGCCTAGACCCATTTCGTCAGCTAGAATTCCATTTAATTTACGTTCGTACATTGTTACCAACCAATCCAAGCCAATGTGTTGGTACTCCCGAAGGGTAAACTTGAGCAAAAACGGAATTATCGTTGAAACCTAAATTTAAAAAAATAAATGTTAGAAACAATACTTGCAAAATAGTGACCAAAGCCTCTTACGCTTGTCGAAGACAATGTGTTGCCTTTGGGTTGAATACTCTCAGCAATTGCAGCGGCATCGTTTATAAGATCATCATTTTTATTATCAGTCTTTGTTCTATCTCCCTCGTTTTGTTGTGAATCCTCCACCAACAGTTTTAATTCGTCCGCATCCGATTCCTCCATGTTGTGATCACGGCTAGTCTCTTCATCACTATCCTCTTCAGTCTCCTCCTCCTCCTCCTCCTCGTCTTCAGACCCAGCCGATTTACTATCTTCTTCGTCCATGACAATAGTTTTCTGTGATGGTTTGCGTTTTCGCACTGACTTGGATTTTTCTTGATGATCTTCATACTGTAATAGGATTAGCTTAGTACTTTATAACAGTTTTTACTTTCTTATATCGAATTTAGAAGTACATATGTCATTGTACTTTCTAGTTTGATTTTTCTTAAATAATAAATGTTGATCAAAAAATTTCAGTGATTCTAAAATTCTGACCATAAATAAGTTAGGTCAAAAAATTAAAGGAGTATAAGAAAATCATATGAAAGCAGCCACATGAAAACTAACCGATTCCTCCGAGTCACTCATCCGTATATTATCCCTGTTCAACAGATAACCCCGTAGTAGTTCATCCTCAAGTAAATCCGACAAATCCAATTGAGACTCCCTTTGCAAATCTGCTAATTCCGTTTCTTCCCCACAACCTCCAACTGCCGTCGCCTCCTCCTGTTCGATTGTCTCTTCATCATCCTCATCACTTTGCATTTCCGGTTCAAACTCCTCATCCGAATGTTGCACTACCCTTGATACAGATGATTCGGCCACCGACACATCTACGCTTTTGTTCATCCCCTCCGCCAACAACTGCGAGTACTTTTCGGTTTGGTCCACAATAAAACTCAACTGTTGGTCCAGGGCCTTTTTGCGTTTTTCTTCCAAAATCGTATTTTGTTTGTATTCGACCAGTTTTTCCACGTTGTTCCAAAAGCCTTTGATTTCTTTGGCGCAGAAACCGGCGATGCGTTTTAAATGTTGCTCTTGGGCTTTTTCCGCCCTCAGAGCTGCTTGCGCTTTGTCTTGAAAATATTTTTGGACCATGCGCGCGCATTTTTTCGCTGCCGCCTTTTTCCATTTGCGCTCCTGTGCAAAATCCGCAGCCAACCACACCATTTCCTCCAACAGATAGTCCCAGTGGGCCTTAGTACGTGGCATATCCTGCACCTTGGGTAAGCGCTTCTCCGACCACAAACCCTCCTTTTGTAAATCACTGATTCTTGATACAACATACGCTTCTTGTTTCGCTTTTTCCACGATTTGTTCCTGGTTGGTGGTTGTCGTGTTATTATTCGGACGAATACTCAACGTTTTCAAACTACTACTGGCGGTAGGAGTAGCTGTGACCACATCCGTGGAACTAGTGTTGGAACTAGTTGAACTACTTGCAACAGTAGGCGTTGAAATTCCTGGTAAATCCTTTGTTGAAGTCGCAGAAGGTGTTGAAACTGTCACACTAGACAACAAAAAAGCAATTAGTTAAAAAAAGATGATATAATTTAGGAGGCGTAGACGTCCTTTTTGCTTTCTTACGAAGCATAATAATAGGAATTTTTTGATAAAAGTTATATGCACCATGTTTTATTAACTAATAGGGACTTTGCATGATTTTCAAAATTTTTTTTTTTGAAAAGCTGATACCAAATTATCACTATCAATATTTTTGAAAAAAATTTTTGGTCCGTATTTTCTAAGTAAATAAATAAAAAGTATTGCAAAATTTGAAATTTCATCGCATTGCCCGGAAACGCCCGAATCGGCCCAAAAGACTGCTGACGTCACGAATCTAGTTCCACAGTGCAGCACGCCGCATTTTGATTTATTTCGAAAAATTTCAAACGCGCAAAAAATATTTAGACATGCCAATGTCAACTAGATTCGTGACGTCACACAGGACTCTCCGATTTCAAAGCGTTTTCGGGCGGCAATAATATATTTGAATTACGGTCAATTTATAATCGTTTTTTTATGTACAAATATTTAGTAAAAAAAATTATTTTTGCTGTAGAGTATTATTAATATAGTCATTTTACATTTCTAACAGAGAAAAACGGGATTTTAAAAAAATTCAACATCCCTATTGCGCGTTTAAAATTTAACAGCGGCAGCTTAATGAGTCTTTTAAATTTGTTGCTAAGCAACGCAGCAAATAATCATTTAGCCAATAACATGTCGCTGCTAATTATTTACCACGCTGTTAGTTAAGCAGAGGTTGGTGCAACCGGACAATAGTCTTTCAAAATCATTAGCGCATTCTTCATATTATTCAAGGCCTCGATAGAATTTAAAATAATTATAAAGATCTTTCACAGATTTTGGGTCAATCAACTAAAAAAATAATGTTCCAAAAACAAACCGTAAATTCAAATTTTCAGTGAATTTCCTATGCCCGAGAAATACATGAAAATGAAAATATAAAAAACCTACATTTATATGAAATTTTTTAATCTAGTCAGGGGCATTTTTATAAATGGGCAAAGAGGACATTTGCTCAGGGTGGCAAATTCTCAGAGGAAAATTTCCCAAAAAAAATGTTGATTGATAAATTCATTGGTTTTTGTAATAAAAAAATTAGAAAGATTATTTTATATGATGCTGTTTTCGAAAACTTTTTTGCACCTTACCTTAATCATTTTACGAAAAAAAGACGGAAAAAATGTTTGCCTAGAGCGCTTGTCAGGGCTAAAATGGCCCTGCCTACAGTGTTCTAAAATTACCACAAACTAAGATTATTGTATCAGAATTTTATGAAGAATCTGCCATTAATTAACACCTTATAAAAGAATATAAGAAGTGGCCAAACTTGATGTATAGGGTGAAATCAACAAATTTTATCAACAAATCTTAGAACAAATACTCTAGAGGCTATTAAAAGTAAAATAATACTCCTACTAAATTACTCAATGATTGTGTAAAACTCTCTTGAACACTTTTTTCTATATCATTATTGGTGAAAATTTGTCAGAAGTACTCAGAAGTCTCGTGATAATTTTTATCAATAATTCTTTGTCATGAAAAACGGCTAAGACTTGATTGTATATTTTGAAACAAGTTATGTATTAAGTTTCTTAAAAAATAATTAATGTAATTTTCAGAGAAAATAGAAGGTTCTTAAGGCGATCATGCAGATCTAGACGTTGTGCTTACTTAGTCATTTTAGAAGAATCCGTACTGACCGCAGCCGCCTTCCTAACAACATCCATTTTAATCTCAATCGCATGCTCCTTCAAATAATTTGCATACGCCTGACTCTTCGGCCTCTTGGCATACTGATACAAATCCAAAATGTTCCCACCTGCTTCCAAATAAAACGCCTCCAATAAATGCTCACTGTATTTCTCTTTCACCAGCTTCTGTCGCACAATCTTATGATTCATCACCCGCTGCAATTTACTAGGGTAGGAGTCTCTATCCCTCTGCTTGTCCGTTTGGCTTAACGGACGCTTCAACGCTCTGAGTTGTTGCGTTGGTGGCGACGACGCTTCCCCCCCTTGGAACAACTGAAGACGGATATTCGGACGTGGCTTTGTAAGCACATTTACTATGGATTGGTTTGCTAGACTCGGCCGTAATGGAGCACCACTTTGAGTCACACGCGATGGACTGATGCTGATTATCCGAGTCACACCGCCTTGCACTAGATTGGCGTTGGTGTAGAGAGCTGTTCCAGGACTTATCTACAACAAAATATTAAAGCGATGATTTGATTATTTGACACAGAATCACTAGATTTTACCTGGGCCAAAGCCGGTACGCCGGGCGACTGTGATGTTAAAACATATTGTCCACCAGCCACTTGAGTCAGTCGCATTGTAGGGCGCTCTGCGGCTGGTCGAGGCGGCCCTTGAGCCTCTCTCGGGGGCAGAGCACCCTGCCCTGCCCCCGGAGTTTCGTCACTCATCGTGGACACCTCTACAAAAAAAAACAGATTTACAATAATGTAAAATCAAACCAACATAACAAAACGAAAATCTCAAGTGCAATGCAATTTTAAAAACTGAAAGTGCGTGTGCTTTGGAGGTAAATTTGTAGCATTGCGCCATTTTAAATTTGTTTGTTTGAGTTTTAACTCTTTTAATATTTTTTGACAATTTCCAGACTTATACACTGTCTTTATTTTGAAATTTAATTTGAATTTGGCGCCGATTTTGGTAAAGCCAATAAAAACTAATTTTGGCAAAAACAACAATAAAACCGATAGATTAGTTTATAAAACAGTTTTTTTATTTCAAATCAATATAATGTCAATATGACTGACGCAAAAACTAGTTAAACCAAATATTCATCCACGGAAAACTCCTTTAAAATCCACTACAATTTTCACTTATAGAGTACATTAATTTCCGTTACGTCGCGCCGACATTTTGAACTTTGTTGTATAAATGAACAAGCTTACCATCTCATGTAATCACAAATTATCCGTATCAGGCACGACCATCCGCTCTTAAAAACTATATAAATATCTTCAGTTCACTTCAATGCACAATTGGGTACTCCACGTAACAATTATATTTGAGAGGATATCGAATATTTTTCAGCATTTTAGACCACGTTCACATCAAGGACGCATCGCCCTTTCCAAACATGGCGACCAAAGACGGATTTTTATTGCTGTGCGGCCAGCTAGATCAACGAACAACACAGAGAAAAGGCGCCTGCGTCAAGTTGTGCGCTTGTGCACAGGGTTCGGTATTGTTCGACGAGCGTATTTGGTGAGGTTTGGGGAGACAGGGATTTTTTTGCGCCGTTTTGAGTTGTTAAATTGGTATTCTGTTCCCGCCAACTTTCAAATTTTTTTATTATTATAACAAATAATGCTTTTATTTCACTTTATTATACGGGGTGATTCAAAATTCAATGTAGATATTTTAAGGACATATTGTTGGGATCAAAATAAGACTTTTTACTTTCTTATACGAAGTAATAAGAAAGTATAGTAATCGTGATTTTTTCGACTTCGAGATTTTGATGAATTTACATGTTTTGAGGGCTTCAGAATCTATTTTGACCATTTTCGCCATGATGTCTGTCTGTATCCACGATAACTCCAAAACGACATCGGAATTGATTCAAATTTCATATTTAAGAGTTTGAACAAATTTGTGGGTGCCACATTAAATTTTTTTCATCTAGCACCAACACAAGTGGCACTTACCTGAAGACATTTTTAGGTTTTTTAGGAATATCTTGAAAAATAAACAATTTACGAGATTTTTTTATTCTTTAACATTGATTTAGAATTAAATTTTGAACAAATTTTGTTTGAACTTTTTTTTGAAATTCCGTCAAAAAAATTCCAAAAAAAACGAGATGAAACTGAAAAACAATTGAAGCTCGTGTAATGTAAGGAAAATATTTTTGAAAAATGGAACACCCTGTATTCTTGCACAAATCGATAGTAATTCAAATTGTGATAATATAAATTGATGATTAGAATTAAAACTACTGACTTCGATGGATTTAGAGGTATTTAGCCCAAATTTTAAAAGTTTTATGTAAAAAGTATAGCAAAATCCATGAGAACGGTGTAAAAATTGGGAGGTTTTAATTTAAATACTGCATAATATTTATGCATTTATTTAACTAATTTTAGCTCATCTTATTAACTAATTTCACATTGTCCTTTATAAGCTCAAGTTTTTGCTTTTGGTATTTATTCCTTTCTTCCAACAATTCCAATTTTCTTCTTTTATACTTAGAGAACTTTAAAGCCTCTTCAGGCTGAATTCTGGATTTGCTTTGCATGTTATATTCATGATCTGTAAATGAAATCATATTATGTAAACAATGTACAATAAGATCGTACCTTCAATCGCGTAAATACACGTTCGTTTATTGTCTGATGTTTCTTTGGATAAAATCTGGTCATAACTAAATTCGATGTTAGGCTCCATTACTGGAGTTGCTGAAATGAATCCATCTCCACCAGTGTCTCGTCAGGTTTTGTAACCAGCGCCCTTTTTCACCATACTGTCTCTATAATCATGCCAAGCCTAGAAATGTCCTTTGTTTTGATTTTAAACAATAAAAACACGGAGCCTATACAGGGTGTCCCAAAAGTAGCCTGCCAAAATGTACCAGCTGATTCCACGTTCAAAAATAATGCAAAAAGTTTCAATAAATATAGGTTGAAAATGCTTCCTAAGGAGGCTACAGCCCCCGAAAGGGGAACCCCAAAGAGGAGTGTTCTGTAATATCTTTGCAACTGTTTATGGTAGATTCATGAAATTTAGTGAGTTTGAAGTTTTTATAATTTGCCACATATTTCTTTTTCCAAATTTCAGAAATTTTGTCAGGGGCTTCACATACAGGGTTGGTGTTGGGTATATTATGCCCAATATTTTTTGTGAGGATAATTATTAAATTTTTTATATCAAATTTTGAAACTTGGTTTATTTTTACACAAAAAGGTATTTATTACTTCGTTTAGGATTTCTTCGTCAAATATTAATAATAAAAACAAAATTCCAAAGTCAAACAATTTTTTTCAATTTTGTGATTATTTTTTTTTCGACTTCGAAATTTTTTAGTGTAGTTTTTATGCACGTGACTTCTTCAAAACGATTTTACTCGAAAACGGTTCAAGATTCAAAAATCGACTGAGACGACCTTTTTTGTCTAAAAATAAACCAAGTTTCACAATCTGATATAAAAAATTTAAAAATAATCCACAAAAAATATGGGGCATAATTTATCCAACACCCACCCTGTATGTGCCGCCCTTGGCAAAATTTCTGAAAATTGGAAAAAGAAATATGTGGCAAATTATAACAGCTTCAAACTCACCAAATTTCATGAATCTACCTCAAATAAACTGCTGGCCAATTGAAACGTACCAAGCGAATTTTTAGGTTGAATTTCAAGTCAAATATTTTGAAAAGGAGAAAAGATATCAACATGAGGTTTTCAGGATTCAAGAGATAATTTTATTGTGAAAGCAATAGTGTGACCCGATTTTTTTACTTTCAATTACGTTACTATCTACAGGGTATGAAAGAAAGTCGTCTTTTTTTTCTCAAACTTTATACCTACCGGAATTCCACAAAAATTTTTTTATATTTTTTTGATGTCGATTTTTTTAGTCCCTGGTTAATGAGGAAAAAACCAGTTTCTCAAAAATTTTATATCCCTCTTATTTTATAAGATACCGAATTTTTTATTAAATTTAATATTGTTGAACAGGTTTTTGCAATAATAATTATGCTGCCATTTTGAAAGTAAATGTCATCATGTGATATGTCGAAAAAAAGGTAATTTTAAGTAGAATCTAATTGTTACGTAAAAAAATATACAGGGTTGTTTAAAAAATTTTGAAAGTTAGTAGGTGGCCCTTCCGGTGAAACGGGAAGTGTCATCAGATTGTTTTAAACGTCAAAATGATTATTCCTTTCAACAATCCAACCATGCCAAATTTCAAATTAATACAGTTAAATGTAACAAAATGGTGGGGGTTGTAAAACGATTTCGTAGCCACCCGGTATACACGAATATGAGCAAATTTTTGAAAAAGTGAAAAACCCGTTTCGAGGATATAAGTCACTTAAAGCAATGGTGAACATAAACTAACTAAATTCCATTCTATTCCATTAAGAAAATAGCCTCAAAAAATGAATTAAAAAATTTACCAATTAGCGAACGTGTACCGATAAATGATAAGCCACTGGTTACCAATAAATTAATGAAAGTACAAAAAGTGTACTTTTTATAAGAAAGCCATTCATAAGATATTATAATCAACTACAGAGATTGGTTCTTACAAAACAAAATACGGCCGAACGACAAAAAACAAAAAAAAAATTCAAATTTTCAGCAAAAATTTGGTATCTTATAAAATAACAGGGATATCAAAATTTTGAGAAACAGGTTGTTTTTCCATTAAGTAAGGACTACATTAAAAAAATATAAAAAATATTTGTGGAATCACGGTAGTTATAAAATTTGACAAAAAAAAGAAGAATTTCTTTCATACCCTGTAGATAGTAATGTACTTCAAAGTAAAAAAATCGGGTAACACTATCGCTTTCTCAATTAAATTATCTCTCAAATCCTGAAAACCGTATGTTGATATCTTTTTTATTTTTCAAAATATTTGACTTTAAATTCAACCTAAAAATTCGCTTGGTACGTTTCAATTGGCCAGCAGTTTAGTTGCATGGATATTACAGAAAACTCCTCTTTGTGGCCCCCCCTTCGTGGGGCTGTAGCTCCCTTATCCTATATTTATTAAAACTTTTTGCATTATTTTTGAGCGTAGAATCAGCTGGTACATTTTGGCAGGCTAATTTTGGGACACCCTGTATTGGAAAGGAGTTCAAACTGCAGAAACAAAAAGTGCATGCAGACCATATGGCGCGCCCCATGACTATGCACAATTTCTTGTATTTTATATAATATTAAATATTTTACTGACCTTCGTATGTTTCCTTTCTCCTTTTCATTACATCTTTTAAGGACCAGTTTTGCTGCTTTCCCATATAAGCTGCCAAGTTTTTCTAGCCCCCGGTTCTACCTTGTTCAATTTGTTTGTAATTTCTGTCCACAGTCTTTGGGCATCTTTGTAACGGAATGCTTGGGAAAATATGCCCGTTACAAGGCATTTAGGTGCTTTTATGAAATTCAGCAACATTTGCTTTTGGACAGGGCTTAGAGGTGCGCATCTGCTTCTCACAGTGCCTAAAGGGGCAACATCTGTCATTTTCTAACTAAAAAATGTGCGTGTGTAATAAAAGTTGTACTTTATAAAAATTGACAATCCCTACAATTAGTTATAACGCCGTTTGAACTGAAATATAAATACAAAATTAAATTGCAATTTTCTATGAAATACTCACAGTAGTAAACTTTCGAAAAGTAAGCCACACAAATAAGAAATAACTTTAAATAAGACACGAAGTTTTTGAAAATTGTATTTGTAAAATTTGGAGGTTAGTTTTGAATTGACAATTGACAGACAATTATCAACAAAAGCAGAAGCTTTCGATTTGTAAATGTGGCACAACTGAGTTTTTTTACCCTAAAACAATGACGTTCCCGCGCTTGAAATGCAAGATATTTATATAAATGTTTGTAAACGAAGCATTTTACTAAATCACGTAAGTAAACGTGCAACTCATTTTTTTATATTAACACCAACAGAACAAGTTTACGTCTCCGTGATTTTCTACATTTTATTTTTCACTTCCAGGTCAAAATGTCGTCAGACGACAATTTAAGCAGGCAAATGTACAGTGACACGAAAATGAACATAAAGCACTTGCTGGAAAATAAGAAAACCGTCGACAGTAAAATCTACATTAATCAGTTGATTTTAATCAACGTCGAAGTCGGTATGCCTCGCAGAAAAAGCGCCGCTTTGGACATGTTGAAGTTCATTATGGATTTGAAGGTTATAGACAAGAAACTATTTAAAGAGTTTACAAATCTCCTTAACAACGTTAAACTGGACAACAGTGTAAGGCTAATGATTAAAACTGGCTTGGCGGAGTTAATAGGAGATTCCTGCGGAGATCCTCAGAAATTTCGCCGGATTTTCGAGCTGTGGCAGCAAAAGGATGTGCAGTTGGTAAAATTATATTATAACGGGGGTACAAAAAATCTTTCAGTCCTGGGTGGCTCTGTATTGCTATTTCCATAACATGAACACATCTTTTAGTGCACATCCACCTAGAACTAAAAGACGATGTACAGGGTGTACAACTAAGAATGGTCGCCGGCTGTATCTCAGAAACTATTTATCGTACAGCCTTCGGAAAAAAATATTTATAGTAAAAGTGGCCAAAAGAAATCGCTGGAAATTATTTTCAAGTTTCTAGCTTTGCCGCTAGGGGGCGTACCTGCCATGGAAATTGATAAAATCATGATTTTCTCCAAATTATAGGCAATTAAGGTAACTCAAAAATAACTTTATTGGAAAGCGGAAACAATTATACACAATTTTGGTTTAACACTTTTTGCTCTAGCTCATCAAATAAGGGTGGGAGGAGAGGGTGAATTCTTCTGTACGAAAATGCTTATAACTTTTGTTTAACTTTATAGAATTTGGCAAACTTAGTATCGTTTGAAAGAACTTTTCTTGCTTCAAACGATGTTCGATAAGAGAAGTTGTTTTGATTCATATATTTGTTGCTAGGTGGCGTTTTTGAAAACTTATTAATTTTATCGATTTTTCTTGAAAAATTTAAATGGACTCATAAATATTTTTTAACATTATTAAAATTAGTATAAAATATCGAAAATATTAGTGAAAACCGCAGATCCATATCTTTTTTCGTTCAAGAAATATGGACAAAATAGTTTTTACACGATTTACAAGCCGTATTATTGTTATCACAAGTCGTTTTGCGAATATAGGGCTAATTGCATTTTTTTTGTTCCAAAGCCTACCACTTAAATTCGCAAAACGACTTGTGATAACAATAATACGTGTTGTGAATCATGTAAAAACTATTTTGTCCATATTTCCTGAACGAAAAAGATATGGATCTGCGGTTTTCACTAATATTTTCGATATTTTATACTAATTTTAATAATGTTTAAAAATATATATGAGTCCATTTTAATTTTTCAAGAAAAATCGATAAAATTAATAAGTTTTCAAAAAGCGCCACCTAGCAACAAATATATGAATCAAAACAACTTCTCTTATCGAACATTGTTGAAGCAAGAAAAGTTCTTTCAAACGATACTAAGTTTGCCAAATTCTATAAATTTAAACAGAAGTTATAAGCATTTTCGTACAGAAGAATTCACCCTCTCCTCCCAGCCTTATTTGATGAGCTAGAGCAAAAAGTGTTAGAACAAAATTGTGTATAATTGTTTCAGCTTTCCAATAAAGTTATTTTTGAGTTACCTTAATTGCCTATAATTTGGAGAAAATCATGATTTTATCATTTGCCAAGGCAGGTACGCCCCCTAACGGCAAAGCTAGAAATTTGAAAATAATGGAACGATTTTACAATACCGGACGTATTAGCGATTAAATTGAAATTTTTTAAAATGATGAATAAAAGCTCTACGAATACGAATATAAAATTATTTTTGCGCGCATGAAGCTACTTTTCAGAAAAAAAAATAATTAAAAAAGTTGATTATTTGAACTTACCGGGCGATGTTGGCCAATCAAAAGCTTGTTATGACGACCGCGCATGCGAACATTCCATCATTGATGGAACCACACAAACGAACAATGAAACACTGTTGCCACTTTTCTGCACTCCTAACCAAAACTATGATTTTGTACTATTATTTACATAAAACTAATCTCAAAAAACAACCTAACAGCCTCCGGCCTTCACTTTTAATATTATCTAAGTGAAACGAACCTCAAATAACAACCTAACCGCCTCCGGCCTTCACCTTTTAATATTATGTAAGTGAAAGCAACCTCAAATAACAACCTAACCGCCTCCGGCCTTAATATTTTAATAAGGAGAATCCTCTTCCCAACCCAAATGACACAGATCAATGTGAACTAAAAATATCGCTACTGTTAATATCTGAACAATGAAACAAGCACAATTAATAGCACAACACAGTCGAAATCTACTAATACAATCAGTAAAATGGCAACGATGGAATATTATAAATGTGCTTGTCTTGACTGCAAGTTTCTGATTGGCTAACATCGCCCGCTAAATTCAAATAATTAACTTTTTTAATTATTTTTTTTTCTTAAAAGTAGCTTCGTGCGCGCAAAAATAATTTTATATTCCTATTTGTGGAGCTTTTATTCATCATTATAAAAAATTTCAATTTAACCGCTAATAAGTCCGGTATTGTAAAATCGTACCAAAATAATTTCCAGCGATTTCTTTTGGCCACTTTTACTATAAATATTTTTTTCCGAAGGCTGTACGATAAATAGTTTCTGAGATACAGCCGGCGACCATTCTTAGTTGTACGTCCTATACAAAACCAAACCCTTAATTAAGAAAACCCGATTTTCTCCCACAGATTTTAGACGTGCTTCAAGAATGGATAAGCGACAATCCAGACAAACTAACAAATTTCGTATTTAAAACCCTGATTCCTGTGATTTATTCGACTGATCTCCACGAACATCTAAGAATGAAATTGGCTGAAATAGCGATCGAGTTGAAAGTAAATGTAATGGCAATGGAGCCACAAGAACGTTCAGGGTTTTTACAAGACTTATTCAAAAAGTACATTGATGTTATCAACCAACAGCAGCAAGGTGCTTACGAGAGCTGGCATGTGTTGTGGATTTTTTTGGTTCGAGTTTGCCACAAGTCCATACACAATAAAACTGATTTGATGAACGGTTTGCTGAGAATTGTGGAACATGCGTTCAGAAATCAAGCGCCTACTCAACGGATTTTGGGATATGAGTGTTGGATGGTGAGATTTGCAAGTTTTAGTTTTTTCGAACACAGAACACAATCTTATTCAAAAAACATATTAAATTTGCTTTATTATTACTAAAGACCGCATTCTAATCAAGTTCTAATTGTATTAACCTCTTCAGGAACTAATCGACAACAGCAGTTTGGACATGGATCGAATGTGTGGCCCCAAACAAATCCGCCTGTTAATCACCCCACTGAAAGGGAGATTCTCCAAACAGGAAATCGTCATAGAAAAACGCTTCCACGTTTTCCTGCATTTACTGCATCGGCTCAGCGACAAAGCCACTTTATGTCTGACGGAATTTCTTGAGTTTTGTTTTGGTCCAGTGGGCAATAATGAAGACGTGAACAAGACGGGCCAAGGTAAAACTGTGGCGAGTATTCGACAAAGCAGTATTGAAGCCCTGCTGGAAATAATGGGACATAAATGTAGGAGTTGCGTAGTACCGGATGTGCGGCGGGTGTTCGAAAAAGGGTTGATCACAAAGGACAATGTTGGGCTCTATTGGAACATGATATTTAAGAGCGTCGTGGCTGCCACCATGCTTTTCAAGGACGATGAGTGTGATTTGCAAAAGAATTGTAAAATTGTACGATAGTGAGAAAATTGTTGTTATGCGAATACTATTTAACATTTTTTCTTTTTCTTTAGATTAAGTGTATGTGGATGGCGTTGTATGAACTGTATAGTTTTCTGGATGATTGTCAGGAAGCGAATAAGGATGTTACACAGATTATCAACAATTATATAGAGGTGAGAACTAGGAGTATTCACATAACTTTCTTTCTGTAATAGTTTCTATATGCAATTCTTCTGTAACAGGCGTCTTTAGGGTTGGTTATTAAAAATAGAATGAAAAACAACATAACCTCACAAATTCGTTTCGTTTCTATTTCCTTTTAAGTACAGGAATATTAGACCAACAAACGCATTTGATAAAATTTTCGGATCTATTGAACCTTTTGCTGAGTGTAATAGAACACCCTGTAGGCTTAATCCAAAATTCGTGCCTTGTTAGGGTCTCGTCCTCTTTGATGCAGTAGGTTCGGTGTTTTCATCGTCTAAATCTAGCACTTCTGATTCGTCTCTAACTGTTTCGGTGATTGGTCTGCTTATTTGTACAAAAGTTGGACTTTCATCGTCGATGTTGCCTTCTTCGGGTGGGTCGTCAATTTTAATAGCATTTTTCAAACTTGGGCCGTTGCATTTCTGGCAAATAAGAGTGCAGTTGAAGGCCGGCCTTACAAGTGCAAGCTTTGCCGCATTTGTCGGTCTGGTACCCACAAGAAATTAATTTCAGCACTTCCGGTTATTTATATTGCAAATTGAATAATTATTATTAATTACCTATTCAAAGAGTAATCGTTTCATTCATAAAACTATGATAAAAATGTTAAAAAATTTAACTTACCCCGTTTTTACTTTCTTATAGGAAGTACCGAGAGATCAAAACGATACTAGCTCCGACAATTATTTTAAAATCCATGACCACCTTTGACCAAGATAATTTTTGATCTCTCGGTATAAGGAAGTATTGTAATCGTGATTTTTTCGACTTCGAGATTTTGATGGATTTACACGTTTTAAGGGCCCCTGAATCCATTTTGACCATTTTCGCCATGATGTCTGTCTGTCTGTCTGTATCCACCATAACTCAAAAACGACTTATTGGATTTGATTAAAATTTCATATTTAAGAGTTTGAACAAAATTGTGGGTGCCACATTCAATGTTTTTCATCTAGCACCAAAACAAGTGACAGTTACCTGAAGACATTTTTAGGTTTTTTAGGAATATCTTGAAAAATAAGCAATTTATGAGATTTTTTTATGCTTTAACATTGATTTAGAATTGAATTTTGAACAAATTTTGTTTGAACTTTTTTTTGAAATTCCATCAAAAAAATTTCAAAAAAACTAGATATTGTTAAAACACTTTATATTTCTCATAGCGCGCGTTGATAGTTGAATCCGACGGTCGAGGTAGACCATGTGTCTCATTATATGGCTGCCAAACGGAAGGTCCCGGGTTCGAATCCCAGAAGGACGGACCATTAGTTTTTTTTTTATTTTACTAGTTTCTATGGTACCGAAAACAATAATAATGAATAAATAAATGTAATTTCATATCGGGAGATTTTTTTAAGTGAGTAATAAGTCAAAAATCTAAAATAAAACACATTTTTGTCGTAAAATTCGGTTATAATGAGTGGGACAAGGACAGATTTATGCGTATTGCAAGTGCGACAGAGACTATTTGAAAATTGCTGGAAATCCTCAACATTTTTACAAGAGATTTAACTTAATTTCTTTAGGAAAAGTAATTATTGCGATACTATCCGTATAAGAAAGTCATGTGTTGGGCACATCAGATATTTTCCACTTTGCACTGCGATATTATTTAAATAATAAGAAATATGAAAAAATGTTATAAACAAAAAATATGCGGAATTTAATTACAAAATTACTCTCGATCACTTTTTCGAAAAAAGTGACTTGTTCCGAGATATCCTCAAAAAGTCATATTCACCCTTATTTACAAGATGGCGGAAAGTGAGACGGTGGTAGCTTGTCCAAAAGTGGCCTATTACACTCAGGGTCGACCACCCCGAAAATTTTATCACAGAAAACTAATGTTCCTGTACTATTTTGTCAAAATCAAGATAAAAGCTCTAAATGACTAAAATATATCTTGCTTGAGATTTTTATAGAGGCGGTTACAAAACCATTGAGATAGAAAGTATACTGTACACACAGCTGAAAACTTGATAAACTCACAAATTCGCTATTAGATATTTCCTATAGTTTTGAAAAATATCTAACAAAAACTTGTTTCTCTTGTAGCAAACCGTAGACGACGTATTTTACGAGCAAGTCCTCTTAACAATTTTCGCAGCCTTATCTAAAGAACCAGATGGAATAGTTCAGAAAATGCTGGAGCCACTTTTGAAACAACTTGTCGTGGCACGCCCACATGAGTAAGTTCCCGTTTTGATATCCGAATAAACGAATTTATAATTGAATTTATCTAAAAGGTCCAACGATGAAACCCTGCTCAAACTGCTGAACGCCCTTGCGGAAATCTTGCAAAGTACGCAAAGACAAAATGCACTGAAAGTGATTTTTACACAATTCGAAGTATCCCTTCGTTGGGAATGTGTAACAAACGGCTGTAAATTCTGGATGTGGTTAAATGGAATGTTAACCAAGGAGGATTTAATTGAAGGTTATGTTGATTTTGCTACATGGCCTATTTCGTATTTTAACAAATTCCCAATGGATCTTCAGAAGATTTTGGCGATTGAATGGGGGGAATTTTATTGGAAATTTGACCATAGTGTTGAAGTAAGAACCGAAGTAATGGCAATTTTAACAGAAGGGTTAAAAGATGATCCAGCGACTTTTCACAATGTGTTGACCCTGTTAAATGTGGTGATAAACGAGACGAAATTTGGGGACTATGACGTCAACTTTCGTAAGTTTTTGTTAACAAACGGATGCGTTAAAATCACGTAACGTAAATTGTATATACTTTTCGGGAAAAGTACGCAAACTGAACGGCTATGGTTAATACGTGATTTCAACGTTTACTCTTGTTTTAATACCTGTAAAATAATTTAATGGTTTTTTTCCTATTTCACAGAAATATTGCTGTTGGATTATTTCAAGATTCTCTTTGCCATCAACTGGTTTTCAATACATCCTCTGGAAAGCCTATTGGAAATCTTCAAGTTGTTTTGGGTTCTACCGAAACAATCGGAAATGTTCCGAAAAGAAACTGTCAATAGTCTTAGTAAGTGCATTAAACGTTTAATTGTAATCCAAGACAATTATTCGTTTCTGCGATTTGTAAGAGATTACATAAACGAGGTGAATTCCGACGAAATTCGCCACTTGTTCACTGCAAACTTATCGCATTTAATTTGTCGAAAAATGGCACGATGTCGTGGTGTAAAACAAGAAAATCTACACGCACTTTGGACTACTTTGTTACCAACGTCCAAGTCCCGACACGAATACGTTTACTCGATAGAGAAGACCAAAGCGTGGCAATACACAGCTGAAGACATCGAGGATTTTGTCGCTGTAAACTCGCACATTCCATTAGAGAAGGAGGTGCGTCTAACTTATTCGGAAGTTGCCGATGCTCACTTCGTTGATGTGGAGGCAAAGATCAAACAGCTGAAAGATAGAGACAACTTTGTAACGAACGAAAACGATGCGGAAAATGTAACATTTACAGTGACGGAGATGCCTGAAATAACAAAGAAAGTTTCTCATGATGATCAGAAACAAAAAAGACGCATCGAAAGTGAGCTAAAGAAGATCCAAATGAACATTGTGGGGGCGACGGAGTATACCTCAGGGTTACCGTCGAGGCGCTCGTTGAGGCACAACAGTTCTCAAGTGGAATCGCCGGTGAAACCAGTGCGCAAAAGAAAAAGAACACGGAAAACTAACGAAATTTACACTAGTTCTGAAGAGGACTGGAATACGTTCCAAGAGGTAAACTTTTTATTTATTTATTTATTTTAGCCTTTATGTAAGTAACATAAAATCTCATCTCAAATATTACATTCTTGTGACCGATTTCACTTATCGCAAACTATAACAAAGCAAGAAACACTAAGCAATTTACTAGTTCAAGAACGACGCAATTTTATAATATGTGCTTCCGTATTTGGTCGTCAATTCCATTTGTTATCAGCGATGAAAAATTAATTTTGATTATTACTAACTTCTTAGTATTTAAGAATATCATTAATAAACAGTTTTGAATTTTTGGATATTAGATTATATCGGATGAAATTTCGACTGAAACCATAGCGGCGGAGAGTCCCCCAAAATTAACGGGGAAGAAGCGAGGAAGGAAAAGTCGCAAATTTAAGAAAGAAACAATTTTGAAAAATTTACCGAAGAAACCCGTGGAGAAAAATAATGAAATAGATGATTTACGCTCCAGTCCAAGAAGACCTAATCGCAAATCCGTAAAAGACAGTCCAAAGAAAAGTGAAGGCGAGGATAAAAGTGAAGAAATTAATGACGTGTCTTCTAATTCTGCTTCAAAAACAAGGAAACGGCTACTTTATAGTCCGAGCCAAGAATGTTTTGATGCTAGTGACAGTGAAGAAACCCAGGAAAAGTTTTCGACGGTTCAGAGTGAAGAAATTATAAATGCGACTGAAATAGACACTTTGAAGTGTAGTGCAAGAAGCAGTAGTCGTAAGGCTACAAAAGACAATCCAACGAAAAGTTCTGTTGAAGAAAATGATGAAAATATTCCGAAAGAATCCCCGAAAAATCCTTCGATGCTTTCAGGTGAAGAAATTATAAATGCGTCTGATGTAGACACGTTTAAATGTAGTCCCAGGAGCAGTAGCCGTAAGGGTACAAAAGATAGTCCGACAAAAAGTTTTGTAGTAGAAGAAAGTGATGAAAATAGTCAGAAAATATCCCAGAAAAATCCTTCGATGGTTTCAGATGAAGAAATTATTAGTGAGACTGAAGGAGACACTTTGAAATGTAGTCCCAGAAGCAAGGTTACAAAAGACAGTCCAACGAAAAATCCTCACTTGGAAGCTAGAACTAAAGAAATATTAAATCGTTGTACAACTAGACGGAAAAGTCGAAAATATGCAGACAGTCCTATAATGAAGAGTTTCGTTGATGAAAATAACGTACCATCCGAGGAAAAAGTCCAGGGAAACCCCGAAGTTCTGGGAATTAGAAACTCTAGTCCAAGAAAAAAAAGTTACAGCCCTACAGAAGACTTTCTTGAGCAAAGGGACAAAGTTTCCGAAGTACCATCCGAGGATATATCGACGAGAATTTCCGAGAATACTCGACCGGATATTGAATGCGAGGAAATCGTTAAGGCTTCCGAAGTCGACGCTGATATCACACAATATACTAAAGACAGTCCAAAAGAAAGCTTTGGGGGGGAGATTTGCAAAACTGACGAAAAGTCATCTATTATACATAATTTAAATGTTTCTTCGGCTAATTCAGTAGAAACCAAAGACGTTTCTGTAGAATCCACTACCGGAAATATGGAACTTAAAAGCGAGGACATCATTATTGGTTCTGAGGTTATTGTATCCTCAAGTCCAAAAAAGAAAAGTCGCAAAAACGTAAAAGACAGTCCTATCGAGAACAATTCAGGAGAAATTTTAAACCCATCGTTGGAAGACAAGAAGGAAAATTCCTTGAAAATCTCGCCTCCAGTTAAAGATACGATCAGAAAAAGAAAACCCAGAGGTGTCTTAGAAAATTCAAGAGTCAATCGGATGTTACAAGCGGTTTCCCAAGAGAAACACTCAGAGGATATCATAGAAAGTTCTCAAGAGGAAACTCTAAATTCTAAACGAAATAAACTCGTGGTTTTACATGATGTTGTTTTAATGGAAAAACGCGAGGAAATTCTTCCTGACACTCTAACTTGCTCCGAGGAAGAGCAGCGCTCTTTGGCTTCATCGCCCATTAACGGGGATACTCCAACGCGTACCAAAGAACTCTTAAATAACACTTTGGATATTTCGCCGATTCACGAAGAGGCTTCGACACCGATTATTCACCATTATACTGAGGTGAGAACATTTTCATAATTAACATCAATCGCATGACTTTATATTTTAAGTTTCATGTTTAATATTTGCAAAAAAGCAAAAATCAAATTCGCATGTTTCTTATAGTTTAGTAAAATAATTAAACAACAGAAGCTGTTTAATACTAAAAACTGTTTAACAGACGAAACGTCGCCCGAAGATGATGTCCATGTCTCCATCGGCTGCCAGGATAAAGAAACTAATGTCACATTGTAAGAAATTCAATATGAATTCGTCGGAAGTGGAGGAGGTGCTACCAGACGAGGATATTCTGATATTCTCCCGAGAGGTTCCTAGTCCGTTAGCGCAGCCCAAAACCAGCATACTGAAGAGGAAATTCGCAGACATTTCCGAAGAGACTCCGTCGCCTCAAGCTAAACGAAAGCGAGTTAACTTCAGCGATCCCACGACTACATCTAAGAAAGTATTTCTTTTGGAGGCGCCAAGCGCAATTTATCCAGAGCTAATCGGATGTACTTCCGATGTAAAGAACGTGATTTATGAAATGTCAGCTGAAATAAACCAGCAGGATATTTTGGATAAACTGGGGGAAAACCATATAAAAACAGTCGAAGATCTGGCGAAACTAACCGACTTGGACATTGAGATGTTTAACTTGGAAGTGAAGAGCTTGAAACAAGCGCTTCACTCTTTTAACATCAAGAAAAACAACGTAATATCTCTAGTAGATATTCTGTTAAGTAAAGTGCAAGAGAGCGATAGTTATCTTAAATACTTCGTGGAAACCATCATGAGCTATGAGGAGTTTTCGAAATTGTTCCTGGGGAAACTCGAAGTTTCCACGATACAGAAGATTTTACAAGAATCGGTTGATGCTAACGGTATTTCCAAACGAGAGCTTTATGAGAAACTACTAATTCCGTTATGGAATGTAAATGACGCTGAACCGGAGGTTAAAAGACTGAAGAATGATGCTGCTGCGGCGGCGTTGAATCATTTGCCTTGTGAGGAGATTGTTAAGACTTTTGAGGGGATTGTTGAGGGTATGGACAGTGATAAAAGTAAGCAAGTGCTTGTTGATATGTTTAGAATGATAAGCAGTAAACTTAGTTTAAGCAGTTTGGTTGATTTACATATGGAGTTTTTGAAGACGATTCCGTCAGCTGTGAGGAAATAGTTTTTAGTTTTTGTAGTTTATTATGTCGATTTGTTTAGGTCATTTCATTTTTTATTATTGTTTTTCAAATTGACGAAAGTTCGTTTAAATTGTATTTGGTCTTCTGTATTTACGATATTGCAAATACACAGGAAAAACTTTTTTAATAGTTATGCAGTATACATAAAAAATCTTTTTTCAAAACCAAAATGATTTGGATCTTTTAGTTATCCAGATAGTTGTGTCAAATTTTACATAATTCAAGTAAAACTTTTGGGTAATAGCTTTATTCGCGAACTATAACAACGTCTTGTTTCAAACTTTAACCCTCAAAAAATTGCTTTTACACTGTTTAAATTTTTTTATATTTATTTAAGAAAACGCGTATGATAATTTCAAAATTTAAATGTGGCTCTTGTTAGTACAGTAAGCATGGAGTTAAAATAAACTCGTTTTACCCTACAGCCAATTTTTGCAGAATTTTGTAGAGAAGTTTTTGTATTCGTAGACCCCCTTAATTAAGTGTTGAATTTTTTATTTATTGAATAACTTCTTTCCTATTACATTTTCGAAAAAAAAAAATGCGTCAGTACAAAGTTGTAGAGAAAACAACTTTTCTTTAAAAATTTTTTTATATTGTCAGTATTTAAAAAGTTATTCAACAAATAAGTTGAAAATTTTTGGGGAAATTTATCTTATTCATTAAATATTTCCTTAATGATAAGTTTCAGGATAATTTTGTTTCTAATGGTCTCTCAGGTCTCTCAGAACTACAAAAAACGTATTACCTTTTTTTTTAAATACAAATGTATTTTTTTGTTTTTTCAACCTGTATCTCCAATAGATCTCATATTGTTATTTAAAATAAATTAGAGTGACTTTTTGAGCTAGACCATACAATCAAAATAAAAACACGATCTCGTTTGTACCAATTTCCATTTATTTCTTTCTATAAAACTCTTCTACACCACCACGGAGGTACAGTAGTAAATTTCCCCCAAAATTTTTAATTTATTTGTAGAATAACTTTTTAAATATTGACAATATCAAAAAGAATTTAAAAGAAAAGTTGTAAAAAACATTTTTTTTTGAAAATCTAATAGGAAAGAAGTTATTCAATATAAATAAAAATCAATCCTTAATTTAGGAGGGGTTCTACGAATACAAAAACTCAGATTTAAACTTGCATGGTGTTCATGGTGACCCTCTACAAGATGGTGCCAAAATTCGCTGTAGGGTAAAAAAGTCTATTTGAGGCCTTTTTTGCTCCCTATTTATTGTAGTTACTATGTACTTTTTCACACATTTTGAAGAAAATGAGTCCATGTGCGCGCACAGCGCACATATTCTGTATATTATCGAAAAAACTGAGGGGTGCCAAGTTTTTCTTAACTATAATTAATTTTCGGGAAATTCATAGATATCGTAAAATTTATCCTAACATTGATTTCCTTGTTTCTAAATACAAGGTTTTGTATACATATTTAAATTTTTGTTATTAAAAAATACCTGAAATAACATAAAAATATAAAATAAATACTAAAGATTCCATTTGCAATTAAAATATTTTCCCGAACTTTAGCTTAATAATATTTTTATACCACAGGTTGACAGTTTTTTCAATGTCTTATAGCAAACGACTCAGCTTAGGTGGTGAGTGTAGATTTCTTAAGCATGTTTTCGTGTTAATTTATTATACCATTATATTGTATTATATTTTCAATATTTCAATCATTTTGAAACGATTTCATTAATTAACGTTTTAAAAATTCTAATTGACCAAAAACATTGTACCTAGGCTTCATTTGGACAAAAATAAACTCCATTGTGTATAAAATATTTATTTGTTTTAATTTTTTAAGTTACTGTTAAGAAATATTTTTACAAAATAGTTATTTGCGATAGAAAATCTAATATAAATATCTAGATTATTAGTAGTAATTGAGCACAATAAGTTGCTTCGTCAGCAAAAAAACACCTATTACTTATACAAAAAAGGTAAAAACAAATATTATTATTGCTAAATTTCAGTCAAAAACTGGTATGTATTTTATTACAATAAGTGCGCTGAGGTATTCAATTTACATACTCTACGTCTACACAGTATCACAATTTTTTAGTCACTCATTCACTGAAACCTGTAGTGGGGATGTATATTGTGATAAGAACTGGACCTCGCCAAGTTGCCCGCTCCACCACCGGAATACTGTCGATTTTCCGGTGGCGAGTATCGCCTCCTCCTCTGTTGCTCATAGTACCTACTTCTAGAATCATGGTCGTCGCCTTGCAGTCTTTGTCTATAGTACTCGCGCTCCGAATCATTCCCAAAAATATCCAACACTTGCGAACTATGAAACTGACTCAAAGTCACATCGGAATTCCGCCTCCACGCCTGCCGGTATTTCCGCTCTAACAACGCATCATCTAAAGGTTGCTTCTTGTGCTGTTGCGAATTGCTCGAGGATTCGCTGGAATTCTCCTCGGACGTTCCAAGACCCAAATCTTTGTCTAAATCATAGACACCGTAGGGTTTCTTTGTGTAACGCTCGATGGATTTATGTCGAAGATTCGTGGGATGATTCAAGGTGAATTGTGGATGAGGAATGCAGTAGGGATGCGGCAGAGACTTTTCAATGTTTGACAGTTTGATGTCATCATCATCCTCCTGCTTTGTACAGGAACCAGGTCCAAACAGTGAAAGCAACACCGGAAGCAAAAATAAGCCATGCATCGCTCCACAGAAGACCACTAGGAACACCATTTTAAAGAACACGGCAAAGATGTAGTTATTAGCTAGTAGCAAAGCGATCATTCCTAAGATCGTACTAACTGAACCTTGGAAAATGGGTAAACCAAGCGCATACAGAGATTCGCGCACTTTTTCATCTGGTGTCTTCGCTTTTGAGCTCATGTAGGCGTAGCAAATATGCGCAGTGAAGTCCACACTGAATCCAATGCACATGATGAGGTTTATCATGGAAATGGAGTCCAAGTTGACGTGCCACAAAGCCATGTAGCCGATGACGCCGGTTTCAATGGAAATTATACTGAAGGCTACCCACAAGGAACACAGTAGATTCGGGATGAAGATGAAGGAGACTAGCATCATAACGCCAGCACCGATTATCATGTTTTGAATGGACAATGGACGGACCAACTCGAACTGAAACAAAAATATCGCGGGTTACAAATTTACAGGAAAAAGAAATATTCTTATTGATAATTGATACTTTTTTTTTGACTAGAATATGCATAAATTATCAGATTTTCCCACAGCTTTATTCATCTAACTAACCTGATCGAAAAACACAAAATACGGATGAAAAACCGTCACATTCAACGGTGACTCTTTGCAAATTTTCCTCAAAGCGCGAACCATTTCCTTCTCATGTTCAGTACCAGAAATGTTCACGGCTTGGATCAAATATCGCATCCCAATGATATTATCGCCTGTCTCATCGAATTTTACATCCAAGGAAAACGGACTGCTAGGTGCCAACCATAACTAAAATATAGTAGACCATTAGAACAAATAAAATTTCTAAAAAAAAAACTTACATGTTTCAAAGTTTTCATAAAATCTTGCGAGTTTTTGATGGAAATATTTAGATAGTCTTCGTTACGCTCCGCATATTGCAGAAACGTCCTCAACCAAGATTCCGTGTATAAAGTATTGGAGATATACGAGGTGTTCTCGAAAGTTTGTGTTAAATTCTCCACTTGCCTTTGAACTTCCGGATCGGAATAATCGTACTGTCCTGAGATGACGACTTGAATCCTGTAGAAAACCACCCAAAATTAACCTCTTTAAATTCTAATGAATGCTTAGAGCTTAGACTTTTACCTGTATGGAAATTCCCGGTAGTAATCGTCCTCACGGTCGAAAAACTCAATGGCATATGAGTCGTTTTTAGCTACTTTTCTACGTTCCAAACCCTCCTCGATTTGCGTAACTCCATAACCGGCACCTAAAAGGTACACACCGAAAATTAAGATGACCATCACTTTGACACAGCTGTTGTTTAGGAATGATGCGAAATGGTCGCGGAAGAAGACCATTAGGCCATGCTCTTGGTTGTCCACTGGGTTGTCTATGTCGTCTGGGTTGACTCCTCCAGTACAGAACCATCTATATAGCCAACATCGGTCCTCTGGAGCGGAAAAAAGCAATAATAAGAAACTATTTGTAATGATTAATTGAATTAAGTAATAAAAAAGTTAAATTAGTAGGTAGGTACTGTTCATAATGAGTTGGTGGAAGCTCTTTTGATCGTGTTCGGCCCTGAATCTAAGAACATTTGTTTCGAATTAAATTTTGCACATATTATTTTGTTGTAAACTTTTTTTAAATTCCTACAAAAAATATTTGGACAAGGCGCGAAATTATATTAATAATATATTTCTCATTCTGATTTCTGTCTTATTTCGAAGGCTTAGAGTAGAGGTAATAGACCTGGGCTCGTAATCTGGTTCGAATCGTATGACATGCTTTTTTAATTTTTTTACTAGCTTCTGTTGTACCGATACCAAGAAATTTAACTTAATTTCCATGTAGTTTATTAAAAAATATACGAATGAATGTAAATAAATCGACTTTAAGAACATTAAATTCCAAGCATAATATTTTTTATCCGAAAATTCGACTGTAATGAGTGGGACAAAGACAGACTTTGACTTATGCCTAGAGCAATAAATGCAAGAGAGACTTTCGAAAACTATTGAAAATGGTTGAAAACGCTCAAAATTAAAACACTATTTTTACGGGAAATTAACTTAATTTCCATGTGATTTAATAAAAAGTATACGAAAGAATCTAATTCCATCGACTTTAGAAAAAGTAATTTCCAAGCACAATATTTTTTTGTCCAAAAATTCGGCTGTAATAAGTGGGACAAACGCAGACTTATGCGTAGTACAATAAGTGCAAGAGAGATTTCCGAAAACTATTTGAAAATTACTTAAAAACGCTCAAAATTTAAACACGATTTTTACGGAAATTTAACTTAATCTCCGTGTGATTTAATAAAAAATATAGGAAACTAAATACTTCGAGTTTAGGAAAAACAATTTCCAAGTGCAATATTTTAAATAAGTACATTTTCTTTAAATTAATATTATAGCCCAGTCAAATTAGATCAAAAAGTACCTAATATCTACAAAATTGACACTATGGCCAAATTTTTGAGAGCAAGTCGAGGGTCACTGGCGAAGCCCCGAACCGCAAAAATCCAACAAAATTTCCTAGTGCGTCACGTGATAATGGTAATTTTTTATATCTCTATTTCTATTGGTTGGATTTTAATGTAGTTTTTTTTTAATTTATTCAGAAAAATATTTCAAACAATTTTTGTTTGAAACTTTTTTTGACAACTCTTAAAAAAAAGTTATAAGTAAAATATATTATGCTTATAACTGCCCTTCTTTAAGGGCCGGTTGTATAAAACTTTAATCGCAGTGTTAAATTTTTATCTTCAAAAATATCTATAGTGACAATTGTAATCAACAATCGTTTCTATGGCAGTTTATCCTTTTTGAAGGATTATCTCGCGATTAAATTTTTATACAACCGGCCCTAAGGGGTGAGTTTCTTGAATAAAATATATGCTAGATAGATCCTATAACAATCCCCACCCAAATAACATGAAATACCCTCTTTTACCCTCAATTAGCGTTATTTGTAATTTTTACTTTCTTATACGAACTATAAGGAAGTATTGTAATCGTGATTTTTTTCGACTTCGAGATTTTGATGGATTCACACGTTTTGAGGGCCCCTGAATCCATTTTGACCATTTTCGCCATGATGTCTGTCTGTATCCACCATAACTCAAAAACGAGTTATCGGATTTGATTCAAATTTCATATTTAAGAGTTTGAACAAAATTGTGGGTGCCACATTCAATGTTTTTCATCTAGCACCAAAACAAGTGACAGTTACCTGAAGACATTTTTAGGTTTTTTAGGAATATCTTGAAAAATACACAATTTATGAGATTTTTTTATTCTTTAACATTGATTTAGAATTGAATTTTGAACAAATTTTGTTTGAACTTTTTTTTGAAATTCTGTCAAAAAAAACACTATATTTCTCATAGCGCGCGTTGATAGTTGAATCCGATGGTCGAGGTAAACCATGTGTCTCATTATATGGCTGCCAAACGGAAGGTCCGGGTTCGAATCACAGAAGGACGGACCATTATAGTTTTTTTTTTTATTTTACTGGTTTCTATGGTACCGAAATAGTATATTTCATTACCAGTCTGGAAAAAAGGATTTTTTCGTGCGCGCGTGACAAATTCCCGTGGGAGGCGAAGCCGAACACGGGAAGTCATGCAAGCACGAAAAATCCATTTCTGGACGTGTAATGAACGATATTTTTTATTATACTTATCTAAAAACAACCCAAAAAAGGATTAGAAGTAATTTTAGAACATTTAATTGTCAAAGTAATCATAATACATCGTAAAAATAGTAGGCAAACACGATTAACATTTCCATAGCAACGACTTGTTTATTATCGGTGATGCTTTAGTTTCTGTCATATTTAGTGCACGGAAAAAAGAATAGGAGATCGGGAAAAGTTTTCCGTGCGCTGTTCTGAAAACGTCACCTTTACGTCATTGCAAAAACAGATGAAAACAAGGTGTTTTCAGATAAGTATAATAAAAACAATAGTAATGAATAAATAAATGTAATTTCATATCGGGAGATTTTTTTAAGTGAGTAATAGGTCAAAAATCTAAAATAAAACACATTTTTGTCGTAAAATTCGGTTATAATGAGTGGGACAAGGACAGATTTATGCGTATTGCAATAAGTGCGACAGAGACTATTTGAAAATTGCTGGAAACCCTCAAAATTTTTACAAGAAATTTAACTTAATTTCTTTAGGAAAAGTAATTATTGTGATACTTACTATCCGTATAAGAAAGTCATGTGTTGGGCACATCAGATATTTTTATATCTTAGATAGTTCGACTCAATCGTGTTAATTTTTTTCCAACCTGCAAATAATTCTATACGTCCAAATGATTATTTTTCGTTTAATAAATAAAGTCTTTGGTGAATTTTTTTAAAATTTAATTCTGCATCGAAGTTGCCTTAAATAAATAAACTTTGGCGTCCTATACCTCATGTAATTTCTGCGTTCCAAAAAATATCCAAAATGAAAATTGTGAGAAATAATATATCCTCTACAACTTGTGTTTCAAGATTTTGTTCATAATTGTAACAGAAATGTATTATACCTACTCGTATATGTATTTTATTGAAAAAACTCACCACCTGAAAAAGAGCAGTGTTTTGCGCCTTCTACCTCATGTAATTTTTGATTCACAAAAAAATACTTACAATAAAAGTTGTAGGAAATAATATCCTCTACAACTTTTAATTGAAGATTTTTTTCATAATTGTAATAGAAAAGTATACAGGGTGTTCGCGCGAAGTGGCTCACTATTGCTAACTTCGTTATTATTTTAGCTACAAAGTAGGTTAAATTAGCAAACTAGTAGCATTTTTTCCGCTGATTATAATGGTGAAAACAGAAAAACAATTGGCCATCTGGTTTTCGAGATATAAACAAAAATAAAAAATTTAAAATGGAACACTCTGTATATTTTTGTAAAAATCGATGATAAGTTAAATTCTGAACAAAGAATGTTCTTATGCTTTTTTGACAATTATTTAAAATAAGCGAGTTATTTTGAAAAAAAGTTTTAATATCAAGTAGCCATGAAAATTAAAATTTTGTAAATTTTCAATATTTCCGTAATTCTTTCAAGTATTTTTCAACTTGTTTAAATTCAAAATTATGATTGTTTGGTTTTAATAAATTACTATTCCGTGTTATGGCTACTTGATTTTAAAGAATTGCAAATTTTTTTCAAAATAACTCGCTTATTTTCAATTATTATCAAAAAAAGATGAGGACATTTTTTGTATAGAATTTAATTTGCCATCGATTTTTGCAAAAATATATAGGGTGTTCCATTTAAAAAAATGTTATTTTTTTGAATATCTTGAAAACCAGATGGTCATTTGTTTTTTCGTTTTCATCATTGTAATCAGCGGAAAAAATGCTACTAGTTTGCTAATTTAACCGACTTTGTAGCTCCAATAATAACGAAGTTAGCAATAGTGAGCCACTTCGCGCGAACACCCTGTATATATTTTATTGAAGAAACTCACCCTCTAAAAAAGAGCGGTATTTTGTTTATAACTGTTTTTTTTATAGACCTATCAAAAAAGTTTTAAACAAAAGTTATTTGAAATATTTTTCTGAATAAATTTAAAAAAAAATTATTAAAATCCAACCAGTAGAAACCGAGCTATAAAAAATCACCCTTATCACGTGACACACAAGGAAATGTTGGATTTTTGCGGTTTGAAGCTTCATCAATGACCCTTGACTTGCTCTCAAAAATTTGGCCATAGTGTCAATTTTGCCATTTTTTATTCTAATTTTACTAGGCTATTATTAAAAACTCGGATGTGGACAGCATGTGATTATTGGCGACACTTCAGTAATGTTTCAACCTACTACTATATCGCATCGTACAAGAAATTCATGTGTTGGACACATCCGATATTTTTCAATTCTGTACTAAATGAGAAACCTAAACTGAAACTTTTTTGCTGAAAAGAAAAACCTAAATAAATAGAATAGAGATATTAGTTAGTTGCACCACGTTAAACACTTTTGTATAATATCGCATGTAATATTTAAACACAATATACGATTACATAAGTAATGCTAATAGTACGAAGAAAATTGTTACCATATCGCCGCACCAACATACTTTCACTTTATAATAAAATAATTGCAACTTTGATAAAGTTAAAGCGAACTGCAAGAATCGTTTATTTTGCAAACAGTGACAATAATTCCAAAAATTAAAGTTTAATTGTTTCTTTTTTGGGTTTATGAGAAAAAATGAAAGCAACAATAAGGTGGTTTTATAATAATTAAATTAAGTAATAAGTAGGTGAAGAAATGTTTTGATAACAACTTGATCGGTTTCTCTCTGTCTTACACATATAAATTTCCATGATGTAATAGCCAAGGCCGGAAGAATAAGAAAGTAGTAACACTTCCTCACAACACACAGATGATCTGTCCAATAAACAACAAATTCAATTACATAACTACTTAACGTGTGCTACTTTTCGATTTAATTCGGAAATTTTATAACACGAATAATTCCAAGACATCATCGAAGAAAGTTACAGTTTTATTTACTTTTTTGTATTCGAATTTATATAACAATTCATGGTAAAACACTTACGTGATTTGGATAGTGGTTGTACTTTGAAACATAAAACAGAATGCAGATTCTTCTGTTCGCAATAACCGGAGATTGCTACACAGGCTGCGAAGAATGTTAAATGCCAAACGAACAGGAAACAAGTTGCGGCGCCTGGAAGAAAAGAAATTGTTATAAAACTGGACAACATTTTAGAATAGTCATATTAATTTAGTATATGTTAAAAATAGTGTAACTCCTTTGTCGATGTCACTATTCATAAAAGTTACGATTACTATACTTCGTATAAGAAAGTAAAAATATAACAGAGCAAAATGTTTGGACCACTAATTCACTCAATTTTTGTTCAAAAAAATTTTGGTTTTATTTATAGAAATCAAATCAAAATCTTAATTTTGTTCATCGAAAATACATAAGATAGAAACAATAAGTTGATCTTCTTCAGTTCATGTTTTTTGATTTTAAGCAAACTCTACAGCAATATATATAGTTCTTTATAACTTTCATACCTGAGTAAATACAAAAAATGGTAACCGAAGGAAACGGACTGAAAACTCCAATCCAAAAACTGAAGAAATCCGTGACTGAAGTGATGGTAATCGAGACGGCTGCCTCGCTCAACATTTGGGCCATTCTTTCAGGAACCGGCGTTTTAATTGAGGTTCGTCTCCAAGCCGCCAACATGACGAAAGTATCGTCGATTCCAATCCCTAAAAAAACAAGGTTTAGTTTGTTTTGATGAAAATTTTTAGAAATCGTACCAATCATTAAAAATGGTGCCGCAAGATTTATGCCAATAAAATCCACTCCAGCGTACATGCAAACACCAAAGGCGCACATTGTAGCCATTCCGGCGCTGATATTCCCCAAAAGGCCCAACCAGGGCTTTGAACGCACCCAATCCGTCATCATACAAGTTACTGAAAAAATGTTACAAATTTCAGTGTTTCATAATATCTCATCAAATATTCTATATCCTGCTTTAGTTTGTAACAATCGCCTTGTATTATTTAAATCGTAATCTATTTAAGTTGAGCAACCACACAACAAGTGTAAAAGTCCTTTTTTTCAAGGGACTTTGTTACATTTGTATGTACAAAACTTACCAATGGAAAATATCGCCATTATAACAAAAGTTGACGTAAAATATGGAATAACCGATTTTGTGTTTTTTTCCAATTCGTGGTCCAGAGTTCTCGAGGCAAATCTTGCTATTCGAATGTGTTTAAACATGTTCTGTTTGTCTTGGATACGTTCGATGAGATCGAGGAACGCGTCTTCCCAGGCGGAGCCTCTGCAGAAAACATACAACTTTTAGGAGCAGTTTTTCAATTGCTGGTTATCTTTAACTGTTAGTTAACTGTCCTAACAATTAATTTATACTTAAGTATAACCATCGATTGAAAAACTGAGCATTAGTGTATCAAAAAAAATATCATAAAATTTCCTATTGTTTATATAGTTTTCTCTATGGACAAAAACTTTACAAAATTTCTTACAACTCATCCAACTTCTTGTTATCGGCATTTCCAAAGTAGACCAATTGAACACTGGGCACGCTGATAATAAGATTATCTTCACCAACTTGGGTACCACCGAAAAACACGGGGAACGCATGGGCATCCCACGTAACAGGATTGAACATTATAGGAAATGTTAAGTTTATTGCGCCTTTTTCCACCTACAACAAAATTAACAAAAATCGTGTTAGTAGCATGAAATTGTGGAGCAAATCAGGAAGGAAACCTTTTGTGACCTTTGCGTGAAAGCAAGATTCTTCCGTGGTTTACTTGTGTCTTGTTTGACCAACTTATCTAAATATGTAGGATTTTACTGTTGTTTTGTTCGGTTGTTATTATTAGTTTCTCATGCAGTGCAAAATTTTAAAATCAAAAGTAGGTAAAAGCGTTTCTAAGCTGACGAGGCGATGCCTAAACACGTTTGTTAATATTCGATGGAATAAAACCCGAATTTTAACAGTGAACTATTGACAAAGTTTTAATAATCTTCATTTGAGAATTAAAAAAAAATTAAATTTTCTTAAAAACCAAAATTCATACAAATCCATCTGAATTATTGCTAACTACACTGTTTCATTTTCATTTTTAATAAAATAATGAGTATTTTTCATGTTCTAACATACAGGGTGTCCCAGTTTATATCGTCAGGATTTCACCAGTCGATAGTTTAGCGAAAATTAAAGGTGGTTTGTCTAATAAACTATGGTCGAATGTTGCTTCCTTTTTGACGTACAGGCCATTAATGAAAATAAATTATTTTAAATAATTTGCTATAAATCAATAACAAAAAAGTTAGCCTTCTTTTTTGTATTCTCTTATTAATAGTGGTTGCAATTATTTTATTTAGAACACAGAGGCGTGCGTACGGGTTTCTTCAAAAACATTTTATTGAATAAAACGTACCCCACTGGTTTTTTTGCAGCACCAATATGCAGAGAGTATTTTCCATTCAATTTAGAAACTTTTTCGTATCTTATAATTTTCTGATAACTTAACTCAAAATAACCTAATAGTACAGTAAATAAAGGAGAAAAAAAGGCTTCAAGTAGACTTTTTTTACTCTACAGCCAATTTTTGTAGAATCTTCTAGAGGGTCACCCTGAAAGTTTAAAACTGAGTTTGTGTATTCGTAGACCCCGCCCTTCCTTCACCAGCCCTCAATTAAGGGTTGGATTTTTTTGTTTATAGAATAACTTTTTTCCTATTAAATTTTCGAAAAAAAGAGTCAGTACAAAGTTGTAAAGAAAAATATTTCCTACAACTTATCTTTTAACCTTTTTTTGATATTGTCGATATTTAAAAAGTTATTCAACAAATAAGTTGAAATTTTTGGGGAAAGAGTAGTAAGTAGTACCTAACTAGAGAAAAATTTCCCTAAAATTTGCAACTTATTTGTTGAATATCTTTTTAAATATTGACAATATGAAAAAAATATTAAAAGGAAAGTTGTAGGAAATATTTTTCTCTACAGCTTTGAACTGATGCTTTTTTCGGAAATCTAATAGGGAAGAACCTCTTTAATAAATAAGAAAAAAATAAAAAAAAAAAGTTAAGTTATCAAGAAATTGTAAGATACAAAAAAGTTTCTAAATTGAATGGAAAATACTATCTGCATATTGGTGCTGCAAAAAAAACCAGTGGTGTACGTTTTATTCAATAAAATGTTTTTGAAGAAACCCGTACGCACGCCTATGTGTTCTAAATAAAATAATTGCAACCACTATTAATAAGAGAACACAAAAAAAAAAGATTTTTGTAAAATTTCAGAAGACTAACTTTTTTGTTATTGATTTATAGCAAATTATTTAAAATAATGTGTTTTCTTTAATGCCCTGTATACATCAAAAAGGAAGCAACATTCGACCATAGTTGATTAGACAAACAACCTTTAATTTTCGCTAAACTATCGACTGGTGAAATCCTGATGATATAAACTGGGGTATTATTAAATATGGAAATTCAGTCTTCATGAAACCGAGCCCCTCCTAGAGCCGCCACTGTTTAACATTATCAGGAGAAAAAAAATCACTTTTGGGGATTCTTTGTGTAGAAACAATTTTACTTTAAAAATAAAATATGTGTTTTAATATTATTGTGCCATAATGAAAATAGTTGATAATCAGCAGGTAGTAAAAAACTGCAATTGTAATTAGGTACAATGCTTTGAAATTTGAATTTTTCTTATCTTATAGTCACTTTCAGCAAATTGTTAACGAAAATCCTCAAGGATTAACTTACAATCTGCTCCAAAGATATTTTAGGTAATTTTCGTTTTTTCGAGTTTTATATTTTCAAAATATAAAAAATTTCTGAAATAAATAAAACTGTAACTATAATTGTTATCTATAAAACAATATTTCCTTACAAATCGCGGAAATCCTTAGAAACCTAACAATTTTTATTGAACTGCTGTTATAATTTTGAAATTATAATCGCGTTCCTAGTACGAGTAGAGTTAGTAATGTAACGATTTAGCCCACCTCTTCTGCCACAACCACAGCAATTTGTAATTCCAATATAACCGTGTAATTAGGTGTAATAATAAACCAAACAATTGTATGCTTTTTGTCGCTCCAACTTTATGACATCAGTGAAAGTAGAACGCGTTTATTGTCGATTAGTGACGCGATTTTTTCTCTATTCTACATTATTTATAAAATGTCCTTACATCGTCGATAATATAATCTAAATTGAGGATGTCGTTTTGGAAACAGTCCGTCATCCACCTGGCACATATGTCCTTATAGGAGAAGTAGTCGTCGTTGTGATATACCGACATGTTCTGGATGAGATTGTCCAAATGACGCAGCTCCTTCCAGAAGTCGGCCCTTAAAATGTTCTTGTCACCATCTTTCGATGTTACTATCACACGGCCGAAGCGTCCTAGGACAAAATTATTATTAATTAAGCGGGTTAGTAGAACGAATCTTGGTGTTAAAATCACAACACGAAGGTTTCCCATTGTTATTATTATGATTATGATTACCACAACAATTATATGTAATTTAAACTGAATAAATATTAAATTTTATCTTCTGCTACTTGTCATACTTTTATTGAATTGAACAGAACAACAGATGTTGATGAGGAAAAAACTAACAATATTGTGATCTAGTTTGCACGACTGTGATACAAAGACGCGTCCATCTGTCTTATGTTAGTCCATAAGAAAAATGACGATATTTTAAAAAAAATTATTTACCTGGTGACTGAACATTATTCTTTTTTACCTGAAAAGATATGCCAAAAATTGAGTCACATAGTCATACTCCTACAAGTACGCCACTGGACAATAATTTTTTTATTACAATACCATCAGATTGCACTTATTTAATTTAAAAATAATTAGGTATAGTAACTCGGAAAATTCCGGATCTCTATCTTAAATTGTTTTTTAGATATACCCCAGAAAAATTATTTGAAAAAACCATTTTCAACGAAGCGATATATCTCCATAAGAAACTGAAATTACCTGTTCCACCAGCTTCATCTTTATTTTTTACAAAATTTCAATTTAGTCTTGAAAAAATATGCCAAAAATAGTCGAGTAACCCTCCTACAAGTACGCCACTGGACCATATTTTTTTCTTGTAATACCATCATATTGTAGCTTACTTAAAGACGTACTGACTGAGAATATTTCTTATCTCTATCTTAACCCATTCTCTAGATATAGGTACCCAAAAATAATTTGGAAAAAATATTTTTACACCCTGTATATCTCAGAAGTGAAGCGTTTCTGGACATACCTCCATAGGGAACTTAAAATTACATGTTCTATCACCAGTTTCTGTTTGGAACAATAAAATCGCAACTCCTTGTATTTATTGTTTATTTTCTTGTTTTTCATCAAATTTACCTGCTCTTGTTATCCTGGCCACATTAAACCGACTGCTATAATTGACTTTAAACAAATCCTCCACAATGGCCCTTTCATATTTCCCCTCGCCATTCACCGGACTGAACAGGTACTCCGGATCAATGTTGTTGTGTATCCTTTGGTAGCCCGTCATACCCAACAAAGTCAACAGTACTGGAATTATGAGAAAATAGCCTGGATGTCGTCCTACTAGTAAACCTAATTTGTAGAAGGATTTGTTGAGTTGGTCGTCGACGATTTTCAGACCCACCATCTGAAAGAAAACAAAAATGAGTATTAGGATAATTAATATTCTTGGAATGTTCTGGATGGTTTTTTGTACCACCCATTGGATTGTGCAAAAATGCAGAAGGAATTATTGGTAAATTAAATTGCTATTCATAACACTGCTTTCCATTCAATGGTGCACATTACATACACAAACAAACCGAAGACGAAGAATTTATGTAATAATAAACCAGCCATCGTTGCCAATTATGCTAAAGTTTTGTGGCAGAGATTATTACATAAATACCAACTTGGTTTTTTGCTTTATTAATTTAATTACTAATATAAGGTTTTTAATTAGCGTAGTTAAATTTTGTAATTCGAAATTGAAAGTCGGTCGTATTGAACGGCGAACGCAGGTAAATAACCTGAAATGCATAAAATTATAATAAAGTCTCGAATAAAGTACTGCACTCACAGTGCGGAATTTTTCAATTTGAAAGAGACTATTCAAAAGTGACATAACTCGTGAACCACGCAAGACATTTTCAAACAAATTTATTTTCACCTGCAAATTTCTTTTAAATTATACATAGTAAAATAATAGCGGTATATTGGATTTTTTCATAACAAAATAGTAGTTTTTAAAGAAAATAAATAAAAAACTACACTTTTGAAGAATGTGAACTAGAAAAAAATTGTTTAAGCCCCGCCCTGAATAATTTGAAATTATTGAGAATTTAATGTTCACGAGACAGAATATGCGATGACGATTGTAAACGAAAAACATAAATTACAAAACGAATACAGACTGCGAGAAATAAATTAAAAACACACTAAAAACTTTCACAATAAATATTATAATAAAGTTCTTTATTGCGAAACTCGAACGATTTTTATTAATAATAAGAATAGTATCTAATAATAATCATTTACATAAAATTTACACTCAAAAGAACTTATCTCACTACTAAAAAAATATTTTTCAGGTTGATACACAGGGTTATTCATTATATTTTGACCAATGAAAACCCTTCAACTTTCTTATTTTTATAAATATCTACCAAAAAATATGTTTAAAAGTTGTATTCTTATATTCTTGTTTTGATGTATTTCGAATCATACAGGGTGTCTCGTTTAAGAATGCTAGACTCTACTTACGTTTTTTTATTATATTTTTAGGTCCTACATTTATTTTAGATCTGAAGCTACTACAGTTAACGGTAGTTGAAGTTTTCTAGTTTGAAGAAAGAAGTAGATATGAAAATAAAGTAGGCTACGATCTTATGTATAAGTACATATAATTATAATAATTAATATTATGTACCTAGAATTAATCGCTACTTATCAGGAAATCATCTGTGTTTGTTTATATACAGGATGTATTAGTTTTAATCGAGCAAACTTTAATGGTATATTCTCCTAGTCGTCCTGATTCGGAAAAATGTATATTATATACATTTATCTCGATCCCTAAGAAAGATAAAGGGTGTTGAAATTTACAAAAAAAAATATTTTTTTTCTATAAAAAAGCTTGGATTCAAACAAAATTTTGCATGCCTGCCCTCCTCCCTAAGGACAATTTTATGAAGATATTTTCGATTTTGGGGGGCACCAATGGCGTGCAATTCGGCCACATCTCAATTATTTCAAGGAAAAAGTATGCCACTGTAATTTTTAAGAATAATTTATTTATTTATTGAATTCCTTGTTCAATTTGGAATAAACTTTGCTTTTACAGAACAAAAATTGAAGTTTTAGTTCCAACTTCAAATTAGTCACAAATCAAATAGGAAATTTATTAAAAAACAAAAAGTAACAAAAAATAATTATAAAAATACGGCAACTGTTCAAAATGCAACCCGGATTTTTTTGTAATTTCAAGTTAGCACGTCTTTGGAAAAAAATAATTATCTCTGGAACTAAAACTTCAATTGTTGTTCGGTAAAATCGAATTTCACTCCAAATTGAACAAGGAATTCAATAGATAAAAAAATATTTCTTCAAAATTACTGTGGCATGCTTTTTTCTTTGAAATAATTGAGATGTGGCCGAATCGGACGCCGCTGATGCCCCCCAAAATCGAAAATATCTTCATAAAATTGTCCTTAGGAAGGAGGGCAGGCATGCAAAATTTTGTTTGAATCCAAGCTTTTTTATGGAAGTTATTGCAAAAAAATAATTTTTTCTTATAAACTCCAACACCCTGTATCGAGAATCGAGATAGAGGTATATAATATACATTTTTCCGATTCAGGACGACCAGGAGAATGTACCATTAAAGTTTGCTCGATTTAAACTGATACACACTGTATAAGAACATTTAATCCAAAAGTAATAAATTATAGAAATCCGTTCAATGTGACCATTTTCAATTTTAATTAATCAAAATTAAACGAATTATTTATACAACCTATTTTTTAATTTGGTTATTGCTGTTTTTTTAAATAAATTTGTAATGTAATATCAATGACAACTTTACCATAGGCGCCCGCAAGAGGGGGCAAGAGGGGTCAGTTGCCCTCCCTGGATTTCGGAACCAATTACCAATTCATAACTTAGACAAACAAAAATTATATTATTTAAATATAAAATTCATAAAAAAACCAACTTTATTAAAATGGTAGGTTTTGCCCCCCCTACAATAATTTCTGCGGGCGCCTATGAACTTTACTCTTATAACCAAGAAGCTTATTATAACAAATATGCTCCTTTTTCAATTTTTATTAAGTATATATTTTAAAAGATTCTCACTGTCTTTTGTTTCATTATATTTGACTTTTTTTCAAAAGAAGAATAAGCAATTTACTAAGTTATGAATGAATGTTTAAAAGTAGAATCCAAAAATATTATACAGGGTGTTATATTAAAAAAAAAGTTAGTCTGTGACTCTTAAAAGCCGTTTGCCACGAGGCTAATTTTAGTACAAAATTTAATATCTACCATTTATGCGCGCGCAGATTTGGTTGAAAAATTAATAATAAACAATAGGTCTAAATTAAATTCCTTCTGTACTGTACTGTACACTACTGCACCGAATTTACGCACATTTAGTTAGATTGTAAACAAGAAAATGGAACGTGCTCTAATTTATTGTAACAAGTTTACTAAATCTGCGCACGCATAAATAGTATTAAATTTTGTACTAAAATTAGCCTCGTGGCAAACGGCTCTTACAAGAAACATTATATTTACATTTCACAATATACAGTTTGTCCCAGATCGACGCAACCTTAGGTGTAAATGACCAAAAATTGTTGTACATAATTTTCCTTTTCTGGAATGTCGCCCCGCTCTAGAAAGTAATTATTGACTTGTTTTCGTTTTTCTAAAATCAAGTGTGCCTTGACAATTAGGGAAAAACAAATTTTTCTTTTATAAAGTAACTTTATTATGCTTAAAAATATTTTTTGGCTTAAGTTGAATAACAACTCTTCTTTCTGAATAAATTTTCTTAATCACATTTCAATGTAGGTATCTCTAACAGAAAAGGGACTTTATGAAGAAAAATTAGTTTTTCCCTAATAGAAAGTTTGCATTTTTTTCAAAAAAGGTCTTAAAAAAATTGAGCATTTTTTACTTGAAATTATTTGTTTTATTTTGTAATTATGTAATAAATTAGTAATTAATATTTAAAATACATTATTTTTTAATAAACCGAAGACGTTCCGGAAACAGCCGAATATATCAGAAGATCCGCGTGAGCACGTTACGTCACATCGTCGTAAACACAAGCGCTTTTCACAATGAAATGACATAACAGTCTGCAAAATGGATAAAAAATCAACTTATAACTTATAAGTGGTGTTTTGTACCCGAATGTAAAAATACGACAGTAAAAACACCCTCTAAATTTTTTCCCGGTTCCCGTAAATAAAGATTTGCAATAAAAGTGCGAATCGTCAAAATGGGTTCAAGTAATTATTTTTGTGACGAAGATCATTTCACCGAAAATATCAACAAAAAATGTTTCGAAGTATTATAAATGTACAAAATAGTCGTTTACATCCATAGTTGCTTCGATTCGGGGACACACTGTATATCAAAATAAAAATATAAGCATAATACTACAACTTTCATACTTTTTGACTTTTTGTATTTCCAACTATAACAAAGTTAAGGGGTAGTTAAACTATAATGAATAACCCTGTCCGTATCTACTTAACACTTTTATTAATATTTATATGCAATTATTACTGTATGTATATGTGTACAAGCACATCACGCAATAATAATTTGTGTAGAATACCTATTACATTTAATATGATTTTAAAATCTACCTACTTCCTAATCGTTGTAATTTTGTTGAGGGTTCCTAGTTTAGTTAGTTAGTTTTATATTCATAAATATAACCCCCTAGCGATTCTGATATAATCAAATTCTACGAGACGCGTTAATTATTGACCTCCAAAGCTCCCACACAACATCAATTTTTCTGTTTGGATTAAAGGTGAAAACTTCCGTAAAAGTACTTAGCGCGACATGTCATACAATCATCATCCGCCTTAATAAAACAAATACTTATATGTAGGATAAATTGTAATTATAAATTCGAATGTGTTGTGAATATTTATTTGCACTCGTTATCTGTTTAGAACAATGAGTATTCCGGATGATAAAAGTTTGAATTGATTCAGTCATAAGTTTGTAAGATAAAGATAATGGAAAGTTATTCTTGGCTGATCTTTGATGTTTTGCTGTAATTATTTGGAAAATTTTGTTTTCAAGTGTGACTACATATAGCTTTCTTTTCCTATAAAACGTAATTTTGTTGTAGGTACACTTAGGATAAAAAGTATGAGATTTATTAAATTTTTATGCATTTTCGTTTATGACTATTTAAGTACCTAAACGATTTACAGCGAAAGTGCATATTATAGTTTGTCAAGTCTTTAAGAAATTTGGAAAAATCAACTGAAGGCTCCCCAGACCCAAAACAGCAAAAGCGAGATTTAACAGTATATTATATACCAAGGGATTGAGGTGCATCATTTAATCCCTGAGGGTGAATTAAATTTCATGAGCGAGCAAAGCGAGCGAGGGAAATAATTCACCCGAAGGATTAAATGATACCTCAATCCCGTGGTGTATACGCAATTTTTTGCACTTCCGAAGCATTTATTTACGCTTGTCAAAGTGACAAACGTCGACAACAGCAATAAAATACTGTCCAAAATGACAAAAAATACTCCTGTAACGTAGCAATGTAAATTTAATCCCTTGGGATTAAATAGGTCACTTCAGTCCCTGTAAAGAGGGGGATTAAATTAGCACATTTAATCCCGGAAGTGCAAAAAAATAGTTTCCTGCTTCAACGCTTTAATTAATTATTTTTTTATATATTTTTAAGTAAATAATCATTCTTGCCATTGTAAGTATAAGGGTTTAAATCTTAAAATTTTATCCATTGTATCGTTGTTAGAATTTATATGTACAAATAGAATAGATCATAACAGAAAAAAAATCAGTATGTAGAGCGAAAAATTATAAAATTAAGTGCATGCACTCAATGTATTTTATAATGATCTGCATGAAACAATTAAAAATAAATGTTACAATATCATGAATGCACTAGGCGTTTACATCCATTTTCCAAGCAAAACCAACTTAACTGTGGTAAAAACACAACATGATATTTAATTTTTTTTAGTTAATTTAGTCGGTAACAGTTTCGTTTTAATTCATTGCTAATAGGCACAAGGCTGTGTTTACATTTTACGAATCAAAATATTGTAAAGCCGAAACCAAATTCGAACTATTTCCCAACCTGTTGCTGAGTTTCCTTGAACAACTTGCTAAGAAGAATACCAATTAATTTGTATCGAAATTGACTAATAATATTACGAAGCGTATGTAATGTAATGAGTTGTGACACAATTTTCGTGGTCGTTTACTGAAAATTAAACAGCCATTTGCAAGTTTTGCAATGGAAAAACCAAAAGTGGATATTTTAGTTACTTATTACAGTTATACAGGGTGATCAGTAATTGGCGCACTCCGAATACAGGGCGTTATATAGAGCACATTAAAACTAAAGATAATCTGCAAAGAAAAATTAAATCTGATGGTTAGTTTCCGAGTTATAGAGTTTCCCTCATCCAAGTTACAAGCTAATTATTTTAATAACCAAGACAAAAATAAGTGAATAATTCATGGTACTATAATCTCTGGATAAAATGCAATATGATTTGTTCAATTTTTTTCACAAAACCTCTAATACAAAGAAATTCAAAGTGTTAAAATTTAATAAAATACCTAAATTTGAGAGAAATTTGAAGTTTGGCAACATCTCAAGCTCGCCTTGGGATAAAGTAAAATACCTTCTATTGCCATGAAAATATTAATAATGAATTTCAATTGTTGTTTCTGTTTTTTAATAAAATTGACAGTACTAAATTAGTTTGACAAGTTCTCGCATCATAAAATATTGAACGTTTCTCTTTTTTTTCTCGTCGAACCTATTCACATGTTCAATGCAGTGTTGCCACTTTTATTTTCACAAAAGTGGTCATATCTTTGTAAAGAAAGGACTTACAGCACTGCGGTAAAAAAATTCGTCATTCTTAAAACGTAAAGTTTATCACAGTATGCTCCGAGTGCGCCAATTACTGATCACCCTGTATACAGGGTGTATCAGTTTAATTCGAGCAAACTTCAATGGTACATCATTCTCCTGGTCGTCCTAAATCGGAAAAATGTACAGGGTGTCTCAATTTCGATGGAAATGGGGGGTTTCACCCATTTCTAGGCGAGATAGAAAAAAATACTGTGCTCGATTTTTAAGAAAAATCGATTGGTAAAAACCACATCTTGATATCTCTAACCGTTCTTAAGATATCTTTAAAAAGTGAGATTTGGCCGATTTTTAAAAAGTGTCATAACTTTTTTGTTTATTAAAATATTTTAAATTTGTAAAGTGTTTGTTGTAGTAGTTTTTCACGTAGAATAATGTGCACTAGAAATTTTTGTTCTAGGTTCTATACATTTCGAGTTATTACACCTAACTTTCTTATTTTAAATGCAAACCATAGTTGGCTATGCCATTAAAAAATTGCTTATTTTTTTATATTTGCAAAAATATATATCTTGGTATACTTATTTTTATATCTCACTGATTTATACGTTTTTATATTTTTAAATTCGTAAATTAAATGTTTTGAATATTATTAGTAGGCGTTGTTAAAGAAAAATATATCAATGAAACAACGTCGAATGGTAACAAGCCAAGTTAATATTAATCAACATAAACTTAAGATTTTACATTTTTTTATAGAAATCATTTTAGTAAATTATAAACATGTTTAATTTAAATATTCAAATTGCTGCCGATAATGTTGTATTGCAGCATGAATCACGTTAAAAATCTGATTTGGTTTTATATTTCTAATTATTTGCAATCTGCCTCACCCTATGCTCAATTTCTTCCTTTATGTTCGATTTATTTAAAAAAAAATATATTGTCCTCGCCAAAAGTTTATGTGTTCAACAGAACGGACAACAACTTGAACATTAATTCAACAAATTCGTACTATAATGTGTTACAATTGTTTATTTATTAGTTCTCTTTCAGTTATATATTTTGTGTTCTGTTTATTTATTGTTGATTTTTTACCTGTTAAATTTGATATATTTTGATTATTGTTGATAAATGGCTTTTACTATTTGACGCTCGGTCATTGATATAACATTTTCTTTAACAACGCCTACTAATAATATTCAAAACATTTAATTTACGAATTTAAAAATATAAAAACGTATAATTCAGTGAGATATAAAAATAAGTATAGGTACCAAGATATATATTTTTGAAAATATAAAAAATAAACAATTTTTTAATGGCATAGCCAACTATGGTTTGCATTTAAAATAAGAAAGTTAGGTGTAATAACTCGAAATGTATTGAACCTAGAACAAAAATTTCTAGTGCACATTATTCTACGTGAAAAACTACTACAAACACTTTACAGATTTAAAATATTTTACTAAACAAAAAAGTTATTATATAAAAATCGGCCAAATCTCACTTTTTAAAGATATCTTAATAACGGTTAGAGATATCAAGATGTGGTTTTTACCAATCGATTTTTTTTAAAAATCGAGCACAGTATTTGCGAAAACCATTTTTTTCTATCTCGCCTAGAAATGGGTGAAACCCCCCATTCCCATCGAAATTGAGACACCCTGTATATTATATACCTTTATCTCGATTCCTAAGAAAGATACAGGGTGTTGAAGTTTACAAGAAAAAATTATTTTTTTGCAATAATTTCCATAAAAAAGCTTAGATTCAAAAACAAAATTTTGCATGCCTGCCCTCCTCCCTAAGGACAATTTTATGAAGATATTTTCGATTTTGGGGGGCACCAGTGGCGTGCAATTCGGTCACATCTCAATTATTTCAAAGAAAAAAGTATGCCACTGTAATTTAAAAAAAATATTTTTTATCTATCGAATTCCTTGTTCAATTTGGAGTGAAATTTGCTTTTACAGAACAAAAATTGAAGTTTAAGTTCCAGAGATAATTAATTTTTTCCAAAGACGTGCTAACTTGAAATTACTAAAAAATCCGGGAATGATGACAAAGGTGGGTTGCATTTTGAACCGTTGCTGTAATTTTATAATTATTTTTTGTTACTTTTTGTTTTTTAATAAATTTCCTATTTGATTTGTGACTAAAAAACGAAAAAACTAATTATCTCTGGAACTAAAACTTCAATTTTTGTTCTGTAAAAGCAAAGTTTACTCCAAATTGAACAAGGAATTCAATATTCAATACACAAAAAAATATTTCTTAAAAATTACGGTGGCATGCTTTTTTCTTTGAAATAATTGAGATGTGACCGAATTGCACGCCACTGGTGGCCCCCCAAAATCGAAAATATCTTCATAAAATTCTACTTAGGGAGAAGGACAGGCATGCAAAATTTTGTTTGAATCCAAGCTATTTTATAGAAGTTATTGCAAAAAAATTATTTTTTCTTGTAAACTTCAACACATTGTATCTTTCTTAGGAATCGAGATAGATGTATATAATATACATTTTCCGAATCAGGACGACTAGGAGAATGTACCATTAAAGTTTGCTCAATTAAAACTGATACACCCTGTATAGTATCTAAGGATATTAAGTTATAGTTAAGGGGTCTTCAGAATAATAACATGCCACTAGCGTACTAAAGGGGGATTTTGGGATCAAACCCCCTAGAAAAATTTTCAATGCGTGGCCTCTATCATCAATCGGAATTTAAAGAATTTCATTCAATGTATTACAATCGACTTCTGATTTATAAGAATACGTCATCCCCTCCGAAATATATTCATACTACGCCACTGTAACATGCTGTAAAAGTTTTAAAAAGTTACGCAAGGGGTTTCTTTTAAGAAACAAAGAATAAATTTGTGAAAATATTTTGCAATTTTATAAAATGTTTAAAAAACGCCTTTCCAAATTCAGATTATTGTAAAGTTTTTTTTGTTGGACTTAACTATGTAAATGAACATTAATTCTGAATGAGTTTTTTTATTAGTTTTTACGTTTTTGAAATATTTTTTTCTTGTAAACTTCGACACCCTGTATCTTTCTTAGGAATTGAAGATGTATACATTTATCCGAATCAGGACGACTAGGAGAATGTACCATTGAAGTTTGCTCGATTAAATTAAAACTGATACACCCTGTATAATTACGTAATACATATACAAATTACTAATGTAAATATGACTTTTATGGTCAATTTCACTATTCACGAACTATATCAACACAAAAATCTTGGTTAATGTATCGGGAAAACTTAAGTTAAAGGCGTACATAAAGCCTCAGGTAAAAGTTCTGATTCATACATTTTGCCATTAGGTATTTGGTATTTATTATGATATTTCAACTGCCATGCCTATTTTTGAGCGAGTAAGAATTTTGTAAATCAGCCTAGAAAAATATTTTAATATAAATAATTATGTGTTATTTTGTATAATGTAAAAAGCAGCCGAAAATCGAGTACCTAATTAATATACATTATACTGTCTGTTCCCAAATTATGTGTTATGTTTTACTTTTTTAATAAAAATATCAAATAAATTTATATTTAAAATATCATGTTATTTTTTTTATTATATTTAGTGCACAATATTACAATGATAATAATAAACTAATTTATTCATTAATTGAAAAATGAAAATCTGCACGATTTCTTCTTTTACGAAAAAGTCAATATATTTTTTGAATTTTATTTTCACTTTACTTCAGCAAACTGTTTAAAACCACAAATTTTCCATAACAAATTTAGCTAATTTCTAAGTTTCAATCTATTTCCTTCGTTGAAATCCGTGTAGTTTTTCCAACGAACGGTGTATAAATTTATTTAGTTTTCTGGAGCATCTTATAAACTATACCGTAAGGATACAAATATAATTTACGCAAATAATGCAGCAGTATAAAAAATCGTGATTGCACCATCACGATATAATAAATATTAAAGCTATTTTCCAGATGTTACACTATTTATAACAAACGATAAGTCCATTTTAATAATTTATTTTACGAAACTGTTCTAGTTCTACTTAGTTAAGAATAGGAACATTAAAACAAGGTTTTCCTAGAATACTAGATACTTAATTTTTTTTAAACTTTTGTCAGTAGACTTTAAGTGCATTTTTCAAGACCCAAAATAGATAAAAGACACGTCACAATAGTAAAGGTAAATGACTTTTTCTGTATTACAGACTCACCACTCACCGTACATTTTTTATCGAAAACTACCACCATTATTATGTGTTTCTAATAGAAAAACTAGACACAAATTTATTTTTTTAATCGCGTGTTCCCATACGTGTAGCGCCAACACATCTTAAACTTATTATAATACAATAAACCATCAAACATATATTCCATTTGATTTATTATCAGTTTCAGTAGGTATACAAGATTTTATTTTTTTATTATTTAAATTAAAATACGCGATGTTTTTATTAGCATGTGAATTAATCGATAACGGTTTTTTGTGCATTTGAGGGGGCGGCGATATTAGAATGCAATCTAAGTAGATTACCTTGCAAACGCATTTTTTCTTTATGCATTTGAACAATAATAATTGCATTATCTGTTGCAGTTAAACTTGCATTCTGTTTAATTTCATAGAAACGGATTTTTTTAAAAGGAAATGCCATGTTAGACAACCTTGAGTCATTTGCGGACTTGGGGGTTACCAATCAAGAGAAATATATTGCAAAAGCAAAATATAATTTGTTATTAAAGACATAAACACCGGATATTGTTGCTAAAGTTAGAAAATTTCTAACGCAATTTCTATCCTTTACTCAACGTTTTTGTTATTTATACATTGCTTTTTAAAATTCAGTATTTATTAATGTGGGCACGAAAATATAAAATAAAGCAACAAAAAACATGAAATCGATTTTGTTGTGAGACGTCGATAAAGCAGACTTTTTATCTATTTTTGAAATTTCAAAAAATTACAATATTTCCTTGGCGAATAGATTTATTTTCAAAATAATTATGTGGGTTTAATATTTTTAAGAATTCATACATTTTCTGGCGGCAAATTTGAAATCTGGTTTCTAAAATATCAATAAGCGGCACTATTTCAAAAACGTAAAAACTAATAAAAAAACTCATTCAGATTTAATGTTCATTTGCATAGTTAAGTCCAACAAAAAAAACTTTAAAATAATCTGAATTTGGAAAGGCGTTTTTTAAACATTTTATAAGATTACAAAATATCTTCACAAATTAAGATGTATTCTTTGTTTCTTAAAAGAAACCCCTTGCGTAACTTTTTAAAACTTTTACAGCATGTTACAGTGGCGTCGTAAGAATATATTTCGGAGGGGATGACGTAGATATTCTTATAAATCAGAAGTCGATTGTAATACATTGAATGAAATTCTTTAAATTCCGATTGATGATAGAGGCCACGCATTGAAAATTTCTCGAGGGGGTTTGATCCCCAAAATCCCCCTTTAGTACGTCAGTGGCATGTTATTATTCTGAAGACCCCTTAACTATAACTTAATTTCCTTAGATACTATACAGGGTGTATCAGTTTTATGAAGATATTTTCGATTTTTGGGGAGCACCAGTGGCGTGCAATTCTGCCACATCTCAATTATTTCAAAGAAAAAAGCATGCCACTGTAATGTTTTATCTATTTTTTTATCTATTGGATTCCTTGTTCAATTTGGAGTAAACTTTGCTTTTACAGAACAAAAGTTGAAGTTTTAGTTCCAGAGATAATTAGTTTTTCGAAAGACGTGCCAACTTGAAAATAGTCACAAATCAAATAGGAAATTTATTAAAAAACAAAAACCAACAAAAAATAATTATAAAATTACAGCAACTGTTCAAAATGCAACCCGCCAGCCTCGATGCATTTCTGACAACGACGAACTAATGAATTAACAGCATCTGTCATCATTCCCGGATTTTTTAGTAATTTCAAGTTAACACGTCTTTGGAAAAAATTAATTATCTCTGGAACTAAAACTTCATATTTTGTTCTGTAAAAGCAAATTTCACAAATTGAGCAAGGAATTCGAGAGATAAAAAATATTTTTTTTAATTACAGGGGCATACTTTTTTCTTTGAAATAATTGAGATGTGACCGAATTGCACGCCACTGGTGCCCCCCAAAATCGAAAATATCTTTATAAAATTGTCCTTAGGAAGGAGGACAGGGATGCAAAATTTTGTTTGAATCCAAGCTTTTTTATGGAAGTTATTGCAAAAAAATAATTTTTTATTGTAAACTTCAACACCCTGTACCTTTCTTAGGAATCGAGATTGAGGTATATAAAATACATTTTTCCGATTCAGGACGACCAGGAGAATGTACCATTAAAGTTTGCTCGATTAAAACTGATACACCCTGTATTATTATTAAGGTTAAGGTTAACTAAGGGTTTCCAGATAAGTAAACATTTTTATAAAAATGACGTTTTTTCGTAATATGAAACTGTGAGCTCAATCTGAGGGCACACTGTATACTTGTGAAATGTAAATAAAACTGATAAATGGCACTGGAGTTGAATAAACTTAACAGGCGGAAGCCAATTGCTCTTCTACATCAATTTCAATGATATTAACAATGTACTAAGTGTAATGTTATCAATTTGTTTGTTGTTTTATAGTTTAATTCCAAATATAAACACAAGAGTACTAAGTTTGTATGGTTTTTTTGAAAAACGTTCCGCCATTTAGATTCAAAGTCCAAAAATTCAGAGTTATTTTAATTTCTTCCTTTTTGGTTGATGATATAACGAATGAAAAATTTCGCATAATATGGTCTGAAACTTTTGGTTCTCATTATTTTCATTTTTCGGAAGTCGCACTTATTAAACAAAATATGTACTTATAAGTCCGTCCTTGTTCTAGTACCTACTTATTACAATAAAATAATGTTAATTTTTCCCTAAATCATTTTTTGAAATGTTATTTGTATTTCTACGCAATTCTATATAAACAAAAACAGTCACTCAGTTAATAATCATAATTTATCTGCTGTTACAACACATTTAATTTATTTCAAACGGTTTCCAACAAACCATGCCTCCATAATATCATATCTTATTAGAATTGACACAATTTCCTTTCACGTCGCACAATAATTATTGTAACAAAAAGCAAAACCACTAAGTAAATTTTATTTGCATGTTGCATATGTAACTACAGGTACCTAACGTTTATTATTTAACGTGTGAATTTTTATTCTCTGACACCGCCCTGAGTGATTTCATGACCCAAATTATCAAATTATCATATCACGTTCTTTTGCAAAATTTCAAAAAGACAAAAATAATTTTGCTTATATTCGATATATTTTTCATTGATTAGGTTATTTCGCAAATGTTTCCAATAATGGAAAGTTGATTAAAAGTTGTGAACCGTGTCAAGTTATGTTATCATTTTCACTACTCTACTGGTTACTTAAAGCTAACAAATTGTATTGTTTGTTGTTGTTTCTTCAGTTCCTATGGACTTGAATTGAATTTCTCTCAACGTGGAGGAGGAAAACATAAAAAACATATTATAGAAAAATTTTAAATATAGTATTTTCGACGCAAATTATGTTATTCCTTATACAGGGTGTCCACATAGAGCGTGGGTCTTTAATACCTTTTTTACTATCAATTCTAGCGAAAAATGTTAAATCTCAAAATGTGCTTTATTACTAAATATGCATAACTTTTAAGAATGTTTTCAAGTATACAGGATGTTTGGTTTTTGCTGGGCGTACACTAACTTTGTTGTTTTAAATGGAAACCCTTGCATATTTTTGCATTTGATAAATTCTAACCATAAAAGTTGGGGTATATAACAATAAATTACAACCACGCTGTACAATATAATTTTCCTAGAAACACATCCAAATGTTCTCGAAACGTTCTTTCGTATAATTATTATTTACTTTCATCAAAGAGTTTTTTTTTTGTTAAAATATTACTAATTTTGTAGAAGGCAAAATCTGAGTTACTTGTTACTAGTGAACGGTTTTCACATTTATTATCACCTTTCAACTGTCTTTCATAATTATTATTAATATACCAAATTTAAAGCATTTTGGATTTTTATCAAAAATTGTTCCTATCCAATGTACCCCCAAAAATCACGTTTTTTATTTCTCATATAAATCCTAAATTTAAAACTATAATGATTCAGATATATTTTGATGTGTTCTATCCAAATTTCCAAACTTCATTGCGATATCTCTACGCGTTTACAAGATATGACGTTTTGAATCGAAAAAAAGTTTAAAAATGACATTTCTTCAAAGTGTTGTAACTTGTGAACTAGACTAATTTTTGATGAATTGTCTTCACATTTATTATCACCTTTTAACTGTCTTTCAGAATTATTATTAATACATACGAGTATAAAAAATTTAAAGCATTTTGAATTTTTATGAAAAAATAGTTCCTATCCAAAGTATGTACCTCGAAAAATCGCGTTTTATATTTCTCCTGTCAATCTCAAGTACAATTAAAGTTAAAACTATACTGTTTCAGATAGATTTCGATGCGTTCTATCCAAATTTTCAAACTTCATTGTGAGATCTCCACGCGTTCTCAAGATATGACGTTTTGAATCGAAAAAAAAGTTGAAAATTGACAAATCTTCAAAGTGCTATAACTTTTGAACTAGACTAGTTATTAGTAAACTGTTTTCACATTTATTATCACCTATCAACTGTCTTTCAAAATTATTATTATTCAACCAAATTTGAAGCACTTTTAATTTTGATCATAAAATAGTTCCTACCCAAAGTACCACCAATAATCGCGTTTTTTTATTTCTCATATCAATCTCAAGTATAATTAAATTTAAAACTATATTGATTCAAATAGATTTCGATGCGTTCTATCCAAATTTCCAAACTTCTTTGCGATATCTCTACGAGTTTTCAAGATACGACGTCTTGAATCGAAAAAAAAATTGAAAATTGACATTTCTTCAAAGTGCTGTAACTTTTGAACTAGACTAATTATTGATGAATTGTCTTCACTTTTATTATCACCTCTCCACTGTCTTTCATAATTATTATTAATATACCAAATTTGAAGCATTTTGGATTTTTATGAAAAAATAGTTCCTATCCAAAGTACCTCCAAAAATCGCGTTTTTTAATTCTCCTGTCAATTTCAAGTACAATTAAAGTTAAAACTATACTGATTCAGATACATTTCGATTTGTTCTATCCAAATTTCCAAACTTCATTGTGAGATCTCCACGCGTTCTCAAAATATGACGTTTTGAATCGAAAAAAAAAATTAAAAATGACATTTCTTCAAAGTGCTGTAACTTGTGAACTAGACTAATTATTGATGAATTGTCTTCACATTTATTATCACCTTTTAACTGTCTTTCAGAATTATTATTAATACATACGAGTATAACAAATTTAAAGCATTTTTGATTTTTATGAAATAATAGTTTCGATCCAAAGTACCCGAAAAATTGCATATTTTTATTTCTCCTTTCAATCTCAAGTTGAATTAAAATTAAAACTATACTGATTCAGATAGAATTCGATGCGTTTTATCCAAATTTCCAAACTTCATTGCGATATCTCTACGCGTTTTTTGAAGATATGACGTGTTGAATCGAAAAAAAATTTGAAAATTGACAATTCCTCAATGTGCTATAACTTTTGAACTAGATTGGTTATTGATGAATTGTCTTCACTTTTATTATCACCTCTCAACCGTATTTCATAGTTATTATTAACATACCAAATTTAAAGCATTTTGGATTTTTATGAAAAAATAGTTCCTAATCCAAAGTACCTCCAAAAATCGCGTTTTTTATTTCTCATGTCAATCTCAAGTACAATTAAAGTTAAGACTATACTGATTCAGATACATTTCGATGTGTTCTATCCAAATTTTCAAACTTCTCTACGCGTTCTTAAGATATGACGTTTTGAATCGAAAAAAAAATGAAAATTGACAATTCCTCAATGTGCTATAACTTTTGAACTAGATTAGTTATTGGTGAACTGTTTTCACATAATTATCGCCTGTCAACTGTCTTTCATAAATATTAATAATAAATCAAATTTAAAGCATTTTTGTCAAAAAATAGTTCCTGTCCAAAGTAGGTATAGGTACCTCAAAAAATCGCATATCTTGAAGAGCAGAAATTTGATTAAAATCTCATAAATTATATCTGACTTTAAATACAAAATAAATTAAAAACAAATTATACTTAAATAATATTATAGTTTTCACTAAAATATTTCACAAATTTATATAAGAAATAAATTAAAATATGTTATACTGCCTTAAATTTAATAAATTATAATAATAGAACAATTTACAATGGAATGCAGACAGTAATATGTACTTTTAGTGTGCAGTTAATCCAATTTATTATATTTTGTTAAAATATGTACATAATATTATTTAAATTAAAAATATATCGTATTAAAATAGCGTATTTAAATAAATAGTGCAATAATTTATCTGGTCACACTCTTCACACATACGCTAAATAAAATTTGACGGCAATTACACTTTCGAAAAATAATACGAGTATAAAATAAATAAACAATGTGACACATTGTTTGTGCTCTGTACGATGAAATGAAAGCACATCCAGCGTTTAATTTTAATTAAAAAACACAAAAAAGCGTAATTAATCCTTGTGTTAAGTGTCTTAAAAGAACTTTTCCTCATTATACCACCAGAAATCTTGTACGTGCCTACGATTTGGGTTGAAGTTGAATTTAAACACGCAGGTAAAAAGGATGTTGAGATAGATCTGGGACAGTTGGACCGTTTCAAACTGTATTTTCAGTATCTACTGCCCACTACAACAGAAAATTATAAGGACACCCACCCGAAATCTCTGTATATGGATAATTTAAGAATTTTGAGTAATAAGTTAGCCGGATAAAACTGTAAATTGGGCACAGATGATTAACTACATACAGAGTGAGTCAGTTTTTTGTAGCAGGACTTTAACAGTTGATAGAGGACCTTTTTTTAAGAAGAAAATTTCCTATCAGCATGGGTCGTAGAAAGCTTCGTTTGTGAGATACTTTTTCTTTAATATAAAAATACCTGTTTAAATTAAAATTATGATATTGCGGAAAAAGACTAAGTACTTGAGTGCAAATAGTTTAACATAAAAATATATCGTTTAATATTTTGAGTGGAGTAGATAGAGGGGTACATATTAGTACTTTTATTGAAAAAAATATTCCCCAACTGAAATTTTTAATTTCTTCATCAAGCATATGAAATAGCATTCAATTTTGTTTAAAAAAACCCTCTTGTCAGAAGTCGATAAGATGCACCGTTTTGAAGATAAACAGAAATATTTGTAAGAAGTCAGACTTTTTTTAATACCCGGTACCTACCTATGACAAATTTAATATAAATCGAGAAAAGCAAAAAAAAACACGTGTGGGTACATGAAAAGCCTCATGCCATTCGACCAAGAAATTTTCAGCATGAGTTCAGTGTAAACATTTGGAATGGACATTACAGCAATCATTTGTTTGGGCCCTATTTTTTATCACCACGTGTGAATGCCCAAAAATTTTTTGCAATTTTTAGAAGCAGAGCATGGCAATATGTGGGAAAAAATTCCGTTGAATTTAAGAAGGATGGTTTGGTTTTAACTTGATGGTTGTCCAGCTCATTTTGGGAGAAATGTAAGGAACTGGTTGGACAACAGCTTTCCAGGGAGATGGATTGGTCGTGGGGGGCCAGTTGCATGGCCTCCACGATCCCCAGATCTGACTCCTTTAGACTTTTTTGTATGAGGATTTTTAAAAGAAAGGGTGTACGCGACATATTTTGAGCAATTACTTTAAATTGTAAATGGGCTTATTTGTTATTATCGTTATTTATTAGTTGTTTTATGTTTTTCACGATTTATATCAAATTTGACATACCTAGTATTAAAAAAATATCTGACGTGTTACAAACATTTCTGTTTAGCTTCAAAACGGTGCATCTTATCGACTTGTGACAAGAGGGTCTTTTTTAAACAAAATTGAATGCTCTTTCATATGCTTGAAGAAAAAATTAAAAATTTTAGTTGGGGAATATTTTTTTCAATAAAAGTACTAATATGTACCCCTCTATCTACGCCACTGGAAATATTAAACGATAGATTTTTATGTTAAAGTATTTGCACTCAAGTACATAGTCTTTTGCCGCAACATCATAATTTTATTTTAAACAGGTATTTTTATATTAAAGAAAAAGTAAAATAAAAAACGTATTTCAACCCTGTATCTCACAAACGAAGCTTTCTACGAACCATGTTTATAGGAATTTTTTTCTTAAAAAGGGTCCTCTATCAACTGTTAAAGTCCTGCTACAAAAAACTGACACACCCTGTATAAAAGGTCCAAATTATTATATTTTCTAGTATCTCCTACACAAAATGAATTTGAGAAAATTTTTAAATGGAACCAACTTAAAACGGAAAACAAAATTCAAAACAGATTGTAATTTTCTGTATTTTGGAACCTCTGAACAAATTCTTTGAATAATTTTAACTGCAATTTTCTTGACACAATTTGACTCTGTTATAGTTTGTGAATATTGGAAAATTGCACATGTAAAACTGTAAATTTCATACAAACGTATAGGTAAAAGGTTCAATTTATCATGTTAGGTTCCTACAGTAAATGCGGGTTTTTAAATAGAAATTTATGAAAAAAAAATTCCAAACTTCTAAATAGAAAATATTTGCAATTTTTGTAAAATTCTGTTGTCACTTTTCACGGACTTATTGTATCATACTAAAATGCTAAAATATTGGGCGTCATTGTTCTAAAGCTAAACTAATGATGTATTTAGAAAAATATAGAAAAACTCTCAATAAAAGTCCAATTTTACTTATTCAAAGATGCACCAAATTCCAAATTTCACTGAATTCTTAGGTATATTTCAAAAAAAAAACAAATTAATTATTGGAATAAATTATTCTTATTATTAAATTGTTAATCAATTATTCTAAAGTCTTCTAAGCTTACTGTATGGTAGTTCCACAATGTTTTAATGTTGCACAGCTAATAAAATTGTTTATTTATAATATTGGAAAAAATGTTAAAAACACGTGGATGAATTATTATTATTAAAACTTTCTTAAGAAACTTCCTGTAAATTACAAATGATATTTTATATACTTATTCTTTTATAATATTAATTTGGTTTAATTAAACCGTAATACGAATTTACGATAATACCTATATGATATGAATATAAAAATAGCGTTTAAAAATGTTTATTTTATAGAACATTTACTTAATATAATAGTATTAAATCGATTGTAATTGCCAATATAAATTTTATTGCTTCTTTCAATCATAATACTAACCTTTTCAATATTGCGATATTTTTTTAAAATCCAAAAATAAAACAAGCAGTGCACGTGTCGTCAAATTAAAACCATCACTTTTCAAAGAAATTCACACTAATAATTCCATCACCCACCATATTTTTAATATTCTTTTTGACAAAATTAAGTTTCCTAATTTTTCAAAAACAGAACAAGTGTCTCGTAAAAAAATATCACTGTTCCGCTCGCGTCTTTCACCACCTCTGTTACAGTCAGTGAGGAGAACCCGCATGGACTGAGGGACCAAGACTTGAGTTTGAGTAGGCCACTTACTTTCTGCATTCATCGGCCTGCCCCACTTGTTGCTTTTGCATTATTTAATTCTTCTAATTTATGATTAAAACGCTTACAGAGAAAAATTGTTTGAGGTACTTACGTTTTGTTTGAGTTGAAAACAATGAAAATTTTTGTTCAAATTACTTCCTCATGAAGGTATAATGATGATAATCTGATATGGTGATGGTGATGATATCTAATATAAAAATAATTGTTTTTTATACATAACAATAAAAATTGGTTGTGCTGTTGTTAGTAATTTTAATGAACAAAACATTTTAATGGCCTAATAGACGGTTTTTTAAATTATTTTAAAACCAACCCCACGTGTGGTTCTTACACAATTTCCTATAAGCATTATTACGTCAAATCCGAAGAATTCTTGGAGAAAGTAGATACCCTCATCGGCATAGCCCCTCGCACATTCTAAATTCGTTTTCTACGAATTAATACTAAAATAAAAATCGAAAATCTCACATTTGTTGTTACATCATGTCATATCGACTAGATCCATCCACAAGGTTTAAGAAACTACCTGCTGCTTTGCACCTGAACCCTTAAATTGCAATAAATATAAGGAAAACCCACCCTGTTACGAATACCTGTTTAACTTGTTCTGATCTATTGGATTCCAGAACAACAGCTGTGTTAGATATCTAACTAAAAATTCGAAATGATTTTTTCGCTTTGTTTGAGAAATTTGAGTCATCACATCGAAGGTAAGAAGGACAATAGACAATAGAAGTCCTTGTTTTGTGGTTTATTGTTTAAAATTAACCGCAAGATATTGAAAATGTGTACATAGATTCCAAAAAAGTATTCAAGTTGGAATAATATTCTTGTTATTTTGACCTTTAGATTCCAAAATTTGCGATTTCAAATAGTTTCCTTAAATTTACTATCTTCATTAAAAATATACAGAAACATAAAAAGTTAAAATAACATTTAAAATATCAACAAAGGATTTAAGGCTGTAACAAAAATAAAAACTATTATACTCGGCTTAAGACGCAATAGTAAAGTGAACGAAAATAATGTGAAATTATCTTTGTTTAATTCTAGTTATAATTTCACCTTTTAACCTCTTGGATATTAATGTGATTTTTGATTATTTAACAAAATATGTGTGTTGAAAATATTAATTATTCCAAATGGCATAAATGAATGAAGTTTTTATCGACATCAGTGAATTATTGGATGAAAAAACAACATAATTTCAATTTGATCTCAACAACAAAAACATTACCATAATGCACATAATTTTAAACAAAACTTCCTGTTAAGATAACAATAACGAACAACATTATTAGTAACAAACTAATATACACATTGTTTAATTACAGCACAAAACACGGTTTTAACCACTCAAACTCAATAATAAACTTTTTGTGGTAAAATTCTAAAAATATCCTTAGGCTTTGGCATGCATTTTGGACTAAATCCAAATAATTTCTGCAGAAATTCGCAAGAATTATGACCTCTTTATACGTCTTATTTTGAAGGTCTCTAAAGCAATCTTTTGTTTGTTTTTCTGAGGAAACTTTGGATTTGCCAAAATTTTTGATATGGTCTCTGTTATACAGGGTGTATCACGACTAGTTGACAGTAGACGTAACTCTATTACCTACTCATTGTTTCACATCCTCGCGCTAACTTTGCGAATTTTTTTATTTATTTTCAAGGGCATAAATAAAAACTTGTGCAAAAAATAATGATAATATAAACTGCTGGTCAATTGAAACGTACCAAGCGAATTTTTAGCTTTGAATTTAAAGTAAAATATTTTGAAAACGAGAAAAGATATCAACATGTGGTTTTCAGGAATCAAGAGATAATTTAATTGGGAAACAATAGTTTGACCCGATTTTTTTACTTCGAAGTACATTATTATCTATAGGATATAAAATAAAGTCGTCTTTTCTTCTCAAACTTTATAACTAGGTAGGTACACAAACTTTTTTAATATTTCTTTGTTGTCCATTTTTTAGTCCCTGGTTAATGGGGAAAAACTAATTTCTCAAATTTTTGATATCTCTCTTATTTTATAAAATACCGAATTTTTCGAAAATTAAATATTGTAGGACAGAGTTTTGCAATATTAATAATGCCACCATTTTGAAAGCAAAAGTCATGTGATATGTCGATAATAAGGTAATTTTAAGTAGAATCTAATTATTACGGAAAAAATTTTTACAGGGTTGTATTAAACATTAAAAGTTAGTAGGTGGCCCTTCCGGTGAAACCGGAATTATCATTAGATTGTTTTAAATTATTCGAAATCGTGGTTTCACACTGCCTGTCAATTTTGCCAAATCTTTTACTTATTTCCATTATCCAAAAAAATTCGAAATTCTAAAATTGCAATTACACAGAAGTTCCCGATGCAAAACAAGGGGGCAAATTATACACTGCGCAATGAATTCGAGGAAATTACTTTCTCGGCAAAAATATGGGCGCAAATTCACGGATGGTTGGAAAATATTACGGGGAAGAATATTCTGCAATTTGCTAATCTTTATAATTCTTGTTATAAATAAAAACTCAAAAAATCAATGAATAATATTAATGTTCCTTTTGTTTGAAAATTTGGCAAAATTAATAGAAGATCAAGCATAAATAGAAAATTTCTTACTGTACTTTGCCCCTCTTTTAAATTATCTCTCAGGGAGTAAAATCAATTTTTAGTTTTTTGCAATTTTATTAACGTGATTTTTGGACGAGGCAAAAATGTATAGTTCCATTCCATATCAAATCACAACTTTTATCAAATTTTAAACTCTTTATCAATTACTTCAGGGTTTCTAGCTTATAACTATGACTGGCCTATCATTTTAGGAATAAGGAATACCTACTTAAAGAAAAATGTAGCGTAGGTATTCAATTACATATTTACAATAACGTAGAATAAAAATGTACTGGATGTTCTATTTGTAAATAAGTACAGGGACATTATAAAAGAACCTAACATCGTAGGTAGCTGTGAATTTATTTATTATAATTATAATTATTAATATAATAAAATAATATTATAATTATCCACACATGCATGCTTAGAAATGTACCTAACATATCAATCATTATTGTGGTTTGTTTAGTTTAGATCATAATTTTTAAAAATTAATATAATGTCTTTAAATTTCACAGCCAACTACGATGTTAGATTCTTTTATAATGTCGCTGTATAAAGTTTTCATTGTTTGAAGATCACAATATTTATCAGAGATATAAAAATATTTACAAAAATATTAAATTTAGCTATAGGGAATATACTCCATAAAAAAGATGAGAAATTCAATTTCCTACAATGTAATATTTAGCAATAAATTACAAACATATAGAACTATACAGGGTGTATCAGTTTTAATCGAGCAAACTTTAATGGTACATTCTCCTGGATGTCCTGAATCGGAAACATGTATATTATATACCTCTATCTCGATTCCTAAGAAAGATACAGGGTGTTGAAGTTTACAAGAAAAAATTATTTTTTTGCAATAACTTCCATAAAAAGCTTGGATTCAAACAAAATTTTGCATGACTATCTTTCTCCCTAAGGACAATTTTATGAAGATATTTTCGATTTTGGGGGGCACCAGTGGCGTGCAATTCGGTCACATCTCAATTATTTCAAAGAAAAAAGTGTGCCACTGTAATTTAAAAGAAATATTTTTATCTATCGAATTCCTTGTTCAATTTGGAGTAAACTTTGCTTTTACAGAACAAAAATTGAAGTTTTAGTTCCAGAGATAATTAATTTTTTCCGAAGACGTGCTAACTTGAAATTACTAAAAAATCCGGGAATGATGACAGATGCCGTTAATTCATTAGTTCGTCGTGGTCAGAAATGCATCGAGGCTGGCGGGTTGCATTTTGAACAGTTGCTGTAATTTTATAATTATTTTTTGATACTTTTTGTTTTTTAATAAATTTCCTATTTGATTTGTGACCAATTTCAAGTTTTTTTTTTTTTTCGAAAAACTAATTATCTCTGGAACTAAAACTTCAATTTTTGTTCTGTAAAAGCAAAGTTTATTTTAAATTGAACAAGGAATTCAATAGATAAAAATATCTGATGTGCCCAACACATGACTTTCTTATACGGATAGTATCACAATAATTACTTTTCAACCCTCGGATTCAACTATCAAAGCGCGCTTATACTTCGTATAAGAAAGTAAAAATATTTCTTAAAAATTACAGAGCATGCTTTTTTCTTTGAAATAATTGAGATGTGGCCGAATTGCACGCCACTGGTGCCCCCCAAAATTGAAAATATCTTCATAAAATTGTCCTTAGGGAGGAGGGCAGGCATGCAAAATTTTGTTTTAATCCAAGCTTTTTACTTTCTTATACATAGTATAAGGAAGTATTGTAATCGTGATTTTTTTCGACTTCGAGATTTTGATGGATTTACACGTTTTGAGGGCCCCTGAATCCATTTTGACCATTTTCGCCATGATGTCTGTCTGTCTGTCTGTCTGTGTGTATGTCTGTCTGTATCCACCATAACTCAAAAACGACTTATTGGATTTGATTCAAATTTCATATTTAAGAGTTTGAACAAAATTGTGGGTGCCACATTCAATGTTTTTTATCTAGCACCAAAACAAGTGACAGTTACCTGATGACATTTTTAGGTTTTTTAAGAATATCTTGAAAAATAAACAATTTATGAGATTTTTTTATTCTTTAACATTGATTTAGAATTGAATTTTGAACAAATTTTGTTTGAACTTTTTTTTGAAATTCCGTCAAAAAAATTTCAAAAAAACTAGATATTCTTAAAACACTTTATATTTCTCAAAGCGCGCGTTGAATCCGATGGTCGAGGTAGACCATGTGTTTCATTATATGGCTGCCAAACAGAGGGTCCCGGGTTCGAATCCCAGAAGGACCGGTCCATTAGTTTTTTTTTTTATTTTACTGGTTTCTATGGTACCGACAACAATAATAATGAATAAATAAATGTAATTTCATAACGGGAGATTTTTTTAAGTGAGTAAAAGCCCATTTACAACCACAATAAAAAAACATAACGTTCGACCAATAGAAAAATCTAAACATTTGTCACTGTCAATTATTATCGGCCACTATTGGTCAAACGTTATGTTTTTCTGTTATGTCACGTATGCAAAGTGGTTGTAAATGGGCTTTAATAGGTCAAAAATCTAAAATAAAACACATTTTTGTCGTAAAATTCGGTTATAATGAGTGGGACAAGGACAGATTTATGCGTATTGCAATAAGTGCTGGAAACCTTCAAAATTTTTACAAGAAATTTAACATAATTTCTTTAGGAAAAGTAATTATTGTGATACTATCCGTAAGTATAAGAAAGTCATGTGTTGGGCACATCAGATATTTTATAGAAGTTAATGCAAAAAAAAGATTTTTTCTTGTAAACTTCAACACGCTGTATTTTTCTTAGGAATCGAGATAGATGTATATAATATACATTTTTCCGAATCAGGACGACTAGGAGAATGTACCATTATTAAAGTTTGCTCGATTAAAACTGATACACCCTGTATATCAATTCCTTCTTTGAACTTTCTACTTTTAATTTTAACATTTTTTTCTCAAAAATAGATATTAATATTTTTGTAGAACTCTAGATCGGTAAATTATTTTGAAAAGAAAATACAAAAAACTCGAGTAGCGTTTATTTTAAGTACCTTTGTAACTTTATTATAAGTACCTAAAACAAAATGTAAAATCCAAAAATATAATAATACCTATACCCATTTAAAATAACAGAGTTATTTTCATTAAAATCACGAATCACGTAAATTTGTGTAAACAAAACTAATTTGTCACAAATGGCAAACTATAGAGGTCCAAATTTTCAGTGAGATAAAAAAGAAAATGATTACCTATTGCACTTTCTCATATTTATCATTTATCAGTAATATTGTAATCGGGAGGTATAATACACATGCTGAGATTCGGTTAGTCCATCCATTGGAACAGGAAGCTTCAATTTAAGTTAGGTACTCACTATAGAGTACAATCCTTATCATTACACGTACTTAATAAATAAAATAAACACAGCTAGTAATATTTTCCATTCGAAACTTCTCCTTTATGATGATATTTTACATTTATAACGCTTATAAACTACTTATGATATTTAATATTTTGCATTATGCCTACTTCCGGATTTTAAAATTGTGATATAATTTACTTTATATGATAGATTGCGAAATGGAAGAGTTAGTTGATTACAGTGAGTCCAAAGTAGTTAACAATTTGCTTTACTTTCACTTACTACATACGCGGTGTGTATTTTGCCTAATAATCCGGCAAATTTTTTTCTGGAAGTTTTTAATTTTAAATAAGTATAAATATTATGATGAGCGAAACCAATCAAATTACAAGAAAACAGTTTGTTTTTCTCTTCCGATGGGTTTTAAATGGTTACGAATACGAAGGAATCCACGCTCTTGATTCTTGTGATTTTTGATCACACGAATATTGCTATGACGTCAGAAATTCTTTAATGAGTTGGACTGTAAGTAACAAATACTCTTTATATGGGCATTAGGCAACCATATATACCTACAAATCAATGTATATCAGTTTGCATATACAATAATTTACATAAGTAGTGAAAAGTCGTTCTTTTTACTTTCTTATACGAAGTAATAAGAAAGTATAGTACTCGTAATCATGATTTTTTTGACTTCGAGATTTTGGTGGATTTACACGTTTTGGGGGCCGCTAGGGACCGCTGCAGTCAGACGATATAAGTTTGTGTCCTGGACCGCGGCGGTCCCTATTAGTCTTTCAGCTAGGGGTCAAAAGATCTATGGTCAAAAGGTAGAAAGTAAAAGTGGGATGAGACGACGCAGTGTTTTCTGAAGGTTTTTTGGTCGTTGAATCCGTATCCGTGAGTCGTTTTTCAATAAAGTGGTGCAAACAAAAGTTATTAACAATTTATTGTTTAATGCGCAATAACTCGAAAAGTATAGATTTTACCGTGCATTTTACCAAAAAAAGTTTCAAACAAAAGTTGTTCAAAATAAAAAGACTCTCCGAAAAGGTCATATGATATTTTGTCATAAAGTCGCACAGACAAAAGTTATTAACAATTTATTGTTTAAATGTTTAAATTGACTCGAAAACGAAAAGTAGATAGGTATATATTTTACCAAAAAAATTTTCAAACAAAAGTTGTTCAAAATAAAAAGACTCCGAAAAGGTCATGGTATTTTGTCATAAAGTTGCTCGGACAAAAGTTATTAACAATTTATTGTTTAAAATGCAATAACTCGAAAAGTGTACATTTTACCAAAAAAAATTTCAAACAATAGTTGTGCAAAATAAAAAGACTCCTAAAATGTATGCTTTTTGGTTTGTTCCGTTTTAAACAATAAATTGTTAATAACATTTGTTCGAGCGACTTTATGACAAAATACCATATGACCTTTTCGGAGAGTCTTTTTATTTTGCATAACTTTTGTTTGAAACTTCTTTTAGTAAAATGTATACTTTTCGAGTTATTGCGTTTTAAACATTTAAACAATAAATTGTTAATAACTTTTGTCCGTGTGACTTTATGACAAAATATCATATGAAATTTTCGGAGAGTGTTTTTATTTTGAACAACTTTTGTTTGAAACTTTTTTTGTTAAAATACTCGGTAAAATCTATACTTTTCGAGTTATTATTGCGTTTTAAACAATAAATTGTTAATAAATTTTGTTTGCACCACTTTATTGAAAAATGACGCACGAATTCGGATTCAGCGACCAAAAAACCTTCAGGAAACACTGCGTCGTCTCATCCCAGTTTTACTTCCTACCTTTTGACCCCTAGCTGAAGGACTACTATGGACCGCTTTTAAATTTTTGGAAATTTGGGTACAAAAACTCGCCAAAATGATGATTTATTATTATGTTTTTTAACATTTTAAGGCAAAATTACGCTAAATAAATGGAAAAAAATTTGGCCCAGAGGACAAATTAATATACCAAAATCCTGATGGCCGGTAACGTGTTAAGTACCTATACCAATAAGTGCTTTAGTTATAATTATAATTAAGTACCTACTTTTTATTCGCTTTTAATATAGCTTTCCATCAGTATCATAAATTTAGATATTTATTTTTTACCTAACTAATAAATTTAGAATGCTGAAAAAATAATTTGTTTTAAAAATAGTGTGGTATTAAATATTTTTAAGAAATACAGAAAATGTCAGTTTTTGTCATCGAAACGTTTGAAAATCAAAATTTGTGATGGGTCATAGCTTTTAGGAAGTTTAAAGCTAACAAAAAATAAAATAAAAAATCCAGGTCCGTATTTAAAAAAATAAGTTGATGATGGTTTCTGGAAGACGAAACGTCGGATTTCAAATTTGACAGCGCCATATTATAAAGGATAAAAAGTGGCAATGACGAAGTGTTATTTGTTTTAAAATTTGTTTTCAAATAACGTCAGAAAAAATAAAGGTACGATTTTACAATACCGGACGTATTAGCGATTAAATTGAAATTTTTTAAAATGATGAATAAAAGCTCTACGAATACGAATATAAAATTATTTTTGCGCGCACGAAGCTACTTTTCAGAAAAAAAAATAATTAAAAAAGTTGATTATTTGAATTTAGCGGGCGATGTTAGCCAATCAGAAACTTGCAGTCAAGACAAGCACATTTATAATATTCCATCGTTGCCATTTTACTGATTGTATTAGTAGATTTCGACTGTGTTGTGCTATTAATTGTGCTTGTTTCATTGTTTAGATATTAACAGTAGCGATATTTTTTATTTTTAGTTCACATTGATCTGTGTCATTTGGGTTGGGAAGAGGATTCTCCTTATTAAAATATTAAGGCCGGAGGCGGTTAGGTTGTTATTTGAGGTTGGTTTCACTTACATAATATTAGAAGGTGAAGGCCGGAGGCGGTTAGGTTGTTATTTGAGGTTCGTTTCACTTAGATAATATTAAAAGTGAAGGCCGGAGGCTGTTAGGTTGTTTTTTGAGGTTAGTTTTATGTAAATAATAGTACAAAATCATAGTTTTGGTTAGGAGTGCAGAAAAGTGGCAACAGTGTTCCCTTGTTAGTTTGTGTGGTTCCATCCTTTAATTTATCTAGGGTTCCATCAATGATGGAATGTTCGCATGCGCGGTCGTCATAACAAGCCTTTGATTGGCCAACATCGCCCGGTAAGTTCAAATAATCAACTTTTTTAATTATTTTTTTTCTGAAAAGTAGCTTCGTGCGCGCAAAAATAATTTTATATTCGTATTCGTAGAGCTTTTATTCATCATTTTAAAAAATTTCAATTTAATCGCTAATACGTCCGGTATAGTAAAATCGTTCCAAAATAAAAAAGATTTTTTGAAATTTCGTTTTTTTTCTGGATATTTCAGAAAGTATTCGGAAGTTTCCAAATTGCAACACAGCATTTTGATAAGCATCAAATTGTGCAACTTTACCATAATTTAACCGATTCTGTATCTCTTAAGGTTTCCGAGATCCCTATGATGAATCTCGAAAATGGGCCACCCCCACCCTGTACAATCATACATAATATACAGGGTGTTTCAACTCAAAGTGGACAACGTAATAGAGGTTGTAGATCTCATCGAGACTAACACTTTTTTCAAATTATTATTTTTTATTTGAGCTTTTGTTTTCGAGTTATCGACCTTCTTTTGTTTTTACACAAACCTCTTTATCTTCATTATTTATGGGCGGATTTTAAAAAATTAAAGTTTTTTGAAATTGTCAGTTTGATATCAACAATTTTTGAGTTAAAATTTAAAAAAAAAATATCAACAAACAAAATGGCGACCAATTTTCTTTGGAGCAGACTTAGAGTTATCCAAGTTTAAAAAAGAAAACTGGTCGCCATGTTGTTTGTTGATATTTTTTGAAAAAAGGTTTAACCCAATAATTGTAGATATGAAACTGACAATTTCAAAAAACTTTAATTTTTTAAAATCCGCCCATAAATAATGAAGATAACGAGGTTTATGTAAAAACAAAAGAAGGTCGATAACTCGAAAACAAAAGCTCAAATGAAAAATATTAATTTGAAAAAAGTGTTAGTCTCGATGAGATCTACAACCTCTATTACGTTGTCCACTTTGAGTTGAAACACCCTGTATAAATAATTCATAATAAAATGTCAAAAATTTTATTTAAATTTAACTTGTGTCAGTTCAATATTAAATTATAAATGTAAGTTCTATATCTTATTAAGTTAATTTACACGTTAATTTATAACGTTCAAGCGTAGAACATTACATACACAGTCACTTTTTCCTTTAACTATTTAAAATTTGATTTGAAAATTCTCCCTCGCAATCATCTTTGTGAATATCCCTCCACAACCCATAAATGGACTTAAATGCGCATGCTCCGTGTGTTCTTATTCCAATCTCACATTTAGGTTATAAAACTACCAAAGTTCTTCAGCCCATTTAAAAAGACAGGCAGTAAAATAAACCAACGTTTTTATTTTAACCAACTTGTGTTCAAAAACCACAAAAAATCCAGCAAATTTATTTCTAATACATATTTTTGTCTTCTTATGGCACCAGTTGAAGATAACGACAGCGGAATGGAATCTCAAGAAGCCTCTCAGGCACTGGATCAAGACGAGGGTTTTGGAACATCGTCCAAGAAACCTCAAATAGAAAATGATGAGGAGGAGGTATGTTCTTTTTACCAAAATTTCCCCGAAAACGTTTTCAGTTCCTAACCTAACTTTGTCAATGATATAAAAGTCACGTTTTGCCGAAAGTTTCTACTGTAAAAGTTGTATTAGTTTAGCCGATGGATATTGCGACAAAAAAACATTTACATTTATAGATTGATGAAACCTTGGGGGAACGTTTGTGGGGCCTGACTGAGATGTTTCCCGAAACCGTACGGAATATATCATACGCTGCCATGGTAAACACTCAAGCAGGTGTCAAGCACATGTACAGTTTTTCACGAGGGGCCCTCTGGGTTGTCTTTAGTACGTCGATAATCCTATTCGCCCCCGTAATCTTCGAAGTGGAAAGAGCGCAAATGGAAGAAATGCAACGCAGCCAACAAAAACAAGTAAGGATTAGATCAAGTTGTCTGTAGTCTTTGTGGATAATTGTTTTGTTTTTTAGATGCTCCTAGGGCCCAATTCGGTTATTTCTGGGGGTGTGCCACCACCAATAATGCCACCAATGCCCCAACAAAGATAAATAATAGCATACTTAAATCAGCGAGTCATCTTTACATCGTGGTTGTTGGAAATTAATTTTTGTTTCAAAATGTAGCCTTGACTGTTTTTTGGAACATTTTTTGCATTTTTTTATGCTTTTTTTGTGTTGTTGTTATTTAGAATAAACGAGTAGAGGTTTTTGCGTATATTATTATTGAAGACATTAACAAGTTGTGAAAATTCCAATACTCACAACCATAACAGCATAAAATTCCCAGTTTTCCATAATAACAAAATTGTATTAAAATGAGAATTACAGCAAAATCTTAATTTGTGAAGACATTATAATAATATGGTAATTCAAATTTCCCGCTTGTGCGTAAGGTAGTTCTGAGAATAAATCACAGATGTCACCACAAGACAAATCTCCGAGTTTCTTAAAATGCAGGCTAATATGAACAGACTCATAATATATTTATGAATATTTTTCTTATTCGCACTTAATTAGCGGCTCTTACAGCCTCCAACTCTCCACTTCAAGGAACTCGAATTCATATCAATTTTTCCCTCTAGTTTATTTACGTTCTATGATGCTGTCTGTCATTGCTGTCAAAGTCATTTTACCCAGATTTTGCACCTGGAATGTTTCCAAATTTCTAGTCCTAGCTGCAAAATGGCAATATCTCGATTGGGTATCCTTTTCAAGCCCCACACGCTACTAAATGGCACAATCAAATCTCAAAGTGTGATAGTGAGAACAGCAACGAAAACCAAATCGGGGTCAATTTTGCCACCCCCGGCAATCACATCGTTTGGAATACTTCGCTTAATTTTTACTGTGGTACCTGGACTGTTAATTGGAGCTGCAATTAGTAAAAACATTGCCAATTTCCTGGAAGAGAACGATTTGTTTGTACCGTCGGATGATGATGACGATGATGACTAAGAAAAATTAGGCGAAATGTTTTTGTTAATTTATATGTAGTATAATTTATTTTATTATCCTTAAGACATAAAAATACAAAAGTTGATGATGCTTTAAAACAATTATTAAGTTTATATATTATTATAATTGTGTTATATACTTAAATATTACAATAAAGTTGTAGGATTAATTCGTTTTTTCTTAGTTTTACTCCGGTGGCTTCTTATGTTCTCCCCAACCGTGAAAACATTTTGTAAATCTTGTAGACTCCTTGTGCTTAAGCGTTAGAAACATTTTCCTCGGTCTATCTGGTTGTTTCACGCGAGTATGTTGTATATAAACCTAAAAAAATATTACGAGATATAATAACAAAGCTACTTCTGTACTTATAAAAACTTTAAACTTACATGAATCGATTTATACGCCAGTTTAATCTCCACTTCACTGCATTTAGTGCCCAGCCACAAAAACACTTGCTCCCCATTATCCAAAATCATAATATCATCATCAGCTAAATCGTCCTGACAAAAGTCCGAACACTTTTCCGAGATGATAAAATATCCCTTTTCATTGGAACAACGAAACAGTCTTGTAAACTCCATGAAATTTGCATCGGTGGCGTATGGTTTTTTCCCACCGAGTCCCACCCAGAAAAAGTTGTCGGGTTCCTCTCCTTCCGATAGAACTTGCAAACTCACCCAAGGACTATTGAACATTTCCTCGGCAATTTCTTGGATTAGGCGTGCTTCGTCTGGATCCGCTTTGGATCCTATCCACACGTAGACTATACCGGAATCGTCTTGTTCGAAAGGCACGTTTAGAATGTAACTGGAAGAAATGTTTTTTTGTTAATATGGAAAAAATATCGTTTTTAAAATCTGGAAAAAGAGTAGTGGGAGAAGGTTGATTAGCTTATGAACATTTTTTATATTGTTCCAAGTCGCAAAAAATCTAAAATGAAAATTAAACTGTATCACATATTTTCTGAAGCAATGTATCCATATTTTCAAACCGGATCGTTTATGATAAAAAATTTGAATAAGTTCTCAAAATAGGCTTTGATACATTTTAGAGCTTTTTTAGCTACGGAATTAATCGCTGCCAAGACTTGATGGCAATTTTCCGGATTTTACAGACCTAACCGAAATTTTCTTTAATTCAGCACAGCATTTGATATTGTGTTTCCAAACCTTCAAACTCAAATATCCCAAAAATGAAACCTTAAATTAAAATTTGTAGAGAGTAACTATTTTCTCTAAATTAAACAGACCCAGTGGCGTCAAAAATTGAAGGGAAAAGTGGAATGGTCCCCAGTATCTACGCCACTGGAGATTTTTTTTATAAATGAACCCCATCATTATCTTGAAATGTACTACATTACTCTGTGTGCGAAATTTAATGGAAATCGTTCAAGTGGTTTAGAAGTTATGTTAAGAAAACGAGTTTTTATTTTAAACTTTGACACCCTGTATCTTTGTTATAAAACATTTTTGAGCAAAGTTTTTTAATATGTCTACTTTTTTCATGATGCTCTATCACCTCCCAGAATTAATGACGTTCAACCTGGACCACCCTGTATAAGAGTTTTTAGAATAGGTACCTATCTCGATTTTTTGAAATTTTTTTGACGGAATTGCAAAAAAAAGTTCAAACAAAATTAGTTCAAAATTTAATTCTAAATCAATGTTAAAGAATAAAAAAATCTCATAAATTGTTTATTTTTCAAGATATTCCTAAAAAACCTAAAAATGTCTTCAGGTAACTGTCACTTGTTTTGGTGCTAGATGAAAAACATTGAATGTGGCACCCACAATTTTGTTCAAACTCTTAAATATGAAATTTGAATCAAATCCGAGAAGTCGTTTTTGAGTTATGGTGGATACAGACAGACAGACACACACACACGGACAGACATTATGGCGAAAATGGTCAGAATGGATTCAGGGGCCCTCAAAACGTGTAAATCCATCAAAATCTCGAAGTCGAAAAAAATCACGATTAATATACTTCCTTATACTTCGTATAAGAAAGTAAAAATCCTTACCAAAACGCCGAATTCAATTGCGCAGCATCCGGCTTAATCTGCACCAGCCTCGTATACAAAGCACTCCCATTGGATCTCAAATGATAAAATTCCACCGCACTTCTATCCTTCTGCTTCCTTTTTCCTTGGTGTATAACAAACTTCCGCTTAAAGTGCGCCATAAATTTCATGTTTTCCTGTTGCTGATGCGTTCGCACCACTTCCAACTTGTCACCAAACAAAGCCTGAAACTTTTTTTGCAGAGTAAACGTATACATCAACCAGCCCATGTTCGAGGTGTCTCTGCCTTGCCAAAAATACACAACCCATTGGAAGTCATCACTGGCGGCGTCTTCAGCCACCCCGTTATTGTCCTCGTAGTCCTCATCAGGATTGGGCATCCAATACCGACATAGAAATACATAACAGTCCATCGAGTAAAAGTGTCCTAACTCTTCCTCGGGCAACCGTACGAACTTCTTCCCCTCCAAAACAAAGGTCTCCATTGCCTCCAAGTCTTCGTTCCACTCCTCCATTAATTGCTGAGCTTCGACTAGGGACATGGCGGGTTGGCGCGGGGTGAACAATGCTGTTAAGTCGGCTTTGGTTTCCTGCTTCTTCGCCCATTGGGTCAAGTCGGCGCCGGTTTTTTGCACTGATTGGGCGGTTCGGGTGAAATCGACGGCGATCACCTCATCCCAACCGATGAATTTGCATTTGAAGAATTGTGATTCGGTGCCTTCCCGCACGCGCGTAACGAGCGCATATTCGGGACGTTCGATCATGTTGAAGAGCTCTTCTGAAAGCTTAACGGCAGCGGCGTTGACTAAACGTGTGGATTTTTTGCCTATCCTAATGAACACAAGATATTTGAATAAGATATTTTCTGCTTACTTTTTACTTCTACTTACCAAACAAAAACGTCCAAGTAACAGTCTAAAATGTACACGTTTTTGCTGTTTAACAACGTATTTACTAATTTCCCATGCATTACTTCCACTTGAGGCAGTTCTAAATACCCCATACCTAATTGCACTTGATAAAGTCGTGGAGGAACCGGAACAAAATCCTCGTTGACATGCTCCTAAAAATAGTGTTACATGAGACGTCAGATGAAACAAAATATTTTACATTTTTTATTGGCATGTATGTAAACAACTAGGGTTTCGCAATCATAAAAATCACGATTACAATACTTCCTTATACTTCGTATAAGAAAGTAAAAAAGTAAAAGGTTCGCAGACTTTGAGGAAAGCAGAATTTTTTATAAAGAATATTTTTTTCTCGGAAAATGCACGTTAAAAAAGTTTTTCTTATACAGGGTGTTCGCGCGAAGTGGCTCACTGTTGCTAACTTAGTTATTATTGGAGCTACAAAGTTGGTTAAATTAGCAAACTAGTAGCATTTTTTCCGCTGATTACAATGGTGAAAACAGAAAAACAATTGACCATCTGGTTTTCGAGATATTCACAAAAATAACATTTTTTTAAATGGAACACCCTATATATTTTTGCAGAAATCGATAACAAATTAAATTCTGTACAAAAAATGTCCTTAATTTTTTTTGATAATAATTTAAAATAAGCGAGTTATTTTGAAAAAAAAGTTTGCAATTTTTTAAAATCAAGTACCTAGCCATAAAACGGAATAGTAATTTATTAAAACCAAACAATCATTATTTTGAATTTAAGCCAGTTGAAAAAAACTTGAAAGAATTACGGAAATATTACTATTTTATTTAATATTTTTATACATGTGTTTGCGCAAAGTGGAGCACTATTGCTAACTTTGTTATTATTGGAGCTACAAAGTCAGTTAAATTAGCAAACTAGTAGCATTTTTTCCGCTGATTATAATGGTGGAAAGAGAAGAACAATTGGCCATCTGGTTTTTGAGATATTCAAAAAAATAACATTTTTTTAAATGGAACACCCTATATATTTTTGCAAAAATCGATGATAAATTAAATTCTGAACAAAGAATGTTCTTATGCTTTTTTGACAATTATTTAAAATAAGCGAGTTACTTTGAAAAAAAGTTTTCAAAGTTTTAATATCAAGTAGCCATGAAAATTATAATTTTGTAAATTTTCAATATTTCCATAATTATTTCAAGTATTTTTCAACTTGCTTAAATTCAAAATTATGATTGTTTGGTTTTAATAAATTACTATTCCGTTTTATGGCTACTTGATTTTAAAGAATTGCAAATTTTTTTCACAATAACTCGCTTATTTTAAATTATTAACAAAAAAAGATGAGGATATTTTTTGTATAGAATTTAATTTATCATCGATTTTTGCAAAAATATATAGGGTGTTCCATTTAAAAAAATGTTATTTTTTTGAATATCTTGAAAACCAGAAGGTCAATTGTTTTTTTTTGTTTTCACCATTATAATCAGCGGAAAAAATGCTACTAGTTTGCTAATTTAATCGACTTTGTAGCTCCAATAATAACGAAGTTAGCAATAGTGAGCCACTTCGCGCGAACACCCTGTATGTAACTCCATCCGTGGTATAATCAAAAATCCAATTTACATTTTTTTTAATATTTCATGTACCTTTACATAATAAATAAAAAATGTAGTTAGGTTTATAACGTGCGATTCTTTAAATTTCCATTCTAGGTAAACCTTGGAATTTGAACGTACGCGCCGAATTGATTCATCTGTTGCTGTCAGTTTCAAACGTCAACCAGAAAACCTTAACATTTAAAAGAAATGATGTGTAATCAAAGACATGATTTTTTTTTCCACCGCCAACTCAGAATGGAAATTAGTGAATCACACGTTATAAGAAAGTCATGTGCAAGTCATATCAGAGTTTTAAATTAGTTTAGATTTTTGCACAAAATAGACAGAAAACTTGAACAAAAGAACAATAAAAATTCACCTCAATTTTGCGTTCGTTCTTTTCCCCTTCGTCCTCCTCCTCCTCGGGATCTTCTCCCAAAACCGTCCAAAACTCCTTGGTTTCACTGCCCACCGTTTCCGTGATAATCTCTGCGTTGTTTTTCCGTTCATTTTTGTTGATTTTCTCGCACATCAATCGACTTTTCGATTTCAACGTGTTTTTCGCTTTCTTACCATTCCACAAGTAAATCTTTGTGCCGTTGTCCAAGATGAAAACGAAACGTGGATCGAGGGACTCTACTGCTAGCGCAACGGGCTCCAAATGAATTGACGGACCAGCGGCGTGCACACGAAACAATCGAGTTTCAAATGTCTGGGGAAAAATATTTGGTTGAGAAGGGATTTAAGCATTGACATTTTCTTACCATGTCTTCGACTGTGTAAAAGCCGGTACAAGTGCGTCCCCCTTCGATGTAAGTGATCTGGGTGTCGAATAGTGCCAAAAAATCCTCGGATTCGTCCCCTTGTTCCTCGCGGATGGTCCGACATTGGGCTCCCAAATAATTTCGAAGATTCACAGCGTGAATTGCTGAACAAGCTCTTTTATCCAACTGTAAAAATTTAATAGAGACAACAAATTCCCATTAACTAAAACCAAATCCTTACAGGTGCTTTATCGCCAATCCAAAAGTATATCTTCCACGTCAACTGTTGATTATCATCCAAACCAGTTTTCAAAACGATATAACAGTCGCCTTCGTAAAATTTCCCATAAGTCACCTCTTCAATGCGATTCGGAAGAAAATTCTCGATTTCCCAAATGGTTAAACCGGGGATTTGTCCAGCATCCTCTTCAAAAAACTCAGAATAATCCAGGGGGGGTTTCTCCAAGGTTTCATCCCAGCGTTTAGGTCTTTTGAAAAAAAAAAATTTTTATTACACGATTCTTGGTTGTTTTTTCTGCACTTACTTCAGCGATTCCGCTTTTGCTTCTTCTTGTACACTTTTGTTCTTATCTTTAGCCACATCCTTCATGCCCTAAGAGAAACAATGTTGTCAAAAAGTACCAATTTCAAAGATATTTTTTACAAACTGCTTAAAAATTTTAATAAAATAATAATCCAAAAAATGGTGATATTTTATTTCGACTAACAAATTAAAATTTAATTCAATTAAAACTATTTGTCCTAAAAAACAACGTACTTTCAAAATTTTGGCTTGATCCTGGTCAGCCTCTTCTTGGTCTCTTCTTCCACGTCTCAAGCGCATTTTTCGAGCTAGTGGATCTTTACTTGGATCTACAAAACGAGATTACAAAATGCTTATCCCTAATCTAACCTAAGTGGTAATTAGAAAACGTCCATTTGATTATTTAAAAAAATGTGATTTTCTTTGAATACGTTTTTCCAGCGCGTTTCCAACCCAAAAAAACTCTGTTATTGTTCGTGAAAAGTGAAATCTGCCACGAGAGTCACATAAAAATTAAAGTTTCCTTACTTTGAGCTGGCGTTGGTATCGGAACATTCGCCCCAGCCAGTCGCAATTGATTCTGCAGCGAAAAATCAATGTTATAATACTCCAATCCGGCACCACGTGTCATTTCCACCGGTTTAGGTGGCATAATCAACTCAGGATTGTTCCGCAAATCCAATGCATCCAAATCATTTAACAAATGAATAGCATCGGGCAATGTGATCAAACGATTTGAACTCAAATTGAGTTTCTTCAGTGAGCCACAACGACACAGTCCTTCCGGTATCATTTCCAACTGATTATTGGCAGCAGAGAAAATCTCCAAATTGCCCAGTTTACCAATGCCCGAGGGGATGCCCTCGAAATCCAAACGATTATCGTTGACATACAACCGGCGTAAGCTGGATAATTTACAGAGCGATGCCGGAAGAGCGGACAGTTTATTGTGGGACAAATTCAGTGTTTCCAGTTTTTGCCATAACTCAATCGCTGGAAAAAAAATTAAATCCAGCATTCTGTACGACACTATATTAAGTTTATTTTATACCTGACGCCAGCTCTGTTATTTCATTGTCACTTAAATTCAGCCTCTTCAAATTCAACAAGGAAAACAGAGACTCAGGCACCTTTGGCAGCGCATTTTGAGCCAAATCCACTTCTGATAAATTCGTTAAATTTTCCAAATTCATGGGAAAGTTGCCTAGATTCCTTTGGGTGTTTCGCATTGAAAGAGTTTCTAAGTTGATCAAAGACGGCAGTTGTCTGAGTTGAAAATGGCCCATTGGATTGTTGTTCAAAATAAATGTTTGCAAATTGACTAGGCGACGTGTCTGCGGAGGAAGCGTTTCCAAATTGTTGTTGCTCAAATCCAGAAACAACAAATCGGTCAAGTTGATGAAAAGGGAATTCGGAATGGAGTCAATACTGAAATTAAAATACAGCAAAGCTAAAATAATAGTTTTATCTAGAAATAAAATTTAAAATGAACACTTTTGTAATAATTACTTTCTTATACGAAGTATAAGGAAGTATAGTAATCGTGATTTTTTCGACTTCGAGATTTTAATGGATTTACACGTTTTGAGGGCCCCTGAATCCATTTTGATCATTTTCTCCATGATGTCTGTCTGTCTGTCTGTATCCACCATAACTCAAAAACGACTTATCCGATTTGATTCAAATTTCATATTTAAGAGTTTGAACAAATTTGTGGGTGCCACATTCAATGTTTTTCATCTAGCACCAAAACAAGTGACAGTTACCTGAAGACATTTTTAGGTTTTTTAGGAATATCTTGAAAAATAAACAATTTATGAGATTTTTTTATTCTTTAACATTGATTTAGAATTTCATTTTGAACAAATTTTGTTTGAACATTTTTTTGAAATTCCGTCAAAAAAATTTCAAAAAAACTAGATATTCTTAAAACACTTTATATTTCTCATAGCGTGCGTTGATAGTTGAATTCGATGGTCGAGGTAGACCATGTGTTTCATTATATGGCTCCAAACGGAAGGTCCCGGGTTCGAATCCCAGAAGGAACGGACCATTAGTTTTTTTTTATTTTACTGTTTTTTTTTACAAAATCAATTCTGAGTGCTTTTGAAACTATTACATAACGACATAACATTGTAGAAACTTCTCTTCTACTTGAAAACTGCAGGAGATCAAAAAAATTATAAAACTTACTGATTGTGGCTTAAATTCAAAACCAACAACGACTTGGCTCTGTCCAAACCTTCAGGCACTTCCTTCAAATTGTTATGGCTCAAATCCAACGTGCTCAGTTCCTCCAAATAGAACAACTCAACCGGAATCCCCGAACTTTTCACATTGTTGTAGCGCAAATTCAGCGTTCGCAAACAATTCAATTCCGTCAACTCGCCGTAAAGTTTCTCCAGATGGTTTCTGGTCAACGATAAATGCTCCAGTTTCAGTAGATTGCGCATTTCTTTAGGGATTTCGTATAAATTGGTGCGGTCCAATTTTAGCCATTGTACCCCAGTCATGGAGCTGACTGCCTCGGGGAAACGGTCGCCCTACGGAAAATCTAGTTAATTTTGTGCAAGGTTATTTAAAGCAACTTACGCTAAAGTCATTGCGGGTGAAATCCACGCCTCTAACAAATGGTAAAACTCCTGTATTTGCCATGGTTAATCTCCAAAAATTGAGGTTATGTTGCAGGTAAATTGTACAAGTAGGCCAAGAACTTTGCAAATTGCTTAATTATTTGAAGTACGCTATCTAGATTTTTTAGCGGAAGCTGAATTATTACATTTTGTAGATTGAATTTGTGTTTTATGATGATAAATAATGATTCACAACACAAATCATGACTAAATAAATTACTGTAATAGTCACCAGATGGCCAAATAAAAGTACGAAAACCTTGACTTAATGATATATTTTCGATAGCTTAAACTACTGGTAAAAATTAACAATAAATTATACGCCTATCATTCTACATTGTACTAAAAATATTTGGAACGGAATTTAAAAAAGAACAAAGTGTATTATGCGACTTAACATCCATTTTCTCGTTGTCAAACTTGAAGAAATCGTCCGCCACAACGGAATGCCCATAGGACGTACCAATAACCTACAAAAACACCTTTTACAGTAAAAACTTTTGGAAAAATTCTCATACCTACTTGTACATAGCCAGATAAAGGTTGATCCAAGGGTCTTCGCAGTGTAACTTTAACTAAAACATTGTCGACAGCTAACAATTGAAAGGACAAACCATTGGATGCTACTTCTTGAACATGTCCCAAAATGCATATTTTTCGATTTTCGAAACTCGGTAATTGGCCCCCAGTCACTAATTCACGTAAGTTTTCCATGATGACCTATCAAAGTGAGATTTTAGCGGGAAAATATGATAAACTGTCACTGTCAAATGATGTTGTCAGTACTGTAACGAGAAGTTGCTACTTTGAAGTTAGGCACATTACCGAACTCCCATTAATTAAGTAGTGTCTGTATTAACTAAAAACATATAGAGAATTGTGTCTTGCATGTTTATTGTTGTATATTACTTATTAGAATATCAAAAAATATACTTCATAGAAATATTATTTTATCTCATAATGTTGGGAACAATGCGCGATAATTTTACAAATGGCAACCTTGAATCTGGTTGAGAAACGTCAAATTAATATCTGTCATTGGTGTCAACATTCACGTTTAGGTGCTGAAATTACGTAAGTTTTTCTATTAATTACACCCGTTTAGTTTCTAATTTTAATGTAATGCTTTTAGGGTGAAGTCATGGTGAAAGCGTCGGATACATCGGGCGTCAAGCCCATGAGCATTGCAGGCCGTTTGGTCAACGAACGCGAAAGATTGTTGGGCATGTCAGATGCTGAACGTGCCTTCCGAAAACAGTGGCTGAAAGACCAAGAATTAGCCCCGAATGAACCTAGAATTGTGCCGGAAATGTACAAAGCCACCTTTAATCCCATCAGAAGGTTTTACCGTTGGCCTCTCGACCAGTTCCAAAACATGCTCACGCCGAAATTCGGCCCCGACGCGGCCTATGTCACTCGATATTTGACTGGAAAGACGCTGATGGCAATTGGATTGCTCTATTTGGGCACATACTATTTCAAATATAATACAAATAGTTGGATTAGGAAAGGCGGTTGGAGAATCATGCATTCGAAAATTGCCGTTTTTGAAGGCGATCCGGATTATCCGAAATTGTCCGATAGATCCGTGGGAGCGGACTATGCAAGTAGGGGCTTCAATAAGAACACTTTAAATTTGTAGTGAATCGAAATTGAAAACAAACCAGTGTTAGTTATTGTTATTAATAAAATTAGATTGTAAACAATGTTTATTTTAAACAATCATCAACAAAATTTAACTGAGCCTTCAATTCTAATTTATCATCACTGGGTCCTCTTCGTCTACTATCCAAACACACATCACAAATCCCGCTACTAGGTTTAACCAATTTTAAACGAACATTAGGCACAGTCCACCAGTATTTTCCACAAGCATTTTTCTCAATTAGCTTTCCATCTTCTTCCCACAAACTACACAAATTCGTGACAACAAAACTGACGTGATATTCTCTAACTATAAAGTGCATTATATTCACGATTTGGTTTAACACATTATTTGATTCATTTAAATCACTCATGGATAAAAATAAAATGGAAAGGGAATCGATTATTATTAGAGCGATGTGTAAACCAGCTTCGAGTTTTCTTTTTATTTCATATAAACTGTTGATTAAATCGAATTGGTTTTGGATGCGGTTTAGGAAACATTTCCCCATGACTTCTTCGAAGTCCTGAAACACAAATACAGACTTAAGTACAGGGTGTACAACTAAGAATGGTCGCCGGCTGTATCTCAGAAACTATTTATCGTACAGCCTTCGGAAAAAAATATGTATAGTAGAAGTGGCCAAAAGAAATCGCTGGAAATTATTTTCAAGTTTCTAGCTTTGCCGCTAGGGGGCGTACCTGCCATGGAAAATGATAAAATCATGATTTTCTCCAAATTATAGGCAATTAAGGTAACTCAAAAATAACTTTATTGGAAAGCGGAAACAATTATACACAATTTTGGTTTAACACTTTTTACTCTAGCTCATCAAATAAGGGTGGGAGGAGAAGGTGAATTCTTTTGTACGAAAATGCTTATAACTTCTGTTTAACTTTATAGAATTTGGCAAACTTAGTATCGTTTGAAAGAACTTTTCTTGCTTCAAACGATGTTCGATAAGAGAAGTTGTTTGGATTCATATATTTGTTGCTAGGTGGCGCTTTTTGGAAACTTATTAATTTTATCGATTTTTCTTGAAAAATTTAAATGGACTCATATATATTTTTTAACATTATTAAAATTAGTATAAAATATCGAAAATATTAGTGAAAACCGCTGATCCATATCTTTTTTCGTTCAGGAAATATGGACAAAATAGTTTTTAGACGATTCACAACCCGTATTATTGTTATCACAAGTCGTTTTGCGAATATAGGGCAAATTGCATTTTTTTTTGTTCCAAAGCCTACCACTTAAATTCGCAAAACGACTTGTGATAACAATAATACGTGTTGTGAATCATGTAAAAACTATTTTGTCCATATTTCCTGAACGAAAAAAGATATGGATCTGCGGTTTTCACTAATATTTTCGATATTTTATACTAATTTTAATAATGTTAAAAAATATATATGAGTCTATTTAAATTTTTCAATAAAAATCGATAAAATTAATAAGTTTTCAAAAAGCGCCACCTAGCAACAAATATATGAATCAAAACAACTTCTCTTATCGAACATCGTTTGAAGCAAGAAAAGTTCTTTCAAACGATACTAAGTTTGCCAAATTCTATAAAGTTAAACAGAAGTTATAAGCATTTTCGTACAGAAGAATTCACCCTCTCCTCCCACCCTTATTTGATGAGCTAGAGCAAAAAGTGTTAGACCAAAATTGTGTATAATTGTTTCGGCTTTCCAATAAAGTTATTTTTGAGTTACCTTAATTGCCTATAATTTGGAGAAAATCATGATTTTATCATTTGCCATGGCAGGTACGCCCCCTAGCGGCGAAGCTAGAAACTTGAAAATAATTTCCAGCGATTTCTTTTGGCCACTTTTACTATCAATATTTTTTTCCGAAGGCTGTACGATAAATAGTTTCTGAGATACAGCCGGCGACCATTCTTAGTTGTACACCCTGTACAATGGAAACCGTTGATAAACAAACCTCTTTTGTAATATCACCCAACATCTGTTTCAATTTCATGGCAGAGAAGTTGTGATTTGTGTCCAAGAAATACATATTCTGTTTCAAAGTCAGTATCAATTGCTTGGTTATTGTTAGAGAAAACATGGTTTTTCCAGACGCAGCTAAACCTGTTACTTCGTATATTAAATCAGGGTATAGACCGCCATTTAAAAGTCGATCAACACTAGAAGTTAACTGTTTTTATATTTGTTATCAAACTGACTAGTTTTGCTTAAAACTCACTTTTGGGATCCAGTAGAAATCATCCGGGAACTTCGTAAAATGTCTTTATAATAACTCAGACCAGTTCGGGGTGTAGCTGAATATTGCTCCAGGAAATACTGGCGGATATCCAGGATTTCCTATAAAAAGCCTTCGCTATATTTGCACTATTTCATTCAACAACTTACTTTGAACGTGAGACTAGAACACTTTTCTAAAAACTTCACATCGCTCATAATAAATTCCACCACAGTTCTAATTTCTTTTTCCCGTAAAGCTTTAACAATATCCTCTGTTAAATTCGCGTGCATAGACGCAGATAAACGACTCATGTTTTCAAGTGATTCTAAACTAAAACCACAAAAACTTCTTAGAACCTCGAATCACCAAACGCACAATAACCTCGAATTTTCATAGGTTATATACAAATTTTAAATTTGGCGCTTTTGTTACAAGGAGAGACACCTAGGAAGTAAATGCAAAAGGTACTAAAGGTATCTACGTTAACTTCAGTTGAGTTTCATCACAGAATAGAAAGGACAGAAGCGTAGCAAGCGAGGCGGCAAATTCGAATTGAGTAGTTCACCGGAAACAAGTGTTATGTGAGGTTAGGTTTCCATAAACAACTTAGACTGATAAATTAATAAATAATATTAATAAATTATTATTATTTAATATAATAATTATTATAATATACAGGGTGGTCCAGGTTAAACGTCATAAATTTTGGGAGGTGATAGTCCATCAAGAAAAAAGTAGACTTTTATTAAAAAACAGATACAGGGTGTCAAAGTTTAAAATAACAACGCGTTTTCTTAACATAACTTCTAAACCACTCGATAGATTTCCATTATATTTCGCACACAAAGTAATGTAGTACATTTCTAGGTAATAATAATCTCCTGTGCGTAGATACTGGGGGCCATTCCACTTTTTCCCTCCAATTTTCGACGCCACTGGGTACATTGAGAAGAAATGTTTGGATTGTCTGTTTAATTTAGAGAAAATACTTACTCTTGAAAAATTTTAATTTAACGTTTCGTTTTTGAGATATTTCTAATTTCTAATTTAAATTAAATGTAAATTAAGCTAAATTTTACATAAAATAACATTGTTTCCAGAAATAAAATTCGAGTGTCTAACGGGATAAAATGAACTTTATTTTTATTGTTTTTCTTTCAACATGAATATAACACACATACTCTCATAAGATATTTGGAATGTTTTAAAGATTGTTAGGTCAACTAATTGTAAAATTAAGTTCCACTTAAATTAAACATAAAATGTTCTGAACACACTTTTAGTTTTACAAACAGAAATTAATGAGTACTTATTGGAGATGTTTTCCCTATAAAATACAGTATACAATAATAAGTAACAACACTTTATAGTTTATATTTATACACAGATGTAAAATAAAATATAACTAATGATGCAATCTCTAACCATTACTTTTTATAAATACTATTTTATAGATTATAAAGTATAAAAGAGAAGCAGCATAAATATCGTATATTCTATTTAAATCAACAAAAAATATATTATATTCACATAAAATATGCAATGAAAACATCATAGATAGTAAAATGATATATTTCTTATAAATCACTTTGTTCATAATAGAAATCTGAACAGCTCTTCCTAAACTTTTTACGATATCTACCTACAAATTACAAACTAATTTCTAACCCTAAAACTGAACCCAATTAGTGTTGTTTGCACCCGCTGAACCACTAAAACAAAACAAATTGAAAACACATTTTATATAAAAAAGCACGATTAACTTCCCTATTACTTCGTATAAGAAAGTAACTAGAAATTTAAAGCATTTTGGAAGACAGTTTAGACTTTCTTGGATCATACAAAAACCAAAAATTTAATCTACTTTCTCCATGATCCAAATTCATAGATCTACACCGGACTTCGGGATTTTTACTTAGAATGCAGTTTTGCAAAGCTCAATGTTGGCTTAATTACGAAAAAAATCATCAACGTTATGGAAATAAACTAAATATTTTGCGCCAATAGAATAATAGTCCAGTCAAACGAGAACAAAAGTGCCGATAAAAAAAGCGTTAAATCGGAATCCAATGAGATTTTGAGGGTAGGTAGGGGTTGCCAACGGAACACTCCACCTCGTTTTTCACCACTACAATTCCTCAAGGGGTAGCCGCCATCTTCAATTTCAAGATTGAGTTCGATTATCTCGGTAAATATGCATCTCACGTTAAAAACGCATATTACGAATATTGTTAATGAACTAATTCTCTACAACTTTTATTTGAAACTTTTTTTCATATTATTAATATTTTCAAAGTTATAAATTTCCAAAAAAGGGCATCTTAAAATCATAAAATTCAAAAAACCATTTTCACATCCAACATGCCTTTTTTTGGAAATTTATAACTTTGTAAATATTAATAATATGAAAAAACGTTTTAAACAAAAGTTGTTGGCAATTAGTTCCTTAACAATATTGGTAATACGCGTTTTTAACGTGAGATGCATATCTACAGAGATAATCAAACTCAATCTTAAAATTCAAGATGGTGGCCACCCCTTGAGGTATTGTAGGGGTGAAAAATGAGGTGGAGTGTTCCGTTGGCAGCCAATACCTACCCCCAATATCTCATTGCATTCCGATTTAACGCATTTTAAAATGACTCGTTTGACTGGACCATAACTAATAAATATTCAGGTGATGCTCTTAATAACTTGTAAAAGGTCATTGCATACTGCATATCCAGATTTTTACGAAAAATCCAGTCTTGTAAAGTCATTTCTGGATTCTTTAAAAACAAAAAGAAAATCTCTAATCAGTTTTTTGCAGTGATTGCCTATTTGAAAATTCGTAATTCGATCCCGGATTTCCAGATTTTTACTTAGAATTCAGTTTTGCAAAGCCCAATTTCATGTTTAAGAAAGTAAGTTTATTTAGAATTAAAAAAATTACCTGCTGGTAGTACTACTCTGTGCTGATGTAAATTCCCCCCACGATTCACCGGTGTTGCCACCTGTTTCAGCTTTTGGAACATGCGCCGGTGAACCAGCAGGCGAACTACCAGGTGGCGCTGGTAATTTTCCACTGGGTGGGGGCGGTGGCAACAACCCCAAACCGCCTGATGATGGACTCGATTTCGGTTTCACTTTCGAACTTTCAGCTCCATCTTTTTTCTGTCAATAATAATTCAAGTTAAAAAACAATTAAGAATGCGATTGGTTTCGGAGATGCCGTAGGCTTGATTTGCAAAAATTAAATTCAGTTTAAAATTCTTTAAAATAGAAACGAAGTATTTCCGGACATACCTCCACAGGAAACTTTTGTCCTAAAATTACATTTTATTTTACCTGTTTCAGTTAGTAACAATAAAAATGGAACAGAGGGTGTTTCGCGCGAAGTGGCTCGCTATTGCCAACTTTCTTATTATTGGAGCTACAAAGTCGGTTAAATTAGCAAACTAGTAGCATTTTTTCCGCTGATTACAATGGTGAAAACAGAAAAACAATCGACCATCTGGTTTTCGAGATATTCACAAAAATAAAAAAATTTAAATGGAACACCCTGTATATTTTTGCAAAAATCGATGATAAATTAGATTCTGTACAAAAATGTCTTTGTCTTTTTTTGATAATTATTTAAAGTAAGCGAGTTATTTTGAAAAAAAGGCTGCAAAGTATTATTATCAAGTAGCCATGAAAAAAAATGAAAAAATATGATTTTACCAATTTTCATAATTTCCGTAATTTTTCTAGTTTTTTTCAACCAAAGCCACTTCGCGCGAACTCCCTGTATTTATACAGGGTGTTCAAGTAAAATAAAATACAAATTCGTCGTTAAAGCACCATTTTCATCGTGGAAAACATTTTTTAAAGCAGTTGTGACTCACAGTGATTTTCATGTTAATCTTGATGGTTTCCCCTTCCTTAAAGCCGAGATCCAAAGTAGGCATACAAGTAGGTTCCTCGCTGATTTGCTTCTCCTTCTTCACCCATTTAAAATGGTCTTGAAGTGCCACGTTCAAGTCGAATGAATCAGATCTGTCGCCGAAACCAATTCCAATGAAAGCCGTTCGACCTAAAAATAATCCTTTGGATTCAAACAACTCTAATCTCGATCTAGTTAGCTGTTTACCGTTGTCGTCTTGTATCCGTAACACGAAGTATCTAGATGAATCATTGACGGACTCAATCGCGATACCTGGATATGTTTCTATTGGACATTTGGCGAATAGTTCTCCACTGTTTCGGTCTTCTAGTTTTATAGCCACCTCGTTTCCTTTTGATATTAATCGCATCCGGCCAGTCCATGATGGTTCGGTTAGATTCCAATCGGCTGCCCTGCGAAAAATAGTGGGCGGATATGACTGTCTCTATCCATAATAAATTTATCATTTTCTCACCTGTATCCCCTGTTTGATGTACGTGGTGGTATATTAAACACAAACACCTCCGGTTTTACAAGCAAAACACTTTCGTACGTTTCCATTGTTTTCTTAAATAAATACTACTGAAATGTACCTGTCACTACTGTCAGTTTTCTGTTTATACTACAGTTACTTTTTGGGTTAGTTTTTGTCAACGTCACTTTATAGTTGACAAAACCTTAACTCCCATTTATGCTATTCTGATAGGTAAATTAACAGGTTAAGGATGAGATTTTCGAAATGAGAATTAAGAATAAATTGTTTAAAAAGATTTAATTAATATAATTTTTCTAGTTTTGTAACTACAGTTGCACAACCTGTAAAATACCAAAATAAATGTAAATCCCTGCTACCGGATATCATGTATTTTTGGTTGCCTATAATTAAGGGGTACGATACAAAATCTTTAATATTTATTATAACTTATAAGATTACATGTTCTGTGAATCTGTACACATAATCAATGATTTTGAGACCGCTTGAATCTGCTTTATTATTTATGGTATTGAAAATATTTAAATCCTCAGTGACCTCATTTGAACAAACTTTTTTTTATTTCTATAATTTATTATTTTTGTGCAGAAAATACCACTGAACATTTTATAAAACCGGGATTGCTCAATCGAAATCAAATCAAAAGTTAGAAAACTCTGTTCTTTTATTTCTCGAACTTGAAACCTCAACAAAAGTACCACACAATTCGATTTACACCGCGTTTATCCAATTAACAAGTTGCTCAATATCCACACTACCATTCTTATGCAAAACATAACTCTCCGCAAAGTCAACTTTCAACTGAAGCGAAGAAAACACAAAATCGCCTTTCAAGTCGCCCAATAAACCAACATTCTGTTTGCTTTTCGGATCAACAGATTCCAGGCGGCTCGACTTGGTAATTCTCAGTGTATTCCTACGGACAAAACGAATCAACACATTAGAAACTATTTAACTACAAGAACTTACAGCTCCTTTTCGAAAATCCCTCGGATTATATTGCTGCCCTTAGCCAGAGCTTGGTCTTGTTTATTGCACAAAATTAGTAGTTTTGGCGCATTGCTAACAACCGTGGGGTCTGTAAGGATGTTGTAAAGGAACTCAGCAGCATCTCTTATATCCTGTTGGAGCGTTACAGAATCCACTACGAACACAATTCCTTTAGCAATGTTTTTGTATTGTTCGACAAATTTATCACGAAGACGTTCGTGTCCTGGTACATCTACAATTTTCAATTCGTTCTATAAAACAGTTTTATTAGTTAGTGATAAAGTGTTTTAAGGTTTTTTTACTCCAGAGTTAACGAGAAAGTTTCCAATATTTTCCTTAATGGAAGTGTGAGTTTGGATGTGTTTTCTGTAGACTAGTTGGGAGAAAACTAGGGTTTTTCCACTGTCGCATAAACCAGTAAGTAAAATACCATTTCTAGAACTCTTCCTTCTTTTATATAACGCAAATAGCACTAAAATAACACAATATTGACACAAATTTTAACATATGTTTTTGGTTTACCTACCTAAAGTTACTAAAATAACAAAAACTGCTATAAATATGTTGGTAAAATCCAACGATTCCAATTTAACTGGAACTTTCTCATCGACCATCGTGAATAAATTTCAATTTCTTGAAAAATTCCAGAAATCAATCAAATATGACAGTTTGAATGTTTTTTTTTATGGTATGACACATGTTTGGATTTGACGTTTGTGAGTTTGAGTTGTTTCAATTGGACTGGTTGAACATAACTTAAAAAAATATTTTAATATAAGAAAAAATCGTGAATGACAATTATTGAAAAATATTGTTATTTATCTGCGTAATGTGGAAAATCATCAAAACATTCACCTACGACATTTACGTTGTTTCACATTCACTCCCTTACATTGGCAACAGTGGCAACTCATATTAATTTACAGGCTTCTTCTTTGCCCACACACTTGATTTGACAACTGTCAAAAACAGAAAATGGAATTTTAACCTGTAATTCATACAAAACCCCCCAAATTTCAACATGGTTTTCAGACGTATCCTACAACCACGTTACCTAAACCAATTCCGCAAATATTGTAAAGATAAACCGTAAGTATAAGTGGCATCAATTACGTTATATGATGATGTGTAAATTTCAGCCCAAAAAATGCGCCTGTTGTGGATCCACCAGTGAAGAAAGTGGAGATTTTTAGTAGACAAGGTGACACTGGAATGTCCAAGGTTCTTACTGGTGATGTTTTACGCAAAGACAGTAATATATTTAATGCAATTGGGGCTACAGAAGAGTTGCTTAGTTCCATTGGGTGGGTATCTGTAGTCTTTGTTTTATGTAGTAATATTTATTGTTAATTGGTTTTAGAATGGCTAGAGCACACGCTCATGAATCTGAGCATGAATACACCGATAAATTAAAGCGAATTCAAACGATTGTAATAGATATAAGTACAGCTATATCCAGATCGAATGATGTGAACAAAAAAATATTTTCTAATGTTTATACGCGGGAACTGGAGGAGTGGATTAATGAATATTCCAGACAATTACCGCCACCTGAGCAGTATATTATCCCTGTAAATATCTACTGCTCAACTAAACGCACCTAGTTGGAACTAATGTCGTTTTCCTTTTCCAGGGAGGTGGAATGGCTAGTGCTTCCCTTCACGTCGCCCGAAGCGTTTGTCGTCGTACAGAACGCACAATTGTGCCATTAGTTCTCCAAGGGAACCTTGACAAGGAAGCGCTAGTTTACATAAATCGATTATCTGATTTTCTCTTCACTGTTTCGAGAATTGCAGCGAAACAGGATCAAAGAGCCGAGAGCATTTACATACCTAAACCTGATGAGCCCATCCAAGCCCAGTAAATGTTTTAGTATATAAAAAAATAGTTGGTCTTTAAATAATAGGGTATAAATAATCATATTATTTTGGGCCACTAGTTAAGGTTTATCTCTTCAATTTATTATCGTATTGTTATATCAGTTTTATTTTTAGGGTGTTTAAGTTTTAGAAGAATATAATCTCAAAAATTAGTCGTACAATGATTGTGTAGATATTAACTGAGAACTGAAACATAACTTGTAAATAATTATTTGTTGATGTATACTATTTTGCAACAGACTATTTACTGCCAAATATTATTTAAATAAATTCGAATTGTTTCTTTTACATTTTTATTTCTTTTAATGTAAATGAGCTAAAATTATTTATTCTAATTCTTATATAAAATATTGTTACTTTTTATTTTTAATGTATTCAGAACTTGTAAAAACACTAAAAGACTACCAAAAATTATTTTGAAATTCACACTTATCTTGACCTTAAAATTATGCTGACAATTTTGCACCACTTTCTGAATGTTTGGATGGTATTTTATCTTCATACGTTTAGTCATTATTATCGGAAAATATTTTATATTTTGGAAACATGTAATTAGAAGCTAAAAATGTTTTAATTTAGCTATCGCTAGCGCCACGTAGAGGAAAGTGGTTTATTGTTTGGATTTTTTAGCCGAACTATTTATAGAATGTCAAAACTGGCTATGACGAAACTTGCAGCTCCTGAAATTCTTTATAATTTTCATAAATAACCATATACATATATAATAACGGATCAAACCCGGACTCTGCGCAATCCGAGAAAAATTAAATGTGTTGCGCATTCTGTTTATCTCTCACAGCGTCAGCTGATTATCGATTTATATGGGTTTTATACCACGGGGGTGAAGCTCCTATGTCGAGGCACATCACGGTCACGTGGTACCACTGGTACCCTAAGTGCTACTGAGTTTGCGCAGTAGATGGAATTTTAGTAATTTTACTAACTTTTTGGGGATTTTATTGATAGTGGTGTGTCACTACTGCTGTCAGTGCTGTCATCCAGTGCAGCTGATATTCTATGATTTATACATCATAGATTTTTTACATATTCTATGATTTATACTATTTACAATCATAATTTTGTCAGTGCAACATTGGTCTTTATAAATTAATTAACAACAATTTGTGCGATGTAAGCCTAGATATCTTACTCTTTCTAAAGAGTTAAGATATCTGTGGATGTAAGACAACAATGACGCGATCGTGTTGCATCAAAAAATGCTCGAGTCGTTATCGGTATCAAACTTATCAAAGAAAAGGCAAAGAAAAGGAACGTGTGCTTTTCAAATTCCCGTTAAATGTATGTAATTATGTATGTTTTTAAGCAACTTTTAAGTATTTACTTGTCAAAATGTCAAATGTCATTTATCAAACTTTGTTGTTTTGTTTTCAATTCATGTTTTGAGATGACCTTATAATAATTAAAGTAAATGTTTTTTAATTCATGAGAAATATGAGTGTTTTAAGAATATCTCATTTTTTGACGGAATTTCAAAAAAAAGTTCAAACAAAATTTGTACAAAATTTAATTCTAAATCAATGTTAAAGAATAAAAAAATCTCGTAAATTGTATATTTTTCAAGGCATTCCTAAAAAACCTAAAAATGTCTTCAGGTAAGTGCCACTTGTGTTGATGCTAGATGAAAAAGATTTATGCCCGGTTGCACCAAGCTCTGCTAAATGCTCAATTAACTAATTGCGCGTTTAAAATTTAGCAGCGGCAGCTTATTGGGTCTTTTAAATTTGTTGCTAAGCAACGCAGCAAATAACAATCATTTAGCCAATAACATGCCGCTAGTAAATATTTATCACGCTGTTAGTTTAGCAGAGCTTGGTGCAACCGGACATTAATGTGGCAGGTGGCACTCACAATTCAAACTCAGACGCTTACTATGAAATTTGAATCAAATCCGATAAGTCGTTTTTGAGTTCTGGTGGATACAGACAGACATCATGGCGAAAATGGTCAAAATGGATTCAGGGGCCCTCAAGACGTGTAAATCTATCAAAATTTCGAAGTCGAAAAAAATCACAATTACTATACTTACTTTCTTATTACTTCGTATAAGAAAGTAAAAATTACCCAAATAAATACAGGGTGTCCCTGAAAGGTCTGTACAAAAAGCTACCACAAGTTTTTGGCCTCAAAATAAGTTGTTTGAACCAAACATACCTCAGTCCAAAAGTTCTTCCTTACTGAGTTACAGGGCGTTAAAAATATCTTTCGAAATCGTTTATTAAGTACATATGTATATCTACAGAACGGTTTAAAGTAGAGATCTGAAATTTGGTGGGTTAATAAGTCTATAAAGAAGTTATATTGTGTTGGTAATTCAACCAAAATAATATTGTTCAGTGGCGTATTTATAGGGGAGGACTTTGGGCTTTCCAAAAATATATAATACTTAATATTTATTTTGAAAACAAGCTCAAAATTCGATATTTTTACTAATTATTTTATTTATAACAGTAGGCCATGGCTAATTTTTTAAAAACAAATCAAAAATTTTCACAATGCGTATTTATTTTAAAGCTAAACACTTCAAAAGATAATTTTAATGCATTGTATAAAACATACCAACAATATAATACTTCTCATAATTATCGTAAATGGCCATTGTAATAAAAAATTAAAAGTAAAATAAAAACTCCTACGTAACAAAAATATTTCATCAATAATGGAAATCTGACAAATCTGTCAAATTTTGCATTTGTTTCTAATAAACTAGCCATGTTATAAATAAAGTAAATTATTAAAAATATCGAATTTTGAGCTTGTTTTTCAAAATAAATATTAAGTATTATATATTTTTGGAAAGCTCAAATTTTGCTTAATCAATATAAAAAATAATATATAGGGTGTCCCATTTAAAAAAAACATAAGTTTGGGCAATATCTCAAAAACTAAACCTTTTACACAAAAACTGCCTACGCCACTGATTTCTACGTAAAAAACTCTATCAAGATCAGTTTTCACTTTTTTGATAAGTAGACGCATAACGGAAATACGAGGGGTGTCTAAAAAACAAAGATTTTCAGAATCACTCTGTAGATTAAAAACTAAGAGAGCCATGACAAATTTGACCCCGGAATCTTTCGTTTCGTGAAAAAGTAGGAGAGGAAGGTGAAAACCGCAACACTCTATCTTTGATAATAACGCCAATACCCTAATACGACTAAAAGTGTCGAAAATGGGACACCCTGTACTTAAAAAAGATACAGGGCGAACAAAAAACATAACTTTTAACACCCTGTATTTTAATAACGAAATTGTTTTGTGGGTCGATTTCTATAACCATTTATGCTTAGTTTTTGACGTAGAATCAGCTGAATTAGAGTGACCCAATATTTTTGACTTTACAGGGTAAGTCACAAATTGTTTTTATAGCAAAAATTTTTTTCATAGTTAAATATCTCGCAAACAGTTGAGTTAACGCAAGTCAAACAAGTATACCTTTTTTACGTGTCTTGACCGTATCTATCTTAATTCTTGTTATTTTGTAAAAAAAATTGAATTCCCTACAAGAAATATGCAAAAAACCTATATCCCCCCTTATAAGTACGTCACTGAACAATATTATTGTGGTTGTAATACCAACACATTGTAGCTTCCTTATAGACTTAATAATCCACCAAATTTTAAATCTCTACTTTAAACCGTTCTGTAGATATACTTAAAACATTATTTGGAAAGATATTTTTTAGCGCCCTGTAACTCAGTAAGGAAGAACTTTTGGACTGAGGTATGTTTTATTCAAACGACTTATTTTGAGCCCTAAAACTTGTGGTAGCTTTTTGTACAGACCTTTCAGAGACACCCTGTATATGTTTTTAGAATGAAGAACGATCCGTCGAGTTATTGGCGAACATTGGCGACAACTTTAATGAAGAGAAATCAACATGTAAAAATATTTTCATCTGCGACCTTCACTTCGATGCCTCATGCTTTCATGAAGGCGATAACATTCTTCAAAAAAACGGTGAAACAGTTTCAATAAAAAGACAACGGCCACGATTGAAGAAAAACGCTGTGCCGACCCTTTTCAATGTATGTCCTCAAATTTTATGCGGCACAATGTGAAGAACAACACGTTATTTATACATTTATTACAGGTACAGTTAGAGTCGAGCAAAATTCCCAAAGAAGTCAACAGAAGCAAACACATCAGTCAGAGAAAGCATGAACAAGTCTCTTTTTGCACTATTCCATCCGACTTGGCGAACTCACCTTCAAAGAATTCTGGTAAATTTTAAAATGAATTAATATAAAAAAAAGTAAGTGATTTTTTTATTTGGTTTTCATAATATTTGCAGAAAATGTTTTGTCTCCAAAATCAAAATCAAAACAAAAATCTCTGCGTCGGAAACCTCAAACTGCTCCCAATACTGTCTCAAGCAAACGTACTGCTGGAGGAACGTTGGTATTTAGTGTCGAAAGTAATGTTATTATCAAAAGCGAACATGAAAACTCGACAGAAAACTACGAGAAGTTTGCGTTGAAGGAGGAGAACCCCGATGAATACTCCAAAGCATCACTTCTTCATGATTGGAAATCGTTGACCATGGAACAACTTCCTGATCATTGGGCGTTACTTGAGGCAACTGTTGGGACATTGTTTGTATATACAGGGGATGATCTGAACAGGATTAGGATTACACGTTCGATCCTCGTTAAAAACGACATGTTGATAGAGGTATTAAAACGAATACTGGTGAAGTTGCTAATCCGAAAAATTATTTGTTTTCTTGCAAGTACAGGGTCTTTCACGCAAAAGTAACACCCCCCTTATTTTCTTACCTATTAAGATATTTTAATTTTTCAAAATTCTATTTACTGTAATTTTTTCTTCAATTTTCAAATATACCATCAAAACTTTTTTAACTTGAAAAATATACAGGGTGTGCTAAAAATGGCGTTTTTTCTGATGGAACACCCTATATATTTTTGTATGAATGAATAGATCTTTTTTAGCTGATTTCAAAAATATATATATATATGACTTTGACATTTGGACCAAAAGTGACGGAGATATTAAACGTTAAATTTGAAAAATTTGAGAAAATTAACATTTCTTTTTTTTTTGACCTTTTAGGATATTTTAATTTTTTGAAATTCTATCTGCTTTATTTTTTTCTGTAGTATTCAAGTATACTATTAACTTTTTTTAATTCAAAATTTTATTAATACATAATATAAATTATACAAGATTGCCTACAATGTTCCTACATTCGCAGGTTGCCATGACATTTACAGGAAGAATAAAGGAGATACAATAACAAATCAAAATATCCTAAAAGTTAAAAAAAAGAAATGTTAATTTTCTCAAATTTTACAAATTTGACGTTTAATATCTCCCCACTTTTGGTCCAAATGTCAAAGTTATATACAGGGTGTTCGCGCGAAGTGGCTCACTATTGCTAACTTCGTTATTATTGGAGCTACAAAGTCGGTTAAATTAGCAAACTAGTAGCATTTTTTCCGCTGATTACAATGGTGAAAATAAAAAAACAATTGACCATCTGGTTTTCAAGATATTCAAAAAAATAACATTTTTTTAAATGGAACACCCTATATATTTTTGCAAAAATCGATGGTAAATTAAATTCTATACAAAAAATGCCCTCATCTTTTTTTGATAATAATTTAAAATAAGCGAGTTATTTTGAAAAAAAGTTTGCAATTCTTTAAAATCAAGTAGCCATAAAACGGAATAGTAATTTATTAAAACCAAACAATCATAATTTTGAATTTAAGCAAGTTGAAAAATACTTGAAAGAATTACGGAAATATTGAAAATTTACAAAATTATAATTTTCATGACTATTTGATATTAAAACTTTGAAAACTTTTTTTCAAAATAACTCGTTTATTTTAAATAATTGTCAAAAAAGCATAAGAACATTCTTTGTTCATAATTTAATTTGTCATCGATTTTTGCAAAAATATACAGGGTGTTCCATTTAAAAAATGTTATTTTTGTGAATATCTCGAAAACCAGATGACCAATTGTTTTTCTGTTTTCACCATTGTAATCAGCGGAAAACATACTACTAGTTTGCTAATTTAACCGACTTTGTAGCTCCAATAATAACGAAGTTAGCAATAGTGAGCCACTTCGCGCGAACACCCTGTATATATTTGGAATTAACTTAAAAAGATCTATCGATTCATGTAAAAATATATAGGGTGTTCCATATGAAAAAATGCCATTTTTAGCACACCCTGTATATTTTTCAAGTTAAAAAAGTTTTGATGGCATATTTGAAAACTTCAGAAAAAACTACAGTAAATATGATTTTGAGAAAATAAAATATCTCAATAGGTAAGAAAATAAGGGGGGTGTTAGGTACTTTTGCGTGAAAAACCCTGTACAGGGTGTCCCATTTTCGACACTTTTAGGGGGTTTTGGCGTTATTATCAAAGATAGAGTGTTGCGGATTTCACCATCCTGTCCTACTTTTTTACGAAACGAAAGATTCCGGTGTCAAATTTGTCATGGCTCTCTTAGTTTTTAATCTACAGAGTGATTCTCAAAATCTTTGTTTTTTAGACACCCCTCGTATCTCCGTTATGCGTCTACTTATCAAAAAGGTGAAAACTGATCTTGATAGAGTCTTTTACGTAAAATTCAGTGGTGTAGGCAGTTTTTGTGTAAAAGGTTATGTTTTTGAGATATTTCCCAAACTTATGTTTTTTTAAATGGGACACCCTATATATTATTTTTTATATTGATTAAGCAAAATTTGGGCTTTCCAAAAATATATAATACTTAATATTTATTTTGAAAAACAAGCTCAAAATTCGATATTTTTAATAATTTTTTTTATTTATAACAGTAGGCCATGGCTAGTTTATTAGAAACAAATGCAAAATTTGACAGATTTGTCAGATTTTCATTATTGATGAAATATTTTTCTTACGTAGGTGTTTTTATTTTACTTTTAATTTTTTATTACAATGGCCGTTTATGATAATTATGAGAAGTTGATGATATGTTGGTATGTTTTATACAATGCATTAAAATTATCTTTTGAAGTGTTTAGCTTTAGAATAATTACTCATTGTGAAAATTTTAAATTTGTTTCTAAAAAATTAGCCATAGCTTACTGTTATAAATAAAGAAAATTATTAAAAATATCGAATTTTGAGCTTGTTTTTCAAAATAAATATTAAGTATTATATATTTTTGGAAAGCCCAAATTTTGCTTAATCAATATAAAAAATAATATATAGGGTATCCCATTTAAAAAAACATAAGTTTGGGCAATATCTCAAAAACTAAACTTTTTACACAAAAACTGCCTAAGCCACTGAATTCTACGTAAAAAACTCTATCAAGATCAGTTTTCACCTTTTTGATAAGTAGACACATAACGGAGATACGAGGGGTGTCTAAAAAACAAAGATCTCTATCTTTGATAATAACGCCAATACCCCCCAAAAGTGTCGAAAATGGGACACCCTGTACATATTTTTATACTTTAAAAAACCATTTTACAAAAATTGGTAAAAATCCGTACTGTTCAATTTTTCACGTTTTACATAGCTCAATTTGAAATATTGCTGATAAATATTTTTTGCAATGAATATTTCGATTGGGTTATAGATACAAGTGGAAGACTGTCCAGCAAGATGTCCAAATATACATAAAATTAACAAACTAGAGGATCTTCTGACTGCGATGGCATTGGTTCCTTTTTTACAAATTTGTCCAGGAAGTGGAGACAACCCATGTCCCGATGTACTCTACTGTCGAGTACCGAAGTCGAAAAGTATACGATGTAAAATTTGCCAACTTAAATTTCGAAGAAAACAAGACAGGGAAAAGAAAAAAGAGCAACGTGCGCAAACTACACATGACCGCACTACATCATTAGTACAGAATCTAAAGCAAAAATATAAACGCGCTAAAAAGAAAGTAAGTCTTTATACATAGTTTTTTCTGATGATTTCCATGTTATTTATCAAGACATTTGTTTATTAATTTCAGATCGAAAAACAAAAAAAAATCATCGAAGAAATGAGGGCAAAATGCGCATACATAAAGGAGGAACCTTTGGACGAAATAATGAATGACTAACCGCATATGAATAAACATTCAAAAAATTGCTAAACTTATCTTTTTGAAAAAGTTTCAAAGTATCTGTAACAATTCCTCATCGATATCGGCGACAACCATGTACACCTGAAATTGTCAATCATTGTACCGAGAGATCAAAAATTATACCAAGATAATTTTTGATCTCTCGGTATTACATGATTTTTTTCGAGATACTCTTAATTTAATTATTGAATTATTTTATTTAGTATTTAAAAAATATTAATTTAATAATAAAGATTTTGCCAGAAATCAGGTGTTGATGTTAAATTCTTTTATAATTACCCTGTATAACGTCGCGATCAAAATACAATGCGCAGTTGTTAGGTGCGCAGTGTTCGGCAGATTCAACTCTGTCTTTGATTGCCGACGTCTAACGTCGTACCCACAGATATCTTACTCTTTCTAAATAGATAGCCATTGCATAAAACCATGAATGAGCCGAATTAAAACTGCACACGGGGGTATTTGGACTTGCGCACAAGTAAATATTGCGCCCGTGAATTCAAACAAAATATTGTAATAGGTCCGAATCACATTTCAATACCGTGCTGTAATGTTGGTTGCCAGACCAATTTTAGGGAATTTGCTTTTTTATGTTTACCCCTTGTAAGCCATCTCTTTTGCACATACATCTTACTCTTTCTAATTAGAAAACTAAAGCAAATGCGCAAGTACAAATACCCCCCGGAATCACGATTTTCGACCTTATTGAAATCTTCAATTTGTCGCACTTTTTCATCGCGCAGCCCATATGCTTTAGTTATCTATTTAGAAAGAGTAAGATATCTGTGGTCGTACCTCACCAAGTGAGCCATAGCTATAGACAACTATACCATAGATGATAGATACTATAGATGAGAAAGACCAATGATATCTAATATTACTACGTAATAGTACCTCGCCGGCTCACCAAAGCGCTGTTTTCTTTTGGCGGGTTTTTTAAATGTTGGTATTATATTTGGATTTGAATTTCAGTATTATTACTACTATTACTAGACTGTAATCAGAAATAGCATTGTGATTGAATTGTAAAATGCCATATTTCTGTAATTACAGTAAAGTAATTTTAAAATAAACACATTTAAGAAAAAATATTAACATATATTTAAAGAAACGAATAATATACATAGGAAAAAATTCAAATTATATTTTTGAACACAAACCTTTTCAACAATGGAAATTTATTGGTTACCAGAATACAAATTTGTTTCCAAAAGAGATAAATGAGCACCAACCGATGAGCAGAAACATAAAGTTTGATCGACGACTTTCAACTCCAAATTTAAACGATCTTCTCTCCCAATTAATAAGCAGCAAGTTTGAAACATCTAAAAGAAATTTGAAAGTTTATTTTAAGATGTGAATAATAGATATTTTACAAAATTTTATATTTACCTCGTTATCGTTTGATAATTTATGTTATTTCGTCCCAACTTTTCACAAATCGGTACCTTACAACACTTGCAAACACCCATAATAAAAAATATCGTTAACGGAACGAATAACAAAAAGCAAAATAACAAGAATCAATAATAAAACACAATAACAATAACAAATTAGAAATACATAAATAACAAAATCGCGATTAAATAATTAAAATCTGGAAAAATATTTAGAAACGCGTTGTCTACTTGACGTTTCCAAATTTCAGATCGAAAATGACAGATAAAATAATAAAGTCCCTGTTACAGGGAGTTTATAAAATAACAAGGAGTACAGGGACTTTATAAAATAATAGCTTACAGCGCCACAGGTGAGCCGGCGAGGTACCATTACTTTGTTATATTTTGTCCGTAAAAGATAACAGGCCATGAACTATACTAAAGAAAGTGAGCTTCGCATCCTACTACTCTAGTATCCATGATACGATCACGTCATCTTGTTAAGGGTTGCAAATGTTATTTATAGCGTTTTCGATTGGTAAAATGAGTGCGCACTGAGTGCAATTTCGTGCAATGGTATTGGTCAAATTCCATTTGTCAAATATTTTTCACCAATCACGCTTTCAGAAATTGCACTCAGTGCGCACTCATTTTACCAATCGAAAACGCTATTAATTATTGATAACATGTACCCAAGTGAGATGTCATTCTTGTAGTGATCCTAGATGAGGTAATGATTACAACGGTCACCACACATTAAAGGTATGGTCCGTAAACCAACCGGTCAGTTATTTTGATAGCGGTTCCCGTTCCGAAATGTTGGTTCGACTGTAACCGACTAATCGAACCGGTGATTCGGACCATGAAACAACGGTTGACTCGAACCACACTGACCGCTCTAAAAAGCACGGTTCGTCTGGTTTGTCTCTTTATCTGTCAATTTATTGTCATCTTTTTTAACCTATAATATTTAATTTGTGGACTGTTGTTAAAAAATTACATTCAAAGCATTATTTCAAAGTAAAAAACTTCTGATTCATGAATTATCTCGAAATTTTGTTAATTTAGAGCAAATTGATCTTGGCTTAGAGTGTAATAAATTTATTTCAGATTTATCATTTACCCATCAATTATAATTTTATTTTGGATTATATTTAAATTTCATAAATCTAGGGGATTCTAGGGAAATTTTTTCCAAAATTTAAGTATTTTTAACCACAAAATATTCTAACCATTACTGTTCCGTAATCATTCTTGTTTAAGCGAACCGCGCATCGGTTGGTTAAATATACTTATAAATTATTAATAGAAATAAAAGAATAATATAAGCTCATCTTCTTCCTCGCACACTTGATCATGCGTACTTAACAAAACAAAATGTCTCCGCCGTTTCCATAGGTGTAACACGGAGTTGACGCTTCTCTTACTAGATATTCTATGATCCATATCTCCAATTTTGTGTCTAAAGTAGCGCATGCACAATTTTTTCCACTTATTCAGTTTGAAAATTCAGTGGAACAGACAAAAAGTCAGTATTGTGAAAGTAATAAATACTTCTAGAACCATTGGATAAAGGTAGAATATAAAAATAAATTTTATAAATCCACAATTTCTAACCACAAAACATGTAATTTTATAACCTACAAAAATAGGATGTGTTGATGTGCAATATCGCAATAATGTCCAATAACAAAGAAAACACCACTAGTTCACCATCAGACAAAAAACGTCTACACGAATCCGGCAGCTCACCTGATGACATCCAAACAAAACGTCTCAATTCCAATTCGGACGAAGGCACAACGAAACTCTTCAATGGTGTGGAAATTTCCAAACTAACTAAACGCCAAATGAAAAAATATCAAAAGGCTTTGAAGTGGGAACAGATGAAAAAGGAGAAACGTGTAAAGGAACGACAAAAAACGAAGGAGAAACGCATCCACGCCAAGTTGAACAACATCGACTTGGGGCCCAGCCGAAAAGAACTCAAAAGGGCCACAATGTTGAACAGTCCATGTAAAATACACGTTTGCATTGATCTGAGTTTCGATGAGCTTATGATAGACAAGGTAACAAAGCTAGTTTAATAGAAAAATTTAGAAATTTAGTACTGGGTAGAACTTGTCTTAACAAATCTTAAATTTTTCTTCCATAAAACATTTTTTTTTTACTCTAGGGCAAATGTGGTCTAAATATTTTATATTTTTTGCAGGACATGTCGAAAACAGTTAAACAAATTCTACGTGTTTACACTGAAAATCGTCGAGCAAAAGCACCGATGCAACTGCATGTGACCAGTTTCAATGGGCGAAGTCAACAGGAAATGTCTCGACACCACGGATATGAAAACTGGGATATTAATTTTCATTCACAAGACTACATGGAGGTGTTTCCAAAGGAGAAACTTGTGTATTTGAGTAGTGAAAGCGAAAACATTGTTAGTTCGTTAGAGGATGACAAAGTTTATATTATAGGCGGGTTGGTTGACCACAATTTCCACAAAGTAGCTACACAGTACTTCTATTAAATGAACTTGTGTACTAATAACAAGTTTTCCAGGGATTATGCCATAAAAAAGCTGTAGATCAAGGAATTGCTCATGCCCAGCTTCCAATCGGGCAGTTTTTTTGGATGAAACATCGAAAAGTCCTAACTATAAACCAAGGTAATTTGAGGGGAGTTATATTATATTGATTTAAATAAATGTGATACAATTCGCCCTTACATCTCGAATCACAACCAAAACATAATTGTTGCAGTTTTTGAAATTTTACTTCGAGTAAGTGAAGGTAAATCGTTTAAGGAAGCGTTTGAGTTGATTTTACCCAAGCGATTGGAGAAACGGGAAACCACTTTGGAAGTGTCCGCAGAAAATTCCGACGATTTAGATGAAACAGCGTGATTGCACAGGATAATTGAAGTCAGGTGACTTATTTTGGATAGAAGTGGAAGCCGAGCTGAAGAAAGTACAAATGAATACGATTTTTGTCTGAAAATTTTATTGTGTCCAAACACTATTATTAAATTAAGTTAATGAAAGGGCTCATGAGATATTATAAAAAATAAAGACAACCAACACACTAAATCTATTTCCACAGCTTTTTAATCGACATATTCTTCTCAGAGTCCTTTTGCATCACCTTTGCTACTGCCATTTCAAAATCTTCTTGTGTCACATGAACTCGACGTTCCCTCAAAGCATACATCCCAGCTTCAGTACACACACCCTAGAAAAAATATCAAATATTAGAACTTTCTCATAAAATTTGTATACTAAATTCGTAAAAGGTTGATACTGGTTCGAGTATGATAACTAATCGTTAATTTTCTTGGATATCATTGTCGTAATAATAGTATTTATCTAAGAAAATTAACTTATAGTTAAGGTTAATTTATTGCATTAGAATTACATTCCCCTATCTTTCTTTTACTGTATGCGTATAGTTCCTTTGTCTATTACCTTGACTTCGGCCCCACTGGCACCCGGCATCAACTCAGCAATCTTTCGCAAGTTAATCCCCCTGGTCAAGTTCATCTTCCTCGAGTGGATTTTCAAAATATCCAAGCGCGCCTCCTCGTTCGGTGGTGGAAATTCAATTTTCCTATCTATTCTGCCCGGTCTTAGTAGCGCTGGATCCAAAATGTCTATGCGATTCGTTGCCATGATCACTTTTATATTTTTCGTCGCCTCGAACCCATCCAGTTGGTTCAACAACTCCAGCATGGTTCTTTGTACCTCGGAATCACCACCAGAGCCCGATTCTATTCGCGATGAACCAATTGAGTCGATTTCATCCATGAAGATGATGGATGGGGCGTGTTCGCGTGCCATTACGAAGAGCTCGCGCACCATTCGGGAACCTTCACCGATGAACTTTTGTACTAGTTCTGAGCCGGATACTCGTATGAATGTGCATTCGGTGTGGTGGGCCACGGCGCGGGCCAACAATGTTTTCCCAGTGCCTGTAATAATAATTTCATTAGTTATACAAAGAGAATCTCAAGTAGCCATTCCAGAGATGGACTTGTTTTGTAAAATTACGGTAATTTGTATTCACTAACATTTTCTAGGCACCATGAAATTTTACCATCCGAAATTTGCGCGTTTTAATATAAAAAACCAGCGATCACATCGGAAAGACATTTTTTGTTACAGTTTGCATAAAATTGTAACTTTAAAACAAAATAAAACGGTTTCAATTTAAAATATTTTAGTTACTATTAGAGAATATTTGAAAAAAAATCAGCTTTGACATTTTTACCTGGAGGACCATAGAGAAGCACGCCCTTTGGCTGGGCGATTCCAAGCGCATCAAACAACTCGGGATGTTTCACAGGCAACTCGATCACTTCCTTTATTTCTTTTATTTGTTTGTCCAAGCCGCCTACCATTTCGTAGGTGGAATCTGGGACTTTTTCCACCATCATAAGTGACACCAAGGGGTCAACCTAAACGTGATTTAGCATAAAACACCACGCTATATATTTTGATAAAATAAGTTACCTTGTTGGGAAGGATTTTGTGTAGAGTGTAACTCTCATTGCGAAGGGCTACACGGCAATTGGGAGTCACATCATTTATGTCGATGTTTTTGTCGATATCCACTACGAATTTTCCTTCAGGGTGGACTTTGACTAACACTTTTTTCTTGTCCATTGGTTTAACTACTTCGCCAACATAACTGCCCTGTTCTTGAAGTAGCATTAGTTCTTCTCTCAACATACGAACTGTAAAAATAATAGTATAGAAATTACAGTACATTATATGAATTTTTGGTTAAAATCCAACCAAAACATAGAAAAGGATAAAACTTCTATGACCCATAATTATGGTCAACATGCATTAAAAAAACTCGAAAAATGTTCCAAATGGCAAGTGTAAAACAGTGTCAACTTACAAAAGTTGTTGTCTGAACTAAAATCCCATAGATAACGATATTTTGAGTATTTTATTACCTTTAGCATTAAGTTCGTTTCTCTGAGCTTGTAATCGTCGTAAATTTTGGCTTTTCTCAGCGACAATCAGTTGGAGTTCCTCGATTTTCGTGATGTAGTAAGAGCGAAAACCCTCGCCTTTGGGCCCGCCATCCACATCCATCTGAAATAGGCATAATAACACTCTAAATTGTAAATACTGTAAAATCTACATCATTTCTTCGTGGTGGATTTTCCTCGGGTTTACCGGTAATTTTTTCCGGTGGAATTTTTATGCCCAAAGTATGTGATTTACTGTGACGGGTGCACGGTAACGGAATGGAAATTTCGTGGCCCATTGCATTGTATTCTTGGAAAAAATTTGGATGAAAGGGAAATCAAATCATACAGAAAAATGACGTTTTTCTAGATATTACAATTAACAAAAGAATTATGTTGAAGGTGTATAAAATTGATCAATTTTTGCTATCTAGTCTTACCTTATTGATTACAGTCATGGTGAGAATTTGATTGTAGAATAAGCTTGTTGTTTTATTTGTACCGAACGAGAAGAAACCAAAACTGTAAAATCACTGATTTTGACGTTTGACATTTAGAGCTTAAGGTTACACAAACATCAAAGTTATGTTTACTAAACGAAAAGCTGATCTATAGCTTTGAGAAATAATTAGTGTTTCAATTTAGAAGCGATTAATTTTTAGAGCAGCTGCTATATAACTTTTAACATTATTAGAAGTAAATAACAAAAATTTTTTTTCGATTGTAACTTTAAGCACTAAATGTGGACATCGATAAGTTCGAGACCTGTAATTTTGGAGTGATTACAACTAAGTATGTAGAAAATATTTTTAGTTTTACACTTTCGTTTCAGTAATTATTATTATTGTTTAAATTAATACAAGATTGAACATGATTTCATATACAGGGTGTTCACGTGAATTTGCTCACTATTGTTAACTTCGTTATTATTGGACCTACAAAGTCGGTTAAATTAAAATAGCAAACTAAACAAATGACCATCTGGTTTTCGAGATATTCACAAAAATAAAAAAAAATATATAGAACACCCTGTATATTTTTGCAAAAATCAATGATGAATTAAATTCTATACAAGAAATTTCCTTATCTTTTTTTGAAAATAATTTAAAATAAGCAAGTTATTTTGAAAAAAATGTGGAATTCTTTAAAATCAAGTAACCTAGCCATAATAGTAATTTATAGAATTTAAGCAAGTTGAAAAAAACTTGAAAGAATTACGGAAATATTGAAAATTGGCAAAATCATATTTCATGGGTACTTGATATTAAAACTTTGCAAACTTTTTTTCAAAATAACTCGCTTATTTTAAATACTTATCAAAAAAAGATGACATTTTTTGTACAGAATTTAATTTACCATCGATTTTTGCAAAAATATATAGGGTGTTCAATTTAAAAAATTGTTATTTTTTGCGTATCTTGAAAACCAGATGGTCAATTGTTTTCACCATTGTAATCAGTGGAAAAAATGCTACTATTTTGCTAATTTAATCGACTTTGTAGCTTCAATAATAACCAAGTTAGCAATAGTGAGCCACTTCGCGCGAACACCCTGTATATATTTTTAATAAATACATACTTGGAAGTTGAAAAATGAATAAAAATAATGATTCAAAAACATCCGCGTAAAATTGGCGCGTGCATCTTATGCGTTTTTTACTTTGTACTTGTTCTGAAACTGCCCAATTTTCAAAATGCAGGGGTCAAAGTTGAAAAAAACAAAATATGAAAATTTTGAAAATATATTTTATTCAAATTTGTGTAGGTACATATTTATTATTTATAATAGTATTTTTCAGTATGGATCGAACCATTTCCATATTTCTTTTAAATGAATTTCGAGATAATATAACACAAAATACAATAATTAGATAAATCAAGTAAGTACATTGCATAATTTCATTTTAATTAATTACCAAGAAAATCTCAAAAGTAACTAAATTTCTCACTTATTGATATAATTTTTTTGCGTTAAATTAAGTAACTGTTCACTCATATTACTCCCAGTTTGCTGAACTAAATTGTACAATGCACCATTCTTATTCTGCAACAACTTGTTAGGCTCGTCAAATTCCACTACAACCCCTTTATCCAGTACCAAAATTCTATCGGAATCCATAACCGTAGGTAATCTATGAGCAATAGTTAAAACCGTACAGCTTTCAAATTTACTTCTTATAGTCGTCTGAATTAAACTATCAGTTTGTGGATCTACGTTCGCCGTTGCTTCGTCTAGTAAAAGAATCTTATTTTTCCTTATAATAGCCCTCGCCAGGCAGACTAACTGCTTTTGTCCTACGCTAAAGTTGGAGCCTCCTTCTGAGATTCGTGTATCTAAAGCTCCTGGCATATCTTGAATTGTAGATTTTAATTCAACTTGGTCTAGCGCGTTCCATATATCTTCATCTTTGTATTCCTCGAACGGGTCTAAATTCTTTCGTAAAGTTCCTGAGAACAGCACTGGTTCTTGAGGGATAATAGAAATTTTTGAGCGGAGCTGTTGAAGAGAAATTGTCTTTGTGTCGATATCGTCGATGATAATTTTGCCTTCAACTTTGGCTAATCTAAATAACGCTGTGATTAACGAGGATTTTCCGGCGCCAGTTCTGCCGACGATTCCAATTTTCTCCTTGGATTTTATTGTAAAACTCAAGTTGTGCAAGACATACGGATCAAATTCCGAATATTTCAACGAAACTGAATCGAATTTTATTTGGCCATGGTTGGGCCAGTTCTTTAGATCTCTTCTAGGTTTCACATCCTCTTCCCATTCCAACTGGGCATACTCCACAACTCTTTCAACTGAAGTCATTTGGTTTTCCATTTCACTCCATTGTCTCATACCCCACTGAATCAACCCTGTTAAATACAGGGATTGAGTTATGGATAATCCAACATTACCTCCATATATTTCTAAACATAAAAAAACAAACAATTATTAAAGACATTTTGTTCAAAATGACTTCGTTACCTCTGTCGATGAATAAGAAACTTAATGTGACGAAACCGGAGAAAATCACGCAGACAAAATCTAATATGAACCCAAAAGCTCTGTTGATACCCAAAAACATGTAGAATGCGGAACTGTTCAAGTTTTGATGCGCATCAAATTCTTTTTTTAGAAGATTTTGGGCACCGAAAGCTCTTATTGTTGTTAATCCTTGTAAGGTTGCTGTTACATGTGAATAAACCGGACTTTTTGCTGAAATGCACAAGGTATTTAAAACGAAACCCCATCTATATTTATTAGTACAAACTTGTGCCTTCCATTCTCTTAATACTTCTACTACTAGCTAAGAATACCACTCTAAAAAGATAGAATAAAATGACGACGATGACTGTAGGAATCAATATCCATAAATTGATGGAAGTTACGACTAAAACAATAAATACAGCCGTAATGAATATCTAAAAAAAAATATGTATTACTAAACTAATTGCAGCATATTATTTTGTGATTAACCTCCATTGTATCTGAAATAACTCGTGGAAGTGTCTCATCTATAGATCCCATATCCTTAGAAAATCTATTCAAGATTCTTCCTGATGGATTAGTATTAAAAAATCTCATCGTTGTGTTAACTATATTATTAAACATGTTATTGTGCAAGTGTCTTGAAGCTTTCATACAGAAAGTTACAAAAGACATGTAAGATGAAAGAGAAATAACAATAAGCAGAAAAATGAGCATAGTGTAGATATAGATATAGTGTTCACTTGTCCAAAGGGTATAGTCAAAAATATTTATTGTAAAATTATTAATCATCTGTGATGTTTTGTTATGTTCCAAGTTATTTACCCTAAAAAGGTTATAGTAGATAAAAAAAAAATAAAGAACTTGTTTGCAACTTACCAAAAAGCAACAAAATAATCACCAGAGGTAGCTATAGTTTGTGATAGTACATAAGCAAAGATAATTAGTGCTCCTCCTAAACGTCCTCCTGCTTTAATGTACTCCCCATAAATCTTCTTGTTAACATTCCCCAATTTCTTCTGCTCCAAAACTTCTTCCGGCTCCTCAACAGAAATGAGTCGTTTAAATTCTGCTGACTTTTCTTCTAAAACATCTTTAGTTTCTTCCTCGTCATCTCCATGATCTAAGTACTGTGAAAAATCTGTACCACTGTCTTGTATCTGTTTGTAAGTACCATTTAAAACGATTTGTCCGCGGTCAATCAAGAAAATCTTGTGGGCTTCCCGAAGATATTGTAGTTGATGCGTGACCAATATCACACATTTATCTCTGAGATAAGTTGATATGCATTCGTCGAAGAGTTGCTTTCCAACTTGGGTATCCACAGCAGAAAGTGGATCATCCAACAAATAAATATCAGCGTCTTTATAGACGGCTCTTGCAAGATTTATGCGTGCTTTTTGTCCACCACTCAACATCACTCCCTTTTCACCTATCAAAGTTTTATCACCATATGGAAACAAGGCGAAATCAGGATTCAAAGCGCAAACCCTGACGACTTGTTGGTATTTGTCTTGATTCATTTTCTGTCCAAACAAAATATTCTGTCGTATACTCCCAGAGAACAACCAGGGTTCCTGCGAGGCATACGATACTGTTCCTTCTATATTAACACTTCCAGAAATAAAAGAAAGCTCTTTGAGGATAACGTTTAACAAGCTGGATTTTCCACTACCTACTGGTCCAACAATTGCAATTAATTGACCGGAAGTAGCATGGAAATCCACGTTATCTAAAGTGTTTTCCGTGGAAGTGTTCATCCATTTCGCCGAAGCTCTTTTAATGAACACACCAACATCCTTTGAATTTTCCCTAGATTTGTCAGGTTCAGATATTTCATCAAGTAGTAGAAATTTTGTTAGTCTTCTAATAGAAATTCGAACTTCGGCAAAAGTTTTAAATGATGCAGGTAAATGCGATGTGATAGTTTGTAATAAGTTGTAAAATGCTGTTACGACAAATACGTAGTAAGCAGTAAGGTAGTTTCCCACTTGGACATAGATTACAATGCAGATAAAAATGGCTATTCGAGTCATAAACATTTCGAAACCTAGTTGGAAGGCATCGATAAACGCAGATTTTTGGATTTGTTTAATTTCATGCCTGCGGAAAAAATAGGAGTTTGTAAAGATTCTTTGTTTTTATACGACGAAAAAATAAGGTAAAAGATCACAAACAAAAATTATAAACGCAACGAAACCGAGAACTATTTTTTATATAAAGTTAAATTTAAATTTTGTGCGGTATTAACATTTTCTCTGAACTTATACTTACTTTCTTGCTATTTCAACTAGTTTTGCAAATGGTTTTTCCCAGGTATACATTTTAATTACTTGAATCCCTGAGATAATTTCATTCATTAAACGAATCCTTTCATCGGTTCTTATTGCTATTCTGGCGCGATAATTTGAAGCTAATTTTCCCATGTACACTAAAATAAAAACATTATTTAGAGAAAATATCCCGTATATAAACAATATTGTCATTGAAATAATATTTATACAGGGTGGCTGAAATTCCGTTTCCAGCATGGGGATCTCGCTTATTATAATAGATAGACCATAGGTTTAAATTTGGCAAAGTTGCTAAATTTAGTGCTCAGTAATAATCCTAAGACAAATTTGAATTATCTTGAACGGTCTTCTGAAAAAGTGAAAAAAACTGAAAATTACAATTTTTGAAAATCGCCCATAAGTTTTTTATTTCTGAATATTTTCCAAATCTGTAAAAACATTCTCAAAGCAACTTTTTATGCTCTATCAATCAGTGATCGTCGTTTCTTTAAACATCGATTCGTTTTTGTTTTTTAAACGCCAACTTCCGTTTTTCTTATGGACGTACTTTCTACTTTATACATCATTGGATAGTATATTTTTTTCCAAATTCATCGATGTGCTACACATGGTATTCAGATTTAATTTTAATTGTTAAAATTTAAAAAATGTGTCCAATACAGCAATATCATCTCAAATCAAGCAGCCTAAACTCGCTTAGTTTGTGTTGTTACCATGGTAATTTATAAACAATTTAAAATTTTAAAATTTGAGGTTTCTCACAAGCATAGATGTCACAAGCGACAAATTACAATAATAATTATAGTTATTCCCCGCGAATTAAATTAAATTATGTTTTTGAATAATAAAGCGTGATATGATGCGTATTTATTATTCATCACATAGAAATTCTATCCTAACGACTAACGACACAACGATACGCAGAAACATATCCTGAAAGAAGACAACCATCTTCTAGATTATTTTCGACACTGGACAACAATTTAATGAAATTTGGGGCCTTTGAAAAACCCAAAACAAAATATGAAAGCCGAATTACAGAAGAAAACAAAGAAAAGCTTTTAGCCGCGGTAAATATCTAAACACTGGCTTTGATAGAATTATGCAATTTCAACCATTTAGGTGAACGAGAATCCTGGTATCTCGACAAGAGAACTGAGTCATAATTTGGAATTACCTCGATATTAGATTCAAACAGTTCTAAAAGAGGAAAGATTTAAACCATTTAAAATCCATGTGACACAGACATTGAGACCCGGAGACGAAGTTCACAGACTCCAGTTTTGCGAGTGGCTTCTTGATAAATACCAACGTAACGAGGATTTTCTGAAAAATATTATTTGGACGGATGAATGTTCATTCACCAACTTGGGCATGTTCAATCGTCATAATGAACATTATTGAGCCAGAGAAAATCCCCGTACCTATAGAGAAGCAAGACCACAGCACCGATTTATATCAATGTCTGGGTAGGTTTATGGGGGGAAAGGGTTATTGGTCCTCATATTTTCGAAGGGACTCTAACCGCTCAACGTTACATTGACTTTATAAACCAAGATTTGATGAAATATTTGGAGAATGCCCCACAACTACGGCAAATATGGTGGCATCAGGATCGAGCTCCAGCGCATAATGCGCAGATTATTAGAGAACGCTTTAATGAACTTTTCCCTGAACAATGGATCGGAATCCATGGGCACGTCTATTGGCCAGCTAGATCACCTGACCTGAACTCCTTAGATTTTTTTCTTTGGGGATACGCCAAAAATAAAATTTTTAAAAACACTTATAACAATGTCGAAGAGGTGAGGAATGCCGTTTTGGGAGTGATGCGTAATATTCCACGTAGAACGATAGCGCGAAGTTTAGACAGTGGAATACGGAAGCGTTTGCGGTTGTGTATTAGAGAAGACGGGCATTTCTTTGAACATCTACTTTAAATATAATTTGATATAGCATATTGCTTATTGTCATATCTTATTCGGCTTTCATATTTGTTTAGATTTCTTAAAGGCTCCAAATTCCATTAAATTGTTGTCCAGTGTAGAAAATAATCTCGAAGATTTTTGTCTTCATTCAGAATAAGTTTCGGCGTAACACTGTGTTTTTAGAAAGAGTTTTTATGTTATGAATAAAAAATACAAGCATAATATCAGTCTTTTCATTATTCGAAAACATAATTTTAGTTCACAGATTATGATTAATAATAATTATTGCATTTGGTCACTTGTGCCAGACCTCAAATTTCTTAAATTTTGAAATTGTTTATAAATTACCATGGTAACAATACAAACTTAGCGAGTTTGGGCTGCTTGATTTGAGATGATTGCTGTAGCGGATACATTTTTAAAATTTTTACAATTAAAATTAAATCTGAATACCATGTGTAGCACATCGATGAATTTGGAAAAAAATGTACTATCCGATGATGTGAAAAGTAGAAAGTGCGCCCATAAGAAAAACTGAAGTAGGCTTTCAAGAAACAAAAACAAATCGATGTTTAAAGAAACGACGATCACTGATCGATAGAGCATAAAAAGTTGCTTTGAGAATGTTTTTACAGATTAGAAAAATGTCCAGAAATAAAAAAGTTATGGGCGATTTTCAAAAATTGTAATTTTCAGTTTTTTTCACTTTTTCAGAAGACCGTTCAAGATAATTCAAATTTGTCTTAGGATTATTACTGAGCACTAAATTTAGCAACTTTGCCAAATTTAAACCTATGGTCTATCTATTATAATAAGCGAGATCCCCATGCTGGAAACGGAATTTCAGCCACCCTGTATATAAAAAATGCAATGTGGGTAGTTTCAAATAGTAATTCAAATTTTTTCTCTATGTATAAATTTCAAAAAGCTATTCAAGAGTAACATTTTGGGAGCTACTAGAGAACTCTCGAATAACTGCAATAATTCTGAAAAAAAATTTGACTAATGTTGGTTCAGTTCATCAATTGCGACTACTATTGGGAACTGAAATATAGAATACGCCACCTGGCGGTACAAATTTTCCCCTCGTGAAAGAGAGTCACTTTGACATTTCAACATGTGAAGTATAGCAGGCTGCACAAAGTTAATTTTCTTGTTAAATATGATAACTAATAAAACGTTAAGATTTGTTTCAAATATTGCAGATAAGGCACACATAATTAGTGTTACATACTTGTTATATGTTTATTATTACAGTGTAATGTGTAACGGAGAGCAAAAAGGGCCGCCTGTTGTGTTTAAAACCGGTATGAACCAGAGACTTTTCTCTGGATGAACTGCAAAGTTTTTTGTTGTGTTAATGGTTGTAAGTTGTAACAGCAAAGGGAAAAGAAATTGACAACTTAGTTTTCATTTATTTGTTATTTATTTTCTTTTTATAACAAGGAGTTTCACGGAGGGAAATTGGCTCATATTTTTCCAAAACAACTTTCTTTTTCGACCATGTGCATTTCATATCAGTACCAGATATGTGATCCAAGTGTTTTATATCGTGCCTGAAACAGAAAGCAAACCAAAAAGACCAGAAAAATAAAATTGATAGTATGTATTAACAATTGCAAACGCCATGATATTTTTGCCAACGAAGATGTTTGATAACATCCAAATATACATGTATGTCTATTAAATGATTTGTTGTTACATTTTCCCTTCTTCCAACTTTAACTAAATTAATTGCTTTTTCCATAAAATAAAATAATAAGAGGAAAAATAAACCTAACCTTGCAAATAGTTTTATTACTTACCTTCTGTTAAATTGCTCAAGTTCTGATGCATCTAGGACCGAAATAATTCGATTAAACTGAGTTTAATTGTGGTAATTTACTTATTGTAAAAACACAAATAAAAGAATCACACACAAAAATTAAAAAACTTGCGTTAAATCTCGACACCGTTCATATAAACATGTGTAAATATTTGTGCGACCTTGAAAGCGACTCTCTTTCAAGCTTCCGACTGCAGCGCCCCCATCGGTCGTTTTAGTTCCCAATACCATCAAAAATTTTAGAAGAATACTATTGGTTGTAGCAATACTTGAACCTTAACAGAATTATCATCGTTTTTACTCGTATACATAATATAAGGCATATTTTGGCGAAATAACTACGAATAACCATAGTTAAATAGTTATTGGTCATAGCATTTTGGCGATTCGGTTTAATAACTATGACGTCACGTTAAACTAAACCATACAACTAGCTTTTGAAGCTGGTTATTAGATGTAGTTTATTCTCTATCTCTTTTTAATATGTTATGAGAAGACAAAACAATTGTGTATTGTGTGCATAGATTGTGTGCTTTTTTGACATTTTAAGGTTAAAACCAATATGAATAATCCGTGACAGCTTTGTGCAAATGAAAAAGCAATATTAGTTATCAAAATAAATGATAACTCAACGCTATTACATATCGTGGATGAATTAAATATTATATTATAGACGGTTTGAAAAATGGTATGTTAAAATTTATAATAAGTTTATTTATGAGTAGGTAGGTACGAAATTAATTTTGCTTTTTTAGATGATAATAAACTGACACAATATGTTGTGGACCTTATTAATGAAGGACAAGTACCATGGTTAAATGAGAACGCCGATAAAGAAAATATAAAAATAGAAATTGTTGAAACTCCTGAAGAAGTACGCATAGAATATCTAGTAAGAGAAGCGTCAACTCCGTGTTACGCCTATGGAAATTTAAATACACGCTTATTTCATTATTGCGTTTATTTCGTTTAAGCATGTTATTATATTGCCACCAAACTGACAAGTTCATTCCCATATCTGGCGAAAAAAAATCGTCAGCTACTTTTAGAGCCCTTCTAAATATCTTTTTTGATATTTTCATTATTCAGAATCTAAAATATATTTATGTTTAACAGTACCTAATTAGTAATAATTCGCCTCAGTCTTCGATGAATGTCAGAACTTACCACTCAGTTTAAATTTCAAATAGTTTAAATATACTCATTACTTAGGTCTGCCAACCTCACTTTTAAGTTGGCCATCTGTGTCTTATAACTATGACGTCATGCCACTAAACTATGACGTAAATTACTATTTAACCATGGTTATTCGTAGTTATTTCGCCAAAATATGCCTATAGTGACACCCCCTTAAAATTATAAATGTGTGGTACAAAAAACTCACCTTGTAAAGGAATGTATAAAACAAAAATAATAATTCCAATTAACGAATAAATCCCCACGACACTGTACAAAACATATGTAATAACACTAATCTGAAGTGGCGCCAACCAAATTATATGCAAATTTAACATGAATCTATCAAATCGATTTACATCGTTTGATAACAAATTAACAATTTGGCCTATCGTCGTCTCCCCCAATGATTTCTGATTTAATTTCAATGATTTTCGATAGATTAACGCACAACATGCTACTCGCACTTTCATTCCAGTATGCACATTTCGCATCACGTATCCATGACCAAGGATAACATTTACAAGAGATGCGATTACTATACAAGATGCGTAGAAATATGCCATGGGTTTGGAGATGCTGGTTTGATTTGGTTCATAGTATTGCATTAGTTTGCCCAGGCATAAAGGTTGTGATAATCTAAAAGAAAAAAAATTGCAATACTAAAATTTTCAAATTAAAGTCCGTTAATTTTCGTCACACGTGCACCAGAATTAATTTTGTTGAAAATATCCTATAAGTAAGTAATTCGTCTTGTCTAAAGAAAGGAAATCAATATGAAATTTCTTTGATTTTCAGTGGCGCCTGCATTATTATCCAAATTCACTTGCTCAACTTTCAATGACCTTATCTCAAATAGCATATTTTTTATACATACTTGCAAATAAATTCTTCTATAAAAAGCACAAAACCCTGTATAATTATACTAAAAGCATGAATCCTCCATATTGCTTTGGCAAGTGATGGATTTCTCTTAGTATTCTTTTCTTTCATCCAATTTTCTTCTAATTTATCACCAAGTCTAGTGGATTCGTGTTCGTTTAGAGCAGGATAAATGTCGCTCTCTGTTAGTTCTTTTTTTAAACCTTTTCTGAAAATGGGCGCCGTCCAACTGGAAAAAAATATTGTTAGGTAAGTATACTATTTTACCTATTGTATCATTTTATTTTAACTTACTAAAAAAATGTGTTTGATACCCAATTGGCATGTTCCTTTGGATGTGGAATGATAAGGGTTTTCTTGGTCGTCAGATGGTTTTCGTTCATTGTGAAAATTGTCCTGAAGAAGAAAAACAAATAAATTGTTTTCATCTAGGATAGTTAAAAATAAAACAAATATTTCTATGTAATCTTTTGAGGTCAATATAGGTAAAATAAAAAAATGTTTTATGTGTATTTTGTAATGTAAAAAAACTGATACTATTAAATTAATAATTGGCTTCAATTAGGTAATCTAAACTGCTGGCCAATTGAAACGTACCAAGCCAATTTTTAGGTTGAATTTAAAGTCAAATATTTTAAAAAGGAGAAAAGATATCAACATGAGGTTTTCAGGATTCAAGGGATAATTTAATTGCGAAAACAATAGTGTAACTGGATCTTTTTACTTTTAAGTATATTACTATCTACAGGGTATGAAAGAAAGTCGTCTTTTTTTCTCAAACTTTATACCTACCGGAATTCCACAAAATTTTTTTTATATTTTTTTCATGTCAATTTTTTTAGTCCTTGGTTAATGAGGAAAAAACCAATTTTTCAAAATTTTTATATCCCTCTTATTTTATAAGATACCGAATTTTTTATTAAATTTAATATTGTTGAACAGGTTTATGTAATAATAATTATGCTGCCATTTTGAAAGCAAATGTCATCATGTGATATGTCGATAAAAAGGTAATTTTAAATAGAATCTAATTCTTACGGAAAAAAATATACAGGGTTGTTTTAAAAAAATTAGAAAGTTAGTAGGTGGCCCTTCCGATGAAACCGGAAGTGTCATCAGATTGTTTTAAACGTCAAAATGATTTTTCGTTTCAACAATCAAACCATGCCAAATTTCAAATTAATACAGTTAAATGTAACGAAATGGTGGGGGTTGAAAAACGATTTCGTAGTCACCCGGTATACACGGATATGAGCAAATTTTTGAAAAAGTGAAAAACCCGTTTCGAGGATATAAGTCACTTAAACCAATGGTGAACATAAACTAACTAAATTCCATTTTATTCCATTTAAGAAAATAGCCTCAAAACATGAATTAAAAAAATTTATCAATTAGCGAACGTGTACCGATTTTTGAAAAGCCACTGGTTACCAATAAATTAATGAAAGTACAAAAAGTGTACTTTTTATAAGAAAACCATTCATAGGGTATTATAATCAACTACAGAGATTGGTTCTTACAAAACACAATACGGCCGAACGACAAAAAACAAAGAAAAAAATCAAATTTTCAGCAAAAATTCGGTATCTTATAAAGTAAGAGGGATATTAAAATTTTGAGAAACAGGTTGTTTTCCCATTAAGTAAGGACTAAAAAAATCTACATCAATAAAATATAAAAAAATTTTTGTGAAATCTCGGTAGTTATAAAATTTGACAAAAAAAGACTTTCTTTCATACCCTGTAGATAGTAATGTACTTCAAAGTAAAAAGATCGGGTAACACTATCGTTTTCTCAATTAAATTATCTCTGAAATCCTGAAAACCGCATGTTGATATCTTTTCTATTTTTCAAAATATTTGACTTTAAATTCAACCTAAAAATTCACTTGGTACGTTTCAATTGGTCAGCAGTTTATAAATGTATGCATAATCAATTATTTCTAACAAGTAGGTAGGTAATTAATTTCTAATATTCTAATAAATTTCAACTAAAATAGTAAATATGAGTACCTGTATTTCAAATTATTGCGAAATTTGCTAAGCTGAAGCTGTATTATATTCTTGGCTAGCTATTAAAAACGATAAAGTAACAATGAAACTTATCTCTGACTGAACACTGCGCTCAATAATGAACACCGTTTCAGTTTATTTTATAATATTACACAATATGTAAAAAAAAACCTTTTCTTCTTCCCAAACAATAAAACATTTCTTGGAATTGCATTAATGTTTATAATCAGTTTTAAGGACCACTGAAATATTTTGAGTGCGATTTGGTTGAAATAAATTGGATTTCAGTTAATTTCAGCATTTTAAGGTTAGGATCAGAAAATTGGCTTCGGTTTTTAGTTTCTAATTACCTACATGAAAAATTTCCGTGCAGAACTGTGAGATCTACATTTGTTAACTCCATCTCGATGTAATTTTTTAGATAAGGTACCTAGCTAGAAAATAGTCAATAAGAACCTTACCATTTTGATCAAAATTACGAAATTAACTGAGGAATTTTCATAAATTACAAGCAAAAATTTTCAGAAAAAATATAAACATAATGTCTGCTCTAAAATGGTTAATAAAAATTGTTGTAATATTTTTTTAATTCACAAAATTAAAATATATACCAACAAATACTTTTTGAGGTTATATTGATAATAACTCTTACATCACTTCTTCCTCGCAGCGCGGGTTTCCATTATTCCATTTTATCATTTTAATTAAATTCCCGTTAACAAAACACGGATAAATAATAATTGACGAATAGGTAGTTTATTATTTCAGATTTTACAAATTAGTAGGTATAAAAAATTCATTTTTCTTTTCCAATTTTACTTATCTATATTCCGACTATTTACTCGATCGATACTCAATAAATAATATCATAATAATAAAATAAACATCCAATACAGTAGGTACAGGTATATGAAATAAACCCACAAATTTTAAAAAATACATATAGTAATTTTTTCTTTCTGAGACCAAAATTTTTTAATTACATACAATTAATAATACATTTTAAATTCCCCTCACTCACCGATAATAAAATTTGTGATTTCATAACACTACAACTGTGTAGGTACACACAATCATACAAATAATAAACGAGTGTACCTAAACATAACTTTTTTATTTATTATATGCTCTATGGAGTTTTAAAATTGTAGGTACATAATAGAACAATAAATTTACTTTCAAGTTATTGCATTACTTTATTGACAACATTTTTAAAAACATAATGATTGTTTATGACTAAAATGTACTAGGTACAATTAGAAGTATATAAATAATGCGTATCCAAAAAACTAATAATAGGCGAAAATTTCAAAGAGTATTTACTCTTTGAAATTTTTGCCTATACCTATACTCTTAGTTCAAATGAACTAAATTAAATAAAGTTTAAACGACTGTTGTTGTATCTTATTATTGTGAATATTTCCCTATACGTTTTACATTTTTCTGCTGCTACAATGTTCTATTACTTCTATTTTTTAAATCTCGATCCTGTATCAAGTAGGTACCTACCTAGGTACTTGAATTTATCACTAAATTTGCTACGAAATATCACAGTGTTGTTGGTTAACTAACATTAAATAGAAGTGTTAAATTTAATCATTTCACCATGATCGAAAATTGTATCGTTGTATCATGATACCGATTACACAATATGCAAAAAAACATTTTCTTCTTCGTAGATTGTAGATACAAATGTCGAAAATTTTACAAATCTTTATTATTCTAAGGGAAATTAAATATTTGAACGAGCCTTTTTGAGAAGTATTTATAGGTGGAAGAGAATATTGTTTAAATTAGTTCAAAATGTCTGAAAATTGATTACGTTTTATAGTTTTTAATGACTTTCTAATGCAGAACTCGAAGCTGTGTTATAATTATAAGTGTAGTACCTATATTAATGTAAACTTAAAATAAATGAAAAAAATAAATAATCATTTAACACGTTAACGGCCATCGGGATTTTGGTATATTTGTCCACTGGGCCAAATTTTTTTTTCATTTATTTAGCGTAATTTTGCCTTAAAATGTTAAAAAACATAATAATAAATAATTTTGGCGAGTTTTTGTACCCAAATTTCCAAAAATTTGAAAGCGGTCCATAGGGACTGGCACAACTTGCTCAAAAAATGTAAATTGTAAAATTGAAAAATTGTTATGTCCCACCTACTCTACTGAGCCGAGCGGTCTTCTCCATGTTATTAAACATACAGCATAAACGGGTCCACTGGCCCAGAGCAGCATTGATAAAAATCATGATTTAAAAAAAAAATCAAATCATGATTTATTTATATAAATCTATTGATTTTTATGATTTTTTTAAAAGCGAATAACATTAATTTGGACGCGATATCCGCTCGCTCTATGAATTCTGTAATCAAGTAATAATACGCGATCAGGAGAAGATACTCGATAGGTAATTTCCGTCGACGCTTTTACAAAATTTTCCCTTTTTACAAAAGGCGAAATCCCGGGACCATCGAGCAAAATCGGACCCTTTTAAAAATTTCATATTATAATGTTAATTCATTTGAAGAATTAGTTCACTGGCGCTGCGCGCTCTTTAGCCAAACATTTTTCTCTTGAATAAACATTAATTTAACTCATTTCGTGTATAAATATCTATTATCGATTATTAATGCTAACTAATGATTTAAATCAACGATTTTTATTAAAAAAATCACTTGATTTAAATCATGATTTTAATCTTGATTAAAATCAGATGATTTAAATCGCTCAACCCTGGCCCAGAGACTAATAAATACCAAGTTTAGTACCAGCGGTCCCCAGGGACCGCCACGGCCCATCAGGACAGTACTCTGGCCGTTAACGTGTTAAGAACCATTTAGAAAGGCTTTCAGCAAAGAGATTTTTCGAAAACGTATCTACATAAGTGGGGTAAAATTAAGATGATTAATATTTCACAAAATTTTTAATTAGAAAATGAAACGAGAAAATATCAGGATAAAATACATATCTTTACAAAATTCAAAATATTTGTTCAGGTTACATCTTCTTCCCTCGTATTAATGTAGCGCGAGCGCGTATTTCATACTAAATTGCGGTATTTTCTATCCAATTTCTTTTATCAAACTTGATTTTAGTTAAATAATTCGACTAACGTATCTACCTATAATAATGTTTATGTACAACTGCATTATAAAGTACTGTTTATGACGTACTTTTGCGTGCGTAAAGTGGCTCTTTATACACTAGTGTATAATGACACTTTATTTTACTATTATTGTAAAATATCAACATATCAGTTGTCAATGTCACAATAAATATTGTCAGAATTAATTTATTATTGTCATTTATAATTTTTCTAAATAATTAAAAGGTAATTTTCGCAGTCGAACATAAAGCTTTGTATGGAACTCGTATATAATCTGACTTTATTGACTCGTCCTATTTATTAGCCTCGCTCGCAAGCTCGTTCTGCCATAAACCAGACTCGTCAATAAAGTCATAGATTATATACTTGTTGCATAAACTACTATTTTATAAAAAATACTTACTAAGTACTGAATATAAACTACACTTTTATCTAATGATTGATAAGTAATAGGTAGATATAACCTCTATTAGAAGACACTCTGTACACACAAACACACACACACATATATAACGTAAAAATGAAAAAAAGTATCTTTTATAATACCTACTCTGTGAGTATCACTGTGTCAACAAAAGATTAGTATTTTAAGTTTGTAACATTATTAACGCAAATGCAAGATGCTAAGCAAATACTGTCTCCAAATTTTGTTTTATGACTAAAAATATACAGCCGGTAGTTTTGTAGTAATTATTATAATGTACCGTATTTATCTACAACTAAAAATGACCTTGAATGATTGAATGCTTTGCGTTCGTTCATCTCTACATGTTGATGAATGATGAATAATTGTGCAATGCATTGTTAATTATTTTAAAAAACATATTTTTTACATGGGTAAATATTTATAAAACTGAGAATATAAAAAATATTTCCATCGATTCTCAAAAATGTATTTTTTATTTTTACCGTCTTTTTCTTTAGGTGAGACACCAGCTATTATTTTATTCAAATGGAATACTCAGTATACTTCTAAATATTCTGATAGATGATAGATTTCTTGGTTCCAATAATTTATATAAGAATAACTAGCTGATACCCGTGGGCTTCGCCCCACTACACATTATTATTATCTTATGACTTATGTTAACTTTTCGGAAAAAAAATTCACGCAATCTTTTATTACCTACATCTTTAAGTTCTGTATAAACTCAAAAAATCTGTATCTCGGTGGAAAAAAACGACACAAATTTTTCAAGACAAATTTTATACAAATTGCACAAAAACAAAAATCTGCAGTTGAACAAACACTAACTTTTATATATAAAAAACCCAAAAAGCTGTATCCCGGTGGAAAACAACGACAGAACTTATATGGCGCTGAAAATATGCAGATAAATGTACTTAGATTTGTATAGAACACAAAGTTTCACTATTATATGTTAAATTTATATTTAATTGCTTGTAGTGTATATAGTTAAATAAATTAAGTTAATTGTGAGGAACTTGTCATTGAGCAATGACCTCCCTCGTTCATTTTAGACGCTATAAAATTTACTTATTAATCCATATAGGATTAGATTGTAAATAAATATTTCAGAAAAAAAAATTATATGTTAGATGGCGCTGAAGACAAAATTTTCTAAATTCCAACAATTTTCATTATTATCTACTTCTGTGTTAACTTTTCAGAAAAAAAATTCACGCAATCTTTTATTACCTACATGTTTATGTTCTGTATAAACCCAAAAAATCAAATCAACTTATTTCAAGACAAATTTTATACAAATTGCACAAAAACCAAAATCTGCAATTTAAAAAACTTACCACTCGGATTAAATTTTCAGGTTATAACGTTATAATGAGCCCGACCATGATCTTCCATAAAATTTGTCAATTCTTAATTATTAGAACCACAACCCAATTTTTTATCCAAGTTTGCTAGATAAACAATTTTTATTGCACAGCCAACTACGGTGATTGAGAAAAACTCGATTATAATTGACGAAACGACTTAAGACCCCATGTGTGATACATTATCGGAAAGGGAAAGAAGAATAACTACTATCATAATTTCACAATAAACATGTCACGGTTCATAAGAAAAAACAAAGTTGGTGCTATTTTCGAAAAAAATTGAAGGTGTATAAAAATTTCAATTGCATATTTGGATTGTCCTTGAAAAAGTGCCTTAATAATGTGCAACTTTTATCGCGATATTTTTTCTACCAGCTGTGTAATTAAGTAAAAACTGAAATGCACAATTTCAGTTTTTTGTTAATATCTAGTAAGCCATGGCAGGTATGTCAAATGTGTTTATCGTATTGTATTACGCCCAAGAGTGGGTAAATTTTTTGTAATTTAACCGAAGTCGTATCTCTTCAAATAAGTGAGATCCCCATGCTTAACATTTTTATCCTGGACACCCTGTATACATATAGATATAAAGCCAATGTTAATTTATTTAATTTATTTAAGAAAAACTATCAACAATTAAATACTCAAAACACATAGGTACATGTATGGACGCTCAATCTACACGTGTGTAAAATTTCAAGTCGATATGTGCAAGGGTGTAGACGTTATAACCGAACAATGTATTAATTTGAATTTTATATAGTAGATAAAGAATACTGATAGCAACATAATTTGAATGTAAGAAAAAGTTATTACTCAAGGAAAGTAAAAAAATTGATCTAAGTAGGTATAATTTTATATGACGATAATCTACATTTTTAAAAACTGCTACATACAGGGTGTGTCACGTAGAGGGGCATCGATCTGTATATGGAAAATTAATAACAGTAGAGTTTTGAAAATTTGGTTTCCTATCTAAAATTAACGGTATTATAATTAATTACGTTTTTTTCCAATTTCCAAGGTTTTAAAAAAATAACAGTTACCCACCCTGTATAAAATAAGTTTTTCAAAACCATATTACCATATTTCTTGAACATTTCTGCGTCCACTAAAATTTGTTTTTTATTAGGTATATTTTATTTTATATTTTTAATTTTTATATTTATTTTATTTACTTATTATAGTTGTAATTCATTACGTTTTTTCCAATCTTTTCGTACAAAAACTTAGGGCCGATTTTTCGATCGATAGTTAACCTTAACTAATAGTTAATTTTCTTGGTTATCATTCTCGTAATAATAGTATCTAAGGAAATTATTTATAGTTAAGGTTAACTACCGATTGAAAAACTGGGCCTTAGAGCCAAAGAATTTCATATCTTGGTAATGACACGTTATTACTAGGACCATACAACCTTAATACTTTTATGCCTAAAATGAAGTGTAGAGTCTAAAAATTCAAAAATATACAGGGTGTTCCATTTAAAATAACAAAGTTTTCCGTAGCAGAAACGTGAAAATATTTAGTTCAAACCGGCAAGCTGAATTAGATAGGTAACCAAATTTTCAAAATTCTACTGTTATTAGTTTTCCATATACAGATCGATGGCCCTCTACGTGACACACCCTGTATATTTCCAGTACTTTTCATCAAATTCATGTATAGGTACCAGGGCATAGTACCAAAAAATAAGATTTTTTATTTCAGCTGTAATCATACCGGGTGCCCGTGTGCCCAGTGGCCGGGTGCACATAGGGATTTAACATTTTTCTGAATAGAGAAAATATTTTGGAATCAGTGGAATGAGAAATTTATTGCGAATCGAATGATATCAAAACTACATTATTTTCCTCGATTTTTATTTAAAGTTTTTTGTTTTATAAATCATATTTAAAAATATATAAAGAGCGAGCAAATAAATTTGTAATCGAGTCATCCATGACCGCGAAATCGTATGTAGTTACTTGAACTGCATTACAATAAAATGTCAGTTGAAAGCTAAAATGGTTCAAGTTATAGACATACGGATTCAAATCCATGGATGACTCGATTACAAATTTATTTGCTCGCACGATATAAATAAATGGCCAGTCATTCAAGCATTTCAATGTCCATTTTGCCCAAAAAATACAAAAGTTTTGAAACTTGGACACAAGTTTGAAAAAGCTAAAATAATATTAAATCTAAATTTGCAACCCGTTCGGATGACCGAAACATTGTCAAAAATTGAAAAAATCACAATTTGCGATAGTTTTTTGTACAAAATTGCAAAAGTTATGCAAACTAGGATAAATGTTAAGTGGCTTATTACAAATCTTCCTTTGAGTTTGCAAGTTTCAAAACTTTTGGAAATTTGTTTACGTTTTTTGCTTGAAAGACTGCCCTAATGTGATAAATTATAAATATTTCTGAAATCAGAAAAAATCAAATTCTAGTGGACTTGGTGTTTTCTTATTTACAGAAATTTCGAAATCTTTTATTAGCGTCGTTAAACCAACCTTAATCTGCATCAAACCAAATCTCATACCTAGAAAATACAATTTGAATGTTAACCTCAAATCATATAAAATGGAGAGAGAAACATATTTTGGTTATTAATAATAATACAAATAATAATGAATTATGTATAGGTAAGTTTTAGAAAATATATAATTACCGATGCATATTCTGGGTCCTTCTCCAAATGGCATCCATGTGTACGAAGGTCTTGTTCCTTTAACGTTTTCATTAAATCGTTCTGGATCAAATACTTGGGGATTTGGATAATATTCGGGATCATAATGTATACCTTTAACTGGTATTACTACCATAGTTCCCTTTTCAATTGTTAAATTATGTCCAGGTACTGAATAATCTTTGTTACATTCCCGCGCTAGAGCACCAACTGGTGCATACTTTCGTAGAGTTTCTACAAGACAAAAATTAACAATTTTCTTAAATCATTCACAAAAGGCAAACAAGTGGTAAAAAGTAGTGCTTTTTAACACGTCATGTTTTTAACACATAACGTGTTAAAAAGATTTTTTTACCATGAGTTTCATACAACATTTTTTCCAATTCATCAGTTACGAAATGTAAACATTCATAATTGCGAAAAGTTGGTCTTTTTATCACTAAACTGCTGGCCAATTGAAACGTACCAAGCGAATTTTTAGGTTGAATTTAAAGTCAAATATTTTGAAAAATAGAAAAGATATCAACATGCGGTTTTCAGGATTTCAGAGATAATTTTATTGAGAAAGCGATAGTGTTACCCGATTTTTTTACTTTGAAGTACATTACTATCTACAGGGTATGAAAGAAAGTCGTCTTTTTTTTCTCAAATTTTATAACTACCGAGATTCCACAAAATTTTGTTTATATTTTTTTGATGTATATTTTTTTAGTCCTTACTTAATGGGAAAAAAAACCTGTTTCTCAAATTTTTGATATCGCTGTTATTTTATAAGATACCGAATTTTTCCTGAAAACTTGATTTTTACTTTGTTTTTTGTCGTTCTGTGTTTTGTAAGAACCAATCTCTGTAGTTGATTATGATACCTTATGAATGGCTTTCTTATAAAAAGTACATTTTTTGTACTTTCATTAATTTATTGGTAACCAGTGGCTTATCAAAAATCGGTACGCGTTCGCTAATTGGTAATTTTTTTTAAATCATTTTTTAAGGCTATTTCCTTAATGGAATAAAATGATTGATTTAAGTGACTTATATCCTCGAAAAGGGTTTTTCACCTTTTCAAAAATTTGCTCATATTCGTGTATACCGGGTGGCCCGAAATCGTTTTACAACCCCCACCATTTTGTTACATTTAACTGTATTAATTTGAAATTTGGCATGGTTTGATTGTTGAAAGGAATAATCATTTTGATGTTTAAAACAATCTAATGATGACACTTCCGGTTTCACCGAAAGGGCCACCTACTAACTTTCAAAATTTTTTAAAAGAACCCTGTACATTTTTTTCCGCAATAATTAGATTCTACTTAAAATTACCTTTTTATCGACATATCACATGATGACATTAGCTTTCAAAATGGCAGCATAATTATTATTGCAGAAACCTGTTCAACAATATTTAATTTAATAAAAAATGCGGTATCTTTTTTACTCATTAACCAGGGACTAAAAAAATGGACATCAAAAAAATATAAAATTTTTTTTGTTGAATCTCGGTAGGTATAAAGTTTGAGAAAAAAAAAGACGACTTTCTTTTATACCCTGTAGATAGTAATGTACTTCAAAGTAAAAAAACGAGTCACACTATTATTTTCTCAATTAAACTATCTCTTGAATCCTGAAAACCTCATGTTGATATCTTTTCTCCTTTTCAAAATATTTGACTTAAAATTCAACCTAAAAATTCGCTTGGTGCGTTTCAATTGGCCAGCAGTTTAGTTATGAAAACTGACAGTATTTATGTCACTTTTCATAACTAGTGATAAAATACTGTCACTTTTCGTAACTAAATACTTATAAAAAGACCAAGTTTCGCAATTAAAATGACAGGTACAAATGTTGACATTTCGTAACCGAATTGGAAAAAAATACCTATATACAGATTGTTTGTAGTAAATGGACCTAGAGTGAAAATAGCTATTCATGCAGTAAATTGCAAAAAGACATTGATTTTGCAACGTATTGCATTCAACATTTTTTGTGACCGCTTTTTATGACAGACTTTATTTTCAAGAATAATAATCTTAATCGAACATTAAAATTGGACAGTACGTGCGTATAGGCAGACGTTAGGCTGCTATTCTTTTTTAAATGTTAATTCCCATTCTGGTTGCTAAATGACGCCCTTTTAAACACTAGTGCTTAAAAGTGTCACTTTTACGCACTAGTGCGTAATAAATCAGAATTCTTTCAAGTCAAGTGAAGCTCAAAAATTTTAGTATTTTTGTGGTGGTCGTAGAAAAAGTATAGTATGCAATTCGTTTTATAAACTTCTCTAGAAACTTGATTATTAAACACTCGCTCCGCACGCTTCGCTCGTGCCTAATAAATCTCGTTACTAAAATGCCGTTTATAAAACTTGTAGCATAATATACTATTTTGTCGTGCCGCTCCTTAAATCTACTCGAAAAAATTCAAAATGAATAAAAATCAACATTTTTAAATTTGAATCGAATGTTAAGCGGTGCCCCACGCGGCTTTTTTGCATTTGAATAACATTGAGTTTTGGCACGTTCCAGGTTTTTATTTTCTACAAAAAGCACAAGTGTTTTGAAAAATCGGTTAAGTAATTACGTTATCGAGAATAATTATTATTGCTAAAAATTTTATTTTACTACAGAACAAAAATTATAAATTGATTGAGTAACATTAACAACAGCAACTACAGAATACTGGTGTATTGTATTGAAAAGGGTTTTATATAAAGCAAAGAACAATTAGGTATTTAATATGATGATCGAAGTAGAGTCTTCTTTTTATCTATAAGTTGGTCCGCAAATTTGTGCACGTAACTTCTCCCTCCTTACGACGAAAATATAAGGCTTCATGATTTATTTTCGGTGGTTGAATTTGTCGGGGTGATATTTTCTAATTTTATATTTACTTATTTTTCCTTGGAGGTACTTTTCTTGTATATTTTCCAGGTCACAAGGATGACAATTCCAATAATTAACAATATTGTTGTGGTACTTGCAAAAAGGACATTTCTGATTCTGGGACTTGAAACAATTTAACCTTTTCTTGTAAACTAGGGACTTGTTGTAAATCAATGGATTGTAGTTTGATAGGTTTTTCTTCTATACTCATAGGGCTATGGTTGTTTATTCTTATTTCTGGTAGTTTGAGGGATTTTCCTACCATTTGTTCTTCTCTATTTATAAATTGGAAGTCATTAATTTTAACTTCACAGTTGATTGGAACTTTGATTAGACTTGGTCTTGTGATGATTTCGTTTTCTTCATCGTGGCATTACTTATACTGGGTGTCCCAAAATTAGCCTGCTAAAATGTACCAGCTGATTCTACGTTGAAAAATAATGCAAAAAGTTTCAATAAATATAGGTTGAAAAATGCTTCCTAAGGAGGCTACAGCCTCCCGAAAAGGGGACCCCAAAGAGGAGTTTTCTGTAATATCTTTGCAACTGTTTGAAGTAGATTCATGAAATTTGGTGAATTTGAAGTTTTTATAATTTGCCACATATTTCTTTTTCCAATTTTCAGAAATTTTGCCAGAGGCGTCACATACAGGGTTGGTGTTGGATATATTATGCCCAATATTTTTTGTGAGGATAACTATTAAATTTTTTATATCAAATTTTGAAACTTGGTTTATTTTTACACAAAAAATGTAGTCTCAGCAGATCTTTGTATCTTGAACCGTTTTCGAGTAAAATCGTGTTGAAAAAATCACTTCCATCAAAACTACACTAATAAAAATAATCACAAAACTAAAATTTATCAAAAGTAGACAATGGATTAAAATTTATAGGTATTTATTACTTCGTTTAGCATTTCTTAGTCAAATATTAATAATAATAACCAAATTCCAAAGTCAAAGGTTTTTTTCAATTTTGTGATTATTTTTATTAGTGTAGTTTTTATGGACGTGACTTCTTCAAAACGATTTTATTCGAAAACGGTTCAAGATTCAAAGATCGACTGAGACGACCTTTTTTGTGTAAAAATAAACCAAGTTTCATAATTTGATATAAAAAATTTAAAAATTATCTATACAAAAAATATGGGGCATAATTTACCCAGCATCCACCCTGCATGTGACGCCCCTGGCAAAATTTCTAAAATTTGGAAAAATAAATATAAAGCAAATTATAAAAGCCTAAAACTACCATATTTCATGAATCTACCTCAAATAGTTGCAGAGATATTACAGAAAACTCCTCTTTGGGGGCCTCCCTTTCGGGGGGCTGTAGCTCCATTAGGAAACATTTTCATCCTATATTTATTAAAACTTCTTGTATTATTTTTGAACGTAGAATCAGCTGGTACATTTTGGCAGGCTAATTTTGGGACACCCTGTATATTTCAAGGTTGTACATGTAGGTATTGCTATTATATATTTTCTTGATATTGCGTATATGATGGAGTTTGCAATTTGTATTTTTACGATTTCACAATTTCGGCCTTCTGCTTCTTTAATAAGATTCAAGATACAGTTGTCTGGTTGTGAGAATAAATTGTTTGGCATATTATGTGGATGTCTTTAATGGAAGAGCATTCTTCGTTTCCAAATAATAATTGTTGTACATTTTTACCAAGTATTAGGTAAGGGTGATTTGGGATAATTATGGGTTGATTTATTAGCCATTGGAAGAAGATGGAATATTTCGAGATTTTCTTTTAAGAAAATCGGTAAGTGTATTGCAAACATAACTTTGTCTTGTGACAGATCAACTTATAATCCATGTAATTGGTAATTATATTTTTAAAATTCAAAATTTTATCTCTGTTATAAATATTCAATTTGTCCCAATTCTTTAGCGGAAATTACTGTGCTGTGCAAGGTATTTAATTTTACAAATATTACTGCATTTTCTAAATTATCCAGGAAAGTAATTAAGTTTTGACAATTAAGAATGACTTGATCTAAACTATTTTGTGCTTCTAAGTATGATATGTCGTTTATTGTTTTATTTACAATTTGCTCAAAATACCTTAATCTTTTCCTTATCAACTCCTGATTTGTATCTAAAAAAATTAAGCATTTGAATTAAATTATTAAGGTAACACTACTTCCGGTTGTACTTTATTTCAATAATAATTGTGAATTGTGTTTAACTAAGAATGATCTGGTTTAAGTATTTTTCTACTGCCTTGTTTGAAGGAGGAATTTTTGGGCTGCAGCATTGTACCTTGTACCGTGAATGTTGTTTTACCTATTTATAATTTTATAAATATAATTTTAACAGAATTTGTAATTGTGACTTGTGTAAATGTAATATATAGCACCATTAAATTATCTAGGTATTTATCTATCTATCTATCAAGTAGGCTATTACTATAGATATTTGAAAGATGAAAGTTGACATTTACAAAAATCAGTGGTGTAATGAAAAATTTTCCTCTCTAGAGAGGAAAGTAAAAAATTGATAGTCAGAGTTGCCACATTTGCGGACTCTTCAATGTCCTTGCCTACATCACTACTATTTTCTTCGTCAATGCATTCCATTTTTACTAAATCCTTTTCTAAAATATTAGACAAATAAAAACCTTTTAATTTAAATCACAAGTTGACAGCGATTGCAGGAAAGTTTAATTATTTTCTGTTTGGGGCGTTTCTAAAGATACGATCAAACTTACCTACTAATTTTTCTTGAAAAATTCCTAACTTTTTTAGTAAATATAAGTTTAGCATATTTCGGAATAAGGCAGTAGACCAAATAGTATTCTATACACCATTCAAGAAGAAAGTGACTTTTCCACTCTCGTAGAATTATAACCCTCTTCTATCGTCTCGGGCTACAACTTTTCTACTCAGTGGAAAAATGTCACTTTTTTCTCTTATACAGGCTGTTTCAAATTCGCTTCTCAATACAGGGATCTCAGAAACGGTAAGAGCTACAGCTTTGGTTAAATTGGGGCAAAGTTGCGTAATATGGTGGCCAATAATAAGCCGTTTAGAAATCGAAAATATCTTTTGTAGTTCTGGAGATTTTTTGAAAAAACCAAATTTTTGCCTTTTCGTTTTTATTTTTTTCTGCTCTTATTTTTCAAGATATCGAAAAACCAAAAACACTTTGCCATGGACACTTTTTGTGCTTTATAAAATGACGTTAAAATTTTTCTCATGCGACGTTTCGTTTTTCCGCTGACGTCATCAACTCAATTTTTTTAAATACCGCCCTGTTTTTTTTTTCATCGTTTTAACTAGCATTTTTTATGCTCTATGAAATGGCGTTTAAATTTTTTCCATATGACGTTTCGTTCTTGTGTAATCATCGGATCATTTTTTTAATGCCTACGGCACTGGATTATTTTTACAATTTCATCAGTATTTTTTTTCATTGTACAGCCCATCATCAGTATTGACGATTTCATAAGTGTTTATTTCATAAAATTATTTAAAAAAATTACTTCCATTGTTCTTATTATTACTACTAACAATAAATAATAGGTTAGTTTGATTTATTATAAAAGAACATTTATTATTATTAAAGTTTACCAAAATGTGTGGATATGAGGAAGTGAAGAAAAATACTGATGAAATTGTAAAAAAAATCCAGGACCGTATTTAAAAAATGATCTGAAGATGATTGCACAAGAACGAAACGTCGTATGGAAAAAATATAAACACCATTTTCTAGAACACAAAAAATGCTACTTAAAACGACAAAAAAAGATACAGGGCCGTATTTAAAAAAATGGAGTTGATGACGTCAGCGGAAAAACGAAACGTCACATGAGGAAAATTTTAACGTCATTTTATAAAGCACAAAAAGTGTCCACGACAAAGTGCTTTTAGTTTTTCGATATCTTGAAAAATAAGAGCAGAAAAAAATAAAAACGAAAAGGCAAAAATTTGTTTTTTTCAAAAAATCTCCAGAACTACAAAAGATATTTTCGATTTCTCAACGGCTTATTATTGGCCACCATATTACGCAACTTTGCCCCAATTTAACCAAAGCTGTATCTCTTACCGTTTCTGAGATCCCTGTAGTGAGAAGCGAATTTGAAACAGCCTGTATAGTGTAATTTATTTATCATTTCTCTATTTCATTTATTTTAAATAATTTTCAAGAAAAAAAATCACTGTTTTGCATACAACTCTTCTATATTTATGTCTTCTAAGTCTAAGTACAAACTAGTAACTAAATATAATTTGTAATATCACTACACATTCTGATGCAGCATCAACTAAAACTCTCACAAGTTTGCACTACCCCCTTGCGCTAATTAAGTAACCGTTCACTCATGTTACTCCCAGTTTGTTGAACCAAATTGTACAACGCACCGTTCTTATTTTGTAACAATTTATAAGGCTCATCAAATTCTACCACAACCCCTTTATCCAGTACCAAAATTCTATCGGAATCCATAACCGTAGGTAATCTATGAGCAATTGTTAAAACCGTACAGCTTTCGAATTTACTTCTTATAGTCGTTTGAATTAAACTATCAGTTTGTGGATCTACGTTCGCCGTTGCTTCGTCTAGTAAAAGCATTTTATTTTTTTTTATAATAGCTCTCGCCAGGCAGACTAATTGCTTTTGTCCTACGCTGAAGTTGGAGCCTCCTTCTGAAATTCTTGTATCTAAAGCTCCTGGCATATCTTGAATTGTAGGTTTTAGTTCAACTTGTTCTAGCGCGTCCCATATATCTTCATCTTTGTATTCCTCGAATGGGTCTAAGTTCTTTCGTAAAGTTCCTGAGAATAGCACTGGCTCTTGAGGGATAATCGAAATTTTTGAGCGGAGTTGTTGGAGAGAAATTGTCTTTGTGTCAATATCGTCGATGATAATTTTGCCTTCAACTTTGGCTAGTCTAAATAAAGTTGTGATTAACGAGGATTTTCCGGCGCCAGTTCTGCCGACGATTCCAATTTTTTCCTTGGATTTTATTGAAAAACTTAAGTTGTGCAAGACATACGGATCAAATTCGGAGTATTTCAACGAAACTGAATCGAAGTTTATTTGGCCATGGTTGGGCCAGTTTTTTAGATCTCTCCTAGGTTTCACATCCTCTTCCCATTCCAACTGGGAATACTCCACAACTCTTTCAACTGAAGTCATTTGGTTTTCCAATTCACTCCATTGTCTCATACCCCATTGAATCATCCCAGTTAAGTATAGAGATTGAGTTATGGCTAATCCAACACTGCCTCCATATATTTCTAAATAAAAAAAACAAACAAGTATTAAAGACATTTTGTTCAAAATGACTTTGTTACCTCTGTCGATGAATAAGAAACTTAATGTGACGAAACCAGAGAAAATCACGCAGAAAAAATCTAATATAAACCCAAAAGCTCTGTTGATACCCAAAAACATGTAGAATGCGGAACTGTTCAAGTTTTGATGCGCATCAAATTCTTTTTTTAGAAGAGTTTGGGCACCGAAAGCTCTTATTGTTGTTAATCCTTGTAAAGTTGCTGTTACATGTGAATAAACCGGACTTTTTGCTGAAATGCACAAGATATGTGAAACGAAACCCCATTATATTTATTAGTACAAACTTGTGCCTTCCATTCTCTTAATACTTCTACTACTAGCTAAGAATACCACTCTAAAAAGATAGAATAAAATGACGACAATGACTGTAGGAATCAATATCCATAAATTGACGGAAATTACGACTAAAACAATAAATGCAGCCGTAATGAATACCTAAAAAAAATATGTATTTCTAAAGTTACTGTGGAATATTTGTAATTAACCTCCATTGTGTCCGAAATAACTAAGGGAAGTATATCGTCTATAGAACCCATATCCTTAGAAAATCTATTCAGGATTCTTCCCGATGGATTAGTATTAAAAAATCTCATCGTTGTATTAACTATATTATTAAACATATTATTGTGCAAGTGTCTTGAAGCTTTCATACAGAAAATTACAAAAGATATGTAAGATGAAAGAGAAATAACAATAAGCAGGAAAATGATAGTAGTGTAGATATAGATATAGTGTTCACTTGTCCAAAGGGTATAGTCAAAAATATTTATTGTAAAATTATTAATCATCTGTGATGTTTTGTTATGTTCCAAGTTATTTACCCTAAAAAGGTTATAGATTAAAAAAAATAAAGAATTTATTTACAACTTACCAGAAAGTAACAAAATAGTCACCAGAGGTACCTACAGCCTGTGTTAGTATGTAAGCAAAGATAATCAATGCTCCTCCTAAACGACCTCCGGCTTTAAAGTACTCCCCGTAAATCTTCTTGTTAACATTCCCCAATTTCTTCTGCTCCAAAACTTCTTCCGGCTCCTCAACAGAAATGAGTCGTTTAAATTCTATGGACTTTTCTTCTAAAACATCATTAGTTTCTTCCTCGTCATCTCCATGATCTAAGTACTGTGAAAAATCTGTACCACTGTCTTGTATCTGTTTGTAAGTACCATTTAAAACGATTTGTCCGCGGTCAATCAAGAAAATCTTGTGGGCTTCCCGAAGATATTGCAGTTGATGTGTGACCAATATTACGCATTTATCTCTGAGATAAGTTGATATGCATTCGTCGAAGAGTTGCTTTCCAACTTGGGTATCCACAGCAGAAAGTGGATCATCCAACAAATAAATATCAGCGTCTTTATAGACGGCTCTTGCAAGATTTATGCGTGCTTTTTGTCCACCACTCAACATTACCCCCTTTTCACCTACCAAAGTTTTATCACCGTATGGAAACAATGCGAAATCAGGATTCAAAGCACAAACTCTGACGACTTGTTGGTACTTGTCTCGGTTCATTTTCTGTCCAAACAAAATATTCTGTCTTATACTCCCAGAGAACAACCAGGGTTCCTGCGAGGCATACGATACTGTTCCTTCTATTTTAACACTTCCAGAAACCAAAAAAAGCTCCTTGAGGATAAGGTTTAACAAGCTGGATTTTCCACTACCTACTGGTCCAACAATTGCAACTAATTGACCAGAAGTAACATAGAAATCCACGTTATCTAAAGTGTTTTCCGTGGAAGAGTTAATCCATTTCGCTGAAGCTCCTTTAATTAACACACCAACACCCTTTGAATTTTCCCTAGATTTGTCAGGTTCAGATATTTCATCAAGTAGTAGAAATTTTGTTAGTCTTCCAATAGAAATTCGAACTTCGGCAATAGTTTTAAAGGCATCAGGTAAATGCGCTGTAATAGATCTTTGTAATACGTTGTAAAATGCTGTTACGACAAATACGTAGTAAGCAGTGAGGTAGTTGCCCACTAGGACATAGATTACAATGCAGATAAAAATGGCCATTCGAGTGATAAACATTTCGAAACCTATTTTGGTGGCATCGATGTATGCAGATTGCTGGATTTGTTTAATTTCACGCCTGTAGAAATAATAGGAGGTTATAAAGATTCTTTGTTTTTATTATGATGAAAAAATAAGGTAAGATCACAAACAAAAATTATAAACGCAAGGAAACGGAGAACTATTTTATAGAAAATTATAGAAATTGTGGATACTTTTAATTTTGTTCCGTATTAACGTTTTCGCTGCACATATACTTACTTTCTTGCTATTTCAACTAGTTTTGCAAATGGTTTTTCCCAGGTATACATTTTAATTACTTGAATCCCAGAGATAATTTCATTCATCAAACGAATTCTTTCATCGGTTCTTATTGCTATTTTAGAGCGACAATTTGAAGCTAATTTTCCCATGTACACTAAAATAAAAACATTATTTAGATAAAAAACAGTAAATAAATAATATTCTCATTAATAGTATCAAGCGATCAAATAAATTTGTAATCGAGTCATCCATGGATTTGAATCCGTGTATCTTTAACTTGAACCATTTTAGCTTTCAACTGACATTTTATTGTAATGCAGTTCAAGTAACTACATACGATTTTGGATTCATGGATGACTTGATTACAAATTTATTTGATCGGTCTATATCCTAGAAGAATTGTTACAGTCTCGTTTCGACGTTTCAGACTCGGCTCCTTCGTCGCCTCGTCCGCAACATCTTACTCGACCGTAAAATTCCATTTCCAGGGCGTATAACGTAATGTGTTTTATTTCATGCTATATTTTATAATTTAAATAAAAATTACTCGTAATAAATAAAAATCAAGCGAAAAATCTGGTAGACTTTGTAACAGACAATTTACTTAGCAACCATTCAACGGTTTGTTTATATTGAAAATTAAAATGTGCGAACAAAATTATTGCAATTATTCAAAGGAAATTTTACGAAAATCAAAAGAAGCCAAAGAAACACTTCTTCCTACAAAATTCGGAGACCGGTACAAAAAAGAATTTTGTATTTTTAATGAATGGAAATCAATTAATAATGTACAGGGTGTCCCATTTTCGACACTTTTAGGGCGTATTGGCGTTATTATCAAAAATAGAGTGTTGCGGTTTTCACATTCCTTTCCTACTTTTTTACGAAACGAAAGATTCCGGGGTCAAATTTGTCATGGTTCTCTTAGTTTTTAATCTACAGAGTGATTCTGAAAATCTTTGTTCTTTAGACACCCTTCTTATTTCCGTTATGCGTCTACTTATCAAAAAGGTGAAAACTGATCTTGATAGAGTTTTTTACGTAGAATTCAGTGGCAGTTTTTGTGTAAAAGGTTTAGTTTTAGAGATATTGCCCAAACTTATATTTTTTTTAAATGGGACACCCTATATATTATCTTTTATATTGATTAAGCAAAATTTGGGCTTTCCAAAAATATACAATACTTAATATTTATTTTGAAAAACAAACTCAAAATTCGATATTTTTAATAATTTTCTTTATTTATAACCATGGCTAATTTTTTAGAAACAAATGCAAAATTTTCACAATGCGTAATTATTCTAAAGCTAAACACTTCAAAAGATAATTTTAATGCATTGTATAAAACATACCAACAATATAATACTTCTCATAATTATCATAAACGGCCATTGTAATAAAAAATTAAAAGTAAAATAAAAAAACCTACGTAACAAAAATATTTCATCAATCATGGAAATCTGTCAAATTTTGCATTTGTTTCCATTTGCATTTGATCCCGGAATCTTTTGTTTCGTAAAAAAGTAGGACAGGAAGGTGAAAACCGCAACACTCTATCTTTGATAATAACGCCAATATCCCCGAAAAGTGTCGAAAATAGGACACCCTGTACAGAAAGTTTATGAGGAAGTTATGCTGGCTTATTTGCTAGATTTGGTAAGTGTTTGAACATTTATAGCAATTTATGAAGCTTTTATTAAATACTAAGTATCGCCATTACGTGTACTTATAGCAGTTTTTTTCCGATTGTAGTCGAAGAAATACTCCAGCGCATCATTATGGTCTAAATATATTATGGTGAAATCTATGTTGCTTTTATTATTTTTTTGTTGATATATTGTTGTATTTTATTGTTCTGTTGGTGTAATCGTAGTTTTAATAAAGTTTATAGGTACATATGTAACACTGGGTGTAATGTGTGTCCGGTAAAATTTTTTTTCTACGAAAATGCGGAATAACGTTTTTTCTGACAAGATAATCGAACTTGAAAGTAGGCTTTTGAAAAACTAGTACGGAAAATTAGTGTGGAAATTTTTTTCCGCACACATTTTTTAAACTTTCCGCACGCAAACAAAATCATAAAGAAGTACTTACATTTAGTTATAATTGTAACATTTATTTAATATCTAACAACCGGAGGAGTGCACATTAGTTCATCGCTTTCGTTTTAGTTTTGAAACTCCATGTTTATATTCACGTAATTTGATCTCAAAATCAAAATTATTTCGATGACAGGACACAATTTATAAACTGTCAACAGCTATGAGCTTTTAGTTCTATGACAACAAACTCACTTGATGTTTTTTTTTAATTAGAAAAAGTTTTACAAATAATTTTATTTTTTACGAATTCCACGTTTTCGTAAAAAAAATCGTGTGTAACACGCTTGCGGAAATGGCCCATGACAATACTCGTGTGATTGCAGCACTCGCTATCGCTCGCGTTGCATGTTTCACACTCGTATTGTCATGATGCGTTTTCCGCACTTGTATTACAATATACTATTTACTGTCATACTCGACTGTAAAACCGAATTTTCCGGACTGAAAAATTTTACGTAAAACTGACAAATGTGACACAGCATGATATAAAATAATTTTTTGATATAAAAAATACAATATGGATAGTTTCAAATAAAAATTCAAATATTGGCGGATTATTACAAGTTTTTCTTTCTGTCCACCATAAATAATGTGTACAGGGTGTCCCATTTTCGACACTTTTAGGGGGTATTGGCGTTATTATGAAAGATAGAGTGTTGCGGTTTTCACCTTCCTGTCCTACTTTTTTACGAAACGAAAGATTCCGTGGTCAAATTTGTCATGGCTCTCTTAGTTTTTAATCTACAGAGTGATTCTGAAAATCTTTGTTTTTTAGACACCCCTCGTATTTACGTTATGCGTCTACTTATCAAAAAGGTGAAAATTGATCTTGATAGAGTTTTTTACGTAGAATTCAGTGGCGTAGGTAGTTTTTGTGTAAAGGGTTTAGTTTTTGAGATATTGCCCAAACTTATGTTTTTTTAAATGGGACACCCTATATATTACTTTTTATATTGATTAAGCAAAATTTGGGCTTTCCAAAAATATATAATACTTAATATTTATTTTGAAAACATGCTCAAAATTCGATATTTTTACTAATTTTCTTTATTTATAACAGTAGGCCATGGCTAATTTTTTAAAAACAAATCCAAAATTTTCACAATGAGTAATTATTTTAAAGCTAAACACTTCAAAAGATAATTTTAATGCATTGTATAAAACATACCAACAATATAATACTTCTCATAATTATCGTAAATGGCCATTGTAATAAAAAATTAAAAGTAAAATAAAAACTCCTACGTAACAAAAATATTTCATCAATAATGGAAATCTGACAAATCTGTCAAATTTTGCATTTGTTTCTAATAAACTAGCCATGGCCTACTGTTATAAATAAAGTAAATTATTAAAAATATCGAATTTTGAGCTTGTTTTTCAAAATAAATATTAAGTATTATATATTTTTGGAAAGCTCAAATTTTGCTTAATCAATATAAAAAATAATATATAGGGTGTCCCATTTAAAAAAACATAAGTTTGGGCAATATCTCAAAAAGTAAACCTTTTACACAAAAACTGTCTACGCCACTGAATTCTACGTAAAAAATTCTATCAAGATCAGTTTTCACTTTTTTGATAAGTAGACGCATAACGGAAATACGAGGGGTGTCTAAAAAACAAAGATTTTCAGAATCACTCTGTAGATTAAAAACTAAGAGAGCCATGACAAATTTGACCCCGGAATCTTTCGTTTCGTGAAAAAGTAGGAGAGGAAGGTGAAAACCGCAACACTCTATCTTTGATAATAACGCCAATACCCCCTAAAAGTGTCGAAAATGGGACACCCTGTACTTAAAAAAGATACAGGGCGAACAAAAAACATAACTTTTAACACCCTGAAGAATATTGGTAATTATACTCAGTCGTATGATATAGTGAGTACTTATAGTGATATAGAATGCGTTGTATAAAAAACTTACCTTGTATAGGAATGTATGAAATAAATATAATAATCCCAATTAGCGAATAAATCCCCACAACACTGTACAAAACATATGTAATAACACCAATCTGAAGTGGCGCCAACCAAATCAAATGCATATTTAACATGAATCTATCAAATCGATTTACATCGTTTGATAACAAATTAACAATTTGGCCTATCGTCGTCTCCCCCAATGATTTCTGATTTAATTTCAATGATTTTCGATAGATTAATGCACAACATGCTACTCGCATTTTCATTCCGGTATGCATACTTCGCATCACGTATCCATGACCCAGTATAACATTTACAAAAGATGCGATTACTATACAAGATGCGTAGAAATATGCCATGGATTTGGAGATGCTGGTTTGATTTGGTTCATAGTATTGCATTAGTTTGCCCAGACATAAAGGCTGTGATAATCTAAAAGAAAAAAAATTCTCTAATTAAAATCAAGGGAAATCAATACTATACCTACTATGAAATTTCTCATTATTTTCAAAATTCATTTGTTCAACTTTCAATCTTTATTTTATCTCAAATAGCACATTTTTTCATACCTACTTGCAAATAAATTCTTCTATAAAAAGCACAAAACCCTGCATAAGAATACTAAAAGCATGAATCCTCCATAGTGCTTTGGCAAGTGATGGATTTCTCTTAGTATTCTTTTCTTTCATCCAATTTTCTTCTAATTTATCACCAAGTCTGGTGGATTCATGTTCGTTTAAAGCAGGATAAATATCGCTCTCTGTCAGTTCCTTTTTCAAACCTTTTCTGAAAATGGGCGCCGTCCAACTGGAATAAAATATTGTTATACTATTTTCAATACTGTATCATTTTGACTTACTAAAAAAAAGTCTTCGATACCCAGTTGGCATGTTCTTTGGGATGTGGAATGATAAGAATTTTTTTGGTTGGTTGATGGTTTTCGTTCATTGTGAAAATCTTTCTAAAATCTGAAATTGTGTTGATTTCATCAGGAACCGTTCTAGTTAAAGCGAATTAATGAAAAATTTTAGAAAAAAAAACATCTGTGTTCTTTGTAGTGCATTTTGTTTATATGTATAGGCTGATTTAAAGAGCACACACCTATGAAGAAAATTATAATAACTAGAGAGGACAATATATTTTTTTTCCATGTTTAATTTAAGAGGTTGTATGGGTAACTTTTGAAATTCAAGGAAAAGGAAAACATTCATTTGTTATTCACGAAAGTATGAAACGAGAAAATATTAGGATACAATTTTGCTGCAAAATCCAAAATATTTGTTTCAGATTGCATCAGCTCTTCTTCCCCATATTATTGTAGCGCGAGCTCGTATTTTATACTAAATTGCGCTATTTTCTATCCAGTTTCTTTTATCAAACTGATTTTTGTTAATTTAATTCGAACAACTTAATCTATAGAATTGTTTTTATAAAAAATACTCACTTACAACTGAATATAAACTGCACTTTTAACTTATGATTGATAATTATAGGTTTTTATACCCTTTATTAGAAGACACTGTAGGTACACAAATATATTTATAATGTTAAAAATGAAAAATGTATCTTTTATAATGTTTTGTGAGTAATCACTGCCAACAATAGATTAGTATTTTACGTTTGTAACAGAATTAAGCATTATTTATTCAAATTATTTTAAACAATAAATGCAAATGTGCTAAGTAAATATTGCCTCTAATTGTAAGTTATGTTTATGATTAAAAATATTACAGCTGGTAGTTCTGTAGTAATTATTACAATTTATTTATCTGTAACTAAAAATTGACCTTGAATGTTTTGCGTTTGTTCATCTCTACTGTGTTGATGAATAATGAATAATTGTGCAGTGCATTGTTAATTATTTAACAAAAACCAAATATTCATATGGGGAAATATAATTTACAGTAGGTAGAATAAAAAAATGTTTCTATCATTACACATTATACGTAGAGTAGCCGAAACATTCTTGAAACTACAAGTTTTACGGCTAGATAAATAGAGCTGACGTAGACTTAAGAAGTAGTTCTGATTGTACTAGAACCTTATTCCCAAATTTGGAGAAACATATTAAGTGTTTTCTAGATTTTAGAATGTTTTATACAGGGTGTCCGGAAATTAGGAGCAAAAAACTCGGGGAGTGATTCTACTCGAGGTACTGACAAGTACCTATAACATTTTTCCGAAAGCTCATTAATATTGGGGTTACAAGGCCCCAAAATTTTTTTTTTATCTCAATTTTTTCCAATAACTTTTTTCCTAAATTTTGATGATTCCCGATTGAAGAGCATCGAAAAATCTTCAAAAAAGATCCTCTTGTTGAGTAACGATAAAACGAGTAGTTTTCGAGAAAAACGCGCTTCTGTTTAATCTTCAAAATGAGCTGTAGTTAAGTAGTTGGTATTCATTTAATGCAAGCAACTTTTTTTAAGGCGTTTTTCTCGAAAACGACTCGTTTTATCGTGATGCAGCAAGAGGATCTTTTTGAAGATTTTTCGATGCTCTTCAATTGGGCGTCATCAAATTTTAGAAAAAGTGCCTAACAAAAAAGTTCTGGGTCTTTATCCGAAGGTCAACGTCAGTTTCGACTCTTTGACACTGGGGATTTACCTCAAATTTGGTGTAAGAATACAAATAAACATTAGTGATAAGAGTGCCAAATTTGAACCGAATCGGTACACTAGAAAAAAAGTTACTGGAAAAAATTGATTTAAAAAAACAGTCTTTAAGGCCATGTAACTCTAATATTAATGAGCTTTCGGAAAAATGTTATAGGAACTTGTCACATTAATTTATCAAGTAGAATCACCCCCCCGAGTTTTTTGCTCCTAATTTCCGGACACCCTGTATTTTAATATAAATTTGTAGATCTTTTATGATAGGTGTCATAAAAAATATTCATGATTTTTCTATTTCATTTATTTTAAATAATTTTCAAGAAAATAAAATAAATCACAGTTTTACATCAAGTGCCTACAACTCTGTATATTTAAGTGTTCTAAGTGTAAGTACAAACTAAAATCTAAATATAATATCGTCGTTTTTCTCTAACCTCCGCTGGAGAATTTTTTGCCAAATTACCGCTACTGAATGATGTATTTCAGGCCCTAGTGTCCCTGTAATATCATTACACATTCTGATGCAGGATCAACTAAAATTCTCACAAGTTTGCACTACCCCCTTGCGCTAAATTAAGTAACTGTTCACCCATGTTACTCCCAGTTTGTTGAACCAAATTGTACAACGCACCGTTCTTATTCTGTAATAATTTATAAGGCTCGTCAAATTCCACTACAACCCCTTTATCCAGTACCAAAATTCTATCGGAATCCATAACCGTAGGTAATCTATGAGCAATTGTTAAAACCGTACAGCTTTCGAATTTACTTCTTATGGTCGTCTGAATTAAACTATCAGTTTGTGGATCCACGTTCGCCGTTGCTTCGTCTAGTAAAAGAATCTTATTTTTCCTTATAATAGCCCTCGCCAGGCAGACTAACTGCTTTTGTCCTACGCTAAAATTCGAGCCTCCTTCTGAGATTCGTGTATCTAAAGCTCCTGGCATATCTTGAATTGTAGGTTTTAATTCAACTTGTTCTAGCGCGTTCCATAAGTCTTCATCTTTGTATTCCTCGAATGGGTCTAAGTTCTTTCGTAAAGTTCCTGAGAATAGCACTGGTTCTTGAGGGATAATCGAAATTTTTGAGCGGAGTTGTTGGAGAGAAATTGTCTTTGTATCGATTTCGTCGATGATAATTTTGCCTTCAACTTTGGCTAATCTAAATAACGCTGTAATTAACGAGGATTTTCCTGCGCCAGTTCTGCCGACGATTCCAATTTTCTCCTTGGATTTTATTGTAAAACTCAAGTTGTGCAAGACATACGGATCAAATTCGGAGTATTTCAACGAAACTGAATCGAATTTTATTTGACCTACGCTGGGCCAGTTCTTTAAATCTTCTTTAGGTTTCACATCCTCTTCCCGTTCTAACTGGGAATACTCCACAACTCTTTCAACTGAAGTCATTTGGTTTTCCATTTCGCTCCATTGTGTCATACCCCATTGAATCATCCCTGTTAAGTACAGGGATTGAGTTATAGCTAATCCAACGTTACCCCCATATATTTCTAAGAAAAAAAAAAAAACAAATAATTAAAGAAATTTTGGTAAAAATAACTGTGTTACCTTTGTCGATGAATAAGAAGCTTAATGTGACGAAACCCGTGAAAATCACGCAGTGGAAATCTAGTATAAACCCAAAAGCTCTTGTGATACCCAAGTACATGTAGAATGCGGAGCTGTTTAAGTTTTGATGTACATCAAACTCTTTTTTTAGAAGAGTTTGGGCACCGAAAGCTCTTATTGTTGTTAATCCTTGTAAGGTTGCTGTTACATGTGAATAAACCGGACTTTTTGCTGAAATATATAATAATAATTAAATAAACCAATATCATATCTAAATTTATTAATCATACTTGTGCCTTCCATTCTTTTAATACTTCTACTACTAGCTAAGAATATTACTCTTATAAGATAGAACAAAATGAAGATGATCACTGTAGGAATTAGTATCCATGAATTGATTAAGATTACGACCAAAATAACAAATGCAGTAGAAATGAATATCTAAAAATATATGTGTATAAATATTTCTAAAGTAAATTGTAAAATATTTGAGTTTAACCTCCACTGTATCGAAAATAATTGCGGGAAGCGTCTCATCTATAGACCCCATATCTTTAGAAAATCTATTTAAGATTCTTCCCGATGGATTAGTGTTAAAAAATCTCATCGTTGTGTTAACTATATTATTAAACATGTTATTGTGCAAGTGTCTTGAAGCTTTCATGCAGACATTTATGAAAGACAAGTAAGTGGAAAACGAAATAATAATTATCAATAAAATTATCGTAGTGTAGATGTAGATATAGTAATCAGTTGTCCAAAGAGAATAGTCAAAAGTATTTCCAGTAAAATTATTTACTATTTCTGAAGATGAATTTTGTTCCAAGTTGTTTACCCTGAAAAGGTTATAATATTAAAAAAATCTTTTTTTTTGGTAACTTACCAGAAGGTAATAAAATAGTCACTAGATGTAGCTGCAGCGTGTGCTAGTATGTACGCAAAGATAATCAATACTACTCCAAAGCGACCTCCGGCTTTAATATACTCCCAATAAATTTTCTTATTAACATATCCCAATTCCTTCTGCTCCAAAAGTTCCTCTGGTTCTTCAACAGAAATACATTGCTTAAATTCTATAGAATTCTCTTCCAAAACTTCTTTAGTTTCTTGCTCGTCATCTCCATGGTCTAAGTACTGTGAAAAATCTGTACCACTGTCTTGTATCTGTTTGTAAGTACCATTTAAAACGACTTGTCCGTGGTCAATCAAGAAAATCTGGTGGGCTTCCCGAAGGTATTGCAGTTGATGCGTAACCAAAATCACGCATTTATCTCTGAGATACGTTGTAATGCACTCATCGAAAAGTTGTTTTCCAACTTGGGTGTCCACAGCAGAAAGTGGATCATCCAACAAGTAAATATCAGCGTCTTTATAGACGGCTCTAGCAAGATTTATGCGTGCTTTTTGTCCACCACTCAACATCACCCCCTTTTCACCTATCAAAGTTTTATCACCATATGGAAACAAGGCGAAATCAGGATTCAAAGCGCAAACCCTGACGACTTGTTGGTATTTGTCTTGGTTCATTGTCTGTCCAAATAAAATATTCTGTCGTATACTCCCAGAAAACAACCAGGGTTCCTGTGAGGCGTACGATACTGTTCCTTCTATTTTCACACTTCCAGAAACTAAAGGAAGCTCTTTAAGGACAACGTTTATTAAACTGGATTTTCCACTACCTACTGGTCCAACAATCGCAACTAATTGGCCGGAAGTAGCATGGAAATCCACGTTATCTAAAGTGTTTTCCGTGGATGTGTTCATCCATTTCGCTGAAGCTCCTTTAATGGACACATCAACATCCTTTAAATGCTCCCTAGCTTCTTCCGGTTTAGATATTTCATCGAGTAGCAGGAATTTTGTTAATCTTCCAATAGAAATTCGCGTTTCGGCAATACTTTGAATGGATAGAACTAAAATATTTGTTACAGTTCTTTGTAATACCATGTAAAATGCTATTAGAACAAATACGTAATAGGCATTGAGGTAGTTTCCTTTTAGGACGTAGAATAAAATACAGATAAAAATGGCAGTTCGAGTCATGAATGTATCGAAGGCTAGTTGAATGGCTTGGATGTACAAAGATTTTTGGATTTGTTTAATTTCACGTCTGTAGGAAAAAGATAGTGTTTTGTACTTACTGGTTCGGAGAATTAAATAAATTATAAATGTAGCCAGATTACTAAATAGTACAGGAACATTAGATCAAATATAAGGCAATCTGTGATAAAATTTTTGGGTCTTTCAAACCTTTTGCATTCGAAAGGGGGGTCGACCCTTAGCGTAAGAAACCACTTTTGGATAAGCCATCGCCATCTCATTTTGCGCCATCTTGAAAAGAAAAGTGAGTTTGACTTTTGAGGATAACTCGAAACTCGTCGTTTTTTTTTGAAAAAGTGATCGACAGCAATTTTATAGAGGATGAAATTTCACACATTTTTTATTTATTACATTTGTTCATATCACTTATTGTTTAAATAATATAGCAGCGCAAGGTGGAAAAAAGGGGAAAGTCGGATTTTTTCGCATTTTTATCATAGTTTTATGAATGAAACGATTACTCTTTGAATAATTAATAATAATTATTCAATTTGCAAAATAACCGGAACTGCTGAAATTAATTTCTTGGGGGTACCAGGCCAACAAATGTGGCAAAGTTTGTCTTAAGGCCGGCTTCAATAGCAGAAATTTGCCAGAAATGTAACGGCCAAAGTTGTAAAAATGATCCCAAAATTGACGACCCACCCGAAGAAGAACATCGAGGATGAAAGTCCAACTTTTCCGTAGCCATAAGCAGACCAATCACCGAAACAAATAGAAATGAATCAGAAGAGCTAGATTTAGACGATGTAAACACCGAACCTAGTGCATCAAAGAGGACGAGACACTGACAAGACAGGAATTTTGATATCAGTGGTTTAGGTCTACAGGGAAACCGCGTAAAAAAATGCTCATTCAAATCTACGTCACAAGTGGTGCGGAAGAGTTCAGTAGAAATAAATTTGATAAAAAATATGATACCACAACTATATGCGAATCTTTTGTGAAACAATTGCAGAAACCGTGAAAAAAACACCGACATACCAAGAGAGCGCTTATTTGTTTATAAATAATTAATAACAAAAATTTTTCTGCGGTAATAAGTGGCACTGGAATGTTAGATGTGTTTAGCAATGAGAATTTATCTTCGTTCGATTTTTGTTTGCGTAGAGAAAATTTTGTTAATTTGTTAATTGTTATTGCAACATTTCTTTACATAAATAATGCAAATTGCATAATTATTATTAATTATCGAAAGAGTAATCGTTTCTTTCATAAAACTATGATAAAAATGCAAAAAAATTCGATTTACCAATTTTTTACTTTGCGCTGCTATATTATTTAAACAATAAGAGATATGAAAAAATGTTATAAACAAAAAATGTGCGGAATTTCATTCTCTAAAAAATTGTTCTCGATCACTTTTTCAAAAAAAGTGACGAATTCCGAGTTATCCTCAAAAGTTCAATTCACTCTTCTTTTCAAGATGGCGGAAAATGAGACGGGGATGGCTTGTCCAAAAGTGGTTTTTACACTCAGGGTCGAACACTCCTTCGAACGCAAAAGGTTTGAAAGACCCAAAAATTTTATCACAGGGAAAGTCTAATGTTTCTGTACTAAAAATACTTGTAAAAAATATACCTACTTTCTTGCTATTTCGACTAATTTTGCAAACGGTTTTTCCCAGGTATACATTTTAATCACTTGAATTCCAGAGATAATTTCATTCATCAAACGAATCCTTTCGTCAGTTCTTAATGCTATTTTATAGCGATATTTTGATGTTAACTTTCCCATGTACGCTAAAATAAAGTTTTATGTTACAATAATTATTGTATCAAAAATAAAATTTTCGGAGAAGTGGATTAAATTAAATATTAACATTTCAGATAATTTTTAAAGTATGTTTTATTGCTTGTGAATTTAAATTATAACTCCATATGAAGAGGGGGATGCGTGGTACAGACCGGATTTTCCAATCTTACCTTGAATAGGAATGTACAAAACAAACATAGGAATTCCAATTAACGAAAAAATTCCCATAATACTGTACAAAACATACGTAATAACAATAATTTGAAGTGGCGCTAACCAAATCATATGAACTGTTAACAGTAACATATCGAATCTATTCACATCGTTTGATAACAAATTAATAATTTGACCTGTCGTTGTTTCCCTCAACGATTCCTGATTTAATTTCAATGATTTTCGATAGATTAACGAACAACATGCTACTCGCATTTTCATTCCAGAATGCATACTTCGCATCATGTATCCATGACCCAGTATAACATTTACAAAAGATGCGATTACTATACAAGATGCGTAGAAATATGCCATGGGTTTGGAGATGCTGGTTTGATTTGGTTCATAGAATTGCATTAGTTTGCCCAGGAATAGAGGTTGTGATAATCTAAAAGAAAAAAAAATTGCGGTACTAAAATATTCAAATTAAAGTCCGTTAATTTTCGCCACACGCGCACTAGAATTAATTTTGTTGAAAATATTCTATAATTCGTCTTGTCTAAAGAAGGGAAATCAATACTATACTATATAACTTTTTTTTTCATTTTCGGCAGGGGCAGGTTCTGTATTATTTTTTATACCTACTTGCAAATAAATTCTTCTATAAATATCACAAAACCCTGAGTAATAATATCAAAAGCATGAATCCTCCATAGTGGTTTGGCAAGAGATGGATCACTCTTAGTATTCTTTTCCTTCATCCAATATTCTTCCAGTTTATCACCAAGTCCAGTCGATTCATGTTCCTTTAAAACAGGGTAAAGATCGTCCTCTGTTAGTTCTTTTTTTAAACCTTCTCTGAAAATTGGCGCCGTCCAACTGGAATAAATTGTCAGATCATTTTTTCCAAATTTTTACGATGTAACTTACTAAAAAAACGTTTTTGATAACCAGTTGGCATGCTCTTGTGGATGAGGAATGATAGAGTTTTTTTTGGTTTGATGGTTTTCGTTCATTGTCCTGAAAGGGAAAAATAAATAAGTTGTTTTCATAAATATTTCCAGGTAATCACTTGAAGTCAATAAGTGAGTAAAGGTAATCAATTATTTCTAAAGTGCAGTACTATGAAGTTACAAGTTTAACAAAGTGCAACTATTTTAAACCAAATATGTTTTATTCATCCACTTTAAAATATTCATAATTTATTCCCAAGTTTCTATAGTTAATGCAGGAAATACCTATCAATTTTAAAATAGTACCTAGTAAATGTATTTCAAATTTTTGCAAAATTTTGGTTGTTACCTTAGAATGATAAAGTAGGTAACACTGAAACTTTATCTCTGACTGAGCACTACGCTGATTATTGAACACTGTTTCAGTTTATTTTATAATATTACACAATACGTAATGTACCTTGTCTTCTTCGTATACAATAAAAAATGTCTTCGAATCGTATTAATGTTTATAACCAGTTCTAAGAACCACAGAAAGATTTTTGGTTCAAATAAATTGTACTTCAGTTAATTTCAGATTTATAAGGTTTTTTACTTTTTAATTATGTGAAAAATTTCCGTGCAGGACTCTGAGGTCTACAACATTTATTAACTCCATCTTGATGTAATTTTTATTAGTCAAGGGTAAATACCTACTGGAAAATAATCAATAAAAGAACCTTACCATTTTGATCGAATTTACTGAAGATTTTCATAAATTACAAGCACAACTGTTCATAAATAGTATAAAATAGTGTTTGCACTGAAATAGTTAATAAACATTGTTTCAAGAAGTTTTTAATTCACAAAATTAAAATACAAAATTACAAATATTGTTTTAGGTTATATTGACAATTACTCCTGTATTACTTCTTCTTCCTCGCAGTGCGGTTTCAATTTAAATCATAGATTTAAATTCTGGTAACAAATCATGGATAACTTGATATTAATTTATAATTTATATCTAAGATATTTATTGTTTTAGATTCTACAGTATGTCCCCGTATCGACTTTACAAGAGGAAAAACTTTTTTATTATTAATTTTTCAAAAAAAATGCTATTTTCATAAAAGTTTTTGCTTGTTTCGAAATGGCTAATTCAATTTATACCTTTTCAAATTTCCTCTCCGTTTCAGAGATATATTGAAAAATATGAAAATATGGTGGAATTCCAAAAAATTAAAACGCGTTTCTATAGTAAAATCAATTTGTTTTGTATTGAAGAGGTTCGAAAAAGTTATGTGGAACTGGACGAGCAGAATTGTGTGCAGAGAAGGGAGGCGAATGGATTGAAAAAGTTTTTGTTTACAATTAATTGAATAAATTGTCGTTATTCTTGTTTATTTGATTGATTATATTCAATATTAGTAATTAGCAATAATGCAAACGAATTGATTTTACTATAGAAACGCATTTTAATTTTTTGGACTTACAAAAAATTTCACCATATTTTCATATTTTTTAATACAGGGTGATTTTTTTAAGGCGCCCATTAGAAAATTTTCAACTTCTAGTTGAGCTAGAGATCTGAAATTTGGAACCTAGGCATAATAGACGATTACGAGTCAAAATGAAATATTTCCAATATGGCGACACTTTCGAAAATGGTGGAAGTACGCGCCATCTTTGTTTTTTTAAATTGCAATACCTAATTTTTATTTCATATTTGGATTCGGCACTTCATTCTGAGTACAATGAACCAAGGTTGTCATTACTTATCTGTCTTAATCAATGACATATGTTAATTTTTCTCTTAAAATTTTCAGAAATAAGGGTTAATTAAAAAATTCATATCTCATGAACCGTGAAAGATATGTCAATGAATTTTTTTTAAATCTATTCTCTAAATTTCGAGAATTCTTTCTAGCAGTAACCCATGTCTGAGTGAGGTTTCCTGCGATTGCTACGATTTTTTGAACTTGCGAATCACAAAATGTTGAAAACTCAATTTTTTCAAATGGCACCTACCTATTCTTAAGTCACCATTGGATGTAAAATTGAATTTTAAGCGGAGTTATACTAGCATGTTCTATACCTAACTCGTATCGTTTTGGAATTATTTGCATTTTTTGTGTAAAAAGGTAGGTATTTATTGATTTCCACAATTTTTGAAATTCATAAGTAGGCTATAAACAAAAACAATTGTTGTTGCTATCAACAACAATAAAATAAATGTCAAAATCAGTGCCAGTTCTGTTGTTTGATATCTAACAAAAAGATCCAAATGAAATAAGAAGAGCTACCGGTGCTGCTGTACATAGACGCACAATTAAATGTTAAATTTAGAGAATCGATTAAAAAAAATTCATTAACTTATCTTTCACGGTTCATGAGATATGAATTTTTTAATTAACCCTTATTTCTGAAAATTTTGAGAGAAAAATTAACATATCTCATTGATTATGGCAGATAAGTAATAGCAACCTTGGTTCATTGTACTCAGAATGAAGTGCCGAATCCAAATATGAAATCAAAATTAGATATTGCCATTTAAAAAAACAAAGATGGCGCCTGCTTCCACCATTTTCGAAAGTGCCGCCATCTTGGAAATATTTAATTTTGACTCGTAATCGTCTATTATGCCTAGGTTCCAAATTTCAGATCCCTAGCTCAACTAGAAGTTGAAAATTTTGTAATGGGCGCTTTAAAAAAATCACCCTGTATATCTCTGAAACGGAGAGGAAATTTGAAAAGGTATAAATTGAATTAGCCATTTCGAAACAAGCAAAAACTGTTATGAAGAATGCATTTTTCTCGAAAAATTAATAATAAAACCGTTTTTCCTCTTGTAAAGTCGATCCGGGGGCATACTGTAGAATCTAGAATAAAGAATTCTTTTTCTTATTCATTGACAACCGTTTTTAATAGCGTAAATGTGTAGGTTTTAAAGGATTGCAAACTTTTTCAAAATAACTCGCTTATTTTAAATAATTATCAAAAATAGTTATTTGTATTGCTAGCCTTGAAACTAGAGTTTTGCGAGTGCGAGTAGGGTTTGCGAGCAGAGGCCGTAGGCCGAGGCCCGCAACTACGAGTACTCGCAAAACAGTTTCTAGGCGTGTAATACACAATATTTTTTGTGCCGAAGTTTATTTAAATAAATAAAATTTACAAAATATTTGTTTAAATATTTGGTATTAGGGATTTTTTTTTATTGGTAACACGCGATACTTAAAATTGACACTGACAGTAGTAGCCGAATGACAGAAATAATAATCCGTTTCTATAGAAAATACAAATTTTCTTTATGATTTCAATGATGCCAATCGATAAACTAAAAATTCCTAGTTTTTGCCGGTCTAGCCCGGCAAAACATGAGTTTCCAGCCGATTTATACGAATGCAAAATGACTAATGCCAACCTGAGGCACAAAAAGATTTTTTGTACCTACAGAATTTAATTTGTTATCGATTTTTGCAACGACTTTGTAGCTCCAATAATAACGAAGTAACAATAGTGAGCCACTTCGCTCGAATACCCTATATAAATAGGTACATATTTTTCACATGAATAAATAAAATTTATTGTAGAGAGACTTAAATAGTTAGTTTCCATGAAACAGAAATTTGTATTTTGTAGTTAGTAGTTTACATTCGTTATTCGTTTATTTTTTTTTGCGTTGCTCTTGGACATCTACCATGGCAGAATTATTTTCAGCAGAAAGCACATGACCTTCTTCCTCTCTCTCTCTCTCTCTCTCAGAGGAGGCAAACCTGAGGTAGAGACCAAGATAGTATGACGACCTGTTTACTGAAAATAATAGTGATGTATGATGTATCTTGAAATTTCTTGGACCATTAAAGGAAAAAAAAAATGCTAATATGTAAGGAAATATTTGTAGGTACTCTAAACTCTCTAGAATTGTGTTTAATGTTTAAATAATAAAATAGTCAAAGGAGTAATCCATTCAATTTTTTTTGTTATCAATGAACTTTTGTATCTATTAGAGATTTTTGTGAAAATCCAAATTGTTTAGTGGGCGTTTATAGGATTTTGAATTAGGTATTGTTGTCAGAAAAATTCCGAAAATATGTAGGGGAATTTCGATAACAGTGGAAAGGGTTACGTTATTTGGCCAATAACTTTTCCTAATAATATCGACTGCTTTGACGAACATGTGTGAAGCGTGGTGGTCAAGGAGAAGCAGTGCTGGATGATATTTCGACGGAAGGACATAATAGATAAAATGCTCCATAAATTTTACAAATTCACTTTGCTGCATCTATCCAGATTCATTGACATAGCCCACTGCTCCAGCAGAAGCTCCTTCAAGAAAAGTAGTTTGCATTTCTTTTTCTTGGATTTTGAAATTTCACTTGGTAATTTTGGGAAAAGGTAATTTTCTTTTAACAGCATTACAATTTCATGGAAAAATTTCAAAAAAAGCTTTGAAATTGTAATTTCTTGATAAGTTTTCAAATGCCCAAAAAATATAGGACTACAATTTAAACATTAATTTCAGTTACCATTTCCTAATTGATTAATTGGTGCTCATTTAGAACGGTATGTTTTAAAAGTATTATAAGGTAACAAAAGAGGAAGAATGATGAGTTCAGATTAATCGATTTTCGAAAAAAATGGGGTTAATATAGTTTTTCTGTGAATCAGATGTCTTTATAATATACACTGTAATTGATTTAGAATAAAAAATTAAAGGACAAAAATTGCTTTAAATTCATTTATTTAATTAAGTAGGTATACGAGTACTTTTTATTCAAATAAAACTGCTAACGTTATAATTCATAAAATATGATTAACAATGCAAACTACGCTATTCAAATTTACAAAAAATACTTACATAATAAACGAGATCCACAGTGTATATACCGAAAAAATCGAGCGTACAAACTGAAACCAAATCACAGTTTATTTTCGTTCTCTATATATGTACAATATTAATTCAACCTACCATGACAAATGCCTCCTTATCCACTTTATACATGCCACCAGCTTTCGTTATAGCGGATTTTTGTGAGCGTAGCATAACTAAAGACAGTCCTTCTCGTGTTTTAAGATTTATGTGCCAGTCAGACTCAAATGCAGCTGTAGCTGTTTCACTACTCTGATAATACAAAAAGAAAAACAGCACGTTATTAAGCAGACGTCAAGTTGGTTTCAAGTGTCGTTAAAAATAATTAGTTTGTGTAAAAAGTGTAATGGGGAGGAACGTGAAGGAAAGAAAATATGATGGTGGTTTGATTATTTGGCGGAGGCGCCGGTTTTAATAGCTTGTGTGATTTTTATTTACACTGTTTTAGTTCTACAGACCATAAAACTAGAGTTGAAAAGAACAGTTAAGGAAATAACCACTTTGTTTCTATTACAGACACGTTTTTCTTCATACTTAACAATGTTTAGTTCTTTACATAGAACAAAATCATAGGAATCATATTTTCAATAAATTACCTACTTATCTTATTTTTGTCCTGAAACTATTTTGTGATTAGCGAAAGAAACAATATTATTTTTGTGCCTCAGGTTGGCATTAGTCATTTTGCATTCATATAAATCGGCTGGAAACTCATGTTTTGCCGGGCTAGACCGGCAAAAACTAGAAATTTTTAGTTTATCGATTGGCATCATTGAAATCATAAAGAAAATTTGTATTTTCCATAGAAACGGATTATTATTTCTGTTATTCGGCTACTACTGTCAGTGTCAATTTTAAGTATCGCGTGTTACCAATAAAAAAAAATCCCTAATACCAAATATTTAAACAAATATTTTGTAAATTTTATTTATTTAAATAGTTGCGGGCCTCGGCCTACGGCCTCTGCTCGCAAACCCTACTCGCACTCGCAAAACTCTTGTTTCAAGGCTAGCAATACAAATAACTATTGCGAAGCAAATAAAATATTACAATAAGAATAGAATTGCTTTGGAGCAACAACTTTTATGTAATTGCTTGCTTTAAAAATACATTTATTTGCATATATACAGGGTGTCTACCTAGTGCGCGGGTCTTCCATATTTCCTTTATTATTAATGCTAGCAAAAAAATTTCAAGAATAAACATGCTTTACAATACAATACAATACAATATAATTATTCCTGAATGTGCACAACTTAAAAATATTTTCCACTATACAGAGCGTTCAGTTTTGGCTGGGCGCACACCAACTTTCTTATTTTAAATGGAACACCCTATATATTTTTACATTTTTCTATTCCCCGTTTAATTCAAACTACAAAAGTATTAAGGTTGTATGTACCTAAAATTAATTGTTTTCCATTTTTTTGGATTTTTTCAAAAATTTACACGGATATGGACTTTTATAATATTTTCATGTATTTTTTGTAAAATTAGCTTATACAGGGTGTTTGTAATTTATTCGTAAATATCGCATATTTCAAACAGCGATAACTTTATTTTTTCAAATGGCACTCCCTGTATATTTTTACTTTCTTATACGTAGATAGTATAAGGAAGTATTGTAATCGTGATTTTTATACTACGTTATAGAGAATTAGATTCTCTATCATTTTTATTAAGGGTTCCCTATACCTAAACTTAATAGATTTTATTTTATTTTAATATCTTTAATAATAATCTTTTTTTTACGAAAAACTGCATAGTGGGCTGAGAGCTGATGAGACTGATAATTTATTTTTTATTAGTGTACCTATGTATTACTTTGAATCTTAAAGTCGAAAATAAGGATGACAAAAAATGTTAAATTTGTTCTATTGCAATTTTTGTTGATGATGTAAATTATAAAGATAAAATTAATTTTTTTATTGTTTTATGAACTATGCTTCTACTTAAGTTAATCATTAATCCTTCACTAATTTCTCTCACGCTAGAATGGGGATTTCAACTACTGCAGTTAGAATTATGTTAACTTTAGTGTTTTCATTGCTGATTTCATTTTATCGTGAAGTTCTCTCATAATTTACGCTACCAGTAGATTCAAACATTTCTTTTAGCTTTTTAAAACAATCCTCACGGGGATACCTTCTATAGGCATATCTTTCAGCATACATGCAGGAAGCCAATAGAGAATTTCTATCTCACTCTCCTAATAAAAACACCATATCAACCAGTTCGTTTTTTGATTTTTAGGTAGGTACTCCTAATTTATTTCTTACAAATAGGACACCGGACACCACAACAATAACAAATCTCTATTGGCAACTTTGATAATAATTAATAGTGATGATATGCTGTATGCACATGAAATAATGACCAAAGCATTCTTAATTTTTATTTGCAACTTGAATTTTTCCATAAAAATTGAATATTTAAAATAAAATAAAATCTATTAAGTTTAGGTATGGGAAACCCTTAATAAATATCTGATGTGCCCAACACATGACTTTCTTATACATTACCATGATACAGTTTTAATCTTTGGAAAATACTGAAGGGGTAGTAGCCAATAATCACATGCTGTCGACATTCAACACGTTATTAATATAAAATCACATTTATTTATTACTAGCTGTCCCCCGCGGGTTTCGCCCCACGATAGTTTTCTGTCTTGCTCCGTTTTTACAATAATATTTAATTGTATTACAATATATCAATATTACACAAAAAACACGCCACCACGATGCTGCCATTGCCGTCGATTTTTTCAATAATAATTATAGGTACAGTTAATTTCACAGAAATCGACTACACCTAATATTTCCCTGATTCCCTGTGTTACAATGCCTTTGTTTGATTGACGTTTACTGTCAAATTGACAAATTAAGTACTTATTTGCATCCGTCGCCAAAAATCAAAATGCCAAAATTTACTGAACGACTCATGATAAAAAATAACCTAATTTCTGTGAAATTAACTGACGAGAGGCTAATCGCAGCAAATTATTCCATCAAATTCAAGGTCACGTGTAAGGGCAAGGGTTATTCCGGCATCATCTTATGGTACCAATTTATGCTATCATTTAAAGGAAAAAAAAACTATATAAAACAACCTAACCTGGTCCGTGACTTATAATCGCTCCGAATAAATAAAGCATTTAATTAAAATAAAAAAAAAAAAGAATGGAAATCTATGGAATCGAACCAGCACCGTGTGGATCACTAGGCAGATTCTCTACCCACTGCGCCACGGCGGCTTGTGCTAGAAGTGGTATTTGTTCTGGATAAGAAGAGTACACGAAATACTTTGCTGCTATTAGCTACTCCTATTAACTGTACATATTACAATATAACACAAAAAACACAAATCAACGACCACGTAACAACCGGTGGTGGTTTCGCCACCACAATGCTGCCGTAGCCGTCGATCTTTTCAAATAATAATATTGCTACAATCGATTTCCTCAACGGTATACATTTCTGTAATTTATATAAAGTACTTTTGTACCTGAGTGATAGATGGCGCTACTATATGTTAATAATTAAAATTTTTTGACGGAATTTCAAAAAAAAGTTCAAACAAAATTTGTTCAAAATTTAATTCTAAATCAATGTCTAAGAATAAAAAATTGTCGTAAATTGTTTATTTTTCAAGATATTCCTAAAAAACCTAAAAATGTCATCAGGTAACTGTCATTTGTTTTGGTGCTAGATGAAAAACATTGAATGTGGCACCCACAAATTTGTTCAAACTCTTAAATATGAAATTTGAATCAAATCCGAGAACTCGTTTTTGAGTTATGGTGGATACAGACAGACACACACAGACACACAGACACACAGACAGACATCATGGCGAAAATGGTCAAAATGGATTCAGGGGCCCTCAAAACGTGTAAATCCATCAAAATCTCGAAGTCGAAAAAAATCACGATTACTATACTTTCTTATTATATAAGAAAGTAAAAATGATAGAAAATCTAATTCTCTATAACGTACTATAATAATATGCAGGGGGTTCCATTTGAAAAAATAAAGTTATCACTGTTTGAAATATGTGATATTTATGAATAAATTACAAACACCCTGTATAAGCTATTTGCATCAAAAATACATTAAAATGTTCCTTGGACTTTGCTTTTATCATTTTAACTTTGATTTTTTGAAAAGACTGAATTTGTTAAGATATTAATATTTTTGTAAAAATCCATATCCGTGAAAATTTTTGAAAAAAAAAAATGAAAACTGTTAATTTCAGGTACATACAACCTTAATACTTTTGTAGTTTGAATTAAACGAGGAATCCAAAAATGTAAAAATATATAGGGTGTTCCATTTAAAATAAGAAACTTGGTATGCGCCCAGCAAAAACTGAACGCTCTGTATGGTGGAAAATAGTTTTAAGTTATGCACATTTAGGAATAAAACATATAGGTATTCGCTCTTGAAATTTTTTTTCTAGCTTTAATAATAAATGAGATATGGAAGACCCGCGCACTAGGTGGACACCCTGTATAAAATATTCATTATTTTTAGTGAAATAATGGTATATTATGCACTGAGCATTTAATGATAGCTATTAAGACACGAGTATGAGACACGAGCCGTAGGTGAGTGTCGTAATGAATACGAGTGTCTTAATAGCCATTAAATGTGAGTTGCATACACTGTTTTTCTACGACTAGTCAAAATAATGAAAAATAAGAAAATAAATATTATGGCAACTTTATCATAAACTAAGAAATGACAGAAAATCAAAATAAACTGTCAATTTTTAAATTTTACATCAGATGTTCATGGCGATATTTGAAACCTATTGACGCAATATTGCGGTAATGTTGCATTTATATTGGGTTATAAACTTGTATCGTAATGAATCTCATTACAGAACAGGTAATAAATGTCTAATAAATCAATTAAAGTATGGCAGTAGAAAAATATTATTTCATTAACGAGGTAGACTTTTCTATGTGTACCTAATTAAGATAAAAAAAATTTAGGTACATTTCTAATATTTACCTCTTCAGCAAGAAAACTAGAGGGAAAGCAGAAAAACGCACACTGTATTATAAGGCATGTTACAAAAAGTATTGCTTTGATTGCTACAGATGACCTGAAAAATATGTTTTTACAAATAGGTATATTTTTGAGTAGGGGGAATTAAAATTAAAAATATATTGCAGGAAATTTAGTACCGGTCTTTTCATCTTCCCATTTACTCTAACTGGCAAATCAATTTTTTGATTTTCATTCTTATAACAATTGTACCTCAAAATTTTTCTTTCAAATAAATTTATCCAAAGATGAAAATATTGGGCCTTAAAATACATAAAAAAAATGTGTAATGTAAACTATTAATGATATTGATCTTTATAAAAAACAAAAAAAAATCAAATTTGGTTATAACGTGTGATTCATTAAATTTCCATTCTGAGTTGGCGGTGAAAAAAAAATTATGTCTTTGATTACACCTCATTTCTTTAAATATCAAAAAAGGTTAGGTTTTCTGGTTGTTGTTTGAAACTGACAGCAATACGTGAATCAATTCGGCGCGTACGTTCAAATTCCAAGGCTTACCTAAAATGGAAATTTAAAGAATCACACGTTACATATGTATAACCAGATCGTGGTTAAGATTTTTAAATTTTTTTTAACATCTGCCAAATTGGAAAAACGAAATTATTATGGCGGAATTATAAATAATTTCATATATAATTTAAATCTTTGGATACTGTACAGATTATTTATTTCAACTTTCAATCAAAAATTTCTATCTTCTTATAAAAAATTAAAAACTTCTCCGTAAAATTAGTTGCGTTTTTTATAAACATTTTTTAGAAGATACCCGTAGAAAAATATTTTGGGCTTTCCTTTGAAGAATTAATTTATTAAGTACAGTTAACTAGATAAATTTTCTTACGACTCCGATGCAGTCTGAAAAAGCTGGGCACTGGCTGTTATCAAAGAAATAGTATACTCCTTCAACAAAAATACCGAGTAAACATGCTGCAACTTTTGTACAACCCTAAAAGACATTTTTACAAAACAATATCAAATCACTTTGTCTTTCAGCTTACTCGTAGAGAAAAACCTGATGGTTTACACAATATTTTATATCTTGTACAGTTTTAATATTCTTGACAGCAGTGTTTAATAGCCGAAACTGAATAGTGACATCCGTGTATAACAAACAGTAAAATGCATCGTATCCTGCAGCTAAATATGCAGCCAGAGCAATAGTTATTTCTTCTACAATCACTATTAAGGTGAAGTAATTGTAGGGTATCCAACAGGAATAAGGCAGTTCTTTGTACATTATCGGTTTGATTAGCAAGGCAATTACGCCCATTATCAGGAAATAAACGAATAATTTTACTCGGAGCAGCATGGTATTCATTATGGTTTTTACACTGGTTTCCACTGTTTTACCGAACATGTCGTAGCTCCAGAAGCGTTGTCTTAGTTTGAGAAGTTCGATGTAATCGTCTTTGTACAAAGTTATGGTTACCAGTGATAGAGTTATCTGAAATTGAAATTAAATCCAGCTACATATAAGCAAAAGTAAAAACTATGATGGTAATTTCCTAGAATATTGATGGTTTGGGTTTACTCACAACCAAGTTTGATGAAACAGATTCAACTGTTGCCAGAATATCAAACAAATCTGGTTTTGTATAGAATATTTTTGTCACAATTAATCCATCAACCATTATTAATAGGATGGTGTATAACCAAAAAACCAAAGTTTGTTGTAGAGTTCGTTTTTTTACAAGAGTTCCCATTGAGTGGAGTACTCTTAAGGGAAAGGTTAACGCATCTTCATGAATCGAAAGCATTTTGGCTTTTGGATATAAATTTGGTGAGTATGGGCGAATTTCGCGGTAAACAATTTAATATTTTAAAGGATTAAAATTAAGCTGTTAATAATTTAATAAATTTAAGCGATTATCTGCTGTTATGTCATATTATTAAGTAAATTCACTAATTATTTTGAAAATTGGATAAGTAATAAGTATAACTATCTAGCACTAGCATATGAATAATTTTTACTAAGTATTTGTTTTAGAAAAAATATCTGACGTGTTCAACAAATGACGTTCTTATATTATACGGATATATCTGTATTCTAATCTTTGGAAAATACTGAGACCGAAATCGAAATAAATCAGGATTATTTTATACAGGGTGTCCCAAAATTAGGCTGCCAAAATATACCAGCTGATTCTACGTTCAAAAATAATGCTAAAAGTTTTAATAAATATAGGCTGAAAACTCTGCAACTATTTGAGATAGATTCATGAAATTTGGTAAGTTTGAAGCTTCTATAATTTGCCACATATTTCTTTTTTCTATTTTCAGACATTTTGTCAGGGGCGTCACATACAGGGTGGCTGCTTGGTAAATTATGCCCCATATTTTTTGTGTGGATAATTTTTAAATTTTTTATATCAAATTATGAAACTTGGTTTATTTTTACACAAAAAAGTTCGTCTCAGTCGATCTTTGAATCTTGAACCGTTTTCGAGTAAAATCGTTTTGAAGAAGTTACGTCCATAAAATCTACACTAATAAAAATAATCACAAAATTGAAAAAAAAAATTGATTTTGATATTTTGTTTTTATTAGATATTAATATTTGACGAAGAAATGCTAAACGAAGTAATAAATACCTATAAATTTTAATCCATTGTCTACTTTTGATAAATTTTAGTTTTGTGATTATTTTTATTGGTGTAGTTTTCATGGAAGAGATTTTTTCAAAACGATTTTACTCGAAAACGGTTCAAGATATAAAGATCGACTGAGACTACCTTTTTTGTGTAAAAATAAACCAAGTTTCAAAATTTGATATAAAAAAATTAATTATTATTCCCACAAAAAATATGGGGCATAATATATCCAGCACCAACCCTGTATGTGACGCCCCTGGCAAAATTTCTGAAAATAGGATAAAGAAGTATGTGGAAAATTATAAAAGCTTCAAATTCACCAAATTTCATGAATCGACCTCAAACAGTTGCAAAGATATTACAGAAAACTCCTCTTTGGGGTCCCCCTTTCGGGAGGCTGTAGCCTCCTTAGGAAACATTTTTCAACCTATATTTATTGGAACTTTTTGAATTATTTTTGAACGTAGAATCAACTGGTACATTTTGGCAGGCTCTTTTTGGTACACCCTGTATAGAGGCATTGCTTGTGTATTTATTAAGGTTTTAAACTGAAACTTTGAAAATAATGATGAATTTCATAGTGTGGCTGTTTTACTGTCATAGTTTTATAACCACTGGACAGATTTTAAGTATATTTATAGTTTTTACAAAGCGAATTGTAGATTTTATTAAAAAAACTCGTTCCAAGACTTTAAAGGTGGTTTTTATATATTTTTCAGATGTTCAAATTAAAACTTCAATTTCCATGGATTAACAATTTTAATGCCACAGTTTCATAAACACTGGTCAGATTTTAAAGTAATTTACATTTTTACAAATCACTAAGTTTTATAATCACTGGTTAGATTTTTAGGTAGTTTGCATTTTTACAAAGCAGAATGTTGATTTTCTTGCAAAAACAGGCTTTTTTGAGTATTTTTCATACCTTCAAAATAAAACTTTAAATGTAGTGTTGGGTTTCGTATTGTGGCAGTTTTAGAACCATGCACTCATTAGATTTTAAGACAATTTGTGTTTTTACAAAGCGGAATGTATGTTTAATTATTACAAAATACTAGTTCAAAGGCCCTAAAGATTGTCCTTGTATGTTTTTTACATATTTAAAAATTTTAAAATTTAAAACTTTGAACATAGCATCATTTTTCATCATGGAGTGACCGTTCTAGTGTCACAGTTTTACAACCAGTCATGAGATTTTAAGGTAATTTGCATTTTTACAAAGCGGAATGTCAGTTTTATTACAGGAAAAATGTGATAAATATGTAACTCAATTAACACTAGTTTTTGACTGCATTGTTTTTACATTGCCATTTCATAGATAGGTCAACAGTGGCAGGGTAATAATATACCACAGCAATAAAATATAAGCTAGCAAAAGAGAAAAAAATAACCACTTTACTAAAATAGCCAAAATAGCAAAAGATAAAAAGTAAAATTTTCATGAAGTAAAATTCATCAAGACTATACAAACAATTACAAGTTAAAACATATTTTAAAATTCTCTGATATTTCACAAAGGGGAAATTTCTCACTCTTTAGTGAAACTGATGCATTGTAAAATGTTATCCCAACAACAGACGTGTGTTGTAGGTAAGGGTGGACAATATTTGTTTTATTTTTTGTGTCTTAAAAATGCACACCGGAATGAGTCGTAAAGCTATTCAAATGCGACTTAATATAAGCACAAATTTTGATAAACTACTGACGAAAAAGAGACATTATCTTCAATTCAACAAAAATTGGTCTGTAATGCTCGTCAATCTCGTCATGCCTAGCACACACTATGTTTCTAACAGCTGCCTTTTGCAGTGACAAAACTCTGTTAAGGTGGACCGCAGCAGCAGCACCCCAGACCAATAAACTTACTTTACTAGTAAATTCCATAATTACGGTTTTATTTTTATTTGAAAAGAGTTCATTGACAAGAAATCATTTTTCAGCCTGTGGACTTGTCCGAGATGCCAAATCACCAGCAGATCCCCTACTCACGTCTGAACCAACGAAAAATGGTATCGTCTGCGTACATAACTGTTGCAACTTCTGTACTAATACTTGAAGGAAGAATGGAAGATCATTAATATACAATAAAAGTAGCAAGGGTTTCAAGTCGGATCCCTGAGGAACACCCCTCCCAACCACAAGCGACCCACTGTAGCTGCTTTTACAAAACACTCGCTGTGATTTGGGTTCCAGATAGGATTCAACCAGTTCACCTGATAGGACACCTCTGAATCTCAACAAGTATACCATGAGACACAGTCGAATGCTTTACAAAGGTCGGTGAAAATATCAAAACTAAAACCCTCAAAACCACTGTGCAGAGACTCCACTAATGCCGAAACAGCGCTGGACGTAGATAATCTCGCTCTAAATCCAAACTGATAGTACAGGGTGGGCAAAATTCGATGTTTTTATAGGGTAACTTTTAAACCATAAGAGATATTGAAAATCTGACCGTGCATCGTCGAGCTCTTTTTTTGACGAACCCTCGATGGTGAAGTCAAAATCTAGCGATCGTGGTTTGTTTTCGAGTTATGGGCGAAAAATCGATTTTTTGAGATTTCGATTTATGTCTATATTTCGTTTGTTTGTGAATTTAGAGAAATGGCGTTTGCACGTTCTTAAGGCACTTTTTTGAGGAGAATGCAAGGACGTTAACAGATTTTGAAAATGTTTTTTAATTTTTAGGTTTTGCATTAAGTTTTATTTTTTTAAATGGAAGTCATGGTGGGGTGTGACTTTGTTCTATTCCTTCAATTTCCTCTTGAAAAATAAATACAGTCAATAGGGAAAAATCTGTGCATTTTGGAGAGGACTCGAAATTCAAATAGCATATTGTGGGGTATATCGAGACTAAGTTAAAACTCGATTTGCGGGACTGAAAAGTGGGTGGTTCATCCACCATATTCGAAAAAGGAAGTGAAAAGGTTTTTCCCTTATATTTCGAAATCTATTAACTTTATGCAAAAACTATAAAAATAACTTTTGGTTGGAAGAAGAAAGATACACACTTTTTATATATAATTTTTTTCCGGGTCATGCGTATTTAAAAAGTTATAAACAAATATGTTGCAAAAATTAGGGGTACTTCTTCTTTGACGGCTGATGTTTCGCGTACGGTTGATTTCACGGAAAATATACATCAGTTACTTTTTGTAGAGCCGTTTTCGACGAACACCTTTATCACTCCCCTTAAAGATAATGGTAAAACTTTAGATCTTCAGCTTATCAGGAAAGTGACCCTTCAGAAGATACGCATTTATCACGTCAGCCAACGGCCCAATTAGTATACTAATTTCAGGATGTAAGAGCTTATTCCGTAGATATCCTCTACTACTCTACTACTTTTAACTTTATTTATAATTAATCTTATATCACCTGCAGTAACTGGTTGAAAGAACAAGGAATTATTAACATTAAAATTTAGAATATTTTCCGGTAGGTCACCTAGGTTTCCTCATAATGTCGTCTGAGGAATTAACAAAAGGCTGTTAAAATCATCAGCACTATTTACACCTTCAACATGTTTTATTTTATTGTTAGACTGAGGAATAGTGTTTTCGAAAAAAGCGCTTTTAGTGCGTGTTAATAAAGAGTTGTATCTCTTTCTTTGTTCGGAATAATAATTTTTATTAGAATCTGTAGGATTCGACCTCTAACATTTTACAAAAACAAGAGTAAATCTTTCTCCACGTCTTTTTCAGATGTTAACCAACTCTTACTAAGCTTGTGTGAAGACCCACGTTTCAGAGGAAACGATGTTTCAAAATAATATTAAAAACACGTCAAGAAAAGCATTAAATTTTGATTCGGGATCTGCATAAGAATATACATCAAGCCAAAATTCTGTACCTACTCAGATCACAATAATTAAACTGATCAACATTACCCCGATTAAAAACTCTTCCAAGACGCTCAGCCGGCACCTCATGATTTACAGCACTATACCAGGTGCCCGTTTTCAAACCTGCACATAGGGATTTAACATTATTGTGAATTCTTGCTCGTCAATGCGGCCTAGAATAGTAGTTTATGCAACAAGGTTGGAATTGAGAGATTCTGACGAGTGTGAAAATTGCCCCAGAGCGAAGCGAGGGCGCAAGAACACAAGGCAGAATCAATTCCTACCGTGTAGCATACTCTATTTTTTCTCATACCTTTAAGAAAATGCCCATTTCTTTTGCGTGAAACGCACCCTGTATATCAAAATTAACCAGCTGTGCATAGTAATGAGACAGACCAATAATTAACAAAATTAGCATTGAATTTAATAAATATGTTATCCAATTCTAAACCAATGTTAAAAATAAGAAAATCAAAAATGTTTCTTTTTCAGAATATTCCTAAAAAAACCTATAAATGCCATCAGGTAATAATAATTTAACATTTTGGATAACTAGTATTTTAAGATTTTTAATTTAAATTTTCAGTTCTTTATAAATAAGCTTGTTGAAACTAATAAAAATTTCTGCTCACAATATCTGATATTTTATATTATTTGTAAACGGGCAACTCTCAAATTAATTTCTAAAATTTCCCAACAAATTCCTTTGTGAAAACATAACGCATGACATCATTTTATTGCGTTGTTTTCACACCCGATTCTTTTCAATGAAACTAAGCGTGAAGGACCTCGAAACCTTTTCATCTAATTTAGAACTAACAACCCCAATTTTATTCCAAACCCTATAATTATTGTTTACTTCACAATAAATTCATTAACATAATCCTGATCGTGGGCGTACTTGGATACCAATAATTTGTGTCGGGAGATGTAATTAAATTTCTCGCACAATTTGCGTACTTATGTCTGGTTTCAATCACACACACTGTATGAGAATGTGGAAAAGCGACGCCACCGCAGTGCGACGCTCAACGTCGGTCGTCGGTTCAGTTTCGCACACATCACAATGGCGTCAGCGTAAACAAGCGCCAAGGGCTCGATGGAAAATCATTAAAATCCACCGAAATTACGGGAAATAATTATGAAAAGGTTAGTTAGAAAAAAGTGTTTTCAGTGGGGTGTTTATTAAATACAACTGTCAAAATTTTGGTAAGTATTTCTTTAAAAAATAACCTGTTTTTTGTGCTGTTTTTATTTTTTGATGATATATAGAAATAATTATTCTAATCTTAATCTTAAACTGGATATCCTAAAGTTTTTCTCGATAGATAGTTTTCATTAGGTAATGTTTTTCTAAAGTAGGTTATATTATATAAAGTGTTACAAAATAATCGATATATTTTTGGGTCAAATCTATAACTTGGAAGGGGTAGCTAACATTTACTTTTAAGTTACGTGTTGAAAAGTTTTTAAGACACGCCAATTAAAAGTTTAAATGAAATTTGCTGTTGTGTTGTGACGTTTTATTGTTTCGAAGTGACGAAGAGTCATAAATCATTTAAATTGGGATAAATTGTATTTCTTGGATATTGTATTTTTTATCAACAAAAAACTTATCAAACAATTCGAAATTAATATTAATGAATTTTCAAGTTATGAGATATTATTTTTTATATTATTTCATCTCTTAAGTGAAATTTTAAGTAATTAGCATTTTTTAAGTTTTATACAATACAGTAGGTAGGTATATACTCAGTACTAAAATTTTGTCTTTTTCCCTCGTACATAAAAACAATTCTGAGTGGCGGCAAAGGGATTGATAAAATAACAATGGCTACCTACTGTGTATTCAAAAGAAATATTATTCTTTCATTTATTTAAGTTACAAAGTATACAAACTTGAAAGTGCTATTTACGTTAGTTTGTATTTTACGAAAGTATTAAAATAACTTCTTTCGTAACTTCAACAACCAAATTATTTGATAAATTTGTGCAAAAATATGCACTCTCAAATTTATCACGTGTAGATTATTAAACAAATTACCGGGTAAATTTACAATTGAAGCTGTGGCTAGACATCCATTAAACGAGAGATAGTTGTAGGTACACTTCATGCGCACTGGCTTCCCCCAAAAAATATGTCTTAGTTATAAGTACATCATTAGCATTACGTTAACATCTTATTACCACATTGAAGAAAGTTTTTATTTCGTTGTAGAAATTATAGTAAATGAACAAGGAAGGGTATAAACGACATTTGAATTTTATTTTTCTGCATTAGTTTAAAGGAAGAAATGTGCATGTATATTGAAACACGCTGTAGAATATCCAAAGTGTGATTTTGAATTAAATATACAGGGTGTCCACCTAGTGCGCGGGTCTTCCATATTTCCTTTATTAATGCTAGCAAAAAAATTTCAAGAACAAATATGCTTTATTCCTGAATGTGCATAACTTAAAAATATTTTCCACTATACAGAGCGTTCAGTTTTTGTTGGGCGCACACCAACTTTCTTATTTTAAATGGAACACCCTATATATTTTTACATTTTTGGATCCCCCGTTTAATTCAAACTACAAAAGTATTAAGGTTGTATGTATCTAAAATTAATAGTTTTCCCCTTTTTTTGATTTTTTCAAAATTTTTCACGGATATGGACGTTTACAAAAATATTAATATCTTAACAAATTCACGATCTTTTAGAAAAAAACAAAGTTAAAATGACCAAAGCAGGGAATATTTTCACGTATTTTTGGTGAAATTCGCTTATACATGGTGTTTGTAATTTATTCGTAAATATCACATATTTCAAACAGTGATAACTTTATTTTTTCAAATGGAACCCCCCCTATATATTTTTATAGTACGTTATAGAGAATTAGATTCTCTGTCATTTTTATTAAGGGTTCCTTATACCTAAACTTAATAGATTTTATTTTATTTTAATATCTTTAATAATAATCTTTTTTTAAAGAAAAATTGCATAGTGGGCTGAGAGCTGAGACTGATAATTTATTTTTTGTGCCTCAGGTTGGCATTAGTCATTTTGCATTCGTATAAATCGACTGGAAACTCATGTTTTGCGGGGCTAGACCGACAAAAACTAGGAATTTTTAGTTTATCGATTGGCATCATTGAAATCATAAAGAAAATTTGTATTTTCCATAGAAACGGATTATTATTTCTGTTATTCGGCTACTACTGTCAGTGTCAATTTTAAGTATCGCGTGTTACCAATAAAAAAAAAATCCCTAATACCAAATATTTAAACAAATATTTTGTAAATTTTATTTATTTAAATAAACTTCGGCACAAAAAATAGTGTGTATTACACGCCTTGAAACTGTTTTGCGAGTACTCGTAGTTGCGGGCCTCGGCCTACGGCCTCTGCTCGCAAACCCTACTCGCACTCGCAAAACTCTAGTTTCAAGGCTAGTTATACAAATTACTATTTTAGGCGATTATTACAAAAATGTTGATTTTATGACGCCTTTTGCCATCATAAAGTTTTACTTTTTTGTACACATCTGTCAGATGGTACTTTTTTGGGACAGAACCGTCAGAAATTGAAATAAAAAGTGACGCTTAATATTAAATTTGACAGGAGATGCTTTGGTTTTTAGTTGACCAAGGTAACTATGTTTTTCAGCAAAATGTTTGTGACCAAATTTTTGAATTCTTTCGTGATGATCGCCTAAAAAACGTTGTGTGCACCTCGGCCAAAAGTGATTTTTTGGTCTTATCTGAATTGGAGCCTCGGCTAACGCTTCGAACGCAAACAGGTGATCATTTCTTGTCGAATCTGTTTTTGTAAAAGTCCATATCCGTGAAAATTTTTTAAAAAATCTAAAAAAAAGAAAACTATTAATTTTAGGTACAAACAACCTTAATACTTTTATAGTTTGAATTAAACGGGGATCCAAAAATATAAAAATATATAGGGTGTTACATTTAAAATAAGAAAGTTGGTGTGCGCCCAGCAAAAACTGAACGCTCTGTATAGTGGAAAATATTTTTAGGTTATGCCATTCAGGAATAAAGCATATTTGTTCTTGAAATTTTTTTGCTAGCATTAATAATAAAGGAAATATGAAAGACCCGCGCACTAGGTGGACACCCTGTACATATACTAGTACTTACAATCAGTAGGGACGAAAAAAGACGCAATCGGGCGGTTTCTCAGTTAGGTCTTTTTTTAAAGTTTCAGTATAAGAAAAAAGTTCAAAATTAAATTTCCGTCCTGCCGATAAGCCGCCATCTAGAAAAACGAGGGTTGGGTTTTATTTCTAATATAAGTTACCTATTAATTTGTAGTAGATTTCTCGAAAAAAATGTAATAGATCTTTTTTCTAGAGAAAAATGCGTTCTACAGTTTTTATTTTAAACTTTTTTTTCTATTATTGATATTTAAAAAGTTATTAGCAATAAAATTTAGGAGATGATCAACTTTAACCGTGAATCGCCCGCGAACGGTTAATTTATGAAAAAACCTTCAATATTTTACTATATCTACTAATTTTAATTGATTTATTAGACCTGCAGGGCCGTAGCAACTCTGTTATGTTTTTTGTATCTGTTGTAGGGTTACCAACTTTTATTATTGGTTAGTAAGGACACGCCACAGGCGACAATTTCGAACTTTTCAAGGTGAATGGGCTAAATTGAAAAATTACAATTACTTCAAAAGTTAGGTTTCGTATAATATAATTAGATTTTGACAGTAAATGCGCAAACTAAGGACAAATACTGTTCTTATAGGTACATGGTAAGGACAAAGGACACGCGTCTCAAAATAAGGACTGTCCTTCAGTCCTTTCAAAATAAGGACGGTTGGCAACCCTAATCTTGTAAAATAATGGTGATAGATATAATCATTGTTGTTTATTTTATTATATTATTATATGCATTTGTTCATTTTTTGCCCTTTAATTCTATTTTTTTTTCGGATGTTTCTTTCTTTATCTATTCTTTTATCTTTTCTGTTTTTTAAATTTTTTTCAAAAACGCGTGAGGAGGCCCATATGTTGCTATGGCCCTGACTACCTACCTGTACTACAGCAATATTCCGTCAATATCAAATATTGCCATGAACATCTGACAGATTTAAAATTTAAATTTTGATAGAACATTTCGATTTTCTGACATTTCAGAGTATGATAAAGTTGCCATAATACCGGGTGATCATTTCAATTTCAGCTCTAGTTATCCATGGAAATTTAAGTCATGACTTTGATTAGCTCACACAAACACATAAAACAAATTAATTGAAATGTCAAATTTATGATCTGTCAGTAGTGAACATCAGTAAATAGTGAACTACTTAAAATCATGACATCAATTTCCATGGATAACTAGAGCTGAAATTGAAATGTTCACCCGGTATTTATTTATTTATTCATTCATTTATTTATTTATATATTTATTTGTTTTTTTATTTATTTATTTATTTATTTATACTCATATTCGTATCTTAATAGCTATCATTAAATGCTCATTGCATAATATATTATTTAGTACATTTCACATCTGATAATTATTTATCACTGTACAGCGCTCTAAAAGCAGTCACGGAAACTGTACCTACACCTCGTGAGTAAATGACGAATACCACAATAATTCGTTTGTTAGGTACTCACTGGACGACAAAAATGTTTATAACCTTTTTTGAGGAGCATAAATAATAGTTATTATTTATACAAGACGATAACATTGTACTTTATCTTAGAGAGCAATTTTAGCGACGAGGCGTCAGCCGAGACGCTAATAAGCTCGAGAAGATAATAAAATGTTAACGTCGTGTATAATACAAAATTTTTTTCTATAGCAAATGTTAAAGAAAAACTACTTACAAATTAAATTATTTTCAATGACAATTTAAAATGTCAATGATTATTATGATTTGTCACTATGGTGTCAAAATCAACAGTAATACGTTTTAATTCATTCATTTCGAAAAAATCAAAATTTTTTATCTATCCTTGCGGATAAAGTGCTACTTTATCTACCCTTGCGGTTAAAGTGCTACTTTATCTACTATTTTGAGTTGTTAAAAGCACACTTTAACATTTGCTATAGAAAAAATGTTTTTTTTTGTTCTTTTATTCATTATTTGGTCATAAGCAGTGAACGATAAATAGGCCCATTAAAAAATTATACAGCAGCAATCCAAGAATTGCTCTTAGATTGCAATTACATTCGTCTTCTTTTCGATGGACCAGGTTCATGTGTAAAACTATCCTCCGGTGAAATGTCGTCATCTGTTTCTTCAGTAGTTGAAACCGCAGTGGAGACTGATTCTGCTTCCACATCCTCGCTGTTGTCGATCAAATCGCTAGGCGTAAATTCCTCACCGTCGTCAACATCAACGTCGTCTATTATACTCTGAACTGACGCAACATTTTTAGTGAAATAAATTTTTTTCCATATTCCAAATTTAATTTGAATTCAGGTCTTACTCTTACAACAAAATCATATTATATTTAATTACAATTCCAATATACTGTGCTATACATTTCCATTGAAATAATTCCTTCAGCACAAATATTTTTATAACTTTATAACATTCCTCCCTCATATACGAAAATAAATTTCTCTGGCGTTTTCATCAAAATCTCTGATATCTGCCGCACGTGCCACTGTTTAGGAAATGTCCTTTTTAAAGAAAGGTAGCAGGGGCTTATGTTCCGCCCTCGGGAATGCAGGGGTCGATAATTGCTTGGTTTGGTGGGTTTAGGGGAGAGATTTCATTCTGTGTTGTAGCAACTGAGTGTGATGATTTTACAGAAGTTTCATTTTATTCAGTGTTTTTACAGCGTTCACTGGGGCGCATATACATATGATGATGGATGATAATGTAAATACCACACAAATAGTTACTTAGGGTAATTAGATATGTTTTGCATAAAACACTTTACTTGCTAATACGGAAAAAAGCCATATTATGTTTAGCTGGAAAATGTTACAAACAAAATGTTATATTAGAAATAAAAGCGTGGGAAGTTTTGATAAAACTGTCAACAACACCATTGTTTCTCATTTAATAACTTGCAAATTTCCTGTCGATGCCACCCAAAGGCCGTGTACCTTTGTTATGTAAAGGAAGTCATGTTGAGACCGCCGCGTCCACGTTGCGGCGCCTGCAGGACGTCTACTGGCGCCACAGTTTATCGCTTGGGAAATACCAATCTTTGTCTTGGAATAGGTACTGTAGAATATAAACAGGATGATGGCGTATCGATTTACTTTTATTTGTGTTGCCTACTGGTTTTTTGTTGTTATTTTTCTGTAGAAAGTTTTAAGATAAATGTGCACATACATATTTCGCAACTGTCGATTTTATTTTGTTTAGTTGTCGTATTGTATTATTAAAAATATAATGTACACATTTTGATAGTCCATGGAAATATCCTACGTAGCACCTTTCATTTCTTTTGATCCTACCTTTTTGGTAGCACCGTAAAGGGACTCGAATCCTATATTCCAGTCTATAGGCTCAACTTCAAGGGCTATTTACGACCAACTTCCCTCTTCCCCTCACTTTAATATTTCCTTGTAATATAAGCTGCTGAAAGCTATATAATGATTTTCTCGTAGAATTATTCCAAGATAGTTGATTTTCCTTTTCCCCATGTTGTCAAATAGTTCTCGTTCTTTGGGTCTTGCTTTTCCAGTCACTTCCTCATTTCTACCTCTGTCGACGTACGATGCTGTTAATAGAAGCAATTTTTAGTGTATAGGTAATTCCAAATCTCGTGAGCTATGGTTTTCACAGAATCTTCAAAATATTATAATAAGTGAAACCTAAAAACGTTGGCTGCTTTTAGAAACTAGACAAACGAAACGAGACTGATAAATTTTTTCATATCGGCTTGTAGCGCTCGTTCAGTACGTGTTTTCGAGTTGTGCGCCAGTTCGAGATCTTGAATTACTTCTACATGCCATTGAGAAGAACCGAAGAAATGTAAGATATCTCGATCTTTCGGAATTGCAGTCTTAATGTAGTATTGGCTTATTATTTTTCACTTGTGTTATATTTATTTTTATCTCTTACTTATGATTAGTCATGCTTTGACTTAGGGCACGGACCATGGGAAAATCTTAGTCAAAAAGGGGGCCGCTAGTCGAAAAAGCTTAGGAACCACAGACATATGTATATTAAAGAGTATTTTTGTACTATCAATTACTATTACGAAAGGTAGTTATTAACTTTAGGAAGCTTAGGTACATACTTTTTTTCCAGTAATAAGTTATTCAATAACTCTACTTTTTAGTGTTGAAAACAGTTAACTGATGCAGAATTCCCGATCTGGCTGACACGCTCAAGCGTCACGCAGCGCAGTTAGATGAGATAGATAGGTTGAAAAGCACTACGTACGATCAGTGTCCAATGTTGAAATGTTGCCGTTTCAGTAAAATTGTACTGATCAGAGTGATGATGGTGACCTGGATGGGTGAAATGTTCCTGTATCGTTGTAATATTAACAGGCTGGGTCGGCTGGGTAATTTAAATTAATGAAAAAATTTAAAACTAGTATTTTTGAATAATCACAGCGTATAATCTATTAATCTAAATTCCAAAACTGAAAAGCACTAAATTTGAGTAAGTACGATTTTACTTAATAAACATTTCTAAATGTTATTTAAATAATTATTTAAAAAAAACTTAAAATTTAATAACAGTAGAATTTTCTCGCTTTAACATGAAAGGGTTCAATGCAACAAACTAGACCAGGTAGTTCTTAATTTGTTGAAAACATGTAGAAAACAACAAACACGATTACGATTACTATTATACAGGGTGGTCCGAATTTTACCTTCGATAATTTGGGAATCAATAGAAAACCTTAAAATAACATCAATTTTCTTAATAAACTTATATCAAAAACTCAACCGTTTCAGAAATACTGGGTGTTGAAGTTGCATTTTTTTTTTAAATAAATTTAATATTTCCTGAACCAATGGGAATATTTTATTGAAATTTGCTGGATATTATTTTCTTAATAAGTACCATATTAATCACCATAATTTGTTTTCCTACTTCAAGCAGTGGCGTAACCACGGAGGTGAAATTATTTCTTTTTAGAATAAAAAAGTGGTACGAAATGATATAATACATTTTTTCTACATTTATGAAATCAACAGTCGATTAACGAAAAAAAAGTTTTCTTGTAGTTTTTTTGTAAAACAAATCGTTATACAGTAAAATTTTAATTATTGTAGGTAATTTATTTTAATAAGACAAGTACCAAGTATACAGGGTGGTCCGAAATGAACCTTCGATATTTGGGAATCAATTAAAAATATTAAAATAATATTAATTTTCTTAATAAACACATATCTAAATCTCAACCGTTTCAGAAATATAGGGTGTTGAAATTACATATTTTTTTTAAATAAATTTAATATCTCCTGAACTTTTTTTTTTATTTTGAGCAGTTCCTCCAATATTTAAGTTTCTGTTGTTAAAATAAATTTAGTTTTTTTATTTTTAATTTATTTGTTTGAAATACATAGGTACTTGTCTTGTTGGGATAAATTATCTACAATGAATTCTAATTAAACTTTTACTATAAAACGATACGTTTTAGGAAAAAATTACTAATGGACTTTTTTTTCGTAAATCGACTGCTAATTTCAGAAATGTAGAAAAAAATTATATCACTGGCGTACCTTTTTTTTATATAAAAAGAAATAATCTCACCCTGTGGTTACGCCACTGCTTGAAATAGGAAAACAAATTATGATGATTAAATATGGTACTTATTAATAAAATAATACCCACCAAATTTCAACAAAGTATTCACTATGGTTCAGAAGATATTGAATTTATTTAAAAAAAAATGCAACTTCAACACCCTGTATTTCTGAAACGGTTGAGTTTTCGATATAAGTTTATTAAGAAAATTGATGTTTTTTTTAAGTTTTCTATTGATTCCCAAATTATTGAAGTTAAAATTCGAACCACCCTGTATAGCTGGAAGAATTTTTTATATCCTTAAATTTTAGAAATTAGCTGAAAAGGGAGTTTTGAAAAGTACCTATAGTATTTTAAACTAAATATGAAATTGTGTATCTGGACCACATTATGCTGGTTTGTTGTCAATGGTTATAGTTTTGTATGTGAGTTTTAGATAAAGAGGGTATTCTGTGGTTTTAGAACAGTATGGTAGTGTTCAGGGTTGTTTATGTTAAACACGTGCAAGGCGGACTGGATTTTAATGTTGTTCATATAAACAAACATACTCATTTATGATTAAAAACAACGGATGGTAGGTGCTATCTGCTTAGAAATAGTATATTACACTATAAGAGAAGAAAGTGACACTGCGTAGAAAAGATGTAGCCCGAGGCGATAACCGAGGGCTATAAATAAGTTGGTTAATTAAAAATGATTTTTATTATTTCTTACTACCTAACTCGTAAATTGAGATGTGTATAAGATGTATTATATTAATAAGTACTACTTAAGTTTTTCAAAAATAAAATGCTAAAAAATTCTATGTTTATAATAACCTTGCGTGTATAATAAACAGTTAATTATGTTTCAAATATGGTGTTATGATTTCCAATGTCTCCGATGGGTGCAAGGATTGCGAACATTTTTTATTATGATTATATATTGTGTTTATTTTCAACACCCTCCCATGGTTGCAAGAATTGCGAGATCTGTGGATTTTTTCTATAAATTAGCCCCCGACAAAAATGAAGTCGCTAACTCGTACTTAGATACAAAGCTAATGCCCGGTTGCATCAAGATCTGCTAAATGCTCAATTAACTAATTGAGCGTTTAAAATTTACCAGCGGCAGCTTATTGGGTCTTTTAAACGCAGCAAATAACAATCATTTAGCCAATAACATGCCGCTGCTAAATATTTACCACGCTGTTAGTTTAACAGAGCTTGGTGCAACCGGATATAAAACTATTATTAGTTTATACATACATATAAGTACATGTATTCTCAATACTTACCTATATTCTTGTTTCAGATTGTCTTCCAATAATTTTTGTCCGAGTTACAGCACTGGAGACTTGCAAAATAAAGTGCAATGCGACAGTATTTTATTATTCGGTACATAGCAACTACACGATTCTTCTCCCACTTATGACTACTGTAAGTAAATTTTAGTTTTATTTTATGTTGCAAAAGTAAAATATCTGATGTGTCCAACACATGACTTTCTTATACAGATAGTACCACAATTACGTTTCCCTCGACGATTCCTAAAGAAATTAAGTTAAATTTCTTGTAAAAATCGTGTTTAATTTTGAGGGTTTCCAGCAATTTTCAAATAGTCTCTGTCGCACTTATTGCAATACGCATAAATCTGTCCTTATCCCACTCATTATAACCGAATTTTACGACGAAAATGTGTTTTATTTTAGATTTTTGACCTATTACTCACTTAAAAAAATCTCCCGGTATGAAATTACATTTATTTATTCATTATTATTGTTTTCGGTGCCATAGAAACCAGTAAAATAAAAAAAACTAATGGTCCGTTCCTTCTGGGATTCGAACCCGAGACCTTCCGTTTGGCAGCCATATAATGAAACACATGGTCTACCTCGACCATCGAATTCAACTATCAACGCGCGCTGTGAGAAATATAAAGTGTTTTAAGAATATCTAGTTTTTTTAAAATTTTTTTGACGGAATTTTAAAAAAATGTTCAAACAAAATTTGTTCAAAATTCAATTCTAAATCAATGTTAAAGAATAAAAAAATCTCATAAATTGTTTATTTTTCAAGATATTCCTAAAAAACCTGAAAATGTCTTCAGGTAACTGTCACTTGTTTTGGTGCTAGATGAAAAACATTGAATGTGGCACCCACAAATTTGTTCAAACTCTTAAATATGAAATTTGAATCAAATCCGATAAGTCGTTTTTGAGTTATGGTGGATACAGACAGACAGACACACAGACAGACCGACACACAGACAGACAGACATCATGGCGAAAATGGTCAAAATGGATTCAGGGGCCCTCAAAACGTGTAAATCCATCAAAATCTCGAAGTCGAAAAAAATCACGATTACAATACTTCCTTATACTACGTATAAGAAAGTAAAAAGTCTTATTTTGATCCCAACAATACGTCCTTAAAATATCTACATCGAATTTTGAATCACCCTGTATAAAATCACATTTATTTATTTATTATTATTGTTTTCGGTACCATAGAAACCAGTAAAATACAAAAAAATAAAAAATAATGGTCCTTCTGGGATTCGAACCGGCGACCTCCCGTTTGGCAGGCAAGTCCCAAACTCACTCGTCTATCTACTACTCGGATTCAATGAGAAATATAAGTGTTTTAAGAATATCTCATTTTTTTGAAATTTTTTTGACGGAATTTAAAAAAATGGTTCAAACAAAATTTGTTCAAAATTTAATTCTAAATCAATGTTAAAGAATAAAAAAATCTCGTAAATTGTTTATTTTTCAAGATATTCCTAAAAAACCTAAAAATGTCATCAGGTAACTGTCACTTGTTTTGGTGCTAGATGAAAAACATTGAATGTGGCACCCACAAATTTGTTCAAACTCTTAAATATGAAATTTGAATCAAATCCGATAACTCGTTTTTGAGTTATGGTGGATACAGACAGACAGACAGACAGACACACAGACAGACAGACACACAGACAGACAGACATCATGGCGAAAATGGTCAAAATGGATTCAGGGGCCCTCAAAACGTGTAAATCCATCAAAATCTCGAAGTCGAAAAAAATCACGATTACAATACTTCCTTATACTACGTATAAGAAAGTAAAAAGAAATTTATAATGAACTTCAGAAGTGCCTGTAACTTTTGTAATACCATTCAACTTTGGCAACACACATTCACAAATTATATAATATTATAGCAATTAATCGGAAACAAATGCGATGGGGGCCACTACACGTGTTCCCCTCCAAAAGAATGCTGCAAGCAAGGCTGTTGTTTTCCACCTTCCCAACTTGAATACCGACCACCCGCCATACCATCTACAAATGTGTTCAATCCACTATTTCTTGGACATTGGTAAAACTATCCTAAACATCCCCAAGAATCAATCTAAACCTTTTTCGAATTTTTCCAGGTACTTTTGGCTCGCCGTAACAGCAACTGTAGCAGGAATACTATGTGCTTGCTCCCTTTGGAAGCGACATAGTCAAGGCCATTTCTGCTGTGGGGAATCCGGCCGAGACGAACGAGTTTCTGAGCCGGATTCAAATGGCTCATGTTATGCGCCACCTCAGTACAGTAGATGCAACAGTTTTCATCAAGCTCCACCACCTTACTCAGAGGTACCACTCAATGCTTTCCTCAGAAATATTATTAATAAATTTGTTTTAGGTGACTTCAAAACCAGACTTGTACCCTTTAGTAATCAGTTACAATACTGAACCTGTTACAAAAACTAATGCTTCCACTGGTTATCTTATGGTACAATATTTTCGAAATTTTATAGTAAGACCTGTTGGTACCCTCTCTGCTACTAGTACCGTTGACTCTCTGAGTTCCAGTTTTATTTGCAATGCAGCCAACGAGGTACTTAAATTAACATTTGTAACCTACGAAATTTACTTGTTGTTCTTTGCAGGCCAACACCATTATACCGCCGCCTTACTCGAGCATGGGTAGTTTAGATGACGTAGTCACAGATAATCAAGGCACGCGTACCACGACACCGGAAATACGTAACCTACCTCATTCTGCTTCGTTTATTTTTGCTAGAAGTACGGCCGAACATAAGAATATTCAGAACACCAGCAGTCCTGTTATGGAAGCTAAGATTAATATTTCCGCGCAGAATACACCCGTGCATCTTGCACGACCGCTTTCTGTGGTTTCTATTAGGAATAATCCGTGTTTTGGACAGAATGCTCCCAAGTTACCCTCTATGGTGCCAAATGAGTTCACTCAGCCTAAGGAATATAAAATAGGTAAGTGAGGAAAAGAAGAAAACCTGTCAGAAAACTCTTCAATACTATTCAGAAAAACCCAAATATGACAGATGGATTCGGTGATGTCGGCTGATAACATTTAAATCAAAGAGAATTACTTAATTTTTTTCATTAAATTCATTCATTTTAATTTTTAATCCTAAGCTGTTATAGGTAACAGGTTCGATTCCTCATCTTCCTAATTCTTAATTCTCGAACTACTCGTAACATTTATCCCACATAACTAACAAACTTCCTTTTTCCAGATAAACCCGAAACTAAACCACTAACTAACTGTGATGCTAGTACTAAACTAAAAAAAATCAACCTACACAAACTAACAAAGGAGCGCAGTTCAGATTCGGAAAACCCAGACGACGATCACCACAATTTCTCCGATTTACTCAACTTATCCATGTGTGCACCCAGTACTGCTGCCCAACCTTCAGATATGTCCTTGCAATCCAATCCACATATGAATGATCTGCATTACAGTGTGACAGACAGTATGACTGGTTCAGATATAAGCAGTTTGGCTAATTTGGGAACACCGGATTCGCCACCTAGAGCTACAAGTCCTACGATGGAAATGAAGGAAATTCTTGATAGGATACAGCAGTTGCCTCACCAGAAGAGTCCTACGCCTCAGCAGCCTTTGCAACCGGAGGCGAGGACTAGTAGGGGCTATTTTCATAAGGTCAAGGCAAAGACTTTGTATATGCCGTTGTATGACACTAACGTTTCGAAGAAGAATAGTTTGCCAAGTGGTAAGTTCTTGTTTTATTAAAGTTTAATGAGTGAGTTGTTGAAATGATATTACAGCCCAAATTGAGCCCTGGCTTTTCTAGTTTAAAGGCGAATTCCAAAAAGATTTAAGTGTCCTCGCCTTTCCAACGTTTTTGGGATCTTCTCACCGATCTTTTTCTTAATTTTATTATCGAATGCTCTTTTTTAGTACCTACTAATCATACCTCCAGGTAGGGGCACCGGAAGGTGTTGTGTGTGTTAAGTATTCAACATGAAAAAGCGACACCGTGTGTAATTTTTTTGAAGAAAACATGTGTTCTAATGTCTATGGTGTCCCTTCTCCGATCGACCTGCAAAAACTGCTGAAGTTTTTCTCTCCCCCCCGCAAACTGTAACTAATTTTAGTCAACACCCACTTTTGAAATGTTCTGTGATGCCCTTGCCTCCAGGTAACATTCATCATTGCCAGGTCAGAAGTCCGCTAGTTATATGAGATAAAGTTTGTGATAAAATGTCAGAATCTGTGTCATGGGTCAAACGTTAAGTTTCTTATTATTGCTTTATCTTAGGATGGTTTTGTAAACTTAGTCGGTTCTTAATCGGATTATATGGAAGTGCCCAACTAGATTTTTTGGTTACTATTATTTTTCCCTGCAGCTCTCTATCTTCTGCTTCTGCTACATTTAAGTATATTGAATTCTTTGTTCTGTGCAGACATTTCCGTATGTTCAACATGTATATTCTGCCTTTTAACTTTTAGGTTTAGGCATTTTTTACAAATATTATAATTATAATAGAAGGTTCTATAGTTTGATGATCGTCTGCGGAACTTTTTCTTGTAAGGCACTCAGAAATTTTCTCATTTATTTCGGAAATATACGGGGATCCAACAACAAATAAATCCGAAGAAATTTTTCACTAAGATATTCTTGTATTTGTTTTTTAAATATTGACGATTTACAAATTGTTTGATAACCTTAAAAAAACCATATGGCAATTTTAAGCTTAAAAGGAGTACTACCTAATCAATTTTTTGCAGTTTTTTCAAGAGGTTGGTTGTCCCGATCCGCCCCAAACACTCCTTGTGGAAATTTCATACCTAATTTTCCTGTACATAAAACGAATCAAAAAGGCAGCAAAACCAAAATAACAGACGGCAGTCCACTTCTTACAGAACACGAGGAATCAGAAGAGGACGCAAGCAGTCGAGATGAATGTTTATGATTTTTGTAAATTCGGAAAAACCACAAATAATTAATACGTCAATTTTTTGCAAATCTGCTAACTTGTTGTCAAATACAGTTAAACTAATTTCCACTTTCAAACAAAATCAGCCTGTATAAAAGCACAAAAAACAATTTTTAATTATGTATTAATTGTATATAATAAAATATTCAAGATTCAAGCAAAAGAACTTTTTGATATGATAGAGATAAATAAACGAAGTAAAACCTTTGTATGCTAAAATAATGTTATATAAAATGAAAAGCATTATTTTTGTGAAATATAATATTTTTTGTTAAATTTCCAGCGATTTCTAGAACACTAGGGAAAAATTTGTTTTGTAGTAAAAAGTGTGGGTGCCAATAAAATACTTCTAAGGTTCAAATTTTTCTGTTAAAAAATACGAAAAGCTTTGAAATTGTGCTGGCCTAAACAGTTAATCATCGTGTCTTCCTCACACCTCATTATAACATTATTTATTGTATTAAATTTGTATTATCGTCAATTATACTGTAGAACTACTGTTGCGCTTTCAATGAGACAACCAAATAATTGTTAATGTCAAGAAGACTAGAAACAGGAGAGTGAAGTGAACTCGCTTGGAAAGAGAAAGCCGATATACGGCGACACGTCCCCTCACATGACATATGCGCAGAACAGCAATTTAAGAGCAAGGCGCACATGGCGAGTGGCGATTGAAATGGGAAAGGGCAACATGGGAGTTCGCTCTCCTGCTTCTGATCTTCTTGGTTAATATAAATATTTTTACAAATTGGAAAATGGAAACTGTTTTTGGCTTTACCATATATTTTAGATGCAGTCGCTCTGTTATTCAATATTAAATGGTTTTCATTATCCAATTCTAGGAGTTGTGTTCTAGAAATCAACTTTATAATCACATGAAAATGTTTTAGTAGAGGACATTATCGGTAATAAATATGTGACTTAAATGAAAACTGTATAAATTGGATAATAAGTATTTTTGACGTTGACCTGATGCTTTTTAATAAATTACAAACTATATTGCGTAATGTTAATTTATCACCTATATTTCCCCGAATGTATCATATCGTAAGGTTACGTTACGAAAAACTAACCATAGTTTTGATAATACATTCGTAATGAACTAGTTAATTATTCATAATTTTGAATATCAATACGGGTTCGCTGATTTTTTCTAACAGAATTAATAATTTACTTCGATAAGCTTTCCACGAATTTATAAATTATTACTCGGTAAATTTTACTTTTACAAAATCGTTGTTTAATTTAGATAAAACTAAAGTTCAATAGAAAAAATTAATTCGCGTTATAGTGATTAGATAAGCCTGATACTATGTGTTAAAATCTATAATATACTTGAGGACTTCACCGTAATTTTCATATTTGCTCTTCCTAGGTATTGTGTGTCCGATAATAGTCCTACCTATCATTTCTTCAAAACCGCACATCCTTCATTAATACGTCACTTCGAGATAACTGAACATTTTAATTACATACTTGAAAATTAAACTTGGTTTAACATCCACTCAAGTTATACATCTACATAATTAAAATTCGATTAAATAGTAAGATAAATCTTTTAATTTTAAAGTACAATTTGGATACTTTGTTATTAAATAGCTACATCAAAAAAACTAGTGAATGGTGGTGGTGTTTATTTAATTTTAGTTTATTAAATTAAAGGTGAGTTTAGTAAGTCTGTATAGCTATATTTTAGTGTGACTGTGAATAATACTTTAGAACCTAGTGGGGAAATCTTTATTATTTTTAAATAGTTTGGTTATTTTGCTTCAAAAATATGTAGATAGAGGTGAATTTAAGTAAATGACTTGATCCAGTGCCTAGTAATTTAGTTTAATTTACAAAGAAATTAATTTGCCAACTTCTTTAATTGACTCTTCCCGGTAGAATTATTACCAAAATTTAATGATCAATCGTTGTAACTGTTACATTAATTATTCTAGTTTTATCAATAGTATTCAAACATAAAATTTTATAAAAAATATCTTCATTTAACTGTTATCTAAAAAAATATAAATCGTACATTTTCTGAGGTTATTCGAACGAAATTTTAATGGCCTTCAGCAAATTTAACGAAAACTGATAACGATTATTAAAACAAATAAAACAATGAGGAAAATACATGATTATGCATAGGGTATTCCACTTAAAGGCCAACCCGTTTATTTCCTGTATGTTTCAAAATATAATCTTGGGAGTTTTTAATCAGTAGTAATTGAGATCTGACATTTCTGACTCGACATCTCTTGGCGCCAGGCGGAACTGTCGTTAGTACGTCGGAGATGTCAGATTACAAATGTTTAATTTTTTTAAACCTTTTTATTTAAAGTATAAAAATATGAGCTACGAGAATCCAACTCCCAATGCTTCTAAAAAAACACAATGTTTATTGAGCGATTGTGGGTTGCAATAGCAGCTCCCTACTCCCTGTAAAACATTCGAATATACTCTTATTTAAAGCTACATGTAAGTATAGGTAGAAAAAATTATCTGTGCATCTATAACAAACACTACCATCTAGCGCTCCACATCTTCTAAAAATCATATCATAATCGAACGAAGCATAAAAAAATAAATTTGATAAGTTCCAAATTTGAAACTGCACAAGACTAGAATTGTTTATATCATCATACCTAACTATTTTTTTTTTCTGCTTTCTAAGAATAGACTTTTGTACAGGCGATAAAAGTTATAGACCTCAAGAGGATAGGTATTTTTTTGAGTTTTCGACTGCAACTTGAAATCAATCACAAACTTAAAAACGCATTTACTTACATATTATTTTAGCGCATAAAATGACGCCTAAACGAATTTTATTTACTTACACAATAATATGTTTATTTAGGATTAGGCGATTAATAGGTACCTCTTTGAAATTTTGCTAGCTTGGATTTGGCGCAAGAGCCAAGAGCAAATTTCGGCTGCGGAAATCGACATTAAAAAAATTCACTCCTATCTTTTCCCGTGTATTTTTGAAGTGACAGCGTACTAGCGACGGCCATATTGTAATATTTGAAATAAGCTCCGCCCCTATGTCAGATCTCAATACTATAAGTACTTCAAAATAATTGGTTATACATCGATAACTTGTTGCATAGTTACAAAGAGTGTCAGTTTGACAGTCAAAATAATCCGACCGCGAAGCGGGAGGATTATTCTGTCAGTACTCGCGTACTCAGTTTTTTCTTAGAAGCGATAATTTTCGAGATATTTACTAAACTTATGTTATTTTGAATGGAACAATGGAACAGTCTGTATGTTTTTCATTAGTTGGGTCCAGCTTGTCATCTTTACAAAAATATAAAACACTCTGTAGTTATTTTCTATATTAATCTAGATAATTACAATTTTCTAAAATTCAGCAAACATTTTTGTAAGTAGGCCATCTATGTATCACGTGAATTACCTCGGGCAACTTATACTATCCCTCGGGCCTAACGGCCCTCTGGATTGTAACCCCCTTGCCCTCTGTCATTAACATCCTTATAATTCCCTTGATACATAAATAACTATAAGTGCATTTAAACATTTATTTATCTACTACCAATTCATAATAGCCTTGATTTGACATTAATTTGAGTAAGGTAAGTCAGATTATTACGCAACATGTGTTTTAAAGAAATCATTACCACACTGAAATTTCAACAAGAAAATTCTTTCTTACAAGTATTTATAACACAATTTTTACAATTTAGTATCTTTATAGGAAAGTTTATATTTGTAAATGTCTAATTATAATATAATATATATTGTTTAATTCTTTAAAATTTGTGATTAACATTGAGTAATGACACTTCATACTCTTAAGTTTGATTTTTTGAAACCTGGAGAATTTTATAATAGCGTATCTACCTAGAAAAAACTTTAACTTCACGTTAGATAACTGAAAAAATTTTTAGTTTTATTTTATAATAAATTAGTTTTATATTTTAATAATAAATATAACACGGTCCACGTTCCAGATTTTTTGGTGTATAAATCGTTTAATTATTTGAAAATTTATGATTCAAATTCATTGTTGTGTAGCGCTGGCTAGTTTTTACACAACTTAGGTTAGGTAGTCCAGTACGACAACTTGACAACAACTACTGAGCAATGTCGCTGGAAATAAATTCAAAATTCATTTTTAATTATTTGGACGGTAGAAGATAAAATCTTGTATATTACACGTGGGATATACACACATTTACATATTCGTCTGATTACAGAACTCGTCTACGACTCGTTCTGCAATTTCCAGACTCTTATGTTAATGATGTTCATATCCCACTTATAATATAAATAACTATTACTTGCTGATAATCGTATTTTATTAGAAAAATTGAAAATAAATAAACTTTTAGATTAGGGTAAATATATTATGACAGATTCGAATTAAAATTCCAACTACCATCTAAAGTTTGTACATTTGTAACACTTCGAAACATTTTTTGTTGATACTTACTCTGAAATGATCTTCGTAACCAGAATAATTACTTGACTCTGGCTCATCTTAACGATTCGACCTTTGAAACCACTTTTTCTCACAAATCTTTATTTTCCGGAGCCGTGAAAAAAGTTTAGAGGGTGTTTTTACAGTCGTATTTTTACACTCGGATACAAAACACCACTCAGGTATAAGTTGGTTTTTATCCATGTCATTTCTATGTGAAAAGTTCTTGTGTTTGCGACTATGTGACATCACGCCGATCTTGTGATATACAGGATGTTTCGCAACTGGACAGTCAAAATTAAATGTCGTATGTAAAATCGAATTCTAAACATAAAACAAAGAATAACTTTTTTCAGATCGGGCTTCGTTTAGGAAATACTCACTTAAGAAAAAAATACTTTATTATTTTATTCAATACTTTGTAGTGATTAAAACAAAAGTTATTACAAGATAAAGAAACTATAGTACGAGCCCAAACAACTAAATGTTCGGACAAAAGTCAATTTTTGAAATATGAAAGGAGAACTGGAAATTATACGCAAATAATTAGTAAACACCTAACAATACAATAAGATAATAAAGCCTTAATAACAATATTATGAATGGAAGAAAATGGTTTATTTGATTTAACAATATTTTAACCTTAATAATTAGCAAATTTTACAAAATGAATTTGCAACTAAATGTTGGAATAATTTTTAATTTAGGACCATTAATATGAGGTTACGTCTCCTTTTGCTTTAATAGCTGCCTGTATTCTAGCAGGTAGTGTAGTGATACTGTCCCAAATTTCTTCTATTTTGGTCTTTAAGTCCCCAATGGTTCTTGGTGGATTATTGCGTAGAATACGTTTAATTTTATGCCAAAGAGTTTCAATAACATTTAAGTCCGGACTGGATGAGGATCAGAAAGCACCTTTATGTCGTTTTCACCGAGTTCCAAAACTGTGATTTTTTAAAAACAGTCGTTAGAAAATTACGTCACATTTTTCAAGTGGAATTTTAAAGCTACGAAAATTGCCTAAAATCACCAAATAAAGACTTGGGGATTTTTTTGTACATAAAACCAACATCCAGCTTTGCAATAAAGTAAATTTTACCGAAATCCAACTAGCGGATCCAAAACTGTGATTATTTAAATGTAGGTAGCACCCTCAAAAAACACGTTTTTGAAAAGTGAACTGTGGAACTCGAAAAAAATGCAAAAAAAAATTCATATTAACATTTCAGGATTTTTTCAATATAGTGCTATTACTGAGCTTTGATTTAAAGGTTTTTTGACACAAATCCAACCAGCGGTTTCAAAACTGTGATTTTTTAAAAAAGTTATTAGAAAATTCTATATTTTTAAAGATGCAATTTTAAAGCTCCGATAAACGCCTAAAATCACCAAATAAAAACTTGTGTAACTTTTTTGTAAAGAAAACCAACATCCAGCTTTGCAATAAAGTAAATTTCATCAAAATCCGACTACTACGAGGTCCAACGTTTTGAAAATAATCATTCTTTGTTTCTACAATTTTCCCATCCTGCTGGGTTAAAGTGCCACAGTTTTGGAACCGCCGAGCGATTTTTACGAAATTTACGTTTTTATATAACTAAATGTTGGCATTATAACAGAAAAAACCATCAATATTATGGAAGTTAATTTAGATAACTTTTGCGCGTATGGAAAAAAGACAATCAAATTTACTTTTGTCCGAACATTTAGTTGTTAGGGCTCGTAGTTTTTCAAAAATGCCACCATACACGCCTGGCAACGCAAAACAAATGAATTGTAAACTACTGCAAATTTTACAATGCTTTGAATAATATGTACTGAATTTAAAATTTTATCTGCTAATTGCTCAATAGTAGTAAAAAAATCAATAGATCTGAAAAAAGTTATTCTTTGTTTTATGTTTAGAATTCGATTTTGCATACGACATTTAATTTTGGCTGTCCAGTTACGAAACACCCTGTATTTCCGGAACATTTTCGGTTTATTAAAGAAATATGTACTTATTTTAAACATTAATTATGTACTAATTTATTACACGTCTAAAAGTTACAAAACAAATAATTTCAAGAAAAAAATTGCTCAAAGTTTTTTAAAGAATTTTTTTTTAAAATATGCAAACTCCCAATTGGATCAGTTTAAAATTATACACTAAACTAAAGATGTAACAATATAGTATTGGTACAATGAGAAGTTATAATATTATTTTCTCAAATTTTTTATGAATATTTAAATCTAAAAATTTTCGATAAAACTTATATAAGACATTTATTAAGATATACTAGAAGGACTAAAAATAAAAAAGATACATTGAATTAATTTTAGTTTCTACACTAAACTTTAACGTTATAATATGCCTATGGATTTTAAGGGGAAAAATTATTAATAATCTTCGCAACAATATGTACTAAAAACATCTATAAGGAAAATGTTATAATAACTGGAAAGATACAGAGAAATATTTTCATAATAATTGCTCAATTGCAATAATTCATTAATTTTTTAATATAAAACTCACAGAACTTTTTATATTATATAACATTAATCGGACTCAAAGTTAATTAATTTATAGGGTGTGCGAAAGACTTGCTATACGATTGTTGAAAGATTAATATTCCATTTAAAATATTTTATTTCACCAGGTACCTACTTAAAAGTAGGTATTAAAGTCGCATTAACTATTTTTTTCTTACTCTATTACTATTTTGAAACATTAAAGTATGCTAATCAAGAATTAATGGTATCAAAGCGGACGTCTTTTCACAGAATAAATTATTAATGAGTCCATACTTTTCTTTCGTTTTGCTAAAATATTGTGTGGGTACTAACCATGAAGTATAATTTGAATAAAAGAAAACTTCACGGAAGATAATTACAATTGAAAAGCATTTATCATATTTAATGAGCTCTTAAAGTATTTAGTAATAGTGTCCTTCAAACAAAAAATGCGTAAAAACACCATAATAAAGCATTAATCAATCGAACTTTGTGATAAACTCCTATCTAACAGAAAAAATCATGTAACTTTCGACGATATAGTCAATTTCGTTTTTTGTGATAACAACTAATATATTGATTATTATGGGGTTTTTGTGAAAGGAGTTTCCAAATTACATATTTATGTGTATTGGATGCCTTAAAAAATATATAATAATAATGTTGTGACTTTTTCTCATCTGTGTTTATGTATATAATTTAAGCGCATTCCGCCTTCACTTCACCATAATTAATTCGCTAAAACCGTGTAAATAATTGATTAGATAAGAATATCTATTATTGATGTTATTTTATCCACATTTAGTTTACTTTCTGATTTTCATCGAGTAGGTACACGTACCTTCATAGTTACATTTTTCAAACAATATGATATAATTACAAAACGAAAAATTATGACAAATTTTATTCAGTTACAAAAGCACGGAAATATGACAACTATGTGATATTAATTATTAGCTTTAATTATAAGAAACTTTTTATTAATTTATCTGGTAATATAGGTAGTGCCAATAAGAAATTTGACACACCTTTTGGTGAATTATTTTGTGTATAATTGTGCGTGTTGATTTTAAGATTATAAAATAATGTAAGTATTTCGTGAAACATGATTTATGATCATTTCAACATTATGTTATTACAAACAAAATTATCTAGAAAACTATCTCGAAACTCAATATTTGGTTTGTATTTCTTGTGTCAATTTGATGTGTACGAGTTTCTCTCAATTTTTATCTCAAAATTTACTGGATAATTTCACATGTTTGATGATCATGTATTTCTGAAGAAATTTTGATGAAAGACGGACACTCAACAATGTAATTTTATTTTTTATCAAAATTTAAGGGTCGCAAATTTTATTAATTCATTTTTGATTCTAAATAGACTATGATCATCAAAATGCACTTAGTTCGAAAACAATTGAACTTTTAACTGATAATATTGTTAATTATGGCGTAAAATGTTTTTATCTTTAAGTAGGTGTTTAAAAATATTAATTTTAGCATCTCCTTATTTATTTAGTTATTATAATATGTATATGTACCCATATAGTTATTTTTTCAATCGTATTTTGTTAGTTAGATAATTACATAATTATACTGGGTGGTCCAGGTTAAACGTCATTAATTTTGGGAGGTGATAGAGCATCAAGAAAAAAGTAGACTTTTATTAAAAAACTTTGCTCAAAAATGTTTTATAACAAAGATACAGGGTGTCAAAGTTTAAAATAAAAACGCGCTTTCTTAACATAACTTCTAAACCACTCGATCGATTTCTATTAAATTTCACACATAGAGTAATGTAGTACATTTCTAGGTAATGATGGGGTTCATTTATAAAAAAATCTCCAGTGGCGTAGATACTGAGGAACCATTCCACTATTTCCCTCTAATTTTCGACGCCACTGGAGATATTGCGAAGAAATTTCAATTTTTGGATTATCTGTTTAATTTAGAGAAAATAGTTACTCTTGAAAAATTTTAATTTAAGATTTCGTTTCTGAGATATTTGAGTTTGACGGTTTGGAAACCTCAAATGCTGTGCTAAATTAAAGAAAATTTCGGATGGGCCTGAAAATCCGGAAAATCGCCATCAAGTCTTGGCAGCGATTAATTCCGTGACTAAAAGAGCTCGAAAATGTATCGAAGCCTATTTTGAGAACTTACTCGAATTTTTTTTTAGTTCAGAGCAGCATTTGAGGTTGTGTTTCCAAACCGTCAAACTCAAATATCTTAAAAGCGGAGCCTTAAATTAAATTTTTTCAAGAGTAACTATTTTCTCTAAATTGAACAGACCATCTAGAAATTGAATTTTCTTCGCAATATATCCAGTGGCGTCAAAGAATGGAGGGGAAAAGTGGAACAGTCCCCCAGTAGCTACGCTACTGGAGAAGTTTTTTATAAATGAACCCCATCATTATCTAGAAATGTACTACATTACTCTGTGTGTGAAATTTAATGGAAATCGATCGAATGGTTTAGAAGTTATGTTAAGAAAACGAGTTTTTGTTTTAAACTTTGTCACCCTGTATCTTTCTTATAAAACATTTTTGAGCAAAGTTTTTTAATAAAAGTCTATTTTTAACCTGGACCACCCTGTATTTTATTATTTTTGCACATTTCCCTCAAGTTATTTAAATAATATGGTTATTATTTATTAAATATAAAATTGTTAATACCTACCTATTCAAAATATTCTAACGAAGCAGACAGAATTGAAAAGTTTGTAGGGAATATTAAAGATAGTTTTGTTTTCAAAGTTTTTATAACTTTTAACGGAACTGTTTGTTCAAGATAATAATTTTATACTCCTATTAAATTACATTCTCTCCATAAATTTTCAGCATTTCTATATGATGTTGTAAATATTGCATAATTTTCCTATATTTCTGTTAAGTTCCTAAACCAATAAATTAAATTTTTATGTCTACATTAATTATAGAGAAAATTACGAAAAGTGTTAATAAATTTAGTGAGAAAATATAATCTATTTTACAATAAGTGTCAAACTATCTACTGATGCAACTTGTAATAGAATAAGAAATTCCAAAAAACCGTAGCAAAAAATTGAAAATTACGCACCAGGAATCTCATCTTATTCCAGTTCAGAACAGTACAATGAAAATTTTACTTGAAATTGTTTAGGGGTCGTTCATAAAAGACGTCTGCAATTTTCGGGGCGATTTTGACCCCTTCCCCCTTCATGTCCGATTATGTCCGAATTAGAAAACCCCTCATCGTTAATAGCCTAGTCTAGTGTATATAAACTTTTTCATCCGATTCATTCAGGACAATTTTTTTAAATTCAGTTTTGTGTCCCCCTCCCTGGAGAAGTGGAAGATACGTCAGTTTTACAACTAATAAATGAATTGCTCTATCCGCCATCTAGAATTTAATTTTTTTTGTCGATTATCTCGGTTATTTTACATTTCTCGATAAAAAAGATTATTACCAAAGTTGTAGAGTACTAAATTTACCTAGATTCACTGGACTATTAAAAGAAGTCCAAATTTAAGAATGACCCTCTAAAATTCCACGATTCATTATAAGTTTATTGAAAGAAAAAGTTAACAACATTCCTCTTACAAAATGTGCGGACATCAAAAAATGCCCCGGCCCCCCACCCACCTGAATGCGGACGTCTTTTATGAACGACCCCTTAGGTATCTGTAAAATGTCAAAAAATTCGATTTTTTAGTAAATAATAAATAAATATATTTTTATATTAATATAAAAGGATAATGTTGTTTAGATCGCGCATTAAAAGTTTTCAATAATTTCCTTCTTTATGTTGTTTTTTAACGGCCCATTTACGTTTTAAGGAATAGTATATTTCATTACCAGTCTGGAAATAAGGATTTTTTCGTGCGCGCGTGACAAATTCTCGTGGGAGGCGAAGCCGAACACGGGAAGTCATGCAAGCACGAAAAATCCATTTCTGGACGTGTAATGAACGATATTTTTTATTATACTTATCTAAAAACAACCCAAAAAAAGGATTAGAAGTAATTTTAGGACATTTTATTTTCAAAGTAATTATAATACATCGTAAAAATAGTAGGCAAACACGATTAACATTTCCATAGCAACGACTTGTTTATTAGTGGCGATGCTTTAGTTTCAGTCATATTTAGTGCACGGAAAAAAGAATAGGAGATCGGGAAAAGTTTTCCGTGCGCTGTTCTGAAAACGTCACCTTTACGTCATTGCAAAAACAGATGAAAACAAGGTGTTTTCAGATAAGTATAATAAAAAATTATATACCAGTGTATTTTAAGGGAAATGGTAACACCTCAATAACTTTTTTATTCTTCGGTAAAATTAGTTTTTTTTTTCTGTATGTAAAACTCGCAATTCTCTTTTAAACGAGTAAAAAAAATTTACCATTAGTGAAAACCTAGCCTACTACAATAAAAAATAAACCGAAAAAATCGAAAAAGCGTAGTAGGGATTTTTTTATTAGAAAATTTTATTTAAAAAAGTTTTTCGGGCTTATCTCAAAACCCCAAATCTAAATTTTGGTTGAAAGGAATTGGTTTATTAGAATTTTGACAAATAATCATTGTTTTATGTGATAGATCTCTTGATGTTTAGGTACTGTTCAATAAATCATGGCAATCTTGAAAAAATAATATTAAAATTCATTACGAAAAAAATTTTTTTCGTTTTCACTAATGGTAAATTTTTTTTACTCGTTTAAAAGAGAATTGCGAGTTTTACATACAGAAAAAAAAAACTAATTTTACCGAAGAATAAAAAAGTTATTGAGGTGTTACCATTTCCCTTAAAATACACTGGTATATAATTTTTTATTATACTTATCTGAAAACACCTTGTTTTCATCTGTTTTTGCAATGACGTAAAGGTGACGTTTTCAGAACAGCGCACGGAAAACTTTTCCCGATCTCCTATTCTTTTTTCCGTGCACTAAATATGACAAAAACTAAAGCATCGCGATAATAAACAAGTCGTTGCTATGGAAATGTTAATCGTTTTTGCCTACTATTTTTACGATGTATTATAATTACTTTGAAAATAAAATGTCCTAAAATTACTTCTAATCCTTTTTTTGGGTTGTTTTTAGATAAGTATAATAAAAAATATCGTTCATTACACGTCCAGAAATGGATTTTTCGTGCTTGCATGACTTCCCGTGTTCGGCTTCGCCTCCCACGAGAATTTGTCACGCGCGCACGAAAAAATCCTGATTTCCAGACTGGTAATGAAATATACTATTTTACTCGCTTAAAATAGAATAACGAGTTGTATAAACAGAAAAAAAAAATTCTAATTTTACCGAAGATCAATAAGTTATTGAGGTGTTACCATTTACCGCGAAACACCCTGTAGTAAAGAATTTAATCATTATAACTACATACGTATATGCAAGAATCTGATTGAAATTTATGGATACTTCAAATATTCACTTTTTTTTGCTTCCTTTTGTCTTGCAATAATCAAATAATTTTTAAAACAAATTGCAAAAAAATTAGGCGTCAGTTTAGACTATTTAAGTTTGAGGGAAAATTATTTATTCGAACTTTTATGAGGTTAAAGAATGACATCCATAGAAGGATAATTTGATTCTCCCACAATTTTAGAGAAAAATACAATAATGATTAAGCATAAACATTTTATTTAACACTATAAGCACTTGCAAAGATTAAAATATTGTCATTTAAAATACCTACTAAAATGATTTATTTCTGGCTTCGACTTTTGTGTAAATAAAATTATTTTTCACGAGAACATATAACCTATACTCTACTCATTGTTTAATTAATTACCTACATCATGCATCTTTTTTTAACATCTATACCTACCTTTCTAATCCCTACAAGTTCAGAAACATCGATTACCGATCAACTACGTAACTGAAAAGTATAAAACTAAATTAATATTGCATTTCTTTTTCTAGCTTTGCGATGATGAAACTTACGTGGCTGACGTGCGTGTTCATTGTTTTGATCAATTTAAAACTCATCGAAAGCAAAATTACCAGTTTAGGATTTTTCGATATCAATCCACAGAATGGCAGTGTCAATAAAGTTAATGGATATGTGATTAAAGCCCGTATGGAATTAGTCATTTTATTTGAACCACGTCCTGTAAGTATTTTGGAAGAATTGCGAGTCGAAAATTTGCCATGAAAAGAAAGCACATTTATTTCATGCATTTCGTAAAATTGAATTAATTTGCGAAATTCCAATTTCTGGCAAAGTTTTCTCCCATTTAATTTTCTGGACCAAACTCACTTTTCCTTAGACAAACAATCCATTCAAAATAAAAACATGGTCAACGAACTGTTCCGAGGATCTACCAATTTTGGTGGTAGTTCGACAGGAGACTCAAGTAAACTCCTGGCAAGTCCCGGTAATGTTAGAGGCATCCGACAAAGAAACATCTTTGAAATTTTACAATACTTCAAAGATAATGTGTCCGGATAATATGGACTCTATTACAAGACCCGGTAAAATTAGCTTATTTACTCCGAGGACGATTTTAATATTTCTTTTGCAGAATTCTCTGCTGGCCCCGCCGTTCTCTCCCAAGTCTTCATCGTCGGCTTGTCCACATCCTCGCCGAAGCCTGTCGATGTCTACGTTGAAGTAATGGAAGAGACGGATTTCTATGTAAAACGCAACCAAATCTATTCGCTACTTATATCACCGAGTGAACCAATGTATTATTATTACGCATTTGATAAGAATTCATCAGATACCGTCGTAGTGGATATAAATTCTGAAGATGACATTTGTCTCACAGTTTCTGTTCAAGATAGTAAAGTAAGTTGCATTTTATTCAATAATTAAAATGTCAGTCAAATCGTGCAGCGCAGCTTATTTATTGTATTTCTTATTTTAGTGTCCTGTTCTTGACACAAATAAAGACATTACCTACGAAGGAAATTACCAAACCATAAACAGGAAAGGAGCTATAACAATAAGGGCAAGCACCTTAAATTACTAACTACCCACATTTCTTTTAACTATTTATATATTTTTTTTATAGAAAAACGACTTCAAATACGGATTTTTCCTTGTTTTCGTTGCTAAAGCCGATAATTACGATTGCAGTCAACACAATTCGGTTCTTCCAATGCCTCGCACTATAAATGTTATACCAGGAAATAGAACATCCGCTGTTAGTTTTCAAATAACAAATAGCATTTACTACAAGGATTATATGATTGCATCCTTGGGGACATTGCTGGTGTTCTTTGTTTTCTGTTTGGTGTCTACAGTTATGGTGTTTGTTTTCAATAGATGGGGAACGATTTCACAGTACAAAACGTACGAAACTGAAGAGGGTGAGTCGAGATTAGGTGGGTATAATTACAAATTGCAGCATAATTCGTTCGAAATATGAAGATTTGGTATAAAAGGAATAGGGACTTTGCATAATTTTCAAAATATTTTTTTTGAAAAGCTGATATCAAATTATCACTATCAATATTTTTGAAAAAAATTTTTGGTTCGTACTATCCAAGTAAATAAATAAAAAGTATTACAAAATTTGAAATTTCCACGCATTGCCCGGAAACGCCCGAATCGGCCCAAAAGACTGCTGACGTCACGAATCTAGTTCCACAGTGCAGCACGCCGCATTTTGACTATTTCAAAAAATGTCAAACGCATAAAAAATATTCAGAAATGCCAGTGTCAACTAGATTCGTGACGTCACACAGGACTCTCCGATCTCAAAGCGTTTTCGGGCGGCAATAAGATATTTGAATTACGGTCAATTTATAATCGTTTTTTTTTTACAAATATTGAGAAAAAAAAATTGTTGCTGAAGAGTATTATTAATATTAGTCCTTTAACATTTCTAACCGAAAAAACGGGATTTTAAAAAAATGCAACATCCCTATTTATCTGTTAAATCAGCCATCTCTAAAGATAAAAAAAATGGCTAATTTGTGATGCATCTTTCTAATACAAATATTCACGTGTTTTGAAAATACTGACCTCAGAACGATACTTTTTCGTTTTTCGACTTTAATAAAAAAACTATCACGAGTTCATAAAATACACTTTATTTTTGTTTATAAAATTATGATTAAAATAAATTCAGAGTGAACTTTCAATGATTAGAACTTTAACAACTCAAAACTCAAACATTCCTGAAAATATCTGATGTGCCCAACACATGACTTTCTTATACGGATAGTACTACAATTACTTTTCCTAAAGAAATTAAGTTAAATTCCTTGTAAAAATCGTGTTTCAATTTTGAGCGTTTCCAGCAAATTCAAATAAATTTCGGAAGTCTCTCTCGCACTTATTGCAATACGCATAAATCTGTCCTTGTCCCACTCATTATAACCGAATTTTGCGACAAAAATAAGTGTTTTATTTTTTTGAAACAAAATTTGTTCAAAATTCAATTCTAAATCAATGTTAAAGAACAAAAAAATCTCGTAAATTGTTTATTTTTCAAGATATTCCTAAAAAACCTGAAAATGTCTTCAGGTGTTACTTGTATTGCTGCTAGATGAAAAAGATTTAATGTGGCATCCACAATTTTGTTCAAACTCTTAACTATGAAATTAGAATCAAATCCGATAAGTCGTTTTTGAGTTATCGTGGATACAGACAGACATCATGGCGAAAATGGTCAAAATGGATTCAGGGGCTCTCAAAACGTGTAAATCCATCAAAATCTCGATGTCGAAAAAAATCACGATTACCTACTATACTTTCTTATACGAAGTAAATATCTGATGTGCCCAACACATGACTTTCTTATACTTACGGATAGTATCACAATAATTACTTTTCCTAAAGAAATTAAGTTAAAGGTTTCCAGCAATTTTCAAATAGTCTCTGTCGCACTTATTGCAATACGCATAAATCTGTCCTTGTCCCACGTTTTATAACCGAATTTTACGACAAAAATGTGTTTTATTTTAGATTTTTGACCTAATACTCACTTAAAATATCTGATGTGCCCAACACATGACTTTCTTATACGGATAGTATCACAGTAATTACTTTTCCTAAAGAAATTAAGTTAAATTTCTTGTAAAAATTTTGAGGGTTTCCAGCAATTTTCAAATAGTCTCTGTCGCACTTATTGCAATACGCATAAATCTGTCCTTGTCCCACTCATTACTATCAGATTTTAGGACAAATAAATAACAGAATACTTATCAAAATTCCACAGTGCGAAAAATGCTTGATATCTTTGAATTTGCTGTAGCTAAACTTTAAAGATTTATAAAATACTTCTCAGTTTTGGTCAACGTTTCACTCAAACAAACTGTACAGTGCACAATAATCCTTCTCATCAAAATATTTCGATCTTTTGCCTTTGACAATTGTTTGACTAACAATCTCTTCTTCTTCTTCGTACTTGGATTGCAAAGCAATGTCAAGTTTTTGGTGTTTGGCGATATAGCCACTCTCACCAGGATTGGATTAATTGGTTTTCACTTTTTAAATTTTTATAACTTTATTCGAGCTCTTCGTGTGTTTAATGCAAATAGAATCTTTAGTATAAAAACAAATAGATTTCTGTAATGTAAACAACAGCCACTCAGAGATAGATGGCAACACTATATAAATAATTTATAATTATTAAAAAACGGCGCAAAATAAAACACTTTTGTTACTTTGTCGACACGTCTAAAAATTGAAAGAGCATTCACAAAAAATTTTTCGTCGATATCTTTAATGTAGATTTGCATGCATAATACAATTTCACGACTTTATTGTATATATTAGAAAAAATTTTAATCGAGTTGCTATGATATCCAAAACATAAAACCGTAGCCGTTGTAGCCGTCGATCTTTTCAAATAGTAATGCTACAATCGATTTCCTCAACGGTATAGATTTCTGTATGTAAACAACATGTACTTTGTAAATCAGAGATAGATGGCGCCACTATATAAATAAAAAAATTTGACGGAATTTCAAAAAAAATTTCAAACAAAATTTGTTCAAAATTTAATTCTAAATCAATGTTAAAGAATAAAAAAATGTCGTAAATTGTTTATTTTTCAAGATATTACTAAAAAACCTAAAAATGTCATCAGGTAACTGTCACTTGTTTTGGTGCTAGATGAAAAACATTGAATGTGGCACCCACAAATTTGTTCAAACTCTTAAATATGAAATTTGAATCAAATCCGTTAAGTCGTTTTTGAGTTATCGTGGATACAGACAGACACACAGACACACAGACACATAGACAGACACACAGACAGACATCATGGCGAAAATGGTCAAAATGGATTCAGGGGCCCTCAAAACGTGTAAATCCATCAAAATCTCGAAGTCGAAAAAAATCACGATTACAATACTTCCTTATACTACGTATAAGAAAGTAAAAATCTCCCGGTATGAAATTGCATTTATTTATTCATTATTATTGTTTGCGGTACCATAGAAACCAGTAAAATAAAAAAAAAACTAATGGTCCGTTCCTTCTGGGATTCGAACCCGGGACCTTCCGTTTGGCAGCCATATAATGAGACACATGGTCTACCTCGACCATCGAATTCAAATATCAACGCGCGCTATGAGAAATATAAAGTGTTTTAAGAATATCTAGTTTTTTTGAAATTTTTTTGACGGAATTTAAAAAAAAAGTTCAAACAAAATTTGTTCAAAATTCAATTCTAAATCAATGTTAAAGAATAAAAAAATCTCATAAATTGTTTATTTTTCAAGATATTCCTAAAAAACCTAAAAATGTCTTCAGGTAACTGTCACTTGTTTTGGTGCTAGATGAAAAACATTGAATGTGGCACCCACAAATTTGTTCAAACTCTTAAATATGAAATTTGAATCAAATCCGATAACTCGTTTTTGAGTTATGGTGGATACAGACAGACACACAGACAGACATTATACTCCGTATAAGAAAGTAAAATATCTGATGTGCCCAACACATGACTTTCTTATACGGATAGTACCACAATTACTTTTCCTAAAGAAATTAAGTTAAAGTTCTTGTAAAAATCGTGTTTCAATTTTGAGTGTTTCCAGCAATATTCAAATAAATTTCGGAAGTCTCTCTCGCACTTATTGCAATACGCATAAATCTGTCCTTGTCCCACTCATTATAACCGAATTTTACGACAAAAACCAATGTTTTATTTTTTTTGAAATTTTTTTGACAGAATTTCAAAAAAAAGTTCAAACAAAATTTGTTCAAAATTCAATTCTAAATCAATGTTAAAGAATAAAAAAATCTCATAAATTGTTTATTTTTCAAGATATTCCTAAAAAACCTAAAAATGTCTTCAGGTAACTGTCACTTGTTTTTGTGCTAGATGAAAAACATTGAATGTGGCACCCACAAATTTGTTCAAACTCTTAAATATGAAATTTGAATCAAATCCGATAAGTCGTTTTTGAGTTATGGTGGATACAGACAGACAGACAGAGACAGACAGACAGACACACAGACAGACAGACATCATGGCGAAAATGGTCAAAATGGATTCAGGGGCCCTCAAAACGTGTAAATCCATCAATATCTCGAAGTCGAAAAAAATCACGATTACTATACTTCCTTATACTACGTATAAGAAAGTAAAAATAGAAAAATAACGAAAAGTACTTAATTTTAGATTTTATTTTTGAATTTCGTTTCAGGGTTTCAGGCGGCAAAAATGCATAAGACTATTTAAACTAATGAACAAAATGTGCCCTAAGCGAATTATCTATGAGTAACAAATCTCGAGATACATACAATTTATCAAATTAAGGCCCACAGTCCGCTAAAAATCGATATTTTTCTGCGACACGTTATTCGTGAAAAAAATCATATAATAGTTATTTATACAACATGTATCTAAAGCTTTTTTTTTTGCACTTGTGAGAATTAAAAAATAACTTTATTTCCTATTCATGACATACTTTTGGAACCGCTGAGCGAATTTTAACGAAGTTTGCTTTTTGATCTTGTCATATTATGTTGGTTCAATTACGAAATAAATTACAGTACAAAATTTTGAACAGTCAAACATTTCCAGACAAATTTATGCATTGAATGTTTTAAGACGTTATCGTTTTAGAACCACTAATCGGGTTTTGAAAAAAGATCTTGCTCAGAGTAATGTTGGCTCTTTATTAAAGAAAATCAACATAGGAAACATAGGCTCATTAGGTTAGGTTAGATAGTTGGTAATTATCAAAATTGCTGTTTTAAAAATAATTTCTAAGCAAATTTTGTCGAAATTTGCAATTATGATATAAACCTAAATATTGCTTTTATTAGATTCCAAGTACATGATGCTGTACTTATAACTGATTCAACATCATAATTCTCTGACTGATCACTTGTTTTTCCTGCCTCTGCTGCTTTGTCTTCCTTTTAATAAAAAAATATCAACATTATGGAAATGATTTTAGGTCATTTTTGCGCATATGAACAAACAGATATTTTTCACCAATTTTTTATATGAAGCATTTTAAGAAATTGTAACTCATCTATACCGGATTTCTTAATTTCCACTTGAAATACAATTTTTACAAAGCGCAAATTAGGTTATATTACAGAAAAAATCAGCAACAGCGTGAAAATAAAGTTTAGAATCTTCTGCTCAAATAAAAAAAGAAACAATTTGGTTCAAATTTAGTGTGATCCGAGATTTCTAGAAATATTTAAGAAAATGCAATTTTTCGTCCTTTTTTCAAGATGATCGCTAAATTCGGGCCTATCAGTATGTTTGTCCATTATCCAATTAACCATATCCAATTAAAATTAATTACAGGTGTACTGAATATGTTCAATGTACTTGTCGACGGGCATTAAGCAAATTCAACATTTTTATTTCATTTTTTTTTACTTTATTATCTTCATTCCTTTGACTTTCTTCCTTCCTCAATAAATGACTGTTACTTTCTCTTCAATTTTCTTCTTTAACCTCCTTGAAGGCGTATTTCTTGCCCTCTTCTATTTTATAATTTTTCGCTTAAGAGAGAATTTATTAATCTAAAAGGATTTGATGAGAAATTTTAAATAAATATTTTAATTTAATTGGTTATTTAAGTATTTATATCGGAAACGCACCAATAAATTTAATATATTATTTAAAATATATCTTATTGTTAGTTCTAATCCTCTCTAGTGAAAAAATGAGTGTTTGTCTTCTCTTTTCTCGCTCTGTATCTTTATTCTTCTTTTATTTACATCTTTTTTGTTTTTCGATCATTATAGGTAACTAAGTTTTCGGTATCTAAATCATAACTAACTCCTAGACCGCCGCAGAACCTTCTCGATGTCCCTCATATAACGCCATATGCTCCTAGGAACCAGTCACAATATTTACAACGATTTTTTAAATAATAATCGAATAATTCTTTTGTATTTTTTCAGATTCAGATAGAGACTCCATAGATCAAGCTGGTCCAATAAGCGTCCCCCAAATAGACTACCTACTGAAAAGCGAACACCTCACAGTAAAAAGCTTAGCAAAATATCCCAAGAAAGATAAACGGAGATCCTTTAATTACCTATGGCATATTCTAAGTATTGCATTATTTTACAGTATTCCTGTCGTCCAATTAGTTGTAACTTATCAAAGAGTTAGTATTTATAATTAGAGAAAAAATTACAGAAAAATTAATATATATTTTTTATTTTTTAGGTTGTTAATCAAACTGGAGACCAAGACATGTGTTACTACAATTTTCTATGTGCACATCCCTCGTTCGGTCTGAGTGATTTCAATCACATTTACTCCAATATCGGTTACGTAATAACTGGAATCTTATTCATATTTGTGATAATTAATCGTCATGCTAAAATTAAAATAAGATTTGTAAGTCCTACAGATAATTTAATTACTGTCTATAACTAATTAATTCATCTAATTTTAGGAAATCGGTATTCCAGTGCATTACGGTTTGTTTTATTCTATGGGCGTTGCCTTGATAATTGAAGGAATTTTATCAGCGTGTTATCATATTTGTCCAAGTCAATCAAATTATCAATTTGGTGAGCATCGTAATTTTTCTAAAGGAGATAAGATTCCAACTAATTTTTTGTTTGTTTGTTTTAGACACGAGTTTCATGTATGTAATGGCTGTGCTCTGTATGGTTAAACTGTACCAAAATCGACATCCTGATATAAATGCCACGGCTTATGCAACGTTTACTGTTCTGGGAGCGGCAATATTTTTAGGTAAAATATATTGTTGGGTTTCAGTTAAAAAAATGAACTTAGTTATTTAATCATATCGAGGAGCAAAATTTTTTAAAAAATAAAATAAAATGTTGAGCTGGCCCTAAAAATCAAATCGTGGACCCGGCACATCAACCATAATTTTCACAATTGACATTAAGCAAAAATTGAAAGAAAAAGGCGATTAACTCAATTATACAGGCTGTTTCAAATTCGCTTCTCACTACAAGGATCTCAGAAACGGTAACAGATACAGCTTTGGTTAAATTGGGGCAAAGTTGCGTAATAATGTGGACAATAATAAGCCATTAAGAAATCGAAAATATTTGTAGTTCTGGAGATTTTTGGAAAAAACCAAATTTTTGCCTCTTCGTTTTTATTTTTTCTGCTCTTATTTTTCAAGATATCGAAAAACCAAAATCACTTTTTGTGCTTTATAAAATGACGTTAAAATTTTCCTCGTGCGACGTTTTGTTTTTCCGCTGACGTCATCAACTGAATTTTTTTAAATACGGCCCTGTATTTTTTTTCATCGTTTTAAGTAGCATTTTTTATGTTCTATAAAATGGAGTTTACATTTTTTCCATACGACGTTTCGTTGTTGTGTAATCATCGGGTCATTTTTTGAATAAATACGGCAGTAGATTTTTTTTACAATTTCATCAGATTTTTTTCCATTGTACAGCCCATCATCAGTATTGACGATTTCATAAGTGTTCATTTTATAAAATTATTAAAAAATATTAATTTCATTGTTCTTATTATTATCTACTACTAACAATAAATAATAGGTTAGTTTGATTTAGTATAAAAGGAAAATTATTATTATTAAAGTTTGCCAAAATGTGTGCACATGAAGAAGTGAGGAAAAATACTGATGAAAATGTAAAAAAAATCCAGGGCCGTATTTAAAACATGATCTGATGATGAGATGATGATTGCACAAGAACGAAACGTAATATGCAAAAAATGCAAACGTCATTTTCTAGAACATAAAAAATGCTACTTAAAACGATGAAAAAAAATCCAGGACCGTATTTAAAAAAACTGACTTGATGACGTCAGCGCAAAAACGAAACGTCGCATGAGGAAAATTTTAACGCCATTTTATAAAGCACAAAAAATGTCAACGACAAAATGCTTTCAGTTTTTCGATATCTTGATAAATAAGAGCAGAAAAAATAAAAACGAACAGGTAAAAATTTGGTTTTTTCAAAAAATCTTCAGAACTAGAAAATATATTTTCGATTTCTTAACGGTTTATTATTGGCCACATTATTACGTAACTTTGCCCAAATTTAACCAAAGCTGTATGTATTTCCGTTTCTGAGATTCCTGTAGTGAGAAGCGAATTTGAAACAGCCCTGTATAGAATATTTGGTTACTAGCTTTATGAAAGAAATTTATTTTTTAAATAAATACAAAGTGTTCCGTAAATGTGTGACATAAGTTTAAAGGCATCTTATACCCTTAATACTTTGAGTATCAATCAACTTCTTTGCAACTTTACCTTAAGCTAAAAGATGAAATCAAACTATCTCACCAAACATTTACGGAATAATTATGCTCTGTCTGTACATAAACTTTCTAAGAATAAGTACAAAAATTTTTTTATGACTATAGGAAAAAAAAAACAGAATATTTCATGCAGTTTATATCTATAGGAAACTTTGTTAAATTGACAAAAAAATTTCTACCACAGTTAATTCTAACCTACCCTAAACTTTAACTAATTTTCATATCTTTTTCAGCTATGTTGGGCATATTAAACGGAAATCTAGCTTTGTGGATAGGTTTTGTCATAGCATATTCCCTGTTATGCATCTACATATCCTTCAAAATATATTTCCTTAGTTTCGTCTTGGAGGGTTTCAAAAATCTTAAAGAGGACTTTCAAGAACAAGGCTTGAAATCAGATATAGTCGCCCCTACAAAACGATGTAAGTAATAAAATATCTCCTTTTAAAAAAATATCCGAAACCAAAAAGTAAAGTGAACTTTAATATAAAGTAATTTTTTTATGTATAGCTAGATTCATCCTGCTCGTAATCGCAAATGTTGCAAACTATGCAATGCTAATAACTGGACTTTGTTTATACAACAGCGAAGTGACAGATTTTGGAACATTCCTCTTGGGTTTGTTGATGGGCAATGCGGTAATTCACGCAATATTCTACACGTGCATGAAGGTAAAATCCTTGTAGTTTATTTATGACAACTTTATTGAAAAAATTTTGTTTTCGAAGCTGATTTATCATGAACGCATTTGCATGGAAGCCATTTGTTACGGACTATTGGGTATTGCATTCTGGGCAGCGGCCACCGTGTTCTTTTTGGATGGGTCAACACTATGGACTGTAAGTTTACTATTTTAAAAAAGAAAATTTTACTAAAAATAAAAATGTGGGACTGGCGCATCCGCCAAAATTGTCACAATTCACATTAAGAAACTTTTGGATGAAAAAAGCCGGTTTGATGCCAGATGATTCACAGTAAAGAGAATTGAAACGAAAAATATTTATCGGAAAGTTAAAATGTTATAATTTGATTGGGTAACGACCAGTGGCGTAGTAACAAAATTTTCATGGAGGTATGATGTATTGTTATAAAACAGAAGTCGACTGTAACACATTGAATGAAACTCTTTGGATTCCTTTTGATGATAGATGCCATACATCGAAATTTTTTTCGGAGGGTTTGATCACTTTCTTATATCGGAAAAGTGCCAAAAAATTTAATGATTTTAAATTTTTCGTCAAATATTTTAGTTCCAATTCTCTCTACCCAATAAATGGACTGTAACTATACCGAAAATTTATTCAATTTGGCAAAACAGCAGGTTGTTTTAGTGATTTTGCTATTTTTTCTTTTAGGTAACACCTGCCGAATCCAGACAATGGAATCAGGGATGCGTTGTAATGAATTTCTATGACAAACACGATGTATGGCATTTACTAAGTGCGCCAGCATTGTATTTCAGTTTTATGTTTTTGTTATGTTTGGACGATGATTTAATTAATAAGAGACAGGCGGAAATACCAGTGTTCTAGAAGTGAAATCGACTGAAAATTGAATTTGGTTGTGCAACTATAATTACTTTTAGACATTACGTAGGTATAGGTACTTACACTTGACATTAAAATATATTAGCCAAGACATAGAGAATAAAATTTTATATTTGCAGATATTTTATAAACAATGTTTCATATGTATTATGTACCATGTACGAAATAACTATGACAATTTTAATCTATAAATAAGTTGTATTTGCCTTTTTTATTAAATTTTTTTAATATACTTGTGTTTAATTTATTTTTTAAATTTATATTTGAAAATCATAATAATATACCTACTGACGTACCTAAAATATACAGGGTTTCCCTGGATAACCATGAAATATTTTTAGGTATGATTCTTGAATACATTCTGCATTGTCCTGTATAATTTTTTTCTCATCTCATACCTGCACGAAAATGGTCACTTTATTTGCGGAAAATAAGGAGTGGGGGTAACATTTCTCACTTGGGTAGCCGTTCCCTCCCTGATATGCGGGAGTTATTTGTGTTTGTTTATGGTTGTCAAGGTGATTTTCTCACTGCACAGTGTCAAGCAAAAATGTCAGTGTTATAATTAGTTCGCGCGTTTCACGCAAAAAAGTGGCCATTTTCGTACAGGTATGAGAAAAAATAGAGTATTATGCTACATGGGAGGAATTGATTCTGCCTCGTGTTCCTGCGCCCTCGCTTCGCTCTGGCGCAATTTTCACACTCGTCAGAATCTCTTACTTCCTACCTTGTTGCATAAACTACTATTTTATCTCCAATCCAGGTTTTTTTTTATTTCTATTTTCTATATAAGGTCATCGCAGGTGGCGACTTTCGCAAATTTTTTAACGAATTTAATAATTACTCCGAATAGACATCGTTTATGTTCAAAATGGAATTTAACTTTTCGATTAAAAATAAACCCATCTTTCATCATGTATCAAATTTGTAACTATTTTCAATACTAGTTTTCAAAATAAATTAAACGAAACATGAACATAATGATTTGTTTTTCAAATTCCAAATTTGAACACTAATAATTCTTTAAGGGTTACCACTATCAAAAAAATTGCAAGATACTTTCGATCGCAAATCATCTCAGCTACAAATTTCATATATAACTTTTTTTCGATAATCAAATAGTTTAGCAGACTGGCTTCTATTTATTCAACAGTGTTTTACTTTTTTAATCTACAATTTTCAACATTCAAGAGATGATTGCTCGAAAACTAACCCAGATTGGGGATAAAAAAATTATACAGGACAATGCAGAATTTATTCAAGAATCACACTAAAAAATATTTCGTGTTTATCCAGGGTATTTCTGTATATCTTAGAAGAAACTATAATCATATTATGCATTGTATATGGAAATCGAGTTGGAATATTTTAGACCATAAATAGAAAATCTAGAATGCAATTTTCAAACCGCCGTTACAATAAATGAATGTAGTAATTGTACATCCAAGTTTGTACAGTTTGCACCAATGAAGTAGTGTTCTAGTTGCGTTACAAGTTGTTCTAGTTTTATATAGAAGGTAAGTCAATATTTTACTTACACAAAAGAAATTCGTTTTAATAATACGAAAACATAAATCCAAATCAAATTTACCCCAAAACACTTACCTATAGCTAAAGTGGAACAGAACCTTCAATTTATCTGGATTATTATACCATGATTATTTACAAGTAAATCCAATTTGTGTCGCAAGGTAAATATTCGAAAAGTATAGGTAAATAATTATTTCAATACTGACGCACCGATTGTGTAAAACGTCAATAAAAAGAATATAAACAGGATGAATAATATCGAATGTCTAAAACACTCTTTGAATAATAAAGGGGGTGGGTACTCCACTTATATCTGGGACTATTTAAGAAATGCCTTTCGTTCATTGTCTCCAGTTGAGGTTTTTCTGTCGTTTTATAAACATTTCATGGCGATTTTTCAGTAAGTATTTAATTTGTTGTTGGATTAAGATGTTCTATGAAATTATGCTTAAGAGTGGTTGCTTCGTTAATTCAAGTTTTAATGAATTATTTAGCATAACTACTGTTTGATATTTAATGGCAAAATCAATTTTAATTAGAGTTAATGCTGTAGAATTCAATGGTAATTTTGTATTGAAATTCAATAAAAAAGGTAAATTTGTTTAATGTTCCATAAAATAATAATTTATATAATTAGTAATATTCTTCCTTGGGAAAACTATTTAAAACAATCAGGATTTTTTTATATAATTACACAATGGGTTTAAATTTACACTTTTTATATTTTGGCGAATGCGCCAGTGTTAAACTATTAAACATAAAATGTCTAGATATATGGGCTTAAAATAAATTAGTTTTATTGATAAACTTTTCACAAAAGCTCAATAATATCTAATTATGAAGTTACATCAAGGCAAAGTTAAATGAATTATTATAAATTTTCAAAAAAATAATACTTACCTGAGTGTAATTTATGTTTTAAATGTTTCTAAAATTTATATTGAGGATATTTGAATTGACTGAACTTATTATTTAGTTTAAGAAACTATAAGAACGTTGTCAAACTTACATTTCAGTAAATTGCAATAATATCACAGTTAATAAGGCAGTTTATTTTTGATTAAATATAGTTATTTTTTATTTATTGTTATTAATTGTTGTTAGAAGTTACTCTTATTAAATTAAGTTGAGTTAAAATGGTGAATTACACTAATAATGAATACATGGACTTGATAATTGTTTATGGAGCTGCCGATCAAGATGCTGCACGATCAAGGCGTATGTTACAAAGATTTCCAGACAAACGTATGCCTTTTGAATTTAATTTACGCAGTAGATGAAAAAAAAATTAAGAACTTTAAACTACTGTAATTTTTGTTTTATTGGGTTTTCGTCAAAAGTTTATTAAGCAAAAATTTTTATGTTCGTTTTAAAAATATACAGGGTGTTCGCGCTAACTTCGTTATTATTGGTGTTACAACGTCGGTTAAATTAGCAAAGTAGTAGCATTTTTTCCGCTAATTGTAATATGCTGAAACCAGAAAAACAATTGAGCATCAAGTTTACGAGTTATTTTAATAGGTATATTACCTTTTTTCAGGAGATATTTTGCAATAATCGATGATAAATTAAATTCTGTATAAAACATTTGCTTTGCTTTTTTGATAACAATTTAAAATAAGCGAGATATTTTGAAAAAAAGTTTGCAATCCTTTAAAATCAAGTAGTCATAGAAAGGAATAATAACTTATTAAAACAAAACAATCACATTTTTAAATTTAAGCAAGTTCAAAAACACTTGAAAGAAGTATGGAAATATGTATTGAAAATTGACAAAATTATACGAGCCCTAACAACTAAATGTTTGGACGCTTCCAAATAATGAAGAAAAAAATTTATGGTGACTTAAAAAAAGAAAATGTCTAAGTTTCAGAAAATGTATTTCTAAAGAACAAGAATAATATATAGTATTCTTTAATTAAAAAAACCTAATTATAAAACGTAACTATTGTACAGACTGGAACTTAATTAATTAACACAACTGGCTGACAACTAAATGTTTGGACTTAATACAAAACTTATCATTAATAGGGGGTAACATCTCCTTTTGCCTTAATGACTGCTTTAATTCTTGCTGGCATAGTCCTCACAAGTGAATTACAAAATTCTGGTGTGAATGATTGCCAAATTTCTTCAAGTTTAGTTTTTAAATCTGGAATTGTTCTCTGGGGGTTGTTTCTCAGGTACTGCTTCATCTTATGCCATAACGTCTCGATCACATTAAGATCGGGACTACTTGATGGCCACTCTAGCACCGTAACATTGTGTTCTTCGAACCACTTTTTTGTTGTTTTAGCAGTGTGGCATGAAGTGCCATCCTGTTGAAAGATAAAGTTATTGTCAGGATAAAGGTTTGCAGTGCTGAGCAATAAGCTATTGTTTAGGATTTGCTGATATTATCAGCGTTCACTGTGCCGTTTACTAAATCGAAACTTCCCAAATCGTCCCAAACCTTTCACTGACATAAACCCCCAGATCATCACTCCTTGAGCAAATTTTACAGTGCGCTTTAAACAATCTTTATGAAAAGCTACATTTTTAGCTCTGATCACTCTTTTACGAGAGTCTCCAACGCAGACGTCAAATTTAGCTTCGTCGCTAAAAATAACTTTATTCCAGTCTTCCTCTGTCCAATTCAACTTTGATTTTGCCCAAGCCAATCGTCGTTGTTTCTGCTTTTCAGTAAGGAGAGGTTTTTCTTTGAAATCAAATTGTTGACGGTTTTTCGAAATTGAAAAATTATCATGAACAATTAATGTCTACCTTGTAAAAACTAAGACCAGATTTATGTATCCATTTTCTACAGCATTCTCGAGACATATTTAAATTAGTTTCCTGATTCCATAGTGCAGTAACTTCTCGTAGGGTAGCACGGCGTGAATTCTTACAAATTTTTACAAGATTTCTTCGATTTCGGTCAGTTACTATTCTTGGATGTCCAGGACTTTTGGCAGCAACTTCAATGCTACCAGTTTCCCCGTAACGTTTAACAATATACCCTACCGATTTTTGCAGATTTAACTCACTAGCAATTTGACTCATCGATTTTCCCCGATGATAATGCAAAATTATCACTTCTCTCAACTTCTTATCTGTGGGTACTCCTTTAGCCATATTTTTTTCTTTTTTGATTTTAGAAACTACAGATACCTACTACTTTAGATACTATCTGTCAATAAAATTTATTTATTGACATTGAACAACTTGATTAAAATAATATCGTCCAAACTATTAGTTGCCAGTAATTTTTAAGTATTTTTTAAAAACAGTTCAGTCCAGTTGTTATTCATTATTAAAATAACAATTTGTTACACGAAATAGATGACATACATACATATATTAAAAAAACTAAATAGTAAAAACAATCAGTCTTTGTTATGTCTAAATCAATTATTATATTTTTTTTAATAGCAATCGTCCAAACATTTAGTTGTTAGGGCTCGTAGTATTTCATGGCTACTTAATTTTAAAACTTTGCAAACTTTTCTTCAAAATAAAGCTAAGTGCACACACAGTTACTTTTACTGCGCAGTTTAAGAGTGGCGGCACTGGCGGCTGCAAAAGTTTCGTATTGCATTCACACACATCCCAAAAGTAGCGTGCAGTACGTATAGTTTTTCGTGCTGCAGCTACCCGATAAAACTGCAAGGGTAATAAAAGAAGAGTTTTCTGTAATATCATTGCAACTGTTTGAGGTAGATTCTTGAAATTTTGTGAATTGGAAGCTTTTATAATTTGCCACATATTTCTTTTTCCAATTTTCAGAAATTTTAATAGGGGCTTCACATACAGGATTGGTGCTGGGTATATTATGCCCCATATTTTTTGTGGGGAAGCATTTTTCAATCTATATTTATTAAAATTTTTTGCATTGTTTTTGAACGTAGAATCAGATGGCACATTTTGACAGGCTAATTTTGGGCCACCCTGTATACTAGCAGTTTGTTTGGTGCCGACACAATTTTTTTTGCACGCTCGAAGTAAGAAAATTTACGTTGTTAACAAATTGCAATATCGAAAGATATAAAAAAATCAGGAGTATGAATAATTTTTTGTAATCACATCTAAGGGTATGTTTGAGGAATCCGATCGTGTTTATCGCAAAAGTCATTGCATGTTGCAAATAACCATGTTTAAACAATGTCATGCTCGCCGTAAATTAACCAAGCGCTAAAGTCATTGCGATTTCGGAAAAAATTACGGGACGTTTTTGGTGGGGAATCTTATACTCTACAAATGTTATAATAGGTCTTTTTGGCATGACTCCAAATCTTACGGAGATATTCACAAAAACCTATACAGGCTGTTTCATTAAAGGTGGCCACCGGCCATATCTTGGAAACTACTCGACATAGAAATTCAGAGAAAAAAATTTCATTACTAAAGTGGCCATGAGAAAATTCTGGAAATTATTTTTAAGCTCCGCATTTCACCGCAAGGGGGCGCAACTGAAAAGAAAATATTAAAATTTTAAATTTCTCTGAAAATTCCCACATTAAGGTATACCTTTGGTAACATCATTAGAAAGCTTGGACAAATCTGCATCATTTTGGTTTAAGGCTCATTGGCGTACCGACTTTAGTAAGAGTGGGGGAAGCTATTGAAAGTGTACTCATTTAAATCGCTGTAACTTCTAAACGACTTATTCGATTTTAGTAAACTTAAGCTTGTTTGGAAGATAAATGTAGGTAATTTTAATTGTCGCATCCAATGGTACACGATAGTTCCTAATAACATTGCTAGAGGGCGCAATTTGAAATAATTACAGTTTTTTTTATTTTATCCCAAAAACTTAAATTAGATGGTATAATTATGAGACTATAATCGGAAAGTAGATTAAATTTGCAAGAAAAAACGTGAAAACCGCAACTCGATATCTTCGTTCGTTTCAGAGTTATTGCCAAAAGAATAAATTTTAACACTTTAATTGAAGATATGATTGTTTTCATAGTTCCGTGGTCAAGCAATCCATGACAAAAAATATTTTAAAACTTTATTATGTGTAGGTTTGTCACTCATTATGCCAAGGGCCCGAAAACTACTTTAGAATTAATAAAATAATCATGAAAAAAATTCCAATTTAGGCACAATAATTATTTTAATATGGTTTTTTAAAAATAAATCTAGATAACCGTGAAACAAGATCGGCAGGTTTCCAAGGAAATTAATAAATTGGAATAATTGTCAACTGATTTAATTCTGATAGATGTTGTGTTGACAAAAAGTTCTCCTTGATTCTTTTTGAATTTCTTTTTACCTATATCAAAATTTGTTCTACATCCCTCAAAAATGGCTTATACCAATGCCGAGGCTTATGATATGCTTACGTAAGATTCACCATTTAGATAGCCATTAAAAATTAACGGTCCGATAATTCTGTGTCCTAAAACTCTGCACCACCTGTTTTGATGATCCACTTCGCGCATCCAATGAGGATTCGTTTGTGACCAATACCTAGTGCATAAGTATTGTGTCAATTAAGGATTAACTGGCTTCATCAGTTCATAAAACCAGGAAGAGGAATTGAGAATTTTTGATATAGATTTTGGTATAGATAAAAAGAAATTCAAAAAGAATCATACTCATCAAGAAGAAACTTTTGTCAACAAAACACCCATGAAAATTAAATGAGTTGACAACCATTCCAATTTATTTATCTCCTTGGAAACCTGCCGATCTTGTTTCACGGCTATCTAGATTTATTTTTAAAAAACCATACCTATTAAAATAATAATTGTGCCTAAATTCGAAGTTTTCCATGATTATTTTATTAATTCTGAAGTAGTTTTTGGGCCCTTGGCATAATGAGTGACAAACCCACACAAGCATAAAGTTTCAAAATATTTTTTGTCATGGATTGTTTGACCACGGAACTATGAAAACAATCATATCTTCAATTAAAGTGTTAAAAAATATTCTTTTGGAAATAACTCTGAAACAAACGAAGATATCGAGCTGCGGTTTTCACGTTTTTTCTTGCAAATTTAATCTACTTTCCGATTCTGACATCATAATTATACCATCTAATTTAAGTTTTCGGGATAAAATAAAAAAAACTGTAATTATTTTAAATTGCGCCCTCTAGCAATTTTATTAGAAACTATCGTGTACCATTGGATGCGATAATTAAAAGTACCTACATTTCTCTTCCAAACAAGCTTAAGTTTACTAAAATCGAATAAGTCGTTTAGAAGTTACAGCGATTTAAATGATTACACTTTCAATAGCTTCCCCCACTCTTACTAAAGTCGGTACGCCAAAGAGCTTTAAACCAAAATGATGCAGATTTGTCCAAGCTTTCTAATGATGTTACCAAAGGTATACCTTAATGTGGGAATTTTCGGAGAAATTTTGAATTTTAATATTTACTTTTCAGTTGCGCCCCCTTGCGGCGAAATGCGGAGCTTAAAAATAATTTCCAGGATTTTCTCATGGCCAGTTTAGTTATGAAATTTTTTTCCCTGGATTTCTATGCAGAGTAGTTCCCGAGATATGGCCGGTGGCCACCCTTAATGAAACAGCCTGTATATGTGCAGACTACCAAATAAAAAATTGAGCTTGCGTCGCATACATGGGGACTTTTGATCCAATGTTTATAATGACGAAGCGAAGCTGCACACAAAAATCCAGCCAGGTGGTAATTTTTCCCGACAAAACCCTATTTTTTGTTTAATATGAGTAATATGACAGGACTACAACTGTCTGCCGCCAAAATGTTGCACACGCTTCCGCTTCAAAAGTTTCAGCCGATTTGATATTTTTTGCACGATCCGTCAAATTTGCGTATTTACTGGTTTAATTAAAAGAATAGTAGGTTTGGTTTACAAATTACTGATCGGTAACTCGGTAACTCACTTATTTTAAATATTTATCAAGAAAGGGTAAGAAAATTTTTGGAACACAATTGCATCATCGATTGATGCAGAAATATACAATTCCCTCAAAACTATGAACGTAATAAATCTTAATTGCCACATTTGAATTTAAGTTGTTTTTGAATAAACATATTTCATTTAACATTGGCACCTCCGCCAAAATTTGAAATTATTTTGATTTTAACCTACATCAATTTAATAAAAATATAAAAAATTAGAAGTAATTAATATTCTTCTCAGATTTAAAAGTACCTATCTAAATCTAAATACGTCATAAAATAAAGTAACCAAGAACAAATATTTTCCAAAGGAAACTTACAGTAAAAATAGAAACCCATCTTCAAATATTTGACCACCAAAAAAAAACATTTAATATTAATTAAAATTGAAACTTCCAGACAAAAACTCCGCAAAGACAAAATGTGCAAAGGTTTCCTAATTCCTTTACTTCTCTGTGGCGCAGCTGTAAACATTATTCAAGCATTCCCATCACCAAACGATGATTTTCGATATATTGATCGAGAGGTAGGTACCTACTTAAATGATAAAACTTCTTCCAACATTTCTAACAGCGATTTTTCAGTATGCAAGTCCAGGTGCTCACCAATTAGCTAGTTGGTTAGCCGCCCAAATGCGCCCCAAAGAGTTTATACAACCACAGGAAGTACCAATCATCCCATATCGGCTGCCACTCCAAGGCAAACGAAACTCGGAAGTTAATGATGCTATCATCAGTTCCCAGGAAGCACAAAACTTATATAGAAATGGCAGGAAGTAAACTGGAACTGGATGGATACTATAAGAAATATCTGCATGCGAGAATTTATTTATTATATTATATATAGTTATTATATTATGTAATATGCGATTTCGTTTCAAGAGCTCGGTGGGCTTTAAGTAAATATAAATAAAAAACACAATGCATTGATACTATTTAAGCAAAATTTTCTAGCAACTATTTCAGATATGCGTCGTAGCATAACATTAAAGAGCATCTGGACAATCCCCTTCTGCTGCAAGTACATATATTGCAGTGTAGTTTAAAGATGGTGCCTGGTTTGCATTTTACTATAAAAAAAAGAAAGTACAAATTAACTTAAATTATTAAAAATCGAATACCTACTCCAAAAATTGTTTATTTAAAATTTTTTATTTTCACGACTAAAAAATCTAAGTAGACCAAATTTGAAAGGAGCAATCAGAATTTTTGGATTATGTAATTTAATCGCCTATATTTTGGATATAAAATATTTTCTAGTTTCTACTCACCTCTTTTACGATGCGGTACTTTAGCTCGTAAAATACGTAAATCTGAAAAAATTAAAATTCAATGTACTTCCAGGAAAAATTAAAAATTTCTAATTTAAAGAAATCTTACATTTGTTTTCTCTCAAATCTCTTTTAGAGGCAACGGATGGAAGAAAATACATTTCTAGAAAATAATTTAAAAATTCGTAATTGCTCTTATTAAAAGTACGGAAAATGATACCAACCTGCAGAAACAGATAATAGAGCGGAAATCAGCAAACTCAAGATAATACTGATGTGAAATGTATTCATTTTGGTAGCAAATTAACACATTCTTTTTCTTTATAAATTAATATACGAATAATTATTGTGTTGCAAATTTGGTAACAATTGAATTTGAAAAGGTTGACTTCAATAGTACAATAGACCGTTGGTATTTCAAATTTTTATTGCATATTTTTGTATAAGATAATTCGAAATTAATTAATAATAATTTTTTTATTATGCATAACTATAAATAAATGTAACATTAAAATGGTAATAATTGGGTAATTCAGAGAAGCATATAATCGAAAAAAAATAATAGTTGTGTTTTATAACACTGATATTAAGTAATTTCAATTATTATTATTATTAGGTAAATATTAAATTCTAGTTTAAATTAATCCCAAAATTTGATAAGTACTTAAGGAGCGAAATATAGTGTACCTAGTAATCTCTTTTAGTGGACACTCCTCATAAGTGAACACCTGTATTAAGTGGACACTTTTTGAAAAACCGACAAAACACTATGGCTTTGTTAATAAAAATTTTTTTTTGGAAAAACTGCTAAACATCGTGCTTTTTGTAAAGTTAATTTGGATAGTTTACTAGTAATGTGGCGATCTAATAAAAAAACATGGATGACCTGCGACATAATGTCTGAATATTAGTATTTAAGTACAACAATTTGACAAAAAAAATTGACGCTTTAGGAAACCTAATAAAATCAATTAATGTCTTAGATGCCGTTTACTTTGTTAAAAAGGCATGGAAGCAAATTACTTCTACAACCATTCAAAATTGCTTTAGAAAGGCAGGACATTAACGATACTGACGGACTGACACAGAATTTGATCCTGACGACGCGACGAGTTAACTTTGTTTATTGTGGCTACAATGTGTAAAATGATGCATCAAATTGCAGAAAATACGATTGACTTTGGGACATGTAGGTATGGATAAAAAAAAACTGTAACTGGTAAAAAGACTATTATGGTAGGTGAATGGAAATTTTTCTCTTGCAGCGGACACAATTTGGACGACCGCGGGCCTTTCCTTAATAAGAAATTAGGTACAGGGTACAGGGTGGGCAAAATTCGATGTTTTTATAGGGTAACTTTTAAACCATAAGAGATATTGAAAATCTGACCGCGCATCGTCCAGCTCTTTTATTGACAAACCCTTGATGGTGAAATCAAAATTTAGCGATCGTTGTTTGTTTTCGAGTTATGGACGAAAATTCGATTTCATGAGATTTCGATTTATGTCTATATTTCGGTTGTTTGTGAATTTAGAGAAATGGCGTTTGCACGTTCTTAAGGCACTTTTTTGAGGAGAATGCAATGGCGTTAACAGATTTTGAAAATGTTTTTTTATTTTTAGTTTATGACATACATTTTCATTTTTTTATATGGAAGTCATAGTGGGCTGACACTTTATTGAAAAGAGCACTTTTTTCTCTTTTCAAATATATATAATATGTAGGATCTATTCCTTCAAGTTCTTCTTAAAAAATCAAAAAATCTAAATTTTTGGAATTAATAATATGTATTTCGCATATTTATCGCAGTAGACGAATGTCATGATGAGAACCCTCGGCGCGCCATTGAGATCCAAAATCAGGGTTGGTTTGATTTTAGTGTTTGGTGTGCCTTAATAAAAAATCAAGTTATGGCATATAAGATTTATGAGGGAAATCTAACTGGTGAACGGTACTACCAATATTTAAATGAGAAAATTCTTGATGAATATTTGGACAATTTATAGTTCAGCGATAGAAGTCAGTTCTTCTTACAACACGATGATGCACCACCTCATAATACGAGATCAGCTAGAGAATTGCTTAACTCAAAATTCAGATATAATTGGTTTGTTACCAATGGGCCAGTTAGATGACCACCAAGGTCGCCTGATTTAACACCTTTGGGGACATATTAAAGATAATTCATATAAAACTAAAAGTAGAAATACAGAAGAACTCAAAGCCAAGTTTACGCAATGCCTTAACTCCGTGTCAAATATTCACATCTCGAATGCGCATAGAAGTGTCATGAAAAGTGTATTGCAGTTAATAGACGTAATTTTGAACTTTTTCTTTGAGTTGTTTTATATAGATATTCATTTTAGATAGTGTCGTGTTTATATGTATGTCGTTTGTTGTATTTTCATTTTTATTGTAAGATTTTTTTTAATTTAATTTCAAAAATTTAGATTTTTTTATTTTTCAAGAAGAAATTGAAGGAATAGCCCCTACATATTATATATATTTGAAAAGAGAAAAAAATGCTCTTTTCAATAAAGTGACAGCCCACTATGACTTCCATATAAAAAAATAAAAATTTATGTCATAACCTAAAAATAAAAAGACATTTTCAAAATCGGTTAACGTCATTGCATTCGCATCAAAAAAGTGCTTTAAGAACGTGCAAACGTCATTTCTCTAAATTCACAAACAACCGAAATATAGACTCAAATCGAAATCTCAAAAAATCGAATTTTCGGCCATAATTCGAAAACAAACGACGATCGCTAAAATTTGACTTCACCGTCAAGGTTTTCTCAAAAAAAGAGCTCGGCGATGCGCGGTCAGATTTTCAATATCTGTTATGGTTTAAAAGTTACCCTATAAAAACATCGAATTTTGCCCACCCTGTACACTGTATTTTATTTATATTTAATAATTCATTTAGCATGAAAATTTAATTTAAAAACTACAATTTCAATATACCTACAGGGTGTCTCAGGATAGACACGAAATATTTTAAGATGTGATTCTTGATTAAATTCTACATTGTCCTGTATAATTTTTTTTATCCCCAATCCGAGTTAGTTCTCAAGCAATCATCTCTTGAATGTTGAAAATTGTAGATTGAAAAGGTAAAACACTGTTGAAAAGAAGCCAGTCTGCTAAACTATTTGATTATCGAAAAAAAGTTATACATGATAGTACAGTAAACAGGGAGTTGAAATAGACCTTTTTTACCCTACAGCCAATTCATGCAGAATCTTGTAGAGGGTCACCCTGTAAGTTTAAAACTGAATTTTTGTATTCGTAGACCCCGCCGTTCCTTCACCAGCCTTTAATTTAAGTTGATTTTTTTATTTATTAAATAACTTCTTTCCTATAAGATTTTCGAAAAAAAAAGCATCAGCTCAAAGTAGTAGAGAAAAATATTTCCTACAACTTTCCTTTTAACATTTTTTTGATATTGTCAATATTTAAAAAGTTATTCAACAAATAATTTGAACATTTTTGGGAAATTTTTCTCCAGTTAGGTACTAGGTACTTACTACTACTCTTACCCCAAAATTGTCAACTTATTTGTTGAATAACTTTTTAAATATCGACAATATCGAAAAAATGTAAAAGAAAAGTTGTAGGAAATACTTTTCTCTACTACTTTGTGCTGATGTTTTTTTTTTTCGGAAATCTAATAGGAAAGAAGTTATTTAATAAATAAAAAAATCAACTTTAATTATCAGTTGGTGAAGAAACGGCGGGGTCTACGAATACAAAAACTCAGTTTTAAACTTACAGGGTGACCCTCTACAAGATTCTGCAAAACTTGGCTGTAGAGTAAAAAAAAGTATATTTGAGGCCTTTTTTTCTCCCTATTTGCTATACTATGAAATTTATAGCTGAGATGATTTGCGATCGAAAGTATCTTGTAGTTTTTTTGATAGTGGTAACCCTTACAGAATTATTAGTGTTCAAATTTGGAATTTGAACAAATAAATATTATGTTCACGTTTCATTTAATTTATTTTGAAATCTAGTATCAAAAATAGTTAAAAACTTGACACATGATGAAAGATTGGTTTATTTTGAATCGAAAAGTTAAATTCCATTTTGAACATAAACGATGTTTACTCGGAGTAATAATAATTATTAAATTTGTTAACAATATTTCCGTAAGTTCTAAGTTGCCACCTGTAATGACTTTATATTGAAAAAAAAAACGGATTGGAAATAAAAAAAATTACACAGGACAATCCAGAATGTATTCAAAAATCATACCGAAAAATATTTCGTATTTATCCTGTATAAATGCAAAATAACTCCACTAATCATCTTGACTTGCTTTGAAAAATGTATTCGAATTTACCACCAAATTTGCAAGTAGAGACATCTAGAAATCAAGATTAGCATTTGCACTTGTATAGTTGGTTGCCTACTTCGAGTTTCTAATTGTACAACTTTGAGCCGTCTTTTTGACTTTTACAACATTTCGAAATCTCTGTTAAACTTCCGATTGATGTTCTAAACCTGGTCAAATTCTTATTAAAAAGTTGTTTTTATTAAAATAGTGTTTGCATAATTATGAGTCATTTGGTATAAATACGTGTGGATTGAAATCGCCTAAAACCTTGTGTCCCGCCGATTCTGTTTACAATCCACCGCGCCCTCTACGCCCAACTTCAAAGGAACGGCGTTTTCTGTCTTCTCTAGTCAAAGCTGTAATCTGTCACTTAAATTTTTTTCTCAAAAATAATTCTTAGTACTTTCGCATATTTTATGTTTCATAATATACTTTCCAACGTGATTAGAACCAGTGAAGTATGCATAATTTACACGTGCACTGAACGAGACAGCAAAGCTACATTAAGTGTTGGCTCTGTAATTGAAATACCAGTGAAATGTGAACAGTTCGCCCAGTTTGAAAACACAAATGAGGACGAAAAATTTTCTAATTACATTATGTTGTGTAGTGGCGTTTAGTTTGGTGTTGATCATTTTTGGACAGCATAAACCAGAGACATTCCAAAATATTGTCACAACCACCAACGAACATATCAGGAATTTTAAGGCATGTGTCATTAATTAAATATTATAGTTTACTTATTTAAGCATATTTAAACTGGTGTGTTAATTAGCTGATAAGGTTTTGTAGTCTTAGATGTTATATTTGATTTTCTATATGAGGTGCTTCTTAAAAGCGTAGGAAGTCAAATTAAGGTGTTTGAATAATTAATTCAATCATGTGATTAGTAAAGGTAGTAACTTTTTCATTGATCGTTTCTAATAATAATTATTGTAATAATAACGCAGATTTCTGATGTGTTTTTAGGATAATTTACGAGATGCTGAAAGCAAAACGCTTATTGCTGATGGAAAGTATTTGGATACGTTGGGATTTACTGAAAATCCAAGACTGTTCCCTAAAGATGTTTGGAAAAACACGTCTTTGCCAGTTGTTGTGACCTACGCGTTAGCAGGTCAAGAAAGTCAAGCTATTGGTTTGATTAACAACGTGGCCAGAGTTCTGCCTAATAACACGATTTTGGTGTATAATTTGGGACTGGGCGAATACAGTTTAAAAACGGTAAGAATGTGAGTCATGGATTAGTCTAATTTAGATCTGGGAGAAGAATAACATGACAGCATTTGATAGCTTAATTAAAATTGAGTAGTTTATTTTAAGTCATCTACTTGTAAACGAAGCTTAATTACAATTTGTTGCTTTTCAGCTCTTGAATTATTGTAACACTACAAGATGTCAAGTAGTTGCCTTTGACTTGTTTGAGTTTCCTTCACATGTATCCGAGGAAAGTCTTCGTGCTTTTCGACCACTTGTCATACAGGTAAACTTCATCTACACTCTAATTTCGCTTTAATAACTGTTGTTCTTTAGGACGCTCTTCGCCACACCGGTGCCATTCTATTCCTAGAAAACAATCATCGTTTCCTGAAGAACGTTACCCATACTGCCATGATGGAGTTGTTCGAAAAAACTCAAAAATCGGTGGGCATTCTCGCCTGGCCAATGAAATCAAAAAACCCAGTTTCGAGCCTAACCCACAAGAAAATGTTCGAATATTTCCACACAGATGCCGAAAACTTCCTGTTCCTTCAGATGATCACAGCTGATGCTCTTGTGGTTATCAACACAGATCCCATACATAAAGATATAATGTTACCTTGGAACCAGTGTGCTTTAACACAGGATTGTATCAAGCCAATTGGCGCACAGTCAGTTGGTTGTAAATTTGATAAGAAACCCTTGTATAGGTACTCGGGTTGTCATAATTATGATGTATCTGCGCTTAATATTGTTTTAGGGCTTAAATTTAAGTTGGATATTAGCAGGTATACAAATGCTGATGTAGAAAATTGGTTTGAAACTGTCAGCTTGGCTAAAGCTGCTAATATGTTGAAGGAAATTGAACAAAATTTCACAACGGATGCTAGAAGTTTGTCTTTGGAGGCATGAGAATTGATACATAACGATCAGACCAAATATATTGTGTGATATGTAGTGTTTAATATTTAAATTATTTAATTTTGTAGTTTTAAGTTCGTAGGAGGCTTAGTCAACTTGCAACAATTTACGTAGATGTATGTACAAAGTGAGAACAGTCAGGTTTTAAGTTTTCATTGTATTTGAAGCGTACATTTCCAATGATTTAAAAAAAACTGTATAGGACTCAAAATAACCATTAAAATACAACCCAATCTATCTTATAGCTTTTATAAGATGTTTTTAATAGTTTCTGGTTTTACTGATCTAAAATTGCTTTTTCATTTGGTTGTAGTCATTGGAATAGGAACAATACTCTTGTTATTGAGTGTAGCAGCTACATTGTGTTTTTCTTACTTAATTACGTTAATTATCAAGTACCAACCATTATTTCAATGTGATACGTATTCTTGTAAATATAACTCTCAATAAGCAATAAAGTAATATTTTTATATCTTGGTTTTTGTCAAAATTACTATGCCTTCTGTGAAGTCGCTTAAATAATTTATATATATATATATATATATATACAGGGTGTTCGCGCGAAGTGGCTCACTATTGCTAACTTCGTTATTATTGGAGTTACAAAGTCGGTTAAATTAGCAAACTAGTAGCATTTTTTCCGCTGATTACAATGGTGAAAACGAAAAAACAAATGACCATCTGGTTTTCAAGATATTCAAAAAAATAATATTTTTGCAGAAATCGATGGTAAATTAAATTCTATACAAAAAATGTCCTCATTTTTTTATAATAATTTAAAATAAGCGAGTTATTTTGAAAAAAAGTTTGCAATTCTATAAAATCAAGTAGCCATAAAACGGAATAGTAATTTAGTAAAACCACACAATCATAATTTTAAATTTAAGCAAGTTGAAAAATAATTGAAAGAATTACGGAAATATTTAAAATTTACAAAATTATAATTTTCATGGCTATACTTGATATTAAAATTTTGAAAACTTTTTTTCGAAATAACTCGCCTATTTTAAATAATTGTCAAAAAAGCATAAGAACATTCTTTGTTCAGAATTTAATTTATCATCGATTTTTGCAAAAATATACAGGGTGTTCCATTTAAAAAATGTTATTTTTGTGAATATCTCGAAAACCAGATGGTCAATTGTTTTTCTGTTTTCACCATTGTAATCAAAGGAAAAAATGCTACTAGTTTGCTAAATTAACCGACTTTGTAGCTCCAATAATAACAAAGTTAGCAATAGTGAACCACTTTGCACAAACACCTGTATATTAAAAATATTAAATAAAATACTAATATTTCCGTAATTCTTTCAAGTTTTTTCAACTTGCTTAAATTCAAAATTATGATTGTTTGGTTTTAATAAATTACTATTTCGTTTTATAGCTACTTGATTTTAAAAAATTGCAAACTTTTTTTCAAAATAACTCGCTTATTTTAAATAATAAAAAAAATTGAGGACATTTTTTATACATATTTAATTTGTCATCGATTTCTGCAAAAATATATAGGGTGTTCCATTTAAAAAAATGTTATTTTTGTAAATATCTCGAAAACCAGATGGCCAATTGTTCTTCTGTTTTCACCATTGTAATCAGCGGAAGAAATGCTACTAGTTTGCTAATTTAACCGACTTTGTAGCTCCAATAATAACGAAGTTTGCAATAGTGAGCCACTTCGCGCGAACACCCTGTATATATATAAAACTGAAGCGCTTCTCAGTCATTTAAATACGATGTTCTAAAATCAACAAGAATTTTTAATGTGACCATATTTGTCGTTTAAAATTATATTTTAAATTTCCCGCCGAAAGCACATTCTGCCAGAAAGGCGCCTGTGTCGTTTGCCAAGGTTGAACTGCGGAAGGTCGTCCATTAGTTTAATTAAATATAATGCGCCAGTGAGGACAATAGATTAAAGTACAGACATTAAATTTATTTATAAACTCATATCCAGTGGCGTAGCTACTGCATAGCAAGGGTCTGCAATGCGGAAGGGCCCACGAGTGTGGGGGCCCCGGGCAAAGCCGGGGCCCCCACACTCCTATCCAATGACAATTAAACTGAGAAAAAGTACTTACATAATATAGAGAACACATGAGATTTTTTAAAATAAGAAATAGGTCAAAAATCTAAAATGAAACAGTTATTTTTGTCGTAAAATTCGGTTATAATGAGTGGGACAAGGGCAGATTTATCCGTAATGCAATACGTGCGAGAGAGACTTCCCAAAACTATTTGAAATTATTGGAAAAAGCTCTAAATTTAAACATGTTTTTACAAGAAATTTTACTTCATTTCCATGTGGTTTAATAAAAAATATACGAAAGAATCTAAATACATCGACTTTAGGAAAAGTGATTTCCTATCACAATATGTTTTTGTCCTAAAATCGTTGTAATGATGAATGGGACAAGGACAGATTAATGCGTACTGCAATAAGTGCGACAGAGACTTCCGAAAATTATTTGAAAATTGCTGGAAACGCTCAAAATTTAAACACGATTTTGACAAGAAATTTAATTTACTTTCTTTAGGAAAAGTAGGTAATTGTGGTACTATCGTACTATCGCTTAAACGGAAACTCGTTCCCGCTAATAATTACCTAGTCCATTATATCGAGATGCAACAAGGGAGGGGGCCCTCCGACCATGCTTGCGGAAGGGCCCGATATTTCTAGCTTCGCCACTGCTCATATCCCTTTTTAAACAAAAAATTGTAATTGTTAAATCAACATGATGAAAACGAAATAATTTTTTGAAATGTTGGGATCGAATAATAGTTTTAAGCACATAATCATGATTTTTATATTAATTTGAATGGAATCGACCAAATAACTAAAAAGTATAAACAATTATGTATTATGATGACGCTAAATATGGCCGCATTGTTTCAAACAACCTTTTTTCCTTAAATCTTGCTTTAACAGATTTCTACCACTGCAAGCTTCATACTGTTCGACAAAGATGCCACCACCATCTGCAACACATGCGCAAACAAACTTAAAGTTCTATTTACAGTCAACCAAAAACTTTTAACGCATAAAGTTTCGCGTATGTGTGCGAGTCGAGTAATACTTCACCCGCTTCTGCTAATTTGTAAACCTGTTGCATTCTTCCGCCCCATGTGTCCGTGTTTTACAAAAAAATATCCCTTGTGATAACAAACAATTCTCTTCGTGATGAAAATAAAGCTTATGTGTAGTGGTTTAAATAGTTTTATGTTTTATATAGTGTTGTGATTTTTGTGAGCCAGTGCACACAAAATAAATAATCATGGGATTAACTATTTCCAAAGAACCATCAGTAATAGCCCAGGACCATCATGACAGGGCCGATAGTGTTATTTCGTCCAAGTTACATGGAAGGCAGGCTAGTATTCGACAGAGTACCATTAGACCAAAATCCAAACAACCGATGCCGGACCCCAATGAATTGGAAAGGAGGTTTACTAGGGTTCTGGTAAGATATTATGTTTATTTTAGAGACAATTTCCTAATCAGAAGACTGTCTGGACTTAAATAATTATTTGTTGTTAAGTTGTTATTGTTAAGAAACTAAAGTTCAACTGTGTATAAGTATGATGATTCTAAGAAGTTATTGAAATAAGTAAGTTGTTTCATTGACTTCGCAATATACCTACGTATAAATAAAATAATGATAATGAACATTTAAACAAGAACACACATAAAACTTGATGAATAAATAACAGTTTATAAATTACTCATGATGTTTGTATGTCTGTAGCACGTTTAAAAGTTATTTTGTAACCTTTTGTTTATATTAAACAACATAAAATATATTTCTTTATAAAATTCTATCCCAGGACAGAAATATTTTTAGGTGAGATTCTTGAATAAATTCTGCATTGTCCTGTATAATTTTTTTATCTCCAATTCGGGTTAGTTTTCGAGCAATCATCTCTTGAATGCTGAAAATTGTAAATGTAAAAAGTAAAACACTGTTGAATAAAAAGAAACCATCAGTCTGCTAAACTATTTAATTATCGAAAAAAAGTTGTACATGAAATTTGTAGCTGAGATGATTTGCGATCGAAAGTATCTTGTAATTTTTTTGATAGTGTTAACCCTTAAAGAGTTATTAGTGTTCAAATATGGAATTTGAAAAAATAAATCATTATGTTACGTTTCATTTCATTTATTTTGAAAACTAGTATTGAAAATAGCTCGGAAAATAGTTAAAAATTTGATATATGATGAAAGATTGGTTTATTTTGAATCGAAAAGTTACATTCCATTTTGAACATAAACGATGTCTACTCGGAGTATTTATTAAATTTGTTAAAAATATTTCCGTATGAATTTATATGGAGAATAAAAATAAAAAAGCCGGATTGGAGATAAAAAACTTATACAGGACAATGCAGAATATATTCAAGAATCACATCTGAAAATATTTCGTGTCTATCCTGGGACACCCTGTATAGTTGAATGTTTATTTTATTGTCTGTACGCCTGCAGACAACCAGTTAGGGTATAGTTCATAATTAGAATTAGACAGACACTCCTTTTAAATGGTTATTCAATACTTAAACCGAAAAAACTAGATAACCCTCTCTAGGGAGTTGTAATTTAAATCTATTGTACACATAAGGGTGTTTCAATCCCCTAACAATCTAATAAAAAGCCACAGATCTTGTGTATTTGGTAAATAATACCAATATGAGTGTTTATTTTGGATAGAAAAAGGGGGACAGAATTTATTAGTTCCTAAAATTTATATTCCAATAAAAGTTGTAGTAGTTTAGAGTTTTAGTTAACAAATTTTTCGTACAATTATTGTTAGAAATAGCTGGGAAAAAGTATGAGTAATCAAAACTTAATAATTAACCAAAGTGAAGGTTCATTAATAAATTATTCACTAAAATAGAGACGCACCTAAAATGCAATTTTTTTACAAGAAACTTTTGTTGGAAGATACGTTTAACAAAATGTAACTAAAATTCAAAACGTATTTAAAACCTTAACATGAAATTTGTCGAGAAATTTGTTTATCTTCACAGTAATCAGTGGCACACCCACAAAGGATGCAATAGACCATCCCAAAATATTTTTTTACCATAATATGTACTCCAGTAACTTTTACATATTTTAAATAATAAGCAAAATGTAGACGCTTGTTTTTTAAATTTGGTTGTAAAGCAATTTTATAAACAATTAAAAAATCTAAAAATACCTATAGAATCAATCACTTGTATTTTTAATATACAGTATCCACCGCGAAAGTTGGCTTCGCATAAGAAATGGATTATGATAGTTCTACATTTTACATAGGGTGAGTCGCAATAAGTGGGACATGCTTTACCTGTAAATACTAGACATAAAACTGAGACGATTGACGTAAAAAGTTGTTATACTAAAATGCACAACTAAAAAGTTATAGGCGTTTGAAGTTTCAGAAAAAAATAATTTTGAATGAGAAGAACCAATTCTTGGTAGTTGCTAATGAATACCAAAGACCTTTAATTTGTGAAAATTTTGTTGAAATCAAACTTTAAGAAGATGGTTTTTTAAAGTAAGTAAAGTGTTTAACTGTCTGGAACTTTTTTGTCCTTAAAATTTTAATTATAAAAAAATTGCATTTAATAGGCAATTTAATTTAAAAACTTTCTGATCTCTTGTACCCTTTTGATTAAACGCACCGTTAAGCTTTAAAAAATTAAAAACTAACAGCATGTTTTTACTAAGTTTCAAAAAAACAGCATCAAGAATGCTGAGATTTAAAAGTTATTGGCGGAGAACGAACCTCCAGCACATTATGCACGTCCTGTGCGACATTGGCTATATGTCACCTATCCTCAACGATGGATTGGTAGAGGCCCTGACGCTCCTGTTGCATGGCCTCCTCGTTCTCCTAACCTAAACGCAATTGAATTCTTTTCTTAGGGATATTTAAAATCAAAAGTGTATGCAACACCTATTCCTTCACTTCAAGAGCTTAGAAGCAGAATCGTTCAACACGCCAATGAAGTTCGAGAGGCAGTTTATATTTTAAAAAATTTCGGTTTTCAATGCAAAGAAGAGCTACAGCAGCGTCATCGTCAGGGCCTCTACCAATCCATCGTTGAGGATAGGTGACTGATAGCCAATATGCTAATGTCGCACAGGATGTGCATAATGTGTTGGAGCTCCGTCTTCCGTCAATAATTTTTAAATCTCAGCATACTTGATGCCGTTTTTTTGAAACTTAGTAAAAACATGCTGTTAGTTTTTAATTTTTTAAAGCTTCACGGTGCGTTTAATCAAAACTTTAAGGACAAAAAAGTTCCAGATAGTTAAACACTTTACTTACTTTAAAAAACCATCTTCTTAAAGTTTGATTTCAACAAAATTTTCACAAATTAAAGGTCTTTGATATTCATTAGCAACTCCCAAGAATTGGTTCTTCTCATTCAATTAGTTTAGAAGTTATTACTAAAAATTATTTTTTTTTCTAAAACTTTAAACGGCGATAACTTTTTAGTTATGCATTTTAGTATAACAACTTTTTGCGTTAATCGTCTTAGTTTTAGGCCTAGTATTCACAGGTAAAGCATGTTCCACTTATTGCGATTCACCCTGTATAGTTTCAAAAGTCACTTGATGATTTTATGAAGAATTTAAAAAAATCTGTATTATGGTCGACTATGCTTATATCCTCACTTATATCATTAAAATAGCTTTATAAAAAATGTTCATTATGCTATACTTTCGCCTACAGGTAAGGTTATAAAGTTTCTCCAAAAAGAGGCTTTTGGCGAATTTCTTTTAAAATTTTTGCCAAAATTTAATAGCGTCCAATTTAAAAACGATTAAGGCCTTTACATGATTGCATTAAGATTAACATTTTTGTTTTAGATTTTTATAAATAATCACGTATTAAGAGGTCCTCAGGTGATTTTGGGACACATTGTATAGATTGTTCAAATTGAAATTTTATAGAATCACTTTTTGTAATTTTTGCCCCAAATAAAGTATTTACATCTAAAAAATCGAACTCAACGATTACCTCAAGTGGTTAGAAACTATTTGCCTTAGAAAATTGCTCGGAAAATTGTAATTTTACTTCGTATTCTAAAAAGTATAAAAACCTGAATTTTTTAGTAGTAGTAAAACAATTATCGAGACAATTTCCAAATAAAATGTATAATAAACTTAAAAGAAGACAATTTTAATTTAACAAAAGCATAATATTTTGAAAAAAAAGTTGTATCAAAATTTGGTCGGAAATTTGTTTGATCTATAAAATATTTTGAAATGCTGTACTTTTTTTTTGCTCCCCTCCAAAGCAAATTTTTGGGTGCGCCACTGCTCTAAAATATAATTTACTGCCTAATTAAAAATTAAACCCACTTCACAACTAAGCTTACTTTAATTTTCCCATATTAAATGTTTTCATTATTCCAGTTAAACATTTTCGTCTGACCCAGTAAGAATATTTATTAAAACAATGCAGAGTAACATTCATAATAATAAAAATTTGAATTGTAAATAACGCTAATTCTTTAATTCTCACGCAAAATTCTGTGTCCTTGTTAGCTACTCATGTGCCGTGACTCAAGGTCTTGTTTTGTTGATAAAATTATAATAATATATGTAACACAGTCGAAGAAGGGAAAATTAAACTACGAGCACAAGTAAATAGGTAACTTTACTGAAGTGTCAAATACCTTTTGTATAATGGAATAGACCGCGCCCTGTCTGGACTACCTTTAAAACCGCCCACCCTTCAAACTCATCAGATCACTGAACCTTTTAAGAGCATTACAAAACATACACACGCCGGAGGGATAATCTGCATTAAATTTTTTCTGATCTTAATGTCTAAAGTTACATTATTGTTCATTAGGATTTGAAAAAATGAAACCAGATTGTAAATTATATTTGTTGTTGCAGCACACAACTAGTTTTAGATCACATAAAAAAAGATGCTGTGTAGGAAAACTAGATAGCAAATAATAATCATAATGGAGAGAGGTTTCATCGGGTTTCTAGAGGTTAAGAACATCAGTAAAAGGAGTTGATCTGTTGATCATGTAATACAACGTGGGGGCTATAAAAAACAATTTATTAAATAATCTCACATATGTACTACTTTTAAAATATAATATTATAATTAGCACCTCTCTAAATTTAGAAACAAGTTAAATTAAAATTTACTGCTATTGTTTAACGAGCTAAAATTGTTTGGATCCGCTCCCCATATGTGTGTAACTAAAAAATCATCGATTTCGCATTCGCCAATTCAATGGTATTATTGTTTTAATGTGAAACGGAAATAAGGGTTATACATTTGAAATGATTGGGTTAAATGGGGGTTGACAGTACAAATTGAGTTAGGTCCGAGATTATACGGCTTGCACCAGAATTATACTGGTCTAAAAATACGAATGAGGCGCAAGGGCACCACTGGGTTTTAATGTTTTCAAGCTGGAAAAGTTGCGTGTTTGTTAGACTGAATTCGGATTTGCAGCCGAGTTGAAATAAATTATTTTATTACAGATTGTATAGGAGAAAATCTCATGGGAAAACCTCTGGGCGTTATTAAATTGGGTATTTATGTGACCAACGTACTTACCTGTAGAGTGAAATTTTAATACAACATAAGTATTTAAGTTTATTTTTATTGATTTTCTGATTATTTTTTTAACTGTCTGAAAATCTAGTGTGCTAATTGGATCCGGCAAGATTTTTTTTTATTTCACCTGCAAATAATGATATTTTTTTAAATGACAAAAATAAAAAAATATTGTTCGAGGATTAACCACGTCAAGTATAAAAATTAAGGCTATTTTTCGACAAGTTCTCAAAGAAATTATAAATTTATTTTTTCCTGAAATTTTTATGAGTAGGTTCTAGCCAATTTGTCTTTACTTTATTATAATGAGTGACTGTTCACAATGTTTACGAAACGTACAGAAATCTTCATTATTTTTACTAGAAAATACCAATGGTGCAGCCGAATAATAACGACGATTAACTTTAAAGCTTTCGAAAATGTCCGAAGTGGTCCGCGCTTGATAATAATAATGTCAATGAATATACGTCAAATGATTTCACCCAATTTCTATTGTCATTACCGTAGAATAAAATATTTAATTTGTTGGGATTGCGTTCCTCCTAATTTTAATTGAAAGTGCAATAAAATAGTTGAACTCAACTAATTATTTGTTACCAGAATCAGGTTTTTTAAATTTTAACAAATTGAAACGTAAAAAAAATATAACATCACTAAATAATAAAGAAATATCTCCGCCTATGGAATTTCAATTTTGTCATTTCGCTTCTCGCGGCGCTCTAGATGTTACCAATCAATGAGTCACTCCTTATTTATTGGGATTTTACATATAGAGGCATTTGCTGTTCCTCTCGAAGGAAATTGTTGGATTTTTTTATTTTTCGGGGTATTTTCTAGGCAACTTGAGGAATTTTTTAGAATTAAACGGAAATTATACGTAAGGCATTTTTTATTTTCGACTCGGTTTTCGATAAATTTAATAGGGATTTTGTTTCTGTCGTATATGTATAATTTCGTTGCAAAATTGGTACATTTACAGGAAAATTAAAGGGAATGTAAGGGTACTTGTAGACAGTGGTGTATTGGAGTGGACAATTTTTTCGCCCCCGCCCCCCCACCAGGTCGCGGTCGTCGGCAGCGAACCCATTGTTAACATTTTCCCAGCACACCACTGCTTTTAGACATTTTAATAAATGTAGATTTGTTTTGGATTTGACGAATTTTAAGGTATTTGAGAGACATTTAATAGCTATTTATGCAACAAGTGGTAAAAAGTAGTGCTTTTTAACACTATACATGAATATTGTTTGTCAAGGCGTAGCCGAGATAAACAACACGTCATGTTATTTATGCACGTTTTTACCATGAGTTTCATACAAGATTTTTTCCAATTCAGTCACGAAATGTAAACATTTATAATTGCGAAAAGTTGATCTTTTCATAACTAGTGATAAAATACTGTCATTTTTCGTAACTAGATATAAAAAGACCAATGTTTCGCAATTAAAATGACAGGTATAAATGATGTTGACATTTCGTAACCGAATTGGAAAAAGGCATTTTTAAAAATGTAAGTTATTTTACTAGCAATTTTATTTAAAAAAATTTTTCATCCTCCAAATTTTTCCGTTACTAACCAGGGGAATTTCTTGGAAGAATTTATTGTCGCTCTCAAAGGGAAATTGTTCGAATTTTCATAAAATTTTCCAGAAATTGTAAAGCTTCGTACAGAACTGAAAATTGCGCCAGACGACGAACAGAACAATGAACCGAACATCATACAAAGTTTAGAATGGACAATGGTTTGTGTGAATTTTTTATGGTTTATGCTGTTTCCACAGTTACTAGGAATGGCACAAGCCATAGAAAATCTCGTTCGTTGTTCTGTTCGTCGTTCGGCGCAATGTTCAGGCCTGTACGAAGCTTAAACCAATGCTTAAACGCAATTTGAGCAATTTAGGGGAATTTACAAAGCATTTTTAAAAAATTTAATGGGAAATTTGTTTCTGCCGTACAAATATGTTGTAAAATCAGGACATTTATGGAGAAGTTCAAGGAATTTAGAAGCAGTTTTGCGGAATATTGTGGTATTTTACAGAAATTTAAATTAAAGGCTTTTTGAAAATGTGAGTTATTTATGTGGCATTTATATGTATCGGAAATATCGATTTAAAACACTTTAAATAAAAAGTTATATAACTTTGGATAAGTAAACAGTAGATTTTGATAATGATGATAAAAATTGTCAATTTATAAGTATGTAGCTATTTGAAAACAAATTGAGTCATCATTTTATGAAAAATGTATATAAATATTAGATTACGATAATGATGATAAATAATCAGTAACCACAGGATTATTTGCGTTGTCATTTTATATATAAAAAAAAAAACCAATTACTTTTTTGAGTTTTTTTTACTCCGAAGAAAGCAACCATAATTTTAATTATAGTCTTATTTTTAACTTTATCAAAAATGAATCTAATCAAGTTAAACTTTTACTATTATTTATGCACAGAAACATGTTTGTACGGTTGTGGCACAGCTAGAAGATATGTTGTTGGTCAAGTAGATAAGTAAAGATCTTAGCCTGTCTCCACCACTGTCGTTAAAAGAAATTTTGATATAAAAAGTCTGATTTATAATGCTAAAAAAATTGAAAAATCGCTACTTTGATCAATTTGTCTGGAAACTATTCCGTGTCGCCAACTCTACTTTAAGTATATATATAGAATGTATTTTTGTAAGATGCATAGTGATTAGTGAACTATATACCTTCATGTCTAAAATTAATAATATGGTTGATTGAAGGTATAACAGAGAAATGTAGATGGAGTTATATAAAAAGACAGTTTAAAGTTTAAATAAAATGTATACTATGACTATGATGCAAGCTTCTCACAGGTTGTTAGCTTCTGCTGTTACAAAATTTTATTCTTCATGTTAAACATCAAATTTATTTAAGAAACAGTAATTCAAAAAAATACAGCTTTAAATATATGTAATTTAAAATCTTAAATAATGAATGTATAAACGTTGGCTACACTTAGTACACTATAACTTTGGACTTGCAATAATTATAAATGCAAATTTCTCTATGAGTTTAATTCGTTCTTCTTGTTGCATTATAATTTTAGAGGTCTTGCAATCTTAAATGAATCCTGATTTATTTGTGTTGCGACAAATCTGTATTTTGGAAAATATTGCAATATCAATTTTTTTTGGCTTAGAAAGTAAATCAGTGATGATTACATTTAAGGAGACGAAATAGAAATTTTAAGTTTAAATGGTTAAAAAAAGAACAGTAAAAATTTCAACAAATTAATAAAATATTAACTGATTCCAAGAGTAAATTGATCTGACCTTGAATCTCACTATTTGGTTTAGGGCCGGTATTTCAGTGTCCGTTTAAACCCAAGATTAGTGAACCGATTGGTTAAGTTAAGCTATTGGTTAACTGTAGATGAGTATTTCAGTAGCAGTTCGATGCTCGTTTAGGTAAACCAACATTTCAATAATTTTTCTTCATGTTGGCAACAGATTTCTTTCAAATTAGTAGGTATTTATTGGTGTAGGCTAAGGTTATTATAGGATAATTAAGGATGAAAATACTTTAAGTGAAATACTTTCTATATTCCGATTATCAATATTATCAAAAGAATACCACCTGGTCTCGAAATTATTCACCAAAATTAAAAAAAGTACACAAAAAGCCAATTATTGATTAGAGTTATGGACAAAATCGTATCAATGGGGCAGGGAAGAAAGAGAAATAGTTTCGCAAGCAACATTATATAGTTATTTAGGGTAGGTACTCAACGTTTCTAATAAAATTATGTTAAACAGTTTTTATTTTTTTACGTACCTACTGATTTTTTAATTAATACATTTTATTAAATGTTTCTAATTTTTTTTAATGGTCATTTATAATTTTTTTCGAGCGTTTATTATTTTTATCGAATTCTTATTTATTAATCATGCATTTAAATAAATTACTAGGAAAAGTATTTCTGCAATGCGAATAAAATAAAGAGCATTTAATTTGTACCCTTTTACAAAATATTGAACAATGACCATCCTTTTATTACAAACACATGTTTGAAATTATGCTAATATTTATCTGGGATGTTTGCTATCAGTTGAAGTACACGCGAGACTGGCCTGTCATATACGTTTTGGAGGTTAACCGAAGACATCGAAGTTTAAACTGCCGACCGCGATCGTTTACTCGACTGGTGGTTTAAACCGTCGGTTAGCCTTAAACCAATACTGAAATACCGGCTACAAACGTTAAACTCGTCTTAAACGACGTTTAGCTTAATCTTGAGTTTAAACGGGCACTGAAATACCGGCCCTTAGACAAAAGATGGATCTAAAAAATACTTCCACAATATTTCATATTCTCCATACCTATTATTATTTAAGTACTACATTCGTTCATGGGATCATTCACATCCTTAACCAGCTGCAGAGGTTCCTTTGAAGTTGTTTTAACAACAAATTGTAGTTTGAAGTACCGTATTTGTAATGATTTTACAACATTTCCGAACATTTCATTACATTTTGTGTGCTGGCTTTTGCCCCTTTTGTACCATTTGGACAGGTTTATTGACGGGCAGTTCGGTGTCTTCTACAACTTCACAAAAAAAATTCTAAAGATATTTTATTACACTAAAAAATGGTTTAGTTATATGTATTTTGATTTTTCCCCTAGGTTATACTCGTATTTTCTTAGGGAGCGTTTTATGATTTTTTCGAGTATTTCAGTATTTGCAGAGGTAAAATACAAGATTGGTGTTAAGAGGCAAACCATAAAAGTGCCTAACCGAAATCAATCAATCGATTGTTCCATTTTACTCAAAATTCTACATAATTTGCATACTTAATGTTTCCCAAAAATTATTCGTCATAAAATTTCTATTCAAATTAATTTAATTGGAATAAATGGATCTTTGTTAGTTTTGATAACACTTCTAAAAGGAATCTCTGGTATGTCTACGATTCCTTGACACCTGTTCAAAGAATATCCAAGGAGAATTAGTTTACGACAGTCGCTAATAATTCTTTAGATTACCTTTGTCGGTTGTAGGTGCAACTTTACTAACAAACTATAAGCCTCAGGAAGACTTCTACAACAGGTACAATAAATTTATTTATTAGAGTTTTGTTTGTCTGAGTCACCATTGAAATAATAAAGTACAAGGTAAAATTAACGATAATTAATCGAATCGAGGCAATAATATAATTGATTTATAGTTGTGTTTTTAGTATAATTCAAGTGGAAATGTTCAAGTCATATGCCGAAAAAATTTCTTTGTTCTTTTATGGTATTTAGCATGGTCATCTAATGTTTTAATGTCAAATCGAGTGTAAAAAGTTTTTATACACAGGGTATAAGTAGGCACACTGTTAACATTTACATTTATGCTGAAAATTACTCTACCACATTTTAAAATGCTTACGAAAACCAGGGGGATTCAGGAATAGTATCAGATTTACTAAGGACGCCGGAGTTATTAAAAAAATCACGATTACTATACTTCCTTATACTACGTATAAGAAAGTATAGTAATCGTGATAGTGAAAATTATGAATGAAGAAATATCAATTTTTGTAATCCTGATTCTTCCAAAAGTGTTTGCACTTATAATAAAAATAGTATTGTTCAGTGATGTACATACAACTTTTTTTGAATATCCTTTCAATAATTTTAAACTCGTTTGTTTGAACTCGAGGGGGACCCGAATTTTTTCTTCTATTGTAGGGAGACTGAGCTTTGGACGGATTTGAATTCAAAAGCAATCTGTAAAACTAACAAAAAAGAACTAAAAACTACTGAATGGTTATGGAAGGAAAATGCAGCCAAAGAAGGAAAATAAACATGAATCAAAATATCAAGTTTACTGTTACATCTTAGACACAGTTTTAAAGTGAGCTTATATGGTTAGACATTAAATTCTAAATTATTACGAATTTTCCATCCTTTTGAAGTGGGACACATTTTCACAGTGAGCTTTTATGCTTGGACATAAAATTTCTCCTATAACTATCCTGTTGTTCTATAAAATATCAAACAGAATCGAAATCGGTTTTAGAGTTTTTAAGACAGTCCTTATGGAACACGAGCTAAACTTGGACACATTTTTACAGTGAACTTATATGCTTGGACATAAAATTTCCCCTAGAAGTATCCTAAAAAACGAATATAAGTACTCGAAATTACCTATTAAGCAACAATTGCCTCAAGTTTGCTTATGATTTGGTCGTTAGTTCGCGAAATTTAGCTGTCTCACTGGAGAATCGTGGCAATGCTTTAGCACAGGAAGTAGTGGTACCATATTGATAAGGTTAAGGTACCTCAAATCTTGGACTGAACGAGTACTACAAAATGTTTTAAAAAATATGAAAACATACAAATTACCAGATTTTTCTAATCTTAACTATTAATGACACTTCTAATCCCCCAAAATAAACATAGTTATGGCTCCTTTTCGGTTAATAGTATTTGTAATTATTCTAAACTGTTTAGAATAATAATTATGTCTTTGAGTCTTTAAAATTAAATGTGCTTTAACTGAAAATATCGTTGAGTTTTCCGATATGAAATTTTGCTAGAAAAAATACCTATATCTGATAATCTACTCACTTAAAAATCCCCTTTTGTCTTGGCACCTTCAATGCATATCAAGCATGTTTCCTGTATCTATGCGGTTATGACGTCACCTATCCGGTGTATGAAAACCAAAAACCGTGAACGATTCCCGAAACACTTGTGTGATGCTTTAACATAGAAATTCGTCACGATAAAAACAAAGTGAAACTGAAAAAAATTAGCTTGTCTTAACTGAAGCAAATTCATTTACACGCGCATTTGTATCCAATTTGTATTTAAATTTCTCTCAAGGTTTTTAAGGGTTGTTTAAGTTTGACTAACAATTCGATGTAAATTTAGTTTTCCATATTTAGACCGTGTATTTTTAGCGTTTTAGGGCGTTAGCTTTAGATTCATGAAATTAGTTTTAATGTTTGAATTTTAATTGAGGGTTAATGTTTGGTTTGGTTTCAGGCTTCCATGGATTTACCACCGGACAAAGCCAAGCTGTTGAAAAGTTATGATTTTGAGAAAAAATGGGATATAATCTGTGATCAAGTAAGTATTTTCAAATGGAGAAACAGTTATTATTTTTTTCAATTTTTTTTGTGAGTCAAAGCACTTCAGCTAAAAATAACCTAAAGTACCAAAACCAATAACTACTTGTTGTTAATTTATGTATCAAACAGAAATATTTCTTTATCTACGACTAATATATAATATATGTATTATATTTGTGGTTCTTGCAATATAATGAATCTCATTATTCCATACTTGTGAACCAATGAAAAAATAGTATAACAATCACAATTTCTGTGAAATTGAAAATAGCCATGGAAACCATGACAAACAAAATGTCACTGTAAATAAATAATTGTCAAAATACTGATAGTGTTGTACGTGTTGTGTCATTTTATAATGGAAAATGTGGAAAATGATATTGAAGATGGATTTTCGTCGTAGATAAAGTATAGTATACAACTCGCTATAATGGCTATTATTCCCTCAGATGTAATTTTCATCCTCAGGAATAATAGCTTTCATTATAGCGTCGTAGTATAATATACTATTATACAATTACGTTAGAAAAAACTTTGTTGTTTTAATTTAATTTTTCCAAGATGACGAATTGAAATCCCTTGTGTAGGTATGTTTTACAATTTATTGAACACAAACATTACAAATTCCTGCAATATATTAATTCTTTTCCAATTACCTTTTTGTATTTCAAAGCAAATTTATCATGCCCAGTGCCATTTAGAGCAAACAACACATATGCTGTGCGCATTTTGTTATGAATCAAAAAATAAGTGAGAATGTTGTGTTTTCGATGTGTAGGTGGATAGAAATAAATGGTATAATGTGCTTGGTTCTGCCTGAACCGGTTTAGCCATATCATGATTATAGTTCTTTGCACCACAAGTATTTTATTGTTTTTTTCAACTACCTATACAAGGATTATAAATTATAGTAATGTATTTCGAAATAGAAAAGTTCGATTCGGTGAATAAAATTGAATATCATAAGTTCATATCATGTGTTTTTAATCTTTGGGATTTGGAAGAGAAACAGTGTTATGGAAAATTAATATTTTTCCATAGATTTGTGTTTAAAATATCAATAGCAAGAACGAATTCTCATTTGAATAAAAAGTATATTTTTTGAAAATGATAATATTGCTCTAAGAGCACCAAAAATTTAATAAATCTTAATCTAGCATGACATAATACAGCCATAAAACACTCTCCTTCATTTAGCTTTATTATTATTTATCAAAGACAAATTCCCTTTGAACAATATTCAAATAAAATTATCATTTTTTTTGGACTATTTGTCTGTAACATTGTTTATTGCTGGTGCAATTGACTTTATTAATTTAAAGATAAAGCAGACCTAATTCGTGAACTTTGTACATAAGTGTAATAATTTGTATGAGTCATCGTGTGTTTTTATTCGTTTCACATTTTTAATTTCACTATCACTCGCATACTTTTTATGTTACATAATTATTATCGATTTGTTAAGATTTGCGATGTATTTAATCAAAATTGGAAATTTTATGATGAGCACGTGACTTTGTTATATTCAGAATATTTATTCGTCAGATGAGTAAACTATTAATAAGTGATGGCATGGTTGTAATTATAAGGTTATTGTTGCCCATGATATATAATACTGAATTTGCAAGAAAAGGCGGCACATTTGAAAAACTTTTTGTTTAAATATAATAATTTTTATTATTTAAAATGTTCTCTAAATTCTTAAAATTACTTGATGGGTGTTAATTAAAACGACGGTACTTTTACAAAATTATTGTTAGTTTTGGAAAATTCATTTGCGCATTTTGTGGGAAATGCTTTGAGTTTCGCAGAAAATATTTTCTTTTAATTGCTCAGGTGGTTGTCTTTAAACACAATTTTTAAGATATTTTCACAAAAGAAGTCGATTGGAGAAAAATCCGGACACCGTTGTTTCCACTCTGTATTTTTCACTTCTATTAGCAATTATTTTCTGCATTATGGCGCTAAACGTAGAACCTAAACTGTGTGAACTTTAATAAAAGTGGTGTTAAGTATCACAAGTAGATGAATTAAGCCAAGACTTCATCAGTTTTTTATAAGTTACTCTAATTATTTTTTTTTATGGATTGTACATTATTTAGGTATCTTTTTCTTTCATTGTTATGTACAATAAATATAAAATCAATCAATAACGTATGTATGTATTTCCTTAATAATAAATTCCACATTTCAAAACTTTACAATAAAATTGTTGTTATACGATTTATATTGCAACAATATTTATTATTATTATTGTGTGAGTATATAGAGGAAGTCAATGTACTTCCTGTATTAAATTACATTATACCGCTTCTGGCCCTCGAAAACTACAGAAAAATAAAGCTGGTTCAGTGTACACAGTTGTTGTTTAGAAAATCTTGTGTACATAAATTTATATGTACATATAATTAAACAGTATGTAGTTAGTTCAAATTATTTATAGAATTAGAAGCTAAATACATAGTTTCAATTCGTGTGAATTCGTTAACCATGTCTTACATCTAGGAGATGTCCTTGTTTTATTATTAAAAAAAAAGGATTATGTTATGAAAAAAAATACAAATGCAATTAATTTTTTAGTCTTCGTAACATTATGTTAAAAATTTGATAAGTAATAGAACAACATTAAAAAAATCAGTTTAAATTAGAAATGTTCAGGTACACTAAATCTAAAAATCGAAATTTTCTTTCTATATATTTTTTTCAAACTTTTAATATCAGCAATCTCTAGACAAGTTTACTCGAGCTCAATGTTCAATTGTTCATGAACTACTTTTAAGAGAAACCATAATAATTAAACAAAAACACATATCAAAGATTAATTTCATTGTTCCTGGAACTCTTTATGAATAGCTATAAGGATACAATACGAAGTAAAATATATTTTTTTCGTTTTTACTTAACCTTCGAGGGGGGTTTATAAAACTGTCGTAATCTTCTTTGTAAAGAACAATTATTATTAATGTTATTGGTTATGAAGGCGTGTACAATGAAAGTGAGATTATAAAAAGGATTAAATTTTCAGGACAAAAATGTGTCGAGGAATAAAAATGAAATAAATTTAGTTTTATGTTGTTGGTAATATTTATTTCTATTTTATTGACTTGGCTCAAAAATTCCTTTGGTTTTTGTCAGTATATGACTAAGTGTAAAAACTGTCACTTTTCTCTTATCCTGTTTAAAATTTAATTAGTTTGTCCGAAACGGATGAAAACCTGATAGGACAATAAATAGATTTTTAAGTTCTGAATTTCTGTGTTTATTTTTTGAGTCATTTATTAAAGGACTACTTTCTGAACCTTTCTTATCTTAAAAGGTACAGTCTCCGACATATTTTAAATTAGGATATTTTCATGTACACTTCTGTTCACTGAAAAAGCATACAAGTCTTGAGAGCGATTTTTGCATTTTTTTAGCAGCGTAAATTTCCATGTTTGCAAACGATGAATGAACACTTTTTGAAAATCTTGAATATGAACTGAACGGATATTACGATTGTTGTCTGACAGTGACATAAAAGTCAAAGTACACAAATAAAATGTAAGTGTATGCAGTTTCAGTGAACAGATGTGTACCTATTATAACGAGCGATCAAATAAATTTGTAATCGAGTCATCCATGAATCCAAAATCGTTTGTAGTTACTTGAACTGCACGCTTTACAAACGTGAAATAAAACGTCAGTTGAAATCTAAAATGTGGCAAGTTAAAGACATACGGATTAAAATCCATGGATGACTCGATTGCAAATTTATTTGATCGCTCGATACTTAAGATTATCAATTATTAAATATTAAAAAAAATGAATCCAAAATTATGCAGTTGATTGTCTAACAAAGAGCACAGACTCACTTTAAAATTTACTTCAATTATAGATTTTCTGTTCTTAAAACTGTAGTAAAATTTCAAAAAATAGTCCAATATCCTTGTAGTTTCCTTTATTACGTACCTACGTATATTTGTACATGACCTCTGGGGCCAATATCGCCGTTCACCAACTATAACAACAAAAATTACAAACCATAACAGACAAGTCCCAAACGCGACCCAAACTATAACAGAGAAACTAAACAGTAAACCAAATCTGTTCTGGACTTGGAGGAATTTGAAAAAAAAAGAGATTTTTTTCAACAAATAAATTAAGAAAAATATGTGTAAAAACACAAAATAAAAAAGAAATAAGTTTGTTCTACTATAGATTAATCAAACAGAATGAAAATCCGTCCAAAAGTATGTATTTTACTGCCTACAACAGGCTCATTTAAAAAATTTCTTTAATTGTAGATTTTGTATCCTTAAAACTAGTAAAATTCCAAAAAAAATTGACGATTTCCTTGCGGTTTGCTGCTTTGCTAAAAAAAATAAGTTGATTCTAGTAGAAAATCCAAGTATGATGAAAATCTGACGAAAATTCCTGTTTTTATTGCCTACTATTTATACAGGGTGTTACGAAATTTGTGCACACGGACTGTGGAATCGTGTTTTCCTTCAAAAACTGATCAAAATATCTCTTTATGATTTTTCGATCAGACCGATACTTCCTAAGCTACCGCGATTTTAAAAATCCGGAATTGATCATAGCAATTTCAAAACTGGTAATTCTACGGTTGACTTCCGACAAAGGGATAGTGAGATGTTAAATGTTTGATCAAGTGACATAAATTAATCCATGACATGTCGGAAAACGAAAGATAGTTGAAATAATTGTTAATAATTTCCATTTTTGAATCATACAATATCCGGTAAGTACGACGTGTTTAGTAGCAGAGCGCGGCTATTTTGAACAAATATAGTAATTATAATCGTCATAAATATTACAGTTTGCATTTTCTTTTGTTTTTAAAAAATTGTTATGTATTATTTTTTACCACTTGATTAAACATTTAAAGATATGGATTTAAGAAATTTTGAACCAATAACGATAACTCGAAAAGTATATGTGTGATCGAAAAATCATAAAGAGACATTTGGTTCAGTTTTGGATGCATAACACAACGCCGTTGTCCGTGTGCGCGAATTTCGTAACACCCTGTATACCTAACTTGACTGATTTTAGATTTTGTGTTTTGAAAATTGTCATAAAGCTTAAAAATATGGACAAATATCCTTGCGATTTGCTTTGGTACAAAGTAATAAGTTGATTTTTCTAGACAATTCTAAATCTTACGAAAATTTCCGATTTTATTTAAACATTTTAAAAAATTGTTCAATTTTAGACTTTCAAAGACCCATAACATAAAAATAGCTGATGAGTCCAGCACATGACTAAAACAAGACTGAGAGTTTATAAATCGAAATATGTTTCAATAGTAAAAATTTATTGCATTATATCTATAAAAAAGTATTTCGTCTCCTGTTTTTTCCAAGATCATATCTTTCATCTTGCTGATGACTCACCTAGTCTGCCTAAATTAGTTTGTTTAGTTTCTGATAAATATTTTCAATACATTCAATATTACATATATACATAACATACATCCTCGCATATATCATATAAAAAGCAAACACTACACTAGTCAGTTTATTTATGGTATCGAACTACATACTCATAATAATACATATTAAGATAAAAATTACGATCTATCATTTTTTTCTATTTATTTTTTCAAACGCAAACCGAAGTGTCTCAACAAATGTTTACCATATGTTCAAATAAAATGCAGTTTACGATGCTTGGTGTTATAGTTGGAGGGCACAGAACTCTTTTCAATTTCAACCATGAGCATGAATGAATGCAAATGTTTTTTTCAAGCAACCAACCAACAACTTACTATATGGTACTCTCTCTTTGCTGCAAGCGTTTAATGTATGAGTATGACTATGAGTGAGTCTAAATTGATTGATGTGAAATGAATGGAGCTGGAGCCGATTAACAGTATAAAGGTCGCTCTTATAATAATGCCAAGGAAGAGATAGGCGAGGTCTGTGTGATAAAGTAATTTTATTTAGTAGATTTGGAGGATTTTTAACTGGAAATTTACTAAAAATAGAATGCAGTGTTTTTAACATTCAAAACTATTTTTAAAATGGAAATTTAAGTATTTCAGCAATGTTGTCATAATAACAGTATGAAGATGTAACTATTAATAATTAATATCAAATATTTTAGATTTAAAAATTAGTGATGTGTAAAATTATACTTTTTATACCTGCCATTTACCTGTGAGTCATAACATACATAACTCTACTCCTATACTTGGATAAATTACGTCATTATATCATCTAATAATTGTGTTTTAGGAAATTTGACATTGTATTTTATCCAACTAGTTTCTCTAATTATTTCTTATATTTTTTGTCCAATTACTTATGGCACTAAGAATTTTCGAAAACTATTCACTATTCGTAATTTCGAGGCAGTAAAATTCCGCGATATTTTTTAATTTCGAAACCAAACTTTAATTAGCCCTGAGGAATTTTTGTCATAACTATTCTTATTCTTAAGAAACACGAGTTGCTCAAAACTGTGTCAAAGTAATTATAAAGTGGAGTAATGTGCAGTCAGTACCTACGCATTATTTAATTTAAGAGGCTGTAATGCGAAATCTCAACAAATTCAAGTGACAAATTCCGTTGCAACTATAACATTTTGCGTGTAAAACATTTTTTTTTCAGAAACATGCCTCGAAACTTTATGAAGAAGGTCACGTCAATGAGCTCATCGTTTAAACAACATTATTCAATAATGACTAATAAAAAACACAAGTAGTCAATAATAAAATATAAATCGTATTTTTTTGTCCTACATAAATGTACTTTGTTGGAAGGCTATAGTGTTTTTAATTATTTAACTAATGTTTTGTTATAGGAAATGGTACATGCGAAAGACCCACCCTCGTACTACCTTAACAAATTACGCACGTACCTTGACCCCAAAGCTTCGAGGAGTCATAGGGTAAGTAAAATTAAATGTAAAGGATTTTATCGTGACTCGTGACATAAAATATTTAACAAATTATTTAAGTAAGAGGTTAGTGGCTGTACAATAAAATTTAGGTAGGTACTTGAGTTGAAAAACATCAATAGAATAAATTATGTTTATGGTTGGTTGTTGGTTTGTGGACAGAAACGGACTAGCTCGAGGAGGTAGTAAAATAAGCGAAAATTAAATCAGTAGTATATACATAAACTTTAGGCTCCAAAATTTAACACCAAATTGAATTTTTTTGTATTTAATTATTACTTATTCTTTCTACTTAACTTGATGACAAATATGTAATTACGGCCACTTATTTGCCACCCTCTGCTGAATTAGGTATATCTAAACAAATTATCTCTGAAACTACACAATAATTTGTTTATGTACTACTCTTTTACTCCACCCAAACGATAAAGTTTCCAAGAATATCTAAATTGTGCAGACATGATAAAAGCTTTTCGTTGTGGATGCTGGATGATTATCTATTGGGTGTCACCCTATTTTATGCTGGGTTAGGTCCCAAACTCCCAAATCCCTCACGCTTCAATAATTTGTGAACACAGACAACATTTTCTATGCTGCTTTTCACAATATTATCGGGTGCATCTGATGAATTGATAAATAATCAACTATCAAATTAGTTTAGCTTTTAGAATAGAGGAATATAATAATGTGCACATATGTGTTCGCACCATATGACAGAAAGCTTTAATTGCAGTCGCAGCAAATGCTTTATCAGGAGTTTTATAAATGACACGACGCCATGTGGTTTGGAATCACCAATTTCCCGTGTGACGTTTTTGTAAATAAAGTAAAAGTTTTGTCAGTTTTTTTTATTTTTTTACAATACATACGTATCTAGTCTTCTTGATACATACATTCAAATTCGAAACACTGTGCTATTTTAGTCGATATGTTTAAAAAAAATTGAATTGACGTGAGTAGAGCTAGAGGTGCAATTAAAGTGAGATAATATGTAACTAACAGGAATTGATCCAGGGGACATTATGACGAGGAAAGTTAATTTTCGGATTTAATCACAAGAAATCAAGAGAAAACCAGTAAGAATTTGTAGACAAAATATTAGACATTGAAGATTTTCCTAATTTGCTCTCGCCTCTGAAAAGTAAGACGCCAAATATTGCATTTTTCTCTGAACGAGTCACATGTTTCTAATATTTAATTGAAAACAACAAATTTGAGTTTAAAGAAATAAACTTATTGTAGATTTTTCAAAAATTAAATGTTTACTTAATAATTGGGAGTTTGCAGTGTTTGCACATTTTTCAAAAAAATCTTTAAAAACATTTTGAGCATTTTTTTACTTGAAATTATTTGTTTTGTAATTTTTAGACGTCTAATAAACTAGTAGTTAATGTAATAAATCCTTTTTCTACTCTTATATATGAAAATAGCCATTTTTCCATGACATACTCTACATGAAACTTCAATATTTTGTCTACTGCGAAAATAGTCATATTCTCTCTAGAGTGAAAATATCAAAATTTCAAATTTATGGTTTTCTTCGTGATTTTTTTAATGAAAACACTATATGCACTAAATTTACATAAATTTTCAATATCAATTCATTCACTTTTCATGACATATTTTATATACAGGGTGTGTCACGACGAGTTGACAGTAGACATAACTCTATTACTAAACACAATTTGGTTCTAAAAATTGGTACACGTCCATTATACAATGTGCTCTATTTAATGAAAATATTGCCACCTTTCTGGTAATTCCGGTAAGTAGACACAAACTTTGGTATTTTAAATGGAACGCCCTGTATATTTTTCAATTTTTCGATTCTACAGTTCATTTTAGACATAAAAGTATTAAGGTTGCATGGTCCTAACATTAACGGTATTATAATTATTTACACTTTTTCATTTTTTTTTACAAAAACATAGATGTAATTAAAAATTCGAATCTTGACAATGACACATTTTTTCCAAAGTTTTTTCTTACGTTTAAAGTAGGAATATACAAGCAATAAGCTGATATAGTTTTGGAAAACTTGCTTTATACAGGGTGTTGGTGGTTGTCCGTTCATTTTTAAAAACTTTGATCAATGATAACTTTATTTTTTTAAATGGAACACCCTATATATTTCCACATTTTCGAATTCTACACTTAATTCTAGACATAAAAGTATTAAGGTTGTAAAGTCTGAAAATTAACGGTATTATAATTAATTACGTTTTTTTCCAATTTTCAGGGTTTTTAAAAATTAACGATCAACCATAGGCACCCTGTAGATATAAAATAAGTTTTTCAAAACCATATTACCATGTTTCTTGTACATTTCTACTTCGACTAAAATTTGTTCTTTATTATATTTAATTTAATATTTTTTTTTAATTTATTTATTTTATTTATTGTAATTAAGTAATTAAGTATGTTTCTTCCAATTTTTACTTTCTTATACGAAGTATAAGGAAGTACAGGGTGTGTCACGACGAGTTGACAGTAGACATAACTCTATTACTAAACATAATTTGGTTCTAAAAATTGGTACACGCCCATTATACAATGTGCTCTATTTAACGAAAATATTGCCACCTTACTAGTACTTCCGGTTATACCGGAAGTAGACACAAACTTTGTTATTTTAAATAGAACACCCTGTATATTTTTGAATTTTTAGATTCTACACTTCATTTTAGACAAAAAAGTATTAAGGTTGTATGGTCCTAACATTAACGGTATTATAATTATTTACCCTTTTTCATTTTTTTTTACAAAAACATAGATGTAAATAAAAATTCGAATCTTGACAATGACACATTTTTTCCAAAGTTTTTTTCATACGTTTGAAGTAGGAATATACAAACAATAAACTGATATAGTTTTGGAAAACTTGCTCTATACAGGGTGTTGGTGGTTGTCCGTTCATTTTTAAAAACTTTGATCAATGGTAACTTTATTTTTTTAAATGGAACACCCTATATATTTCCACATTTTTGAATTCTACACTTAATTCTAGACATAAAAGTATTAAGGATGTAAAGTCTTAAAATTAACGGTTATATAATTAATTACGTTTTTTAAAAATTTCAAAAAAAAGTTCAAACAAAATTTGTTCAAAATTCAATTCTAAATCAATGTTAAAGAATAAAAAAATCTCATAAATTGTTTATTTTTCAAGATATTCTTAAAAAACCTAAAAATGTCATCAGCTAACTGTCACTTGTTTTGGTGCTAGATGAAAAACATTGAATGTGGCACCCACAATTTTGTTCAAACTCTTAAATATGAAATTTGAATCAAATCCGTTAAGTCCTTTTTGAGTTATCGTGGATATCAAAATTCCAAAGTGCGAAAAATGCTTGATATCTTTGAATTTGCTGTAGCTAAACTTTGAAGATTTATAAAATACTTCTCAGTTTTGGTCAACGTTTCACTCAAACAAACTGTACAGTGCACAATAATCCTTCTCATCAAAATATTTCGATCTTTTGCCTTTGACAATTGTTTGACTAACAATCTCTTCTTCTTCTTCGTACTTGGATTGCAAAGCAATGTCAAGTTTTTGGTGTTTGGCGATATAGCCACTCTCACCAGGATTGGATTAATTGGTTTTCACTTTTTAAATTTTTATAACTTTATTCGAGCTCTTCGTGTGTTTAATTCAAATAGAATCTTTAGTATAAAAACAAATAGATTTCTGTAATGTAAACAACAGCCACTCAGAGATAGATGGCAACACTATATAAATATGTAAATAATTTATAATTATTAAAAAACGGCGCAAAATAAAACACTTTGTTTACTTTGTCGACACGTCTAAAAATTGAAAGAGCATTCACAAAAAATTTGGCGTCGATATCTTTAATGTAGATTTGCATGCATAATACAATTTCACGACTTTATTGTATATATTAGAAAAAATTTTAATCGAGTTGCCATGATATCCAAAACATAAAACCGTAGCCGTTGTAGCCGTCGATCTTTTCAAATAGTAATGCTACAATCGATTTCCTCAACGGTATAGATTTCTGTATGTAAACAACATGTACTTTGTAAATCAGAGATAGATGGCGCCACTATATAAATAAAAAATTTGACGGAATTTCAAAAAAAGTTTCAAACAAAATTTGTTCAAAATTTAATTCTAAATCAATGTTAAAGAATAAAAAAATGTCGTAAATTGTTTATTTTTCAAGATATTCCTAAAAAACCTAAAAATGTCTTCAGGTAAGTACCACTTGTGTTGGTGCTAGATGAAAAAGATTTAATGTGGCACCCACAATTTTGTTCAAACTCTTAAATATGAAATTTGAATCAAATCCGTTAAGTCGTTTTTGAGTTATCGTGGATACAGACAGACACACAGACAGACACACAGACAGACATCATGGCGAAAATGGTCAAAATGGATTCAGGGGCCCTCAAAACGTGTAAATCCATCAAAATCTCGAAGTCGAAAAAAATCACGATTACAATACTTCCTTATACTACGTATAAGAAAGTAAAAATGAAAAAGTATAAATAATTATAATACCGTTAATGTTAGGACCATACAACCTTAATACTTTTATGTCTAAAATAAAGTGTAGAATCTAAAAATTCAAAAATATACAGGGTGTTCCATTTAAAATAACAAAGTTTGTGTTTACTTCCGGTATAACCGGAAGTACCAGAAAGGTGGCAAATAAAGCACATTGTATAATGGATGTGTACCAATTTTTAGAACCAAATTGTGTTTAGTAATAGAGTTATGTCTACTGTCAACTCGTCGCGACACACCCTGTATAAAGCTTAAAATAGTTAAAATAAAAACTAAAATATAATTTTGACGTTTCACTTGAAAACTGTCACCTTAAATAATTATAAAAAATTTTGTAGTTTCTAATCCAATTTATAAATTACTGAATCGTAGAAAAAATAATATTTAATTACTACTCGACATGAAATACGTTTTTTTTTCATTCGTGAGATTGCCTCACTCGCTGCTACACAGCTCGTGTACAATTCTCACCTCACGAAAAAAAAAACGGTATTTTCATGTCTTGTTGTAAAATATACTATTTTCTATTCTTATATGTGAAAAGGACAATTTTTCATGACATAGGTACCTACTCTATATGAAAGTCTATATTTTTGTCTATTCATATCCTATCTAGAGAGAAAATATCAAAATTTAAAATTTATAATTTTCTTCGGGATTTTTTTAATGAAAACGCCATATACACTAAATTTACATAAATTTTAAATATCAATTCATTCACTTTCCATGGAATATTTTACCTATATACAAAGCTTAAAATAGTTAAAATGAAAATAAAATACAATTATGACGTTTCACTTGAAAACTGTCTCCTTGAATAATAATTAAAAAAAATTTGTAGTTTCTAATCCAATTTATAAATTACAGTATCGTAGAAAAAATAGTAGGTATTTACTATTTACTACTCGACCTGAAATACGGCAATAAGTCAAAATGCGGCGTACTGCACTGTGGAACTAGATTCGTGACGTCAGCAGCCTTTTGGGCCGATTCGGGCGTTTCCGCATAATGCGTGGAAATTTCAAATTTTACAATATTTTTCATTTATTTACTCGGAAAGTACAGACCAAAATTTTTTTTCTAAAATATTGATAGTGTTAATTTGGTATCAACTTTAAAAAAAAATTATTTTGAAAATCATACAAAGTCCCTATTAAAATTAAAGGTAAAACTTGGCGAATGTAGCTAACAGCGATTTTGGAAAAATTTTGAAATTACCTTATTAATTATAATTAAGATCTCCAGATTACGAAAATAAAAGTTAAAAAAAGTGCTTAATATACACATCCAAATTTTGGATGTTTCAAGTTTTCAAACTGCTATAACTTTGGAAATATTGGAGACCGCCGCTTATTTTTAACATTTTCGTAATCTGAAGATCTTATTTAATAAAATAATTTCAAAAATTTTCCAAAATCGCTGTTAGCTACATTCGCCTAATTTTCCAAATTAAATTTTCAACACGCTGTATCTAAGCATTTCCGGACCCATGTTTATAGAAACATTTTTTCTTAAAACATCCCAAGGAATTGCGCCGTGAAATTATGGACTGTACTTAGGAAACACCCTGTATTTCTACCAAATTTTTCGTCTTAAAATTTTCAAAAAGAATCTTCAGCTGAATGAGTGTTGAATGAAATTATTTACTGCCAAATGTACAAAGAAAACTTTCTACTGGTAAAAATTGAAGGAAGGCTTGGTGGATATTTTTTAGTGGAGCTCTACGAGAAAATCTAAAAATCACATAAAGAATATATAATATATCTGATACTTACTTAAAAATATGTTTGGGTTCTACAAAAACCAGCTTTTTTATCATTTCCCATATAAAAACAACGGAATAAATATTAAGGTTACAAACATTATCATAATTGATACCTACGCAAGTTACTATAGCCAATAATTATTTATAATGTGTTTTTCTAGAACACAAATTACGTCACGATTAATTCATATACAATCAAGTGCCTTTTTATTTGAAATAATATGTTTATTTGTTACAGAAAAGAAAAATGGTCGGCGATTCCACTTCCACACAAGTTCTACGAGATTTAGAAATATCTTTACGGACAAATCACATAGAGTAAGGAGATGTTGTTGAAATAGAAAGTTTATAAGCATTTAAATTAAACCAAAGTGTAATACAGTTTGCTAATTAGAACTTGACCGAGACGTGACTATTTTATTTTCGTCATATAAATAAATCTCGAAATAAAATTTTAGATGATTTATGACAAAAGTCAAAAATTTTGTCTTCATTCGTTAGCCTCTCTTAGATTGGAAGGTAGTAACTAGGGGTCACTAGAATTGTTCATTAATTTTTCTCCTCTCCCTCGTTAATTAACGTTTTTCTTCCAGATGGGTTCGAGAATTCCTAAACGAAGAAAACAACGGTTTAGACGTACTAATAGACTACTTAAGCTTCAGACTAGGCATGATGCGACACGAGCAACGAATAGCCGAATCACGAACCGCCTCCGAAGAAAAACTCAATCCCAATCCTCAAAACTCCCTAAACACCCCTAGTATCAACCTTGATAATAAAAATGGTTATATAAGAACACCCTTAGATATTCCTGATAGTCCTAGTTTGAAAAGACGCTCGAAACATGTCGCCAAGCTCAATATGGGCGAATCCAAGGATGATATACATGTTTGCATTATGTGTATGAGAGCTATAATGAATAATAAAGTTAGTGGTTAAAAGGACGAGATTTTCTTCAGTTATTATATTTGTTTTTTTTTAAATTTTAGTACGGTTTTAATATGGTGATACAACATAGGGAAGCAATAAACTGCATATCATTGAGTCTGATACACAAAAGTTTACGAACTAAAGCCTTAGTTTTGGAGCTGTTGGCTGCCATTTGCCTTGTGAAGGGCGGTCATGAAATTATTTTAAGTGCCTTCGACAATTTCAAAGAAATCTGCCATGAAACCCATCGGTTTCAAACCCTCATGGACTTCTTCCTTAACTTTGAGGCCTTTCATATCGAATTTATGGTAAGAAAACATTGTTGCAACCTTCATAAGAAACTAAACTAAACTTTTCGTCTTAATTTCAGGTAGCTTGCATGCAATTTGTTAACATAATCGTACATTCCGTTGAAGACATGAACTTTAGAGTGCATTTACAATACGAATTCACAGCATTAGGCTTGGATGACTACCTAGAAAAAAAGTTACGATTCACCGAAAGCGAAGAACTCCAAGTGCAAATATCCGCCTATTTGGACAACGTCTTCGATGTTGCGGCTTTGATGGAGGACAGCGAAACCAAAACAGCCGCTTTGGAAAAAGTTGCTGAACTCGAAGACGATTTAGCTCAAGTAATTTTCAAATCACTTTAGTTTATCTTTGGATAATTATCTACATTCCAGATGCACGAACGGTTACAAGACGTCGAACATCAAGCTTTGGAAAAAATCGCCACTTTAGAAACAGAACTCATCCAAGTACGAAAAGAAAGAGACGATTTAGTTGAGGTGAAGAAAAGGGCGGATGAGGAAGTTACAACGCTTAAACGAGTGGTGCAGAGGCATGAACAGGAGTCGAAAAATAGGCAGAGTATGTTCGAGTCGAAAATGGCGGAACTGGAGGGCGTTGCGAGCTTGCCAAAAGGAGTCTCTAGTAAGATGTTTAATCACAAGCTTCTAGGAAGCGTCTGGATTCACAAAATAATTTTTTTGGATACAGATAAATTCTTGTGCTTGTTTTTGTAGCCAGAGAAAAAATATTGTAAATTATTAAAAGAAGACTTGGCTCAAATTTTTATCCATAGTCTTTGTTTATTTAAAAAGTGATAGAATGGCGCATGCCTGAAAATAAAAAATGATTTAACCGCAAAAATTCGCTATTTCCTTATCAACAATTAAACACATCGTTTACCATAAATGTTTTTTTCCAGTGTCTGGCTTGAGTGACCTGCTCAAATCCACCAACTCGGACTCTATTAACCTCACACCTATTCCAACCTCAAACCCTTCGCCCTCTACAGCTTCAAATCCAACTGCAATAGTAACCCCTCCACCTCCCCCTTGTCCGCCTCCTCCTCCAGCTCGGATACCATCAGCTCCTATTCCACCACCGCCAGCAGGCTTTATGCAAGCACCAGATGGCGCTATGACAATAAAACGCAAAGTACAAACCAAATACAAACTACCAACAATAAACTGGATTGCATTGAAACCCAACCAAGTGCGGGGAACAATTTTCAATGAACTGGATGATGATCGCCTGCATAAGTACATCGATTTCAACGATTTTGAGGAGAGGTTTAAAATTGGAGCTAGTTTGATGACGGCGAATGGTGTTTGTGAGGCCGATGGTTTGTCGACGTTTCCCAGTAAAAGGTTTAAGAAACCGGAGAATGTTACGCTGTTGGAGCATACGCGGTTGAGGAATATTGGTAAGATTAATATTTGCGAAAATACAGAAGTTTCTGAACTGTTTTTTCTAGCTATATCCCGAAGAAAATTGGAGATGTCACCGGAGAAAGTCATAAATGCAATAAACTTGTTGGATCTAAAACAATTGTCTTTGGAAAATGTTGAATTGCTTCAACGAATGGTTCCAACAGAACAGGAAACAAAAGGCTACAGAGAATACGTGAATGAAAAGAAAAACATTAATTTACTAACAGAGGAAGACAAGTTCCTGTTACAATTAACAAAAATCGAACGCATATCAGCCAAATTGTCAATTATGAACTACATAGGAAACTTCTACGATAATATTCACCTAGTTACACCTGTAAGGACTACAATAAAATTTACGTTTAACTTACTTATTTTTCGTTCGTTGTAGCAAATCCATGCAATTATTTCTGGTTCAAATTCCGTAAAGAATTCGAAGAAACTCAGATCTGTGTTAGAAGTCATTTTAGCGTTTGGTAATTATCTGAACAGTAGCAAGAGGGGACCAGCTTATGGTTTTAAGCTACAGTCTTTAGATAATTTACTGGATACGAAAACAACTGATAAACGTTCGTGTCTTTTGCATTATATTGTGGCGACGATACGGCAGAAGTTCCCGGAGTTGCTGAATTTCGACTCGGAACTTCATTATATTGAGAAAGCTGCAGCTGGTAAGGAACATGGAATTAACTCAGTAGGCTCAAAACTTTACATTTAATATTGATCTAAAAGAAGTACAACTTAATGTCATTTTAAAATTGGTACAAAATTAATAATAATTTATCTAAGAGATAGTTATTAGTTAAATAATTAAAAAATTTGTTATGGACAGTACCTACATTTTCTTTCTTTTATAGTGACTTTGGAAAGCATCACAGCCGATGTCCAAGAACTGGAAAAAGGAATGACAGCCGTGCGAAAAGAAGCAGAAATCCGTGGTAAAAGCAGTCAAAGTCTAGTCGTTAGGGATTTCCTGGCAAACGCCGAGGACAAACTAAGAAAACTACGAAATGATGCAAAAATGGCACAGGAAGCATACAGAGAATGTGTAGAATTCTTTGCAGAATCGCCCGGTACAATGGATGCAAATGCTTTCTTTTCTCTGCTGGTTCGATTCGTCAAAGCATACAGGGTATTGTATTCCAAGTACAACGAAATCAGTTGTAACTTTTTTTGTTTCTAGACGGCGGATCAGGAAAATGAACAAAGGAAGAGATTGGAAATTGCTGCACAAAATGCCAATAATAAGACGAATGAAGATGTGGCGAAAAAGAATAAAATTAACCAGAAGAAACAACAGGTGGGTTTATTGCAGCAAAATTTGCTTTATGATGATAGATGCATGGCCTAGAACTTAGAGCTCTAATAAAATGGTAATTACTTTGAATAACAATCATCATATCGTAAGGAGGTTTCGGGTTGAAAATTATTGTGTAATCGTATACAGGTTAAGTTTCGTATTTATTTTGTATTTACCCGTTAATTTGTCCTAAATCTTTCTAAAAAAATTTGCATGCATTTTATCAACAATATACAGGGTGTCCCAGGATAGACACGAAATATTTTTAGGTATGAATCTTAAATACAGTCTCAAATTTTTTTATCTCCAATCCGGTTTTTTTTTCTAATTTTTATTTTCCATATAGTCATTATAAGTGGCAACTTACGGAAATCCTTTTAACAAATTTACTCCGAGTAGACATCGTTTATGTTGAAAATGGAATTTATCTTTTTGATTCAAAATAAACCAAACTTTCATCATGTAAGTACTTTAAACTGTTTTCAATACTGGTTTTCAAAATAAATTAAATGAAACGTGAAGATAATGATATATTTTTTCAAATTCGAAATTTGAGCACTAATAATTCTTTAATGGTTAACACTATCAAAAAAATTTCAAGATCCTTTCGATCGCAAATCATCTCAGCTACAAATTTCATGTATAACTTTTTTTCAATAATCGAATAGTTTAGCAGACTGTCTTCTTTTTATTCAACAGAGTTTTACTTTTTCAATCTAAAATTTTCAACATTCAAGAGATGATTGCTCGAAAACTAACCCGGATTGGAGATAAAAAAATTATACAGGTCAATGCAGAATTTATTCAAGAATCACATCTAAAAATATCTCGTGTCTATCCTGGGATACCCTGTATACCCTGTACAGGGTGATTCTTTTATCTGGGGAAATGCGTTTTTCTCGTAAACGACTGAAGGAAATTAAATTTTGAAAAAAGTGTTATATACCTACTGGCTGTCACTCAAAATTAGGATAGAAATATAGACTTTAATAAGCACGTCGCTAGGCGTCGCGACATTTAAAAAAAAATTTTCCAGCAACATACCACTTTTATTATATCATTGGAAAGGTCCTTTAATTTTGAGTATTTTTTCTAATAACCATTTTTTTTATTCTTATTTTTTAAAAAGTTATGATCCAATTTAAATTATTTCTGTTCTAACTAAATTTTGAAATATTTTTAACAGTAGGCAGAGTTTTCCCTCAAATACTAAAGTAAATCTTATTATATAAAATAAAGTAGGCTTAGAAAAAACAAAACCTGTTATTTCTCAACATATTACAACAACAAAAAACTTATTAATACCTAAATTAAACAGAAAAAATGTGCCTCTTCAGATTAGAAGACATTTGTGGCTTCAACTAGATGAGGCTATTGTGCGGAATTATTTAAATACAGAATATGAAGACAGGTGGATGGGAACTTACGGGCCAGTAGAATTTCCTCCTAGGTCCCCAGCCTACTGTTAAAAATATTTCAAAATTTAGTTAAAACAGAAATAATTTAAATTTTATCATAACTTTAAAAAATAAAAATAAAAAAAATTGATTTTCAGAAAAAATACTCAAAATTAAAGGACCTTTCCAATGATATAATAAAAGTGGTACGTTACTGGAAAAAAAAATTGAAGCGTCGCGACGCCTAGCGTCTTGCATATTAAAGTCTATATTTCTATCCTAATTTTGAGTGACAGCCAGTAGGTATACAACACTTTTTTCAAAATTTAATTCCCTTCAGTCGTTTACGAGAAAAACGCATTTCTCCAGATAAAAGAATCACCCTGTACAGTTTTCAAAATTTAAATAGTGTCTAATTTAACCCAAAATTATTGTACTGTGACTAAACTGTTTTAATTAATAGCGGCATGAATATTTTTCTAGTACCTTTTGATAAAACACAAACCGTAATGCAGTTATATTCATGATTTGTTTCATGTTTTCAGCCGCCAAAACTGCCAAACTTTTTGGCAAGAGTTCTAGAAGATTAACAGGGACTTAGTAAAAGTTTTATCACAGTATTAGCTTCAAAATAGCTGTTAGATGCTTTTTACTACATTCACAATCATAACAAACATGTACAGGGTTTCGGAAAATAATCCTTGATTTCTGAAACCCTGTATGCATAATTTTCACATTATTATTAACATACATATACATGCATCGTCTTTTTTCTTTGAGTAAATTGTGGTGTGAATAAACTACTCTAAAATATTAACAGGAGGCTGTAATAAACGAACTTAAACATAAAACAAGACTGGTGCAAGAGAAGAAACTGCTTCAACAGGATGAAGTGTACAATGGTGCTTTAGAAGATATTTTATTAGGTTTGAAGAGTGAACCGTATAGAAGAGCAGATGCCGTGAGGAGAAGTCAAAGGAGAAGGATTGATAATAATCGGTTATCGAAAACTATGGAGGAGTTGGAGGTTTAACTATTATTAGATCTTTTTAATATATTTGTTTTGTTAATACTCTTTTATGTTTATAAGAAATTTGAGGTGTGTCCTTGTTTTTATTTTAGGAAGTTATTTTTAGTCAAATAAAAAGAATCTCGCCACATAAAAAAAGCATATCTTTTAAATTGAATTTATAAAAGGATAAATATATTTTTGTTTCAATTTTTACACTCATAAACTGTATAAATTTTCTATTGTAATAAATAAGTAACTATTTTTTTAGTAATGTATAAAAACCAAAAAGTTGTGATTTATATTATAATTATACTTTTCTTAATTTAATTTTGTAAATATATTTAACTACTAGATAGTGCTTTTCTTTATATTATACAAAATATCAAAAATATGCAATATTATTATAACATTCCCTACAGCCACAAATCTTCTTTTATACTGGGTGGTCCTTAAATATCTGAACACAGAACAACAGTGCATTCTTGACATAAAATGATTTATCCAAACTATAAAAGTTAGAATAAAGAGATATGAATCGATCGTAACTAATCGACAAAATGTTAATTTTATATAATTAAGTTCAGATTAGTTAAAAGGCGACAATTTTAGACTAAATAACTAGATTTTTTGGAAAGAAACTTAAAACTTAGAAAACTTAAGTGTAAAAATTTTTTTGCAGTGTACTATTTTTCATACAGATTTTATTTCCACTTCATATCAACTTTTGAACTAACATAACTTTGGCTTAATCGTAATGTTTTTATGTCCACAATCCACTTTTGCTTTTAAGGACCACCCTGTATAGTTGATCTCATCGAAAACTTGATATTTCGATCCAAAACTCTCGGAAAAAAATTGTGTAATATTCCTGTTATTAAAAATATATATTATATCGAAAAAGGCATTTTATTTACTATCAAGTTCAATACAGAAAACATGTTCAATTAATATTTTCGTACATAACTTGGAAAATACAGGGTGTTCGCGCGAAGTGGTTCACTGTTGCTAACTTCGTTATTATTGGAGCTACAAAGTCGGTTAAATTGCAAACTACTAGCATTTTTTCAGCTGATTACAATGGTGAAAACAGAAAAACAATTGACTATCTAGCTTTCTAAATATTCACAAAAATAACATTTTTTAAACACTGGATATTTTTGCAAAAATCGATGATAAATTAAATTCTGTACAAAAAATGTCCTTATCTTTTTTTGATAATTATTTAAAATAAGCTAGTTATTTTGAAAAGAAGTTCGCAAAGTTTTAATATCAATGTTATTTTTGTGAATATCTCGAAAACTACATGGTCAATTGTTTTTCTGTTTTCACCACTGTAATCAGCTGAAAAAATGCTACTAGTTTGCTAATTTAACTGACTTTGTAGCTCCAATAATGAAGAAGTTAGCAATAATTAACCACGCGCGGACACTCTGTATACCTGAGAGCGTGTCACCTTGTGTACGTTTTCATACAATAATTTAACCCTGAATTAAGTAAAACATCCATAACTGGAGCAAAAATGAACAGATTAATTGTTAGTGTAAATATAAATTTTTTTAAATAATTTATGAAAGCAATCATTTTCCGAATTTGTTAGTTTAATGCTAGTACCTTATTTAATTGTTTTCTGAATATTACTTTCCTTCCAATATAACTATTTATTTTATGATAAGACATTGATTACCCCTACGTCATCCTTTCTGTTGCTTGACCTTCGCGCTGTTGTGCAGTTGCCGCCATATTTGCATTTCGGCCGCGTAGTTCAATTTCCCTGACGTAGGGGGCAGTGTTTTTCCCGGATTAATTTACGATTTTTTCTAGATTTTTCTCACAAATATCGCAATTGCAAGGTGTTTAATTTCTAATTAACATTTTTCTTTATTATCAGTAGCCCTACAACGTGTTTGCTTAAAATTATCTGATAAATTAGTCAAATTATGTTGGTGATATTTGAACTGGTCGTGAAGAGGGGGAACCTGTGACGCATGTCACAAAATGAATTGCAATGAAAATGGCGTCCTGTCGTCAGGATCGGTCTAGATAAAAATTCTCAAATCTAAAAATTTTTCATGACCTATGCTTCATCAATTATTATGAACCAATAAAAATCATTACAATAAGTCTAGAATTTCTATTCACATAAATATTTTTAAGATAAATTAAGTTGCAATACGTTTAAATCGAAGTAAAGGGTTCTGGCAAAGAATGGACCCCACAAATCTAGTATAAATAGTGTTGTGGTGAATAATTTGTGTGCGAACTCGCAAGTGGAGTTTCGTGTATACCATCATGTTCTAGGTGAGTTTTCGTTGTAATTGTTTGTGCATCTCCCGCATTTTCCCCATTATTTGATTGCTAAGGGAACTTCCTTTTTTTCTGACCCACCCAAAACATCATCACAAATTGCCATATATTTTATTCATTTGTTCAAGGTCACGGACGTCAATAAATGCGAAATAAATTAACGAAAAACTAACGCATAACGTTATTTTGTACTGAAAATACAGTAGCTTGTAAATAATTGTATATTAGCGCTTCTAAAATAAGTGTTGTGCAAAGTGGCTATCTGGTGATGGTTCCTTCACTGTCATGCATGCCAACATTAATGTCAACATAACCAAATAAAATCTCTGTTCAAAATTTTTGAGTATGTGGACTTTTCCTAGGAAACTACTGCCTACAGGCAAACCAGCACCATATACTATGTGCTGGATAGTATATAGTAGTTCGTAAAATGGAAAAAAGTCGCCATGGAAAGCATAAAGATAAAACTAGAAAGTCTAAAAAACGCAGAACTAGAGACGAAAACGGCAGTACCCCTGACAAAGTCACTTCTACTAAACCACTAGTCGAATATTCTGATGTAAGTTCTGAGGATCTTTCAGGCCCTGAAGCTGGAGAAATACACAGTGGAGAAGAGAGTTTACTTAGTTTGAGTGATGACGGTGAGATTATAATGCATAGAAACAGCCACCACGGTAGATACTCCCGTCTGGAGGAGGAAATTTATATGGCCAGACAACAAGCAGTGATGATACGTTCTCCTGGTAAGTTGTTTTATCTTTATTATATTGTTTTCCTATCAAATGCATCCTGGGAACAAACTTTACTTTGTTAAATCAATATTCAATTCACCAAAACACACAATACTTTTTAACCATAATTTCTTTCGAATTTAAACTTGAATTGTTTGGTTAGTGGGTGCGAATAATTTAAGTGAGTTTCCAACATAAAACTATTTATTAAATTTACGTAAAGTGATGTTTGATGTAGGTATAATGATATTTATCATCATAACCCAAAATTAAATTTTTCTTGTTCTTACCATTTTATAGCGGTCTTATTTTTATTTCATTCACCACATTACTTAAGTTTTATCTACATATTCGCAAAATTAAGTTCATGTGTCAAGTTGTTTTTAATTTTCAGATTTCATGTCACTAGATTTAGTTTTATAAAAGCGTGCCACGTGTTCGAAAGTTCGACTTTATTCTACGTTCTAGCGAAATAGAAAAGTTAAAATAAGAATTGCCAACTCGTAATCCGACCACCGGAACATTCCCCAAATCTTTCAAAACTTTTTAATGAAGATTCTCGTTCTCGGTTAATCTTGATTGGTTATTTTGATCACGTGATTTCCACTGCCCAATAAAATATCTGAGATTAACTTTAAATCTCATTTCAATTTCTAAAAGGAAAAACCTAATTATTTTTAACAATTTAGCTGATTTTTACCATCTAAGATCATATGCCAAATTGTTTGTTTTTAATATTGAGAGTTCAGGTCTAATTGCAGTAGATTTAGGTTTTCAAGAAAATTTTGATATTTTAAAATGTGCCATTTGTTCGAAAAAACGACTTCTTTTTAGGAAAACAGAACAGTTAAAATATATAAGAATTACAAACTCGTAAACTAACTGGCGAAACATTCCCCAATTCTTTCAAAATTTTGTAATGAAGATTCTCAGTTAATATCACTATGATGAATTTTGATCACGTGATATCCAATTTATATTTGAAACGATTTTACAATACCGGACGTATTAGCGATTAAATTGAAATTTTTTAAAATGATGAATAAAAGCTCTACGAATACGAATATAAAATTATTTTTGCGCGCACGAAGCTAATTTTCAGAAAAAAAAATAATTAAAAAAGTTGATTATTTGAACTTACCGGGCGATGTTGGCCAATCAAAAGCTTGTTATGACGACCGCGCATGTGAACATTCCATCATTGATGGAACCACACAAACGAACAATGAAACACTGTTGCCACTTTTCTGCACTCCTAACCAAAACTATGATTTTGTACTATTATTTACATAAAACTAACCTCAAAAAACAACCTAACAGCCTCCGGCCTTCACTTTTAATATTATCTAAGTGAAATGAACCTCAAATAACAACCTAAGCGCCTCCGGCCTTCACTTTTTAATATTATGTAAGTGAAACCAACCTCAAATAACAACCTAACCGCCTCCGGCCTTAATATTTTAATAAGGAGAATCCTCTTCCCAACCCAAATGACACAGATCAATGTGAACTAAAAATATCGCTACTGTTAATATCTGAACAATGAAACAAGCACAATTAATAGCACAACACAGTCGAAATCTACTAATACAATCAGTAAAATGGAAACGATGGAATATTATAAATGTGCTTGTCTTGACTGCAAGTTTCTGATTGGCTAACATCGCCCGGTAAGTTCAAATAATCAACTTTTTTAATTATTTTTTTTTCTGAAAATTAGCTTCGTGCGCGCAAAATAGAGATTTATTTTATTAGGAGTATAAGCGATACTTTTATGTGACGAAGTATGGAGGTGTAAGCGCCGAGCGGAGCGAGGAGAATTAACTCCATACGGACTCACATGAAAGTGCTTATACTCCGAATAAAATACAATATTTTATTTTCAAATGGAATCATTCTAATCGTAATATGACAATCAATTTAATAAGTAATTTTGCAACTGTCATACATTTTTGCAGATAATGATATAACTTATACTCCGCCGGAGTATAAGTCCTACTTATACGCCGCTCAAGAGTGGTGTCATAGAAATGAAACTTATACCATGCCTACTCAGTCTTATAACACCATATTATACGCCGTTTGAAAATAAATAATTTTATATTCGTATTCGTAGAGATTTTATTCATCATTTTAAAAAATTTCAATTTAATCGCTAATACGTCCGGTATTGTAAAATCGTACCTTATATTTATACAGGGTGCCCGTTTTTCGATTGGCCCCATGGGGTTCTCGCTTATCTTAAGAGATACAAAGTCGGCCAAATTAGAGCAAAGTTGCGTATTCTTACGCTGATCAATAATCCGAAAAGAAATTTGAACTATCGTTTTTAATTTTGAAGTTATTGTAGAAAAACAAGAAATTGTAATTTTCGTTTTTAATTTTTAATCTGAAAACCCATAAACTTACGTAATTTTAACTAAAATATTCTTAAGGCACTTTTTTACGAGGAATCCGAATATGTCATTGTATTTGCCATGGCATCTAAGATGGCAGAAACATTAGTCAACTTTATTTTTTCTTATGGTCTCCATATTAGATTTATACATTTTTGAATACAGTTTTTTTTCCTGTTTACGATAATGTATCACACATGATAGTTAAGTTTTATATTTTGGCGGAAATTCCAAATTATTCGTTTGAAACAAAATCATCCCTTTTGAGTAAACTTGGCGAATGTAGCTAACAGCGATTTTGGAAAAATTTTGAAATTACCTTGTTAATTAGGATTTCTTGATTACGAAAATGCTAAAAACAAGCGGCGGTCTCTAATATTTCCAAAGGTATAGCAGTTTGAAAACTTTAAACATCCAATGTTTGGATGTGTAAATTAAGCACTTTTATCAACAAAGGAATTTCCCTTCCCCCTACTAAGAAATCAAGCGATCCTTGATTTTAAATTTTAAGGTTACATTTAGTTCAAAATAAACGTTCTGAAATAGAGTAATAAATCGTTTTTACTAAAATGTAATGCTTGATTAATCATTAGTTAGTGCAATAGAGTCTACTGAGTGCATTTTTAATGAATAAAAGTTGAAAAAAGTGCTTAATTTACACCTCCAAACTTTGAATGTTTCAAGTTTTCAAACTCCTATAACTTTGGAAATATTGGAGACTGCCGCTTATTTTTAGCATTTTCGTAATCAGATCTTAATTAATAAGGTAATTTCAAAATTTTTCCAAAATCGCTGTTAGCTACATTCGCCAAATTTTCCAACTTTTGTTTTAAACAAATTTTTAAGTGTATTTCCGCCTTTAAGCCGGAAATACACCATTCAATTTGGTTGAAAGAAACATTGAAAGAAGTCGGGTGTATTTCTATTGGTTCAATCTGGTTGAATCAATAGAAATACACTCGACTTCTTTCAATGATTCTATTGGTTCAATCTGGTTGAATCAGCAAAATTGAATGGTGTATTTCCGGCTTTACGTTTCTACTACATCCGATTGTAAGGAAAAAAAACATGAAAACGAGAGATTTTCACAGAAATTTATATGTATACGGAAATTACTCGTAGGAGCAAAAACTCGGGGAGTGATTTTACTCGAAAAGTTAATGTGACAAAGTTTTTTGAAATCAATTTTTTCCAATAACTTTTTTCTAAATTTTGATGACGCCCGATTGAAGAGCATCGAAAAATCTTCAAAAAAGATCCTCTTGTTGAATAAACGAGTAGTTTTCGAGAAAAACGCGACTCGTTTTATCGTGATGCAGTAAGAGGATTTTTTTTGAAGATTTTTCGATGTTCTTCAATCGGGCGTCATCAAAATTTATAAAAAGTGCCTAACAAAAAAGTTCTGGGTCTTTATCCAAAGGTCAACGTCAGTTTCGAGTCTTTGACACTGGGGGATTTACCTTAATTTTTGTGCAAGAATACAAATAAACATTAGTGATAAGCTGATAAGTATGCCAAATTTGGAACGAGTCGGTACACTAGAAAAAAAGTTACTGGAAAAAATTGATTTAAAAAATATATGGGCTTGGATTAATTGATATTCTCCCGATTTTAGTCATAAATAAAGATTTTATTTGATTTTTTGTGATCGTTTTGCAATTTTAACAGTAAGAAGACTAAATGTACGTTGAGAATTTATTTTCGAGATTTAGGCAGGTTTGCATTATCACTTACAGAAATTGGATTTAAAGATGCAAAAGTTTTATTGAAAGTACAAGAAAACCCAAAACATATTTTGTAGTAAATTTTGCATTCAAATAATTTTAGAATTTCTATTCAGAATTTTTTCTCGGATTTTAGTCAAGTTTCATTGTATGAAATGAAAAAACTTCCCAATAGTTTACTAGGAATTTTCTAATAACCTAACTTGAAATAGCACTATTCAATTAAAAACTATTTGGTTTACTGATAATGTCATAGATCTGGTGTTTGTTTTAAATAATGTAAAAACTAATTTCTCTTTTAAAATAAAATTGCCGCAGTTTATCTTCCCTACTACTCCTACAAACCTTCAACATTTTAAACTCACCAAATTGTAATTTCCCATTTTCTCACTTGCAGTTCTCTCAAGATCTTCAAGATCATCAGATGTAGTAAGACACCGACGAAAACTCGAAGGATCCCCATCAGAATATCGGCAGCAGGTTACCACTCCTCCACAATACCCCGAAGAATTCGACAATTCCGTAGAGCGCAAGAAAAAGAAACGAAAAGAACGCAAACACAAAAAAGATAAAAAAGTGAAAAAGAAGAAAAAGAAAGCCAAACACCGTAGTCGTAGCACTAGCTTGGAAACGGTTGACAGCGAGTCAAAATCAAGTGAAAAAACTACAACACCCAAACTGGAAAACGATCGCGAACCCTTATCGGACTGGGAACCAGAGGCATCGAAAATAGCAAAGGGAATTGTGGATGATAAAATCGATACTAGTGCATGTTCGCCGGTTTCCAATGATAGTCACATAGCATCACCAGAGCCGATTTCCGAGAAATCGCCTACTCCAACGTATTCGCCACCACCAAAGTCACCCTATAGGAATCCCAGTCCGGAACACTCAATCATGCATAGTCATACGCATGGTAGGTCATTGTCACCTGGTAGTAGGCGAAGACGGATGGATAAGGAAATGCTACATAGGAAATATCGGAGGGAGAAAGAGAAGATTAGAGAAAAGCGGCGGTTGTCTAGGAGTAGGAGCCCTAGGCGACGGTCTAGATCACCAAGCTATAGTAGAAGGCATTATAGTCCGTCGCCTAGTAGGTTAAGGGTGAAGAGGTACAAGTCGAGGACGCCCCCGCGCAGGGAAAGGGAAAGAATGTCACCAAGGTAATGATAGATATTTTGATTATTTTTCTAGTTTAGAAGCTGTATGAAATAATTATAATTTTTGTCATTCTTCGAATGGCACGAAATAATGTCTTTCACTAGCTGAATCTTAATTTTGTAAATAGTCAAGTTTTAATATCTCTAGGTTACTTAGGGAATCGTCACTGTTGTTGCAGAAATTAATTTATAATAATTCTGTTTCTTAAAAAAAAACAATATAATTAAACTCACTTAAAAAATTCATAGCTTTTCACTTAAATTCCGATTTTGCAACAAAAAATGAATTGAAAATTAGGTTAGGTTTGTATTAGAGAGTCATGTGCTGGCTACATCAGATATTTTATTGACAACTTTATATTTTTTGTTTCAGTAGGAGTAAAAACCGAAGCCCTTCGCCTCATTCAATTAGGTCATCACAGCTAAAAAATAAAATAACCGACACTAGTTTGTTTGCTGAATTAGTAAAAGACCGACATAAGCGCGAAATAGAACTGAAGAAAATAGAAAATTTACTAGAGAACAAATCAGACAAGGTAGAGACTGAAAACAAACCGCCCAATAAGCTTGTTAAACAAAGTGGTGGTACCCCGGATCAAATCGACAGTACAAGCAAATCCGCCTCAATGGATTCAAACCACATGGATATCGATGATATTCCAATACCAGATGACACCACAGCCACTTATAAACTAAACGACATTGCACTTCCCTCTGGTAACAATATCAGCGTAGAAATCGGAGCGCCCCCACTTCGTATGCCAAGTAGGTCCCCATCACCATCCAAACCAAAAACGCCTCCACGAAAGGGCATCATGAACCTTCCAATGCCACCTGTAGTCCCTGGAACAGAAGAACTCAGCGGCGATGATGACATGGCTACAACCCCCCCGAGAAACAACGTGAAAAACTCTAAGCAGAAGAAAGCGAAAACTCCTACGAAGAAAGGCATAATGAACCTGCCCATGCCGCCTATGATCCCCGGTACTGAAGAGCTAAGTGGAGATGACGACATGGCTACAACGCCACCGCGCAACAATAACAAAACCGACAAACTAAAACTAACAACTAAAGCAAAGTTGAAACGTCCTAGGATTTTAAAACGAAGGGGTTCGAGGAACTTCCACAACATGGGTGGTAAAGACTGGGGGGAGCGCTGCGTGGACATGTTCGAAGTGATTGCACAAATTGGCGAAGGTACATACGGACAGGTGTACAAAGCCAAAGATGTGCAAGCAGATGAACTAGTCGCGTTGAAGAAGGTGCGCTTGGAGAACGAAAAGGAAGGATTTCCAATAACCGCCGTGCGTGAAATAAAAATTCTAAGGCAGCTCAACCATAAGAATATTGTTAATTTACGGGAAATTGTAACGGATAAGCAAGATGCTGTTGATTTCCGAAAGGTATGTATTGTATGTAGTTTACTGGTTTGCGCAGACTGTTTTTCATTTGGACTTGTTCTAGGAGAAGGGTTCGTTTTATTTGGTTTTTGAATATATGGACCATGATTTGATGGGGCTGTTGGAGTCGGGAATGGTGGATTTTAATGAATTGAATAATGCGTGTATAATGAAGCAGCTTTTGGATGGCTTGAATTATTGCCACAAGAAGAACTTTTTACATAGGGATATTAAATGCAGCAATATTTTAATGAACAACAAGTAAGTAGTGTGTAAATATGTCTGAAACAATTTTTATAAAAAGTAAAACTTTAATAATCTAAATTCCACATTTTAATGTAGTTTTCAAATTATTGCAGAAGATTAAGGTTTATTCTAAGATAAAATATCCTTCAAGATAATTTTCTGAAAGTTGGTATCTATTACTTTTAGAAGTTTTAGAAGACTTCTTTGTCAGTTCTAAACTCAGTTCCGTATAAATGAATTGAAACAAAAACTTTGAATATCCGTTTTATATGTAGATCGAGTTAATCCGCAATTTCTGTTTTGGCTTAATAAGTGAGGTTCTTTTATCTTTACTTTTATCACGTGATCCGTATACTGGGTGTTCGCGCAAATTCGCTCACTTTTGCTAACTTCGTTGTTATTCGGTTAAATTAGCAAATTAGTAGCATTTTTTCCACTAATTACAATGGTGAAAACAGAAAAACAATTGAGTAACACGTTCACAAGTTATTTTAAAGAATATTATTTTTAATAGACACTGTATATTTTTGCAACAATCGATGATTAAATTAAATTCTGTACAAAAGATTCTCTTACCTTTTTTTGATAATTATTTAAAATAAGTCAGTTATTTTGAAAAAAAGCATAATTTTAATAATAGGTAGCCATGAAATATAATTTTACCAATTTTCAACATTTCCATCAAGAAGATTTCCATAATACTTTCATTTTTTTTCAACTTTTTGAAATTTAAAATTATGATTATTTGGTTTTTATAAATTAGTATTTCGTTTTATGGCTACTTGATTTTAAAGGATTGCAAATTTTTTTAAAACAATTCGCTTATTTTAAATTACATATTGTCAAAAAAAAGGTATGGAAACTTTTTGTACAGAATTTAATTTATCATTGATTGTTGCAAAAATATACAGGGTGTACTATTAAAAAAGATAATATATTAAAATAACTTGTAAACGCGATGCAAGATTGTTTTTCTGGTTTCACCATTAGAATCAGCGGAAAAATGCTACTAATTTGCTAATTTCGACTTCGTAACCCCAATCATAACGGAGTTAGCAAAAGTGAGCCAGTTCACGCGAACACCCTGTATATTCGATATTATATTTATGCAGGTTCTCATACATATTACCATGTTGTTTTCGTTATTTTATTTGTCACTATTTTCCAGGGGAGAAGTGAAATTGGCTGACTTTGGTTTGGCGCGCCTATACAACGCCGAAGACCGCCAAAGACCCTATACAAATAAGGTTATAACATTATGGTACCGCCCCCCAGAGCTGCTGTTGGGCGAAGAAAGATACGGTCCTGCAATCGACATTTGGAGTTGCGGCTGTATTTTGGGTGAATTGTTCCTAAAGAAACCACTATTTCAAGTGAGAACACTTTTATTTTTTCGCTACTTCCAACTGAACTGACTGTTGTTTTTAGGCCAACACCGAACTAATGCAACTAGATAGAATATCAAGAGTTTGTGGTACGCCCACTCCAGCGGTTTGGCCCACAGTTATAAAACTTCCACTATTCCACACCCTAAAACCCAATAAGTTACACAGAAGGCGTCTTAGGGAGGACTTTATTTTCATGCCAACTTCGTCTCTAGACCTCTTGGATAAAATGCTTGAATTGGATCCAGATAAACGCATAACAGCTGAAGACGCTCTTAAGTCTCCTTGGCTTAGAAACATCAACCCGGAACAGTAAGCTTAGCGCCCATACCTCTCTAAAACTTGTTTATCACTTGTTTCTTGTAGAATCTCAGCGCCAGAACTACCAACATGGCAAGACTGTCACGAGTTGTGGAGCAAGAAACGAAAACGACAAATTAGAGAACAACAAGAATCAATGCAGAATCTACCACCAGGCAAGCCGCAAATAGGACGCGAGAAACCCGCCACTGGCAAACCGGAAGACGCTTCAGATGTTGGAGGGTGAGTGACGTTTAAAACAGTGATGTGTTACTCGGGCCCTGAGTTGTTAGTATCAATTCTACACAATTGAACTATTTAAAACAATAAATAAGACAATATTTAATAAATTAATTGTGACTTTATGATATAAAGTGATGTGCTATTTCCGAGGGAACTTTCTGTCTCTCTGTATCTGTCTTTCAAGTAGACTTAGGTTTGGTGCGCTTGCAGGACACGACTTGTTTTGCTAGCAACTCAGAACTTTATTCTTCAATGTTGTAGTGCATCTTGGACTGAAGCTATTAAGAATAATTGATTTGTTAGTAGTATATTTTTATTTTAATTTTTTTAATTGCATTGTTTTTATTATTTGATTATTTTCTATCATAGTAATTGTGCCTGATGTTAGTTTTTTTTTTGCTGAAAAGCCGGCATATGGGAAAATAATTAAACTAAAGTGAAGAACAGGGTTAATAAAAACATTATTTAATCTAATTTTGTTGTATTGCTGATTTCACTGTGAAAAAGCAAGAAGGTGCTAAAGTTTTTATAGGTCCCAATTACATTTAAACCAAAATATAGAATATTTGATTTGGAAAAAGCTTGTATATAAATTTCATTTAAGTGCCTTTTGGTCAGTAAAATTAAAATAAATTACATAAGTATGTAAATTTTGTGAAAATATTAATTTATAGAAATGGTACAACTTGCATTTAAAACTAATGCAACGATTGTGGATATGTATTAATATTATGCAAAAGATTAATTTATTGTAAATATTACTATTAATTCATAAGGTAGATAATTTAGGTAACAAATTATTTCATCAAATAAAAATCTTGAAAAAAATTATTTGTATATATCATGTTTATTTTACATAGAATAAATAAACGGGATTAATTTATTTTTTTGCTTTTTATTTTCCTTTCTTTTTTTACTTCTTGTTGTGGACGTCTGCATGAGTAGTGTTCTGTAGAAGTACAACAGGTAAGCTTAATAAATTAACTAATTTAGTTCTAATCTCTAGTACCTAAACCTTCCATTGTAACCTTAACTTAGCCCTCTTCTCATTTACAGCTCGTCAAAAGTACTCAAAATGGAAGCTTACGACGCCGCAGTTTTATCTTATGCTTTAGCCACCGCCGCAAGTAAAATAAAGCCAGGCTTACTAGGCATCGCTCCCAATATCCCCGCGCGCATTTCCGAGGAATCTCTAACACCACCCACAAGGGAATCGTCGCAAGACAGCACTGAAGTAGATAGCAGAAACTACCTGTACCAACTGTTGTTTAACATAGAACAAATCATTACTAACAAAGGTTGCATTCAACTGTCGCATTTAATGGAACTGTGCTCCACGAAACAGTCACAAGTAAATCAGTTGTGAAATTATACGGCAGAACGTGTTTAAATAATTTGTTTTCCAGTGGGATCAACAGATACTTGCACCATTGGAAGCACTGCAAAGTGAACTTCGGCAAGTTTGTAAAGCCAATCCTGGATCCATACATCTACTTCAGTTAAACGTTGACGGTAAAGTAAAATAACTTCTAGTAGTATACGATTTAAATGTATTGAGGCCAAATTTTGGTGAGCGGTTTAAAGTACGCGCATAATGAACACATTTTTACTTTCTTATACGTAGTATAAGGAAGTATTGTAATCGACTTCGAGATTTTGATGGATTTACACGTTTTGAGGGCCCCTGAATCCATTTTGACCATTTTCGCCATGATGTCTGTCTGTCTGTCTGTCTGTCTGTCTGTATCCACCATAACTCAAAAACGACTTATCGGATTTGATTCAAATTTAATATTTAAGAGTTTGAACAAATTTGTGGGTGCCACATTCAATGTTTTTCATCTAGCACCACAACAAGTGACAGACATTTTTAGGTTTTTTAGGAATATCTTGAAAAATAAACAATTTATGAGATTTTTTTATTCTTTAACATTGATTTAGAATTGAATTTTGAACATTTTTTGAAATTCCGTCAAAAAAATTTCAAAAAAACTAGATACTCTTAAAACACTTTATATTTCTCATAGCGCGCGTTGATAGTTGAATTCGATGGTCGAGGTAGACCATGTGTTTCATTATATGGCTGCCAAACGGAAGGTCCCGGGTTCGAATCCCAGAAGGAACGGACCATTAGTTTTTTTTTTATTTTACTGGTTTATATGGCACCGAAAACAATAATAATGAATAAATAAATGTAATTTCATACCGGGAGATTTTTACTTTCTTATACGAAGTATAAGGAAGTATTGTAATCTTGATTTTTTTCGACTTCGAGATTTTGATGGATTTACACGTTTTGAGGGCCCCTGAATCCATTTTGACCATTTTCGCCATGATGTCTGTCTGTCTGTCTGTATCCACCATAACTCAAAAACGAGTTATCGGATTTGATTCAAATTTCATATTTAAGAGTTTGAATAAAATTGTGGGTGCCACATTCAATGTTTTTCATCTAGCACCAAAACAAGTGACAGTTACCTGATGACATTTTTAGGTTTTTTAAGAATATCTTGAAAAATAAACAATTTATGAGATTTTTTTATTCTTTAACATTGATTTAGAATTTAATTTGGAACAAATTTTGTTTGAACTTTTTTTTGAAATTCCGTCAAAAAAATTTCAAAAAAACGAGATATTCCTAAAACACTTCATATTTCTCATAGCGCGCTTTGATAGTTGAATCCGAGGGTCGAAAAGTAATTATTGTGATACTATCCGTATAAGAAAGTCATGTGTTGGGCACATCAGATATTTTTAAGTGAGTAATAGGTCAAAAATCTAAAATAAAACACATTTTCGTCGTAAAATTCGGTTATAATGAGTGGGACAAGGACAGATTTATGCGTATTGCTATAAGTGCGACAGAGACTATTTGAAAATTGCTGGAAATCTTCAAAATTTTTACAAGAAATTTAACTTAATTTATTTAGGAAAAGTAATTATTGTGATATTATCCGTAAGTATAAGAAAGTCATGTGTTGGGCACATCAGATATTTTACTCAGGGCTCAATACATTTGAATCGTATACAGGACGTGTCACGACGAGTTAACAGTAGACATAACTCTATTACTAAACACAATTTGGTTCTAAAAATTGGTACACACCCATTATACCGAGAGATCAAAAATTATCTTGGTCAAAGGTGGTCATGGATTTTAAAATAATTGTCGGAGCTAGTATCGTGTCAATACTTATTGTGGTACCAAGAAGGTATAAAAATAGAGGAGAGAAAGCTCCCGGATGGGTGTAGGCACAAATCCGTTGCCAGTTGCTATGACAGTGACAAACCAAAACAAACACTTGACCAATAACGCGCCTTATTGACTGCTGGCGCATGCGTAGAAACTATCAAGTACGCTTGAGTCCATTTGAACGTGCAACACTTTTTGACCCACGAATTCAACCCCCACCCCGGGGATCTTTCTGTCCTCTATTTTATACGTCCTTGTGTGGCACATAACTTGATAAACTTCAAAAGGATGATACAAGCTAAGACCGTCGTTTTTCATTTCATGACCACCTTTGACCAAGATAATTTTTGATCTCTCGGTACAATATGCTCTATTTAGTGAAAATATTGCCACCTTTCTGGTACTTCCGGTTATATCGGAAGTAGACACAAACTTTGTTATTTAAATGGAACACCCCGTATATTTTTGAATTTTTAGATTGTACACTCCATTTTAGACATAAAAGTATTAAGGTTCTATGTTCCTAACATTAACGGTATTATAATTATTTACACTTTTTCATTTTTTTTTTACAAAAACATAGATGTAAATAAAAATTCGAATCTTGACAATGACACATTTTTTCCAAAGTTTTTTTCTTACGTTTGAAGTAGGAATATACAAACAATAAACTGATGTAGTTTTGGAAAACTTGCTTGGTGGTTGTCCGTTCATTTTTAAAAACTTTGATCAATGATAACTTAATTTTTTTAAATGGAACATCCTATATATTTCCACAGTTTCGAATTCTACACTTAATTCTAGACATAAAAGTATTAAGGTTGTAAAGTCTTAAAATTAACGGTATTATAATTAATTACGTTTTTTCCAATTTCCAAGGTTTTTACAAATTAACGATCAGCCATAAGCATCCTGTAGATATAAAATAAGTTTTTGAAAATCATATTATCATGTTTCTTGTACATTTGTACGTCCACTAAAATTTGTTTTTATTATATTTCAGTAATTATATTCCAATTTTTTCAATAGTAATACATATAATAAGTGCTTTGGATTTTCCGGTTAAATTACGATAACTTGTTGCACAGCAACAAAGAGTGTCAGTTTGACAGTCTAAAAAAACCGAGTGCGAAGCACGAGGTGTTTTCTGTCAAATTTAACCGGAAAATCCAAAGCACGTATTATATTCGATAAGATAATTTTATGAATGTACACAACAGTTTATTTTATTTCATATTAATGCAAATATTAGATCATACTAATATTTAATTACAAATTATTCTTATACAAATTTTGTTATTTATATTGTTACTATGGAAAACCTACAATTAATTTTATCGAAATTTTATCGCTGGAAAACCATGTAGGTTGGTCCAATACTGCATTATGATTGGTCGAAATTACTATGAATAAAATTATCATACAAAAACTTAGTGAAACATTTTCATATTTTATTAATGACACGTTCTTTCAAAAAATAAACCAAATTTTAGTGGACGCAGAAATGTACAAGAAACATGGTAATATCGTTTTAAAATACTTATTTTATACAGGGTGCTTGTGATTGACCGTTAATTTTTAAAAAACGTAATTAATTATAAAACCGTTAATTTTAAGACCTTACAACCTTAATACTTTTATGTCTCGAATTAAGTGTAGAATTCGAAAATCTAGAAATATATAGGGTGTTCCATTTACAAAAATTAAGTTATCATTGATTAAAGTTTTTAAAAATGAACGGATAACCACCAACACCCTGTATAAAGCAAGTTTTCCAAAACTACATCAGCTTATTTCTTGTATATTCCTACTTCAAACAAGAGAAAAATTTTTTGGAAAAAACGTGTCATTGTCAAGATTTGAATTTTTATTTACATCTGTTTTTAGTAAAAAAAAGAAAAAGTGTAAATAATTATAATACCGTTAATGTTAGGACCATACAACCTTAATACTTTTATGTCTAAAATGAAGTGTAGAATCTAAAAATTCAAAAATATACAGGGTGTTCCATTTAAAATAACAAAGTTTGTGTCTACTTCCGGTATAACCGGAAGTGCCGGAAATGTGGCAATATTTTCATTAAATAGAGCACATTGTATAATGGGTGTGTACCAATTTTTAGAACCAAATAGTGTTTAGTAATAGAGTTATGTCTACTGTCAACTCGTCGTGACACCCTGTATGTATAGTCTAAGAGCCCGCGACGCAAACCCTTAGGTACCATTAAAAAAGTATGAGATGTATATATTATTAAATATTAGTAGTAAAAGTGTACAAAAAGCTCGGTCTGTCGCGCCGCATTTAGCCGGAAGTTAAACAAATTGAAGTATTTATGATCTCAATGTTATTTATTCAATAACTTCGTTCCTATTAGATTTTCGAATAAAAAGCGTCAGTACAAAGTTGTAGAGAAAAATATTTTCTACAACTTTTCTTAAATTTTTTTGATATTGACAACATTTAAAAAGTTATTCAACAAATAAGTTGATTATTTTGGGGAAATTTTTCTTTTTCATTAAATATTTCCTTAACGGTAAGTTTCAGGTAATTTTGTTTGTAATGTTTTTTATAGAGCTCTCTTAGGGCTACAAAAGACGTATTACATATTTTTTTATACAGATGAATTTTTCCGTTTTTTATATCTGTATCTCCAGTAGATCTCATAAAAAATCTCATTTAAAATAAATTGTAGTGACTTTTTGAGCTAGACCACACAATCAAAATAAAAACACGATCTCATTTGTACCAATTTCCAGTAATAGTAATACGACGTAATGTTCTTAAAAACCTGCTATTTTCAAAGTAAAGTAATCGAAAAAATAGAGCTCATAAATAATTTATGTAATTTGTTTAACTTCCTGCTAAATGCGGCGCGACAGACCGAGCTTTTTGTACACTTTTACTATTAATATTTAATAATACATGTCATGCTGCTTTTTTAATGGTAAGGCTTTGCGTCGCGTTCTCTTAGAATATACTATAGTAGAGTTTGTTTTTAATCGGATTTTTATAGGTGAAGAAAGCAGTAACCAAGGAGTGTCCTTAAAAACGGAAATAGTTTGTAAAACCTTAACTGACTTACTTAGACAATTTGGTCTTACTTTAGGAGCTAATTTGTTGAAGAAATTGTTTAGTTAGTTGACCAATTTATTATGTATGTACAGGGTGTACAATGGTCGTCGGCTGTATCTCAGAAACTATTTATCGTACAGCCTTCGGAAAAAAATATTTATAGTAAAAGTGGCCAAGAGAAATTGCTGGAAATTATTTTCAAGATCCTAGCTTCGCCTGCCATGGCAAATGATAAAATCATGATTTTCTCCAAATTATAGGCAATAAAGGTAACTCAAAAATAACTTTATTGGAAAGCTGAAACAATTATACACAATTTTGGTTTAACACTTTTTGCTCTAGCTCATCAAATAAGGGTGGGAGGAGAGGGTGAATTCTTCTGTACGAAAATGCTTATAACTTCTGTTTATCTTTATAGAATTTGGCAAACTTATGTTTGAAAGAACTTTTCTTGCTTCAAACGATGTTCGATAGGAGAAGTTGTTTTGATTCATATATTTGTTGCTAGGTGGCGCTCTTTGAAAACTTATTAATTTTATCGATTTTTCTTAAAAAATTTAAATGGACTCATATATATTTTTTAACATTATTAAAATTAGTATAAAATATCGAAAATGTTAGTGAAAACCGCAGATTCATATCATTTTTCGTTCAGGAAATATGGACAAAATAGTTTTTACACGATTTACAACACGTATTATTGTTATCACAAGTCGTTTTGCGAATTTAAGTGGTAGGCTTTGGAACAAAAAAATGCAATTAGCCCTAAATTCGCAAAACGACTTGTGACACGTGTTGTGAATCGTGAAAAAACTATTTTGTCCATATTTCCTGAACGAAAAAAGATATAGATCTGCGGTTTTTACTAATATTTTCGATATTTTATACTAATTTTAATAATGTTAAAAAATATATATGAGTCCATTTAAAATTTTCAAGAAAAATCGATAAAATTAATAAAATTCAAAAAGCGCCACCTAGCGACAAATATATGAATCAAAACAACTTCTCTTATCGAACATCGTTTGAAGCAAGAAAAGTTCTTTCAAACGATACTAAATTTGCCAAATTCTATAAAGATAAACAGAAGTTATAAGCATTTTCGTACAGAAGAATTCACCCTCTCCTCCCACCCTTATTTGATGAGCTAGAGCAAAAAGTGTCAGATCAAAATTGTGTATAATTGTTTCAGCTTTCCAATAAAGTTATTTTTGGGTTACCTTTATTGCCTATTATTTGGAGAAAATCATGATTTTATCATTTGACATGGCAGGTACGCCCCCTAGCGGCCAAGCTAGAAACTTGAAAATAATTTCCAGCGATTTCTTTTGGCCACTTTTACCATAAATATTTTTTTCCGAAGGCTGTATGATAAATAGTTTCTGAGATAGAGCCGGCGACCATTCTTAGTTGTACACCCTGTACAAGTTTCGTAGATAATAGAAAGAAAATTTACTTGTGATTTGTTTTGTACATACAGGAATATTATTTTATTGATTTACTAGTGGAGATAAGTATATTTTTTATTTTTTGTTTCGTATAAAACTTAATGCAATTTGTTTTAGTTTTATATAAGTAAAATATTATGTAAGAAGAAACACATATTGTAAATGAGAATTGATAATAAAATTATCGATTTAGTCAGAATTTTTTGTTCAATGGAAAAATTCACACTTATCCAACAGGATAAAAGGTTTATTTCCAAAAGTGGCATCAAATCTATTATTTTTTTAAGGCCAACTTTCTTGATAAATTAAAAATTTACAAAAATGAAAAAACTTTTGCAGTGATTCGCTCGCTGTTTGTACTCGCACAATCACACACAGAATTATTATCTACTAAAAGATGCAAACACAATATAATTTAAAAAGAAACACAAAATTTTACTTCACATTTTTGAAAATGTGAAATACGAGATTTTTTTCCATTTTTTCTTGGATATTCTCGAAAATCCAGTCCTTTTAAAAACTTTAAAGTTTCCACAGTGTATTTAATTTTTTACTATACAAATAATTATTTTTCCTAAAGCTTTTTAGTTTTTAAGCAAGAAGAAAACCCATTTATGCAGTATGGTAAAATACCAAAGAAATTTGATTTATTTAAACTTCCCGCTACTTACTTTAGTACTCGCTTCACACACCTAGCGTTGCAATCGTATTAAAATTTGAATTTATTTATCATAACATAACCTAAGTTTTTCAATAACATCTTGTTCTGACTTGTCGTGCTATTTAAACAATCAGGCAATGAATTCTGAACGGGATTCGGATTCCTATGTAGCTTGGCTTAAATTGTATCCAAAAACAGTGGAAAATGAATGGGAAAAAGAATCCACAGAACTACGCAATGTTTCCATGTTACTATGTGCCTTAAAACAGGAATTTCGAGGTAAATTTTATTCTAATTTCTTGTTACCTTAATAATTTTGTGGTATTTCAGACATTGAAACTAATTTAACTACAAAAGTTTCGAGAATACGTAGGAACTTAAAACTTAATAATTTGCAACAAAAAGAAAACCAACACATGTAAGTATAATTCATTCTCCAAAAAACTTTTTTTATAACTCCGAGTTTTTAGATCACCAAACGCTTGTGATCTTCAGTCGAGTAAAGGTTAGATTCCCACTAATATTTCGATAACTGTTCTAACGTGAGGATTTTAGATTTGGACACTTCCATAACCCTAAAAAACAAATCAAGAAGTTTCGATTCTCCCGACTTGTTTCGCAACTTGGACAAAACTCTGAATTCCTCCAATTCTGACGAATTTATATCAGATGAAGAACGGCCAAAAACTACGGCTTGCATCACATCCACTAGTCCTATAATTCTGAAGAAATCCAGAGAATATTACAATAAATCTAAAATCGTTGCTTCTTCCCCATCGCGTTATCTTTTATCTCTAAATAAAGACAAACACAGCAAACAGGGAAAGATGTCACCTAAACAGGTGTTTAAAACCCCTCAGAATTTATGCAATGAAGATATCTGCGAAAATTCTATTATAGAATGTACACCAGAAAACAAGAATAAGTTCAAAAGAGTTAGGAAAAGTAGGAAAACGAATTGTTCGTCGAAAAGTTCAATAACTTTAACACAAATGTATCCAAAAGAGACTGATAGCACTATTAAAGACAGCAGTATAAGGTTAGTATTTTTTTACTTTCTTAGGTATACAGGGTGGGTGAAATTCCGTTGCCAGCATGGGGATCTCGCTTATTATAATAGGTAGATCATAGGTTTAAATTTGGCAAAGTTGACCTTGTTATAAGGATACTAGAGACCAAATTTCAAATTCGTATCTTGTTTATTATTAGAGATACCCATGTAATAAAATGTGGTTTTGAAGCGGTACATTTATCACAGTGTATGTCAGGAACAAAGCATTTTCAGATCCATGTTTATATGAACTTTTTTTCTTATTTTGTGACATAGAATACCCTGTTAAAATTTGTGCATTAAAACCTGAGTCACCCTGTATACAATGTACACATACTTATATTTTTTGATAAATATTGTTCATAACAAATTAATAGTATATTATGTATGGAGAACGGTAACCCTTAACGTTCGACATGCTTATAACATTTTTGCACGATCCGTCAAATTCACGTATTTATGGGTTTAATTAAAGAATAGTAACCAAACTAAAATTTGTTCATGTCAAAGTGACAACTATAAAATTATCTAAAATAAAGTGACAAAACTTTCAAATGACATTACTTACCGATCAGAATGCGAGAATCTGATCGGTAAAATTACTTACCGTTCAGTAATTTGTAAACAAAACCTACTATACTTTTAATTAAACCAGTAAATACGCGAATTTGACGGATCGTGCAAAAAAAAATTTTTTAGGAACAAATATTTGATAATAAACACGTAAAAAGACGTCAGATTTTAGCGCGAACTTTTCACTCACTGTAACGCAAAAAGTATTGATACAGGAATAAAATTGTTTAAACAAAAACTATAATAAATTTTACGCTCCACAATTTTTGTTTGAACTCTTTTTTTTTAATATGGACGATTTCCGAAATAAAAAAGAAATAAACTTTTTCATCCCACTGGTTGGTTTTTTTAACTACCATAACTTGTTTGTTGATGAGGATATGCATACGATCGTTTTGTAGGGATTTTTATTCCCTGCAAAAAAGATATCGGCACTTTTTTACTAATATCAAATATATATGCCAGAAAAATGCGAAAACTAACTCACCCCTAGAAATCAAGATAGCGGAAAATCTGCAAGGAGTTGGAGGTCGAGATGTCGAGAACTTAGGGAATTACTCAGCTTCAGGTCCCTAACAACTAACAACCCCTAAAATTTGATTCTGTTCCGGACGATTCCGATCTCAAAAGATTATTTTACTGTATTATTTAACTATTTTTGCCATTCTGTCTGTCCGTGTGTATGTATTCGCAATAACTCGAAAATAAACGTACGGATTTGATTCGAATTTTATTAAATAAGCTGTTAAGTACAGGAAACTTATTAAATACACACTCCCTTTACAGTTCTTCCAGGTGCCAACCCGAGAGTATCAGAGTTGTCTCTGATGATAGTGAAATGGGTATCACGCAATTAATAGAATACATACATAAGAACAATCCCGTTAATGAACCCCAAACTAACTCTTTGAGGTATGATTTTTATTTTAATAATTCAATTATGTAATTATCAATAAGTTTAATCTGTAGAGATGATGACGAAACGCAAGTTAACATGGACATAGACGAAACTCAAGGGGCACCTCTTGGGATTAAGGAACCAAGAGTCGAAGGTGAGGCTGTGGTACGGGGATATGCTAGGAAAAAATTGCCTGGATGGTCGTGTAATGATTGTAAGAAAGTAAGTAGAAATTAATTTTTTCATCTGGAAATCTAAACCCACTTTTTCAGTTTTACGAATGCCAGAATTTGTCTGAGAAAGAAATGCTGAAAAAGATTAATGAATGCTCGCGGCATAGAAGTAGGTTTAAACCTCAAGAAGATACACTACCTGGTAAGTTTGTGGGATTGTAACAAAAGTAAAGTAAGGAAGAAATTTTTTCACTTTTCTTTTAGGTTTTTGGGATCTTACTCTTGTGCCTTGACGAACCAAACCAAAAGTGATATTCTTAGTCAATAAAAGCCATTTATTTTTTGAGAAAAATTATATTTTTGTTCTCATTGTCTAATATAATTACAATATAAGACTTATAAACAAATAAAGAAATATTTACAAGTTGCCTCTTTTTGCTTGTTCTATTTCGATGGCTTCGAATAAAGCCTTAAAGTTGCCAGCACCAAAACCCTGAAGAAACAAATATAATATTGGAAGATAAATTCTAAAATTAGTTTGCTTACGTTGTGGTTTCTACGTTGGATCACCTCTAAGAACAAAGTCGGACGATCCTGCATATTCTTCGTGAATATTTGCAATAAGTATCCATTTTCATCGTAGTCAATCAATATTTTCAATTCCTACGAAATAATTACACAAAAATATGGAAAAATAATTAAGAATTAAGTTAAGAAAACTTACTTGTAATATACTGAGCTCTTCTGCAATTTTTACTTTGCTGTGTTTGAGTTGATCTCTGAGTAAGTCATAATAGCTATCAGGTACTTGAAGGAATTCCACGCCTCGTGATTTGAGATTTTTAACCTAGGAAAACATGAAATTAAAAAGGAACCACAAAACTTTGCTCAGCTGACTTACAGCGGTTATAATATCTTGAGTATTTAGTGCAATGTGCTGCACTCCAGCACCTCCATAATATTCCACGTATTCCTCAATTTGACTCTTCTTCTTACCGGGAGCGGGTTCGTTAATTGGAACCTAAACATTTTAATCCAATGTGAGAAACGTTTAGTTTTATCTAAATAATTATATTGTACCTACTTTAATGTTCTCTTCCCAGTTGCTCATAACAGTAGAGCGCAAAGCGGAATATTCAGTAAAAACTTGCTTGTCATCCACGGACCAAAATCGGTGAAATTGCAGTATGTTCTCATACCATTTCGCAACCGACTCCATTTGGCCATCTGGTTGGTTTCCCACGACATGATCGATGAAATCCAAGTTGATTGGTGGCCTAAAATAATTAGAATAATTTGTGTCTCAGATATTAATAAACTATATCTTACAGATTTTTTATTAGGACGTCGTCGCCACATGTAACGAAGCCAGGCAAAAATGCTCCTCTATAGAAACTTCTGTCCACAAAAGTGTGGGTGGTGTCACCATACTAGAAGAAATTTTAGTTACAGAAAGTTTTATGGAAGTGTTTTCAGGGTAGACATGTGGGTCACACATTTTCTCACTCTTTCTATTTCTCGAGATCTACTTTGTTCTGTGATTAAGTATAAAAATAACTTACAGTTTGGATGGTAGCAAATCGCACTGTTCCATGGAAGTCTGACTCCTGCCATATGTCCTTTACGATTTTAGCTCCCTTCTGTTTAGCTCTCTAAAATAATACAATTTTTTAGCAGATTTTAACGAGTGTACAAAAATTTATATTTAGTCCTAGGTATCTGTGGATTACAGAACTTGAGTCTTAACTTAGTGCACTTTACCTCAAAAGGCACACGTTTTTTAGTTCACATCCACCCAGAACTAAAACACTTATTGCACATCACTTACAAGGACAATGTTATCCAGGTCCTCAACAGCAAATGCTATATCCTTAACTCCATCGCCATGTTTCATCAAATGTAGCCCATGTTCTTCGTTATCCGGCTCATAAGCGGAGACGAAAACGAAGACAATCTAAGACAAGCGACTAGCTCAAAATTTTTCCTACAATTTCAAGATAAACTTACTCTGTTTTGGCGAACAGCATGGGCAGCATATTTTCTACTTCCGGATTCTAAGCCCTTGTAGGCAACCGGCTCGAACCCTAATCGAGTTACATAGTAGCTGGCAGCCTTAAAGGAATAAAATTTTGTTTTATTTTGCAATTTTTCTAAGTAATTTTCTTACTAACTTGTTTAGCGTTGCCCACAAAAAATGTCAGATGATCAAAGTAGAGAAATTTACCGTTGTCTGGCTAGAATTATAAAAAAATGTATTAAATAATTTACAAAATTTATCAAAAAATCCCATACCTTAGTTCCCTTGTCAGAATAAGAGGTCTGCAAAGAAAATTAACTTGTAAAATATTCACGAAATAAATTAATATTTTACATACCATGCTCACTATACAGTACGTTTGTTAGTTGTCGCTTCTTTTAGTTTGAAACTAAATCAATTCAGGACTGAAGCTCTTATATAAGCTCTGAAAAACATGTTTGTCGTTTCGTATTTTAATGAAGCTAAGAGAAATGAAAATCTTGTTTACTATTTTAACCAAGGAGACCTAGAGATTTTGTAAATAAGAATAATAAGTTAATAAGTAAAACGTATTAATAATTAAACTGCGTATCTACAGTAATCTAAAACGCAGATATTCAAAAATTTGTCGATATAAAATTACAATAACAATAAACTGTACAAAAAACATACCTACGCTAGAGTACACAAATAAATTTACAAAAAGTTATTTTCAAAAAATTCAGACGCATCAGTAAAAAAATTATACACTATAAAAAGTATGTAGCATTTTTCTATAAAATTTCCTTCACTTTTGCTTTAAAAATCTCTAAAATAGTAAGCTTTTTATATAATTGGAAGGTGATTATAAAATTTGGGACCCCAGTTGTTTTTTATTAATGTTTTTGATAAATTCTTAGTTATTATATAAATTTTCTAAAAAAGTATTGCCGTATAAACTGACTAACAATGCATCCCTCAAGATCATTTTGTTACTCGATCTGTTACTAAGTGGAAAAATTACCATACCTACATAAATGAGACAGATTAATTTATTATAATTTTGTAAATTAATTTATTCCATCTAAAGGAATGTTTTTTACAAAAACAAGACTTAAAATGAAAACAACATGTGCCGTGTGTGATGTAAGTATCACACCACGGCGTGGCGTTTTCATTGGTTGAAAGGGAACACACCTAAGACACACAAATTAATATTATGCATATTATAAAATACAGTAAGATTCGGAATATGATCCGGATTTATCACACTACCACACTAGAAATGTAAGGTAACGGCGGGTAACATTGACAGGGGGTTAACATTGACACATTTTCAAATATCTCGCCTAGTGCCTGGGTGTTCAAGAAGAACGCGATTTTAGCGTTTCTAAAAATTTATTTATGATACCACCTTCTAGTCAGAACAGCTGAAAATTGGGTTGGGTTGGTGCATAAGTTTTCTGTAAGTCCTTCAGTACGTACTTTCGAAAAAATGGTTTTTGCGCGGAAACGAAACTTTGTGTGTATACGATATTTATTAATAGTTTATATTTTTTTATGCAAGATAGGTTGTTTTTCATCAATATTGATGATGTAATAGAAATTGTTGATGAAGAATTGAATATCGCGAGGGAATCGTGACATTTTTAAGAAGGAAGAAAAAGTGTTTGGTTATCCGAACGTGAGAGATGGTACAAGAATCTTGCTTAAAGATGTTGCAAGGGTTCTTCCAGAACCAACTATTCGTCGGGGCAAGCATATATTCAATATTGACTTCACCTGTTTAATTAAATACAGAAAGTCACTTATTGCTTTTTAGTGACGGATTATTTTGCTCATTTAGATTTTATGTTTCTATTGTGTTAAAAAAAAAAGTTAAAAAAAAACTTTTTTATTAAAAATTGTGTGCAAACGTCTTATTTTATGTCAATGATACCCTAAGCTTAATAAACATTGACTTATAATGCAGTTTACAGAGGGTGTCAATGTTATCCGACCTGAGGGTAACATTGACACATTACAGACTTTTTTTAAAAAAATTGTAATATTGAAAATTGCAATTCACTCTCGAAACTGAAACCCATTACACATACACAACATACTGCTTTAACTAAAACTAGATTTGCAAATTTCTAGTTATGATTATAAGTGAGAAAAAAAATATTTTATGAAGATGTGTCAATGTTACCCGGTTTTACCTTAATGAAAATAAATGAAGAGATTTGGTAAGAAAGGGGGTGTGCTACAGGGTTCACAATGCGGGTCTTCCGAATTTTTATTAATGTCTATTGATAAAGGGATTTTTTTAGGAAAACTTTTTCTAGTACCTACTATCTTTGACTAAACTATCAAAACTTTGAATTGGAACAGCAGGCTTTGAAAACTTTGTTATAATAGACTAGAATAAAGTAGACTTTGAATTTGATAAATACATAAAATACACATTACAGTCAAAAACAATGATTTAAATATGCTCTTGTTATACAGGGTGATTTGTAACATACGGAGGAGATTGAAAGTACAATTAGTGGGGACTAATATAAATATTTTTGCATAATAAACTTTTGACGAAAACCCAATAAAACAAAAGTTACAGTGGTTTAAAGTTTTTTTTTTTTTCACCTATGTACTCGTATTAGTACCGCTAAAATTAAATTCAGAAGGCGTGCGTTTATCTACAGGGTCATTATAAAAGAATGTAATATCAAAGGTGGCTGTGGCATTTTTCATGCATTAGGATTTGCAACCCCTCACATTCAGTAATGAATCAATGAATATCATTTAAATATCACTAGTATCCATTGATCAAATCGGCATTTAAATTAAACGTTTTCTCTTTGAGATTCTCTAGTAATTTTAAATTTATTAAATTTCACAGCCAACTACGATATTAGATTCTTTTATAATGACCCTGTAGATACCTTTCCAAATACGAGTTAGTTAGTTTACACAGGGGCACTAGCTGGCTTTCAGAACTGCGACCATTCCTTTGGTCTTTTGTTCATACCCTACTCATAGTATCATCTCAGAAATTCCACCTTCTTAGCAAAGCTAAGAATAGTTCCGAGAGGCGTTTCTCTCACTATATCAGGTGCTATTTCCGCACTTTTAAAATGAGTGACCCTTAGATGCGCCAATGCACTGCACTTACAAAGGAAGTGTTCGGCAGTCTCCGTTTCCGTTTCACATACTCTGCAGGTAGCTTTCCACTAGGCCCAGATTATTGAGATGATATCTCACTGGGCAGTGTCCGGTGAAAAGACCTGTAACCAGTCTTATCTCATTCTTCGATAGAAGAAGAAGCTTTTTAGCTTTCTGAGGCGAATAGTCAATAAACTTTTTCGCTTGTCTTTGACCTGGGATGTTAGCCCAGTATGTCTTTTTTGCCTTTATTTCCCATTTGCGAACCTCCTCCCTTGTATGTGTCTTACTTAGGCCCCTCTTCTCGCAAGGTTGTCGGCTATTTCATTTCCTTCTATTCCCTCATGACCTGGCACCCAACTCAGGGTAATTTTGTTACCCTTAGCCAGCTTCTTGAGGGATTGTCTGCATTCCAAAGTAGTAAGAGATTCTATGCACTGGGTGTCTAGAGCTCTCAACGCTGCTTGGCTATCAGACATTATGTATAGTCTTTTGCCCTTAATGTTCCTTTGCAAGCATTCTTGGGCACATAGATCTATAGCAAGTATTTCAGCTTGCAAGATTGTTGGGGTGTTACCTAGGGCTATTGATGCCTTGTATTTAGGACCATAAATGCCTATTCCCGTCCCCTTATTTGTTTTCGATCCATCTGTAAACCAAATCGAGCAGTCTGCCTTTGACTGCATAGTTTGACTTCTGGCGACTTGGCGGTCATGTATAACCACTTCAAATGGTCTTTCAAAGTCAAAGGTTTTCGGAATCACTTCCGATGGTTTTCCTAGAAAATCTGGTGATATTTCGTCCAGTATTTTCAGGTGTCCTATATGGTCACCCGGTTTGATGGTTTTGGTTTGGGCGAGTCTCAAAGAAGCCTTCAGACCCTCCTCTTGCACTAGTATGTGCAGAGGTGTAAGATCCAGTAAGGTTTCTAGAGCTGCTGTTGGGGTAGTATTCATGACCCCTGTTATTCCCAAACACGCTAGCCGCTGCAATTTATACAGCTTAGCCTGCGTCGTGCTCTCTTTAGTTTTTGTCCACCATACTAGAGACGCGTATGTGACAATGGGTCTTATTACCGTAACGTATGACCAATAAATCATTTCTGGTTTTAGCCCCCAAGTATTACCAAAAAGTTTGCGGCATGCCCAGAAGGCTGCTGTTGCTTTGGTAATAGTTTTATCGACATGTGTGGTCCAGTTCAGTTTACTATCCAAGGTTACCCCCAAATATTTAACTTCCTTGGAGAATGATATGTATAGTCCATCTAGCTGAGGAGCATTTAGGTTTAGCTTCCTACGTTTGGTAAATGGATCTATGATGGTTTTCCCGGGGTTTACATTTAGTTCCTCCCTATTAGACCAACCTTTTCCAAATACGAGTATGTACCTATACGCCTTGCTTGTACAGCATTTTGATCGGCAGTTTTATAAAAAATTTAATGACAATAACTTCTAACAACAATTAACAACAATAAGTAATAAACTAATAAATAACAATAATTACTGAAATAAACTGTCTTAAACTGAAATCTCAGCTTGACACTTACTTACATTTCAACTGCAAGTTACTTGCTATTTTGTTTAATATTTAGCGGCTCTCAACAATGGAAAATTTAGGACATTAAAAGGAAAACTTGCAAAGGAGTAATTTTCATTTTATAACTTTCTTATAGTTTCTTGAACTAAATTAGTTCAGTCTATTCAAATATCCTCAATATATAATTAAAAAAATAAATTACAGCTTTCATTTTTTTGAAAACTGCTAGTAATTCTTCTAACTTTGCATTGATGCATCTTCATAATTATTGAGCTTTTGTGAAAAGTTTATTAACAAAACTGGTTTATTTTGAGCCCATCTATCTACGTTTTTGTTCTCCTCCGTATGTTACAAATCACCCTGTAAAAAAGTAATTTTTTGACTAGAATAACTCGGATTTTCTTTAAGAATTTATGGACTGGTAACTCCTTTAGTGGTGCCGATATTTTGGTGTACAATTTGATACAAAGGTGATTGAAACTTAGTTTTGATACTATGGTGCGGTATAGTGAGCTCATTTTGGTGCCTTGTTTCATAATCATGAAAATCTGAATTCACATTGTGATGTAAAGCAAAACATGGAAACATGGAAACGAAAAGTGTTATGAAGGATTTACGAAGGATAAAAAAACAGATTTAGGCTGGGAAAGAAGAACAAATAACGAGGTACGAGGTACCTACCGGATGATCATTTCAATTTCAGCTCTAGTTATCCATGGAAATTGATGTCATGACTTTGATTAGTTTACTATTTATTGTTTACCACTTCAAGTTCATAAATTTCAATTAATTTGTTGTGTTTGTTTGTGAGCTAATCAAAGTCATGACTTAAATTTCCATGGATAACTAGAGCAGAAATTGAAATGATCACCCGGTATATGAAATGTATGGAGAAGCATTATTAAAACTAGAAGATTACAATGGCTAGGACATTTAGAAAAGATGGAGGCAAGCAGAACTGTTAAAGACAGCTTGAAAATTACCTGAAGGGAAGAGAAGAAGAGGCAGGTCGACGAGACAGATAAGAATATGGAAAAATAAAGCAAGGGAAAGAACAGTCTAGAGAGGAATTACAAAGCTATTGGCCTAAAAGGCCTGCATACGGCTTATTATACATATTCTCGTACCTATATGTATAACAAAAATAATATTTTCCAGTTATGTACAGGGTGTCCCATTTTCGACACTTTTAGGGGCTATTGGAGTTATTATCAAAGATAAAGTGTTGCGGTTTTCACCTTATTTTTTTACGAAAGGAAAGATTTCGCAGGGTCAAATTTGTCATGGCTGTCTTAGTTTTTAATCTACAGAGTGATTCTGAAAATCAATATTGGCACATTTTTGTAATTCTTCTAATTGCGTTTAAAAGAATCATAGGTCTATTAAGAAGAGTTTGGAAGGCCAAACCAATTGCCTCACAAAGTTCCGCTATGGATTCATATTGTATATTTATATTATACACTTGATTTTGCATAAAATCCCACAAAAAAAATTTAAAACAGAAAGATCGGGAGACCGTGGGGGCCATCTCACATTCCCATTGATACTTATCCATCTTTTAAGGGAAGTTATTGTTCAGAAATTTTGGAATTTTGCATTTGTTTCTAATAAATTGGCCACGGCCTACCGTTAAAAATAAAGTAAGTTATTAAAAATATCGAATTTTGAGCTTGTTTTTCAAAATAAACTATTATATGTTTTTGGAAAGCCCAAATTTTGCTTATTCAATATAAAAAATAATATATAGGGTGTCCCATTTAAAAAACTATAAGTTTAATTATTATCACATAAACTAAACCCTTTAGACAAAAACTGCCTACGCCACTGAACTCTACGTAAAAAACTCTATCAAGATCAGTTTTCACCTTTTTGATAAGTAGACCCATAACGAAAATACAAGGAATGTCTAAAAAACAAAGATTTTCAGAATCACTCTGTAGTTTAAAAACTAAGAGAGCCATGATAAATTTGACATCGGAATCTTTCGTTTCGTAAAAAGTAGCAGAGTAAGGTGAAAACCGCAACACTTTATTGTTGATAATAACTCCAATAGCCCCTAAAAGTATCGAAAATGTACTTATGGGGTGGTGAATTTTTGGCAGGACTAATTCTATTGAAATATGAAATTCTGAACAAAAAAACCGTATTTATAAAAAAAAGTTCTAATAATGTTCTAAAATTGCAAATCTATAATTAGCCTATACTACAACAAAAACAAATGCCAATTATTGTTAAAATATTTTGCAATTACGCCATCCTTGCAATTATTTCGTTGATTCGTGAAAATAATGACCGTTAGCAATTTTATATTAAAAACCAGCGTTTGAACTATTTCACGTTGACAAGCAAGGATTCTAAAAAAACACAGCAGCAGAGTGCGTGGGCGTTCATTGATCCCCACCGTATCCTGCCTGCTTCGTCCTTATCACACAGGATCAACATGGCGCCTACCTGAAATCTATTTACGAACGCACACTGAAATAAGTCCTTTGGATTATAGGTATTTTAAATGAAATCCAAATGTACTTGATATAGTACATAGTGAACGAATAATTAATGTGTTAAATGCGCAGGCCTGTCGTAAAGGCAGTGATTTTTAATTATAGAAAATATCGAATGTGCCGCAATTACATATGCTATTACATGAAGGACTATCCCCGACTATTTATAGAGGTAGATTTGTTGTTGTTTCAATTGTTGTTATTCTGCATATTTAACTTAGAGCTTTGATGCACAAAATTAAATATTTTTTTATAAATAATATAAATTTTTATAGAGTTCGAAAGTTTTAAATTATGGCTGGTGAGGATAGTATGGATGATGATGTTTTTGAGACACAAGAAGACATTGATAATAAATTGAAAGTGCTGACGAAAAATGACCCAGATAATAATACACCCTCTCCGACTGGCTACAGAAATTACCAACCACCTGCTGAAGTGCTGAAACTGTGTCAGACGGACGTACTTGAGGACTCCGAACAAACAGTTCATAAGGTAAACAGAAATTTCGGAAATTGTGAATGGCTTCGGTGGGGCACCCAAAAATTTAGTTTGGAGAATTGAACGAATTTTAATTCATATAAAACTGTGGTGAAAAATTGTTAAAAGATATTGATAGGTAATCATTCTTTGATTCCTTTGGGAAAACATTAAACTATCGAATGATAAAAAATATTTTAAAATCAAATTCCTGTTCATAATTTCGTTAAAAAAATTACATATGTAATGTATAATATGTCGTAATGTTTTTTTAGACAATTTTATTGGGCGACAGTGGAGTAGGAAAAACATCCTTGTTAGTTAAATTTGATACTGGCAAATTTCAATCTGGTAATTTTTCCGCTACAGTTGGAATTGGATTTACGGTGAGCGCAAATTTAATTATTAGGTAATTTGTATCACTTCAAGATGCAAGCACGGTATCGAAAGCAGTTTGCATAAATTAATAAAATGACGTATATGATCACTTTTTTAAGTAATGGAAAGATTTGTTACATATAAGAATAAGTAAATAGTTAACATAATTGTACGAAGCAAATGTAAGAAATTATACAATAAGGTCTTAATGAAAATATTGGTGGGTGTTGTTTGGTGTCCTATATTCTACAATATTGTTTTAAATAAAAATAATGAAGTACATTGTGTATTTTCCCTGAGAAAGTTGAGAAATAATATTTATTCTATTTAGTCCCATAATCTACTTTATAGGCCCGCAAATACGGGCGTAAAGTGAACTTTATGACCCGATTAATAAAAAATTGCTAAGCAACGATTGCGGTTGGAAACTATATTTGCCATTGTGTTAAGACAAAAACTGTCAATTTTGATGTATTTAGGACGTAAATAATCAACTAAAACCTAGACACCACTAAAATTCGTATCGACACAACTCTCGCAAACTTGCCGGAAATATTAAATATTTTTTAAATGTTTTAAAAACTAAAATAGAATAAAACGTTGTATGTACCACGGGCATAATTGTCGATAATGGCCATCGGGAAATTAAAAGCCCTCCTTCGTCTCTTGATTATGCCCTTAATACATAAATAACTATTATCTGTGTTTATGTTAAATTTTTGTTAAAAAATAATAGGAATATTTTTTTTATTTTACAAAGTATGGATTTATTTATTAGGAGTAGAATAAAAGGGAATTTTATTTTATTTTATATTTATTATATTTTATTATAATATACAGGGTGTCCCAAAATTAGCCTGCCAAAATGTACCAGCTGATACTACGTTCAAAAATAATACAAAAAGTTTCAATAAATATAGGTTGAAAAATGCTTCCTAAGGAGGCTACAGCCCCCCGAAGGGGGGACCCCAAATTTTGAAACTTGGTTTATTTTTACACAAGAAAGGTAGTCTCAGTCGATCTTTGTATCTTGAACCGTTTTCGAGTAAAATCGTTTTTAAAAAATCACGTCCATGAAAATTACACTAGTAAAAATAATCACAAAACTAAAATTTATCAAAAGTAGACAATGGATTAAAATTTATATGTATTTATTACTTCGTTTAGCATTTCTTCGTCAAATATTAATAATAAAAACGAAATATCAAAATCAAATTTTTTTTTCAATTTTGTGATTATTTTTATTAGTGTAGTTTTTATATTTGGACGTGACTTCTTCAAAACGATTTTACTCGAAAACGGTTCAAGATATAAAGATCGACTTAGACGACTTTTTTTGTGTAAAAATAAACCAAGTTTCATAATTTGATATAAAAAATTTAAAAATTATCAACACAAAAAATATGGGGCATAATTTACCCAGCTCCCACCTTGTATGTGACGCCCCTGGCAAAATGTCTGAAAATTGAAAAAAGAAGTATGTGGCAAATTATAAAAGCTTCAAACTCACCAAATTTCACGAATCTACCTCAAACAGTTGCAGAGATATTACAGAAAACTCCTCTGGAGTCCCCCTTTCGTGGGGCTGTAGCTCCCTTAGGAAGCATTTTTCATCCTATATTTATTAAAACTTTTTGCATTATTTTTGAACGTAGAATCAGTTGGTACATTTTGGCAGGTTAATTTTGGGACACCCTGTATTGCTAGCATCCTATCCTCTATAAGTTGGATGCGAGTATTAAAAGAGAGATACAGCGTCTGGATATGAGCGCTAATGCGCATGCGTGTTTCATTCGAATACACGCGAGCGCATGCGCACATCGAACGCTCTTTTCAGTGTGCGAGCGAGAGGTTGCTATCGCCTGCATCGTAATGTTTGCACCCCTTTTTTCTTAGTTCTGCAATATATGTATTAGTAAGTATTACATATATATGATTTTATGATTTATACTATATATTTTAATTATAAACTATAAGTCTAAATTTTATCCTACAAACAAATATTTAAAAATCTTTGAGATAAAAGGTGAGTAATAAAATAACTTTAAACACATTGTATCTCAATAAGTAGGTAAACATTTTTGAGATCTGTAGAGCAATTTACACTTAGTTTTAGTTCTAAAATCTACTGTATTTTCGCTACCCAATATTTTGACTTTCTAGGGTGAGGTAGAAATGGTTTATTATACAGGATGTTTAGAAATTCGCACTTCCACTAGTGTTACGAGACAAAAACTGAACAAAAGGATTGATACTTTTGAGTGACGCGTTGAACCATGTTTAGTAGCAGACCAATACCCAAATTCCCTATAGACTTATAGTTTACTTAAGAAACTATTTTCTATTTACTCATCATATTTCAAATCAAATAGATCGTTTTATAGAATTACCAAAATATAAGTTGGCAAAATCACCTCTAGTGAAAGATCTCGTGGAAACATCTTAATAAATCACAGAACGTTTTGCCAAGTTGACTGAAGATAGGATTTCGGTAGCATCAAGAGCATCGTCATCGTTAGCTTGTTTCTTTCTTCCCTGCATTCTTATAGTCTACTCAGCATCAGAAAGCTTTTTTTTACAATGAGTCAATGAAGAATATAGTCTTGCTCTTGCATTGTGTTAATATAAATACGGTCCTGACAAGACTTAAGGTTTTTTACAGCTTATGTATTTTTATTAATTTAAGAAATTTTCTGTTTTAAACAAGAGCATTTAATAATGTGCAAAGAAATTAGCACATTTTCGTAGATATTTACTTTTTTACTACAAAAAATGTTAGATTTCTGTCAAAAGGATAAAATTCAGGTACAGGGTGGGCAAAATTCGATGTTGTTATAGGATAACTTTTAAAACATAAGAGATATTGAAAATCTGACCACGAATATTCGATTTTTTAAGATTTCGATTTATGTCTATATTTCGGTTGCTTGTGAATTTAGAGAAATGGCGTTTGCACATTTTTAAGGCACTTTTTGAGGAGAATGGGGCTGTGACAAATCTGTATAATATGTAGGGTCTATACTTTCAATTTCTTCTTGAAAAATCAAAAAATCTAAATTTTGGAATTTAAATAATTTCGCACTTTTATCGCAGTAGGCGAATGTCATTGATGGTCTGTTGAGAACTTTCGGCGCGCCATTGTCATTCAAAATCGGGATCGGGTTGGTGTGCCTTAATATATAGTAATATCAAGTTTTGGCATACAAGATTTATGAAGAAAATCTAACTGGTGAACGGTACCTACCAAATTTTAAATGAGAAAATAGTTGATGAATATTTGGTCAATTCAATATCGCTCAGCGATAGAAGTCAGTTTTTCTTACAACAAGATGGTGCACGCTGCACGTCCTCATAATACGAGATCAGTTAGAGAATCGCTTAACTCAAAATTCATAGATAATTGGATTGGATACTTTATATAAAACTAAAAGCAGAAATACAGATCAACTCAAAGCCAACACATAATGCACACAGAAGTGTCTTGAAAAGTGTATTACAGTTAATGTACGTAATTTTTTGAGTTGTTTTATATAGATATTAGGTACTTTAAGACAGTGTTGTGTTTATATGTAAGTATGTTTCGTTTGTTGTATTTTCATTTTTATTTGATAAGATTTTTTAAAATTTAATTTTAAAAATTTTGATTTTTTTATTTTTCAAGAAGAAGTTGAAGGAATAAACCCTACATATTATACATATTTGAAAAGAGAAAAAAATGCACAGCCCACCATGACTTCCATATAAAAAAATACAACTTTGTCATAATCTAAAAATTAAAATATATTTTCAATATCTATTAACGCCATTGCATTCTCCTCAAAAAAGTGCCCTAAGAGCGTGCAAACGCCATTTCTTTAAATTCACAAACAACCGAAATATAGACATAAATCGAAATCTCTAAAAATCGAATTTTCGTCCATAACTCGAAAACAAACGACGATCGCTAGATTTTAACTTCGCCATCGGTTTATCAAAAAATGCGCTGTCAGATTTTCAATATCTCTTATGGTTTAAAAGTTACCCTATAAAAACATCGAATTTTGCCCACCCTGTAGGTACATGATTTTAATCTTTTAATTATTTAAAAATAATTTAAATCCAAAAAAATGTTCATATAACATTGTTTCATCAGAATGAAATTTATATAATATAACAACAAACGCCCTGTATTAAAAATCGTACAAAGACAAGTGTATACTTTATTTAATTAGGTATAGTGTCATTTCTGTTTGAAGTTATAACACATTGTTTCTGATCAAATTTTATTTAAAAATCTTTTGCTTCTAACTGCATAATTTACAAAAAGGTTTTATTAAATGTATCTATTTTCAATAATAGATACTTAAACCAGTTACAAAAGTATCTGATTATGCATATGAGGCAAGATAAATGATGTTGATTATATTAAGCATATCATTAATAATTTAATGAAATGAATAAACTCGATCTTTTTCTATACAGGGTGGTCCGAATTTAACCGTCGATAATTTGGAAATCAATAGAAAACGTTAAAATAATATCAATTTTTTTAATAAATTTTTATCGAAAACTCAAGCGTTTCAGAAGTTGAAGTTAAATTTAAAAAAAAAACTAAAGGAAATATTTTATTGAAATTTGATGGGTATTATTTTCTTAATAAGTCCCACATTTAATCATCATAATTTGTTTTCCTACCTCCAGCAGTAGCGTAACCACGGGGGTCAGATTTTAGAGAAAAAAAAGTATACGCCAATGATATATTTTTTTTACATATCTAAAATCAGCAGTCGATTTATGAAAAAAAAGTCCTCTTGTAGTTTTTTTATTAGATCATTGGCGTACCTTTTTTTTCTCTAAAAATAGATAATCTCACCCCCGTGGTTACGCCACTGCTTGAAGTAGATAAACAAATTATGATTATTAAATATGGTACTTATTAAGAAAATAATACCCACAAAATTTCAATAAAATATTCCCATTGGTTCAGGACACATTTAACATTTAACATTTAACATGCAACTTCTGAATTTCTGAAATGGTTGAGTTTTTGATATAAGTTTATTAAGAAATTTGATATTATTTTAACGTTTCCTATCGAAGGTTAAATTCGGACCACTCTGCATAATCGTCTATTACATGAATAGCGTTTAAAAGAAAATTCTTGAAACCAAAACTAAATTTTTTTATACTAGACAGTGAGTTCAGTGTTATTTATATTAAAAATATCTGATGTATCCAGCACATGACTTTCTTATACGATGCGATACAGTTCTAATCTTTGAAATATAGTGAAGGGGTAGCCAATAATCATAATAACAGAAAAGCACATTTATTTATTACTTGGTATCTGTACCATAAAAACCAGATTACGAACCAAGCCCTTATGTCAATAGTCTATCTAAACTTTCTGATTTTAAAAAGTCGTAGAGTTAATCATTGAGAAGGTAACAAAAACATATTTCCGGTATTTAAACATTTTAATTATTTGGTCTTTATTTGTTAAAACTGATAAAAAATATCCTACCTGTATGAGTATGATTAGTTTGTTCATACACTCTGTATATATAATTTTTGTTAAATTAAACGCTTTCCATTGCTATCACACATTAACCTGTCGATATTTTGCTACCAATTTCAGTGAGTGACAAAATACGTTTTTTATTACACACATGATTAATAAAAGCCACACAATAAATATTCAAATATACCTTGCGTTATCTTATCATTCAACTTTGCCATCAAAACCGCAACGGCTCAAAATAGTGACACAAAACGTTCATTAGAATGGAAAAAGGAATGTATGTATAATGTAGCCCAGTTCGAACACCAAACTTTGTTGTATAGTATAGTTCAATATATGTATGTTCGAGAGACGATCACATGAAATGTAGATGGGGGAATAGGGGTTGATAGATGAAAAGCTCCAGGTGAACACAGTAGCCATAGAAACGTCAAATAACTGGGCTTCACTTCAAGCTAAAACACAGCGCAAAATCAAAAGATTTCATTAAAACTGTTACACAAGTTAATGTGGGTTTTCAAAGCTAAAAGTGATAGACAAGTAAATAATGTTATATAATAACTATAAGTAGATTTTTTACAAAAAAAAATATTGTGGATTTGGAACTTAAAACAAGTGTACAGTGCGAATTTTGCACTTTTAAAACCAAAAAAATTAGTCACGAAAAAATTTTAATTACTCTAATCAACTCCAAAAAGCTAAATTTATCAACTACATATTATATCCATATGGCGCACATATCCCATCTACAAGTTTTAATATTATGCCATAATATTCCTTATCTTTTCCGAGCGCCAGGAACTTATCGCATATTTTAATAATTTCAGTGCTGTATTTATAGGAAATAATGTGTATGGTAGTAGTGTTGTTAAAAAAATACTGAGTGCTGTTTAAAATGAACGGGGAAGAAACCAACAGCAGACAAATTGTGAGGGTGCGATCGACCAAACGACATAATAATCGTAATGATGATGAGAATGAGACTAGTACTAGTTCAAAAAGTAACATTATTTCTGAAGATGTTTGTGTGGAAACTTACAATCAGAGGAGGGAGTCGTTGAAGGAACAAGTTTTTGATATATTTGTAAAGGTATATTTGCATACTAATTTAATTTAAATAATAATTGAGTTGAATTTCTCGGAAAATTCCAAGTGAATTAATTTAATTGATATACCAGGGGCATTGGAAATTTAAAAATATTTAATTTGATTATTATCCAAATATTTTGAATAAGTATAAATTTAAACCAAAAATAGAACATTGTAATTTAGTACACATAAAAATAAAAATAAATTGATTTTTTGTCATTACAGATTTCCCTATGTAACATACGTAAATTAACATTAAAAAATTAAAAATTAACTTTCTACCAATAGGAATATATGTTTAAACTTTTGTCACTGTCAATCATTATTGGTTGAACCAAATATTTATAATTTCTGAGCCAATTATTTCAAAGAGTCACTTTAAATCTCCGCTTAAAAAATGATCCAGAAAATTCAAGTGTTAAACTTTTCGTTCTCAACACTTTGCAAACTCAACAGCCTTCATCAAGTTTTAAAAAAGTAAAATTGTCATTGTTATTTGTACTACATACATATACATAAATTGAAAAGAAACTATTTTTCATTGAAAGAATTTTCTGCATTATAGTAAAATTTTTCTTTCCCACTAGTTGTAGTTTGAAAACGATTAGTAATAAAAACTCTCTAGATACTTAGAATTATAAATGGAGCGCGGATCGTACGTCGTCATTCCAGTGAGGATTGATGATATTTACTTTGTGTTTAGTTAAAAATTTCCAACATTCTCATCTCTTTTAATTCCTATCCCCAGGTGATGCTTCTAGGTGACTCAGGCGTTGGCAAAACATGTATTTTGATGCGATTTCGTGACGGATTATTTCTGTCCGGCAATTTTATATCAACTGTAGGGGTTGACTTTAGGGTAAGATTAAAATTGTGTTTCGATATCGTGCCGTCTTGTTTTTCTCAAACCCATTTCGTTCTATTCTTGTATAATTTATAATAAAATTGCTTTTAGAATAAAGTGGTGGCTGTAGACCAAACGAAAGTCAAATTACAAATTTGGGATACGGCAGGACAGGAGAGATTTCGCAGTGTTACACATGCATATTATCGAGATGCCCATGGTAAGTTGTAGGGATATTGAGGAGGGATGTTTTCTGTTAAATGATATGTTGATCAATACTATTACTGAATGTCCTTGTCCCCTTGTCCTGTATAGCTGCGTTAAATTATTGGGGTAGTGTCCATTATATTGCTCTTCATTATACGGATAACTGTTAGTCTTAGTTTCTAATTTACTTTATTTTATATAATGATTTCACAAACATGGTGGCGTGGTATTAATTGATAATTAGTAATCTAGTATTAAATTCTCAAATATAATCACTACATTGTGGAAAGGTTTCCGCTATGATTTGATTAATTAATTATCGGAAGTTTGCTAATTCTCTAAATACGTAAACATTCTGTTTTAGGTACATATTATTTAATTAATTCGTGTACCAAACAATGAACTTCCTGTATAAGTACCTACAGGCTTTCCCCAAATTTTTCATTTATAGGATGTATAACTTCATAAATGTTTGCGGATCATTTTTAACGAGGAGGAGGAGGTTAGTTTTTAATTAAAGTCACTTAATTTTTAAATTGCATTTTTTTAAATTGTTACGTTTGTTCCTATACCTACATAAATTTTAAACTAGTCAGAGGCAATCAAATTGTAGGAAAACAGTTTGCTATTTTCTCGAAATTTGATTGGTTCGGACTAGTTTGATATAAGAAAAATTCAAACAAATATAAATCTGCGTTGCTTCACAGAAACACTCTCCATATTATAAGTATTATATACCGGATATACAGGGTGTTCTATAAGCTCTATGCCTCTATGCCAAACTTGAACAGATGTATAATGTCGATATTCTAAGTAAAAAATGTTATACAGGGACATTTTTTTAACTTTGAACATAGTCCCTGTCAGTTTGAAAAAACACACGTCAATGCATGAATGTAAGTAATCAAGTATGTACATAATCAATTTTACGTCAAAATAGCTACTTGACAAGTAAAAAAAATAATTGTCAAGTGGTTTGAATTATTATTGTGATAAAATAAACCAAAAATATGTATTTAACCGAAGAAAAAATACACATAATGCATATTATACCATGCCAATCAGACCATAAGTCGTTTTTTCAGTCACTTATCCCGATAATTAAAAATTTAATTAAATAAAATTAAATCGGGTGTGTGGTATAATTGGTTGCATAGCAAAAACTCGCAAAGTATTGATTTGTGTTTTTTAAGATTGAACATAAGGAATATGTTCAGAGTGTCGCGGTATAAACAAATGTCCGTTTTCTTTTAGTTCAGAAGTTATAAACATTTTAATAATTTCATAAGCTTTTTGAAAAAAATACAAAATAAAAAAAAATACTCGAAGACATTTTCAAGACTCGCTATCGCTCGTGTTTAAAATATCTATCTCATTGAACAATGTAGCACTTTCATAACATGTTGTAATGTACTATTACTTAGAATATCATCATTATTTAGCTGTTCAAGTTTGGCAGAGAGCTTATAGATCATCCTGTATATGGTTACATGGTTTATGGTTTAGTTACATGGCTGTATCACAGCATATACATATACTTAAGTATATATGCTATCTTTTGTATCCAAGCCCAGGGGCTCCGGTAGATTTGGAACTTCACTTGGGCACAGGTCCAGCACCGGCTTTAGAATTAGAAACAGTTCGGTTATTAGATTCCGCCCGCAGTAAGAACAGTCCAGACACGTCACTGCTAGGCTGCGCGAGTTTTTGTGACGTCACGCGTCTCAAGTGGCGTACACAATATTATTAAAATAATGTTGCAGGACTAAATTGATAAAAGACTTATTATTCAATTCAATATTCGTGCCCTTGACTTTTAATCGCCTTTCCCTTAACACCAAACTTTCTTGTGGACATTTTTAATAAAATTAAACGCAAATGAAAACCACTTTAAGCAAAACTAAACCACGTGGAACGTAGAACAGGACGCCTATGTCTATTTACAACTAGAACATGCCGTTGCTAAGCAACCATTACTCAATGCGATATCGCCAAACCACTGCGCAGCCAAGAAACTATGACGTGCCTGTACTGTTCTTACAGCGGCCGGACTCTACCAAAGAAAACTTGGGTTAGGTAAAGGAAGAAGCGCCAGAGACAATTTTTTGTGCGATAATCATTTGTAAAAAAAACAAAATATTGTAGAGGAGCAGAATCAGCCTAAAAACTTTAAACAATCATGATCAAATAGGTTGATGGGTTTTTCTCTGGAGGGCCCCTTTTAAATTTTTCTAAGCTAACCATTCGATGTTTTTTAATGTTTGGGTTTTGGTATTAAAATAACCAAGTTATTTTCAAGTGATGACTGTAAAGTTAAGTTCCAAAAAATTTGGATTTCTATCAGAATTATAGTAGAGTACGAAAATTACAGATCTAAATATTCCTTGTAATGTAGATTTGGTAACTGGAAGGAATTTGCATATCTGACAGAGGTTTGTAACTACTTCAATTAGTGTCATACCTAACGTTTTTTCAATATTGTAAAAAATGCAAAGAGGAGTGAGTCGAAAGAATCATATTTCATAGATTCGAAATGCTCTATATACCATCACTACTTATTACATATTAATAATACCTTCTGTTAAGTTCAAACTTTTGATTTTTTAACTTCTTCTAATATGAACGTCTAACTATTTCCTCTACTCTTAAGGTCTACATAAAAAAAGTTCTTTCTCATAATATTTACTTTTCTAGCTCTACTCTTATTATACGATGTGACAAACAAAACAAGTTTTGACAACATTAGAGCCTGGCTAGGTGAAATCAGAGAATATGCACAAGACGATGTAGTAATAATGCTTTTAGGTAGGTATAAGCATATTTTATAGAAATAACAGCAGAAAAATCGAGGTAAGATACCATAGCAATTACCAAAAGAAAGACCACTTTAAACTTCACGATTCATTCTCGAAATTGGGAAGTGGCGTCTTTAGAGTCAGGATACGATCGGAATAATTCGAAAAATGACATCAACTTTTCATTAGTAGGACCGAACAAAGACGATTTGGCACCCTGGTTATTATTTATTTTTTCGCCCCTATATCACAATAATATTCCGCTCCTGAGTGGTTGCCCATTATACCCTGTTGTAAATCTTTAAAGAATATGGTATAGTCCCAGCGTAAGAAAAGTATGTTGAGTCATCCATTGATGCGCGACAGAATGGTACCAGTGGCGTCACCGCTGGGAACACAGCCAACTCCTGGTCAATACTGGATACAAGTGTATGGGTCTTTACAAGCGAGCTCCCGACACTGGACGTTACCCTCCCCTTTCAAGAGACGTTGGACTCGTCCAGTACGATATTTGACACCTGCACAGTTTTATTGGTGTGCTTTTCTTACGCTGGGACTAGTATACCTACCGTACTGCAGACGCCATGTGTTCTGCGCATGCGCAAATTTCTGTGCACAAATCTAGATTATCTTAACGCAGAAAATTTGTGTTTATAATGAAATCTATCGATTTATCGACTAATATACTTTTTAACATAAATTTGTAATAAGATCTATTCTAAAAGTTAAAGAAATCGGGCGTCCAATTGTCCTTAAAATATGATCGTGAACATTTTCCTGCAGAAAATTGTAAAATACCAACCATTAAATCGCATTCGTCTTGGGTTTATTGCAGCAATAATTTTGTAATTTCCACAGGAAATAAAGCAGATTGCGGACCAGACAGAGCAGTAAGACGTGAGGATGGTGAACGATTAGCCAGAGAATACAATGTTGCTTTTATGGAGACATCAGCTAAAAGTGGACAGAATGTTGAGTTGGCATTTTTGGCAGTGGCCAGGTAAAAATGAATCCAACACTATCTAATAAGCTATTTTTTACAAAATTGAACACTAGATTTTGTTTCAGAGAATTGAAGTATCGCCAAAGTGGCCATCGTGACCCAAACAAGTTCAACGTACAAGATTACGTGAGAGAACAAACGCATAAATCGCAATGCCCGCCTTGTAACACATAATCCAATTATTTATTAATACTAGAAAAATAGGAGTACTTATTAAATAACCGTAAATATATTATAGTCACAAGTGAGTAAAACAATACCTAAGTACCGAATTGACACCAATATTTCGCTTGACTGATTTTAGAGAAACATTAGTTTTTGTATAAACGCACCATTAACTATTATAAAGTGTGCCACACAATGTTAAACTAAATGCAAGACTTCAAGCTATAATATGCTAAGCGAAAATTTATTTTGTATGGAATATTCGGGTGTTAAGGAGTATCTATTAAGTACCAATAACAAACAATAAAAAAAATACAAAAATGAATAGTTATTAATTAAATAAATAAATAAAACATAAATAAATTTGTCAGAACCACAAAAAAAAAATAAACACACACATCAAATGGAAGATTTAGGTAAGAAAGGAATTATATAATAAAAGATACAGGACAGGTTTTTTTTTATTTCATACTTTAAACATATTTTGATAGAATATTCTGGATTATTTTTGTCATTACACAGTTTATTCTAAATGGAGGCCATTTAAGCAAACAATAATCTGGACAATTTATAAAGATGATTTTCCTGTTAAAAAATATAAGTATCTGTAAGATAAATAGTACAAAAATAAATTGTGTGTATTTCTTTTATTTCGTTTAAAATATTTGAAATTTTGTCAATTTTTATAGTAATTAAATTTATGCGGAACAGAGGCTTTATAGTAGATGCTTTGGCGGGTTTTTGTCTTCCTTCGTTCTAAACCCGCCAAATTATTCTACTAGTTTATGTGTGTTAATATTTAAAATAAAATATATCGTATAAATAATTTGTTGTTGCGTTGTTGGATTACATATTTTAATTTATTGCGGTGTGTGCTAAAGTAAACGTAGTGCTTGTTGTAAAGGAAGAGAAACAATAAACACTGAAAATAAAATCAAATAAAATATAAAATGTATAACAATATTGTCATAATAATAAGAATGTAGTATTAAGGTATACATTTTTTTAGATCGAATTTACTTGTTTTGTTTGAAAGAAATAGTTTATATGTGCACCGTGTTTAAAGACTATATACTTAAGGCTGAAAAAGTACGCTATTTCACTTTTATTGGGTTGATATTTATTGCAAATCTTGGGTAAAATTATTTTGTATTACCCGTACACATTATATTTCTAAAACTGCCTTTACACTATCTGGTTTTTCATTCGATTTTCCATTTGATTTTTCATTACTTAGGATATTGATTGTTGGCAACAATGAATATCCCAGGTTACGAAAAATCTTATGGAAAATCGAATGAAAAATCAGATAGTGTAAAGGCACCTTTAGTTCAGTTTGTAAAAGATAAATGTCTAATATTTTGACTTACTCGGTTGTAAATACATTTTGAACCGAACGTAAATGCATGCAGATTCCAGAAATATTTTTTTACTGGAAAATAATACCTAACCACTAAAATTTCAGATTTATTAAAATCGAATAAAACTTAAAAATTTGTTTGTGTTAATTAAATAAAGTTGTGGGTTCTTTTCTTGTGTAATATCTAAAAACTGACCAAAATAAGTACGTTCACATTTATTTAAAATACATAATATATCCTTAACAGGGCCGGCCGTACTCTTTTTGGGTTCTTAGGCAAATATTTAAAATATTATTTATTTAAATTGTGAAATTTTTCTAGGCTCGGCAGTTGTGGAACGGGTCGGGGTACGATTTTGATTAAATTTATTTTAGATTATTAATTCGAAAATTTCTAAACGAAATTACAACTTTAGAAGGCGAAATGTCGTTTTTATGTTTTTATAGTCAATTTTTAGAAATGAAGCGATTTATGAGAAAAGTTTAATTCTATGGTAGGTATTTATTTTCATTATTTTGTTATGTACTTTAGACTGATGTGAACGCCCTTTATACTGATACTTATTAACTGATAGAAGCATATCTATAGAGAAATATGATATTATATTAGTTATTTATGGAAAAGTCTCTAACATTTGTTAAAGTAATGCTACATAGGCTCAGTTTTTCAATCGAAAGTTATCGTTAACTATAGAATTATTAAGATTAGTTATAGTAACCAAGAAAATTAACTATCAGTTAGTTAACTATTAATTGAAAACTGACCCTTAGTTTTTTCAAAAATGTAGTTTATATTAAAATGGGCTGTTAAGTAGAAGTTACTATAAGTTGTACAAAAGGTTCGAGTAAAGAGTGGACCCTGATAACTTAAACCATATTACACTTTTATTTATATATATATATATATATATATATATATATATATATATATATATATATATATATATATATATATATATAGTTGATTAATGATTAATAATGACATAGAACATTGTAAAGAAATATTATGTATTTTTGTTGTTGTTTGAGAAATTGTTAATATACTTTCTGTAAATGCAACCAATGTGTGTATTAATTAATTTAAATCCATTTCATTTTAACGTAAAACTTAAAAAAGTGGCCAATAATTCCAATAAACACTGACGTACCAGAGTCAAATCTAGGAGGGTTTATTATTGCATAAATACAATTTTATGTTATTATGGAAATATATAAATAAATAGTTTATGAATAAATAAATAAATAGTTTATTGTCCAACAATTTACACCAATAATAGGACAGATTAATTAAGTAAATTAGAAATATAACAATACACAAATACAACAAAAACAACAGTCGATACATTAAAGGTATGGTCCGTAAACCAACCGCACTAACCGGTCGGTTTACAGTTGACATTTCCTTGGTCGATGCGCGGTTCGCTTAAACAAGAATGATTACGGAACAGTAATGGTTAGAATATTTTGTGGTTAAAAATACTTAAATTTTGGAAAAAATTTCCCTAGAATCCCCTAGATTTATGATATTTAAATATAATTCAAAATAAAATTATAATTGATGGGTAAATGATAAATCTGAAATAAATTTATTACACTCTAAGCCAAGATCAATTTGCTCTAAATTAACAAAATTTCGAGATAATTCATGAATCAGAAGTTTTTTACTTAGAAATAATGCTTTGAATGTAATTTTTTAACAACAGTCCACAAATTAAATATTATAGGTTAAAAAAGATGACAATAAATTGACAGACAAAGAGACAAACCAGACGAATCGTGCTTTTTAGAGCGGTCAGTGTGGTTCGAGTCAACCGTTGTTTCATGGTCCGAATCACCGGTTCGATTAGTCGGTTACAGTCGAACCAACATTTCGGAACGGGAACCGCTGTCAAAATAACTGACCGGTTGGTTTACGGACCATACCTTAAATACGTTTACATCAACACTCACTTGACTAGGGAAATGATGGTACCCAAGGTTGAGAAATTAATATCACAGTTATTAGAAATTCTGTTAAAGTTATTACACATAATGTGTAATGGTGACTTTATTAATAAATTTGTACTGCTATTGCTGCAATAAAATGTTTGGTGTTGACGGGACGCAATTCTTGGTGTTAAAAAATTCAACTGAAAAGCAACTCAGGGCTGTCAATCCTACCTCTTACCAACTTAAACAAAAAAGATACCGAACTCATATTTCGTCGAACCTCAAGAGATCGCATATCAAATCTTTCAAGCAAAATGCTCTGATCAACACCCTGGGGAGGATAAACACGATCACATTTGAAAGACAGATACTTGAGAAACCTGCGCTGAACTGACTCTAGCAAATCTATGTGGCAATTGTAAAGAGGGTACCAAACAAGGAAACAATACTCAAGCTTCGACCTAGCATACGCAAAATATAAATTCTTTAAGCATAGCAAACTGTTTAAGTCCTTACTGTTCCTCACAATAAAACCAAGCATTTTAAAAGCCGATTTAGTTACACCTTCAATGTGGTGGACAAATGACAAGGAAGAATCAAAGTAAACCCCCAAGTCCTTTACCACATCACAGCGTGGTAGAACATCTGAATTAACAGAGTAATCAAAAATTATCGGATTAGGTTTTCTAGTAAACGTCATTACTTTGCATTTTGGAATATTCAGTTGTAGTTTATTATTTATGCACCACACGTTTACAGAATCCAAGTCATCCTGAAAAGCAAAATAATGTTCACGAGTCGTAATTGTGAAAAAAATCTTTAAGTCGTCAGCAAAAAGTAATTTATTACCCTTAATAACAGTTGTAATATCATCGATGAAGATAAGAAATAAAAAGGGGCCCAGATTTGAACCTTGAGGCACCCCAGAGGTGACCGAAATCAACCGAGAAGTGAAACCGTTATATTTAACGAATTGATATCGATCAGTCAATTAGTCTCGAACCAAACTCAATAAGGCAGGGCTGAAACCTAACATTTTGAGCTTTCTCAGCATAATACTGTGATCAATTTGGTCAAATGCTTTTTGGATATCGGTGTAGACAACATCAACTTGTTTATTCTTATCTAAAGACTCCGAGACGTACTGAGAGAAGTAGATCAAGTTTGAAGAGATAGAGCGGCACTCCATAAATCCATGCTGCCACGGAGACAAAGAGTGCTTTATTTTGACATATAACTTTTCGTATAAAATAATTTCAAATACCTTAGCAACATTACATAGGATCGATATAGGACGATAGTTTTTCACGTCACCGGAATCGCCCGTTTTTAAAATTGGACAGATGTGAGCCGTTTTCCAGGATTGAGGAAATCTCATTGAACTCAAGATTAATTTAAACAAAATCAAAAGAGGCCTTACAAATATGTACTTACAATCCTTAACTAGAAAGCTCGGAATACTGTCAACTCCCGCAGTAAATTTATTTTTCAACCTACCCATTGCTGCCAAGATGTCGTCTTCGGTAATTGTATCTATGTTAATGAGGTCGCTATAGTTAATATCATTCCCATTCTCAAGAGTGGAACTATCTGATGGTATATAAACACTAGAAAAATACTCCGCAAATGCGTTAACAATGGAGTAAGGGGAATTGTATTGCGTGTCATTTAAATGAACAGTGCCAGGTATTCTGGAACGTCCTCTTTTAGTCTGAACAAAATTCCAAAATTTTGAGGAGTCCTCAACAATTGAACTCTCAATATTAGATATGTAGTGCTTATAAGCCTCAGACAATTGTAACTTAATAACAGAGCGCAAATTTCTAAACTTCTGAAGGTAATGTTCGGTCCCGAACAGTTTATATTTTTTATCTACTACCAATTCATAATAGCCTTGATTTGACATTAATTTGAGTAAGGTAAGTCAGATTATTACGCAACATGTGTTTTAAAGAAATCATTACCACACTGAAATTTCAACAAGAAAATTCTTTCTTACAAGTATTTATAACAAATTTTTACAATTTAGTATCTTTATAGGAAAGTTTATATTTGTAAATGTTTAATTATAATATAATATATATTGTTTAATTCTTTAAAATTTGTGATCAACATTGAGTAATGACACTTCGTACTCTTAAGTTTGATTTTTTGAAACCTGGAGAATTTTATAATAGCGTATCTACCTAGAAAAAACCCTAACTTCACGTTAGATAACTGAAAAAATTTTTAGTTTTATTTTATAATAAATTAGTTTTATATTTTAATAATAAATATAACACGGTGCACGTCCCAGATTTTTTGGTGTATAAATTGTTTAATTATTTGAAAATTTATGATTCAAATTCATTGTTGTGTAGCGCTGGCTAGTTTTTACACAACTTAGGTTAGGTAGTCCAGTACGACAACTTGACAGCAACTACTGAGCAATGTCGCTGGAGATAAATTCAAAATTCATTTTTAATTATTTGGACGGTAGAAGATAAAATCTTGTATATTACACGTGGGATATACACACATTAACATATTCGTCTGATTACAGAACTCGTCTACGACTCGTTCTGCAATTTCCAGACTCTTATGTTAATGATGTTCATATCCCACTTATAATATAAATAACTATTATGAGCAATAATCTTTTTTTTCAGATTTTTTTTTATTTTTGTCGTAAACCATGATGGATAGTTACTAGCATTGTTACGATTAATTTTCAGAGGAACACAAACATAAATATGACGTAGGTATAATTTATTTTCAGAAGACAGTCCTGTTCTTGTTCGTTAAATGCATTTCTACAGGTTGTTCCGTATTTGAAAGTGCATACAATTCGTATGTTTAAATATTAGAATAATGAGCAAGAAACTCAGAAATAATTAATAGAATATAATCGGATTAATAAAATCAGTGAATATTTAAAAAAAATTTAAAAATAATAATCTTTATTGGTCTCAAAAAACGGTATACCTACATTTCATAGATAGGTCAACAGTGGCAGGTTAATAATATACATCAACAATAAAACACAAGCAAGCAAAAAAAACCACTTTAAAACAGCCAAAACAGCAAAAGATAAAAAGTAAAATTTACATGAAATAAAATTGAGACATTCCAAACAATTCAAAAATATACAAAAGAAAAAATCTAAAACATTTGCACAATGTAAAAATTTATGAGACTATAAAACAATTTAAAAATATATTCGGATCGAGCAAGTAAAATTCATCAAGAACAAACAATTATAAATGAAAATTAGTAAATTTTCATGATGAAATAGTAATTTCATCACGTATTTCAGCATTCGTTGTCAATTTAGATTCAACTAGCTCTATTTCTTCGATGGTACTCATAGGCAACGGTAGATTTAAAATTTCAGAAGGCTTATTTTTTCTAATTACTCCACCTGCTCCTTCCAACCGAGCAACTCTTTCATTTAAATCCTGTAGGGACTGTTTGATATCTATTAAATATCTCAAAGTTGTTTCCTGAAACTCTGAAATAATTTCAATATTTGAGTTCAGGTCAGTTTTCATTTTTTCAATAACTTACCCAAATTTTGTAGATTTTCCGGTTCTTCCACCACCACTGGTAAAGATTCTATAAATTTAGCGTAAGTTTCTAAAAAAATCATATACATATTTATAATATTAGTATTACATAAAATAATAATTGTCAATTGAAGTAGGTACCTGATGGATGTAAACTGTCTTTATTAACATATCTTTCTTTATCACTTGTTAATGATTCTTCATCAGTTGTTCTACAGTCTGAAATTTTAAGTTTAATATATTTATTCTAATTCTAAATTAAATCAGTAGGTCTACCTATAAATTGCTCCAAGTCGACTGCCGCTGACCTTACAGAATCACTTGATTCTGAAATTTGTAAAATTTATACATGTACAAAGTATTTATCTTAAAAGTATACTAATAGAGTAATACATACATGAAACATAGAGATTAAAAAATAATATGTATTTACAATTTATTAATTAAAATTATATCTTAAGTTTCAATAAGGAAAAATCGAGGGAAAAGTTAAATCGTCTTTACATTCTTATACGAAGTATATAAGGTTTTTTAGGAATATGTTGAAGAATAGACAATTTATGAGATTTTTTTATTCTTTAATATTGATTTAGAATTGAATTTTCAACAAATTTTGTTTCAATGTTTTTTTGAAATTCTGACAAAAATTGTTGAAAAAAAATTTTTGTCATAAAATTCGGTTATAATGAGTGGGACAAGAACAGATTTATGCGTATTGCAATAAGTGCGACAGAGATTATTTGAAAATTGCTGGAAACCCTCAAGATTTAAACATGATTTCTACAAGAAATTTAACTTATTTTCTTTAGGAAAACTAATTGTGGTACTACCCGTATAAGAAAGTCATGTGTTGGACACATCAGATATTTATAATCTAAGTATAATGATTTAAAAATTGATTAATACCTTCATCGTTAGATAATGTTGGCGGTGGAATTAAATCAATATCACGTAAAGGTCGTGTTTTCTTTCTTTTGCGTCTACCGCGTTCTGCTTCAAAATCCGAAGAATTCACTACTTTAGATTCTTTCGAACGCGCCTCGTTATAAGTAGCTAAAAGAAATATAAGTAATAAATTTATGACAAACAATTAATAAATTTATACATAGAATATAACTTACCAAATCGTTGAATTTTTTTAATTTCATATGAATCTTTGTTTTTCATTATTAAGTTTAAGGCAGGCAGCGAATGATATGGGGACAAAATTATCAACAATTCATTAAAGGCAGATTGGCTAATTCTATGATTTACTGCTCAAGAGGTTAATTTTTCTCTTAAAGTTTTCTCGGTTCTTGATTCAACATTAAGCTGCTCCAATTCTGAATACCCAAAATTATATTTTTCTTTTTCAAAATAGTTTGCATTAATTTGTATATGTTCAAGAATTGTTTCATCGTCGTTATCAACATTTTCGGCAGTATCGGATGTTACTGGTAGTGGTGTTTTTAAAGTTGTACTTGATTTTTGTTTTTTTATTATATTAAGCTGGGACTGAAGTTCTTTTCTTGCTAACTTTCTTTTATATCTGTTGGACATTTCTGACAATGGCTTTTTTTTTAATCTATAAATAATAACGTAATGCGTAATATTAAAAAAAAACATTCAGCAATAAGTAAAAAACAAAAGATATCTGAAGTAGCCCACAAAAAATGTTTTTAGTTTCTTATACATAAATAGATAGGTTGTGCAAACAATTGAATAAAATAATAGGAGCACCTAAGTTTATTGACAAATATACCTATTTAATCTATTATAGAATTTAAACTTTACGGCGTGCCAGAAAGATTTTGCAAAAAAATTAAACTGAATTATTTTAAACTGAACAATGAATCAAGGTTGTTATCAAGGTTAAATACAATAAAATAAACTACAGAAAGTTCAAAAATTCATAATAAAAGAAATTCAAAAAAGGACTGCCTTAGTATTTTTGTTTAGTGAAACACCCTGTATCACCCATATGAATAGTGCATATTAATTTTGAAATTTTGGACTCTACAGGGTTTGTAACGACGAGCTTAATGAGTAATGAGTCTGTATTATATGGAAAATTACTAACAATAAAACTTTGTTTGTACTTATAGAGAACTTGTTTTCCAGGTATACCGGTATAGGAAAATGCCAATTTCGTAGTTTTTATACATTTTTAGATTCTACGGAAAATTTTCTAATCTCAAATAATCAAAAAAATTATCAGAATTATTTTTTCTTTTATAATATTACATTAAATATTAAATACAATAAATAATTGCAGAATACCTGTAGGTATATTGGGTTATATTTGTACAAGAAAGTCATATGCCACCTCAGATATATTTTAAGAAGTGTGAACATTAATTTTTTTGAAAAATTGATAAAACTCAAAAATAGTAAGGGTTACCTGTATGTACAGGGTGATTCTTTTATCTGGGGAAATGCGTTTTTCTCGTAAACGACTGAAGGGAATTAAATTTTGAAAAAAGTGTTATATATCTACTGGCTGTCACTCAAAATTAGGATAGAAATTTAGACTTGGATATGCACGACGCCACAAAAAATTTTTTCCAGCAACATACCACTTTTATTATATCATTGGAAAGGTCTTTTAATTTTGAGTCTTTTTTCTAAAAACCAATTTTTTTTATTCTTAATTTTTTAAAAGTTATGATCCAATTTAAATTATTTCTGTTCTAACTAAATTTTGAAATATTTTTAACGGTAGGCCGAGTTTTCCTTCAAATACTAAAGTAAATCTTATTATATAAAATAAAGTAGTTTTAGAAGAAACAAAACCTGATATTTGTCAACATATTACAACAACAAAAAACTAATTAATACCTAAATTAAACAAAAAAAATGTGCCTCTTCAGATTAGAAGACATTTGTGGCTTCAACTAGATGGGGCTCCTTGTCATAATGCCGCTATTGTGCGGAATTATTTAAATATAGAATATGAAGACAGGTGAATGGGAACTTACGGGCCAGTAGAATTTCCTCCTAGGTCCCCAGACTTAACACCTCTCGATTTTTTCTTGTGGGGAAGTCTTAAAAATAAAGTTTACAAAACAAGGTCTAATAATATAGATCATTTAAAGCAAAAGATTGTCGATGCCTGTGCTGAAATTAATGCTAATGTTGTAGGAAAAGTCACATATAATGAAATAAGAAAACGTTATAATTTATGTTTAGATAACAATGTACTCATATTGAACAATTCTTAAAATAATCAACTTTTTCATTAATTTTTTTGTTTAATTTAGATATTAATAAGTTTCTTGTTGTTGTAATCAAGGACGTATAAAATAGAGGACAGAAAGATCCCCGGGGTGGGGGTTGAATTCGTGGGTCAAAAAGTGTTGCACGTTCAAATGGACTCAAGCGTACTTGATAGTTTCTACGCATGCGCCAGCAGTCAATAAGGCGCGTTATTGGTCAAGTGTTTGTTTTGGTTTGTCACTGTCATGGCAACTGGCAACGGATTTGTGCCTACACCCATCCGGGAGCTTTCTCTCCTCTATTTTTATACCTTCTTGGTTGTAATATGTTGACAAATAACAGGTTTTGTTTTTTCTAAGCCTACTTTATTTTATATAATAAGATTTACTTTAGTATTTGAGGGAAAACTCGGCCTACTGTTAAAAATATATCAAAATTTAGTTAGAACAGAAATAATTTAAATTGGATCATAACTTTTAAAATATCTGATGTGCTCAACACATGACTTTCTTATACTTGTTGTTGTTGTTGTTGCCTTGGTGGTGCGGGCCCCGAGAGCTAATCCCTCAGTTCCCACAGGCACTGAGGCCAAAAAGGCCCATTGTGCACAGCCACCTTTATGCTAGTCTTCATCCCAAAGGCCAGTCCTAGCTACTAGAGCTAAGATCTTGCCCAAGGTCAAAGTACTAGCGTCCTCTGGTGTCAGATATCTGACTCCCAGTATTTGAAATCTGATGGCCGTGATAGCAGCGCATTCGGTGATAACATGAATAGGAGTTTCTTCCTCCTCACAACATAGCCTGCAAGTTGGGTCGTTAACTACGCCCAGCAGACATAAGTGCCTGTTCAGAAGGCAGTGACCCGTTAAGAGCCCTAGTGCTAATCTGACATTCTTCCTGCTTAAATCAAGCAGCTCTCTGGTAAGCGAACGCGAGGGTCCTCGTATGAAGACCTTCGCCTGTCGCAAACCTGGGGCGTTCAGCCAATGAATTCGGAACTGGCGCTCGGCCCATTCCTCAATACTGCGCTTGACTGTGTTAGCGGTAATTCCCAGGGCTGGTTCCGGACCAATGTAGCCAATGTAGCCCTAGCCAAGGCATCAGCTCCCTCGTTACCCCTAACACCCATGTGTGCCGGAACCCACATCAGCCTGACATGGTTTATTGCACCCAGTCCAGCCAATGCCCTCCGGCATTCCATGACCAGCTCAGACTTAACTCGATGTGACATCAATGCCCTTAAGGCCGCCTGGCTGTCAGAGCATATATATATATATATATATATATATGTTGGTTCAGATATCCTCTACGTAGATTTTCCTCTGCGCAGGCTTTGATCGCGAAGATCTCAGCTTGGAATATCGTGGTATATTCGCCCAGGGCAAAGCTGAGCTTCGCCCTAGGTCGTTCTCCGTACACGCCCGCACCAGAGCCACCCTCGGCCCGCGATCCGTCCGTGTACCAGACCAGACTCCCGGGCCTCAGATGACTCCGCTCGGGTGTCGACCAATCTTCCCTGTCCGGAAAGACAACCGAATACTGTTGTCAAATGCTCCCTCAATGTCCAGAAACGTTCCCAGTGCAAGCAGTCCCCGGTCCAGCGCCACCTCCACTCTTGAAACAAGGTTGTGTAGCGCGGAGTCCACAGATCTGCCTGCCTGGTACGCGTGTTGGTTTGGATGTAGCGGCATAACCGTCAGGCATCCGTCCCTGATATACCTATCGACCAGCCTCTCTACCGTCTTAAGAAGGAAGGAGGTCAGACTAATAGGTCTAAAGTCCTTGGCACAGTCGTAACTAGTGCGGCCAGCCTTGGGAATAAATACCACTCTTACTGTCCTCCAGTTCACAGGAATGTAGCCTAGGGCCAAGCAAGCGCGGAACAATTGGTACAGTGGTCTGGTCAGTACCTCCAGTCCCTTCTGAAGAAGGGCCGGGAAGATTCCGTCCATCCCTGCACTTTTGAAAGGGTCAAACGTCTGTATGGCCCATTTAATTCTGTCATAGGAAACCACTTTCGAGGCCGTCCTCCAGTCCATTGGCGTTGCGCCAATGCGGGGACCCCTCTCTAGAGGTCTCTCTACGGTACTTGGTTCGGATCCGGGGAAGTGAACTTCCACTAGGTGACGAAGAGTCTCCTCAACAGTGTCTAAGACAACACCAGAAGAGAGCCTCATTGCCCCCAGTTTGGATCCTGGTTGTTTCGATAAGACTTTTTGCAGTCTTGCCGCTTCAGGAAGGCATTCGATGCTTCCACAGAAGTCCTTCCATGCCTCCCGTTGTGACTTCCGTATGGAGTCCTTATAGCAGCGTTGGGCCTCCTTGTAGGAGTACCAGTCGGCTGGTTCTTTAGTTCTCGAGGCCCTGTTAAAGAGCCTACGAGTTTCTCTGCGTAGATCCTGAAGATGTGAATTCCACCACGGGACTTTTTTCTTCCCTCTACGCGTCCGCTCGGGACAACAACCTTCGTAGGAGGCCATGATAGCACTCTGTACGGAGGTTGAAAGGTTCTCCGCCTCTTGTTCGTTGCGCGGACTGTGAGGTCGTGCCCCGAGGCGAGCCGAGAGGGTCTCCTTGTAGGAAGCCCAGTCAGTCGACCTCGGGTCCCGGTACCTCACCGCCGTTGCGGGTAGGCGGAGCGCTAACTCGAAGCATATGTACCGGTGGTCCGAACATGAAGGTTCCTCCGATACATGCCAGTTTACAACTCTCTGGGCTAGCCACGGCGTTCCCAGAGTGATGTCGATCACCTCCTGCCTTCTTGTTGTTACAAAAGTAGGAGCATTTCCACTGTTTAGGATCTCCAAATCAGTGGTATATAGGTACTCGAGCAGATGTTCCCCTCTGGCGTTGACGCCCGAGCTCCCCCACGTTACATCCCAGAATCAGACCCATCCCGTTGTCCCTACAATAATCCACCAGATCCATCATCCGCCTGGTAGGTGGAGGGTCCGGTGAGTCATACGGAAGGTACACTGAGCAGGCCACAATGTTCCTGCGAGTTGAGCCCTCGCTAACCTCCAATCTAACTGCTACTAGGTCTCTAGAACAGAAATTGGGGATTAGCTGTGCAATCGTGTCCTTGGATGTGTACACGGCTGCTCTGGGATTCAAGCTAGGAGCGGCACAGTGTACCGTCCCCCCCCCCGCTCTGAAGCCCTTTTACAAGCCCGTTCACAATCCAAGGTTCCTGAATGAGGAAAACCTCTGTCTGCCCCACTGCCACGCGACGGCTCACAAGAAGAGACGCCGCTCTGCAGTGTTGCAAGTTGATCTGTACAAAGCGGACCCGATCTGGCATAGTGCCCTATCGAAGGTGCTCGCTCCTGCACACAATTGAAGAGGTCCCTCCCTACGGAGGAGCGCTCTTCTTATTCAAGGGGTGCCCCTCACCGTCACCGTTCGGGCCCGTATCAGCCCGCTGCGGCGGCGGTGGCGGTCCCCGCTTTACCCCCGGGAGGTCCCCCCCAAGCTGGAGTCCCCCGATGAGCGGTAGGTCGTCCGACCCGCCACCCGCGGTTCTCCCCTCAGAAGCAGGCCCCCCCGCCGAGCCCGCGGAGTCCCCCATCCTCGGACGAGGGGCCTCAGCGGCCCCTCTCCCAGAGGCGGGAGCCTCCGCAGAACCGGATCCTACCCCAGGGGGGCCCTGAGGGGACCCCTCCTCGGTTTCTTTAGGGCCATGGAAGATGACGTGGGTCAACCCCGCACGAGCCCTAAAGTTCATGGCCTTCAGGGACCTTAGGGAAGACCCATCCACTCCCAGCACTAACCTTACCCTGAGAGGCTCGGCGTGCCGGTCGTAGACCTTCCACAGATCCGTCCGAAGACCGGTGTTCTGACGACCCAGTCGCTTCAGAGTGGTAGACGTGTCCTCCGGGAGACCCGGAATCCACGCAACCACTCTGGTGAGCCTGGGGACTCCGCCGCCCTCCAGCAGTTGGAGGTCAGCGCCGTCCCAAGGCCTTATCCTGGAGATAGCGCTCCGGAGCCATTCTCTGGCCTCCACGTTCTCGCAGGTAACAACAGCCACTCCAAAGGAGGACCATTGAAAGCCCGCGAAAAGTGGAAGCGGCCCCTCGACGATCTCGTCTATTTCCCGGTTGAGGGCCAGGAGAACAGCTGCTCCCTGTTGCTCCGTTAGCACCTCTTCCGGGTAGTTCGAAGGAGCGATACCCATCCTCAGATCCGCCTTGGCTACCTGCCTGTAGCTAGGAGCCTCGGCTGAGGAAGGTTTCGCCCTCTTCGGTACATTTTTGCCAGCACTGGTTGGCGGAGTATCACCCTCAGAACGGGGCCGCTTTAGGGCGGCCGCGCCCTTCGGTGTCCCCCGGTCCGCAGGCTGGGTTGTAGAGGGTCCTGTTCCAGAAACAAGCCCCTCAGTTCTCGCATTTCTGCGGCGTCTTTTCGCAGCGCCGCTGAGTGCCTTCCTTGGACGACGAGCCTCGGTGACGGCCGAGAGAGTCCCCTGTTGGAGTCCTCCCCCGGACAAGAGCCCTCCAGCCGCGTTGGCAGCTGGGGTCCCTCTCCGTTCAAGACCGTCCCCCGCCGGAGACGCCTCAGCAGCGATGGCAGAGGGGGCCCCCTTTTCGGGTCCCCCCTCGGTGGTTTTTGGTGTATCTAAATGTTCCATTTGATTCCCACGAGTAGGCGGGTAAATAAAAGATCCACCCTCCCCCAAGCCCGCAAGGAGGGTAAGGCTACTTACAATGGGGTGTCGCCCGGTGCCCCAAGGTTAGCCGCTAAACACTGAGCTTCCCCTCAGTCTTGCATCCCTTCGGCGCGCGCAATACCTTGAGAATTGGGAAGTTTTTATGGAGGTACTTCATCCTCACGATCCAACCGGTTAAGATCAGATCCCCGTGCCCCCTGCGACACTACCTCCGCCACTAAGTGACGAAGGGTCGTTGTGCCAAACAGGCGATTTACGGTTTGAGCCGTGAGCTGGTCCGCGACGGGATTTTAGCTCCGGACGAGCGGGGTTGAGACCGCTGCCGTTGCACTATGGTCACCGCTGACCAAGTTCTTACAGACCTGAGCAGGTTCTTTCGAACCTAACCAGGTCCGAACTTGGCCGTTCTCCTATCCGCCACCTGGAGACGCGTCCGGTAGGTAGCTCAACTCCCGGATTCTTATACTTACGGATAGTATCACAATAATTACTTTTCCTAAAGAAATTAAGTTAAATTTCTTGTAAAAATTTTGAAGGTTTCCAGCAATTTTCAAATAGTCTCTGTCGCACTTATTGCAATACGCATAGTCTGTCCTTGTCCCACTCATTATAACCGAATTTTACGACAAAAATGTGTTTTATTTTAGATTTTTGACCTATTCCTCACTTAAAAAAATCTCCCGGTATGAAATTACATTTATTTATTCATTATTATTGTATTCGGTGCCATAGAAACCAGTAAAATAAAAAAAAACTAATGGTCCGTTCCTTCTGGGATTCGAACCCGGGACCTTCCGTTTGGCAGCCATATAATGAGACACATGGTCTACCTCGACCATCGAATTCAAATATCAACGCGCGAGTTACGTCACATCACACGTGTGTGGAATCTTGTGGTCTTGTGCAAATAAATAACTAACAAGTGTTTGACAGTTTTATAGTTTTACTAATATTTTGTAGTTATGTGTGTTTCTTTTAAATTTCACCCTCTTTTAGTTTTTAAGCAATAAATACATCCACTTAATGCCTTAAGTGTTTCCCAGTTTTAGATTTAGTTATATGTATTCATAAATTACTGTAAATGTCTTTAGCTTAGTTATTCTCACGTTTCATATGTTTATCTGTATTTCACCCCCTTGTAACTTTTATCGGAGAACAGCCTCAGTTCACATTATAACTTGGGCCCAGCACCACTAAATGTAGAGTCTGCTCATTTGTAATTTTTACTCATTTAAATTAAAACATTTTAAAACTATATTTGTTTGTGTTTTGATTTAACATAATTCGCTCAATACACTAAACTAAACGGTCCACAATGGCCCTATTAGCAGGGTGTAAAAGCTATAATTGCTTTACAACAGTACAATGAGACCGTAGAATTTTATATACTTTGACTTATTATGCATTTGCAAGAGTTCTTGAGACAGATAAAGATATGCAGGGTGGTTCGAATTCCGAATTTAATCTTCCATAATTTGGGAATGAATAGAAAACGTTAAAATACATAATATCAATCTTCTTAATAAACTTATAACGAAAACTCAACCGTTTCAAAAATCCAGGATGTTAAAATTACATATATTTTTTTTTAATTAATTTAATATATCCTGAACTTTCTTTTGAATTTTGAGCTGCTCCTCTAATGATTTAAGTTTCTGTTGTAAAATAATTTTTAGTTGTTTTATTTTTAATTTATTTGTTTGAAATGCATCATAGGTTTATTATATCATTGGCCTAGGTACCTTTTTTTCTCTAAATATGAAGTAGGAAAACAAATGATGATGATTAAATATGGTATACTTATAAGGAAAATAATAATACCCACCAAATTTCAATAATACATTTCCTTTAGTTCGGATGATATTAAATTTATTTAAAAAAAAATATGCAACTTCAAGACTCTGTGTTTCTGAAGCGGTATAAGTTTATTAAGAAAATTGATATTATTTTAACGTTTTCTATTGACTTCCAAATTATCGAAGGTTAAATTCTGACCACCCTGTAGAATTCTACAATAGCGAATTGTAAAATAAAATTGTTGACACATTCTTTTGACCGTTTCGATGAGACCACCCCCGGCTCAAGCAAGTACCTAACAATAACAAATACATTTCTTTGCATAGTGATAAAAAACAGCTTTTTTGTCACAAAATCGTATTGAAAGTACCTACCACTTTTTTTCACTATTTTTATTTTTATTAACGATTTTATTTAACAATATTCAATTCTAAGAAATACTATAAATAAATAATAAAATGCGTCTCCGTGGTGTTTAGAAGGTATTCTTGTCTGCTAGTTAATTCTATAAATGATGAACCATTTTTTAGTGATAGCAAAATTTATATTTCAAGTGAAATTATTTTTATTTTCAAACGGCGTATAACATGGTGTTATAAGACTGAGTAGACAAGGTATAAGTTTCATTTCTATGACACCACTTTTGAGCGGCGTATAAGTAGGACTTATACTCCGGCGGAGTATAAGTTATATCATTATCTGCAAAAATGTATGACAGTTGCATGACAGTTGCAAAATTACTTATTAAATTGATTGTCATATTACGATTAGAATGATTCCATTTGAAAATAAAATATTGTATTTTATTCGGAGTATAAGCACTTTCATGTGACTCCGTATGGAGTTAATTCTCCGCGCTCCGCTCGGCGCTTACACCTCCATACTTCGTCACATAAAAGTTTCGCTTATACTCCTAATAAAATAAATATCTATTATTTTCAAACGGCATATAACATGGTGTTATAAGACTGAGTAGTCAAGGTATAAGTTTCATTTCTATGAGACCACTCTTGAGCGGCGTATAAGTAGGACTTATACTCCGGCGGAGTATAAGTTATATCATTATCTGCAAAAATGTATGACATTTGCATGACAGTTGCAAAATTACTTATTAAATTGATTGTCATATTACGATTAGAATGATTCCATTTGAAAATAAAATATTGTATTTTATTCGGAGTATAAGCACTTTCATGTGACTCCGTATGGAGTTAATTCTCCTCGCTCCGCTCGGCGCTTACACCTCCATACTTCGTCACATAAAAGTTTCGCTTATACTCCTAATAAAATAAATATCTATTATCTTTTGTACAATAATTCGACGTTACTTTTTTGATGTGATGGTGTCACAGATTAAGAACATTGAATTAACGTAGATGTAAAGTTAACTTATGTCATCTAAAACTTTTTAAGATTTGGATGTTAATACCCCATCTCTTGTTTACGTTAATGCAATGTTTTTTTTGTCTACGATAACGTGATGTTATTTATCGTAATACATGATTGTTTAGAACATATAATTCACATTAAGGTAATGTCCATTTGTGATGTCACAAAATTAAGTAAAATTAAATGTTAAGGGATGTTCATTTCACATCACATGTTTACTGGGTACCGTATCCCTGTCATGAACTCTTGCTCTACTAGTAAATTCCACAATTACGGTGTTGTTTTTATTTAAAACTAGTTCATTGGCAAGAAACCATTTTTTAGCCTGTGTAATTGTCCGAGATGCCAAATCACTAGCAAATCCCCTACCTACTCACGTCTGAAACAACGAAAGTGGTATCGTCTGCGGTTTGCGTACATAGCTGTTGCAACTTCTGTGCTAATACTTGAAGGAAGATCATTAATATACAATAAAAATAGCAAGGATCCCAAGACGGATCCCTGAGGTACACACCTCCCAACCCCAAGTGACCCACTGTACCTGCCAATACAAAACATTCGCTATGATCTGCGTTCCAGATAGGATTCAACCAGTTCACCTGATACACGTCTGAATCCGTCCCAACTTCTCAACAGGTATACCTTGAGACACACAGTCAAATGTCTTAGGCTGGGCATACACTATACGGTTTACCGGAACGCAGGCCTTATTATGTTAATAGGATTGGCAGTTGTATTGCTGACGCGAAAAAAAAAACAACGAAAAAGAATGACGAGAAAACGTTCAAAGTGCGTGAAACAGTGGTTAAGAAATCGACAAGTGAATTCTCATATCGACCTAATAAACGAATTACAATCACAGAAAATAACGTCTACCCTCAGCCTGCTTCCCCATGCATCCGTAAATACGGATCCCTATCAACCACGTGATCAACATAAGCCAATAGACAAGAACTGCTATGCTTGTATAAGTATGATCACTCCTACTTTCCCATCCTCTGGTACTTCAGCTGTATTCTAAATTTTGCTAAGCATGTCCTTTAGCATTTCGATTCCATTACTTCCTAAGTTTTCAGCATTTTTGCTGTTATTTTATCGTGTCGTGTTCAGCAGATTTATCTCTTTTGAGTGTTTTTATTGTGCCCATAACATCGTTTTCTGTTATTATGTCTTCATCTTCCTTTCCTTCTTGATCATGTATTTCTTGTTTATCTTCGGTGTTTTCGTTAGTGTGATGTTCTATGTTCAATAGCTCCCAGAAGTGCTATTGCCACCTCTTCATGATTTACGTTTCATCAGTTAATATTTTGTTGTGTTTAGTTTGTACTTGTTTCAGGTTAAGTTGTCCTGTATTTCGTAGGGTTTTCAGCACCTTGTAGTATAATTGTTGGTTACCCTTGCTGTTTTCTTCTATTTTCTTGCCAAATTCCTCGCAGGTTGGTTTCTTTGCATTTTTGATCATTTCTTTAGCTTTTGTTCTTTCTTGTTTGTATTCTGTATAACTTACCTGTTTTCTCTCTTAAATATTGCTTCCATTTTTCCTTTTTTAAATTTACTTGATCTTTGATTTGTTTGTTTCATCATTTTGTTTGTTTTTTCCTTCTTGTTACCGTGTTTGTTCCACATGTTTCTTTGGCTGTTCTTAGAACAATAGTTTTGAATTTTTCCCAAATTTGATTTCCGTTCATGTGTTTCCATTCCCTTTTGGTTTCGCTTATTTTCATTTCCTTTATCCGTGAATGCTTTCGCTATTATTGTGTTTATTAAGTTGTATGAGTTTATAACTTCGTTTGAGCACTCTTTCGTCTTAGAAAATGGAAATAAACAGAAACTATTTTTAATCTCAACTTTGCCACTACTAGGTAGTGATCACTATTTATTTCTGCTCCTCTTTTGACCCTAACATCCGTAACCTCTTTCCTATAGCTTCTATTTATAAGAACATAATCTATTACCGACTTCTCGTTCCGGCTTTTTACTTCCCTTGTAAATTTATCCTTGTGTTCAGGAAAGATATTAGTCACTATTAAATTGTTCTCGACGCAGAAACTAATCATTCTTGTGTCATTACTCCTTTTAGTGTCTTCTCCATGGGATCCAATTTATTACATCTACAGCTTCATCAGTTCTCCTCCCCAGCCGGCTATTCAGATCGCCTAGAATAATACCTAATCCTGCCCGCTATATTTTATATTAGCACTGATAGATCCTCTTAGGATTAATCTTGTCATCTTATCATCCTCGTTTGGTCCGTATGTTACTAGTATAGTTGTGTTATTTTGCTGATCTAATTGTATGTCTATTTGTCTATTTTTAAGATTCTTTCATTAATAAATTCCCAACTCCTTATTTTATTCGCGTGTTCCTCTTTTATTATACATCCTACTCCTTCCTTTGCTCTCATTTCCGATTTTACTCTACTGTACAATAAGATATGTGTCCTTCGTCTAATTCCACTATTCCTTGTTCTTTTTTCTTGCTTTCACAAATTGCCATTACATCCAATTTTTCCTTTTCAAATTCTTGTATAGTTTCTTGTTCTTTACCATTTATACTGCGCACATTCCGCGTTCCCATTCTCAAAATTTTCTCGTTTAATTTGCATGTCGTGTCTACCTTTATTCTCTTTACTGTGTTATTTTTCATTTCGTATTAAAACTTCTAAAGAAATAAAGAAATAAAGAATTCAGATTTTATTTTTTATTACTTTTTATTAATATATTAGTTTAATAAGTGTAAAAAACATAGATACAATAACAACAAGGTATTGAATACGGTATATTTATTAAAAGCGAATTAATTAGTGATGCGTTTAAATCCAAACCAAAATCCTCCTTCTACGATCATACTCAATGATTTCTTACTGAATTTTAGAGGAATTGTGGTCTTGCCTACGGGAACGATCTCGAATTGTTTCAAAATATGATAGAAAACGGCTTTTATTTCCAATAGGGCTAACCGAGAACCGATACAGTTTCTCGGACCAGATCCGAAGGGAAGATAAGTGAAGGGTTTGATGTTAGCTTTGTTTTCATCACTAAAACGTTCTGGATCAAAACGATCTGGGTCGGGGAAATAGTTAGGATCTCTGTGGAGGGCATACAATGGTATACTAAGAATTGTTCCTACTTTTATTTGGACAGGCTGTTCGTCTTTAGTAGTTGGTTGAATTGTATAAGGTTTGGTGCAAATACGGTCCCTTGCCATGATGCTGGGCCATTTTCTAAGGGTTTCTGAAAGGGAGAAATTTCTATGGTAAAGACCCAGAAATTTGTTCTATAATAAAATAGCTGTTGATATGTTTAGTGATTAGATTTAAAATTTTTTGTTCATATACCCAAATTTTTATCTTTTTTAGACCAATTCCAGTAACTCAAAATTTTTCACAATTAAAAAACAATATAAATTTAACATTGAAACTGTGTAACAAAAACATTTTGAAATTTTTCATTCACCTACCTGATATGACCATATCCATGTATTTCATATTCAACAACGCCTCATATGTCAGCTTTCCCTTACATTTCCTATCAGTATCCATAACTTCATCTCTGAGTCTACTTTGGATATCTGGATTAACAGCAAGTTCATAAGCATTGAAACACATCAATTCTGAAACTGAATCAAAACCCGCGAAGAAGAATCCCACAGCTTGGCCCGCGATATCCATATCCGTTACCTCCATTTTCACTTTGGCCTTACCAACTTCGGATTCTTGCACAGTTGCAAAACCAGCATCTACAGCTTCCACTGAATCCTCGTGCTTAGAGTTACCTTTTCTTGCTTCTAAAAGTAGATTTATCATGTCCGGTCTGATAATATTTTTTTCCAGTCGTGTCTTGATTGTGTCCTTAATAGTACTGATGAAGAATTTGTTAGCTGCTTGATTCATTATAGGAATTTTAAGAAACTGTGGAAAAATAATAAATAATAAGAAGTGTCAAAAGTGAGCACTAGAAATTTCAGACTCTCTTTTTCTGCATGCGAATTTGTGTGTAAATTCATGAAAATCTCAAAGTCTAAAAAAACTATTGCGATATCAGGAAGAAAAAAGTTGCAAGAATAGTACCAAAGATTAATTTCAAAGGTTTTCTTACTTTATACAAACCAGGAAACAATAAGAATCCTATAAACTTCCAATTTTGCCAAAACCCAGTAAAATTCGTGGCCTCCTTACCCATCAAGTAAAACTCATTATTTTTTTCTTTCATAGAATCAACTTGAATACCAAACGCAGTCGTAGCGATAACATCATTAGAAAATCTTGTAAAAATATCCTTCATTTCGATTTCGATGAGATCTTCGTCTTGTTTGCTGAAATAACGTACGAAATTTTCAGCAGAATCCGTGATTAATACGAACATGGTTCGCATTTTGCTGCTGGTAAATGATGGACTAACAGTTGCTCTCATGTCTCGCCATCTTTTACCTAATTAATATATCTTTTGAAAAAGTTTGTAAAATTTGGAAAACAGTACGAACCTGTTAGTATGAACATATTTTTATCCCATAGGGGATCGGAGCCTTCGGCGATGAAAGATTTGTGGTCGGTAAAGTGATCGAAGTCCTTTACGGTGATTTGTTTGATTAACTCAGGATCTCTTATTAGTAAATTGGGGGTGAGGAATTGGTAAAATCCACAGTATCTGCAACCATTAATTTTATGTATTTTTAATATTATTATGATTTAGCTTTATTAGATAATATTTAATAGTTTTATGATAAAACTATTAAATTAAATCATTTGGTGAAGTATGTAAGGATTTATATATTTAAAATTTCCAAAATAATCAATCTGTACTTTAACCCGTTAAAACTACCTCACCTTTGTATACTTCATTATTGCCCTTAGGAAAATATTTAGATTTTATTTACCTTTTCCCAGGTGCTATATTGTAAATATACTGCATAAATTCGGGAAAGCATTGCTGTCTAAAAAAAGTACCCCAACTATCTCCCAAAATAGGCACAGGTTTACCCTGTGGCACCCCCAACTCTGACCAATATTTGTAGGGTTTGTTAATTAAATAATATACCACTGCGACAACCGACACGAAAACCAAGTACCAAAACATATTGCACCATTTATAATACTTTACAATAATATAAATAATCACCGCGTCTCGTTGAATCTATCTATTAAAGCGACCTTGTACATTTGATTTATATAGCAGTCGAAAAGAAAAAAACAAATTTATCTGGACGAATAATAATTGATGATATAATAGATAGCGCACTAAATACTTCCTACGCATTTTGGAGAGGGTACAGCAAGTGGGAATGTGCGAATTTACAACACGTAATGCAAAGTCGGTACATATGAAGCTACTTGACAAATAATATTTACGGTTTTTGCGTCTTTAGCCAAAAAAACGACTTATCTGAATTCATACAAATTTAATATTTAAGTGTTTGTGGGTTACACTTTAAATTTGGTTCATCCTAGTATCTATACCAGTGGTACTTACCAGAACCGACGACATTTTTAGTTGGTTAGGAATATCTTTAAAAAAATAATTGCGTTATTTTTAGATTATTTGAATCAATCTGTAATCAAAACAAAGATAATGAAGTTGTAATTGCTTATTTTTGCTATGTAATGAGACAAACAGCATGATATAATTTTGTAACCAAAAATTAAATACACTTAATAATTGAAAGTAATTATTAAAAATAAAATATCGGATGTCGACTCTATTGATTTTACTATTTTCCAAAGACCAGAACTACATCCGCATCGTATAAGAAAGTCAAATGCTGGACACATCAGATATTTTTTAAATGCAATTTGAAGCCCCAACAATTTTTTTTTTAAAGTAAACCATCATTCAGCGTTTTAAAGAATAGCCCTCTAAAAATAAATTTTTTGACAAGCACAATTTGAGTTTCAAGAAAATGCGGAATAAATCCATATAAATCTATTTCACAAATTAAAAAAAAATAAAATCGTCATTCAGCTTTAAACTTTTTTACCAAAACTGAATTTTTTTCAAACAAATTATGTACCTTTGAGTCACGCGGTTTTTGGAAACGCATAATAGATATTTATTTTCAAACGGCGTATAACATGGTGTTATAAGACTGAGTAGGCAAGGTATAAGTTTCATTTCTATGACACCACTCTTGAGCGGCGTATAAGTAGGACTTATACTCCGGCGGAGTATAAGTTATATCATTATCTGCAAAAATGTATGACAGTTGCATGACAGTTGCAAAATTACTTATTAAATTGATTGTCATATTACGATTAAAATGATTCCATTTGAAAATAAAATATTGTATTTTATTCGGAGTATAAGCACTTTTATGTGACTCCGTATGGAGTTAATTCTCCTCGCTCCGCTCGGCGCTTACACCTCCATACTTCGTCACATAAAAGTTTCGCTTATACTCCTAATAAAATAAATATCTATTATTTTATTAGGAGTATAAGCGAAACTTTTATGTGACGAAGTATGGAGGTGTAAGCGTAAGGTGTAAGAATTAACTCCATACGGAGTCACATGAAAGTGCTTATACTCCGAATAAAATACAATATTTTATTTTCAAATGGAATCATTCTAATCGTAATATGACAATCAATTTCATAAGTAATTTTGCAACTGTCATACATTTTTGCAGATAATGATATAACTTATACTCCGCCGGAGTATAAGTCCTACTTATACGCCGCTCAAGAGTGGTGTCATAGAAATGAAACTTATACCTTGCCTACTCAGTCTTATAACACCATGTTATACGCCGTTTGAAAATAAAAAATTATATATTTATACATCTGTGATTTTTCTCCAAAATAATATCGCCATTTTATAGCTTTATACCTAATAAAAGTTAAATCAGCGATTTTAAAATTGTGATTTTTTAAGACAGTCACTCGAAATTATTATCCCCTTTTTACGTGTGCAATTTTAAAGCTTGAAAAAATGCTTTAATTACCACTTTTTACTTTCTTATACGAAGTAATAAAAAAGTATGTATAGTAATCGTGATTTTTTTCGATTCGAGATTTTGATGGATTTACAGGTTTTGAGGACCCCTGAATCCATTTTGACTATTTTCGCCATGATGTCTGTCTGTGTGTGTCTGTCTGTATTCACGATAACTTAAAAACATCTTATCGGAATTGATTCAAATTTCATAGTTGAGTTTGAACAAATTTGTGGGTGCCACATTAAATCTAGCACCAACACAAGTGGTACTTACCTGAAGATATATTTTTTTTAGGAATATCTTGCAAAATAAACAATTTACGAGATCTTTTATTCTTTTGTTTAGAATTAAATTTTGAACATATTTTGTTTCACTTTTTTTTAATTCCGTGAAAATAAAAACAAATCTGATGTGTCCAGCACATGATTTTCTTATACAATACGAATAAGGTTCTGATCTTTGGAAAGTATAATAGGTACCTACTTAAGCCGATGTAAATAATCATATTTTTCATATTTTAGCAAATTAATTTAGTTATTCATTATAGTTTATATCTGGTTGCTTACAATTAGTATCAATATAGAATACAGGCCCCGTCACATATTTTGGCGAGATCAGGCGCAGGTAGGCGTAGGCCATCGTCATCGATATACCGCCTTGGATTTCTTATCAGCGACGTAGAAATTTGAGAGTATGTTTTTGAATTATTTTAGAGCCAAATAGAAAGCATAATTTAATACTAAAATAATTAAATCCACGAAAAACTATTTTTGAGTTTGACTTCGCAGCGCTACATTACGGATAATTTCCGCCATTAGGTATGTGTTGTTACTATAAGATCAATTATTACAATAATGGACACGCCACTGTCCGTCCGTCAGCTTCGTTCTGCAGTGGGTGTTTACGTTCAAAAATAAGTGTACCTGCAACAAAAATAGGACAATGAAACGCACAATTAGAAAAATTGCCTTTAAGTTTCCATAAATAAATTGCAAAATTTTCGTGCCTGTTCTCTTGAAGGCCCTTTGCTTAATACCCTTTTGGCGATTGAAGGGAATCACTAATTATCTACACAACTATTACACTTTTTGATAATATCAATTTGTATAATAAGTTTCAAACACGTAAAAATAAGTGTAACGTATCTGAGAAATCGATCTGATTTTCCGATTTGCATTTTACACCCCTGAACCCATCGGAAAAATAGTTATTCCGAAAATACCGGTTTTTCAAAATTTTGAGGTTATTTTTTTTTGAAAACTATTGATTTTAGAAACTTGCCTCTAGGAACAAAATTGTAGAGCGCATTTTTTACACAATTTACCTGTCAGCAGTTTTTTTGACGGACCAAACCCTTAGGCGCAATTTACGTTCACCCCCTTTCATTCCCTAAAGCAATTTTTCCACCCCGCAATTTATTCGGTATCCGCGGTTTTCTCATCAGGGCAACCTCCTGAACAACATCAAAAATTCACCGTTTGTATATTTTTTTGAAAATCACACGTAGGTATACCGAAAATCTAGAATGACTGGACTAATAGGTGTTTGCTTCCCAAACTGATAGTCCAGGGTTCGAAACTCAGAAGGATAATTATTTTTTTGTTTTTTACTAGTTTCTATGATACCGATACCAAGTAATGTGGATGTGGATAGCATGTGATTATTGGCTACCACTTTAGTATTTTCCATAGATTAGAACTATTGTATCGTATCGTATAAGAAAATCATGTGCTGGACACATCAAATATTTTTTCTCTTCAAAACAAGGGCACGAATTTTAACATTAATTTTTTAAAAAGGTTTTATTTAGTAAAGTTTATAACAAATTACAAAACAATAATAAATATCCTAATCTATAGATATAAATTACCAAGCCTTAAGAGCAGGAGCAGAGTAAGCCAAAGCTGGGGCGGTATAACTGTGAGCTACTGGAGCAGAATAAGCCACAGCTGGAGCGACAGCTGGGGCTGGGTGAGCTCCATAAGCTACAGAAGCGGTTCTCAACGCTGGGGCGGCACCATAAGCAAATCCAGAACCAGCTCCATATCCAAATCCTGCACCATAACCAAATCCGGAACCGATTCCGTATCCGGCACCGTAACCGAAACCTCTAGCGCCAATTCCTCCATAAGAGAATGCTGGGGCGGCGGCGTAAGATACAGCTGGGGCAGCTACGGCAGCGACTGGAGCAGCATGGACGGCAGCTACAGGGGCGGCGTGGATGGCAACTGGAGCGGGATGGATAGTTCTAGTGCTTTGGTGAGAGTAAGCTGCAGAGGGGCCGGCATAAGAAATGGTAGGAGCGGCGACGGCGTGGGCAACTGGAGCGGCGTAGGAGATGGCTGGGGCGGCGACGGCGTGAGTTACAGCAGGTGCGGCGTAAGAAATAGCTGGAGTAGCAGCGTAAGTGGCGGCACCTCCCAAGAAACCGGCGTTGGCTACAGCCAAAGCGGCGGCAAGTACGACAAACTGTAATAAGTGAATTAATCGAGTTAAATTTGTTACATTATAATTGTTCCTAATGATTATTGTAGTACCTTGAAGACCATGATGTGGATAGACAAATTGATTTTGATACAGTTTCGATGACAGTTACAGTTTTTATATTGTAGTTTTTGTACCTAAGTGTTTTGTGACATTTTATATTTGAAACTCCCCTTCACTTCTTTCGCTTAACTAATTTATTTGCAAGATTTTTTCCTGTTTTTGCCTTTGACCTCTATCTAGTAATCTTTAGTAGCATGCGAACAGGTTCCGATTATACGATGTCCATATACAGGGTAGGTCAGATTTTAATTAAGAAGTATTGCACCGTGTTTTTTAAGCTAATGGGACTTCAAACAAAATAATTAAGATACAAAACATTTGTTAAATTTTGCAAGAAACTTTTTTTGTCGTAGTGACAAAATTTATTGAATATTCTTTCTCGTTATACCTACATATATTCAAAGATCATGTCAACAGCCACTGTTGTCTATCGTGGATATTGTCGTAGGGCTTAAAATAGTATTTATCGATTCCTTGCTAACAAGGCAGACTAAAAAATTTCGCCTTTTCATATATCTAAACCCTACAATCGAGCAAAAGCTCTTCTCTAGGTACTTTAGTAGCCAATTTCCGATGACTTAATATGTAGCCTTTCACAGGCCAGGTCAAAGCATTGACATTGTTGGACTTTGTTAGGTATTGTATAACATTCTCTTCCGTGGTATCCACTTGAAATCGAATTTTTATATACCTTTAAGGTAGATTTTTCTTTTTTAATTTAAATTTTTTTTTATATTTTTAATGTTTAAAATTCATACATATATTATGTATATTCAAATGCTGTGAAGAAGCGAAATGATTAGCACAATGAATTAATTTGTTTCATTTAAAACAGTCCAACATTCCTATTTTTTCTAAAAAAATACCCTTATTTCGTTCGCAAATTTCAGTCGTACTATGGAAGAAAATATCCGATATTTGCAACATGATATTCCAGTTATTGCATATAGTTACTGGGACACCTTGTATATAAATATCATTATTCATTTTTATTTCATAATCATGCCAACAGTTTCTATATCGAAAAGTAAACAATTTTCGCATTAAGTCGACAAATTCAAATTATTTTGCAGTGAAAATAGATAAATATCATAAGATACAACCGTTCAATATTATTTCATAAAACAGAGTAAAATGATCTGACGTTTCTATTATTTTCTCTACAGTTTTTAACCAGATTTTGTATGTTATGCTAATTATGTAAAATAAATAATTATGCTAATTGACTAAAATTGAATAAATTAAGTAAAGGAGGTGTGTACCTGAAACAACGTTTAATTGGGTAAGCACTTTAAAATTTCAGTTTTAAAAACATCGAATGAAAAATTACCTACTATTTTAACAAAACTCCAAATTGTTACATAGATTTTTGAAATACTCCAATAGCTTTACGATTTATTTCTTTTACTAATAAAATAGTTACATAAATCCACCAGAAGTTCAAGATTGTTGCTATTTCCTAATATTTACCAGTTAGTTTGGTTTTATTAGAGGTCAAAGGCAAAAGCAATACCTTAGTAAAACAACAATTAGCCCAAACGGGTCTTATAATGAAAGTGAAGGGGGTTTAGACAGTTTCCCAAACAGCGAGTTTTTTTATTAAACTATAAAAAGCAGGAACACGAACTAAATTTCATCAAATCTGATTTGCTTATCCACAAAAACAATCATGGTCTTCAAGGTACTAAAATACTAATTATTCTAAAACAAATTTAAATCGTTTATTTTTTTACAGTTTGTCTTACTCGCCGCCACTTTGGCCGTAGCCAATGCTGGTTACTTGGGAGGTGCTGCCACTTATGCCGCCGCTCCAGCTATTTCTTACGCCGCACCTGCTGTAACTCACGCCGTCGCCGCCCCAGCCATCTCCTACGCCGCTCCAGTTGCCCACGCCGTCGCTGCTCCTACCATTTCTTATGCCGGACCCTCTGCAGCTTACTCTCACCAAAGCACTAGAACTATCCATCCCGCTCCAGTTGCCATCCACGCCGCCCCTGTAGCTGCCGTCCATGCCGCTCCAGTTGCTGCTGTCCACGCCGCTCCAGCTTTATCTTACGCCGCCGCCCCAGCTTTGTCTTATGGTGCCGGTTATGGAATTGGATCTGGATTCGGTTATGGAGCAGGATACGGACTTGGTTCCGGATTAGCTTATGGAGCCAGAGCAGGATTCGGTTATAGTGGTGGGCTTGGATATGGTGCTGGACTTGGATATGGATCAGGATTTGGTTATGGAGCAGGACTTGGTTATAGATCTGGTTTCGGTTATGGTGCCACCGCAGCTTGGTAATTTGGAAGAAGAATAAGTTAGGATATTCAATTAATATATTGTAAAAATTATTTAATTAATTCTAAATATATAAAATTATTTAATAATAATAAAATTTTGTTATTGATTCTCTCGTCAATTTTGAAAGAAGTTGCCGAACTTTCTCAAGGTTGTGAAAACCATAATTACACATTACAACAAATTCTAACTTTCTTTTTGGCTCCGGGACCGTCTAGGGCGATTTAGATAGGATTTTTTCCGCGCATTTTGAAATTTTACCTTTAATTTGCATATACAGTCAAGTTTCTTGTCTTATTTTAAACATACAATATTTTGAGGCACTGATATTATGGTTTGGTAGAAATTTACTAAGTTAAACGTACATTAAACCCAAATTATAAAATTTAATATTGATTTAACCTTCGCCCAACTACAAAATGAAAACATCGATCTTCTCAATACTGTCAGATTGGGTATTATAACTGATTTAGATCTCAGATGGAAAGCATACATTGAGAGTATAATGACGAGGGTAAATACATTCCGTCTTAAAATCAAACAACTGCCAAAGGAACCATTTATAATAGACTACAACGCATACGTTTATTGTCACTTCAGATTTTTTGGCAATTCTTCTTAAATGTCTGTTTTATTAAGATATAAACGCGTTGTATTAGAGCCATAAATAACAATCTGGTAATATGAATGGTCCAATTAATCAGCCATTAATAAGTCCCACCTAGACATTCAACGAAAAGCGCTGCTGGCAGTGTTCTCGCTTTATGGCATGGGAATTCTCAATAGAACAGACATTAGTAGGTATTACGGAAATTGTGAAATCCATTCCTGGTAAATATATGTCGGAGACTGCGACATTGTACGAATAATAATTGATCCACAATTACACAATACTAATTTTATTAACCACTAGTCACAATCTACAATCACTACACTAATTAATCTAATAAACAATAAAATAATCTAATACGTAATTAAATAGCGGCCACCGGTCAGAACACAAGTAAAACACAGTCTTATAATTTTTATACCACGAGAACCAATAGTCCGCCACCAACCCAGCGCTTGCACCACCCAGAGGAATCTAATCTCCTAATCCCTCTGCCCAAGCCACACTGGTAGGCTTTGTTCTATTAGTCGGGGGTGTGAGGGTTCCCACGACATGCTCTCGCTATGGTTTTACATATGTGCCCTGTCAATCGTCACCAAAAGTGTGCCAGTCTACATTCCAATGCGATATGCCAGTGGCGCCGACACGGCCATTCTGACATCAGGCACGTCCTCGTGCCTTATAGGTCACCTGGAACATCATCTGAAAATTCACACAATGTTATAAACAATTCAAACCGTTCGTCCATCCTGACGGGTTTCATTCTAACATGCTCGCAAGCAACTTTCAAACGATCAATTCGTCGTCCACAACGGTTTACAACTTTCAGTCACAAAAATGTGTTCGCAAACACATTTCACCTTTTTGCATCGTGTTACAACACACTATATCAGATTTATCATCATTGCATTATCATCAACATCATCATCACATCATCATCAACATCATTATCAACATCATCATCACATCATCATCACATCATCATCAACATTATCAACACATCATCACAACATCATGATCCTCATATCATGCCACCGCAGTAGCCGTACGTCGTGCTACAGCACGGTTTATAAACAGCTATATCATCATCACATCATGCCACCGCAGCAGCCGTACGTCGTGATATCATAACACGGTTTATCCAGCTGTATCATCATCACAACTCAATTTGACCAGATTACCACAAAAATCTGTCTACACACTCATCTCACACCAACTTGACCAGATATCACAACAATCTGTCGACATAATCAACTCACAACTCAAATTGACCAGATTACCACATCAATCTGTCAACACAATCATCTCAACTCAAATTGACCAGATTACCACAGCAATCTGTCAACACAATCATTTCACAACTCAAATTGACCAGATTACCACAGCAATCTGTTATTTCATATTCATTCATTGCAAACAAATACAACAACAAAAATCTAGGACTGGACAAATCTTAGATTAATTACCTTCGTTTTCATGCGCCGACACTGGCTCATCACTGACATTTAGATAGCCATGATCAAAATCAAGCATTTCTTCTCCACATTGCCCACTCGGTACTGCTCTTAACTGGTCATGAGCAAACTTGCAAAGTCCGCCTTTTTTGTTAACTTTCTCTACCTCATATCTATCGTTTGCCAAAACTTTAACGATTTTATAGGGTCCTCTAAATTTACGATCCAATTTAGATATCATTCTCTCATTACTTTTAGAAAACACAAAATCACCTACTGTAAACGGTTTCACTTTAGCTTTTCCGGCATTAAATCTTTCAGAATCTGCTTGTGCAGTTTTATGAATGTTTTTGCTTGCTTTTTCTCGAATATCAACTAGGCTCACACTAGAACTATCAGTGATTACGGCTTGATGTAAGGTCTTGTTTAATTCTAATGAGCGAATTTTAGTGCCAAATAATAATTCTGCAGGACTAAAGCCTGTAGTTTTATGTTTTGTACTGTTCAGAGCTAACTGAACTTCACCTAAACTTTCTTGCCATGTTTTATTTGCCTCACTTTCAATGATTGTGAGCATATTTTTTAAAGTTTGCATTACCCGCTCGACCTGTCCATTTGCTCGACTTGAACCATGTGCAATAAAATGCAAATCAATGTTACTTTTTGAACAAAAACTTCTAAACTCAGAGCTTGTGAAGCATTTACCCTGATCAGAAATTATACGAACTGGTGCTCCAAATAGATATGTGAAGGTACGAAAAGACTCAACTGCCTGTTTTCCAGTTAGTGCCATAATATGATATAAAATAGTAAATTTAGAAAAGGCATCTATAATTACTAACACATATTCTTTTTTATCACTTTTTACACTTAATTTTCCAGAAATGTCAATATGGACTGTATGCCAAGGATTTGAAATTTTCGGTATCGGATGTAATTGAATTTGTTGAGGGCCAGTTCTACCTTTTGATGCTTTGCAGACTAAACAATTATCAACAAATTTTCTGACATTTTTAGACATATTCGGGAACCAATAAAATTCGTACAATTTATCAAGGGTCTTTTCCCAGCCTAAATGTTTTAAATCAACATGAATATGATTAATAATAGACCAGGCCATAGACCGAGGAACAACAGGTAACCATTTAGATTTTTCATTTCTTTCAATTTTACGGAATAATACATTGTTTCGAACGTCGTAAGTTTTTGCCAAATCTGAGGGAAGCTCATATGTTTTCCATTTTGTAATTAACTTTATGATTTCATCGTCTCGCTGCTGTTCTACATGTAACCAATCTTTTTGTAAGTCTATTATTTGTACAAGTTTTTCACACGAGACAAAACATTTAGTAGAATTTGAAGATTCAGGGAGCTGATTACGAGACAAGAAATCGGCATGTTTCATACGATTGCCCTCACGGTACTGAATATCAAAATCAAAAGCTTGTAAGTATGCCCACCACCGATGTACGCGGGGTGTTAAATCGACTTTGTTTTTTGAAGCTTTCAAAGAATTGCAATCAGTTACGGCAGTGAAATGTTTTCCCTGCAAGAAGTGTCTAAAATTTTTGACAGCATTGACGACAGCTAATGTCTCGAGTTCATAAGAATGATAGCGCGATTCTGCAGCAGTAGTGGGTTTGCTAAAATAGGCTACAGGATGTAATTTACCATTTTTCTTTTGTAAAAGAACACCGCCATATCCCTCTGAACTTGCATCAGTGTGCAATTCTACAGGCAAAGTAGGATCAAAAATAGTAAGAACAGGTTCTGTTGTTAAAAAAGTTATTAGAGTTTGACGAGCTTCATCGTGTTTCGGTAACCATTTAATTGTTTTTACAGAATTTGTCGTCAGCTGATATAATGGCGTTGCAATTTTAGAAAAATTCGGTATAAATTGACGAAAATAAGAAGCTAAACCAAGAAATTGACGAACCTGCGTTGGTGTTTTCGGGATTGAAGAGTTTACTACTGCTGAAATTTTATGTGGGTTAGGACGTAATTCTCCTGCGCGAACTAATTAACCAAGATATTCAGTTTCTAATTTAAGAAAGCTACACTTTTTTACGTTAAAAGAAAAACCTGCGTTTACCAATGTTTTTATAACAATATCTAAGCGTTCTAGTCCTTCAGAAATTGAAGCAGACGGAATTAGTACGTCATCCATATAAACAACTGCTACTGTGTTACGGAGATCACCCAAAGCTTTATCTATAGCTCGTTGATAAACAGGTGGAGCATTCGTAAGTCCAAATGGCATAGTTAAGTATTCATACTGTCCTTCGGGAGTTACAAAAGCAGTCTTTTCGATAGAATCTGTATGGATCGGAATTTGGTGAAAACCAGAAGCCATATCTAACGAGGTAAAATAATAAGCACCATGAAGGCGATTAATTTGGTCACTAATTAGAGGTAATGGATACTTGTCAGGGATAGTGTTACTATTTAATTCTCTAAAATCAACACAGATACGATCTGAGCCATCCTTTTTCTTAACCAAGATAATTGGACTTGCAAATGGAGAACAACTGGGGCGAATTATATTTGCTTCTAGTAATTCAAATACCTTAGAACGAACTATTTCTCGTTCATTTGGGGACAAACGGTAAGGCCGTCTCTGTACGATTTTATTGGGATCTTTTAATCGAATATCAAGGCTACCCGTAGTTACTCTGCTAGATGACACACCATTGACAAAATGTTTCTGATATTTCGTTAATAAATTAATTAACATTTCTTTATCAGTTAGTGTTAAATCAGTTCTAACATTATCAAGGTCAAAAACAGAACTTTCACAGATCTGAACGAGTTTTTCTCGAGCAATGGACAAGCCTGCAGTGCTAAAATGAACATTAATATTTTGAGCAATTAAATCCCTGCCAACTATGACGTCAAAAGAAATACTATCATCTGGTACAACATGAAATAGCATTTCGATGTTAATATTTTGAATTTCAATTACTACTAAAATTTGTACAGTACAAATGACATATTCTTTACCAATTCCTCTTAAATGAATTAAAGAATTTTGGTGTTTACCGTTAAACAAAAGTGAAATAGTTTCTTTCACTAACGAACAGTCAGAGCCAGTGTCAAAAAGAAAAGGAACAATCTTACCGTTCGTAAGCTTTAGCTGACCCTGTGGCAGAACTTGACTTTCACACAAATTTACTTGTTTTTCCTGGTACTTTACAGCGGACGTTGCAGTTTCCCCTCTACCAGGACAGTTGGTGGAGATATGTCCAGGCTTTCCGCACGAAAAACAGGTGACAGGACGGGTCGCTGTAAACTCCTTAATGCTGTTAGCCTGCGGACGTTGAACAGGTGGAGTTTGTTTTCTGGTACACTGGTATGATTTGTGACCAGTAAGGCCACAAAGATGACATTTTCCAGAAAATTGTTGGCTGGATCCTTCAGGACGAGTAAAGGCACGGCGCTTCTGACTGATATGATGATCAGGTCGAAATAGCGCCGGCCGTTTACCCAAATGTCCACGCATTGCTATACAAAAACTTCGAACATCTTTCGGTGGATCTGTTTGCAATCGTTTTCTTGCACTTTCGGAACGATTAGCAACAACATGGCACGCAAATAACGTAGCCAATGCCTCATCGCTTTCCCTAGTTTTGATGAGGTGCAGGGCCAAACGCGAAACGTGTAGACCCTCATCAATTAATGTTGCTCCACTCGGAGAGTTTTGTCGCCCATTTACCGCTTCTTCGAATAACTCCATAAGGTCCGTTGGTTTAGCAAAAACGGAGAGGAATTCAGTGCGGATTTCATTCCAAGTTTTACCCAACGGCCGACAACGAATAAGCCAATCAGCTGCTTCTCCTTTCATGGCATTAGATAAAGTGGTCACCAGAGACATTCCTCTCAAATCGTTCACTTTGACATATTCGTCAACTAACACACACCAACCCTCTGGATCTGCCATTTTTGCAGTCGGATGGAAATGTGGTAGTTGAACTGCCGAGACTTGTGCAAAAAGTGGTGAACTTATTGCAGGTGTTACTGGACGGCCCTGTAGTTCAATCATTCTTTCCAAAAGGTCCTCGATTCGATCTTTTGATGGATCCTTCTGGTGGACTGAGGTGTGTGCCTCATTTTCAATTTCCACACTCTCTTCTGCAGGTAATCCCACTTCTGATGTCGGAGACTGCGACATTGTACGAATAATAATTGATCCACAATTACACAATACTAATTTTATTAACCACTAGTCACAATCTACAATCACTACACTAATTAATCTAATAAACAATAAAATAATCTAATACGTAATTAAATAGCGGCCACCGGTCAGAACACAAGTAAAACACAGTCTTATAATTTTTATACCACGAGAACCAATAGTCCGCCACCAACCCAGCGCTTGCACCACCCAGAGGAATCTAATCTCCTAATCCCTCTGCCCAAGCCACACTGGTAGGCTTTGTTCTATTAGTCGGGGGTGTGAGGGTTCCCACGACATGCTCTCGCTATGGTTTTACATATGTGCCCTGTCAATCGTCACCAAAAGTGTGCCAGTCTACATTCCAATGCGATATGCCAGTGGCGCCGACATATACATGTTCATCAGCGGCTAAGATATCAGCTGTAAAACGGAGATTTTGGGCATGCAATGATAAGGGTGTATTTGAAACTCCAGGCACCGGGCAGCCTCATACTTATGCAAGGATTTTCTTCCACAACGACTATATTTTATACTTTCAGTATCACGTCTTCGTAATGACATTGCGACAAATTATGCCTACTGTTGCATTTTGTAAACGTTCACCGTTCACCGTAAATTAATAACATATCCATTAATTCTTGACTAGGTACTATAAACATGTGCCATTTTCACAGTGCAACTTTGTAACAAGTGAAGTGATACACGCAGTAACAACGTCAAATTTATTGTATATGGTCAGGTACCTACTAAGCCAGATGTGTTCAGATTCAGATTCAGATTTAGATTCTTTTGAGAAGAACAATCATTTTTACGGACAATCCTACGTTGTAATATTAATGTATTGAATTCCATAATGTAAAAATTAAAAAGTATTTCATAACGTTTTCATTATCTTGTAATATGTACATTTTTTGTCAGTATAGGTAAAAATATCATATTATTTTATACCTTAAAATCAAATTCCCTTTGACGTTGCGCTCAAGGCATTGTTCCGTTTGCAATCGTCCGTTTAAAGTGGAGTTCAGTCAGCATATTTCTAATAATTTTTTACGGCCGATCGATCTATCCTTCATTTTTTTTCGAAAAGTAGTAAATCACCGTGTGTGGCGCCGAAAAAGACGAACAAAAATCAAATTAAATCCAGTAGGGACCTGGCACACATAGAAGTCACATACACCTTGGATAAAGATTTATTTGCTCTAGGGAAAAAGGGACAAAGAGCCATCAAAATAGTAGTTTATGCAACAAGGTAGGAATTGAGAGATTCTGACGAGTGTGAAAATTGCGCCAGAGCGAAACGAGGGCGCAAGAACACGACGCAGAATCAATTCCTACCGTGTAGCATACTCTATTTTTTCTCATACTTGTACGAAAATGGCCACTTCTTTTGCGTGAAACGCGCGAATAAATTAAAACAGCATAACACTGACATTTTGCTTGACACTGTGCGGTGAGTAAATCACCTTGACAACCATAAACAAACACAAATAACTCCTGCATATCAGTAAAGGAATGGCTACCCAAGGGAGAAATGTTACCCCCACTCCTTATTTTCCGCGACTACCCTAAAAAGGCGACTTTGTACCCACATTTCACGCAAATAAAGTGGCCATTTTAGTGTAGGTATGGGAAAAAAGTAATTCCGCTAACATCTGTCACACCTTTTCCAAAAAGCCATCCGGAATAATTAAGTCAGGCGCCATCCGCAACATCTACAATCAGCCAATAAAGACCATTTGCATATCAAATATCCATTTCATCCACCTCATTGAGTCTCCACTTAAGCAAATTTAGTAATGAAATTCTACCCTTTCATAGGAACCAATGTTAAAAATTATCTCTTAAAATAGCTCCTTATCATACCCACCGGCCGCCACACTATATTAGTTAATTGAAAATGTCTCATTCCGCGATGGTACCCTGGGGATGCAAATACCACCCAAAAATCTACCCTCTATAAATGGGAAACTTAGAAAAAAAAACAGAAGTTCTTTTTGGTCAAGCGCGTGAAGAGATCCTAGTTAGTCGTTCGTGTTTCTGTGTAACTTCTAAGGTCCGGTATTTCAGTGTCAGTTTAAACCAAATTTGGGTAAACTTCGTTTAGAATATGCAAATTTAAAATGATAAAATTCACATTCTAATTGAACTTTACCCAAATTTGGTTTAAACTGACACTGAAATACCGGACCTAAGTGTGAGAATCCATAGTGTTCCTTGCCTAAACCGCCGTATATAAATTGCAAAAAAGCATAGTGAAGCCTGTTTGTATGTGTTATCTTTTGGGGATTACTACACTTTTTCTACTTCGAGAGTCTGCGACGCTTCTGTTCACGCGCTTTATAAAAGAAAAATAAGTTGATCGGTGAATTCTCCCTATAAATTTTAACTGGGTTCAGGGTGTTAGGAGTAGAGAACGTTAGGGACTTTAGAACTTATGTTAGAGATAAGTCTGTAACCTATATTGTTACCTCACTTTCTGCCACCTGCGTGTGGATTTGTATTGTGCACCAATTTGATCACCGTGAATACACTTATATACGTTGCAGTCGTTGCACCCAAAAACACCGAGTATTTTTTGCCTGATTCTTTCTCAGCTTGAATAAATCATAGCAATTAGATCTTCACTCAAGGGTGAAGTCGAGCCCACGGTACCAGAAAACCGGTACAAACCAAATTTGAGTGCGGGCCCGCTCCTGCCCAGAGTTAAAGACCTCTATGTCGCGGCACCTGTATAATTTCTTATTGTATTGTATGTAATGTTTCACACCATTATTTTTGTGTTATTGGTATTTTACGTAACGAATATAATTAATTATTATTTTACTTTTGCCAATATTTTAAATGTTATGTTAATTAAAGTAAATAGCTAATTAACTAAAATTGAATAAATAAAATAAAATAAAATATGTGTGTTGCAGAAAAACCGTTTAATTGGGTGAGAACTTTAAATGGGTTTACGATTTACTTCTTTTACTGATAAAATAGTTGCATAAATATAGCAGAAGTTCAGGATTGCAACTTAATTGTTGCTGTGACTTAATACTTACCTGTTAGTTTGGTTTTATTAGAGGTCAAAGACAAAAAAGCAATATCTAAGTAAAGCAACAATTAGTGCAAACTGGTCTTATAATTAAAGTGAAGGGAGTTTAGACAGTTTCCCAAACAGCGAGTTTCATATCAAACTATAAAAAGTAGGAACACCAACGAAATTTTATCAAATCCAATTTGCTTATCCACAAAAACAATCATGGTCTTCAAGGTACTATAATACTAATTAAAAATTATTATTACAAAACCAATTTAAATCGTTTATTTTCTTACAGTTTGTCTTACTCGCCGCCACTTTGGCCGTAGCCAATGCTGGTTTCTTGGGAGGTGCCGCCACTTACGCCGCCGCTCCAGCTATTTCTTACGCCGCCCCTGCTGTAACTCACGCCGTCGCCGCCCCAGCCATCTCCTACGCCGCTCCAGTCGCCCACGCTGTCGCTGCTCCTGCCATTTCCTACGCCGCCCCAGTAGCTCATGCCGTCGCCGCTGCCCCCGCTGTATCTTACTCTCACCAAAGCACTAGAACTATCCATCCCACTCCAGTTGCCATCCACGCTGCCCCTGTAGCTGCGGTCCATGCCGCTCCAGTTGCTGCTGTCCACGCCGCTCCAGCTGTATCTTACGCCGCCGCCCCAGCTTTGTCTTATGGTGCCGGTTACGGAATTGGATCTGGATTCGGTTATGGAGCCGGATACGGACTTGGTTCCGGATTAGCTTATGGAGCCAGAGCAGGATTCGGTTATGGCGCTGGACTTGGATATGGTGCTGGACTTGGATATGGATCAGGATTTGGGTATAGATCTGGTTTCGGTTATGGTGCCGCCCCAGCTTGGTAATTTGGAAGAAGAACAAGTTAGGATATTCAATTAATATGTTGTAAAAATTATTTAATTTATTCTAAATATATAAAATTATTTAATAATAATAAGATTTTGTTATTGATTCTCTCGTTAATTTTGAAAGAAGTTGACGTACTTTCTCAAGGTTGTGAAAACCATAATTACACATTACAACAAATTCTAACTTTTTTTTTGGCTCACAGTATAACAAAAATTTATTAAGTAAAAATTGGGCAATGCAATTTGCTAAAAACAAATGGTAATGAAAATTTGAGATGGTACTTTATCGTAGTATTGGTTAATCGAACACCCGTTTGGTAAATACATAATCTTACACTGAAATAGTTATGAAATTTTGAATAATTTTGCATATTCGCTGTGTTCAGACGAGTTTTTGAAGGATTAATACGGCAAATTGTAAAACAATTTATCATATTTAATTTATTTCAAACTCTTAATTTTTATAAAATATCAAAAACTGGTAAGTAATGACTGCTCATGATGCTGTCGTCGAAACTAAGAGCGATTTTTTCGTACATAATGCAAAAATTTTTTACACTTACTTCTACTGTATTTAGTACATTCCGACAGTTGTTTGGTCACCACGCCTTTGCAATCCTTGCATTAAAATGAACTGGCAGCTTCGATTCTAAAGATTATTTACGTCGCCAAAATGCACTAAGAATTCTTGTTGTATCTATTCTCAACTCTCCAATTTAAGGATTGTTTACTTTTTTGCTTATTTCTTCAGATTCAGTATATTTATAATTTAAATTAAATTTAAGGGATGAGAATTTCGCAGGATATTTAATTAATATATTGTTGAAATTTTTTACTTCATTCTAAAGAAAATATAAAATTAAATAATAATAATAAGAGGAATATTTTATTGAATTTCTAATTACCGTGTGAAAATCGAATTAACTGAGAAATTTCTACTAATTCTTCTATACAAAGTTCAAAAACAATTACCTTTTTTTGAGAGCAAACTTAAACTCATAAAGAAAAATGTCTTACTTCCATATTCACCAATCCCGACAAAACAATAATAGTCGACTCAAACGAGAACAAAAATGCCGATAAAAAAGCGTTAAGTCGAATTTCAATGAGATTTTGAGGGTAGGTAGTGGTTGACAACGGAACACTCCACTTCGTTTTTCACCCCTAGAATTCCTCTCGAGATAACCGAACCCAATCTTAAAATTCAAGATGGCGGCCATCCCTTGAGGAATTGTAGGGTAGGTAGAGTGTTCTGTTGCAACCACTACCTACCCTCAAAATCTCATAGAACTCCGATTTAACGCATTTTAAAATGAATCGTTTCACTGGACTATAAATGAAAGCGTTGCGTTGGAAAGAATTACAATATCTGATCAGCTTATTAGTACTGTTTCACATCAGGACGGATCGTCAGCGCTGATGGGCTCGACGTATGCTCGTCTTACCAAGTCGTACGGACTGATCATACGCGCTTCATGTGAAATTACTCATTTAACACTTGCTTGCTTGGTTATACGTCCTGAGGATCCGTCCTGATCATACGCTCCATGTGAAACAGCACTTAGTCAATCCTGTAGCTGGAGTTGTGTACGCGGTATTGCGGGTCAACCTATTGAATTTTTGTGCAACTTTTTAGAAGAAAATCAGTGATACATCGAAGCGGATGGCGAAGTTCTCCTGTCAGATTTTCTTGCATTGCTGTAAAAATTCCGACACTTTTCGTGAATTGAACTTCAATCTGCTTCACTGTTTTCATCAGTTCTTCACTCACTTTCGTTGTCTTCTCTCTCAATACTTATTTTCAGCAACTTCAGTGATTGTAAGCCTTTCCGAAAGACCCTTTCGCCTTTATTACCTTCCAATGATTTCTTATTGTATACGAAACAAACGCTCATCAATGTCTTTGATTAAGCAAAGACAAACACCACTTCCTATGGTGTAACAAATTTAGTATTAAAAATTTACAATAAAATTCTACAGCATATACGAGTAAAAGATCTCCATTTAAACAAATTCAAGTGCACCCTTAATAGTTATTTTCTATTTACAACACACCTCCTTTATTTAATTTATTCAATTTTAGTGAATTAGCTATTTATTTTAATTAACATAACATTTAAAATATTGATAAAAAAATATGTAACTTTATTCGTTCCATAAAATACCAATAACACAAAAATACTGGTGTGAAACACGTGTCATTACAATTTAAATGAAATTATCAGCTCCATATAAAAAATATAATATGTTAGTATGTTACAAAATACAATATATAAAATAGCTTAAATTGTGATGCTATTCTAATCAAGCATAATACAGTATAAAAAATATAAAGGCTCCCTAATTCAGGTTCGCTATAAAATTAAATTTTAGCATGATGTGTATTAAAACATATAGGTACATACCGGGAGTTATATAACTATAAAAATACTATAGTTAGGAAATTACCATATGCATAATGTAGAATAAATATATGTACTCAAACTATCAATAGATTAGAATTAGTATAAATAAGACGAAATTGTAATTATAATTATTATTCATTATTTAAAATTACTGTAAGCATGTCACTCTGTTCAAAAATTAAAATTGTAAAAGTATAAAATAAAGTTTTTTTTTATAAACTTCGAAAAACAATAAACATAATTGGCGCAGTCGGTAGGATAGTGCATTCACCGAGAAAACCAACGCATCGAGCAATTTCTTTGTGTGAATTGGAATTTTAATTCCTTAAGTACTATCTTTATAAGAACCTAAACGTTGAAGCTGAAGAAGAGGCCATCGCCTCGAGTCAACCTTAAAGCAGCATCAATCTTCTCCACCCATTGAGGATAAATTTTACAAGTCTATAGTACAGAAAGTAATTGTTCTTACGGCCTTTCCATTTGCGAAAAGGGAGACTTTTACTCGTTGTATCTACTTGACAAAGAAGATAGAAAATTAAGAAAGAATTAGAAGTCGCATGGAGACCCCTTCTACCCAAGAAAATAACAGTGAACCAAGAAAAGTTACCACTGAAGAAAACACGAACAGAGTAAGTCAAGAATCCTTGAGTCCATAAAAAACCTATTAACCGCATGAGCATCAAAACAAATTCATTAATAAAACAACAAAAAATCTTAGAATCAAACAAAATGAACCCACCAAATAACGCTCAAGCACAACCAAATATACAATTATTAAAATTATGCGTAGATACTGTTCCTATATATGATGGAGAGTCACATACTCTCGAAGTTTTCATTTCATCGTGTGATTATCTCTTTAGACAATATCCCACAGCAGAAATGTCACAATACTTAGTAAGAGTTGTAATTGGGAAATTAATTGGTCGAGCACAATTATTGATAGCCACAAGAGCTGAATTAAACACTTGGGATTCCATAAAAACTGCATTGCGATTAAGTTTTGGCGATCAAAGAAACCTTGATTGTTTAGAACAAGATCTTATCACCTTAATCCCTAATCGTAACGAACAACCATTAGAATTCGGGAAAAGAATTCAAGTAGTCAGAAGTAAATTAATTACAAAATTAACTGGAATAAACGAAATGGACCGCGCAACTAAAGAAATTCATTTAAGACAATATGATAATTTAGCGCTTAAAACATTTTTACGTGGATTAAAAGGCGAAATTCAAAATATAGTTCGATTAAGAAGACCAAATTCTCTAGAACAGGCAATACATTTCGTAACCGAAGAAGAAAATTTCAGATACACCGAAAGTTTACCATACACTCTAAACGGCCTAAATAGAAAAAACAATCACGATAATAGAAATCAACAAAACTCGTTCAAACAAAGATTTCCAAATCATAATAACTTTCAAAATTTCCAAAGAGACTTTAGGTCACAATCACATTATCCTAATCACAACAATTATCAGCGATCTAACGAATTCAGATATAACCAATCATACAATCCCCCACAACAAAATCAATTCAGACAATTTAGACCTTTTTCTCAAAATACTCGAAATAACTTTCAAAACCCTTCACAATTTGCACAGCAAAATCAATTCAGACAACCTAGACCTTTTTCTCAAAATACTCGAAATAACTAGATATCAAAGAAACGTTTTTGCACCGACTAATCGAATTCCTTCGAACGAAGTTGAACCAATGTCTACAAATACACGAAACACCTTTGCACAACAACCCCGAAGCCCCTTTCATCAATCAAATCCACTAAATTCCCAATCTCGCGAATTAAATAACATTGAAGAAACATATGACCAATCTGAAATTCCGCCAAATCCAACTTATTCCCACCAAGATTTAAACCATGATCCAATGAATGAAATAAATTTCCCACCGTATGAAGAGATTACGGAAAATTTTTATGTAACATCCTCGGAAAATCAGACACCATAGAAATCAATACATTAAATAACAATAACCCTCTTTCTTATATACAAATTAATCAACCTCACATAAGATAACTTGTCGATACAGGATGCTTCACATCGATTTTAAGACCTTCCATTGCAGAAAAATATTTCCCTGAAACCATATATCAACAGTCAACTAAAATTAAAACAGCAATCGGAGAGTATAAGTATAAGTATAAAGCCGATATACCTGCATTTTCAGAATTTTTTACATCCAACAATATCACATATCTTCTTTATGATTTTCATGAATATTTCGATGGAATAATAGGATTAGGAGATTTAATTTTCATGAACTTAAATATAAATTTAAATGAAAAACAATTAGTCAATGATAAAATAAATATTCCTCTTTATTTTAGAAATAGTAATGATATTAACACAACGATTAGTGTAGATAGTCTAGAAATAATCAAATGTAAACTACCAGTCAAAGTTTGTAATGGAGATATCATAATCACGGAAAAATATTTAAATGGATTACTAATCCCTGAGACTATAACTACAGCTCAAAATTATTTAGCAACTACGGAAATTCATAATTATACAAACAAGAGAATCACTATCAATTTAGATAAACCTATAGAAGTAATTGAATTCCCAGATTCCCGTAAACAAAACTTTAACTGTTTTCACCTCGAGTCATTCCATAATAACAAAAAATCAGAAAACGACCGCTATGAACTTCAGGATATTAACAACCTAATTAGAACGGATCACTTGAATACGGAAGAAAAACGAGAAATTCTAAAATTATGCCGTGAATTCTCTGATATATTTAAAAAAGACGACAAAATCACTTACATTCACTAATAAAATCAAACATGAAATCAAAACTAAAGATGAAATACCTGTTCATACTAGATCATATAGATACCCTTTCATTCATAAACCAGAAGTAGAGCAACAAATTAATAAAATGCTTGAAGAAGGTATAATACGTCCATCTCAAAGCCCTTGGAGCTCACCCATTTGGATAGTACCAAAAAAATCGGACGCCAGCGGAAAACAAAAATGGCGAATCGTTGTAGATTACAGAAAAATTAATGAAAAAACAATAGATGACAGATACCCAATACCAAATATTACCGATATCTTAGATAAATTAGGAAGATGTCAATATTTCTCGACAATAGATTTAGCTTCTGGCTTCCACCAAGTCGAAATGGAAACAAAATCAATAGACAAAACTGCGTTTAACGTAGAGAACGGTCATTATGAATACGTGAGAATGCCATTCGGATTAAAAAACGCACCTGCAACTTTTCAGCGCGTAATGGATAATGTATTAAAAGACCTTCAAGGTAAAGTTTGTTTAGTATATATGGATGATATTATCATATTTTCATCCTCATTACAAGAACACATATCGAATTTAAAACTAGTTTTCGATAGGTTAAGAAAATCCAACTTCAAAATTCAATTAGACAAATCGGAATTCCTTAGAAAAGAAGTAGAATTCCTAGGACACGTAGTAACACCCGAAGGAATAAAACCAAATCCAAAGAAAATAAAAGTTATAAAACACTACCCGATTCCAAAAACCGCAAAGGAAATAAAATCATTCTTAGGCTTATTAGGCTATTACAGAAAATTCATTAGAAATTTTGCCCACATAACTAAACCTTTCACTAAATGTCTTAAAAAAGGCGAGAAAATTATACATACCGATGAATACATAACCGCATTCGAAACATATAAAAATTTATTATGTAACGAGCCAATCCTTCAATACCCAGACCTTAATAAACCCTTTAACTTAACAACAGACGCATCCAACGTAGCAATAGGAGCAATCTTAAGTCAAGGTACAATAGGTAAAGATCTACCAATAGCTTATGCCTCTAGAACCCTGAACCCCGCTGAATGTAATTACAGCACAATTGAAAAAGAGCCCTTAGCTATTGTATGGGCAACTAAGTATTTCCGACCATATTTGTTTGGAAGGAAATTCACAATTATAACAGATCATAAACCTTTACAGTGGCTCTTTAGTCTCAAAGAACCTAATTCACGCTTAGTAAGGTGGAGACTTAAATTAGAAGAATAGGGACTTTGCATGATTTTCAAAATAATTTTTTTTGAAAAGCTGATACCAAATTATCACTATCAATATTTTTTAAAAAAATTTTTGGTCCGTACTTTCCGAGTAAATAAATAAAAAGTACTGTAAAATTTGAAATTTCCACGCATTGCCCGGAAACGCCAGAATCGGCCCAAAAGACTGCTGACGTCACGAATCTAGTTCCACAGTGCAGCACGCCGCAATTTGACTTATTTCGAAAAATGTCAAACGCTTAATAGTAGTTTAATAAACAAGAGTGTTAATAAGAGCGATTAATAATCGAAACGATTTTAACGCGTGAGCGCAGCGAGCGCGTTAATGAGTCGAGATTATTAATCGCCGATTAACACTCATGTTGATTACAATAATTTTTTGTCGATCGCTCTTTATTAGAATGAAGATAATCTAATTTTGTTCCATGACAAAATCCAAATTCTGACATACTATGCAATAAGTCAAAATACCATTGACATAATTAATTAATTTCGGCAGGTGTCAGTTCTAAATGCATGTTTCAATAATATAATATATTGTTGGTTACCTAGCAAATCTCATAATCTCAACAATGTTTTTAATGTGCATGTATGCATTAAACTGAGTTATTAATACACTCCTTTTATTACATTAACTAGATCTTTAATAAACGATCGACAAAAAAAATATTTAGACATGGCAATGTCAACTAGATTCGTGACGTCACACAGGACTCTCCGATCTCAAAGCGTTTTCGGGCGGCAATAATATATTTGAATTACGGTCAATTTATAATCGTTTTTTTATGTACAAATATTGAGTAAAAAAATTATTTTTGCTGTAGAGTATTATTAATATAGTCGTTTTACATTTCTAACAGAAAAAAACGGGATTTTAAAAAAATGCAACATCCCTATTTGATTATAATATCATTTACAAGAAAGGAAAACAAAATACAAACGCAGATTATTTATCACGAATCGAAATAAACCACTTTGACGATGACGAAAATAATTCAGTAATAGTAAACACTGGAGATTGTGACGAAATCATCGAAAATTATTTAAAAAATCCAAATCTTATTCCAATACCTTATAATGAATCTCTACTAAACATTCTTGAGAATAAGAATACTAACAAAATAAATATCATTTCGGATATACAAATAAAACCCCCATCTGATAACGAAACAATACATACTTCCATAGAAAACCCTATCTTTGAAATTCCTATCACAGATAAACCAATAAAACAATACAAAAACCAAATTATAATAAGTTACAACCAACAAATATGGAAACCTCAAGTAAAAACTACAAATATATTTGATAAAAAACGATTATCGCTATTGTTCCTCTCAATGACCTTCAAACGCACATAATCGATTTTTTGAAACAATTTTTAAACCCTAAACAAAATTATGCAATATATTTTAAATCCAAAGATCTTTCAACCTTATTCCCAACTATTATACAAAGTTATTTCAAGAATTCTTCTTATAAATTAACTCAAAGTACTAAATTCCCCGATGACATAATAGACCTAGACGAACAAAAACTCAAATTACAGTACCACCACGAATATAAAACATGTCATAAAGGTATAAATGAAATGCAAATATCACTCTCAAAAAATTGTTACTGGCCTGATATGAATAAAGATATTGCAAATTATGTTAATAACTGTGATATTTGTCAAAGAGCAAAATACGAAAGACACCCTCCAATTCTCAACTTTAATCTTACACCAACAGCTAGCCAATCATTTGAACACATTCACATAGACACCTTTAAAATAGCCAACCAAACATTTGTCACCATTATAGACGCTTTTTCAAGATATGCCCAAGCTTACCCAATAGAATCTTTACATACAATTAATATAATAAATAATTTACTTCTTTTTATCGCACACCACGGATTACCACAGACAATTACTGTAGATAGAGGAACAGAATTCAAAAATAATTCATTAGAAAATTTCTGCCAACTCCATAAAATTGAACTCCATTATACCACAGCAAAAAACTCAAATAGTAATGCCCCGATTGAAAGACTACATTCAACTATCGCGGAATCAATACGTTGTTTAAAATTAGAAAAACCACAAGACAATATAAAAGATTTAATGGTATATGCTATCATCGGTTACAACAACTCAACTCATTCTATCACAAGACATAGTCCACTCCAAGTAATTAGAGGTGATTCAAATACAGGAGATCCTTTTAATTTAACAGACGAGAAAATTATTTCCAACTACATACAAACCCATAACGAAAAAATCGGCATTTTACATGCAAATATACGCGATACAATGCAAAATAAAAAGGAAACAAATATTAACAAACTAAATGAAAACAGACAACACCCCGTACAGTTCGATCAAACTCACACAGCCTATATTATGACAAAAAATAGAAACAAATCCTCACCTAAATTCATTAAAACTCAAATTTTAGAAGATCAGAATAACAAACTAACAACTGACAGAGGCACGTATCACAAATCTATAATCAAAAAACCTAGAAAAAATTATGACAATAATCTTTTTCAGAAAAATGAAAGTAATAACGATACTAGTGGCTTGGATCCTTCTACAAGCAGAAACCAAAGCTGAAAATAAAATCACAGTACAAACCCTAGATACCACCCTTTTACCCTTCCTTATGGGACAAGGACGAATAATAAACAAAATTCATTCCTTTGTCCATTACATCGATACCAAACAGATCCACACAATATTTGAAAACATTCATACCCACTTTTACCAAATTAGCAAATTCATAGATGAATATGTTGAAGCAAACCATAATACAACTAATTACACATTAACCTATACATCCACAAACCCTTTTTTGAAAACTTCACACACATTTGATAGCAACACCAAATTTCACGAAATATTAGAAAACATGCTCGCTCATACAAAATTCCTCTTAAAAACCGCTGATAATAAAATAAAAACCATTACCCCTAACCGTTCAAAAAGAGGTTTAATCAACATTGTAGGGTCAACTTCCAAATGGTTGTTTGGTACTTTAGATTCAGATGATGAAAAACATTATAACAAAGTACTAGAAACACTAGAACAAAATCAAAACTCCATTAATCAACAGATAAACTTGCAAACCACAATTATAAATAAAATAATTTCAAACTACAATAATTCAATCAATACTCTTCGAGACAATCAGATTCTAATATCCAATAAACTTAACGAAATGCAAATTAATAACCATAGACACTATGACCAATTCATTACCTATATACTACTCGAAAATATACTTGACCAAATTAAAATAAATTGCGAAAGTTTAATTAATTTCCTAAGCGATGTGGAAAGTTCCATAATGTTTGCTAAGTTAAATTCCCTACACCCTTCAATAATTTCAACCACAGATTTTTACCAATTATTGAAAGTCATAAAAACTCTCTATCATGAAGATGAAATATTAAATTTCAACAACATTTTATCTTACTACAAACTAATTAAATCAGAAGTTTCATTCATTAACGATAGAATTATTTTCATAAATCATTTCCCCCTTTTTAACAAAATCCGCTATGAATTTTTCCATTTATACCCAATTCCTATTAAATCTATTATTACCTTACCTACCAAATCATACCTGCTTCTTGGCGAAACTCCTCAAGATCTACAATATGAAGATGACCCATGTCCAAAGATAGAAGAAACATTCGTATGTACGAAGAAAAACCAAAACACCATAGACACCTGCATCTACTCCTTGATAAAAGACTCATCAAATAATAATTGCCAGAAAACCAAAACCCACCTGGAAGAAAACATCATCGAAAACGTAGACGAATCGTACCTACTCCTAATTCCGCAAACACCAATAAAAATTAGAAGAATTTGTGGAACCCACGATTCCAAAGTAATTGTACTTCCTTCCTTGGTAAAAATACCTCAAAATTGTTCTATCGAAATCAACAACGCCATATATACCAATGGTCTCAAGAAAACAAAACTCGAACCTCTCATATTACCCAACTTAGAAAAGAGAATACAGAAAGACTTGGATCATCAATGAAATCGAGATAAAGAACGTTAAGCTGAACGAAATACCCAAACTCCACAATCAACTACAATTTTGGAAAGAACCAAGAGATGGTAGTCACAATCACCCCTGGATTTGGATTCCATTATATCTATCTCTGTTCGGACTTTTTATGTATTATGCTTATAAACTCTTTTCCAGAATCAGAAAAAATCCCGAGACCGTCATTGTCGAAAATAACGGTCTACCGTTATTTCCTATCTAATGAGGGAGGAGTTATATAACTATAAAAATACTATAGTTAGGAAATTACCATATGCATAATGTAGAATAAATATATGTACTCAAACTATCAATAGATTAGAATTAGTGTAAATAAGACGAAATTGTAATTATAATTATTATTCATTATTTAACATTACTGTAAGCATGTCACTCTGTTCGAAAATTAAAATTGTAAAAGTATAAAATAAAATTTTTTTTTATAAACTTCGAAAAACAATAAACATAATTCGGGTGCCCGTTTTCAAACGCGAACATAGGGATTTAACATTGTTTTTAACATTATTGTGAATTCCTGCTCGCCAATTCGTCCTAGAGAAAATATTTTGGTATCAATGATATCAAAAACTACATTATTTTCATTGATTTTTATTGAAAAATATTAATTTTAAATTTTTAATCGAGTTGGCATGATATCCAAAACATAAAAACTTTAAATTAATATTTTTCAATAAAAATCGATGAAAATAATGTAGTTTTTGATATCATTCGTTGTGTAATAAGTTTCTCATTCCACTGATAAAAAAATATTTTTTCTAGGCCGAATTGACGAGCAAGAATTCACAATAATGTTAAATCCCTATGTTCGGGTTTGAAAACGGGCACCCGGTATATGTCACGACGATTTGACAGTAGACGTAACTCTAATAAACACAATTTGTTTCTAAAAATCCGTACACGCCCATTACACAATGTCGTGGTCTATTTAATGAAAATATTGCTACATTTCTGGTATTTCCGGTTATACCGGAAGTGGACACAAACTTTGTTATTTTAAATGGAACACCCAGTATATTTTTGAATTTTTAAATTCTACACTTAATTTTAGGCATAAAAGTATTAAGATTGTATGGTCCTAATACTAACGGTATTATAATTATTTACAGTTTTTCTTTTTTTTACAAAAACATAGATGTAAATAAAAATCCAAAACTTCACAATGACACGTTTTTTCCTAAGTTTTTTTCTTGTGTTTCAAATAGGAATATACAAGAAATAAGCTGATATAGTTTTGGAATACTTGTTTTATATGTTTGCGGTTGCCCGTTCATTTTTAAAAACTTTAATCATTGAGAACTTTATTTTTTTAAAAGGAACACCCTATATATTTCTACATTTTCGAATTCTACACTTAATTCTAGACATAAAAGTATTAAAGCCCATTCACAACCACTTAACGTACGTGACATAACAAAAAAACATAACGTTCGACCAATAGAAAAATCTAAATATTTGTCACTGTCAATTATTATTTGTTATGTCACATATGCAAAGTGGTTGTGAATGGACTTTTAAGGTTGTAAGGTCTTAAAATTAACGGTATTATAATTAATTACGTTTTTTCCAATTTCCAAGGTTTTTAAAAACTAACGATCAACCATTAGCACCCTGTAGATATAAAATAAGTTTTTCAAAACTATATTACCATTTTTCTTGTACATTTCTGCGTCCACTAAAATTTGTTTTTTTTGTAAAAACGTGTCTCTACCAAGATATAAAATGTTTTTACTCGAAGTTTTTGTATGAAGAAATTGGAAAAAACGTAATTAATTATAATACCTACCGTTAATTTTAAGACCCTCCAACATTAATACTTTTAAGTCTAGAATTAAGTGTAGAATTCGAAAATGTAGAAATATATAGGGTGTTCCATTTAAAAAAGTAAAGTTCTCGTTTTTAATTTTTAAAAACTAAAATAGAATAAAACGTTGTATATACAGGGCCTTTCACGCAAAAGTAACACCCCCCTTATTTTCTTAACTATTGAGATATTTTAATTTTTCAAAATTCTATTTACTGTAGTTTTGTCTGAAGTTTTCAAATATCCCATGAAAATTTTTTAACTTGAAAAATATACAGGGTGTGCTAAAAATGGCATTTTTTCTTATGGAGCACCCTATATATTTTTACATTAATCGATAGATCTTTTTAAGCTGATTCCAAAAATATATGACTTTGACATTTGGACCAAAAATTTGAGAAAATTAACATTTCTTCTTTTTACTTTCTTATACGAAGTATAAGGAAGTATTGTAATCGTGATTTTTTTCGACTGCGAGATTTTGATGGATTTACACGTTCTGAGGGCTCCTGAATTCATTTTGACCATTTCCCCATCATGTCTGTCTGTATGTGTGTCTGTGTGTGTGTGTCTGTGTGTCTGTCTGTCTGTATCCACCATAACTCAAAAACGAGTTACCGGATTTGATTCAAATTTCATATTTAAGAGTTTGAACAAAATTGTGGGTGCCACATTCAATGTTTTTCATCTAGCACCAAAACAAGTGACACTTACCTGAAGACATTTTTAGGTTTTTTAGGAATATCTTGAAAAATAAACAATTTATGAGATTTTTTTATTCTTTAACATTGTAGAATTGAATTTTGAACAAATTTTGTTTAAACTTTTTTTTTTAATTCCGTCAAAAAATTTTCCAAAAAATAAAACACTTATTTTTGTGATAAAATTCGGTTATAATGAGTGGGACAAGGATAGATTTATGCGTATTGCAATAAGTGCGAGAGAGACTTCCGAAATTTATTTGAATATTGCTGGAAACCCTCAAAATTGAAACACGATTTTTACAAGAAATTTAACTTAATTTCTTTAGGAAAATTAATTGTGGTACTATCCGTATAAGAAAGTCATGTGTTGGGCACATCAGATATTTTAAGTGAGTATTAGGTCAAAAATCTAAAATAAAACACATTTTTGTCGTAAAATTCGGTTATAATGAGTGGGACAAGGACAGATTTATGCGTATTGCAATAAGTGCGACAGAGACTATTTGAAAATTGCTGGAAACCTTCAAAATTTTTACAAGAAATTTAAGTTAATTTCTTTAGGAAAAGTAATTATTGTGATACTATCCGTATAAGAAAGTCATGTGTTGGACACATCAGATATTTTTCTGTAGTATTTAAGTATACTATTAACTTTTTTAAATTCAAAATGATTTTATTAATAATATAAATTATACAAGATTGCCTACAATGTTCCTACATTCGCAGGTTGCCATGAATTAAAAAAAAGTTATAAACTAAGCTGTTCTAGTTTTTTGATATTTGATAAAAAAAGAAATGTTAATTTTCTCAAATTTGACGTTTAATATCTCCGCCACTTTTGGTCCAAATGTCAAAGTCATTATATATATTTGGAATCAGCTTAAAATGATCTATCGATTCATGTAAAAATATATATGGTGCTCCATAGGAAAAAATGCCATTTTTAGCACACCCTGTATATTTTTTAAGTTAAAAAAATTTTGATGGCATATTTCAAAACTTCAGAAAAAAACTACACTAAATATGATTTTGAAAAAATAAAATATCTCAATAGGTAAGAAAATAAGGGGGGTGTTACTTTTGCGTGAAAGACCCTGTACCACAGGCATAATTGTCGATAATGACACTCGGGAAATTGAAATTCCTCCTTCGTTGGGCATTAAACATTCCCTCATGCCATAATCTCCTGATTATGCCCTTAATACATAAATAACTATTATCGAATTCTTATTTATTAATCATGCATTTAAATAAATTACCATGAAAAGTATTTCTGCAATGCAAATAAAATAAAGAGAGTTTAATTTGTACCTTTTTTTATTATTTCATGATGTATTCTGTATTGTATGAGATGTTTCACACCATTGTTTTTGTGTTATTGGTATTTTATGGAACAAATAAAACTAACTATTTTTTTGTCAATATTTTAAATGTTATACTAATTAAAATAAATAGCTAATTGACTAAAATTGAATAAATTAAATAAAGGAGGTGTGTTGTAAAAAAACGCGTTTAATTGGGTGAATACTTTAAATAGGTTTACGATTTATTTTTTGTACTGATAAAATAGTTGCATAAATCCACCAGAAGTTCAAGATTTGCTGTTTCTTAATATTTACCAGTTAGTTTGGTTTTATTAGAGGTCAAAGGCAATAGCTATACCTAAATAAAACAATAATTAGTCCAAACTGGTCTTATAAAGAAAGTGAAGGGGGTTTAGACAGTTGCCCAAACAGCGAGTTTCTTATCAAACTATAAAAAGTGAGATCACGAACGAAATTTTATCAAATCCAATTTGCTTATCCACAAAATCAATCATGGTCTTCAAGGTACTACAATACTAATTAAAAAACCATTATATAATATATAATATAAAATAATAATAAAATAAACTGAAATCGATTATTTTCTTACAGTTTGTCTTACTCGCCGCCACTTTGGCCGTAGCCAATGCTGGTTTCTTGGGAGGTGCCGCCACTTACGCCGCCGCTCCAGCTATTTCTTACGCCGCCCCTGCTGTAGCTCACGCCGTCGCTGCTCCTGCTATCTCCTACGCCGCTCCAGTCGCCCACGCTGTCGCCGCACCTGCCATTTCCTACGCCGCCCCAGTCGCTCATGCCGTCGCCGCTGCCCCCGCTGTATCTTATTCTCACCAAAGCATTAGAACTATCCATCCAACTCCAGTTGCCATCCACGCCGCCCCTGTAGCTGCTGTCCATGCCGCCCCTGTAGCTGCCGTCCATGCCGCTCCAGTTGCTGCTGTCCACGCCGCTCCAGCTGTATCTTACGCCGCTGCCCCAGCTTTGTCTTATGGTGCCGGTTATGGAATTGGATCTGGATTCGGTTATGGAGCCGGATACGGACTTGGTTCCGGATTAGCTTATGGAGCCAGAGCAGGATTCGGTTATGGTGCTGGTCTTGGATATGGAGCCGGACTTGGTTATGGAGCAGGACTTGGTTACAGATCTGGTTTCGGTTATGGTGCCGCTCCAGCTCTTAAGGCTTGGTAATTTTCCAGATGAACAATTTAGGATATTTAATTAATACATTGTTGAAATTATTTAATTTATTCTAAATATATTAAATTACTTAACGAAATACGATTTTTTTCTTTTCTCGGTAATTTTGATAAAAATTTCTGCACCCTCTTAAGATTGTGAAAACCGTAATAACCAAGATGTTTTATATAGAAATGTCTCATACTAAATCTCAAAGGTGGTTAATTTTTTTTATATAATTCTCTTCTTTTATACCTACTTATTTAAATAGTTAATCACAATTTTCAGACTACAAATCTAAAAATTGTCAAAGAATCTGTAGCACATGATAAAATTATTATTTTTGATTTTTTAAATACTATGTACCACAATAGCTTGTTCATGTCTGCATTCAGGGGAAGTTGGGGCAAAGTGAGACCCTAAGAAAAAAACCTAAATTTCCAATTTTAGGTAGGTATTTATTAGTTGCAACTTTATACATATAATTTAAATATCTAATGTGTCCAGCACATGACTTTCTTAAACGATGCGGATCTATCCATGATCTTTAGAAAGTACTGACACCGTAACCAATAATCATGTGCTGACATATCCGATAATTTATAAATATTACCTAATGCAAACTTGCAAAAAACAAATAACTAAAATCAAAGAGAAAATGTTAAAATAAATACAAAATGGGAACGAAGAAATCAAAACTGCGGTAATGTAAGCAGTAGCTGAGATATTACAACTTATGGAACAACGACGCAAACATAAAAATCGGAATGAAGTAAAATCTAGAGAAATACACACATTGATTAGAAGAAAAATTTAAGAAGCAAGAAAGCACATGACAAAAAATGTGAAGAAATAGAAACGTTACAAGTAAATCAGATCACTACCTACACTTTTTTTATGGTAAATTTCACAAAAACTAACAACGAAATATGTTCAAAATTTAATTCTATGTAAAATATTTTTTTTGCAAATTGTTTCTTTTTAAGATATTCCTAAAAAACCTAAAAATGTATTTAGGTAAGTACCACTTATGTTGGATCTAGAAGAACCAAATTCAATGTGTTACCTACTTATTCTAATGAAATTCTTAAATATGAAATTTGGATCAATTCCGATAACTGGTTTTTGAGTTATCGCGAGACAGACAAAAATACACACATGCATCATGGCGAAAATGGTCAGGATTCAGGGGCCCTAGCAAATAGAAAATTGGATTAAAACTATTAGAAGACCGAAGTAAGTTACCTGATGTAAAAACGTTACATAAGGATAAAGTACCATCTCATCTTTCCATTATAATTTATTTTTAGCAAATTAAATTGCCCAATTGTACCTACTTATAAATTACCTACTTTGCTGTCACAGCTCACAGCTATTTCAATGTAATATTATCTGTCGGGTTTTCCATTAACCACCACTACTATTACAATAATTTTCGAAGTTTTAATACGTTACATAACAATAAAGTACGATTTTATCTTTCTAATATAATTTATTTTTATAGTGCAGTAAATAGGGAGAAAAAAGGCCTCAAATAGACTTTTTTTACCCTACAGCCAATTTTTGCAGAATCTTGTAGAGGGTCACACTGTAAGTTTAAAACTGAGTTTTTGTATTCGTAGACCCCGCCGTTTCTTCACCAGTCCTTCATTAAAGTTGACTTTTTTATTTATTAAATAACTTCTTTCATATTATATTTCCAAAAAAAAAACATCAGCATAAAGTAGTAGAGAAAAATATTTCCTACAACTTTTCTTTTAAATTTTTATCGATATTGTCGATATTTAAAAAGTTATTCAACAAATAAGTTGACCATTTTGGGGTAAGAGTAGTAAGTAGTAGTAGTAAGTAGTGCCTAACTAGAGAAAAATTTCCCAAAAATGTTCAACTTATTTGTTGCATTACTTTTTAAATATTGACAATATCAAAAAAATGTTAAAAGGAAAGTTGTAGGAAATATTTTTCTCTACTACATTGTGCTGATGCTTTTATTTCGGAAATCGAATAGGAAAGAAGTTATTTAATAAATAAAAAAATCAACTTTAATTAAGGGCTGGTGAAGGAACGGCGGGGTCTACGAATACAAAAACTCAGTTTTAAACTTATAGGGTGACCCTCTACAAGATTCTGCAAAAATTGGCTGTAGGGTAAAAAAGTCTATTTCAACAACCTGTTTACTGTACTATAAGCACATTGCACGTTTACTGATAAATTACCGACCGTTTTCCATGAGAATAGGCTGCTGGAATCACTGGATGCTTTGCACAAGCTTAAGAAAACTTTTATCAAAATTGACGAAAGAATCAATAACAAAATCTTATTATTATTATTATTAAATAATTTTATATATTTATAATAAATTAAATAATTTTTACAATATATTAATTAAATATCCTAACTTATTCTTCTTCCAAATTACCAAGCTGCGTTGGCACCATAACCGAAACCAGATCTATAACCAAGTCCTGCTCCATAACCAAGTCCTGCTCCATATCCAAGTCCTGCACCATATCCAAGTCCAGCACTATAACCGAATCCTGCTCTGGCTCCATAAGCTAATCCGGAACCAAGTCCGTATCCGGCTCCATAACCGATTCCAGATCCAATTCCATAACCAGCACCATAAGACAAAGCTGGGGCGGCGGCGTAAGATACAGCTGGAGCGGCGTGGACAGCAGCAACTGGAGCGGCATGGACGGCAGCTACAGGGGCGGCGTGGATGGCAACTGGAGCGGGATGGATAGTTCTAGTGCTTTGGTGAGAGTAAGCTGCAGAGGGGCCGGCATAAGAAATGGTAGGAGCGGCGATGGCGTGGGCAACTGGAGCGGCGTAGGAGATGGCTGGGGCGGCGACGGCGTGAGTTACAGCAGGGGCGGCGTAAGAAATAGCTGGAGCGGCGGCGTAAGTGGCGGCACCTCCCAAGAAACCAGCATTGGCTACGGCCAAAGTGGCGGCGAGTAAGACAAACTGTAAGAAAATAAACGATTTAATTTTGTTTTAGAATAATTAGTATTGTAGTAGGTACCTTGAAGACCATGATTGTTTTTGTGGATAAACAAATTGAATTTGATAAAATTTCGTTCGTGTTCCTGCTTTTTATAGTTTGATAAGAAAGTCGCTGTTTGGGAAACTATCTAAACCCCCTTCACTTTCATTATAAGACCCGTTTGGGCTAATTGTTGTTTTACTTAGGGACTGCTTTTGCCTTTGACCTCTAATAAAACCAAACTAACTGGTAAATATTAAGAAACAACAAAAATTAAGTTAAATTTGAACTTCTGCTATATTTATGCAACAATTTTATAAGTATAAGAATTAAATCGTAAACCTATATAAAGTAATTCATCCAATTAAATGCTTTTTCTGCAACACACCTCCTTTATTTAGTTTATTTAAATTTGAAAAAATTGGGTAATGGCTATCGGAACACTTTTTGAAAAAAAATTATTAAAAATTTTTTTTTCTTATTTTTCAACCACTATAGTTAAGGATCGTATTTTTTAGGAAATCATAAATGGTCCAAAAATTAATTTAAAATATTTCTGACTGTTAATTAAAAAACAACAACATAGGTAGGTACTTTAAAAATTTATTTTTACTTGAATTCCAAGTTTGTAATAAGAGTATTTCATTTACCATCGTGTAGGTACAATAAATACAAAATATAAATTAGAATAATGTTGTAACTATAAGAGAGTAATGTGCTGGCTACATTAGATATCTACATATTTTCTTTAATTCTTCATTTTTAATCTCCATAATTTTTGTTTTCAGAAATTTACTTGAACTGCCTTATTCAAAGATTTTTCAAATGGAATAATTTATAACACAATTTAGACCTATTTTGGGTCCTAGAATCTGTAAATTTTGACCTGTGAGACCCAGATTTGCTTTAAAATGAAAAAATTTAATTTTCTCATATTAAACGTCTAACAGGTAGGTATAACTTTTTTTACATATTTTGACGCTATATTTATTGATTTTGATTATTTTTTTACAAAATTTCAATTTCCTAAAAAGCAAAAAACTGTATCACTCTCCTATAGTACGCCACTGGACAGTAGGTATTCTTTTTCTAATAATAATCAGATTGTAGTTTAACTACCTATTTAAAGATTCAGACAATTTCAGATCTGCATCTTAAACCGTTCTAGATGTATCTACATTTAATATTCTTTCAAGTATAAATTAAACACTCTGTATACTATACAAGTTTCCAACAAATTTCGTTTTCCATATTCACACTTTTATTCAGATTACTGACACTCATTTCAAACGTGTATATCCTCTAATTATGCTTGTTATGAACTGATTTAAAACTGGTCTTAATAATCTAACTTGACATTCAATTATGTTATGAAATTTATGGGTGTTTTATGTATTATAAATATTTTAATATTTGTGTGTTTATATAGAAAAAAAAACATGTTATTTACATAAACTATTAAATTTGTAATATTTTTACTGAGCGCGTTATCTATCAGATATTTTAATTAACTTGCATTAGGTAACCATGTCTTTATTAAGAATTTATTAAGAAAAAAAGGTGGTAAGTAGCTCAGTAGTTGGTAGTAAAAAAAATCTTTTGGATGAGGACATACATTTATTTTTTATATTTTTATTATAAATTATTTATTTAGGTAGGTAGGTACAGTGGGCCCACTGTTAAGTCGCCGATGCTATGCACAGAAAATGACATAAGCAGGAAACTGTTTTACCACTAGTACAATCGGACGAAGAAAAAACATGCAATTTGTATATAGTAACTGCGAAGATTTAAGTTAAAACACATTTTTCTCCAGATTGTATCGGTGTTTTGCGGCGAAACACGCATGTCCTACATAGTGAGGGAGCTGAGGAAAATAACTGCGCACACAATAGAGGATTAACATTTTTTTTAGATTCCTTGTTTCGCATATTATTTGTATAATTTGAGTTGCCCTGAGTCCAAAAACAATTATTGTTCATTATTTTTCTTTTTTTTCAATATTTAACAAGCAATTGAAATTCCTACAAATTTGAAATAGCCGACGACGTGCCGAACACGCCCGAAAAAAAGCCGAGCCTATGTGACGTCATTCCTGTACATCTGTCATCTGATCAGATTTAAATTGTCAATCAAGAAGACTAGAAACTTGTCAATAATACTGACGGATCAATAATCTCTTAAATATATCGGTATCCAAATCGATTATGAATGTAAAAAGTGATAATCATCGTTCGTATCGGTGTTGTTTTGTGCCTAGTTGTCCAAATACATAAAAAAATTCGTCCAAAAAGTTGTTTTTGCGCGTTCCGGAAAAATTAGAATGTCGAAATTTGTGGTTTATACTTGCCTAAAGCAAAGCATCAATAAACCGTCAACAACTACAAATGATTATTGCTGTGAGGATCACTTTAATGTAAGTACAACAATAATTAATAGTACATACTACTTTCAAACCCGCACATAGGGACTTAACATTAGTTTTTAACATTATTGTGACTTCCTGCTCGCCAATTCGGCCTAGAGAAAATATTTTGGTACCAGTGGAATGAGAATCTTGTAGTTGTCGACGGTTCATCGATCCTTCGGGTTCGGGCAAGTATAAACCACAAATTTCGACGTTCGAAAGTTTCCGGAACGTACAAAAACAACTTTTTATTATACTTATCTGAAAACACCTTGTTTTCATCTGTTTTTGCAATGACGTAAAGGTGACGTTTTCAGAACAGCGCACGGAAAACTTTTCCCGATCTATTCTTTTTTCCGTGCACTAAATATGACAGAAACTAAAGCATCGCCGATAATAAACAAGTCGTTGCTATGGAAATGTTAATCGTGTTTGCCTACTATTTTTACGATGTATTATGATTACTTTGAAAATAAAATGTTCTAAAATTACTTCTAATCCTTTTTTGGGTTGTTTTTAGATAAGTATAATAAAAAATATCGTTCATTACACGTCCAGAAATGGATTTTTCGTGCTTGCATGACTTCCCGTGTTCGGCTTCGCCTCCCACGGGAATTTGTCACGCGCGCACGAAAAAATCCTTTTTTCCAGACTGGTAATGAAATATACTATTTTGGACGAATTTTTTTATGTATTTGGACAACTAGGCACAAAGCAACACCGATACGAACGGTGATTATCACTTTTTACATTCATAATCGATTTTGATAACGATATATTAAAGAGATTATTGATCCGTCAGTATTATTATTATTGACAATTTAAATCTGATCAGATGACAGATGTACAGGAATGACGTCACATTTGCTTTGCTTTGTTCGGCATGTCGTCGGCTTTTTCAAATTTGTTCGAATTTCAAACGCGTTTCAAAAATTTTCCAGCGCTCAAAAAATTCGGATAAAAAAAATTTATACATAAAAGTGGGTATGTATTATTGAAAAAAAATATTTTTGAAAAACATGTTAATCCTCTATTGTATCGGCGACTTAGCTCTGGGTCCACTGTACAGGGTATGTCACGACGAGTTGACAGTAGACATAACTCTATTACTAAACACAATTTGCTTCTAAAAATTGGTACACGCCCATTATACAATGTGCTCTATTTAACGAAAATATTGCCACCTTTCTGGTACTTCCGGTTATACCGAAAGTATACACAAACTTTGCTATTTTAAATGGAACACCCTGTATTATTTTGAATTTTTAGATTCTACACTTCATTTTAGACATAAAAGTATTAAGGTTGTATGGTCCTAACATTAACGGTATTATAATTATTTACACTTTTTCATTTTTTTTTACAAAAACATAGATGTAAATAAAAAATCGAATCTTGACAATGACACATTTTTTCCAAAGTTTTTTTCTTACGTTTGAAGTAGGAATATACAAGCAATAAGCTGATATAGTTTTGGAAAACTTGCTTTATACAGGCTGTTAGTGGTTGTCCTTTCATTTTTAAAAAATTTGATCAATGATAACTTTATTTTTTTAAATGGAACACCCTATATATTTCCACATTTTCGAATTCTACACTTAATTCTAGACATAAAAGTATTAAGGTTGGAAAGTCTTAAAATTAACTGTTATATAATTAATTACGTTTTTTCCAATTTTCAAGGTTTTTAAAAATTAACGATCAACCATAAGCACCCTGTAGATATAAAATAAGTTTTTCTAAACCATATTACCATGTTTCTTGTACATTTCTACGTCCACTAAAATTTGTTTTTATTATATTTAATTTAATATTTTTTATTTTTATTTATTTATTTTAATTAAGTAATTATGTTTCTTCCAATTTTTTCATACAAAAAACTTAGAGTCAAACATTTTCATATTTTACTAATGACACGTTCTTTCAAAAAACAAACCAAATTTTAGTGGACGCAGAAATGTACAAGAAACATGGTAATATGGTTTTAAAAAACTTATTTTATACATGGTGCTTGTAATTGACCGTTAATTTTTAAAAAACGTAATTAATTATAATACCGTTAATTTTAAGACCATACAATCTTTATACTTTTATGTTTCGAATTAAGTGTAGAATTCGAAAATCTAGAAATATATAGGGTATTTCATTTAAAAAAATAAAGTTATCATTGATTAAAGTTTTTAAAAATGAACGGACAACCACAAACGTGTGATTGTCAAGATTTGAATTTTTATTTACATCTATGTTTTTATAAAAAAAAAATGAAAAAGTGTAAATAATTATAATACCGTTAATGTTAGGATCATACAACCTTAATACTTTTATGTCTAAAATGAAGTGTAGTATCTAAAAATTCAAAAATATACAGGGTGTTCCATTTAAAATAACAAAGTTTGTGTCTACTTCCGGTATAACCGGAAGTACTAGAAAGGTGGCAATATTTTCATTAAATAGAGCACATTGTATAAAGGGTGTGTACCAATTTTTAAAACCGAATTGTGTTTAGTAATAGAGTTATGTCTACTGTCAACTCGTCGTGACACACCCTGTATGTGTTTCATAGACTGCTGGCAAATTGAAAAGTACCAAGGTAATTTCTAGGTTGAATTAAAGTCAAATATTTTGAAAAGGAGAAAAGATATCAACACGAGGTTTTCAGGATTTAAGAGATAATTTAATTGGGAAAACAATAGTGTGACCGGATTTTTTTACTTTGAAGTACGTTACTATCTCCACGGTATGAAAGAAAGTCGTCTTTTTTTTTCTCAAACTTTATAACTACCAAGATTCCACAAAAAATAGTTATTTTTGTTTTAAGGGTGCAAAATAAGTGCTTTTTTTCAGTTAGTAAAAAAATTGTTTTATACTGTTAAACGTGAAAAATAGTTATTTATTGTATAAGTGCCTTAGGAAGTAGATATATTATCCAAGCAAGAATGTTTTCTCAAATTTTTGGTATCCGGCTTATTTTATAAGATAGGTACCTACCTACCTACTCAATTTTTGCTGAAAACATGAATTTTTTTGGTTTTTTGTCGTTAGGTTGTACTCGTATTGTGTTTTGTGAGAACCAATCTCTGTAGATGACTATGATACCTTATGGATTTAATAAATCACTGCAAAGCGGCAGCTTTCCAGATATATGGAAGGTCTCGTTTGTTATTCCAGTATTCCGTATTGTTTATGTTTAAGTTGTTTAATTTGTATTATTTTAATTGTTACATTTTATTAATTGATTGTACTGTACATGTGTTTTTATGGCCATTTTTGCCTTGTTGGTGTAAATTGTATTTTGTTTTTCTGTTCTTTTTCATTGTAATTGGGAATTTCTCGTTATAAATAAATAAATGGCTTTTTCATAAAAAGAACATTTTCTGTACTTTCATTTAATGGTAACCAGTGGCTTATCAAAAATCGGTATACGTTCGTTGATTGGTAAATTTTTTTAATTCAATTTTTGAGTCTATTTTCTTAATGGAATAAAATTCAATTTAGTTAGTTTATGTTCACCATTGCTTTAAGTGACATATCCTCGAAACGGGCTTTTCACTTTTAAAAAAATTGCTCATATCCGTGTATACCGGATGGTCAGGAAATCGTTATACAGCTCTCACCATTATTTTGTTACATTTAACTGTATTAATTTGAAATTTGGCATAGTTTGATGTTTGATTGTTGGAAGGAATAATCATTTTGACGTTTAAAACAATCTAATGACACTTCCGGTTTCACCGGAAGGGTGTAACGTAGTAAAGTGCCTTTACACTATCTGATTTTTCATTCGATTTTCCATTTGATTTTTCGTTACTTAGGATATTGATTGTTGACAACAATGAATATCCCAGGTTACGAAAAATCTTATGGAAAATCGAATGAAAAATCAGATAGTGTAAACTGTAAAGACACTTGTACTTTAAAGTAAACAAATCGAGTCACACTATTGTTTTCCCAATTAAATTATCTCTTGAATCCTGAAAAGCGCATGTTCATATCTTCTCTCCTGTTCAAAATATCTGACTTTAAATGCAACCTAAAACGATGTACCTACAGCCAGTTGGGAAGAATACTTTCAGTAAACTGCCACAAAAGATTGCAGAATTTTTGGGTTTACCGGAGACTTCCTTATACACAGGACACTGCTTCAGACGTACAAGTGCTTCCTCTTTGGCCGATGCGGGTGCTGAAATGGACATATTAAAGCGCCACGGCGGTTGGAAATCTTCTTCAGTCGCTGAGGGTTATGTTGAAAATTCTATAAATAATAAAAAAGAAATTTCTGAAAAGATTTTTGGACATGGCCACGGTAATCCTTCTACTTCTGTTTCTACTGCCCAGGATAGTTCCTCACACTCTTCCTTCATTACTGAAGACCATGATGAAAATTCTTCTGTCACACCTGCAGATTCAAGGTTTTCGGGGAGTTGTTCCAATCGTATTTTAAGTATTGTTAATTGCAATTCTGTTAATGTTAATGTACAGGGTGATTCTTTTATCTGGGGAAATGCGTTTTTCTCGTAAACGGCTGAAGGGAATTAAATTTTGAAAAAAGTGTTATATACCTACTGGCTGTCACTCAAAATTAGGATAGAAATATAGACTTTAATATGCAGGGCGCTAGGCGTCGCGACGCTTCAAAAAAATTTTTCCAGGAAAGGTCTTTTAATTTTGAGTTTTTTTTCTAAAAATCAATTTTTTTATTCTTATTTTTTAAAAAATTATGATCCATTTTAAATTATTTCGGTTCTAACTAAATTTTGAAATATTTTTAACAGTAGGCCGAGTTTTCCCTCAAATACTAAAGTAAATCTTAGAAAAAACAAAACCTGTTATTTGTCAACATATTACGACAACAAAAAACTTATTAATACCTAAATTAAACAAAAAATTTAATGAAAAAGTTGATTATTTTAAGAATTGTCAATATGAGTACCATGGTTATCTAAACATAAATTATAACGTTTTCTTATTTCATTATATGTGACTTTTCCTACAACATTAGCATTAATTTCAGTACAGGCATCGACAATCTTTTGCTTTAAATGATCTATATTATTAGACCTTGTTTTGTAAACTTTATTTTTAAGAGTTCCTCACAAGAGAAAATCGAGAGGTGTTAAGTCTGGGGACCTAGGAGGAAATTCTACTGGCCCGTAAGTTCCCATCCACATGTCTTCATATTCTATATTTAAATAATTCCGCACAATAGCGGCATTATGATAAGGAGCCCCATCTAGTTGAAGCCACAAATGTCTTCTAATCTGAAGAGGCACTTTTTTTTTGTTTAATTTAGGTATTAATAAGTTTTTTGTTGTAATATGTTGACAAATAACAGACTTTGTTTTTTCTAAGCCTACTTTATTTTATATAATAAGATTTACTTTAGTATTTGAGGGAAAACTCGGCCTACTGTTAAAAATATTTCAAAATTTAGTTAGAACAGAAATAATTTAAATTGGATCATAACTTTTTAAAAAATAAGAATAAAAAAAATTTGTTTTTAGAAAAAATACTCAAAAATAAAAGACCTTTCCAATGATATCATAAACGTGGTATGTTCCTGGAAAAAAATTTTTTGAAGCGTCGCAACGCCTAGCCTCATGCATATTAAAGTCTATATTTCTATTCTAATTTTGAGTAACAGCCAGTAGGTATATAACTCTTTTTTCAAAATTTAATTCCCTTCAGTCGTTTACGAGAAAAACGCATTTCCCCAGATAAAAAAATCACCCTGTACATTTCCCATTAAAATAAAAAATTTAAATTTTTAGTAAACATTTCTTAAATTTTAATTCCAAGGGATTAAAAATGTAAATTTAATCCCTTGGGATTAAATTGGTCACTTCAGTCCCTGTAAAGAGGGATTAAATTAGCACATTTAATCCCGGAAGTGCAAAAACAATTTAACATTGAAAAGTTTAATGAGTTGCACTTTGCAGTAGATCTTAATATAATATAATATAATAATACAGGGTGATCAGTAATTGGCGCACTCCGAATACAGGGCGTTATAGAGCACATTAAAGCGGATAATCTACAAAGAAAAATTAAATCTGATGGTTAGTTTCCGAGTTATAGAGTTTCCCTCATCCAAGTTACAAGCTAATTATTTTCATAACCAAGACAGCTTCAGCTAGGGGTCAAAAGGTAGGAAATAAAAGCGGGATGAGACGACGCAGTGTTTTCTGAAGGTTTTTTGGTCGCTGAATCCGAATCCGTGTGTCGTTTTTCAATAAAGTGGTGCAAACAAAAGTTATTAACAATTTATTGTTTAAAACGCAGTAACTCGAAAAGTATAGATTTTAACGAGCATTTTACCAAAAAAAGTTTCAAACAAAAGTTGTTCAAAATAAAAAGACTCTCCGAAAAGGTCATATGATATTTTGTCATAAAGTCGCACGGACAAAAGTTATTAACAATTTATTGTTTAAATGTTTAAAACGCAATAACTCGAAAAGTATACCTTTTACCAAAAAATGTTTCAAACAAAAGTTGTGCAAAGTAAAAAGACTCTCCGAAAAGGTCATATGGTATTTTGTCATAAAGTCGCTCGAAGAAATGTTATTAACAATTTATTGTTTAAAACAGAACAAACCAAAAAGCATACATTTTAGGAGAGACTTTTTATTTTGCACAACTTTTGTTTGAAACTTTTTTTGGTAAAATGTACACTTTTCGAGTTATTGCATTTTAAACAATAAATTTTGTTCGAGCAACTTTATGACAAAATAGCATATGACCTTTTCGGAGAATCTTTTTATTTTGAACAACTTTCGTTTGAAATTTTTTTTTGATAAAATTTATACTTTTCGTTTTCGAGTTAATTTAAACATTTAAACAATCAATTGTTAATAACTTTTGTTCATGCGACTTTATGACAAAATACCATATGAACTTTTCGGAGAGTCTTTTTATTTTGAACAACTTTTGTTTGAAACTTTTTTTGGTAAAATGCTCGGTAAAATCTATACTTTTCGAGTTATTGCGTTTTAAACAATAAATTGTTAATAACTTTTGTTTGCACCACTTTATTGAAAAACGACGCACGGATTCGGATTCAGCGACCAAAAAACCTTCAGAAAACACTGCGTCGTCTCATCCCGCTTTTACTTCCTACCTTTTAACCCCTAGCTGAAGGACTATGAGTGAATAATTCATGCTACTATAATTTCTGGATAAAATGCAATATGATTTGTTCAATTTTTTTCACAAAACCTCTAATACAAAGAAATTGAAAATGTTAAAATTTAATAAAATACCTAAATTTGAGAGAATTTTGAAGTTTGGCAATCTCTCAAGCTCCCCTTGGGATAAACTAAAGTACCTTCTATTGCCATGAAAATATTAATATTGAATTTCAATTGAGGTTTTCAATAAAACAACGTTCTCTGTCCGTCCTGACGTCACAAGACACCCTAATGACCGTTGCCATTGCGCATATCAGCTATCTCTCAAAATTGAAAACCTTAATTGTTGTTTCTGATTTTTAATAAAATTGTCAGTACTAAATTAGTTTGACAAGTTCTCGCATCATAAAATATTGAACGTTTCCCTTTCATTTTTTCGTCGAACCTATTCAGATGTTCAATGCAGTGTTGCCATATTGTCATATCTTTGTAAAGAAAGAACTTACAGCACTCCGGTAAAAAAATTCGTCATTCTTAAAACGTAAAGTTTATCACAGTATGCTCCGAGTGCGGCAATTACTGATCACCCTGTATAACCACCATAGAAATTCTATTACTTAATTTTAACTACTCCTATTCTGTATGAAGATGGCATTAGTTGATGTTTTTTGAAGATTGCAACAGATAAGAAATTTGCTATGAAGTACTAGTGTTTTAATTGGCTTGTTAATACAAAATCCTGTTATCCTTTCATTTTCCATTTATTTTACCGACCCAAAAATTGGGACAGCCGTAACAAAATAATTTAACAGTGTAAACTGGTCTTGGTAATAGTAGAAATCTGTGTGTGCTACACGCTTAGTTCTAACTTTATTTACTAGGTGCCAGCATTGTTGTGGTTTCACTTTTCCAGTGTAAAAATTTTGTTCCTGTTCTATTTTTCTATGGTTATTTGGTTAAATGCTTGATGTCTGAAACTAACCTATAATAATTCCGTCTTAAAACGTAACAACAACAATAACAATGGTAAGTGTTGATATTCTTCGTTAAACTGTTTTTAATAATTCTAATGTTTTGTAATTGTTTAGGCGAGAAATGCTGAAAAAGCCATGTAAGTAATCTATAACAAATCTCAAAAATATCTCCTGCAAATACACGTTTATTCCAGGACAACTTTGGCGCGTTGGCGAGCCGCCCAATTAGGTGAAAATGAAAAACAGAAAAAACGCCGGCCCTACCTAGCATCAGACTGTAAAAGTTTGTATGCATGTGAAAAATGGCGAATGCAAATTATACGTGAAATTGCAAAAAAAGTGGCACAAATTCAAAACGCTGGTTTGGGTGAGTTTCGCATTCGCGATCTGAACGATGAAATCAACAAATTACTGCGAGAAAAACGACATTGGGAAGATCAGATTAAGGAATTGGGTGGGCCGGATTATCAACGCGTAGGGCCGAGGATGCTGGATCATGAAGGCAAAGAGGTACCCGGTAACAGAGGGTATAAATATTTTGGAGCCGCCAAGGAATTGCCAGGTAAATATTATTAGGACTAAACCAAAAACTAACAGAAATTATTAAACACAAATATTAACAAAGGGAGCATAGGTATATCGAACAAAAATAATTTATTGCGAGCTTTAAGTAATTTGACCTTGAAAAATTTAAGTAGGTATTCCTCTAATGGTAATTAGGTAGGTACCTAATAAATATAAAAAATGGAAAAATTTTAATAGGTATAAATCCAGTATAAACAAAGTTATAAAATGTTTAAACCGTACATTTTTTCTTTTTTTACTCCGCTGTACTAACAACTTGACAAACTATAAAACATAAAAGTTCATGTGAGGGAATATTATGTAAATTTTTACCTTCAGTACGCTCAAGAGTTTTTTGGAATTACGACAAAATCGCTGAAAGGAAAAATACGATTGTTTGACAAACTGATAGATTTAATAATTATATTTCTCTTTCCTTACAATAAATAATACTAAACTGAATCTAAGACTTAACACAAAACAATCCTGATTTCCTCTACACTAAATGAATTATTATGTACAGATTTAAGAGAGCATTGGATGGAATAAGTTTATTATTATACATAGGATGCCAGTATGATTTAATATTATTCTATACAGATCGTTTAGAAAATTTATAAATAAAAATAAAAAACTTTTTAGTAGTATCAACACAAATGGTATAGCCCAGTGAATTTAGAAATTTTCCACCGATTAATTCAGGACAACATTTTTTTACCGCAATTTTGTGTACCCAGCCCTGGCGATGTGGAAAGTACAGTTTTACAACTAATAAAGTAATTGCTTTCTCCGCCATCTTGAATTTAATGTTTTTTGTCGATTATCTCGGTTATTTTGCATTTCTCGATGAAAAAGGTTATTACCAAAGTTGTAGAGCATTAAATTCTCTACAAATACATGCTAATGAAAATAGCAAAAAAACTGTTAATGTAAATAATACGCTTTAAACGCGCGAGAAGGGCTGGGAAGCAGTTTTTACTTTCTTATACGAAGTATAAGGAAGTATAGTAATCGTGATTTTTTTCGACTTCGAGATTTTGATGGATTTACACGTTTTGAGGGCCCCTGAATCCATTCTGACCATTTTCGCCATGATGTCTGTCTGTGTGTGTGTGTGTCTGTCTGTCTGTATGTATCCACCATAACTCAAAAACGACTTATCGGATTTGATTCAAATTTCATATTTAAGAGTTTAAACAAATTTGTGGGTGCCACATTCAATGTTTTTCATCTAGCACAAAAACAAGTGACAGTTACCTGAAGACATTTTTAGGTTTTTTAGGAATATCTTGAAAAATAAACAATTTATGAGATTTTTTTATTCTTTAACATTGAGTTAGAATTGAATTTTGAACAAATTTTGTTTGAACTTTTTTTTGAAATTCTGTCAAAAAAATTTAAAAAAAAATAAAACATTGGTTTTTGTCGTAAAATTCGGTTATAATGAGTGGGACAAGGATAGATTTATGCGTATTGCAATAAGTGCGAGAGAGACTTCCGAAATTTATTTGAATATTGCTGGAAAAAAATTGAAACACGATTTTTACAAGAAATTTAACTTAATTTTTTAGGAAAAGTAATTGTGGTACTATCCGTATAAGAAAGTCATGTGTTGGGCACATCAGATATTTTACTTTTATCGCTATGCTTGTCAGAAATAAGTCATATGTTTAAATGGAAAAGTTGTTAAGGATTTAATTTCCTACAACTTTTGTATAAACAAGTTGTCCGAAGGACTGCTTACCAGCCCATCTTCATTATTTACATAAAAAAATTTTTTTTGCTATCTTCATTAGCATAAATTTGTAGAAAATTTAATTATTCTACAACTTTGGTAATAGTCTTTTTAATCGTGAAATGCAAAATAACCGAGCTCATCCGCAAAAAACATAAAAATAAAAAAATTCAAGATGGCGGAGAAAGCAATTACTTTATTAGTGGTAAAACTGTACCTTCCACATCTCCAGGGTAGGGGAAACAAAACTGTATTAACATTTTTTTGTCCTGTATTAATCGGATTCTTCGGTCCAATTTAACGTAGATTCACTGGGCTAGTCCTGAAGAAATTCTAAAAAATGTTAGGAATATCTTGAAAAAGAAGCAGTATACCTAATTTTTTAAGCTTCGACATTGACTTAGAATTAAATATTCTTTAAAAAAAGAAATTCCTCAAATAACGAACAGGGTTATCTTGTTAATGGTTAAGTTTAGGTATAGACACTCTTAGGTCCGGTATTTCAGTGTCAGTTTAAACCAAATTTGGGTAAACTTCGTTTAGAATATACAAATTTAAAATGATAAAATTCACATTCTAATTGAACTTTACCCAAATTTGGTTTAAATTGACACTGAAATACCGGACCTTATATCATTCGAATGGAAATTAAACTTTAAGCATCGGATAAGCTAAAAACTATAGGTGTGCCATTTAAATATTTTTGAGAAAACGATTATTTATAGCCCAGAATTTTTATACTAAATAATTAAACCCCATACACAAAGCCTCTAAATTATTTAACTAAAGAATAAAGTAATGATTCATTAGATTATATGCAAAATTTCAAAAGAAATATTTATTCAGTATGAGTTATAAATTAATTTTCGAATGAAAAATTGTGAAAAATTTTGATATTTTGTGGAACAAACTTTAATACGGTATTTTGCTTTAGATTGCAATGAAAATAATTAGCTATAACAGTCGACTTGATAACATCAAAATATTAAAACTATCGGTATTTTTGGCGCCAAAACCTCATTGCTTTTCATTCTGAAATAAAAGATCCGAGCAATCAAAGCATTGACTGACATTTCGACACTGGCTTATGACATCACGCAACATAGCGCGTTTTTCGGGGTGTTTGAAAAGTACCTTTTCAATTTAAAATTTTGGGGTCGGGATAAACTTTTGGAGTATAAAAAAAATTCTACAATGACCAATTTTGTCTAACTTTAGTTTCTGTCTTTAAAATTGTCATTTAGATTAAAGTGTGATTATAAAAAAAATAGGTTTTTGCCATTTTTTATTATCACACTTTAGGATCAACTATACAAAAAGCTAAAACCAATAGATCTTTTTATTTATTAATGCGTTCCGCCATTTTTTGCGGACAATTTCTATGGGAGAAAGAGAGCAAGAGTGATCGGTTAAACGTGTCACACTTGAATAAATGTCCGCAAAAAAGTAGGGATTGCGCTTGCGCGTAATAAATAAAAAGGTCTATGGAACATGAAATAAACAATGAAAACTAAAATGATTAGATTATTATTTAAAAAGTGTAACATTACATCAGAAATAGAAAATAATAGCTTTATAGAGGGTGATCAGTGATTGCCACACTCGGAGTATACTGTGAGAAACTTTACCTTTTAAGAATGACGAATTTTTTTTACCGAAGTGCTGTAAGTTCTTTCTTTACAAAGATATGACAATATGGCAACACTGCATTGAACATGTGAATAAGTTCAGATTAGATAAATTATGGTCTTTGAAAAAGAATAACAAGTGAAAACTAGAAAATATGTTTATTGTTCAATCAAAATAAAAATAGATAAATAATAGCGGTAAACTCATAGTAGGTGCTCAAAATGAGTTCCTTCCATTTCAATACACACACTTGCTCGACATACTAAATTTGCCTGCACATTTACCAGCATGCTACCATCAATAGTGGCCACTGTATTGTGGATTTACACCACTTTCGAAGTACATATTAAATTAAAATTTAATAAAATTAAAAAGTACATTCAACTAACGAATTGCATAAACTCTTGTGGCAGCTGCAGCTTGTCCATTTCTACCCCAAGGCACATGAGCCTATCAAAGTATTCGTTAAACTGGTATTCCATGCTTATCAAAATTTTTGGAAGAATAGAAAATTTTCACTGACAATGAACAATTATTATTATTAATAAGGAGCTAAAACTGTGATTATCACTTCTTTGATCATTAATTTCTTTAAAAAAGAAACATTTATCTCCGGTTGCACCAAGCTCTGCTAAACTAACAGCTTGATTAATATCTAGCAGCGGCATGTTATTGGCTGAATGAATCTTATTTGCTGCGTAGCTTACCAACAAATTTAAAAGGCCCAATAAGCTGCCGCTGCTAAATTTTAAACACGCAATTAGTTAATTGAGCATTTAGCAGAGTTTGGTGATGCAACCGGACATTAACAATATCTTATAATGTGAAAACTTAGAAATGTCAAATTGATTTAGTAATGTCAAACTAATGTCCGGTTGCACCAAGCTCTGCTAAACTAACAGCGTGGTAAATATTTTGCAGCGGCATGTTATTGGCTAAATTGGCAAATTTAAAAGACCCAGTAAGCTGCCGCTGCTAAATTTTAAACGCGCAATTAGTTAATTGAGCATTTAGCAGAGCTTGGTGCGACCGGGCATAAGTATGTGTTTAGTACTGTCAAATTTATTAAAAAACAAAAACAATCGAAATTCAACATTAGATAATATTTTCATGGCATTTTTATTTATCCTAAGGTGAGTTTGGGCGGTTGCCAAACTTCCAATTTCACTCAAATTTAGGTATATTATTATTTTTAACATTTTCAATTTCTTTGCATTAGAGATTTTGTGAAAAAAAATTAAACAAATCATATTGCATTTTTTCCAGATATTATAGTAGCATGAATTATTCATTTATTTTTGTCTTGGTTATTAAAGTAATTAACTTGTAACTTGGATGAGGGAAACTATAACTCGAAAACTAACCATCAGATATAATTTTTCTTTGCAGATTATCCTTAGTTTTAATGTGCTCTATAACGCCCTGTATTCGGAGTGCGCCAATTACTGATCACCCTGTATACACATTAGGTGACGAAATGAAGGAATTTTTTTAGAATTAAATTACGATAATCTTATGTCCATAGAATAAAATAAATAAAAACAAATACTGGCACCCTGTATAAGGGAACGAAATGGTAACATGTACATCACAATTAGTTGATTTGTCGGCCCTTTTTATACACCTCCTCCCCATTCTTTTACTTGCAGGTGTTCGAGAATTATTTGAGCAAGAGCCACCACCACCGCCTCGGAAAACCAGAGCGGAACTCATGAAAGACATCGATGCTGATTATTATGGATACATGGACGACGATGATGGTATTCTAATACCCTTGGAGATGCGGGCTGAAAAAACAGGTAAATAAGAATCGATTCAATATTCGTAACTATTCCTATACTAAGATTCTTCATAACGAAGTGGCTGGCTAATCGAAAATACTCTTCTTAAGTTTAATTTTATTTTCAGAATTAAACAGTGAATTTAAAAAATATGTATTTAATAAAAGCGCGGGCGTACGTATTTTTTTTATGGACAGGGTGATGTCTGACCCGCTATAAATTGAACTGTAACTAACCTACACTCGTCAACAGTTAATTTTTTAGATAATTTTATTTGCTAAAAGTTATTTTTTTCCGAACAAATGCAAACGCGCTTTAAAATAAACACAAACTCACCCCTTTTACAACATGGCGGCTATTCAGCTCACCTTGTATGAGCGCCCGACTTTACTATTTGTTTCTTTAAATCTTTTCTAAACGACTAAATCTATTCTAACTTTTGACAATCTTTTTAGCCGTCCAAAAGCTCATATCTGATTGGAAAGACAAGCGCGATCGTGGCTTGAAAGCTACATCAGATGACGAACAGGAGGAAAATATTTACGCTGTCGAAGAGGTATGTGACTTTAAACTACTTTTCGCAATTTATTATCAATACATAAATTTTACACTTCCAGTCGGATGACGAGACTGAAATGGAAGTGGTGGATGGTAGCCAGCAGAGATTCGTTGCACATGTGCCGGTGCCAACACAACAAGAAGTTGAACAAGCCTTGCTAAGGCGAAGGAAACAGGAATTGATGGAGAAGTATGGGGTGCAAGAGGAGAATCAATCGTTGTAATATATTTCATTCATTCCGTTTGTTTACTTACCTAAAGAATAAAGTTGAAAATTATGGTAGAGTCGTGTCTTGTTTTAAAATGCCTTTACAGATCAGTGTAAATTCTAGGACACACTCGCACAGCTTACGCTTATTGGCTTTTTCTCTGAAATCAAAAAATATTTCGTTTACTACTACCACTATGTATCAACAAAAGTTCATGGTGGTTTTAAAACAAATGAAAACCACTCATAGTAAAACTTAAAACTCTTACCTTAGCACTAATTTAATAAAGGCCTCCTTCTGTTGGCGCGTAATCCGCGTTGAAGGAAACCCCTCCTGGGCCAATAACGTATTCAACCACCTACTTAAATTATCACAGTATTTCTTATTTAGTGCTAGTAAAATATCACTAAAAACATCCATTGACGTCCGCGGTGCTGTACTACCCAAATTCACTAGTATCCTCAACACCAAACTCTCACCATACGTCTGCACAACATTCACCTGCGCCGTTTCCCTACTTTGAGATATAAAATGAACCAGAAAACTGGCGCAAGCCTTCAAAGCTTGTAGTTCGGGAAGCGACAAACACAGAATGGCTAGAATAATTCAACATCAGGTATGATTATTGGGTTTATGTTAAGGACTCACCACATTGGAAGAGTGCTTCAGTGTCGATTTTACTCGAAAACATCAGCTGTGGTACCTTTTTTGAGAACTGAGCACATGTTGTGAAGAAGCTTTCTAGTACATCAGCCTTTTCCGATAGCTGATTGGTGGAGTTTAATTGGGCGCACATTTGCAAGGTGATGTTGACTATTTCGCATACTAATTGCTGGTTTATGGCGGTAAATTCCTCGTCTTTTCCAAATAATATGACTACCTAAAAGTGCAGAAATGGCGTTAAATAAGTTAAATAATAACAGAACTACAACTGAATACAGGGTGTCCCTCGTTTATATAAAATAAGAGTACTATGAGCCTGCCTTATTACAAAGTAATTTGTGATATATTTTTATTGAAAAAATTGAAGTAGGGGCTCGATTGGATACAAAAACTTATAATGACTAATAAGGCAGGATTGCATCCCCAAATATCAAATTTGAACTCGAAATATTTTTTTGTCGTTATATTCAATACCCTGTATAACTCCCAAATCAACTTTAATAATAAGAGTGGAGAACAGAAAAAAGTTGATTTAGAATTGTGAACTCAAAATTATTGGGACAGATAAAATTTTAGACTTTATATCCTCAAAACTGTCATAAAATATAAAAAAGTTTTTTAAAATACATATCTATTTTTCTCTCGCATTTAGTAATAAGCGAAACTCCAATTACATCCTATAAATAAATATACAGGGTGTTCGCGCGAAGTGGCTCACTATTGCTAACCTCGTTATTATTGGAGCTACAAAGTCGGTTAAATTAACAAACTAGTAGCATTTTTTCTGCTGATTAGAATGGTGAAAACAGAAAAAGAATTGACCATTTGGTTTTTTAATATTCACAAAAATAACATTTTTTTAAATGGATACATTTTTACAAAAATCGATAGTAAATTAAATTCTCTACAAAAAATGTCCTTATTTTTTTTGATAATTATTTAAAATAAGCGAATTACTTTGAAAAAAGTTTGCAATCCTTTACAATCAAGCAACCATAATAAAGTAAGTTTAAAAAAAATTACGGAAATATTGAAAATTGGCAAAATTATATTTCATGGCTACTTGATATTAAAACTTTGCAAATTTTTTTCAAAATAACTTGCTTATTTTAAATAACTATCAAAAAAAGATAAGGACATTTTTTGTACAGAATATAACTTATCATCGATTTTTCCAAAAATGTTCCTTTTAAAATTTTTATTATTTTTGTGAATATCTCGAAAACCAGATGGTAATTGTTTTTCTGTTTTCACCATTGTAATCAGTGGAAAAAATGCTACTAGTTTGCTAATTTAACCGTAGCTCCAATAATAACGAAGTCAGCAATAGTGAGCCATTTCGCGCTAACACCCTGTATAGTACTTACAGTTTTAGCAACGATTAAAATATTTGATTGGGGATAGGCTCCATACACAGTGACGACAAACTCTAAAATATCATGAATCAAAGTCTTGGAATCTTCTTTAAGGGTACATATGGCATATTTGAACAGCACCCCCAAGTCCTGAAACATAATACACATTTTATTCAGTTACGTCAACAGCAAAAATATTTTGTCTAACGAATAAATGGAGTAAAAGTCGCTGCCTCAAATGAGAACTAAATTTTACCACATCTATTAGTTAAACCAAATACGCATCTAGTTAACTCACATCCATAACATCGACATTACGACAATATTTTTCCCCCAACGTCCTATAAAGCGGCATTGTATTCTTCATAACAATCAGTATGGGTTGTTGAATGACTTCGGTAGTTTCCACGTGCAAAGAATTGAATAGAGCCGACAAAATTTTCAGTCTTGTTAATATGGAATTAGTAACACTTGGACACTAAAAATCACATAGTAATTCTATGGCAATTATTGTGGATTATAACGTAGACTTACCGGTTCGGCATTCACGAGTTTTTGTAACTCGTCGAAAGACGGCGCTAAAATCACATTTAGATAATCCATAATTCTATTTACAGGTAATATGCTCAACACGTTGCCCACACTGTACATGACTCTCCGGCATTCGGCTAATTTTAACGAACCTCCTTGTAGCGCCACCTAAAACAGGCCCAGGCTAAATTAATTAGTCAATTTTATATTATTTATATTAATATTCTTATTCATATTAAACAACAGTAGATACAAGTTAAAGCAAACTGGAAGATTTTCTGAATCAAGAATCTTATAAAGATATCGCAAAAACACCTGAATGTTAAATTAGTATACATACTTGAGATGCTACTAATACATGATCAGCATATGGTAGTAAAAACTTTTGACAACTTTGAGTAAGGTCCTTGAGAGCCATAGTAGCACTAGTTGACACTTCAGCATTTCCGAGAGCTGAGATTACTAAAGGAAATACATTGGCTAACATATCGGGATGTTCCGTAAACCACTCGGAATATGAACCTGAAAATAGATAAGATAAAAACAACAAAAAACACAAAATTAAACTGAAAATATCTGATGTGCCCAACACATGACTTTCTTATACGGATAGTATCACAATAATTACTTTTCCTAAAGAAATTAAGTTAAATTTCTTTTTAAAAATTTTGGGGGTTTCCAGCAATTTTGAAACAGTCTCTGTCGCACTTATTGCAATACGCATAAATCTGTCCTTGTCCCACTCATTATAACCGAATTTTACGACAAAAATGTGTTTTATTTTAGATTTTTGACCTATTACTCACTTAAAAAAGTCTCCCGATATCTATGAAATTACATTTATTTATTCATTATTATTGTTTTCGGTACCATAGAAACCAGTAAAATAAAAAAAAACTAATGGTCCGTTCCTTCTGGGATTCGAACACGGGACCTTCCGTTTGGCAGCCATATAATGAAACACATGGTCTACCTCGACCATCAAATTCAACTATCAACGCGCGCTATGAGAAATATAAAGTGTTTTAAGTATATCTCGTTTTTTTGAAATTTTTTTGACGGAATTTCAAAAAAAAGTTCAAACAAAATTTGTTCAAAATTCAATTCTAAATCAATGTTAAAGAATAAAAAAATCTCATAAATTGTTTATTTTTCAAGATATTCCTAAAAAACCTAAAAATGTCTTCAGGTAACTGTCACTTGTTTTGGTGCTCGATGAAAAACATTGAATGTGGCACCCACAAATTTGTTCAAACTCTTAAATATGAAATTTGAATCAAATCCGATAAGTCGTTTTTGAGTTATGGTGGATACAGACAGACAGACATCATGGCGAAAATGGTCAAAATGGATTCAGGGGCCCTCAAAACGTGTAAATCCATCAAAATCTCGAAGTCGAAAAAAATCACGATAACAATACTTCCTTATACTTCGTATAAGAAAGTAAAAATTACACACTTTCCTTGTAAAAATGCAAATTACGTTAAAATCCGACCAGTGGTTCTAAAACTGTGATATTAGAACTAACTCACCAATAGTCTCCAATGCAGTGGACAGCACCTTTTTATGCAACTCATTAAACGGAATACTCTTCAACGTCATCATTAACTTTGGCAGATACAAATTCTCATTTTCAATTTCCATGCTCTCAGCAACCGTTCCATAAGCATGTAAACACGTCTCCACTTCATTCCACTGTATAGCCTGCACTACACCACCCCCATTACCCCCACCACCATTCTTATTCAACGCCTCCGACAATTTACAACTCAATATATCCAACATTTCCAGATTTAAAACATTATAACAACACACAAACGTATCGGCTATGTCCTGCCGGTAACATCGAAACACTTCTTTATCGTCCAACGACCAACTGTTGTCGTTACTGAAATCGGGATGCATGGATTTCTTCAGCAGAATGCACACCAGGTCGCGGTAGTAGGGTTTTATCATTAGAAGTAGTTGGGCGCAGTCGGCTGTGTCCAAAGCCAGAATGTCCTCTTGGAGGGTGTACCAAAAACCGAATGTTAGCAAACTGCTGGTTTCATCCACTGGATATTGACCGGGCAAGTTGGTGCACTTCAAAATTGTGTTGAACATATCGATGCTGATGCGTTGCAGGTCGGAGTTTTCCATCTTAAGATTATCGATGAATACGTTTGAGTGCGTTTCGGCGGTTGTTATAATTACACTGAATAAACCCGCTACTACGTCCTGAAACATTAAAGACAATTGGAGTTTTTGTCTGTTGTATCTTTCTCAACATTCATTACCAATAATTTTAATTTATTTTAATACAGGGGGTGCTTAAACATTTTATTCGGCTTCAAATAGGAAATAAAAAAAAGTAGGAGTATTAAACATCTATTCTAAATTTTTTTGGCACTCCATTTCTTATTTCTAACCCATTTTATACAGGGTGTTCGCGCGAAGAGGCTCACTATTGCTAACTTTGTTATTATTGGAGCTATAAAAGGGTCTATGCTCTAAGTAAAATGTTAAATTTTAACACCTGTTTATTTTTTTGTCTCTTTTTAACCTATTAAATTCTATAATAACCTGTCTTTGTTTTCCTGTTTAGCAGACTTTAAAATTTAACATTTTACATCCTTACGTCGGTTAAATTATCAAACTAGTAGCATTTTTTCCGCTGATTACAATGGTGAATACAGAAAAACAATTGACCATATGGTTTTCGGGATATTTACAAAAATAACATTTTTTTAAATGGAACACCTTGTATATTTTTGCAAACATAGATGAAAAATTAAATTCTGTACAAAAAATGTCATTATCTTTTTTTGATAATATGTAATTTAAAATAGCCGAGTTATTTTGAAAAACAGTTTGCAAAGTTTCAATATCAGGTAGCCATGAAATATAATTTTGCCAATTATTTTCAATATTTGCGTAATTCTTTCAAGTTATTTCAACTTGCTTAAATTCAAAATTATGATTGTTTGATTTTAATACTTTAGTTTTAATAAATTACTATTCCGTTTTATGGCTACTTGATTTTAAAGAATTGCAAACTATTTTTCATAATAAATCGCTTATTTTAAATTAATTATCAAAAAAAGATAAAGACATTTTTTGTTTTTTTTATATTTATCCATTCAAAAAAATGTTATTTTTGTGAATATCTCGTAAACCAAATTGTGTTTCTGTTTTCACCTTTGCAATCAGCTAAAAAAAAATATTACTATTTTGCTAATTTAACTGACTTTGTAGCTCCAATAATAACGAAGTTAGCAATAGTAAGCCACTTCACGTATAATGAAAAATTTGCGGTACTAACCTTATTAATTTCCTCCGTATTACTTATTTCAGCGTCTAAAATTTTGTCGAATTTGTACAACATATTGGCACCATATTTTAAAACAAGCATTTTGAATTTCATTGTTTGTGGATGTTGGAGGATCGACGTTAGCGCACTCACAACAATCTCAACTAGTTCAATTTCCTCGTTGGACATTCCTTCCGGATCCAATTTGTTCCTAAAAATCAAGAAAATAGTACAGTCCAAATCATTTAAGACCGATGTGACGTCACGGAATCAAATCACTCTTGGTGGATAATGACGTAAACAGTTCGACTACTGTAGTCAAAAGGACGTCTAATGTTTACATGACGTCGGATTGTTCTTAGAAGAATTGGATTGTACATTTTTTGTTTATACTCACCAATAAACGAAACAAGTCAAATCGATTAAAAGATTAATTGTATTAGAACATTGGTCAATATTTAAACCACCGATTTGAATCCAAGCAGAAGCACATCTTGCAGCGTTTAGATACGTGGTTAAACTTGACATGTCAAAACTGAAAAGTATAAATAAAATTATCGTTGTGATTAAATAATTATTTGTGCACTTATACAGGGTGTTTCAAAAATACGGCGAAAAATTTCAGGGGATAATTCCTGAGATTATTCTAAGAATAAAAGTTTATATGAACATGGGTCCGAAAATGCTTACCCGCTGAGTTATAGAGCCTTAAATTTGGGACCCTGAAGAAGGTTTTTTTTTATTATCTCCGAAACTGTTCAGGGTAAAGTGGTGAAATTCACCACATCCACTAACGTTTTTATGCTTAATAAGATAGAGTGTAAATAATTTTGAAATTTCCGCCAGAGGTGGGTCAAACCCGGAGGGTGGGGGGTAAAAATGACCCCCCTTTTTTGTACGCATTTTTTTTTTAAATTTCGATGTGAAATTGCGATATGTTAAAGCTTTCTACGAAAAAAAGGTAATCTTGTTCAACTTCGATAAGATGCACCGTTTTCGAGATATTTGGGTTTAATAGTTTTGAGACCGCCCCAAAATCAAACTCACGACAAAAAAAAACCTTTGCAAAACGTATATACCTTCAGTACAGTACGCACGTTAAAAGATATTGTTCCTAAGTAAGGAATCATTAGTTAAGGCAATCAATATGGATAATATTAATTACACCAATGAAGAAGACAGATATAAATTTTAAGTGGCTATAACTCAGCGGGTAAGCATTTTCGGACCCATGTTGATATGAACTTTTTTTCTTAGAATGATCTCAAGAATCATCCTGAAATCCTTCGCAGTATTTTTGGAACACCCTGTATATTATAACTGTCATCAATGATGTTACTTACCCAGCAGCCGGTAGTGGCATCAAACACATTTCCACAACTTTCAGAATATCCTTAGACACATCCTGTAAAATAGTCCTAACTCGATTTCGTTGGCTTGTTGCCAAATTGGTGCTCTGAAATTCCTCGGGTATCACAGTTAAAATTTCTAAAAGTATCCAAACTACACGTTCGGGTTCCACGTTTGGTAAATGGTGTGGCTGAAAGCTCGATACCAGTTCTTCGAAGGCGTTGGGCCAAAACGATGAAATTGTATGAATAATGTAACCCGACAACTGCAAACAGAAATTAAAAAGCTTAGCTACCTACGTTTATACGACTATTTAGTAAATTTAGTTTGTATTTCCTATACATTTTTACAAATATTGTTCATGAAAAAACCTCGAAAGTATGAAGTTGGCAATTTTAGCGACGATATCAAGATTGTACTAGTTTTCCGAATTTATCTAGGCAACTTGGCTTGTTCTTCACTCACCGTTATACACAATCGGTTAAGGACAATTTTTGGCCCCATCGCATAACTGATTATCGCCTCCAAAATTCGCTTTTTCAGCAACTCATAATGATCTGGAGGCACCTCGTCCCAATGTTTCATTATTTTCGTGTGCAGTGTAGTGGCAGCAAAGAATTGCACTTCCGAACTCTAAAATAATACTAGGTTTCGTACAAACGGCTTTTTAAGGATAATATGGATGGCATGTTACCCGATGTATGCTAAGCAATTCCCACACGAAACTCCAAGCTTGGGGAGAACTTTGGGCCTCTGTTAGCCACTGATGGGCTTCAGCTTGTTGGCCGGCCTCACTGCGGTAGAACATTGCGACAGCCTTTTCCAAATTTTCTGCGGTGTATTCCATGTTTTTAGATTTAAATGCTACTAACCAATGCAATACCGACAATGTTTAATTTAAAGTATTTTTTACTTGATGTTTATTAGACGTTTATCCACTACATTATACAAAATAACAGATGATAAGGAGCATAGAACATAGAAATATAGAGGGATAGCTAGACTGACAGAGTATTATATCTTGAAAATTCTAATAATTTAACGTTTTTTTAACTTTTCATACTACAAAGTCGACGATAACACATAAAAGGATTTATATAATTTATTTAAAAATATATTATGTTACAGTTTAACTGTTTTCAAGAAATCAACTACTTTTTAACAGTCTAGTATATTGGTAATCTATGGTAAATTAGATCACAAAGTCTAGTTCACGCAACTAAATTCTCATGTTACGACTGTCCTAAAACTTAAAATATTAAAATCATGGCCTGTTATCTTTTACGGACAAAATATAACAAAGTAATGGTACCTCGCCGGCTCACCTGTGGCGCTGTAAGCTATTATTTTATAAAGTCCCTGTACTCCCTGTTATTTTATAAACAGGGACTTTATTATTTTATCTGTCATTTTCGATCTGAAATTTGGAAACGTCAACTAGACAACGCGTTTCTAAATATTTTTCCAGATTTTAATTATTTATTCGCGATTTTGTTATTTATGTATTTCTAATTTGTTATTGTTATTGTGTTTTATTATTGATTCTTGTTATTTTGCTTTTTGTTATTCGTTCCGTTAACGATATTTTTTATTATGGGTGTTTGTAAGTGTTGTAAGGTACCGATTTGTGAAAAGTTGGGACGAAACAACATAAATTATCAAACGATAACGAGGTAAATATAAAATTTTGTAAAATATCTATTATGCACATCTTAAATTAAACTTTCAAATTTCCTTTAGATGTTTCAAACTTGCTGCTTATTAATTGGGAGAGAAGATCATTTAAATTTGGAGTTTAAAGTCGTCGATCAAACTTTATGTTTCTGCTCATCAGTTGGTGCTCATTTATCTCTTTTGGAAACAAATTTGTATTCTGGTAACCAATAAATTTCCATTGTTGAAAAGGTTTGTGTTCAAAAATATAATTTGAATTTTTTCCATGTATATTATTCGTTTCTTTAAATATATGTTAATATTTTTTCTTAAATGTGTTTATTTTAAAATTACTTTACTGTAATTACAGAAATATGGCATTTTACAATTCAATCACAATGCTATTTCTGATTACAGTCTAGTAATAGTAGTAATAATACTGAAATTCAAATCCAAATATAATACCAACATTTAAAAAACCCGCCAAAAGAAAACAGCGCTGTGGTGAGCCGGCGAGGTACTATTACGTAGTAATATTAGATATCATTGGTCTTTCTCATCTATAGTATCTATCATCTATGATTAAAATATTATCAATTGTTAATATCCCAGAGTTACGTTTATTAGCAAGCTAGAATTAATTTTGTTTCCTTTTTAATGAAGTTATTTGTAAATGAATTTTAGTCAGGTAATATGAAACAACGTACGTAAAAATCTAAAATTCGCCATTTTGAATGTTGATAAGTGAGGTAATTTCAAAATATAAAATAACCCTTTCCTACGTAAATATGAGAACTCGAAATTTTAATACAGTACTGCATAAATTTCTGTTTGCTATGCTATTGCCATCTCTGTACCAATATCCAAAGATACATATACATGCAAAACCATCTTTTTTACCAGCTATACTATAGTTTGGTAATTTATTAACAGATGCCGATAAAAAGCTGGTTTTATTGATATTTTCTTATGTACTCGTTTTTAATAAAATTATGCTAAATTCCTTACAACAAATTATGTTTATTTGAATGACGTTAACCTTTTCCTTGTTACTGCATTAGTTATTGAGAACTTAATTAAAAACTAAGAATTCGTTTATTTTTGCCATCTATGCGTCAATATCCGAAGTTATGCAACAACACATGAAGACATCTTCTTCATACCTGTTTCCAATCAGATGGCGGAAAGAAGTTTAATAATATGTATTTTTTTTTATTATTTATTCATATTAGATAATACTATTGAAATTATTTACAGAAAATTATGCTTATTTGAATGGCATAAAAGTTTTACTTACTAGTATATTATTTAATGAAAAATTAAATTTAAATATAATTTACTTACCCCGGCCCATCCACCAACATATACAGGGTGTGTCACGACGAGTTGACAGTAGACATAACTCTATTACTAAACACAATTTGATTCTAAAAATTGGTACACACCCATTATACAATGTGCTCTATTTAAAGAAAATATTGCCACCTTTCTGGTACTTCCGGTTATACCGGAAGTAGACACAAACTTTGTTATTTTAAATGGAACACCCTGTATATTTTTGAATTTTTAGATAGTACACTTCATTTCAGACATAAAAGTATTAAGGTTGTATGATCCTAACATTAACGGTATTATAATTATTTACACTTTTTCATTTTTTTTTATAAAAACTTAGATGTAAATAAAAATTCAAATCTTGACAATGACACGCTTTTTCCAAAGTTTTTTCTTGTGTTTGAAGTAGGAATATACAAGAAATAAGCTGATGTAGTTTTGGTAAACTTGCTTTATACAGGGTGTTGGTGGTTGTCCGGTCATTTTTAAAAACTTTAATGAATAATAACTTAATTTTTTTAAATGGAACACCCTATATATTTCTAGATTTTCGAATTCTACACTAAATTCGAAACATAAAAGTATTAAGGTTGTAAGGTCTTAAAATTAACGGTATTATAATTAATTACGTTTTTTAAAAATTAACGGTCAATCACAAGCACCCTGTATAAAATATGTTTTTTAAAACCATATTACCATGTTTCTTGTACATTTCTGGGTCCACTACAATGTGGTCTGTTTTATGAAAGAACGTAACATTCGTATAATATGAAAATATTTGACTCTAAGTTTTTGTATGAAAAAATTGGAAGAAACATAATTACTTAATTAAAATAAAAATACAAAATATTAAATTAAATATAATAAAAACAAATTTTAGTGGACGTAGGAATGTACAAAAAACATGGTAATATGGTTTTGAAAAACTTATTTTATATCTACAGGGTGCTTATGGTTGATCGTTAATTTTTAAAAACCTTGAAAATTGAAAAAAACGTAATTAATTATATAACCGTTAATTTTAAGACTTTACAACCTTAATACTTTTATGTCTCGAATTAAGTGTAGAATTCGAAAATATAGAAATATATAGGGTGTTCCATTAAAAAAAATTAAGTTATCATTGATCAAAGTTTTTAAAACTGAACGGACAACCACCAACACCCTGTATAAAGCAAGTTTTCCAAAACTATATCAGCTTATTGCTTGTATATTCCTACTTCAAACACAAGAAAAAAACTTTGGAAAAAATGTGTCATTGTCAAGATTCGAATTTTTATTTACATCTATGTTTTTGTAAAAAAAAATGAAAAAGTGTAAATAATTATAATACCGTCAATATTAGGACCATACAACCTTTATACTTTTATGTCTAAAATGGAGTGTAGAATCTAAAAATTCAAAAATATACAGGGTGTTCCATTTAAAATAACAAAGTTTGTGTCTACTTCCGGTATAACCGGAAGTACCAGAAAAGTGGCAATATTTTCGTTAAATAGAGCACATTGTATAATGGGCGTGTACCAATTTTTAGAACCAAATTGTGTTTAGTAATAGAGTTATGTCTACTGTCAACTCGTCGTGACACATCCTGTATATCAAAAATAATTCCGTTTTTTTTCTTCAAGTATTCAAGTTAGAATGAAACGGTCTGTATCGTACATTCTAAATAAAGATTAGATAAGTTAGCTAAAAGCGACATGGAAATACCGGACCGAAAGGTTAGATCTTTAGTAGCATGCTGTGAATTTTATGGAATTTTTAGTAAAAAAATATTATTATTCTTCAAATACATATTTTAATTACCTAACAATATTGTTACTTATTACAAACAAAATACAAAAATGTATATATCAAATTATGGTAACTGCCTCATATGAAAACATTTTGAATAGATAATTTAATTTTGATCAAATACAATTTGCTTTATACAGGGTGTCCCTGCCACTGAACAATATTATTTTGGTTGTAATACCAACACAAAATAGCTTCTTTATAGACCTATTAACCCACCAAAATTTAGATCTCTACTTTAATCCGTTCTGTAGATATACCTACTTAATAAACAATTTCGAACGATATTTTTTAATGACCTGTAACTCAGTAAGGAAGAATTTTCGGACTGAGGTAGGTACGTTTGGTTCAAACAACTTGTTTTGAGCCCAAAAACTTGTGGTAGTTTTTTGTACAGACCTTTCAGGGACACCCTGTATAGGTAAGATTAATTATACATATACATATTTACATTTATTTACAAAAAGTGGTTTATGATTATATTCTAAGAAAAATCTGACGTGCGATGTACGGAAAAACCTGGACTTCCGCCTGCTTCTAAACCAATGACGTGTTCATTCTGAAAAAAAGAATATTGAATTGTACAGGGTGTCCCATTTTCGACACTTTTAAGGGGTATTGGCGTTATTATCAAAGATAGAGTGTTGCGGTTTTCACATTCCTATCCTACTTTTTTACAAAACGAAAGATTCCGGGGTCAAATTTGTCATGGCTCTCTTAATTTTTAATCTACAGAGTGATTCTCAAAATCTTTGTTTTTTAGACACCCCTCGTATTTCCGTTATGCGTCTACTTATCAAAAAGGTGAAAACTGATCTTGATAGAGTTTTTTACGTAGAATTCAGTGGTGTAGGCAGTTTTTATGTAAAAGGTTTGGTTTTTGAGATATTGCCCAAATTTAAGTTTTTTTTAAATGGGACACCCTATATATTATTTTTAATATTGATGAAGCAAAATTTGGGCTTTCAAAAAATATATAATACTTAATATTTATTTTGAAAAACAAACTCAAAATTCGATATTTTTAATAATTTACTTTATTTATAACAGTAGACCATGGCTAATTTTTTAGAAACAAATGCAAAATTTTCACAATGCGTGATTATTCTAAAGCTAAACACTTCAAAAGAATTTTTTCTACGAAAATGCGGAATGACGTTTTTTCTGACAAGATAATCGAACTTGAAAGTAGGCTTTTGAAAAACTAGTACGGAAAACTAGTGAGGAAATTTTTTTCCGCACACATTTTTTAAACTTTCCACACACAAACAAAAACATAAAGAAGTACTTACATTTAGTTATAATTATAACATTTATTTAATATCTAACAACCGGAGGAGTGCACATTAGTTCATCGCTTTCGCTTTAGTTTTGAAACTCCATGTTTATATTCACGTAATTTGATCTCAAAATCAAAATTATTTCGATGACAGGACACAATTTATAAACTGTCAACAGCTATGAGCTTTTAGTTCTATGACAACAAACTCACTTGATGTTATTTTTAATTAGAAAAAGATTTACAAATAATTTTATTTTTTACGTAGAAAAAATCGTATATAACACGCTTGCGGAAATGGCCCATGACAATACTCGTGTGATTGCAGCACTCGCTATCGCTCGCGTTGCAAATTTCACACTCGTATTGTCATGATGCGTTTTCCGCACTTGTATTACAATATATTATTAATGCATTGTATAAAACATACCAACAATATAATACTTCTCATAATTATCATAAACGACCATTGTAATAAAAAATTAAAAGTAAAATAAAAACACCTACGTAACAAAAATATTTCATCAATAATGGAAATCTGACAAATCCGTCAAATTTTGCATTTGTTTCTAATAAACTAGCCATGGCCTACTGTTATAAATAAAATAAATTATTAAAAATATCGAATTTTGAGCTTGTTCAAAATAAATATTAAGTATTATATATTTTTGGAAAGCCCAAATTTTGCTTCATCAATATAAAAAATAATATATAGGGTGTCCCATTTAAAAATACATAAGTTTGGGCAATATCTCAAAAACTAAACCTTTTACATAAAAACTGCCTACGCCACTGAATTCTACGTAAAAAACTCTATCAAGATCAGTTTTCACCTTTTTGATAAGTAGACGCATAACGGAAATACGACGGTTTCTAAAGCCCGTTTGACACGATGCCTAATTTTCATGAAAATTTGCATGTAAATTCACACGTAAATTATTACGTATATTTAGCATCGTTGCATACAGCAAATGTCTTGTCAAATTTCGGTGTAAATTTGTACGTAAATTATTTAGAACTTGTTCTAAAATATCTGCTAAAAGTGCGCGTAAAAGTGCGCAAAGGCAAAACGTTCACTGATGGTAATTTAATCTTGTTGTTTCCCCTTACCTATAATAATTAATTTTTTAATAGAAAATAACGCCTTTTTGGGAATGAGATTTTACAATATAATTATTTATTTAATCAACGGAAATTTTCCTTCTTCAAACAAAATTGAGGAAAGATAAATTAGTTACTGGTTACGGTACAAAATATAATGTCGTTGTTAAATCTAAGGCTGGTGTCTCAAATAGACAATACCAAATGCAAATGGGATTTTTGGGGACAATATAGTTTTCACAAATATGGTTTTATTCGCTGTGCGTGATTTTAAATAGATTGCAGAAAACTGAATTATTGTTCTTAGTTTAGTGCAGTATTATGTATAATTGTAGTTTTGCAGCACATTATTTTTATTATGTTAAAGTTAGAAAATATAATAATGTTTCAGTTCAGTTTACTTTAAAACTGACAGTGCAAAAAGACAATTGTCCGTAAAAATTGAGTAAACACGCATGCGCGGGGGTCAAATTTTATGTTAAAAACGTAAACACGTTGCAAACAGAAATTATAGTCACTTTGGGAATTTACATGTAATTTTTTATGATAATTTACATGCAAATTTACATGTAAATTTTTACAAAAATTAGGCACCGTGTCAAACAGGCTTAAAAGACAAAGATTTTGAGAATCACTCTGTAGATTAAAAACTAAGAGAGCCATGACAAATTTGACCCCGGAATCTTTCGTTTCGTAAAAAAGTAGGACAGGCAGGTGAAAACCGCAACACTCTATCTTTGATAATAACGCCAATACCCCCTAAAAGTGTCGAAAATGGGATACCCTGTACCTATGGACCATTGGGAGACCTGCAGAAACACATTTAAAGAACAGCAAATACTTACCTTATGATATGATATGATACTCGGTACTCATTTCAGATATTTATTTTAGTTTTTATAATAATTATCAAAAAGGCAAAGATCAATTTAAACAATTCGAGGATTGTTATTATTATAAATAAAACACATCTGAATGATCTTTCTAAATTTTTATTCTAAAATACATATTTGAATTTGTTATGAATTTTTGCATTTCTTAAAATATTCAAAAAGTAGTTGTCGAATTTCATTATTAAGTACAACGTAAAAAAGAAATAAAATAAAGCCATCCAATTTGGCAAATATCATAAAAAAATTAAGAGTATAAAACGCAGCAGAAGATGAGAATTCTTTTATGACAATACCTGATACCATAGCAATTAAGTACGACAAACCTAATACAAAAAATAACAAAACAGATACGAGAAACTTACGAACGAGATTAGTTTTATTTTTTTGTAGTTCAACTTTTTTTACAAATATTTTATATAAAATGACACAAAATATTACTAAATTTATACCAAGTAAAGTAAATATAAGTGATAAGGCTTTCAACATATAACTAGCTTTAATACCGCAGGGGTTGGCGAATATGTAAAAGAGTATTGTTGGTACCACACCAAAACACCAACCAAATATTGTAGATTTTAATACCAAATTATTCGGAATGGCTCCTAGAACTTTAACATATCTGAAGTATTGAAGATAAGCATAAACTAGTATCCAACTGTATTTACTTAATAAGAGATAATATTTTAGCGTCTTTTCCAGAACGGTGTTCGAATTTGACGTATAATGAAAAACCAAATTTATCACCATGGATTCCATCAAGATAACCATAGATATATGTAAAAGAATTATAGTTCCTTGTTGTTTCCTCCATTTTTGCAGAATAGTGGCCGTAAAAAATATGACACCAACTCCAAATATCGTCAGAATATCCATACTAAAGCTAATAAAATCAATTACTTCACTACTTTCACTTGCAACATCCTCTTTCATTTTTTGCAGAATAGAGTTTTCTATCCTTGATGATCTAAATTTTTTAAACAATAAATTTGGGATGTTTTTCGGAACGGCAGTTTTTCGTTCCCGTAGTTTTCTAATAATATCATCGTTTATCACAGTTTCTATATCAGTGTTATAAAATTCTTTTTCCAAGGAAAAACTGTTGTGTTTTTCTTGTTGTGATGAAGAATCATCGTGTGGGTCGCTTGATTCATTTTGAGTTTCTGTTTTAAAATATTCGTTATTATTGTTGATTTCTGAATCAAGTATTGAAAAATGTTCTTCTGTTGTTGATGAATAATCTTCATTTTCTCTTGGACTATTATCATATTTTTGTTTTGATTGTTCAGTTGTAGAATTATGTTTTGATTCATCTATATTCTGGCCGTTATCCTCATCTTCGTCTGGATACGTTCCTGATAAATATTTACCAAAATACTCTTCTAGATATTGACTAGCAATTACTCTTGAAAATTCACTATTCTTTTTGGTTATTAATAGCGGAAGTGTCTCTTGGTCCACACCTAACAATGCAAAATGCGCAAGATGAGAATATGAACACATATATAAATTAAATTCATCTCTGAATGTTCCCAAATAATTACTGCCTAATCTAGACCATTTTCCGTAGTGTATTTCTCCGGTATTTCTCCCGTAATCCCAGAAAACACACTGCAAGCCTTTCAAGTTGCATTTGGAGCTAAAAAGAACTTGAAGTGGTTCTCTTAGTAGGCCATAGCCTGGTATAGAAGTGGAAACGCTTAGAATTGGTCCAAATGGTCCAAATGTGGTTTTTGAAAAAATATTTTTTTTCAGAAAAATGGTAGTTGTAATTTCAACTTGGAAATGATTTTTGTAATTTTGTGAAATTTGTTCTAGAATTCCTTCTGGTAAATATATTGCTATTAATAAATTATCACTGTATGTTAAAGTTGTGAAAGTTTGGTTTCGAGGAATGGTTATAAATTCGAAATTATTTTTATTGTTATACACAGCTACACCAGAAATGTTGCTTATAAATGGTTTGAACTTATAAATAACGATATTTTCTGTTGAATAGCTATACGTGGCATTTTCAGTTTTTACCTCAGTTAACATGTCATTAAATGTAGTTAATAATTTATTGTAAGTAATTGGAAGTATAGTAGAATTTCTTGGTATATGTGAGGAATTTTCCAAAGCGTTTACAAATTCTATCGATTTATTTAGTATCGTGACTGTTGGTTTTCTAATACTACGGAGTAATTTTGGAAAATAATATAAATCATTCACCATTAATTCCGATTGTGTTTTAATTATATTTGTAAGGTTTTCCAACACACTAAAAGTGACCTTTGATTTAAGATTTAACAAGAATTTTTTCACTTTTGTAGGATAAACAAAAACGTTCGTTTTTTTGAGGGGACCCCAAAATCCATATGCATGACCACGCATATAAGTTACATAACATTCTCTTTCAGGTAGTACTTTACACATGGTTCTATTACATTGTTCCTTTGGATATACCACATCTCCAAATTTCGTTAAAGGCCAATGGTAACCATCAGTATATTCTTCTAAACAGTATTCCCGGTTATCAAAATAAAAACGTGGCGTTAATCCAGGTAAATTAAATTTAAGATTCAGAATAATGTTATCATATTCTGCAGTTACATTTCTAGTTTTTAAATTTGTGCTTACATGATAAATTACAATTATCCGTCTATAAGAATTTACTGATATTACATTCTTAATTCTTATACTAGAGTTCAAATTGTGGAAAATTGTTTTATTTACATATCGAAATAGAGGAGCTTTTCCTTGGTGAATTTCTCGAAAGAATAAACCTAAACTTAAAGAATATTCTTGTCCAATTTTTCGTTTATAAGCCAACACTTCATTCGATCTTTGTATTTCGGTTCTATTTTTAATCACGTGCACTTCACACCAATAAGTTCGTAAATAATCTAACACTTCAAGCTCATAAACATTGTAAGCTCGTTCTTTGCTGGTCGATGGTCTAAATTCAAATAGTTTTTTTACACTTAGTTTTTCTACAATATCACGTGTGCCATCTACGAAACAAAAAACTCCATCGCTAGTTTTGTATCTTCGGATACCTTCTGGCGAATATGCTATTAAGTATAGTTTTCTCACTGCAGGCTCGAAGGTTAACAATAAATCCACTGTAATATTAGTAATTGATGGAACTTTGCAAATGGTGCAATCTGAAGTAGCTGCTTTGGTGAAACCCCAAAAGTCGTTGGTGATAACTTCCTGGTGATCGGATAGTTTTAAAGACGTATTTATGTTACTATTTCCTATTCTACACACTTCTTCACCTGCTAGTTGTCCTAATATTCTCCTCTCGTACGGACTGCGTATTGTAGCTGTGTTTAAGCAACCCGTACTCTTTTCCTTACAATAGCAACTCTGAGTCCCTAATCCAGCAGAAATACAATTTTTAGGACAAAGCTCAAATTCCGCTGAATGACTAGCCAAACAGATACCAGGAAAATAATAACATTGATTCGCATACGTGTATTCGTTTACGGTGTCTACATAAATGCACATTAAGTATGGATTTCGGTATGTATATCCTTTGTAATTATCATCATCACGTGACAATTTACGATAAATTGTACCATACGCTTCATCCCAACTAAAATACATAGCCGGACCAAACAAAACTTTAGATGTAATCGGTAAATTAATTATAGACCGCTGAATAAAATCTTCAATGTTCGAAACTAACAAGTCTTTTGTTAGACTAAGATGGCACCAAGCACCAGGTTTTCGTTCACTATCAATGAATATGCAATCGTTCCTTTCGTAAAGATATTGTGGACATTTCTTGTTTTGCTTGATAACTCTTGTACAATTGGGTGGTGCGGATGGTAACCAAATACCATTCATGCAGAGACGTGTCACTATAGTACTGTTTTCACTAACGCAAAGGGGCGTTGAGAACACTAGTTCTTTATCAGTAGTCCCCATTGATGACCACTGTACACGCCCAGTGTCATCTAATTCGCTGGGACATGCCTAAAGAATAAATAATAATCAATGAAATTGCCAAACAAAAAAACATTATTACATTTATTTCATTTAAAGTTAAGTTACTGTGTGATTAATCTACTTGTCTAGGTACCACTCTATGGTTTTAGGCAAAGTGGGTTTTCAAAAGATTCGCGACTACTATAGGTACATAAATGTAATGGTAATGTAGAACGTAAGATATTAATATTTTTATAAAAGTCCATATCCGTGAAAATTTAAAAAAAAATCCAAAAAAATGGAAAACTATTAATTTTAGGTAGATACAACCTTAATACTTTTGTAGTTTGAATTAAACGGGGAATCCAAAAATGTAAAAATATATAGGATGTTCCATTTAAAATAAGAAAGTTGGTGTGCGCCCAGAAAAAACTGAACGCTCTGTATAGTGGAAAATATTTTTAAGTTATGTACATTCAGAAATAAAACATATTTGTACTTGAAATTTTTTTGCTAGCATTAATGATAAAGGAGATATGGAAGACCCACGCACTAGGTGGATACCAGAATTCTCGAGATGTGTAACGGGAAACAAAGTCAAAAGCGTGTAAGTCGTCATTAAAAATAGTGTAATAAAAGTTTTAATGAGTTTTATTCAAAATCGTAAATATGAAATTTATGGAGCTAATCTCTATTGAAAATGTTATATAACATTCTGTAAAATCTCTGTAATTTGACATTTCAACAATGTTTTATATTGTTCAAACGTCAAATTACATAGATTTAACAGAATGTTATCTAACATTTTCGATAAAGAATAACACCATTAGTTTAATACAATTAAGTTCTTTTTGAGTTATAGTGGGTAAGGACAGACAGACATTTTTTTTGAAAATGGTCAAAATGTGTAAATCGTGTAAATCTAACATAATCCCGAGATCGAATAAATCACGATTATCGTCGAGGTTGTGCAGATTTATTTCAGATTCATATATTTTTTGAAATATAAATCGAATGGTAAATTTCAAAAACTCAGTGAACTTCCGCACAATCTTGACATTTTTCTTCAATTCAGAAAAATGTCTAAACAAGTTGTAGTTTCCAATATTTCTCTTTCAACAAGGCCATGATGCACACTGTGTTTACTATAATTTCAAGGTCTAATACTTAATTAATCCATTGTTTCGTAATTTGTATAATATTACTTTATTAAAAAAAAATTCCTTGTAAAATTATAGTAAAAATATATAAAAAAATTACTTGCCTTTGAAGTATCACAGAAATCACTTTTATATAAGATTATAATAAGAAGATATAAACTGAAACAGCCCATTATATAAAAATCACATACTTAATATTAAGAGAAAAATATGTTGCCTTTAACGTGTAAAAGCCAAGTATTAAATGCAGCAACAAGAAATAATTCGCGTATTGATAATAACACTCATCAAAACAGGTTTAAGACGTAGGTAACCGACGATTATGATACTGTGACGATAATGATTTTGGGGTTTTTAGGAATTGGATGTAATAAGGGGGATTATAAGGAAAAGCGTTGTGTAAGATAACTTACATTTTATTAATAAAAAAAAACACTGAATTATAACTGATTTCCTATATTTAAATGATATATAATATATTTTATATAAATATTATTTATATAAAAATAATTGCTAGTGTTTCTGGTAAAACGATGTAAACTAGTTTTAGAAGGAACATTGAACTGCTTTGCTTCTCGCAATTTAGCTAACTGATGAATTATTGTGGGGATTCCAGGTATTGCGATCGGAAATATATTTTGCACCTATGCCGTATGCATAATTACTTATACCTATAATTTAAATTTTTAAATTATTATTAGTGTGTGTTGTTTTATACGAAAGCGTACTGGGGTCACAAAATTATATTTATTTTCAATACATTGAAAAAAAATCCAATATATAGATAAAATTGGGGGCGGGGTACTCGAGCCCTTAGGCCCCCGCTGAATACGCCCTTGTAGTCGTATAATGTTAAAAAGACACCGATAATCTCAGATTCTCAGAGCAAAAAGATGTATTAGATTTTGGTTTGGAACTTCAAACTTGATCGCTCCGAAGTTACCTTATCTGATGGGTGCGCTAAGATTTTAAAGTCGGGTCAAATCCAACAAGTCTGTATAAGTTGTTAATTCGGGTACCTTTTCATATGTGCTGCACACATAATCATTGCAATAAAACCGACAAACTTGTCACGTATATTTAAATATGATATCTACTGTACTTACATACATATCTTAGTTCAGTCAGCGAAGCTAACTTCGGAGCGATCAATTCAAATTTTACCCGACATAATTGTTGCTAAATGCTAAATGAAAATTGCAATGCTGACTACAAATGGTATGTAAATAATGAATTGTACAAAAATGGTAAAGGTTTATACTGGATAAATGTTTCCCAAGACGGACTGTACAGATGTGAAGTGATTTGCAATAAAACAAATCTGTCCGTTTCCAATCAAAATTCATCCCGTCTCTCAAATACTGAATTAATTTAACCTTTTCTACCAATTATTTCGAAGAAAGATTTAATATTTTCTGATAAGTTTCTGTGTGCTGGATCACAAGGGACAGTACGAGAAGGAAGTTGGCTAGGTACTACCATTGCAATAAAAAGTTTTAAGACAGGAAAGTTATCACCTGTACAATTAACAGAAGTTAACTTGCTTGCCAGAATTAGACATCCGAATATTATTCAAATAATGGGTATATCATTGGATAATAGACAAACTCATGTTGTGCTGGAGTTAGTCAAAGGACATAATTTAGGGGACATTCTTTTTGATGAAGATGTGAAGATAAAATATGAATTGAATTCTTTAAAAAGAAATCATATTATTTTACAGATATGTCAGGCTGTAAGTTATCTGCATGGCCAAAACAATCCAATTATACACCAAGATATTAAGCCTGATAATATTCTAATCAATGAAAATTTGGTAGTGAAATTATGCGATTTGGGATTAGCCAAATTAAAAAATTGGTTCATTAAAAGGAACTATCCTGTATTTGGCACCTGAAATACTATTGGAGCAAGTTACTGCCACAACTTCATCAGATATATGGTCCTTAGCCTGCACTATTTTCGAAACGCTTACAAAAGATGATGTGTGGCCCAATCTTGAGGGTAATTACTCAATACTTTTAAAAGAAAAAATGAAGAACTCTGATATTCCTAACATTGAGAATCTACCTCTAAATCTACAACCAATTTTACGGAGGTGTTTTAGTTATAGGTCTTTGGAAAGGCCTTCCGTACAGGAGTTGTTGGAGTGTTTGAAATCCAACTCAGTATAATTAATATTCATGAGTTAATGTCAATATTTTTCATAACTCTACTCTTTTTATCACCTTATTTCTTCTATTATACTATTACTCACACAACATATTGAATTTATATGGTTTACTTAGAGGTTTTTATTTTATATTACACAGAATGTAATATTTTTTTTCACTACTAGTCATAGAAGGCGTCATTATTGCCTATACTAGAATGCCGTGAAGTTTGATTTCTCTACCTTTTGTCAATATCCAGTAAATAATGTTGGTTCATTATTTACTAGTGGTAAATAATGAACAAATTCATATTTTTTGATAATCCAGTAAGAGTTTTAAAGAATAGTAATTTGTATAACTAGCCTTGAAACTAGAGTTTTGCGAGTGCGAGTAGGGTTTGCGAGCAGAGGCCGTAGGCCGAGTTTCCAGCCGATTTATACGAATGCAAAATGACTAATGCCAACCTGAGGCACAAAAAAACACTTTATAATATGATTTAGTAGGGCCAAGAAAATCTATTTAATGGTTTTTTAGGAATTAAAATCGCTTAATATAAATACATTAAATTGTAAAAGTTCCCATATAATTTGAATTGCCGCCACGGATTCTAACTTGAATCAATGGACAGCATCATATTTAACGTAGAGAAAAAAATGTTATTAATTAGGCTATTGCAAGCAGAACTACTTAAAAGCAATGTATGGTGTTTTAATAATGTGAGCAATCTCTTTGTGTATGGAAACTTACCAAAAGCCAAAATTCTACAACTTTTACCTTTGTGTCAAAATCAATTAATAAACAACTGTCAGTATTGTCACATTATTAAACAAAAGACATTTGTTTCATTTTTTGAATTAAATAAGTGTTTTAAATTATAAATAATACTATTTATTAACAATTATAAGAGTTAATAAAACTAGTAGTGAAAAAAACTATGTATAAACCACGGTAGAGAAGTCTCTTATAGCCTTCGGGTCTTAGATCCCTCGGCGCTTCGCGCCTCGCGATCTAATCTTGGCCCTCTGTCTATAATACTGAACTTCTCTACCTTGGTATATAATATACTATTATTTATTGAAAAGGTTTATTATGTTGTTTTTAATAATTCTGTCAAAATAGGTTAATGTTTATTTTATCTTTGTTGCCGATTTATGTACCCACTATACAGGGATATTCACCGAAACCGTTGGTTAGACGTTTTAAAAGATGTAATTAATATTTTTTTCTGAAAATTGATTTATAGCCTAAATAGTATAAGATCTCTTTATTTAAAATATTTTGAAGTTTCTACGACTTCCGGTTGTACCGGAAGGAGACCCTAACTTCGTTTTTTTAAATGGAACACCCTGTATATTATTACATTTTTAAATTCTACATTCAATTATAATAACATTTTGTTAAAACAATTTTTCTCCAAAACATTTCGTTTAATAATTACAGGATGATTTTTTTAAAAATGTCCAAAAATGGGCTAACTTTAAAATTTTATTTTCTAGCCTTCTAATATTCAAATGGAAATGCGGTTTGGACAAGATGTTAACAAAAGTGCACTACTTGCAATTTCTTCATTGCAACATCTCAATGTGCTACAGGGGGTTTATAATTTAGGTGCCATTCAGAAAAAAATGAAAACGGCAAAACTCATTTTTTTCAAATGGAATACCCTGTATATCGATACAAATTTGGATTATTCATTCAATTTAAAGGTAATTTTGTTAAATAAACTTTACATCCAACTCTTGCCGTTTTCGTGAAATATCAATTTTTATGGTACTTACACTTAATATAATGATTAACAAGAGAAGTTTTTTTTTAATTAATTTTTTATTAATGATTAATGTAACGATATTGTTTAAGATGCTTTACTGACAACATCGATTGCTTGATCCAGTAATCGAATTGTTTGGCATAATTTTCAATATTACCAAAATAACGAAATTTCACGAAAACGGCAAGAGTTGGGTGTAAAGTTTATTTAACAAAATTACCTTTAAATTGAATGAATAATCTAAATTTGTATCGATATACAGGGTGTTCCATTTGAAAAAAATGAGTTATTCCTTTTTGATTTTTTTCTAAATGGCACCTAAATTATAAACCCCCTGTAGAACATTGAGATGTTGCAATAAAGAAATTGCAAGTAGTACACTTTTGTTAACATTTTGCCAAAACCGCATTTCAATTTGAATATTAGAAGCCTAGAAAATAAAATTTTAAAGTTAGCCCATTTTTGGACATTTTTTAAAATATCATCCTGTAATTATTAAACGAAATGCTTTAGAGAAAAATTGTTTTAACAAAATGTTATTATAATTGAATGTAGAATTTAAAAATGTAATAATATACAGGGTGTTCCATTTAAAAAAACGAAGTTAGGGTCTACTTCCGGTATAACCGGAAGTCGTAGAAACTTGAAAATATTTTAAATAAAGAGATCATATGCTATTTAGGGCACAACCCAATTTTCAGAAAAAAATAATAACTACATCTTTTAAAACGTCTAACCAACGGTTTCGGTGAATATCCCTGTATAAGTAACTAGTTTTAAATATATCATGAAATCGTATTTTGTGTTGCTTTTATCCTCAATCCTTTATTTATATTTTTGTTTATATTGTAGGTTTAATTTTTAAGTAATGAGCCAACACAGATATGAATCTTTTTACTTTCTTATACGAAGTAATAAGAAAGTATAGTAATCGTGCTTTTTTTCAACTTCGAGATTTTGATGGGTTTACACGTTTTGAGGGTCCCTGAATCCATTCGGACCATTTTCGCCATGATGTCTGTCTGTGTGTCTGTCTGTATCCACCATAACTCAAAAACGAGTTATCGGATTTGATTCAAATTTCATATTTAAGAGTTTGAACAAAATTGTGGGTACCACATTAAATCTTTTTTATCTAGCACCAACACAACTGATACTTACCTGAAGACATTTTTAGGAATATCTTGAAAAATAAACAATTTATGATATTTTTTTATTCTTTAACTTTCATTTAGAATTGAATTTTCACATCTTGATGTTTTTGGTTGAACTGGTCGTTTCAGTGCAAAGAGGGGAATTCCCTCTTTCACGCTTAATTTTTACTTTCCTATAGTAATAATGTATAGTAAGTATAGGTTAGATAGGTAGGTACCTATATGGAAAATTCTAGATTTATTAAAGATTCTTTATTTCAAAAGAATGTAGAAAAATTAATCCTACAGAAGATGACACGTGAAGCACGTGACACGTGTAACTTCGAATATGATACTTATTATCGTTGATAGAATTAAGTGTCGTTCTCATCCACTTAACGTACGTAACGTGAAATATTAATGTAGAACCAATAGAAAAATCTAAACATTTGTTAATTTTATACGTTACGTTACGTACATTAAGTAAATGAGAACGGCACTTTAGTAAATGTTAAATTCTAAATTTAGAGTTGCTTTTAGTTTAAGATATAGCTCTGTCGCTGAATAGGCTTCTTGGGGAATTTCTATTTTCCTTTCGTTCATTAAAATTGTACACAATTCATAAATATCTGTTTCACATGGCATTCTGAAGTACAAACATTCTTTTTCACATGCTTCAATTAGTTGGTTGTCAACGTCACATAAAAAATTTGTGGTATTATATAATTCTGGTAATTCAAACATTATTACAGGGCGTCCTCGAGGTGATACTGCATTTCGTGAACCACTAATACTAATACTATCTAATTTAGTTCTTCCTGAAAATCAAGTTTGCCAAACATGAAAGTAACTAACAAACCTAATAGATACCATATTACCTGCAAAATTCTTAATAAGCAAAACTGTATTAATGCCTTGTCCAATGCAGAACCTGTAAAATGACCATCTTCTTTTAATCCCTGAAACAAATTCATCCAGAACTGAGCTGAATGTTTCCTTAAGATTGACCACCATGATTCTATGCGTTGATTGCATTGGCTTGTACCATATATAAAACTTTTATCACCAAACATTGTATCAGAACTGTCAGCAGGATTTTCCCTCAGAATTTGTTGAAATTTTTCCACATCAACGTTTTCAGTGCCACAGTCAAACCGTATTCGTCGTGGGCACCCTCTAAATTTTTTAATCGCGCTCATGTAATATCCACCAATGACTTTCGGATTACTAGAGCAGTTCTATCTGTTTGAAGCCACAATATGTGTCTTGGAAAGCCCTCAATACCTCCACTAATGGCGATTCCGTAAGGCTTCAATTTATCATATGATTCCATATGCCATATGTAGTTGGGGTCAATGGGACCCTTTGTTACATATTTAACACGTCGCAGCCTTTCATGTTTTCTGTATTCTACACCTTCTGGATCCAACTCTTGAATTATGACTCGCACAGTGACTTGTGATACAACAAGTTCACTCTGTATACATCTTTGATGCATCCAACGGTATCCACATAACTGTCCAGAAGTTTTTAGTTCATTTTGAATGAAATCAACAACTCGAACTAATTCTGAAAAATTCTTTTTTCTGTTTAATTTCATTAACTTCAGTTGGCGTTTCAGTGTTGACAAACTCATGTTTATATTATGTCTTAAATATAAGAAAGCTACAATTTCTTGATAATGCAACCCACTTAAAAAGTAGCCTTTTATCAAATTATTGGTAGTTATTCTCGGCAGTATCTAAATCCATTACATAGGTAGGTATATTAATTACTTCTTTTTCGTACTGTAATAAAACATACGGTTAGATACCCACCTACTTATCTATAATAATTATCAAACAATACCTACTATTGACTGTTGTACTCAAATGGGGTAAAAAGCATCACCATAAAAACAATCCCTAATAATAACACCACTTCTACAACTCTATCATCACTTCGCGCATGCTTGGCAATCGAAAATGTTTTTTCAATATATAAGATTTTTTTTCAATATATTGGATTTATTTTCATTACATTGGATTTTTTTTTAATATATTGGATTTATTTCCATTATATTGGTTTTTTCTCAATATATTGGATTTTTTTTTCAATATATTGAAAATAAATATAATTTTGTGACACCAGTACGCTTTCGTAGTTTTATATTTAATTTAATATATGTCTTTAAATAAATGCGAGTGTGCCGAGACTTTTATTTATTTTTTGCACGATCCGTCAAATTCGCGTATTTACTGGTTTAAATAAAAGCATAGTAGGTTTTGTATACAAATTACTGAACGGTAAAGGGCGGTATTTCAGTGAACGGTTAAACCGGGGATGACGTAAACCTTAGTTATCTTTTAACTAATAGTTAGTGCCCTGTACGTATTTCAGTAGAAAGTTAAACTAAGTTTACTTAACTTTCGGTTTAGTTTTATTCCCCTATATTGGCAATACATTTTCTGTTTAATAAAAGTCACTGTCAGATAGATGGAATCACATTTAACAAAGCATTGGAAAATGAGTTCAAAAGTCTCTGAAAGTAAGTAAAAAATTGTGTCGTAGCATTGTCAATCGAAACTAAAGTTACACATTCGGCCATTTCAATTCCACAACTAGACGCTGTACTATTTGTACATTTAGTTTGTCTTATGTAGATTTAAAAATGGAAAAGAAACGTACAAACAATTTCACCCAAGTGGAGGAAGAGCTGTTGCTTTCATTAGTTAAGAAGTACAGCAACGTTATTGAATGTAAAAAGAGTAACACCGTGATGAATAGAGAAAAAAATGCAGCATGGGAAAAGTTGACAGAAGAATTCAATAGTATGTGCATCAACACACACCGTGATACAAAAATGTTGAGAACAAAATACGACAATTTAAAAAAACAAAGAAAAAATATGCCGAAATTAAGTGTCATTTCCGGGGGACTGGAGGGGGCCCACCTACTACGGCAGCACCAACACCTACTGAAACGGAAATTCACGAAATCTTGGGCACACAAATCACTGGGCTGCCATCGGAGTTTGATACCGATAGACTAGAGGATATTTCGGTTAATAAAACCCCCAAAATTGAATTCCGTCCAACCAATAAGAAGGAGGAGGAGTTGAACATTAGAGTTTCAGAATATAACCCTGTTGCAATTTCGGATACGGTGCCTCATGCTGAAACATCCGAAAATAGTGAGCTCAAACTAAAGGTAGGAGATCGGTTTGGAGCAAATATGTTGAGAAACTCAATAAACAAGAAATTAAAAGTCGACGCAACCAATCGCAATAAGAAGGGGTCAGGCACAAGTTTGGATGGCAAACTATCAACTTGGGCTGTTGCCAAAATTGAGCTTGCTGAAATGCAGAAAAAAGCATTTTGGGAAGAACATACCGTGAAGATAGAACATATAAAAAAGATGAATGAGCTACAGGAAATTCAAGCCATAGAAGAATATAATTTAAGGAAAACTTCTCTTGAAAAGGAGCAAGATCTAAAACTTCGCATATTAGAAGCTCAACTGAATAAAAGTTATAAATGAGTTATTAAAATATAATTAGGTAATTTTAAGTTATCTAATTAAGTTTTTTTATTTCTTGCAATAAATTGTTAAGTTTTTTGACCGATTTTGAGATAAATGTATTTTAATTGTTATTCATGTTTTTTGGTAAATAAAAGATATAGTTATATCCATGTTTATCGTTTATTTGTAATTATGTAAGATATTAAGCAATTTATAACTAAGAACTTTTATTGTACAGTACCATAGACACCCCACAACATGTGTACTGTACCTAGAATACGTGCTTCCTTAATCCAGCAATCTTTGAAAATGATCTCTAATGAGGGCCAAACGTCTGGCATTATTCGGCCCGTCAACATTTGCTGCTGGCAAATCAACCCCATCCAGTTCATTGTCTGCTATTGCCTGTAAAACGTCATCATCTATGGTAGGTTCAGGCAACTTCATGACCCGGGCAACATTATGCAGAAAGGCAGTAGCTACCACAACGGCTTCTACAGATTGCGCGCTTATTTTAATTCCCAGAGCTAAAATAGGAAACCGCCTTTTCCAAACTCCAAAGCATCTTTCTATGGGGTTCCTAGTTCGAATTTGTGACTCACTGTAAAGTTGTTTGGCGTGGTTTTGTGGGTCGCGAAGTGGAGTCATCAAATATGATTTAACAGAATAACCGCCATCCCCTAATAGCACATTGTTGCCGAACTCCCCATGTTCAAATCGTGCTATAATATTAGAATTATTGAAAATAGTAGAATCATGTGATGACCCTGGCCACCTACAGACTATGTCACAAATGATTAAATCGGCGTTACAAATTACTTGGCAATTGAATGAGAAATAGTCTTTGCGATTTCTAAAAATTTCTGCCTCTGCTCCACCAGGTGACTGAATTTTTATATGAGTACAGTCCAGAGCTCCTACACAGCATGGAAATCTGCTAAGTTGATAAAAATTCTGAACTGTTTTTCTTTTTTCCTCCATGGTAGTGGGCATCTTGATATTTTGCCTTCCCAACCTAGCTAAAGCTCTCGAAACTTTCTTTATAATTTTGCCGGTGGTTGTTTTATGAATCCAATGAAAATCTCCAACGGCCTGCAAAATGCTGCCAGTCGCAAATTACCGAAGTGTTACTAGAAGTTGTTCTTCAGCAGTAATAGCTTGATTCCTGCAAGATTCTAATTGAAGCAAACAATATTTTGTTTTGTACAATGTACATACCAGTTTGTTAGGGATGATATCTCATCAGCAATTAAATTGACCACTAGACGGACACAATCTTTTGGGAGCCGGTACCTTGCTACGAACTCGTTATCATCGAAATATTCGAAGCAATTTTTCCGGGGTCTGTAAATGCGGCGGCGATATCTTGTAGGTGCAGCGACGATGTTAACGAGTTGGAGAAAGTCTTCATCATCCGTTAAATCATCCATAATTCTGTATTAAGCCTTGATGATTAAATAAATATAATACTTATAGGTACTTAATTATCAATAAAACGTTATGTACCTACCAATACTAACCTGTACTCTCCTTCAAATGTGGTCTAGAGGTTGGATAAATCGACTGATTGTGAAAGAAACACAATTTTATTGACACTAAAGTTGACACTATGTTGATAACGAAGGTTTAAACGGCCGGGATTGACCGATTAGTTAACTATTAGTTACAGACGACGGTTAAGCTAAAACCGCAACTGAAATACAGAGCAGGGTGCCTTAAACGGAGTTTAGCTTAAACGAATGGTTAAACCTCGACTGAAATACCGGCCCTAAGTAATTTTACCGATCAGATTCTCGCATTCTGATCGATAAGTAATGTCATTTGAAAGTTTTGTCACTTTATTTTGGATAATTTCATAGTTGTCACTTTGACATGAACAAATTTTAGTTTGGTTACTATTCTTTAATTAAACCCATAAATACGTGAATTTGACGGATCGTGCAAAAAATGTTATAAGCATGTCGAACGTTAAGGGTTACCGTTCTCCATACTTAATATACTATAAATAGAACTTCCTGACTAAAACAATCATCACGATTTCTAACAAATTTTCAGATGAGGGATTATATTATAATAATGTTAATGACAGTGTTATTTGGGGGATTAATATACGAAGTGAATTAAATAATAATTAGTGCGTTAATTTATAATATACTTTTGAGTTTTATTACATAAGTAGTAGCTGTCTCCCACGGGTTTCGCCGCCACGGCAATTTTTCATTTTGCGTCGTTTTCTTAATAATAAATATTACACTTACAATTTATACAAGGTGTTTCAGGATTAACTGGACAAATCTGAATTCAGGACCTCAAAATAAGGAAAATTTTTTCTATGTCGGTATGTCCGGAAACGTTTCGTTAAAGAGTTACGTCCCTTTAAAGATGGAGGTTAAAATTAGGTTTTTAATTTTTTTCTCAAATTTGGATAAAGATAAAAAAATTAGGTAGGGATTTTCTACTAATGGAAACGCCTCTAAAGGTTATTTTTTGAATCATCCCTTATCTATAAAAGGGGTGAAATCAGCAACCCTATTTAATTTTTTTATTGAAACTTTTTAACGCACCCGAATTTTGTCAGTAGTAATACTATAAGTACTACAAAATAATTGGTTATACATCGATAACTTGTTGCATAGTTACAAAGAGTGTCAGCTAGACAGTTAAAATAATCCGACCGCGAAGCGGGAGGATTATTCTGTCAAACTGACACCACGAAAGTATTTTGTCTCTTTCATTTTTTTCATAGACCTGATACTTTTTAAATAAAAAAATAAAATAGTCCCGATCCACATGGTTATTTTGGAAATTATTGCATTATTTAATAATATGGAAAATGGCCAGCAGACTGCTGTCAAATAACCGTATTTTATTAAACCTTCAGGAACGAGTTACTAGTAATTAATTATTACCTCATTATTAGTGAAACGGACCCTTTTAGTAAAAATGATTTTAATGATTTTTATTTGCTGAAAATAACAATTAGGTAATAATTAATTACTAGTAACCCTTTACTACAAATTTATCAAAGTATAGTTATTTGACAGCAGCCTGCTGGACATTTTCCATTTTATAAAATAATGCAATAACTTCCAAAATAACCATGTGGATCGGAACTATTTTATTTTTAGTGTTGAAAACACTTATCGTTTCAGGTTCAGCATAAAAATGACACACTAGCGTGACGCATCCAGCGCGGCTAGATAAGATAGATAGTTTGAAAGTTGAAATAGGAAAACAAATAATGGTGATTAAATATGGTACTTATTAATAAAATAATACCCACCAAATTTCAATAAAATATTCCCTTTGGTTTTGGTATTGAATTTATTAAAAAAAAAATGCAACTTCAACACCCTGTATTTCTGAAACGGTTGAGTTTTCGATATAAGTTTATTAAGAAAATTGATGTTTTTTTAAGGTTTTCTATTGATTCCCAAATTACTGAAGGAAAAATTCGAACCACTTTGTATAGCTGGAAGAATTTTTTATATCCTTAAATATTAGAAATTAGCTGAAAAGGGAGTTTTGAAAAGTACCTATAGTATTTTAAACTAAATATGAAATTGTAAAACTGGACCACATTATGCTGGTTTGTTGACAATGGTTATAGTTTTGTATGTGAGTTTTAGATAAAGAGGGTATTCTGTGGTTTTAGAACAGTATGGTAGTGTTCAGCGTTGTTTATGTTAAACACGTGCAAGGCGGACTGGATTTTAATGTTGCTAATATAAACAAATATACTCATTAATGATTTTAAAGACAACGGATGGTAGGTACTACAGTGCCACCAAGCTAACAAAAGCCCCGGAAAATATGCGAACTACTTTTAGTATTTCTAGGCGGGAAAAGTTCCGACCAATTGAAGACCATATCTAGTACTCCGTACACTCGTTTCAAAAAGTCAAAACTGTCAGAATTTTAACTCGAATATTTATTAAATTTGCTAAATAAGTAATTTGCGTTTTGTGGTTGGATTTTTGGTTCTATTGCTGTTGTTGTTACTTGTTGCTGTTTGCGTTATTTCGTTTGTGTCCAAATACGAGCATTTTCGGTCCTGGTAAGTTATTTTAAACCATTGAAAACTAAACAAATGTTCACATTATGCTTACTTTTGAAGACAGTGTCGGTGAAAATGAGCGGTAAATGCAAAGCACGAAAAATTATTCATTCCGAAGCAAGAAATGTTATCGAATTTTTTGAAAGACAAAAACAAACTGATGAATGAAATGGACATACCCGTTACAAAAAGCCACTGAAATAGCTGCGACGGCTTCAGGAAATTATTTAAATAGAATAAGCATTTCTTCATTACTATACGTTGTTTTAATCCCCTAGGCAAAAATGCTTGACAGTTGTCATTTCATTTCACTGTCATTCAAATTTACCGGCACATCATTTTACTTTTGAATGTACCAGTAAAACGACTGCAGCTCTGTACACGCCCACTGTATCTGCTTAGAAATAGTATATTACACTATAAGACAGTGGTCTCCAAACTTTTTTGATCTCGTACCCCTAAGGTAGAAAAAATAAATAGCGCGTACCCCCAACTAATTGAAGACAAATTTATTGTGCTAAATTCCATTGCTAAAAAAAATTACACAGTATTTTATTTTATTAGGAGTATTATATTAATCATGTCGTACCTCCTGGGGTACGCGTACCCCACTTTGGAGACCACTGCTATAAGAGAAGAAAGTGACACTGACTAGAAAAGTTGGTCAATTAAAAATGATTTTTATTATTTGTTATTACCTAACTCGTAAATTGAGATGTGTATAAGAACTGTTATATTAATAAGTACTACTTAAGTTTTTCAAAAATAAAATGCTAAAAAATTCTATGTTTATAATAACCTTGCGTGTATAATAAACAGTTAATTATGTTTCAAATATGGTGTTATGATTTCCAATGTCTCCGATGGTTGCAAGGATTGCGAACATTTTTTATTATGATTATATATTGTGTTCGTTTTCAACACCCTCCGATGGTTGCAAGAATTGCGAGATCTGTGGATTTTTTATTTATAATCTGTCAGTTCTATGAAAAAATTGAAAGAGACAAAATACACGGAAAAAAAAGATTTTTTAATTTAAACAAATGAGTATAATTGATAAAATATGCTTAATTTAAAAATAATTCACTTAATTCAAAATTACTAACTTCTGATTAAACATAACAATTTATTTAAATCTGATTGATTATACATTTAAAAAATAAAAGAGAAATAAGAAAGTACTATATTTAAATTGAACATAATATAATAATATATTTAAATTGAATATACAGATTTTTTTATACTTATTTTGAATGTAGCTGCATTGATATATTAATTTCAAATATACCAAGAAATAGTGTTTATTTGTTTTAAAAGTATGTACTGTGACCGTACAGACCCCGGTCACCTACATTTATTTAAATTTCGAGTAAAATATTGTAGGTATATAAAATCCCAGTGAATATGTACTAATTTATCATTATTCGTATGTATTTAACAGAAAAATATCTTGAATTTATTACAGGGATTCTAGGAACAAGGGTAAAAGTAAACACAGACACACTTAAAGTTACACGATAATATCTGTGTCACCAATAAAGGTTTATGACCTTTCTCACAATGACCACACTAATATCTGTTTTGACAATAAATAGGTCATCACCTTGCTTTAGACCAGCACTACCCAAGAGGGTGGTCCGAACGGCGCCAACAGGGTGAAACTACATGGCGCTTACTGGGTGAACCACATGGCCCTTCAATAGGTCGAGCAGTACCATGTTACATGCAAATTTCTTCGATAAGATAATTTTACCCAAACCGCCAACGCTATTTCCCAGATGGCCCCGTGGGATCGAGAGTTGATCAACCCCACAATTCTGACGTCACAAGCGTGGGCAGAACAAAGAAATTTCACATATAAATAGAGGGTGCTTGGCTGTAGAAAGGCAGACGATCTTGGTTGTCTCGAAAATCCAAATCTCCTATGATTTTATCATCGAGACCTGGTTACCTGGCTTCGTAAACTCTGTAAGTTTTACTTATAGAGGCGGGCTATTAAAATCCAAATCTCCTTTGATTTTATCATCGAGACCTGGTTACTTGGCTGCGTAAACTCTGTAAGTTTTACTTATAGAGGCGGGCTATTAAAATCCAAATCTCCTTTGATTTTATCATCGAGACCTGGTTACCTGGCTGCGTAAACTCTGTAAGTTTTACTTATAGAGGCGGGCTATTAAAATCCAAATCTCCTTTGATTTTATCATCGAGACCTGGTTACCTGGCTTCGTTGACTCTTTAAGTACTACTTGCAGAGGCGAGCTATTCAGTTGCACCACTACCAGATGGAAGGAGGCCAGAACGCCGGGGGAGTTCCTACCGCCATGGAGGTGTCGGAGAGTCAGAAACATACAGGTCCGTTAATTCTACTTGAATATTTAACAAATGTTATTTTTTGTTCCTAGTTATAGATATATTCGGCTCAGTATAATTTTTGTGTTTGTAAAATTTACCTGTGGGATAATTATTTGTTTCAGTAGATAATTTAACGGTTATTAAACTGCTCCAGAGCTTTCCGTACTACACACTTGCCTTGCACACCATTTTAATAACTTGTTTTATATTTGATTGTACTGGGTGTCGACCTGGCTACTGCTTGTATTCCTTAGGTCGCTTAGACTTCATGTACAATCTACAACGAGGGAATACACTGCGAGGCTAATCAACCTCTAGCGCAGTGTGGGGTGCATAAGCTTTATTGTATTTATTATTATGTGTATTAGCTAAAATAACCCCTCTTCGAACACAAGGAGGTGAGATTCATCACGTAGATGCCGCCTACCAGGGGAATGCATACCCAGAATGTGGGGGTTACAACGGGAAGTTAGGAGACCTCAGTTACGATATGTATTTGTATGTACTTTACTAATATTTCCATGCCGAATGATTTGGAGTTTGCTCGTTTGTTTATTTATATATTGAACACCAGGTTCGACTTGCAGGTGAACCATTTAAATTATCCCATGGGGCGATTCGCCTTAACTTTGAATTTGAAATATTTAATATAATATGTGTTTTGTTTTAAGGGCCTGAATAAATTGTTTATATGTTGTACCAAACTGTTTTATTTCTCCCGCATACACAGAACTTTAAAGAACACACAACGTAGGGTATTTAAATTTTGAATGTTAATTATTTCTCCAGCAATGACTGGGGGCCGTAAGGTTACAGTACCAATTTTGCAAAGTCGCGTCGTCAATATCACACTGATTTGCCCATTGCCCTTCAATTAGTTCTTATTGGCGCGTTGCGTTGTTAAATAGTGACATATTTGTGAAAATTAAATTTGAGTACTATTAACGAATTTGTAAAGGAATGACTGACTTTAAAAGATTTAAGGTCTTATGTATTGGTGAGTATGCTTCATATTTATTTTTAATTTTCTACTTTATTAAATATTTCCTGTTCAAAATTCTAAATTAATTTGGACTTTGAAAAGCTGTAGGTACCCGAATGCCCCTTAGGATACTTTGTAAATTGGTCAACGTTCATTCAAATACTCAATGAAGGTATTAACAGAAAGTTGAACAATAAATGTAGAAATGTGCCTAATAATATTATACTGTTTTAGATGGAAAAAGAGTCTTATTACCCTAGTTAATTCCACCTAAAAGAGGAGTGGTAATTGACAAGACTCATTGGAAGTATGTATTCGACATTGGAAGTGATAGAGTCACGTTAAACATTAAGGTAACTATTGAATTGGTATATTTTGTTATACATATTCCTATTTTTACAAACGGAACCTAATTAACTTCTCATCTTTTAGACACCAAGAGATATAGAGACTACTATTAATAATAAAAATGAAAAAGCTCTAAAGCGGAAACAGACTGTTCAACCTTACCTTATCGTTGAAGGACAGAGTATTCAAAATCCTGAACGATTTTACTAGGTGATCGATTCGTTAAGGTACGATTTTAATAATTTTGGTACATGCTTTGACACATTGTTCAAGTGTTTCTTGGCATTGAATTAAGTTATCCTATTCAGTCAAATTCCTACATATTATACACGTTAATTCAACAATGTGACCACCAGCTACGATAAAGTTTATTCTTCGAGGGCAAAAATTATACGTTTTTAAGAGTCAAATAAATGGTACCAATATACCAAAGAATAGTTTTGTTTGAACAATTTAAGATTGTTTTGTATTGTATTAGTGAAATTGTTATATTTTAAAGTATTTTTTTGTTGTACTAAAATGAAATGTTTATATTGTGGCAAGTTAATAGGTATATTATGAATTTTGTAATCCAAGAATACAACTATAATTCATAAGGTGAGAATTGTATGAATCTATAGTAGTTGTTTTTAATAGAACATTGTTTTTTTAAACAGTAATGTAAAGCAAGTAGGTTTTGAGTGTGTCGTTTTGTTTGTTCGTGGGTTTGCATTTTTTATAAATAAATATCACTTAAAATTATTAGATATTTTATTTTATTCCTATACAATTTCATATTATCCCCTTTAATGCAAATAAATTATTATATCAATTCAAATAAATTATATATGTAATTTAAAAATTGAGCGTGTTATTTGTAAACATATGGAATGATTGTTTAAAATAAATGATATCTTTAAAATAAGAGAATAGAAGGCATTAACCGTAAGAGTTCTTAAATTTATATTAAATAAACGCAGTGTTACTAAAATAAATATGTACTATCTTTAATTTAAAAAATTACTCAATTGATCAAAATAAGTAAATCATTTATTTGCTGATATACAATGATATACTTTCAAATTGAAACGCGCTTATTTAATTTAAATAATCTTTTTTTTTCGTGTACTTTCTAAATGAATCTAGCTTTCTAGAACAACTTTGGTAAACTTGGCGAATGTAGCTACCAGAGATTTTGGAATAATTTTGAAATTACCTTATTAATTAAGATCTCCTGATTACGAAAATGCTAAAAATAAGCGGCGGTCTCCAATATTTCCAAAGTTATAGCAGTTTGAAAATTTAAAACATCCAATGTTTGGATGTGTAAATTGATGTAACATCCCCAACTTGGTGGCAGTTGCAATATCTCGCTTTCTAATTTTAGTGCTGATATCCGGTGCACTGCCACACATTTTTTATCTATTGTAAATCCCCTTTTTAAAGAAATCCCTTTTTTAGTAATTGTCCCAATATTTCCTATTAAATTTTTGTCCAAGTGTTCTTTAATTGATTTTACAACCATATCGCCTAAATCGCCCTAATGTTAAGAGGAAAGTAAATCCTTTGTGGACCTACTATAAACTTAGAGTCAAATAAACATAAGCGACAATATTTTATTAGTTTCAATTAAAGAATCACCCTTCAAAATACGAACCCCTACGGTGAGGAAACGGTCGCCTTCCTACCAATTCCCTAAAAGTGCCGCTCTGTACACGGAAAAAAATGCTTTGTAAAAAATTGAAATAAAATTGTAGTAAGATATTTTTAGAAATAATTAGCACAATTGTATTTTGATATAGGACAAATTTGTTATTTTTCAAGTGTTATTTTAGCAAATATTTGCAAGTAATTGTTCTAAAACTTTTGTGGGACTATGTTCGACAATTATAATAAAATGTGTAATAAAATTTGTGTTAAAAATTATAGCACATATTTGTGGAACTATTTAAAATCAAAATCGTACAATTTACTACAATAATTATTTAAATTTCAAATTTAATGTGTAACATAATCATGTGTTTAAATTCAACCTATAAGAGAACGTTTTGAGTAACACAAGATGAGCACCCCCACCTCCCTAACCGGTTACTCTAAATTCGCGGCATTCGGCGTAGTACAGTGGACGATAAATGACAGAGTATCAGTGCGATCAAGTTTTTTCAAATGTGAGGCAAACAAAATGGATGAGTTTGTGCAAAATAAATTAAAAGAGTGGAATTTGATAGAGAAATTGGAAAACGTTTTTAACGGTGAGTATTATGTACATATTTAGGTACCTATGGTTTACGGCGTATTAATGCATGTTTTTCACCTATACTTATTGCACAATATCATGAAAACAATCAATAATTGAAATTATTTTCAATTTCAATACCTTTGATCTGACGCAAATTTCATATTCAGTAATTCAGTAAAAAATTAGCTTCGCACAATGCTCCGAAAGACACAAATTTTTCCACGTGCTCACCACGTGGTGCGTGGTGACAACAAGGTTGTTAAAATAATGAAAATTGTTTTTACGCGTTACGCGTATGGAAAACTAGAAAACCACAGAATATGTAATGTAGAAAATGTGGAATACTCACGAGGCAAATTTAATATTTGTTTTAATATTCCAAACTAAAAACTACAAAAATTGTTGCTCTTTTTACCCCTACTTGGGTAAATGCACCCGTAGATAAGTCGCCCTTTTTAGCTCAAACGCGACTAATAGATTCAAAACGGAGGATAAATTTTTGTGGTTTTACTTCGTGATTTTATAAAAAATGTTAAATTTGATAGTTTCAATTCTCTAATTTACATTTTAGAAAATGAAATAGACGAAGATGTCTTTAATGCATTAAGTGAAAACGATATAAAGGAGCTAATTCCAACTCTCGGAACGAGGAAAAAATTTCAGGCAAAATTTAACGAATATATTTTGCTAGTTGAGGTATACTAATAAATAACTTTAATGTTTTTAATATTTTCTCATCGCTTAACACAAACGTATCTTTTTAAGGCTTTAAAATATGATAGTATAATTCTTAACAATCAGCAGAGTCCTGGGCCGTCTACGTCTACTACTTCTATTGATGACGAGAACCCTATACAACTAGAAGACGGTAAGGAAAGCACTTAATTATCGTTATTTTTTAATAAATAATTTCATAACAATATGATTTATAATGGGCTCGTTCCACACATTGTAAAGTTAATAAAATCCTATGTTCTAAAATTTAAAGGAAATAGCTTACATGTGGGCTGAGTACTATTGAATAACACTGTACTTATGTACCTATTATCTACTTATAAAAATTGACATCAGATATTCTGTATTTAAATTTCTATTTCAGAAAACCTTCGACGTATTCAATATCCTGAAAGAGAAACAGTAGGTCTGCCTTACGAATTAAGTTTTCATAACAACGTGAGTTCTAATATATTAAAATATAAACTAACATTATACAGGGTGATTTTCAATTCGAGGCGAAAAATTAAGGAACGTGTACGGTGTGATATTCAGATAGATAGTTAAAAAATATAAAATAACATTAAACTTTTTATTGCTTGCTTGCTATTATCAGAAACTTTCAAATTTAACAACTCGGAAACAAAATCCCACCGCCAAATTTTTTATTTTACATATTTTAAAATTTGTAGGGCGTTAGAAAATTACTCGATTCAACAGAAGAAGGAAAACTGATAAAAGCTAGTTATGGGAAAAAGTTTCTTAGAAGTAAGCTGTGCGAACTAATCGTACAGAATGAATTGAAGGATAATTTGGACAAAAAGTAAGAAGTGTTTCCATAAAATATGGATTAATGAATTTCAGATAACATTATTTTTTCAGGATTTCGTCATCAATATTCCTTCAATTAGCAGACGAAATAAACCAGGTATTTCTACACGAACAACAAGAATTATATTATGTGGCATATGTAAGGAATTCTGGTGGTCATCCGAAAGCTGCTCGGGGCAAACTGTGGTCGACTTATTGTTACATGCGAAAGAACTTGAAAGCATTGGGTTTACTTTCTGCCGGTTTCCAAAAATCAAATAACACTGATGCAAATAAAGAAAATGAAGACAGTAAGTTGTGACCAATATGCAATCTTTTGTGAATATTTATTTTATTACATCTAATTTTCTTTATAATCTACTTTCATTTAGCTTCTCAGTTTTAAAAATTTTATTATTCAAAGTCTTAACATTGTTTATTTTACTACATATTATTTATATTTTTAGCTGACGATATTAATTGGTTAAGAAATAACAGTATTCCGTTTCCTACAGTCCAAGAAAAATGGGCTAACACAACAAAAACACGTATAAAAAATTTTCCAGGCACAATTGAAGAATATTTTCGTTTATATGGTTGCTTAAAACATCCTTTGGCCCACCTTTTCTTGGAAATAGATTTCAAAAATTTATTTCCCGACAAAGAAAACCAATTAATTAACAAGTGGAGCTGGCTTCACAAAATTATATTAAAGATCGCCTCAGAGAGTAAGGATCATTATATTGAGAATCTCTTAATACAGTATCAAGAAAGTTGTGCTGATTCGACCAATATCACAGGTATTTTTTCTACTACTCGTTGAGTTATATTAAGTACCTACTGTTTTAAAATTTTGTAGATGAGATTTTTGCACTGATTATTTTACCGTTACTCTTTCGCACTGCCAACATTAAATGTAAAGCACCTGGAAAACAGTGGCGTCCTTCTAAGATTGAAGTTAAAAATGGTTTTTTATTACAAGTAAATGTGAAAAATATATCTTTTTTTTAAACACAGTTCTCATCAACATTATTTTTTATTTTCAGGATATTGGTGAACTCGAGACCGAATTATCTTTAAGAAATCAAAAATACATTAATTATGGTCTAACAGCTCAACCACTGCCTATTATTGTTGGTGAGTTACCGAACATTGAACAATGTTTTGTGTGCATAAATTCAGTACGCCTAAAAGTTGATACAGTTTTAAAAGCTGTTGATCTTGGTTTCAAAGTATACCACGCTTTAAACGCTGAATATCCAAAAGAAGCTGATGCAATGTGGACCTTTTTACAGCTGTACGTTTATGAAATTACAACCCCCCATGATAATAAATATGTATCTGTGTCTTCTCTAATATCAGACATTAAATTAATTGAGGAAAAAAATGCGGAAATCTAACTGGTCAAGAGTTTGGTCCTAGTATATTATACCTACTTCAAAACATATGTACATAATGGTAACGTGTTTTCAATGCTCAAAAACTTTTATGTCGGAAAAAGCATTATTTTATCATATTAAATTAACTCACAAGTCGATGAAAATATTTAGTTGTGGTGAACACAATTGTTTTAGAGTTTTTTCATGCTTTGATGTTTTTAAAAGACATGTTAAAGAGCATACTCCTGATCCTGAACAAATTGCCACACAAATAAATCTTGAACCTGATACAAGTGAGATTCAAAACGTATTTTCTTATAAAGAAGATGACGTTGATGACATTAGTAGCAATTCTTCCATTTCAAACGAATTCGTCGAACTGAATTTTGAACGAAATCAGAATGAATTAGCTAACAATGTAAAACAGTTTATATCGGGAATGTATAATAATTCGTTAATTCCTCGTAATTTTATACAGCATATAATAACTGAAGTTGATACAATATTTTGTAAAACTACTATACCTCTTTTAAAAAATTATGTTACTAAATCATTAGAAAAGTCTAATATTTCAAGTGAAGATGCTCAAAAAATTACAAAACTATTTGAAATTTGTGAGAATGCTTTTACAGGAATAAACACTGAGTATAAACGTTTTAAATACTATCAAAGTAGTCAACATTTTATTCCAGCAAAAGATTTTATAATTGGGTACAGAAACATTTTCAAAACAACAACGGGACCTTTAGATTACATATCTAAACCTGTTTTTGGAAAAATAATACCATTGAGGGCTGTATTTCACGCGTTGTTTTCAAAAAGCGAAGTGTATAATGAGGTACAGAATAATATTACTAGAATAATGTCTTCCAACACATGTATTAATTTTATACAAGGAAAATTATGGGAAATGAAATCACGAACCTACAGAAATGAGAACAAATTTGTTTTACCTCTATTTTTATTTTTTGATGACTATCAGATAGGAAATACTCTTGGTTCACATGCAGAATCTAATAAATTAGGAGCTGTTTACGTCTCAATTCCTTGTTTTCCAGATGATTTGTTTTGCTCATTAAAAAATATATATCTGTTTGCATTATTCTATTCAAAGGACCGTAAAGATTTCGGAAATCGCGCTGTTTTTTCTGAGATTATAAAAGAATTGCATTTTCTACAAGAACATGGCATTACAGTAGTTAATATAGATAGCAAAGATATTACCATTTATTTTAAATTAGGTTTGGTTGTCGGGGATAATCTTGGTATCCATTCTATTTTTGGTTTTACAGAAAGTTTTTCATGCACTTACCATTGCAGATTTTGTAAGATAACGAAATCAATGTCAAAAATTTCTTCTAAAGATATTGGGGAATATAGAACACCTCAATCGTATCAAATTGATTTGGAATTAAATGATGTCAGTGCGACTGGAATAAAAGAATATTGTGTATGGCACGATCTACCGGGTTTTCACGTTACTTCAAATTTAATGGTAGATATCATGCACGATGTCTTTGAGGGTATATGTATTTATGACGTCAGTTCTCTTTTAAACGTACTTATTTTTGATTACGAACTTTTTACGGTAAAAATATTAAATGATAGAATAAAATCGTTTAATTTTGGTGTAGAAAATTCCAACAAACCACCTATAATTACTAATTTAACTAATTCAAAATTGAGATTGAAAATGTCGGCAAAAGAAATGTTATGCTTTACAAGAAATTTAGGCCTTTTAATTGGTGATTTGGTGCCGGAAAACTTAGATATTTGGAATGTATGGATAAAGCTACGAAATATATTAGACATTATAACATGTCCTAATTTACAGTTTTCAGAAGGAATCAGATTACAAATTGAAATAGAAGAATATCTTGATTTAGTTCTCATTTATTTTAAAACACTAAAACCAAAGCATCACCATATGTTACACTATAGTTTCGTATATAAAATGTGTGGTCCTCTTGTACATTTATGGGGAATGCGTTTTGAACAAAAGCACAGAGAATCTAAATTAAATTCCAATGTGTCAGGTTCATTTAAAAATATGATACACACGTTAGCCAATAAGTCTCAACTGAAATTATGCCATCAGCTTGTGAGTCCATTTCGAAAAAAATATGTATATAAAAGTTTGTCAAATGTAACTAATTCTGATAGAGCCGCTTTTTTCACAAGTTTTGGAGTAGGAGAAGTACATGCTATAAATAGTATTGATATCCAAGGGACCATTTATGGAAACGGTACAGTTTTAATAATTAACTGTATGGAACTTCCTATTTTTGGAATTATAGAAAAAATTTTTATTGACAAACATCAAATTGTATATTTTAGTTATACTGAAATGGTTGCAGTGTGTTTTAAAATCCATATAAATGCTTTCGAGGTTATTTATTCAGAAGTAGCTAATACTAAAATTATTAGGTATAATAAGCTGCACGATTATACGCCCTGCTTTTTAAAAAAGATACATGGAAAATTTTTTGTTTCTCTTAAATATTGTTGTTAAATCGATATTTTTATAGCTTAAATTAAATTGTTCTTAAAAGTTAGTTCGTTAAGGTCTTTTAAAAGTTTAATTTGTTCTTAAATGTTATAGTTTATATTATATTGTTTTGTAAAAAAACATGTCTGTACTTTTGATTAGTGTAAGTTTTTAAGTGTTATTTACTTAGTGTTTAAGAGCTGTTCTCTGTAAAATTTAGAAATTAAACTTGTTCATCAAATTTAATTTTGAATTTGAATGTACCTATCCTTTTTACTACAATTTCGAGTATATATGACTACAAATTTGTCGTATACTTTATTACAAAAATTTAGTAACAATGCATATTTAAATGTGACCATTTAAGACATATAATCTTACATTTTAACAAAAAAATATTGCTATCATTACTATTGTACTAGTACTTATTTACACAAAATTATAGTTGTCAACACCTCATCATTGTGTTAAATATTAGCACAAAATTTAGTACAACATAAAACTTACCTTTTAACACAAAATTATTTCTATCATTACTATTGTACTAGTACTTATTTACATAAAATTATAGTTGTCAATGCCTTATCGTTGTGTTAAATATTAGTACAAAATTTATAACAACATGTGATACGGAATTGTGTGTAATTTAACTACAAAGATTTGGGCACAAAATATTGGCATTTATTATTACAATGTGTGGTTAGTCGTATATGTGACACAAATTGTAGTAAAATACTCAACAATTGTATTTCATTTTACCACATTTTTTTTTTCGTGTAGAAGAGGTTGCCAAAATGTTGAGTATATGTGAAGCGAATGTTGTATGATAGAACCAAGGCCAGCGTGTGATTGCTAATTAGAATGAATGAGAGCGTTGTTTCGATAGCGAGGATGATGTGAATATGTATGGTCCGAATATTTGAACCTTCTGCAGAAGCCTTTAATCCTTGTAGTTTGTCAGTATTCAAATCCCTAACTCCGTTACATCGTCAAGCCCAAAATAGTCATTATTCATTGTATTGTTATGATTGATTCCTGAATCGTTACGGCTTTGTAGTCGTTTAGTAAATATTGTTTAAGGTTAGGCATAGAATTAGTGTAATGATGTTAAGTACGACCTCCTAGGGTTTTTCTGTGGGTTTCCCTAGGCTCTTCAGGTCATCAAGTCGGCCCACAGACGCACCTGTATTACCTTTGAGTATAGGTGGTGACTCCAGGTAGATTAGGTGTCGTAGTTAGGAATTATAAGATAGATGTAGAGGATATTGTCATTTACATAACGGATATCATTAAATCGATGGTAAATTGTTTGCTACCATTTTAGGATATTTTAGGTACAGCATCAAGAGAATTATCCTTATTTACTTCGCTTCTAGTATATAAGCCTCAAGGCGTCACCCATACCAGCCAATAGTAGTACCAGTAGGTCCTGTAATCCCTTAAGTCGTCCAATAGGGTACTTTCGTACCAATTCCTTAATATTCCATATTTCCACCCTTTATCCCCTCTTTCAACCCTAGTTGTAGTTAGAACTTTCCGTACCAGAATTTCTTCAGTTTCTTTCCTACGCCCGTTTGGTAAACTCTCCTCCTTCGCGACTTGTTCCAAACTCTGTTTTGTGTTTTTGATAATTCTCTAGATATCTGTACCTACGCTGTCATTTTCATTATACAGAAAAGTTTTAAGTTCAATAGTATATTTTTAAATATTTCGTTCACCACCTCGACTCCCAACATTTTATTAATTTGTATTCACATTTTCATTACATTATATTGTTCCGTTTATCTTCATCAATTTTATAATTATTATACTTATTATTGGTTACTTGGGATTTCCGTACACATAGATTCCTCCGTTAACCTCGCGAGTTAAGTGTAGTACGACGCTACATATACCTGTAGGACTACCTGAGCCAGGTCAAGACATCTAAAGGTAAGTGCGTAACCAGTAGAACACGAACCCATTGCTAGGCTGCCTTTCGCTCCCTTTCGCGTATACCACCTGTAAGCCTTCAATTAATACCCGGTACACTTATCAAAGTGTGGCGGTTACATTAAGCACTTTTATCAAGTTTTATTCACTAAAAATCCACTCACTAGTACCTATTGCACTAATTATTAATTAATTAATCATTACCATTTAATATTATTTATGAAAACCCTATTTTTAAAGCATTTTCTTTTTCTTGTTTTGCTGTCAAAGGAATTTCCCTTGCCCTTACTAAGAAATCAAGCGATCCTTGATTTTAAATTTTAAGGTTAGATTAGTGTTTCAAAATAAACGTGACGAAATAGAGTAAATACATATTTTTTACTAAAATGTAATGCTTGATTAATCATTAGTTAGTGCAATAGAGTCTACTGAGGGCATTTTTAATGAATAAAAGATGAAAAAAGTGCTTAATTTACACATCCAAACTTTGGATGTTTCAAGTTTTCAAACTCCTATAACTTTGGAAATATTGGGGACCGCCGCTTATTTTTAGCATTTTCGTACTCAGGAGATCTAAATTAATAAGGTAATTTCAAAATTTTTCCAAAATCTCTGGTAGCTACATTCGCCAAATTTTCCACAACTTTTTATATGACAAAATTCGGGTGCGCTAAAAAGTTTTAATAAAAAAATTAAATAGGGTTGCTGATTTCACCCCTTTTATAGATAAGGGATGATTCAAAAAATATTCTTTAGAGGCGTTTCCATTAGTAGAAAATCCCTACCAAAGTTCATTTTTTTATCTTTATCCAAATTTGAGAAAAAAATTAAAAACCTAATTTTAGCCTTCATCTTTGGAGGAACTTTAACGAAACGTTTCCGGACATATTTCCACAGAAATTTATTTTTTTTTATTTTGAGGTCCTGTTAATCTTGAAACACCCTGTATAATCAGTCGCCTAGATTTTCAAAACCCGACAAGTTAATTGTAGACACTTTACTTAAGCGAATTATAGCTCGATATTTTTAGAGATATAGAGTATTATTAATATTGAAAAACATTAAAAATAATCCTGAAAATCGGGGAGTCCCCCAAATTTCTGAAAATGTCTTAGTAGTACCTAGATATACTTATAGAGTTTTGCACCTAAACTTGTTAATTTTTATAAACAAAAACGCCAATTTATACTGAAAACATTTTTTATTTCTTATCAAAACAATAATAGTTATTTATGTATTTTTTATTTATTATTTATGCATAATTAGGAGATTATGGCTCGGAATGTTTAAAGCCCGACGCAGAAGGGTTTTTAATTTCCCCATCATCGACAATTATGTCCGTGGTACATACGACGTTTTATTCTATTTTAGTTTTAAAAAACATTTAAAAATTGTTGTGTAGATAGTTGGTTATTTTGATGTTGTTAGGGTATTATGTTGGATATTGTTTGTTTATTAAACAATTCGCTTTTCTAAATGGAAATTGAAAAAGCGGAAAACGTTTACTTTGAAGCCGCTCAGGGAAAACTCATTCCCCATAAATCAAAGGAAGTGTTTGTGAAAGAATATGACAAGTTTTGCAAGTGGCGGTGCGCGAAAAATGTGGCCAGCAATCAGGAATTGCAATGAAAAACTTGTGATGGCATACTTGTCTGTAGTCAAAAGTTTACCAACCTTCGTCTCTTTGGTGCACCTACTCTAAGCTCAAAAAGATATTTAAAATTAAGGAAAACGTTGATATCTCGAGATTTCTTATGGGTACTGTTTATGCACGAATATTTTACTTTTGAAGTAACTAAGATCGAAATTCAAAATTAACGCCCCTAGTTGTTTAAGTTGGCGACATTTCCGTATAAACGACGGATTGGAGACAGTAAACAAGAACCTGTCGGCATCATCCACACCAAATAGAGGGATATCACCAGTCCACCGCCCCGCTGTGGACCCAGTTTCGATGTCAGCCGAAGATATTATCCAAACCACTGTGAGAGCGATCCTGGTTCAAAACAACGTCGTAAATCCCGCATCAAGAGTTGCCAGATCGGCTGCCGCACCTGTAATTAAGAACAGCGAATTGTCTGCTTTACTACCGGAATTTAGGGGCCACGATGATGATATACAGGGTGATTCACGAGGAATAATGAGCCTGACCAAATTCTCGATGCAACCAACATTACATTTTCATAGGTCAGGTAGATTTCAAATATGATTTGTAATAAATATGAAATCATAGCGAGCATAGCTAAAATTGTCAGTTTTGACATTAAAATAATGAAAGACAGAAGTAACTTAAATACCAACGCAAAAGATGTTTTAATAACGAACAGAATATATAAATTAAGTGAATCAATTAAGGAGATGTTCAAAATGCTGCCCACCATTTCTTTCGCATGCGTCAATGCGGTTCCAGAAAGATCCTCTCACTCTCATAAGCATCATCATCCCTTCTTGCCACTTCGCGTTGCCCCAGATGTGGTTCCTCCTCAAAAATTTGAAGGACTGCTACTTCGTGTTCCTCATCCGTGGCTACCCTTCGCTTTGATAATTTAACGGCAGGCCAATTACCTCTCAACTGATCCTCCAATCTTTTAAAAATCGTGTCTGAAGGCGCTTTTCTTTCGGGCAGCAAGAGATGCATTTATGGAACATTCTCCATAAACTCAAATCATGTCAGTCTTCTCATCATTGGAATACGTGTACATTTTGAACAGTTTGTAATAAGTTTTGAAGCGTTTGTCAAAAGTGACAGTGATAATGATAGGCATCATAGGCATCGTGGATCCAAATTGCATTTCTTTTTTAAAGTGTCGCAAAGTAAGTTGTGAAAATGTAATGGTGGTTGCATCGAGAATTTGATCAGGCTCATTATTCCACGTGAATCACCCTGTATATTTATAGATTCAGTACGTGGAGGCTGAACAGAACAGGTAATCCACATCTATTTAACCTTGCAATACAATAATATACGAAAGAAAATGACTGGCAGAAAAACTGGCGTAACTTGCTTTTATGGCCCTACAACCTTTTCTTAGGCCGAGCGTAACCGAGGGCTTAAATAAGGCTTCGCGCCATAAAAGCCTCTTTACGCCCTTAATACATAAATAACTATTAAAACCTTGTATTTTTCGGTTTTAACTGACTGGATGTCGATAAAAGCAAAATATGCCAAAATTAAAAAAGAGCGGCAACAAACAGGGGCTGGCCCTCATTCTGGAGTTGAGTTAAGCAACTTAGAAGAAAGACTAAAGTGTTAACCTGTGTGGATGGTGATAGTGTTACACCAGAAATAGGTTTACTTGAGGTGGAAACATCTTCTTTATCTGAAGCTTTCCCAAACATACAAAATGATATTATTATTTTAACAGAAGTTGTTTCAACCAATCAAGGTGAAGAAATTGTTTTAAATGTTGAACTTGACAGCGAAGGGACCCAAAAAAAAGAGAGAAGGTGTTTGTGTGCAAAAGTCGAAAACCATTCAGGAAATGCATGAGGAGACATTATATAAATAAAAAAAATAGTCTTTCAATGAAAACGATTGCAGACTCTTTGCTACAAATAACCAATTGCTTCAATAGAAGCAGAGCAACTTGTAGGATAATTTTGTTTTGTGTAACGTTAGTTTAAAATATAAGTTTTGTTTTTATTTAACATTTTTAAAAAGATGAATGTTATTTATTTTTGTTTTGTGTTATTTTATTTATAAAAAGACTTTAATGTTCATACTGATAAGTACCTAATTTGAATCCTAACTTTTGTTTTTGTTAATACAGGTATATTAATTAAAAAAAAAAATTAAAAAATGTGAGTTTTATTAAATCTTAACTAATACACTTAATTAAAACATATCCTTACATTAAATAAAAATATCTGATGTGCCCAACACATGACTTTCTTATACTTACGGATAGTATCACAATAATTAAGTTAAATTTCTTGTAAAAATTTTGAAGATTTCCAGCAATTTTCAAATAGTCTCTGTCGCACTTATTGCAATACGCATAAATCTGTCCTTGTCCCACTCATTATAACCGAATGTTACGACAAAAATGTGTTTTGTTTTAGATTTTTGACCTATTACTCACTTAAAAAATACTGAACGGGTAGCCAATAATCACATCCAGTCGACATTCAATACGTTATTAATATAAAATCATATTTATTTATTTATTATTATTGTTTTCGGTACCATAGAAACCAGTAAAATACAAAAAAATAAAAAATAATGGTCCTTCTGGGATTCGAACCGGCGACCTCCCGTTTGACAGCCAAGTCCCAAACTCACTCGTCTATCTACTAGTCGGATCTCACCGCACACTATGAGAAATATAAGTGTTTTAAGAATATCTCATTTTTTTGAATCAATATTAAAGAATAAAAAAATCTCGTAAATTGTTTACACCACACACACACACAATGTTGTATATAATAATATTTACTTATATTATACCTAAGTATGTATTTACTTACTATTTGGACATTTTTTGAGTGTCTTTCCTTTCTATTCAAATAATTGTGTTCCTCTGCCTCAGGTCTAATAATATGTATGTGGGTACTATCTACAGCACCAATTACTCCTGGGAAACCAGTTCTTTCCATAAATCGATTTTTTTTGAAGTTTTTTTCTTGCACTGTTCTTGGAAATTTTATTTCGGTTGGTCCCAAAATATTATTTATTGCTTCACTACGAGCTGCTTTTGCATTTTTATTACAGGAAATATACGTTTCTAAAATATCGCACCTTTCTTGAATATTGTAACGCATATTGGACAAAAACGTAGACAAAAAGTTATAAATTAAACTGTCTTCTAGTTTGGTTGCATTGCTTATGTTTATTTCTTTTTTTTTAATTCATGGCAACCTGCGAATATTGGAACATTGTAGGCAATCTTGTATAATTTATAGGAGTAGGTATTATTAATAAAATTATTTTGAATTAAAAAAGTTAGTATACTTGAATACTATAGAAAAACACAAAGCAGATAGAATTTCAAAAAATTAAAATATCCTAAAAGGTAAAAAAAAAAATGTTAATTTTCTCAAATTTTACAAATTTGACGTTTAATATCTCCGCCATTTTTGGTCCAAATGTCAAAGTCATATATATTTTTGGAATCAGCTTAAAAAGATCTATCGATTCATGTAAAAATATATAGGGTGTTCCATAAGAAAAAATGCCATTTTTAGAATACCCTGTATATTTTTCAAGTTAAAAAAGTTTTGATGTCATATTTGAAAACTTCAGAAAAAACTACAGTAAATATTAGTACAGGATCCGAAGTAAGGTCGTCCTTCACCCATCTGTTTACCGGATGAAACCGATTTTATATTGAAGGTAATGTTTTAAGAAATATATCGCACATAGGTTGCCTAATGAAATATGGTCATGGCTACCTTTAATTTCATAAAATGTCATACATTTTTTTATTATTTCACTTGCTTGCTTACCGATATAATTTAATATCAATCGAAATAATAAAGTATAAGGAACATAAAAAAAATATTTACAATAATTTATTATAAAACGTTTGAAATACAAAAAAAATTTAACTTGAAAATTTTTAAACTACTGAACATTATTCAAGATCCGATTCATCGGAACTTATATGACTATTATCTAATTCTGCAAATTCGTTTTCATTTTCTTTTTCTGTCATTTGCAAAATATCGTCTATTTTCAAAGACGTCTGGTCTCCAATAAATCCTGTTGGTTTTAAATAGCCGTCTAAAAACCAACCGCTATTTTCAGGGCGTAGTTTTACACAATCAGCATCAGTTGCATTAGGCCACATGGAACTGACATAAATAGTACGCAAATTTTTTTGAATTAGTGATGTCCAGCACGGTGGTATAGTGTTTGAGTCAAAAGATTTTATTTTTTTAAAAATTTGTTCATTGTGGCTTAATGCAACTGATGCTGATTGTGTAAAACTGCGCCCTGAAAACTGCGGTTGGTTTTTAGACGGCTATTTAAAACCAACAGGATTTGTTGGAGACCAAACGCCTTTGAAAATAGACGATATTTTGCAAATGACAGAAAAAGAAAATGAAAACGAATTTGCAGAATTAGATAATAGTCATGTAAGTTCCGATGAATCTGATCTTGAGTAAAGGTCAGTATGTAATTTAAAAATTTTCAAATAAAATTTTTTTGTATTTCAATCGTTTTATAATAAATTTTTGTAAATATTTTTTTTGTTCCTTATACTTTATTCTTTCGATTGGTATTAAATTATATTGGTAAGCAAGTAAGTGAAATAATAAAAAAAAATTTATGACATTTTATGAAATTAAAGATAGCCATGACCATATTTCATTAGGCAACCTATGTGCGATATATTTCTTAAAACATTACCTTTGATATAAAATCAGTTTCATCCGGTAAACAGATGGGTGAAGGACGACCTTACTTCGGATCTTAGACTATATGATTTTGAAAAAATAAAATATCTCAATAGGTAAGAAAATAAGGGGGGTGTTACATTTGCGTGAAAAACCCTGTACATCCATCAAAATCTCGTCGAAAAAAATCACAATTAACTATACTTTCTTATTACTTCGTATAAGAAAGTAAAAACTAAGGCAATCGCTGAAGCACCAGCCCCGAAGAATCAAGGAGAACTTAAAGCCTTTCTGGGTTTACTAAATTTTTAAAGAATTAAAGTACCGTGATGGAACCCTTGTACACCTGGCTAAATAAGAACGCCCGTGGAAGTGGGAACAATCCCAGGAAAAGTCTTTCGCGGAAGCTAAAAATTTGTTAAAATCCGATGCGGTTTAATACATTATTCTCAAGATATGCCATTGGTTCTGTCCAGAAATGCGTCACCATAAGGAGTCGGCGTAGTAATAGCACACAAATTATATGACGGAGTCGAAGCCCCGATTGTAATCGGATCCCGCACCCTACAAAAATTCGAAATAAATTACTCCCAATTGGATAAGGAAGGAAGCGCTATCTATATTGTTTGGAATAAAAAAATTTCACCAATTTATGGCATTTAAACCCTTTATGCAACGAAAACAAGAACTCTCGGCGTACAAAAACTGTGTCTTATGGGGCAACTGAGTAGTCATCCTGGAAAAACTAAGAACCGCAAAAACGGATCCTCCAGAAAATTTGTGGTAATGGATGTGCTCTGGATGGAAACTGTAAAGAAATATTTAAGAATCAGACCAACTACAGACATGCCAAATTTATTTATTTATATACGTAATGGAAAAGCTACAAGACAAAATATTGGTCACAACACAATAGGGCAAATGCCAAAAAAAATGTAAAACCCCGGAAGTTACACTGGTCATACGTTTCGGAGGACGTCGGCCACTATATTAGCTGCTAAAGGTGGTAATATACTGCAGCTAAAACAGCACGGAGTCTTCCAAGTCTTCCAAGGTTGCCGAAGGATACATAGAAGATTCGCTGTCAGTTAAAAAAATATAGCTTGTGTCCTACAAGGCTCATCAACATCTTCGACCGATGCATCTGTTGGTGTTTCGATTTCGAATTCAACTGAAAGTATTAATGGTATTGAAACACCTTTAACATCTACACAGTCAAATTGTACAACGTTTGCAGAAACTAATTCTTTTACGAACACTGTAATTAACCTACCTACAAGTAGGTACTTTGGCAACTAGCAGTAGTAGCAGTTCCTTGAATACGGCTGGAATGGGAATAACCATGACAGGTCACAATTGCATCATAAATTCTAATTTTCATAAATAAATCTTTTGTAAAACTAAAAATAATAATAGTAAGTTCGGTTTTCTCCCTATTGCCCACTTCTACATAACCTAAAAATATTGAAACTGAGTTGCTCACATGATTAAATCACCAAACTGCATTGCTCTTAAGTAGTTCTGCTTGCAATAGCTAAATAATAACAATTTTCTCTCTACGACCTCTACATTAACTATGATGCTGTCAATTGGTTTGAGTTAGATTCCGTGGCGCCGTGGCGGCAATCCAAATTATATCTAAACTTTTAAAATTAAATTTATTGATAATAACTGATTTTAATTTCTAAAAAAACATTAAATATATTATTATCTTGGCCCTACTAAATCATATTATAAAGTGTTTTCCTTTATAGTCCGGGAGCCAGCGACACTTTTCCTTGCTACATTTGTTTAAGGATGGTTTATCTTTTTTCTTATAGTAATAATGTAACCTGTTAACAAAATGAACTCCTGCCACCTCTTTGGGGGGACAACGATTAACCATCTATATGTTAATAATATTAATGACACTGACAAATTGTATTATAAGACAAACAATGCCCTACTGGCTATCAAGCCGTAGGTACTGCTTTGTTGATTCAATGTGTCATAGTAACGGAATTTAAAAACTACTAGATTATTCTTATTAGTAAAACAGCAAATTTTACTCAAAAATATTTCGGACCAAAATAATAAACCATTCGGACATTAAACGTTAAAGGCACTACGGGCGTCATCAGAATAATAATGCCTTCATTTTAAGGTTTAATTAAATGTTATTAAACAATAGATAAAGCTTAATCTTTAAACATTTCTAACATTTACACTTTTACATTTACCATGCTGCCATCGGCCGGTGTCCCGCTGTCGTACCGGCAGGAGTCGATTTCATGTATCTATAGCTTTAATATGACACAAAAAAAATTAAATTAATTTTAAACAAATCTTGCAAAAATCAGTGTCGCTGGCTCCCGGACTATTATAATTATTAAAACTGTTACTGGATTATCAAAAAATTATTTACCAAGGTAAATAAATAATTAACCAACATTATTTACCGGATATTGACAAAAGGTAGAGAAAGGAAACTTCACGGCATTTTAGTATAGGCAATAATGACGCGTCCTATGATTAGTAGTGAAAAAAATATTTTTTTCTCATACCTGCACGAAAATGGCCACTTTATTTGCGTGAAATGCGGGAACACAGTCGCCTTTTTAGGGTAGTCGCGAAAAATAAGGAGTGGGGGTAACATTTCTCACTTGGGTAGTCATTCCCTCCCTGCACAGTAAAAAATTGTTAAATTTAAATAGTATTTTCATGTTTACGACGTGAAATAGCAGTACGAATGAGAGTAATTCTACTTGTGTGTAATAATTTTAGGGTATTTTTGTAATTTTTCGATAATTGTTTTAAAATTTCACCTCAAATTTTTGATTCTCCAGAATTTTATAGTATTTAATAAAAAACTTTACAATTTTCGTCTGCGTACGTCGCTATTACGCATATTCTCCCACCAGTGTGTCGTGTCTGAAGGCAGAGAACAAGTTGATCGCATGATTGTTTCTTGGATAGTGGAAATTGTTTTGGTAAGTAGGGGAGAGAGAGGTACATTGATATACGAGGCACATTGATACACATTTAAAATTTTCCGGCAGAAGAGGTCAATTTGCTTCACAAGATGGTACTAGTGTGGGCTATTCGTCATAAAAATTTAGTAACGTAAAATAAAGTATGAGAGAAGTTCCATGTGTTGTGTTTATTTTGGAGCGAGAAAGTAATTTTAATGACTTTTTACATGTGTGTGTTTTTACCAACGTGGTGGTAATAGAGTGTTGCTTGTGTCATCATTCCTAAACGTAAGTATTATTTAAACATTGTTCGTAACCAAGTATATGCACTGTAAAGTTAAGTGTGCAACATGTGATTATTTGTGTCGGAGTGCATTTGGGGCACATTTATACATATATAAGAGAGGTACATTGATGCAGTGTATCAATGTACATCTACAGTGTATCAATGTACCTCTATATAATATTTTAATCTTATAAGAAGGTTTAGTATGTTATAGGATGATGTGCTACTTGTTTTAGGTTAAGGAAAATGGTTCGCACTTATCACTAAAAAACACAAAGAGCATTCATTGACGAAGAAGCTATAAAGGCTGCAATAACCGATGTCATCAAACATCACAAATCAATTAGAGTTGCAGCTGCTGATCATAATTTAAAATCTGCTACACTTCAACATAGAATAGAAAAATATAGAAAAATTCATAAAAATATGAATCCAGAAGTTTCAGATGACTCTGGGCATGAAGATGACACTGTGGACGAAAACCAGATCAGAAAATATCACTCTAAATATACAAGTACACAAGTTTTTTCTGTTGAAGAGGAATATGAACTCGAAAAATATTTAGTAAAATCATCTCGCATGCATTATGGCCTTACGTATCGTCAAGCTAGAGAATTGGCATACTGTCACGCGTTTTTCCTCGGCAAGAGCGGAGGTGAATATAAAGTTAAAAATTGGTCCTCGGATGGACGAGACAAAAGGCTCGACTAAACTCAGCGGGGTGGTCGCGGGCTGAGTAAAGATTTCCTTATAAGTGGACCTTGAAAATCTTTAAAAGGGCGCCAGAATCCTTAAGCCATATAATAATTAAGGTTTCACCGGATTCGAATGAAACTATACCCAATAATTAACGATAAAATAAAACTAAAATAAACGGTAACAAATATCGATCTTTATTTTGACCTGACTAGTACTTATAACAATTTGTGGAATATATATATGAATGTATAATATAAAATAATATAACATAAAATCCTATAGGTCAAGTGACCAATGCTACTATATTTTAAAAGATGCTTACTAACCCCCCATCTAAAAACCCTCCAAAATTGTGCGACTGGCGCTTATAAAAATAATAGTCGTTAACGGTAAAGGAGCCCTAAACCGCATGTACATGTGATTTCCGCTACCCCGCACCGGTTATCGTGTTGTTGAATAATTAACGCGACCAAGTATACACAATTAGCGAAGTAATAAATCCAGAGGCGAAACACGTAAAAATACAATAGTCAAGCTATAGCCACTTGATTCAAAATAACATGATGGTAAATTAACAAAAAAAACTAGTCTAGGTAAAGCGTGATAAAATTATGGCCTTGAATCCCACAGCGAGACAAATAGTATTGGAAATCTCTGACCTTAATTTTTGGAGTCTGCGTCGCCCAAAGAAGACCTGTCCAGATGTCCAAGGAAGGTCCAGGGAGTCAGGCTGGATACTCCCACTCTCCGAACGGCAAAACCAAAGCGAAGAAAAGAGTAACGAGTAGGGAGAGAGAATAAAACGTTTGCGTGAGAGTGTGAGTGAGAGAAGAGTGAGAGAGAGAGACCTAAAAGAGAACGTAAATTAGCTTATTGGAAAAACTAGGAATTTGCGTCGAAATTAATTACCTTAGGTGTAGTGTGGCCTCGTGTGAAAATCGAACAATATAGTTTCGTTTGTAATCCTCCGTAGAGTTTCTTAACGCCAATTAAACGAAAAATTCTATCTTAAATAGAACAACGGTAATCTCAAATTGGCGTTAATTAAGTTTGCAGCACGTGGCAGATGATCCAGAAAATATCTGATTAAAAATGTGCTACCAAGTGTGCAGACGAAAGTACGAATTGCGAATGATTTTCACACAAGAAGTTTCGTTGAACAGGACGCTAAATAAATTCCTAGAATTTTTCGAAAAGCCAAAGAAAAATAAGATGAAAAGAAACAAGTATTGCCATCTAATTGTCACTAATCGGGAATAGGTAGTGTGATAGGGTTCCTTTTAACGAGATGACGGAACTAAGTTTTCAATTAATTATACAAATTTGAGATAATAAGAAGTTAGATGGTGTGTTATCCATACTTTTAGAGTAGATGTTGCTAGTGGAAATTTAACCCGTTACAATACCAATATGCCAAGTATCTACCAAATTGTTTCTTTCCGGAAAGATGGGAGTTAAATCAAATTGCTGGTAAATTTTGGATGCAGTCCTTTATGAATAGACACTCGTCCCTTAGTCTGCGCTCACCTGAAAATACTAGCTTAGCTAGGTCATCTGCTTTTAATAGTACAACAGTCAACGAATTTTTTAATAATTACATGATCGTAATGGAGAGCTGCAAATTTTCACCAGACAGAATATACAATATAGATGAGACTGGGATCACCACGGTGCTCTCCACACCTCGGGTTATTGCAGAATCAGGTAAAATAAAGTAAACATTATATATGTGAGACAGAGCTGATTTTTAAACGTTTTCAGGGAGAAAACAAGTTGGTCAGATCGTGTCAGGAGAACGTGGACAGCTAGTGACCTTCTGTGGAATTATCAATGCAACAGGCGCCACAATACCACCTGTATTTGTATTCCCGAGGGTGAAATATAAAAGTTATTTTATAAATGGTGCCCCACCAGGATCATTGGGATTGTCTTCAAAATCAGGTTGGATGACAGGAGATATATTCTTGAATGTGATAAAACATATTCAAAACCATACAGGCTTGTCAAACTAGCGACGAATTTTACTTTTACTTGATAACCACGAGTCCCACTGTACGATTGAGACTTTAGTATTTTGCAGAGATGACGGAATCACACTTCTTTCATTTCCTCCACACACGTCTCATAGGTTACAACCTTTGTACATCGCAGTGTACGGTCCATTTAAAGCACACCTTAAAAGTGCATTTAATGACTGGATATCATCCAATCCTGGAAAGCAGATCTCTATTTATGATATACCAGGATTAGCAAACAAGGCATATTTAAGCTCGTTTATACCAAAAAATATAATAAAAGCCTTTGAAAAGCCAGGACTTTGGCCAATTAACCGTTTAGCTTTCTCAGATGCAGACTTTATTTCGTGTTCTGTTACTGATTGTGAAGAAGTCATAGAGAACGAAAATATGTCGGTATTTCAACAGAACAGTAACTGTGAAAATAGACCAGAACCAATACCAAGTGCATCCTCATCTGTAGTAACAACTGGCGGGCAAGAAGAGTTACCGACCACACCTTCAACATCTTCAATAACAGCCAGCACTGAAATTGTTGATAGCTCTAAAAGCTTATCACTTACCAAGTTGTTATCTCCCGAACAGATTAAGCCTTTTCCTAAAGCGCAGCCAAGGAAGCAAACAGCTAGGCAAAGGCAAGGGAAGTCTCGTATTTACACCACAACACCAGAAAAAGCAAGATTAGAGGATATCGTTAAAAAAAGAAATCTGAAAAAAATTAAGAAAGTATCCAAGAAGGTGAAATTTGATTTCAAAGAAAAGACTCGAAATATACGAAGTTCAACCGAAAGTGACAGTGAATTGGAAATGAGCTTATCTGATTCAATTAACGATGTCAGTGATGAAGAGCTACCAGCGTTGTGTGACGATGATGAATTAAATGTAGACGATTTCATTGTCGTCCAGTTTTTAACAAAGAAAACAGTGGTACACTTTGTTGGACAAATTGCCACAATTTATAATGACCATGAAATAGAAGTCAATTTTTTACGGAAAAAGAAAACTGACAACAGGACATTCGTTTTCCCTAACGTTCCAGACATTAGTTTAGTGCTTCGAGGAGATGTGGTATTCAAACTACCCAAAGCCATTACTGCTGGTGGTACCCTTCGCCAAAACAGATCTTTTTATTTTCCGACAGTTCCTAATCTTGTAATTCAGTAACTATTGCACGACAAAATTACTTTTTTCTACTGTATTGTATGCGTATCAATGTGCCCTAGCACTGTATCAATTTACCCCACCAGAAGGGGTAGTTTGATGCAAAATAACCATTAAAAAAAATTGTGAAAACTCCAAATTTGTTTTTATTTTTCATTTAAATTGGGTATCATATGAAAGAAAAATATACAACCTGTAAGCCTAATATTTAAAAATTGCGATAAATATTTTGTTTTCGACAAAATCGTAATCAGGACAAAAATTGTATCATTGCGCCCCCCTCTCCCCTACCTACCTAACCTAACTTATCATATATTCTTTCAATATTTATAAATAAATTAGGCTTTGTCACAAAATCAAACTGTAAAATCAATCAGCACATTCATTTTGGTATTAAGAAAAATTTGTATGATCAAGAAAACCAGGCTAATATCAACAGTCTTACCTATACTCAGGAAGAAAGATGTTTGAAAGCAATGAAGATTGTGTCTAAATATTTAAAAGAGGACATCAATACTCTTTTGAATTTTTTGCCAGTAAGTCTAAATTGATTTATAGACAATCTTGAAAATCTAAAAGTATTAAGTCCATGCATTGTTGTTACTGGTAAGTGTAATATTTAAGTTTTATGGTTTTATTTATGTTCTAATGACACCTTACAAATTCTAGAGTCGAACAGTGGCACTAATAATTATGTGAGTATCGAAAAAAAAGTAGTAAATGAAGGCTCTCCATTAATTCTTAATATATTTTATATTAATAATTTACAATTGTTTTAAAGGACCAACATAACTCGTCGAATGGAAAGAAAAATTAAATAGAAGTTCATTTTGGATAAGATTAAGGTTTGTTATCATAACATCTTTCATTACTTTGTCATTTATCTTCATTTCAGAAACGGAATCCCCAACTGGAGCAGCTGTTTGAATTTTTATTTTTAACTTTTATATGTTTATTTATAAAATAAAATGTTCTTTTTTAGTGTTAATATTATTTTACGTAATAAAATTAGTATCTCATTAATAATATTCCATCGTAAAGTTCATTATTAGGAACCGTAAATTTACATTGCAATATTTCTACTCGTCTTAAAATTCCAGCTTAAATTTCAACAGTATTATAAATTTACACAGTAATTTTACAAAACTAAGACGTAAAATTAAGTTGTTTGGTAAAATTGCATTAGATAGTAAAATTACTGCACGGGTGTAATGTGACAAAATTTCACATCATTCGTACCGGATTTTTTTTTACTGTGTGATATGCGGGAGTTATTTGTGTTGTTAGCAAAAACAAGGTACCTTGTTTATGGTTGTCAGTGTGATTTTCTCACCGTAAAGTGTCAAGCAAAAATTTCAATGTTATGCTGTTATAATTTGTTCGCGCGTTTCACGCAAAAGAAGTCGCTATTTTCGTACAGGTATGAGAAAAAATAGAGTATGCTACACGGGAGGAATTGATTCTGCCTCGTGTTCTTGCGACCTCGCTTCGTTCGGGCCCAATTTTCACACCCGTCAGAATTTCTTAATTCCTTCCTACCTTGTTGCATAAACTACTATTCACACAGTTTTAATGAGAAAGACATCCCCCGGGGATTAAGAAGGGAGCATTTGACAAGTGAGTGCATTATTCTATCTGCAGCAGAAATATATTGCCTTGTTATGAATTTTCGCTTCATGATAGGTGATTTAGTTCCCGAAAATCCCGCAGCTCGATATCTTCGTTCGTTTCAGAGTTATTGCCAAAAGAATAATTTTTAACACTTTAATTGGAGATATGATTGTTTTCATAGCTCCGTCAAGCAATCCATGACAAAAAATATTTTTTAACTTTATGCTTGTGTAGGTTTGTCACTCATTATGCTAAGGGTCCAAAAACTACTTTAGAATTAATAAAATTATCATGGAAAACTTCGAATTTAGGCACAATAATTATTTTAATATGGTTTTTTAAAAATAAATCTAGATAGCCGTGAAACAAGATCGGCAGGTTTCCAAGGAGATAAATAAATTGGAATAGTTGTCAACTGATTTAATTTTGATAGGTGTTGTGTTGACAAAAGTTTCTTTTTGAGGACTATGATTCTTTTTGAATTTCTTTTTATCTATTCCAAAAATTGTGCTACATCCCTCAAAAATTCTCAATTCCTCTCCCTGGTTTTATGAACTGATGAAGCCAGTTTTACTAGCTGTGGCATTGTTAATTTACACAATACCATATGCACTAGGTATTGGTCACAAACAAATCCTCATTGAATACGCGAAGTGGATCACCAAAACTGATGGTGCAGAGTTTCAGCATACAGAATTATCGGACCGTTTTTTTTTAATGGCTATCTAAATGGTGAATCTTACGTAAGCATATCGTAACCCTCGGCATTGGTATAAGTATTTTTGAGAGATGTAGCACAAATTTTGATATAGGTAACAAGAAATTCAAAAAGAATTAAGGAGAAACTTTTGTCAACACAACATCTACCAGAATTAAATCAGTTGACAACTATTCCAATTTATTAATTTCCTTGGAAATCTGCCGATCTTGTTTTACGGCTACCTAGATTTATTTTTAAAAAACCATATTAAAATAATTATTGTGCCTTGTGCCTAAAAAGTTTTCCATGATTATTTTATTAAATCTAAAGTAGTTTTTGGGCCCTTGGCATAATGAGTGACAAACCTACACATAATAAAGTTTTAAAATATTTTTTGTCATGGATTGCTTGACTACGGAACTATGAAAACAATCGTATCTTCAATTAAAGTGTTAAACATTATTCTTTTGGCAATAACTCTGAAACGAACGAAGATATCGAGCTGCGGTTTTCACGTTTTTTCTTGCAAATTTAATCTACTTTCCGATTATGGTATCATAAATATACCGTCTCATTTAAAATTTTGATATAAAAGCAAAAAAACTGTTATTATTTCAAATTGCGCCCTCTAGCAATTTTATTAGGAACTATCGTGTACCATTGGATGCGATAATTAAAAGTACCTACATTTCTCTTCCAAACAAGCTTAAGTTTACTAAAATCGAATAAGTCGTTTAGAAGTTACAGCGATTCAAATGATTACACTTTGAATACCTTCCCCCACTCCTATTAAGGTCGGTACGCCAATGAGCCTTAAACCAAAATGATGCAGAATTCTCCAAGCTTTCTAATGATGTTACCAAAAATATACCTTAATGTGGGAATTTTCGGAGAAATCTAGAATTTTTATATTTACTTTTCAGTTGCGCCCCCTTGTGACAAAATGCGGAACTTAAAAATAATTTCCAGGATTTTCTCATGGCCACTTTAGTAATGAAATTTTTTTTCCTGAATTTCTATGCCCAGTAGTTTCCGAGATATGGCCGGTGGCCACCCTTAATGAAACAGCCTGTATACAGGGTTGGGCATATGTGTGGGAACACCTGATTTCTGGCTAAAATTTTTTATTATCATTATTGGTCTTAAAAGAAATATTTGTAGCTTTTTTTATTCTATTCAGTGACGTATTTTGTTTTCCAACAGCTACTTTATTTTTCGAGATATGAAGGTATTTGCAATTTCTTTAATGGATCACCATATATATTTTTAAGTTTTCAAATAGACAATATTTCAACAATTAGAATGATATAAGGTTTGGTGGGTGTGCGACTTGTGGTTTTTTAAATATTAAATAAAATAATTTAATAAAGACTTGGCTTTTTAGTTTTTTTGTCACGACTATCTAATAAAAAAATTCCTATGTTTATGTTGCCCTAGTTTTTGCAAAGTTTATTTAACAGAAATCAAATCATTCCTATTACTGACAGATAGTTTCCGTGTAAAATATTAACATTGCTGTACAATTATGGGTAAACTAACTGAACGTGAACGAATTACGTTGTTAATGATGGTTGGTTTTGGAGATAGGCGGAGATCTCTACAAGATGCATGCAATATTTTTAATACAACCTTCCCTGGTAGAAATTCTCATATTTCAAAATCAACAGTTTCAAGAATTGTGAAAAAGTTTCATGAAAACGGAAGTGTTAAAAATCGACCAAAATCGGGTCGGCGGAAATTAATTACAAATGAAAATACTTCACTTGATGTTCTTCTTAATCTGCAAGAGGAACCAAAAACTTCAATACCAAAATTAGCCTTATATCATAATATTAGCGAGAGATCGATAAGAAGGATACTGTCCAAAAATAAATTTCATCCGTATAAAGTACATTTAGTACAAGAATTAAATGAAGGTGATGCTGATAGAAGGATGCAGTTTTGTCAACAAATGATGAATAACATTGAGATTAATGGTAACTTTGTCAATAATATAGTATTTTCTGATGAATCGACATTTTGCATGAATGGTTTTGTAAATCGACATAACTGTCGCTACTGGGCTGATCAGAATCCTCACTGGATGGAAGAATGTCACACCCAATACCCTCAAAAATTAAATGTATGGGCGGGCATAATCAGAGGACACATCATCGGACCATTTTTTCTTAGAGAAAATTTAAACTCTAACCGTTATTTACAACTTTTGCGCGAGCAAATTGTTATAGCATAACTTCGTTTATTTCCAAACCAGGCAAATCCTGAACTCTTAGATGACATTTGGTATCAGCAAGATGGAGCTCCGCCTCATTATGGAATTAATGTGCGTCAATACCTAAATGAAATATTTCCACAGAGATGGGTAGGTCGAAGATGACATATTGAATGGCCACCGCGATCGCCTGATTTAAGTCCTTTAGAATATTTTCTTTGGGGTCATTTAAAATCCGTTGTCTATAAGTCCAAACCTCAGTCATTAGAAGAGTTGGAAGATCGAATTAGGATGGCTGTTCAAGAAATATCACAGCATGCTATTCAAAACTCCTTAAGAGCCTTCGTTGATCGATTAGGATATTGTCAGGCTGCTGAAGGTTTTCAGTTTGAATATTTATTATGAATATTAAAGTGCTCAATATTTTGTAATAACAAAGTTAATTTTCATTAAATAATAATTATTTAATATTCTTTATTTTATTCTTGAATGATTTTATTTAATATTTAAAAAACCACAAGTCGCACACCCACCAAACCTTATATCATTGTAATTGTTGAAAAATTGTCTATTTGAAAACTTAAAAATATATAGGTTGATCCATTAAAGAAATTGCAAATACCTTCATATCTCGAAAAATAAAGTAGCTGTTGGAAAACAGCTGAATAGAATGAAAAAAGCTACAAATATTTCTTTTAAGACCAATAATGATAATAAAAAAGTTTAGCCAGAAATCAGGTGTTCCCACACATATGTCCAACCCTGTATATTTCCATGCCCAGATTCTGATTTAAACAATACATTTAAAATGTTCGTTTGTTTAAAAATATTTGTTTTAATTGATCATTTCGTTCAATATTATCCTTTTCATGTGATAATAGAATTATTTTTTACTTTTTGTTTTATTAACCTAATTTAAGTAGGTACCTACCATTTTTTAAATAAACTTTTTCTTTGTTAACTGTATTTTATTACTGAGTACCAGTGATAATTTTAAGCTTTCCCCAGAATCCTATGATATAATTAATAGAAGAATTGTGTATAATCACAATGCTATGAACATAAGATCAAATAACGTTGAATATTGACTTTCGCTAGGCCAGGTATACAAAACATTTAATCGGCATAATTGATGTATTTCCACTCAGCTTAACGTTTTCTTAAAACATGACAATATCCTTTTTTCCAACGGAGCTTCCATATGTATAATTGCGGGTTATGGAAACATATGCAATTCTGAAGTTGACTAACATTTATTTGTTTTAAATAAAGCCTTTTTGTGTGTATTCTAGAAGAACTTCATAAGCTTTTTTCATAGTGGCAGCGTTGAGCGCCGCGCCGCGTTTCGCGTTGTGTTAACAGCGTCAGGAGTATGCATAGTAGTAGCGTCTACCGGCCGTTGAACAAGCAAGCTCAGTTAAAATTAGATTACCTAGGTTGTTTTTTCGCGACGCAGCGTGTTTAATACGCTGCGCCAGCCGTATGTATAGTCGATCGCCAGCGACTCGCCAGCGTTTCGCCGTCCGCCAGATGAGAATTGCTGGAGATTCGCTGGAGGTGGTCACTAGTACCTCCAGCGATTCGCTGTGTCTGTTGTAAAGTACCAATAAAGTGGTTTAATTTGTTTTTGTGAATATACCAGCAATGGATCGCGATTTAGATATGTTGTATAACGCTAATGGAGATATTTTAGATTTAGAAATAGACATACGGCGTCGGTAAATACTTATTAATTAAGTAATTATTACATTTGGAAATAAAACAAATTGAAATTGACATAAGTAATTATTCTACATAAATCCGTGACATGGAAAACCCGATGGAAATATATACCGAGGTTAAATTTAAAAAATGATTTCGATTTAGAAAAATTGTGGTACGCGACATTTTATTGTAATGGTAGCGAATCAGGAAGCAGTTACCACCAGACGGTTACCTGTTCCTTTATTAATGGGTATCGTTTTAACATTGCGTCAGAAAACAATTACCCGGTAAACTGTCTCTTCATAAATCATTAGGGTGTTATGTGGAAAGTTATACATTAAAAATCTCGGGAACCTCCTCGGACACCCTTTTAGGGAAATCCAAAAGTTTTGGATTCGATATTGTGCTATAGAACGGTGAGTCGCAGAAGAAGATTTTGTTAATATTGTAGAGGGGAATGTTTTCTACAATTTATCATTTATCTCATAGGATACAGCGCTACGACGAAAAATGCATTTAATATAAATACATAATATGTAAAGATCATAATTATTACTCCTATGATGATAGTAATAAATATGTACTGTAATTAATTCAATTATTATTAATCCCATTTATGTTTATTAGTATTTATTAATCAAAATCAAAATTATTTTCAGTAATGAAAAAACTCCAAAGAATACTATGGCCTCTGCGCAGATACGCCATGACAAATTTCTATAATTTGGTATGGTTTCGTTCGTAAACGAACGAATTGCGCATGATCAAGCCATTATAATTTTGCCGGCGATGCGCCGCAACGGAGAACGCTGGGAGATCGACTATGCATTGCAAATTCATGTTCTATCATCTCGCCGGCGAATCGCCAGACCTTCGCCGAGATGAAACTTCAGCGACTCGCTGGCGATCGACTATGCATACGGGTGTTAGTGTCGCTTCAAACCATTGCATTTTCGTGAACAAGTCATGACGTCGTGCACTAATACGCTTCAACCAGTTTCTATGTGGTTTGAACCGGCCGTTGCAGCGCGTTGTGAGTTACATTGTGAGGTGGTGGGGGTTGTGGAAACGTGAAATTCAAATAGTATTAACCTAACTTTTAATAGTGATTTGCTAACTTTGTGGCTCCAATAAAAAAAATTTTCAAAATGTGTTAAATCTCCAAATTTAATCATATTGTCCAGTGAAATTAATGCATTGCGGGTTCATTACACCGACAAAATACAGTCAGCGCGATGTTGCAATTGGGCCAGTTTAATACACCTATCAATCAATTAACTGAACTTGCACTTTTGCACATCCCGCTCACTTATTTCTATTAATTATTATGATTAGCTTGTAATTATTTTTTGTATATAAACTGGTAATATTTTATAATAAATCATAGTCAAAAACTCAACTATGTTCTATCACTACCTACTACTATTCCAAGCCATAATAATGGAACGTGAGGCTGCGATCCAAGTAGTAAACCAATCAAACCACAACAGTACTATGGCATAAGCCCTTAGCCGTCAATAGAGAGTGAGGCTGCTCTCTAGTAGTACTGTACAAAATCAAACGAAACCAAGAATTACAACCCTGGTTTCGTTCATGGTCCTTCGAGCAAAAAAACCGCACATAATTCTATACAATCCACGATGTCCGACTCAGAAGAAATCAGTCAGTTAGCTCATATCCAAGAGGCTAACAAGATTGCACTTTCTCAAGAAGCCATCGGGAAACAACTAAAGCAGACTCTTACGAATGCCAAAAAAGATGCGTCATATCGTAAGACTGAATCCTATATCCTTCAAAGAAAATCCGATATAAGCCAATGTCTACAAGAGGCCACACGTAATCATGGCAAGTTAGTGGAGCTGAACATCCCAGATCACCCCTACTTCCAACAGGATTATATGGGCCAAATCAAGAAAGTCTACAACGAAGCTGTAATTTATCTGAACAAATGCGCCCAAGCTACCAGTCAGCCATCTGGCACAGAAAAAAGTCATCTTCAACTTGAATCCCACCTTACAACCTTCAAAGAAAATGAAAGCAGTGACCCTGAACAAACGAAGCGGATCCGTAAGCAAGAAGTACGTCTTGAAATGCTGGACCGCACCATTCAAACCATAAAAATCACACTAGAGGAGAATCGAACTAAGATTACATACGAAGCTCTTCTGAAGAAAATCGCTGCACAATGGTCATCTATTGTGCAGCTCCACGAAGAAATGGTGGCTGAAGCAACCCTTGCCAACCACCCATACTTCAAGAAGCACAGGAGATAAATTCGACCAAATTGTTGATGAGTTGGAAACAAAAATTGCCAACAACACAGCATCCAACAAACCAAACATATCGCTGCCCAAAATACAATTGCCACAATTCGGGAGTGGTTATGAAAACTGGACCACCTTCCACAATCTGTTCCGTCAAGTAATCCACAACAACCAGGTCCTCACGTGTGTCGAAAAGATGCAATATCTGAAGATTAACGTTCGAGACGAAGCCGCCAAAATAATAGAACATCTCAGCATATCCGAGGCCAACTATGAAACAGCCTGGAGTCTCCTACAGAGCCGGTACCAAAATACCAGGCTCATAATCGCCAAATTAGTTGACCAAATCCTGGATTTCCCGGTCATCCAACACGAGTCCATTGGTCAGACCCAAAAATTACACGACACCACCTACGAGTGCCTAAAAGGAATCGAAAATTTAGGCATTGATACTGAACAATGGGGCCCCATGATCGGACGAATTATCAGCCGAAAATGGGACTCCGAAACCAACAAGCTGTACGAATCGTCTCTTGTCAACCCAACCGAGATGCAACCCCTGTCCTCGGTAATGAAATTCATGACAGAAGAAAAAGACATCAAAGACGCCACCTCATCCAAGCCGATTCAACTATCCCCAGAAAATTTGAACTGCGAGAAGAAATACGAGGAAACTGTGTCAAGAAATCTTGATAGCCAGTACATTGTAAAAATTCCATTCAAGCAGATTCCACCACAACTGGGAGAATCAAAACCAAAAGCAGTCGTTCATTTCATTCAGCTTGAGAATAAGTTAGAAAAAAGATCCAACAAGGAATTGAAGCAAGAGTACCACGATCTCGAGCACATGAAAGTAATTCCACCCAATCAAAACAATGATGGAAAATACAACTTCCCACATCAGTCCGCCATTCGAGAATCGAGCACCACAACCAAACTACGCGGGGTGTTCGATGCATCATCCAAAACAACCAACGGCATCAGTTTAAATGAAACTATGCACCTAGGACCCAGGCTGCAACAAGAATTAACAGACATACTGTTGAAATGGAGGAAGCATGCCGTGGTGTTTTGTGATTCGCATGATAACACCTTTCGATTCAAAGTAGAAACCACCAAACATTTTCCAACTATTAAACGAAATGTTGTCTCTGAAGTAGCCAAGCTGTTCGTTCCTCTAGGCCGCGGCAGCTTACACGATCTGATGTCTCCATCTCATATAAATACAATCCTCATTGAAGCACGGAAAAAGCTACCACTGAAACGCATCAGCACAATAGCAGTCCTGGCCTCTTCCGCAAAAACCTCAGTTAAAAGCGGACGGTTTCCACTGTTTCCAGAACCACCACTACACTGTAGAAGAAAAGATTGAGCTACAACCCTCTACAGCCAAATCAACGTCGTCCGGAGCCCGCCAGAATGTTAAATCTCCAAATTTAATCATATTTTCCTGTGACATTAATGCATTGCGGGTTCATTACACCGACAAAATACAGTCAGCGCGATGTTGCAATTGTGTCAGTTTAATACACCTATCAATCAATTAACTGAACTTGCACTTTTGCACATCCCGCTCACTTATTTCTATTAATTATTATGATTAGCTTGTAAGTATTTTTTGTATATAAACTGGTAATATTTTATAATAAACCATAGTCAAAAACTCAACTTTGTTCTATCACTAGTCAGTCAGAAGTTAGTACATTTTTACTTTCTTATACGAAGTATAAGGAAGTATTGTAATCGTGATTTTTTTCGACTCCGAGATTTTGATGGATTTACACGTTTTGAGGGCCCCTGCATCCATTCTGATCATTTTCGCCATGATGTCTGTCTGTCTGTCTGTCTGTCTGTGTGTGTGTCTGTCTGTCTGTCTGTATCCACGATAACTCAAAAACGAGTTGTCGGATTTGATTCAAATTTCATATTTAAGAGTTTGAACAAAATTGTGGGTGCCACATTCAATGTTTTTCATCTAGCACCAACACAAGTGACACTTATCTGAAGACATTTTTAGTTTTTTTAGGAACATCTTGAAAAATAAACAATTTATGAAATTTTTTATTCTTTAACATTGATTTAGAATTGAATTTTGAACAAATTTTGTTTGAACTTTTTTTTGAAATTCCGTCAATGAGAGCAACTTCCAACTAATTTGCGTAGTGTAAACAGTGTCTGAGAGTACTTTTTTGCTCTCAGACATTAACTTGCGATAGTTTTACTTGCTCGTGTAAACTACGATTAATTTAGTACATTTCACTTTAGAATTTGATCATTTCAACTTGAGAACTGATTGGTATTACTGAAATATAACCATCCAAACCCAAATTCTTGAATATCCGTTATTTAAGCATACCTATCCGACTATCATGGACTGAGCCCGGATATCCAACCAATATAGCTGTCTTGTTGATTTAGAGGAACTTTAAAAGGCATATTGCATACGTCAATCGCTCCAATTACACATATGGCAAAAACAAATACTTATTACATTATCTACTATTCTTTTTATTAGCATCATAGATGTGTGAGACACGTCATCACATTAATTTGATTGGTGTCGATCTTACACCTCTGGATAACCTCTTCCTCTTTCCTCAAATTTCCGTCGAATTGTAGCGGCTTCGTCTCTGTAGGGCCAAACAATATACTGATTTTGTAGATTTATTATTCTCGATAACATAAATTCAGTCGACTTGTAAACTGTAGACACTACTACATTAAACTTATCTGCTACAGATAACAACACTTCCCCTTTGCCAAGCCACCACAGGGTCATCAATAGCTGTTGTTCATTGCTAATGGGCAGTATTCCTCTTCTAAAATATCTTTCGTCGCACATCAATTTCTCAAGTAGTACATTAAATGTGTGTTTGGTCATTCGAAATAAAGAAAAGAAGTCATAGTCTAAATAGCGGTCAATCCAGATATCGTAAAATCCTGGCATTCTGCAATGTTCCAAATTGTAAAGTAAAAAAGGTATACTATTAATTAAGTTGTTTTCTTCATCTTCACAACTGGATTGGATATATCTTAATAGTAACAGCTTTTTATTACTACTTTGTGCGCTATCACTTATAATTTTTAAAAGTACTATTTTATCCATCAGCCATCACACTTAATAGTTAATTGTAAATTCTGTAAACTAAAAGTTATTTATGCAGCCATGCAGGGGCTGTTTCATGGCAGGACACCAAAATATAATTCTAACAAAATTAATAATTGTATCTTTATGTATGTATAACTACCGTTGTTGTAATACACACTGACGAGTACCTAATTATACTGTATTGAATATTAAAAAATTCAGCTTACCAATTGTCTGCTGTTCCTTTTTATCCTTTTCGCTAAAATTGGGTACAACGCAAATTTCCTTCCATCCATCTCTTTTAAGCTCCCTATTTTTGTAATCATCTGATGATGAATCCCACAAAGATGGTCGTTTCTTTATTTCGTCAATCAATAATTCAACATCGAGGTCTTCCATAGCACCAGTTTTAGCAGCGATTATACCGAGAGATCAAAAATTATCTTGGTCAAAGCTGGTCATGGATTTTAAAATAATTGTCGGAGCTAGTATCGTGTCAATACTTATTATGGCACATAACTTGATGAACTTCAAAAGGATGATACAAGCTAAGACCGTCGTTTTTCATTTCATGACCACCTTTGACCAAGATAATTTTTGATCTCTCGGTATAACTCATTATAAATTCACCCAATAGCAATTACAAGTTTTACATAGTTACTATGTAATGATAAGCGAATATACCCCTTGACGACGTGGTATAACCGTTTTCGTATATTCGCTCCTCAAACAATGTGAATTTTGTCATAGTAACATTTTTTTGATGTTTATTAATAAACGTCAGAAAAACAATTTGTTTGTTAATTCTTTATATAATCGTAACGAATACCACTCGAGCAAACGAAAATAATCATTATACTAACCTCGTCACTCGACGTATATCCTTAAAACACCACGAGAGCGTTAGCTCGAGTGGTGTTTCGCAGAATACGTCTAATGACTCGGAAGTATAATCGATTATTTTCTATGATCTTGTGATATTACTACTGATTATATAACTCATTATAAATTTACCCAATAGCAATTATAAATTTTACATAGTTACTATGTATTGATAAGCTAATATACCGCTTGACGACGTGGTATAACCGTTTTCGTATATTCGCTCCTCAAACAATAGAAATTTTGTCATAGTAGCATATTCTTAGTGTTTATTAATAAACGTCAGAAAAAAAATCCTTAAGTTTCGTCTAAGTTTTTTAATTTTTTCGATATGGAACGCTTTGGTTGCAGCTCTGGGGTCGATATAGAGCAAGAAATAGAGAATTTATCACATCAAAATACCGTAAAAACAAATAAATATGTTTGGAAACAGTTTGCAGAATTTCGTGAACATCGAAATTATAAACTTTGTGCTCAAACTTCAGACAAACAACTAGCAGGTATCTTAAAAGATTGGGCATTCAACATGAAACGAGCAAACGGCACCGAATACAAAGAAGGGACCGTGAAAACAATCTGGAATATTTCCGGTAAACTCGTCCAGAAAAAGTTTTACGAAGAGTTTAACCAACAAACAAATCCATTCAAAGACAAAATTTTTGAAGATGCAAGAAAGGCACGGGCAGCTAAAAGGAAGAAGTTACAAGCAATTCCTGAAAAAAGAAAAACAAGCTCTGCCGCTCTTAATGGAGAAGAAATGAGCAAAATTGTGGCAAGTTTTGACGAAAACCCGCCAGATGGTTTGCAAATTTTTTTTATCAATTTTGTGCTGTGGAGGTTGTGTGGCGCGGAAATGAAGCTGTCTTTTGCTTAGTTGACTATTTCAAAAAAGAATTCAACAATTACGGTCAAAAAATTATAAGATACGAAATAGTTTCTAAATTGAATGGAAAATACTCTCTGCATATTGGTGCTGCAAAAAAACCAGTGGCGTATGTTTTATTCAATAAAATGTTTTTGAAGAAACCCGTACGCACGCCTCTGTGTTCTAAATAAAATAATTGGAACCACTATTAATAAGAGAATACAAAAAAAGATCTATGCAAAATTTCAGAAGGCTAACTTTTTTTGTTATTGATTTATAGCAAATTATTTAATAGTATATTATATACCAAGGGATTGAGGTACATCATTTAATCCCTGAGGGTGAATTAAACTTCATGAGCGAGCGAGGGAAATAATTCACCCGAAGGATTAAATGATGCCTCAATCCCGTGGTGTATACGCTATTTTTTGCACTTCCGAAGCATTTATTTGCATGTGAAATCATTCTAAATTTATGCTTGCCAAAATGACAAACGTGTCGGCAACAACTATAAAATAATCCATAAATCCATTATAAATCCCACTATCCAAAATAACAAAAAATACTCGGGTAACGTAGCAATTAGTAAACAGTGATTTGAAAATTAGTCACAGAGAGATTGCAGATTGAAAAATGTTATCAGAAGAAATTGAAAATGCTGCAAATGCGGCAACTGAAAATCTTGTTCCACGTAAATCAAGAAAAAATTATGAAAAAGAGTTCCTCGATTTTGAGAATTGGAGTAACGAAAAAGGAGCAACTGATGACTTCAGTGAAAAGGTGCTGTTGGCATATTTCGAATAAGAATAAAGCTTCTACTCCCTGGGCGAAATATTCTATGCTGCGGACAATGCTGAAATTAAAGAAAAATATTGACATTAGCAAATACGCCAAATTATTGGCCTTCATAAAAAGAAAAAATGAAAGCTATAAACCAAAAAAATCAAAAATTTTGACAACGGAACAAGTGGATGAATTTCTTAAGAAGGCTCCTGATGAAAAATATCTAATGATGAAGGTAAGAATAAACGAAAAAATGTTGATCATGATAGTTGATAATTAAAAATTTTCGTAGGTTGTCCTCATAATTGGTGTCGCGGGCGCGTGCCGACATATGGAATTACTTAATCTCCTTATAGTCCAGTCAATAGAGATTTGACTAGAGATTTTTTGGGTGAGTCGAATTTTTCGATTCCATTGCTTAGAGGGCTTAGAGAAAAGCTTAAAAAAATTTCCGTATCCCCACCCCCTGCCGTTCGTCCGCCATCTTTAAAGAAGGGGTGACTTTTGATTTTGCGTTTATCTCGTTAACGGTCAATTTTTACAAAAAAACACACGACATCATTTTTGTAGAGAAAAATACGCTCTACATTATTTGTCATTGCCTTTTTTTTCATATTGTTATTATTTTCGAGTTTATTGACGATGATAGCCAAAAAATTAGGGGATGATTTGCTTAAAGCGGGGACAGCGCCAGAAGGGTTGCCTTTTCGACAAAATTCGTTTGATACTTTTTGTAGAGGACTAGTCGAGCCACAAAAAACTCTTTATAACATTTATCATAAAACGAATATTTATCGCTATACAGCGCTTCAAACGCCGCAGGAAGCGGGGCAAAACCGTTCTACTACTCTGAATCTCTGTGAGACGTTAATGATATGCGCTGTACTGGAATGTTGAAAAAGTAACAGAACGGTCAAACAATAACAAAAGCACCAAAAATAGTCACAGGCACCTAACCTGGCGACAAATTATACAGGGTGTGTCACGGAGAGGGCCATCGATCTGTAGGTATATGGAAAACTAATAACAGTAGAATTTTGAAAAGTTGGTTACCTATCTAATTCAGTTTGCCGGTTTGAACTAAAATGATTTCACGTTTCTACTACTTCCGGTTATACCGGAAGTGTGTGTCAATTTTCCTATTTTAAATGGAATACCTACTTTTTTATGTCATATTTGGATTTGTTGAAAAATTTTAGAGTCACTTTATGTAAAACACTCTATACGAGAAATGCACCGTTTTGGAAATATCTAATAAGATTTTCTTTATAATAATCGGTATTTTTCTTCAATAACTTAAAAAATAATCATTTTAGGTATAGCACAGTATACACATTAGCTCCTTATTTTTGAACATAGAATCGATTGATTAGGAAAAAAATTGAGAATTCCATTTAAAAAAAATGAGTTTCTCAACATTTCAATGAACGAAATTCAAATTGATTTTTTGAACACTCTGTATAATATTTTAAAATTTGCATTCACAATTTTAGATAGCTTGTAGATCATATACTTTCATAATGCGTTAAAATAATTAGCTTTTTTGCATTTGCTTTGGAAATAATAACACTTATGCGAGGTCATGAAATTGTCAAAAATTTTGAAAAATCTTGATTTTTTTAAAAACGGTGCATTTCTCGTATAGAGTTTTTTACATAAAGTCACCTTAAAAGTTTTCAACAAATCCAAATATGACATAAAAAATTAAGTATCTATTGCATTTAAAATAGGAAAGTTGACATCCACTTCCGGTATAACCGGAAATAGCAGAAACGTGAAAATATTTTAGTTCAAACCGGCAAGATAAATTAGATAGGTAACCAAATTTTCACAATTCTACTGTTATTAGTTTTCCATATACAGATCGATGGCCCTCTACGTAACACACCCTGTATAATCTGTCGCCAGGTGAAGTGCCTGTGACCATTTTTGGCGCTTTTGTTATTGTTTGACCGTTCTGTTAGTTTTTCAACATTCCAGTACAGCGCATATCATTAACGTCTCACAGAGATTCGGAGCAGTAGAACCATTTTTTTTTCGTTTCCTGCGGCGTTTGAAGCGCTGTACAGCGATAAATATTCGTTTGATGATAAATGTTATGAAGAGTTTTTTGTGGCTCGAGTAGTCCTCTACAAAAAGTATTAGCCGAATTTTGTCGAAAAGGCAACCCTTCCGGCGCTGTTCCCGCTTTAAGCAAATCATCCCCTAATTTTTTGGCTATCATCGTCAATAAACTCGAAAATAATAACAATATGAAAAAAAAGGCAATGACAAATAATGTAGAGCGTATTTTTCTCTACAAAAATGATGTCGTGTGTTTTTTTGTAAAAATTGACCGTTAACGAGATAAACGCAAAATCAAAAGTCACCCCTTCTTTAAAGATGGCGGACGAACGGCAGGGGGTGGGGATACGGAAATTTTTTTTAAGCTTTTCTCTAAGCCCTCTAAGCAATGGAATCGAAAAATTCGACTCACCCAAAAAATCTCTAGATAGGGTATTTTTTTCGCTCTATTGACTGGACTATTACCACTGACGTCCAAGATATGGGATCATCATTAATATTTCACATCAAAAACACTAAGAACAAAGTTGACAGAATATTTATCGTTAAAAAACCGTCAAATAATTTGATTGACGTTGTCCAGATTTGTAGAAGTTATATGGCTTTGCGAAATATGAATACAAAGCATTTACGCTTTTCTGTACAGGGTGGGCAAAATTCGATGTTTTTCTAGGGTAACTTTTAAACCATAACAGATATTGAAAATCTGTCCGCGCATCGTCGAGCTCTTTTTTTGACAAACCCTTGATGGCGAAGTCGAAATGTAGCGATTTTCGTTTGTTTTCGAGTTATGGACGAAAATTCGATTTCTTGAGATTTCGATTTGAGTCTATATTTCGGTTGTTTGTGAATTTAGAGAAATGGCGTTTGCACGTTCTTAAGGCACTTTTTTGAGGAGAATGCAATGGCGTTAACAGATTTTGAAAATGTTTTTTTATTTTGAGGTTATGACATACATTTTTATTTTTTTATATGGAAGTCATAGTGGGCTGTCACTTTATTGAAAAGAGCATTGTTTTCTCTTTTCATATATATATAATATGTAGGGTCCATTCCTTCAATTTCTTCTTAAAAAATCAAAAAATCTAAATTTTTGGAATTAATAATTATGTATTTCGCATATTTATCGCAGTAGACGAATGTCATGATGAGAACCCTCGGCGGGCCATTGAGATCCAAAAAATCAGGGTTGGTTTGGTTTTAGTGTTTGGTGTGCCTTAATAAAATATCTGATGTGCCCAACACATGACTTTCTTATACTTACGGATAGTATCACAATAATTACTTTTCCTAAAGAAATTAAGTTAAATTTCTTGTAAAAATTTTGAAGGTTTCCAGCAATTTTCAAATAGTCTCTGTCGCACTTATTGCAATACGCATAAATCTGTCCTTGTCCCACTCATTATAACCGAATTTTACGACAAAAATGTGTTTTATTTTAGATTTTTGACCTATTACTCACTTAAAAAAATCTCCCGTTATGAAATTACATTTATTTATTCATTATTATTGTTTTCGGTACCATAGAAACCAGTAAAATAAAAAAAAACTAATGGACCGGTCCTTCTGGGATTCGAACCCGGGACCTTCCGTTTGGCAGCCATATAATGAAACACATGGTCTACCTCGACCATCGGATTCAACTATCAATGCGCGCTATGAGAAATATAAAGTGTTTTAAAAATATCTAGTTTTTTTGAAATTTTTTTGACGGAATTTAAAAAAAAAGTTCAAACAAAATTTGTTCAAAATTCAATTTTAAATCAATGTCAAAGAATAAAAAAATCTCATAAATTGTTTATTTTTCAAGATATTCCTAAAAAACCTAAAAATGTCTTCAGGTAACTGTCACTTGTTTTGGTGCTAGATGAAAAACATTGAATGTGGCACCCACAAATTTGTTCAAACTCTTAAATATGAAATTTGAATCAAATCCGAAAAGTCGTTTTTGAGTTATGGTGGATACAGACAGACAGACAGACAGACACACAGACAGACAGACATCATGGCGAAAATGGTCAAAATGGATTCAGGGGCCCTCAAAACGTATAAATCCATCAAAATCTCGAAGTCGAAAAAAATCACGATTACAATACTTCCTTATACTTCGTATAAGAAAGTAAAAATCAAGTTTTGGCATCTAAGATTTATGAGGGAAATCTAACTGGTGAACGGTACTACCAATATTTAAATGAGAAAATTGTTGATGAATATTTGGACAATTTATCGTTCAGCGATAGAAGTCAGTTCTTCTTCTAACACGATGGCGCACCACCTCATAATACGAGATCAGCTAGAGAATTGCTTAACTCAAAATTCAGATATAATTGGTTTGTTACCAATGGGCCAGTTAGATGACCACCAAGGTCGCCTGATTTGACACCTTTGGAGACATTAAAGATAATTCATATAAAACTAAAAGTAGAAATACAGAAGAACTCAAAGAAAAGTTTACGCAATGCCTTAACTCCGTGTCAAATATTCACATTTCGAATGCGCACAGTGTCGTGAAAAGTGTATTGCAGTTAATAGACGTAATTTTGAACTTTTTCTTTGAGTTGTTTTATATAGATATTAATTTTAGATAGTGTCGTGCTTATATGTATGTCGTTTGTTGTATTTTCATTTTTATTATAGGATTTTTTTAAATTTAATTTCAAAAATTTAGATTTTTTTATTTTTCAAGAAGAAATTGAAGGAATAACCCCTACATATTATATATATTTGAAAAGAGAAAAAAATGCTCTTTTCAATAAAGTGACAGCCCAGTATTACTTCCATATAAAAAAATAAAATTGTATGTCATAACCTAAAAATAAAAAGACATTTTCAAAATCTGTTAACGTCACTGCATTCGCATCAGAAAAGTGCCTTAAGAACGTGCAAACGCCATTTCTCTAAATTCACAAACAACCGAAATATAGACTCAAATCGAAATCTCAAAAAATCGAATTTTCGGTCACAACTCGAAAACAAACAACGATCGCTAAAATTTGACTTCACCGTCAAGGGTTTCTCAAAAAAAGAGCTCGACAATGCGCGGTCAGATTTTCAATATATGTTATGGTTTAAAAGTTACCCTATAAAAACATCGAATTTTGCCCACCCTGTACAGTACGATCAGAAACGATGTACCGTACAGCCAGTTGGGAAGAATACTTTCAGTAAACTGCCACAAAATATTGCAGACTTTTTGGGTTTACCGGAGGCTTCCTTATACACAGGACACTGCTTCAGACGTACAAAGTGTTTCCTTTTTGGCCGATGCGGGTGCTGATATGGACATATTAAAGCGCCACGGCGGTTGGAACTCTTCTTCAGTCGCTGAGGGTTATGTTGAAAATTCTATAAATAATAAAAAAGAAATTTCTGAAAAGATTTTTGGACATGGCCACGGTAATCCTTCTACTTCTGTTTCTACTGCCCAGGATAGTTCCTCACACTCTTCCTTCATTACTGAAGACCATGATGAAAATTCTTCTGTCACATCTGCAGATTCAAGGTTTTCGGGGAGTTGTTCCAATCGTATTTTAAGTATTGTTAATTGCAATTCTGTTAATGTTAATGTACATTTCCCATTAAAATAAAATTTTTAAATTTTTAGTAAACATTTTTTAAATTTTAATCCCAAGGGATTAAAAGTGTAAATTTAATCCCTTGGGATTAAATTGGTCACTTCAGTCCCTGTAAAGAGGGATTAAATTAGCACATTTAATCCCGGAAGTGCAAAAAATAATTTATTTTCTTTAATGGCCTGTACGTCAAAAGGGAAGCAACATTCAATCATAGTTTATTAGACAAACTACCTTTAATTTTCGCTAAACTATCGACTGGTGAAATCCTGACGATATAAACTGGGACACCCTGTATAAATATTATTTATTATTATTATTATTTATATTATTATATTATTTTTATTTTATTTTATTATAAAAACTATTTGCGCGGCTTGCTTTGACCTTCAAAAGGTATTGCCTACTCCTCAGTCAGAAGTTAGTACATTTTTTTACAAAAGTAAAATTGCCACATACAGTTTTACGGTTTATGATATGGGCCAATAATGAAGGATACTGCTACGTCTGGTATGAAGAGCTAGCAAAACGAGGCCCAAATGAAATAAGTAGCTGTTTATTAGATTTCTTGAGAAAACAAAAAGAAAAGGGGCGTCAAAAAAGTTTTTCTGTACTCTGACAATTGTGGACGACAAAACAGAAATCTTTATGTTTTCTCTCTATGTTTGCTTATGCTGCTAATGTTTTTGAAATAGAGATAACTCACCGATTTTTAGAAAAAGGGCACACCCAAAATGCAGGAGACAGCAAGCATGCAGTAATTGAAAATTCAAAGAAACGACAAGGTGCTATCTATACTCCTAGCCAGTGGGTTACTCTAATAAGAATGGCTAAAGTAACTGGTAAGCAATATAATGTCAAGGAAATGACTCAAGCTGATTTTGTTAGCTTTTCTGATTTGGTCAAGAATAAATATTGGAAAACTGATGAATATCGTGAGCAGGTGAAAATAAATAAGATTAGAGAGTTAAGGTGGTAATTGGATAATCCCAATCTTGTCTTGTTTAAATATAGCTTTAGTGAAATTCCAAGAACATTGACTTTGAAAAAAACTCGGCGATGTCGAATTCAGGACGTCCCTGATACATTACCGAGACTTTATACTGATCTTCTGAAAATCGATTCAAAGAAATTGAAAGGATTAGAGTTGTGTAAAGGCGATGAGCCTCTAATGTATCATAATTTCTTTTTATCAGTAAAACCAAAAGATGCCACAATAAAAAAAATGGAAAACCAATAATAGAAAAAGAAGTATCTGATAGTAGTGAATATGAAGAACGGGACTCAGATTAGATAATAGAGTTATTTTGTTTTTTTTTAATAGAATATAAGATTTTGTTAGATTTTTGGTTTAGTTGTACTCTTGTTTAAATATAAGATTAGACAAAAATAATAGTATCTTTTATTTTTTCATAATTTATTCCGACGAAAACTGCAGTAACTACTTAAAAAAAAGTTGAAAAATTACAAAAAAAATGCATATTTAGAATTTTCTGCATTATAATATGATACTTAATAAACATACAAAGTTTGGTTTACATATGTTTACATATGGTTTACATATGTAAATTATAGTAAATATTTTGTAAATCATTTATTATATTTATTTATTTATTTATTTATAACGAGAAATTCCCAATTACAATGAAAAAAAAAGAAAACAAAATACAATTTACACCAACAAGGCAAAAATGGCCATAAAAACACATGTACAGTACAATCAATTAATAAAATGTAACAATTAAAATAATACAAATTAAACAACTTAAACATAAACAATTATAACATTACCCATTATAAAATTTCTTAATATCGTGCAAGGAACAGTAGAACATATCCAGACAATCAAAACAATCATTTGCATTCCGCATCATCCGAGCAAGGGATTCATTACCACCGTACACAGTTCTATGATGTTTAATAGAAAATACATTAGTATCACGCAATAGTCGGGGCGGAACATAAAAATCCAACAACCCAAGCAATTTCGGGCAGTCGATCACATTATTCAGTAATTTATAAATAAATAGTGAATCCGCGCAGGCTCTTATTCTGGAAAGGGAAGTCAAATTCAAGATGCTCGCCACACCATCATATTCTACATGAACAGGAATGACCAGTTTTAATTTATAGGCCATATATTTGAGGAACTTCCTCTGGACCCGCTCAAGCTTGTCAACATGCACCTCATAATGTGGGGACCACACCGAAGAGGCATAATCAAGATGCGATCGAACGAGTGTCAAGTAAAGACTCCTGACAGTATTAATATCTCTAAATTCCTGAGTATGTCTCTTAATAAAGCCAAGCATCTTTAGAGCTTTATTGCAAATTAAGTTAATATGACTGCTAAAACTCAATTCAGTGTCCAAAATAATACCCAAGTCAACAATTGAGCAGACCTGGTCCAGTTTGACCTCATTAATAAAATACGTACCAGGAGTCCTCACTCTCGATCTACTAAACTGGATGTATTTACATTTACTGACATTAAGAGTCATCCCATTACGACCACACCAGTGAAAGAGTTCGTTCAAATCGTTCTGAAATAAGCATGACTGTATCTCACTGTCAACAACACCAAAAAGCTTCAAGTCATCAGCAAACAACAGTGACTCACAGAATCTAAAGTTATCACAAATATCATTAATAAAAATGCTGAAGAGTAAAGAACCTAAGTGAGACCCTTGAGGTACGCTCGATGAGACCTTCATGCTAGGCGATAGATATCCCTTCAACTTCACAATCTGGCTGCGATCGCAAAGATAAGACCCCATCCAGAGGAACAGTGACCCACCCACACCAAGACCAGACAGTTTTTTGAGCAACAACGCGTGATCAACCATGTCAAACGCTTTAGAAAAATCAGTATAAACTGCATCGATGGTGTGAAATTTCTCCAAGGCATCAACAATATACTGTTCATATACCAATAAATTAGTTGTAGTAGAACGGCCACGCATGAATCCGTGCTGATCAAAAACAATCACATTTCTCAATTTTGCGCTCAAGTATTCAGTAACTTTCGTAAAATAGATAAAATGCACCAATCACATAATTTTCCGCATTTCGCAATTCGCTCTAACATGAAACTACCTTAAGAGCTGATGATTTAGGATTAATGAAAACTCTGTAAGATCTTCATTCGAGAAGGAGTGTTGAGAAACAATAAAACACAGAACTTTAAAGTGTACGTAGCCTGTCTATTGTAGTCAATTAAGTCTATGGTAGGAGTAGCTTCTGTATTTGGCAGCACTGATTTTGTAACTAGTCTGTCAACTGAACATCGTTAATTATATGTATTAAGTTTCTTTGTTCTTGTTTGTTCGATTATTACATATATAATAAAACTAAAAATAAACTACTTGTCGGTTTAAATGATAAAAAACCAATTTCCACTTCACCCTCAACAAAACAATTTGAGGATTATTACCTATTATTATTATTATTATATTTCTAAATAAAACATATTTGAATACTGTTTCTAAATTTTTATTCTAAAATACATAAGTACTTATTTCTATTTGTTATGAATTTTAGCATTTCTTAAAATATTCAAAAGATAGTTGTCGAATTTCATTCTTAAGTACAACGTAAAAAAGAAATAAACTAAAGCCATCCAATTTGGCAAATATCATAAAAAAATGAAGAGAATAAAATGTAGTAGAAGATGAGAATTCTTTTATGACATACCTGACACCATAAGGCGTTTTCGGAAAGTTACTCGAGTTAAGCCTGGGTGACTGAAATGGACATAATCTTATAACCTGCGTGTGTGTACGAAACAAAGAAGGATAATTTACCCGAGTTAACTCGAGTAACTTTCCGAAAACGCCTATAGCAATTAAGTATGAGAAATCTAATACAAAAAATAATAAAATAGATACGAGAAACTGCAGGGGTTGGCGAATATGTAAAAGAGTACTGTTGGTACCACACCAAAACACCAACCAGATATTGGGAATTCAAATTAATTTTACCGCACGTTGATAATACAGAAATGTGACGTAACGTGTGGAATTATTTTGACAGCTTAAACTTTATTATGCTTTATTTTGGTTGCTTGTGGCAATTTTAGGATTTATTTGACTTTGAGATAGGGTTGCGTAGTTCCGAAAGCGTGCAAAGTGTTCTATTTTCAAATAAACTGTGTTTAAATTGAAGTAAAGTATAATCTAACCTAACTTGTTCTTTTTAAGGCCGATTTTCCCTTTATTAGTCACAATAACTCAATCAACACACACAAACATACAGTTTTGCTGCAGATAAAATTGAGGCCATTGAACAATTTCCTCGACCAAGAAATGTCAAAGAAATCCAAAGATTCGTTGGAATGTGTAATTACTACAGAAAATTCGTCAATAACTATTCGAAAATAACAAGACCTCTATACGAGATGACAAAAAAGGACGTTAATTTTAATTGGTCCACAGAACAAGAGACAGCATTTAAAACACTGAAGGACAAATTAATCACTGCACCTGTACTAGTTCACTTTAACCCACATATTGAATGTGAATTACGAGTAGACGCCTGTGGATACGGAATAGGAGCCGTGCTATTACAAGAATCAGAAGGACATCTTCACCCAGTCGCTTACGTCAGCAGAAGTCTCACTAAGGCAGAAAGAAACTATACCGTCTCAGAGTTGGAATCCCTTGGAGTTATATGGAGCCTTAAGTATTTAAGACACTTAGTCTATGGGAGACATATCCGGATTATAACAGATCATCACGCCCTTTGCTGGCTCAAATCCATAAAAGACTTAACGGGTCGACTTGCGAGATGGGCTATTAAACTTTCAGAATATGATTACACAATCGTACACAAAAGCGGTACAGCTCACAGAGATGCAGACTGTTTATCCAGAAGTCCCGTGATAAAAGGAACAAAAAAAGATGAGGAATCTGCGAACGACATCCCAACTTTCCTTCTAACTACTGACAATATATCTGAACTACAACGAAACGACGAAAAACTAAAACATCTAATAGAAGCCATAGAAAAACCAGAAGATGCAAAAATTGACGACCAAAAACGGGCGTCATTGTCGTTGTACCAACAAGCGTGCATCGTGTGGTGTTGAGTGATTTTTAGTTTTAGGTCCATTAGATTCTAGAAAATAAAAATATCTAAGACAAAATAATAGATGAGGTAAGTAAAATTATTCTGTAAATATAAGAGAAATTAAAATTATGTTTAACAATTCTCCCTTGTTCCTTCCTATAAAAAAAGTTACATATGAAATTTAAATTATACTTTCAGTGAGTTATTTATGGTAACTGTATGAAAATTATTGTCACATATGGTGGAGGCGCCGAATTCCTCTCTGCTCTGGGTCAAAATATTATCGTCACGATAATATTTTGTGTGTTATCGTCATCTCCACGATATGTGGCGTTGATGATTTTGGGGGGTTTTAGGAAAGGATTAAGGGAGATTGTATGGAAAAACGACGTGTAAGATAACTTACATTTTAATAAAGATGATTGAATTATAATAATACAATAGTTAAGTTATTAACTTAAGTGTATCTAGATTATAACTAATTTCCTATATCTAAAGGTCCTATATTTATATAAAAATAATAGCTAACGTTGCTGGTAAAACATGACGTAAAATGGTTCTAGAAGGAACACTGGACTGCTTTGGATCGCAATTCAGCTGACTGCTGATTTGGGGATTTCGGAGGTGTTGCTATCGGAAATATACGTTGGCCTAGATATAATTCATTACTGTGCACAATTTTGCACGTATGCATAATTACTCAATATAATTAATATAATTAATAAATTAATTTTAAATATTATTTCTATAAAATAATTTTGTATATTTATTGGCCCTATCGTCACAATATTTAAAGTCAATTGCCATATAAATGTGAACCAGAAGTAAACAAGTAAACAATTATATCCCACACGTTACGTCATATTTCACTAGTTCATCTGTTTACCGTTAGGGGCGCATTCTTAGCAGAAATTCCCAATTGTAGATTTTAATACCAAATTATTTGGAATGGCTCCAAGAACTTTAACATCTGAAATATTGAAGATAAGCATAGACTATAGTATCCAATTGTACCTATTTACTTAACAAAATATAATATTTTAGCGCCTTTTCATGAAAAACCAAATTTATCACCATCGATTCCATAAAGATAACCATAGATATATGTAAAAGAATTATAGTTTCTTTTTGTTTCCTCGATTATTTTTCAGAATAGCGACCGTAAAAATATGACACCAACTTCAAATATCGTCAGAATATCCATACTAAAGCTAATAAAATCAATTACCTCACTACTTTAACTAGCAACATCGTCTTTAATTTTTTGCAGTATAGAGTTTTCTATCCTGGATGATCTAAAGTTTTTGAACAATGAATTTGGGATATATTTCGGACCGGCAGTCTTTCGTCGCCGTAGTTTTCTAATAATGTCATCGTTTATCACAGTTTCTATATCAGTGCTATAAGATTCCTTTTCCAAGGAAAAACTGTTGTGTTTTTCTTGTTGTGATGAAGAATCATCGTGTGGTTCGTTTGATTCATTTTGAGTTTCTGTTTTAAAATATTCGTTATTATTGTTGGTTTCTGAATCAAGTATAGAAAAATGTTCTGTTATTGATGAATAATCTTCATATTTTTCTTCTGATTTAATTGTAAGTTCGGCAGTAGCATCCGCATCCTTTTCTCTTAGATTACTATCATATTTTTGTTCTGATTTAGTTAGTGGACTTTGTGTTGATTGTTCAGTTGTAAAATTATGTTTTGGTGCGTGTATACTCTGGCCGTTATCATCATCTTGTTCTGGATGCATTCCTGATAAATATGTAATATATCCCTTTTCTATATATTTACTATAAATTACGCTTGAAAATTCACTATTCTTTTTGTTTATTAATAGCGGAAGTGTCTCTTGGTCCACACCTAACAATGCAAAATGCGCAAGATGAGAATATGAACACATATATAAATTAAATTCATCTCTGAATGTTCCCAAATAATTACTGCCTAGTATAGACCATTTTCCGGAGTGTATTTCTCCGGTATTTCTCCCGTAATCCCAGAAAACACACTGCAAGCCTTTCAACTTGCGTTTGGAGCTAAAAAGAACTTGAAGCGGTTTTCTAAGAAGGCCATAACCTGGTATAGAAGTGGAAACGCTTAGAATTGGTCCAAATGGTCCAAATGTAGTTTTCGAAAATATATTTTTTTTCAGAAAAATGGTAGTTGTAATTTCAACTTGGAAATGGCTTTTGTAATTTTGTGAAATTTGTTCTAGAATTCCTTCTGGTAAATATATTGCTATTAATAAATTATCACTGTATGTTAAAGTTGTGAAACTTTGGTTTCGAGGAATGGTTATAAATTCGAAATTATTTTTATTGTTATACACAGCTACACCAGAAATGTTGTTTATAAATGGCTTGAACTTATAAATAACGATATTTTCTGTTGAATAGCTATACGTAGTATTTTCAATTTTTACCTCAGTTAACATGTCATTAAATGTAGCTAATAATTTATTGTAAGTAATTGGAAGTATAGTAGAATTTCTTGGTATATGTGAGGAATTTTCCAAAGCATTTACAAATTCTATCGATTTATTTAGTATCGTAACTGTTGGTTTTCTAATATTACGGAGTAATTTTGGAAAATAATATAAATCATTCACCATTAATTCGGATTGTGTTTTAATTAAATTTGTAAGGTTTTCCAACACATTAACAGTGACCTTTGATTTAAGATTTAACAAGAATTTTTTCACTTTGGTAGGATAAACAAAAACTTTTGTTTTTTTGAGGGGACCCCAAAATCCATATGCATGACCACGCATATAAGTTACATAACATTCTCTTTCAGGTAGTACTTTACACATGGTTCTATTACATTGTTCCTTTGGATATACTACATCTCCAAATTTCGTTAAAGGCCAATGGTAACCAGCTGTATATTCTTCTAAACAGTATTCCCGGTTATCAAAATAAAAACGTGGCGTTAATCCAGGTAATTTAAATTTAAGATTAAAAATAATATTGTCATATTCTGCAGTTACATTTCTAGTTTTTAAATTTGTGCTTATATGATAAATTACAATTACCCGCCCATAAGAATTTACTGATATTACATTCTTAATTCTTATACTAGAGTTCAAATTGTGGAAAATGGTTTTATTCACATATCGAAACAGAGGAGCCTTTCCTTGGTGAATTTCTCGAAAGAATAAACCTAAACTTAAAGAATATTCTTGTCCAATTTTTCGTTTATAAGCCAACACTTCATTCGATCTTTGTATTTCGGTTCTATTTTTAATCACGTGCACTTCACACCAATAAGTTCGTAAATAATCTAACACTTCAAGCTCATAAACATTGTAAGCTCGTTCTTTGCTGGTCGATGGTCTAAATTCAAATAGTTTTTTTACACTTAGTTTTTCTACAATATCACGTGTGCCATCTACGAAACAAAAAACTCCATCGCTAGTTTTGTATCTTCGTATACCTTCAGGCGAATATGCTATTAAGTATAGTTTTCTCACAGCAGACTCGAAGGTTAACAATAAATCCACTGTAATATTAGTAATTGATGGAACTTTGCAAATGGTGCAATCTAAAGAAGCTGCTTTGGTGAAACCCCAAAAGTCGTTGGTGATAACTTCCTGGTGATCGGATAGTGTTAAAGACGTATTTATGTTACTATTTCCTATTCTACACACTTCTTCACCTGCTAGTTGTCCTAATATTCTCCTCTCGTACGGACTGCGTATTGTAGCTGTGTTTAAACAATCTGCGCTCTTTTCCTTACAATAGCAACTCTGAGTCCCTAATCCAGCAGAAATACAATTCTTAGGACAAAGCTCAAATTCCGCTGAATGACTAGCCAAACAGATACCCGGAAAACGATAACAACGATTCGCGTACGTGTATTCCTTGATGGTGTCTACATAAATGCACATTAAGTATGGATTTCGGTATGTATATCCTTTGTAATTATCATCATCACGTGACAATTTACGATAAATTGTACCATACGCTTCGTCCCAGCTAAAATACATAGCCGGACCAAACAAAACTTTAGATTTTATCGGTAAATTAATTATAGACCGCTTAATAAAATCTTGAATGTTCGAAACTAACAAGTCTTTTTTTAAATTAAGATGACACCAAGCATCGGGATTTCGTTCATTATCAATAAATATGCAATCGTTCATTTCGTGAAGATATTGTGGACATTTCTTGTTTTGCTTGATAATTCTTGTACAATTGGGTGGTGTGGATGGTAACCAATTACCATTCATGCAGAGACGTGTGACTATAGTACTGCTTTCACTAACGCAAAGAGGCGTTGAGAACACTAGCTCTTTATTAGTAGTCCCCATTGATGACCACTGTACAAGCCCAGTGTCATCTAATTCGCTGGGACATGCCTAAAAAATAAATAATGATCAATTAAGTTGCAAAAAAACATTATTACATTTATTTCATTTAAGGTTAGTTACGCTGTGGTTAATTTATACAGAGTGATTTGTAACATATGGAGGAGATTGAAAGGGCAATTGGTGGGGACTAGCATAAACATTTTTGCATAATAAATTTTAGACGAAAACCCAATAAAACAAAAGTTACAGTAGTTTAAAGTTTTTTTTTAATCTATTGAGTACCGCTGAAATTAAATTCAGAAGGAGTGCGTCTATCTGAAAATCTTTCTATACACCTTGCTCGTACAGCATGTCCATGTATTCATTATTAGTGTAATTTACCATTTTAACTTAGCTATTAATTTAATAACAATAACTTCTAACAACAACTAATAACAATAAGTAATGAATTTTGTTTAATATTCAGCGGTTCTCAATAATGAAAAATTTAGGACATTAAAATCACCCTGTATACTTGTCTAGTAGTGTAGATAAAACTTTTAAAATTAATACAAAAAGTTTATTTAAACGTAGGTCGGCAAACGCTTAGTTTTCGATATACAGGGTGTTCAAATTAAATTTTAAAATATATTTTTTTTAAATATCGTAAACCTTTTTTGAATTTATTTCATTAAAAGTTGGTATACGGGGATGTTTTGGTATGAGGAAGCTTATTATGGGCACCGTTTTACTATAGCCGCTAGAGGGCGCTATGTCTTTACTGATTAAAATGACCATAACTTTTTTCTCATTGTACTTTATGGCTTTTCTAGTAAAAATCTTATTTTCTGTACTTTTCTAAACAAAAAAGGTACCCTTATTACTATTAACTTATTATTAATAACGTTGTAAATATTAAAACGTTTACGATATTTAAAAAAACTCTATTCTTAAATTTAATTTGAACACCCTGTATCTCGAAAACTAAGTGTTTACCGACCTATGTTGATATAAACTTTTTGTATTAATTTTAAAAGTTCTATCGAATGTTAAAGTTCTGTTACAAAAAAACTGAAACACCCTGTATAATACCGAGATGTGTAACGGGACACAAATATTCAAAAGTGTTTAAGTCGTCATTAAAAATAGTGAAATAAAGTGAAATGAAAAATGCATGAAAAAGTTTTATTCAAATTAATAAATATGAAATTTCGTTTAATATAATATTTAAGTTCTTTTGGATATAGATAAACAGACATTTTTTCGAAAATGGTTAAAATGGATTCCAATACGTGTAAATACAACAAGATCCCGAGATCGAATAAATCACGATTATCGTCGAGGTTGTGCAGATTTATTTCAGATTCATATATTTTTTTAAATTTAAATCCAATGGTAAATTTCAAAAACTCAGTGAACGCCCGCACAACCTTGACATTTTTCTTCAATTCAGAAATTCTTTTAAACAAGTTGTAATTTCCAATATTTCTCTTTTAACAAGGCCATGATACACACTGTGTTTGTTATTATTTCAAGGTCTAATACTTAATTAATCCATTGTTTCGGAATTTGTATATTATCTTTATTTGAAAAAAATTCTTTAACCAATTATAGTAAAAATTTTATAAAAAAATTACTTGCCTTTGAAGTACCACAGAAATCACTATTGTATAAGATTATAATAAAATATAAACTGAAACACCACATTTTATAAAAATTACATAATATTAAGAGAAAAACATGTTGGGTTTAACGTGTAAAAACCAAGTAGGTATTAAATCCAGCAACAACAAATACCGAATTCGCATATTGATAATAACACTTATCAAAACAGGTTTAAGATGTAGGTAACCGACGATGACTTTGGGGTTTTTAGCAATTGGATGGATAAGAGGGATTATAAGAAAAACGTTGTGTAAGAAAACTACATTTTATTAATAAAAAAAACTGAATTATAACTGATTTCCTATAATGTAAAGGTTATATATTTATATAAAAATAATTGCTAGTGTTGCTTATACAACATGACGTAAACTAGTTTTTGAAGGAACATTAAATTGATTTGGTTGTCACAATTTAGCTAACAAATGAATTATGGGGATTCCAGGTATTGTGATCGGAAATATATTTTGCACGTATGCCGTATGCATAATTGCTTAACATAATTTAAATTTTTAAATTAGTGTTAAGTGTGTGTTGTTTTATTTTTAATTTAATGTATTTCTTTAAATAAATACGAGTGTGCTGAGACTTTGATTTATTTAAATAAAACTTCTTGACTAAAATATTCATCACGATTTCCAACAAATTTTGAGAAGAATTATACGTGGCGTCCACCTAGTGCGGGTGTCTTCCATATCTCCTTTATTATTGCTGCTAGCAAAAAAATTTCAAGAACAAATATGCTTTATTTCTGAATGTGCATAACTTAAAAATATTTTCCACTATACAGGGCGTTCAGTTTTTGCTGGGCGCACTTTCTAATTTTAAATGGAACACCTTATATATTTTTACATTTTTGATCCCCCGTTTAATTCAAACTACAAAAGTATTAAGGTTATATGTACCTAAAATTAATAATTTTCCATTTTTTGGATTTTTTAATAAAATTTCACAGATATGGACTTTTACAAAAATATTGATATCTTAACAAACTCACAGTCTTTTCGAAAAAACAAAGTTAAAATGATAAAAGCATAGTCCAGACAATATTTTGATATACTTATTTTTGGTGAAATTAGCTTATACAGGGTGTTTATTCGTAAATATCACATATTTCAAACAGCGATAACTTTATTTTTTCAAATGGAACCCCCTGTATATTTGTATACTACGTTATAGACAATTAGATTCTCTATCACTTTTATTAAGGGTTCCCTATACCTAAATTTAATTGATTTTATTTTATTTCAATATCTTTAATAATAAACTTTATTTGTACACAGTCCCTAAAATAGCTATTTTACGAACTCATTTCAGTCCGTAAAATGGCTCTTTTCGGGACTATTTCTGTTTTACGGACTATTTTTATTTTACGGACTCATTTCAGTCTGGTTACTACAGTAACATGGTAATTAAAATTCCAAGTTCACTATTTTTGAGAAATATTTGCTCTAATGATATTGACATAAATTGTATTATGTATGATATGTCAATTACATATCGTACATAATAAAAGGTTTGAAAGTATTTTAGGGACCTTTAACAAAAAAAATATGGTTTGTAACACGTACCTAAATCAGTTTTTTTGGACTCATCTGATTTGTCCCAAGAAACTTGATTTTACAATGTTACAAAAATAACTATTTTACGAAAAATTACATATTGGGCTGAGAGCTGAGACTGATAATTTATTTTATCTGAAATCGGCAGTAAAGTAAGTCATTATTGTACGATTTTTATATACATTGGCTTGCATAAGTAGTCAACAAATACACTACCGAACGTGGTAAACGTCTATTTTGTTTATATCGTGTTTTACTCGTCAAAATTACCTATACTTCGGTGCCTACTCAAATTGTGTCTGGACTCTGAACGTTAAATTGGGCGATTTAGTCGGTTTCAGATAAAATTTAATGTGTAACTAGGCAGTAAAGTTATTTTTCATCACTCATAGTGGTTATTTATATTTACTAATATCCATATTCGTGATGAAAAATGCAACTTTACTGCCTTGTTACACAAATAATTATTCTCTACCCTAAAATAGTAGAAAAAAAGTGAGATTAAATCCAAATATGGTTTCCATTAAAAAAAGCATGTTTGGGTTCTGTAGCAAAATCTAGTAGCCTTGGAAAAATATGATTTCATAATTCGTAATCTACATAAAAAACTGAACAAATAATGCTTTTACAATTTTTAAAAATATTCATCAAAATCGTCTAAATGTCAAATTTGACCTACATCTCCAAAATGACAAGAGATATCTGAATCTGGTTAGCGGCATTAAATTTGCAATTAAAATGGGTCTCATGAGTGCGATATTAATTTTTTTCTATCTAGTGTGGAAATAGGTGTAACCCCCAAAAGACATCAAAAATGCCCCACCCTGTACTTGCCATCATTCCGTTCAGTTAGCAGTTTCATCTGCTTCTTTATCTACATTGCCTAGACATTAGGAATTTTTACTAAGAGAAATATATGGATGGTTAAATTGTTCAACATGAATATGAAGAAATTTATAAGCTCATCAATAATGATACCTATCAAAACCTATCAAATTTCCAAAAACTGTGGAGACTCGTTGATTGTTGATTGAACCAGCTATTTCAGTTTTACTGAAACAATGGAATGAACTTAAACTTCATTTCCAACTGATCTTGTTATACTGCAGCACTTATTTATATACTTGAAAAAGGTTTTGCAAGATATGCAATCATTGATGAAAAGTTTTGAGAGCGAAACAGCTGGGACCCTATTCTCGACATCGCTCGCATTGCTCGTATACGAAATGAAAACGAGTGGTTTATTTGCGAATAGTTTGTCACAATGGTATTCTTGACATCCCTTCGCATATGAAAACGTATACGCTCAAACTAAACGAGTGGTAACATATGACAACACTGCATTTAATGCAGTATTTACGTGTGCTGTCATTATTTGACATTTACAGTTCAAAAAGGAAATGTTCTACTGATAAAGAAATAAAAAGTAATAAATAAGATGGACACAATTAAAATTACAGAAGAACAGAAAAAATGTTGTTGGAAATATTGAAGAAAAATGAACAATTACAAAGCGGAAAATTTTCCAACAAATTCACATATCGGGATGCTAAGACTAAATAGGAGGAAATAGCAGATATTCTAAATAGCATCCCAGGAGCAACAAAGAATTGGAAGAATTGGCGAAAGGTAAAATGGCATTATGTATTTTTTTATTTGACGTATAGTTTGTGGTCGGTCAACACACGATTTTATAATCTGAAGTTTTTATAGTTTATGTTATTATATTATTTATTTAATTTTCATCTTTCTCGAACTTACAACTAAAAACTCTGTGTGTAGTAAACTATGTGTGTACCTACAAACCATTAACAATTATTGTATATTATTGCAGACATGGCAAGATTTAAAATCGCGAACGAAAAACAAAGCGAGCAATATAAGGGTTCATGTTAGAGGCACAGGTGGTGGACCTCCATTTCGAGATAAACTGCATTTACATTTATTATTTTTAAATTATGATCACAAATCTAAAAAAAATATTTAGTACAATTTTGTTAATTTATTTTTTTAATATAAAAAAATATTTCTTACATTACAGATATTTTAACAAATATAAAATTAATAAAAATAAAAAACTAAACATTCTAACTCAGTCGTATTAAAAATATTCATATTTCTTAGAAATATTTTAACAAACCTAAAATTATTAAAAATTAGCAAACTAAACATACTAACACAGTCGTATCAATAGTAATTTGTATAACTAGCCTAGAAACTAGAGTTTTGCTAGTGCGAGTAGGGTTTGCGAGCAGAGGCCGTAGGCCGAGGCCCGCAACTACGAGTACTCGCAAAACAGTTTCTAGGCGTGTAATACACACTATTTTTTGAGCCGAAGTTTATTTAAATAAATAAAATTTACAAAATATTTGTTTAAATATTTGGTATTAGGGATTTTTTTTATTGGTAACACGCGATACTTAAAATTGACACTGACAGTAGTAGCCGAATAACAGAAATAATAATCCGTTTCCATGGAAAACACAAATTTTCTTTATGATTTCAATGATGCCAATCGATAAACTAAAAATTCCTAGTTTTTGCAAAACATGAGTTTCCAGCCGATTTATACGAATGCAAAATGACTAATGCCAACCTGAGGCACAAAAAAAATATTCATATTTCTTCTAAAAAAATTTTTTTCTTCAATAGTCTCAAGCTCAGGGACCCTATCTCGACAAGTGACTTCGAAATGTGTATGCGCATTTTCGTTCGAATCGCCACTTTGTTATTCTCGACTATAGAATATAAAATATAATTTATTAATATAAAACCTTCAAAATAGCTAGAAAATACCTATATTTGTGAAAAAATTCGCCTGCGGCACACAGTTCCTTTTCAGCCTTTTTTTTGACTATTTCTAAAGCGCATTTTTGCTACTCTGAGGCTGGAACAGTTGGCAACCCTGGTGGAATGTGAGGTTATTGGTTATTCGTTAGTTGTTAGTGTGAAGTTAAACACGTACATATTTAAAATATGTGATCTGTTCAGCACATGACTTTCTTATACATTGCCATGATACAGTTTTAATCTTTGGAAAATACTATTTATTATTATTGTTTTCGGTACCATAGAAACCAGTAAAATACAACAAAATAATGGTCGTTCTGGGATTCGAACCCGTGACCTTCCGTCCCAACGTCACTAGGCTGTCGGATTTAACGCGCACTATGAGAAATATAAGTGTTTTAAGAATATCTAATTTTTATGAAATTTTTTTGACGGAATTTCAAAAAAAAGTTCAAACGAAATTTGTTCAAAATTTAGAATTAAATTTTGTTAAAGAATAAGACAATCTCGTAAATTGTTTATTTTTCAAGATATTCCTAAAAATGTCTTCAGGTAAGTACCACTTGTGTTGGTGCTAGATGAAAAAGATTTAATGTGGCACCCGCAATTCTTAAATATGAAATTTCAATCTAGTCCGATGAGTCGTTTTTGAGTTATCGTGGATACAGACAGACAGACATCATGGCGAAAATGGTCAGAATGGTTTCAGGGGCCCTCAAAACGTGTAAATCCATCAAAATCTCGAAGTCGAAAAAAATCACGATTACTATACAGTACAGCTTCGGTTATCCGGACAATGCTGTCATTCGGACAGTTTGGTGTCTTTTACCTCTATAATCCGGACTCATTTAAAAATCGTTAAAACTTCGTGATCAAACTATAAACAAACTTAGGGAATTCCCCTAATTCTTTGCGTTAATTGATACATGTAAAATTATGCAAAATATATATTTCTACTAAAAAATGAAGCGAAAACACCAAACTTTACTACTTAAAGAGAAGTGGAAAATTTTAGATTTACTTGATAATGGAAAAAGTATTCGCAATGTGGCCGTACAATTTAAAGTACTCAAATCAACGGTTTACGACATTAAGCGAAACAAAACTAAGATTAGTGCGTTTGTTTCTGCTACATTTAATGGGCCAGGTACGTAAGATTTTTTTAGTTATAAATGATAAACTATTATTAGGGTTTACTTTAATAGGTTTTAAAAGGGTTATTCGTGAAGGTGAACATCCTGAGGTTGAGAAAGCCTTGTATGCATGGTTCATCCAACAAAGAAATTCTCATGTGCCAATTTCATCAGAAATTGTACGAGAAAAAGCAAGATTTTTTTATAGAGAAATAACTGGACATGGCGATTTTTTGGCAAGCCATGGTTGGTTGGATAAATTTAAAAAGAGAGATGGAATACGATTTTTGAAAATGTGTGGAGAAAAAGTATCTTGTGACATTTCTGCGGTAAAACCATTCCAAGAAAAGTTTCTAAAGACTGTGAATGAAATGAAACTAACAGAAAATCAGGTGTAAAATGCTGACGAAAGGGCGGCTTTTTGGAAAACTTTACCAACAACCACTTGGGTTCATGAAAAAGAAAAATCAGCTCCCGGTAGAAAAATTTTCAAGGACAGAATTACGTTTATGCCTTGTGCCAATTAAGCAGGTACCTACAAGCTACCACTACTGGTTCTGGGCAAATCGCTCAACCCTAGATTTTTTAAAAACATCACTCTGCCCGTCGAATATAGAGCCAATGGACCAAAACTTAATCCAAAATATTAATTTAGGTTATAGAAAGAAATTATTATTTCACTTAATTTCTAACGACAACGATGTACCAGTTGCTCTGAAAAGCTACAATTTAAAGGAAGGTGTCATTAACTTACACGAATCATGGAATAGCATAACGGAAAGAAATATAAAAAAAAGTTGGACGCCACTCTGGCCAAAAAAACAATACGACGATGAGGATGAAATTCCGTTAAGTGAATTAAAAAAACTGTAGGAATCGGACAACACAGATTTAAACGCGATAATGCAGATGTTCGATTCTATCGATGCTGACGTTAATTCTGGGCAATTGGTCAAAAGGAGCAAGTAGAGAACTTTACAGATAAAGAATTAATTGCAGAAGCTTTAAAAAGCGTGAACCGAAACGGCTCTAGTAGGGAGAATTGGCCGAACGAACCCCAGGGATGTGTTAACAGGGTGAAATAAAAGCTTTCCTGGTTTCAAGTTAAAATACAATCCTTTACTTTTCGCTTCTTCGTACAACGACACTAAAAATTACAATAAACATGAACAGGCTTACAAATAAAAAGAACAGCACGACAAACAATCACAAAATCATCAACAAACACACCCACAACATATTTTAGATGGAAAAAACGTATGAACCTAAAAACTACAGTGCGGGTGCATGCAACTTCAATGCCTACCCTGCATCAGAAAGCAGATCGAAGCTCGATGCACTCAGATTAGTCTACTTTAGCACATGGCCACCCCAAAATGCCGGCACCTAGCAAAAATTTCCCACTTTCCCACTCTCAACCCCAAAACAACCTCACGTGGGCATCGTATTGGACATCCCCCAGGTCGGGCAACAGTTCACGCAACGACGATGACGGAGCCCGCCCGATCTGCAATTCCACCGGAGCAAAACCGGTAGACTCATGGATCACATTATTTATAAATTGCACAAATCTCGGGACTTCGCGTGCCCAAGAAGTCTGAGCGCTACTACAAAACGTACGAAACAGTCTACCTAGCTCCCTCATAACACGCTCCGACGGATTCCCCTGCGGGTGACGAACCGAACATAACAAAGCTTGGATACCCATCTCCGCCAGGAACGCCTTCCACTTACCGGAAGTGAATTGGGTGCCCTGGTCACTTAAAATACGACGTGGGGTACCCACTTTGGTAAAATAATCTCCCCTAAGTCGATTTGTGATAGCGACAGCATTAGCCCGCTCAAGGGGGTACAGGGCAACGTACTTTGAGAACACGTCCACCACAACAAACAAATACGCGACCCCACCAGCTCATTTGGAGCAGAAGGCACGATCGATTCCAACCCAGGTTTAGGAAGAGGTGTACACTTCGCGCGTTGACAAATTTCGCACGATTTTAAATTCTGCTTTATACGAGCATGCATATTTGGAAACCACACGTCCCGTCGCATGGCGCACCACGTCTTATATACTCCATAGTGGCCAATATCAACATGATACAGCCTAATGAACATGGGGATCCGAACCTCAGGTATGCACAACAAATTCGGAGAGTCGTCGTCGCGACGCAGGTACAAGTAATCGTCGCGAAGAACGTAACGCCCACCGTCATTTTGATTTCTCTCCAAATCGCGGATATGATCCCCGAGCTTACCATCCCCGCGCTGATCTTTGGCCAGGTCTTTATGGTTTTTAATACATCTTTAAAAAGGTTGGCCCGGCTTGCCAAAATGCGAAAACATTGGTCATGCGGCGTAGGCAGTCGCTCTGGAGGATGACGAGACAGCACATCGGCGAGCAAATTCAAAGACCCGGGGATGTATTTGATTTCGAAAGAATACTCCTGCAGAGCCAACGCCCAGCGTGTGATGCGCGCCGACAGCAGCCTGCAAGTGTTTAAATACGAGAGTGACTTATGGTCGGTCAGAATCACAAACGGCCGGCCCAGCAAAAAGGTCCTCCACTTTTGTAGTGCAAACACAATACCGAGAAGCTCCTTTTCCGATACGGTGTATCTACGTTCGCGATCCAACAAAAGCCGGCTAGCGAAACTCACAACACGTCGCTCGCCCTCTGCTTCCTGAAACAACACCGCCCCCAAACCCACATCACTAGCATCGCATTGTACGTGGTACTTCTTATTTGAGTCTGGGTGGTACAGGAGTACTTCGCGGCTGAGCAGGTCTTTAATACTACCGAAAGCATTCATTTGTTCTTGCCCCCATAACCATTTGTTATTCTTGCGAAGAAGCCTGGTGAGTGGTTCACTGACAGTCGCAAAACCCTCCACAAAACCCCGATCAAAATTCGCCAACCCCAGAAATGCACGCAACTGCTTCACGTTTCGTGGCGAAGGAAAATCCCGTATAACACGCACGCGGTCAGCATCAGGGCGCAAACCCTCAGCATTCAACGTATAACCTAAAAAACGCATTTCTTCTCTAAAGAAACCGCATTTCTGTGCACGTAGGGTAAATCCCGATTCGGACAATCGCGAGAGCACCAGGTCAATGTGCCTTATATGCTCCTCGAAAGATGAAGAAGTTATCAGAATATCATCAACACAAATGTGTACGAATTTTTCAAGAAGTGGACCCAACACGCGGTCCATGCAACGTGTGAAGCTAGCAACCGCCGTTTTAAGACCAAAAGGTAAAACTCTGAATTGATATGCCCGCGTACCGTGTCGGAAACCCGTGAAGCGGCGATGTTCCGCTTTAATTGGTATTTGCCAGTAAGACGATGTCAAATCTAGAGATGACATATTTAACACTAGAAAGATCCTTCATGATATCCTCGATAGGACGCGGTAATTCGTTATCGCTCTCCGTAATACTATTCAGTCGACGGGCGTCCAGGCACAGGCGCACCGTTCCATCCCGTTTAACCGCCGTCATAAGGGGACTGCAGTAAGGGGTATTTGACCTTTCAATGATTCCCCAGGTCTCCATCCTGGCAATCTTGGCTTGCACCGCAGGACGATGGGCAATAGGTATGGGGTACGGCTTTACGGTGAAGGGCTTAGCATCAATAAGGTTAATCTCATGCTCATAAATATGCGTCAAACCGAGTTTGTCAGTGAAAATACTTTCATGTTTCCGCAACAATATCTCGAACGTATTCTTTTCCGCCGGCGGCAACCGTAAACCTTCGATCACGATGTCCAGATCAGAACTCCTGCCACGACTAATTTCGTTTGCAGGGTAGGATGCGCTTATGGCGCTAAGTTTAAGTGAACACGACTCCGTCTTTGCAAATTCGTGTTGGGGATGTATTTCTCTTACAACATGCGTGCGGTCCATGTAAGTAAGGTTAATAGTTTGTTCTTCAAGACAAATAACCGCTTTATAAGTTCGCAAAAAATCGATGCCCAAAATAACAGGATAGATTAGATCCGGGACAACGAGAAACTCGAAGTTTCCCTTAAAGGTTCCCATAGTAAATCGCAACAACAACTGCCTTGTTACCCGCCTTTGCTTGCATTTAAAAGCTCCGGTGATTTTAATGCCGTGTACAGGAAGACTAGGGATTTTAGTAATAGTATTCGACAAAAGGTCGAAGGTTTCGTGCGATATGCAACATATTTCACTACCGGAATCTACGAGTGCTGGGTACTGAAAATTCTCAATGGTTACTAAGACCACCGGTGATCGTAAGTTATTTATTGTATGAGGGAAATCGCAATCCTCTCGCAAAAGATCATTCATTGGGTTACTGTTATTTGTGTTCTCGGCCCTAGCGATCGTGTCCACCCGCGGGCTCACCAGGTGATCGCCGGCGAGTTTTCCGAAATCTCCGGATATTCGCAACTTTCATCTACTCCTACATTCGCCACAGTACGATAATTCGCGTGTGGATGACCACCCTGCGCTCGAACCGGCCGACCACCCGAATTCATCGGATTATGATTATAATTACGTGACTCGAAATTAGGACGTGCGATATAATCAGCTTGTCTTAAGCGCGACAACGAATCCGCAATAGTAACAGCACCAATCAGCGAGGCCGCAACTTGTATGGGGAAATGACGAGCAATGATGCTAATCAACATAGGTTCGGGATAAGGAGGTACAAGGAATCTTCCCTTAGCCACAAGTTTCAAAAAATAATTTGCATAGCTACCGTCTGAAAACTTATATTTACCGGACTCCAAAACCCTACGTGTTTCCAGCTGTTTAATTCCTCCCCAAAAATGTTCCAGAAAGGCCGCCTTGAAACTTTCAAAATCTGCAAATGAATCGAGCATCGCATCCGCCCATGCCCCCGCTTCACCGGTAAAAAGTGCCGATGCACAGAAAAGCAGCTGTCTAAAAAACACCCTATAAACATCCAGTGCTTGCTCCAGTCTACCCACAAACACCACCGGATGTACGTTCGTTCCATCGAACACAGGTAGAGTTTGACAAATTCTAGCCACATCGGCCCTACAAGTGAAATCGGTATTAGTCACATTACCATTATACATATTAAAACAATCATTAGTTTGGGTTTCCATGTTATTAAATCTACTTAAACTAAAGGGAGGGTTAGTATTTAATAAATATCGTTGTTGACCCAGAGATTGGCCATCACAGCCAATCGTGGGATGAAGGTTACTGTTCCATTCATAGGTGCTAGCTTGCATGGGCCCCACACCACGAGGTAAACCACCGCCTGTGGCGGCAGCGAGCAGGTTGGTGTTAAAATTGCTGATTCCATGCATATTTGCCTCAGGAAGAAATTGAGGTGGTGATACGTGGGTGTCCGTATGCGGAGGGATGGTAGTCGCATTATTAGATGACGAGTTGCTAGTATTTTTGGGGTCAGTATTACTTAACTTTTCCAAAATTCCTGAGGAACAATCTTGGTTAGTAGAACCGTTATCGGCTCTTGATTTAACTCCGGCTCCATCCATAGCTTCCTGCTGAGTATTCTGCTTCTTACTTCCCCTAGTGAAGTATCCACCGTCCCTTCCTGGTGTTCTTTGCATCTCTCCCGACAGATTTATAAAATATATCAGGGTTCCCTTGGAAGTGAATTCTCCAAAGTCCCTCAGTTGGGCGCCAGATGAACTGAAACGGCTCTAGTAGGGAGAATTGGCCGAACGAACCCCAGGGATGTGTTAACAGGGTGAAATAAAAGCTTTCCTGGTTTCAAGTTAAAATACAATCCTTTACTTTTCGCTTCTTCGTACAACGACACTAAAAATTACAATAAACATGAACAGGCTTACAAATAAAAAGAACAGCACGACAAACAATCACAAAATCATCAACAAACACACCCACAACATATTTTAGATGGAAAAAACGTACGAACCTGCAGTGCGGGTGCATGCAACTTCAATGCCTACCCTGCATCAGAAAGCAGATCGAAGCTCGATGCACTCAGATTAGTCTACTTTAGCACATGGCCACGCGCGACCCCCCCCCCCCTAAGGCTAAGGGAAGGGAGTCTGGCATTTCACTACAAGCGATAATAATGTGTTAAGTAGTGTAATACCGACTCAGAAAGTGATATTAGGGAAACTTCTGGTACAAAAATCAACCACAAGGATGCTGTACAATTGTTTTGCCAATGTATTCAATGGGCAGAAGAAAATAATATGTCATTAGAAGAGGTACTTTTACTAAGAAGGATGAGAGAAAAAGCAAGTAGACACGCTTATGAAAACACACAGCAGCAAAAAATTGACTTTTATTTTAATAAAACTTAATAATGTATTTTTTAATTAACTGCATTAGCCTTTTTTTATTTGTTTATAATTAATAAACTCTTTCTCGGTTAATTTGACTACTTTTTTTAAATATTCCAGTAATCCGTAAAATTCGACAATCCGGACAGGGGGGAATTTTTTATCTGTCCGGATTAGCGAAGCTGTACTGTACTTTCTTATTACTTCGTATATAAGAAAGTAATTATTACTTCGTATATAAGAAAGTAAAAATGGGAAAAAAGATTTAGTCTATGTGTGTAACGCTTGTAGCTATGCGAGCCAAATTGAAGAAGAGATTACACACACACTTTCACCAGTAAGAAAGCTCATGATTTTTTCCAATTATTTTGTGATTTTTTTATATCTATTGTTAACTTAATTATAACTTTTCTCGGGTGAACTTGAAAAACTGCAAAGTATCGGTACAGGATACGTAGAAAACGCTTCTCAAGAAAATAAGAACCCTGAAGAAGTTCACCAAGGAAAGGCTTGAACTAAAGAAAATATATTATTGCTCATTGAGCTATACAAAAAGTTGGACCAGGCCTTCCAAACCACAAAAAAATATGTATGGCAAAAGATTGCTACTGTAATGAACAACAAGAGTGGAATTACAGTAAGTGTACAACAGTGTGATACTAAATGGAAGGGTTTAGTGGCGATGTACAAAAATGTTGTAAGACTCACAATATTAGACATATTTCGATGTTTTGAATGAAATTCTGCACAAAAAGCCAGAAATAAATCCTCCAGCAACGTGCAGCATTCGTAGATGACTTACGATCAACACTACTGTAAGTGGCGTAGTTATTGACATATAAAATTGGCGTAGAAAATATGTATTTTAATTATTAATTTATGATTACTTGCTTAGATAATGTGGAAAGTACTGGTAGTGATGAAGCTGATGACGATGATGATGAAGTTATAAGCAAGGCATCATCATTAGCTGAGTACAAATCTCCATTTTCCAGAAAAAGAAAGATAAAAAAGCCTCACGAAAAGAGGCACAAAGAAAAAATGGTGTGGCAGGATAGATACTTAGAGTCGTTTGCCACGACACTAATTTTAGTACTAAATTTAATACAAGTGATGCGCGCGCAGACTTAGTAAACTTGTATATGTTACGGGTAAAGTTAGAATAGCGACTAAACCCAAGATTACCCGGGTAAACTGCGTAATACCCACGAGATATGGGTAAGGTCGGAAATATAATTTAGATAATAAACGTTTCAGGCTTTACCCGGGTAAACCGTGTTCTACCCGTCGCCGATATTGTAAAGTGGTCTTGGTTTTAAATTTTTTTGCCAGTTTGACTGATTGTAGCACCTCCTTGTATTCTTCATTATTGAAGTAAAAACTGAACTTTTTGAAGACACTAACTCATTAAAAACTTCGGCCTTTTCAGATGCCATTTTGCAACGTACACGTGGTAAAAAATGATGCAATAATAACTTAGTATACTCAACTTTAACCATGCGAAAGTGGGTAGAACGCGGTTTACCTGGGTAAAGTCCGAAACGTGTATTATTTAAAATATATTTCGGACTTTACCCATGCCTCGTGGGTATTACGCAGTTTACCCGGGTAATCCTAGATTTAGCCGTTAATCTAACTTTACCCGTAACATATACAATAAATTAGAGCATGTTCTATTTTATTGTATACAATCGGACTAAATGTGCGTAAATTGGGTGCGCATTAGAGAAATTATTATCATAACCTTACTTTTAACTAAAACAAACATTTAAGCTGTTTTTTTGCGGTTATTAGTGACAAAACTGGTTTTAACGCTGTTTAGTCAATGACGTCATATATTGAGACAGTCACGAAAATGTACAGTTTTAACCCGCAGCTTCTGTCATGCGCAGTGTAACACAATGTGACATGTGTTTCTGTTTATGAAGTTTAATAAACACCGGTTGGAGGTTATAACTAGAATGATATGAATATGGAAACATTGGAAATAGAAGAGAAAATTATGTTATTTAAATTAATATTTGATGGTGATTATACCACATATTACTTTTTGTTTAATTATTTTCATCAAGACAATAGTGGTTCAAATATTGATGTAGTGTTGTTATCCAGAAATGTTCTATATCCTCGAGTGGAATCTTTAGAAGCTAATTGGTTACAAAATTATTTGGACTATGACTTTTTTCAGTTGTTCCGGATGAAAAGGGAATCGTTTGCGATTTTGTTAAATCTAATTGATGGGCCTGACATGAGTAAGGCATTTACTGGTGGTGGAGTGCCCGTTTCCTCGTCCACACAATTACTAATGACTCTTTGGTGGTTGGGAAAAGGGGAAGTGTTATTATCAGTTTTAGAAAAATTTGATGTATCACTATCATGTGTTTTTAAATATACAGAAGTTGTTCTAGAAAAAATTATAAGTTTAAAAAAGAAATTTATATATTGGCCAAATCTTGATGAAATTATGTATATAGAGGAAACATTTAGGTCCGGTATTTCAGTGTCAGTTTAAACAAAATTTGGGTAAACTTCAATTAGAATGTGAATTTTATCATTTTAAATTTGTACATTCTAAACGAAGTTTACTCAAATTTGGTTTAAACTGACACTGAAATACCGGACCTTAGAGAAAAAAACAATTATCCGGGTGAGTACAATAATGCTTGGATTCATAAAGACAATACAATCTTATTTCATTTCCGTAGGTGTGATAGGTGCAATCGATGGGTGTAACATAAAAATTAAAGCCCCACTTTGTCAACAAGACAGCTACATTGACAAAAATTGTAATCATAGTATTAAACTACAAGGAATTGCTACATCTGATAAAATATTCACCAATATTATGGTGGGATTTCCTGGTTCTGCTCATGATGCAAGAGTAAATATGAAAAAATATACTTATACTCCTATTTAATAATAATCAATTTCAATATGTATTTTACTTTTTTATAGGTATTTAGAAATTCCGGTATTTTTTTAGAAATTACCCAAAATGGTAATTTTTCAAAATATTTTCCAAATGAACAATATCATTTATTAGGTGATAAAGCCTACCCCCTGTTAAATTGGTTAATGACTCCTTATAAGTAAGCACCTATTTAATTTATTTCCGTTAATTATTTAACATGCTTAACAATCCTTTGCCTTCTAACCTTCGGTTAATCCAGCTTCTAACCCACATCCCATTTTTTTTACGACGAAACTTGAATCTGTTTCTGTTATTTATCACCATCATTATTATGACGGTACTCGCTGTACCTAGTATCAGTTTGGTTAAAGTTTATTTAACAAAATTACCTTTAAATTGAATGAATAATCCAAATTTGTACCGATATATTTTTTTTCAAATGGAACACCCTGTTTCCATTTGAAAAAAATGAGTTATGCCGTTTTGATATTTTTCTGAATGGCATTTAAATTATAAACCCATTGAGCTGTTGCAACGAAGAAATTACAAGTAGTTCACTTTTGTTAACATCTTGCCAAAACCGTATTTCAATTTGAACATTAGAAGGCTAGAAAATAAAATTTGAAAGTTAGCTCATTTTTGGACATTTTTTACTAAATCATCCTGTAATTATTAAACGAAATGGTTTGGAGAAAAATTGTTTTAACAAAATGTTATTATAATTGCATGTAGAATTTAAAAATGTAGTAATATGTTCCATTTAAAAAAAACGAAGTTAGGGTCAACTTCCGGTATAAAAGAAAGTCGTAGAAACTTGAAAATATTTTAAATAAAGAGATCATATGCTATTTAGGCTATAACCCAATTTTCAGAAAAAAATATTAACTACATCTTTTAAAACGTCTAACCAACAGTTTCGGTGAATATCCCTGTATATGTATAATATCCGCACATTTTGGCAAACTTTAATAATTTTTTTGAACTTTATGAATAATAATAATAAAAAATCCAGAGTCGTAGGTATTCAAAAAATGACCTGATTATTACATAAGAACGAAACGTCGCCTGAAAACAATTTAAACGTCATTTGATAGAACATAAAAAATGCTACTTAAAACGATGGAAAAAAATACAGGGCCGTATTTAAAAAAATTTACTTGATGATGTCAGCGGAAAAACTATAGTACTATATATAAGAAAGCAGGTTCGTTCCGCCATACCGGATCTTAGTATAGCACTTGATCATAGATGGCGCGCGTGATTTGAAATTTCTGAATCTAGAAATTTTGAACGAATTGATAACATGACGGGTTGTACGAACAATTCAGACGAAGGTTTCAATCTCTATTGTAACGGGTCAAATTTCCACTAGCATCATCTAGCCTAAAAGTATGGATAACACTTCCATCTAACTTCCTATTATCTCAAATTTGTATAATTAATTGAAAACTTAGTCCCCTCATCTCGTTAAATGGAACCCTATCACAGGATTACTACCTATTCCCGATTAGTGACCATTAGATGGTGATACTTGTTTCTTTTCATCTTATTTTTCTTTGGCTTTTGGAAAAATTCTAGGAATTTATTTAGCGTCCCTTTCAATGAAAATTCTTGTGTGAAAATCATTCGCAATTCGTACTTTCGTCTGCACACTTGATAGCACATTTATTATCAGATATTTTCTGGATCATCTGCCACGTGCTGCAAATTTAATTGATGCCAATTTGAGATTACCGTTGTTCTATTTAAGATAGACATTTTCGTTTGATTGGCGTTAAGAAACTCTACGGAGGATTAAAAACGAAACTACAAGATCGATTTTCACACGAGGCCATACTACACCTAAGGTAATTAATTACGACGCAAATTCCTGGTTTGCCAATAAGCTAATTTACGCTCTCTTTTAGGCCTCTTCTCATTCACTTCTTCTTTTTCTCTCACCCTTTTCTCACTCACTCTCTTCTCTTTTCTTCGCCTATTTCGCACAATCGCCTTGGTTTTGCCGTTTGGAAACTGAGATTATCCAGCCTGACTTCCTGGACTTTCCTTGGACATCTGGACAGGACTTCTTTGGGCAACGCAGACTCCAAAATTAAGGTCAGAGATTTCCAATATTTATTATCTCGCTGTGGGATTCAAGGCCATCGACTTTGCATAATTTTATCACGTTTTACCTAGGCAATGGTAGGAGGTAGTAAGTTACTATCAGATATAGAAACTATATCCAGGACTGAAGGGGATCACGATTACTGGTCCACTGCAATTAATTTATCGGATTATGTTGAAAATGTTGTAAACATACATAAGTGGCTTTGTTGTCAAACGTATTTCGCTAAGTATTTATTGCGATTTCTGTAAAAAGCAATCTGATTCAATGTTGCTTAATGCTAAAAAATGGGGAACACTGGTCGTTGCCAGCAAAGATGTGAATTTAATTTGTAAAAAATTAGAAATGATAATCAGCTATTGTTAGGTAGGAATAATATTAACAATTTTTTAGTTCTTAAGTTATTTAGAGAATGTACAGATATTTTTAGTAGTTTAGATATGAATGAACATATTTTAAATCAGGATATTTTCGATAATCATAGAATAGAGTTGATTCGCGCCATTGCAAATATATATATATATATATATATATATTAAAGTTAGAATATATCATGAAACTAGAATTGTAAATTTGAAAATTAGTAATAGTAGAATTAGGAGTAAATTTACAAAGTGTGTATTGTTTAAAAATCAATAATAGATATTTATTTTATTAGGAGTATAAGCGAAACTTTTATGTGAGGAAGTATGGAGGTGTAAGCGCCGAGCGGAGCAAGGAGAATTAACTCCATACTGAGTCACATAAAAGTGCTTATACTCCGAATAAAATACAATATTTTATTTTCAAACGGAATCATTCTAATCGTAATAATCATCCTAATTAGAAATATTAAATACGGAAATTATAATATTAAGTTGCCTTGCGTCTATTATGGTGGTTTCTATGGAAAACAATCACGGTGAATTAAACAACAAATTGTTTCAAAATTGTGAAAAACTCGGTTTTGTCGTGCCTATAATGCAAGATATAAGTGAATTGCCGCCCACTCCTCCACAAATAAAGAACGCAGCAGCAGCGGCTATAGCAGAACTATTGCCGACTAAATCTGCAGGAGTTTACGAAGCCTCTTATGAAAGATTTTTGAAGTATTGCAAACGAGAAAATATAAAAAAATATTCAGAAAATGCTTTGATGGGGTACTTCGTCGAGTTGGTGAATGTACATAAAATGAAAAGTTCATCGTTATGGAGCCATTATTCGATGATAAGATCATTATTACACATCAGAGAGAGTGTGGACATATCGAAGTTCCTTGACCTTCGTGCGTTTATAAAAAAGCGTCAGAGGGAAAACTATCATCCAAAAAAAGCAGCAGTTCTTACAAAGGATCAATTTTTTGATTTTTTAGTTAAGGCACCCGATAAACAATATCTCGGGACCAAAGTAAGTGGAAATATTTAGTTTAAAACAATGAAGAAAATTATAAAATGAACTTTTCCTGCAGATTGTCTTATTGTTTGGAATTGCGGGAGCCTGCAGATGCGATGAGTTAGTCAAGATGAAGCTGCAGGACATCGAGGATCATGGTTCCTTAATTTATATCAAGATTGATGATAGTAAAACCAACAAAAAGAGATCATTCACTATAGTTGGGAATAATTGGATTGAATTATACAGAAAGTACGCATCCCTGCGTCCTCCCAATATGCCGGAGAATCGCTTTTTCGTGAAATATATCAATGGAAAATGTACCCGGAATGTTATGGGAATTCATAAGATCGGAAGTGTGGGAAAGGAAGTGGCATTATGTTTCAAGCTTCCAAACTGGAAAGAGTACAGTGGACATTGCTTAAGAAGGACCTCGGCAACCGTGCTGGCAGATTGCGGAGGTGATATTACTGTTTTAAAGCGACATGGTGGGTGGAAGTCGGACACAGTAGCGGCAGGGTATATCGAGGAATCTATGAAGAACAAAAATGATATTGCCACCAAAATCCTTTTTCACGACCCTGATACAGCCAGCGGCAGTTCAGTCGATGGCACTTCCAGGAGCAGTGAAGTACCTGAATCTGAATTAAACAGGTTGGAGAATGACAGTATCAACCAGCAAACTTTAATGCAAAATCTAGTACAATCTATTGAAATGAACACTGAAGCAAATTCTAGCACTGACGCAAGTGGATTTTTTCAAAAAGCGGTGTTGCACAATTGTAGTTTTAATTTTAACTTCAAAAAGTAATTATTAAAAAATTAAAAGGTTGTTCAAGATTTTGATATATTTATGAATTTAATTAATAATTTTGCAACTGTCATACATTTTTGCAGATAATGTGTTATACTCCGCCGGAGTATAAGTACTTATACGCCGCTCAAGAGTGGTGTCATAGAAATGAAACTTATACCTTGCCTACTCAGTCATATAACACCATGGTTATATGCCGTTTGAAAATAAAATATTTTATAAGAAAACTTTGATACGTTTTTCTCTTAGTGTTGAATCTATAATCGATTATAATATCGCTAACTAATTTTAAATGTATCCCTTCTTTATTATGTTCAAGGGATTAACTATTTCACATTTTCCATGTTATTTACTGTCATATTCACCAAATATTATAATTTCAACAAAAACTCTGTTGACCAAAATCCTGTTTTAAAAATCTACCAATACTTTTGTTGCGTGAAGTCAATATTTAAAATATCTGATGTGTCCAACACATGACTTTCTTATACGATAGTACAAAAAATACTTTTCCTAAAGAAATTAAGTTAAATTTCTTGTTTATTTATTTATAACGAGAAATTCCCAATTACAATGAAAAAAGAACAAAATACAATTTACACCAACAAGGCAAAAATGGCCATAAAAACACATGTACAGTACAATCAATTAATAAAATGTAACAATTAAAATAATACAAATTAAACATAACCCATTACCATTACCATTACCATTACCCATTATAAAATTTCTTAATATCGTGCAAGGAACAGTAGAACACATCCAGACAATCAAAACAATCATTTGCATTCCGCATCATCCGAGTAAGGGATTCATTACCACCGTACACAGTTCTATGATGTTTAATAGAAAATACATTAGTATCACGCAATAGTCGGGGCGGAACATAAAAATCCAACAACCCAAGCAATTTCGGGCAGTCTATCACATTATTCACTAATTTATAAATAAATAGTGAATCCGCGCAGGCTCTTCTTCTGGAAAGGGAAGTCAAATTCAAAATGCTCGCCACACCATCATAGCCTACATGAACAGGAATGACCAGTTTCAATTTATAGGCCATATATTTGAGGAACTTCCTCTGGACCCGCTCAAGCTTGTCAACATGCACCTCATAATGTGGGGACCATACCGAAGAGGCATAATCAAGATGCGATCGAACGAGTGCCAAGTAAAGACTCCGGACAGTATTAATATCACTAAATTCCTGAGTATGTCTCTTAATAAAGCCAAGCATCTTTAGAGCTTTATTGCAAATTGAGTTAATATGACTACTAAAACTCAACTCAGTGTCCAAAACAATACCCAAGTCAACAATTGAACAGACCCGGTCCAGTTTGACCTCATTAATAAAATACGTACCAGGAGTCCTCACTCTCGATCTACTAAATTGGATGTATTTACATTTACTGACATTAAGATTCATCCCATTACGACCACACCAGTGAAAGAGTTCGTTCAAATCGTTCTGAAATAAGCATGACTGTATCTCACTGTCAACAACACCAAAAAGCTTCAAGTCATCAGCAAACAACAGTGACTCGCAGAATCTAAAGTTATCACAAATATCATTAATAAAAATGCTGAAGAGTAAAGGACCTAAGTGAGACCCTTGAGGTACACCCGATGAGACCTTCATGCTAGGCGATAGATATCCCTTCAACTTCACAATCTGGCTGCGATCGCAAAGATAAGACCCCATCCAGAGGAGCAGTGACCCACCCACACCAAGACCAGACAGTTTTTTAAGCAACAATGCGTGATCAACCATGTCAAACGCTTTAGAAAAATCTGTATAAACTGCATCGATGGTGTGAAATTTCTCCAAGGCATCAACAATATACTGTTCATATACCAATAAATTAGTTGTAGTAGAACGGCCACGCATGAATCCGTGCTGATCAAAAACAATCACATTTCTCAATTTTGCGCTCAAGTATTCAGTAATAAGTGCTTCAAAAACTTTAGGAATTGTACTGAGCATGCAGATAGGTCTATAATTCTTTATATTATTTTTATCGCCCGATTTGAATACTGGAATAACAAACGAGACCTTCCATATATCTGGAAAGCTGCCGCTTTGCAGTGATTTATTAAATAGGAGCCACAACGGTCTACTCAATGAAAAAGAACAATTTTTCAAAATGACAGGTGGAACAGCATCGTAACCTCCCCCCTTATTAACATCAAGACTATCCAACTTAACCAAAATTTGATTAATACTACACTCAAAACAGGAAACATCTACAGGGTCACAGAAATTAAAATCATTAGTGTTATATCCCCCAACCGAAGGCGAAGTACCACTTTGGTACACGGAGGCAAAATGATCAGCAAAAAGGCCTGCTATAGATTCACCATCCGAAACTGCCACGTCGTTCAAAAACATATTAGCAGGTACACAGTTATTGTCTCTTTTAGAGTTAACATAGTTCCAAAAATATTTACAATTATCCTGAATGGAATCCTCCACTCGCCGGATATACAACTCATAACATTGCTGCGTCTGTTCCTTGCACAACTTACGTAAGACATTAAAACTATCATAATCCGATTGAAGATTGGATTTCTTCAAATTTGCGTGCGCTTTTCTCTTATTAAGAATATTTTCTCTTAGGGTAGGACTAAACCATTTAGGAAATTTACAATTATTCCCAAGCCTAATCACTGGAACAAATTTCTCAAACGCACGATACAGCACATCATAAAATACACTCACAGAACAGTTCACATCACCTACAAGAATACTATCCCAATGAACATTAATTAAAAAGGAATTCAAGGCACTAAAATTAGAGTTCCTAAAATCGAAAACAAATTCATCTTGGTTCAATAAAGGTAATGCATCACAGGTTAAACTAATATCTAATACCAAGGCAGGATGATCTCTGTGAACACAAAACAACAAGTCATCAGCACATTTCACACTGTGGTTATTAACATTACTAAACATGAGGTCTAGAAAAGTACCATAAGAATTCGGAAACGGGTTAATCTGAAAAAAATTCAAAAATGAAAACAGTTCAGTGACAGATTCCGCCTCTTGCTGAGAACCAATTGCCGTCGCCCCGTATTCGTCGTTGGTCCAAGTGAGTCGTGGTGTGTTGTAGTCACCAATAATGTAGACACTATGAAATTGCCTATTGCAAATTTCTTCAATGGAGTCACAATGCGCCTTATATACTTCTGATGGGGAAGAAGGAGGTATATAAACTCCACAAAGAAGAATCTGATTCCCTTGTACACTTAGTTCAACACATAATTCCTCATACCTTCCATCATCAATCCTAGATGTGACAATTTGCGCCGCGACGTGCTTCTTGATTGCCACCAATACTCCACCTCCGCGACATTTGCCAGTTATCTCCAAATTTCTGTCCCTACGGTACAACACATATTCACTGTCACATACTTCCGAATCCAGTATATCGTCCGATAGCCATGTTTCAACCAATACGATTACGTCATAGTTGCTGGTACTCATGTTGTTCATAAAGTTAGTTAACTTCGTACGCATTCCTTGAACATTTTGGTAGTACAACGATAACTGATAACAATCTGCTAAGTTCCCGGTAGACTGTGTTGTGCATCTTGAAAATTCAGATCATGAGACAGTCCTTTAACCTTTTTAGGGTAAAAGTTGAATCTCCTAACAAGAACACCAGACGGCCAAAATTCTGGAGACTCTAAAGGATCTGATAAATCTTCTTTAACACCAACTTTAAATGACTTAGGCCGTCCCAAGGTTTTCAGACAATGTACTACAAGATCTTCCTCCAAGATAATTTTAGCCTTTGTTTTAATATAATCCAGAATAATCTTGTCATCAACTTTTTCATTGACTTTACCTACATAAAACCATTTCTTTCTGGGTGCAGATTGAAAATTGTCACCAGAATTCACCATCGCAGTGCCCCTAGTATAAATAGCTTTATTTTTGTGATTATTTTTGTTTTTATTCTTGTTCTTATTCCTTTCAACAATGGTAAAACCATCATTGTTGACATTACTATCGGTTCCACCCACAGATGTTCCACCACTCAACAGAGACAATGTGGAATCAATTCCTGCTTCAAGTTGACTCGCCGTAATCTTGCTGTAGCTAGAAATTGCTTTATCACAAGAGTTAAATTGGTTGCCTAGTTTAGATGTTTGAGGGACAGCCGGAACATGAATTTTCGAAATTCCAGGCGCTTCTTTATTGTTTACGTTCTTAAGTGGCTTAACCTTTAAATCATTTCTCAACACACCATTTTGTGTCTCCAATGTTTTGATCTTCCCCATTAGCAACTTATTACTAAACTTCAGCTCCACTACAAGATCTTTCAGAATCAAAAATGCTTCTTTGCTGTATTCACAATCATGATCCACGGAGTCTCCACCATCACATTCCAGATCAATCAAGGCAGTGCAGCAAGATTTGGATCTAAGCCTTTTCGAACAACTTTTATGGTACACCGAATTACATGTGGTACAGTATACACCAGTTTTACAATTTGATCCACAATGGTCACAAACACGTTTATTTTTATTAGTATCAGGTGGAGGTAATTTATCCATATCCTCCATCTTAACTTGTAACTTTTTTTATAAATTTTTGTAAAAATCGTGTTTAAATTTTGAGCGTTTCCAGCAATTTTCAAATAATTTTCGGAAAGTTTCTCTCGCACTTATTGCAATACACATAAATCTATCCTTGTCCCACTCATTATAACCGAATTTTACGACAAAAATAAGTGTTATATTTTTTTGACGGAATTTCAAAAAAAATGTATGTGTCACTTGTGTTGGTGCTAGATGAAAAACATTTATCCCCGATTGCACCGTTTGCTGAAGTGTTTGTCGGTTAGATAACCAGCGTTAAAATTTAACGGTGGTTAAAATTCATTTGCTTTGCACCGTCGAGCAGAATTCGACCTGTTAACAAACCGACATGCAGATGTAGCAACGTCGGATTACGTCAGTTATTTTGGTTTTTCCCCTAGAAATTACCACGTTTTGAGTAGGTGTAGAGTAACTTTTGTGCACGACATTCGTTCGCATTGCGTTTGTTAGTACAGGTTAAATTCAGTGATATTGATAGTCTCGGATTTCCGAATTTTCGCATTTTTCTAAATGGAGCCTTCGTGTAAGAATGTAGGTACACTTCTGTTCACTAAAACTGCATACACTTACATAAATTTGCGTTCATTTACAAGTCTTTTTTTTAAACAAATCTTGATAATAATTCATAAAGGTAATCAATGGAGGTAAATGGGTCCTACTAACTGGTTTGCAAACATGGAAACAGATTTAAGGCAAATTTCCGCGGCTAAAAAAATGCAAAAGTCGCTCTCAAGGCTTGTGTGCTGTTTCTGTAAACAGAAGTGTACATACGTGTTCGTGCTCAGAATTATTTAACGGACGAGAAATTGCTTGTATTGGATATAATTTCTAAATATATGGACCTCCAAACGAAATGGATCCATAATTGATAATTGAACGAAAAAATAGCGACGAAAAATTCGAAAATGATTAACAATTCATGTGACTGACAATCACCTGACAAATAATAACAAACAAGTCATTTCTAACCTCAATTTTCGCCTTAATCAGTGCTCCATCCACTGGTTAAGTTAACGGCGGTTATCCGTCCGTTAAACAGTGAGCAACGGGCGGTGCAACGAATTTCTGCGCCATCTGTCAGTTAAAGTATCTATTAAATTTAAACCATCACCAGTGCAATCGGGCATTAATGTGGCACCCACGAATTTGTTCAAACTCTTAAATTGAAATTTGAATCAAATCCGATAACTCGTTTTGGAGTTATGGTGGATATAGACAGACACACAAACTGTTAGTGCGAATGGGTTATGCGCAATCGCTGACGCATTTCGGGGGATGAAGATATCGATCCAGTATCGACCCGACATAGAGCCATGCATGTTGCGCTCTCGTAGCCGGTTAACTTTTGTCACTTTTGTTTTGTGTATCTTATATACCGAGAGATCAAAAATTATCTTGGTCAAAGGTAGTCATGAAATGAAAAACGAAGGTCTTAGCTTGTATCATCCGTTTGAAGTTTATCAAGTTATGTGCCATAATAACTATTGACACGATACTAGCTCCGACAACTATTTTAAAATCTATGACCACCTTTGACCAAGATAATTTTTGATCTCTCGGTACTTATATTATTGCTACAATCACTCAGTTTATGTACTTGTTCAATAAACATATTCTATTTTGCAAACTCCTGGTTTCTTCACTTGCTCTAACAGGTTATGGGCCCAGAGCATACCGGGACCGTTTAATCGTGTGTGGTTTGCAAAATTGTTTAATTTCTCGTGAACGTGTTTGTTTGTTCAATAGTAAAAATGAGTGCGACTATTATGGCAAGAATTGAAACTCTCAACAAGGAAAACTACGATACTTGGAAGATGCAGATGGAAGCGTTGTTGATAAAAAACGATGCGTGGGTTTTTGTAAACGGCGAGTCAGCAAAACCTTTATTGATACCCAATGACACGAATTCTGCAGCGGCAACAATTGCTTGGGAGAGAAATGACAATAAGGCGAAGTCGGATATTATATTGGCAATCAGTCCGTCTAAATTAAAACAAATTAAAGGATGTGAGTCGTCCAGGGATGTTTGGCTAAAACTGGAAACCATCTATCAGTCTAAAGGACCGACCAGAAAAGCCACGTTGTTAAAACAGCTAACTCTGCAACGAATGGATGATAAGGGAACATATAAACAAATTTTTCGACGCGGTTGATAAGTTAAATGAAATGGATGTAACGATTAATCCGGATTTGTTAGCGACCATGTTAGTGTACAGTTTACCTGCTAGTTTCGAAAATTTTAGATGCGCTATAGAATCTCGGGATGAGTTGCCATCACCTGATACTCTTCGAGTTAATAGTATATTGTAATACAAGTGCGGAAAACGCATCATGACCAGAGGCGGATTAACCAGTAAGTAAAAGAAGCTAGGGTAAAGGTAAAGAATAGGGGCGCACACTCAAATTTTCGTAATTTTCACATATATCACTAATTTCTATGCGTAGATCACGAATCTGAAATTATTTTGCGTCGCTCTCTTTTACTTTTTTAGATTTAACTGTTTAAAGTTGTGACATTTTTAGCATTAATTTTTGACGTTTTATTTATGATTGTCATGGTTACGAAAACTTTATGAGATTAATTAAATAATTTTGTAGTTTCTTTAAAAAATCTAGAGTGAACTTACGTTTTAAATTTATAGTTACTATTGTTACCCTTATTTATTTGGTAATAATTTGTAACAGTTTTACGAAAATGAAACTACACGAATTGATTGTTCTAGTGAATAGTGTAAATCTGTATCCATTTTTAATGGATAAAAATCTTTTACGTAAAGAGCATATATGCCCAAAGTGTGGAAGCCAATGCCGTTTATGTCAAGAAAGTATGATGTTTCGGTGCGACAACTCGTCAATGGTAATTAATAAACATAAAAAGAAACTGAAGATGCGTTGCTACTACAAGTTTTCGGCAAAAACTGGAACATGGTTTGAAAAAACTAATTTATCAGTTGAAAATGTGTGCATGTTCATCGGCTACTTTCTAATGATACGACATCCTCGTTGCAATTTCATTGCTAGCGAGTTGGGTATTTCGAAACCAACAATAATTGACTGGAGTAATTTTTGTAGAGAAGTAATAAGTTGTACATTATTAATTAAAAATAACTGATGCTTAACATAGTGTATATTTCAAGGTGTGTATTTACTGGGTCGACCTTAATTCCCAGAAAATCGGCGGAAAAGGGAAAACTGTTGAGATAGATGAGGCCAAGATTGGCAAAAGAAAATACAATAGAGGGCGGATAATCGACGGAAAGTGGATCTTCGGAGGGTTCGAAAGAGAGAGCAAAAAATTTTTTATTGTGCCTGTACCGGAAAGAAACAAAGACACTTTGTTAACGGTAATCAAAGAGTGGATACATCCGGGTACCACAATCATGTCTGATTGTTGGAAAGCCTACGATTGTTTAAATGACGAGGGATATCGACATCAGAGTGTCAATCACTCTCAAAATTTTGTTGATCCTGCCTCTGGTAAGTTTTGGGCCAATACCACACTTGCAGAAAACGAATCATAGTCATATTATGGTACCGATTTATGCTCTATTATTAAAGGAAAAAAAAACTATACAAAACAACCTAACCTGGTCCGAGACCTATAACCAAACCTCAACAAAAAAAGATTCAGTTTTATGGTACCGATCTATACTCTATTATACAAAAGGAAAAAAAAACCTATACAAAACAACCTAACCTGGTCCGTGTCCTATAACCAAACCTCAACAAAAAAAAAAGATTCAGTTTTATGGTACCGATCTATATTCTATTATTTAAAGGAAAAAAAAAACCTATACAAAACAACCTAACCTGGTTCGTGACCTATAACCAAACCTCAACAAAAAAAGATTCAGTTTTATGGTACCGATCTATACTCTATTATTTAAAGGAAAAAAAAAACCTATACAAAACAACCTAACCTGGTCCGAGACCTATAACCAAACCTCAACAAAAAAAGATTCAGTTTTATGGTACCGATCTATACTCTATTATTTAAAGGAAAAAAAAACCTATACATAACAACCTAACCTGGTCCGTGTCCTATAACCAAACCTCAACAAAAAAAAAAAGATTCAGTTTTATGGTACCGATCTATACTATATTATTTAAAGGAAAAAAAAACCTATACAAAACAACCTAACCTGGTCCGTGACCTATAACCAAACCTCAACAAAAAAAAGATTCAGTTTTATGGTACCGATCTATACTCTATTATTTAAAGGAAAAAAAACTATACAAAACAACCAACGGATCAGTTAAACGGGCGCGCGTGCGCGCGCGTTTTACTGATCCAAGCCTAGCCTGACCAAACCTCAACCAAAAAAAAGATTAAGTTTTGAGTTTGGTTGAAGTTTGGTTATAGGTCACGGACCAGGTTAGGTTGTTTTGTATAGGTTTTTTTTTTCCTTTAAATAATAGAGTATAGATCGGTACCATAATGTGACTATGATTCGTTTTGTGCAAGTGTGGCATTGGGATATTGGGAATAAAGTGACGCGCTCTTGCCAGACTCTAGTTTCCTAGATTCCATTTCTGCGCATGTGCGATAGTGTAGTATACAGTCCAAACAAATTATTATAATTTTTTTCAGGTGCACATACTCAAAATATTGAGAGGACGTGGAGAGAAGTTCGTGCCAATATACCACGATATGGTACGACGGATGAACACCTCTTGGGATATTTGGCCGAATTCATTTTTAAACGAAATTTTGCTCATGAAGAGAGGATCACAAAATTTTTTGAGTTGATTGCCACTCTATATCCCATCGAATAGCAAACTATCGTGATTTTGCCGAAAACTTGTAGTAGCAGCGCATCTTCAGTTTCTTTTTATGTTTACTAATCACCACTGACGAGTTGTCGCACCGAAACAGCATACTTTCTTGACAGAAGCTGCATTGGCTTCCACACTTTGGGCATATATGTTCTTTACATAAAACATTTTTATCCATTAAAATATTAATACTACTAGTAATAATTAGAATTTAATGATAATAATTTAACTAATAATAGATTTATTAAAAAAATATATATATTGATGAATTTAGCTTAATAAAATGTTAAATATAATTTAAATTTGTTTTTCTATCTTTTATTCATAAAATATACTAAATAATATTAACAAATTTTAAATTTTTCTGTTTTTTACAAAATTGTTTTAGTAAAAGACGTAAATTATACATTACCATAGAAACCATTACAAACTACAAAATTAATACATCATTTCTCTTATCGAATTTTCGTAACCATGACAATCATAAATAAAACGTCAAAAATTAATGCTAAAAATGTCACAACTTTAAACAGTTATATCTAAAAAAGTAAAAGAGAGCGACGCAAAATAATTTTAGATTCGTGATCTACGCATAGAAATTAGTGATATATGTGAAAATTACGAAAATTTGAGTGTGCGCCCCTATTCTTTACATTTACCTAATTATTATTTGATCATATTTCATGAAATAGGAGAAATCTCAAAAAAAGTTAAAAAATATCTCTGCAAGTCTGAAAAGTCGGAATATAGATAGCAGATACGAGTACCGAGTGCTTTTATTAGGATATACATATATAATAACAACAAATTGTTTTATTTTTCATTTCATGTTCTTGTTACAAAAAAGACAAATAATGTCAAGGGGGGGCGCAAATTTTGGTTCAGCTTGGGGCACAATATACCCTTGATCCGCCTCTGATCATGACAATACGAGTGTGAAATTTGCAACGCGAGCGATAGCGAGTGCTGCAATCACACGAGTATTGTCATGGGCCATTTCCGCAAGCGTGTTACATACGATTTTTTCTACGAAAACGTGGAATTCGTAAAAAATAAAATTATTTGTAAATCTTTTTCTAATTAAAAAAAACATCAAGTGAGTTTGTTGTCATAGAACTGAAAGCTCATAGCTGTTGACAGTTTATAAATTGTGTCCTGTCATCGAAATAATTTTGATTTTGAGATCAAATTACGTGAATATAAACATGGAGTTTCAAAACTAAAGTGAAAGCGATGAACTAATGTGCACTCCTCCGGTTGTTAGATATTAAATAAATGTTACAATTATAACTAAATGTAAGTACTTCTTTATGTTTTTGTTTGCGGGCGGAAAGTTTAAAAAATGTGTGCGGAAAAAAATTTCCTTACTAATTTTCCGTACTAGTTTTTCAAAAGCCTACTTTCAAGTTCGATTATCTTGTCAGAAAAATCGTCATTCCGCATTTTCGTAGAAAAAATTTATTGAAGAAAGTAATGCAAGAAAAACCGAAATACTACGGACGTCGCAGAATGCATTATGTACGAATTATAACAACCAGTGGCAGCGTAAGAACGCAAATAAAACTGAAAAAGCCGGAAATAGTGGCGAGCTTTGCTCGAACAAAGAAAAAGGTTGTTTTAAATCATACACTTTACTTATAAAGCATATCACAGGTGCCCATGACGTTAAAATAAAGCAGACAACAATTACTTTTCCAACCAAAGAAGATTTTTATAAATGGGTGGAAACTGAGAAAAGAGTAATTAACTATGTTAAACAATGAACAGTGTTGAAAGAAAATTACACATATATTTATTACAATTGCAATAGAAGCAAAGGTAGGTATTTAAGTTTCAATCTTATTAATAATGTTTCTTGTTATGGATATTATTTTTAAACATGTAAAAACTTTTTTATTTTTTTTCTATAAATTCCACCTTTATCATTTTACGATATCATTGTCCTAGTCTGAGTGATGATTGTGAGAATAATGATCAGGATACTCAAGTAAACGACCAAACTTTAGCGCTTGAAAACAACCTCCTTAAAGAATCAAATTTAGATCTGAAAAGGAAAATCCAGGCGTTACAGGAGAGGGTTAAAAATTTAGAAAATGTAATCTCTCAATTAAGTGAAGAAATCAAGTTAACTAAGTCGAAGAGTGAGCAAACCACAGTTTGTACGGGCGACTACATTACAAGAAGTGAGTTTCACGTGTGTCTTGGTGAACTGAACCTGGAAATTAATTCACTAAAGGCTATGCATGGTGTCAGCGATAATCAAAGTCTGGCTGTGGGAAAAATCAAGCAAAACAATGAAAAACCAAAAGTTGGCATGACTTATGCCAATGCATCGAAGGGAAATGGAACTGGAGTGGCTGTAAATGTAACCAATGCAAATTATGCACAACTAGCTAAAGATCCAACTACTCTAATGAACAAATACATAAATTTAGAAACACGCGAATCGGTATTTCCCGGAGAGAATTTGGAAGACCAGTTCCAACTTGTAAAAAATAAAAAGATATAAAAACCTCTGTTGCACAGGGACCCCAGAAGAAGAAATCCAAGCCACTGATTGGGAGTGGAAACAACTCAACTTTAAAGAGTGTTCCTAAGGTTTCATTGTCGCATGTACATATTAGCCGATTGGATCCAAACACTACAAAGGATCAAGTAGTAGACTACCTAAGACCGACAATGGGACAAATTACGATTGCATGCGAGCAGTTGAATTCGAAAGCTCCGAAAATATACTCATCTTTTAAATTATGTGTATGTAGTCAATATGTGGAACAGATCATGGACCCTAGTATTTGGCCAGAAGGGACTATTATTAACAAGTTTTTCATGAAGCGCCTAAATAGGGAAGATGAAGAAACATTTTTTCGAGACCCAGGGCAGCAACAGAAGATTAAGGAATCAGAGGAAAGAGAGCAGCAACATCGACCTGCTCAAACCAATTGACCCTACTATCTTATCTACATACCGAAATGTAGTGAAAACTACAATAAAACCTAAATATAAGAATAATGTACTACCAAGTCAAGATGATATATTTATTTTTCATCAGAACATACAGTCTCTTATAAATAAAATGATAGATATTGAAGTTGTGCTGAACACAGTTGTAAACAAGCCCAACGTCATTTGTTTGACGGAACACTGGTGTGAAACGGAAGAAATGGCGTTCATCAGCTTTGCTGGCTACGAGCTGATTTCTTCTTATGCTAGAACTTTAAGGATTCATGGAGGATGCTGCATTTTTGGTGACCCACACCTGGATCTTGTAGAAGAAAAGGACCTGAAACACAGTGTCGAATCACAGTTTGAGTGCTCAAGTGCAAAAAGCGAGAGGTATAAACTTTTAATTTTATGCATTTACAGACCCCCTCAGGGTCTTACTGATACTTTTTTTTCTTGTCTCTCAGAACTTCTGAGAAGGTGTATGTCTTATAAAAACTATAAAATTGCTATTTGTGGAGATTTTAATATATGTCTTAATAGATTGAATGCAGACAGCAAAGAATTTTTAGATATCTTACATAGTTTTAATTTCACACAGACAATCTTTGAGGAAACGCGTGTTACTAAAAAGAGCGCTTCTCTGATAGATAATATCTTCATAAATTGGAACGAAAACCTTAGAGGCATAGTTGTAAATACAGCTTTATCGGACCACCATGGCCAAATATTACAAATAACAAATAATAGGCATCGGGAATCTTCAAAGATTGTTATTAGGATATATTCGTCTAGTAAAATGGCTAGTTTCATGCATGAATTGAGTAATTACTCTTGGGAAAATGTTTATAGTCAGGAGAAAGCTGATTCTGCATTCAATAATTTTTCTTTTGAAATTGTTGATTTATGTAATCGTATTTTTGTGCCAAAAAATGTAAATTCTATTAAAAAAAAATCCATTGGTTGGATAACACAGGGTATAAAAATTTCTTGTAAGACAAAACGCAAATTGTATTTAGATAGAATAAATGGTAGCGTGTCTGATGTATGTTATAAGAATTATTGTGATATTTTGAAGAGGGTTGTCGTTGCTGCAAAGAAGCTAGCCGACAAAAATTATATTAAAAATCACAAAAATAAGGGGAAAGCAACTTGGGACCTCGTAAGCAGCTACACGGGCAAATCTAGAAATACAGCAATTAATAACAACATTTTAGATAACCTTAAACATATATCAGAAAGTCCTAAAGACATTTTAAATTATGTAAACGACTTTTTCATAAACATATGCCCTGATCTGGACAAAACAAAGAGCGACAACACCTATTTTGTTCATAATACACTGTATATGAAGCCCTCCCACTCTGTGGAAGTATTTAATACCATAATGGCACTAAAAAACACAAACTCTGTTGGCGATGACGAAATACCGGTAAAACTGTTGAAGAATGTCGCACATATAATCGCAGAACCTCTAAGTTTTATTTTAAATATGTCTTTTGAAACTGGAGTTTTTCCAACAAAACTAAAGTGTGCTAAAGTTAAAGCAATATTTAAGAAAAATGACAACAAAGACATCGGAAATTATAGGCCTATTGCTATACTTCCCAACTTAAGTAAGGTGTTTGAAAAAAATATCTGCGAACGTTTGGTGAGCTTTTTCGATAAGTATGACATCATTTCCGAAACACAGAATGGATTCAGAAAGGGAAGAAGTACGACTAGAACAATATATCTGGCACTTTGTGATATTCTCAGATCGTTAAATAATAATAAAGCCACAGTTGCGGTATGTTTAGATCTTAGTAAGGCATTTGACAGTGTGGACTATTCCATTTTGTTGAATAAACTAAGTAGATACGGTGTTAGGGGAAACGCGCTAAATCTATTGAAATCTTATTTAGGAGATCGAGAACAATACGTTGCCGAGAGAGACGCCACAGGAAATTTTTTAAAATCTGATACACTAACTATCAAAAGAGGCATACCACAGGGATCTATATTGGGACCTTTGTTGTACATTGTTTACACTAACGACTTGTCGGGTGCTATCCCTGAAAAAGTTCTTCAATTTGCGGACGATACCTCTGTAGTAATTAGTGAGCAGTGTATGGGGGATCTGGAACAGAAAATAGTTAACACTGTTAATGTATTAGAGGAATGGTTCGCCTCAAACAATTTAAAACTAAACGTGAGCAAAACAAAATTTATTAAATTTACATTCCAAAAAAACTGTGGAAAACTAATACTTACCCATAATGGAAATAATTTACAATCCTGTTACAATTTAACTTTCCTTGGTATGGGCTTGGATAGTAGATTGGACTGGTCCTATCACACAAATTGCCTGGCAACAAACGTAGCTCGCTACTCATATGCTTTACGGATACTAAGCTCGGAAATCGACAAAAAAACCGCCTTGATTGCATATTACGCTTACGTTGAATCACGGTTGAGATACGGTGTAATTTTTTGGGGAAACTCAAGTGACTTCTTGCGCATTTTTAAACTTCAAAAAAGGTGTTTTAGAAATATATTCCACATTAAAAGACTGGACAGTTGCAAGCAACATTTTATATTGAACAACATACTTACCCTCACTGGCATTGTAATTGTTGAGTCGGTCATATTCATAAAAACCAATTATACTTTATTTGAAGCCAGTGACCATCTTTATGATACAAGAAACAAACAAAAACTAACGTGCGATACATACAAATACGCATATCTCCAAAAAAATGTCCACCACATGGTTACTAAAATTTATAATAAAATACCCCAAGTATTAAAAAGCAACACAATTAAGGCGCTTAAAGCAGACTTAAAGGGTATACTGGTATCAAAGGCTTATTATTCTTTGGAAGAGTTTTTTGGTGGACAGCTTTCTTCAATTTTAAAGTGTTATAATTTTGAAATCCTTTACATACAATAAATTTTCCAACTTTCTGCAAAGACATTGTGGCATTTATTTTTAACGTGTATTCTTTTGTCTATTTTGTCTATTTTATATATATTGATGGGTATTGTTTTTTCCTTAATAGTGTAGATGTGTAGTTGTGGATGTTGATATTGTTAATGTCTACTGTCTGAATATCTTTATCTGTATTGTATTGTATTGTTTTGTGATATTTTCTACACCTTCGGGTTATGTGAAATAATAAAGCTTTCTAATCTAATCTCATAGCAAATCCACAAAAAAAAACATATAAACAGGAGGCAGTATTAAAATCAATGGATCTTGCCCATCAAGAATTATTGCAAAGTTTACAGCAAGTAATTTTATATATTTTGAACGATTTTTAACCAATAATTTTTAACCATAATTACTTATATTTATTTAAATATATGCCCCCAGTTGAAGTGCAAGTGCAATTTTTTTAAACTCACGTTGGACACGAAGAGGAATTACGAAGTCAACATTTGATGAAGACAGAACAACAGGACATTGCCAATAAACTACAAGCTGGAGTAACAACTAATAGAATTATAAAAGACGCCAGAATAGGATATTTGACTATAATAAAAATATTCCACAAATTGTTGTCATCCTAAAAGATTTCAACTTGTAGTATCTATTTTCAATTTTTTCTTTGAAAGAAACGATGGTTATTATAACTAAATAAATAAAATAAAATAAATATATTTGAAGCTTGGTCACGTGACCGAAAACGCTCCATGATTGGTTGAACTTCATTTGCGTCACTAGCCAGTAAACAACTTTCTGTATTGTGCTGCTATTGTGCTCACAAATCAACTGTTTATGAATACTTTGTGATTGTGCTAGTAAAAACTAATATTTCAATCAATTTTCTTACTGTTCTGTTTTTTTAAGTACGGTACCTAATTATTATTCAAGTTTTGTGCATTAAATACGAAATGGAGAGTAATTTTATACAAGCCGATAGCGGAAATCTCCCCAAAATACATGCAGTAATGGTTGGCCTTTTTTTTAAATATTCCTGATTTTTATGCTGCGGAGCTTAAAAACGTTAAAACTGCAACGTAAGTACTATAATTTATTTATCTTTAATAATTGTTACTGACTCCTAGAAGTTATGGATATTATTAGTGCAATTAAAGTCTATACTCTAACCTATAAAAAAAAACAAACGATTTAAATTTTGGGAGTGTCTGGTGCACGGTCCAGACCGTGCATTAAAACAAAATAGGTACACGGTCTAGACCGTTCAGTTAGCAGAAAATAAGTGCACGGGTCGCTACTGCTCCCCTCGCTGGGTTGCATGCTGACAAGTCCGGTGGCGCGGTGGCACAATAACCTCAAATCTGTAACTATAGTGTAAATGTAAATATGGAAACAAATGTTGAAAATGAAGTTGTGGATATTCCCTTGGATGTATCCAAAGGAATGATCTTTACAGACTTCGAGAAATTCCAGAGTGAGTTGGAAAAAGCCGCAAAACAAAACTATGTTGTTTTTTACAAAGCTTTAGCCAGAACAATCAGTGCAGCGAAAAAAAAAGGAATTAAAAGATACTTGAACCCAAAATTAAAATACTATTCGGTTCAAAGGACATGTATACATGGGGGTCAAACCTACAGGAGTCGTGGAAAGGCAATTCGAAAAGCAAAGTAAGACATCTTTATTCTGTACTTAGATCATATTGTTTAATACCTAAGTACTTGTTGTTTTAGAACATTACGCAAATTTACTAATGTAAGTGGGTAATAACTAATACAGTACCTATAATACCATATGATCAAAAATTATTTAGATAAAGGGTGGCCATGGTGAATAGATAATAATTAAAAAAAAATAGAAAATAAACCCGTAGTTTAATAACTAAGTTTTATTTGACAAACTGAATAGCTTACAAACCTATATAATTTCAACTACTGACGATGAATCAAACATGCAAGGTAAATTCAGAATTCCAAAGCCACCCTTTATCTAAATAATTTTTGATCATATGGTAGTATTTTTTTAGCAGTGGAACTCGTTAATTCCAGAAACATTAAAATAATTATGCGGTTTTTTAATCCGCATAGCGCGTCTTCTCCGTTTGTTTACATGTTAAAATTGAACCCCCACAGGTCCCGGTACTTTCAACTAACGCCGCCTTGTGCGCTAGTGTAGCAAATCGAGTAGACTCTACCCACCTGCACAGTGCCTATAGTCGAACCGACATTTCGGAACGGGAACCGCTGTCAAAATAACTGACCGGTTGGTTTACGGACCATACCTTTATTAAAGTATAGAGATTTGAAATTTGGTGGGTTAATAAGTCTATAAGGAAGCTACAATGTGTTGGTATTACAACCAAAATAATATTGTTCAGTGACGTACTCTGGGTTTTTTTGAATATTTTTTGTAGGGTATTACATTTTTTTATAAAATAACAATTATTATAGTTGCGCTCAAGACACGTAAAAAAGGTAATTATACTTGCTTGACTTGCGGTAACTCAACTGTTTGCGAGATATTTAACTTCGAATTTTTTTTTTGCTATGAATTCAATTTTGTGTCACATTGTAAAGTCAAAAATATTGGGTCACTCTAATACAGCTGATCCTACGTCCAAAACTAAGCATAAATGGTTGTAGAAACCGTCCCACAAAAATGTTTCATTACTAAAATACAGGATGTTGAAAGTTATCTTTTTTATTCGTCCTGTATCTTTTTTAGGTATATCTGTAGAACGGTTTAAGAAAGAATTTATGCTTAGTCTTGGACGTAGAATCAAGTATTAGAGTGACCCAATATTTTTAACTTTACAGGGTGTCACAAATTGTTTAAAAAAAAAGAAAATTTTCTAAGTTAAATATCTCGCAAACAGTTCAATTAACGCAAGTCAAACAAGTATACCTTTTTTACGTGTCTTGAACGTATCTACCATAATTCTAGTTATTTTGTAAAAAAAATTAATACTCTACAAAAAATATTCAAAAAAACTCAGAATCCCCCCTATAAGTACGTCACTGAGCACTATTATTTTGGTTGTAAGACATTGTAGCTTCCTTATAGACTTATTAACCCACCAAATTTCAAATCTCTACTTTAAAACGTTCTGTAAAAATACTTAAAATATGATTTGGTAACATTTTTTTAGCGCCCTATAACTCAGTAAGGAAGAACTTTTGGACTGAGGTATGTTTGCTTCAAACCACTTATTTTTAACCCAAAAACTTGTGGTAGGATTTTGTATTTAATATAAATTTTACCAAATTTAAGCAAATATAGAAAATGCTGTAATAACTTAACCTATTTGTTTGTGATAATTAAGTAATAGTACTTATACTTGTAGCGCCCCTGTGATTGTGCCTTGCTCATACCCCTCTACTCAGCCTCAGCCCAGAGGTGGTAAACCGATCTTTATCCGGAACTCACCGAGCGACCAGTTTAAATAGACTAGCGGCTAGCCCCCGCCGGTCACAATATTCCCAAATGTCGAATGGCGCGAGTGAAGTCGGAGCGTCACGAACTATGAGCAAACCGTTTTACCGTCATCCGTCATCATACAACATAAACAAACCAAAGTCGGAAAGTAGATCCATCGTTATTTCAAAATTGCTAATCATACTTGTGTGTTACATTAACTTAACAGAAATGTATGAAAAAGTGTTGTGTTTTTCAAAAATTAATGCAGTGCTATTTATAATTTGAGGAAACATATTAAAAATAAAGTATAAAACATCGCTTTGCTCGCTTATTTAAAAAATTGAAGATATGATTTTTATGGCATTTTTGACATATTTTGTATAACATAACCTGTGCGGTTTTTCAGTTGTTTTTTTAAAAATATTTTAAATTATAAATTATTTCGCATTTCCCATCTTTAAAAATAAAAAAAATTATAAGGCCTGTTCACTTTTATTTGGATATCCCTGTACACCTTACTACAACTGGGTGTCAACGGTGTATTGTATAACTTTTTTGTTACTAGTCTTTACTTTCTTATGTTTGTATTTTGCACTTTGATCTTTTTTATTCTTTAATTTTCAATACGTTTTTATTTTCTTACGTAAAAAAATAAACATGGGGCCAAATGCATAAAATATACAGCAACACAGATTATTTCATTGTAATCCCTTCCAGAAATCCAGATAATACGTAAAAAAGAGTAGTACAAATTAAAATTAACATTCATATTATTCATTCACATAGTATTCCATTTGAGTCGTTAAAAAATGCACTATGTATTTTGCAGGGTAAAGATATTAAACGCGCCCATTTAGAGTTTTTTTTTAATGAAAAAAAAAACCTTAATTAACACCCTAACCACTTAGGGCCGGTATTTCAATATCGAGTTAACTTTTTAGTTTCGTAACTGTCAATAAACTTTATTCGATAATTTATTTCGAGTTAACTTAAAAAGCGTATTTCCATAAGATTCTAGGATCCACGTTAGCTAATTGCAAGTTAACTGAAAACATGTTAGGTTGGTACTGTTAAAAAGTAGCAGAAATATCAAAAATGTCAAATACAAAAATTTCATAACGTCAAAATCACCGGTTTTTAATGGTATTTTGTGAATTTATAAACAACTTCGTTTCATTATGTCTAAAGATGGCTGTAAACGTACGCCCAACTTTACCTATAAAGAAGAAATGCTACTTACAAGATTAGTTGATCATCACAAACATATCAGCGAAAATAAACAAACTGGTGTAGTCCACTGGAACGATAAGGAAAAAGCTTGGAAAAGCATTGAAGAAAAGTTCAAGGCGCAGGGTGGAAATGTGTATCACTCGGTAACAATTTTAAAACACAAATATGCCAATCTTAAAAAAATTGTAAAGTGAACTTTAGTCAAAATAAAACGTCTCCTAATTTCCCAATCAAATTTTCCACGGTTCTAGTCGACAGGCGAAAACGTTGAAAAAATTCATTTTGATCACACTTTTCAAAATGGTTAATTCGCTCCCTGACTACTTTGTGCTTACGAACAGAAATTTCTTCATCTTCACTAAATGCATTGATATCGAAATCGTCCCATATATCCATAATAATACAGTGGAATCCACCTATAACGAACTCGCTTATAACGGAAACTCTGTTATAATGTACCATTTTAAAAGTCCCAGTACAAATACGTGAAAAATCCTCGGTTTAAATGGACTCTCGCCTATAATGAACCAAAATTCGTTATTTTGTCCATTACAACCGGAGCGATTCGGTACTTCCGCGATAAACATAAAATATTATGACGCAATCGAAAAGAAGCTACGAAATGCGAACTGTTAAGGCGTTGACCAGTGCGTGCCAGTGCGTATTATACCGAGAGATGAAAAATTATCTTGGTCAAAGGTGGCCATGAAATGAAAAACGACGGTCTTAGCTTGTATCATCCTTTTGAAGTTTATCAAGTTATGTGCCATAATAAGTATTGACACGATACTAGCTCCGACAATTATTTTAAAATCCATGACCACCTTTGACCAAGATAATTTTTGATCTCTCGGTATAACCAAACCGCGGATCCAAACAAAACTAACCGACTTTTTTCAAAATACGTAATATTATATAAGTTTTTCGCTTTTATTTTCCTGCTTATATATAGTTTAATGTGTTAGTTATCTTTTTTCAATAAAAAACATGACAGTGAAATTACATACATATGTATTTGTTTGGTAAAGGTAAAGAATAGGGGCGCACACTCAAATTTTCGTAATTTTCACATATATCACTAATTTCTATGCGTAGATCACGAATCTGAAATTATTTTGCGTCGCTCTCTTTTACTTTTTTAGATTTAACTGTTTAAAGTTGTGACATTTTTAGCATTAATTTTTGACGTTTTATTTATGATTGTCATGGTTACGAAAACTTTATGAGATTAATTAAATAATTTTGTAGTTTCTTTAAAAAATCTAGAGTGAACTTACGTTTTAAATTTATAGTTACTATTGTTACCCTTATTTATTTGGTAATAATTTGTAACAGTTTTACGAAAATGAAACTACACGAATTGATTGTTCTAGTGAATAGTGTAAATCTGTATCCATTTTTAATGGATAAAAATCTTTTACGTAAAGAGCATATATGCCCAAAGTGTGGAAGCCAATGCCGTTTATGTCAAGAAAGTATGATGTTTCGGTGCGACAACTCGTCAATGGTAATTAATAAACATAAAAAGAAACTGAAGATGCGTTGCTACTACAAGTTTTCGGCAAAAACTGGAACATGGTTTGAAAAAACTAATTTATCAGTTGAAAATGTGTGCATGTTCATCGGCTACTTTCTAATGATACGACATCCTCGTTGCAATTTCATTGCTAGCGAGTTGGGTATTTCGAAACCAACAATAATTGACTGGAGTAATTTTTGTAGAGAAGTAATAAGTTGTACATTATTAATTAAGAATAACTGATGCTTAACATAGTGTATATTTCAAGGTGTGTATTTACTGGGTCGACCTTAATTCCCAGAAAATCGGCGGAAAAGGGAAAACTGTTGAGATAGATGAGGCCAAGATTGGCAAAAGAAAATACAATAGAGGGCGGATAATCGACGGAAAGTGGATCTTCGGAGGGTTCGAAAGAGAGAGCAAAACATTTTTTATTGTGCCTGTACCGGAAAGAAACAAAGACACTTTGTTAACGGTAATCAAAGAGTGGATACATCCGGGTACCACAATCATGTCTGATTGTTGGAAAGCCTACGATTGTTTAAATGACGAGGGATATCGACATCAGAGTGTCAATCACTCTCAAAATTTTGTTGATCCTGCCTCTGGTAAGTTTTGGGCCAATACCACACTTGCAGAAAACGAATCATAGTCATATTATGGTACCGATTTATGCTCTATTATTAAAGGAAAAAAAAAACTATACAAAACAACCTAACCTGGTCCGAGACCTATAACCAAACCTCAACAAAAAAAGATTCAGTTTTATGGTACCGATCTATACTCTATTATACAAAAGGAAAAAAAAACCTATACAAAACAACCTAACCTGGTCCGTGTCCTATAACCAAACCTCAACAAAAAAAAAAGATTCAGTTTTATGGTACCGATCTATATTCTATTATTTAAAGGAAAAAAAAAACCTATACAAAACAACCTAACCTGGTTCGTGACCTATAACCAAACCTCAACAAAAAAAGATTCAGTTTTATGGTACCGATCTATACTCTATTATTTAAAGGAAAAAAAAAACCTATACAAAACAACCTAACCTGGTCCGAGACCTATAACCAAACCTCAACAAAAAAAGATTCAGTTTTATGGTACCGATCTATACTCTATTATTTAAAGGAAAAAAAAACCTATACAAAACAACCTAACCTGGTCCGTGTCCTATAACCAAACCTCAACAAAAAAAAGATTCAGTTTTATGGTACCGATCTATACTATATTATTTAAAGGAAAAAAAAAACCTATACAAAACAACCTAACCTGGTCCGTGTCCTATAACCAAACCTCAACAAAAAAAAAGATTCAGTTTTATGGTACCGATCTATACTATATTATTTAAAGGAAAAAAAAACCTATACAAAACAACCTAACCTGGTCCGTGTCCTATAACCAAACCTCAACAAAAAAAAAGATTCAGTTTTATGGTACCGATCTATACTATATTATTTAAAGGAAAAAAAAACCTATACAAAACAACCTAACCTGGTCCGTGTCCTATAACCAAACCTCAGCAAAAAAAAGATTCAGTTTTATGGTACCGATCTACACTATATTATTTAAAGGAAAAAAAAAACCTACACAAAACAACCTAACCTGGTCCGTGACCTATAACCAAACCTCAACAAAAAAAAGATTCAGTTTTATGGTACCGATCTATATTCTATTATTTAAAGGAAAAAAAAACCTATACAAAACAACCTAACCTGGTCCGTGTCCTATAACCAAACCTCAACAAAAAAAAGATTCAGTTTTATGGTACCGATCTATATTCTATTATTTAAAGGAAAAAAAAACCTATACAAAACAACCTAACCTGGTCCGTGTCCTATAACCAAACCTCAACAAAAAAAAAGATTCAGTTTTATGGTACCGATCTATACTATATTATTTAAAGGAAAAAAAAAACCTATACAAAACAACCTAACCTGGTCCGTGTCCTATAACCAAACCTCAACAAAAAAAAAGATTCAGTTTTATGGTACCGATCTATACTATCTTATTTAAAGGAAAAAAAACCTATACAAAACAACCTAACCTGGTCCGTGTCCTATAACCAAACCTCAACAAAAAAAAGATTCAGTTTTATGGTACCGATCTATACTATCTTATTTAAAGGAAAAAAAACCTATACAAAACAACCTAACCTGGTCCGTGTCCTATAACCAAACCTCAACAAAAAAAAAGATTCAGTTTTATGGTACCGATCTATACTATATTATTTAAAGGAAAAAAAAAACCTATACAAAACAACCTAACCTGGTCCGTGTCCTATAACCAAACCTCAACAAAAAAAAAGATTCAGTTTTATGGTACCGATCTATACTCTATTATTTAAAGGAAAAAAAAACCTATACAAAACAACCTAACCTGGTCCGTGTCCTATAACCAAACCTCAACAAAAAAAAAAAGATTCAGTTTTATGGTACCGATCTATACTATATTATTTAAAGGAAAAAAAAAACCTATACAAAACAACCTAACCTGGTCCGTGTCCTATAACCAAACCTCAACAAAAAAAAAGATTCAGTTTTATGGTACCGATCTATACTCTATTATTTAAAGGAAAAAAAAACCTATACAAAACAACCTAACCTGGTCCGTGTCCTATAACCAAACCTCAACAAAAAAAAGATTCAGTTTTATGGTACCGATCTATACTATCTTATTTAAAGGAAAAAAAACCTATACAAAACAACCTAACCTGGTCCGTGTCCTATAACCAAACCTCAACAAAAAAAAAGATTCAGTTTTATGGTACCGATCTATACTATATTATTTAAAGGAAAAAAAAAACCTATACAAAACAACCTAACCTGGTCCGTGTCCTATAACCAAACCTCAACAAAAAAAAAGATTCAGTTTTATGGTACCGATCTATACTATCTTATTTAAAGGAAAAAAAACCTATACAAAACAACCTAACCTGGTCCGTGTCCTATAACCAAACCTCAACAAAAAAAAGATTCAGTTTTATGGTACCGATCTATACTCTATTATTTAAAGGAAAAAAAACTATACAAAACAACCAACGGATCAGTTAAACGGGCGCGCGTGCGCGCGCGTTTTACTGATCCAAGCCTAGCCTGACCAAACCTCAACCAAAAAAAAGATTAAGTTTTGAGTTTGGTTGAAGTTTGGTTATAGGTCACGGACCAGGTTAGGTTGTTTTGTATAGGTTTTTTTTTTCCTTTAAATAATAGAGTATAGATCGGTACCATAATATGACTATGATTCGTTTTGTGCAAGTGTGGCATTGGGATATTGGGAATAAAGTGACGCGCTCTTGCCAGACTCTAGTTTCCTAGATTCCATTTCTGCGCATGTGCGATAGTGTAGTATACAGTCCAAACAAATTATTATAATTTTTTTCAGGTGCACATACTCAAAATATTGAGAGGACGTGGAGAGAAGTTCGTGCCAATATACCACGATATGGTACGACGGATGAACACCTCTTGGGATATTTGGCCGAATTCATTTTTAAACGAAATTTTGCTCATGAAGAGAGGATCACAAAATTTTTTGAGTTGATTGCCACTCTATATCCCATCGAATAGCAAACTATCGTGATTTTGCCGAAAACTTGTAGTAGCAGCGCATCTTCAGTTTCTTTTTATGTTTACTAATCACCACTGACGAGTTGTCGCACCGAAACAGCATACTTTCTTGACAGAAGCTGCATTGGCTTCCACACTTTGGGCATATATGTTCTTTACATAAAACATTTTTATCCATTAAAATATTAATACTACTAGTAATAATTAGAATTTAATGATAATAATTTAACTAATAATAGATTTATTAAAAAAATATATATTGATGAATTTAGCTTAATAAAATGTTAAATATAATTTAAATTTGTTTTTCTATCTTTTATTCATAAAATATACTAAATAATATTAACAAATTTTTAATTTTTCTGTTTTTTACAAAATTGTTTTAGTAAAAGACGTAAATTATACATTACCATAGAAACCATTACAAACTACAAAATTAATACATCATTTCTCTTATCGAATTTTCGTAACCATGACAATCATAAATAAAACGTCAAAAATTAATGCTAAAAATGTCACAACTTTAAACAGTTATATCTAAAAAAGTAAAAGAGAGCGACGCAAAATAATTTCAGATTCGTGATCTACGCATAGAAATTAGTGATATATGTGAAAATTACGAAAATTTGAGTGTGCGCCCCTATTCTTTACATTTACCATTTGTTTAATTAGTAATTATTCTGATGAGATGAACACTCGGTTATAATGGACTATTTTACCTGGTCCCCTGAAGTCCATTATAAACGGATTCTACTGTAGTAGTATTCGAGATTAAATTATTTCAAAAAGTGACATATAATTACTATAGTCTGTTTTTAAACTAGGAGAAGTGATTCAAATTTTGCGCACTAAAATGTCTCCCTGTGATTGGCTGTGACTGGGCCGGTTTTACACATTAACATTTTCGTATAAGTTAATTTGAAGTTTAAACCGGTTTGACGTTTGTTTTGACCACGGGTGTTTTCGTATCAGTTTTGTGTTTGCACTTATCTAATTGTAATTCCAAAAGTAAAAAATCAGTTCTTTTCAGAACTAAACTACTTAATATCGTTAATATTGCGATTAACGTTTACAATTATTTTAAATGCATTATTTTTTATTATTTGTTAAGATTAAAAATTAAATAATTCGAATTTGCAGCCGAATTTTTCTAGTGTATTTTTTGGTGATATTTAAGGTGTAAATCAGGCTTTTCAGTTTACTACTCCTAGTTTAAAAACAGATTATAGTTAACTCATACCTCAGGCATGAGTTAAATTTACATGCACTTTTACTAACACTTTGTATGTCATCTCAGATTGAAATACAAAAATTATTTTAACTAAAAGTTAATCGGAACTTTGAAAGTTAACTCTATATTGAAATACCGGCCCTTAATGTGTACTAAGTATACTTTCATTTTTCGCAGGTTTTTAGGGGCAAGGAAAATGAAGTGAATAAAATAAATTTGAAAATTTGACCAGTGTTTTTATCGATGATTTACAATTTTTACGGAGCATTAAGTATTTTACTGAGCACTTAGTATTTTTACTGAGCATTGAAATAGAATAAACATTGAATTTGGATATAATACCGGGCATTTAATAATTTGCGTTTGAAAATGTGAGTCGTCTGTTCGTGACCCTCCGACTTCGTTCGCGACATTTCGTCATTTAGGAATATTGTGGCCGGCGGGGGCTAGCCGCTAGTTTTAAATAGCGCTGCACCAACCTTTAATATGAACACATCAGCCGCGTCATATACTCACATATATATTATCATTTATTTGTTTTCAGTTACTTTGTTTTAATAAATTAGTTAAATTAATCTGAGCACGTTATTTTATTTTTATTCTTCCAATCTCGTTATATAATTGGCGCCCAACATTGTGTCCTGAATAAGTCAGTGGAACCCGGTAGCAATTTATTATAAAATAATTTTGCTAGATACATTTGCATTTGAGGCTTTGTATTCGGCTTATTATTTTAGAAACAAATTTCATTTATGGACCGTGTGCCAGTCGTTGTTTATAGGTGATTGTTAGTAGCTGCGACGAACACATTTGCCATTATAGTGCTTTGTGGTAGTCCTGTTATTGCTTTTAGTAGTAAACTGTGAATGCATATTGATAGGGGCTTCAATTTACTTATATTATAAACTTTTCGCTATGCCAGTTACTCTTGAAATCTGTCTCACTGAAGAGCTCGGTGCATCGGTTACTGTCTCAAGAATGTTGTTAACATTTTCTTCATATCGTAACGATTCTCCCTCTTTTGTTCAAATGCTCCAAAATTGATCAAATTCGTCGCAAGTTTTCTGAAATAATCACGTGCATGTTAAATTTTTCTCCGTTAGAAAAATTGCGTGCCATTCTCGATTTCTTTTTAGCAATTCTACTTCTGAACATGTTTAACTCTTTGACAACTGTACTCAGTAATTGTTTCCAGGACCTCCTTATTGTATTTTTTTGGCGTCCAGATTCCACATACATACGTGTTCCTTTGGATTTTCGAGTTTTATCGTTAGCTGTCATTTAACGCGACATTTTTTGCATTGCAGCAAAAGAGATATCTCATACATTTATCATGCAGCGATAGAGTGATTGATTTTTATTTATGGCTGGGATGTCTTTTGTTTTTTTTTATTGAAAAATACAAATATACATCAGCCCTTGAAATGGCTCATGAGTTTGAAGTCACCAACGGGACGTTTAGCTCGTTGAACTCTTCAACTGCAACCATATAATTTGGCTATACGCTAAGCACCTGGAAGAACCAACGTTGTGGCTGATTGCCTATCACGACCACCTTGCCCTGAATCTCATTAAGATGAGGTTAGTTGCCCAGTGTGTACCATATAGATCACACTACCCCGAAAAGGTGAAAAGAAATTACGCCAGGAACAACTTGCTGATCCGAACTTGAAGAACATAGTGGAAAGTTTAGAACAATCAGTTGATGATGAACTATACTTACGTTACTTGAATAGAGGGTATCTCCTTAATAATGGGGTCCTTTATCGATATACTTCCGAGCAAGATGGAGAAGATACAAAACTAGTAGTCCCTCAACAAGAATGCCGCAAAATTCTTGAAGCCTATCATGATGCTCCTACTGCCGGAGATTATGGTGTGGACCATACCACTCAACACTCAACGTATTGCTTCCAGGTCCTACTGGGATGGTATGAGAAGAGACATTGTCAAGCAGCTTTCAAAGTGTGTAGAATGTCAGCGGTATAAAGCTACTAACCTGAAACCCGCAGGTTTACAACAAACAACCACAAGCCGTCAACGATTCGAGATCATCTCTATCGATCTTTTTGGCCTTTACCACCTTCCAAGGATGGAAAACGTTGGATCGTAATTGCGGAAGACACCGCCAGCCGATGGATAGAGTTATTCGCTATTGAAGAAGCCACTGCCAAACAGTGCGCAGAGATTCTACTAAACGAAATCTTTCTTTGATTTGGTTTACCTCGCCGAATTCTGAGTAATAATGGGGTACAGTTTATCTCATCTATCGTCCAACCGCTTACTTACTGTCTTGGAATAACGCAAGTATTCACTCCTGTGTATCATCCCGAGTCCAACCCTGTGGAGAGAAAGAATCGTGATCTCAAACAGCGTTTAGCGATCCTTGTGGGTGACGATCATTCCCTATGGTCAGAAAAGATTGCTGCTATACGATTTGCAATGAATACTGCTAGTTGCCAAAGTACGGGTTATACGGCCGCCTATTTAATTTTCGGCAGAGAACTCCGAACCCCTCAGGATGTTACTGATGACTTGAGTGCGATCGTCAGCTCTGAGAATTACATACCCGAAATCACCCCAAAACTTAAGCAATTAGCAGAAGTGTTGCTGAGGTCAAAGGAAACAACAAACCAAAGGCAAGTCCGCAATCAAATCTATACGGATAAGAAACGCCGATCCGATCCGGGATACACGTTAGGAGATAAGGTTTGGGTCACATCTCACTCCCTCAGTAGCGCTGCTAAAGATTTTAGTGCTAAACTGGCCCCTAAACGGGATGGCCCGTATCTGATACTACGTAAGAAGGGCATTTCCACATATGAAGTCGCCCTTCCATCAGCACCTGAGATTCCCATAGGAGCTTATCATACCAGCTCTAACTCCTGTAGTTGAGCCCGAGGATAGCCCTGTTGATAATACCCAACCCGTAAAGCCCATTAGATGCCGCGGTAGGCCCAAAAAGAGCCCTCAAGATCACCTGGCCACTTCATCGAGATGATCTCAGCGCCAGAGGGGGAGACTGTAGTGCCCCTGTGATTGTGCCTTGCTCATACCCCTATACTCAGCCTCAGCCCAGAAGTGGTAAACCGATCTTTATCCGGAACTCACCGAGCAACCAGTTTAAATAGCGCTGCACAGACCGTGGCAGTGTTGCCAATTTAGCGATTTCGCCGATAGATCTGGCGGGGGGCCAGAAGGGGAGTTTCCTGTAATATATTTGCAACTATTTGAGGTAGATTCATGAAATTTGGTAAGTTTGAAGCTTTTATAATTTGCCACATATTTCTTTTTTTAATTTTCAGAAATTTTGCCAGGGGCGTCACATACAGGGTGGGTGCTGGGTAAATTATGTCCCATATTTTTTGTGTGAATAATTTTTAAATTTTTTATATCAAATTATGAAACTTGGTTTATTTTTACACAAAAAAGGTCGTCTCAGTAAATCTTTGAATCTTGAACCGTTTCGAGTAAAATCGTTTTGAAGCAGTCACGTCCGTAAAAACTACACTAATAAAAATAATCACAAAATTGAAAAAAAAAATTTATTTTGGAATTTTGTCGACTGCATGTGATTATTGGCTACCCGTTCAGTATTTTCCAAAGATTAAAATTGTATCATGGCAATGTATAAGAAAGTCAGGTGCTGGGCACATCAGATATTTTTTTTATGTTATTTTTTTGTAACCTATAATTTCTTTCAGATTAAATTATGTCAAAGGCACAGTACACAAAAAAAATTAGAAAAGCATGGCCCTCTGATCAATGTTTAAAGCCTTGGCTGGAAGAAGTAACCTCCACGTCTGGGTCGGTTGCTAAATGCAGATTCTGCAACTCTGTAATTAATAACAAATATTCGGACCTAAAAAAGCATAGCCTCAGCGGCAAACACAGGTCGCATGTAAAAATAGTGCTGGGTATAAACCAACCAAAAATATCTTTTCTACCACAAAAACAATTGCAAGCTGCAAAAATGACTGAGATTAGACTATGCTTATTTATAACATGCCATACAGCTATAATGAGCTCAGATTATTTGGTATGAGTGTGTAAAGGCAATTTGGAAGGTAAGTGTTAGTATTTTTTTGCATAGTAGATATTTTTGAGACTTCAAGACATCTTTTTTGCCCTGGGGTGCTAATTACCGCTGTCAGCATTTCAATAAAAAATATTACAAAAATAGTAATTTTAGTAAGAAGATTTTTTTTTATATTAACAACATAATTTAACAGTTATTTATTGTATACATATTACGAAAATTGTGTCAATTTGATTTTTTTAAAGGCGTTATTACCAAAAATTGGAAATTTAAATTAATGCTAAATATCTAATTTAAAATCAACAGAAAATATTGTATGTAGCTAAAGCGTAATAAGCCATTTTGTGACCCTTGCCGTGTTATAACCCTCGGAATATAATTTTCACGTCGCAGACTAAAATCGCCTTTATTACTCTTTTGATACATAAATAACTAATAACTATTAAGTTATTTAATGCTCCCTCATTTTCATTTATAGGTGAGGCTTCGACTTATATGCAGTTGCATAGGACAAAATGTGCTGCGGTCCTAAATAACATAATATATCCATTTTTTGTGGAGGCCTTGAGAGGAGATATTGGCGATAATAACTACAGTATATTGATAGATGAATCCACCGATATTGTGGTCCAAAAATATCTGGGCGTTTCACAATCTTTTTTTGAGTGTAGAAACTGATGTAGCTAGAATTCACAACCAGTGGCTGACGTTGAAAACTCACTTTGATATATGTCGAAACTCGGAAAAGTGTAACTCTGCCGAACTTCTATACCAAATGTACAAGGACGAAATAAATTATGCTTACATTTGTTTCCTTAAACCGATTTTAAGTGAAATAAATAAAGTAAACAAAAGCTTCGAAGCAAAAAATGAAGATCACACCAAACTTATAAGTGACCTTTTACATTTACTTGAAACTTTAGTATCCAAAGTTACAACACCAAATTCCAAATTTGATGTGTTTAAAGACAAAATTGAAGACTTTTTTGACAGAAATTGCTACCTTGGATACTTACTCGAAATTCAGATAAGAAAAATGAATGAGTCTGGATTTACACAAGAAAATTTATTACGAGCAAGATGTCACTCTTTTTTAATAGTTTTGATTAAAGAAATTGTAAATCGTGTACCTGAAAATGTCAATATTTTAAAAAATATTAATAGGTTCTCGGTCACCAATAATTTGAAACAACCTAAAGAAGATATAATTGATTTATTAAAACATTTCCGGGAGTCACATTCTGATATTGAGGTAATAGACAAAAAATGGAGAAAAATATATGTAATACAGTGGTCCAGTACTGATGATACTTTGAAATTTTGGGGAGAAGTTTTAAAGTTTAAGGATGCACAAGGAAATCAAGTTTTTGCAGAATTGGCCAAATTTGTTCTATCGCTAGTCTCTCTACCATATTCAAATGCAGAGGTGGAGAGGCTTTTTAGCCAAATGAACATTGTAAAAACTAAATTAAGGAATAGAATGGGACTTCGAACATTGAATTCAATTTTATGTATCCGTGCTGGTTTAAAATGGATGGGTAAATGTTGTGATAACTTCGAAATACAAGTACAGCTAACAGAGAAATTAAAAAGTAATGAAACTTATATCACTCAAAATGAAGATTTTGATTTTGATATATTTTTGTAGTTTGCATATTATATTTTATTTTATTACATCTCATATTCATATAATAGTTATGAAACAATAGAATAGAATCTAGTTTTTTAGCGTTAAACCATTTTTATATATAAAACTTATTGACTGATTTGCCTAGACTGACAGTAATATAAACTTCCGTTGCCATTACTTGATATTTTAAATACATTAATTTGATTGGTTGTTTACCAACCTAGATCGGTCAACAGCCTATCAATGTATTTTAAATATCCAATTACGACGTGCAACGGAAGTTTTAAAAAACAAGCTGTAGATTAACAAAACATGTGATGCGAGACTAAAGTCTTTGAACGTTGCCAGTAAAGTAACGTTGTAAGTAAAGTTTTAGTTAGTTTTTCTAGAGTTTATTATACTTTTTTATTTTGTTACTAGTTGCTTAGTTTTTATAGAAGTTAATAATTTATATTTTTATTACTGTTTATGAATCGTGTTATAGACTAATGTGGACGTAGATCTACAAAATTTGTGATACGGGACTAAGTTGAAAAATATACGATGACAAAATTCAAAAGTTTTAGTTTTTCTATATTTTACAAAATGATAAATTAAGTTTATAATCTCCTGTTAAATACATACAAATGTATGTTTTTTAGATACTATGATTGGTAAGTATTTATTATATAATATAGTTTCTGCCATATAAAAAAATTGTATATGCCTATTGCCTAAGAAGTTTCCTACTTACAGTGAGATAATGCATTCTTGATATTCTTATAAGGAGAGAGTGAGTAATTTTGAATTTGGCGCTATTACATCTATTGCATGATTTAAGGAAAATGCGTAACTCCCAGTATTCCAACTGCAAAGGCAAAGAATTAACATTTTAATGGCTCAAAATCGCTAGAAAGTCGCTAAATTTCTAAAAAAAATTAGCTATACAACGAATCATGACTTACATAACATAAAAAAATCATTTAAAATAGAATCAGACGGGATTCTTCACGAAGACGACACCAAAAGTGTAACTATTCTTATTGAAAAATTGAAAACAATGTCTGACTTGGATAATCCTATATTATTATACCTATACAGGGTGTGTCACGACGAGTTGACAGTAGACATAACTCTATTACTAAACACAATTTGGTTCTAAAAATTGGTACACGCCCATTATACAATGTGCTCTATTTAATGAAAATATTGCCACCTTTCTAGTACTTCCGGTTATACCGGAAGTACCAGAAAGGTGGCAATATTTTCGTTAAATAGAGCACATTGTATAATGGGCGTGTACCAATTTTTAGAAGCAAATTGTGTTTAGTAATAGAGTTATGTCTACTGTCAACTCGTCGTGACACACCCTGTATAAGGTCTATATATGGTCTAGAAAACAGTGCCGTGGGAAAAGATAATTTTCTTATTATTTTTATGAATTCAGCTCAAACAGAAGTGCTTGCCAAATATGGAAATAACATTTTAATGATTGATTCCACTCATGGGACCAATCCGTACAAAATACAGCTTACAACACCCATGGTAGTTGACGAAGTCTATGAAGGATTCCCAGTGGCTTTTTTATGGTCAATTACCCAGACAGAAGTAATATACTCGTATCAGACTTTTTTTTCGTGCATAAAAGATAAATTAACAACATATTCATATAGGTAAATTTATACGGGGGGGTGTAGTCCCACGTTAACGGGCAGAATTTCTAGTCAGGGTAGGGGAGGGGGACGGTTGTAGCAAGGGGATGACGGTTTGTTCATGCAGCGGTGTTTAAGCGGAAGATAAGAACACTAGTTCATCACAGGGCTCCGAACTCGGCAGTCAAATCGTCAGACCGCAGTGTTGTTGTGATACTCGCCAAATATACTTTTGGGGGTGACTCCTGGTGGATGGCTCGAAAGCCCGACGCCCAGAAAGCCAAGGGTATATCCTGACTCTTGGTGGATGGCTCGAAAGCCCAGCACCCAAGAGAGTCGGGGATATATACTAGGATCGGACACTAGGTGGGTAACTGACTCCTGGTGGATGGCTCGAAAGCCCAACACTCATGAAAGCCAGGGGAGCGGAAATGTGGGGTTGGCACAGTATCGCACACAAACACGGCTAATCGGAAAATCCGACGGCAGAAATTCGGCTTACCCTGGGAGTCCCCAGCATACTTACTTGTGACTATTGACGGTGATGGCACACAACTTCTCGGGTATCGCACTTGGAAGTCGCGTACTGTTTGGACGGGATAGTACTGTGAAAGTGGTACGGATAGCACTGAGGGTGCGACTGATCTGGGTTCCTTATAAGGGCATTTGTTTGACTAGGAGTGGTGGGGTACATATGCAGTGGTGCCATCTATAGGAGGGGGGACGGGAGTTTGTAGGACGGGGACTCGGGTTTTATAGAATTATGTAATTAATTAATACAATAAAAGTGACTTCGTTACAGTGTATCCGGCCAATCACAAATACACAAATTGATAATTCAATGTTGCTGATGATATTTTAAATCGCTCCCCATCAAGTCTTTCTGCACTTGACAATCGACTAGCTTGACAGTAATTAAATAAGTGTCAAAAAATTATCAAATTTGAGTCTAGTTGATTTCTTTAATAGATGTGGAAAAAGCATAGTATTACATTCGCGATGATGGCTATTATTCACTCAAATGAATTGCGCCACTCGCCTACGGCTGGTACTCAACATCATTTTCGTGCATAATGACTATCATAATCGCTCATATAATAATATACTATTATTCGAATTTTTTCTATAACGTGTCAAAAAAATACGTTTACATTGAAATTATTACTTACTAACTTACTGCATGATGCAAGTATTTTCCGTTTACTTTTACGATTCAAATGTTAATTTTTATAAGAAAAACTAAGTGAAAAATATTGTATACAGGGTCCGTCAAAACTCTGGCATTCTTCTATAAATTCGTTAGGTTTGGAAATAGAAAAAAATTTTAAAGACACAAGTTGTCAGAAATTTACTGCTCCATAACCTAAAATTATTTCCATTTATACAGGGTCTTTAATTACGGCTGGACAGCTACTTACTTCGTTATTTTAAATGGAACACCCTGTATATTAATAGATTTTCAGATTCTACACGTAATTTTAGATGAAAAAGTGTGAAGGTTTCATATTTTTAAAATGAACGGTTTTAGAGATATTTACACTTTTAAAAAAGAATTCACAAAATTAGAGATATCAAAAAACGCGTTTATTTTAGTTATACTTTGTAGTTTTTTTTAAATTATTTCGGAGTTCCAAAAAGTAAGGTCTAGGGAATATTGTGATACAAAAATCTGTAATTTATAGTATACAGGGTGTTTGCAATTGACCGTCAGTTTCCATTAACTTCAAACAACGAGAACTCTATTTTTTCAAATGAACCCCCCTGTATATTTCTGACGTAGGTTGTAGAGATTTAAATTCTCTACCTTTTTTATAAAGTATTCCCTATACTTAAACTTAATATTTTAGGAGATATTTCAAATAATTTATATCGTATGCGAAATTCTATTCTATCTATTGAATGTAGATTGCCAAGGAAATAAAAAATGTTTTTAGGGAGAGGAGGACACACACGTTAGCAGGCTAGGTCCCCCTACCTTACATCTATAGATTTTTTTATGGGGCTATATTAAAGAACTAGTGTATCAGAAACCTCCAACGACTGCAAATAATATGAAGATAAGAATTACTACAGCCTTCAGGTCAGAACGATAACTCCACAAGTGCTATTAAATACTCAAGATTCTTTTAAACGTCGAATCGGTATGTGTCTTCAGGAAAACGGACGTTACTTCGAACACTTGCTTAATTGACTTTCAGTTGTAAATTTTTTTATTGTATTTATTTAATTTTGTTATGATTTTATGAAATGGTTTCTTTTTTTGTTTCTGAAAATTGATGATTAATTGCAGTCATTCAAATTTTTATTATTTATCTTTTTTTTATAATTTTTAACTAAGTAAGTATACTACAGCGATTAAGATTTACTTTTGGCATAAATTAAGTACTTAAACTACCTTCTCAAGTCTGCTCAGCTGACTTGAGAAATGTCGACATTTTTTCTTCTCTACTCTCTCCATTAAATAGAAAAGCACTATTGAAAAAAAACATTTTTGGTATTTGGTTCAGCAAACGGAGTATACGAGTAGTTTTCTACAACCTTAAAATGACAGAATAAAGCATTTTTTATTTCCATGGCAATCTAAATTCAATAAATAGAATAGAATTTCTCATACGATATAAATTATTTGAAATATCTCCTAAAATATTAAGTTTAGGTATAGGGAATACTTTATAAAAAAGGTAGAGAATTTAAATCTCTACAACCTACGTCAGAAATACACAGGGGTTCCATTTGAAAAAATAGAGTTTACGTTGTTTGAAGTCAATGGAAACTGACGGTCAATTGCAAACACCCTGTATACTATAAATTTCAGATTTTTGTATCACAATATTCCCTAGACCTTACTTTTTAGAACTTCGAAATAATTTTTAAAAAACTACAAAGTATAACTAAAATAAAGGCGTTTTTTGAAATCTCTAATTGTGTGAATTCTTTTTTTAAAGTGTAAATATCTCGAAAACCGTGCATTTTAAAAATATGAAACCTTCACACTTTTTCATCTAAAATTACGTGTAGAATCTGAAAATCTATTAATATACAGGGTGTTCCATTTAAAATAACGAAGTAAGTAGCTGTCCAGCCGTAATTAAACACCCTGTATAAATGGAAATAATTTTCGGTTATGGAGCAATAAATTTCTGACAACTTTTGTCTTTAAAATTTTTTTCTATTTCCAAACCTAACGAATTTATAGAAGAATGCCAGGGTTTTGACGGACCCTGTATATAATTTCTCGGTCAGTTATCCAGAAACTTATAAAGCAGCAATTGATGCGCAGATGCTTGGTGATATTTACTTTCAAAATTTTTTATAGTAATTTTCGAACGAATGCCTCTAATAATTTAGAAATTGATCATTTTTTTTAGATAATGGTGTGAATATTGAAGCCTTCCAAGACCTGACAGACGATGTTATTAAAGAATTGATTCCTAGGGTGGGACCAAGAATCATTTTTTCCGAAATTGTATGCGTTATACAAAACACCAATTTCTTTAATGAATAATCTGAATGAATACAATGCAATAAACAGTCCCGCAGGCTCGGAATCACTCACGGGATCAGTTATATCTTCGATCAATGTTTTATCTCCATCAAGCAGAGCCGGCTCTACAAGCTGCGAGGCCTTGTGCCATATGAAATATGCGAGGCTTCGAAATTCGGAATTAAAAATCTCCCGCGCAGGGAGAAGTGGTTTTCGGCAGAGCCGGCGAAACGTTTATTTTTGTAAGAAATCAGTAACCACCGCAACCCCCCGCGGATTCAAGGTCATATGATTTACCTGCATTTTAGAGTTAAAATAAACAAATCCCCTGTTCATTTTTTAATTTTGTTATTTTTGTTCGCTCTTTTAAGGTGTGGATTTCCACACGCACTTTGAGCCAGCAAGCGTGTGGATTCATCCACACCCTTCACACACCTTTCGCTGGCCCTGGTTTTCGGAACGCGCTAGTTCTTTGTCGCTGTTAAGTTGGTGCAGTGCTAAGTTTAAAAAGATAAAAAACAGTTAACAGTTAAAATTGTTACAGCATTTCATTTCGGATGACATTCAAACCACCCCTCTTCAAATGCTGGAATTAATTTGTTCGTTTGAAGGTGGATTGCCGAAAACCACGATAGCATACCGGATACTTTTAACCATTCCAATTACAGTGGCCAGTGCAGAGTGATCTTTTTCTAAACTGAAGATAATTAAAAATTATTTGAGATCTGTAATGACTCAGGATTGTTTGACATCTAATGGTACATTGTCTATTGAAAAAGAAATATCTTCAACGATCGATTTTGAAGATGTAATTAAAAAATTTGCAGAAAAAAAGGATCACAAAATTAACTTCACCTTATGATTTAATTTATTTAAATAAAAGTCAAAATTATTTGTGCAATAAAAACGTGTTTGTATCTGAATTTTTATTCGAAATTTCATTTCCCTATTTTCGAATTCCGCCCGAAAAATCTCATACCTATATACAGGGTGTCCGGAAATTAGGAGCAAAGAACTCGGGGAGTGATTCTACTCGAAAAGTTAATGTGACAAGTTCCTATAACATTTTTCCGAAAGTTCATTAATATTGGGGTTACAAGGCCCCAAAGTTTTTTTTGAAATCAATTTTTTCCAATAACTTTTATCTAAATTTTGATGATGCCCGATTGAAGAGCATCGAAAAATCTTCAAAAAAGATCCTCTTGTTGAGTAACGATAAAACGAGTAGTTTTCGAGAAAAACGCGCTTCTGTTTAATCTTGAAAATGAGCAGTAGTTAAGTAGTTGGTATTCATTTAATGCAAGCAAATTTTTTAAGGCGTTTTTCTCGAAAACGACTCGTTTTATCGTGATGCAGCAAGAGGATCTTTTTTTTCGATGCTCTTCAATTGGGCGTCATCAAATTTTAGAAAAAGTGCCTAACAAAAGAGTTCTGGGTCTTTATCCGAAGGTCAACGTCAGTTTCGACTCTTTGACACTGGGGATTTACCTCAAATTTGGTGTAAGAATACAAATAAACATTAGTGATAAGAGTGCCAAATTTGAAACGAATCGGTACTCTAGAAAAAAGTTATTGGAAAAAATTGATTTAAAAAAACAGTCTTTAAGGCCATGTAACTCTAATATTAATGAGCTTTCGGAAAAATGTTATAAGAACTTGTCACATTAATTTTTCAAGTAGAATCACCCCCCGAGTTTTTTGCTCCTAATTTCCGGACACCCTGTATGTACATACAGTGAATTTTTTTTTATGAGTCTCCATAGGGATTTACATGGTAAAATCTTTAACTCGTGTTAACGGTTTTTCTACTGCGAATTTCAAAATGATTTTTGGCACACTATTAGTTTGCATCTTTTTTTACATGTTCTAGTAGTTTTTAAAATGTAAAAAGTAAAATGTATTTATTTAAACGGGAAAATAATTACATAATTTTAGCTCGTTTTCACATTAAAATTTATTAAGTTAGGAGGCTTTGTCCACTGACAAGCAAATGAATATTCCAAAACTGTCAGTTTATTTGCATGTTTTTATTAAGTTTGAAAGACTTTCAAAACGTGAAAATGTCTTTGTACACCATCGAAGAAAAAGTAAAATTCATTACGGCGTATATTAAAGGTGTCTCAAGTAGAGAGATATGATAATTTTGCGGTGGAATATCCAAATCGACCCATACCTTTAAAATTCTACAATAATTGTCAGTGGACAAAGCTTCCTAACTTATTAAATTTTGATGTGAAAACGAGTTAAAATTGTGTAATTATTTTCCTTTTTAAATAAAAAAATTTCACTTTTTACATTTTAAAAACTACTAGAATATGTAAAAAAAGATGCAAACTAATAGTGTGCCAAAAATTATTTTGAAATTCGCAGTAGAAAAACCATTAACAAGAGTTAAAGATTTTACCATGTAAATCCCTATGGAGACTCGTAAAAAAAATTCACTGTATATATATCGCGAGCGCGAGAACCCCCCAAGCGCAAGGCCTTGTGCGGTCGCACAACTTCGCCACCCCTAAAACCGCTTCTGCCAACAAGTTCAGATATAGCGGATTAATCCTGTATGTAAATAATGATTAATTAATTACACACATCTACATTTCAAATTATTATTATTTTCAAGTTGTGGGATTTAATGTGAACGATGTAGAACCGACCGCTGAAGAAAGAAAGAAAACTCCTATTGTCGAACACAGCCAACAACAACACAAAAGCGCAACATCAGTTGAGGTGAAACTGCATTGAGAAAAATGATTTCTTCAGAACAATTAAATAATTTGATTGGCTCATATTTTATTAACACAATTATATAAAGGTCTGGATCACTATAGCTTTCTTACATTTTACATTTTGATTTAATTCTTCCTATGAAAATATTTAATTGTTTGATATTTTATTATTATTATTATGATCGATATTTTCTTCCTTGAAATAAATATTTAATCATTTATCGCAGAATTTAAAATTACTGGAGCAATTATTAATTTTGAATTAAATTTGAGTTTCTTAGAATCTTCTTCTTGTATCATCCTAAATATATATGTTAGCATTTGTTAGCATTGAGGGCGGTAAAGCGAGAGAATCTCCCATCTGCGCATGGGTGACCGACAGGCTTCGAGATCATGGAACGATTGATGAATAATCCCCGAGCATCCGTTGATCGATGATCAACAAATTATTATCATAGTTTTGAGTTTATTAATTATTATATTAAATAAAATATTAAAGTTATTTGAGTTTCATTGTGAAAAATCAATAGCCAGTTAACATATATGTATATTTATTGTTCTTGAATATATGGGTACGCTATTAACTTCCATATACATCATAGAAAATTATTTCATTGTATAACTAAGATAAACATACCTAATCGAATGTTTATTGTTTCAGGCATCTAACAAATGATTGTTTTGAGTGTTTGTTAGAAAAAATTGTGGAAATGTTTCCCTCTGAAGAAAAGACGTCCTATTATGTTGCTCCAATAACAAAAAGAAATTCAGACAAAACATTCCAGGAATAAGTTAAGGAAAACTACCCGATAAATATAAAAATAAAATTTGTTTATTAAGAGAAAGTGGAATTTTGGAAAAAAAGAGAAACTGATCTGGTGACATAGGTATCGATTCAACTATTGACGAGGCTAATGAATTAGAAAATGAAGGTAATGAAGTGAAGTCGGTAACCACTATTTCACTATTTAATTATACAGGGTGTCTCACGCTTGTGGCCTATTAGAAGTATTAAGAGAACCAAACGAGATAGAGAGCTGAAATTTTGCATGTAGGCCTAGCTTCATATAGTCTATCAACTGAAAATATTTGCAAGATGGCGGCACATCCGGTTATACCGGAAGTTGATACCAACTTCGTTATTTTAAATGGGATACCCTGTATTTATATATTTTTTTCTAATTCCCCAAGAAATTCTGAGTCTTTTGACATAAAAATCCTATACCTAAATTTTACCGTTTACGAGAAAAAAAATATTATCTAAACTTTTTACAAAAAATCAAGTCACATTTAAATTGTAATATCTTCGTTAAAAGTGAAGATAAAAAACTGAAATTTTCACAGTAGCGTTATGGGACTTTGTGGCTTCTGTCCATGGCAAATTATTTCAAAATTATTATGTACAGGGCGATATTTAATTCATAACATTTCGTTCTCATAAAATGTCAAAAAACTCATTTTTCTTAAATGGGACACTATGAATTATTCTACATCATTCGATAGAACGTGAACATCTCTATCTATTCATATCAGGTGTTTCTATACCTAACTTTAACTGTTTTCCAGTTATTTTTTTATTTAATAAATTAGTTACAAACCTATCATTAAGAAATTATTTATACCTAAACTATTAAAAAAATATCGAAGTTGATACAAAGCATCATCTAATATGATTCTTAAGATATGAAAAAGTAGCATGTATGGCCCCATGTTATGTTGACAACCAATCTGTCTACTGTTCTCTAAATCGTGGTTTTGGTACTATTTGATTTCTTAATGATAAATATGTAACTAATTTATAAAATCGCAAATAACTGGAAAACAGTTAAAGTTAGGTATAGAAACACCTGATATGAATAGATAGAGATTTTCACGTTCTATCGAATGATGCAGAATAATACATAGTGTCCCATTTAAGAAAAATGAGTTTTTTGACATTTTATGAGAACGAAATGTTATAAATTAAACATCGCCCTGTACATAATAATTTTGAAATAATTTGCCATGGACAGAAGCCACAAATTCCCATAACGCTACTATGAAAATTTCAGTTTTTTATCTTTACTTTTAACGAAGATATTACTACAATTTAAATGTGACTTGATTTTTTGTAAAAAGTTTAGATAATATTTTTTTTTCGAAAACGGTAAAATTTAGGTATAGAAATTTTTATGTCAAAAGACTCAGAATTTTTTGGGGAATTAGAAAAAAAATATAAATACAGAGTATTCCATTTAAAATAACGAAGTTGGTATCAACTTCCGATATAACCGGATGTGCCGCCATCTTGAAAACATTTTCAGTTGATGGATTATATGAAGCTAGGCCTGCATGCAAAACTTCAGCTCTCTATCTCATTTGGTTCTCCTAATACTACTAATAGGCCACAAGCGTGAGACACCCTGTATAACTTAATTTCTAGATACTAACGAATTAATTCAAGGGTCTATTGCTTGGTTAAAACATAATTATGAGCCAATGGAAGATGTCCTAATACATTGGAAGTAAACATACTCATTCAGGAAGAAGCAATATGTTTCTCAAAAGTTTAAATCCGTTCAAGACATATATCTACATTGAATGGACAATTTTACGAAGATCATCAAGTCATACTTTGGTTAGTAACATAGGTTCAAAGTACACTGTGTCCCAAATTGCTTGTAATTGTAGGGTATCTCTGTAATTTGTAAAAATAGAACTTTGCGGTTTTCGCGAACCTGTACCACTTTTTCGTTAAACTGTTAATGCCGCAAACAGAACTAATCTAACTTGTTTAGTTTCTGAGATACAGGGTGAAAACGAAAATTTTCACTTTCTGGGGTGCTGTCATATCTCACACACCGTGTAAGCTAGATAAAAAGTAAAAACTGTTCTAGATAGATATTTTTGCGTAGAATCCAGTGGCGTACTCGAAAAAAAATTTATTTGCACCGCTTAAGAGATATGACCCAAACTAGGTCTTTTTTAAATTTTTTAGTGTCATTAAATTTGTCTATTTTTTCTCATTAAAATGATGTAAACAATAGGCACTTTCAAATTTAATAAATGCCCTAAAACAGCAAAAAACCCAATTATAAGTCAAAAAAATTTAGTTGGCCTTGAAAATCGGGAATAAAGAAATGTTTACAAGCAACATGAGACACTATATTAAATTAAAAACTCTTAATATTAATATTATTTTTATTTTATCTTAGTAAAAAAGAAACAAAAAGCGAACTAAAAAATTTTAACGGTCATTATAAATAAACAATGAAATTTAGGAAAATATTTTACTTTTTTATTTTTTTTAATTTAATATAATGTCTCATGTTGCTTGTAAACACTTTTTTATCCCCGATTTTCATGGCCAACTAAATTTTTTTGACTTATAAAGGAAGTTTTTGCTTTTTTAGGGCATTTTTTTAAATTTAAAGTGCCTACTGTTTACATCATTTTAATGAGAAAAAATAGACAAATTTAGTGAGAGTAAAAAATACAGGGTGTTCCATTTAAAAAATACCTAGTTTGGGTCATATCTCTTAAACGGTGCAAAACAAATTTTTTTCGAGTACGCCACTGAATTCTACGCAAAAATATCTATCTAGAACAGTTTTTACTTTTTTTTCTAGCTTACATGGTGTGTGAGATATGGCAGCACCCCGGAAAGTGAAAATTTTCGTTTTCACCCTGTATCTCAGAAACAAAACAAGTTAGCTTAGCTCTGTTTGCGGCATTAAAAGTTGAACGAAAAAGTGGCACAGGTTCGCGAAAACCGCAAAGTTCTATCTTTACAACTTACAGAGATACCCTGCAATTACAAGCAAATTGGGACACAGTGTACATACATGGTTCCATTTTTTGAGAAATAATAATTTTTTAGATTGAAAAAGATTTTGAAGTAGCGTTTCCTGAAAAATCCACACTTTTGTTTGAAAAATTCGTTCAATGTTTTCAAAAAATGATTTTAACTAAAAATGACACCCAACACGATTCTTCAGAACTAATTCTATATGACTTGTTAGAAAATGATACTCTGAATTCAGGTTAATATTTCTTTTAAGTATATTTATAAATAAAATAAGATTTCAATTTTATATATTTTTACAGATTCCAGAACACTTATTCATGCAACGCCAGATTTTGCTCCAGCTGAATTGACGAAATTGATATCTTGTAAATGCAAAACGAAATGTGGCTCACAATCAGAATGTAGTTGCAAAAAAACAGGTTTGAAGTGCACTGACATTTGTCAACATTGTTCTGGAGAAGCGTGCGAAAACGTGACATCCTTCCGAGCTATGCTCGCTGAAATGAACATGGATGAAGATGGAGAGCTCGTCGGTTCGATTGAAAATGGTACAGAAATTGAAGCAGAAACAGCTTCGTCAATGGAACTTTCAACAGCTGAAGAACCTGATAATCTCCTCAACGCTTCGCACGAAAAAGATGAAGAAAATTTCACGAACCAATCTAGTCCATTCAAAAAAAGGCGAATATGAATTGTGTATGAAGCTATAAAAAATATTTCTGATCTCAAAAATTAAAAGTAACTCAAACGAACATATATATTGTAACGAAGTCATTTTTCAGTTAACTAATTATTTACCAAATTGCAGAATTCTATAAAACCCCGGTCCGACTTTCCCGCCAGATAACCCCGTCCTACAAAACTTCGTCCGCTCTTCCGTAGATGGCACAACTACAATTATAGGTCACCGCTCCTTTATCATTTGAAAACACCTATACCCCGATTTTCCGTTATAAGTCACCGCTAGATAGCAGATAAAATGCCTTATAAGGAACCCCAAAGAGAGTTCAAGCAGTTCAAAAACAGTTCGAATAATAATCCGCGAGTTCAGTTAAGTTAGTTAGTTAGTTCAGTTAGTTAGTTAGTGCCATCCGAAATTATTACAAGTGAGTATACTGGTGATTCCTGAGGTAGACCGTATTTCTGCCGTCATATTTTCTAATTTGCTATGTTGTTTATGATATTGTGCCGACCCTACACTTCCGTCCTGTTTTAAACCAGTTACCCACCTAGTGTCCGATCCTAGTACTTCCTTGGCTTACTTGGGCGTTGGGCTTGCGGGCCATCCACCAGGAGTCATCCTTATCCATATATATATATATATATATATACCCGGAGAATATCATACCCAGCATCGCCAACGGACAATCCGACTGTCGAACCCGGAGCCTTACGAGGAACCAGTGTCCTTATTTCCCGACCGTTTATAACCGCCATCAACCGTCTACACTGTCATATACCTACCCCCACTCGTTCCCCCCCGTTGATTTGAGTTCTGCCGTCGCCCCCCCCCCCCCCGTATGGTTTTATCTTGTTTGAATATTATTGTTGATTTCCTGTTTTTGAATGCATTGTTAATTTCCTACTGAATATATTAGTTTATTTCTCCCGTTTAGACCTCTTGTTTTAATAACCCTCGTATAACACCATTTCCTGCAACCCGGTATATTCCATACCCCGAATTCCATACAATTAAAGCCTGTCTTGGAGTTCGCCGCCTTCTCAGTCAAGAAGATCTGACCCCTGGAGTACCGTATCTTCACTGCAGCTACCCGAGGTGTTACGTGGAGTAAACCACACTAATAAATCTGGCGCCCGAGATCCCATTTCCCCTTGATTAACCGCTTCCCCCACAAAAGTGCGTCACAATATATATAACATGTGACTTGAGTATGTTTGAAGCGCTGTACAGCGATAAATATTAGTTTTATGATAAATGTTATGAAGAGTTTTTTGTGGCTCGAGTAGTCCTCTACAAAAAGTATTAGACGAATTTTGTCGAAAAGGCAACCCTTCTGGCTCGACTTCTTTCAATGTTCACTTTGGTTGAACACTTTCATTGATTGGAAAAATACACTAATACCAAATTGACTCGTGTATTTCCTGGTTTAGGTGTAGTTTATTCTCTATCTCTTTTTTTTACAATAGATTTTAGAGACCTACCTAAACACTAAACACACTTTTTTTTAAGTTTATCGTTTTGTCGAGGCGTCATGAATCAAAACTTCGTGCTTCGTTTTGCTGTTGAATTATTTTTCAACGATGACAATGAGGAATTGGAACAACTAATTTTAGAGAAAGTATGCAGAAAACACCGTGCCAAAATTTTCGGATCGCCAGTTCAAATCCCATTTCAGAATATCGCCTACAGTTTTTGAAAATATCCTTGAAAAACTGCATGAAGTGTCACAAGCAGAGCACCTGAAATTGGGGGCATGTGGGGCGAGCTCGGGGCACTCGGAGCGTCAAATCGAATGCACCATATGAGAAGACAGAAAATTGTGTGCTTTTTGGACATTTTAAGGTTAAAACAAATATGAATAATGCGCGACCGCTTTGTGCAAATGGAAAAGGAATATTAATTATCAAAGTAAATGATAATTCAACGCTGTTACACATCATGGATGAATTAAATATTATAGATGGTTTGAAAAATGGTATGTTAAAGTTTATAAGCTTATTTGTGAGTAGGTAGGTAAGTTTTTTATTTTTATTTTTTTAGATGATAATAAATTGACACAATATGTTGTAGGCCTTATTAATAAAGGACAAGTACCATGGTTAAATGAGAACGCCGATAAAGAAAATATAAAAATAGAAATTGTTGAGACCAGGGCCGTAGCAACTCTGTTTTCTGTGAGGGGGCAAACAAAAATTATAAATTGTATGTTTTTTTTTAAATATCTGTTGCAGAGTTGGCAACTTTTATTATTGCTTAGTAAGAACACGTAGAAGTTCTTTGACAGATTCTAGGTCGGAAAAGCACCGCAGGCGAAAATATTTAATTCGAAAGATAGGTTGTGTATAATATAATTAGATTTTATAATAAATGTACAAACTAAGGACAAATAGCGTTTTTAGCGGTACATCGTAAGGACAAAGGACACGCTTCTCAAAATAAGGACGGTTGGCAACTAGCAATCTAGCATAGTCGGCAGTACAGAATACAGATACCTAATCATAATTGTCATGCACCAAAACTGAATGAAGTGTCAAACAAAATACGAACGTGACTGAAGGAGTTTTCTTTGTTATAAACAATTCAGTGTTATTTGTTGTTCACCATTTATTCTGTTTTCGCTTCTTTTGTTTTTTGGAAATTTTTTTGTGATTATTCGTTCGTGATTAGGTACACCACCAATAAAAATGAGTAAAAAAGTGGCGGACAAAATATGTAAAGACTCGAAACAGCTCAAGCTCGTTGATTTTATTAAACCTTAATCAAAGGAAATAGCCACAGTCAATGTTCCTGTAACATTGAACGTTACGGCCGAGTTCGAAGGTAAATGTTTTTTTTTTGTTGAATAAATTTATTCGAATTTGTTGCAAATTTATATCTATTTTTCCTAGATGTGCCAAATATTCTTGACGACATCACTCCATATGGTACTTTAAGAAATATGAAGCCTCAAATGTTGCATTTACCTGCTGGCCATCAATTTCCAGTGACCAATAAACGTAAATTCAATATAAAATATTTGAACGAATACGTTTGGTTGGAGTATTCCGTATCGAAAGATGCTGCTTTCTGTTACGCATGCCGTTAATTTTCTCCAACTCATGATAGAAGAGGCAACGTTTTTAAATGTGATGGGTTTTCAAACTGGAAAAGTGCTGCTGAATCAAATAAGGGCTTCAAAAGAAACCAGGACTCTAGAGCTCACTTAACCAGCATGGCTAAATGGGCTGAAGCACTTAATCGGCAGGATACAAAAACATCTGTTATTGAAATGACATCGGGCAATGTGTTACAATATCGTCGTGATTACGTGAAGAAAATAATTGGGGTATACGAGTATTTCCATTCATTAAACATTAATTGCTCCAATATGTAATTATATATAATATTTGCTTAGATTATTATATTTTTGTCTGTGAATGAGCTTGCCTTTCGTGGAACGTATGACATCGAAAACAACTTGGAGAATGGTTTGTTCGAAGAATTATTCAGCTATACAAAAACCAACAACAAAGATCTTTTCAAATGGGAATCGTATATGCCACATCATTATACGTATCAATCACCGGAAATTCAAAATGAGATAATCGAACTTTTGGCTTCAATTCGTGGGAGGTATTTTTAAGAATTTAACGTCTTTTTGGGGATTGAGATCCTACAATATAGTTCAGGAAATGGTAAATTAGTTACGGTTCAAATTGCATAGTCTTTGTCAAATCTAGAGCAAGCAGTTCAAAATTTATGAGTTGAAACTACTTCGACATTTTGAAGTACCAAACATGTAATTCTAGTGTCTTAGACAGACATTGACAAATTGCATTTTTGGGGAAAATATAACTTTCATACGTATGGTTTTAGTCGTTGGATTGGAAGGAACTGTTGGAAGTGATTTTAAATGGATTCGAGGAAACCGAGCTATTGTCCGTTAGTGAGCGTGGAGGGTCCTGAGTCTTGTCGGATGTTATTGTCACTCAAGTATTGTCGCCTAATTTTGTTAGAGAAGAGTTATGGCCCTCTGCACTATTTCGTGTTCATTTTATAATATAGAAAACATCTGGCGATTTTGTCTTGACCAGTTAAGCTGGTTTTACACTGACAATTTATTCATGAATAAATTCATGAAGTCGCTTCAAGGACAAATTCACAAGTGTAAAGCAGCGACTTGGACGTCAAATTTCTTCATGAATAAAATCGTGAATTTATTCAAGCTATTAGAACTGGTTCTATTTTTCGTGAAGTTTTGCGTGAATTTCAGTAGTGCCAACATGTACTAGAATGGATCAAAGTTTGACATAACGCCATTGCCATAACCTCATTTTTATTTATGTTTTTCTGTCTCGATCCAAGACTAATTGTTTTGTTAATATACTGAAATATTAGTGTAAAGAATGAACAAAAATATTAGAAACTCTTGTGTAAAGGTAAATAAATTTGTTTTAATTATCTAATTTTTATCTTTTAATGCATGATTTAATTTTTTTAGGCTGGTTTTGCTTTTAGTCGGGAGCATGCCACAATCCTCATTACATTGTATGAACGACACCCCATATTGTATGAAGTGAATGATGAGAACTACAAAAATCGTAATAACCGGCAAGCGGCATTGCAAATTATAAAAACTGAATTTGAGGAGCATTTCGATGTAATTATTTCAGTTGATGATATAAAAAAGAAGATAAATAGCCTACGGACGCAATTTTTTGGGGAATGCAACAAAGTTTCAAAAAGTTTTGTCAGTGGATGTAGTGCGGATCACATCTATACACCATCATTGTGGTGCTACGACCAGCTACAGTTTCTAAAAAATACCAATCCTGTAAGAGAAGGAGAGTCAACTTTACATGCACAGCCTGAGCCTGAAGTGGAACCAGAAGAAGCAGAAATAGTTTTTGATGGAACAGTAAATGAGTTAAATAGTAGAGACGGATCAGAGCTTGATAATTTATGGGGCAATTCATCTAGGACTTCAACATCAACTAGGCCTCCTACAAGACAATCAGTTACTCCAGATGATTTGCATGGAAACAGAAAGAGGGCTAGAACAAACAGTGTGAGAGATTCAAAAGTATTGGATTTTATGGAAAGGGCTACAAATGTCTTTGAGTCAACTACCGCAGAACCACAGGAAAAGGACCCAAATCCTCTGGAAGCGTTTGGGTTGTAAGTACTGTATAAAAAATACATATTTTTAAAATACATTTATGTTATGGTTTTTAGGGTAGTTGTAGCGGAATTAAAGGAAATCAAAAATCCTAGAACTTGCAGGAGACTACGAAGGGAAATATTAGATTTGATCCACGAAGCTATTGAAAAACAAGACAACGAAGAAAATGATAAACAAAGCGATCAAAATTATGTAACAAATCAATAAACCATTTTATATTTAATTTTGACAATTATTTAGTATTCTTTGCAAGAAGTAATCCAACTTTAGAATAAAATTAGTTATTTAGCATTTTTATACAAATTTTGGATCCAGAAATCTTTCCTCAAAAATAAATTTAAAATTAAAGTTTTATTCAAAATTATTTCTATTGACAACTCAATTACCCTGGTATTAACAAACTACATTATTTACTTATATCCTATTATCTTGCCAGGGAACACTACCTTCATTATTAAAATAATTTTTAAATTCTTCTCGAACTGCAATACATGATGCCTTTGATCTATTGCCACTTTGCTTTGATAGACCAAATTTAATTACATAATCTTTATCAAAATCATCATTGATATAACTTGGTTCTTCAGCTTTTATAAAGTTATGTAACGCACAACATGCTAATGTTATGACCTGAACTTTTTCAGCACTTAAATTTATGGTTGTTAAAAAAACTCTAAATCGGTTAGCCAGAATACCAAATGCATTTTCAACCACTCTTCTACCTCTACTTAACCTGTAGTTAAAATACGTTGTTCAATTGTCATATTTTTTAGAGGATATGGTTTCAGAATGTGGTCATTTAAAGGAAAAGCGGCATCAGCTAATATTACATGGGGTACCAATTTTTCTCGCCCTGGTAGATTTTTATCTTCTGGTATGTTTAAAGAATTTGATGATATAGCCCGTGCTAAAGTAGACTGTCTAAAGACTCCTCCGTCAGAAACTCGACCATTAACTCCAACATCAATGTATATGAAGTTGTAATTAGCATCAACCAATGCTAAGAGTACAATGCTATGTGTGTTTTTGTAATTATAATACGTAGAACCATCAATTCTTCTAGATCGAAAAACAATGTGTTTTCCATCAAGTGCTCCAATAACGTTGGGAATGTTCCAAATGGTTTCAAACTTGTTTGCTATTTCGAACCATTCTGCAGCGGTATTAGGTGTCTGCATAAAATATATTTAAAAAAATAAGTACTTTTGTTTACTTTTTAGTTCTTACCTTTAAATATTTATTTTTTAATACATCGTATATAGCTCTACAAACAATTGGCACAAATAATGATATAGTAGATTCAGATATTCTAAAGGTGTACATTAAACTTCTATACGTTTCACCAGTAGCCAAAAATCGTAAAGTCACGATTAATTTATCCCTAGCATTTATGGCAGTTCGAAAGTTAGTATCAGTTTTTTCTATTTTCGCTTGAATCAAATTTAAAAGTAAATTAAAATTACTTTCCGATAGACGAAGGAATTGTTTAAACTGTTGAATGTCTTTCTTAAAATCGGCTTTGACCAGTTTTAAACCTGCTTCATCCTTTTCTTCCAACCAGGGTCTTATCCACCACCTTCTTGCAATTTTTTCAGGTTCCATTAAGAAATATCCAGCACCAACCATTAATGCCATAAGAGCCACCATTCTTTTAAAATGATTACCTTTCCTAATACTACCACAGTTACGTCGATATTTAAACATTTTACTTTAAAGCAGAATAAATCATGCAGAAATAAAAATATAACCTAGAAATCAGTATTTTATTTTATTATGTTTGTACACCTATTAAAATGACAAGAACGTTCAATAAATTGTTGAAGTTATTCAACAGTGTAATACCAAACTATTTTGTGAAGAAAATCACGATTAAATTCATGAATAAATTCATGAATTAATTCATGAATAAATTGTCAATGTAAAACTAGCTTAATAATGCCAATTTAAAATATTGGGTTGGCAGCACTGCCACCGGCATGTTTCGTATCTACATTTACACTAACCTAACACTAGTCATTTGTCTAATCAGCATTAATAATAAAATAATCAAATCAAGTGGAGACATGGAAGTGAAAAAACGAGCGACACGAACAAGCAGGGATCAGTAGGTATATAGTGTATTTATGTGAGTTAGAAAACAATGAGTTATTCAGAGAGAATAAGTTTTCGCCTGAGCTGCCGAATGCCATCAAAGATTCTTGGGCGAATCTTGTGGCAAGATTGAATGGTTGTGGTGGGGCCACAAAAAATGTACAGGATTGGAAAAGGGTGATTTAAAAAGATACTTTTTAGTGATAATTTATTAATTGGGAATTTTTATTAGACGTTTAGCGACTGGAAGGCCCATGTCCGTAAAAGGGCTAGGGCCATAAGGGCAGCCCAGGTTCAAACCGGGAATGTTGGCCCTCCAGAAAAACCTCTAACTAATATCGAGGAGAGGCTGTTGGCGGTAACCGGAAAGCTTGTGGTGGAACGGATGCCGCTGGAGGAATTAGGGCTGCCCTTGCCGTCTACTTCCATCAGTCCTACGACAACTGAAGCAACTACCCCCGCCGAGGAGAATAACCTGCATGCAAGGCCTCATTGTAGGGCGCCAAATGCAGGCCACAACCAGCCCTTATCGAGGAAAAGGCCTCGTGGAGGACTCCTGTCCTTGGTCCAGGGGATGGCAGAGAGGGAATCCCAATCAGACAGCAACATACTCAAAAGCATTGACAACACGTTGAAGTGTATGTTGAAATTAAAAAGGAAAAAATTTTATTATAAAAAAAAACTGTCTGGGCTGAGATTTCCTCTCCGTCCTCCTCGGACCAGGAGTAGGTTAGGTTAGGTTATTATTATTTGTACATTTTGTTTAGGTATTTAAGATTTTATATTAGGTATATTAACTTAGTATATTATTATTTGTATACAGGGATATTCACCGAAACCGTTGGTTAGACGTTTTAAAAGATGTAGTTAATATTTTTTTCTGAAAATTGGATTGTGCCCTAAATAGCATATGATCTCTTTATTTAAAATATTTTCAAGTTTCTACGACTTCCGGTTATACCGGAAGTAGACCCTAACTTCGTTTTTTTAAATGGAACACCCTGTACACTTTTAAATTCTACATTCAATTATAATAACATTTTGTTAAAACAATTTTTCTCTAAAGCATTTCGTTTAATAATTACAGGATGATATTTGAAAAAATGTCCAAAAATGGGCTAACTTTAAAATTTTATTTTCTAGTCTTCTAATATTCAAATTGAAATGCGGTTTTGGCAAAATGTTAACAAAAGTGTACTACTTGCAATTTCTTCATTGCAACAGCTCAATGTTCTACAGGGGATTAATAATTTAGGTGCCATTTAGAAAAAAATCAAAAAGGAATAACTCATTTTTTTCAAATGGAACACCCTGTATATCGATACAAATTTGGATTATTCATTCAAATTAAAGATAATTTTGTTGAATAAACTTTATACCCAACTCTTGCTGTTTTCGTGAAATTTCGTTTTTTTTTGTAATATTGAAAATTATGCCAAACAATTCGATTATTGGATTAAGCAATCGATGTTGTCAGTAAAGCATCTTAAACAATATCGTTACATTAATCTTTAATAAAAAATTAATTAAAAAAAACTTCTCTTGTTAATCATTATATTAAGTGTAAGTACCATAAAAATTGATATTTCACGAAAACGGCAAGAGTTGGGTGTAAAGTTTATTTAACAAAATTACCTTTAAATTGAATAAATAATCCAAATTTGCATCGATATACAGGGTGTTCCATTTGAAAAAAATGAGTTTTGCCGTTTTGATTTTTTTCTGAATGGCACCTAAATTATAAACCCCCTGTAGCACATTGAGATGTTGCAATAAAGAAATTGCAAGTAGTACACTTTTGTTAACATCTTGTCCAAACCGCATTTCCATTTAAATATTAGAAGGCTAGAAAATAAAATTTGAAAGTTAGCCCATTTTTGGACATTTTAAAAAAAATCATCCTGTAATTATTAAACGAAATGTTTTGGAGAAAAATTGTTTTAACAAAATGTTATTATACTTGAATGTAGAATTTAAAAATGTAATAATATACAGGGTGTTCCATTTAAAAAAACGAAGTTAGGGTCTACTTCCGGTACAACCGGAAGTCCTAGAAACTTGAAAATATTTTAAATAAAGAGATCTTATACTATTTAGACTATAAACCAATTTTTAGAAAAAAATATTAATTACATCTTTTAAAACGTCTAACCAACGGTTTCGGTGAATATCCCTGTATTTTATTGACTGTTGTTTAAGATTTTAATATTTTTGGTTACACTTTTAATATAAATTATTAAACGTTATGAATGAACTTTTGTTTTATTGGTTATAATTTTTTTTAGTTATAAACAAAATTATTTAATTCGATAAGGACTATAATATAATTACAATATGTAACAAGTTAAACAAATAACTGTTGTATTAAATTTCTTCGCACATTGTTTCCCAGATGTAATAAATTATTTGCTTCGAATTCTTGTATATTTTCATCTGAAAATAAAATAATGTAATACACTATTAAGTAAATACAAAGTTTACAAGACAATTGTGTACATTACCGTTAACTTCTACCTCTGGGTCATGTTCCTCGATATCATACTCATGGTGTAAGTTTCGCTCTCTCATCACATTATGCAATATGGAGCAGGCATAAATAATTTGTGCGCCAAATACAGGGTCATAATGCAACACTCTGTCTAGTTCTAAGGCACCGAAAATATGTTTTTAAAAGGCCAATACACCTTTCTACACTGTTTCTAATGAGGCAATGTTGTCTAGTGTTTCTGGGTGGGCACCTGGAATCGGTGTTAGAAGAAAAGGCTGCAATGGATACCCAGAATCTCCTAAAATGTGATTTATTTTATATTATGTTATAAAGTCACTACTTACGAAACGTGTTACCTAGTAACCAGGAATGTCTGTCTCCATTTCGGAAGTTCCTCAACAAGAAGGCTTTAATATTTGACAATATTTGACAAATTGCAGAATCATGAACTGATCCGGGAAATCTAGCATTCATACCAATAATCTTTAAATCTGAGTCGCATATGTAAAACCAAGTTATATGTTAAGTATAAATTTAGTTATATTATATATCATTCTAATTACTATATATTTCAAAATTTAAAATACATACTATTTGACAATTGATGCTAAAAAATCCTTTCCAGTTCATAAAAACCACCCTAGGTCCATAAACACCTGCAGGAGGAGGGAAAATTGCAACATGTGTACAATCGATGCAACCCAGAATTCCTGGCATATTGAAACGTTCAAAAAACCTGAAATTTGATTAATTAATAAGCAAATAAATTATCAGAAAAAAGAGCTTTGATGTAGTTAGTGCTAATAATTACTGAGCCTTGATGTTTGCCATTTCATTAACAGTGGTAGGGAAGGAAATCTTTCCTGCCATAGTATTAATGATAGCATCCACTACATTATGTAAGCACCGGCTTACAGATGTTTGAGACAGACCAACGTGCAAATCCTTTCCCACCGATTTCTGGTAACTGCCATGGCCCCTAAAATGAAGTGCAATCAAAAACTAAATTATTTATAATAAATAGGTTAATGTTACATTCAGTAGTACTTATAACTAACTTTTATGATTGGGGGAATGCCACTTCTTCGTCGGTTTTGTAAATTTAGGTGAGTTTCAATCAAGCCAAACACATGCCTTGCTCCTTCAATATCTAGTCTATAAATTTTACGGAATAACTCCACTGGCATATTAAAGGGATCGCTTTCATCTCGTATTCTTCTATATACATTTCTATTTATGGCTCTAAAAAATGCACAAAATTTATATCTTTGTTTTATTTAAAATTAATTGCAACAGAGGTTAATAGAAAGTATCTACTATAGTCGCCTATTTTGAATTTCCCACCCTTTTGTAAAGTTACCAATGTGGGGAAGAAGAAGAGTCTTGTTTTCTGTGTTGGGAACATTGGTTTAGTGTGTTTGAAGTTGTTGTAGGGTTGTCAGTAATGTCAGTTATGTTATGAGCAAAAATAAATTATACCTTTCGCAATCCAGACTTTAATTAACCAAATTAGAAACTAATTACCGCCCACAGTTCCTCAGAAGTGGGATTCGCGAAAGTAATAGTGAAAAACCATCAATGACAGTTTTATGTTGAAGAATTTTCCGACTTTTTATGTTACCACGTGTCTCTCGTTTATAACACATTATGAATAAACGATGGGAAAACGCTACAAACGCTGAAATAAACACCAACAAGGAAGCTAACGAAGCTCGAGGAGCAAACAGGAGCACACAAATGACTTTGGAGGATTTAATCCAAGCCACCGTAAGAACCCTGCACGTAAACAGAGAGGTTAACGTCCGCAACGCAGATATTCAAAATTTAATTCCATCCTTAACTGGAGAAGGCTCAGACGATGTCGCACTATGGTTTAAGCGAATAGAAGCAGTCCGACGAAATTATGAAGGGGTTGGCATTAAATGCACTTTAAAATAGACCAAAATAGCTTTAAAAAGAAATGAAAAAACATTTAAAAAATATTTCTAACTTTTATGAAAGGCAATACACTAAAAATAATATATATCACTTGTGATAGAGAAAACGCACTTTAAAAAAATAATATTAACTCCACATTAAATCTGATAAAACATGAAAATAATAGCAATGACTTATTGTAATAGTTTCGACTGGAAAAAAAATTTTCCACTTTAAATATTTTAACACGATCTCTAAATAAATGGTTTGCACGAAAAAACGATACATCGCACTTTGAAACGTAAGTAGAAAAAAACGGCTCTAATAATTCAATAGCAATTTTTCTTTTACATTGTATTTGTTTTGCCATTTCATATTATGTATATTATTCAGTAGTTATGTAACAATATTTCTGAATTTTGTTAATAAAAAGATATAGAGGCAATATCAATTAATATATATATCTCTTAAACGAATAAAAGGTGCATTTCTCTTAAAGTTTAGTATCCAAAGTGCGATTCTATCATTTTATAGTGGGTAGGCCTAATGTTTAAGTGTACTCTATCCAAAGTGTGATTGTACCATTTTATAGTGGGTAAGCTTAAAGTTAAAATTAACCTAATGAAAAGTTCTATTGTGCCATTTTATAGTTTGTTAGTACAAAGTTATACGAATTTTGTAAAGTGCAAATATATATACCCCATTATGAAGTACCCGACAATACACTATTATTAGCCGTCTTGTCGAAATTGAGTGGTTTTGCCCAGAAATGGTTTGATTCGAGACCAGAACATGTGGATTATGATATAGGAGAACTGGAGGAGAACATGCTAAAAGTATTTGGGGCCTGAGAAGACAAAATTAGTAGAATGCGAAAATTTAAGGCGAGGAAATGGAAACCACACGAGAATATTACCAATCTAAGTTACTTATGGGTAACCAGCTCGACCTGGACGAGATTACGTTAATCAAATACATGATTGAGGGGTTCGACAACCCAGTGCTGCAGTCCCAAGCGAAAATGACACGATTAAAAACTCTCAGCGAACTCATGGAGGTTATGAATGACCTGGGGCACCAAGAACGCGGAGCAAGGAGAAGCCACCCACCAGCACCGGCGACGACCAGCAGTTTTAAGCCTCCTGGTGTAAGCGATAACTGTTTCAATTGTGGATTGGCAGGACATCGCGCTTCCACCTGCACCAAGCCTAAAAGAGAGAGGGATAGCTGCTTCAACTGTGGAGACCGTTCGCATATGGTAAGGAACTGCCCGAAGTTAAGAAAGCCAACAACAGAGGTAACTAGGAATTCCGCTGACAGCACCACCAACCTGATTGAGCAGAGCTTTGTACCGGCGTACACGATTTCCTTTTCATTTGATTTAGAAACCAACGATCCTGTTATGAAACAGGATGTATGTTCCTGTCTGGACTCTGGAAGCCCGATAAGCCTTTTAAAATTTAATTTTCTTGATTTTGTACACCTTTCTAATGTTACAGACTCTAATTTTACTGGGATAAATGGGGTTAAAATAAATGTTTTGGGTTTGTTTACAACAGCTATACGTTTACCAGGGGATGTGGAGATTGAAGTTAAATTTTATATTATTCCGGATGAAACTATGTTGTTCGATTGCATATTGGGTCGTGATTTCATTTCTAATCCTGGACTACGGATCACTTTCGATGATGGTCGGCTGCAGGTTCAGGTTATAAAAACAGATAATGTGTTTAATGAAATTTTCAGTATTGAGTACACTGGGGAACAACTTACAGAAGATCGACCATCACTGAAAATGAATCCGGAATTAGACAATGGTGTTAGGCGTGAATTAAATAAATTATTTTCAGATTATTATGTTAACAACCAGGCAAGGGACGAAGACAATGATTCATTTTGCATGAAAATTCTTTTAAAAACCCAGCAGCCGATAGCATTCAGTCAAAGGCGCTTTTCATACTCAGACACCCAGAAGTTACAGGTAATTCTGGATGATCTTTTAAAACAAAATATTATTAGATAAAGCTATTCTCCATACGCGAGTTCCATAGTTTTAACGAATAAGTGCAACGCCTGGAACAATTTCGGGTGAAGCTGAATCAGGGTATTGCAGCCATCAACGACATGAAGCAATGGTGGACTCCTGCAGACGCTAATGCTCTTAACATACACATCATTAGTGTGTTTCAAGTAGCAAATAGTGTTGTCACGGATGCTTACCACAAATACTCCAAGCTGTCGCATGTTCTTTCCCGCCGCGGCAGCTTACACGATCTAATGTCTCCATCTCGTGTAAATACAATCCTCATTGAAGCACGGAAAAAGCTACCACCAACGCTCAACATCATCAGCAATGAAATCTTGAAAACCTCAGTTCAAACCGACCAACTTGACGTCCACATATACAGCCAATTCTTGCTAGTTGGAATCAACAATTTCACACTGCTAAAAATCACGCCAATTTCATTACGGGTCGAAAACAATTCATACTGGAACACAGAAGCGCCTGATGGGATTTTGGCCGTCGACTACAATCAGCAGCTGTACTTCCAACCCAACCCAATGAATTCAAAGACAGCGTGCAACTAACCACAAATAATTATGTGTGCTCTCCAGCAACCATCAAACAAATGAAGACAACACCTAACTGTTTGATCGACGAAATTTATCAACGGGCGAATCCTACAAAGTGTCGCATCATTCGAAGAAGCATCTTCGAAAACATTTGGAAGGAATTATATATGTTCAGTGCATGGATGGTAATTCCTAAAAGAGAATCTCGAATATCAATCATATGCAACGGAACTAGAGAAGAAGTCACCATTAAATGTACTTGCATCGTGCAAATCAACCAAGAATGCTCGATCAAAACTAAACAAAATATCTTGACACCGAAACGCATCGACACAGTATCAGTCCTGGCCTCTTACGCAAAACTAATCACCGAGAACCCCGACGACCTCCCGGACCACCACCAACAGCCAATTCAGCTTATAGAACCGGTCCTAAAACAAAACGACGAACTAGAAGAACTCATGACAGAAGAAAAAGACATCAATGACGAAGTAAGCTCCACAACTTGGAAACATCTAAGGCATCATTCCATGATAACGAGCTTCTCAACGGCATTAGGAACAATAAGTGTCATAATTCTTGGTATACTAGGCTACCGTTACTGGAAAAAATGGCACCACTCAGAACCAAGACGACGGCAACCCATCCAACCAGAAACCACGCAATCTCCAGAAGAAATGATTGAGCTACAATCTCTCTACAGCCAAATCAACGTCGTCCGGAGCCCGCCAGAATGTTAAATCTCCAAAATTTAAACATCGATTTTCCTGTGAAATCAATGCATTGCGGGTTCATTACCCCGACAAAATACAGTCAGCGCGATGTTGCAATTGTGCCAGTTTAATACACCTATCAATCAATTAACTGAACTTGCACTTTTGCACATCCCGCTCACTTATTTCTATTAATTATTATGATTAGCTTATAATTATTTTTTGTATATAAACTGATAATTTTTTATAATAAAATATAGTCAAAAACTCAACTTTGTTCTATCACTACCTACTACAATTCCAAGCCATAATAGTGGACCGTGAGGCTGCGGTTCAAGTAGTAAATAAATCAACAAACAAATCAATCAAACAACAACAGTACTACGGCATAAGCCCTTAGCCGTCAATAGAGAGTGAGGCTGTTCTCTAGTAGTACTGTACAAAATCAAACGAAACCAAGAATTACAACCCTGGTTTCGTTCAAACTATGTATCGATTATCGGGAGTTGAACAAGATCACGGTTAAAGATAACTATCCTTCACCTTTGATAGATGACCATTTAGATCAGCTTAAAGATAAATCCTATTTTAGTACACTCGATTTAAGAAACGGGTTTTTCCATGTAAAAATGGACGAGAGTTCAATACCTTACACATCTTTCGCAACACCTCTGGGACAATTCGAATTTTTGAGGATGCCATTCGGATTATAAACGGTCCAAAAGTTTTTGCCCGATATTTAAACCAAATATTTGCGAAGCTTATTCGTGATAGGATATTGAGTCACACCTTAAAGGAAGTCCTTACGATGGCGCGACGACATAATTTACAACTCCGGTTAGACAAATGTTCGTTCCTGTTCACCGAAATTATATACTTGGGATATTCAATTACACAAGATGGAATTCGACCTAGTGAAAAAAATGTCGACGCAATGATCAATTATCCATCACCGCGAAAGAAGTCCAACGATTTCTAGGACTGGCCAGCTATTTCAGGCGGTTCGTTAAAAACTTTTCGATCCTGGCCAAGCCACTTTATAATTTGTTACATAAAAATGTTCCTTTAACTTTCGGGGCCGAAGAAGTAAACTCATTCGAAATTTTAAAGAATTGTCTAGCGACTTATCCCATATTAGCGATTTATTCACCGCAAGCACAAACTGAGTTACACTGTGACGCGAGCGCAGTGGGTTACGGAGCAATCCTCCTTCAAAAACAGCAGTCGGGAAAATTTCACCCCGTATTTTACTTTAGCCGCCGAACTACCGCTACAGAAGCGAAATATCATAGCTTCGAGCTAGAATGCCTTGCAGTTGTTTACGCTTTGAAACGGTCACGTGTACTTAAGCGGGATACCATTTAAAATAATTACAGACTGTGATAGTTTTCGATTAACCCTTTCTAAGAAAGAAGTAAATCCGCGGATTGCGCGATGGGCTATGTTCTTGCAAAATTACGAGTTTGAAATCCAGCACCGCGCTGGCAGTAAAATGGTTCACGTGGATGCTTTGAGCAGAGCGCAAAATGTTCTTGTGATAGAAGGAAACACTTTCGAACAAGTTATGGCAATTAAGCAAAACTTAGATTCTAATATACGCGAAATTAGAGAACGACTTCAAGAGTGTGAAGATAATTTTTTTGAATTGCGTGACGGGTTAGTTTACCGGAAGTATAAAAACGATAAGTTACTATTTTTCGTACCACAGTCAATGGAGAATAATGTTATTTGTTTGTATCATGACGATTTTGGTCATGTAGGCGTGGATAAAGTTGTCGACAACGTAATGAAAACTTACTGGTTTCCGCGTCTTAAAGACAAAGTTAAGGAATACATCCAGAACTGCTTAAAATGTATCGAATTTTCCCCGTTAAGTGGAAAACGCGAAGGCTATTTGCATAGCATACCGAAAGACAAGTTACCGTTTAAGACGATTCATCTAGATTACTTTGGCCCTTTGGAAAAAGGAGAGCGCGGTTATAAGTACGTTTTAGCAATTATTGATGCCTTTACTAAATTCATCAAATTATACCCATGTAAGACCACAAAGTCAGAAGAATCAATTGATCATGTTAGAACTTATTTTCAGTCATACAGTAAACCACGACGCGTTATTTCGGATCGCGGAACGGCGTTTACGTCTAATAGCTATGTAGAATTTTAGGAAACCGAATCAGTAGAACAAGTGCTCATAGCAACGGGTACACCACGCGCAAACGGACAAATTAAACGGTTTAATAGTTTGTTAAAGCCGATGTTGGCTAAATTGTGTGCAACACCGCAAGATTGGGTTAAAGCCTTACCCGAGGTTGAGTTTTCCTTAAACAATACCAAATGTCGATCCACTGGGGAGACGCCTAGTAAATTATTGTTCGGAATTGATCAAGTCGGAAAAATAAATGATCAATGTCGGTTAATATTAGATGATTACTTTAATACGGAAAGAAATCTTGAACTAATACGCGAATCCGCCGCGGAAAAGATAGTAAAGAGTCAAGAGGCAAATCAGATATATTATAATAAAAAACACAAAGTGCCCAAAAAATATAAAACTGGAGATTATGTTGTAATTCGGAATGTAGACACAACACCCGGTGTCAATAAAAAGTTGTTGCCTAAATTTAGAGGACCTTATGAGATAAAAAGCGTGTTGGACTATGACCGTTATGTAATCGGTGATGTGGATGGGTTTCAATTAACTCAAATGCCCTTTCAAACCGTGGTTGGGCCCGATCAAATGAAACATTGGCACCAAAACCTTACTGAAGCCGAACCATTAGACCCTGATTTGGATTTTTCTGACGATGATGATTTTTAGAGTATTTTACTTAGTTATAGTTATTTCTTATTTCTGTTATTTGTTTGTTTAATGTTCTATAAAACGAAGCGATTTGGTTGTAATTTCTTTGCTACTTTGACTGACTTCAGAGCTTGTTAATAAGATGTTTTACATTTATGATTATTAAATTAATGATTATGTCGCAGTCGATCTGCAATACAACGTGGGTGTGTCTGTGCGAGCGACGATAAATAACTCGTTCTACGAGCCTTATCTCGGGTAACACAGATAGAAACATTGTTGGTGTTTAAAATCAAAAATTTGAAGTGCGATTAGCAAAAGTTTTAGAAACACCCGAAAGCGTCTAAAAGCGAGTGTAAAAATTAGTACACAACACAACAGACATTTCTGAGACTGAGGGTCGAGGAAGGCAAGGCGTACGAAGGGTTGACCGCTGTCTGCCTTTTGCGCTAAAACTTTATTTTTCGGAATTTTTGAAATATTTGTATAAAATTTTTGAAAATACAGGGTGTCCCTGAAAGGAAACACAGACATTTAAATAAGTTGTAGATACTAAATCTATATATTGCATAAAATGGGCGAGATGGAAAAAATAGAAAGAATGTTTGAACAAATTAATGTGAGCATAAATAATATGAATACGAAATTAGATTCGGCCATACTAGAAATGAAGCTGGTAAAGGAAGAAAATACGAAGCTAAAAGAAAAGGTTGCCAAACAGGATGAGAGAATAAATAACTTAGAGAGGGAGATAAGGAAGAAAAGTATAATAATAAAGGGAATAACAGATAAAGAAAATGAAAATGAGAATGAAACAATGGACAAGGTTAGTGCAATAATACAGAAGTTGGGAGTTAACATCAACATGAAGGATGATATAGATGAAGCGAGAAGAATCGGAAAGTTCAAGACAGACAGAAACAGACCAATACTGATCAAGCTGACCAAAGAATCCATAAGATTAACGATTTTCAAAAATGCAAAAATATTAAAAGGTACGGATATATGGATTGATGAGGATTACCCTAAAGAGGTGCAAGAGGAAAGAAAAATACTAATACCACAAATGAAGGAAGCAAGGGACAGAGGACACAGGGCACAAATAAGATACAACAAGCTGATAATTAACAACGAAATATATGGAGCAAAGGATATTGAGATAGAAGAGGAAACGGAAAATGGAAGGGAAAAGCAAAGAAAAAGGACGGCAAACGAGAGATCACCAGAAGGAGACCGATTCGAGGAACAAGTTAGAAAAATAACTCGAAATATCCGAAAAAACTAGAAAACAAAGAACAAAAAATGGAAAAAAGAATCAAAATGAAAATATTTGGAAAATTGGAACTTGGAATATTCGGAGCATTAATGGGAAGGAACAGGAACTGGAGGAGGAGTTTAGTAAGACAAACCTAGATATTGTCACGTATTGGTTTTTAAGGGGTCGTAGTCGTGACGGGTAGTCAGGTGGTTATCGGGTTAGTTTAAATTAAACCATTATGTAGAATAGGAAAATATATAAATATAATTTTACTTAGTTAAAATAGTTAAACGACATAAACAAAAGATACTTACAATTTATGGTTACGACAAGACATGGTTGGCCAGGGGGACAACAGCGTTTCTTTCAGGGCACGTGTCACTCACTATTCAATCTGATTCAATCGCGATCTCACATCTAACTAACTTTGATTTCTAATAATCTTCTAATGAAAAAAATGATTCGTAAGCAAAATGATTCCTTTGAACAACGCGAGCAAAATTACCTAAACTAAACAATTTTGAACGACTCGACATTCCGCGATTTTATGACGTATCTTTTAAATCAAACAAAACGCTCTCGAGGAAGTATCGAAATTCAACCTGATATTTCCGTTTAACCCGTGTGACTCCGTTTTGCATTTAACTTTATGAAATTTACAATTTAATTTAATTTAATTTAGTTTACTATTAATCTATTATTTTCGACTTGTGACAATATATTAGGAATAACGGAAACAAAAATGAAAGGAAAAGGAGAAAAAATGTTAGAGAAAGGAAACATCTTAATATACAGTGGCGTAGACCAAAAACAAAGAGCAAGAGAAGGAGTTGGATGCATAATAAAACACTCAAATATGAAATACTTAAAACAATGGACTGCAATCAACAAAAACATGTTAAAAATAGAAATGGAAATAGACGAAAAAAACAAAACAACAGTAATGATAGTATATGGACCTGGCGAAGATGAGAGAACACAAATAAAAGAGGAGTTTTGGGAACAACTGACAGAAGAAATCGATACGGTAAAGGGCAGATTGTTACTGATAGGAGACTTTAATGCCAGGGTAGGGAAAAAAGACGAAGAAACGGGAGGGACAATTGGAAGATATGGAGAAGATGTAAAAAACAATAATGGAAAAAGACTAATTGACTTTTGCTTACTCAACAATCTAGTAATAACAAATACATACTTTAAACACAAAGATATTCATAAGTATACGAGGGAAGTAATAAGTAGGAACGAAAAATCAATAATAGATTATGTGATCATAAATGAAAGTAATATAAGTCAAATACTAGATACCAGAGTAAGAAGAGGAGCAGAATTATACACGGACCACTACCTAGTGATGTCAAAAATAAGAATAAAAACACCACAAAAAGGAGCGAATATGATCAATAAGAAAAACAATAAAGTGAAGAGAACAATAAGAACATATAAGTTAAGAGAAAACATAATAGCAAAACAATATACAGAACTAACCGAAATGGAATTAAGTGCAAACAAAATAAACCTTGATAACATTGATCTAAAAAAACTGTGGATATACTTCAAGAATACAATATTAAATACAATTATAAATAGCAAGAGAAACATGTGGAACAACTATAAATGACAAAAACAGAAAGAAGACAAACTGGTGGAATGAGGAAATAAAGGTAGAAATTAAAACAAAAAAGAAGCTATGGCACAAATACTTAAGAAACAGAAACAATGAGAATTACACCGAATACAAAATCCAAAGATTAAAAGTAAAGGAAATAGTTAACAAAGCAAAACAAAAGACTTGGGAAGAGTTTGGCGAAAAAATGGAAAAAGACAGCCACGGCAATCAGAAGCTCTTCTACAAGATGCTAAAAACCCTCAGGAAAGGCAAACAACACAAGCAGACATATATATCAACCAAAGACGGAAAAACACTGACGGACATGGAAGAAATACTGGCACGATGGAAAGAACATTTCGAAAACATACTAAATACGACACAAGCACTAGATACAGAGGAACAAGATAACGTTGCTGAACTAGAAGAACACACCGACCAACAAAACTTCACAGAAGAGGAAGTATCAAACGCAATAAAACTGTTAAAAAGAGGCAAAGCAGCAGGCCACGATGGAATAACTCCCGAAATGCTGTTGAACCTAGGAAACAACGGAATTGCAACGTTAACAAATCTCCTTAACAAAGCTTCAAATGAAAACCAAATACCTGCAGACTGGGAGGTAGGCATAATTATACCCATTCATAAAAAAACAATAATCGTGACTGCAACAATTACAGAGGAATAACCTTGTTAAGTAACGTAGCCAAATTGTACGAAAGACTATTAGAACACAGACTAAAGGAACAAATAGAACCAGAAATGGACGAGTCACAGTGCGGTTTCAGAAAAGGACGGGGAGTCCAGGATCATATATTCGCTATAAAACAAATGATGGAAAAAAACTACACGAACAACATATACCTGGTTTTCTTAGATCTAGAGAAGGCATTCGACAGCGTACCAAGAAAAATGATATGGAGCAGTCTGGAAAAAAGAAGAGTGAACAAAAATTTAAGAAAGAACATCGCAAGTATATACAGACATACAAGAAGTTATGTCAGGACGAACAACAATGAATCCGAAGAGTTCATAACAAAAGAAGGACTACGACAAGGCGGAGTACTAAGCCCAACACTATTCAACATAATATTAGACGACGTGATAAAAGAAGTAAAAGATAAAACTAAAAAACTGTGTGTTGGATATTGGAATATGGAACCAGTATATATAACTCAATGTGCGTTCGCGGACGACTTAATGTTATGCGCTAAAAGTGAAAATGAGCTACAACGAAATTTAGAGATATGGAATAAAGCACTTAACCAAAGAAACTTAAAGATTAATATAGACAAAACGAAAGTAATGGTAATAGGCAAGAACGACACAGAAGCAACAATAAATTTAAATAACAAAACAATTGAACAAACAAACAGTTTTAAATACCTTGGAATAACAATACAAAAAGATGGAAAGAACGAAGCTGAAATTAATAGTAGAATAGAAAATGCAACAAAATTGTATTATTCACTCAACAAAACATTCATCTGGAAAAAAGAGATATCAAAGAAAACGAAGTTGACAGTATTCAAATCAATAGTCAAACCCATTTTAATCTACGGATGCGAAAGTTAGACACTCTCGAAGCAACAGAAAAGCAAAATACAAGCCATCGAGATGAAATACCTAAGAGGCATTAAGGGCATCACAAAAAGAGATAAAATAAGAAACAACATAATAAGAGAAGAACTAGAAGTAGAACCTGTAATGGACAGCATAGAGAGAAAACAATTACGATGGTTTGGTCATTTGGTAAGAATGGGGAATAATAGGCAAACAAAAAAGATATGGGAAACAAAGTCAATCCAAAAACAGAAAAGAGGCAGACCAAGAAAGAAGTGGAATGAGGTTATTGCTGAGAATTTGAAGAAGAAAACCAAGACGTGGACAGAAGGAAAAAGCATGGCACAGAACAAGAAAAAATGGAGAGACTTTGTTTATAATTGAATATTTATACTTTTATCCTTAACACCTTCGGGTATACTAAGGTTTAACGATTATATATAAATTAATGATTATGTTTATGGATTAAATTCGTTTTACGGTTTAGTGTTACGCATAATAATGTCTTTGTCTTACCTTTTCTGCAGACTATTATGCTATTATTATGTTATGACTTTATTATGAAACAGTGTGCCTTATATGAATTTATGAAGATGTTATGTGCCTTGTTTATGCCTTATGTATTCTTTATGTATTTATGTAACTATTTATGTAACTTGGCCGAGGGCGGCCAAGGTAGTCAGGAATTCAGGGTGGGTCGACTGTAGTCGCCCATTTTGAATTTCCCACCCTTTTGTAAAGTTACCAATGTGAGGAAGAAGAAGAGTCTTACCGCCCACACTACCTTCTCTCCAATTCTTTTAAAACAATATTACGGATATTATTATTCATTTCGATCAACCAAAAACGCAGTTTCGCAGTACACAATAGCATAAAATGACACTCCTAACCTTAAAAAACGTATGTTTATTTTAAACAGCAACTACGAAGCAGGTGTTTGCAAACATCGTTTTCTAAACATTACGTATGTTCACGAACAGCCAGATTTTGTAAAGGAATACCATTTGAACATCACTGATGTATTTGAACACTTCTTCTTCCACGAATTTATTTTTGTGCGCACGCGTTAATATACGTTATGGAATAGCCACTGATGTTTATAAACATATATCGTTACTGAACATGATGTTTGGAGTTAAGGAATAGACCTGTAAATGCTCTACACAAAATAGAATTTTATTGATTATGGATAATCATGACTCCCATTTGTCTTTAAAAGGAATTGAATATTGCCGAGAATTGTGCTTCTAACGTTGCCGCCCCACACTTCTAACAAGTTGCAACCTCTAGATAGAACAGTTTTTGGACCGTTCAAGACATTTTTTAACCAGGGAGCAAATTCGTGGCTTCTGATGCATCCTGGGCAAACAATATCCATTTACGATCTACCTGACATTTGTCTACAAGTTTGGGATAGGGCTGCGACACCGACGAACATAAAAGCTGGATTTAGATGCACTGGTATTATGCCATTTGACAGAAATATTTTCAAAGAAGATGATTTTCTTTCGTCTTATGTGACCGATCAGCCAGCTCCGTCCAATGAATGGAATGTTTTAGACATGAGTCAGAATAATGATTTAGTGATGAGCCAGTTGTCCGAACCGCTAACAGATCAACCATCGACTTCAAAAGTTATTAACTCATGTGATGACACGACACAACGAATTACAACCAGTTGCAGTTCCAATGATAATAATTTGGTATCGCCTGAGATCATACGTCCTTTCCCAAAGGCTCCAGAAAGAATAACGGTGCGCAGAGCAAGAAACAAAGGTAAATGTATGATCGCAACTGACACCCCAGAAAAAACTGAGATCGAAGAAAGAGAGGCAAAGAAGAAGCCTAAATTGGTGAAGGTGAAATCAATGAAACGGAAAGTATGTAAAGATTACGACAGTGACGATAATGAAGAAGTAGAAGAAATTGAATATAAAGACAGTTCATCAGATGGTGAATTAGTTTTCGATAGTGATGAAGAAGTTACTAATTTAAAAGACATTTCAGAAGGAAGCTATATAATAGCAAAGGTGCATGGAAAATCGAGTGTCAGGAGTTACGCAGCAATAATTTAAAAAAAACCTAAGAATGGATATGAAGTGAACTTTTTAAAGCGTCATATTGCTTCAAACAGGTTTACCTTAAATAATGAACATCAAGCTTTCGTTTAATTCTCCGATGTTTTTTCTGAACTTGCAAACCCTATTAATGACACTAGGGAAATATTTAAAGATATGCTTTATTTCTATGTAGATTTAGCAGAAAATAGTTTGCACTAAGTAGTTTATTGTTTTACATTTATATAATTTAGTTACCTTAAGATTTGGCTTGGTTTTATAAAAATATAAATGTAGTTATTTTTAATACTACGGTATAAAGTTTGAGTTATGGTTGTTTTTAACAAATAACAATATTTTTAACTAAAATAAATTTTTTTATGCCAAATAAGCTATTTGTATTATTGTCCAAAGTGTACCCGATCTTTGTACAAGGTGTACCTGCAGGCGGGGAGAGATTGGACAAACGTAACAATATATTTCAACGTGTTTGGTACAAACCATATTCGTGAAGTTTATCTGAAGCTCACGTTTATATTACTACAATGCATGGTACTAACAAAAACATGTTTTTTTAAATTTATTTATTACGTCCAAGAAATCAAGCCATATTGAAAAACTGTCCAAAACCCTCCACTATAGTTGGGTGTTTCCTCTGTACACAGCTGGTGTGGTAGGTTTTACCACATTTTTGGCACCTCACTTGTTTGTTAGCAACTCTCTTATAACATGCATTACATTTATTTTCGACTTCACGAGATTCACCTAAGTCATCACCGTCGGCCACCTTTTTTTATCTAATTCAGAACCACGTTAGATTTTAAAACTATAACTGAAGAGTGGAAGTAATACCAGCAGAATAAACGCCAAAGAAAATTAAAAATGGGTAGAGGAAACACATTTCAATGCAATTCTGCTTTTGGGCCAGATACAATTACCAATGCAATATTGTCGTTTGTATATCTACCTCCCCCCCCCCCCAATCTAGAAATACGTTGTGTACATGGCATTGTATCGGCTATGGTATATATTCAAAACATCCGTGGCTCCAACCACGAACCACAAACTTTACATGGCGATCCTGTCAGGATATTTGTCCTTACCGTGATAGTGTGAAAAAAAACAAACACCCAAAAGTGCCAAGCTAAGTGAGTGATTGATTTCGAACTTTATTTACCAAAATGGGACAGACTCAAACTAAAGAACAGGTAATTATTGCCCAAAGCGCGAGTGATGACGCAAAAGTATATCAAGAACAAGGACTTAATCGCACGGAGTAGTTAGTAGTGATTTTGATGACCACTATTTTGTTAATTCTTCCGGTTTATGGTGTAAGAACATGCAAACAATATTTGTAATAAAAAAATTTCTGTTTAATTATTGAAATTTCACCCTTACTAAGTTCTTGACCGATAGTCCAGCTTACCAGAAAAACTCTTAATTTTACAGAATATGTCGTCTACAAACTTTTATGTCCGTTTTCCCTTACGGGGATCGTTTTGTACCACTCTCTCCTACTTACTTTTTCGAACTCGTCCCTCTACTTAGTGTATGGTCCCTAAACCAACCAACCAGTGTATTCGGACCACAAGAAAAAGGTTGACTCGAATCACATTGACCGCTCTTAAAAGCACGGTTCGTCTGGTTTGTCTCTTTGTCTGTCAATTTATTGGCATCCTTTTAACTTTAACCTATAGACATCAAGCAAGGTGACAAGTGGCGCCGCGTTGTCATTAATGCGAATGGTTGAACACAACAATACAATACAATTTTTCTAGTCGCCATCGCAAACCGTCAAAATGTGAAATTGTCACTGATAATTGTTAGTCATGAATTGTCTCATACAGTATAGAGGTTATGACGTCACTGATTTTATCGGCTGTTTGTCAGTTGCATACAGTTTTTTCATAGCTATAGTTTTTACAAACTGGTTGAGTTGTAAATCTATTTTATATAGACACTGAACCACTTATAATTATTTTTATTTATAATTTATAATTATTATTATTTGAGTCTCTTTTCTTTTACTATAATTTTGTACAGATTTTTTGTTCCAATAAAGAAGTAAATAAACAAATAAATAAATATGCAATTATTGTGTTCAACATCTAGTTTAGGATTTAGTCACTGTGAGCGGTGGCAGCAATTCTTTGCTAAACCCCGCCTACCTACCCGAAGTCTTTGTGGACTGAAAATTACATAAATGTGTTTTGTGGTGCAAGTATCTATAGTATAAACTATAATTTAAATGTTTTTAGAACATAAATATGGAAATAATCCTTGTTTGTGGTGATTGTGGTGATGAAGTAGGAACGATCATTGATCTCACTCAGGAGAATGTCCCCGTCCATGCCTGTTTCCAAAAATATGAAAGCCTACATATTAATGTAGCTCGGGAATGTAGGGGTTCAGATATTTGAGGACAATAAATAAAGCGGAGGAAAAGGCAAGCTAACCCCAAAGGCAAGGAAGAAAATTTTACTGCAGCTAATCTACTGCAAGAGCACCGACATCAGCATCTCAATGGTCAAAAGGCGATGTTCGACTACTTATAAGCTGCTGCCATGAGAGCGAACCAAAATTTGCTTCTCCCCAGCACAGCAAAAAATCAGTTTGGGAGCTTATAAGCAAAAGAATGTCGGAATTAAGTGTAAAGCAAAATGCTGAGCAATACGCCCAAAACTGGCGGAATTAAAAAAAATATTTGGATGTTAAATCGGCCAATAATAAAACGGGAAATAGAACTTCTTCCTGGCAGCATTTTGATGCAATGCATGAAATTTATGCTAAGAACCTACTGGTTGAGTCAGAGTCTCTTCTGAGCTCAACAGGAACCAGTCGAATATCCAACCCTTTATCTTCATCTTCATCTTGTGGAAAAAAGAAAGCCTCAATGACATATTTATAAAGATGTTAAAAACCGAAAACCAGCTAAACACGAGGAAAAAATGCAACTAAAACGCGAAATTTTTGATTGGTTGAAAAACAACAAAAAATAAGCCTTATCTGTATTTACTACAGTTTTTAAAAGATTCTTTCCAACAAGCACTTTTTGATGTGTTCATGTACGCATCCATAAACGACTTATTGCGCAAGTCATGTTTGTGAATGAGTTCATGAACTAATCAGAAATCTTTTCTTGTTGGAATGAAATTTATTTGTACCTAGTGACTTAGAAATTTGGAAAATTTGGTGAATGTAGCTCATCAGAGCGATTTTGAAAAAATTTAGAAATTATCTTATTAATTAAGATCTCCTGATTACGAAAATGATAAAAATGATTTATTTATTCATTTTTTATTGAAAACTTGAAATATCCAATGTTTGGATGTGTAAATTAAGCAATTTTATCAACTTTTATTCACCAAAAATGCACTCAATAGAACATTGCACTAAATAATCATAAACCAATCATTACATTTTAGTAAAAACGATTTATTACATCATTTCGGCACGTTTATTTTGAAACACTAAATCTAACCTTAAAATGAAAAATCAAAGATCACTTGATTTTTTAGAAAGGGGAAGGGAAATTCCTTTAACAGTAAAACAAGAACAAGAAAACGCCTTAAAATAGGGTTATCAGTAATATTAAATGGTCGTAATGAATAATTAATTCTCAAAATTCGTGTACTCACAAACCAAAACAAATACCGGCAAATATGCAGAATTGAAGCACGCGTTTTAATGGCTGCTGGCGCATGCGCAGAAACTATCGAGTACGCTTGACAATAATTAATTATTTTCTATATAGATGACAAACATAATTTGATTGTTGACGAAACTATGGATAATCAAGAAGAATCGTAGATTATAATTGATGCATTAGCCAGGCTAAAAATAAATATAAGTGAAAATCGTTTAGCTGAAGCAAAGGAAAAATTTAAGCTTGAGATTATGCAATCTGTTGTTGGCATTTTATGTTCAGAGGAGTTAGAAGCTGCCAAAAAATTATTAGCACCACTTCAGCCTACTTTAATTGCTTTAAGGAATTCAAAGAAAGCAAAATTAAATGTAAACATAAATAAAAAAACACCACATAATAAAAGAATCTGTCAGCAAAGGCGACTGTTTAAAACTAATAAAATAAGATCAAAACAAAAAATCAATTTTCTAAGCCTAATAGCCAAGAAGCCAATCAGATTGCTTTAAATTTGTATGATAATATCTCAATGACAGTTAACTAGGTACTTTATTACATTTAATTTGCTTTATTCCCGCAGAAAAATTAATTTTCCATTTTAACACTAACATGAACAAAATTTCAGTAATCTAAAAAGAATAATAATGGAAATTATACCCTTAAATGAATAAAAATCAAATTTTAAACAATTATTGTGCAAGTACACAAAATAACTAAAAAAAATCAAAGTCAAATTTACAAAACTATGGTTAGATGTTAGGTAATTTGACGCATGCGGAAGTCTCGGAGCCAAAGTGGAATCGGTGTCGCTAGCCGCCAGTGAAAAATAGAGGATGATGCTCTAATTCAGTACACGATCGATGGAATAATGACAGCGGTAACAAGATAATGTTATATGGGGCTACGAGCATTAAGGAATTTAAAGAAAAGGTAAGGGTTTATTCACAAATAAAGAAGAACTACAATCAACCAACGAAGTCTGCTAAGACAAATATGGGAAAATTTCAAAATGTACGAAGCACTGAAGAAAAGGCTTAAAATAGAATTTTGCGTTGCTACAACTGCGGTGAAAAGAGCCACAAATCAATCGAGTTCAAACCGAAAGATAAAGGTATGCAATGTTTCAAATGCAATTCGTTTGGCCACAAAGCCGCTAATTGTCGCAAACAAGAATCTCCGAAGAATTTAGCGATAGTCAATAGATGCACAAATATGTCGAATCAAATGTACAAAAAGATAAGAATTGGAGAAGTATCAAACTATTGCATTCAACGCACAACACTCAAAATAGATTTATGTGAAGTGAAAGTCGTGGAAACCTACGCATTTTCACTCTTATAAATATTTAGTCAATCTTACCCTTCTCCATTCCTTCCAATTCTTTTGAGCTCCAGGAATGGAATTGAGCTTACTGCTTATATCTTCCCATTTTTTTTAGGAATCTTTAAATGTGAAGGTGTTGGAAAATTTCCCTTTTTTTAAATTTTCATCATCTTCAATTAAACTTATTAGCTGTTTTTTGAGCCGAAGATAAATGTTTCTTTTTGTTGTGTTCCATCATCAAACAATTATAATGCACTTATAGAACAAATTGAAATTACACTTTGTTTAACAAACTGATACGAAAATGTCAAACTTTCAGGGATTACTACAACTGTAAGGCGCGTGCAAGTTGTTCTTCTTCAATAAATACTTGCTGCAACTTATTTCTCACCAACATTAGTCGATTACGGGGTACATTCTTTAAAAAAGGCACGAAACTCATCAGAAACTGGTATTCACTGTCTTCCTTATTTTCACGTTGAGTCAATATTTTTAGTTTGACCTTTTCTATTTCGAGGAACTTGTTGTTTGTCCATTGAATTTGTCTCGGAGTTCTTAGCACATTTTAGACCAGGCGTCGGCAACCTATGGCACGCGTGCCAGGCTTGGCACGCGATGGGGTTCTGAATGGCACTCTACAAAGTAATCAGGGAAATCGCGAAAATATCGAGACGAAGTGATTTTTAAATAAGAAAAAATGTTTAATTATAATTATTTATCTAACGTGGCTCGCTAATATCACGAAAATCTGCGCGAAGGGTGAGTGAGAGCGCATTCGGAGTAAAAGGGATGAAACATGCGCAGCGCCGACTAGTTATCGAAGCGGACTTCACGAATGTTCAAGCTGGAATGACATTCGCCCCTTTCTTTCTCGTTTTGCTACTGCGCACCATTTGCCTGTAATACCAGTTAAACTTGCATTTCGTTTAATACTGGTCGTTACTTTCCGTTCTAACTTTTTTCTGAAGACTTGTATCTTATTGGTTTAATATTTGTTATAATTCATCCATATTTAATCAAATGGAGGGTAAGAAACAAAAACTAAATGTTCGCGGTTTTCAAAACTATTGGACGAATGAATATGGATTTATACAACAAAAGGATCGTGCTGTATGTGCGATATGCCGCGAAAGTGTAGTATGCCGCACGTCAAGTGTACAAAGACATTTCCAAACCAAACATCAGTCCACATTTAATAGCAACGATGAGAAATGTGAAACTATAAAGAGAGCTGTTTCTGGTTATAAGAAACAAGTAACTTTTTTTTGTGGAATAACTGGAACGAAGGCTAAAGCGACAGAATGCAGCTTCGCAATTGGTCATTGCATAGCTGCCAAAGGCAAACCCTTTACAGATGGGGAATATATAAAGGAAATCTTTATAAAAAGTGCTGAAAAGTTGTTTAGCGATTTACCTAACCAACAAACCATATTATCCCGAATTCGAGAAATACCGGCTTCTGCGCGAACAATTGAAAGAAGAATAACTGAAATGGCAGACAATGTAACAACAAAACAGAATTCTGGATTACAAGAAGCTGTTTCATTTAGCGTCGCTGTTGATGAAAGTACCGATGTAAATGATATTGCGCGGCTTGCAGTATTTGCACGGTATTGTGATAAAGGTCAAGTTTATGAAGAATTGTGCAATTTGATTCCTCTGTCTGGGACAACTAAGGGGCAGGATATTCTTGCTTCATTCATAAATTATTTTGACAGCAAGAACATTAATATCAAAAAAATATTTTGTGTAACTACTGACGGCGCACCTGCAATGATTGGCAAGGATAAAGGATTTGTCAAACTTCTTGAAAATCATATTGGACATAAAATATTGAACTTCCATTGTATAATACACCAGGAAAGTTTAGTTGCCAAAATTTCGTCACAGCGCTTAATTCCTGTAATGAACACTGTTGTTAAAATAGTTAATTTCATAGTGTCTCGCTCTTCATTGACACACAGGCAATTTAAATCTCTTTTAGAAGAAATGGAAAGTGAATATGTTGATCTCCCCTTATACAGCCATGTTCGTTGGCTTAGTCGAGGCAATGTCTTGAATAAGTTTGTGTCATGTCTGGAACACATTAAAGTTTTTCTTAATGAAAAGGAACAACATTTCCCCGAATTGAACGATAAAGAATGGTTATGCAAATTGATGTTTCTGACTGATATAACTAAACATCTCAATGAACTAAACTTAAGATTACAAGGAAAGCGCCAAACTGTGCTCGAACTTTTTGAATATTGGACAGGATTTGCTACAAAATTAAATATATTTTTATGTGATATTAATACTAGTACCTACAAATACTTCCCAAATGTTAAAGCGCTTGCAAATAAATCGACCATAGACAAAGATGAACTTAAAACCTACGTTGAAGCACTTAAAGATGAATTTTCCAGAAGATGCAAAGACTTTGAAGCTTATGTGCCTATATTTTCCTTCCTCATAAAACCAGATTTAATAGATCCATTAATAATACCGTTTGATTTTTCAATTTTTGAGTGGATGAATGTTGATAATTTTGAAATGGAACTTATCGAACTAATATCTTCAGAATTATGGAAAACAAAATTTAAGGAATTACGAAAAAATCTGGAAGATGACTCTATGGAAAAATCGACTGCTATATTAAATTGTTGGATGTCATTGCCGGAAAGATTTAATTGTTTAAAGAAAATTGCATGTGCTCTCCTTTCCGCTTTTGGTTCCACATATCTCTGTGAACAAATTTTTTCTCACATGAAACATATTTTGAGTCCACAAAGAAGTCGTTTAACAACTGAACATTCAGAATCTTGTGTGAAATTAAAAGTCACAAATTATACCCCTGATATTGAAATATTAAGCAAAAATGTGCAGGGACAAGGTTCGCATTAAAAATTTTTAATTTATGTTAGAATTTTATGTTATTTTTTTAATAAATATGTTTAAAAGAAAAATTTGGTATAAAATTCTTCTCCTCTAGAACCCCATTATATAATTTAGAATTAAGGCGGCACCCTGAATCATATTGGTAGAGTGGCTTGGCACACCACAGCTAAAAGGTTGCCGACCCCTGTTTTAGACGTTTGTTTTTGTTTTTCTTACGTTGCAAAGTTATTGAACTCGTGAGTGTACTCAATGTACTTTAGTACCGGACGTGGATGGCTGCTGTACCATATCTGTATTTGAAATTTTCTCTGATGATCTCTGACGAATGGGTGATAGACAGTATGCATTGTCTGCAGCCTCAAATATTGCTTCTGTCTCAGGATCAGAGTTCTTATCGCTTTCCTTTTGCGGGGACACATTTCCATGCAGTTTCCTTCGTTCAAAAGTAACGTATGTTTCATAAGTTTTGTCAAAAAATTCACGGTACGCTAATGAGGTACCTAAACAACTTGTCGAGATGGCCTTGGAAATAAAAGTATGTTTGTTACTAGGCTTCAATTTGGCACATGCAAATCTTTATTCGGTTTGCGAAAAATGTCGTACAAACTGGAAATTACAAGAAGTATTTATACAGGGTGGTCCAGGTTAAACGTCATTAATTTTGGGAGCTGATAGAGCATCAAGAAAAAAGTGTAGACTTTTATTAAAAAACTTTGCTCATAAATGTTTTATAACAAAGATAGAGGGTGTAAAAGTTTAAAATAAAAACCTATTTTCTTAACATAACTTCTAAACCATTCGATCGATTTCTATTAAATTTCACACAGAGTAATGTAGTACATTTCTAGATAATGATGGGATTCATTTCTAAAAAACTTCTCCAGTAGCTTAGATACTGGGGGGGCAGTTCCACTTTTCCCCTCCAATATTTGACGCCACTGGATATATTGCGAAGAATATTCAACTTTTGGATTGTCTGTTTAATTTAGAGAAAATAGTTATTCTTGAAAAATATTAATTTAAGGCTTCGTTTTTAAGATATTAGAGTTTGACGGTTTGAAACAAAACCTCAAATGCTGCTATGAACTAAAAAAAAATCTAGTAAGTTCTCAAAATAGGCTTCGATACATTTTCGAGCTCTTTTAGCCACGGAATTATTCGCTGCCAAGACTTGATGGCGATTTTCCGGATTTTCCAGGCCTACCCGAAATTTTCTTTAATTCAGCACAGCATTTGATGTTGTGTTTCCAAACCTTCAAACTCAAATATCTTAAAAACCAAACCTTAAATTAAGATTTTTCAAGAGTAACTATTTTCTCTAACTTAAACAGACAATCCAAAAGTTGAATTTTCTTCGCAATATATCCAGTGGCGTCGAAAATTGGAGGGAAAAAGTGGAATGGTCCCCCAGTATCTACGCCACTGGAGATTTTTTTAGAATTGAACCCCATCATTACTTAGAAATGTACTACATTACTCTGTGTGCGAAATTTAATGGAAATGGATCGAGTGGTTTAGAAGCTATGTTAAGAAAACGAGTTTTTATTTTAAACTTTGACACCCTGTATCTTTGTTATAAAACATTTTTTAGCCAAGTTTTTTATAAATGTCTACTTTTTCTTCTATCACCTCCCAAAATTAATGACGTTTAACCTGGACCACCCTGTAATTTAGTTGGTCAAATGCATAAGGCCGGAAATAGTGGGTATTTTTCAAAACCAAGATATATCAGCTAAGACCGTATATCGAACTATAGCGGAATGCGAATAGGGCATCCCTTGTATGAACCTTCCAAAAAGTGGAAGACCAAGGCTTTTAACTCCTCAGCAGTGCCGAAGAGTGGTAAGAAGGGCTATAAATAGAGTTGGTGTATCTGTCAGAAAACTAGCCAGGGAAGAATTGGACTTCTGGCAGCACAATTTTTAGAATTTTGGCCAGAAGTGGTCAAAAATACTGTAAAAGACAAAAATGTCCAAAATAACAAGTTTACTGTTTTAAAAATATTTATTTTGTACCTCGTCAACTAAAACAAAGCAAAATATGTTATACTAATACACATTTTTTTATGTATTTGGCAACGGGCTCCTCGTTTAAGATATTGGGGTATTTGTTTCGAGTATCAGACGTTACGATTGGAAGGATTGTTTATGAAACGTGTGATGCTATTTGGAACAAGTTGAATGTTGTGCATATGCAATTTCCAAAAGACGAAGACATAGAGTCTATATCTGAAGAATTTTAGAATAAGTGGAAATTTTCAAATTGTATTGGATGCATAGATGGGAAACACATACGCATACAGAATCCGAAGCACTCAGGAAACATGTATCAGAACTGCAAACAGTATTTTTCAATTGTTTTACAAGCTGTTGTCGGACCAAACTACAAATTTATAGTAATAGATGTAGGAGCTTATGGTAAAGAAAGTGATGGTGGCATTTTTTCGCATTCAAACCGTTGCGAGAACCTTGAAAAAGGAGCATTGGATGTTAACAGATATCGTCCACTACCGGGAACAAATATTAAAGTACCTCATGTTCTTTTGGGACATGAAGATTATCCACTCAAAACTTATATATTTAATGAGGCCTTTCCCAGTATCAAAACTAGGACCTACAGAAATAAATTTTAATGAGCCTTTGTCTCGAGCAAGGCAAGTTGTTCAATGTGCGTTCGGAATTATGAGTTGCAAATGGAGATTGCTACAAAAATCAATTGAAGTAAATCGTGAATCTGCCGATCAAGTTATTAAATGCATATGCCTGTTGCAAAATATTATAATTGATAAAGAAGGGGAGCAGCAAACAGCATGTACTTTCGAGCAAATCTCCAAGCAAACACATTCGAAAACTGCAAGATTTGGAACATTGGGCGAAAACAGAAGCACCAGAAAACGAAACTTACAATGAAACAAAAACAGATAATCTAAATTTTGATCCAGAAGAAAATTACACTTTAGAACAAAATTATTACAACTATGACGATGCAATTACTGTAAGATATAGTATACCAAGCTTTAGTTATTAGTAACTGCTGGGACTACTAGAGGGCAGTCGGATAACGACAGCTATCGAGAGGTCATTCAGCAGACATCTTTTGCCTCGTAATAACCAAGTCGTCAATAAACTAATCCATCTTAATAATTACTCTGGTATTTCAATACACTACATAGTGTCAGGTGGCAATGGATTCGTGTAAATTCCCGGACCCCATTGTGTTGGAGGGAAATATCAATGAGAAATGGAGAACATTTAAGCAAAAGTTCTAACTTTACATGGAAGCCACCGGGCTCATTACAAAACCAGATAAGAAGAAAATAGCAGTGCTACTGAGTGCAATTGGAGATGAATGTCTAAATTTATATAACACATTCACATTTTCTGAGACAGATGACAACTCGGAGGACAAAGATAAACTTGAAACCACTCTAAATAAATTTGAAGCGTATTGTGCACCACGAAAAAACATTGTGTTTGAACGGTTTGTGTTTAACAGTATTGTACAGCAAGAAGGAGAAACCATTGATCATTTCATCACAGAATTAAGAAAAGCGGCAAGAAACTGCGAATATCCAGATGTGCCATCTGAAATCAGAGACAGAATCGTTTGGGGCATCCATGACAAGTCCATCCAGGAAAAACTATTACGCGAACCCGAATTAGATCTGAAAAAGGCGTAATATCCTACAAATTAAAGTTTGATAAGGAGTACAGAGAACTTCCACAAAGACCAAATAAAATGGAAAACTACGCTTTTAAAAAACTACACCAAGCCTGACTGAACATCAAAAAAAAAAAACAAAAATTCGACCATTAACAGCAATTAAAGACAGTTTTTCCTCAAGACTGTTGGCAATTTTACGATAATTTGCCCAATTTTTAAAATTGTATCATTTTGTTTATAGTTTGTTTATTGTTTATGACATTAATCTACTTTAAATGTAAATACAATACTGTCAATACTACGTCAGTTGCATTCCAAGCGGTGTAACAAAGTCATTTTTCATAACTAATTGTTTGCCAAATTGCAGAATTCTATAAAACCCCGGTCCGACTTTCCCGCCAGATAACCCCGTCCTACAAAACTCCGTCACCTCTCCCGTAGATGGCACCACTAGATCTATATGTCACCGCTCCTTTATCATTTGAAAATACCTATACCCCGATTTTCCGTTTATCTCACCACTAGAGAGTATTCAAAATCCCTTATAAGGACCCCAAAACATCCACCAGGCAGTCCAGCAGTCCATAAGACTATTCTATAATTACAACAGTGTTAATCAGTTCCGATTACTGTGTGCCGATCCGATCGCAATTTCACCTATCGGGAATAAAATATCTAAGTATCCCCTGTTAATTTTTTAGAATAAATTCATTTTCTTTATCGAGTCGTTTTTCTTCCCAAGCATGAATTTCCTAGACTTAAGAGATAAAAAACTGATCAAGGAGATGACCGAAACGGCCGCCTTCCATATGACGCCAGTGAAGGAAGAGCCGAGGGCCGACGCAAGATTCCCAGGAAAGCACCAATCGAACTCCACCCAACTTCCCCACACCGACCCCTTTAGAAGGCACATCAGGGTACTCGCGTTCCTGCCAGTTAAAGACTTCCAACTGTGCTGGAGATGTGACAAGCCGGGACACACCCGGACAAGCTGTCGGAACGCGAGACTCCTGTTGTGCTCGCGCTGTGGTCTATACGGCGTGATGAGCAGGGAATGTAAGTTGCGAAACACCCACGCCAGTAGACCGATCAGCCGCCCATTCGATTCCGTCCCCCGGCCCCCGACCGCCACCAAGTCGCACCACCGAGACCGTCATCCACCACCCCCAGGACCAGGAACCACGCAGTGAGAGGGAGGATCCTGCGTAGCCCGCCGTCGCCCGTCCGCCCGACCACCGTCATCCGCCTCCAGTGCCCCAGAAGACGCTGCAACTGCTGGTTTCACCAGGTCTGAGGCATCCGATCCCCGACCAGCATCAGTATGTTAAGTGAAGTGTTTCGTGTTCCTGTGTTTCTGTGCGTATAGAATAGTTTAGTTTCAGCAGAAAAATATTTTTTTAAAATGTATGGAATCTTGGTAGTTATAAAATTTGACAAAAAAGACGACTTTCTTTCATACCCTGTAGATAGTAACGTACTTCAAAGTAAAAAAATCGAGTCACTCTATTGTTTTCCCAATTAAGTTATCTCTTGAATCTCGAAAACCTCATATTGATATCTTTTCTTTTTTCAAAATATTTGACTTTAAATTCAACCTAAAAATTCACTTGGTACGTTTCAATTGGCCAGCAGTTTACTTTGAATATTATTGTTAATTTCCCGTTTTTGAATACTTTGTTAATTTCCTACTGAATATACTTGTTTATTTCTCCCGTTTAAACCTCTTGTTTTAATAACCCTCGTATAACATCATTTCCTGCAACCCGGTATATTCCATACCCCGAATTCCATACAATTAAAGCCTGAATTGGAGTTCGCCGCCTTCCCAGTCAAGAAGATCTGACCCCTGGAGTACCGTATCTTCACTGCAGCTACCCGAGGTGTTACGTGGAGTACACCATAATAAAGCTGGCGCCCTAAATCCCCTTCCCCCTTAATTAAACGCCTCCCCCACAAAAGTGCGTCACATTACAAAAATCACATAATTATCTTATACAGGTTGATCGCAATTGACAGTCAATTTTCAAAAACTTTAAACCATGAAAAGTGTATTTTTTTAAATGGAAAACCCTGTTGTAGAGAATTAAATTCTCTATAATTTCATTAAGCATTCCCTGTACCTAAAACGAATCTTTCTGTTGATATTTCAAATTATTTATTGTATATCCGAAATTTTATTCTACTCCCTGAATCTAGATTGCTTTGTAAATAAAAATCTTTTTTATGCTGTCATTTAAGTTTTGAGATTTAAATTGAAAGTAATTTCATCGCCGAAATTTGCTACAAAAATACCTTAAAATGAACTATCCAAAAGAAGAGCTCATAGGTATGATTTACATTATTGGTGAATGCCAAAGAAATTGTTTGTTGGCTTCCAGAATATACCGACAACATTACCCTAAAAGACGCTACCCGAATGCACGTGCATTGACCATTGAAAGAGATTTGGTGATATTCAATATCAGCACAGCAAAGAAGAAAACGGGTCTTGACGGAAGATAATGAGTTTAGGGTTTTGACGGCTTTGGTGGAAGATCCATCGCGGAGTTCCACGGAAAAATAAATTTCATCCATATCACATTCAACTGCACCAACAATTAAATGAAGACGATTTTGTTCAACGCATCATCTTCTGTGAATGGGCTAGGGACAAGGTTCAGGAAGAGTAAAATTTCTTTTCACGAGTTTTATTTTCTGACGAATCAACCTTCCATAATGATGGTTTCGTAAATAAACATAATTTACATTATTACAACAACCAAAACCCGCATTTTATGCGGGTTCTCTTAATACACAAGAGTCTTTCAAACGTCGTATTCGTATGTGTATACAGGAAAACGGGCGCAATTTTGAACAATTGCTCAACTGATTTTAATAGCACTTTATTTATACCGTTGTTTTGCTTGTTTCTATTTTTTGAATGTATCTATTTATTTTATTTTTTAATTTAACAGTGTTTCTTTTGTGTTTCTGAATTTACGATATTTTTATACTTAATAATTATTAACTAAAGCCGATAGCAATCTTTTATTTGTACTGAGGTTTACATTGATTTTGACATAAAAAATTAAATAATTTGAAATAATGCGATTTTAAAGTTTCAAGCGTTGAGGTACTAAAAAATAATCGAATTACCTGGAATGATTTTGTGGCAGATTAAAATACCCGTCACATTAAAGATAGTGTTTGTCAATTTGAAGGCGAAACAAGAGCGGATTTGGAAGCACGTGTTCGTGAAATCTGCCAACAGATAAATCCCCAGTTTATTCAAAACACAACAGAAAGTCTCAACAGAAGAGTTGAAAAGTGCTTAGAGCAAAATGGTGGCTTATTTTAAAAAATTTTGTGATGATAATTTCCTTGCTATTGCAGCTTCATGTTTAAATAGTGAGCTTCGGATTTTAATTACCATGCCACCGTAGTAACCAGGTTGTTTAATGTAAACACAAAAAAATATTGACGCGTTTTTTTTGCACGGTATAAAATGCAGAATCTACAAATTATAACTGAAAAAGCAAAGAAAATTGTGTTAGATTTACTTCCAGTGAAATCTTGTAAAATTTATGAATGTGCTCAAAATTGTTAATTTCATTTTCATTTTGGGGAATAAGCATTTAATAATAATGAATGATTTTATTAATTTAACTTACAAACCTAATAATGTAATCATATTGTTGTGTCTATTAGATTAAATAAAGTTGTTTAATTGTAGCACTGAACCATTGTGCTTTATTTACCTAATAGTCTAAGAGCCAGCGACAAAAATAGTCAAGTCATTTCAGTAAGAAAATTTTTGATCTCATTGGACTCTTTTAATGGGCCGGCCACACGCACAAACTTTACCACGCGCTTACTTGCGCAAACCGGTTTGTATCGGGTACCGTGTGTGTGTGGCCGGTAAAACGGTAGCTCGTACAAACCGAAAAGCACGGCTTGCGCAAACTTCGACTTGCCAAAGATTTTGTTTGCGCGGTAAAGCTTCAACGTGTGGACATCTTACAAGCCGCGTCTTCAATCTTTCAACATGTGGCAACTGTTTGTTTATTTGTCAACATGTCAGACGTACGTAATTATTCAAAGCAATTTATTACCGAATTTATCGAACATTATAAGTTACTGCCATGTCTTTGGAAGATAAAGTAGAAAGAATATTCTGACAGAAATAAAAAAAAATGCGGCGTATCAAAAAATGATCCAGAAATTGAAGGAGGTAAGTAGTTTTTTTAATGGTAGGTATCATTAAATTAATGCAAGTTACGATATATTTATATTTTGTGCTACAAATTAAGAATGTTTATTAAAATTAAAACGATTGCAAATAGAAACAGACGCAGACAGGGATTTAGTAAAGTGACCAAATATGGAATATGTAGAGGAGAAGGTGCAAATATGGAATATGCTTGTAATATGGAATACCTTATTTTCTGGAAAACGAAATATCTACATGTAGCGACAATCTCGTGAACTTGTTGTATTACTTCTTTATAAATATTATAGGAACCTGTAAGCCAACTCATTAACTTTTCAGTCTGACACAAATGACAAAGTAAATTTTGCGCCCCGAAAACTTTAACAGGTATGTAAATATTAACGTCTACATTTTTCAGTTGCATGCTTTCACACGATGTTTTGCAACTATTCCGTAGTCTATGGATTAGAGTTTTAGAAATTATTACTGCTAGCCACTATTTTGACATGTGTTACAAAATTTCACTTATAAGTTGTTCATCACGTCGATTGTTGGAAATATAGAATACTGCTATTCCATAATGATTTGGACGTTATACCATGATGCTTCAACCCTGACGACACCGACGCAGAATGCATATTTTGTGGAGAGAAATTTTCGGCTGGCCCAAGAGGAGAATTATGGGTCCAGTGCTTGATATGTTCTTTGTGGGCACATAACGAGTGCGCTGGCGCCGAAGATGACGGATATGTTTGTGACTGGTACAAATAAAATATATATATAATCGTATTACTTATTTTTAGTGTTTCGTTGTTTTTAATGTTAAAATAAAAACAATTAATAGATTTATATAGTAAATTGCATAGTATTCCATATTTGCACCCTATTTTTTCAAGTAGTGATTTTGACATTTTTTACGATGAAAGACATTTTTCAAAAAGTATTAGGACTTATATGAATTTGATTAAAGATCCTTATCTCCAACTATCCTGGGCGAAGTTTAATGAAGTTTAATTTTAATTTGCTTTAATGTGCGGAAATTGTGACTAATTAACAAAATTGTATTCCATATTTACACCTTTTCCTCTACTTAATATGGAATACCATTGAATTTTCGATACCATTGGCACCATCTAGCGATTAAAAGGATAAATCACAACCTAGTAGTATTAGTTGACCACCTTAAACATTTTAGCGTTTTATTAGCAAAAATGTCCACATGGCGGTACATTACCAGTTGTGTGCACGTGTGAAAGTTTATTGTTAGTGGTGTAAATTTTGATCTACAACGTAAGTAATAGGAATTTGTTAAATGCACTACAATTATAAGCATGTAGTAGGATGACCCTCTTATCATGTTATCACTATTAGTACAGTCACTCAGATATTTAAGATCCAAAAACTTGCGGGTAGGCTGAATATCTGATGGTCCGAAAGGTAAAATCTCAAGTTGGCGTATAGCCATCTGTTTTGTCAACTAGAAAAATTTTTGGACTCGATTTTGGGATCGAACTTGAAAGTAGGCTTTTGAAAGACTAGTACAGAAAATTAGTGTGGAAATTATTTTCCGCACACATTTTTTAAACTTTCCGCACGCAAACAAAAACATAAAGAAGTACTTACATTTAGTTAAAATTGTAACATTTATTTAATATCTAACAACCGGAGGAGTGCACATTAGTTCATCGCTTTCGCTTTAGTTTTGAAACTCCATGTTTATATTCACGTAATTTGATCTCAAAATCAAAATTATTTCGATGAGAGGACACAATTTATAAACTGTCAACAGCTATGAGCTTTCAGTTCTATGACAACAAACTCACTTGATGTTTTTTTTAATTAGAAAAAGATTTACAAATAATTTTATTTTTTACGAATTCCACGTTTTCGTAGAAAAAATCGTATGTAACACGCTTGCGGAATGGCCCATGACAATACTCGTGTGATTGCAGTACTCATTATCGCTCGCGTTGCAAATTTCACACTCGTATTGTCATGATGCGTTTTCCGCACTTGTATTACAATATACTATTTTTCATCTTTTTACATATAAAAAAATTTTTTTACGCACAACTGTAAATATAAATGTTGACATGCGAAGAAAAACACACAATATTTATATAAACGTTTTTTCTCTACGATCCACACTTTCGTAGATACAGCATGCAGAGTGGAAATGTTAATCGTGTTTGCCTACTATTTTTACGATGTATTATTATTACTTTGAAAATAAAATGTTCTAAATTTACATCTAATTTTTTTTTCGTTGTTTTCAGATAAGTTAATAAAAAATATCATTCATTACACGTCCAGAAATGGATTTTCCATGCTTGCATGACTTCGTGTTCGGTTTCGCCTCCCACAAGAGTTTGTCTGGCGCGCACGGAAAAATCCTTATTGCCTTATTGAAATATACTATTGTCTAACGACAACAACAAATATCATTTAATCAATTTTCTTCAAACAGACCTCCAGGCTGTTGGCTTGAGGTTCAGTAGGCGTTTGAGGATGCGGATCGTCTAATAGTCGAGAGATAGCTCAAAGATCTGCTGAGTATGACTCTACTACAATAATTGACGAAGACATTGACCTTTTAGTATTGCTTGCCACTTTGGAAAGTGCAGAACGTACAACGTACTTGAAAAAACCGAGCCATGGAAACACTTCCGAGTGAATCTAATACTTTCCACAATCTTTAAAGAACGACACTTTGGAAATTTCGCGTGCTTTTCCTTGATACCTTTAATGGTGTGTGTATCGAAATACACTACTCGAAACTCTGCATGCTGTATCTCCGAAACTGTCGATCGTAGAGAAAAAACGCTTATATAAAATTTGTATGTTTTTCTTCGCTTGTCAACATTTATCTTTACAGTTGTGCGTAAAATTTTTTTTTTCGTTGTAAAAAAGTGAAAAAACTCATTTTTGGGTACTTTGGCGCCCCCTACTTTTGGCATTTTTCATCGTAGCGCATCGATCCTTTGAGATAAATTGTAGAAAATATTGCCCTCTACAATATTTATTAACAAAATTTTCTTCTGCAACTCACCGTTCTTGCGTAAAATCAAATTCAAACACTTCTTGGATTTCCCAAAAAATGGGTCCGATTTTTTTCCCGAGTTTTTGAATTTAAGCTTTTTACATGACCCCCTAACGGTTTATGAAAAGAAAGTTTACCGGGTAATTTTTTTTCAGAAATTTCGACAGATTGACTGGACTATTACCCTTGCCAGTTCAATCCTATCGAGGTGGTACGACCCCATTTAAATTAGCTGACATCAAAATTTTATTAAATGAAGCCCTCCAACAAGTTACTCCGGCGAAATGGGCAGTGTAATGTATTGAGGGTAGTTGACCAACATTGTAAAGGGTGTTAACAGCGCCATTAGTATTAATTCTGTCTTTAGTCAGTTAACAATAAGTCATTGAGCTGTTCGTAGTGCCATTAGTTAGACGTGTTTATTTTATTTGTGTGCCACATGTAATAAACTACATTAATCACAAATTATCTTGGTCATCTTTACTTTATTCTTCTCCTAATACACCACAGACAGCATGTCTGCAACATGTTATATGCGGGGAAGAAAACATGTATCGCTTAGACGACATCACAGAGGAAATGATCTTAGCATTTACGGTAAATACCGGATCTTCTGATGAGGAAATTGACTTTAATTCAGTTTCCGAACTGGAAAACTATTATTGATGAATACGAGTATGTATACACTAGGTTCTTTCCAACAAGCACCATGTACTGGATTCTGTACGTCAGGATTCTGCGCAAATTGAAAATGTCATTCCAACAGTTTCTCGTACTAGTACATGAACGCGTTCGAGGACTGTCAAATTAGTCAGGAAACTTTTGTATGAATCGTTGTACGGATCAATTTCGGCTCATGCGCTTTACATCAAATATACGTTTGTTTACGTATTCATATAACATTTTGTTGGTTAGGTATTGGAGCTTGTAAATTTTTATAGTAAATTTGAAATTTGAAATGAGTGATTTGGAACAACGTGATGCTGATGAAGAAATGTCTTCATCATCTGAAGAAGAATTAGAAATGTTAGTAGGACAAACGCGCAGAAAAAACATAATTTTTTTAGGTAGGTATTAGGCACTTCGATATTTTCAAATAATTAGGTTTAGATTTTTAATTTAATAAAAACTTGTCTTTACTTATAGAAGAAACTGTTCCACGGTATGACAATGATACCTTTTTGAACATTTTCGCCTGAGTCGTGCTGCGGTTGTAGATGTAGTGGAAAGGTTTGTAAATAGTAATTTTTACAAATATCATTCTGGATATTATGGAAATATTTCAGCACATGATCAAGTAATGTATTGAACTAATTTTTAAAAACTTCTTTAGTTATTGTTACACTTTTTAGGTACTTATTACCTTATGGTATATTGGCCACCAAACTGTTGGTTTTATTGATGTTGCTGACAGATATGACATAACAATAAGTTCGCTATATAGAATCTTACGCAGAGTAACATTATGCATAAGCAATATTTCTCATCAAATTATTGTGAAGAAGAAGAAAATATAAGTCAACAACATTTTGCTGCTAATGGCTTCCCAGGAGCATTTGGAGCTATTGGTGGCACACACATAAAAATTAACAAGCCACAGAATGATAGTGATTCTAACTTAAACAGGAAAGGATATTATTCGATTCAAGTACTGTGTGTATTATTATAAACAATATAGATAGGTTTAAGTTTTTTTTGTAGATGCAGACTGTGTGTGACCATCGTCGAAAAATAATTCTCCACTTTACCAGCAACTTGAAGACAAGTGTGGAAATATGTTTATATTAGGCGACAGTGCGTATCCGTTAAAAAGAAATCTAATGACACCTTTTAAGGATAGGGGTAATTTAACCCGAAGGCAAATCAATTATAATTTAATGCATGCCACAAATCGATATGTAATTGAACACACTTTTGGAGTGTTAAAGCAAAAATTTAGGCAGCTCTACCACACAAACTTAAGGTCGATTCCGTTCATTGTACATTTAATTAGAGCACCTTGTGTACTGCATAATATTGCTCTCGAAGATGAAGTTAATTTAGGAGATGTTCTCCCTGAACAACCTCCACAGCAACTTCTAGAATTTAACAATGATGAAGAAGACGGGGAATATGGGGATGCCAAGAAATTTAGAAATAATTTAATGAGAACTTTACCATTATAAATTTATTTAAAAATAAATGTTTATTTACTAAAAAATGGTTTGAATTATTAAACAAGAAATTAGATATAACTTTTATTATACAGGGTGATTCAAAATTCGATGTAGATATTTTAAGGACGTATTGTTGAGATCAAAATAAGACTTTTTTTCAAATAAACATGTGTCCTAAAATGCACCCCCTCCGAGCTTCAGCCACTGTGTGTTGCGTAAAAATAAACGATTATTTGAAATTGTGACTACAATAACGGATCAAATCTTCTGAAAATTGGCATGCCCCCGTTTTTTTAGTCACTCTATTTATTTTGTGCTTCAAAAATTATGTACACCCAATTTTGGGGGAGTTGGAGGGGGTCCACACTTTTATGTAGCTCGCAGGGGGTGCATTTTAGAACACATGTTAATTTGAAAAAAAAGTCTTATTTTGAACCCAATAATACGTCCTTAAAATATCTACATCGCATTTTGAATCACCCTGTATATGTATTAAAAAAACGATATAAACTAAAAAAGATATAAACTAAAAAAAGGTATAAACTAAAAATCTGTATAAACTAAAAAACTATACAGTGTGTCCCAAATTGGTGACTCCACTATGAGTAACTTCTTTATTATTGGAGATACAAAGACGGTTAAATTAGGAAAGTTTTTAGGAATTTCATGGCCATTTCAGATTAGTCAACAGATTTTGAATGTCTCTTTTAGTTTTTGAGATATTCGGGAAAATTCAAAATGTTGCATTTTCTTTAATGCTCAATATTTTCTTTATTATCGATTTTGTGCTGTTGAGACTTTGAAATTCTACATGCACTTTTTTAAGATACTTCTAATGGTGTTGTCAGATTTTTCCCAACTGTTTTGTTTTTTGAAATACGATTACCAACTTTTGTTTTTCTTATGGACGTCAATTGTTTTTTTTTTTGCACTATCCAGTAGCACTTTTTATTACCTTTCCAACGATGTATCACAACATGACGAAAAATTCCAATTTTTACAAAAAAAGAAGTATTTTTAATAAAAAACAAAAGAAAGCTCTACGAATAAAAACATAAATAAAAATTATCATAAAAATGAAGTAAATTATTTTTCGATATGAGCCCCATTTTTTTCTAAGCACTTTCCACAGCACTGTAAAACGGAATTTGTCACTCTTTGTAGAGTGTTTCTATTGATGGCGTTCAATGGCTTCTAGAACCTGCCTATTTTCTGGTGTATCGAATTCGTAGATCTCATTTTTGACGTATTCCCAGAGGTAGAAATCGCACGGCGACCTAGCAGGCCACAGACTTGGTCCTTTGTTTGCAATTATTCTATCTTGATTTCGCTATGCCAGTTACTCTTGAAATCTGTCTCACTGAAGAGCTCGGTGCATCGGTTACTGTCTCAAGAATGTTGTTAACATCTTCTTCATATCATAACGATTCTCCCTCTTTTGTTCAAATGCTCCAAAGTTGATCAAATTCGTCGCAAGTTTCCTGAAAGAATCACGAGCATGTTAAATTTTTCTCCGTTAGAAAAATTGCGTGCCATTTTTGATTTCTTTTTAGCAATTCTACTTCTGAACATGTTTAACTCTTTGACAACTGTACTCAGTAATTGTTTCCACGACCACCTTATTGTCTTTTTTTGGCGTCCAGATTCCACATACATACGTGTTCCTTTGGATTTTCTAGTTTTATCGTTAGCTGTCATTTAACGTGACATTTTTTGCATTGCAGCAAAAGAGATATCTCATACATTTATCATGCAGCGATAGAGTGATTGATTTTTATGTATGGCTGGGATGTCTTTTGTTTTTTTTATTGTAAAATACAAATTTCTGATTTTTCTTGTGAAACTTAAAACTTTTATTCATGTTGTGATACATCGTTGGAAAGGTAATAAAAAATGCTATTTGACAGTGCCAAAAAACAATTGACGTCAGTAGGTAAGTTTGGACAGTTCTGGGACAGAGGCTGAGGTTCACCTTGAACTTGAACTAAATTCAAGTAGTGGGGGATATACCCCCACTCCCCCCACCCACTATTAGGTGGGGTATCCCCTTCCCCCTACCCCAGGTATTCCCACCATTATTTCCCCTCTACCTCAGGAGCTCCTAGAGAATACGTCTGCTCCAGCCGGTGGTCAACCTCATAATGAAAGAATTTTAAAGCAGGTAACCCCTACCACAAATAACTCCTAAAGAATACGTCTGCTCCAGCCGGTGGTCAAGCTCATAATGAAAGGATTTTAGAAACCAGTAATCCCCTCTATGGTAATGCATGAATCTAATTAATAAAATTTATGAAAGTGCAGTTTAGTGCAGTGAAGGCCAATATTAAAATTCTGTACAATCACTGCATTTGGAAGGTTATATATTTATATGCCCGGATGTCTGGTCAATTTTTAAATATGAAAGTGCAGGTGAACATATTAAAATTCTATATAATCACTTTTGGATGTTGATATATTCAAAGAGCTGTTAAACCAGTTTTTATATACCTGTGTCTGTGAGGTTTACATTTACTTTCACTAATATTTAGTTTTACTAAAGACTTCTTGCTGAACACATCTAATAAAATGTTTGTTTGTAAATTTTGCAATCGTCAGTTTGTATATGAATCTTCTTTAAAAAGGCATCTACAAACAATATGTAAAAAAGATGGTAAGTTTAATTAATTAAATAATAATTCTGTTCTAAATTTTAATACTTATTTGTAGTAATTTATAAATGTCCAACTTGTGCCAAAGCGTTCAACAGGTTAGACAATTTGAATCGTCACTTAAAAAATATTTGTACATCAAGGACAGAACCATCAACTAGTGGTACGATAAACATTTAATTGTTTTTTATTTTGTTGTAATTGCTGTTTTTATTGAAGCTTCAAGAGACCAATCACCACCACCGAAAAAACAAAAGCTAAATGATAACGTTTACTGTGATGTCTGGAAAATAAATATCCCTCGAACATCATACATGGGACATCTTCGCAGTAATTTCCACAAAGATAAATGTTGTGTTGATGGTGAAGATGTTCAAATAATAAATACCGCTTTTAAGAGCAGAATTACGGTTTATAAATTGTCGAGTAAAAATAATCATATACATGTAAAAGATTTTTTAAATGATGTAAAAGAAAACGCTTTAAAATTAATAAGAAATTTAGTGGAAAAATTAATCACGATAAAAGTAAATTTTGAATTGTTCGGCTCGTACATATTAAAGGATACACGCGATATTAAATCTTTCAATACCAAAAATAAAATTATAACAATTTCAACGGATTTATCTAATGTATATGATGATTTTGCTTCGATAATGGATAAGAAGTCGTCTGAATTTCAAGAGAGGGATAGTGGTGAGTGAATGTTATGTTAACTTATATCACAAATTAATTATGTATTATATTTTTTAGGTTGGTCATTGGAAAAACTACTACATTTAGAAATAAATGTGAATAAATATAATCCACTACGAGCATCATCGTATGTAAAACTACCTAAAGATATACAACTGAAGCATGCCATTGTCAATATTCAAAATAACGATCAATTTTGTTTTGCTTGGGCCATAACATCAGCACTAGTAGAACCACAAGGTAACAAATGTCGTCCAACATCTTATCCACATTTCTCAACTTTATTTAATTACGAAGGCATCGAATTTCCAATGAAATTAAAAGAAATATCAAAATTTGAAAATCAAAATAATATTTCGGTTAACGTTTACAGTTTAGAAAAGAAATTTGAGTTTGGAAAAATTAAACATGAAGTTGTAGGACCTCTACATTTTTCAGCAAATAAAAAGAATATTCATGTTAATTTATTATTAATTAGTGATGATTTTAACAACCATTATTGTTGGATTAAAGACTTGTCTAGACTTGTTAGTCAACAAATATGAAAACGTGATGCAAAAAAATACTTTTGTGATGGTTGTTTACATTATTTTAGAACCGAACAAAATTTAACAAATCATAATAAGCATGATTGTAATCATTTGTATACAAAATTACCGACCACTGAAATGAAAAAAAATAAATATGGAAAAACAATACCTGAGAATGTACTTCAATTTGAAAATTTTGAAAAAAAGTATATTTTTCCATTTGTGGTATATGCCGATTTTGAATCAATTTTGAAACCAATAGATACTTGTGAATCAAATCCTGATATACCTTTCACCACAAACACTCATTTACACGAATCTCATTCTTTTGCATACAACATTAAATGTTCATATGATGATTCTTTGTCAATATATTTAAATTATATCGCGGTCCAAATAGTTCAGATGTGTTTATCAAAAGCTTAGAGGCTGATGTTAAAGAAATTTATCATAAATATTTGAAACCTGTAGTACCAATGTGTTTGACAGTAGATGATGAACAAAATTTTGAAAATGCAACAATTTGCCACATTTGCAAACATCCACTTGATGAAAAAGTAAAGGATCATTGTCATTTGACTGGAAAATATCGTGGTGCAGCTCACTCGATATGCAATTTAAATTTTAAAGTTCCAAATTTCATACCGGTATTTTTCCACAACTTATCAGGTTATGATGCACATTTATTTATTAAAGTTTTAGCATGTGAAAAGGAAAAAATAGATGTAATTGCACAAAATAAAGAACGGTATATATCATTCACTAAACACATTTTAGTAGATCATCTGATAAAAGATGATAACAAAACAGAAAATGTGTTCTTGAAATTAAGATTTTTGGACTCTTTTAGATTTATGGCTTCCAGCTTAGATAAACTAAGTCAAAATTTATCTGATGAACAATGTCACGAAGTACGCAAATATTTTTCCAATGATTTAAAATTTAATTTTATCAGACAAAAAGGTGTTTTTCCATATTCTTACGTGGACAGTCTAGATAAACTTGCTGAAACAAAACTACCTTCACATAAAGATTTTTACGATAAATTATATGAACAAGATATTTCAAAACAGGATTACAAACGTGCTTGTGAGGTTTGGAATTTATTTGAATGTAAATCTTTAGGTGATTACTCTGACATTTACTTAAAGTCAGATGTTTTGTTACTAACTGATGTATTTGAAAGTTTTCGCAAAATTTGTTTGAGTGTCTATGATTTGAACCCAACTCATTACTATACTTCACCAGGATTGAGTTGGGATGCAATGTTAAAATTCACAAATATTAAATTTGAATTATTGACGGATATTGATAAATTACATTTTCTGAAAAAGGGAATCAGAGGTGGAGTTAGTCAGTGTAGTGTACGAAAAGCCGTTGCAAATAATAAATTTATGCCTCAATATAACGCTTCAAAACCAACATCTTTTGTAATGTACTTGGACGCGACAAATTTATATGGAATAGCCATGTCACAGTTTCTACCAACAAGTAATTTTAAATGGTTGGATGAAAGTGAAATTCAAAATTTAGATATGTTTAGTATTTTAGAAGACTCTCATAAAGGGTATATTTTAGAAGTTGATTTAGAATACCCTAATGAATTACACGATTTACATAATGATTTACCCTTTTGTCCTGAAACTAAAGTTTCTCCACAGAGTACTACAAAAATAACAAAATTAATTCCAAATTTATATAATAAAGAGAAATATATTATACATTACCGAAATTTAAAGCAAGCTTTGGATAATGGTTTACGGTTAACAAAAATTCATAGAGTCTTAGAATTTAGCCAATCACCTTGGTTAAAGAAATACATTGATTTAAACACTGATATGAGAAATAAAGCAAAAAATAAATTTGAAAAAGACTTTTTTAAACTGATGAATAATTCAGTATTTGGTAAAACTATGGAAAATGTTGACAAAAGGGTAGATGTAAAGTTGGTAAGTCATTGGGAAAATATTGGACATAAAGTTGGAGCTGAAGTGTTGATAGCTAAACCAAATTATAAAAATTCATCAATATTTTCTGAAAATCTGGTAGCAATTCAATTAGATAAACTGAAAATTGTTTATAATAAACCCATTTTTGTTGGTTTCTGCATTTTAGATTTAGCAAAAACGGTGATGTATGATTTTTATTATAGCTTTATTAAAAAGAAATATGGCACAAACGTTTCTCTACTCTACACTGATACTGATTCATTAGTATTAGAAGTTTTTACTGATAATTTTTATACCGATATGAAAGCAAATCTAGATAAGTTTGACACCTCCAATTATGACGTTGTTAATAAACATGACATGCCAGTAACAAAATCAATTTTGGGAAAAATGAAAGATGAAAATGCTGGAGAGATTTGTTGGGAATTTTATGGAACTGGTTCAAAAGCATATTGTATAAATGTTAACGGAAACTGCACAAAAAAAGCTAAAGGAATTAAAGATTATGTTACCAAAAATAATTTGACAGAATATGACTACAAAAATATTGTAGAAAATAAGGAAATCAAAATTTTTAGAAAAATGAATAATATTCGTTCACATTTACACAATGTGTATACCGAATACAAAAATAAAGTGGCATTATCTAGTGCTGATGATAAACGCTTTGTAATTTCAAATTCTCCCAAAACACTTGCTTGGGGTCATCATCAACTTGAATTGTATAATGCAACAAAATTATTATGGCAAGAATTAGATGATATATAAATTTGTAAAATTTGTAAATAGTGTTAGTTGTAAAATGCCTTCTCTAACAACAAGCTACGTTGTGTTGTCTGCCTTAGTTGGCAATATATTTTATATACAGTATCCGAATCCACCACCTTCAAATGGATTTATTTGTTTGGACTTTAATGGTTCACGAAATGATAAATGGCCTGATAATTGGAAACCTTTAGAAATATCAAAAATTAACGAGAAGCAACTAGTGTATAAAACTAATATTAATAAAGACATTATCAACTCAACAAATGTTATTAATTATAGAATTTTGTTCTTATATCCAAATAGAACTTTACAAGATAATTACTGGTATACCTATGTAATGCGAAACTCAACTAGAAATAATTTTATTACAAAACCCATAGATGTAGTAATTTATGTTTCATTGTCTTTATTTGTATTTGTCATTGTAATGGTAACAATCACATTAATAACTTTTGTATCATTGAAACTATATGTAAAATATTCATTGTAATGTTTTAAAAATAAAATTCAATTATTTATATAAAAAAGACGTTTATTTTATTTATTATATTACATTCGTATTTATGGTAAATCATTTTTTGAAATCCAAGAATTATGCGTATTGTCGAAACCAAGCCATTTAACAAATAATCTATCCCCCTTTTTTCGAATAACCTTTTCTACTAAATAAATATCGGGATACATAACTTTTTGAAGTTCATAACCATAAAAACCACCTTTTATTTCTTCATTTTTCTCATCTACCAAAATATAAGTTGTAGGATTTGTTAACTGAATTTTCATAATTTTAAAGATTTCATTTGACCAATTGGGTGTGTATCCTTTTGCAAATGCTTCACAGTATTTAGTAAATGTTTTGCATTTTTCATGTTTACATCAGCAGGTCGCATTCCTATAGTTCTATGACGACTAGTATTATATTCACTGACAATTTTTGGTAAAATATCTAACCATTTGTAATTTCCTTGAAGACTAAATTGTTTCCACATTTTATTTTTTAATGTTCTATTACATCTTTCAACAATACTAGCTTTTAGATTGGAAAAAGTGTTATAGTGATTTATATTTAAATTCAGCATTAAGTTTTGAAAATGTTTATTATAGAACTCCTTACCCATATCGGTTTGTAAATTTTTTGGGGTTTCATTTAAAAATACTTTTTTGATTGCGTCAGTAACATCTTTACCATTTTTACTTTTAACAGGAACGGCCCATACAAATTTTGAAAATACATTAATGACCACTAAAATATATCTGTATCCTTTATTAAATTTTGAATATGGTATCATTTCTACTAAATCCGCTTGAAATAAATCATTTAAACTTTTAATGATCACTCGTCTACGTTTAAAGTACCTCCTTGCCGGTTTGTGCAGTTCATCTACTATTTGTTGTTTCACTGTTTTTTTCATTTTTCAATTGGACATTTAACAATACATTCAACGTATAATTTATACAATCGGGATTTTGTTGGCTTTTTGAACACCAGTTTATCATTAACTAATAAATCCTTTCCTTGCAATTTACTTTTGTCCTGTTTTTTATTATTTATAAACACATCAACGTTACCCGGAAAAATGGTTAAATATGCGATTTTTCCCTTTTCAAATGGAAAATTATAATATGTATCACCATGCAATAAAATATAAGTATCGTCAGATTTAACCTGTTCACCAATTATTAATAAAGTCGTATGGTATGAATATGAGTCGAGGTCAGTTTTACTGGGTATATTTAAACTTCTTATAAGATCATGAATTTCATAATTATAATAATGATGTGGATGGTGTAGTTTTCTTCCAAATTTATCTAATGTCATTGTCGACTTTTAAGTTTTAACTGATTAATTATTTTATGCGTTTAATGTTTTATTCAATAATTTTAGCTTCACGTAACTCTTCAATTATAGAAATAATTTCATTACTGTGACTAGTATTTCCAGCAACTTGTGATGATACTAAAAGACGTAATCTATCTACCAATTCATTAGGATCATCCCAGTGCACATATTCAATGTCGTTATTATTAACCTCTAACATTAATCCTTTACCAGTTAGCGTTCGTGTACTAGTTGGTAGTGAACTTACTCTCTCTCTAAAAGGAGCAGGTTTTTTATTCATTTCCGGTTGAATAACTTGCTTATATTTGGTTGATTTGTTCCCAACTAATTGGTCTTGTGGATTATAATTGCGATGAAGTGTATGAGTTCTTTTTAAAATATCCATATAATTTTTATGATCATCTTTTTTATATCCTATTGGTTTTTTTTAAACAATAATTCGTACAAGCCTGGTGTTCCAATATAAGTTAAACCATTAATTTCAATATCAGCCCCTTTAAATGTTAGTTGTGAATCTCCAATTGTAAATTTTTCAGTTTCATAATCATGTCGCACTCCATGGTTATGATCAAATTGATCATCAGTGTCCCTTATCATTTCTTTAATATAAATTCTTGGTAAAGGTGTATTATATTGTTCAATATAATGAATAAATGATGGTGTTTCTAAAAGTTGGAGGAAATCACTTTTAGTTTGATCTAAATATATGTCACTAATTTCCGCATCTTGCATAGTTTCATCTTGTACTGTTTCATCATTTTCAAACACATATTCATCTTTTAAAAATTGTGGTGGTTCTCTTGTAGATATAGGTTTTTTATTAACTTCTTCTGATTCGAAATTTTCTGTTTTACGTTCAATTTTTGTTTCAGGTTCAATTTTTGTTTCTGTTTTTAAAGTAGACAAAACGTCTTGAAAAGATTTAGTAATCGGTTTGTACACTTCTCGAAATTTTATATTGGATTGATGAATATCAGACCTCAAACTTTGATATTTTTCTTTTATTGCTTTTCTGGTTTTTAACAGTTCTCTTGCTAGTTGTTTGTCCATCTCTACCAACACTTGAATTAATTTGAACTGTTCTATACTTATAAATATATATAATTGTCAAAACCTTTTCTATATCGACCTGAGTTAATGTTACTATCCTTATTAATTACCAAAAATCCATATTTTTCTTTCCAACAGGTTAAACATAAATTTTTAAATTGTTGAAATGTCATGTCTGTATTTACGTGGTCGTTGTATATATGTTTTAAATTTGTATTGTCTTGCTTAAATAAAACTATCAAGTTTGTATTATCCCTTATAAGTTGTTTAGGCACAGATGAATATGTCTGACAAAGATAGAAGCAATCAATATTTTGATGTCGCCCAAAACAAAAATAGTCTCTGACTATACTTTGATTGCAACAAATGATATCGTCAAAAATTATCACAGAATTTTTTTGTATTTGATTTGGAGGTAAAATATTTGAATCATCTTCATATTCCATGTACCCAATTTCCTTTATAGGTTTCAATAACAATTTTAAATATTCATATTTAGGCTGATGTAGTGATTTTGAATACAAATATACGTTTTCAAATCTTAAACTATTTGGGTGTGATAATAAACTTATCATAACATTAGTTTTTCCACATCCAGAACTACCAACAAATAGTGCCCGTTTACAATCACTACCTAATAAACGATTGTGTCTTTGATATTTATTAGTTAAAGTAGCTACATCATGATTTACAATAGGTAAGGACAGTTGTTGTTGTTCAATTTTCATTGCAAGAACTAATTGTATATACATGTGTACAAAGCCTTATATATTGATATTTGAAGAGTACTATTTTCGTATTATAACTTGGTATATATTTTTGAACTGTTTTTACTGTTTTTCTGGAACTGCAACCCGTTAAAGCCGTTTATTTAGCCGTTTTCCGGGAACTGCAAGCAGTTAAACCCGTTTATTTAGCCGTTTTCCTGGAACTGCAAGCCGTTAAAGCAGTTCATTTAGCCGTTTTCCGGGAACGGCAACCATTTAAAGCCGTTTATTTAGCCGTTTTCCCGGAACTGCAAGCAGTTAAACCTGTTTATTTAGCCGTTTTCCTGGAACTGCAAGCACTTGGAAGATTTCTTATAACTATTTTTTATATTTTTAGATAACAATATATTTATATACTATATTAAACCTTTAAATAATGACATTTGAAAAATAATGTGTCAGTATTCCTATCGTCTTACAACTTGATACATATATAATGAGTATTACTAAAAAGAAAGGAATCATTCGTAGAAGAAGATTGGTTAGGACAGGTTCTGGTTTTGTTAATACATTAATTAATAAATTACCTTTTGAATTACACATTCCGGGCTATAACTATTGTGGTCCAGGCACCCGCTTAAGTAAAAGATTAGCTAGAGGAGATAGAGGTGTTAATCCGTTGGATGAGGCTTGTAAAGAGCACGATATTGCATATTCTCAAGAAAAAGATATTAAACAACGACACGAGGCTGATAAAGTTTTAACAGAAAAAGCAGTACAACGAATTCGATCTGGTGACGTTAGTTTTGGTGAAAAAGCGGCTGCTTTAAGTGTAGCTGGAATTAAGAAGGCTAAAACTACATTTGGTATGGGACAACGAAGAACTAAAAATACATACAAAAAAAGAAAAAATATTAGTTTTAAGCAAGCTATTAAAAGAGCAAGAGACAGTCTAAAGGGTAAAACCGGTTTAAATTTAATTGATAATGCTGAAATTGCGTTGACGTCTCTTAAAAAACAACAAATTAATCCACCAAAACAACGAATCATTCCAATTCCAAAGTCTGGAGGAATTTTACCGCTTATACCGATTTTTGCTGCACTTTCAGCAATTGGAAGTTTAGCTGGAGGAGGTGCTGCAATAGCTAAAGCAGTTACAGATAGTAAACGTCAAGCTCAAGACCTAAAAGAAAAAGAAAGACATAACCGTGTAATTGAAGCAAGTGTTGGGAGTGGACTTTATTTAAAACCTTACAAAAATGGTTTAGGTTTATATTTGACTCCACATAAAAAAAACTTTTAGTGAAGCTACCACGCCATGCATTAAGTAATATCGATTTAATGAAATATGCTAAATTATTAAAAATTCCCCATTTTAGAGGTGTATTTATGAGAGATGAATTACCAAACAAAATTCATAAAAATGAATCAGGAATTCTTAATCTCGACAGTAAACATAACAATGGCACTCATTGGACGGCTTATTACAAACGAGATAGACATATTGTGTATTTCGATAGTTTTGGACATTTAAAACCTCCATTAGAACTTATTAAATATTTTTATGGTGATGGTAGCAATAATAAAATATTTTACAATTATAACAGATATCAACAGTATAATGCACAGAATTGTGGTCACTTGTGTTTAGAATTTTTATATAAACTATCTTAACATAATATATTCAGTAGTCAGTCGCACGGCAAACATGTCGTCTTACCCATTTAATTTAACTGGAAAAAAATCTGTAATTAGTCATGACCTTGATACTCCTTTATTTTTAAATGAAAATGTTGAATATACGTTGGGTTTAACACACTTTGAAACTTTCAATTCTATACCTAATATACATCCTAAAAACAATAAATTTTACTACGATAATAAAAGTATTGAGATTCCTACAGGAGCGTATGAAATCAGAGATATAAATAGTTACCTAAGAAGTGCGGTAGATGATCCGAGGGAAACGGGTAATTATAAACAGAAAAAACCAGTGTATTTATCAATTGAAGCCAATAATAGTACATTAAAAACAATTATTAAATGTACTGAAGACATTGATTTTACCAAGCCGAATTCTATCGGAGAATTACTAGGATTCAGCAAAAAAATAATTAAAAAAAACACACTTACTACATCAGATTTTCCTGTAAATATTTTAAAAATAAATGCTTTATGCATTTATTGTAATATAACAACTGGTTCTTACAATAACGGTCAACTTGGACATATAATTCACGAATTTTTTCCTACTACACCACCAGGGTATAAAATAGTTGAGTCTCCACAAAATGTAATTTACTTACCAATCAACGTTAGAACAATTACCAACATTACTGTTAAAATACTTGATCAAGACGGTGATATAGTTGATTTTAGAGGAGAAACCATTACTGTAGGATTACATTTAAAAGCAAATTCATAAAATGGTGATAAAATACAGTATTCGAAACCATCCATATAAACCGTTTAACAACAATATTAAGAATAAACAAACAAGTTTTCAGTGCAGTCGTGCTACAGGTGTTGATCGATTAACACCAAATAATATAACATTTTTAAAAGCAATTGGATTATTAAAATAATGGCAAATATACTAGACGTGAGAGAACAAATTGTTGTTGATAATTCCATCGTTGAATGGGAAGTGCACACCCACCAACCTGCAACTACACGATTTGATAACAATGATGAAATTCGAATTACAATTCCACAAGAAAATATGTTTTCCCTCATATGTGAAAGTCATGTTTACATAGAAGGAAGACTACTAAAAAGCGATGGAACAGTATCTAAAACAGCTAAATTCATCAATAATCCAATATCACATCTGTTTAGTGAAATACGTTTTGAATTAAATGGAATTATAATAGATAATATATCTAAAGTTGGACAGGGAGCAACTATGAAAGGCTTAATATCTTACACTCCAAATGAAAGTAAAAAATTAGAAAATTCCGGATGGTTCCCAAAAAAAAGTGGAACTAAAGACATTTTAGTTGATACCGCGACTGGAAACTTTAATGTTTGCATACCACTTAAAGCGTGGTTGGGCTTTGCAGAAGATTACAAAAAAATAATTTTACCAATTGATAAATCTTTAGTTCTTGTTAGAAGTAACAGCGATGTAAATGCAATTATAAATCCTACAACTACAGAAACTATAAAAGTACACTTTGATAAAATTTATTGGAAAGTACCACACATATCTGTAGGATTAGCTGAAGAACTTGAACTATCAAAATTAACAGATAAAAACGTAGAAATTCCAATGGCATTTAGAACTTGGGAAATTCACGAATTACCAAATCTAACCCAAACAAGAAATCATAGTTGGTCAGTTAAAACTTCTTCTAAACTGGAAACCCCTAGACACATAATTTTCGGTTTTCAAACTGATCGCCAACAAAAATCTGACAAAGATATGAGTAAGTTTGATCATTGCAATATCGGTAATTTTCGCGTTTATTTAAATTCTAAAAGGTATCCATATGATAACTTAAATATTAATTTTAAAAACAACCAGTGGGCTACTTTATATGAAATGTATGCAAACTTCCAACAAGCATATTACGAAAAAGAGAATGAACCTCTACTATCCCCCGAAGATTTTAAGACTTTAGCTCCACTTATCTACGTTAACTGTTCACACCAAAAAGACCATCTCCAAACAAGTTCAGTAGCTATTAGAATTGAATTTGAAACACCTGAGAATGTACCAGCAAATACCTCAGCTTACTGTCTTATTTTACATGATAAAATGTTTTCCTACAATCCATTTACAAAGTCAGTCCGACAGCTATAAAAGCATTAAACATTTAGCTTATGATTCAGTTTGGTATAATATCTAAAAATGAAAATCGTGTTGGATGTTCAAGGTTTTGTAACCGCAAAAAATTCATTTACTCCTAAAGAATTAGCTGCATTTGATGGAAAGCGTTTAACACACTACATTTTCAAACCACCATTCGTGTTTCATTATTTACCACCAGAGTACCAAAAACAAGCTAATTGGTTGATGCATAACCACCACTGCATAAAATGGGAAGAAGGATTTGTACCCCTTTACACATTTTCAAGTGTTGTAAAACGGTTAACAAAAGATTGTGATGAGATTTACGTAAAGGGACGTGAAAAGTTGGATTTTTTGAAAAAATATACCACTAAACCAATTTTTGAATTTGACGAGCAGCCATCATTGAAAGTTTTAGAAGCAAAGTGTTTTTTTCATTCCAAAGTAAATTCTGTATGTGCTTTAAGTAATGTATTTCAATTGTATGATGAATTTATTATGAAATAAATATATTTTTTTATACTTGGGTTTTATTATTAAAACAACAACAATAATCTTAAATAATATATTTAAAAAACAATACAAATTATTGACTACAATACATTATAATTTAGTCTTCTTGAACATCTCCTTCCTCTTCTTGAATATCTTCTGGTTTTTCATCCAGTTTATACTTTTCCCTCAACTCTGGTGTTACATATTTCTTAACATCTTTGAGAAATCCACGAAATTCTAGTTCCATTAATTTGGAACAAAAGTCTTCTATTGAAATTTTCCCCCTCAAATAAGCATTGCAAGTATCACCACCTCGTCCGTATCGGATTGCTAATTTGTGAAGATTTTCTCGTTCATTCTCAAACACTATATCTTTTCCGTATACGGATTCATGATCTGCATCAAATGCTAAATCATTAAACTCACACTCTAATCGTTGCACTGTACTTTTCAAATCTTCAGCCTTTGGCCATGATTCTGCAGCGTAACACATCCACATTTTGAATGTGATATACCAACGTGTTTGTTTGCTTGATATTTATACTTTACTAAGCCACCTCTTCTTATCATATAAATAAAAATAATTTTCTTAAACCAGTTCTTTATTCTTTTAAAAATATCAGTTATTATACAGTTTCATTAAACTAACATCTGTTACAATTCTCTCTGGACAAAATTGATTAAGTTCTATTAAACAAAATGTATTTTGAGTATACATGTCATGCATTGAACAAATAGTATTATTAATATTGGATGAAATATCTCCCTCCAATTTTCTGGACATATTTTTCGTGAAATTGGTGTAATAATTACAAAAATCTTGTTTTTTCAACATGGTCAAGTAATTTTTTATAAGATTTAACAACGTCCACAATTCAACTACAGTTTCAAATCCCATGTAAATATTATCAGATTCTTGTTGAATACGTAATATTTTCTTTTCTTTAATAACTTCAAAATGAATGGTACTAGAATTGAAAAGGATAATCGGCTGCCATTGAGTCTCAAGACAATAAAAATAATTTGTCATGATTCCTTGATTATTTAAAAACTCCAACCAATCAGCTTCGTGAAGAATAACACATTGTTTTCTTTGTCCAACAAATTTAATAACTGGATCAAAATTATGTTGTGGAGATAGTCCGATGCAAATGTATTTATTTCTTGACTTGTTCAGAAAATAAATTTTTTCGTTTAATAAAGTTGTTGACATTGTGGAAATTTTCTTAGTTGATTCCACTGAAATATGTGTAATTGAATTAAAATATTAAACAATAATTATAATAATTTTAAACTTACTTGTGTATAGTATGCTTTGCACATTTACTAAATTCCATTATATTATTAACTAGTTATATACTATTTTATACATCACGTGACGTACTTAAAAACATCTATAACAATTTCTTTTAGAAGGAGGTGGTCCATCAATATGCACATTATCCTCAGGTCTATTGTAATGCTCAAGACAAGGTAATGCCTGCTGCAAAGTTACACTTTGTCTGTAACTCTCGGGTAATTTTTCCCAAATGTATTGCAATTCAAAAGGATTAGCAAATTTAATTAAATAATCCAACGAAAAATATTTCAATTCTTCATCACTAAACTCATATAACCTTTTGGGATAGTTGGAATTTAAGTGTGCAAGTATAGCAGAACATACTTTTTCGACAACCTGTTCCAACGACATTTTAGACTACACTAAATTATTTCATTACCATAGAGGGGATTACTGCTTTCTAAAATCCTTTCATTATGAGCTTGACCACCGGCTGGAGCAGACGTATTCTTTAGGAGTTATTTGTGGTAGGGGTTACCTGCTTTAAAAATCTTTCATTATGAGGTTGACCACCGGCTGGAGCAGACGTATTCTCTAGGAGCTCCTGAGGTAGAGGGGAAATAATGGTGGGAATACCTGGGGTAGGGGGGAAGGGGATACCCCACCTAATAGTGGGTGGGGGGAGTGGGGGTATATCCCCCACTACTTGAATTTAGTTCAAGTTCAAGGTGAACCTCAGCCTCTGTCCCAGAACTGTCCAAACTTACCTACTGACGTCCATAAGAAAAACAAAAGTTGGTAATCGTATTTCAAAAAACAAAGGAGTTGGAAAAAATCTGACAACACCATTAGAAGTATCTTAAAAAAGTGCATGTAGAATGTCAAAGTCTCAACACCACAAAATCGATAATAAAGAAAATATTGAGCATTAAAGAAAATGCAATATTTTGGTTTTTCCCGAATATCTCGAAAACTAAAAGAGACATTCAAAATCTGTTGACTAATCTGAAATGGCCATGAAATTCTTAAAAACTTTCCTAATTTAACCGTCTTCCCAAGTAACAATTTATTATTTATAGAGGTTTGCACAACGTTTGCAAAACTATTTTATAAAACTGTGAAGTTTTAAATTAGGTGCTGACAACAGCTACAAAGCTATAACAAACCTCTTATAAGACGAAAAGGGCGCAACTTTTTGGGGTTGCGGCAACCAATTTATAAGGTTTTCTTAAAACTAACTAGTCTTATTGTAAATAGTGTTGCCAGTACGTTTAAATCTATTATAAAACCGTTCTTAAGTGTTGATTTAAAACTATCTTTCTATTCTAAGGTGTTGTTTAAGGGTTGCGATTACTTTAACAAAACCTTTGTAAAAATCTGTTATAAAATATAAAAGCTTTGCGTATCGTTATTTAAAGTAGTCGCACTTTTAATAAAGTTCTATATCAAATCTGTTATAAAACAAAATAATCTTAAACTTACTAATCTGAGAAACTATTTACTATTTACTCTGTAATTTATAAATGAAAAGAGACGGCATATAAAGTGCTGAATATGATGGTTATCTTCTGTTTCACTAAAAGTTAACGGCTGGTCTCTATTCTGCACTATAAATTATAACGTAATAGTATAGTAAGATCTATGTAAATATTGCAAAGTCAAAAATACAAACGCATGAAATTTTACTGTAAATATAGAATGAGAAAAATCGAAAAAACACAACGCGCCATCATAATTTAACAAAATTATGATTTGCAATTCACATTTTTTATCGTTAAATCGTAATTTTTTATATGTATATATTTTTTGGGTAGAAAATACTTAAAACGCCTTCTAAGAACCTATCCAATAAATGAAATGTATTTATTTATTTTGAAGCAAAAATAATCTGTAAATATTAATTTTATTGAAAAGTTGTATAATATATGGACAGCTAGCATATTACTAATATATACATAATAAAAAGAATACCTAAGGGTTACATGGGCGATAATAACAGTCTTCGAATATGTTATTTTTATTTTTGAAAAAAATATTTATATATAAAAAATGGCGTCTTAATTTTTAAGACTTTTTGGTAACTTTTACAGCTTCAAGATAACCATTTTCTCTTAATAATGATCTAGACAAACCATTTTTGAGGTTTAAAAAACTGAATTGTTGTACATAAAGCCGGCTTAAGTATATATTGCTATCATTAAAACGTATATGCAGTTTTTATGACTAAGTAGCTGTATACAAACTTCTTAAAAATAATTTTAAAACTATTTGGCTTATTTAGATTTGAAACGGTTTTATACTAGACTACCAATTTTATTATAAAACCATATGATCTATCACATGCCATTAATAAAGCTAGTAAAATGCTAACCTATATTAATAAGGTAATAAGGTAGTTATGGTCGCAGTTGGTGTCGATGTGTAAAAGCTTTATTATTCTCCACCTAGGTAAGTAGAGTTAAAATAAACAAATGAACTATTGCAATTAGTAACCAATTATATCATAACTTTATTTTTCTTAATATCATTTTAGCATGTCTTTCAAAATTGTTCAAACGATAGAACATGGTGAACGATGTTTGTGTATTGTGCCTTTTGCTTGGGAAGAACAAAGAATTCTCTATTGGCCAAGGAATAAGCAAGAACTCTCTAAATTAATAAGAGACAAAACTTCAAAGCCGAATAAAGAGCGCTGGAAACGCATTGAATGTATCCAAAAACGAAACAACTTATTGAGCTACAGCGACGCAGATTCAGAACTTGAAAAAATGCAAATGCAGTCTGATAGTGATACTATGATTATGAATAATAATATATCATCTACACCTGCCAAAAAAAGAACACTAATTCGTTCAAATATAGGCAGAGTTCCTCAACAAGACTTCAATGAATTTGTACCGGCAAAACCAGTACGTTATAAGTATATTATATTATATTATTTTGCATTTATAGTTTATTTGCAAGTTACAGCAGCAAAATAATAATACCCCAAGTCAATTTATTTATGTTGCCGGACAAACATCCAAGGAGACAGATACTTACAGTACGAAATTGCATCAGCAACAAGAGCCGCAGATAGTTTATGTTCAAAATAATCAAGAATTGGAATTGGTATGAAGCCACAATAATGTATAATAAAAATATTAACGATTATCTATTTTTTTATTTCTAGCAAACTCCCCAAGATCAAACGCAAGTCAACTTGCTGCAGTTTATTCAAGAAGACGAAGCACAAAATTACGGCAACAATATTGAAGAGTACAATATAACTACTAATGATAAGAATGATTCCACTAATGAAGTTTTGAATATAATTCTAGAAAACCAAAACAAAATTATGCAGAATATGGCTAGGATTCAAACTACTCTTGATATTTTTACACACAACTTTAGTAACCAAATTCAAAGCACATTAAATCAAGTTGCAATAAGAGAAGAATCAATTGATATTGTGCCTATTAAACCTATTGATTCTGCTGAAAAACTTGCAGAATTTGAGGAAAATTTAAAAAATGGCATTTATATGGAAAACATCGTAACAAAGATGTTATTTATTTGTGGAAAAAGTGGTAAATCAAAAGGAATAGATTGTTGTTATAAGCTTATAGATTATTTTGTAACAAGAAATTTTATGAATACTTGTTCCTGGACTGGCAATTGTAGAGAGAATGGTGCAAAAAAAATTCCTTTGAAATTTTACCAAAATATGAGAAAATGTTTTCTACAAATTATTATGTTTGCTGATAAAGATTTTAGCGAAGTAGACGGCGAAATTTTCTTTAAAAGAATTTTGAAAAACAGTAAAAAAGGACCGGGACTATAAAAAAGCTCTCAAAAGTTAAAAACCGACCTGCCAATTTAAAATACCAAAAGAGAAATGTTACTGCTGCCGTTAACGACCAAATAGAAACTAATGAGAATGAAGTCGCTGGTGAAAAGCAATCTACTCAAGAAGTTGAAGAAACTAGCAGTGGTGATGATGCTGACAATGATGATTTCGAAAATGATGATGACCATTCAGGAGGCGAATAAGAATGAATATGAAAATCAGATTTTTTACTTTTATTTACGTTTGCTTGCTTTTGTTTTATGTTAACCCAGAATTTGTTTTGTTCTATATTTATTTAATCGTTATTAAAATATTTCCATATCTATGCACTGTTACTTATACTATATGTATAAAAAAAATAAAAACGTATGTTCAAATTTAACTTATGCTTTATTTAACTTATTTTGAAAGTAAAAAATTATTACAGAGTATGGAGTAATGGTATAAAAACAGTTGAATCCGAATTATTGCAGTTGACAGCTACAAGTTTACATTTAATATCATTCAAGGCGTACATTTTAGGCAAATTTTGTTCGCAATCTGAAATATAAATGTTTAAATGTGATGATCTGATTGGGGTTTCAAAAAAATCTTCAATACGCTTTAAACTGTTACCATAAATAAGTACCTCGTTATTTTGAATAACAACATTTTTCATAGCAACAATTGTGTTATTTTTTGTCATAAACCACTTGTCTTGTATTTTAGTACTTAATATAAAATCATTTAACTCGATTTTAGAAAAAAAAGTTATTCCCGTCTGTTTTGTTATCAAATCTAGAGTAACCCCGTCACCGGTATTTTGCTTTTTAACTGTAGGAAACTTTTTAGGAACGCTAGCAATTGTATCCTCTACGTTTCTTAGTTCGCTTATTATTTTTGCCACCTGTACGTATCAAATTTTTAATTTGGTAAAGTTTGTTCTCAAAAGGATATGCACTAAAAGTTATTAAAATTCCAAATTTTCTGACGTCGTCTACTAAATGAGACAGATTGTGTACGTTGCTAGTCATATAATCTTCTCCATATATATCTCTAAAATGTTCAACGTAATGTTCTAATAACTTTTCAGCCAAATCAATAAAGACTTCATATTCTTTTGAAGAGCAAATTGTTATCGCACAAAAAAATACAAGAAAGTGTTCATATACATCGTATGGCAAGTAATGTTTTAACACAACAATTCCTAAGTAATATAAAAAATTGCGATACTCCAGTTCTTTCCAATGTGCGAGGCAATCGAGACCTCGTACAGTACGATGAATTTCAGCCGGTAGCGTACACTGTTCTAAAAAATTTGAAATTTCAGCAGTAACATTTGTACTCCATTTTGTCCTGTAATTTCCAAAACTTCCATCTGTCCATCCCATTAAACATCTTTTCATTATGCCCAAATCTATTAAATGCAATGAATCAGCAACAGGAAAGTCTTCAATCATATTAATTGGAAGCTGTATTAAAGGGGTATCATATTTTTGATGTAATCCATAACTTTTTGCACGAAAACGTTCATCAGTTCGTTTTTAGCAATTTGTACGCGCGAAATAGTTGCAATGAGAAGCATAAGAATATTCTCCAACTACTGTACATCGTAAACAGCCATGTTGACTGTTGAAATTTACGACACCTGCAAAAACACAATTATTGTTTTATATAAATATTTTAATTAAAAAAAAATACCTTTTATAAATGCTCTTGCGGGGGAATCGCAAATAAAACATCGAATCTTAATGGTAATTTGGTGTTCACCTATGTAAATACCATTTTTTAAAACTTTTTTCATTTCATCAACAAGCGGCATCAAAAATCCAATTAAATCATTAGGCTTGCCTTTACCACAGTAGATACCAATGACCATAGGCTGTAGATGTGGCATTTGGTGAATATTGAACAAAATGGGCCAAAATTCATCCTTCGAACTTCTGTAGGTGGGCAATCCGTCAATATTTATGTTAATTAAAATTGTCCTAGATTCTTTGATTTCAGCAAAAATTTTCTTTATGCAGACTTCAAATCCTTGATGATAATATTGACCAACACCTACTTGCCACACTGAAATTATTTTTTCAGTTTGTAACAAAGTTCTTGGATCTTTTGGCAAAGTATTTGGCAAGCGTTTATTTAATATGGTCAATAACTCTCGTAAAGCACTTTGCCTGACATTGAACTGTATGCTCCACAATTTCAAATCTTTACATAAAACTTTATTTTTATCTTCATTAAGTAGCTCAACTACTTTATCACAATCTTCATCGTCGTACTCTAGTTCGTTTGCCCAATTATCTGCTACTTCGATTGATTCATCATCATAATTGTTTGCAAAATCATTTGAAATTTCTGGGTTAAATATTACATTTTCATCAGTAATATTGTGATCTATTTCTTGCCTTTGATTTATCACTAAAGCAGATGTACTTGCTTCTACTTGAATTTGAGTATTTGTTAGTGTTGGTGAAGTTGGAACTGCTGATGTAAATTTACGTATTGGCACAGGTATTGTATTTTTAATTTTCAAAATATTCTCTTTTATTTTTCTTCGAAAATATCCACTTCTCTTTACTTTCTTCCAATCTTTTATTATAAAGCCCGACATCTTAACGGTTGAAGCACCAAATGGTTTTGTGCGGCGTATGTGTTTTTCTTTAATTTTTAGTAAATCAGTTTTGTGTTGGTAAAAACTATTTTAATTTTTAAAAGTTGTATCAGGGTTGTTATATATTTTTTATAGAACCTACTTATTTGGTAGTTATATTAAAGTTTTTTTCAACACTCTTTAGTTCTTGGAACAAATAAGCTTTAAAACTTTGTTTTAAATCTGTCATTACAGCCTTGTTTTAAAACCTTTATACAACTGCACCTTTAGTTCTATAATGGTTTTAATTGGTAGTGTTCTAAGTTCCTACAACACCATTATAAATATAAATTGTTTTTTAAAACAAAATAGTTTTAAGCTGGTGGTAATGGAAACTGTCTTACAGCTAGTTTAAAACCAAAGAGCTTTTCGTGCTAAATGGTTTTATTGTCAGGTATCAGAAATGTTTTTAACTCCTTGGGATAAACCTAGTTAGTTTATACAGCATATTAGTCTTATAAACAACCTTTATAGGTGTATTTAGAAATCTTGCAACTGTTATAAATTAATTATATGCAGATTGCTGGATTTAAATTGTTACTTGGGTTTGTATCTCCAATAATAAAGAAGTTACTTATGGTGGAGTCACCAATTTGGGACACATTGTATAAATATAAGTACCTACGTAATTTAAATATTGCAAGAAAAATTGCATTTTTTCCCTCGTAATATTTCATTTTGTTCCATTAAAATAAGATTCCTTTCTTTAATCAAATCATTACGAATTTTTATTTCCTGTACTTTTTCTTGTTCTATTTGTAATTTATTTTTATAATATTTTTTTTTCATTAACGCCATATTTTCTAAAACGCTCATTTTTCTTCTTTTAGTTTTTGAGGTTGCTTTTACTACTTCCTTTTCTATTATATTTTGAATCTTTGAAGTGCTAGGTTCGCTATTAATTTCTTCTGCAGTTTCAACAGTTGGTAGTTGCAAATCTTCTATCACCTGAGTATTTATGGTTGTTGAACCAAGCAACAGCTCCGGGAAGACGTTTTTTTTCTTACTAAAAATATCGTTCATTTCGTTTTCATATTCAAAATACTTTCTGGCCCGTCCTGTTGAGTTGTTGTCCACACATTTCTTATAACCTCGTTCTAAGACCCCCCAACGATTTTCACATTGACTTGGGGCTACACACATATTAAAATTTTGCCCCAACTCTTCAGAAATGTGCTGCCACATGTTTTTAACAGTTTTTAAACGAAATGCACCAACATGTTTCTTTTTTTCTTTGTACAAATTTAATAACATTTTTGTGGTGTTTGTAGTCCATTTGAACGTGGCTGAATTTTCTGACTGGTGAAATTCTTCCAACTCCGTTTGGACACCCCCATGAAAATGAAAATATATTTTGAAATGAATATAAATTAAAATACGTAGAGAAAAGTCCTTACCTGCCATTTTAATATTTTTTTAAATGTCTATTGAAATAATTGATTGATTCCACACTAATCTCACTATAGCAGTTGGCAGTTACTTCTTAATCTTATTTAAAATAAATATAAAATAAGAGAGGCGTGAAGAGAGGTTAAATTTTAAGTCCAGGCTTGCCAACTCCTGATTTTGACAATCGACAAATATTGGTGTTGTCAACATAAGAAACTAAGTCACTAGGTACAGAATAATTATAATAATTAATTATACAGGCTGTTTCACTAAGGGTGGCCACCGGCCATATCTCGGGAACTACTGGGCATAGAAATCCAGGGAAAAAAATTTCATGACTAAAGTGGCCATGAGAAAATCCTGGAAATTATTTTTAAGCTTCGCATTTCGCCGCAAGGGGGCGCAACTGAAAAGTAAATATTAAAATTCTAAATTTCTCCGAAAATTCCCACATTAAGGTATACCTTTGGTAACATCATTAGAAAGCTTGGACACTTCTGCATCATTTTGCTTTAAGGCTCATTGGCGTACCGACCTTAGTAAGAGTGGGGGAAGCTATTGAAAGTGTAATAATTTAAATCGCTGTAACTTCTAAACGACTTTTTCGATTTTAATAAACTTAAACTTGTTTGGAAGAGAAATGTAGGTACTTTTAATTATCGCATCCAATGGTACACGATAGTTCCTAATAAAATTACTAGAGGGCGCAATTTGAAATAATTAAAGTTTTTTTTATTTTATCCCGGAAACTTAAATTAGATGGTATAATTATGATGTCAGAATCGGAAAGTAGATTAAATTTGCAAGAGAAAACGTGAAAACCGTAGCTCGATATCTTCGTTCGTTTCAGAGTTGTTGCCAAAAGAATAATTTTTAAGACTTTAATTGAAGATATGATTGTTTTCATAGCTCCGTGGTCAAGCAATCCATGACAAAAAATAATTTTTAACTTTATGCTTGTGTAGGTATGTCACTCATTATGCCAAGGGCTCAAAAACTACTTTAGAATTAATAAAATAATCATGGAAAACTTCAAATTTAGGCACAATAATTATTTTAATATGGTTTTTTAAAAATAAATCTAGATAGCCGTGAAACATGATCGGCAGGTTTCCAAGGAGATAAATAAATTGGAATAGTTGTCAACTGATTTAATTTTGATAGGTGTTGTGTTGACAAAAGTTTCTTTTTGATAACTATGATTCTTTTTGAATTTCTTTTTATCTATTCCAAAAATTGTTCTACATCCCTCAAAAATTCTCAATTGTTCTCCCTGGTTTTATGAACTGATGAAGCCAGTTTTACTAGCTGTGACATCGTTAATTTACATTACACAATACTTATGCACTAGGTATTGGTCACAAACAAATCCTCATTGAATACGCGAAGTGGATCACCAAAACTGGTGGTGCAGAGTTTCAGCATACAGAATTATCGGACCGTTTATTTTTAATGGCTATCTAAATGGTGAATCTTACGTAAGCATATCGTAACCCTCGGCATTGGTATAAGCCATTTTTGAGAGATGTAGCACAAATTTTGATATAGGTAACAAGAAATTTAAAAAGAATCAAGGAGAAACTTTTGTCAACACAACATCTATCAGAATTAAATCAGTTGACAACTATTCCAATTTATTAATTTCCTTGGAAACCTGCCGATCTTGTTTCACGGCTATCTAGATTTATTTTTAAAAAAACCATATTAAAATAATGATTGTGCCTTGTGCCTAAAAAGTTTTCCATGATTATTTTATTAAATCTAAAGTAGTTTTTGGGCCCTTGGCATAATGAGTGACAAACCTACACATAATAAAGTTTTAAAATATTTTTTGTCATGGATTGCTTGACCACGGAACTATGAAAACAATCGTATCTTCAATTGAAGTGTTAAAAATTATTCTTTTGGCAATAACTCTGAAACGAACGAAGATATCGAGCTGCGGTTTTCACGTTTTCTCTTGCAAATTTAATCTACTTTTCGATTGTGGTATCATAAATATACCGTCTAATTTAAAATTTTGATATGAAAGCAAAAAAACTGTTATTATTTCAAATTGCGCCCTCTAGCAATTTTATTAGGAACTATCGTGTACCATTGGATGCGATAATTAAAAGTACCTGCATTTCTCTTCCAAACAAGCTTAAGTTTACTAAAATCGAATAAGTCGTTTAGAAGTTACAGCGATTCAAATGATTACACTTTGAATACCTTCCCCCACTCTTATTAAGGTCGGTGCGCCAATGAGCCTTAAATCAAAATGATGCAGAATTGTCCAAGCTTTCTAATGATGTTACCAAAGGTATGTATACCTTAATGTGAGAATTTTCGGAGAAATCTAGAATTTTTATATTTACTTTTCAGTTGCGCCCCCTTGTGGCAAAATGCGGAACTTAAAAATAATTTCCAGGATTTTCTCATGGCCACTTTAGTAAGGAATTTTTTTTTCCTGAATTTCTATGCCCAGTAGTTTCCGAGATATGGCCGGTGGTCACCCTTAATGAAACAGCCTGTATAACCGTTAATTTTGAGACTTTACAACCTTAATACTTTTATGTCTAGAATTAAGTGTAGAATTAGAAAATCTGGAAATATATAAGGTGATCCATTTAAACAAATAAAGTTATCATTGGTCAAAGTTTTTAAAAATGAATGAACAACCACCAACACCCTGTATAAAGCAAGTTTTCCAAAACTATATCAGCTTATTGCTTGTATATTCCTACTTCAAACGTAAGAAAAAAACTTTGGAAAAAATGTGTCATTGTCAACATTTGAATTTTTATTTACATCTATGTTTTTGTAAAAAAAAATTAAAAAGTGTAAATAATTATACCGTTAATGTTAAGACCATACAACCGTAATACTTTTATGCCTAAAATGAACTGTAGAATCTAAAAATTCAAAAATATACAGGGTGTTTCATTTAAAATAACAAAGTTTGTGTCTACTTCAGGTATAACCGGAAGTACCAGAAAGGTGGCAATATTTTCGTTAAATAGAGCACATTGTATAATGGGTGTGTACCAATTTTTAGAACCAAATTGTGTTTAATAATAGAGTTATGTCTACTGTCAACTCGTCGTGACACACCCTGTACAGTTATACACCGAAAGTTCGAATGCTCTCCAGATGGCGTATTGCTTAGGAAGAGTTACCTATTGACATGGTAGAGCGGATAGTAGCGTGTGGTCATACACCTGGCCTTAACCAGTGGCCGCTGAGTGTATTTATTTTGTTAGGAGTATTATTTATTTAAGAATCGCATTATTTTTTATTAGAAGAATCTTTTCGGCTAATTGTCATTCGGGCATCTGTATATGAAAATAGGTTTTGCCTCTTTTTGTGTGATAGTGTTTTAAGAAATTATAAATGTGATAAATAATAATAATATATTTTGTAAATATGTTAAACTAATTATAATAGTTATTTATATTATAAGTGGGATATGAACATCATTAACATAAGAGTCTGGAAATTGCAGAACGAGTCGTAGACGAGTTCTGTAATCAGACGAATATGTTAATGTGTGTATATCCCACGTGTAATATACAAGATTTTATCTTCTACCGTCCAAATAATTAAAAATGAATTTTGAATTTATCTCCAGCGACATTGCTCAGTAGTTGTTGTCAAGTTGTCGTACTGGACTACCTAACCTAAGTTGTGTAAAAACTAGCCAGCGCTACACAACAATGAATTTGAATCATAAATTTTCAAATAATTAAACAATTTATACACCAAAAAATCTGGGACGTAGACCGTGTTATATTTATTATTAAAATATAAAACTAATTTATTAAAAAATAAAACTTCAAATTTTTTCAGTTATCTAACGTGAAGTTTTTTCTAAGTAGATACGCTATTATAAAATTCTCCAGGTTTCAAAAAATCAAACTTAAGAGTATGAAGTGTAATTACTCAATGTTAATCACAAATTTTAAAGAATTAAACAATATATATTATATTATAATTAGACATTTACAAATATAAACTTTCCTATAAAGATACTAAATTGTAAAAATTGTGTTATAAATACTTGTAAGAAAGAATTTTCTTGTTGAAATTTCAGTGTGGTAATGATTTCTTTAAAACACATGTTGCGTAATAATCTGACTTACCTTACTCAAATTAATGTCAAATCAAGGCTATTATGAATTGGTAGTAGATAATAGTATATTATATACCAAGGTAGAGAAGTTTAGTATTTTAGCCAGAGGACCAAGATTAGATCCCGAGGTGCGTAGCGCCGAGAGGTATAAGGTCCGAAGGCTATAAGAGACTTCTCTACCGTGGTTTATACATAGTTTTTTTCACTACTAGTTTTATTAACTATTATAATTGTTAATAAAAAATAGTATTATTTATAATTTAAAACACTTATTCAATTCAAAAAATGAAACAAATGTCTTTTGTTTAATAATGTGACAGTACTGACAGTTGTTTATTAATTGATTTTGACACAAAGGTAAAAGTTGCAGAATTTTGGCTTTTGGTAAGTTTCCATACACAAAGAGATTGCTCACATTATTAAAACACCATACATTGCTTTTAAGTAGTTCTGCTTGCAATAGCCTAATTAATAACAATTTTCTCTCTACGTTAAATATGATGCTGTCCTTTGATTCAAGTTAGAATCTGTTGCGGAAATTCAAATTATATGGGAACTTTTACAATTAAACTTATTTATATTAAGCGATTTTAATTCCTAAAAAACCATTAAATAGATTTTCTTGGCCCTACTAAATCATATTATAAAGCGTTTTTCTTTAAAACTCTTACTGGATTATCAAAAAATATGAATTTGTTCATTATTTACCACTAGTAAATAATGAACCAACATTATTTACTGGATATTGACAAAAGGTAGAGAAATAAAACTTCACGGGATTCTAGTATAGGCAATAATGATGCCTTCTATGACTAGTAGTGAAAAATATCTGATGTGCCCAACACATGACTTTCTTATACGGATAGTACCATAATTACTTTTCCTAAAGAAATTAAGTTAAATTTCTTGTAAAAATCGTGTTTCAATTTTGAGCGTTTCCAGCAATATTCAAATAAATTTCGGAAGTCTCTCTCGCACTTATTGCAGTACGCATAAATCTGTCCTTGTCCCACTCATTATAACCGAATTTTACGACAAAAATAAGTGTTTTATTTTTTGTAATTTTTTTGACAGTATTTCAAAAAAAAGTTCCAACAAAATTTGTTGAAAATTCAATTCTAAATCAATGTTAAAGAATAAAAAAATCTCATAAATTGTTTATTTCTCAAGATATTCCTAAAAAACATAAAAATGTCTTCAGGTAAGTGTCACTTGTGTTGGTGCTAGATGAAAAACATTTAATGTGGCACCCACAAATTTGTTCAAACTCTTAAATATGAAATTTGAATCAAATCCGATAAGTCGTTTTTGAGTTATGGTGGATACAGACAGACAGACACACACACACAGACAGACATCATGGCGAAAATGGTCAAAATGGATTCAGGGGACCTCAAAATGTGTAAATCCATCAAAATCTCGGAGTCGAAAAAAATCACGATTACAATACTTCCTTATACTTCGTATAAGAAAGTAAAAATATATTATAATAATAGAATATGAATTTTTATTTATACAGATAATATACATAATACATTATTCCCAATGGGAAAACGATATAAGTGTAAATGACAAAAAAATTATGAATGAGAATTCTTAATAATCCGCTGCATTTTAAGCCACCAGACTTGTTGATAACAAAGAAACTCTTAAGTAATATAAATAAGCAAAATCATATGTAGTTACATAATTTTTTCTACTCATGTATTGAAAATAGCTACTTTAATTTATCCTAATGTGAGTTTGGACGGTTGCCAAACTTATAAATTATTAATTTTTAACATTTTCAATTTCTCTGTATTAGAGGTTATGTGGAAAAAATTGAACAAATCATATTGCATTTCTTCCAGAGATTATAGTAGCATGAATTATTCACTTATTTTGGTTATGGTTGTTATGGTTATTAAAATAATTAGCTTGTAAGTTGGATGAGGGAAGCTCTATAACTGGGAAACTAACCATCAGATTTAATTTTTCTTTGCAGATTATCCTTAGTTTTAAGGTGCTCTATAACGCCCTGTATTCGGAGTGCGCCAATTACAGATCACCCTGTATATTAATGAAATTTCAAAAAGTTAAAGAAACTAATTAAAGAAATTTGTCATCAGCTAAGATAGGTGAAGACAAATTCGTTACTGCACAAGCAATCAAAAATACATCTTGAATCAAGTGGACTAAGCTAAATAGAAACTTTCCTTATAAAATTTTGAATATTTTTATTCTTTAATTACACCTTTCTACACTTTGTTGTATAACTCTAGCACCACCTAAATTTTTTGAAATTTCAACACTTTTAAAATAGTTATGTCAAGTATATTCATTTCAGAAGAAGGAATATGGTTACAAATTTATTGTTTCGGAATATTATGGAATTTAAAAATTTATTTTTAAATTTATTAAAAAAAAACATTTTTTTTGTGGTGCATAACAATAGCACCACATAAAACTCGAAACCAAACAAGTAATTAGAAGTTCATATTTCACTATTTAATAATGGATGATTCCCCCATTTACTTCGAAAATCCTGTTTTGCATGCTTTGAATAAGTCAATTTAGAGAATAATTCTTTGAAGAGCTGTAGTGCCATTTCTAACGAAATTGACGCCAACGTCTCGCAATGGACAGTATGGAGAAGTTTAAAATGTAGTCCCCATATTAAGCGTCAGAAACTAAAAACTACTCCGAGACTTCTTCAAAGGCACAAAAATGCACGACTACAATTCGCACGAGAAAATATGGATCGAAATTGGGAAAAAGTAAAAATAATGATTTTTCTTAAAAATTGATACTGTTTTGATTACTAACAATAATTATTTGAACTAGGTGATATTTTCGGATGAAAAAAAATTTAATATGGATGGGCCTGATGGGTTCAACTCGTACTGGAGAGATCTGAGAAAGAAACCGCGTTATTTCTCAAAAAGAAATTTTGATGGTGCAAGTGTTATGGTGTGGGGAGAATTTTGCAATGATGGAATTCTCAGAATAGCATTTCCTTCTACACGAATGAACAGTCGAGAATACATTGAAGTGTTGGATGGTCATTTAAAGCCATTTATTGAAAACAATGACCGAAATGAGTGGCTGTTCCAACAAGATAACGCTCGAATTCACGTTAGTAGAGAGACACTACGTTGGCTTGGGGAACAAGATGTTCGTGTCATCGAATGGCCTGCTTGTTCGCCTGATTTAAACCCCATTGAGAATCTTTGGGGAATACTTGTTCGCACAGTGTACAAAGAAAATCGTCAATACGAAACAGTGATTAATCTGAAGGCAGCAATTATACAAGCTTGGAGTAATTTGGAGAGGTGCTCCACAAACTTATTCAAAGCATGCAAAACAGGATTTTCGAAGTAATTCGTCAAAATGAGGGAGTCACCCATTATTAAACAGTGAAATATGAACTTCTAATTACTGGTTTAGTTTTGAGTTTTATGTGGTGCTATTGTTATGCACCACAAAAAAAATGTTTTTTTTTAATAAATTTAAAAATATTTTTTTAAATTCCATAATATTCCGAAACAATAAATTTGTAACCATATTCCTTCTTCTGAAATGAATATACTTGACAGAACTATTTTAAAAGTGTTGAAATTTAAAAAAATTTAGGTGGTGCTATAGTTATGCACCAGAGTTTATATGTATTCTAGCTGCTGCTATTTTTCTATTAAAAATTGCTTCTTCTTCAGTCAGTTGTTTCTTATTTCTTAAAAAAGGAGGTCTATATATTTTTATATGTATACCCTTATCTACCATAACCGCAGATCCTTCATTTAGATAAGTTTTCAAACCACTTTGCTCAAAAATCGCTTTATCAGATGCTCTTCCTCTATAGCCCTTACTGATAAATGTTATCAAACCGGCGTGTGATACACCCGTCATAAGCTTTACAGTTTCTGTTGACTTATAATAAGAATAAAACCTTATTCTACAACATAAGCATCTTGGTTTTTGAATGTGCACTTCTGTGCAATCGAGCACCATTTCAGTATCTTCAAAATTTGTAAAACAGATAGGCATATTCGCAAGAATTTTCCTCTTGCTGGGGGTAATCTCACAATAGGGCGTAAAATTTGTGCAAGAATTTGAATCATATCGGTAAAGTATGTTTTACAAAGATTTGGCGTAATTGCGAATAGAACGGAGAGTATAGCAAAGGTCAAGTCACATTTTAATTTTACAAAGGTTAAAATTACCTTATTCTTGAGTGACAGTTTATGTAAACGAGTATCTTCATAAACTAAATTCACAGCATCTACTATAGTATTTAATATATTAAAACTTTGTACCTAGTCCAGTGAAACTTTTAAGTGTTGATTCAGTTGTTATTAAATTACTAAATGTGGGTTAAAATGGAACATTTACTTGCACTTCAAAATCGCGAAAATTTCGAGAACACTGATATGCTGGTTGATTGTTTAATAAATTTACTAAACTTTCAGTCGCATCCAAATCTTCACGTGAAATATTTAGATCAGAAATTTCCTCAACAGTAGCTGCTGTTTCACATGCTGCTTCTTCCAATGCTTGTTTCTTCTCGGCTCTATTGTGTAATCTCTCTCCCCGACGAGACGTATTAATAATATCTTTTTTCAAAGGCATATTAAGCCTTTTTCGTTGTCTATGAAAAAAATTTAAACGCCATTTTCTAGAACATAAAAATGCTACTTAAAACGTTGAGAAAAAATACAGGGACCTATTTAAAAAAAATGACTTGATGACGTCAGCGGCAAAACTATATATATATATATATATGACAGCAGACTCGTTCCGCCATGTTGGATCTATAGCACGGCACCTTATCATAGACGGCGCGCGCCGCGCGCCATTTGAAATTTTTAAAGTCCCTTGAAATAGATCAAGGGACATTAGAAATTTTTAAAGAATTATAAACAATTTATATTGTTTTATTTTATTTTATATTATTTGTTTTATATTTATTTTTATATTAAAAAAAATAAACAATTAATATGACGGGTTGTTCAGCACCTAATTGTACAAACAATTCAGATGAAGGTTTCAGTTTCTATAGGTAAGTAATTTTATTAGCAAACAAGTTACTAATCAGTAATCCATAATGACAGTAAAATACAATTTAAATTAATGTGATTTAAGGATCTCCGCAAATCCAGAAAGAAACTAGACAACTCAAATAAAGAATTCAGCGTTCTTGCTGATGGCACCCATCTACTTAAAAACTGGATATCGGCTATTCAGAATTCTCAGATATACATCCCGATGGAGGCAGTCAATGAACACAGTTTACCTACAAATGCAGTTACTGGAAAGTATATCGCTGACTTATGGAACAAGGAAATGACAAATAAGAAGCGATTAAGAACGTTACATCACTTAACTGAAGAAATTGTAACACCAGGACATTTTTCTAAAATGAACGTAGGATATGCAATCAGATACATATCGATAAAAACTGCAGGTGCTTTAGAGACAGCCATAATACAGAAAATATTACCTGCAGAGGCCTTACCCAAGCAGCATTTTCAGTCGTTGCTACGTACCAGCGACCATCTCAGGAACTTTAAAGTTTTTGGCACTGGTCGTAAGCACGTAACTGATACGGTCTTTATACGTACCAGGGACCAAAATGGGGAACAATTGTTAGGTGGCAGATACGTAGCGGCAACCACCCTGTAACTTATCCAATTACGTTCCGTCAACGTTGCAACTACTGAACGGGCACGTGGCGACGTAGTCACCGCTACTTTGACGGAACGTCTCTGTTGTTTGACAAGTCCTTGCTCTCTCTTTGTCTTTCAACTTTAAAAAGTGTTTCACCATCATTTTCTACATCAACAAAGTCATAACACCTAAGATTATTACTATGTATTTTTTATTAGTAATACAATAAAATGTTAAATCTTTGATTAATGTTCGTACCCGATGTACTGAAATTAAAACCATTGCAACTTTTCTGTCAAATGTGATGCTTATAGATCGATACATCTAACGCGCCCTCTCTAAATCGACTTTTATTAAAAAATTATTTTAAGAAAATAAGACAAAAATGCATAAAAGTACATCTAGATGATAAAAACCATTTTCATAATATTCCTGAGAGTTATATTAGTATAATTGCGCATTAATTTTCAATTTTTGGTGAAACTGTGAAAAAATTTTTTTTAACAAGTTATAAGAAATTGAATTTGCAATTATGGTGTCCTACATTTTGTAAATAAATTTGGCGTAATTTTCAGAAAATGACTTTAAAGTTTTATTTACTACAAAATAAGTGCTTAAAGTATTTGTCACTTAAATACTAGTGAAGGAAACTAAAAATATTCTACTTTAAGGATGTTGTTACCACAAAGTAGAAAATAAGTTCAAAATTTTAAAACTTTACAGAGGCAGTTACCATAAAACTACGTAGAAGTTCTTGTACCTACTTTATAGTTCCTAATGTCACTATAAGGTTCCAATTGGAACTTTAGAAACTGGTTAAAAATTAAACAACCTACAATTTGCTGAAACACATTTTGTGGTCAAGTGCGAGTAAAAGTATTTGTCGCTACCAAAGAAAAGCGTGGCATATACTTTACGGTAGTTCCCCATAAATGGGAACAAAACAAAATCTTGTACTGGCCGGAAAAGTTGAAATACTCAGACCGAGAAAATTTGAGATCTGATCCTGAAAGTGTTCCAGACATGGGCACTTGGGAACAATTTCCCTGTGTATTGAAATTTTCCAACATTCCAAACTTTAAAGATGGCTTAAAAATAGAAAAAAAACTGACAGACTGTGTCGATTCCGAAGCAAAAGAAGCGTAAGTATTTTTAAAATAATTTTTTATATATAACTTGTATATAAAATTGTTTTTTTCCCTCAAAATGAGAGATTAGAAATTGGAATGACACTTTCAGTTAAAAATATCAATTTTCAAATAATGCTACTGTTTTAGATGTTTCTAATTTTAAAGCTTTTGGGATTTTTAAAAGTATCACGTCTTTCAAAAATTTTATTTATCATTTAACTTTTTTAGAATGTTTTTGAACATGTCCAAAAAACGCCAAAACCATAACATAACTACGATATGCACTATGGCTGACAGAAATAATCTTTTTCAACAATCATTCAATAATAACATCAATGATGCTACACAGGATGACAATATAATGATTTTGGGAAGTGAAGAACTTATTGGCATCAATGAATTAGTAGATGAACGTAAGTTTTTTTTATGTCAATTTACGTGCATTAACATATTGTGAATGGGTCTTTAATCCACAATCTACATACACAAAAAAAATATTATACTAGTATTATTTTATTTTAGAACAAACAGCCCCTAATATTAATCTTGAAATAATGGAAATCAAAGAAGACATTGCCAATATAAAACATGAAATTTGTAGTATCAAAGAACAAATGAAGCAAGATTATACCAAAATTAACATTAACCTAGATAAAATTTATGCTCTACTTTCTCAAATTAATATAGCACATATCCGAGATGTAGATATTGGTCATAATAAGGCGCCTACTGAAGATTTGCTGAAAAAATACACGTTTCCTTTGTCAACAACTGACGAAATTTCTAAATTAGATGAAGAAATTCGCTTATTATAATAGGTAGACCATAGGTTTAAATTTGGCAAAGTTGCCAAATTTGGTGCTTAAAAATAATCCGAAAACAATTTTGAATTATTTTGAACGGTATGTTAGAAAACTGAAAATTACGATTTTAGAATTTCGCCCATAACTTCGTTATTTCTGAACTTTTTTTAAATCTGTAAAAACATTCTCAAAGCAAGTTTTTGTACTCTATCTATCAGTGATCATCGTTTCTTTAAACATCGATTCGTTTTTGTTTTTTTAACACCAACTTTAGTTTTTCTTATGGGCGCGCTTTCTACTTTTCACACCATCGGATAGTACTTTTTTTTTCAAATTCAGCGATGTGCTACACATGGTATTCAGATTTAATTTTAATTGTTAAAATTAAGGAAATGTATTCAACAACGCAATTATAAGAAATCGAGTAGCTCAATCTCGTCTATTTTGTGTGGTTACCATGGTAACTTGTAAACAAATTCAAAATTGAAGAAACTTAACCACTGTCATCAGTGCCAAATTAAAATTATTGTTAAAAAATCTTAATTTTGATTAAAAATAATGTTTCTGAATAATGAAAAGCGTGATATGATGCAAATTTTTTATTCTTTACATAGAAACATCAAAACAACAATACGCCGAAACTTATCCTGAGAGAAGACAACCGTCTTTAAGATTATTTTCAACATTGGACAAGAATTTAATGGAATTTGGCGCCTTTGAGAAACCGAAAAGCAAATATGGAAATAGAATTACAGATGAAAATAAAGAAAAGGCAAAAAGAACGAAAACCAAAAATGTTCACTAACACTAATAATAATCTGAGACTAACAAATCATCCTAAACCAATTCAAGAATATCATTCTAATTGGCGTCCTCCTCAACAATTTAATAAACCTGACATGACTCAGAGCACTTGGCAAAATCAACCTCCACCAAGACCTACAGCTAATAAACCCTTTATTCCACAAAAAATAAATTATCAAAACCGTAATAATCAAAGTTTCATATGCAAACCTTATCAATCCACACCTATGTCCCCTTCAAGTAATATTCCCCGACAAACTACGCCATCGGGAAACTAACGTGAAAGTCAATGGGCACAAAATTTTAAACAAAATTACAATCAAAAACCTCTTTATTCAGTAGAAGAGTTGACAAATATTGAACAAGAATTTAACCCTCAAATTAATGACGAAAATCCTAATTACGACCCTGAATATTATTGTGAAAATCCCGATACTCAAGAACAAAGTCCTTACTACAATCAAAATTTTATTATGAAAAATCTGATCAACCCGCCAATTCAGAAACTCAGGAAAATTTTCGGATTGTTTCATCGAATCAAGATATAACCTAAATTTAAACGTAATTTATCAACCAAAACTATCTTTCATCTATTCCAAACAATTTAATTTACAAATATTATTAGATATTGTCTATAATTATGAATCCAAAAATTGCATATAAATTATTCCCCATTCAAATGTATCCTAAAGTCTGTGAAATAACTGCACTCGATCGAAAATCCACCAGTTCTCATGCAATCTCAATACCCCTTTTGCAGGAATTTAATCAACATGAAGTTTTAGAATTTCTCTTAATACTTTGGTACAAACATTATGACTGTTTATTAAGCAATAGAGATTTACAAACATTAAACGCTTCAATGGACTTTAAAAATAAAATCTTAGAAACTCCCAATGCTTATATCCAATATCAAGAAGACCTAAACCAACTAAGAACCTATAATGATCAAAACTCCAACCTAATAAAAATCCCAGTCTCAATCGAGAACGGACCTATAGTCTTACCTGAAATTTCACTCAATAACATTAATTTTATACCCGAAAGTATTTGTCATGCTCAAAATAACTACATTCAAATCCCATACGAATATAAAGAACCCATACAATTCAACCACCCTATACAAGTAAAACCTTTAAATGCATTTCTCACTCAAGAAACAAATCTCATAGACAATAAAATCTTTTCAAAAAATATTTCAGATTTAATTAGAATCAACCATTTAAATAATGAAGAAAAACAAAAAATAACACAATTATGTCATCATTTCAAAGATATATTCTATGAAGAACAACAAGACTTGACATTTACAAGTCACGTTAAATATAACATTAGAACTACTGACGAAACACCCATTTATTGTAAAAATTTCCGTTACCCATATGCCTTAAAACAAGAAATTCAAAATCAAATTTCCAAATTATTAGATAAAAAGATTATTCAACCTTCAATCAGTCCCTATTCTTCACGTGTTTGGATAGTTCCAAAGAAACTAGACACTAGTGCAGGGACGTAGCAACAGGGGGTGCGAATGGTGCCGACAAAACCCACAGTTAGGTACATTCTATCTAACGGAACAAATACAAAAAAAATAGTGCAGTGGGCAGTAGTACTGTAGCCACCCTCATCTTTCATTTATAATTTCTGGAATTCTGGATTTCCCGTACTTTACTATCTACCGCATTGTTCAGACCCACCCTAAATAAATAACACAATACATTACAAACAACTATGGAAAATTTTACGTCAACAAACCACCTGCTTATTCACTTATTCAGTTATTTCAAGAAATTTGAATGCAGATGTTGATGTACCAGGTCCCGGGTCATAAAAAAATGTAAAAACTGTAGTCACCCTCATCTTTCATTATTCATTTATAATTTCTGGAATTCTGGATTTCCCGTACTTTACTATCTACCGCATTGCTCACACCCACCCTACCTGCTTATTCAGTTATTTCAAGAAATTTGAATGCAGATGTTGATGTACCAGGTCCCGGGTCATAAAAAAATTGAACACTTGTTAACTTGTTATTGTATGACTCATTGCCTGTTTCATAGATATTTACGATATATGTATCGTGATGTGGAATTTTGAATTAAATTTTTAAAATGACGTTTATGAAAAATTAATAAGACCGCTAATCTAATAAACGACATTTGTATAGACATTTACTCTTATTACAACACTTGTGCTTTATTACCGCACCGTGCGGGAAAAACTGTCATTACGACATTAAAATTTTTTTTGTAATATATCACATTACAAAATGAAAGTAGATAAATATTTCTTTTGGTTTATACATGTAACGTGTAGATAATTACCTAGTCAAAAAAATAGTAGGTACTCGTATAGGTACTAATTCAAATGCATATATTGCAGTTGTTTTCTGCTCTTGTGTTTTGTGTTATTAATACAAAGTCAAAGTAGAGTAGAAAGAGAGAAAGAGTACAAATTACCAAAATTAAGATTGTTTAGTTCAGTTGCGAATTTTTGGGTTTCCCAATCCTACCCCTGCTTCAACTATGCAATAAAATTATTGCACCTGAAATTTTGGTTTTCCCTCATTCCCTGTTCCCATACTCCCTACTCCCTTAGTTTTAGTTTATATAAATTCACTTCTCAGTTCATTACTTCATTAGTTCAGTTAGTTAGTTCAGAAAAAGAAAGAATTCAAAATAAAGAAAATATGAATTTATTGCGACAACGTGAAGAATATAAAGAAAAAGAAAGAATTCAAAATAAAGAAAATATGAATTTATTGCGACCACATGAAGAATATAAAGAAAAAGAAAGAGCTAGTGATAAAATGAAAAAGCAAATGTTGCGTGAAAATGAAGAATATAAAGAAAAAGAAAGAGCTAGTGATAAAGTGAAAAAGCAAATGTTGCGTGAAAATGAAGAGTATCGAGAAAAGGAGAAAAATATCGAAAATTTTAACAAGAAAAATAAACGAAATATTGATTTTTTTCGATACAGGCAAAATTTGTATAATAATTTGTTAAGAAATAGTTGTAATAAATCAAGATTGCAGTTGGAATTTATTAAATGCCGAGCTACAATGCCCGATAATATATGTTGTTGTTGTGAAGGATTGTTTTTTGCGCATTCTGTTGTTAACTATAATGCCGAAAGAATTTGTGACAAATATACAATAGAGTTTAACAGCAACATTTGTAATTTTACTTCAAAGTTCATATGTAGAACTTGCAACACTTATGCTGCCAAAGGTGTAGTACCCAAATTAGCAACGAGTAATGGTCTCAATTTTGTTGATATTCCTGATTGCCTGAAGATAATGTCTCCACTTGAGGAAAGGATGGTAGCACCTTATATAAATTTTATGCAAATTCGTCCGTTGAAATCCTTTTTCGTTAATCCTCAACTGGGTATGAAAGGAAGTGTCGTAAATATACCAATTGAAGTAAATGATATGCTACAAGTGCTTCCACGTTCTTTTGATAACATGGCTACGGTTCAGTTAAAATTAAAAAGGCATATGCTTCATTCAACGGACTATATGTTTGAAACAATTCGTCCTGCTGTTGTGTGTGAAACTCTAAGATATTTAATTGAAACACCACTCTACAAGAAGTATGACATTCAAATAGATGTTAAATATTTACATCAGTATGAGAGGCACTACGATGAAAAGATAGATTTCATTGTTGAGAAATCTGATGAAAACGATGAAAATTTAAATTGTTTAATTGGTAATGTGTCAAATAATGAATGTAAAAGTGAAAATTCGGAATTTGAAGAAATTGAAATTGAAGAAGACGATGAAATAAATGAAGAAGTGATGGTTGTTAATAGAAATGATGAAACCGTGCAAAATGTTAAAATAATTGCACCTGGTCAAGGTAAAATACCAGTGCCATGGCATAAACTCGAGGATATAGATGAATTGTGTTTCCCGAAAATATTTGCTGGTCATCAATTATCAATTCCAAATAATGTTACGTACACTGACAGGATTAAATCTGAAGTGAGGCGACATGATCGTAGGTCTTGTAATCCCAATAGGATTTTATTTATGGCAAAGAAAAAATTGGAACAAGCTTGTATAGCAAGTATAAATGTATGTTTGCGCAAAACTAAGAAAACAAGTGATGTTTGTGTAGAAAATGTTTTGAAACCAGCTTTTGTGGATAATCAGTCAAACTGGATGTTGGTTATAAAATACTGAAACAAATTCGATCTTCACCGTCTTATTGGGAGTGTCGAAAAAAGGATCTGATGGCTACGATTAGGCAACTTGGCAAACCAACTATATTTTTGACACTTTCTGCAGGTGAAAAAATATGGCCTGAGCTTATTAAAACATTAGCAAAATTAAATTATGATAGGAATCTAACCATTGAAGAAGCATATTTAATAGAAGATTTCGAAAAGTCTGAATTGATTCGATTAGATCCTGTTACTTGTGCTCGATATTTTGATTATAAATGTAATAAATTAATGATGTTATTAAAACAGAAAAAAAAGGTTTATTTGATGAATATGAAGTTGAAGATAGTTATGAAAGAGTGGAGTTTCAGATGAGGGGTTCACCTCATGAACATATTTTTTTGTGGATAAAAAATGCACCAACATACGATCACACACGTAGTACTGATATTAATGAATGCATTTCATTTATCGATAGATTTATTACTTGTGAGTATGATGAGAATGATCCGTATATGGCAGTACAATGTCATACATGCATACACATACATGCAATAAAGGTAAACGGAATAAACTTAAATGTCGGTTTAATTTTCCAATTCCTGTGATGCCCACAACTATGATTTTGGAACCTTTAAGTAGCAACCAAGAAATCGAATTAAATAAGGAAAATTTGTCTAGCATCAGAAAACTTATGACTCACTATTACATAAAACAACAATTAGTCAACTTTGAGGATATACTTTTAAAATTAAATCTATCTGAAGATCAGTACATACTTGCAATACGAAGTTCTCTTAAAAGAAGTCAAGTGTTTTTAAAAAGAAATAGTTTAGAAGTTGGTATTAATTGTTATAATAAAGATATACATTTATTCGAATCTAATATAGATATTCAATTTGTTTTAGAAGAATATGCAGTTGCCTCTTATATTATTAATTATGGTAAAGTAGATGCTGGATTGTCAAAACTATTGAGAGATGCCGCATCCGATGCAAGTAATGGAAATGTAAGCATTAAAGACAAATTTAGGAAAATCACAAACGTATTTCTAAACAGTAATTTAATGTCGGTCCAAGAAGGTGCGTATCATGTGCTATCTCTACCACTATCAAAGAGTAGTAGACAAACAATATTTATAAATACTAGTCCGATGAATGAGCGCGCACATATGTTAAAGTCGAATAAAGAATTACGAAAATTAGAAATGGATTTGACAGAGATTTTTATGGCTGACCAAATGCAGAAGTATAGCAAAAGACCTGACTCACTGGAAAATATTTGTTTGGCTGATTATATTTCAACAATTTCCAAAGTTAAGAGAATTACCGAAGAAAAAGACAATGAAGATCACATTGAATACCGAACCAGGCAGAAACATATTGTAATAAGGTACCGACGTTATAAACTTGATCAAGAATCTGATAACTATTATCGAGAGCAACTTTTATTATTTGTGCCTTGGAGAAATGAATTGAATGAAATTGAGAGTGTTAATCATGAATTAAAATATAATGAAAATGTTGAAATTATTGTTGAAAATAGACGAAAATATTCGATTATTGGAGATGAAGCCCTCGAAAATGCATTAGAAACTGCTCAGCATGAAGTCAGTGATATAGAGGAAAAGAAAGGAATGATTTCATTGCTGATAAATTGAGTAAAGATTATCACATCGATATTTTGGAACAAGAAGGAAAGGAAATTAGTAAAAATACAAAAATGAACCGTTATACATGTCCACAGCGAATTTCCAAAATAGATATATTAACTCTAATGGAAAAATTAAATACTTTGCAGCGTGAATTTGTAATGCATGTTCTGCATTGCTTCAAAACGAAACAAGTTCCAATGAAAATATTTCTTAGTGGTTCAGCTGGAGTAGGAAAAAGCACAGTAATAAGCTGTCTGTACCAATTAATTACACATTATTTCGATAATATACCAGGTGCAGAAAAAGATAAAATGTTTGTTTTATTATGCGCTCCGTCTGGCAAAGCAGCATTTATAATAAATGGAGTTACCCTACATACTGCTTTTGCATTGCCAGTTTCTCAATTTGGTGGACAAATGCCCGATCTATCATCTGATATAGCAAACACAATCCGTAATAAATTGTTTCATTTAAAACTACTTGTTATAGATGAGGTCTCTATGGTTGGTAGTACTGTATTTAATCGTGTGGATACAAGATTACGACAAATTATGGGTATTAATCAACCATTTGGTGGGGTATCGGTGATTGTTGTAGGTGACTTGAATCAACTACCACCTGTTATGGACTCTCCAATTTACAAGATTTCAAAGAATATGGAAATGCATCAATTATTTGATACAAATCCACTGCGGAATGATTTTAGATTTTATGAATTGTTGGAAATAATGAGGCAAAAAGATGAAAAACTATTTATACAGGCTTTAAACAATTTAGCTATTGGAGAAATGACTGAGGAAGACGTAAATCTTATTAGATCTAGAAAAGTTGCTGAATCGGAAGTTCCTGATAGCGCAATTAGATTGTTTGCAGAAAATGTTAACGTCAACTGGTATAATGATCTTAAAATTGAAGATCATCCTGGAATCGAATATATACAGGGTGTGTCACGACGAGTTGACAGTAGACATAACTCTATTACTAAACACAATTTGGTTCTAAAAATTGGTACACACCCATTATACAATATGCTCTATTTAATGAAAATATTGCCACCTTTCTGGTACTTCCGGTTATACCGGAAGTAGACACAAACTTTGTTATTTTAAATGGAACACCTTGTATATTTTTGAATTTTTAGATTCTACACTTGATTTTAGACATACAAGTATTAAGGTTGTATGGTCCTAACATTAACGGTATTATAATTATATAATCGCAGAACCTCTAAGTTTTATTTTAAATATGTCTTTTGAAACAGGAGTTTTTCCAACAAAACTAAAGTGTGCTAAAGTTAAAGCAATATTTAAAAAAAATGACAACAAAGACATCGGAAATTATAGGCCTATTGCTATACTTCCCAACTTAAGTAAGGTGTTTGAAAAAATTATCTGCGAACGTTTGGTGAGCTTTTTTGATAAGTATGACATCATTTCCGAAACACAGAATGGATTCAGAAAGGGAAGAAGTACGACTAGAACAATATATCTGGCACTTTGTGATATTCTCAGATCGTTAAATAATAATAAAGCCACAGTTGCGGTATGTTTAGATCTTAGTAAGGTATTTGACAGTGTGGACTATTCCATTTTGTTGAATAAACTAAGTAGATACGGTGTTAGGGGAAACGCGCTAAATCTATTGAAATCTTATTTAGGAGATCGAGAACAATACGTTGCCGAGAGAGACGCCACAGGAAATTTTTTAAAATCTGATACACTAACTATCAAAAGAGGCATACCACAGGGATCTATATTGGGACCTTTGTAGTACATTGTTTACACTAACGACTTGTCGGGTGCTATCCCTGAAAAAGTTCTTCAATTTGCGGACGATACCTCTGTAGTAATTAGTGAGCAGTGTATGGGGGATCTGGAACAGAAAATAGTTAACACTGTTAATGTATTAGAGGAATGGTTCGCCTCAAACAATTTAAAACTAAACGTGAGCAAAACAAAATTTATTAAATTTACATTCCAAAAAAACTGTGGAAAACTAATACTTACCCATAATGGAAATAATTTACAATCCTGTGACAATTTAACTTTCCTTGGTATTGGCTTGGATAGTAGATTGGACTGGTCCTATCACACAAATTGCCTGGCAACAAACGTAGCTCGCTACTCATATGCTTTACGGATACTAAGCTCGGAAATCGACAAAAAACCGCCTTGATTGCATATTATGCTTACGTTGAATCACGGTTGAGATACGGTGTAATTTTTTGGGGAAACTCAAGTGACTTCTTGCGCATTTTTAAACTTCAAAAAAGGTGTCTTAGAAATATATTCCACATTAAAAGACTGGACAGTTGCAAGCAACATTTTATATTGAACAACATACTTACCCTCACTGGCATTGTAATTTTTGAGTCGGTCATATTCATAAAAACCAATTATACTTTATTTGGAGCCAGTGACCATCTTTATGATACAAGAAACAAACAAAAACTAACGTGCGATACATACAAATACGCATATCTCCAAAAAAATGTCCACCACATGGTTACTAAAATTTATAATAAAATACCCCAAGTATTAAAAAGCAACACAATTAATGGCCGATTGCACCGCTGTCGCTTAAAATATGGCTTAACTAAACTACTCTTTAATACTAAACCCACCTTAATTTGTAAAACATTGCGCGGATGTTCGCTTAACAAAGCCATCGTTTTCGTTCGCTTAGATTGTTTTTAAGTTGGTATCAAAAAATCCCCTGAGAGTCATTTGTCAAACACGGGTATTTTGACAGTATAAACTGCCGGTTTGAGTGAATTTCACCGTTTTGTACATAATACGAATACGAACTACCTAAAAAGTGCATGTGACAATGGATGCGTCTTCTGCAAAACGTATCCGCTCAAAGAATTTTACCAAAGATGAAAAGGTATTGCTGTTGGGAATAATTGTTCAAGAAAAACATATCCTTGAATGTAAAAAAACAGATGGGGTCTCCATAAATGAAAAAAATTCAGCATGGAATAGGGTGACGATAAAATTCAATGCCACCGCACCAAATGGCAAAAGAAGCTTAGATTCCCTCAAGAAAATGTATGAAAATTTGAAGAAAAACACTCGTAAACAGGCAACCGAAATAAAGAAAAATAATTGTCAAACTGGTGGAGGTCCTTCTGTGATTAAATATGTAGATTCTGATCCTGTTTTTGATTTGACTATGAATATTATCAGTAAGAAAACAGTATTTGGTTTTCCTAATGTACCAGATGGAGATGTAAGTATTTATTTTTTACCTAAATATACGTAAATATTGAATTTATTTATTTTAATAGAATGTTCAAGATTCAAGCAAGGTGGACTTGCAAGTGGACAAGGAGAACGTAGAAACTGAGGTTGAGGTCGGTATCTTCAAAAAATTGTTCTGTACATTTTACTTATAGTTTAGTTCGTTAACAGATTGGTGATGTATCAGGACTTGACAGTGATGCAATTATGGATCAGGAAATTAATGATAGTCAGCAAATTTTTGAAGTGGTAAGTAATTATTTTTTTAAAATTTTGTGACCAAAAAATGCATAATATTTTAGAATGACCTTCAATCTGTTTTCCCCAATGTCAGCTGGGGGAGCCACAAAGCTGCTGATTTAAGGACACCAGTCAACCCCAAACTTCAACAAGTTCAGAAGTCATCGATGAAATTTACAGAGTCTCAGATTTAAGGGACTGAAAACAATTGGAGCAAACGTCGTAGACCTGCCCTAAGTTCAACTTTGAATGTTGCACAGACATACGAAAATCTAGGTGAAATAAAAACACAAATTTCAAATTTGGATTTGGAAATGAAGCAAGTGGAATTAACATATTTAAAGAGAAAGGTTCAAGAATACGAAACGCAGGTAAATCGGAATGAGGAAACCTACAAACTGGAGAAAGAAATATTACTGCTTGATTTAGCAATAAAAAAGCAGCAATTGGAAAAATTACGTCAAATGTAGTATTCACAACAAAATGTGATTTGTATTTTCTTTTTGAAATGTGCAATTTTTGACCAAAGACTAATTTTAATTTTTTATAGAATGTATCATTTTGTTATGTTTTTCAGAGTATTTTTTTGAAATGTTCAGCAATAAAAAAGCTATTGAAAATATGTTTGTGTGCATTTTATTTATAAACAGCTTTATAATGTAGAAAAATATTGGGTTATGAACATATTTCTACTAATAACACCGGGATTGAGATGGTCATTCATCTCAACTTCTTGAATAGAGGGAATCTGTCCGTTTGCTATTAATTCATTCAACACATGTTCGTTTAATTCATCAGGTGTAAGAGGGGCTTCCAAATCACCCATATTCAAAGCAATGTTGTGCAGTATTGCACATGCAACTATTATCGTTAGGAATCTATGCATTTTCAACCTACAACCATAGGCCAAAATGGGAAATCTTCTATTAAGAACAGCAAAACATCTCTCAATTGTGTTTCGTGTTCTTATGTGAGATTCGTTGTCGAGTTGTTCGGGTCCCTCATTAGGATTTAACAAAGGTGTTAACAAATAATTTTTGTTGGGATAACCGCTGTCACCTATGATGTAAATATAACTTAAAAATAAATTAAAGTTAAAACGTATAAACTTACCAAGGAGGATACAATTTGGGTATCTATTATTTTCAAAACTCTGGCAAATGGTACTATTATTATATATTGTTGCATCATGAACTGATCCAGGCCATCGAGACACAACATTCATTATCTTCAGTTTTGCATTACATATCATTTGGACGTTTATAGAAAAATAAGATTTACGATTTCGAAAGATTTCTGCTTCGTCCCCACCTATGTTAATGTAATAACAATATTTTTATAAGAGATGTGGTGTTAACAATATGGTAAATTAGGTACCTGATGATTGAATTTTGCAATGAGTGCAATCTATTGCCCCAATAACTCGCGGAAAAGCAGCAATGTCAAAAAAGTCTTGATGCGTTTTTTTGATCTGATCATCACTAATCGGAAAGCAAATATAATCGTTGTATTTGGATGCTATGGCTTGTGATACTCTCCATATTATCCTCGACACAGTAGACACATGCATGCCAGCCCAATCAGCAACAAGATCTAAGTGACCACCAGTAGAATAAAAGCGTAAACAGGTTAATAACTGATTAATGGGAGACACGCAGTTATTCCTAAAATTATAGTTTTTGTTTTATATTTCTCATCTAAAATTACCTACTATTTGCACTTCACTTACGAATCAGTTGGATATTCTAAATATTCCTCAATGTCTATTAAAAGGTGTAATACGCATTCTTTTGTAAGTCGAAATCGTTTTCTAAAAGTTGTCGCGTCCAATGTATCAAAGCACTGAAGCCTAACATTAATTCGTCTTGGTAAACCAAATTCGATAAATTCTACTATTTCTATGTCATCATCATCAGCAATGTGTTCCACAAGATCTCGGTCATAAAGAGGCTCGTATAGATTCACCATCTGAACTTCAATAACACTTTAAAGTAGAAAATGGACAGAAACAACTGCGATGTATCTCACATCTTCACGTAAACAAATTAACATAACCTCTAAAAACAGGCTAAGCGGACGAAGTAGCACCTCTTAACTTGAGCCCGCTTATGTATGCTATAAGCGCCGCTTATGGTTCGGTGCAATAAAATTTATTTATTTGGATAGGCTTAAATTTTAAGCGACAGCGGTGCAATCGGCCATAAGGCGCTTAAAGCAGACTTAAAGGTTATACTGGTATCAAAGGCTTATTATTCTTTGGAAGAGTTTTTTGGTGACGACAGCTTTCTTCAATTTTAAAGTGTTATAATTTTGAAATCCTTTACATACAATAAATTTTCCAACTTTCTGCAAAAACATTGTGGCATTTATTTTTAACATTTATTTTTAACGTGTATTCTTTTGTCTATTTTGTCTATTTTATATATATTGATGGGTATTGTTTTTTCCTTAATAGTGTAGATGTGTAGTTGTGGATGTTGATATTGTTAATGTCTACTGTCTGAATATCTTTATCTAAATTGTATTGTATTTGCTCTGTTTTGTGATATTTTCTACACCTTCGGGTTTTATGAAATAATAAAGCTTTCTATTCTATTCTATTCTAATTATATATATACATACATTTATTCAACATAAATAATTTTTTATACGTTACAATACATTCAGATAATATAACATATAATTTTGTATTTTGGTCATGATGTCGAATAGGCCATCGACCTTGGTCTTTCAGCCCAATTATTTACACTTTTTAATTTTTTTTACAAAAACATAGATGTAAATAAAAATTCGAATCTTGACAATGACACATTTTTTCCAAAGTTTTTTTCTTACGTTTGAAGTAGGAATATACAAGCAATAAGCTGATATGGTTTTGGAAAACTTGCTTAATATAGGGTGTTGGTGGTTGTCCGTTCATTTTTAAAAATTTTGATCAATGATAACTTTATTTTTTTAAATGGAACACCCTATATATATCAACATTTTCGAATTCTACACTTCATTCTAGACATAAAAGTATTAAGGTTATAATGTCTTAAAATTAACGGTATTATAATTAATTACGTTTTTTCCAATTCCAAGGTTTTTAAAAATTAACGATCAACCATAAGCACCCTGTAGATATAAAATAAGTTTTTCAAAACCATATTACCATGTTTTTTGTAGATTTCTACGTCGACTAAAATTTGTTCTTTATTATATTAATATTAAATCACCATAATGGACGATCAGTGTTATGTTTAGAGACAAATATAATAGCTCTAAATGTACAAGAATTTACTCTTAAAACACAGACATTGACGTTAGGTTATCCTCAAAAACTCTTTTTAAATGTGTTTTTCGATATTTAGGAACGTCGAATAATAGAAAAAAACTGAAGCTAAGGCGCAGGTGAATGCAGACAAATCTCTTAAACGTTGGAAAACTTGCACATTTATGAAGTAAAAGAAACAACATGCTACACAGTTTTGGTTTTGAAATTTACGAACAATGAATGGAACAGAATAAAGAAGTTTTTCTTCTCCAAAGATTTGGTGAATCTGCATGGTGCTGGACTGTAGATTTGCACAACTGAAGAATTATGGTGACATTTTTTTGTGGTTCAATTCTTTGAGAGTCTGCAGCAGTAATTTTGCATTAATAAAAGGTAATAGTGCATTTGAGGCAACCATAAATATAAATTACCATTAGGTATTGCCTGCCTTAACATTGTTAAAAATTATCGCTTTAAAAATGTATTTGTACACGAATTCACTCATTAGACAAACGTTGAGGTTAGATTTTACAGTAAATCTCTTCCTAATTGTGTTTTTCAATATTAAGGGCGCGTTGGATAATAGAAAAGAAATGAAACTAACGCACAGATGAAAGCAGAAAAGTTGAAGATTTATGAATTGAACCAAATAAAAGGTTCTACGATAATTTTGATTTTGGAATTTGCGAATGATTAGTGGATTGAGTTTTTCTTCTCCAACCACAAGTTCTCTAAAAATTTACTTAAGCAGCATGATGGTAACGAACTGATGAAGTATGAAATTTTATGGTTATGTTTTTGCCGATTCACAGCTGATGTTATTTTACCAATAATTAAAGGTATGTGAGAATTTAGCGCTGCAGCTAAAAATTTGAACATTCTTCTGCCATTGTTTTGTTTATAAACAAAAATAATAACCTCAAAACGTTTGAGTCAAAAGTCATTGTACAAGAATACATTTTCTTACATATGCTAAACATACATTGGGGTTATAGATTTCCATGAAAAACTGTTTCTCATTGTGTTTTCCAACATTTAGGAACGTGGAGATGGAGATGATGATGGATACAAATTATCCAAACTGCAAATGCTGCAAGTAGTTACCAATGATGTAGGTATTATTGAACATGCTGCTTTGGAACTGACGTAATAGAAGTAAGTGGAGGTAGTAGCCAAAACTGAGTATGCAAAAACATGATGGCGCAGTTTCTTTTTGGATAATTCGTTGCACGTTTATCCCAAGGTGAGAATAGAAAGTTGAAATGCAGAGTGTTCGTAAATTGATGGCTTTTATAAATGTACCCCCACACAAAGTAAAAACATTTTTGTCTTTTTGGATAGCTGTAATAGTGTGAGAGGGCCTTTGTCGAATTTTTTACCAGTTGCTTTTGTGAAAGTAAAATTGACTGAAATAATTGCCACACAAATTGCTGGATTGTTTATATTCTTTTTTGCGCTTTTGTTGAAACAAACTTTGTACGCAAATAAATGATTATTGTTAAAGAAATGTACTAACCTATTCAAAAAATAGATTTCTTTCAAACCGTCCACACAATGTTATAAACAGAAATTGCGGATTGCAATTGATTAAAGGTTTGGAATAGAAAAAACATTTCCTCTTATTATCAATTTTTAACGCATATAAAAAATTTTCATATTTTAATAGAAAACATTTAAAAAGGAATGTTTCGAATACCTACTAATTAATAAAATTAATTAACACTATTTTGCTATGATTACTTTGTAATTTAAAATAAAAATGTAGGTACCTACGTAAATATATTAGACAATGTGTCCCCGAATCGACGCAACTGTAGATTATTAAATTATCAAAAAATTCTAGAATCGCGCGCCCCTCTTGATTGGAAAATAAATTTTAACATTATATTTGTTTTTCTAAAATCAAATGTGCTAATTTTTATTCAGTTATAAAATTTGTTTCTATGATATATACAACAACGGAATTGGATAAGAAAAGATTTTCACAATAAAAAGTTCTAATAGTCTTATTTGCATACAAAAATTGCTTGAACTGAAACGCCAACCAAGAATATAAATAGTCCAGCAGTTTAAGCAACAATAGTTTCCGTCAATTTTACTTCCACCAAAAAAACTAGCCAAAATTGGAGAAAAAGCATTTAAATGTTTCGAAATGTGCGCAGCCAGTGTGTGGGTGCTACACACTGTCAAAAGCAGAAACCGGTTTAATATTAGGTATACAATTTATTAAAGGTTTTTGGAATACAAAAATACTCCCTAACCATATCAGTTTTTAACACATTGCTGAAATTTTTTGGCATAATTAAGCTTTAACAAATAAATTTTATGGGTTATATTAAGTTTCATTCAAATTTAAAATCGTGAAACTTTCTTAGATCGCTGACATGATGGAGATGAATATCTATGGAAACACCATGAAGAAAAGTAATCGTCTAGGAAAAGGTGTCAAAAACATGGTTGGCCATCAACAGAAAGGATTAATGTGGATGTACATGGACGTGGAGGAGATTTTTACAGTGCAATTAGGCGATGTGTTCCCGAGTACCTTGAAGATAGAACACCTATTTCAAAACGCAATGAATGGATTTATTTTAGTCAAGGACGTATAAAAATAGACGACAGAAAGATCCCCAGGGAGAGGGTAAGAATTCATGGGTCAGAAAGTGTTGCACGTTCAAATGGACTCAAGCGTACTTGATAGTTTCTACGCATGCGCCAGCAGCCAGTAAGGCGCGTTATTGTTCAAGTGTTTGTTTTGGTTTGTCACTGTCACAGTAACTGGCAACGAATTTGTGTCTAAGAAACCCCGGAAATTTTCTCTCCTCCTTTATATACCTTCTTGATTTTAGTACAATGTGAAAGTTAGGCTGTATTTCCCTCATGCAATGTTTTTTTAATTTTAAATCTTTTTTTACTTACTTTTGAAATGAATTTATTAATACATTTCACAAATAAATTACAGTGTATGATTTGTTTGTTGAGAAAAGCCTAATACATGTTTAAATACATATTAACATTCCTTTTTTAACCAATGACAATTAATTTTTTTTTATTTTATAAAAATATTGAAAATCTGTTTAAAAATATTTTATTCATTAATTTTAATTTATATTTTTTTATAGAATAAAATCTAACTATATTGGAAGGATGCTTTAGTTTGTGGTTTAAAATAAAAATGTACATACATATTTGTATTTGATAATTATGAAATTCAAAGATAAAAATATTTACACAAAAAAAATTGAATTAACGTAGTTAATTTCAAAATTATAGAGTACACCTCAAAAATCAAGAAGTCGATTTATTAGTTTTTTCCACATGTAAAGATGCCTTTTGAAATTTGAACGTCATATTTTTTACATAGGTTAGGTAAGTTCTCTTCTACCAAAATGTACATGTTCTTGCCATCTTTGTTTCACCCTCTGCACGGTGCTCTTCGCGATGTTATAATGGCCACCCTTCGGATCGACCACCCGCCTTCTAACTGGAAAAGAATGGTCACTTTCGCGTTTTCGGTTAGATTATTCATTTTATTTTAAAGTATTCTAACCTTCACCGGACTGTTCTGAAGTGTGAATTCAAGTTAGTTATCAACCGAGTTCTGTCATAAAACCGAGGTCTGTCATCGATCGGCGGTTTGCCGCGCAGCGGCCGGACTGCTGAGGTTCGTTAGAACCTCTAGTCATTATTAATAAGTTTTATTAAAAAGTAATAACTATTTTTTTCCTCGGTAGACTAGTCTATTTGTTATATAAAAGAAAAAAAAATTCGATAAGTAATTACAATACTTCCTTATAACGTGTGATTCTTTAAATTTCCATTCTAGGTAAGCCTTGGAATTTGAACGTACGCGCCGAATTGATTCATGAGTTACTGTCAGTTTCAAACAACAACCAGAAAACCTAACCTTTTTTGACATTTAAAGAAATGAGGTGTAATCAAAGACATGAATTTTTTTTCCACCGCCAACTCAGAATGGAAATTTAATGAATCACACGTTACTTCGTATAAGAAAGTAAAAATGTTGTTTAATACTGGGGAAAACATGCAGCAGCCTTCAATAAAATTGTTTTTACTTTCTTATACGAAGTAATAAGGAAGTATAGTAATCGTGATTTTTTTCGACTTCGATATTTTGATGGATTTACACGTTTTGAGGGCCCCTGAATCCATTTTGACCATTTTCGCCATGATGTCTGTCTGTCTGTATCAACCATAACTCAAAAACGACTTATCGAATTAGATTCAAATTTCATATTTAAGAGGGTGAACAAAATTGTGGGTGCCACATTCAATGTTTTTCATCTAGCACCAATACAGCTAGTACTTACCTGAAGACATTTTTAGGTTTTTTAGGAATATCTTGAAAAATAAACCACTTACGAGATTTTTTTATTCTTTAACAATGATTTAGAATTAAATTTTGAACAAATTTTGTTTGAACCATTTTTTGAAATTCCGTCAAAAAAATGAGATATTCTTAAAACACTTATATTTCTCATAGTGCGCGTTGAATCCGACTAGTACCTAGATAGACTAGTGAGTTTGGGGCTTGGCTGCCAAACGGAAGGTCGCGGGTTTGAATCCCAGAAGGACCATTATTTTTTATTTTTTTGTATTTTACTGGTTTCTATGGTACCGAAAACAATAATAATAAATAAATAAATGTGATTTTATAACGTGTGATTCATTAAATTTTCATTCTGAGTTGGCGGTGGAAAAAAAAATTATGTCTTTGATTACACCTCATTTCTGTAAATCTCAGAAAAGGTTAGGTTTTCTGGTTGTCGTTTGAAACTGACAGCAACAGATGAGTCAATTCGGCGCATACGTTCAAATTCCAAGGTTTACCTAGAATGAAAATTTAAAGAATCACACGTTATTAATAACGTATTGAATGTCGACTGCATGTGATTATTGGCTACCCGTTCAGTATTTTTCAAAGATTAAAACTGTATCATGGCAATGTATAAGAAAGTCATGTGTTGGGCACATCAGATATTTTTAAACTGTCATTATTTCCAAATTTGAATGCCCTAGTGATTAAAACTGATTTCAATTGATAGCTGAATAAGTCAATTTTGTTATTAGGCGGTTGCAATAAAGGTTTTATTTTGAAATAAGCTTTTACTTGAATTCTCGCTTAAGTGACTCCTATTACCGTCTTTTACCCTACGTGTTTGTCAACAGTTGGGCCGCTGTTGACGATCTGTTGCGCGATGTTCGCTCTCGAGGCGGTACTTCAAAGGAAATGTGGTCCAATAGTGCGCGAACAGTATCCCCAGTGTGTACGCATATACCTACTGCAGCAATTTGGTATTTGGCACCTACTGAGCGAACACCTAAGCAACAAGGCAGGTCGATGTTGCCGAACAGTTTGTCAACTGCTAGTACGTTTTATTCGCCAACAGCTGACCAACTGTTGTTCAACTGTTGTTCAACAATGTTTGCTCAGTCTGTTCCCACCTTCAGACAAACTGAGAAAGCAAAATAAAGTAGAAAAGTGGAAAGAAATTGCAATAGTGGCTCCAAAGTATTTGTTTAGTTCCCGTCGAAAAGGATTGGACGTATGTACGGGATACTGTCTGGCAGAATTTCAAAAAAACTGCAATGGTGGGTACTACACTTTATCTTGCAATTGGTGTTACTTAGTTCCGGTACTTATATTTCTAACTTAAAATAGATAAGACCAAGAAAACCGGAACTGGCGGAACGGGGATGTTAACTGAAATTGATAATATGGTACTGGATATAATTGGGAAAGTCTCCGGATATTTGTGGGCTTGGAGTATCTGAGTCTTTGAACCAACAACAGACACAATTACCCGAAACAGCCTCAGGGAAAAGTATTTTCAACCCAAGCGAACCCATAAGAAACCATGAAACACCATCTACTTCAATGAAAGCCAGTAGAAAAAGAAAACTGATTAACGGAAACAATTTCCCCACAGAAGATGCTATAAAACAAGAGAAACTCCAACTGCAGTACGGCGTCCGGGATGACCGGTCCGGCCTGGAGGGAACTGACGAGGAGGGGAAATATCAAAAGGAAAGCCACAGAGAAGAGGGCAACTAGGTCAGAAAGGGAGGGAGAACCTCACCCGGCTAAGAGGTGGGCGACACAGAGGACGGAGACCATACCTATCAAGTCAGGTGAAGGTGTAGATGGTTCAGAACTGTTGAGGAAACTTAAAACCGAGGTGAACCTCGACAGCCGTAGTGCAAAAATCAATGGCGTCAGAAGGACGCGAACTGGGGAACTGCTGGTGGAGCTTGAGATGAGCTCCACTTCTGCAGAGGCGCTCCGGCAGGTGATGGAAAACACATTTGGCGAGGGAGCAAGAGTGAGGGCACTACTGCCGAAGCAGGTCTTGGAACTGTGGGACCTTGACGAGTCAGTGGACAAGGAAGAGGTTACAAGGTCGGCGAGGATTGAGGACGCAGAAGTGCAGATCCTCCGCCTCATCAATATGGGAAGGCTCCAAATGGACTGGGGAAGGCTCGCGTTAAACGTCGTAAAGAGGTGGAGAGATGCAACAGGAGCCTGGACTATGGGCAGAAAACAGGAAGGGCACCTGTTACAGATGTGGCGGGCAGGGGCACTACTCTAGGAAGTGTGCAAGCGAAGCGCATTGCCCCATCTGTGCGGCAGAAAGAAGAAGGGAGGATCTGAACCACCCCGCTGGATCTAGAAGATGCACGAAGTGGAAGGAGGAAGTTGCGAGAAAAAGGCCTGTAGAAAGGAAGGATGATTAGGTTTTTAGAAACCACCTCAACAGGTGTAGGGGGCACAGGCAGTACTAGTTCAAACGATGAGGGGGAGGGAAACAGATGTCCTTCTGGTCTCCGAACCCAATCCATGGTTGTTCATTCTTTCAGACATGGCAAGACCTCTTTGCTCGAGTCAAAGGCAAATTGGCAAAAAATCGGAAGGAGGCGAATAAAACTGGTGGGGGGGTGTTTCTAACAGAAACACTCGCACGAATTGAAACTGCCATTGCCAATTTAATTACAGAGACGGCAGTAGGGGGTTTAAAAGACGTTCCTCAAACTGATATATACTTCGAAGAACAGGAGGTCATTGGTGAGATGAGACCGGACCCATCATCGGTAGTAGCTGATCCATATATAGAGCCACCACTTGTGGAAGACGTAGCAGATCCTTTAATTGAAGTACCTGTGGTGTCATTAGTGACACATCTACAGCTACTTCTCGAGTAAATGGAAAGGGCCATTACATAATAAAAGTACATACCCCGGGGAGGAAAATTAAAGTAGCAAGCGACGCTGTAGTGGCCGCTAATGGCGTTAGCAGCCCTTGTCGAAGGGGATATCCTGAATCACCTGTGAATGACATTAAAAGACAATAAGGCCTAGTTCAGACACAGCGGAAACCGTGCGGTTGCATCCGCACGAAAAATAATCTGCGTTCAGACAGCCGCGGTGAGCGTGCGGTTATGCAGGAGAAGGGCGAGGTTACATACACCTCAGTTCAAAGATGGAAGTCGAAGAAGCAATATGCTTGTGGTTGCTTGAAAAAAAAAGAAAACGACAGAATTGGGTGTATCCCATATTAAGTGATTGGCTCTCCATAGTCTCTTTCTAACTTTGTATCCGCACTTAAGACAATTTGAGCCCAAATTTTTCAATTATTTAAGAATGTCGATAAAATCATTCGACGAATTACTTGAATGTATCAGGGAAGCAATTTCCAATTGTGATAAGCATATGTGTTGGTCGAACAAAGTAATCAAAACGCAAGGCCTCCGCTACTCAACTAAACGTTCTCTAGGCACGCCATAGAAATAGATGCGGCACGAATCTATTTTCCTGCGGTCGAGTTGTGGCAACCGTGCGTATTGCCAAACCGCACGGACAGGTGTGAACGATATGAATACGCTCATGTAAATAGCTCCGCACGGTTTCCGTCGTGTTGAATGAACTAGCCCTAATATTGAAGTAAAACTAGATTATACAGGGTGAGTCAGTTGTTAAAAGAATATCTCCAGAAAAATATGTAGCCATATAATATCGGACATTACTGTGCAATTACCAAATAATGTAATTTTTTATTACTACATATCTATTTGCATTTCAAGAAAAATAAAAGATTTTGTTATGTATAAGTCAGAGAGTTCTTGATTTTGTATGGTTTATATATTTATAAATAAAACAATTCCTACTTGAAAAATATTTTGCTCGCGTTGTTTAAGTTCAAAGGAATAAATTTGCTTACGAATCATTTTAATCATTAGACAATTATTAGAAATCAAAGTTAGTTAGATGCGAGATCGCGATTGAATAGTGAGTGACACGTGCCCTGAAAGAAACGCTGTTGTCCCCCGGCCAACCATGTCCTGTATCAATTATAAATTGTAAGTACCTTTTTTATTATCTGGTTTCACTATTTTAACAAAATATAATTATTGTTATATATTTATCTATTCTACATATTGGTTTAATTTAAACGAACCAGATAACCACCTGGCTACCCGTCACGACTACGACTCTTAAAAAACCCCATTACGTGACAATATCAAATCACACATAAAATTTAATCAAGTAGGCTGTGATGTTCAAAAATAGGTAAAATGGTATTACAAACTTAATTGAAGTTTACGGTTTGAGGTTTACCTATTTTTGAACATCATACTCTGTACACAGCCTACTTGATAAAAATTCAAGAGTGATTTGATATGTGTAAAAATTTCGTGACTTTAATTTTTTCTTTGATACGAATGAAGGAAAATATGGATAATGATGCATCATTTAATTCAGAAAAATAGAGAATTACGAAGATTACTACAGGAAAGGGACATAAATGTTTTTCATCCAATGTGCCATAATTTTATAAAATCCTTGTTGGCTAATACTGATACATTTGATTTTGGTTTATACTTTCAAGAACATTATTCAAAAAATATTCGGGAATGGGCTTATTGCTACCGTCTACATTGTGGAATTAACACAAACATGCACGTAGAACGCATGCGTCGAACCCAAAAATATATTCATTTTAATGGGAAAAGTTGTAAAGAGATTTGATAAGAGCATATATGTTTTAATGAAATTTGTACGTGAGAAATTATCACAGTGCAACAGCATATCGTGTAACAAGAAACGATCTTTATGGGATTCAAGTACTAGTATGGTATAGTCAAACCCCCGGAGGGTTTGATCAGATTGGCTCGAAAATTGAAGTTATGGCAATTTGAACGTTTAGCTTATAATCGCTCATTGTTTTGACTATAAACTGCATTTTAATCCTATTATCTCTATATAAATATGCTGGAATGGTTAAAGACACAACTCATCTGAACATATTAAGTGAAAAAAATTTGTTTTTGAATTTTTCGTTGAAAAAACGCCGAAAACCGCATTTTTTCTCATTTTTTGTTAACATTTCGACTTTTATTCAGTACTTGTCATTATTATTTCTTTCAAACTTCAATGAAATTAAACTTTGAGATCAAATACACAACTTTCACGTCTATATCAATAAAGAAATATTGATTTTTGGCAATTTTTCATCGACCAGTAATGTGTTGAACGATGAAAAAAATACATTAAGTTCTTGAAAATGAAAATACATGCATTGAATACTGAAATTACTATAAATGTTCTAGTTTAACAATGTAAGTGTATTGCTACGATTTAAAAAAATCCCATTAGATGTCATCGTATATATTTTTTTAAATAGGGAATCTAGTAGGTGATTGTGTGATTAATAGTTTTGACTAATGACATTTAATATATTTGATTAAGCTAATGTTTTGTCAGTCATTTTTCGACGCGTAGTATTGTTGCGAATAATAGTTTGTTTACAATTAACAAAGTATATGTAAAAAATGGAACCGTGTAAAGGCAATATTAATTGTTACTGTTATGTTTGTGGGCATTTTGTGCCATCATCCTATCGAACGTGTAATTTCAGTGACGGTGTTAAATTGGCTTATGAAACATACTTTGGAGATTAATTTCTAATGTTAGTTGGACGCCGAACATTATATGTAAAAGTTCTTATTCGATTCTTATGAGATTACGAGTCAGGTCTGAATAAAGTCAAATTAAAAATAAAAACATATAAAAGTGTTATAAGTACCCAAACACCACTACCCCATACGGATAACATTCCTATGCCAAAATTTCCAAGAATAGATAGCATATCGCCTATAACTACTGGAACGTATGTAACTACAAATGAAGCTTTTTATAAGGATTGTTTAATGCGCAATGTAAATTTTGTTCGAGAGGTGATGATCTGGGGGTGTATGTCAGCGAAGGGTCTGGGAAGTTTTGAAATTATTAACGGTACAATGAACGCTGAAAAATATCAGCAAATGGCGCTTCATGCCACACTGCTAATGCTTGTTTGCACCACCTCTACATAAATGTATTCCAGAGTTAAACCAAACGTAAATACTAAGTTTCACTTATCTCAAATTGCTTTGCATGGGTTACAAATAACTGCTCCTTAACACATTAACTAAAGATCAGAATAAATGCATTATTTCAGGATTTTCTGTTTTTGTCGTGGTGTACCTGTATATTTTTAACCATAACTGTCTACTAAACCTCATAACCTCACTCTTTGATTGTTTATTAACATATTGTAAGTGTGTAGAAATGAGTGAAAAACGAATTCGTTCGGTGCAAAGCTTATTGTTAAATATTATGGCAAATTACAAACACGTAATAGAAAATAAAAAAAACTGATGCAAGTACATGGGAAGACAAGGACATGGGCTGGGACGAAGTGTGTGATAGTATATTTCATTACAAGTCTGCAGTCAGTAATTAGACTTCGAAGTGTGCGGATGTATTTTTATTGTTCTGTGTATTAGAAGTGTAAACAAAATTTAATAACACGGGTTCACAAACCGCGAGGTGGTGTGCTGACCTACATAATTGTGCAGCGCAAGGCGCGCGTTCGCTCACCCGAGCTAGTGCTGTGTGTGCAAATTCCTCCGTAGATATATTATGTTTAAAGGTTTTAAATCACCTAAAAAACTATCGACGAAATCATTTAATATCGAAATACGCCCCATCAAAAAAAGCTCATCAGACTCCGATATCAAAAAAGTTGTCAAAATGCCCGAAACAACAAATACCGTACCTCCCCAACCAAATCCTATGACATCAAATAGCGATAAACAAGATATGCCGGAACAGGGATTATCTTGGCAAATTAGCGAATCAAAAAAAAGACTTCGGAAAGACAGCCCTGATGCTCCAAGTAGGATTAGCAAACAATCCACGCTCAAAGACTATTGGCTAAACAAGCCAACATCCACTTATAACCGATTTGACAGCCTTTCGGACGAAAAAGAGGAAGAGGAACTTCCTGAACCCGCTCCCAAGGTAATAAAGCCACCACCAATTTTTGTTGCAGGGGTAAAATTCATCCAACCCTTGACCAATTTGCTACAGCAAATAGCTCCAAACTGCCATACGATCAAATGCTTAAATGATGAGCAAATTAAAATTCAACCCAATACCACGGAAGGATACTCCAACATCATCAAAGCTCTGGCTGAAAAAGAGACTCAATTTCACACCTATCAAATGAAACAGGACCGTTCTTTTCGTGTAGTTTTACGTAACATTCACCCCACAACAGATCTGGAACTGCTTAAAAAGGAAATTGAACTTCTGAACCACGAAGTAGTAAATATTTCAAATATTCGTCAACGAGGCACTAAAAAGGCCCTACCTCTTTTTAATATCGAATTAAAAACTAAACCGAACAATAAAGACATATATAATGTGACAATGTTAATAAACTCAATTGTAAAGTTTGAGCCCCCTCATCCTAAGCGTGAAATACCACAGTGTTTAAAATGTCAACGTTTCGGACACACTAAAAAGTTTTGTAACCACCACCCGCGTTGTGTTAAATGTGCCGGTAGCCACGCAACTGAACAGTGCCTAAGAAAGGAACGTAACGGCGATGTCAAATGCATCAACTGTGGCGAAAATCACCCCGCTAACTATAAGGGATGTAGTGTTTATAAGGAACTTCAAAAAAAGAAGTATCCTCCCTTAAGACAAAAGAAACCGACCCTGATTACGCAACAATCTGTTCCCCCTAGCCACACCACCCTGCAACCCGGCATTTCCTATGCACAAATGGCTAGAAACAATAGTCAATTGGACCAAGCTATGAATAACTTTCAACAAAATCAAGTCTTCGCTGCTCCACAGCAGCAACCAAGCAATAATTTAGAACAAATGATGTCAAAAATGATGGAGAAAATGGATAAGATGCTTGATCTCCTGGGAGCTTTGATCATGAAAATTAAATAATGATCAACACTCACCTAAAAATTGCTGTCTGGAACGCCAATGGCTTGGTCAATCATGCCCAAGAACTTAAGACTTTTATTACCATTCAAAATCTGGATATCATGTTGATATCAGAAACTCACTTAACTGAAAAAAGTTACATAAAAATTCCTAAATATAAGATATACCACACTCAACATCCCGAAGGTAAAGCTAGAGGGGGATCGGCTGTCATTATCAGAGAGAGTATTAAGCACCATGCGGTTGCCAAATGCAATCAATGCTACCTGCAAGCCACATCCGTGGCAGTAGAAGATTGGCATGGACAACTAATACTTGCAGCAGTGTATTGCCCTCCCAATCTATCTATCAAAAAAGAGCAATTCGAAACTTTTTTCAAGACCTTGGGCCACAGATTCATAGCTGGAGGAGACTTCAATGCAAAACACCACCATTGGGGCTCCAGACTGATCACTCCTCGAGGGCGACATCTCTATCAGTCTATGATTAGTAATAACCTAAACCAACTCTCCTCTGGACAACCAACTTATTGGCCAACGGACAGGCACAAAATACCGGATGTGATAGATTTCTGTGTCACTAAAGGTATCGCGCAGAATTACCTCAAAATTGAATCATGTTTAGACCTCTCTTCAGACCACTCTCCTCTTCTGGTCACCCTGGAATCCCAAGTGATCAGTAAAGTAAGACCACCAGTTTTGGCAGCCAAAAATACTGACTGGGATGCATTTCGCAACATCTTGTCAACTCAGTTGAATTTGAATATTCATTTGAATTCAAATGAAGGGGTCGATGAAGCAGTCGAACAACTAACCAAAGCCATACAACAAGCTGCATGGAATGCAACTCCCATAAAACAAAATTCGGATGATCCTGGTTATTGTCCGGAATTTATTAAAAGAAAACTTGAGGAAAAAAGGAAGTTAAGAAAACGGTGGCAAATTACGCGTGCCCCAAGTGACAAAACAAATTTAAACCGAGCCACCAAAGAACTCAAGACACTGCTCACCGACAATAAAAATCAAGGCATCAGGAAATTCTTGGAATCCCTCTCATCTACAGAAGAGACAAACTACTCCCTATGGAAAGTCACGAGAAAAATCAAACGTCCACAAAACACAGAACCGCCCATCAGAACAAAAGATGGCAGCTGGGCCAGGAGAGATGAAGAGAAAGCAAGCACCTTTGCTGAACATCTTAGCAATGTCTTCAAACCCTTCCCAATGAAAGTTCTGCCTGAAGAGGAAGAACCCATACATCAACTTCTCAATGCTCCATATCAAATGGACCACCCTATCAAGCCCTTTAAGATATCTGATATTAGGTCTGTTATTTCAACTAATCTTAACCCTAAAAAAGCCCCAGGATATGACTTAATATCAGGAAAAATTCTGAAAGAGTTGCCACCGGAAGCCTTAAAAGTAATCACCATTATCTTCAATGCCATCCTGAGATTGGGCTACTTCCCTTTACAATGGAAAGTTGCCCAAATAATTCTGATCCAGAAACCTGGCAAGGATCCAACGGAAGTAGCCTCTTATCGTCCTATTAGTCTCCTGCCCATCTTGTCGAAGGTGTTCGAAAAACTCTTTCTGGCCAAAATTAAACCCCTTCTAGAGGAAAAAGACTTAATCCCAAGTCATCAATTTGGATTTCGTCAGCAGCACTCGACGATCGAGCAAGTGCATAGAGTGGCCAGAAAAATTAAAACAGACCTCGAGAATAAGAGGTACTGTTCTGCTGCCTTTCTCGACATTTCGCAAGCCTTTGACAAGGTCTGGCACGAAGGACTCATCTTCAAAATCAAGGCTAATCTAGCCCACCCATTCTGCAAGATTCTGGAATCCTATCTGACAGATAGACACTTTTTGGTGAAGCACGGCGAAGTCCACACCTCTCTGGTGCCTATACAATCTGGTGTACCACAGGGCAGCGTTCTCGGCCCTATTTTATATCTGCTGTACACAGCTGACCTTCCGACCACCAATAACACTGAACTTGCCACCTTCGCCGATGATACAGCAGTAATGGCCTCTCATCAAGATCCAAACATTGCCTCTCGATTTCTACAAAAACATCTAGACAAGATGGAGATATGGCTAAACATGTGGCGTATTAACGTCAACAGTTCAAAATCCCTCCACATCACTTTCACGCTGAAAAAAGAGACGTGTCCTGCAGTGACACTAAACAACAGTCCCCTTCCTCAAAAAGAGGAAGTCAAATATCTCGGCCTTCACCTAGATAGACGTTTAACGTGGGCAAAACACATCTGGAGCAAACGATTACAACTGAGCTTGATCCACCGTAACATGTACTGGTTGATGAGTAAAAACTCCCACCTTAGGATGGAAAACAAACTCCTCTTATACAAAACCATCATGAAACCGGTATGGACATATGGCATACAACTGTGGGGATCTGCAAGCGATTCCAACATAATGAAGCTGCAGCGGTTTCAATCCAAAATGTTGCGAGTTATTTGTAATGCACCATGGTATGTTCCGAATGACGTCATACACCGTGACTTAGAAATGCCCACCATCAAGCAAGAAATCGCCTCAATAAGTGCACGGTATCAAGATCGTCTTAGCGACCACCCCAACAGCCTCGCCACAGATCTACTCATCATCCCAAGTGTCAAAAGACTGAAGCGGTTCGACCCGCTAGACTTGCCCCAGCGCATTTAAGTGTAGTGTAGTGTAGTTTAAATCCATGTAGCCATAACAATAACGTGAAGTGTTAAGAACTTTTAAAGAGGCTTGCCAATGGGTCAGCCTCGATTGTGTCTTTTTATATTTACAATACTTTTATTTATTGTCCTTATGGACAGATTGTAAAATAGCATGGGAATTAATAATAAAAAAAAAAATAAAAAAAATACAAGTCTGGAGATAAGTTATGAAAGCACGGGAAATCCATTTCTGGGCGTGTAATGAACGATATTTTTTATTATACTTATCTAAAAACAACGCAAAAAGGATTAGAAGTAAAATTAGAACATTTTATTTTCAAAGTTATAATAATACATCGTAAAAATAGTAGGCAAATACGATTAACATTTCCATAGCAACGAGTTGTTTATTATGCCTTGATTTTTTCTTGTCTGGCAATCCCGGCTGAATGCAAGCGTAATTTAGTAACAGTCAACATGTGGTCAAACGATGTCATTTCCGAATTTTTAACCTTGTATGAACAAGAAACAAACATTTGGAACCCCAAGCATGAGAGTCGCAAAGATAGAAAAGCTATACATGATTCCTGGATGCGAATCCAAAACAACCTTAGCATTACGTGCACAATCACCGATTTAAAAAAGAAAAAGTAAACGTTAAAGGGAACTTTCCAAAAATTACAGGCCAAAGTAAACGCAAGCTAGAAGACAGGGAGCAGTGCAGATGATGTTTTTAAGCCAGACTGGTTTGCTTATGAGCAAATGGCGAAATTCCTGCAATCGGTGTATAGTCCAAGGAAAACAAAAAATTCAGAGGTAAATAATAAAATGTATTAATTATTAATATACAGTGTGGTTCATTAAGTGTGTAACAAACGGAAAAAAATTTTATTAGTTGCCGAACTAAAATATGAATACCACCAAAAGTTTGTGCATCTAATACGGTTAGTATTAGATGCACTTAGGGCCGGTTGTATAAAAATTTAATCAATAGTAATATAATAATTGCTTTGGATTTTCCGGTTAAATTACGATAACTTGTTGCACAGCAACAAAGAGTGTCAGTTTGACAGTCTAAAAATACCGAGTGCGAAGCACGAGGTATTTTCTGTCAAACTGACACGATTTGTTGTTGTGCAGGAAGTTTGAGGAATTTAACCATCGGAAAATCCAAAGCACGTATTATATTCGTTAAGATAATTTTATGAATGTACACAACAGTTTATTTTATTTCATATTAATGTAAGTAACAGATCATAATAATATATAATTACAAATTAATTCTTATACAAATTTTGTTATTTATATTGTTACTATGGAAAACCTACAATTAATTTTATCGAAATTTTATCGCTGGAAAACCATGTAGGTTGGTCCAATACCGCATTATGATTGGTCGAAATTACTATGAATAAAATTATCGCGGGATAATCCTCCAAAAAGGATAAACTGCCATAGAAACGATTGTTGATTACAATTGTCACTATAGATATTTTGGAGGATAAAAATTTAACACCGCGATTAAATTTTTATACAACCAGCCCTTAGAATGTATTTAAGTCGAGCAGCATACAGAGTAGGCCAACAGCAAACCGTTATAAAGAAAAGTTAAAGTAAAATAATTTAAAAAATCCCATTTTTTGCACACTTATGGACCACACTGTATGTTATACAACCAAAAGTTAATGTAAAAGTTAATGCAAGTTACAATTTGTCAATATTGATTCTGCCAGGGTACCGCGCCACATGTTTTAAAATATTCTGCAAAGGCATCTGTTACATTTTTGGCTTCTATTCCTGCTTTTCTAGCCACTTTACGAAGTGGAAGCATAGAAGTAAAGGTATGTTTACATTATTATGTTTTAACACATGAGTTGTCATATCCAAAATCATATGACATATCTTTAGGATTCTTATGTCCTGTGTGTTAAATATTTTGTGTTCACATCACAAAGAGTTTCATTTAAAAAAATAGGCAAAAAAGTAAAGTTAACCTTACTTTAAAATAGTATACCCACTTGTTATTTACGTTTTTGTTAAAGTGAAATTGATAAAATGAATCATAACTATTTACTTCATAGTGAGATAATAAGAAGAAATAGAGTTTGTACTGGTGCACTGTTAGCATTATTGTTAATTTTACTCGTAACGAAAAATAATGAAAAAGATCTAAGAAATAATAAAATTAAAAGACGTCGGAACCGAAAGCTTTGGGCAAGGAAATGGTTACTGAGGAGAGAAAATGGTCGTGGCACGTCCAATTTAGTGTTCAATGAGTAAGTAAGTAAGCCTTCAAGCTTATCATAAAAAATTTGTTTGTTACCAAGATTAGATCTGTAAAGAGCTACAACACAAACCTTATATTTACTCATCTTCACGTCAGCAAACTCTGCATGGGTTTCACTACAAAAATTTGAAATGTCTACTGAACATTTCACCAGGGGTACAATGTCGTTCCTGGCGAAAATCGCCACACCACCATGTTTCTTCAGACTTCTAGTAAAATGGGACACTATTTTATAGTTTTCAATTACGACATTGCAAACGGAATCCGTGGTTAGGCATGTTTCACTCAGGCACAAGATGTGTATGTTCTGTATATTTAAAAATGCCGAAAGTTCATCAGATTTGTTTAAAACACTTTGAATGTTTAAATGGTAAATCACAAGATTCTTGAGTGAGGTTATAGGGTTCGTTAAGTTTTGCTGTTTCTTGTAACTTTCTTTCGAAAATTTTCCAACGTAATATCAGTTAGGGTTTGTTCCGGGCTCGGGATTTTCAGATGCACACCATCATATAACTTTTCCGCAACGTTTGCGGTTGTTGTGTTGGCACTGACATTTGTTGGTTCGCCTGTAGGTTCAATGACGTTGATGGTTCCATTATTTATATTATTCGCCATTTTCGGGAAATAAAACTTCTTTACGAGTGTGCCAGGGGGCCAAAAATTCGGATTTATAATAACCGCTTCCAGTCTTAAGGGGATTTTAATTTTAAACGATGCAATGAGTGGATTTTTTGTGGTCAACTTCTCACAGTGGTATTCATCACAGGTTTCATGTTCATTGAGACACTCCAAAATATCGTCTGTGGTTTGTTCCGCATCTAGGTTAGAGAGAAACAACCATGAGTATCTTTTGATAGGTTTCAACTTAGACAATGCAATACTAAGAGGTTCAGTTTTTCTAGAGATATATTTATCGTATACCTTTCGTTTCTGTACTCTGCTGTTGGGAATTCCACTAGAAACTGTAGGCAGACTAGTAAAGTTATTTTGGCTTACTTGTTGTTCCTCGTTGTGCATATTGTCACGAATGATCTTCATTGAAATATGCATCTGGCGTACCAGACGCGCCCGCAACCCTCGTACCCGCATCGGTGATTGGTTTTAACCCCTGATGCGGGAATGCAGCCCCTCATGGGAGAGTCATAGAAAATATCTTCTCACTATTTAACTTATAATTACGTAGATAGATATAAATCGGTTTGATAATCAAAACCGATGTTTGTCATTGTTAAACTATGACATAATAGGAACTGGTGCCAGTATTATCAAGGGAAATGGTGGTGGCTTCTTCCTAGGACCCACCACCAGTTGGTGATGTCAGTCAGATGACAAATCGTGGTTTTTGGAAATGTGAGGGACGCGTGATCTAAAATCTCCTAAAAACCACGCCTAATCCACAGCCCTTAAATACTGGAGCTAGACCTATTTTAGAGAGAATTCTAATTCAACTTCTAAGCAAGACACTAGTCGGTTAGTAAAACTGCCGGCTTGTTCTTGACTCTGAATTATATTAGTTATTAGACTCAGTGTGTGTTATCGAATCACGATGGCCGAATTCATCAACATTCGCCAAATGATGTAAGTAATTTTAGAACTCTTTTGTACTTGTTTGTATCTTGTCTGATCGAATAATATATATTGCTTAACAATGCCTATGAGTTTTCATCTGCAAGTCTCTGCGACCGAAGCTACGAACTCGCAAGCCAAGTTCCCCAAAACCTGCAAAAACCATATCGTAGCAATATTAGTTGGTAAATCAAATTGTTTTACATTGTTGTATTGGGGTTGCATGCACGTAACTTGAATTTGTGTATTATTTGGGGTTATGTTTCCCTTATTTTCCATATTGACATTTATGGATCGTGTAACAGCTGTGCGTTGATTACGCTCCGTTGGGATAGATGGCGGCTGTGTCTGTAATGCATTAGCATAGGTTTGCTTCAAATTTTGGCGTTGAGATGTAGCTGGATTACGTTGTATTGCACTATTGCTATGCATTTGTTGCAGTTGTTGTTCCAAATATATAATTTTTTCACGAAGTAGCTGATTGTTTTCTTTGAGAATGTCATTTTTCTCTTCGAATTGTTTATAAAGCAGATTTAAATGATAATTCACGTCAAATGGGTTTTTTCAATACCATTATTTGGAGAACGTGTGTTAACCTCACCAGCACAACAGTAAATGCGAGAAGAATCAATCACCATTAGTTTAAAGCGGTTCGCACATCCATTATGAAATACGTTACCACACCTTACACAGGTTACACTTTTAACTGGCTTTTGTTTACAACATTTGTAGAAGTTGTTTGATTGTTTAATACTACCGTCGGACTCGTCGTCATCAGAGCCCGCCATTTTGATTTTTACCACACGTGGCAAAAAAACGTACAGATACGTTTGTCAAATAACGGATTTGAACCCTTTACTAGTTGAAGGTTTCAAATCAGCTGGAAGTAAAACAAGATTCAAGAGAATTCTAGGGGATATATCTGAAATCGATAACACTGATATTCGTAAGTTTCTAACCACCGTGTTTATTAACTACTGTGGTTGTTGCTATGATAACTACCAATCAAAAACGTCGTACCGTAGCAACAACCACAGTGGTTACATAGTCACGGTCATTAAAAAGTTATAGAATTACCCCGATTGTATAACTCATCATAAATTTAGCCAATAGCTATTACAAGTTTTACATAGTTACTATGTTTTGATAAGCGAATATACCCCGGTATAACCGTTTTCGTATATTCGCTCCTTAAAACAATGTGAATTTTGTCATAGTAACATTTTTTGATGTTTATTAATAAACGTCAGAAAAACAATTTGTTTGTCAATTCTTTATATAATCGTAACGAATACCACTCGAGCAAACGAAAATAATCGTTATACTAACCTCGTCACTCGACGTATATCCTTAAAACACCACTCGAGCTAACGCTCTTGTGGTGTTTCGCAGAATACGTCTAGTAACTCGGAAGTATAATCGATTATTTTCTATGCTCTTGTGATATTACTACTGATTATATCATTTTTGCCAAAACCTATCGATAAAAATGATTATGTCGAATTCCCATTAAATATTAATGTTGCAGAATTGTAGTGTAAGAAATAATGTTCCTAATGAACAATTTAATATTTTTGATGTATATGTAAGTCTGTGTGATAATGTAGTTTAAGTGAAACTTGTTCTTAATGAAACATTTTGATCCCTTTTTGTGATTTAGATTAAGCTAATTACTGAGTTGATTATTAATAAAGTTGATTTTGAAATAAAGGTGCAATTTTTATTAGATCAAAGTAACCCCAAAATCATAAAACCCTTGTAACTTTTAATCTCATTGACCATTTTTTTTGTTTTTTTAGAAAAATGGTTCTATATGGGGTTACTTTCGATTTCCGTTTAGAAAAATGGGGGTATCAAAGTAACCCCACTCTCAGTCTAACTTTGATCACCACTATTTTTTTTCCTTCAATTTTAAAGATTTTAAATTGCAATTTCGAAGATAGAAAGATGAACATAAGTTGATATTCCCATTATTTTAAACTTTTTTTACACCTTTACTTAAAGTGATAAATTGATTTTAATTTCAAAATTGATCAAATTAACCCCATTCCACGGTATTTTCATTTTTATCAACAATAACACAATTTGTTGATAAAAATTTGTGTTTTTATGAACTGACCATTAATCATGGAAGAGAATGATCATTTAAAGAACATTATTAGTGCGCAATGTAAAAGAAAATTTAGTAATAATTCAAATGTAAAGATGTTATAATAACCATAATCTATAACAGTATATTAAGACTAACATACTTCCCGATCACATGGAAATTCGCACAAATAATAATGATTAATAAATCAAATAAACCTCCAAATAGCGTCACATCCTATCGACCAATAAGTTTGTTACCGATCATGTCTAAAACTTTGAAAGGCTTCTACTCAAAAGAATCTGTAAAGACACCGAAATAAACGAAATAATACCAACACATCAATTCGGCTTTCGGGAAAGTCATTCAACTGTACAACAATGTCACAGGATCGTCAAAAACATCCTCACAAGTCTCGAGGAGAAGAATATATGTACAGCTGCCTTCTTGGAGGTTGAACAAGTATTCGATCGTGTATGGCATGAAGGTCTCCTATATAAACTTAAATCGTTTTTCCCTACACCTCACTATCTTATCCTAAAATGATACCTCACAGACCGATTCTTCCAAGTTAAATTCAATACAGAAACTTCCAACTACCATCCTATAAAATCGGGTGTTCCTCAAGGAAGTGTTCTTGGCCCATTGCTGTATCTAATTTTCACGGCTGATATTCCAACCACAAATAATACCACAATCGCTACATTCGCTGACGACACCGCAATAAAATCTATAAGAACCCTCAGATAGCATCTGAAAATCTGCAAGCACACTTAAATCAACTACAAGTTTGGCTGAACAGATGCAAAGTCAAAATTAACCACACAAAGTCCACACATATCACATTTACGAACCGAAACATCATCTGTCCTACGGTCACAATAAATAATACGCAATTACCAGTAAACAACCAAGTAAAATACATGGGATTAACGCTTGACCAAAAACTCACCTGGAAGGCACACATCGTAACAAAGAGAACACAAATAAATTTAAAAATACGCCAAATGAATTGGTTAATAGGTAGAAAATCACAACTCTCTACAGAAAATAAATTACTTCTATACAAATGCATAATAAAACTCATCTGGACGTATGATGTTCAACTTTGGGGCTGCGCCAAGCCTTCAAACACTAAAATCATACAAAGGATTCAATCCAAGATATTTCGAATGATTCACAACAGGTTGTAAATTTGCAATTTAAATTTTTAAAAAATGTCAAAAAGTTCCACCCGGATGAAGTTTATCTTGGATCCCTACAGCTGCGAAATAATAAGGACTACAATTTTTGTTGTAATCAGTGCAATAAACATTTTATGCATCAACGAAATTAGAGATTCCATATAAAAACCCATTGAGAAAAATTGATATTTTCAAGTAACATAAAAAACGACAATATTAATTTGCAGTATAAGAAATTTAGTGGAGATAAAAATACTGTTATAAACCATTATAATGCATTGCATAATATTTCAATTCAAAAAACAAATTGTGTTTGAAAGTAATGAACAGTTTACTGCTTGGAAAGGCAACTTTGAGAATGAAACCAATTCAAAGTTTGTGAGTGAATAAGGAATCCTCGAAATTATGTTAAACTCACAAATCTATAAGCTTCATTTGTCATCGTTCTGGTAGCTATGTCCCTGAAGGGAAGGGTTTATCAGTGTCGGCTCGTAATCATTTAGTCTATGGAGGCAGCTTTAAGATTATCTACCCTCGTCATGTCCGCGAAACCCTAACTCTTGGTTACAAAGAAAGATACAAATATCGATTAATCTCTTTAAAATTTCTCTATTTTTTTCTGACTGAATCATTAAATCTTTGAATTTCGACTTGACGGGGTGAATCTAGAACGGTTACTATATTTTGTTTGCCTAAAAGTTGCAATTTACACATACAACTAATATGTTCTTGACTTTTTGAATGTCTATCAATCGAGCGACCTACATTTTTCAGGCAGTCAAAGTTGGATTTTGACCAAACTTCTTCACCCCGAATTGAAAATAAAACACATGGCCAACAAAACAACTTTTTTAAATTAAACTTCCCGTTAGCCATTTACATTTACTGTACCAATGATTAGCAAAACTACGAGGCGGTTTACCCTGATTCCCTAATTAATTAAAATCTTAGATAGATAGATAGATAACATTTATTGACCGATACATTTGAATATATGTTTACAGTTATACATCATACAATATATTACAGTAAAAAATAACAATATCACAGTTAAAGGCATCACATAAAAAAAATACATTTACAGCAGCGTGTCGCTAGCGCAAAGATAAGCGTAGAACTAAAACTTAAAATTAGTAAACTCCTCCAGTTGGTAGAAGGGATGTTGAATCAGGAATGCTTTTAGGCATGTTTTAAATTTTTTTGTACTTAACAGTTTCCAATTAGGTGGTAATTTATTATAAAGGCGAGTTGTGTTATACGTGCCAAATATTATGGCTTTGTTCAAGTGACATCTGGGAGGTCTAATATGCAGTCTAGCTCTGGTGTTGTGAGAGTGTATCATCACTGTTGTCGGACTGCATTAGCCGTTATAGGTGTCGCGGCGGTCGCCCCGTCGTAATACGTATCAACTACAGTCGTTCTAGCCGACGGATGGTCTATGCCCGGTTAGGTGGTGGCCAGAAAGAGAACCTCAAAAAACCAGTAACGTTCTGGAGCTCAAGGTGGTTAGTTTAGACAATTTGTTATCTTGTTCCCGCTAAATTTTTGTGTTACGTTTGTTAAATAAATTCCTTAACTTTTGGTTCTATAAAAATTCGTGCTGTTTTATTATTACCATGGCGAACCAACGTGGAGCATCACTGGACATCACCCAGATGGGCGAGGCAGCGACCCGACAGATAACGAGTTCTAATGCCGTGGCAGACATCGACGACATCCTCATAGGTGAACTAAGTCAGTTTTTCATTACCCTCTCGGAAGACATATCTCCGACAACTCCTAGCACGGAATCTTCACCCAACCCCAACACGCACCCGATGAACCCCTTCAGGGGATCGTCGCCCCAGGCCCCGTGGTATTCAAAAACACCACTAGAACCTCTTTCGGAAAGCAATCCCAACATGTACCAGCAGCCTTCCTTCATGGAATCACTCCCCCAGGTTACCGATTGTTTCAAACCGATACTGGGTCTACTTTGGTAGTCAACCCCAAAAGGTACCCACAGGTCTCCTTCAGGGAACCCGTCCCCCAGGTTCCCGAATATTCAGAACCGTCACTGGAACACGGTTTGGAAGTTAACCCCAACAGGTACCTGCACGCCTTCTTCAGGGAATCTGCCCCCCAGGTTCTCGAATATTCAAAAACGTCACTGGGACACGTTTTGGAAGCTAACCCCAACAGTTACTCGCAGGCCTCCTTAAGGGAATCTGCACCCAAGGTTCCCGAACCTCCAGAAACGACATAATGGACAAATTTCAAAAACAACCCTCGACACCAGGTGACCAGGCCTCCACCAGTCCAGAGTACGGACGCGTGCCTGCTCTCCATGAACTCGACGAACTAGCCAGACTGCAGCAACGAGAAGACGCCACTTCCAACACTTCCGGGACTCTTCCACATCTAGTATCCAAGAGGTACCCCCTACACGTACCAGACATAAAAATGATGCACAGCGGTCACAATTGGCAATATATGGGAGACGATATGCTTATACTTGGCTGATGTGACTAAGGCGGGAGCAGAAGTAGACCCTACTGCAAAATCTTACTTGGAGTCTGTTTATGATTCCAGTCGCATATCTGCCCTCGCAGCATACAATCGAACTCGGCGTAAGGCCGCTACTGGTCTGACACCTGCACAAGTTTTATTCGGCGAAGACCTTCAAAGACCAGGAGCTTGGCGGTTGCTACGAGATCTGAACGCCGGCGAGGATTCGGTCACAATAACTAGAGAAGACAGAGTCCAGCAGATTTGTCAGAAGCAGGACCAATTTCAAGAACGCTATGCTCCGCGGGATGCCGAACCTCAAACACAGTTCCAAATGGGAGAGAGCATCCTGGCCCGGGAGAACCGAGTCCACCGCGGGCTGAACTTTGCCCCCAAGTGGTCTGGACCCCATCCCGTGGTAGCAATTAATGGTCCAACTACTTACACTATCGATCGCGATGGGACGCTTTACAGAGTCCATGTTGATGATCTACGTCCTGCTCCCGACGCAGGTGGCGGCGAGTTCAATATTCCGCCAGAACCCGAAGACGAACATGACGATGAGCCTTAGGACAAATGTTGGTACCTGCTACGACGCGTACGATCGCCTTTTGGTGGGGGGCGTGTTGTCGGACGGCGTCAGGTGGTGGCCAGAAAGAGAACCTCAAAAAACCAGTAACGTTCTGGAGCTCAAGGTGGTTAGTTTAGACAATTTGTTATCTTGTTCCCGCTAAATTTTTGTGTTACGTTTGTTAAATAAAACCTTTACTTTTGGTTCTATAAAAATTCGTGCTGTTTTATTATTATTACCAGTTCCCGTGAATAAACAAACCTTTGACTAAATATTAGAATAAGTGTTGGCCCCAAAAGCAATCTCATATGAGTCCCCCCCGGCCGACATCAGTACTTAGGTCTGGATGAGGAACCTCTAAATCTGTGATGAACAATTTGTCATCGTAAAACAATGAAGTTAACGTTAACAAATATTTCGAGCATTTCAACATGGTGGCGGTTAATTCAAAATTTGATTCAAAATATTTCTCTGAAAAATTGTTATTGTAATTGGATCTATATACAGCGTGATCAGGAATGACTGAATCTGTTGGTATTAAAACAGTTGCGAAATTAGGATTTTTTTTGTGGTATGATTTGCAAACCTGATTGTCACAATTAAAAATATCAGTTTACAAAATCTAAGGTTATATTATGGTGAAGTATTGTTATGTTGGGATTGTCAAGATTGTCAAAAGTTGACAGTAAGATGTGCGCGCCAACGCCCTTACGATTGTTTGCGTCAATAGTACCAATTCCACTAGTTATTTTTTCAGTACCAACAGATTCAGTCATTCTTGATCACGCTGTAGTATCTACATTTTAAGAATTTCTAAAAAACATGTTTGTAAAATGAAAATTATAAGAAATATATTTACAAAATAAATTAATTTCCATATTTTGTTTAGGGGAGGCTTGCCTCCCCTGACGAGCCGCCACTGAGGTTTACGCCACTTAAAACCCCAGGGAAGCAAAAAAATTGATTGTTTATGTCCTGCAAATATAAGAAGGAATTTTCCAGTGGTAGATGTAAAATTTTTGTCACCGACCCATACATAGGGCATGAGAATGATATTTTCCATTTGACTTTGACGAAATTAGAAAGAGAAAAGTTAGCAACAAAAATTGTATCGAAGATCCCCTTTAAAGATATTCTTGATAAAGTACGCGATTCAATTTGTGATATGAGATTGAAAAGATTCTATCTTCTGGTGGTTGACAGAATATTAGACCATCACTACCAAATCCCAAATTAATTTTGAACGCTTACGAAATCCAGTTTATAAGCTGTATCTTCTTTTATTTACTTAACAACCTCAACAGTTACAAAAACCAGTTACAGATGGTACATAATATATAAAATACAGTCAAGACAGTAACAGAAAAATAAAAAACTTCAGTCTACAAAAATGAATGATGAATTGGCGGTTTACCTGGCCAATCCTTTACCTCCACTAAAATCGAACCCCCTTGATTATTGGGAGGAAATAAAAAGTGTGTTCCCTGCTTTGTACAGGCAGGCAAAATTGAGTTTTCAGTGCCTTCGGAAAGATTCTTTTCAAAAGCAGGGGCTGCTATCTCTCAAAAAACAAATCGTTTATTAGAAGATTAGATTAGAAAACATATTATTCCTCTTAGAATGTAGTGAAGAAGAGTGGTTTTCCTAAAGTTCGGATTTGACACGGTCTGCTTAAACAAAATTTCTTTTTATTTTGTCTTAAGTATTCAAACAATTTTTTAAGGTACTGTTCTAAATATTTTATTTCAAACAAATCCCAATCCCTTCCCAACTCCTTTACGTCACCAAATTTTTAATATACATATATCTGCATATTCTTGTTTACTGGTGATAGTGGGCCCTTTCCGCAAAACTTTCTACCAATCGATAATTTAGTATCGATGTTTTAAATTATCGATAGTTTTTGTTTCGATACAAGTAGGTATTGAAAATTGATTCCGATACCGATATTATGTATCGATACTTTCCTTTCGATCCGCGTCACTACTTTGGCCCGAGAGTTTGTAAGTTGCCCGAGATTTATAAACATCCAGTTATGCCCGTGGATCATACGTTTTATTTTTCACTTTAGAAAAAAGTGCACAAATTTGAAGACTGGAGAAACAGAAATTTCGTCAAAACTGTCAGTGAGACAGTTCTATTAGGCTATTTTCAGAGCAGCTAGGTTTGGCTCATCGCTTTAATAAAGAAGAAGAGAAAGCAGGATACGATTGGCTACATTTCTTTCTGCAGCGACATCGCGATTTGTCAGTATGTACTGCTGAGGGTCATTACTTGAACATAAACTGTAATTGTTCAGTAATTACGTGCCGCATCTGATCTACTAATAAAAACTTTATACAAAAATATAACCTCAAATTAGTTTGAGTTGTGCTTGTCAGGATAGTAATGATCAGTCACGGTGGGGTAAGGGCGTTCACTGACCATTATTACCATACATAGAATTTAATATAACTCTCACGCTCTAATTGGTAAAAATAATTATTAATTTTTTTGTTTTCGTTTATTAAAACTAAATAACAGATAATGAGTATTTTGTTTTTTCACAGATGCCGCAAACTTACACCAGCAGAACAGAAAGCTCAATGGACCAAAGAAGATTTGGAGGGAGCCTTAAATGATATTGCAAATGGTATGAAGATTCGCAGTTCTGCTAGAATACACAACATTCCATTCAGCACGTTGCAGTCGAGAATAAAAAAGCAAAAAAGTACTTCTGGCCCAAGACTAGGAAAAAATGCAGTTTTTTCTGAAGTACAAGAAAAAATTATTACAGAATATGTAAAGCTTATCACAAAATTTTTTTACGGCTAGACACCTAGGTATCTCTGATTATCATTACCCCAGCCCTGACCTTTATTACCCATCTGGGTGCGGAATCATAGTCAAATGACTTATTAACATATAATAATTATTATAATAAAAGGTTTGGTTAAAAAAACTGGCCTTTTACTTAGTAACTAGTGAACCACAAACTTTAAGCCATATATTAGTGCATTTGCATTCTTCTAGCTCCTCAAATTATTTTTCTCTGGCCATTTTTGCTTAGGTGAACGCAATTCTCCCACTCTCCCGGACTCTTCCGGACAAGAACCTTCTGAAGAGCTAGCGTCTGTTACGTTAGTACAGCCCAGTTGCAGTGGAATTGCACATCCGGAAGCCCGATGACCTAACGCCGGGGAAGAGACTTGACTTAATTCAGCCTGTTCCAGTTGTAAAAAAACAAGTTGATTCAACTAAGCGACGATGTCGTGCATTTACAGAAGTTCTTAGATCTCCGGACCACATTGCGAAAAGAAAATAATAGAGTGTAAAAATTTTGCAGGAGAACTCGAAGACGGGTACTGCAAAGAAGGTAATAAAGAGGGTCTAGGGCCCAACTGCACCGATCTATATATTAAGTGATACTTCCGCAAGTTCCACTTTATAAAATAAGTGTCACTTACATAAAATGCACTGCACCAACAAGTGTGACGTCCCACTAAGTTAAGTTGGGGATTTTGGTATGTCACTAGGTTCAAGTTGCCGCGCCGCGCAATTTACACAAATACATAACCTGTAATCTAACATTTCAAAAAATTTAAAATAGTGTCTAATAGTGAACAATATGGCTGTTGTTGAAAGATCACGAAAAGTAAATTTTACTAATGATGAAAAGGTGTTTCTAATGCAGTGTGTGGCGAAGTACAAGCAAGTCATTGAATGCAAACAAACAAATGGGTCCACATGGAATGAGAAAAGTTTAGCATGGGACAGAATTGCCATCGAGTTTAACTCGCAATCTCTTGGCAAAACCAATAGGAGTAAAGAAAGCTTTAAAAAGTGTTATAAAATAAAAAGGCTGAGATTAGAAAACTAGCTGCAACTAATAAGCAGCAAATACGAGCAACTGGAGGAAGTACATACACTCCTAAGACTGATCCGTGTTTAGACATAATTTTGGAAATAACTAACCCGAAAACAATTGAGGGTTTAGAAGTTGAGTTTGGGGGCGATGCACCACAACCACAAGTGTCGTACATGGGTGATGTCACATAATGCTTGATTTATTAATTTGTAGACAAGCTGGAAAATTTCTTGGGTTGCCAAACGCCGACATGTACACAGGTCATTCCTTTAGAAGAACTTCAGGCAGTTTGCTAGCCAACACTGGAGTTGACATTCTTGCACTAAAGAGACACGGAGGGTGGAAATCGGATACCATTGCTGAAGGGTAATAAAAATGAGTTGGCTAACAGAATTTTGTACAACAATAACTGTCTTGCTTCGAACACCATAACAGAAACATCGTTTGTGAATGGAAGTGCATCATCCAACACGTCAACCGAAATCTCAATTGTAGATGAAAATGTTTGCAAACAAAATCGAAGTCACAAAGAAGCTTAAAGAACTCTCACTGAATTTTGTTAATTGTAGAATTAATAACTGTACTATTAATATAATTCAAAAATAAAATATTAAGGTTTTGTTTTATTTTTTCACTGACTTCCCAAGGGGAGGTAAATGTCTATTTACATCCCGTTGTTAACAGTAACCAGTTTCCACGGTAAATTGGTCTTCCATCAAATCAATGTCATAATACTGTACTTACTATGACAGGAGTGGAAAAACAGACTCTTCATCCAACTTTGCCTGGCAAGCCAAATTGGCCGACTTGCATGTGAGGCTTAAGGCCGGGATAGACGGTCCGTCATGCATATCAACTTGCTTGCGCAAACTTAAGTTGTAAGATTTATCGTTGCGTTAGTGCTGATAAGTCGGCCGATTTATTAAATCTGCACAGAAAATTGTTGGGCTTGAATGAAATCAAACCTGATGGATATTTGTCTTGTGTGTACAGACTTGTCTAATGACAAGTTGTAATATCTGGCAGTTCTTGCAACTTATATTCAGTCTTCCTGTTGTTATGGCCAGTAAAATTCGTTTGTAATCAAGGGGTCCATAGTTTTGATTTTCTTATTGAGTACATATAAATAGTAAACGAGTTGTGTACATATTAAAATAAATACACAATATACAATGAATATTGATCGAGTTTAATTGAATTAAAGGATGTCGGACCTACGGTTACTTTCGAGAGAATTCCTCATAGATTTTATTCACCTATACAGGGAAAATCCTTGTCTCTGGAAGATAAAATCCAAGGAATAATCGGGCAAACAAAAAAAATGCGGCATATGAAATCCTAATAGAAAAGTTAAAAAAAGTAGATCGCGCGGCCAATAAAGACGCAGTGATAAAAAGAATACATTCATTGCGCACTTGATTCCAAAAAGAATTAAAAAAACTAGAAACTGAACGCAAATTGATACAAGACTGAATACTTAGTTAGTGGTCAAACGACGAATCAGTCTTGTCGTTTGCGCAAGCAGGTTGATATGCCGGTCTTTAATGGTGATAAGTCGTCCGACTTATTAAATCTGCACTTATTATTAATAAAAACTTATTAGCCGCAAAATCAAGAAATTGGTATCTTAAAGCGTACAATCAGTTCAGAGAATGGTGCAAGAAAAAGAAGGTACAAACGTACATGGAAAATGTTATGCTATTTTCATGAAAAATCAAAGAAATATCAGATCCAACCTTATATACTGGCCAATGTTTACGTAGATCTTCGGTCACTCTATTAGCGGATGCAGAAGCAGACATCACAACTTTAAAACGTCACGGAGGTTGGAAGTCGACAACAGTTGCTGAGGGGTGCATTGACAATGCGATGCAAAACCAAACAAATATAGCAAATCAAGTACTACAAGCTGCAACTACGCTTCAAAAAACTACTCCTATGAATGTGAGTAAAGAAAATGTTTCATTTCGTGAAATTTATATATTAAGTTTATGGCATTTACCACACTTGTTTGCTCCTGTGACTGTTAGCGGTAGTAGAATAAAAAGGAGGCCGTGGAGACCCTCACGAATAGAGGTTCAAGAAAACTTTTTGCTAGTTATGCCGGTAAGTTAAACCTATTATAAAAAACAATTTCGTGCAACATATAATTATATTTTTTGCGTTTTAGACTATAGGCTTCCTGGAAGAAATTTTAAAACAAGAAAAAAATTATTTCAAGACCGTTTTTTGTTTGTGTTGGGAGTTTACAAGACGTGCAAACATATTATACCGAGATATCAAACATTATCTTGGTCCAAGGTGGTAATGAAATGGAAAACGACGGTCTTAGCTTATATCATCCTCACCATGCTTTCGAAAGTTGTGTGTAAACCATATTCAAAAACTGCTTAAGATTACAATAGTAAGAACAAATTTTGACAATAAAAACATGATTGACATAAATGCACGATAGTAACTTCGACAATTATTTTAAAATCCATGACCACCTTTGACTAAGATAATTTTTGATATCTCGATATAATAATAGATCAAGTGGGATATAAAGTGGATACTCCATTGAAAGCACTGGACATCATTCAAATTTTTCCACACGGTTAATGCAAAGTACCCACCAGAAACGGCCCATGTTTGAACTTTCATCCAAAAGATGGTGTATAAAATAAATACTCCTTACAGTGACTGTATTAAAACAGTGGCGACAAGTAGATGTGTAATTTTTAATTGGTTCCTGTAGTCACGTGGTTTCGTCCGCCAATAGGAAGCTAATTCTGCTCTTGTTTACATTGTATTGGGTGTAATTTGCCTTCAATTTTAGTTATTTCTCTGTTTGTGTTAAAACAGGGTTGGTATGATAAAGTCATTTTGATTAAAATCACTGATTTAAATCAGTGTTTAATAAAACACAGTAAAATAGGTCGATTTTTAATTTGAAATTGCCATTTTTTAGTATAAAAATAGTACCCTCGCACCCCCTCTGAATTATGACTACCACTCTGAGAATTTTAAATTAGGAAGGGGGTCGTACGGCACCTCGTTCGAAAGAGATTTTGATTCTCTATAATCAGCAGGTTTTTTAAATTTGGAGCATTAATTACTGAGCAAATGAATTTTGAAAATGTAAAAAAGGTATTTTTTGCAAAATTTTAAAAAAATCTCACAGAATATTAAGAATTAATTTCCAATTTATCTTTTTACCAGACTGTCATAATTTAAAATGTAAAATTATTAACATATATGTTGTGTTTAGATTAAAAATTAATTACAGCAAAAATAAAAAGGCTTCAAAAAATTTGACAGTAAATCTATTGCTGGTCATGTATTGTGAAATTTTATTTGTATGTATCTTTGAATATTTAATAAAGGTAATAACTATAATCTATAATCATTTTATAAGTTCAACTTGTTTAAAACCCATGTTATTGCCAATACTTTACACTCTATAATATTATACTCGTATTGCTATATTTTAAACAAATTTCTAACTCTGAACTTGTTATTGCAGAAAGGTGGTTTGTTCTATGCTATACATTAACCAGTAAATTAATATATTTTGAACCAAAGTGGACGTTTATTGGAAATATTCAATAAATTATGCTCTTTTACTACCAACAAAAACTCATTTATTTTTTGGATTCATAACTCACTACTTTATTTTCAATTTAAAATTAGTCTCCTCATGGCGGATGGACGGGGCTTAGCCATACTTGTCGCCACTGTTTTAATACAGTCACTGTAATACTCCTTACGACACCCACATCAGTGGTGGAACTACAAACTCTCGATATCGACATTTTCTCTTTTCCCCGCTTGCCACTTCTTCTATATATGATTGTAATCGACAATTATTGGAACCACAAGCAAACGCTAAGATTCTTTCCTCCTACTCCACTTCCCTTCGATCGCCTCGACAAAGTGTCGATTAACATCACTTGCCCGACAAGGTGCCGACGAGTGGTTTTGCGGTTAGGATTATTATTATTATTGTGAAAATAAAAAGTATGAAAATGTAGTACGTAATGTAGATATTATCTGATTACAAAAACTATTGCTTTTTACTTTCTTATATGATAGGAAAGTATAGTAATCGTGATTTTTTTCGACTTTGAGGGTCCCTGAATCCATTCTGACCATTTTCGCCATGATGTCGTGTGTGTGTATGTGTATATGTGTGTATGTGTGTATGTGTGTATGTGTGTATGTGTGTCTGTGTGTATGTGTGTATGTGTGTATGTGTGTATGTGTGTCTGTGTGTCTGTGTGTCTGTGTGTATGTGTGTATGTGTGTATGTGTGTATGTGTGTATGTGTGTGTGTATGTGTGTAATATGTGTATAATTATTTTTCATATAATAGCGCCATCTATCACTCAGTTGCAAAAGTACTTTATATAAATTACAGAAATCTATATCGTTGAGGAAATCGATTGTAGCAATATTATTATTTGAAAAGATCGACAACTACGGCAGCATGGTGGTGGCGAAACTACCACCGGTTGTTACGCGGTCGTTGATTTGTGTTTTTTGTGTCATATTGTAATATGTACAGTTAATAGGAGTAGCTAATAGCAGCAAAGTATTCAGTGTACTCTTCTTATCCAGAACAAATACCACCTCTAGCACAAGCCGCCGTGGCGCAGTGGGTAGAGAATCTGCCTAGTAATCTACACGGTGCTGGTTCGATTCCATAGATTTCCCTTCTTTTTAAATCAATATTTTGGAAAAATTATGTAGAATTAAGTTTTATTAAAGAGTAGGTAGTCATGGGTATTAATTATAAGACCCATGTGTTTTATTAATATCATAAGACGTCTCCTAGCAGTAGAATTATGACCTTATAATATACTGGTTGTGGATAAAATCTGTTACAAAACGCTTCCACAAAATTTGTTCAAAATTTAATTTTAAATCAATGTTAAAGAATAAATATCTGATGTGCCCAACACATGACTTTCTTATACATTGCCATTATACAGTTTTAATATTTGGAAAATACTGAAGGGGTAGCCAATAATCATATGCAGTCGACATTCAAATTTTAAATTAGTATTTTTCAATAAAAATCGATGAAAATAATGAAGTTTTTGATATCATTTGACGCGAGTTACATGGATATAATATTCACAATTCCTTGTAAAACACTGGACGTTAGTTAAATATGCTGATTAGCATTTTATTGTAATCTTTCTGACTATTGTAGTTTTACATTATAAAATTCATTATAATTCTTGCTTTAAACCTGTTCACTTGTGCTTTCTTATCAATAAATACTTTTTTAAAAAGCCGTCTTCGACTTATTGACATTTAATTGGCGCAGTCGGTAGGATTGGCGCAGTTTTTCGTCGGAAAAGTCACAGCATCGAGTCTGATTTTCGGTCGACAAAACACAGATTTCCATCTTTTAGTGCCTCTACCTATAATCAATCCAGTCCATCGGGGACATTGTCATATAAACTGAAGATTGTGAACATTGATCGTTGGTGATAACAGACTTAACAACAAGTGACTTGTATTTAACAAATCCTGTGTTACGAAATTTACCATAAAATCAAATCCAGGAGGAAGAGACAGGGCGATCAAACTACATAGGACTATAGGACACCATAGTGACATCAAAGTTGGTGGTGAGCCATCCTTTCTTTTCTCCCTTTTAAACTTTCTCCATATTAAAGCAAAAATTATTAATCCTCATAAAATCTCTGTATAAGATTTTTAGAGTATAATACTAATAAGTAGGTTAAGATAAAAAAAAAAAACTACAAACAATTTTATTATGATAAGTAAAATAAATCAATGAACGAAATTGATGAATTAATTAATAACTTTAATAACATAGAAATCAATATAGAAAGAAATAACGACGAAGTAAATAACGAACAAATAAATAACAATATGGCAGTTAATTATCAATTGTTAAAACTTTATATCGATACCATTCCGACATTTTCAGGAGACTCACATGTCTTAGAAATTTTTATCGATCATTGCAACTATTTAGTAACTACTTATACAAATCGCCAGAACCAAGAGGACCCAATAAATCAATTTCTTGTAAGAGCTATTATAGGCAAATTAACAGGCCGTGCTTTAATGTTAATTGGTTCTCGACCAGAAATTCGAACATGGCAAGGTGTAAAAGATATGCTCAAATTAAGCTTTGGAGACCAAAGAAACATAGACTGTTTAATTCAAGATTTAATCATTCTAAAACCTCAAAAAGGCGAATCGCCATACAATTTTGGAGAAAGAATCCAAAAAGCGCGAAGTTTACTTGTATCAAAATTAACTTCTCTAAATTTACCATTGGCAGAAAGACTTTTAAAAATTCAAAATTATGACGAACTTTCTTTTAAAACTTTTATTCGAGGTTTAACAGGTAGAATGCAAGACATGATTAGATTAAGAAACCCAGATAGTTTAGAATTAGCAATGTCCTATACAATTGAAGAAGAAAACTTTTTATACGCACAAAGACAATCTAATAGTTTGTACACTTCTTTTAATCGGCAAAGTATATCTAAATTTAACCAACCTAGACCGCAACCCCAGTACCAGTACCAACCAAACTTACACGTTAGACCACCCTTCTTTCAAAATCAAAATCAACATCAACAAAATTTCCCTCCTAAAACTCAATTCCCAACTGGACCCATGAATATCCAAACTAGACAAAATCTCCCACCACAACGATTCCCAACTAATCGACAAACATTTGGACCCCCTAAAAATGTATTCAAACCTACTGGTCAAATATCCCAAACCCGACCTACTCCAATGTCTACAACATCTAGAAACCCCACCATGCAAATGTCTACACAAAATTTTAATCAAAGACCAAATTATTTCCAAAATCCAACTGGACAAAGAAATTTTATTTCTCAAGAACTATTTAATATAAACGACCCAAGTACTTATTATTTCCCAGAAAACGATTATTATCTCGACAAACCTGAAACAAATTATGTCAGCGATAATCTTTATCTTAACGAGAATTTACCAACAAACAACGATGTAGAACAACCAGATGAAATTGAAAACTTAGATAGTAACAACACAAACACTGATTATTACAACGAAATTACAACGGACATAAATTTTTACACACCCAGCCTTGTAGACAAGACCATATAGTATTTCATAATTCTAATGATAATTATCTACAACATTATCACAACCTACCACGAATTGAACTAAACACCACTTTTGATAACAGTTCCTTACCATACATCCAAATCCATAATCCACCTATCAAATTACTAATTGATACAGGATCAACAAAATCTATACTAAATCCGAAAATAGCAGATAAATATTACCCATCGCATATATACCATGACCCTTTTTCCATAAAAACATGTAACGGCGAAAATAAATGTAGATTCAAAGTTGATATACCCCTATTTACAGAATTCCAATCAGACAACTATACAACTTTTCATTTATTCGAATTTCACGAATTCTTTGATGGAATTTTAGGATTTAATGATATTAACAATTAGGATTCCATTTGGATTTCGTAAATAACGAAATATCGAATAATCACACAGCAATTTCCATAGTATACAGAGAAAACTCAACTCAATCCCTCTTCCAAATCAAAATTAACCCAAGAGAAATTGTAAAAGTACATGTACCTGTTGACGTTTATTCAGGAGACATTATTATACCCACAAACGCTAATTTTCAAAATTGCTATATACCAGAAACCTTAACTACATCAAATTCAGGATACGCCTATAGTGAAATTCAAAACCACACCAATTCAGAACAAATAATCACGATAAACGAACCATTAAAAGTAATTCCCTTTCCTGACTCTAATAAAGACAGTTTTCACCTTTTTAATATAGAAAATATTTCCGAACCCAATCAATCAACAAAAATTTGCCACATAGAAAAACTAATTCGCACTAGCCACTTAAATTCAGAAGAAAGTTCAGAAATAATCAAATTATGTAAAGAATTTTCAGACGTTTTTTATAAAGACAGCGAACCGTTATCTTTTACCAATCAGGTCAAACACGAAATAAGAACCACAGACGAAATACCAACACATACAAAATCATATAGATACCCATTCGTACATAAAAAAGAAGTTGAAATACAAATTAACAAAATGCTTGACGACAAAATTATTAGACCCTCTACTAGCCCATGGTCATCCCCCATTTGGATAGTCCCAAAAAAACGGACGCGAGCGGGAAACAAAAATGGCGACTGGTAGTGGACTATCGAAAAGTCAATGAAAAAACCCTCTGCCAAACATTAACGATATCCTAGATAAACTGGGCAGATGCCAATATTTCACAACACTCGACCTCGCATTTGGATTTCACCAAATAGAGATGCATCCCAATAGCATAGCAAAAACAGCATTCAACGTCGAGAATGGCCATTATGAGTACACCCGTATGCCTTTTGGACTCAAAAGTGCTCCGGCTACTTTTCAAAGAGTCATGGATAATGTACTTCGTGATTTACAAAATAAAATTTGTTTAGTTTACATGGATGACGTTATAATTTTCTCTTCATCACTAGAAGAACATATTGCAAATTTACGATTAGTTTTTAAAAAATTACGAGAGTCTAAATTATTAATCCAACTAGATAAGTCAGAATTTCTTCAAAAAGAAGTCGAATTTTTAGGTCATGTTGTAACTAACGAAGGAATTAAACCCAATCCGCGTAAAATAAATACAATAAAGAATTTCCCCATTCCAAGAACCGTTAAAGAAATTAAATCTTTCTTAGGATTATTGGGATACTATAGGAAGTCTATTAAAGACTTTGCGAAAATAACGAAACCATTCACCCAATGTTTGAAAAAAGGCGAAAAGATAATACATTCAAAAAACTTTATTGACACATTTAACCTCTGCAAAGACATACTGACAAACGACCCTATATTACAATACCCTGACTTCACAAGACCATTTAATTTGACAACAGATGCTTCCAACGTAGCTTTAGGGGCTATCTTATCACAAGGATCGATAGGCAAAGATCTACCCGTAGCTTACGCATCTAGAACATTAAATCCAGCTGAATGTAATTATTCCACCATAGAAAAAGAACTACTTGCCATAGTATGGGCAACAAAATATTTCCGACCATACCTTTTTGGCAACAAATTCAAAATTGTGACAGACCATAAACCCCTGCAATGGCTATTTTCTTTAAAAGACCCTAACTCTCGTCTAGTCAGATGGAGACTTAAACTTGAGGAGTATGACTACGAAATTATTTATAAAAAAGAAAATCTAACGTAAACGCAGACGCACTATCACGTATTGAAATTAATGCACTTGAAAACAGTTCAATAATTGTCAATCCGGGTGAGATAGATGAAGACATATCAAATTACCTTAATCAAAGTAATGAAACCACGGAATTAACAAATATACCCGTAGAGACCATAGATGAATTCTTTCAAAATTTACCAAATAACAATTCGACATCTAACAATCAAATCAACCCACCTAACACTAACGAGACCGCCCACAGTTCCAATGAAAATCCTATATTAAATATACCCATCACCGATAAATGTCTCAATTCTTACAATAATCAAATAATAATCCCTTCCAATGAAAAAATTACTAGAAAACATGTTGTTAATTCAAAACCTTTCGAAGATAAAAACAGACTTTGTATTTCCATACCATTTCAAACCTTAGTAGAAGATGTTATAAACTTTGTGAAAGAATATATTGATCCTAAGAAAACGTATGGAATTTATTTTAAAACACCAAATATAATGCCATTATTTTGTAACTCTATTCAACGAACTTTCAAAAATTCGTCATTTAAATTAGTACAAACTAACACATTTCTAGAGGATGTAAATAGTGAAGAAGAACAACAAGAAAAATTAAAATACCACCACGAAAGTAAAACCTGTCATAGAGGAATAAATGAAACAGAAATGTCACTAAAAAGAAAATATTATTGGCCTAAAATGCGTATAGATATTGAAAGATACATAAATAATTGCGACATATGCCAAACATCTAAATACGATCGAAATCCACCCGTAGTAAAATTTAATATTACTCCCACTAGCTCAAAACCTTTTGAAACCATTCATATTGACATATTCCAAATCGAAAAACAAAAATTTCTCACTATAATTGACACATTTTCCCGTTATTGCCAAGCATACCCCATTAATAGTGCAAATGCAATAAATATTACTAACAACCTAATCAAATTCATATCCCACCATGGTATACCAAAAAGTATAGTAACTGACGGAGGATCAGAATTCAATAATACCACCTTAAAAGAATTTACTAAACTCCATAAAATTAGACTACATTTAACCACACCGTATAATTCTAACAGTAATAGTCCTGTTGAACGACTACACAGCACCCTAATTGAACATATTAGATGTTTACGTAGTAAAGATAAAGAAAACACCTCCGAACAATTAATGCTATATGCAATCTTAGCATATAATAATTCCATACATTCGGTAACGAAACAAACACCATTCAATATTATCAACGGACACACAGACAGTTTAGACCCATTCGACATAACAGATGAAATAATAACTAATGACTATATTAATAAACATTTTGAAAAAACCCATATTTTATACGATAAAATTCACAACATAAATCGCACTACAAAAGAAAACATAATTAACAAACGTAATGAAAATCGCGAAGATCCCATAAACTATATCGAAAATACAGATGTATATCAAAAAACCAATAGTAGAATAAAAGCAAAACCTAAATTTAAAAAAGTAAACTTAACAGAAAATGAAGGTATAAAAGCCAAATTAACAACCGGTCGTGTTGTACATAAGAAAAATTTAAAGAGACCCAAGAAATTGACGAATGACCCTTTGTTACAGAGACGACACAATGAGAACCCTACCAATGATCCTTCTAATATCCCTAGCTGTAGCTCAAGAAATTAACATCATACCCCTAGATAAATCCCCAGGAATACTACCCTTCAAATTAGGTTCAGCCAACGTTATTATTAGTAAACACGTATTTTTACATTATGTTAATTTAAGTACACTAGAAGTAGAAATTAAGAATTTACAAAAATCTTATATACAATTAAACGCTTCGCTTTCTCAGAAAAATCTTTTATATTCCACAAGCTTGCGAAATAACTACGACCACTTGAAACCCTTAATTTCCGATATTGATACAAAATTTCAAAATTTAATCTATACAACACCAAGCAGAATAAAAAGAGGACTATTTAACTTTGTAGGAACAGTAAATAAATGGTTCACTGGCACCCTAGATGCAAATGACGGTGAAAAATATGAAAAAGCCATGAGAACTCTTGAAAATAATCAACAAAAATTAGTTTACGAAGTATTCGCAAATATCTCTCTCTAAACAATTGATAAATAATTATGCTACAACAATTAAAACAATAACCGAAAATCAACAAAAAATTACAAAATATATTAAAGATTTCAACAACCATCTTTTAGAATCGGTAACAGATGAACTATATAAATATACTCTATTTTTGAGTATCATTAATCAAATTCACATGAATGCCAACGCCTTAATCACCTTCTTGGATAATTTAGAAAATTCAATTACCTTTTCAAAATTAAACACTCTTCACCCTGATATCGTAACAATGAATAACTTAAAAGAAATTATAAAACAACTATCACTCTCTCATTCACCAAAAGAAATAGTAAATACTGACCTACACACTTGGTACTCTATTATAAAAACTACTTGTCACTTTTCAAAAAAACAAATAATTTTTGCTTTAGAAATACCCATTATCTATCCCGATACTTTTGAATATTTCTATTTGTATCCAATCCCAACAAGAAACAACACTCTTATTATACCCCCTCAACCTTATATGGCTCTTCAACAAGAAGTCTACCAATACATGGAACATCCCTGTACAGCAATCAACAATATATACCTGTGCCCTCAAGAGCAATTACTGTCCAACCTCAGAGAAGAATGTATTCCCTCGATTATGCAAGGAAGAAATGTAAAATGTGAATCAACACCCATTCATCTCCAACAACAAATTATCGAGAAGATAAACAACGAATATATAATAGTTATTTCGGCGAATGAAACTAAATTAATAGGAAAATGCAATACTCTCCAAGTCCGACAAATTCAAGGAAACAATCTAATACAAATTCCCCTAAATTGTACAATAGAAATTGGTAATTACAAATTCAGCAATAAAGAAACCACAATAGGATCACACCCCTTGATATTACCAGAAGTCAAAGAAGAATTCATTAAATTAAAACACGCCACTTATGGACGTATAAAACTTAAAGATGTATCACTGGATGATATACATTCATTACAGAAAAATGTCGATGCAATGCACCCAATAAGCATACAAAACATTGACGATTCTACACCATCTAACTGGGCTCTATGGACCATCATCTTTATCATAACAACGATTATAATTATGTATTTTCTATATAAATTATGGAAACAACACCTGAAGCCAACACAAACATTAAAAATCAAATTGCCAGACCAGGAAAACAAATCATCACCTTCAATCTTATTCAATCCCGAAGGAGCCTCTTAAGGATGGAGGAGTTACATGGATATAATATTCACAATTCCTTGTAAAACACTGGACGTTAGTTAAATATGCTGATTAGCATTTTATTGTAATCTTTCTGACTATTGTAGTTTTACATTATAAAATTCATTATAATTCTTGCTTTAAACCTGTTCACTTGTGCTTTCTTATCAATAAATACTTTTTTAAAAAGCCGTCTTCGACTTATTGACATTTAATTCGCGCAATAAGTTTCTCATTCCACTGATAAAAAAATATATTCTCTAGGCTGAATTGGCGAGCAAGAATTCACCACAATAATGTTAAATCCGTATGTTCAGGTTTGAAAACGGGCACCCGGTATATTGATATATTGTAATACAATTAAATATTATTGAAAAAACGGCGCAAAATAGAAAACTATCGTGGAGCGAAGCCCGCGGGGGACAGTTAGTAATAAATAAATAAATATGATTTTATATTAATAACGTATTGAATGCCGACTGCATATGATTATTGGCTACCCCTTCAGTATTTTCCAAATATACAAACTATATAATGACAATGTATAAGAAAGTCATGTGTTGGACACATCAGATATTTTTATATCTAATCATACTTCTTTCTTATACAACCTATTTCAATGGATAAACGTGTACCAGTACAGTCTGCACATTGGGACCTCCTTTTAAACTATTTGGAAGAATATCCTCAATTAATTACCGGTAAGTTTACATGTACAAATGCTAGAGCAACAATGAATAACTTGTGGGAAGACATAGCAACTAAATTAAATGCGCTAGGTATGGGGACCAAGACTGCAGAGAAATGGAAAATAGCTATGCAAGATTGGAGGTACAAAGTAAAGATAAAAGCTGCAGACATTAAATCCTCAATAAATAAGACTGGTGGAGGCCCACAAATTAAAAAAAACACTCAATGAACAGGAGGAAAGGTTACTGACAATAGTTGGTTGGACGTGTGTTACGGGGGATGGCGGTGTGGAAGAAAGTGGCATCGTTGATAACTCATTACAAGAAAAACCATCTACGAGTAATAAGGAAAATACTCGATCCGCAATAGAAACAGAAAATGAAATTATTTTTCTACAAGTAGACCCACAGCTTAATAAATCAACTGTTAATAGACAAAGAACGAAGAGGAAAATTGAGCCCTTTGATAGATTAGATAAATACCAAAATGAAACTTTAGGAATTTTAACAGATATTTCTGAAAATACTAAAATACTGGGCCATGCACTGAAAATAATAAATCAAAATCAGTCTGAAACTTTGGAAGTATTGAAATGTATAAGTAATAGTGCAAGTATTATAGCAAACCAACTACTTAACATATCCAACATTATGAAAGAACAAAACAAGTTAGTACAACTAGACACTGATGTAGAATCAATCTTCCTAGAGAAATACTTATTGTTCTTTAAACTTTATGTTTGTTTTTATTGTTTTTTTTTTGTTTATGTTTTTAATGTTTTGATTTATGTAAGAATAATATTTTTGTTTTTTTTATTGTTTAAACATATACAGGGTGCCCGCTCGTAAAAGTTTATTTCTTTATTTTTTGTTTTATATTAAGTATTTAGCAAATTATTACTAAATAAAAAAGTACAATGAAATTGTATGTACAGGGTGTCTCAATTTCGATGGGAATGGGGGGTTTCACCCTCCATTCCTCCGGTTTGCCTCTAACCAGAAAGGATGTGTCATCTACATATAGTACTTTCCCATAGCATTGCATATGCTGTGGCAAATCATTTATATATGTCGCACCCATTTTGTGTAATTGTCCAGTTCATGAAATGGACATCCAGTTCATGAACTGGAACCAGACTATGTAATTTTCATTTTATTCACGAATTGGACAGTTTTTTTGTCCAGTTCATGAACTGGAAAATGTATTTCTCCACTTTATGAAATTATCTAAAATTACCCAATCTGGACATGACAATTGTCCAGTTCATGAACTGTACACGTACTTTTATACACTTTATGTGACACGGTAATCGTTTCAGTAAGTGGACAGTTTCTGGTATGCATTTGATGAAACAAACTTTAGTTTAGGTTATATTTCATAATAACATTTATTATGCAACAAAATACATTACACAAATTTTATTTAGGTATATTTAAAAAACATTGATGATGTGAATTGGTTGCTTAATTGAACAAAGGTTTATGTTGGTATTGTTAATACAAAAAATATAAATAAATAAGCATTTTATTTTTTAGTCGAACAACACATTCAACTCATTTATTATAAAAACATCACAAGAAAATAAAACAAAAATTGAATAAACAAGGAAAAATCTGAACATATAGAAAACTTAAAAATCTGATCTTATTTCTTAATACAAGATAAACTCATATGACATCTACTTGTACAAAGGCGTTTCATTTTAAAACAAGCACATTTTCTGGATTTGCATTGAGTCTTGGATGGTTTGCATAAACATTTGGACATTCCTTGCCCACCTGAAATAATGCCCACAGTTTCGCGTAATGTCACAAACTTTGTTTGATCTACTTCGCTCGTACTTAAAAAAGTTGATGTGGCTTTTATAAGTGATTCGCTCCAAACCAACCCTTGATCAAACCGTGCTTTGTGCCTACTTGAAACACATTATTTTTAGAACTAGTTATTACGCAAACGACGTTGGCAGAATCTCTTGGGCCTCTATCTACCTTTGGTACCGATAAAAGTACGCAGTCATTCACATGAAGTGGACTTCTTTTTGCTTGGGCGGCACGTGCTTGTCCGTCGTGTGCCACATTTCTTTGAATCTTAATAGTATTTTCAAGTGCATTCAAATTTTTAATACGTGGTAACAATCCCTTTGATGATTTATGTTCTTTCATCGCGGGCAGTTGTTGTTCCGGGTGTATATTTGTGATATTTTGCATGATTTCATTTTCAAATTCTTCTGTTAATGAGTTACTCGCAGTTTCCATTTGTAAATCTTCATCCAGATCAGGGAGTACATGAATTGGAATTTCCATTTCCAGTCCTTCGTTTGGTATGTCGACTGTTGAGGAAGTCGAGTGTTTCCATATCCTCCTCATTTATAATCGTGTTTAGTATTAACTTTGAAGTATTGGAAGATGAAAGACCAACTCTAGGATTACCACCAAACAAAGCTTTATATGGAGAACGTCCAATAATTCTATGGAAAGAAGTATTTTTGTGCCACTGAACGAAATTGAGACCTACAGACCAGTTTTTTGAATTATTATCTGCCATCCAAGCCTTAAGCATATTTTCAACATCCTGGTTACTACGTTCGATGCTACCCTGGCTCTGTGGGTGTCGTGGCCTGCCATTTACATTTAAACAATCTGGCCACATTTCTTTTAATTCTGTTATAATATGATTTACGAATTCTCGACCATTATCACTTTGGAGTATTCGGGGTGCTCCAAACGTTAAAAATATTTTTAATAATTCGAGTGCTACTTCGGCAGCCCTTTTACTTTGCAATGGTCGAAGACATATAAACTTGGTACCGTAGAACGGGGTGAAAAGGATCGGTGAGGTGAATAGGATCAAAAAGTGGGAATTTTTTTATAAAAATCACAAAACCCAAATTACTAAACAAAACCTTTCTATTTGACGTTGATTGGCTCCGTACATCATAATCACATAAAGGCTGGTAATATCTCGTCACCCGCAAATGGTAGTATTGAAAACCAGTACATGTTTTAAAAACATTGTTATTTAGCTGTTTTCGTGGGTGCAAAAACTTTGTTTGAAATTCCGAACTTAAGAGGCATACACACAAAGTAATTAGTGTTAGTAACTCCAACCGGTTAGTAATTAAGGTACACGAAATAGTTTTAGTTCTTTTGTATGCAAAAACAACCTGGAAAAATATTTCTAATTCGCGGCACATTTTTAAGTTACTGGGGTGAATAGGATCAATAGCTGGGGAGAATAGGATCAATAGGATCATAAGCTGGGGTTAATACCAACGTAAAAATACCTAGAGATTATAAACCTAAAGTAGGGGGAAAACATTACAAAAAACCAAACCAAGATATAATTCAAGAGGCTAAAAATGATGTCACTAATAATGGTTACAGTATAAGATAAGCCGCCAAAAGACACAATCTTGCTTACACCGTGCTTCAAAGACATCTCAAAAATGAAAATGTTAAGAAACAAGGAGGTCAAACCGTGTTGAGTGAAGCAGAAGAAAGATATATCGCAGAAAAGTTACTAATATGCAGTGAGTGGGGTTATCTCTTTGATACATATGATTTAAGATTGCTTGTCCAACAATATTTAAATAGAGTTGGTAGAGTTGTTCCTCGTTTTAGAGATAATCTTCCTGGTAAAGAGTTTACATATAGCTTTTTAAAACGACATTCAAATATGCTATCTGAAAGAATGTGCCAAAATATAAAACGGGCGCGTGCAGGTGTTACTAGGGTAACCATTACAGAATATTTTGAACGTCTTTCTGCAGAATTAGAAGGTATTCCCGCTAGCCACATCGTAAACTATGATGAAACAAACCTAAAGGAAGGTGAATACGATTAAACATCATAAAAGCATGAGTGATTCTATTCACCCCAACGGCAGGTGAATAGGATCAGTGAATAAAAAAAAATTATATGGCACGCCACTGGGTATAAAAAAACATTGCCATCGGAAATGAATAGCCCAGGCATAAACTAATGTTTGGATGTGTATATTAAAATTCTATGCCAATTACTTAGGGAGTTACACGGTTCCAAAGTTCAAAAGTGGTCCTATTCACCCCATTCTACGGTACTATGATCCTGGTAGTTCAGTACCCATTTATAGTTACCATCTGGCATTGACTGGTAATCAATGAGGTCTACTTGCCCACGTTCATTAAAGTCCTTAGAAGTTATTGGTCTTACAACAATTTTTCGACATGTGGTTTTTTTCTCATTGCAGATCTGACATACTTTCAAATAGGCATCAATAGCAGGTCGAGGAATAGAGTACTTAGTCTGTAAATAATGTCGCATTTTTACACTTCCCCCATGTCCAGTTTTGATATGACATTCACTCAATCTATCAAACAAATCCTCATATGACACCACATATTTAATTTCATCGTTGGTCTCCACTTGTGCTTTAATTTTTTTATTAAATAAACTTTGTCATCTCCAACTGACAAGACATCGTACGTATTTAGTAGATAGTATTCTCGTCTTGTTTTGCGACCCCTTTTATAATATTTTTTCTTTAGAATCTACCTATTTCTGATTTTTACAATAGTTTTACATGCATAGTTGTAATTTTGCATATAAACAGAGAATATACAAACTAAATATTGAAAAAGATGAAACTTTTTTTAAGTTGCATCAACCTAAAAACTTAACCTGATTTTTTCTTAACAAAATTTAATAATTACCTACCTCAAAAGTTGTAGGTAACATCTGCTAAATCATTTTTTTGAATTTGTAGAAAATTTTGTCTGTATGATTTTTGATTTATAATTTAATTGCAAATTTCAACCATATGTACTTATATGTAAAACCATTGTGAAAATATTAATGAAACATTTTTTGGCTGACATTAAGTAAAAGTGCAGTTTTGGACTAAAAAAAGTTTGGTTTAATAGTTCAATACTCATAAATGCCCCTAGTAAACACTAATAAGAAATAACGTATACCATAAAATATTTTGTAGGTTAGGTTTTGAAACTTACTTGGCTGCTTTGGCTTTTTGAATTTCTTTCATAACAGTCTGCTGTTTAGAGTGCGTATATGGCTTTTTAATCGGTTGCTCCTTGTAGTAAGCATCTAGTATGGAATAAAACTCTTCATTAGCATTAAACATTGCTGCTGTCTGCGTTGCTTGCTTTTTAAAACATAAACTGGATGCTTGCAAGTGTTGTTTGTTGTAATTTAACCTAACCTAAAACTTGTTTCATCAAATGGATACCAGAAACTGTCCACTTACCTAACCATTACCTAACGATTACCGTGTCACATAAAGTGTATAAAAGTACGTGTACAGTTCATGAACTGGACAATTGTCATGTCCAGATTGGGTAAAGCTGGTTTTACACTGACAATTTATTCATGAATAAATTCATGAAGTCGCTTCAAGGACAAATTCACAAGTGTAAAGCAGCGACTTGGACGTCAAATTTCTTCATGAATAAAATCGTGAATTTATTCAAGCTATTAGAACTGGTTCTATTTTTCGTGAAGTTTTGCGTGAATTTCAGTAGTGCCAACATGTACTAGAATGGATCAAAGTTTGACATAACGCCATTGCCATAACCTCAGTTTTATTTATGTTTTTCTGCCTCGATCCAAGACTAATTGTTTTGTTAATATACTGAAATATTAGTGTAAAGAATGAACAAAAATATTAGAAACTCTTGTGTAAAGGTAAATAAATTTGTTTTAATTATCTAATTTTTATCTTTTAATGCATGATTTAATTTTTTTAGGCTGGTTTTGCTTTTAGTCGGGAGCATGCCACAATCCTCATTACATTGTATGAACGACACCCCATATTGTATGAAGTGAATGATGAGAACTACAAAAATCGTAATAAACGGCAAGCGGCATTGCAAATTATAAAAACTGAATTTGAGGAGCATTTCGATGTAATTATTTCAGTTGATGATATAAAAAAGAAGATAAATAGCCTACGGACGCAATTTTTTGGGGAATGCAACAAAGTTTCAAAAAGTTTTGTCAGTGGATGTAGTGCGGATCACATCTATACACCATCATTGTGGTGCTACGACCAACTACAGTTTCTAAAAAATACCAATCCTGTAAGAGAAGGAGAGTCAACTTTACATGCACAGCCTGAGCCTGAAGTGGAACCAGAAGAAGCAGAAATAGTTTTTGATGGAACAGTAAATGAGTTAAATAGTAGAGACGGATCAGAGCTTGATAATTTATGGGGCAATTCATCTAGGACTTCAACATCAACTAGGCCTCCTACAAGACAATCAGTTACTCCAGATGATTTGCATGGAAACAGAAAGAGGGCTAGAACAAACAGTGTGAGAGATTCAAAAGTATTGGATTTTATGGAAAGGGCTACAAATGTCTTTGAGTCAACTACCGCAGAACCACAGGAAAAGGACCCAAATCCTCTGGAAGCGTTTGGGTTGTAAGTACTGTATAAAAAATACATATTTTTAAAATACATTTATGTTATGGTTTTTAGGGTAGTTGTAGCGGAATTAAAGGAAATCAAAAATCCTAGAACTTGCAGGAGACTACGAAGGGAAATATTAGATTTGATCCACGAAGCTATTGAAAAACAAGACAACGAAGAAAACGATAGACAAAGCGATCAAAATTATGTAACAAATCAATAAACCATTTCATATTTAATTTTGACAATTATTTAGTATTCTTTGCAAGAAGTAATCCAACTTTAGAATAAAATTAGTTATTTAGCATTTTTATACAAATTTTGGATCCAGAAATCTTTCCTCAAAAATAAGTTTAAAATTAAAGTTTTATTCAAAATTATTTCTATTGACAACTCAATTACCCTGGTATTAACAAACTACATTATTTACTTATATCCTATTATCTTGACAGGGAACACTACCTTCATTATTAAAATAATTTTTAAATTCTTCTCGAACTGCAATACATGATGCCTTTGATCTATTGCCACTTTGCTTTGATAGACCAAATTTAATTACATAATCTTTATCAAAATCATCATTGATATAACTTGGTTCTTCAGCTTTTATAAAGTTATGTAACGCACAACATGCTAATGTTATGACCTGAACTTTTTCAGCACTTAAATTTATGGTTGTTAAAAAAACTCTAAATCGGTTAGCCAGAATACCAAATGCATTTTCAACCACTCTTCTACCTCTACTTAACCTGTAGTTAAAAATACGTTGTTCAATTGTCATATTTTTTAGAGGATATGGTTTCAGAATGTGGTCATTTAAAGGAAAAGCGGCATCAGCTAATATTACATGGGGTACCAATTTTTCTCGCCCTGGTAGATTTTTATCTTCTGGTATGTTTAAAGAATTTGATGATATAGCCCGTGCTAAAGTAGACTGTCTAAAGACTCCTCCGTCAGAAACTCGACCATTAACTCCAACATCAATGTATATGAAGTTGTAATTAGCATCAACCAATGCTAAGAGTACAATGCTATGTGTGTTTTTGTAATTATAATACGTAGAACCATCAATTCTTCTAGATCGAAAAACAATGTGTTTTCCATCAAGTGCTCCAATAACGTTGGGAATGTTCCAAACGGTTTCAAACTTGTTTGCTATTTCGAGCCATTCTGCAGCGGTATTAGGTGTCTGCATAAAATATATTTAAAAAAATAAGTACTTTTGTTTACTTTTTAGTTCTTACCTTTAAATATTTATTTTTTAATACATCGTATATAGCTCTACAAACAATTGGCACAAATAATGATATAGTAGATTCAGATATTCTAAAGGTGTACATTAAACTTCTATACGTTTCACCAGTAGCCAAAAATCGTAAAGTCACGATTAATTTATCCCTAGCATTTATGGCAGTTCGAAAGTTAGTATCAGTTTTTTCTATTTTCGCTTGAATCAAATTTAAAAGTAAATTAAAATTACTTTCCGATAGACGAAGGAATTGTTTAAACTGTTGAATGTCTTTCTTAAAATCGGCTTTGACCAGTTTTAAACCTGCTTCATCCTTTTCTTCCAACCAGGGTCTTATCCACCACCTTCTTGCAATTTTTTCAGGTTCCATTAAGAAATATCCAGCACCAACCATTAATGCCATAAGAGCCACCATTCTTTTAAAATGATTACCTTTCCTAATACTACCACAGTTACGTCGATATTTAAACATTTTACTTTAAAGCAGAATAAATCATGCAGAAATAAAAATATAACCTAGAAATCAGTATTTTATTTTATTATGTTTGTACACCTATTAAAATGACAAGAACGTTCAATAAATTGTTGAAGTTATTCAACAGTGTAATACCAAACTATTTTGTGAAGAAAATCACGATTAAATTCATGAATAAATTGTCAATGTAAAACTAGCTTAATTTTAGATAATTTCATAAAGTGGAGAAATACATTTTCCAGCTCATGAACTGGACAAAAAAACTGTCCAATTCATGAATAAAATGAAAATTACATAATCTGGTTCCAGTTCATGAACTGGATGTCCATTTCATGAACTGGACAATTTACCGATTGCATCGAAAACCAAAAATGAAATACCGCATGCGCGGGTGGAAATTAGCCCTGCCCACACTATTTAAATAGTAACCCCCATCCGAACTCAATGATACCAACCATACACCTAGCATCCCTAGGAACTTGACATCTAATTGAGAGATAGAAAACTTGACATTTGGTTTAACAATTAATCTAAAAATTCTATCTAGTTGTTATAGCCGCGAGATCACACAATATTACTAATAATAAAGTTTAAAACGTTCTGCGGGTTCTACTTAACGTTATAAACATGCCAAAACCAAACCCACGCCGGCTTGTTGTTTTTGACAGCTTGCGTATGGAGCCTGTATAAAGGAGACCGAACTAAGTGGAGTATATAGTCAGTAGTCATGTCTAAAAATTATGGCGGCGCACGCTTGCTGGCGTGGTTCCGTATGTTATATTTTTTTACACTACTGATACATTAATACTTTATTATATATTTATTATCCACTATATATTACTATTACAAAAATTATTTTATATTTTTTAGACACAACTAGTACACTTTGTTCGGTCTCCTTATACAGGCTCCATAAGCTTGCGGCTGCGATCGCTGTCAATAGTACCAACCTAACAACGCAACTAGCACTATTTTATTCACGATTTTGAATTTCCCGGACTTTTATGGGCGGAGTTCGCGCATGCGGTATAGAAATTTGTTCGATGCAATTGGTCCATTACACAAAGTGGGTGCGACATATACATGATAAAAAATAGTGATCCGAATACAGATCCTTGTGGGACACCAAAAGTTACTTTTTGTGGATCTGACTGTGCTCCCTGCCATACTGTGACTTGTTTTCTACTTGAAAGGTAGGATTTAAAGACCTCATGTGGAACAACCCTCACACCAAAGTTATAAAGTTTTCTGAGAAGTCGCTCATGCAAAACAGAGTCGAACGCTTTACTTAAATGGCATAGTGTCAATTCAGTCATTACTTGACTATCAAAGGCGTATATAATTTTGTCTATTATATTCTTTATTGCTGTCGTAGTTGATTTTCCTTCTCTATATCCGTGCTGATGTCCATCTAACAGGTTGTAGTTTTCCAAGAACTTCAATAATTTGTTTTTCAAAATGGTTTCAAACACTTTAGAAACTGTTAGCAGAATGGCGATGGGCCGGTAGTTGTTTAGTACACTAATATCATCTTTTTTGTGGATAGGGATAGTTTTTGAATATTTCAGCTTTTCAGGGAAAATACCCTCATCTATACATCTATTTATTATAATAGAAAGAGGGAATGATACTTCTTCCGATATACCTTTAAGAAACTCTGCCGACATTCCATATATATCTTTTGTTTTCTTTCGTTTTATTGCTCCAATGATGTTTTCTACGTCTTTTTCAGTTACATGTGAAAGAAAAAATGAATTCTCTGGACTTTTACAAGTTCTCATGGTATCTGAATTATTAATTGCTATTATATCAATGCTGTCAACAATTTTTCCACCAATTTCGCTGAAATGTATGTTCATTTCTGGCGCAGTTAAAATTGAATTACTTGTACGAGCACCTGGTCTAGTGCTTTTCCCTTTCTTCTCGAAATTAATTAGTTTCCAAATCACCTGCTGTTGGTTGCTTGGTGCCGTTACGAAATTCTCGTTCTGCGTCCTTCTTGTCTCCAGAATTCACTGCCTATATGATTGTCTACACCATTTATAGATGTTAAGTGATTCCTCATCGTTTGTTACTGCATGTAAAGTCCACAGGGCATCCAAAGTATTTTTCATCTCCATCAGCTTAGCCGTTTTCCACTTCAATGCGCTATTTCCATTTATTAATACCTTTCTTTCTTTTTCAGGCATGTATCCATCATATAATTCCAACAAAAGTTCGTGAAAAGATGTAAGGCGGTGGCACCAGTCATTGACATCCCCCCATTTATTGACACATTTCGCGTTTAAAAGCTTCTAGTAACAAATTTGTAACATATAATTCAGATTTCTACCACTCAAGTGATATCTACATTTAGTTTTCACAATTACGAAAAAGGACCAACTCGATAAAATAGAAACCGCTTGATCACATAAATGTTTAGAAGTGGACAGTCAGAAGTGTTCTGTAATTGAGTGAACTTGTTAAGAGGTAAGCTAAGGATAGTCTTAACTTTGTAGAAGTAGTTAAATCTTAATTAGTGACAATAGTCATTTTATTATGTATTTATTAAGCAATATTAGATTAAAATTTACTGTTTATGTCATAAAATTACCCATATTCACATAAAAAAGCACAAAAACGAGGGTGTCAATAACTGATACAGTTGAAACTCAGATTGATGCAGTTATTGACATTGATGTTAATAACTAAGAAAGAAGAGGACATGCTAGTTAAATGGATTTTCCATACGGCCGAATGTGGGTTTCCAACTTATAGACAGTGTACAAACATTAGTAAAAAATTTACAAAGGGAAAAATCCATTTACAAATGGTCGTCCCGAAAGGCAGAGGTATAAAGCTTTCCTGAGACGGCATCAGGAAATATCGCTCAGGGTGTCCCAGAATCTAACGAACAGTCGGGCAAATGTAACAGAAGAAAAACTACGCCAATGGTTTGGGGAAATCAGGGAGTACTTAGAAAATAATAATTATCTCGGGGTTATAGATGATCCAAAGCGTACCTTTAACTGCGATGAAACCGCTTTCTTCCTAAGTGCTAAGGAGGACAAGGTCCTAGTTAAGAAAGGTCAGAAGGCAGTGTATAATTTCATCAATAATGATGATTTCAGAATGCAGACATTGAGAATCAGAATGAAATAAATGAACCTTTGCTTGTAACACTGCCTTATTCAAGTCAAACTGTGGCACAGGATACTTCCGAGGACAAAAATTGCAGATAAAAATGCAACCAATAAACGCGCTAGTAATGAAACGGATTTAAACAAAAGGACTGCTGAGTTCCTGGAAAACCATAATTGTGTTAGCTAAACCAGAACGAGTCCAAATAAGTTACCCATTGAAACTGCAATAACTATTGAAACTCTATCTGTGATTAAAACTTTTAATGATAAGCAAAATACTTTAGAATTTATTGATACTGTACCTGAAACTAATGATGACGACGCTATGATTAATTTTAATAATAAACATGAGGAAGAATATAGTGACGAATGGATTAAAACGAGAAATCAAACGTACGAGTCTGTGATTGAAAATTTAAGTGATAAGTCTAATACTGATACTATAATTAATAAGGAACAAATTCATAATGATGAAATACTGCCTGAAAACCAGAACGATGATGCATTTAATTGCGAAACTGAAACCATCGATGGAAACAGAAGCGCAACAGAAGAGGAAAGTCCCAAAGAATAATTTCAGATGAGCCGTCCGAAAATACTACCAAAAATACCGACTCCATTCCAAAAGTCATTGTCTTGGCCCAGCCGAGCATCCAACCAAAAGATAGATAGAGCAAAACGGAAAATCCGAGAAAAAATTCCTACCATTGTGTCAGGTGAAGCCTGGCAGAGTTATTATAAAAATAAAGAAATGAAGAAGGAAAAGGAACTATAGGACAAACTAGAGAGAAAAAGAAAAAGGGCGGAAAAATCTCTTGCAACAGCGAATAAATCTCCAGATTCAAAACCAAACTCTTCAAACTCAGAAGGCTCCACCGATGAGTTTACTGAAAATAAAGAAAACGTCGATGTTGGTGCTTATGTAATTGTTACATATGATGGAAAGTTTTTTCCATCAAAAATATTACAAGTTAGGAACCTAAATGGAACAACTAAATATGAAGCAAGTTCTATGGATAAAACCGTATTAACTGGAAATGGCCTAACCATTCAGATATTTTGTGGTACACCGAAGAAGAAATTACGGAAGTGATTAAAGAACCAAAACTTAAGAATAAGCGTGGAAATTATGAAGTTCGAGAAATAAAAAAATATGCATAACATTTAATTGGTTGATTTTTCTATACTTATTTGTATGTATTTTAACTTGCCCTTTTTGTGTTGAATGTGTGTGCACATCTTGAAAAGTGTAATTTATTTTTGTAGTTAAAAAAATTTAAAGTTGATCTAAGTACTTAATAGGGATGTTGCATTTTTTAAAATCCCGTTTTTTTCTGTTAGAAATGTAAAACGATTATATTAATAATACTCTACAGCAAAAATAATTTTTTTTACTCAATATTTGTACATAAAAAAACGATTATAAATTGACCGTAATTCAAATTTATTATTACCGCCTGAAAACGCTTTGAGATCGGAGAGTCCTGTGTGACGTCACGAATCTAGTTGACATTGCCATTCTAAATATTTTTTACGCGTTTGACATTTTTCGAAATAGTCAAAATGCGGCGTGCTGCACTGTGGAACTAGATTCGTGACGTCAGCAGTCTTTTGGGCCGATTCGGGCGTTTCCGGGCAATGCGTGGAAATTTCAAATTTTAGAATACTTTTTATTTATTTACATGGAAAGTACGGACCAAAAATAAAAAAAAAATATTGATAGTGATAATTTGGTATCAGCTTTTCAAAAAAAATTATTTTGAAAATCATTCAAAGTCCCTATTAAATACTAAAATAAATTTAAAAAAAATTCATTAGTCGTTCCTCTTCAATTAAGTGATCCATAATATCCTGAATGAGGAATACTTGTTGTGTCAGAAACAGATGCGGACCTATGTCAATAGCTGATGCAGAGGTCTATGTCAATAATTGGTTCATCGACAATTTTCAATTTAATTAAATTTTTAATTGTCCAGTTATATTTTTGATAAAAACAACGTTTTCCACCTTTTTCCACTGATTTTTATTACTATGGGTTTCCTCTCTGCTGGATTGTATGTCATTAATCATATTTACCTCACACTTTCTTGATTTTCGGGTAGTACCTCCGACCAGTTGTTTGACGTTTTCTAATTGTGCGGGGTTGCCACTATTATTTCCAGAAGAACTCTGCAACCTGTCAGTTTTAAGTAATTTACCCTTTCCTTGACTATTTAATAAACTTATGATCATTTCTTGATCCTTAATGCCCGGTTGCACCAAGCTCTGTTAAATGCTCAATTAACTAATTGTGCGTTTAAAATTTAGCAGCGGCAGCTTATTGGGTCTTTTAAATTTGTTGCTAAGTAACGCAGAAAATAACAGTCATTTAGCCAATAACATGCCGCCTCTAAATATTTACCATACTGTTAGTTTGGCAAAGCTTGGTGCAACCGGACATAAGTCTTTTGTCAATTTGCTCCACTAGTTTCTCATATATTTGGAATTGCTTTGTCGAGCATTTATTATTTCTTCCCGCTTCATGAATGGTCACATCAAGGTCATCGTCGGACATATGCAATTTGTTTATTTTCCTTTCCTCCTTAAAAATGTAGTCTTCCAATAGTTTTCTACTTTTAACCGTGTCCGGTAACTTTCTCTGCACCAGGGCTTCTATTATTTTTCTTTTTTTCAATTTATTTATTTCAATATTCAGCAATTTTACAACTTTCGTAGCGTCCATGTTTGTATTGATAAAATATCGTTGCCAGAAGAGGGATTAAGCAAGTAGGATAGATTATCTCGGCAAAGCGTGGAACTCTTGTGACTATGGCGTTGGCGGTTTCCGCGATTGGAAATGCTATTCCTCCGTTCTTTGTATTTCCAGTGTGCATTTTCGACCACATTTCGTAACAAATGGACCATCAGGATGTCATGGAAGTGCTAACTCGTCTGGTTGGATGAATGAAGACATATTTTACGAATTTATGGTTCACTTTGTTCAGCATACCAGGTGCAGCAAAGAAAACCAAGTGCTCCTTTTATTAGACAACCATGACTCCCATCTATCGATTAAAACTCTTGACTTCTGTAAGGCTAACGGAGCCGTAGTCTTATCCTTCCCGCCGCATTGTTCGCACAAATTGCAACCACTGGATCGCAGTGTTTATGGGCCATTCAAGCACTATGTGAACGTGGCAGCTGACGACTGGATTCGAACCCATCCTGGTAAAACTATGACGATATATGACGCTCCTGCAATTGTTCGGGAGGCACTTCCATTCGCGATAAGTTGTAAAAATGTAATGGCTGGTTTCGCTTGTTCTGGAATATATCCATTTAATCAAAATATCTTCACAGAAGTAGATTTTGTCTCCGGCTACGTTACAGATAGACCAAATCCAACACAACTTGATCCTGTGGAGCAAGAAAATTCATCTAAAACAGGAAATGAGAGAATATCCGAGAAGGTTATCATCTCCGCAGCCAGGTACATCTGCTAGTGTACAAAGTGAAACTACTCCACCAACAATTCACTCAAGACCTGATGTTACACCAGAAAGCGTTCGACCGCTTCCAAAAGCAGAGGCAAGGAAATCTGACGGTAGAACTAACAGAAGGAAGAGGGTTACCGCAATTCTAACAGATACACCTGTTAAAAATGCATTGGCGGAGTTGCAAAAGAAAGCAACAAAAAAATCTAAGAAACGGCCTGAACTTTCCCAAACTTCAAAAAAACAAAAAGTCAATAAAATTTTGCAGCAAACGGCGACGTCCAGTGAAGATAGTGCTGATGAAGAAGACACCTCTTGTTTAGTTTGTGAAGAGCCATGATCAAAGAGTAAGCCAAACGAAGAGTGGATTAAATGCACACAATGTGGTTTATTGGCTCATAATAAGTGCGTTGTTGGTAACACCGTTTTTTACGTTTGTGTCAACTGTAATTCAGATTATGACTTATAAATTAACAATAGAGTCATCCGGTCAAAAATGAAATCACTTAAAAACCTGCTTAATGTAATCTAGAGATAAAAAAAACATTGTAGAAATATTTTTTATACTCCAAACGTGTATCCCGACCCCAAATTTTTAAATTGAAAAAAATTTACTTTTCAAACACCCCGAAAAGCGCGACATGTTGTGTGATGTCATAAGCCAGTGTCGAAATGTTAGTCAATGGTAAAATACATACACAAACGACACTGACAGCTGAACAGAACATGGCGTCACAAACTCTTAAACCGATCACATCGTGTTTTAAAAGGGAACTAACTTTTACGACTTTTAATATTGAATAATTTAAAATTGAGCAATAAAAGTAGTAGTTTAATAAACAAGAGTGTTAATAAGAGCGATTAATAATCGAAACGATTTTAACGCGTAAGCGCAGCGAGCGCGTTAATGAGTCGAGATTATTAATCGCCGATTAACACTCGTGTTGATTACAATATTTTTTTGTCGATCGCTCTTTATTAGAATCAAAATAATCTAATTTTGTTCCATGGCAAAATCCAAATTCTGACATAATATGCAATAAGTCAAAATACCACTGACATAATTAATTAATTTCGGCAGGTGTCAGTTCCAAATGCATGTTTCAATAATATAATATATTGTTGGTTACCTAGCAAATCTCATAATCCCAACAATGTTTTTAATGTGCATGTATGCATTAAACTGAGTTATTAATACACTCCTTTTATTACATTAACTAGATCTTTAATAAACGATCGACAAAAAAACACTTTTTTCAATGCTTTTATTATTTTTATAGCCTAATCTTTGCAATTACATAAGAATAAAAAAACGTATATAAAAAATTTCCGGATGACTTTATTATTGTTATCTAATTAGGTTCATTGTCATAATAAATATTATTTTTTTGCATTTTCTAACACTTGCTTTGTTTAATTCACAATGAGACAACTAACCCCATTCCTTGAGACAACTAGTCCACTTCGTGGGATTTATTGTCACATATACATCGCAACCGTATAAATTTAAAAAATAGATTTTTATGAAATTTTAATCAAGTTTCGTTAGCATAAGAGTATAAGGGAATGATGTTTTATGTCAATAAAAATTCAAAATTGTTTTAAGATTAACGCAGTTGAAGATAATCAGTACAATATAAAAATTGTGACAACTAGACCCCCCTCCCCTACTATTAGCAGTCAAGTTATAAGCAATGTTATTCAAACTGTTTTTTGGAAAGATAAAATTTCACATACACGAAATAACATCGTGATTCCCCTTTAACTATATTTTGCTGAATATGAAACAGGAAACCCTTTGGGTGCACATGCGGATGTCCATAAATTAGGGGCTATTTATTTTTCATTGCCTTCTTTGCCCTCCAAAGAACAAGGTTCGTTAAGCAACATTTTTTTAATTTATATTAGGAGTATTTTATAGTTCTGACTTTAACGGAATTTGACTGAATTTAACAATAAAATAATTTTCTCACAGTTAACAAGTGAATTAAATAAATTAGAAAATGAGGGTATTGAGGTGGAAGATTAAATAATCACTGTGAATTTTTGTGTTGCACTTATAATTGACAACAAGTTAGGATTACACACTTTTTTAGGATTTACAGAAAGTTTCACGATCCCCAATGGTGCGGCGTAGTTTCCAGCCGCCCCGCCCTCCCGGCAGTCCACCAATATCACTCCATGCTACTTTTAGCATAGACCCTCTGAGAAAAATATTTCGTTATAACCTCAACAACTATGTAGGATTTTGCGTGCTTTTGAAACTAAGATAGGTTTTCCAAAAATCGATAAAATATTGAAAATTAGGTTTTTGCAGGGATATATGGAACATGCTTCGTAAACACGTCCACAAGCTTGAAACGCCTTTCAGGCGTAATTATTCTAATGAACAAGTAGAGCAGGCACTTCTTGCTGTTGTCGATGGGGGTTATTCCTTTGGCCAAGCATCAGAACGCTATGGTGTACCTAAAACAACAATTTACCGCAAATTCAGAGGAATGAATTTCGATAAATTAAGTAGGTCCTCTATTCTTTCCTCATTAGAAGAACGAAACGTGGCAGAGACCCTGTTGGTTGCTGCCAAATTTGGCTATCCATTTGATAGACTTAGGATAAAAATCTTCGTGCAGCAATACCTCAATCACAAAGGCGTGCATGTTCCATGCTTCAAAAACAATTTACCAGGTGATGATTGGCTTTTTGCTTTCGAGAATCGGCATAAGGTAGCTAACGCGGCGTAATTGCGAAAACATGAAAAGAACCAAGGTCGCTTTGTCTGTTGAAGTCATCACCAGTTACTTCAACAACTTACAAGAAACAGTTGAATCAGTTCCACCTTCAAATATTGATAATTACGGCGAAACAAACCTCTGCTGCGACAATCCGGGCAAAAAAAAAGGTTCTTGTACGCAGAGGTTGTACGCATCCCACCCGAATTATGGACTCATCTAAAAGTTCAACATCCGTCATGTTTGCTGCTTCCGGTGACCGAACGATGCACGTCAAGTAGAGTTAGAAAACTTGAAAGGTAAAAAAATTGACAATGAAATAACACTAACTTTAGCGGATTTTGATAAGGGTACCTTTTTTGTTTAGAAAAGTACAGTAAATAAGATTTTTTACTAAAGTACAATGAGAAAAAAGTTATGGTCATTTTATTCAGTAAAGACTAGCGGCTACAGTAAAACGGTGTCCATAATAGGCTTCCTCATACCAAAAAAACCCCATATACCAACTTTTAATGAAATACGTTAAAAAACGTTTACGATATTTAAAAAAATCTATTTTAAAATTTAATTTGAACACTCTGTATCTCGAAAACTAAGCGTTTACGACCTATGTTTATATAAACTTTTTGTATTAATTTTAAAAGTTCTATCGAGTGTTAAAGTCCTGCTACAAAAAACTGAAACATCCTGTATTTTGTGAGAAATTAATGTATTTTAAATGTCCCTTAAAATATGTTCATAGTTTCAATTTTTTTAACTAAAAAAGAACTTTAACCAAACCAATTTTAGATAGCATAACGTAACAAAAGTTTTTAAGTAATTTTCGAACTGATGGAGTCCGTTCTTTAAAATGCATAAACGACATCGTTTTTCAACAGATTTTACATTTACACATTATTTTGTAGTTCCTCCATTGTGTAATAATTATAAGAACTAATTTATTATTTAGTATTTGTTGATACATAATGTTTCAGATTTTTTTTAAATCCCATGGAATACTCAATGTTATTGGAGCAATTGATGGCAGCCATACTTTTATTAAACAACCAGTGGGAAATGTTGTTGATTTTTACTATCGGTACCAAAGTCAATTTGTTGTTATTCAAGCTGTTTGTGATGCAAGAAAGCGATTTATCAATATTAGTGTTGGTCATCCTGGAAGGATGCATGATGCACGAATTTTTAGAAAAAGGGAGGCGAATATTGTACTACTAGAAGTACAAGACAATTTTGGCTTTTTAGAAGCAGACAAAGCCGACTCTAATGGTGGTATTTGTATATTTAGGTCAGGTATTTCAGTGTCAGTTTAAACCAAATTTGGGTAAACTTTGTTTAGAATATACAAATATATAATGATAAAATTCACATTCTAATTGAAGTTTACTCAAATTTGGTTTAAACTGACACTGAAATACCGGACCTTAAAGTGCAGTCCTTGAGAAATATTTCTGACATAATTTGGTAATACTTCCAGACAATATTTCCTGCTCCAGATTTTCTTTTAGTGTTTTGATTGACCCTTATCCTCATGAAAGTTTGCTTTAAATTACGAAATATGTTTTTGGAACACTTCGACCATTTCTCGCCACAAATCTCTCTTTTTAATTTTAGGATTTCGAAATTTGTCTTTTCTTTTGCTGTATTCTTCCAACGGCAGTAGCGTATTTTTGTTATCCCAAAGAAAATCTAAAAAATATGGAAAAGTAAAAACATGTAGGAAAATAAAAATTATTGTAAATAAAATTTATAAGAGTCTGTCGAGAAACAAAACAAAAATGAAAAACTGTATGTGAAAGTGAGATTATTATGGCTGTTCCATACATAACTTTAGTCATAACATACACAAGAAAGACTTAATCGGTCTTATTCTTGATGCCATAGAAAATATAACAATTCAAGTTGAAAAGTATTTATTGGAAATTGAAAAGTTTCAATATTTAGAATTTTCGGTATTCTGGATAACCATTTGAAAATTGAAAAATATATTATTCAAGAACCCCATGTTTTCAGTCAAGACTGTATGAAATTTGATGAAAATGTAATCTTCGCCACTTCCATCATGTGAATCGTTGATCATAGTTCGTCAATCGTACGGATACGGTTTAAATTTAAATTCAACAGTCAACAACACATTCCGCATTTAGCATTTAGGTTAGGAATCATCAAGTTAGTGTATTAAATTATTATGAAAGAATGCCACCAGCAAGGACCTCATTTATAAATAAATTACATTTATATCCAGGAATATTAGAATTCTTACTATTCCTCAACATCTTCCAAATGAATAATGATGATCAATATTCCTAAATCATCCATTTCAGAGTTGAAATAAACAGTAAAAACGAGGAAATAGTAGTTTATTCAATAAGCATACTCTATTTTTTCTCATACCTGTACGAAAATGGCCACTTCTTTTGTGTGAAACGCGCGAACAAATTATAACAGCATAACATTGACATTTTTGCTTGACACTTTGCGCTTAGAAAATCACATTGACAACCATAAACAAGGTACCTTGTTTATGCTGACATCACAAATAACTCCCGCATATCAGGGAGGGAATGGCTACCCACGTGACAAATATTATCCCCACTCCTTATTTTCCGCGACTACCCTAAAAACGCGACTTTGTTCCCGCATTTCAAGCAAATAAAGTGGCCATTTTCGTGCAGGTATGAGAAAAAATAAATTTTCAATAACTTGAAGGAGAAAACAATTGGAAAAAAGATAGTGCGAATATTTTCAAGTTTATTGAACAGTATTTGAAATTTATTCAATAGGCAAATGGCATGCAGAATATGCATTATCGAAAATTGAAATGTTTTCAAATTGTTATACATTATATTTTCAATGGCATCAAGAATAAGACCGAATGACTAGAGAAATTCGGTAAATAATAATCAGTTTTTGCTTGTAACTCAAAAACAAAAGAAGTTAGATATTTCGTGTTTTCGCCATTCAATTTGTCTTAAAAAGTTGACCTAAAAATGTGGTAACCGTTTTTTCCTAACTTCAACAGAAACCCTAGATACCCTGTAAACCCATCGAATATGCTCTACCCTGTACATACTTCAAGTTATAGATTTAGCGGGTGGAATTATTGCCGTTAAAAAACATGAAAATACCACAAATCACAGAAAAAATAACAGCTGTCAAACTTCAAGCGCCAGTTACCACTTTATTTGTATCTACTACAAGTTTGGAAAAAAGGCCAAGGAAATAGAACTGCGGGCCTCATCATTCATTGTGGAGCACAACTTGGCTTTCAAATGTGTTGATCATTTTGCAGAGTTATTAAAAGTAGCGTCGAAAGAACCCAAAGCTGTAAAAGTAATGTCTTTAAAAAGAGCCAAATGTAGAGCAATAGTAAAAAACGTATTAGGTTTGTCATCATTGGAAATATTAGTGGGTACACTAAAAACATCAGCCTTGAATCCATTGACTGCTCTTCAGTAAAATCTTCAGCTATGGTTGTTCGTATTATTAATGAAATTTTTTCTGTAAACGTTGAATTTCTAGACTTAGTCCAGTCAAACGAGTCATTTTAAATGCGTTAAATCGTTTAAAAGTTGTTGGTAATTGGTAATAGATGTTTTTAACGTGAGATGCAATATTTACCGCGATAATCAAAGTCAATCTTAAAATTCAAGATGGCGGCCACCTCTTGAGGAATTTTAGGGATGAAAAACGAGGTGGAGTGTTTCGTTGGCAACCACTACCTAGCCTCAAAATCTCACTGGACTCCGATTTAACGCTTTTTTATCGGCATTTTTTTTCTCGTTTGACTGGACTAACTTGTTTCCCGTAGAAAATGCTACAGCCGACAGAATTTACAACAATTTAGAAAGTATGGTAGGGTTTGCAGCTGATGTAAACTCAATGGGCGCATTCAGAGACGGTCATTAGCTGATATTCAGCACAAAGCCGCTGAGAAAGGCTTACACTGAGCAGCTTACAATTCCCTAAACGAACCGCTGAGCACAGCTAATACTATATACTATTGGCACCACTGCCAAGTGAAGTTCCCTATAAAAGAACAGCGCTTCATGCGTTCGCTTTCTTTTCGATTCCATTGCCAGCGTTTAGCAAGCACCGCGTCTCTATAAAATATAACTTTTGTTCTACATAATTCATTAGTTTATGTGTATATTATTGAAAATTCAAGTTACTCGTTAAGGTGGTTTGTTTTATAACGTGGATGAACCTAACCCATCCATAAGGGCTATCGGCATATCAATAAAAAAATCATATATATATATATAATGAAATTCATTGATTATAAAATCAGTGAAAATTTAAAAAAGTCATTAAATCAATGAATATTATTTTATTGATTTTTACCAATCTTTATTAGTAATATTAATGAAAAATCACATTCTCTCTAAGAAAACAAATGTTTGAATAACGAAATTTATATGCAATAATCTATACATTATATTTATGAAGGAAATAATAGTGTTGCATATTAACCAACCCAATTTCAAAAAAAATATTTAATATAATAATAAAACATTGAAATATATATAACGCCTGGTAATAAGCAATCCGCAATACACCGCTGTTGTGTATATCTTTTAGTTACGTAAGTCTTGTAAATTGAGCATGTTATAAGTAGTCTCGGTGAACCACCAGTAAGCAGTGAACAGAACAGAGTTTAGATGTAGAAGAGTAAAAGATAGTCTATGCTCCATTCACTGAGACTTTGCAGTGGTGAGTGGGACTTAGCAAGTCCGATTTACAAAGCTTAACGTAGTTAAAAGATATTCATATGTATTGTGAATTGCTTATTACCAGGCGTTATAAATATGTACTTCATTACTTTCTTTAATTAGAAAAATTAAGAAATGCGTTTTATTGAATATCAGGAGAAAATAGAAGTACAATATAAAACTTTAACAAATACTTAGGGCCGGTATTTCAGTGTCCGTTTAAACTCAATATTAAGCTAAATGTCGTTTAAGACGAGTTTAACGTTTGTAGCCGGTATTTCAGTATTGGTTTAAGGTTTTAACCACCAGTCGAATAATCGATCGCGGTCGGCAGTTTAAACTTCGGTGTCTTCGGTTAACCTTCAAAACGTCTAGGCATGTGACAGGTCAGTTTCGCGTGTACTTTAACTGATAGCAAACATCCCAGATAAATAATAGCAGGTATGTCGAATTAATTTCAAACTTGAAGCAAAGTATTTAAATTATAAGCGTTTTTGTAAAGAATTATGGACCGCCTAACGGATGATGAAGATTTTATGGAATTTGTGAATATCCTCTTGGAAGATGAGGATGACCCTAGAAGACGATACACTCCACGATTATACCGAGAAAGAAGGAATTGCTTCAACTATTTCAATGATGAGGAGTTTATAAGGCGATATCGCTTACCAAAACATTGTGTTCGACAATTGGCAAATTCAAATGTCCAGGAAATCACATCAATTACTAACTGGTAAGAAACCCCTTATAACTCTCCAACTACCCGTACCACATCGCATAATGCCAAATTAATTTATAAAAAAATTCAGGAATCATGCAGTGACTGTCGAAAATCAAGTTCTCATTGCTTTGAGATACTATGCAGCAGGCAGCTTTTTGCAAGCTGTTGGCGACTTTCACGGGATCTGCAAAATGGTAAAGAAAGTGCCAAGGGCTTTGGCTAGAATGGGAAATGCGAATATAAATATGCCCTACACAATTGAGGAAAGAAATAATGCTGCAAATAGATTTTATCAAATCGGTTTTCCATGTTGCATAGGTGCGATTGACTGTACTCATAAAAATCCAGTCACCAGGAAACAATGATGCAGAATTATACAGAAACAGGCAAGATTACTTTTCACTCAATTATCAAGTTGTCTTTGACGCCGAATTAATTATTCGTGATGTTGTCTGTAGATGGCCCGGATCTTCTCACGATTCAATAATTTTCAGCAATTCCCATATAAGAGGTAAATTTGAAAGGGGCGAGTTCGATAACTACTTAATTTTAGGTGATAGTGGTTATCCCACAAAATCGTATTTGATGACTCCACTTCGTAATCCTATAACTCGGCCTGAACAACTATTTAATGAGTCGCAAATTAGAACTAGAAATTGTATTACATTACCAAAATGTCGGCCGCAGCAAGTCCAGTGCCAGAGCTTGGCAGTGAAAGTGATATTATTTGCAGATACTGCAGAAAATTAGTGAAAAAAAAGGTAGCTTGTGTTAAGTGCAAAGGTGTGTTCCATCCTGGCTGTTTGAAACAGGCAAATCTCGCCAAAGATCCGGTGTGTATTCACGAATGTCTCACGGAAGAACGAGATGACATGCTAACAACCGAAGATGCGTCGTCAAAAAACGTCTTGGAGAGAGAGAATCAACTTCTAAGGAAAATCATTCAGGAAATGGAGTCAAAGAACAAGGTATTGGAAGATAATTGTTTACTATTAAGAGAGAAAATTATACATTTAGAGGTCATGGTAAATGGCAAGACCTCGAATTTTTTTGAGAATGCCAGTATGGAATGCCAACCATCTGTTAGCAAAAAGTCAGACAAAAACACATTAACCTATAGTAAAATAGCAGCAGCTGGGCAGGCAATGCAAAAACTCGCCAGACCAAGGGTGGAATCTGCAGGTTTAAAATTGCAAATCCTCTCCACATCTACAACGGAAAATAATAATGCTGTGTCCCCGCCATCTATTGAAACAGGATCTAATTCTGAAAACCCAACGAACGACTGGAAGACGGTAAATAATAATAAGAAATCGTATCATAACAAACGCAAGAAAATTATAAATAAGATTTCTACTGGTAATTCCATACATACTTTTAAAAATCTTAAGATAGTCAGTCGGCTTAGCTGGATTTATATATCAAATTTTCATAAAGACACAACTGAAAAGGATATCGTGGGATGCCTTGACAGCACCTACTCCGAAGAATATATATGCCAGAGGATTGCGGATCATCCGAACCACAGAGTGGCGTCTTTTAAATTGGGAGTTCCTGTCCAAATTGAAAAAGAAGTTAGGTCGTTGGAGTTCTGGCCAGCAGGTGTTTTGGTGGATAGATATTTTTCTCCAAAAAAGAAATCACAACCACAAGAGGATGGTGTAACGAAGTCATTTTTGAGTTAACTAGTCCAAACTAGTCCAACTACCAAATTGCAGAATTCTATAAAACCCCGGTCCGACTTTCCCGCCAGATAACCCCGTCCTACAGAACTTCGTCCCCTCTCCCGTAGATGGCACAACTACAATTATAGGTCACCGCTCCTTTATCATTTGAAAACACCTATACCCCGATTTTCCGTTATAAGTCACCGCTAGATAACAGATTAAATCCCTTATAAGGAACCCCAAAACCAGTACAGTTAACTTCCGTCAGTTCAAGAGTTCCGTAAGTCTAACAGTCCTTAAGACTATATTCCGTTTGATAAGTGTGCTAATCAGTTCTAATCAGTGCCAACCCGACCGACATTTTACAAGTGAGTATACTGGGGATTCCCAGGGCGAACCGTATATCTGCTGTTTTATTTTCCGATTTGCCGTGTTTTGCATATGATATTGTACCGACCGACCTTATACTTCCGTTCCTGCTTTAACCATACTGGCGCTCATGGGCGTCGAGTCTTCGGACTATCCACCAAGTGTCAGTCACCCACCTAGTGTCCGATCCTAGTATATTTCCTTGGCTTTCTTGGGCGTCGAGTCTTCGGACTATGCACCAAAAGTCATCAACTCCGTTCCTGCTTTATACACTGGCTCTCATGGGCGTCGAGTCTTCGGACTATCCACCAAGAGTCATCCTTGTCCGCAATATAATACATCCGGACAATATCATATCGACACTGCGGTCTGACGATTAAATTGTCGATTCCCAAACCCTGGGAGGAACTAGTGTCCTTATCTTCCGCCTGTAACCGCCGCATATCTGCCAACCGTCCCCGTCAAGTCATCTCTCATAAATCCCCCCCCCCCCCCCTCCGTATAGAATTCTGCCCGACAATGTATTATTTCTACTTAGTTTGAATATCTTGTTAATTTGCCGTTGAATATACATGTTTATTTCTTCCGTTTAAATCTCTTGTTTTGATAAACCTCGTATACCATCATTTCCTGCAACCCGATATATTCCATACCCCGAATTCCATACAATTAAAGCCTGTATTGGAGTTCGCCACCTTCCCAGTCAAGAAGATCTGACCCCTGGAATACCGTGTCTTCACTGCAGCTACCCGAGGTGTCACGTGGAGTAAACCACTCGAATAAATCTGGCGCCCGAGATCCCCTTTCCCCCTTGATTAACCGCCTCCCCCACAAAAGTGCGTCACAATGGCAATCCAATACAAGCGTCTGATGAGGACTTGGAAATTTTGTTATTGACACGTGCAAAGACAAAAACGAGTTAGCTGGGTCAAACGATAAATTGAACAAGTTTTCTGTTTTCCATTTAAATGTACAGTCACTAGCGAATAAAACCGATGAGTTGTCGATCTTTCTTGAACTTAATTCCTATGATGTCGTCTGTTTGACAGAGATATGGTTGAAGGCTAATTTATTAAAAACAATTCATTTAAACGGCTACACACTGATTAGTTCCTTTTGTAGGGTGAATCACATTCATGGTGGTACAGCCATATTTGCAAGAAACGGTATCAAGGCCATCCCTTATGATATTAAAAGATTTTGTGTGGAACTCGTCGCAGAATTTTGTGGAATTAGAGTAAACAACATGGTAATAATAAGTGTTTATAGATCAAATTTGGGAAACAATATGCTGGAATTTTCACAAAAATTCGAAGAACTGTTGAGTTGTGTATATCGGAGTTTTAACAAGATCATAATCACTGGAGATTTTAATATAAATTTCCAAAGGGCTAACTATGCATGGCGCCAGTTTAATGCTTTGCTAGATTCATATAATCTGCATACTACTATCCATCAAACGACTCGCATTACCGAAAAGTCTTCTTCATGTATTGATAATATTTGTGTGAACTTTAACGAATATCGCTCAAAAGCTATTAACATTTCAGTTTCAGATCATTTGGGTCAAGATATACATTTTGATGTTAATTTAATCGGGAATGCCAAACAATGCAAGTACGTTAGAAAGGTTACAGATTTTGGTTGCAGGGAATTCAATTTTGTTCTTCGAAAAGATTGGACAGATTATTTTCATTGTAAAGATGCAAATGTGTTGGCTGATTTGATGATTGGCGAACTTGCGTATGCGGTGTCAGTTGCTTTCCCGGTCAAAAAAGTTGAAAAAAGACCTGTACTTAATAAATGGTTCACCTTCGAACTCAAAAAAATGAGAGACGAGGTCAATGTCGCACTACAACGTTTTTTGAATACCAGAACGGTCGAAAATAAACAAACACATAATTTTAAGAAAGCACAATACAGGCGGGCAATAAAAATGGCAAAACATTCCGTTTATGATAGCATTCTCCTAAATTAAAAAAATCCAACAAAAACAGCGTGGAACATAATTAACCATTAAAGCTCCTCAAGCAATATACCCACAAACAAAACTGATAGAACTCCCGATGATTTTAATAACTTTTTCGTGACAATTGCAGATAGTATTCTAAAAAAAATGCCTAAAAATCAAGATCAAACTAAACCAGTAAATATCCTTACAACAAATACTTCTGCAAGCTTCTTTCTGTAGGGGACCAGTGAAAGTGAAGTAATTTCCATTATAAAGTCCCTAAAAAATTCTTCTAGCGTGGATTGTTATGACGTTAGCACTAATATATTGAAGACTGCAGGCGATATATTGGCAAAGCCTATTGCGCATATGATTGATACCTGTTTTGAAACAGGAATATATCCAGACTCCTTAAAGGTTTCGAGAGTGGTTCCTGTGTTAAAAAAAGGGGACTGCAACGATAGTAACAACTTCCGTCCCATATCCCTTATTCCCACCTTGTCCAAGATCATTGAGTGCGTGGTTAAGATTAGGCTTGAAAAATTTCTCAATAAATACAATGTATTAAGTAGTCAACAGTACAGTTTTAGACCGAGGAGAAGCACATCACAAGCGGTGACTGAAATAATGTTCAGCATTCTCAAGTCAAATGATCAGGATATGTGTGCAACGGCAACTTTGTTTGATCTCAGTAAGGCTTTCGACTGTGTTGCCCACGACATCCTCATGGAAAAGCTTGAGGGATGTGGTGTGAGAGATGTACCACTACAATTTTTTAAATCCTATTTGAGTGAAAGATTTCAATATGTGTCAATGTGTAATCAAAGATCTGAGCTTAAACAAGTTCCTCATGGTGTGCCACAAGGGTCCATTTTGGGTCCCTTATTATTCATTATATATATGAATGACCTTCCACTCCATGTCCCGAATGCTGATGTATTTATGTATTGCTGATGATACTACAGTGATTTGCAAGTCAAAAGATTATGACGGGTTGCGGGAACTGTCGGGGGGGGGGGGGGCGCAGTCCGGGGTTGCGGGCAGGTTTGCACGGAACAAACTTAGCCTCAACATGGATAAAACGCAGAGCATTACATTTGGAAAAAGAACTTTATATGTTGCAAATGATGCGGGTCAGATAAGGTTGCTGGGTTTTGTCATTGACCAGTCGCTGAACTGGAGTATCCATATCGGTGAAATATGCAGCAAATTGGCTAAGTCATTGTTTGTACTTCAGAGATTGAGAAGCTGTGTATCTCTTTACGTTCTGAAAACGGCTTACTTTGGCCTAGTCCAGGCTCATTTGTCGTACGGTATTCTTGTCTGGGGAAATAGTTCATTTGCTGTCGATGTTTTTATTTGGCAGAAGAAGATTGTTAGAACAATTCAAAATGTAGGGTACAGAGATAGTGCTAGACCCGTTTTTATACAATTAGAGGTTTTGACATTGCCGTGCCTATTCATCCAGGCCGCCGTTATTTGGATTCACACGAATAAAGATTCGTATGAGCAGGGAAGCGACTTCCACAATTACGACACAAGATCTCGTGAACTAATCAGACTTCCTAGAGCCAAAAAGGCAAAAACTATAAAACTAACAGATTACGTACCAAGGAAGTTGTACAATCATTTACCAAATGTTTGGAAAGGGTTGGCGATTCGTCGGTTTAAACGCGAAATAAAGAATTTGTTGCTGGCTAATGCCTTCTATAGCATTCAGGAGTACTTTGACTTTGATATGAGTTCTGTGCTGTGATGTTAAGTGGCATTTTGTTATTTTGAGTCCATAATTTCTCTTTTGAGTTGTTTGAATGTCATTTTGCCTGTACACTGTTGTGATTTTTTTCTGTACGTATACATTGTTTGTGATTTTGATTTCGTGATTCTCGTTTTGTACTGCATCTATATTTTACATATCTATGTTTTATTTTTGTAATTTTTATTGTATGCATGTTAATTAATTGTTATGTGACGTACCAAAACAATTTCTGTAGTTTCATTGATTCTCTAGTCTTTGTATATTATGATCAATAAATTCTATTCTATTCTATTGTATTGAACGGTGCTTTGGTGTTTGGAAGCGGCACTTCCCCGTATTAGCGTTAGGTATAAAAGTACACATTGACACAGTAGAGGCAATTGTTGCAACTGCTTATTTATACAATGTGTCTAGGCAGTTGAATTTACCCCAACTACCCGCTGAAAATGTAGTTTTGGAAGCAATTGCAGCAAATGAACAATTCGAAAACGCTAACATTGAGGAAGCAAACCAGGGCCAGAAAAATGCTAGGCGCTTAGTGATTATTAGAGATCACTTTGCTAGAATTATTGATAACAATAATAATTTGATTGTATTGTGTTTTATGGCTTATAGATAAAAATAAATGTTATAACTATATTTAATTTAGGTATTTTATAATTAACTTTTATTTTATGGAAACTCAGTTTTTAAAAAGATTATAAAGTTTATTTAAAGAATACAAAATTTAATTTATATTTAAAAATATAATTATTAACACTATAAAATATAATTATAAACGGCAAAGGCTAACCGTAAGCTTAAAAGCTTGTAAATATAAGATTGTAACGCTATCACCAGGCGGGTGCTTGGTTTGTAGGGGGCGCTATACCGAGGGCGCTCTACACCTCTATAACCTATTATGTCTATGTTTCATGTCTATATTCACATATAGATCTGTGTTCCTTTTCAGTTAACCGTTTTCTTTTGACAGTTGAATAATTGTGTTCTGTTTTGTTACAACTTGTGCGTTTAGTGCTTAAATAAACCACTGTTAAGTTTCGGTGTTTGTTTAATTATCCTTGTCGTACACTCAGCTCCCATTCCGCGGACTGCACGTAACAAGTGGCGCCCAACTAGTGGCCTGAAAGTCGCATACAAGTGAAATTTGACACAAAAACGGCTTCTAACCGCAAATTAACACACGGATACAGTCTCCGTAGTCGAACAAATTTTGTGCCATTACTTCGAGGAGAGTCTCCTACGCGTTCTATAATGGCTGAACAAATTATTATGACCCCAGAACAGCTACAAACCTTGCTTAATGGCATGCGAGCTATGGTAACGGAAGAAATTCGTGCAGTTGCTCCAGCTAACACGGCCACAACCTCCGCAAATACCAACCCCGTGCCCTTAGAAACCGGTACTTTTGCCCAGTGCCAATCACGTTTTTCCGGTAACAAATTCGAAGATGTTGAAGCATTTATTACTGCAGTTACTATCTACAAGGAGTGTGCAAATGTTTCGGACACCAACGCCTTGCGTGGACTGCCAATGCTGCTCGATAAAATTGCTGCCACTTGGTGGCAAGGAACAAAATCGCTTATAAACACATGGGAAGAAGCACTGGAAGCCCTAAGACACTCATACGGAAGAAGTATGCCGGCATACAAAGTGTTTCGTGAACTATACGCTAGAGAACAATCTGAGAAAGAACCGACAGATATATTTGTGAGTGGTGCGCGTGCTTTATTATCTCATTTACCCGCCGATCCACCATTTCCTGAAAAATACAAACTTGATATGATTTACGGGTTGCTGAACCGTAAAATCAGACAACGTGTACCACGCGATGAACTTAGTGATTTCAATGACTTGATTTTAAAAGCGCGATCTGTAGAAGAAAACTTTTCCGAAGTAAGTGCAAGTGAACGTAATTTTAACGGACCTAAAGCTTCTTCGACGCTTGATTCATACAAATCAAGACCCAAGTGCGCATACTGCAAGAACTTCGGCCATATGCAGTCAGAATGTCGTAAATATGCCGCTCGAAGTTCTTCAGTAACCTCCGCTACTACACCGAAGCAAGAAACACCTAGAGTGAGTGAAATCAAACGTAGCGGCTCTCAAATTGTGTGCTATGGGTGCAACGCCCCAGGTTTTATTCGTTCTCAATGTCCCCACTGCCGTGATACATCGCGTGTTGACGCTTCAGCGGTGGAACTTCTTTCAGCTGATTTTGGTGTCACTGACTTACGCCCTTTACTACAAATCACTGTAACTGGCCTTACAGGTTTGGCCTATGTGGATACCGGTGCCAAATGTTCCATAGCCGGTGAAAGATTGCAAAAACATTTTTCTTCTATAAAATTACCATCGAAACCTGCTACAATGCAAATGATTCTCGCAGATGGTCAACCCAGGTGTGTGGAAGCACTCATATATGAAGCCAATGTGATGTTAGCGAACCGCAATATTCCTACAACTTTCATATCCATACCTGAGCACGTTGGAAGCAAGACTCTGCTAGGTGTTGATTTTATAGCCAATGCCAACATTATTCTGGACATACCAACTTCAGCGTGGCATTTCTCCGATACTCCAGGTGAGTCTTTCGTCTTCTCATCTAAACCAGTAATTTCTCCTGATGTCAGTATCAGTGCACTCGACTTCGACATAAATCTTCGCAAAGACGAGGGTGCTCAACTCCAAGAAACCGAGCAAGTAAGTTTCAACAAGCTACTGCAAGAAAACATGGATGTTTTCCTTGAAAATACGGATCCTACCCCGTTCGCTGAACACTCGATTAAGCTTTTACATGACGATCCTATCGCCGTTCCACCTTATCGACTATCTCCGCTGAAGAAAGGATTTCTTATCACTGCACCTATCCTCCGCCAGGCCGACGTCACTATGCCTTATGTGCTGCGCACCGATGCTAGTTCGTACGCTCTTGGGGCATGTTTGCTCCAGGGGGAGGGACCTGACCAACGCCCCATAGAGTACGCTAGTAGATCGTTAACTTCTGCGGAAATGAATTACCACACCACCGAGAGAGAAGCCCTCGCTATTGTGTGGGCTGTTGACAAGTTCAGAGGATACTTAGAGGGTGCTAGCTTTACCATTCAAACGGACCATCAACCTCTGAAATGGCTGATGATAATAAAATCCCCAAGTGGACGTCTTGCTCGCTGGGCACTGATGCTGCAGTCCTACGATGCTCAAATTGACTACACTCCCGGCCGGTGCAATTTAGTGGCAGACACATTGTCCAGACCGCCCATTCCGGAGCAAGCCCAAAGTTCAGTTAGTTGCTTTGAGGTATCGGTAGATTTTCCATCTACCACCCCTGATGAACTCCGACAACGACAGCTTGATGATCCAGATTTGGCGAAGATAATTCTTTGTTTCGAGGATCCCGATCCTGACAGTGTTGGTCTAGTCAGATGGCTGGATCGTGGATATTTGATGTTGAATGGCATTCTTTATCGTTACTCTCCTGAGGATGATGGCGAAGAGGCTCAGCTGGTCGTGCCAAAGTCAGAAGTTGGTAAAGTTCTCCACGAGTACCATGATAGCCCACTGGCAGGCCACTACGGAATCGAGAAGACTATTCAAAGGATTGCTGCTAGATATTATTGGCCTGGTATGCGCCGTAATATCACGGAACACATCAAAGCTTGTACAGACTGCCAACGGTACAAGATTAGTAATCTAAAACCTGCTGGTCTGCTCCAGACCCCTGTATTCGCACAACGCTTTGAAGTTGTGTCCATTGACCTATTCGGTCCATTACCCGAAACCAACGATGGTTATCGCTGGATATTAATCGTAGAGGACGTGGCCACCCGTTGGATTGAGCTCTTTCCCTTGAAGATGGCTACCGCCGAAACTTGTGCCCGTTGCTTAATCGAAGAGATTATTTTACGCTACGGTACACCTCGCCGTATTATATCTGACAATGGGGTGCAGTTTGTAAGTAGTGTTATGCAGAAGGTTACTTATTGCTTGGGAATCACCCAAAATCTCACACCAGCTTACCATCCCCAAGCCAACCCTGTTGAGCGGAAGAACCGCGATCTTAAGACTCAACTGGCTATTTTTACCTTGGAGACTCACACCGAATGGAAAGAAAAGTTGCCAAGTATCAGGTTTGCTATGAATACCTCCAAGTGCCAATCTACTGGGTATACTCCCGCTTATCTCACTTTCGGACGCGAACTCCGAACTCCCGATGACGCTTACCATGATTTGAGGACTATTGTTTCCGAAGCCAACTTCGTTCCGCAAATTACGCCATATCTAAGGAAAATGGCGACGACCTTGGCTGAGGCACATGAGAGTCATGAGAAACATCAAGATGTATCTAAAGAGCAGGCCGACAAGAAACGTCGCCCCGGCAATTCCTTTGAAGAAGGAGACCAAGTTTTGGTTACGTCTCATACCCTAAGTAAAGCTGCCGACGCCATTACTTCCAAATTCGATCTGAGACGAGATGGACCGTACATTGTCCGGAAGAGAATGGGACCGGTGTCGTACCAAATTGCTGCGGTGAAAGAACCGGATGTACCCCTGGGAATTTATCACCAGTCCGCTCTAACTCCTTTTATTCAGTCCGACAACGCCTGTGAAGATCCAGTGAAACCCCTACGGAAACGTGGTCGACCGAAGAAGCCTCGAGACACTAATCTGGGGATAACTTCTTCTCACCGTACACGTTCATCTACCAACTTGGAGTGCTCCGAGGACGTGCCCGCACTCCAAAGGGGGAGGATGTAACGCTATCACCAGGCGGGTGCTTGGTTTGTAGGGGGCGCTATACCGAGGGCGCTCTACACCTCTATAACCTATTATGTCTATGTTTCATGTCTATATTCACATATAGATCTGTGTTCCTTTTCAGTTAACCGTTTTCTTTTGACAGTTGAATAATTGTGTTCTGTTTTGTTACAACTTGTGCGTTTAGTGCTTAAATAAACCACTGTTAAGTTTCGGTGTTTGTTTAATTATCCTTTTCGTACACTCAGCTCCCATTCCGCGGACTGCACGTAACAAGATTAATAATATGAAGTGTACACGGACAAGGCTAACCGTCTAACTTACCTTTTAATATAATTCTAATTGAATATATGAACTAAAACTACAAACTATGCACTTTAAATATAATAAGTCTTTGTATTAAGTACGTATAACACCTCCCTTATCAGAAAGAACTTCAGGGTGAAGTTCGAAGGTTCATTTCTTCAAGAGGGATGACGATTGATTGGGGAATCTTCTTTCTTCGTAGGCCAGGGATCCATAATCTTCTAGTTAAATATGCGATGATTAAAAATATCAAAATGATAGATATTATTGTATATGGACTTATTCGGTAGTGCATGTTAAAATTGGGAATTTCTTGATATTTTTCTTGAACTTTATTCATTTCTGACTGGATGTGTTTAATGTCATCTAATTGGATGTGCTGTAGTTCGATTGGTTTGTTGGCTTCTTGTATTGGAATTTGTATTTGTGGAATATCAATTGACTTAAAATTTTCTATTGGGTTTGAATTTGTTTGCATGATAAATTTGTCGATTTTAGCAATTGTATTTTTGGGTAAATTAACTAAATATGTTCCATTGATTGTAGAGTGTTGATCTTCTTGAGTAATTTTTATGTTGGTTTGAGTTGGAGTGATCACTAACCATTGGTTATTGGAAATTCGTTGAATTTTTGTTGAATTTAGATTCACTTGATGTGGGTGACATTCTTCTGTTTCTTCGTGTAGGATTAGTTTGACTTCACAGGGTCAGTGTTCAACTGGAAAAGTGTCTAAATTTTGACATAGAAAGTTGTTGTTGGCAATTTCTTCACAGGGTGTATCTGTTTCTGTGTAATATTGCTCATTTAGGATAAGGTATTTGGATTTTGGATTAAAGATTTGAAATTTTAATTGTAGTTTAACAGGAAGAGAGTATAAATGGTAATATTCGAAGTGGTGTTCATCAACTAGTGGAATTTGAATTAGAAATTTGAAGGTGTAAGAATTTCGATAGGCTTTTATTTTGAGTATATTATAAAGATCGTGAAGATTTGAATTATCAACGGGAAATTGGTTGTTGCTTAGAAATTTTTGCATTGTAAGGATTTCGGTTTTTAGTTCGTCTTCTTGTAGAATAGAAGGATGAAGGGTTGATAATTTTGCGAATGTGATAGCGTCTTCTAGGGTTTCGAGTATCGATAAGATATTGGTTGCGATACTGTTAATTTGGACAAATATTATTTGAAGATCATTAAATAGGAATCCGGCTTCAGTTAGTTTTCTTTCAAGTGTAGAAAGTCGGGTTTTCAGAATTATTTGATTATTGCTTAATTCTGTGATAGAATTGTTGAATTTCGAGATTGCTTTGTTTGTAAGAGAAATTTGTTCAGAGGCTAAAGCTTTAAGTTTTTCTTGATTTCCTTGTAGATATTTAATGGCTTGTTCAAATCGTTGTCCGTCATTTTCGTCTAGATTACCAGAGATGTATTTTATAACGGAACCCAGTCCATTTATTACTCCTCTTCTTTTTCTTTCAACAGGGAAAATTTCATGAGTTTTTATATTTACTTCTTTTAGGGTGTTTTCCATGATGTTTATGTATATATGGAAGTAGTCCGTGTAAATATCTCCTTGATCATGTTTATTTAATGTAGTGTTTAGATGATTTGCGTTTTGGTTGATAATTTGGATTTCTTGGAGTAATTTTGAATAATTAGTAATTTTTATCAGTGTCCAATAGTTGTTTGATATTTTGGCATTTCCTATCCGCTTGGCAAAAAGTCCGGGGTTGTGTTCGATTTTCTTTATAGTAAATTCTGTTGTTCCGAGGTGGATGATGATGAGGATGATAACGAGGCATCTGGAATAACAGGTTGTTTTAGTTGATCCAAGTGTGCTTTTAATATTTTGTTTTGATGATCTTTTAATTCACATGTGTGATTTGGGTTAATTTTTATTAATTCATAAGGTCCTATGAATCGAGGATCATTTTTCTTGCGTCGTTCATTTCGTTTGTATACAATTTGACCTATTTTAAATGTGTTTTGGAAATTACTGGTTTGTCTTCTTTTGAGTGTTTGTTCTTTGGATTTCTGTAATTTTTCATATATTCTATCAAGTTTTTCTTTGTGGTTGTTTGTATATTCTTCCATTATTGGTTGTATCCAAAATATGTCAAATGGATTTCTGGATGTAGTGTGTCCTAATATTAATTCTAATGGAGTATATCAAGTAGCTGAATGTATCGTGTTATTGTAACCAATTACTGCGTATTGTATAGTAATTTGTGGTGATTCTTTTGGATGTTGTTCTTGTAGTATGCGATAATGTTCTAGAAGTTTTGAATGAAATCTTTCGACAGGGCTATTTGATTGAGGGTGTCTTGCTGTTGTAAAGTGAATATCAATTTTATGAAGTTGTAATAAGTTTTTTTGTCGATAGTGTAGTAATAACTCAGTTTAATGCATACATGCACATTAAAAACATTGTTGAGATTATGAGATTTGCTAGGTAACCAACAATATATTATATTATTGAAACATGCATTTGGAACTGACACCTGCCGAAATTAATTAATTATGTCAGTGGTATTTTGACTTATTGCATATTATGTCAGAATTTGGATTTTGCCATGGAACAAAATTAGATTATTTTCATTCTAATAAAGAGCGATCGACAAAAAAATATTGTAATCAACATGAGTGTTAATCGGCGATTAATAATCTCGACTCATTAACGCGCTCGCTGCGCTCACGCGTTAAAATCGTTTCGATTATTAATCGCTCTTATTAACACTCTTGTTTATTAAACTACTATTTCACTGTTTCATTATTAAATTCTGTTCCGTTGTCAAATGTGATTTTTGTTGGTGTTCCATAATGAGAAAAGTAGTTTAATAATTTGTCAGCTATTATTGGGGCATTTTTACTTGTTATATAGTATGCTTGTCCCAATTTAGAGAAAGTATCAATAACTGTCAAAAAATTTGTATTAGCAACTTTAAAAGTATCTATGTGTAAATGTTCGAAAGGTTTATTGGGGGTTTCTGTTAGGTTTAATGGTATTTTTGGTGGATTTCTTTCGTATTTGGATCGTTTACAAATTTCACATTGGTTGATAAATTTTGTAACATCATTTTGCATGTTTTCCCAATAGTATTTTCTTTTAATTTCAGCAATTGTTGCTGGGACTCCTCTATGATTGGTTTTGCTTTCGTGATGGTTTTGTTAATGTTAATGTTAATTTTATATAATTAAGTTCAGATTAGTTAAAAGGCGACAATTTTAGACTAAATAACTAGATTTTTTGGAAAGAAACTTAAAACTTAGAAAACTTAAGTGTAAAAATTTTTTTGCAGTGTACTAGTTTTCATACAGATTTTATTTCCACTTCATATCAACTTTTGAACTAACATAACTTTGGCTTAATCGTAATGTTTTAATGTCCACAATCCACTTTTGCTTTTAAGGACCACCCTGTATAGTTGATCTCATCGAAAACTTGATATTTCGATCCAAAACTCTCGGAAAAAAATTGTGTAATATTCCTGTTATTAAAAATATATATTATATCGAAAAAGGCATTTTATTTACTATCAAGTTCAATACAGAAAACATGTTCAATTAATATTTTCGTACATAACTTGGAAAATACAGGGTGTTCGCGCGAAGTGGTTCACTGTTGCTAACTTCGTTATTATTGGAGCTACAAAGTCGGTTAAATTGCAAACTACTAGCATTTTTTCAGCTGATTACAATGGTGAAAACAGAAAAACAATTGACTATCTAGCTTTCTAAATATTCACAAAAATAACATTTTTTAAACACTGGATATTTTTGCAAAAATCGATGATAAATTAAATTCTGTACAAAAAATGTCCTTATCTTTTTTTGATAATTATTTAAAATAAGCTAGTTATTTTGAAAAGAAGTTCGCAAAGTTTTAATATCAATGTTATTTTTGTGAATATCTCGAAAACTACATGGTCAATTGTTTTATTTGGTATTTGTCTTCATTATCTGTGATGTACATTACTCGTTTGGTACAACGATATAATAATGGTCTGTCTGTTTCAGTGAAAAGATTAGTATAAACATGACAAAAATCTTGATAAAGTTTGTCAGTGTCGAAATGGCAATAATATTTTTTCTTCGCTTCACAGTAATGTATTAGAAATTCAATGATGTCTTGTTCATTGTTTTCTTTCTTCATTTGTGCTTTAATGATTATGTGGTTATTTAATTTTTGAACTGTTGGTTTTAAAGGTGATGAATATACGGATGTGAAAATAAACTGTTTTTCTTTAGTATCTATAGCATCTTCGGATAAAGGAATACTGGGTGTTTCGTTATCTTGTGATAATGCAGTTTCAGTTCTAGATATTGTTGGAATATTTTCGTTAATAATTGATGATCTTGGGGATGATTGTAGAATTTGGTCAATTGTTGGAATTAGTTCGTCTATTTCCATGGGAGATGAAATGTTTGAAGTTGATGGGATTTCATGTGTAATTTCTTGGGTATTTGAGTGTTGTTCGTCACGTATGAGTTCGTCTAATAGTTGGTCTAATTCGGGGTCATAGTTAGCTCTCATTGAAGATGTATCTAAAGGATATATTTGAACTCTTGATAATGCATCTGCGTTAGTATTCTGTTTTCCTTTTTTATATGCAACTTCATAATCATATTCTTCGAGTTTGAGTCTCCATCGAATTAATTTTGAGTTAGGTTCTTTGAAAGAGTATAACCATTTAAGGGGTTCATGATCAGTAATAATTTTAAATCGTCGTCCATATAGGTAAGGTCTAAAGTACTTTGTTGCCCAAATGATTGCAAGTAATTCCTTTTCAATAGTGGAATATTTCTGTTCTGTTTCATTTAGAGTCCTTGATGCATATGCGACTGGTAAATCGTTATTTACTTCACCTTGAGATAATACAGCTCCTAATGCGTATTGAGAAGCATCAGTTGTTAATATGAAAGGACGTTCAAAATCTGGATATTGTAGTAGGGGTTGATTGGTCAGAACTTTCTTTGCATTATTAAAACTTTCTAAAAATTCGTCAGTGTGTTCTATTTTTGCACCTTTTTTTAAACATTTTGTCATGGGTTTCGTTAAGTTTGCAAGGTTGTTAATAAATTTTCTGTAATATCCAATAAGTCCAAGAAATGCTTTGATTTCTTCTCTTTTTGTTGGTATAGGATAATTTAAGATAGCTTTAATTTTGTCTGGATTTGGTTTAATTCCTTTAGGTGTAACAATATGGCCTAAATATTGAACTTCTGTTTTTAAAAATTCACTTTTGTCAATTTGAATTTTAAAATTTGTTTTTCTTAGTCGGTCGAAAACTTGTCGTAAATGGTCAATATGTTCTTGTAAAGATACTGAAAAGACAATAATATCATTGAGATATACTAAACATTTTTCATTTTGAATACCTCGGAGGATGTTATCCATAACACGTTGGAATGTGGATGGGCCATTCTTTAAACCAAAGGGCATTCTGCAATATTCGAAATGTCCTTGTTCTGTACTGAAAGCAGTTTTTTCTATATCTTGGGGGTCCATTTCTATTTGGTGAAATCCCCAAGCTAAATCTAAAGTTGTAAAATACTGACATTTTCCGAGTTTGTCTAATAAATCTGTGATATTGGGTAACGGGTATTTGTCGTCGATCGTTTTCTCATTTAACTTGCGATAGTCTATCACAACTCTCCATTTTTTCTTTCCAGAAGCGTCATCTTTTTTTGCTACAACCCATACAGGTGAGCTCCAAGGAGATGATGAAGGTTGGATAATTTTGTCATTAAGCATTTTATTTATCTGGTGTGCAACTTCTGTTTTATGTATATGTGGATATCTGTAGGTTTTGGTAAATATTGGAGTATCATCGGTAGTTCGAATTCGGTGTTTAATTTCGTTGGTAAATGTTAAAGGGTCTTGTTCATGATAAAATATGTCTTGATATTCGTGACACAGTTTTATAATGGCTTCCTTTTCTTCTGAATTCGTATGTTCTAATCTAAGATTTTGTTGAATATCATACCATCGATTTTGATTATTAATTTGATTATCTGTATAATTTATTTGAATTGTTTCTGGGTCATATACGTCTTCTAAATCTAAAGGTTCAGTGATTTTAATATTTTTCCATTGATTTGATTTATTAATAGCCGTTGTTGTTACAAATCCGTCTTTTGCTGACACTAAGCCAGCTGGTATTTCAATGTCATTATTTATTCGCATATAGTTCATTAGTCCTGTTTTAAGATAAGGTGTAACTGGAACTTTAATTATCTTTTCTGTCCTTGGTGGTAAAGAGATAATATGATTATTATTATATATTTGTTGGGTTTCGTTTTCGAAGTGTAGAGGAATTTCTGTTGCATCTGTTATTAGTTCTTTGTTTGCGACGTCAATTTTTGCTTTTAATTTCTTTAAAAGGTCAATGCCAATAAGTCCGTCATATTTGTCATTAAAACTGAATAAATGAAATTTGTCATTTTTGCTGGTGGTGTGAGCCTTTTTAATAAGGAATGGTTCATTTTTTATAAATTTTGAGTAATATTTGTGGGCTAAAGAGGGTTTGATTAATGTTTTTGAAGAACCGGTGTCTATCATGAATTTAGCGTTTAGATTTGGAATTATAATGTATGGAAGTTTACAAGTATGAATATTGTTAAGATTTATTATGGGGTCACATCTGGTGGTTGAGTACAATGAAAATCCTGAGTTAGATTTTCTGTTTCTGTCTCGGGTGTTTCTTCACAATATACGGCATTGTCTAGTTCATGCGTATAATCATAATCTGAAATTTGTTGTTCGTTTTGATATTCATTATTTATTTCGGGACTTTCTTCATAAAATAATTCTTCGGCTATAAATGTTGGGCGAATTTGGAAATGATTTTGATGGCGTGTTGAATTTGGGTGGTTAGTACGTCTTGTGTTTGATGATGAAGTATCCATTGGAATTCTGGTGTTTGTTGATGAAATATCAATTGCACTTTGTTTATTATATGTTCTGTTTTGAGGGGCAAATACATTTCTATGTTGTTGAGAATTTCTGTTGTATGAATTTGTAGATGAATTTTGGGGGAATTGTCGTTGTTGGAAAGTACTTGGTGCATTCCAATTTTGTCTATTTCGTTGATTAAATTGTTGTTGTGGTTGAAATTGAGGTTGATGTTGAGTTTGGGGTCTTGAGAACTAGTTAGGCATAAAAGGTCTTGATTGTTGAATTGGTGGTATATATGAATGATTTTGTTGTTGCGGTCTGGAATTATTCAGAATTGGTGTTATTCTTTTCATTTGTAAATTATGAGGTTTGTTGCGCGAATAATTAATATTTTCTTCATTTAGAATTTGTGTGAGGGCTGCATCAATAGTATTTGGATTTCTAGATCTAATGATTGATCCTAGAGGTTCTTTTAATCCACTTAGAAATGCTTTAAGGGTAAGATTGTCGTAAAGATTACCTTTAACTATTCTGGTGTTAGCATTTTGTTCATTAACCATTAAATTGGAAAATAATAAACTTTTGATATCCATGCATCTAGTGTAGAATTGTTGTGGAGTTTCATTTGTTTGATATAGTAACATTAAATCACGGAGAAGAGATTCTTCGTTTCGTTGATCAGCAAAGGTTTGTTGTAATAGGTTTTTTAATTCTAACCATGTTTGTAAGCCTCTTGATGCGGCAATTAGTTGTGCTTTATCTGATAATTTACTCTTAATCGATGTTAATAGCAATTTGTTGATGAAAGCATTGGGATTATTTCTTTGATAAAATTGGTTGTAAATTAAATCAGTAGCTTCAATGAAATCAGCTAGTTTGGAAGGTTCTCCGAAAAATTCGGGAATTGCTTTGAGAAAGCTCATATTGAATTGAGGTTCGGCCATGATTTCAAGATTTTGGGGGTTTTGATTATTAATTTGAGGAGGTTCAATCAGTATATTATTAAATAAATTAGCAAGATTTTCGATGTCTGGATCGTTCATAAATATTTATACAATTGTTTGGAAGGATTGAGCAATACTCACTGTTGATTCTTCTTCATTGGCTCGATCTGAAGGTTTGGCAATGTTGTCCTTACTGCTTCGAGATGGCGAATGGGCAATGTAATCTATAGAATCGGGCGATGTGGTCCTGGATTCTTAGAGATGTTGAACGATGTCACTTGAACTTTGTATTGTTCATAAATAGCGATATTTATTATAGAAATTAGATTTTCACTTTCACTTTGTTTTATCCGTGATGGACAATTTATAATCCTCAGTAAACGATTGATATCGACGAAAAATCTGTGATAGAATTTTCTCTGAGGATCCTACCTCGACTGCGCCAATTAACTTTTATTTTATGGAAACTCAGTTTTTAAAAAGATTATAAAGTTTATTTAAAGAATACAATATTTAATTTATATTTGAAAATATAATTATTAACACTATAAAATATAATTATAAACGGCAAAGGCAAACCGTAAGCTTAAAAGCTTGTAAATATAAGATTAATAATATGAAGTGTACACGGACAAGGCTAACCGTCTAACTTAACTTTGAATATAATTCTAATTGAATATATGAACTAAAACTACAAACTATGCACTTTAAATATAATAAGTCTTTGTATTAAGTACGTATAACATTATTTATAATTTCATAATGACAATGATAGTGGTTATGGTTATAATAATAAGTAGTAAAAATAATAATAGGTAAGTAGCAGAACACATGAAACTACGTACAAACACCTCACTGAGATATGTTTTTGATTTTTATTTCCAACAACCTTATTTTGAGAAGTTGTTCTTTCTCCAAAAATGCCTTTTTCATTTCAATTTCTTCAATTTTGTGACTTACTTTTAATTAGTGCATTCGTTTCAAGTGAGCTAAATTTTCTTCTTTTTGGGCTTCCTCCAGTTCATAAATTCACTTTAAATAAGCTATTTTCTGCTTATTTTCATCGAAATAAACAGTTTTTTGTATTTCAGCTAACTCGCTTTTTGCCAAAGCCCATGCAGTAATACCTTCTACAGTTGAGTCTTTAATACTTTGGCTCTTATTTCTGCAAGTATTTGTACTTATTTTTAGCTCTTGACTTTTCGGTTGCCTGAGCATATTTGGCGTGAACTTCTTAAGAGGTGTGGAAAAATGGTCCCTGAAAATTTCACATTGGCTTGTAGTAGCAGAAGCGTTGTTTTCCGGAGGCAGAGTAACAATAATTACAGGTAGCTGGCTTGTCCTGCCATGTTGGATTTTAAGGCGGGTTTACCTACGCTGCGTATTTTGTATGCCGCGTACAACATATAATAATAATAAAGAGCATTTGAATGTTACCGCGATTATGAATACTTTGTGAATATAATATATTATAAAATCGACCGAATTTGATTGAAATCATATTGAAATTATCTCATAAATTAAATTACTTAACATAACTTAAGCAAGAAGAAGACGAAATAAAAATTTTAATAGGTACCTACTGTTATTATGGATTACTGATTAGTGAGTTGTTTGTTAATAAAAGTACTTACGTATAGAAATTGAAACCTTCGTAAAAATTGTTTGTAAAATTAGGAGCAGAACCACCCGTCGTATTATCAATTCATTCAAAATTTCTACAGTGAAAAATTCAAATCACGCGCGCCATCTATGATCAAGTGCTATACTAAGATCCGGTATGGCGGAACGAGCCTGCTGTCTTTTATAAAGTGCTATAACAATAATAGGTTCGTCAGGGTAGCAATCAATTTCAGGTTTCGTTGTATACAAATCATCATTATTTTTGTTGTTGATGTGGTCGCTGTTGGTGTTCAAATCCAAAGAAATGTCTACAAGATCAGTGACAGTTTCTCAACCACTGTCCTTATCAAATTCTGAGGGCCTGCCAGTTACCTGAGTATCCAACATTTCTTGAAGGTCAAGTTCAGAGTTGGTCAGTGAAACAGAAGTTAGGGGCCCTCCTTCCGTGCCCCATTTTATATCTGCATTTTTTTTGTTTGCTTTTTAATATTTTCGTATTTTATACGTAAAGTTTTAACATCACGATGAGTATTTGTGAGAATACTATTGAATTCTGCGGTTAATTTGGTCCACACTACAGTTTTTTCGGAATTCATAAGAACATTGCTCTTCTTACATTCTATCACTGAAGTATATCTTTTTTGCGAAAGATATCAACAAATCTTTTGCAGACGTAAAATTTGTCGATTGCTTCGATGAACTCATTGTTGTTAGAAGGAATATCTTTAACAGAGAAATTTTATTCGATTTTTATTTTTTTTAGCAAAATAAAACCATACTCATCAAAAAACTTGTGTTACTTTTTGTAGAGGAGTAGCCTTAGGGGGGACTAAATTACTGAGATTCAGTAATGATAGTAACTAATTAACGCATTGGACCACTATTTGGTATAGGTCTTACCTGATTAAATATAAAATTTATTTAGTTTTTTTATGAGGTAAAAGTCTTTTGCTTATTTTTATATAACTATTATATCACTATTAAAAAAAAAAACTCTAACTTTACACAAGAGGAGTAGATATTTTCAAAAAGGCAGATGAATAATAACTGAAGTGTGAAATATATTTCAAGAAGCTCTACAAACTTTTGTATAAATGTATCTAAGAAGAACCACATTAAAATAATTTCAAACATGTGTAATAAAAGTCATTGGTCAATATTTTGTAAAAACGCAACCTTCGCTTGAAAAACAATTTTTTTTCTCATGAAAGTTTTACTACAAATGATTCACCTTGAACTTAAACTTGCTTGCACCTACTAAATTTATTGATTAATACTGCACATACGTATTTTTGATCGAAATTAGTCAAATGAAGACGAAAAATCTTGGGGCCCCTTTAGCTCCCCCGTGAATACGCCCTTGCAGTCAAGTGGCAGATGACAACCAACGTTAATTTCACAGAGATCTGTTGCCAACATAAAGATAAATTATTGAAATGTTGGTTTACCTAAACGAGCATCAAACTGCTACTGAAATACTCACCTACAGTTAACCAATAGCTTAACTTAACCAATCGGTTCACTAATCTTGAGTTTAAACGGCCCTTAGACCCAGTTGTACAATCACTAGTCACTGGTTAACTATTAGTTAACTTCCCCACATTCTGACTAACCGATTGTGGCGGGTTAACCTTGATTCAGAGTAAATATAGCTTCATTTTTGTGGTTTTGTCATTTGTGGTATTAGTTAAATTTATTGGAATTAACTGACGACGAAGACTATAGATCTAATACAAGAGGTTAATGATGGATTGTTGAGAATAATTCCTCGAGTAATGCGCGACAGAGTAAACCAGGTCCAAAAATGGACAGATAAGGAATTTTACAACAGATTTCGCCTAACAAAATGCACAGTGGGTCAAATTCTCGTCGAAATACAGAATGTAATCAGATCACCTATTAATAGGTTTGCTTTGTATAACTGAAACGTAGTGAAGCTAACTGCAACCTTTTTTTTTACTAGAAACTATACAGTTTCCACAGAAGACAAGTTGTTATTAACATTACGCTTTTTTGCATGTGGTTTCATGCTCATTGCCGTTGGAGATTTTTTGTATATACATAAATCATCAGCCAGTCGAATTGTGCATAAAGTGTCGACAGTTATTGCTCAGTTGCGGTCACATTACATTTAATTCCGAAATAACCAGGAGAGAATAAATGAAGTTTGTCTCGGTTTTTACAGAATAGCCAGATTTCCAAGTGTATAGGTGCTATCGACATCAAGATACAATCTCCAGGAGGTGACAATGCCGATATTTACAGAAATCGCAAGGGCTATTTTTCAATGTGCAGTGTGTGTGTGATTCGACCTTAAAAATTACTAACATTGTATGTCGCTGGCCTGGTTCTAGTCACGACTCAACAATTTTTAACATGAGTGTTATTCGCGGTAGGTTTGAGAACGGAGTGTTTGGCGACAATCTTCATATGACGCTAGATGAACACTTGTTCAAGGAAGCACAAATTAGAAATCTCATTGAAATGTGTTTTGGCGTGTGGAAGCGCCGCTTTCCAATATTACCTTTAGGCATTAGGCTTAAGAAAGAAATAATTGAGGCTGTAGTTGTAGCAGCGGCTGTATTTCACAATATTGTTAGTGAAAACCGTGAAGAAATCCCTCCGCTTGATGTTGAAGTAGGTCGTTTGATCGAGATGGAGGCAGCAGCAAACGACGTAATTACTGTAAATGAAGCTCAGCATAATACCACTAGGCAAACGTTAATAAACTATTTTGCAAGACATTTATGCATATTTAGGATACTGATTATGATATTATAATAGTTGTATGCAAGAAATTTATATCGAAATAGTAGTTTAATAAACAAGAGTGTTAATAAGAGCGATTAATAATCGAAACGATTTTAACGCGTGAGCGCAGCGAGCGCGTTAATGAGTCGAGATTATTAATCGCCGATTAACACTCATGTTGATTACAATATTTTTTTGTCGATCGCTCTTTATTAGAATGAAAATAATCTAATTTTGTTCCATGGCAAAATCCAAATTCTGACATAATATGCAATAAGTCAAAATACCACTGACATAATTAATTAATTTCGGCAGGTGTCAGTTCCAAATGCATGTTTCAATAATATAATATATTGTTGGTTACCTAAATCTGTTGTTCATGCTTTAATTATCAGGTACATTAAACAACACCAGGGAAATGGACCATGACAACGACAGTAGTAAAAATAAATATGATAATATTATCAACCTAACCTGTACGCCACCAGATCTGCAGCAAACTGCAAAAGAAGCTGTAGCAAACTTATTACCACAAAAGTCTGGTAGACTTTATGGACTAAGAATACAGCTTTTCATTTTAGTAGTTGGTTCATTCATTACCAATATTTCAGAAATATTTTGATGAATTAAATGTAATGCAAAATTTTGTTAGGGCAGTCGATATTGTCTACAAATTATTCCAGGTATTTAACTTGGCATATTCCGTAGCGTCAACCAAGTTTTGGACATTCATTCAATTGTTTTTTTATAAAATTAAATCTAAATTTGAAGGCAAAAATAAAAAAATATGTTTTAATTGAAAACTTGCGATAAATTGGATTTTTGTAGTTTTTATTAGTTTTAGTTGGTGTTTTTATCTTAAATTTATTATTTTTTCTATTATTTTCCGTCTTTTTCTAATAAAAAGTAAATAATTATTTTATTTATTATATTAGGTACCTAATTAATACTTTATATTTAGATTTATATGTTGATTTTATTTAATAAAAATATACAGGGTATCCCAGAACTGCCGCATGATATTTTAATAACTAATTCTAGATTGAAAATTAAGACTAAATTTGAAAGAAAAAAGTGTCGGGGGTGATCAGGGTTGATAAAAATCATTATTTAAAAAAAAATCAAATCACGATTTATTTATATAAATCTATTGATTTTTTTAAAAAGCGAATAACATTAATTTGATCGCGATATCCGCTCGCTCTATGAATTCTGTAATCAAGTAATAATACGCGATTAGGAGAGGATACTCGATAGGTAATTTCCGTCGACGCTTTTACAAAATTTTCCCTTTTTACAAAAGGGGAAATCCATCGAGCAAAATTGGACCCTTTTAAAAATTTCATATTATAATGTTAATTCATTCGAAGAATTAGCTCACTGGCGCTGCGCGCTCTTTAGCCAAACATTCTTCTCTTGCATAAACATTCATTTAACTCATTTCGTGTATAAATATCTATTATCGATTACTAATACTAACTAATGATTTAAATCAACGATTTTTATTAAAAAAATCACTTGATTTAAATCATGATTTTAATCATGATTTTAATCTTGATTAAAATCAGATGATTTAAATCTGCTCAACCCTGGGGGTGATCATATAGCATTCAAACGGTAAGCGATGTAAGTTGACCAATCACAAGAGGTTTGTTTATTTGAAAACTCATTACTTTATTTCGTTTTATATTAAAAATAATACACACACAGTTTTATCAGCAAGAGTCGTTTATAATACAAAACCTTGGAAACGAAATAAGGTAATGAGTTTATTTGATAATAGTTATTTATTATACAAGACCATAACATTGTAGTTTACCTTCGAGAGCGATTTTAGCGTCGAGGCGTCTGCCGAGACGCTAATAAGCTCTGTTACATGATTTAATGAGACCAAAATCATTGTGTGAATCAAATTAATTATGGGAGTTACAAACATGATTTTTTAATTGAATCCATTTTTTCTTTAATTACATGTAGTTTTTCTTTCAGTGTTAAGCTATCTGCGAAGCGAAAAGCAACAAGAAACTCCAGGACCCAGGAAGTAACAAAACATTTATTCTCCCAATCAGCACCAAAAGCGCCTAAAGATAAAAGTGAACAAAGGCCCTCCAATTTGAAGAAATCAAAAACTGCTGAATCTTGGATCTGTTTCATATGTGGCGATATCCAGGCGGATATGAAATTGTGTCTTGTGTGTAATCGTTATGTACATGAAGAGTGTGTGGGACTCACTAAAAACGGCAAGGAAAATTGTAAATGCCCGGATTGTGCCTAAAAAATAAAAATAATAACATGTTTCTTTTTATATAATGTACTGTTTTTTTTAAATAAAAACATTAAAACATTTTTTTTAAATTATAATTAAAGTTCTGTGGCTTTTCTTAAGCATTTGTATCATTTTATTATTATAAATATACAGTGCATGTTTTTTATAAGTCTCCATTTGGATTTACATGGTAAAATCTTTAACTCCTGTTAATGGTTTTTCTACTGCGAATTTCAAAATAATTTGCAAATTAGTTTGCATCTTTTTTTACATATTCTAGTAGTTTTTAAAATGTAAAAAGTGAAATTTTTTTATTTAAAAAGGAAAATAATTACACCATTTTAACTCGTTTTCACTTTAAAATTTAATAAGGCTTTGTCCACTGACAATTATTGTAGAATTTTAAAGGTATGGGTCGATTTGGATATTCCACCGCAAAATTATCATATCTCTCTACTTGAGACACCTTTAATATACATCGTAATGAATTTTACTTTTTCTTCGATGGTGTACAAAGACATTTTCACGTTTTGCAAGTCTTTCAAACTTAATAAAAACATGCAAATAAAGTGACAGTTTTGGAATATTTATTTGCTTGTCAGTGGACAAACCTCCTAACTTAATAAATTTTAATGTGAAAACGAGCTAAAATTATGTAATTATTTTCCCGTTTAAATAAATAAATTTTACTTTTTATATTTTAAAAACTACTAGAACATGTAAAAAAAGATGCAAACTAATAGTGTGCCAAAAATCATTTTGAAATTCGCAGTAGAAAAACCGTTAACACGAGTTTAAGATTTTACCATGTAAATCCCTATGGAGACTCATAAAAAAAATTCACTGTATAGTTGTTCCTATTATTGCCAGTACAGCGGCAATATTTAGGACCTATGTGCCAAATATTGCCAGTTCGCGAACTTTTTTAAAAAAGTTATAACTTTTTTATTGGTTCTACATTTCGATAACTTTTTAAGACTTTGAAGATAAGTTATGTGGTAGCTTATGTAATGCAGTGACAGAACATTTATACATCAATTTGACTGCAATAAAAAATAATATGTCTTAGCATGGCAATATTTGGCTCACTTACCTTAATATGATTGTAGCGGGAGAAATTGATGATGTGGCCTCTTCAGCAGATATAGAATCTATTGATGTTGAGGTAGGAATCAATTTAGAGGAAAACTCGACCAGCTCATCTCAATCGAGTGAAATAGATGGTAGGTTCTCAATTCCCATTGATGTTAACTATTCGTTTTAATTTGACAATTATTATTTTCAGATTCTGATGAATAAAATATCCGCCCCGAAAACTATGAAGCATATTGCCCATCTATCCAGCGCGAAACAGCACAGCACGGACCAGCGCAACCCGACAAAATGTGGTTCAGCGCCCACCTAGCCAGCGCTCACCGTACAACCATCAGAGCTCTGATGCTAGTGACGTGCTCCAGTCTGAACTTTAAACGCTTTCATTTAGTACGTTTGAGCTATAATGTTTTCTGATTCGGACGAAGAGGAGGAATTAGTTTTAATTTCGAATCTTTTACATGAAGACGAAGAAGAGGAACTCAAGAAGAAAAAACGTAGATATTGGATTCACGAAATTAATAAAAAAAGACAAACGTATGGGGAGCACCACCACTTATTCGTGGATCTTCTAAACGACGACCAAAAGTTTTTCCAATACTTTCGAATGACTTATTCAAAATTTAAAGAATTATTGGACTTACTGGAACCATCCTTAACTTTCGAAGGACAATTACAAAAGAAGAGAGGCTTGCCGTAACATTAAGGTAAGTGTCTTTAAATTGCTTGTTTTAAATTAATAAACATGTGACTAGTTTGATACATAAAAAACAAATACATTTTATTTAAACTCAAAAATACATAAAATAAATAGGTAACTAAAAACGTAAAAAAGTATTAAAAAACAACTAAAAAAATATAAAAAGTAAAATACAAAAAACAAAAACATATTTTTTTATATTAACAAAACATATCATTTTTTATTAACATCTTTAGGGAGTTTGTTGTGAGGCGGGTAGTATTGTCTGTTGTGAGCCATAATGATTAAATAAACCTGGATTCGTACCAGAAGTAGAGGCAGAATGAGCTGTCCAAGGAGGATGTTGCAAAGGGGTCGAGTACTGATTGTGAGTCATTGTTGGGGTATCATAAGGCAGATTTAGATTTGTACTTGAAGCAGAGTGTGAATGTGGGGTTTGATGGGCAATAGAGAAATTAGGATAACTTATTTGCTTGTCGTAAGCTAGATTTTTTAGCTCAGCTTCATTCACAATATTGAATATTTTTCACTTAACATCAATTTGTAAATGATTAGGTAATGTACGGACTGTTTCTTCTATCGATTGGAAAAATTTTGTTAAAATGATCCGCTTTTTTTGTTTCCACCGATTGTTTTTTCTTCAAATAATCCTGCAATACTTCTGCTGCTCTTATTGGTTTATTTTTTTCGGATAAATAAGCCCTTTCCCTTTTTTTTTCAATCAAACTGCCGCACAGTGGTCGGAATCGCGAAAAAGCTGGCCAAAACTAAAAAAAAAAGTCGTTGAAATGTTGTAGAAATAAGAATTCACGAAGAGAAGGACCTAATGCATAGTTTGACAAAAAGATAGAGAGCTGTGTTCGGTATCTGCTTCGCTGCAACAGTCCAAACGTGTCGCTGATATCGTTGCATTTCTTTGCTCAAAAAATTTGCGCGGTATTCATATTGCGATTACTTTTCACTGGAGCGTGCGTTTTTAATTTTGTGAAATGGAGAGTATTCCTGGATGTATGTGGAATACTGCTATGCATATTAGTTTCATTTATAAACGTTTTAAATATATTTTAAGTCGCGGTAAACAGTTCTCTAAAACAACTACAAACACGTTCATCATTAATTATCGAAAAAGTTGTGATCCCAAGAGATCCTGCTCTGTTCTCAAATGCAGTGCACAGTTAATGGTGCAAATATTGAAAATTTCCAAAGAAATGCTGCACATTTTTTCACCTTTAGCTATAGTAATCTAAAGAACTTTTTCATAAATGTCACAGGATTAGGCACTTACGAAGTAACCCGTACGAAAGAGAAAATATTTGGAATTCTTCAAGGACATTTCCAATTAGATCTCGATGCCCTGATTCAAATATTAGAAGACAATTTTTCTAAAAGTGAAAAAAAACATTTCCAAATTGTCGAAAACACAAAAAATGATATGAAAAAGATTTTGAGTCCGCCATTTTGACTTTTGAAATTTCGACTCCACATTCGTATTCAGCGACCTCAAAAACTTGTATTCCAAATTTCGCTTAAATCTAAAAAAATTTCATACAATTTGTCGGCCATTTTGAATCCGCCATTTTGAATTTTGACATTTCGACTCCATATTCGTATTCAGGGACCTCAAAAACTTAGGTATCCAAGATTTGGCTGATTTTGGAACCTTTTCCCAGTTTTGGCCAGTTTTTTCGCGATTCCGACCACTGTGTGCCGCCACTTGTGTTTGATAATGAACTTTCTGGCGATAGTACATTTTCTATGCATTCCACACTAGCCGGACATTGGCTATCAAAAAATCTTCCTCCTCAGCATCATCACTCTCATTTCTAATCTCTTCAATATTTGATATCTGTTGCCGATTTGGCATAAAAGCACGCAAAAATAACATTTGTTGCTCATATCTCCATGGTTTTTTCTGTTTACCGGCAGCGCCACTACGACTTTCAGCGGCTTTTAAGGCCTTTCGATAGCTATCTCTAAGTATAGCCCATCTTTTTTTGCATTCTGCTACTGTAAATTTAGAAATACAAATTGTATTATGTATTTTATATTATCTATTAGTCTTTAAATAAGTTTATATTATTATTAATAAATTAATCTTTCTTGTTTAAATATTTGTAAGTACTCGTATCTACTTTCTTAAATTAATATGTTCTTATTTTTTATAGATTTCTTGCTACTGGAGATACATTTAGAACGATTGCATTTAGCTATCGCCTTGGCGAAACTACTATCAGAAAGATTGTGTACACAACATGCGAAGCTATCTGGAACATATTAGGGAAAATAGTTATGCCTGTACCAAATAAAGAACAGTGGAAGATGATTGAAGAACAATTTGGAACAATGTGGAACTTTCCCAATTGTTTAGGTGCTATTGACGGCAAACATGTTGTCACAGATAAGCCCCCAAATAGTGGATCACTGTACTTTAATTATAAAAAATCTTTTAGCATTGTTTTGCTTGCTTTTGTTGATGCAAATTATACGTTTATTGCCATTGACGTGGGTGCTTATGGGAGAAATAGCGACGGCGGAATATTTGCTAACTCAGCGGTGGGTAAGAAATTGTTAGGCAATCAGTTAGATATCCCAGAAGATAAGACATTGCCAGGCAGTACTATTTCACTACCACATGTTTTTGTGGGAGATGAAGCCTTCCCTTTACATAAAAATTTAATGCGACCGTATCCAGAAACCCAAATTAACGGGAATGAAGAAGTAAAAATCTTTAATTATAGGCTAATTAGAGCAAGACGAGTTTCTGAAAATGCTTTTGGTATATTAACAAAGAGATTTCGCATATACCAAAGAAGGTTGCAGGTCATTCCAGAAAATTTGGATAAAGTGGTTTTGGCTACTTGCTGCCTACACAACTTCCTCCGCCAAGATGCATGCTACTGGACACAGTCAGATGAAGAACCTACCACTTCAGGAGGTCTGGATGATATACCTGGTATTGGAGGCTCTTCCACAGGAACTGCAATGCGTATTAGGGAAGAATTTAAAGAGTATTTCAATTCATCGGCAGGCGCCGTGGATTGGCAGATTCAAATGGTGAGAAGAGGCAAAAAAAAAGAACTAGGAATAACTGATTATGTTACAGTGTGGTACTATACAAAAAATCGATTTATATAGTTGACAATAAAGCACCTAAATATAGGATTTTATGTTTAATTATTTCTAATATCCATTTATTAATATTCTCGAATTGTTAATTGCAGTATAGGTAATCTTACCTGTTTTTTTCATCTCCCCAGCTATGTCTTCCCAAATATTCTCTTTTCGGAGAATATCGTGATATTTGCTGTCACTAACATCGTACACCTCTTTGTATGACTGCACTAAAATAATTAGTTGTTCGTCGTCCATTTTTCTTCTTGCACTAATGCGCGGTTTTTCACCGGCACAAAACAGTCAAATCACATGTTTTGTATCCCAATACGCATGTCATACATGAAATAATGCCGGCCAGCGCCTGCCGGTTAGGCGCTCACCTATCCAGCAGGACCCAGCGGTCGCGGATTTTGCTGACCGGGATCGGTGCTCCTCAATCCGGCCAGCGCCCGCGGACGCTGTGTTGGATCGTGCTGGATAGATGGGCGCACTTTCATTTATTTACATGGAAACGACTTTATCGGAATTTTTCCTTTTCGCGCTGTGCTGTGCTGCGCTGGATAGATGGGCGATATGCTTGATGGTGCGAAAAAAAAAATTTGGGACCAAAATATGAGTCTATATTAAAAAAAAAACGAAAAACAATTTAATGTTTGTTTAAAATAACAAGTTTGGCAAAAAATTGCCCAAAAATTAAATAATGATTTTAATCACACCAACGTGAACAGTGCAAATGGCAAATGTGGAAGGAAATGAAACCCCTCAAACGTACTTACAAAAGCAAGTTAAAAAACTCAACATCACGAAATGGTGCTCATCGTAGGTGGGAGTATTTTTCAGTAATGGACGAATTATTTAACAAAAGGCCTGAAATAGCGCCTCCTGCCACATGTACGGTCACTTCATTAACGCTTTGCGGACTAATGTCGACAGGGTCTTTTATGCGGCTAGTGACCTAGTGTCGTGTATTTGCGACATAAAAGTTTCCAGAGTACCACTGGGAGCCTGTTCCTTCACATAATTGAACTTATATTTCTCAACGCACATGCCTTATTCGTAACAAAAAGCATAGTAGGGGAGAGTAGTCCATAGTGAGACAGTGTACACAGTAAGACAATACAGTTTTTTTTTATATCTGAACGTATTTTTAAAAATTGGTAACACTGATATGAGTTTGGCATTAATGCTCATCATTGGCTGAGACATCATTTAGAATGGCGTTGCTATTGAGACGAATGCATCGTATGGGTTTTAAGAGTTCAATAAAGTAAAATTTTCCCCAAATTTATAAAATTAAAGTTCCGTTATTCTTCAATTACTCAATTTTTCAAGTAAGTATATTCGAAGGTACACTATTTAGCTATCAATTCGTAGTTGTTGCATGTATTTTAATTGTTTTTTTTTGTTTTTTTTTAATTTTAATTAGGTGGTTATGAAATACATTCATTTCATTTTATCCATGTTTTGGTACACAGTGAGACAGTGTCAGGTGGTACACGTTGAGGGTATATGGTCACTTTTTTAAAAACATTTCTTCTATTTATAGTACCTATAGTGTTGTTTACCCGTGCGAATTAAATTATATAAATTAATTATAAAATCGAAATTGATGATAATGATTTTGTTAATGTTTTTTTAATTGGTATTATTTTTACATATTTTTTTAGGACAGTTATAATTTTTTCTGGCGAAAAACCTAACTGTCACAAAGAATATTTGATACCTAAAATATCATCAGCTGCTATTCCATCTGAAGATCCATTGCCATCGTGTAGTGGAAACCTATCAACTAAAGCGCACTTTACATTATGTGATTTTTCACATTATTTTATCATAAGCTGTATTTTGGTGTTCACTCTATGTGATTTATCATACAGAATCGATCACAAGGACAATCACAGCGTGTTTTTGAGAATAGAACGGTGTCTATTCCCATGTGATATTTGGTGTGATTATCGATAACATCATTGCTCTGCTTTATCGACCGTTTTATATTTCAATTGTAAATTTTTGTTGTATTAACCGTGTTAGATAGACTTCTTATCGGATTAAAGAAATAAAGTGATAATTGGTTTGTACCTAAATGGATAATATGGGTGGAAAGGTATTTGTCTTTATTTGTTTATGTATAATTATCTAATAAATTTTATATACATAGGTGGAGTGGACCAGATTAACCACTACAGCATTAATCGAGGAGTACGAACGGCACCCGTGCCTTTACGACTCAAAAAATAAATTTTATTGTAACAAGCATGCACGCAACGATGCGCTTTTAAAGATAACCACCGAATTGGAGAAAATTGATGCCAGAATTCAGCTTGAAGATATTCGGAAAAAAATTACTAATATTCGGCAACAATTTGCACATGAAAAGCGTAAAACAGAAGTTCTACATTCTGGAATGGGCACAGACGAAAGATACGACCCAAGTGCATGATGGTATGAAAAACTACTATTTTTGACTCCATATGTCATAACTAGAAGAACGAAAAGCTCTTTAGATTCAACGGGGGAATTTATGGTATGTACTTTGATGTTAAACTCATATTTTTTACCGGATATTGTTTTCTACATAATTATTTATTTTAGACTGTAACAAATGCGTCCCAAACCAATGATTCAGTAGATACCATTGCTAGTATTAGTGGTATCTGTAGTGATAATGAAGAGAGTAGTAACTTCATACATCCAGAAACAACGCGAGTCGTCCGAAATGGAAAAAAACGGAAAATGGAAGAAAGCAGGTGGGGATCAGATCCAATTGTTGATCAAACAGTGTCAACCTTAAAGGTAGGTAGATATGCAAGAAGGTAACTAGTTTGTACCATACAAATACAATTTGCAGCAGCTGCAATCTCAACTAGGCACCACTTCAAAATCTGATTTAGAAATATATTGATGATGAAGAACTGATAAATGACACCAAACATGAAATAAACAATGTTATTTATCAGGCCAAAAAACAATGGATACAATTACAAAAACAGAGGGAAGAGAATATCACAATCGAGTTTTCAGAAGAGATGTAAGAGTAATTAATATGATTTTATTTTTTTAGATAATTGAAAATAAAAACTTGCTTCCCACTGCCATAGCACAAATCCCTCATTATTAAAATAATTTATAAATTGCTTTCTGGTTTCTATACCATCATCAGCAGATTTGTTGACATGACATCTTTCTAAATTTGTCGTGTAAACATTAGCTCGCCAATTACCTTCAGCTAATGTGACATTGCGTGTATTTTCGGTATCAATGGAGTTTAAGTAAAATTGTTTCCCCTCTTTTTATTTAATATAATTATGAAGGGCACAGCAGGCTAAAGTAATATTCTGGACTTTCTCTACATCTAAATTGATTTCCCTTTGTAATACTTGAAATCTGCTGGAAAGTATCCCAAAACCATTTTCAAGTACTCTTCTAGCCCTGCTTAACCTGTAATTGAAAACTTTTTCTTCCTGGTTAGATCTTTGTCCAGTAGATTTCATCATTCGGTTGGTCAACCGAAATGCGTCATCAGCGACAATAACAAATGGAATTTTTTTCGTGGAATTAGGTAAAGTAGCATCTTCTGGAAAATCCAGCAAATTCTTTCTATACCCTTACACAAAGAGCTGTTATTGTAGACACCTCCATCACTGGCACGACCGTTACATCCTACGTCCACATAAATAAATTTATAATCTGCATCCACTAATGCCATTAAAATTATGCTGTGAAATTGCTTGTAATTAAAATAGAAGGAACCATCAGCCCTAAATGCAATATGCTTGCCATCGAGTGCACCTAAACAGTTGGGGAAATTCCATTCTTTGTAAAATCGGCTGGCGATTTTTAACCATTCATCTCTTGTAGTTGGGGTTTTCAAATATCTGTCTTTTAAAACAGCATAAATTGCATCAACTGTTTCAGGAGTGATGTTTGAAATTGAAGGAACTGATACTCGAAAGGTATAATGTAAACTACGATAGGTATCTCCGGTTGCTAGAAATCTCAAGGTGATCAATAACCTGTAAAATTTAAATAGTTAATTAACAGAAGTTTAGTAGGTATTTGCTGAAATATAATGTGCCTTGTCCTAGCGGATATACATTCACGAAGGATAGTGTTTTGGCGTTTTATTCGAAGCTCCACAGCTCCTAATAATGCAGTAAAGGAATTCCACGACATTCGAGAAAATTTCCTAAAACTGGCCGGAACTTCATATTTTATTTCTTTAAACATCATATTGGACATTCCCCGACCATAGTTTCGACGTTTAAGCTAATTTCGAGCCCAAAGTCGTCTATTCCTCTTATTTTTCACCTCTTTATTAATTAAGAATTTTCTTCTCTGAAGTAGTATTACGAGGCACATTGATACCACACGTAAAGTTAATTTGTTTGCAATTATTTTTAAACACTTTTAACTGAATTTCGCAACACGTTCAACAATAACAAGTACATATGTAGCCCACCTATAACCTTAAAATTCGAAATAAAATCTGTCACAAGCAGCTTGATGTATTTATTCCACAGAAATCGTATATGATTTATTCATGTAGTCTAAACATAAACTGGCTCAAATCATACTCACACAGCAAAATCATACCGTTTTCGTGTGACAAAATCATGTGAAAATTCACATAATGTAAAGTGCGCTTAAGTCTTTTGATGAAAGTCCTGACGGTACATCCGTTTCAAGTATACTGTCAAGCACAGTAAGTTGCAATTCTCAGGACCAGCAAAATAATGATAATAAGGTGATAAAATACTTAACTAAAAATGTAGTTCGCTAAAAATGTAAAATCTTTAGTCAACTTTTGAAGATATTAGAAGGCTTTAAGGGAAAGGTAGTTTTGGCCAACTACAAAATGAACAATGAGCTCAAGTCTATTGGTTAAGATAATGAGTTAGCAGGTGACCCGGATACATTGTAAGTAATTTTTTGAATTGACACATGTTTTAGATGTAATCAGTAGCAATAACCTTTACTATGATGTAGAATGTGTTTAATTTAAGAAAAACGAAATTGTTATGATTATTTGACCCCATCATATCTAGTTGGATAAGGGCAAAAACAGGTATGTTACTTAGAAGTTACAATGAGCTGAAAAGAATCAAATTATATTATATTTTCAGAAAACAAGTCATGAATATAAATACATTTAGAATCATGAATCCATTAATGTTTTGTGGGAAAACTTCAAAAATGAAAGATTCTCCAGTATTTTCGTAAATAGAAAATCCCGAAGACTCTAACGACTCACTTTTGAGTAATAGTAATGCAGAGGATGCCATTGTGTTTGCAAATGAATCATGTTCTTTCATTGAATCAGATCCATAAATTGAGAATGTGGGCACAGTAATACCTGAATCAGACTTGGAAGACACTGAAGAGAACCCTAACAATAACGAGTCTGATGGTGAAGAGGATAGCCGTGAATGGGACACTGAAGATGATCTTCCACTGGCAGACATTACAAATCAGAGGAATAGAAAGAAGACTAAGAAGAAAGAAAACAGGAATGTAAAATGGAATGCGGGAAAAGCACGGAAAATTCGCCCAATTTTCCTTGGAAAGGGCACTTACATGAAGGACCTGAAAACATTGGTACTTCCTTGGGCTATTTTAGAAAGTTAATTGACAGAGCCATCTTAGAACACATTGTGGAACAGAGCAACGCTATGTGCTATTGGTACCCAACAAAATGACACAAAAAGAGGCTGTCCCAGCTCTTCAAATACACAACACGAAATTGAGCAAAAAAGGAAGAGAGGTAAACCTGCAGAAATGCCAAGTACGGACACACGAAGAGATGGTGTAGAACATTGGCTTACATTCCAGGAAAAAAGGAGAAGATGTAATGGTGTCCCTAAAATTTTATGTGTTAAATGCAAGGTGCATTTGTGTTTAACGCCGACACAAAACTTTTTTAAATTTTCACAGTGAATAAATTTCTTTCTAATTATTGTCTTTTACTGTCCACTGTAACCCACAAGTTACATACCTCTAATGAATTCTGCTATTTAAATTCATTTTTTTTTGTTTTAACTTTGAGTAAATGTATTACGTTCTATTTTGTCTGTTTTTGCTGTCTATAATAGTGGGTTTATACAGATAAGTAAAATAAGCAAAACAAGGAAGTAGAAAAGTTTATCATGCGCTAAGTAACGGATTCGTTCATATACCAAATATAACAAGCAGACTAGGAGTAAAATAAACAGCAGTTGGTCATCTTCCAACTTCTTACTTTATTCGTACTTGCGCAAGCGCACATGCGATCGGAATGTCAGCTGATTTTGTTGGTGGTTATATTTCCGTTGTGTTGGTGAGTCTGAAAGTCAGGTGAGTTTGACTTTCTCTTAACTTGATCTGTTAGTTTGACTAGTTGGAGCGTTACGAAAATGGACGTCCACGAATTGTTAATTGGCCTAGTGCAAAAATACCAACACATTTATAATAAATTAGACCCTTTATTCAAAAAGACGGGTGCCAAAGAAAGGGCTTGGCATAGGGACGCGAAGGTATATATAACAATTAAAATGTAGAAAAGCATTATAATACATTATAATTTCTCGCATGAGAAGTGCTGTAAAAAGGAATAAATCCGCATCTGGATCAGGGGCCTCCAGGCGTAGTGAATGGCCCCTTTATAATTATCTCGTTTTTTTGGACAATTATGTTCAAAGTAGAAAGTAAGTTATTAAAATATATAAATTCATAAATGGATAATATGTATTTATATTTTTACCACAGAACATCATGTAATTACCAGGCGACCCCGATAGAAAATAATTCTGCAGGTGACTGCAGTGGGGACCTAAACAATTATGAAGCATGGGAGAGTATGCAGGATATTTTGAGTCCTGACTCAGATAATCAGTGCTCTTCAAGAAACATTTTATCGACATTGCAAGTGGAAGTGGAACCTTCTAGGATAGGTCTGGGTGCAGCAATTTCGCCTCTTGTTGGTATTCAGAGTTTATCAACAACAACATCTATGAACGGTGCTGGACTGTTAACGGTCCAAGCCAGGGCTAACAATCGAAAAGTGCCGCCTTTTAGTAACATAAAAAATTTATTGGTGCGGCTATGAAAGGGGTGGATGTGCTGTCCACGATCGAGGACAAGGACTGGGAGGATGAAGATTTATGCTTTGGCCACACAATAGGACTAATGTTGAAAAAAAAAATCGAAACAGAAAAAAGAAGAATAAAGGTGAGAATCCACGATGAGATATTTTTGTGAGTTGTGTATCTCACGAAAATAAAATCTCTACAACAATTAAATCTGAAAGTGGAAACAGTCGCGAGACACATGAGATTTAAAAAATATATCATGAAACAAAAACTCGTGCAACTTTAGTCTCTTGCGAATCTCGCATGACAATTTTATTTCACTTGCTGCACCTGAGTTTGCCTGTTTTGTCTTGAGATAAATATGAATGAAACTAGTGAAAAAAGAGGTTTAAAAAGAAAAGAGTGTAGTTTTAACTGGACAAGAACCATGGTACTGCAGTTAATCGACTTATATGAATCATATTCTAATTTGTGCTCTATAAAAACAGAAATGTTAGGAAATCGGCTATGGATGAAATTTCCAACAAGTTAGGAATTCCGGCTTAAGAAGTTAAAGATAAAATACATAACCTTCGTTGTCAATTCCAAAGCATCAACAGAAAACGCAAACACACCAAAAGCGGCCAGGCAGCTGGAGACAATTTTGAGGTCAAATGGGAATTTTATGATGCCTTAAAATTCATAGACGGACCAACAAGTGTTAATGAAACAATAGTTGACTCATTGGTAAGTTTAATCATACATTTTTTATACATATTTATATTGCCATGGAACTTCTCCTTCCTGGTGGAAATATTGTGTAAATTCCAGTTGTACATCTTTTGCTTCCAAATTTCCCCGAAGGTTAGGATTAACTTGTAGATTTACTAGACCCTGATTGTCTTGTCTCCATTCTCCTGCTTGTATAGTGCCAGTTTCGTGATCTTTCACATCGAAACTACCATAGGGAGCGTAAAGTTTTTTAGAGCGTGTCATTAAAAAATTATGTAACACACATATTGCAGATACAATATTGATCACTTTTTTTGGTTCTAATTCAATTGGTCTTCTTAGTAAACGAAATCTAGCTGAAGCTAAACCAAAAGCATTCTCAATTATTCGGCGTGCCCGTGATAACCGGTAGTTAAATATTCTTTGTTCACCATGCAGATTTCTAAATGCATATGGTTTCATAATGTACGGCTTCATGGCAAAAGCATCATCTGCTACTATAACAAAGGGAACTGGCTGTGAAATTTGCAGCCATTCTTGCTCGGTGTTTGGCATCTGTAAAAATAAAATTAATTTGTATTTAATTATTTATTGACTATGCTTAATTGTGCAAACTAGCTTTGATATTGTTTGCTTTTAGAGTAACGGACCAGATGCCCTAACCGAAGACCCAGACGAAAGTTCAGAAAGTCAAGAATCCCATCTACATGATATGATTCTAGAAAACACATCCGGTTCTAACACACCCCTTACAACATCATGTTCTATCACGCCAAGTTCATCCAGATCTTTATCCGTACAACTAACATTAAAAAAGAAAAAAGAGCAACAGCAACAAGCTGTACTTGACCAATGCTGTGATATTTCAAAGTCAGCAGACTCTTTTGAAATCTTTGGAGATTATGTGGCTGACGAATTGCGAATTATGAGCGCAAAAGCTCCAGACCTGCAATCCTGGGCGAAGCGGGAAATACAGCGAATTATCCTAAAAATGAACGACAACTATGAGCTCAAATCACAGCAAAATACAATTCCGTCGCCACAGCAGCCCATAAACAAAGAACCATGTATAATGAGTCTACATTGCAGACACCGGTAATTAATAATGACCTAGAAGTTCCAATTCCAAATAATGATAGTGGTGAAGTAAGTCTAGTACAATATTACGAAACATGTACACCTACTTACTTCAAAATGTAAAATAATTGTTTAATAAAAATATGTTTCATAAACTTACTTGTAGATATTCTTTTTTTAGAACAATGTAAATTTCAGAACACACTTCAGGTACAATTCTTGAAATAGTACATACAGGTATGCGAAATAAGTACATTAGAGAATGGTAGCTGTCTCCTAAAAATATTCACTGTTTCTTCAAACGGAAGGTTAAAGAATTACAATGTACTTACATGTAGCCAAAAAACGAAGAGTAACGGTTAACCGCTCAGCTGCTGGAATTGCATTTCGCATATGTGTGTTTTGTTTTTCTATTGAAAACTTTATTTTATCCAGCAAATAGCGAAAATCAGCGGCGGACATTCGAAGAAAGTTCTTATAACATTCCTGATCTTCCCGTTCTAGTTCTTCTAATAATGTATCCATTATATTCTTATTTAATCTTTTTTTAATCCAATCTCTCACCCAATATCTGTGAGACTTTTTTACTTTTTTACGGGTCTTAACGGCAAGGTAATAATAACAAGCTGCAGCTTTTCTTCCATCCTTTTTTGTTGACATCTCCACTCCAGTCCACAATCCACATTAATTAGTAATTAATAATTTTGTTATTAATTTATTTTTACAAATTTTTGTTTTCTTCCTTTAAGTTACAGAACATTTTTGATACTGTGGAAACAGTGCATTCAAAGGCACCTTATCTCATGAGAGTAAAATTTCGTAAGTCGCATAAACTCGAGTGTTTCAGAGAAATATCTCATGATCTGTGGAAACACATCTGAGATAAGTTTCTCATGAGACAAAAATCTCATGAGATTTTAGTCTCCTTGTGGACACCATGCTTTAGACAAGTCTCAACGTGTATACCTGATATATGACGAATCGCATCTGAGACATGTCTGGGATAATTCAGCTGCAGCAAGTGAGTTCTAACTTTTCTCATGAGTGAATAAAGGTGCGAATCCACAATGAGAATATCATGAGATTTTTGTCTCATGAAATAAAAATATCAGGAAAATTTTAATTTCATTGTGGAACCAGGCCTGAGATACGTGATATGCGACACACAGAAAAGTCGCTATCTTAATTTAATAATATTACTTGTCTTGACTTGACTTTATTAATTTGAGATTACATTTGTTTAAAATAATTATCTTTATTTGTATTAAAATGAAATTATTTCTTCGGTAAAGAAAAAAATAATTTCACTTATTTCTTTTACTTTAAAAATTTTTTTCTTGTTCGAAATAGTTTAAGGTTCTATTTAATCATATTTTGTTGGTTTAGACTAAAAGTGTAAGTTATTTTAAAATAAAAATTAGTATTCTCAGGGCAAGTATACATATTATTAAAAGTGATATAAAATTACTTCAGTTGAAAAAAAATAGTTATTTATATTATAAGTGGGATATGAACATCATTAACATAAGAGTCTGGAAATTGCAGAACGAGTCGTAGACGAGTTCTGTAATCAGACGAATATGTTAATGTGCGTATATCCCACGTGTAATATACAAGATTTTATCTTCTACCGTCCAAATAATTAAAAATGAATTTAGAATTTATCTCCAGCGACATTGCTCAGTAGTTGTTGTCAAGTTGTCGTACTGGACTACCTAACCTAAGTTGTGTAAAAACTAGCCAGCGCTACACAACAATGAATTTGAATTATAAATTTTCAAATAATTAAATAATTTATACACCAAAAAATCTGGGACGTGGACCGTGTTATATTTATTATTAAAATATAAAACTAATTTATTATAAAATAAATCTAAAATTTTTTTCAGTTATCTAACGTGAAGTTAGGGTTTTTTTCTAGGTAGATACGCTATTATAAAATTCTCCAGGTTTCAAAAAAATCAAACTTAAGAGTATGAAGTGTCATTACTCAATGTTAATAACAAGTTTTAAAGAATTAAACAATATATATTATATTATAATGAGACATTTACAAATATAAACTTTCCTATAAAGATACTAAATTGTAAAAATTGTGTTATAAATACTTGTACCAAAGAATTTTCTTATTGAAATTTCAGTGTGGTAATGATTTCTTTAAAACACATGTTGCGTAATAATCTGACTTACCTTACTCAAATTAATGTCAAATCAAGGCTATTATGAATTGGTAGTAGATAAAATATATTAATTGGACAAAATAGCAATATCAATTGAAAACAGATATAGTTACACCAATACTTGATCATTTTAGCTTAAATATAATTTTCTTGAATGAAGTATCTAGTTTTCTTCAATCGTTTTTGCCCACGACTCAACGGCACACCAGAGACCAGGAGAGACACCCTGATAGATGAGAGGGAACGTTGAAAATTTTGCCAAACTATACTATATTGGAGTTTACAAATAATGTTGAAGTTATTAGTTAAAGTGTTTCAATCATAATGAAGGAATTGTTATAGTCTTGGGAAGTCGACGGAACCGTTATTCAAAGATCTGAAGGTAGGTGATGATTTTTAAGATTATTACGCAATAACATCATGTTAAATTACAGACTCCTGTGGAAATTGACGAGAAAATCAATCTCCAGAAACAAAAAGCAAGAATTAGGCACCAAACTGTGCAGCCATATTTACTAATTGAGGGACCGTCCTTAAAGAAAGTCAATAACACCTATTTAGTTATTGATACGGTGAAGTATCATTAAAGACACTCTTAAAGCGTTGGACACACTCTTCAAAGTGTAAGTTACTACCATTTTGTTCGTTAAATTTTATAATTTACTTTTAAAATATGAATTGTATGTAATAGGTATTTGTAGAAAAACATAGAATAGAATACTTCCATTCCTACTCCTACTATATTACATAATATACCGGAGGGTGAATTTTATGTTTCATTATTAAAAATGTTTTAGTTCTTTAAAATGTTAATTACCTATAGTGTTATTGTGTTAAGTGTTACTTCTCTATTTTTTAAATAAATGTATTTTTGTATTAAAGGCATTGTATAATTTACCCAAGAAAATTACATACTTCCAACAAAAAATACCTAATTATTTGTATGAAACATAACAAATATTCGGCTCAAATAACAATATGTTCAAATTAAACAAATTATTCTCTTGAATTGACTGTACAAGCTTCTATTTTAAGAAAACGTTTCTTCGGTTAAAAATACTACTTATTTCAATTAAAAGCTCATTTTGTATTATAAGAACTAGTAGTTTTCAAGTAAATAATAATATTTATTTATTTTGAAGTGATATTTATTTAATTTAAAACTCAACCGAAGTATTTACATATAAGATTTATGTTTCTATGCAAGAAATTAAAGTTGAACAAATAATTTTCTATTTTGAAGAATATATTTATTTGCGTATATCGAAGATTAAAATTTGTTTAATTCGAGAAAGTGAGTGTGTGAGAGTGTGTAGAGATTATCTCGTGAAACAATGTCTCATGAGAGTTTAATTTCTTGAACAAGTTTCAACGTGTAAACACGATATACACTGAGTCTTTGTAACTGTCCCATAGGGATTTACATGGTAAAATCTTTAACTTGTGTTAATGGTTTTTCTACTGCGAATTTCGAAATGATTTTTGGCACATTGTCAGTTTGCATCTTTTTTTATGTTCTAGTAGTTTTTAAAATGTAAAAAGTAAAATTTATTTATTTAAAAGGGAAAATAATTACATGATTTTAGCTAGTTTTCACATTAAAATTTAGTAAGTTAGGAGGCTTTGTCCACTGACAACCAAATAAATAATTGAAAGCTCTCACTTCATTTGCATGTTTTTATTAAGTGTGAAAGACTTTCAAAAGGTTACTGTGTAACGGCTTCTTATGGTAGACAATTTGAACATTGAAATTAACAACATTTGAGTATTTTTTTGTCATTTTATTGAGAGCTTTGGATTATTTATTTGCTTGTGCGTGATGGACAAAGCCTCCTAACTTAATAAATTTTAATGTGAAAATGAGCTAAAATTATGTAATTATTTTTCCTTTTAAATAAATTAATTTTATTCTTGACATTTTAAAAACTACTAGAATATGTAAAAAAAGATGCAAACTAATAGTGTGCCAATAGTAGATCAATAAACAAGAGTGTTAATAAGAGCGATTAATAATCGAAACGATTTTAACGCGTTCGCTGCGCACATGTTAATGAGTTGAGATTATTAATCGCCGATTAACACTCATGTTGATTACAATATTTTTTCGTGAATCGCTCTTTATTAGAATGAAACTAACCTACTTTTGTTCCATGGCAAAATCCAAATTCTTACATAATATGCAATAAGTCAGAATACCACTGACATAACTAATTAATTTCGGCAGCTGTCAGTTCCAAATGCATGTTTCAATAATATAATATATTGTTGGTTACCTAGCAAATCTCAACAATGTTTTTAATGTGCATGTATGCATTAAACTGAGTTATTAATACAGTCCTTTTATTACATTAACTAGATCTTTAATAAACGATCGACAAAAAAATCATTTTGAAATTCGCAGTAGAAAAACCCTTAACACGAGTTAAATATTTTACCATGTAAATCGGTATGGAGACTGATAAAAAACTCAATGTATTGAGAATCTTGTATGAGACATTTATTTCACTTTGCTGCACGTGAGTTTCGCTTTTAAAAATTTGTACTTCCCCAAAAATGAATGAAACTAGTGAAAAAAGAGGTTTAAAAAGTGTAATTTTAACTTGACAAGAACCATGGTACTGCAGTTAATCGACTTATATGAATCATTTTCTAATTTGTGGGAGTGCTCGTCCGAAAACTATAAAAACAGAATGTTAGGAAATCGGCTATGGATCAAATTTCCAACAAGTTAGGAATTCCGGTTCAAGAAGTTAAGGATAAAATACATAACCTTCGTTGTCAATTCCAAAGCATCAACAGAAAACGCAAACTTTGACCAAAAGCGGCCAGGCAGCGGAAGACAATTTTAAGGTTAAATGGGAATTTTATGATGCCTTAAAATTCATAGACGGACCAACAAGTATTAATGAAACAATAGTTAATTCATTGGTAAGTTTAATCATACATTTTTTATACATATTTATATTGCTATGGAACTTCTCCTTCCTGGTGGAAATATTGTATAAATTCCAGTTGTACATCTTTTACTTCCAAATTTCCCCGAAGGTTGAGATTAACTTGTAGATTTACTAGACCCTGATTGTCTTGTCTCCATTCTCCTCCTTGTATAGTGCCAGTGTCATAATCTTCCACATCGAAACTACCATAGGGAGCGTAAAGTCTTTTTTGTACTTTCGGGACTAAAGTACTAACTTTAGTCCCTTATAACTAAAGTGTCTCTTTTAGTTCCTAGGGACATAAAGTGGCATTTCAAATCCGTAGGGACATAAAGTAAAAAAATAAATATACGTTGCTACGTTACCCGAGTATTTTTTTTTGGACAGTATTTTATAGTTGTTGGTTTGTTTGTCACTTTGACAAGCACAGATTTAGAATGATTTCACATACTACATATTAATATGTGAAATAATTCTAAATGTTTCGGAAGTGCAAAAAATAGCGTATATACGTCAGCACTAAAGTGATATTTTATCCCTTAGGTGATTATTGGCCCTCGGGCTCTACGAGTCCTCGGGCAATACACTTCACGTGCGGGATATAATCACTCACTTTAGTCCCTTAATATACAGGGTGATTCATTAAGAATGGGCAATCTCTGAACTGGAGATACTACACACCAAAATATGTCGATTGAGCTTAACATGTCTTATACAAATGTTGCAGGTTTACGAGATACAGGGTATTTAAAGTTGGAATTTTAATTTGAAATGTCTTAATAATTTTGTGATTTTAAGCAGTATCGTCTTGAAAATTGGCGACTTTATGTTTTTTGGCATGAAAATTACGAATTTTATGCTGAATTTAGCACTATTTATACAGGGCGTTAGTTACACCCTGTTACTTAGCTAAATTACAACATATCTTTTTTGCCTAATGAGTTATGGCTAAAATGACTAAAAAATCTAAAAGGCAGTTCAATTTTGAATAAAAAAGGTACTTTTGTTTATTTCATGTAACTCTATCAGTTTTGAGTTATTTGCATTTTAAACATTCAATGAATTTTGTTTATTGTAAAATGAATTTATTCTTTTAAATTACTACTATGCTGGGTAACAACAGTAAAGACAACAAATAACAATCAGTAACAGTAATAAAAGGAAACTTCAAAGTAAATGCTCAAAATGCCCGCCTTCCACTTCAATACACTTTGTAAGGCGTCTTCTTTTTCTTCCAACTTTAAATACCCTGTATCTCGTAAACCTGCAACATTTGTATAAGACATGTTAAGCTCAATCGACATATTTTGGTGTGTAGTATCTCCAGTTCAGAGATTGCCCATTCTTAATGAATCACCCTGTATAATATACTATAAGAGCGTGTCATTAAAAATTATGTAAAGCCGGGTTCTCACTTGTCTATTTCATTGATTAATAAGATTGAATCTATGAAATTGAAGAGAAATTGAACAATGAGATCACCATTTCAACGATACAGATCAATAATTTTTCGTATAAGACCGTCCCCCTGGATTATGGGTAAGTATTAATTTGTGTATGTTCAACACAGTCTACTTGCAGGGTGGTCAATAATCATCTTCAACGATTATTGGGGATATCATTGTTTTTGTCGCAACGCGGAATAACACGGAAGGGACGGGGGAGGGGGGTGACCAATTTAACACTTCTGATGTGTTTTTAGAGGGATTTTTACTTACTTCAAGGAGTATCCCCTACAACACTCCGAACTCGGAATGCCTTAATTTTGAGACACCCTGTATATGACTTCATGGCAAACGCATTATCTGCCACAATAACAAAGTTAGTTTTTTGAACATGTCCAGGTAATGGTCTAGGTGCTGGTAGGTTCAGAGTGTTATTTTCTAATCGTTTAGACAAAGAGCAGTTATTAAAAACGCCACCATTGGAAATTCGGCCATTGCTGTTAACATTGAAGTAGATAAATTTGCATGCTGCATCAGTCTAAGCCATTAAAACTATGCTGTGTGTCCCTTTGTAATTGACGTATCTCTTGAGAAAAGAAAGAGAAACACTTATATGAAAAACTGTATGATAACACAGCGTAGCGTTATAGTTGCGCGATTCACCAGTGGCAATTAGAGTCACTAGATTTTAAATATAGGGTCTGGCAAGCTCTTGCATATATAGTTGTAACTGTCAATGCTGACACTAGTATTTTGACGACTAACATGTGGAGTAAAGACTTGAAACTTTACAAAAACTTCAATGTTAGTGAAGTATTGGCATTTTTTAAAAGCAAAGGTGGACCCTAAAGTCAGAACTTTCAATGATACAATTTTTTTATTGAAGGATATGTCCATGATGTATTCACGAGAATCACAACCGAGTAAAGTATAAAAGGTCGCTGCTACAGAAGCATGAAGAAAAATTTAAGCTCCATATCGATGTTTATTACAGTCGACAGTGTTGATGCGTGGACTGTAAAAGAAACACATTGTAGTTGTGAAGCAGGGTAAGAAAAAGTTTATTAATCATTATACAACACACTGTTTTTTTGCAGAAATTCTGTCATGTAGCCATGTTATAGCACTCGCACATTATTTACAAGACATTGTGTACAGAGGATACGATGCTATACCTGAAGACCAATCTTATACATCACTTCCGATCCAGGGGAATAAACCTCGTGGAAAAAAAGTGGGTACTGAAGGATTGTATCATCAGTTTTCGCAAATCCGAATAATATGGGGATGAAGAAATCGCCTATTACATCAACTTTTAAAATACCTTTTAAATCATCTGAAAAACAAGAAGTTGATGTTGGTGATATTAACAGATCAATCAGAGCGATTAAAGTTGTTTGTGGTAAAAATTCACACATAAATTATTTACTTACGGAGTTCAAGGAGAATGTGCGTTTTGTATTTAATAATTTAAGTTTTTCATCCACATTATTTAGTTCAACCTAAATATTGTGGAACCTAGTTTAGTTGTTTGATATCATTTTGTCGTTATTTGTTGTTTCTTTAGCTACCTAGGATTTTAGTTTCATTTTCAAAAGCGTTAAAATTTCATAATATTTCTTTTTAATTTGGTGTTTCGTGTAGCGGACAGTTAGAAAACTGTTCAAAAAGTTAACAGGAACGGATAGAAGTAGGTACATATTCATACTTTTCAAAGTTGTAAGTACTTAGTGTGTTATTATTATAGTTCGAAGTTGTTCTATTGTTGTGTTTATTAGTGTTTTGTATTTGCAAGTACAATTTAAAAGTAAGAAAAAATGGTTGTAAAAAAGAAGTCCTGCAAGCAAAAAAAGCAAGCAACGAAAAAGTATATTTTAAGTAAACTGGAAGATAAACAATACAAAGAAAAGGAAAATGAAGTTAATAAAATTAATAAAAAACGAAAAAAAGAGGAGGAGGAGTATAGAGATGATGAAAAAATGTATGATAAAAAGAAAAAGCAAATATTGCGTGAAAATGAAGAATATAAAGAAAAAGAAAGAATTCGAAATAAAGAAAATATAAATATATTGCGACGATATGAAGAATATGAAGAAAAAGAAAGACAGAGTGATAAAGTGAAAAAGCAAATGTTGCGTGAAAATGAAGAGTATCGAGAAAAGGAGAAAAATATCGAAAATGTTAACAAGAAAAATAAACGAAATATTGATTTTTTTCGATACAGGCAAAATTTGTATAATAGTTTGTTAAGAAATAGTTGTAATAAATCAAGATTGCAGTTTGAATTTATTAAATGTCGAGCTACAATGCCCGATAATATATGTTGTTAACTATAATGCCGAAAGAATTTGTGACAAATATACAATAGAGTTTAATAGCAATAGTAATTTTACTTCAAAGTTCATATGTAGAACTTGCAACACATGCTGCCAAAGGTGTAGTACCCAAATTAGCAACGAGTAATGGTCTCAATTTTGTTGATATTCCTGATTGCCTGAAGATAATGTCACCACTTGAGGAAAGGATGGTAGCACCTCATATAAATTTTATGCAAATTCGTCCGTTCAAATCCTTTTTCGTTAATCCTCAACTGGGTATGAAAGGAAGTGTCGTGAATATACCAATTGAAGTGAATGATATGCTACAAGTGCTTCCGTGTTCTTTTGATAACATGGCTACGATTCAGTTAAAATTAAAAAGACATATGCTTCATTCAACGGACTATATGTTTGAAACAATTCGTACTACTGTGGTGTGTGAATCTTTAAGATATTTAATTGAAACACCACTCTACAAGAAGTATGACATTCAAGTAGATGTTAAATATTTACATCAGTATGAGAGGCACTACGATGAAAATTTAAATTGTTTAAGTGGTAATGTGTCAAATAATGAATGTAAAAGTGAAAATTCGGAATTTGAAGAAATTGAAATTGAAGAAGACGATGAAATAAATGAAGAAGTGATGGTTGTTAATAGAAATGATGAAACCGTGCAAAATGTTAAAATAATTGCACCTGGTCAAGGTAAAATGCCAGTGCCATGGCATAAACTCGAGGATATTGATGAATTGTGTTTCCCGAAAATATTTGCTGGTCATCCATTATCAATTCCAAATACTGTTACGTACACTGACAGAATTAAATCGGAAGTGAGGCGACATGATCGTAGGTCTTGTAATCCCAATAGGATTTTATTTATGGCAAAGAAAAAATTGGAAAAAAGGTTGTATAGCAAGTATAAATGTATGTTTGCGCAAAACTAAGAAAACAAGTGATGTTTCTGTAGAAAAAGTTTTGAAACCAGCTTTTGTGGATAATCTAGTTTAACTGGATGATTATAAATGTAATACATTAATGATGTTATTAAAACAGAAAAAAAAGGTATATTTGATGAATATGAAGTTGAAGATAGCTATGAAAGAGTGGAGTTTCAGATGAGGGGTTCACCGCATGAACATATTTTTTGTGGATAAAAAATGCACCAACATACGATCACACACCTAGTACTGATATTAATGAATGTATTTCATTTATTGATAGATTTATTACATGTGAGTATGATGAGAATGATCCGTATATGGCAGTACAACGTCACAGACATACACATACATGCAATAAAGGTAAACGGAATAAACTTAAATATCGGTTTAATTTTCCAATTCCAGTGATGCCCAGAACTATGATATTGGAACCTTTAAGTAGTAACCAAGAAATTGAAATAAATAAGGAAAATTTGTCTAGCATCAGAAAACTTATGACTCACTTTTAAATAAAACAACAATTAGTGAACTTTGAGGATATACTTTTAAAATTAAATCTATCTGAAGACCAGTACATACTTGCAATACGAAGTTCTCTTAAAAGAAGTCAAGTGTTTTTAAAAAAGAATAGTTTAGAAGTAGGTATTAATTATTATAATAAAGATATACTACATTTATTCGAATCTAATATAGATAGATATTCAATTTGTTTTAGAAGAATATGCAGTTGCCTCTTATATTATTAATTATGTTGGTAAAGTAGATGCTGGATTATCAATACTACTGTGAGAGATGCCGCATCCGATGCAAGCAATGGAAATGTAAGCATTAAAGACAAATTTAGGAAAATCACAAACGTATTTCTAAACAGTAATGTCGGCCCAAGAAGGTGCGTATCATGTGCTATCTCTACCACTATCAAAGAGTAGCAGACAAACAGTATTTATAAATACTAGTCCGATGAATGAGCGTGCACATATGTTAAAGTCGAATAAAGAATTACGAAAATTAGAAATGGATTCGACAGAGATTTTTATGGCTGACCAAATGCAGAAGTATAGAAAAAGACCTGACTCACTGGAAAATATTTGTTTGGCTGATAATATTTCAACAAATTCCAAAGTTAAGAGAATTACCGAAGAAAAAGACAATGAAGATCACATTGAATACCGAACCAGGCAGAAACATATTGTAATAAGGTACAGACGTTATAAACTTGATCAAGATTCTGATAACATTTGTGCCTTGGAGAAATGAATTGAATGAAATTGAGAGTGTTAATCATGAATTAAAATATAATGAAAATGTTGAAATTATTTTTGAAAATAGACAAAAATATTCAATTATTGGAGATGAAGCACTCGAAAATGCATTAGAAACGGCTCAGCATGAAGTCAGTAACATAGAGGCAGAAGAAAGGAATTATTTCATTGCTGATAAATTAAGTGCAAAGTATCACATTGATATTTTGGAACAAGGAGGAAAGGAAATTAGTAAAAATACAAAAATGAACCGTTATACATGTCCACAGCGAATTTCCAAAATAGATATTGTGACGATAGGGTCAATAAATATACAAAATTATTTTATAGAAAGAATATTTAAAATTAATTAATTAATTTATTAATTATATTGAGTAATTATGCATACGTGCAAAATTGTGCATAGTAACGAATTATATCTAGGCCAACGTATATTTCCGATAGCAACACCTCCGAAATCCCCAAAATCAGCAGTCAGCTGAATTGCGATCCAAAGCAGTTCATTGTTCCTTCTAGAACTATTTTACGTCATGTTTTACCAGCAACGTTAGCTATTATTTTTATATATACAGGGTGTTTCAACTCAAAGTGGACAACGTAATAGAGGTTGTAGATCTCATCGAGACTAACACTTTTTTCAAATTATTATCTTTATTTGAGCTTTTGTTTTCGAGTTATCGACCTTCTTTTGTTTTTACACAAACCTCTTTATCTTCATTATTTATGGCCGGATTTTAAAAAATTTAAGTTTTTTGAAATTGTCAGTTTGATATCAACAATTTTTGAGTTAAATTTTTTTTAAAAAATATCAACAAACAAAATGGCGACCAATTTTCTTTGGAGCAGACTTAGAGCTATCCAAGTTTAAAAAAGAAAACTGGTCGCCATTTTGTTTGTTGATATTTTTTGAAAAAATGTTTAACGCAATAATTGTAGATATCAAACTGACAATTTCAAAAAACTTTAATTTTTTAAAATCCGGCCATAAATAATGAAGATAACGAGGTTTATGTAAAAACAAAAAAAGGTCGATAACTCGAAAACAAAAGCTCAAATGAAAAATATTAATTTGAAAAAAGTGTTAGTCTCGATGAAATCTACAACCTCTATTACGTTGTCCACTTTGAGTTGAAACACCCTGTATATAGGACCTTTAGATATAGGAAATTAGTTATAATCTAGTATTACTTAAGTTAATAACTTAACTATTGTACTATTATAATTCATTCATCTTTATTAAAATGTAAGTTATCTTACACGTCGTTTTTCCATACAATCTCCCTTCATCCTTTCCTAAAACCCCCCAAAATCGTGAACGCCACATATCGTGGAGATGACGGTAACACGCAAAATATTATCGCCACATATGGTGGAGGCGCCGAATTCCTCTCTGCTCTGGGTCAAAATATTATCGTCACAATATATTAACTCTAATGGAAAAATTAAATACTTTGCAGCGTGAATTTGTAATGCATGTCCTGCATTGCTTCAAAACGAAACTAGTTCCAATGAAAATATTTCTTAGTGGTTCAGCTGGAGTAGGAAAAATCACAGTAATAAGCTGTCTGTATGAATTAATTACACATTATTTCGATAATATACCAGGTGCAGAAAAAGATAAAATGTTTGTTTTATTATGCGCTTCGTCTGGCAAAGCAGCATTTATAATAAATGGAGTTACCCTACATACAGCTTTTGCATTGCCAGTTTCTCAATTTGGTAGACAAATGTCCGATCTATCATCTGATATAGCAAACAAAATCCGTAATAAATTGTTTCATTTAAAACTACTTGTTATAGATGAGGTCTCTATGGTAGGTAGTACTGTATTTAATCGTGTGGATACAAGATTACGACAAATTATGGGTATTAATCAACCATTTGGTGGCGTATCGGTGATTGTTGTAGGTGACTTGAATCAACTACCACCTGTTATGGACTCTCCAATCTACAAGATTTCAAAGAATATGGAAATGCATCAATTATTTGATACAAATCCACTGTGGAATGATTTTAGATGATACGAATTGTTGGAAATAATGAGGCAAAAAGATGAAAAACTATTTATACAGGCTTTAAACAATTTAGCTATTCGAGAAATGACTGAGGAAGACGTAAATCTTATTAGATCTAGAAAAGTTGCTGAATCGGAAGTTCCTGACAGCGCAATTAGATTGTTTGCAGAAAATGTTAACGTCGACTGGTATAATGATCTTAAAATTGAAGATCATACAGGAACCGAATATATATCTGAAGCAAAAGATATTATCCTGGGAAAGGTGACGGTTGCATGCAAACAAAAACTGTTGTAGTCTTTGAAAACTAAAAGTGCATTAGAAGTGAATGGTTTGCCGTACATCATCAGATTAAAAATTGGTATAAAATATATGGTAACGAATAATATTGATGTTGGGGATGGTCTGGTTAATGGTGCCTGTGGTACTTTGAAGTTTATATCGTTAGAACCAAAATCGGTTACCCCAAATAAACTATGGATAGATTTTTCGTCTAAATTTGTTGGAAACAAGGTACGATTACCCCTACTGAAATACATGAAAATGGAAAATATTGATCAACATTTAACACCAATATGTAAAAATAGTATTCCCCTTAATATATCAAACAAATTACAATACCAGGTCTTACGAAAACAATTTACAGTTGCGCCTGGTGAGGCTTTAACGATACACAAAAGTCAAGGACAAACATATGAAGAAATTTGTATCTTTTTAATAAATCTCGAAGAATTACACGATCGATGTTGTACGTCGCATTAAGTAGGGTGACAAAAATTTCAGGTTTATACTTAATTGGAGAATTTAAACTTCCGAAATTACCCAAGAAGAATGACAGCATCCTTGCCGAATTAAAACTATTAAGGACAGAGAAACGGTTAAGTTTATCGTTTGATAATCTTAAAGACGGAAATGGATCGACAATAATAAAATTAATCACATTATCAATAATGAATGGTATCAACGAGGTGATATTTTAATTTTTTCAGAAACCTTAACATCATTGGAACAACATCTTGAAATACCTAAATTTATGCAAGTTTTTAGGTCTGATATGTCGGAAGGATCCAGACGTATCATTTGTTTTTCAAAGAAAAATATTTTGGTAAAAGACATTCAACATATTTTACACACTAATAGAAAGAAACACATGTTCACCATATCATGTTGAATTGTTTAGCTTTAAAATTGAAAGTTTTTTATATTATAAGTGGATATAAATCACCCTCAACTCCACACCATATTTTCAAACAAGTTTTTACAGACATATATTGTAAAACATTGCACCCATCATCAACAGCAGAGACTATAGTAATTGGAGACTTCAATTTTAATATGAGCTCAAACGAATTCGATTTCATATCGAAATTTTTCGAAAATTATCAACTCCATTCATTATAGGTATAAATTTTTAAGATCGCAGCGCCGATGCGGCTATCGGCGGAACTACTTTATCCTACATAAACTTTAAGTGGTTGTATGTGAGTATATGTCGTGCTACAGGTTGTTAGAGTTTTAAATTCAGCTTGAAGTGGTTAATTGTAAATTTTGAAATAGATAGATTTTTTTAGAAATTTTAATACCATAGACCATACTGTGTTACGTGTTTAATGTTTATAAACTACAGGTAAGAACTTAACCTAACTATTAATTACCTACTCCTTCAATATAAATCTCACCTACATGTTTGTTAAATCTTTTTTCTAGATAATTATGGCTACTAATATTCAAACTGAAGGCCCAATCAGGCTCAGTATTGTAGATTATATGCAGTACATGGAGGGCGATAAGAATTCCAGATGCATATACGAAGGCGAAGAAGTGTTGCATGCGGGCCATTTGTTTTTGTGTGGACGAACGGAGGGTCCCGAAGATAGACTAAGTATATTTGCACTATGTCTCCAATCCACAGCCTTAACATCTGACCCACATGAAGTTAAGGGAGTATTTGACATAGTGGACCGCAAAGCTAAAGTCGGGAGAATGATTTGCAGTTGTAAGGCAGGAAGTGGAGGCCGCTGCAAACATATCTCTGCTGCGTTGCTGTGGTGTAGAAAAAGGTCTTTTCATGAAAAAATTAATAAAAAAGCGCTATCATGCTACTGCAATTTACGAGACTATTCTCACTTTTTTTACGTAGTGTTTCTTTTTTCTGTCTTCATTTTGTTTTCTTGTTTCAGAGACGACTTATTAAATGTAGAGGTTGTGTCTCAGACAGACGTTAAGTATGTTTGGTCATCGCAGAAACACAAAACAGCAGATAAGTACAAACCAGTGCCGATAATGGAGATGCCTTGTATTACACCATGTACCCCCAAATATGTACTGGCCGTGAATGAGGAAATGGTAGCCTTTTTTATAAAATCTTTACCTGCATCTGCTTCGTCGAAGTGTAGGTGAGTATAATTTATTATTTATAATACGCTAACTTATTTTTTGTGCCTCAGGTTGGCATTAGTCATTTTGCATTCGTATAAATCGGCTGGAAACTCATGTTTTGCCGGGCTAGACCGGCAAAAACTAGGAATTTTTAGTTTATCGATTGGCATCATTGAAATCATAAAGAAAATTTGTATTTTCCATAGAAACGGATTATTATTTCTGTTATTCGGCTACTACTGTCAGTGTCAATTTTAAGTATCGCGTGTTACCAATAAAAAAAATCCCTAATACCAAATATTTAAACAAATATTTTGTAAATTTTATTTATTTAAATAAACTTCGGCACAAAAAATAGTGTGTATTACACGCCTAGAAACTGTTTTGCGAGTACTCGTAGTTGCGGGCCTCGGCCTACGGCCTCTGCTCGCAAACCCTACTCGCACTCGCAAAACTCTAGTTTCAAGGCTAGCAATACAAATAACTATTTTGATACAAATTCTGATTATTTTAGTATTGGATGTACCTCATTTGATGACGGAGCTCTAAATAAACGTGACGATGACGATGTTTTTAACCAGATTTTAATGAATCATGCAGCAGAATCTACTTTAATGATGGAAATCTGTACATGTTCCGTTGATATGAAAGAGTGTTGGAAAATGTTGATGTTGATACGCTGATTAAATCATCTCAACGTAGTAATGTATGGCACAAAGAAAGGCAATATCGCGTCACTGGTACTAGATGCTACAGTTCGTATACGTGTCGAAAGTCAACTGCTGCTGAATGGCATACTATGGCATTAAAGTACTTTTGGCCGAAGACAGTTGATAATCAATACACTAGGCATGGTTTACAACACGAGGAAAGAGCAAGGAAAGCTTTTGTGAAATTAACGCTGGCCAATGTAAAGGACTTTGGCATAGTTATTTCCAAATCAAACCCGTGGCTTGGTTTCTCACCTGATGGAGTTGTATTTGATCAAGAAAAGCCTGTGGCTCTGTTAGAAATAAAATGTCTATATGAAGGTAACTTGCAGAAAATTATTACGACAAGTAAGGACCTACATTTTATAATTTTCAATTGCAGGGAGAAATTCTACTATTAACGAGGCTATTAAATCCGTCAAATACCTTCGTAATGTTAATGGAAATTATGTGTTAAAAGAGCGTCATCAATATTATGGGCAGATTAATCTAGGAATGAGCCTTTTAAATTTGGAACTGTGCTATCTAGTGTTGTATGCTTCATTCGATGATTCAGTGTACATAGTCAAAATTCCCCATAATTATGCATTTTCCAAAATAATGCTGATGAAAGTAAAATTCAATTTTTTAAATAAAATGTTGCATACGTTATGTTCACATAAAACGGTGCCTACTTCCAATTGGAATAACTATTGTTAATTTTAACGAAAAGCACGAGTAAAACACGATATAACCAAAATAGACGTTTACCACGTTCGGCTGTCAGCTGTTATTTGTTGACTACTTATGCAAGCCAACGTATATAAAAATCGTACAATAATGACTTACTTTACAGCCGATTTGAACGTTCTTTACTGCCGATTTCAGATAAATAACTATTACTGTACAAAAATTAAAATACGAAATCTTTACAATTGTTTTTATTTCATTAAATAGGTAAACATGTACATATATAGTTATACAGCGATAGTTCCAATGCTCTTAGACTTGTTTATAACAAAGAAAATCCTAAGTAATATAAATAAGCAAAATCATAGTTACATAATTTTTTCTACTCATAAAAATTGAACAAATCATATTGCATTTGTTCCAGAGATTATAGTAGCACGAATTATTCACTTATTTTGGTTGTGGTTATTGTTATTAAAATAATTATACAGTTATATATATATATATATATATATATATATATATATATATATATTATCAGTCTCCATACCGATTTACATGGTAAAATCTTTAATTCGTGTTAATGGTTTTTCTACTGCGAATTTCAAAATGATTTTTGGCACACTATTAGTTTGCATCTTTGTAAATAAAATCACATTCGACTAGTTACAGCATTTGCGGAGGTTTGAAATCATTATTATACATAGGTAGGTACATACATAAAAAATATAAATTCTCTGTATTAGAACTGTTAATAAATTTCTCCAAATATAAACAAGAAGGCAGTGGATGCTAACTTGCCAACAACAAGTGTCGATTGTTTATATCTGTAGGTATTTCAAAATGGACAAGCAGGCAATAAATATGGAATGTGAAAGTAATGTAAGTACAGCAAATTTACAATATTTAATTTAATAATTTACGCATAACATCGCTTTTAACAACACTATAATCCAAAATACACTATGAACGTATTGATAAAAGTTAATACAGAACCACTTGTACTTTATAGACCAAGGAAAACCAACTTCAAATAACAACCTAACCGCCTTCGGTATCCGTATCCTAATATTAGGTACCTTTAAGTTCAAAGTTTTTCGCCAATTTTCTTGATTTGAAAAAAACTATTGGAAAAAAACTGCTTTCTCCCGACGGTTTCCACCACTCCACATATTTGGAACATTTTCCCATAATTTTTTACTTTCTTATACGAAGTATAGTAATCGTGATTTTTTTTTAATGCATTATTGGCAAAAGTCGCTCTTCTATAATTTTACCAGTCAATCCATTTACAAACATTTAAATTTAGCATAATTATTATTTCACACTATTACCATAACCAACGTGATATGAGCACAGCACATCAGTTGCTCATCAACAAGACAACGTAGAGAAGATTATACATAAAATAAATACCAATTTGAACTACCAAATAGAGTACATGGCGCTGCGAACAGCTCTTTACACAAGAGAAAAATAATTATGGCGGTTAATTCGAATGTGCGTTTCTCTACAATACATTTCAATATTATGTTTAATTGAAACGTTATTTATTTATTATATTTTTGAGAATTTGATTAATATAAACTGGTGATATTTTCATATTTTGAAATTTTGTACTAGATTTCAAAGCGGCGTACTAACGTACTAATAGATGGAATGAAAAAGTACGAAATCTAGTACGATTGTACTAACAATGACAACACTGCAGGAAACGGAAGCGGTAAAATGATTGCACGCATGCACTTACTGGCATGTGCACTTCACTATAAAATTACCAATATTTGAAAATTTGTAAAACTTTTAATGATTCTCTCAAGAAACTATTTTTTTTATACGAAGTATAATTGTAATCGTGATTTTGATGGATTTACACGTTTTGAAGGCCCCTGAATCCATTCTGACCATTTTCCCCATGATGTCTGTCTGTCTGTGTGTGTGTGTCTGTATGTCTATCTGTATCCACCATAACTCAAAAACGACTTATCGGATTTGATTAAAATTTCATATTTAAGAGTTTGAACAAATTTGTGGGTGCCACATTCAATGTTTTTCATCTAGCACCAAAACAAGTGACACTTACCTGGAGACATTTTTAGGTTTTTTATGAATATCTTGAAAAATAAACAATTTATGAGATTTTTACTTTCTTATACGAAGTATAGTTATCGTGATTTTTTTCGACTTCGAGATTTTGATGGATTTACACGTTTTGAGGGCCCCTGAATCCATTCTGACCATTTTCGCCATGATGTCTGTCTGTGTGTGTGTCTGTGTCTGTCTGTCTGTCTGTATCCACCATAACTCAAAAACGGCTTATCGGATTTGATTCAAATTTCATATTTAAGAGTTTGAACAAATTTGTGGGTGCCACATTAAATGTTTTTCATCTAGCACCAACACAAGTGACTCTTACCTGTAAACATTTTTAGGTTTTTTAGGAATATCTTGAAAAATAAACCATTTACGAGATTTTTTTATTCTTTAACAATGATTTAGAATTAAATTTTGAACAAATTTTGTATGAACCATTTTTTGAAATTCCGGCAAAAAAATGAGATTCTTAAAACACTTATATTTCTCATAGTGCGCGTTGAATCCGACTAGTAGATAGATTAGTGAGTTTGGGACTTGGCTGCCAAATGGAAGGTCGAGAGTTCGAATCCCAGAAGCACCATTATTTTTTATTTTTTTGTATTTTACTGGTTTCTATGGTACCGAAAACAATAGTAATAAATAAATAAATAAGATTTTATATTAATAACGTATTGAATGTCGACTGCATGTGATTATTGGATACCCGTTCAGTATTTTCCAAAGGTTAAAACTGTATCATGGCAATGTATAAGAAAGTCATGTGTTGGGCACATCAGATATTTTTCAGCTGTAACCGCCACCACAAGTAGTAAACACAGTTTTCGTTTTTTTAAATTATTGTTGTTGTGCAAAGGTATTTTCCACGTTAACCTCAAATTTAGAATCGAATTACGTTTGACGTTTGAAAATTCCACAGTCGCCTATAAACTCGAGAACCGCCCTAAAACACGTGGTCACTGAATACTGAACTATGATTGGCGCTGGCAAAAAATTTGGTAAGGTGACTGCTGAAAGCAAAAAACCTTCAAGCTTCTACCATCCTAATTGCCAGTACTGCCACTACCATCCGTTTCTTACCGATAAGCCTATGTGAAGGCTCAATGTAAAAGTCAATCTCAATAGCCTAACTTTTCTACCATACCATTGCAACTGCACTAATCCTATGTGGATGCGGCTTTACGGTGCTGAAGTTGCAGAACATGGCATCGTACCTCTTAAGAGTCTTGAAATCAAAAGATTCAGGGTATTTTTATGTTGGAGTCGCCAACTTTGGGGAGATAACAGACATTATATCTAAGAAGTTCCAGAGGACAGATAACAAATTAGAGATAGTTATACCAAAAATTGTTGAAGATACATATCAACACAGGAATCTGGATGTACTCCTGGAGTTGTATTACAAACACACGAACATTTTTGTGAAAACAATATTGGATAAAATCAAATTAATTTAAAAATTTATATATTAGTAGTTTATGGCAACAAGGTAGGAATTAGGAGATTCTGACGAGTGTGAAAATTGGGTCCCAGCGAAGCGAGGGCGCAAGAACACGAGGCACAATCAATTCCTCCCTTGTAGCATACTCTATTTTTTGCGGAAACAAAGTTGTCTTTTTAGGGTAGTGGCGAAAAATAAGCAGTGGGGTAAACATTTCTCTCTTGTGTATGTCTTGTTTATGGTTAAATTTTGGTATATCATTATGCCGGTATACCCCTAGTGTATAAATGGTATTATATCTACGTTAATATTAATAGATAAAATACGTTTGATATATCATCATCAGTCATGAGTAAAATTTAACAAAAACGACAGAATTTTGAACTGCAATCGCCTCTGATGGATGATTATATTTGAAAGTACCGTCGAATTTTGATTACCTGGTAATTATAATTTAATTTCATTATATTTGTATAATTAGACTTTTATCTTTACATTGCAGACACGCCGTTTGGCAGCTGTAGGCGGTTCATCTGTGAGATCACTAACAATGAACATCATGAAATTTATATTGACGAATAAGATAGGAATGCGATATAACTGGACAGGAAAAGATAAGCTTCCATTTAAAGAAACAAAAATCATGGACGTAATATACGGTAACATTTTACATACAGATATTGATAACATTATAATTTAATTCATTTCTCCAGAAGCTGTGAAACGGTCATTCAAAGACAGAAATCCTACCGATCTGAACGATACAAACATCAACAATGTGGTAAAAGATGGCTTAAATTATCGAAAATTTGTTTATAACATATTTTTTTCTTAAGCCAAAAACATTTTTTGCTATGTAGGTATTACAATAATTATTATAATAGTATAATACTTTTTTATTGGTTTATTAACATTCTTTTACATGTTCTTTACATATATCCACATTTTTTCTTTTCTATGTAAAACATTTTTTACTATGTAGGAATTATAGTAATTATTACAATAGAGTAACAAATTTTTCTTGATTTATTAACATTTTTCAATATGTTCTTTTCAAATATCAACATATTCTTTTCATTTACGTGAAAAATATTTTTAGTACCTATAGGTCGGTTTGTAGATTTTACTTAAATAAATATTTAATGAAAAATGGTTTTGAACTTAATTAAGCCTCTATTTTATATACCTACCTGAAATTAATAAATTACTAAAATCTAAAATATACGAATTTATAACACACATAAAAAACGTAAGACGCATACGTATAATTAAGAAATATAGAAACTGTAAAATTAACGCATTTAAGATACAAATAAAATATGTAATGCATACACTAATATTATATTTATATGATATTCGAATATATTAGGTAAATACAGGGTGATCAGTAATTGGCACACTCCGAATACAGGGCGTTATAGAGCACATTAAAACTAAGGATAATCTGCAAAGAAAAATTAAATCCGATGGTTAGTTTAAGAGTTATAGAATTGCCCTCATCCAAGTTACAAACTATTATTTTCATAACCAAGACAAAAATGAGTGAATAATTCATGCTACTATAATCTCTGGATAAAATGCAATATGATTTGTTCAATTTTTTTCAGAAAACCACTAATACAAAGAAATTGAAAATGTTAAAATTTAATAAAATACCCAAATAAGAGAGAAATTTGAAGTTTGGCAACCTCTCAAGCTTAATTAATAATGAATTTCAACGGTTTAAAGCGGACGGTGAGAAAAGAACAATGGTTTGTCACAGGGCTCCGAACTCATCAATCAAATCCTCAGACCGCAGTGCCAGCATGATGATATTCCCCAAGTATATTTTTTAAGGTACGGTGGATGGCCCGGAGGCCCGACGCACAAGAGAGTCAAGGTTAGAATAGGAACGGATCGGATGGCTTTTGGTGAATGGCCCAAAGACCCAGCGCCCAAGAAAGCCAAGGATATGTACTGAGTCCTGGTGGATGGCCCAAGAACCCGACGCCCAAGAGCGTCAAGGGATAGAATAGGAACGGAAGTATGGGGTTGGTACAATATCACATGTAAACATGGCAGATCAGAAAACACGACGGCAGAGATACGGCTTACCCTAGGAGTCTCCAGGTTACTTACTTCTATGTAGAAGAACAAAAGGCGACAGTAGCACAAAGTACAAGTAATCACTGTATCCGCCATTGCCTGCCACTCGAAAACATTCTACAACACCACAAGAAGGTAAAGACTGTTCTAAACTTTTATAGAAAAGAACAAAAATGACTTCGTTAAGTTAATGATACTTGTTAGTGGATACAAAGAATTATATGATTTTTCGGACAAGAACTACGCCAACCAGGCACGTAAAAATAATTGCCGGAAAGTACAAAGTCCGTTCAATATTTGATTAATTCCTAGAAGACCGCTACCTCACTTTCTTGGAATTACCCGAATTAATTCGACACCTTAATTGGAAAGACATTGGCGGCGTTGCCGACTTTCATTTCGTCAGTTCCAGTTCACTTGAGCAACTTGCAGTGTGTGTTTTCAGTTTTCAGTGTAATTTATTATTAAAAGGAATCAATGGAGGCGAAAAATAAAAGAAATGAATTCAATTCCCAGTCGAGGGGTATTGTGTTTAAAGTGCATAATTATTTGAAGACAATTTTTCCAAATGAAAATGAAACAGAATTAAAAAACCGAGTTGCAGTTGCTACAGGTGTATCTCTAATAGTTACTATAAAGAGAATCTTAAGTGAAAGTGCCGATTTACGTGCTCTAAACAATGGTGATGGTGAAATAAAATTCAATTCTCCTAAAAAACGCAAGAGAATATGTACAAAAAGCGACATACCGGAATGGGAAAAAATGGATGTTAGAAACATCATTTATAATTTTCATAAAACCGAAGGATGTCGAGTTACTCTGACAGTTGCAAGAAATATTATATGCGGAATATGACTTATTGGGAAGACGTACCTCCCTGCATTCAATTATCCGAGAATTTGGATTCACATGGAGGAAAACTAAGGACAATCGGCGATTGCTAAAGCCGGAAATACACCAATCAATTTGGTTGATACAACCAGATTGAACCAATAGAAACATTGAAAGAAGTCGAGTGTATTTCTATTGGTTCAAGCTGGTTGAATCAACCAAATTGTTCAACCAAATTGAATGGTGTATTCCGGCTTAATAGACAAAAAGTGATATACGCTTTAAGATTCAATGGGGATGTCCCACTATATCGAAAGTCGTGTTTTTTGAAATTGGATGTGATTGTACCTTATGCATATTTTTGGATTTTTTGTTTAAGTTGTTGAAGTTTTGATATTTAATATATGTAAAATAAAATCAATTTATTACTTATTTATTTTTATTTAAAACTAGAGCTTATCCAGTTAGGGTGGCTATACTGAAATGATGGAATATTGTTTGTGTTGGGGACACTGAAATTTGAAGTTTGAACAGGTACTATGGTTTTAACTTGAATGTTTTGCAGTTTTGAGGCAACTATTTATTCTCATCATATTCCGTATAACGTTTTATATTGTACTAAGTATATCGTACTATTAACAAACAGTCTTTTTTAAGACTACATATTTTATTTTACACAAGTTATAAAAGGTATGTAGAATACTTATGTTATTATGTTAACTTCAAACTTAATTACATGTTTAATACTATAATGATTTGCAGAAACGTGACGTTACATTTAGTATGGGGAAAATTTGTATGGTACCTTCATGTAAATGCAGTTTGTCATTGCCACCAAATATACATATACATATACAGGGTGTGTCACGACGAGTTGACAGTAGACATTACTAAACACAATTTGGTTCTAAAAATTGGTACACGCCCATTATACAATATGCTCTATTTAACGAAAATATTGCCACCTTTCTGGTACACCCTGTATATTTTTTAATTTTTAGATTCTACACTTAATTTTAGACATAAAGTATTAAGGTTGTATGGTCCTAACATTAACGGTATTATAATTATTTACACTTTTTCATTTTTTTTTGACAAAAACGCAGATGTAAATAAAAATTCGAATCTTGACAATGACACATTTTTTCCAAAGTTTTTTTCTTACGTGTGAAGTAGGAATATACAAGCAATAAGCTAATATAGTTTTGGAAAACTTGCTTTATACAGGGTGTTGGTGGTTGTCCGTTCATTTTTAAAAACTTTGATCATTGATAACTTTATTTTTTTAAATGGAACACCCTATATATTTCCACATTTTCGAATTCTACACTTAATTCTAGACATAAAAGTATTAAGGTTGTATAGTCTTAAAATTAACGGTATTATAATTAATTACTTTTTCTCCAATTTCCAAGGTTTTTAAAAATTAACGATCAACCATGAGCACCCTGTAGATATAAAATAAGTTTTTCAAAACCATATTACTATGTTTCTAGTACATTTCTACGTCGACTAAAATTTGTTTTTATTATATTTAATTTAATATTTTTTATTTTTATTTATTTATTTTAATTAAGTAATTATGTTTCTTCCAATTTTTTCATACAAAAACTTAGAGTCAAACATTTTCATATTTTACTAATGACACGTTCTTTCAAAAATCCAACCAAATTTTAGTGGACGCAGAAATGTACAAGAAACATGATAATATGGTTTTAAAAAACTTATTATATACAGGGTGCTTGTGATTGACCGTTATTTTTTAAAAAACGTAATTAATTATAATACCGTTGATTTTAAGACCTTACAACCTTAATACTTTTATGTCTCGAATTAAGTGTAGAATTCGAAAATCTAGAAATATATAGGGTGTTTCATTTAGAAAAATTTAGTTATCATTGATTAAAGTTTTTAAAAATGAACGGACAACCACCAACACCCTGTATAAAGCAAGTTTTCCAAAACTACATCAGCTTATTTCTTGAATATTCCTACCTCAAACAAAAGAAAAAATTTTTGGAAAAAACGTGTCATTGTCAAGATTTGAATTTTTATTTACATCTATGTTTTTATAAAAAAAAAATGAAAAAGTGTAAATAATTATAATACTGTTAATGTTAGGACCATTCAACCTTAATACTTTTATGTCTAAAATGAAGTGTAGAATCTAAAAATTCAAAAATATACAGGGTGTTCCATTTAAAATAACAAAGTTTGTGTCTACTTCCGGTATAACCGGAAATACCAGAAAGGTGGCAATATTTTCATTAAATAGAGCACATTGTATAATGGGTGTGTACCAATTTTTAGAATCAAACTGTGTTTAGTAATAGAGTTATGTCTACTGTCAACTCGTCGTGACACACCCTGTATAAATAAGATTTTTTTTAATGTGCCAAGGAATATGGAACCAAGAAAGGTATGGTTTGCTGCTATTGGAACCGAAAACGTACCTAGAGCAAGTGCATATTACTGTTGTGAGGACCATTTCAACGTAAGGATTTTTAATAATTAGTTAAAGGCAAATGTAACATAATTTTGTAGTTTCCAGAAGATGCCAGCAACTGGATGCGTTTCAAACATGTAGAAGGGACTAAATTGAAATTAAAAAGTGGAGTGATTCCTCATAAGAATTTAATTGCTCATAGCAGAAAAAGAGCTGGCAATATTTTACAAGAGCAAGATGTAACACAAAATTTAGAAAAGATCAAGATGCTGACATTAAAATTTAACACTTTTACGTGGAGGACTGATGAGGATAATAATGGCTGTCAAAGAAGAATATTGTTACGAATAATATTTAATATCATTGGAATTTTTATCAGACGCGTCGAAAGTACCTGCAACTCAGGCGCCAGCATCTTCGTTTAGTCTGTATCCCTGATGCTGGAATGCAACCCCTTGTGAAAAAGTCAGAACAAACATCTTCTCAACCCTATTCAATAATGATCCATAAATGTGTTAAATCTATCAAGATAAGGAAAACTTAACAAGTGACTAAAAGCTATGATATAATCGGATGTGGTTCTAGTAGTATCAAGGGATATAGTGGTGGATTCCTCGAAGAACCTGATACTAGGTTGTGATGTACAAGTAAGCACGATAACGTAAAGTGGTTATTGGGTACGTGAGTTAATCGTGATCGCCCTCTCTCCCAAAAAACCACTCCTTATCCACAGCCCTTAAATACAGGAGCTAGACCGATCTTAGAACAATTCTTATTTAACTTCTGAGTGATATTGTTGTTGGTTAGTAGAACTGCCAACTTGTTTCTTTGCTTTTGAATATTGTGTAGAATCAGTGTAAATCAAGTTGAGATGGCCGAGTTCTTGAGTGCTCGACAAATGATGTAAGTAGTTTTAAGTCTTCTTTAATATTGTTTACATCCTGCTTGATTGAATAATATATTGCTTAAATATGCATATGAGTTTTCATCTGCAAGTCTCTGCAACCGAAGCTGTGAACTCGCAAGCCAAGTTCCCCAAAGCCTGTGAAAACCGTATCGTAGCAATATTCTGATTTTAGCCAATTTGGATGGCTTTATTTTGTTTATATTTTATGTTGTCCTAGTATTTAATAATGAAATTAAACCTAAATGGCAAAAATATTCTAAAAATCATAAAAAACATTGAGTATGATGATAATTATACATCTACTTATTTAAAAATGTAATATTTCAAAAGAAATGAATTGTTTTATTATAAGTAATGCTAATTCCAAAAAATACTACTTGGAATATTATACAGAGTGGGCCTATTTTTAAACGAGGAATTTGTCGAATCGTCAAAATACTCCGAAATAATACTAGAGCTGCAATTGCATAGTTTTCGAGATATAGAATGCTGAAATTTCAATTTATTTTCAGTTTTTCCACATATCTATGGAAATAATTAAGATATTTTTATGAAATTTTGGAAGATAAATATTGGGTACTTTAGTACATTTCCCAACATCCTTTTCATCTCCACAAATATTATAAATTCTGTACTAATATCTCTACATTTACTTAAAAAAAGTTTAAAATAATGTCATATAATGTTACGCCACTGGGTGACACCTGGAAATGGCATGGTAGGAACTCCGACACCATCAGCTGTGGTATATTCGAAATCTGCCTGAAAGTATACTGAATGCACATTCCATAGCTTGTCGAACTCGAGATAACCTCGTAATATATACAAAAATCATAAAGAATGTATTAATACATTTACTTGAAATATAATCACTTGTTACCAGATACCTAAAATAATTAACAACTTTTTCATTTTATAACGTGATTATGTTTTTTAGATCAAACAGTGAAAGAGTTATGGCAAAAACTAAGGGTACGAACATAGTGGAGCGACGAGCCTAGAGACAAAGCGACGAGGCAAGCGACGCGACTCAAATATGGGCCTACATTCAAATGCAACCGAACATAGTAAAGCGACGAGACTAGCGAGGCGACTTGCGACGAGATAAAATTCTGATTTTTTGTCGCGGATGGCGCTGCGATTTTTGCAAGTTAAAAAGCATTCCTATACAAGTACATTATATGATTATAAAAGAATCTTACATCGTAGTTGGCTGTGGCTGTGAAATTTAAAGAAATTGTGTTATTTTTAAAAAATCATGATTTAAACTAAACAAACCACAATGATGATGTGTTAGGTACTTTTCTAAACATGTATGTGTGGATAATTATAATATTATTTAACGATTTCGGTTAAGGGTGCTACTGCCGAAAAGCAGTTTTTCCACATCAATGGAAAGAAAATTTTTGTTGTGTATGACCTCATCGCCAGTACAGTCAACAAAACCTACAAGCTCTGTTTGAAGATAGCGAGGGAACAAGGCGACGATTTTGAACCGCCAACTATCTCTAATGAAGATATGGGGAAATTAATAAATGTGGGATATAATCCCACCACCACAGTCAACAAAACCTACAACAATAATTTGCACCATGATACAGCCTTATTTGTACCACCGAATGAGACCCGTATACCATTAACTGTATCATACAGTAAGGTAATAAGTGTTGGTCTAGATCCGTTTTTTCGGATTTCAAACCATTGTTCACATCACGAATAAGGAGGACTCATCCAAGTTTATGACTGTGTACAAAGAAGACTTTGAGGAGATAGTTAGACAGATATCTAATTTCCTGAAAAAAATTTCTAAAACTGAAGCAAAATTATTTTCAATCTCTTCAACATATACTGTGTAGATATATAAAGGGGGCGAGCATGATTTTTAAATCAGTTAAAACTCCGATAAATCAAATATGGCTTGCTAGTGGGAGTGTTATTAGGTTGCAGGAGAGGTGCCCATACATTCTGAGGTTACTAGAGGCAAAGGATCAACCCTACCTATACACAGGTATACCAAACTTCTGTGAGATATTAGAAATAATATCGATACAGGTGGTGTTGAGTGATCATGGTCTGAGGCCCGGGACACAAAAAATGGAAGCAGCCTATCGCATATTATTTTTCCAAGAGAGATTGCTCCAGTGCTGTGACCAAGACAGCGCCTGAAGAAGTGCTGTTAAGTTGCCAGAATCTGGCAAATTTAGAGGTGGTGACAACCACTTGTGATATGGGCGCCACAAACGTTAACGCGATTTCGGTTAAGGGTGCTACTGCCGAAAAGCAGTTTTTTCATATCAATGGAAAGAAAATTTTTGTTATGAATGACCCCATTGCATCTATTAAAATGAACTACAGCACTACTTAGAGAATACAATGTTTCCATGCCATAGCAAATTGCAGGTGAAGAAACTTCGTTTAGCAGGTTAACGATATATTTGACAGCGTCAATGGCAGTCGTGTAAATTTATTAAATAAATAATCTTTATTGAGCAAGACTTTTAACTTCTGAACAGACGATAAAACAAATTCTTCATGTAAAATCTTGGGTAAAACCTTTATGCGATATATTGAAGGATATAGGATATTCGAATAGCGACAGGATTCGACAATGTCCTATTTTGAAAAAAAAATTTTTAAGGAGCCACATCGACAACATCCAAAGTTTTGCAAGCTTTGATAAACATATCGACGATCCAATGGGAGATTTCCTGACAAATTTCCTCTTCCTGTATTAGAGTTAGAGGAATTGAAAAATTTGACACAAAGTTACTGAACAAAAAACTTTTTCATGATTTTTTTAAGTATGTATATATTTCACTAATAAACGAGAAGATAAAAACAATCACAACAAAATTCTAATCAATTGGTTATAAATTTGTAATTAAGTGACTTATCATTACATACTATCTGGAATACTCTTTTCAGCTTAGACTGATACTGAAAAAACGACGCAGGGAGTCGGTTCGTAACGAAAGTTTGTGGAAAAGTTTCTGAAACATACTCAGTTAAAAATGAAAAATGTATTTTTTCTTTCTACTGGAGTTCCGCCCAGATTAGCGGTCCAGTTCTATTTGACGATGTTTGTGAAACAAGAAATGTACACAATATCGGTTGCAGATGAATGATTGTATATTTGCGTAGAGTTTGTTCGGCAAGCAAATCTGCAGAAATAGATAGGTTGTATCCCAGCTGGAATGTTTTAGAATCAAACATAACTCTTGTTGTGTTAGAAAATTTCACATACATAATAAAAAATTAACCGGAATTAATAAAATGGTTCAGTCAGCAGGATCTTTCGAGGTCCTCAGGAAATTAGTCCCATTACATTACATAGTTCTTACTCATTTAACCAAAATGTATAACTTTTGTTGGAAACAAGTGTTGTGATTCCACATCAGAAGTGGTCGTGTGCCCGCGGTTAATTTGTGCAATGCCGAAATCACGAAAAAGAAGACAATGCTTTCCATCTTCATCGTCTACGACATCGACATATTCGTCCAATACAACTACCGGTTCTTCGAGTACGAACAAAGACAACCGTACACATCGAAAACGGTCAAAGAAATCAAGTAAAAATCGTAAACATGGAGAGGGGCATGTGAATTGAAATATTGCGAAATAGATATTTATGCAACAAGGTAGGAAGATGATTCGGACGAGTGAGAAATTGGGCCCGAGCGAAGCGAGGCCGCACGAATACGAGTCAGAATCACTTCCTCCCGTGTAGCAATGTCAGTCTGTTAAAATTTGTTCGCGCGTTTCACGCATAAGAAGTGGCCATTTTCGTGCAGGTACGAGAAAAAGTAATTTAAGATAATAATTAGAACATATTTCCTGTTAGCCTGTTGCTATATTACAGGTTATAATTATTTGTAGGAGTTCAATAAATTTTAGTTGCCGTGTTGCGAAACGATACAAAATTTATATTTCCTAGTAATATAAATCGGCAATTATGATGAATAGCAAAATGGTTAATCATTTGAAATTATTAACATTAATCATTATTCAATTAGAGTCATTAGAAGTCATCGGGACTATTTGATCGCGCTGGGTTATAACCGCTCCACGAAGTGTCTGTGAAAATAGTTAGAATATTTAATTGAGTTTAGGGATGTACTTATGTAAGTTTATTTCAGTTACAAATAAATACTGTTATGTTTTTATACAGGGTGTTTCAGGAGGAATACTAAATATTTTAAGGGGTGGTAGTATGGACTATTTTGCATAAAAAAGTTCATATAAACATGTGTCCAATTCTTAAAGATTACAGAGATACAGCTATTTAAATGTTACCCATAATTATTAATTAATGAAATAAAAAATTAATATTAATTAAATTCAAAGTTGACTTTAAAAAATCTCACCAACGACTTTGACTTTGAAAGTTAATTGAAGTGGAATTGGAATTGAAAATAAAAAAAAAACAAATGAAAAAAAATCGAAATTGGACACATGATTATATGAACTTTTTCACTTAAAATAGTCCATATATTTATTATTCCTTAAGAAACACCCTGTATATTTAGTGCATCATTTGAACAAACCGACCTGACCCCGTTACGCCCGGCTACGACCTCCATTAAGACATGTCATAAAATAGGGCGTGACTTTATAATTATTTAATTTAATTTAATAATTAAATTATTGACAATTCAGTTAATTCATCTATTTATCTAGAAAAATCCATAGATTTTGTAAATTATGTGCAAATATCAAACATTTAACCAAACAGTCTAAAATAAACCTCACAACTGTTAAATAAGCAAGAAGTACCTACGTCCCTGCATCGGGAATGGGTGGTGGTGGTGTCAGGAGACACGATATGTTGAACTATTTTTTGTGAATGATTATATATTGAAATGTGTATTTTGTTTGGTTTAGTTATTGGAAAGATATAGTTCTGTGTTTTTTGTCTTTTATCTCATACAGTTTTTACCTTAACCTTAACAATATTAACTTTTATTTTCCAGCTTATGTATTATATCCATTATATTTTTGACGTGTCGTGTAATATTGTAATGTTGATGACAAATAAAATTTATATTCTATTCTATTATTTCAACTTTGTAAAAGAACACACATGTTTCGTTGGTATTGATAACCATATTTTAATATAGTTTTCCTACTAAAATCAAAAGTGTTTATTAAATACTACAATTTAACAGAAATTGTGTTTATATTACATGGTGGCAGTTATGGACACGAATCACGAACCATATGAATTTTACTATTGAATTCGAGGACTATATACCCCAAAAATTGGAAGTTTAAACAAAAATTATTGTTCCATTTGGAGGCGACAGAGAAGACGGCAAAGCCAGGACACACCAAAACAGCAATGCTTTTAACAGGAATGCGAGATGTTAGCATTGAAATTTATAACACTTCTACATGGAGGACTGATGAGGATAAAAATGGCTGTCAAAGATCATTCTGATATTAGCCAATTTGGATGGTTTCATTTTGTTTATATTTTATGTTGGACTTAATAATGAGATTCAACCAAAATGGCGAAGATATTTTAACAACCATAAAAAACATGGAGAGTAATTAAACAGAAATTCTTGCTCGATTTAGCGACAGACAAGGCGACAAAGCTAGAATGAGCAAAACAGCACTGCTTCCAACACGAATGGGATATGCTGGAATTGACATTTATGACATTTCCACATAGAGGATAAAAAAGACTGTCAAAGAACATTCTGATTTTAGCTAATTTGGATGGTTTTATTTTATTTGTTTTTGATGTTGGACTTAATAATGAGATTCAACAAAAATGGCGAAGATATTTTAACAACCATAAAAAACATGGAGAATAATGATAATTATATGTATACTTTTGGGTACACGAGTAAATTTCAATATACGACTTTTAGTGAATGTACATCTCACTTCATGTAATCTACAACATACCTTTAATTCTAAAGGAAGATCTGCCCGATGCGATGTTATAACTCCCAGAAACATTCTAGCAGGATTTAGAATTTTGAACTACAGGAATTGCACCTTTTAATTCTGACATTTTCGGCGAAGCACCCCTGAACATACATGAAAAAGGTGGCATTTTCAGAAAGTTGCCCCCCTTCTGTTTTGAGCTGGATACGCCCTTGATGGCAGTTATGGACGCGAACCATATGAATTTTATTATGAAATTCGAGTGCAATGTACCCCACTTGCTTGATTTATAGAAATTTCTCGCGAGCAACTGTTCTTGGAACAATGTGAATGGTTGTGGAACGATTCATTTTCGTGAATTTCTCACTTAACTTTGGTTCCGGCTGGGAAGTGTTATTACGTAGTGATTTCGTCATCGTTATATGTCAAATTTGAACCGAACTGGAACACCTACTCGAGGATGATAGACCATTTTCGCTATGATGTCTGTCTGTCTGTCTGTGTGTGTGTGTGTGTGTGTGTGTGTGTCTGTCTGTATCCACGATAACTCAAAAACGAGTTACCGGATTTGATTCAAATTTCATATTTAAGAGTTTGAACAAAATTGTGGGTACCACATTAAATCTTTTTCGTCTAGCGCCAACACAAGTGGTACTTACCTGATGACATTTTTAGGTTTTTTAGGAATATCTTGAAAAATAAACAATTTACGACATTTTTTTATTCTTAGACATTGATTTAGAATTAAATTTTGAACAAATTTTGTTTGAACTTTTTTTTGAAATTCCGTCAAAAATTTTTCATATAGGTAGTAGCGCCATCTATCACTCACTTACAAAAGTACTTTATATAAATTACAGAAATCTATACCGTTGAGGAAATCGATTGTAGCAGTATTATTTAAAAAGATCGACGGCTACGGCAGCATTGTGGTGGCGAAACTACCACCGGTTGTTACGCGGTCGTTGATTTGTGTTTTTTGTGTCATATTGTAATATGTACAGTTAGTTTCACAGAAATTAGGTTATTTTTTATCATGAGTCGTTCAGTAAGTTTTGGCATTTTGATCTTTGGCGACGGAAGCAAATAAGTACTTAATTTGTCAATTTGACAGTAAACGTCAATCAAACAAAGGCATTGTAACACAGGGAATCAGGGAAATATTAGGTGTAGTCGATTTCTATGAAATTAACTGTACCTATAATTATTATTGAAAATATCTAGTAGATTAACCTGTTTTTATTACCTGCTTGAAATTGTAAGACTAACTACAAAGGTATAACTTTAACTTAACCAGTCTAACAAAAATGATGACACGCACAGAGATACTGTGTTTTACTACTGCGTACCCAGGATCATCATTTTTCTTACACTAGTTTTATGTTCCGAATACCGCTTAAAAAATTATGTAGGATTGGGGAAGAAAATCACCAACCGCGCGCTAGTGAATCAAAACTGATATGGCCGCCGTCGGGGACAAAATGATATTGTCCAGATCGGAAATTTTTCATTTTTATTAAATCACGTACCTACACAAAATGAAATAAAATAATATGGATGTTGCATTTTTTTTAAATCCCATTTTTTCTATTTGAAATGTAAAACGACTATATTAATAATACTCTCAAGCAAAAATTTTTTTTTTTACTCAATATTTGTACATAAAATATCTGATGTGCCCAACACATGACTTTCTTATACATTGTCATTATATAGTTTGTATATTTGGAAAATACTGAAGAGGTAGCCAATAATCATATGCAGTCGACATTCAATACGTTATTAATATAAAATCATATTTATTTATTTATTACTAACTGTCCCCCGCGGGCTTCGCTCCACGATAGTTTTCTATTTTGCGCCGTTTTTTCAATAATATTTAATTGTATTACAATATATCAATATACCGGGTGCCCGTTTTCAAACCTGAACATAAGGATTTAACATTATTGTGGTGAATTCTTGCTCGCCAATTCAGCCTAGAGAATATATTTTTTTATCAGTTATTGCGCGTCAAATGATATCAAAAACTACATTATTTTCATCGATTTTTATTGAAAAATATTAATTTAAAATTTTAATGTCGACTGCATATGATTATTGGCTACCCCTTCAGTATTTTCCAAATATTAAAACTGTATAATGGCAATGTATAAGAAAGTCATGTGTTGGGCACATCAGATATTTTTTGTATAGATAGCTGCTTCTTTTCCCCTTATTTGATGACCGTATCAACGTACCCCAGTTAGGCCACGTACGTGTATGGTTCAGATAATTTCTAAAAATTTGGTAGAAAATACATTATTAATAACTCTTACTAGCACAATTGTGTGTCTACGAGTAAGACACGTATGTTACTTATCACGCTACGAGGGCAAGGTGATAAATTCTCGGCCTGGCATAGAGATGGGGCTGCTATCAGTGTAATTTTGTGTTTATATATTGGTAGAAGTGTCAGGATAAACCACGACAAATTTCAACTTTCAACTTCAAATATTTCATATATTTTTATGCGAATTTGTTAAACAAATGTGGTGTGTTTCGTCGCAATGGAGAAACTGGAGCATCGTGCAGTGACAAAATACTTCGTTTTTGACGGGTTATTGCCATCAGAAATTCACCCAAAGCTGGTAAAAGTTTACAAAGAGTCGGCTCCTTCATACTCAACTGTAAAAAAATGGGCAGCTGAGTTTAAACGGGGTCGTTTATCCATTGAGGATGATTTACGTGAAAGACGACCAAAAAGTGCTACTGCAGCAGAAAATGTCGAGAAAGTCCACAATATGGTTTTAGAAGATCGGCAATTAAAGGTCTGCGAGATAGCTGAATCCGTCGGCATTTCAGAAGAAAGGGTGCGTTACATTCTACACCAAGAATTAAATATGAAAAAACTTTGTGCAAGGTGGGTGCCGCATTTGCTGAGTTCTGAACAAAAACAGACTCGGAAACGAATTTCTCAAGAGTGTTTGGACCGTTTTAAAAAAAATCCGACCGATTTTGTGCGACGATTTGTAACTATGGATGAGACTTGGGTTCACCACTACACACCAGAAACTAAACAGCAATCTCGGCAGTGGACAGAAGCCGGTGGTTCTGCACCAAAGAAAGCGAAGATCGTTCAATCGGCTGGAAAGGTGATGGCTAGTGTTTTCTGGGATGCAAAGGGGATAACTTCTCATTGATTATCTTGAAAAAGGTAAAAATATAAATGGTGAATACTACACAAGTCTTCTAGATCAACTGAATGACAAAATTTGCGAAGAGGCCCCATTTGGCAAAAAAGAAAATCATCTTTCATCAAGACAATACCCCTGTTCGCAAGGGCGCTGTTGCAATGGGGAAATTGAGAGATTTGAAATACGAACCGCTAACGCACCCTCCCTATTCACCAGATTTAGCTCCGTCAGACTTCCACCTATTCCCTAATCTCAAAAAATTTGTAGCCGGTAAACGTTTTTCGTCAAATGAAGTGATAACAGCCGTAGATAGGTATTTTGCTAACCTTCCAGAAACACACTTCAGGGGTGGAATCCAAACATTGGAAAAACGTTGGACCAAGTGCGTTGTACTTAATGGGGATTATGTTGAAAAATAAATGCATTTTTAAAGCAAAAAACGTTGTCTTTCATAGTCAGGCCGAGAATTTATCACCTGGCCCTCGTAGTTACACTTTCTTATTGTAACAATAAAAAATTATCTAAGGGGTAAATATGAGTAAGTGTGAATCGTGAACAAATAATTTAAAGTCAGCACCAAAACAGTCACAGTAGCGCCATCTGTGGTTTAGGAAGTGTACCATAGAAGCAAAGTTTACCAGCACAAAAGAGTTGTGTATGATCATGGGTGTGAGAGGGGTAAAGAAAGGTGAAAGTCTGGTCAGGTGGAGACTTTCGAATATCGAATTTTTTTTATAAATGCTATACAGATTTTAAACCATTCTGTAACATCAGCTGTGACGCTATTATCGTACACAGTAGATTAATTAAATTTTATTCATATACAACTTATAAACTAATCTTATGTATTTTTTCTTTAAGGATTGAAATCAGCTAGTGGAGTGCAGGTTGATCGATCGGTTGTGGAAACACGGAAAATTTTACATTTTTTGATAAGCTGTTCGATAGTGTAAACGGACATGCACTATATCCCCGAAATGGAAAAAAGTTGAAATGGGCCATGTCGGCTACATCAACCATTTGGATTTTTTTAGCGAGGCGAGAGACCAGGCTCTTCAATCGATGCATTTCATCGAAGAAAAAACACAAAAAACAACACATCCACCACCCTTAACAAATTGGATTGTTACGATTAATGGTCTGATTGATTTGTTTTAATTTGTTAACAAAAATGGATGGGGTGTCATTTATTAAACCAAGGGTCTTTAATCAAGATCCCTTGGAAATTTTTTTTTGGACAAATAAGACAACGTAAGATTAGAAACACTAATTCCACAGCGACCATGTTTAGCACCCACTTTAAAACAATGTTGATCAATAATTTTGCTACCATGCATTCCATCTCTGTTAATTGCGAAGAAGATTCATCACAAATTTTAACATCGGTTAATAATTATATTAGTAGTGTGGGTGGAAAAAGAATGGGTCCGACAGAAACGAAATTGACAGAAAATATTATAATTAATGATTCAGTTTTATCAAAAGTGGATACATATTCTGTAACATATGTAGCGGGTTACTTGTCAAAATATATAAAAACACTTTACAGTTGTGACATGTGCAAAAAAAATATTTTGTGTCAGAATATAGAGGAATGGCATGGGTTAGTTAAAAAAATAGTATATTATTATACGAGTTTTATAAGACGCTATATTGTGGCACAAGTTGTTTGAAGAACGACGAGCGAAGCGAGGAGTGCTTCAAAGGAACGAGTGCCACAATAATGTCTTACAAAACAAGTGTAATATACTATTTTTTCTATTTTGCATCTATTTATACTTTAAATTTAAGAATATGTGCAAAATATAAACCTAGGAATATTTGGAATGATTTGACAATGGTTGGTAACACTAACCAAACATAACCATACAGTAAAACAAGGTTAATTTGAAATTAGTTGTCAATTTTACTTCACAACCAGCAACAAGCTTTTTTGGTATTCTATTGAAATGTGTAAACAAGCAAGTATAAGTAATACACCACCTGAACTATGAAAAAGAGCCCAATTAGCTATAAATGATTTACTTTCGAAGAAATAATAATAAAATGTTCAAAATTTCACTATTTTCTTTTCTACAATTTTGTGAGGTTGGCTTTGGCTTTTGACGCTGCGTTACCCACATGTCATTGGAAATTAATGGCAAGCAATGTTACCACTATGAAAAAATAAAAAGCCGGAGTTCATAATGAAACCATTATGAAACCCGTTTGAGTTTCATAATGACTCTGTTAGAGACACAAAATAGAAAAAAGAATATGCCGAACAAATTCCTATAAAGCTACATTATGCAAGAATTTGTGAAAGGAATTTGTTCGGCAGCAAACCTTTTAAAAATTTGCCGGAATTGGCTCCCCATAAAAATGGATATCAGCAAATAATGAATATGCTTTATGAGAAAATAAATTTTAATTTTAAATATCATTGTAATCATAATGAAGAAATTAACAAAATTGCTTTAAAAAAATTTGCTTGCTATGCAAGAAAGAATATCTTACAAGCAGAAATATTTCCCATTTAAAGGACCATCTGCAAAGATTTCATAAATCTGAAATATCCGAGGAAACTCAGGAAACTGCTAATTCAAATTTAGATTGTCAATCAACGTCGCAAGGCACAGACTCACAAGAAGGGGAGATCGCAAAGTTGCGCAAAACATGCAATTAGGTACTTCAACATTTTACAAAAAACCAAGTAAAGTGATGCTAATACGGATTCCAGAAAAATAATGTTGGATTAATTGCTGGCATATGTGTGCAAGATGAGGGACACCACACAGCAGAAAACATTAAAAACTACTTACAGGTAAAAGTATAACGTAATTTAATGAAATAAGTAAAGTACGTAAATATTTTTTTCTCTGATTAAACATAGTTATTGTTGTAAAGCCCAGCTTTACACCCTTTTATTGATTATATTTAAATTTTTTATTATATGCATTACATTGTATTTTGTTATTATTAAGCATATAACATTAGTTCAATAAACTTATATGTATGGACATTACTCAATTTTGTTGATTCCTTGGTTTCGAAATAAATTTTGTGTTAACGCTGAGTATAGCATTTCAAAGCATTATTACACATATTTCGCCAGCTTTGAAATGCGTATTTTGCACCTTTTTTCTTTAAATCGCATTGTTTCTAATTGGTTAATTATTTTGTCATAAATTGTCGCGTCACTTTTTCATTGGTTCAGAATATTTTTTATACTTTAATAGAGGGGAAAAACCAAGGGGTCAATAGGATAAAATTTAGTTAAGTAAAGGAACTTACGATTCGATCTCGTGACTGTAAACACGACCATCATATTCTCATTATATATTACATGTCAATTTCTTTTAATAAGTGAAAAGCATTAAAATTGGTTATAATAAGCTATATCTGAGTTTCATTGGGCTCGCCTAAACCGTTTTTCCTATCAGCGCACAACAAAATTTGGTGTCAGGTGTGGGGTTATTATTCAGCGAAAGTTTCCATTGAGAAAGTTGAATAAGACCTAAAGAAAAACGTTGTTGCGTGAGAAGGTTAAAGGCTAAAAGTCAAGGAGCCACTGGAACTTAAAAGTAGATTGTCAGGTTCAGCTTATAATCTCATTAAATATACGAGGTGTGTTCAAAAAGTATCGCGAATTTTGAATTTTCGCGGGTTACGTATATTCGAATTTCGATTTTTTTGTGGCGTTATGTTGGTACTCATGTCTCTCACTTATGCCGACAAGCTCGGCCATTTTGAATGTTCACTTAATTGTTGACAGCTGCTTTGCTTGCACATGTTTTGGATCGTCTTCGATTTTTACCTATTCAAAAAAATGGATCAAAGAACCTGTATCAAATTCGATTTTTATCAATGATTTGGGCATGAGACGGGTCGCCGCGAAATTCGTACCAAAATTGCTCAATTGCGACCAAAAACAGCATCGCATGAACATTGCTAATGAGATGTTAAACTCTGTCCGCGACGACCCAAATTTGCTCCAGAGGGTCATAACTGGTGACGAATCGTGGGTTTATGGTTATGACGTGGAAACCAAAGCTCAATCATCTCAATGGAAGCTGCCGCACGAACCAAGACCGAAAAAAGCGCGCCAAGTTCGGTCGAATGTGAAAGTTTTGCTGACAGTTTTTTTCGATTGCAGGGGCGTGGTGCATCATGAGTTCTTGCCACAGGGAAGAACGGTCAATAAGGAATATTACCTGCAAGTTATGCGCAATTTGCGCGAAGCAATCCGCCAGAAACGCCCGGATTTGTGGAAGAACAAAAATTGGCTTTTGCACCACGATAACGCCCCTGCTCACACATCATTGCTTGTGCGCGACTTTTTGGCCAAAAACAACACACTAATGATGCCGCAGCCACCGTATTCCCCAGATCTGGCCCCCTGTGACTTTTTCTTGTTCCCTAAACTGAAGAGGCCCATGAAAGGACGATGTTACGCTACGCTTGTCGAGATAAAGACGGCATCGAAGGAGGAGCTGAACAAGATTTAAAAAAATGATTTTTTGAAGTGCTTCGAAGATTGGAAAAACCGTTGGCACAAGTGTATAATATCTCATGGGGATTACTTTGAAGGGGACAAAATAGATATTCATGAATAAATCAATAATTTTTGAAAAAACACAAAATTCGCGATACTTTTTGAACACACCTCGTAAGACTATCGAAACATGGGGAAATTTAAAAAGTCTTTTGCAAAATCGGTATTTAGAAAGACGAACCATTGCACAAATTCAGACAAAAATTTTAAATTCGCGCCAATATTCAAATGAAGATATTAGGAGTTTTGCAAATCGGATAGAAAGGTTAAATTTAGATTTAAATGATGCATGTATCGCCAGTGAGGGTAGAGCAGCAAGTGCAGTAATTCAGAGCATAAATTCAAAATCAGCCCTTAAGGCATTTGTAGAGGGTTTACAGAACCCTATCAAATTAATTATCAGGGCTAGTCGATTTGACGATTTCACAGACGCAGTCGAAGCCGCTTGTGAGGAAGAGAGAAATTCAAAAACAAGAACCAATAATTTTAATCAGCCTCAAGTTAGAAACCAAAATTCTTATAAAAAACCCGTAAAGTGTTTCAAGTGTGGAAAACCCAATCATACCGTCAATCAATGTCTTCAACCTCCAAATAGTATACCATTCCCGAGTCATTCCCGATATCCTATAAAAACCGAATCTCGATATGCTGTTGTGAAAAGATATTCACCGAGTTGCCGTTATTACGTGTAACTATTGTAAAAATCCGGGTCATAGTATTAACGAATGTAGGAAACGTCAGTTTAATAATGATCGGCGTAGAAATCAAAATTTTAAAAACGAATATGTTAGAAATCCAAATTTTAATAATGATTACGTTAAAAATCGAAATTGTCCAGGTATGACCAGTCAAAATTTTCAAACTTTGGGAAACGAGCAAGGACCGAGTACGTCGAGCAGTGCGTCTCGGGTCCGAGATATCAAAACTGCGTAATTCTACTAAGTCTACAACAAAATCCATTTATTCAAACGTTCTACTTTCTAACTCTAATATAATCTCTGAATCCATTTCAAATCATAATACTACCATATCCACTGAAACACGTTCAAATCCCAAATCCAATGAATCAAGTTTTGAAAATTCTACATCTACTAAATCCTCTGAATCATGTGTGAACAATGCACAGAATAATTCTAACTCAAAATCCCATACTAGTGTCTATAATACTACTTCAACGCTGTCAAATAATTGCCATTCCTGTATTAATTTACCATTGTTACTCTCAGTTAATAAAATTGCAAATTTACTAATCGACACTGGTTCAGACGTCACAATATTAAAACTCAATAGCACCGACGATGACGCAGAAATATATTTAGATCAAAAAATTAACTTGAAAGGTATAACAGATGAATTCACTGAGTCACTAGGCCTATGCAAAGGCATTATTCCTCTTTCAAGTAAAATTAATATTACTCATTATTTCCACATCGTGCCTAATAATTTTCCTATCCCATGTGATGGTATTTTGGGAAATGATTTTTTATCTGCATACAAAGCAGTAATCGATTATAATTCGTTAACTATTTATTTACCAATTCAAGATCAAAATTTTACCTTTAAATTAACACGTCCTTTTATAATCACTGTTCCTCCTAGATCCGAATTCATTACAAATGTCCACATAAACTCAAACGATCCAAAACTCTGCATCCAAAATGAAATTAAACCAGGGTTATTTGTTGCGAATTCAATAGTTCAAGGAAAAAATAATATATGCAAAGTCAGTTTAATTAATTCTACAGAAGATCCAATTACATTCAGCCACTCAGACATACAATATGACGATTTAACTAATTATCACGTAGTAAATTTTACCACATCAAGCAGAAAAGAACGTTTAAACCAGTTATTACTTGAAATAAATACTGAACATCTAAATTCGGAAGAACATGATAGCATAATTAAAATTATCACGGAGTTTAATGACATTTTTCATTTAGAAGGCGATAGACTTACCTTTACAGATGCAGTGACACATAAAATTCCTCTAACTACTGACAGATCTGTGTTTGTAAAACCCTATAGATTGCCCGAACATCAGAAAATTGAAATAAAAAAACACCTTCAAAATATGTTGGATGACGACGTCATCGAACATAGCCGTTCTCCTTACAATTCTCCACTATTAATAGTTCCAAAAAAACCCGACCGCGAAGGTAATAAACGCTGGCGTTTAGTTGTTGATTTTCGGAAACTGAATGACGTAACAGACGCAGTCGCCTATCCTTTACCAAACATAACGGAAATTCTCGATCAATTGGGAAATACAAAATATTTTTCAGTTGTTGATCTAGCAACCGGATTTCATCAAATACTTCTAGACGAGGAAAGTAGACCTCTTACTGCATTTTCTTTCGTTGGGCATTATCAATATAAGAGATTGCCCATGGGTCTCAAGGGAGCACCCGCAACCTTCCAGCGATTAATGAATAACATCCTTACGGGTCTTCAAGGTGTTAAATGTTTTGTTTATCTGGATGATATTGTCGTCTATGGAAACTCTCTTACTGATCATAATTCTAAACTCATTGAGGTATTCTCTCGTCTACGCATGAATAATTTGAAATTACAACCCAGTAAATGCGAATTTTTAAGAAAAGAAATCACCTACTTTAATATCTGAAAATGGTATAAAACCAGATCCAAACAAAATCGATTCTGTAAAAAATTTCCCTCAGCCAAAGGGTCAAAAACAATTCAAATCATTTGTCGGTCTCGCTTCTTACTATCGACGATTTATTCAAGATTTTTCTGATATCGCTCATCCCCTTAACAATCTTCTCAAAAAAGATGTTCCATTTAAATGGACAGCTCTGTGTGACAAATCCTTCTGCCAATTAAAAGAAAAACTTACTAATCCCCCTATCTTACAATTCCCCGATTTCACGAAAGAATTCATTTTAACAACCGATGCCAGTCAGTACGCCATCGGAGCGGTTCTCTCTTAAGGTATGATAGGTAAAGATTTACCAGTTGCATATGCGTCTCGAAGTTTAAATAAAGCCGAAATGAATTATTCGACTATAGAACGCGAATTATTGGCCATCGTCTGGGCCGTGCAACATTTCCGTCCATATCTTTATGGTAAATTCTTCAAAATATACACTGATCGTAGACCGCTAACTTATATCTTTTCTATATCAAATCCATCTTCAAGATTAATGCGTTTTCGATTGAAACTTGAAGAATACGAATACGAAGTGGTCTACAAACCAGGAAAATATAATACCAATGCCGATGCATTAAGTAGAATATCCAAAATATCAAGTACATTAAAACATTGCATCCATATGACCAATACCTAAAAGACATTGAATCCAAAATCATTATAAATAAAAACATAATTGATACTGATGACAATATTGACGACTGTTCTGATGACTTAGACATTGTTTACTTTACCGACCAAAAATTAGAAACGACCATTGAGTATCATAACAGTAAAGCCGAAATTCTAGTTCAAAATTCTAGTATTACCGAAGTGTCCTACCTCAAATCAAACAATAGATTTTTCATATACCTAATAATAAAATTATTAAAAGACATGCAAGCAGAATATGAAAAGGTTTTTCCATCTTTGGTAAATTTAAAATCATTTTGTCAAGCCAATAATGTTCATAAATTAGCCATCTCAAGTGATATGTGCAAGTCAAATAAATTGAGAATAGAATCATTTCGAATTATGCTAAGATATATTTTTAAAGACACTGATATACAAATATTTTTGTTTCATAATAATGTTAATCAAAATTTAAACAAGGAAGAAATAGATACAATACTAGAACAATATCACATAACTCCACTTGGAGGACACCAGGGAGTAAATCGAACTTTTAAGCGAATAAAACAATATTATAAATGGAAAAATATGTTCAAAGATATAAAAAAATATATCAAATCTTGTGAATTTTGTCAGAAGAACAAGTGCTCTAAGAAAATTAAACTACCTATGGCAATCACTACCACATCCTCTTATCCTTTTGAAAAAATTTTCCTAGACATAGTGGGTCCATTAAACTTAACTGACAATTTCAATAAATACTTACTAACTTTCCAAGACGATTTAAGTAAATTCTCAATAGCTATCCCAATTCCAAACCAAGAAGCCAACACGGTTGCTCATGCTTTCGTCACCGACATTATTTGTAAATATGGAACACCCAAAATTTTGGTAACAGATCAAGGCACAAATTTTCTAAGTGAAATTATGAAAGAAACTTGCAAAATTCTAAAAATCAAACATATTCAATGTACAAGTTATCATCCACAGAGCAACGGAAGTTTAGAAAGATCCCATCGGACTCTAGTCGAGTACCTACGAAACTTCATTAACAAAGATATGAATAATTGGGACGAATTCTTACCATACGCTACTTTTACTTATAATACAACACCACATACATCTACACATTTCACTCCTTTTGAATTGTTATACGGACGAAAAGCCGAGATTCCATCAGAATGTAAACGAAATCCAGAACTATTTTATAGTTTTGATGATTACTCCAACGAATTCAAATCACGGTTACAACATTCACATGAAATCGCTAAAAATACTATTTTAAATAAAAAACACAAGTCCAAGGAAAACTATGACAAAACAATAAATGACTTAGACCTTAAGATAGGAGATAAAGTACTTTTAAGAAACGAAAGTAACATTATTGGAAAATCGAAAAAGTTACAAGCACTTTACAAAGGACCTTATGAGGTCGTATCAAAAGATTTAAAATTCAATTGTACGCTACATATAAATCGAAAACTAGTAAAAGTTCATATAAATAGATTAAAGAAATTTAATTAAACAAAATTGTAAATCCACTCTATTGTTGCAGGTTTGTAATTTACACCTCAGCCATGTCCTACCGTAATACCATCAGGTCAACGTATCAAATACTGTTTGCGTTAACGTTCGCACTAATACCTACCTCAATGTTTTCATCTGAGTCGCTATTTTATAATTATACTGCTCTAAATGTTAGCCCCGGTTTATATTATGAAAAAATTGAAACTCTAAATCTGTTTAACGATAATTGGAAATTGATAACATATCTTGATCTTACTAGATACACTAATGAAATTAATACTATTCTATTCTACTATCGTGAAACTCAACGTCTTTGTTATTTAGCTGAAACTAGAAAAATGTATTCAACTGAATGTAGTTCGATTGATAAATCTTTAGGAAATTCAATTTTTATTATTAAATCACACGAAACTCTAATACAACAAATTTTAGGAATTCATGTTGATTCAACAATAAAACATAAACGAGGTCTGGTTAATGCAATTGGTACTGTTTCAAATACTCTTTTTGGCACACTCGATGCCGACGACGCAGTCTACTACGATCAACAAATCGAAAATTTAAAACAAAATCAAAATCATGTAATAACGTTGCTAAAACAGCAAACATCTGATCTGGAAAACACTGTTCATACTTTAAATTCAACTTCAAAAAATGCTAACTTGTATCTTCAAAATTTTCACCGTAAATTAACCGAAGTAGTAAACTTTCTTAATAATGTCAAAGATAAACAAATCTTTGACTCAGAAAAAAATAAATTAACATTCAAAATCAACGAAATAGCTTCTGTTCTGAATATCATACTTACCTCTTTTGAAATTAGTCAAAACAATTTATTGGACATCATTATTCTTGCACAAAAGGGTATTTTGCATCCTTTAGTTATTAACCCTACTATTCTATTGAAAGTACTATCAAATTTGCAAAACTACATGGACGGATTAAATTTTCCCATAAATCCAACGATCGAAAATATACATAATCTCTATAATTTAGTTAATGTAAATGTAGTTTATTTAAATAATAAGTTAAGTTTTGTAATTCTTATTCCACTAGTGGAACCACGACTTTATGATATTATGAAAATGTCTAGTTTACCTATATTACTTTCAAATTCCAATTTTGCTTTTATAGCCCCACAAAATCCTTATTTAATTATTGATTCAATAAAACAACATTATTTTCTTATGGATGAAATACAACTTTTAAAATGTAAAGCAAAATCAACCTATTTATCTTGTTCATTTACACGGCGGATGTGAAGCTAATCTTTTTATACCTTCTTATTCAATTCCAGAGTCATGTGAAAAACGTATCATGAAATTAGATCATTCGATATTTATCCAGTTAGCCTCACCAAATTCTTGGCTATATGTTATTCCAAATGAAGAAAACATTGATATAAATTGCAGGAAACAAGATCAAAGAATTTCATTTAAATTATAAAAGACAGGTATACTTAAATTAAACAAAAACTGTTCAGCATATACTAGATCCATGATAATCAGTGCTCATAACCAATATTCTAGTGAAATCTCAATTAACTATATTCCACCTCTTGATATAAAATTAGAAATAAACTTTAATGATACACAAATTTTAAATGCTTCTCATCTGTCTCTTTTACATACTCCGATAATGATAAACACAAATGATATTATAACATTAAGGAAAATTAGCAAAGAAGTAAATACTCTTAAATTAAATGATAATTACATTATAATTGACAAACTCATTTCAAATCATCTAGATATCCATAAGATAATAATAGTTGCATTAATTATAAGTGTTATATTTATTGTTATTTTATGTCTTGTATATCAAAAATGTAAGAAAATTCTCATATTAAAAAGACTCAGAACAATTGCTAATCCAGCAAGCGAAGAGCCTAATCCCAGCTCTCAAGTACAGGAGTCTGTAGCAAATCCTAGTGAAGTTCCTGGTGAAAATTGTACCATCAACCCCCGCTACAATTTTCAAAATTAAGGGGGGAGGTGTTGTAAAGCCCAGCTTTACACCCTTTTATTGATTATATTTAATTGTTTATTATATGCATTACATTGTATTTTGTTATTATTAAGCATATAACATTAGTTCAATAAACTTATATGTATGGACATTACTCAATTTTGTTGATTCCTTGGTTTCGAAATCAATTTTGTGTTAACGCTGAGTATAGCATTTCAAAGCATTATTACACATATTTCGCCAGCTTTGAAATGCGTATTTTGCACCTTTTTTCTTTAAATCGCATTGTTTCTAATTGGTTAATTATTTTGTCATAAATTGTCGCGTCACTTTTTCATTGGTTCAGAATATTTTTTATACTTTAATAGAGGGGAAGAAACCAAGGGGTCAATAGGATAAAATTTAGTTAAGTAAAGGAACTTACGATTCGATCTCGTGACTGTAAACACGACCATCATATTCTCATTATATATTACATGTCAATTTCTTTTAATAAGTGAAAAGCATTAAAATTGGTTATAATAAGCTATATCTGAGTTTCATTGGGCTCGCCTAAACCGTTTCTCCTATCAGCGCACAACATTATAGACAAATGGAAGTTGCAAGATAAAGTAGAATGCATTGTTACTGACATTTGACAGTTAATGATAGAGTTACTAATTCGGATGATGAAACACTTCAAGAGCTTTTGTTAAAATGTAAAAATATAGTTCGACATTTTAAAAAAAGTAGCTTGGCAATGGATAAGTTAATGGAGGTGCAGCGTGATAAAAATAAAGTACAGTTAAAATCACTTAAGGATGTGGCAACGCGTTGGAACAGTGTATTATATATGTTAGAAATACTTCTTGTTCTTAGTGAACATGATTGCCTTACCATCAGTTTGTCCAAACTATCAAATGCGCCAAATATTTTATTATTTGTCGATATTGTTGCCATTAAAGAAGTGGTAAAAGTGCTTAAGCCATTTGAAGATGCCACTAATCAAGTTTCGGGTGAAAGTCATGTAACATTGTCCTTAATAATACCAATAATTGATGGAATACATACAAGTTTGCAAGAAATGAAATCTTCACTCACATTCAAAACTAACATTGGCAATAACCTTATCTCAAAACTATTGTATTCTGTTGTTAAAAGATTATTTTTCTATGAACAAAGGATTTGTACAAGAGCAGCAACATTATTAGACTCAAGGTTGAAGAAAAATGCCTTTCGAAACGCCGAAAATGCCAGTCAAGCACGAGCAAGGCGGTAGTAGTCGTTCGTTAGACACCCCGGTGGAAGAGTGGACAGACAACAGAGACAGAAAAAGATGATAGAACAGACACGCAATCAGTGATGGATCCTACAGTTTCTGTATCATCTCCGCCATCTGTATCGGCATCATCTGTATTAGTCCAGTCAATCTGTCGGGAAAAAGGGTCGTTTTTGGAAAAAATTACCCGGTAAACTTTCTCTTCATAATTCATTAGAGGGTCATGTGGAAAGCTTAAATTCAAAATCCTCGGACCCATTTTTTGGGAAATCCAAGAAGTGTTTGGATTTGATTTTACGAGAGAACGGTGAGTTGCAGAAGAAAATTTTGTTAATAAATATTGTAGAGGGTAATATTTTCTACAATTTATCTCAAAGGATCGATGCGCTACGACGAAAAATGCCAAAAGTAGAGGGCCCCAAACTACCCAAAAATGAGTTTTTTAATTTTTTTACGCACAACTGTAAATATAAATGTTGACAAGCGAAGAAAAACACACAATTTTTATATAAACGTGTTTTCTCTACGATCCACCCTTTCGTAGATACAGCATGCAGAGTGGAAATGTTTATCGTGTTTGCCTACTATTTTTACGATGTATTATTATTACTTTGAAAATAAAATGTTCTAAATTTACATCTAATTTTTTTTTCGTTGTTTTCAGATAAGTATAATAAAAAATATCATTCATTACACGTTCAGAAATGGATTTTCCGTGCTTGCATGACTTCGTGTTCGGCTTCGCCTCCCACAAGAATTTGTCACGCGCGCACGGAAAAATCCTTATTGCCTTATTGAAATATACTATTGTCTAACGACAACAACAAATATCATTTAATCAATTTTCTTCAAACAGACCTCCAGGCTGTTGGCTTGAGGTTCAGTAGGCGTTTGAGGATGTGGATCGTCTAATAGTCGAGACAGCTCTCCAAAGATCTGCTGAGTATGACTCTACTACAATAATTGACGAAGACATTGACCTTTTAGTATTGCTTGCCACTTTGGGAAGTGCAGAACGTACAACGTACTTGAAAAAACCGAGCCATGGAAACACTTCCGAGCGTATATACTACTTTCCACAATCTTTAAAGAACGACACTTTGAAATTTCACGTGCTTTTCCTTCATACCTTCAATGTTGTGTGTGTATCGAAATACACTACTCGAAACTCTGCATGGTGTATCTCCGAAACGGCCGATCGTAGAGAAAAAACGTTTATATAAAATTTGTGTGTTTTTCTTCGCTTGTCAACATTTATATTTACAGTTGTGCGTAAAAAAAATTTTTTCGTTGCAAAAAAGTGAAAAAACTCATTTTTAGGTACTTTGGCGCCTCCTACTTTTGGCATTTTTCTTCGTAGCGCATCGATCCCTTGAGATAAATTGTACAAAATATTGCCCTCTACAATATTTATTGACAAACTTTTCTTCCTCAACTCACCGTTCTCGCGTAAAATTAAATCCAAGCACTTCTTGGATTTCCCAAAAAATGGGTCCGAGGATTTTCCCGAGTTTTTGAATTTAAGCTTTCCACATGACCCCCTAACGATTTATGAAGAGAAAGTTTACCGGGTAATTTTTTCCAGAAATTTCGATAGATTGACTGGACTATATCCACATCGTCCAGAAATTTTCAGCAAGGAAAGGGAAATAGAAAAACATTATGTGATATAAGAAACCAAAAGTTCTTAGAAATATAAAATAAAAAGTTGCAGTTATTAGCACAAACTTTGAAACATGATGCAGATGAGCCAGAAAGTAAAGAATTGATTTTTTTCAAAAGTTTGATACCCTACATGGCCAAATTTAATCCAATCCAGAAGTTAAAGGTTAGGAAAAACTAATAAAATATCTTAGATGAATTATTATCCGCAGAGAATAGAGATGCAAATATGCGTCAATCTACAGCAGCCCAAAATAATAATTTGACATTATTATCCTCACATAACTCTAGCCCTCATAGGTCTATTTTGTCTGCCGATGAGTAGACATCATTTTCGGCTTATACGCATTAATACCAGTATCAATACTGAACTTGACAATGTAATTCTTGTTTCTTTTAATAAAAGTATAATAATATCAATTATGTTTTCTTATCTTATAGTAATAACAAGTCGTTCCGCAGGTGAAATATATCTGTTCTTCACAAAATTGGTTACAGTTTTTTCGAGACGATGGCTAACCTTTTCTAATAGATAACCAAATGTCCTGACGGACTTTCTTAGATAATTGACAAATCGATCTGGATACATTCTTAGCTTGTGATACAAATGGTGAAACTCATCAAATACATATCTTTCCCTGTTTATGGAGTGAATCCCAACTCTTTGTAACCTCTTAACATACTGTGTCTTCAACAAGAACATTAACGAACTGCTCTAGTTGAAGCCATTTTGTAAACTATGCTTGCTTATTTAACGCCCAGTAGACGCTACTACTATAAATACTCCTGACGCTGTTAAAACAACGCTGCTCAACGCTCATCACAACGCGGAAGGTGGTGCGGCGCTCAACGCTCTCACTATGAACAGAGCTTAAGGTGCATGGTGTGTCACCAGCTGGGTCATATGCGATATGACTGTCAGAGGCGCAAGGATCAAGGACAAACATCAAGGTCCCAGCAGGAGAAAGCTGGAGTCGGTGATGTCAAGTCGGTAAGTCCCCCAGTCGATGTTAATTATAGAAAATGAGCAATTATGAAAGGCGGCGACGTAATTCAAGTTTATTTGGACACTGGGAGCCAATACAATATTATGACACACGCGTGTGCGGAAAGATTACAACTTCCAATTACCCCAGGTTATACGGTATTGCGAGGATAGGGGGGTGGTACTTGCAAGGCAATAGGCAGTGTTAGCCTAGTCATTTATATGGAAAGCGACCTCGAACTCAAAGTCACGGCATTGGTAAGTAAGGTGGGACTTACTGCTGTTGATTTGCTTTTAGGTCAGCCGACGATAAATGGCGAAGGACTGGAACTAAGAATCACTGGTAGCAAGCTGGAGCTACGAAGAGAGGGATTGAACGTTGTTGAGGCTTTAACCAGACGGGAGGTAAAGGCCAAAACATCTAGCGAGTTTCAGGCGGATCCGGCGCGGCTGGAAGCTGTAGCAGTAGAGGGTAAGGTGGGAGAGACCTTCTACCTTAAACCAAGTGTTTGGGATAAGGGGGATGCGACTGTGGCTGTACAGTGATGGATGAACCAAGCACTTCTGGCGTCAAAAGACGTAAAATACAACCCAGAAACTTATCAAGGAGGAGCTCAGACAAGTACTAGAGGATTCCGATTTCACCTATTTTGAAGGTTCTGAAAGTGAAAAGTCTTACGTCTCTCGCGACGACGATTCGTCTTCTGGGGATAACGAGAATCAAGGTAACCTTACTTACTGCACAGTGACACTTCGAGCAGGGAGAAAGTGGAGTCCCAAAGACATAACAACATAAAAACGTCAAAGAGGTGAAACATACGCGGCTTATCGGGATGGCATCATGATTGATAAATGGAGGGATAAGAGAGAGGTATTCTATATATCTACAGAATTTCCAAATGAGGGCCTATTATCCCTGCGTGAGGAAAACTTGGCGCTGATACAAGAAGCTTGGCATATACATGTTTCAGCTGTTATTTTATAATGCTTTTATATTGCATAATAAGGTCTCTGGAAAACGTTTATCATATTATAAATTTCGTTTAGCCGTCCTCGAAAAAATTCTTCCAGAAGTAAACACCGCAAAACCTAACCCTGTCAAACAAGTTGCAAGTCATTTTCCTGTGAAAATTGAACGCAAAAATGAAGCCGGAAGGGTTTTGCGAAAACGATGCAGGGTATGCTGGAAAAACAAAGTCAGAAAAGAGTTATCATTGCACTGTATGCCCTGATGCACCAGGTTTATGCATAGGAAAATGTTTTGAAGAATATCATCGCAATTAGTTTTTCGTTCATAAAAAAGATTTTATAACAAAAATCTCCAGTGGCGTAGATACTGGGGGACCACTCCACTTTTCCCCTCCAATCTTCGCCGCCACTGGATATATTGAAAAGAAAATTCAATTTTTGGATTATCTGTTTAATTTAGAGAAAAAAGTTACTCTTGTAACATTTTCATGTGAGGCTTAGTTTTTGAGATATGTGAGTTTGTGTGAGAATATCAATCGCTACATTTAAATGCCCTGCCAACAGTAATACCAACCTACGTTGATATAAGTAACTAATAAATGTCTAGAAGCGTCGGTTGGCCATTGGCGTCATTAGTTAAGAGTTTAAGTTTGAGTTAAGAGTTTTTATAAAGTTAATAAACAGAATAAAGAGTTCGTTACAATCTAACCGTAGCCCAATTATTAACCCTGCATTTCCGAAAGTTTGAGGTCCAGTTTTTCAATCAGTATTTAACCTTAAATATAAGTTAATTTCCTTAGATACTCTTATTACGACCAAGAAAATTAACTATTAGTTAAGGTTAACTATCGATTGGAAAACCGACCGTGAAAGTTTAGAAACACATCGTTTAACATTCGACTGTTATCTAAATTTTTTACAAAACGAGTTGCCAGGATTATTGGAAGAAGTTCCACTTCAGAGAATAGCAAGTGGTTCACTGGCCATCGAGGTCATCAGACTGAACGCCTCTCGAATTCTCTCTTCGGGGCCACATGAAGAGTTTAGTTTATAAAGAAATGTCCCAAACCAGAGATGAATTAATTCATAAGACAGAAAGTGTATTCAGGCAGCGGAATGACCTTTTGAACAATTATCGTAATTAACTTGAGTTAAACATAATTTTTTAATTTAATAAGAACTTTCCTGAAGACATATTTAGGTTCTACAAGAAAATCTTATACTCGTATACACATTTCTTGCTGAGGCAATATTCAACAAACTTTTTCAGGCTTAATGAACATGATTTTCATCAGGGTATGAAAAAGATTTCGTTATACCTGTATAGCCAAGGACTGACATTATTGCAAAAAAAAACAAAACTTTTCATCAGTCACAGTCCACTTAGAAAATTCGTAGTTCTACACCAGATTACGGTTTTGTAAACCTTAATAATGCTTTTATTAAGAAAAAGTCTTCAGTATTATGACAATTAATTTAGATAATTTTTGTGAGAATGGAAATTAAAATGTCTGATCGATCTTCTACATGGTCAGGTTTCAAAATTAGTGGATCCTGTAGATCTATACTGAATTTCAAAAAGATTAATAGAATTGAAAGACAACAGGATAAGCTGATGGAAGAACTCTTTGACGATGAGAAAGAGATACTGAACCAGAAATTACAATAGATGAAGTGAGCATGGCGATTAGAAGACTGAAAAATAACAAAGATCCTGACCAAAGAAATATTAATCGAAGATAATCCCCTTAAATTCTTGACCAAACTACTAAATATTTTTTTAGGTCTATTGCCGAAAGAATGAATGCTATCCACATCATACCAGTTCCGAAAAAGAGAAAAGCTACAAAATGTGAAGATAACAGCATAATCAGTATGATGAATCATGCTTCTAAAATTCTGCTAATCATTGTTCAAACACAAATCTATAAAAGACTGGAAGAAAACATCATGGAAAGAAGCTTAATTTGGTGTTGGTATTCGAGAAGCCCTATTTAGTATACAGGCTTTAATTCAAAGAGGTCGCGACGTTAACTGTGAGGTCTACGCTTGTTTCATAGACTTCGAAAAAGCATTTGTTAAAGTGCATCTCAAGCTTATAGAAATCCTGAAGAACGCTGACATAGACGAAAAGGACACCTGTTTAATAAAAAATCTTCTAGCAACTGTACGAGTAAACACGAAACATCGAAGGAATTTGCGGTGAGAAGAGGAGTTAGACAAAGATGCATACTTTCGCTTTACTCTTTAAAGCTCACTCATAAAACCTCTTTGAAGAAGCTCTAGAAATTGTTGAAGACGGGATATCTATTTAAGGTATGTAGACGACACCAAAAGAGGAAGATACTGGATTTGCGGTTTTTCACTAAGAATACAGTTTTGCAAAGCTCAATGTTGGTTTAGGTACGAAAAAAAGTACTTAAAAACGGTGGAAATTTTTTTTTTTAGAACTTCTTGGCTCAAATAAAAAAAAGATTTCGAATGGACTTTTCAAACTTTTTCTATACACAAATCTTGCTGAGGCATCATATTAAACAAAGTTTTTCAGACTCAATGAATATAATGTCATTGCTGATTTTCACCAGGGTATGAAAAATACTTCGTTTTATATAATGCTAGATGTCGACGCATGTTGTTCTTGGTGCACATGCGCAGTTGACCTAAAACGGCTGGAACAATAATACAATATAGAAAGAATGCTCTGTAAATCTACTGGCTGATTAAAATACGCCCAGGTTTGTATGTATATTTTATTTCAGAGGTGTTGTGCTAATGGAAAAAAGTTCGGCTTCTTTCTATGTACCCTCCTTGGCTCAAAATTAAAAATGTATATCACTGGCGCTGTTAAATTACCTGTAAAAAGGTACCTACCTCGTGCGAGGCTAGCAATTTAGTAAAAAATATACATAAGCGCTGAATAATTTTGAACATTTATCAAAACAGCGCTTTGTCTCGTTCATGCATCACTTTTGTTTTGATTAACCGTAACAAGATTATGTAACAATTTAATAAAATTCATTATCACTGTTGTTGAGATGTGAGTTAGTATGCTGTTCGCATATTCTATCACTTATTATTGGAATTGATTCGGAGGATATGTTGGAATAAAATCGAGTTTTATCACTGTGCTCTTGTGCTAGTAATCCATCTGTTGTTTTGCCAGTTTCATCGAAGATGGCCACACCGTTGTTTAGGTTGGTAGGTTTGGAATCTGCATTAAAAAAATTAAACATTATTTTCAGTATATTGGCCAATTTCATAAGACTTAGAATCTGTAGTACACCAAACTTTTAGCAAGAAAGGCTCTAAATATACTTCCTAGGTTACGTTAGACATACGGAAATTTGAAATGTAACTGACCGCGTCGGATAATTTGGTACTTACAAAAAATTGGTATACTACTGACTCTTTGATAATAGTCCAGTCAAACGAGTCATATTAAATTGCGTTAAATCGGAGTCCAGTGAGATTTTCAGGGTTAGTGGTTTTTCACTATTTTTAGGGGTGAGGATATTACCAATATTGTGAAGGAACGAATTCCCAACAACTTTTGTTTGAAACTTTTTTTCATATTATTAATTACAAAGTTATGAATTTTCAAAAAAGTTGTTAGGAAAATGTGTCACACATGAATATTATAGAGAATTTCAAGAGCTACAAGTTTCGTCATAGCTACTTTTGACCTCCGATGAATAGTTTCGCTATAAAATCCAAAAAACCATTTTCTCCCCCGACATACTCATTTTTGGAAATTTATAACTTTGTAAATATTAATAATATGAAAAAAAGCTTCAAACAAAAGTTGTTGGGAATTCGTTCCTTAACAATATTGGTAGCATGCATTTTTAACGTAAGATGCATATCTACCTAGATAATCGAACTCACCTCTAAAATTACACTAGACTCTAATTTAACGCTTTCATATCGACATTTTTATTCTCGTTGGACTAGACCACGGTATAAGAAACTATGGTAGTGCATCTCCTATACTCTATCACCTTCAATATTGAATACAAATAATATCTGGTACCACTGGCGACCACCAGTGCGGCGCTATCGGCAGATCAAACACTCGCTCTGTGTATAACCAATTTGTCAAGTGTTTGTTTTGGTTTGTCACTGTCACTGTAACTGGCAACGAATTTGTGCCTACGCCACCTCGAGAATTTGCCTTATACACAGAGCGAGTGTTTGTTCTGCCGATAGCGCCGCACTGGTGGTCGCCAGTGGTACCAGATATTATTTGTATTCAATATTAAGATAGGAGATGCACTACCATAGTTTCTTATACCGTGGACTAGACTATAAATTAAATCTCGGAATAACAAACAAGAATAAAAGTTTACCTAAAACTATAGAAAATGTTTATATCATAGTGTACTACTAGTAATTAAAATAGCAAAACTTTTATTAGAATTTGTCAAACACAAAAAATTTGGATGGCTTTAAAAAATTTTCACGCAACGCAACACATAATTTCGTTAGTTTTCGATTTTTTCTTCTTCAACACCAAAATATTGTCATCGGCACTAACAATGTTACTTATTTGCTCTGTTTCCAGTTCCTTTTTCGCACTCTTTTCCTTAGTACTTCCCTCTTCCTTTACCATCTTAGTAATTGTTTTATTTTCGGTTACTTCCATTATAGGCGTTTTCTGATCTACTTTCAAAGTCATTGTTTGTTCATCCACCATATCAACCATAACCTCCAGTTCATCTTCTTGTTCTTCCGGCTTGGCAACTACATCGTTTTGTAAGGGACTGCTTGTCATCGCTTGCTTTCCTTCGATATTTTCCTTAACTTCCAACAGTACATTATCGGTTTGATCTTTCAAATCAACATTGGCACCTTGTAACTCAACGGTGTTAGACTTTTCCTCATCTTCCACCTTCCGAATTACCTCATCCAAGATTTTATGTTCTACAAACTCTTCAATCTCGGCACTATCCGGCATTTTCTCAACCACTTCCGCCTTTCTCGTTGCAATTTCATCCAAACCAACCGACAGCTCCGTTATAATATTATGCACAAAACCACTTAACTCATGCAGATACTGCTGCCTCTCTCGCAAATTTCTATTACTTTCTATCTCTGGAGGTTTAATGATAACTTTCTCTTTTTGTTGTTGACTACCGTAGAAGAACTTCTGCAACTCCTCCTCTATCACCAATCTTAAATCCGTTTGAGTTACCACTGTATTGTTACCAATTGCCCTGGATGGTATCTGCATGTACTTGTCGATTTTACTTAAAGTTCGGCTCAAATTTGCTTCCAAAACAGACAACAGTTTGATTTCCTGTTCGTCTTCAGTTCGCATTTGATTTGCAGCGGAATATCGATTGTAATTCTGGCGCAGCGTACTGTCGCTCATGGATGTACCTACAATCAAATACTGATGGATTATTGAATATTTTTCCAACCAGATGACTGAAGACGCACATTTTTAAAGTTTAGATAAACTCACCACTTCGTCTTCCCATCTTGTTCTTCCTCTGCAACGCACCATCCCTTTGTATCCTACACCACCTACCAATATCACCACCACGTCGACTCATCCGCAACTTCCCTACACTCTCCTCCTCCAACTCCCTCCCAATCACCTCAACAGCTTGCATAAACTTCCTTTTAAAATCCTTGGCAATTTCCTCATCCGATAGACCTTTTGACACAAACTCCTCAAACTGTTGCGCACTGGTTTTACCTTGTAAATGTTGACGCACCACATGCTTTATAACACAATCAGCACAGCGATGCTGCAAACGAATGCATTCCCTACAACAATCCTTCGTTGTTTTAGAGCGCAACTGAAGACCGTCCTGGACAGCTATGGACATATCGGACACGGATTTGTGCAGATTTAGACCCAAATTGCCGGCAGAGGCAGTACAAGTTGGTGCTAGAGCCGTTGTGATTTGTCTAAAGTCCTTTTGTTGTTCTTCAAAACTGCTATCATAGTGAAAGTCCTTTTGTTCGACTACGAAATACTCTCCTCCAGTTGTATCCAAACTGATAACTTGCTTCAACTGATTTTGAGTTTTATGTTTTATCGGTGATTTACCACGTGGCAACTTATTAGCTGGTTTGTGGTTCAAGGGGGGATTGAGCCGAATGCCAAACATTTGCCGTATTTCAAACATATCCGGATCACGTATCAACGATATATTAGTTTGTGTTGGAGAGGAACGCTGAAGGATATTACTTGGAGTTGGTGGAATTTCAATTAATGATAAAGTTTTATAAAAAGGAACCAGTTTCAAGGGATCTAAAGTAAGGTTAAGGTTTTATTAAAAAGTTGCTTTGTCAAATGGACTCACCATTTTTATTATCCTCTGATATAACTGAAGGTAAAGCTTGCAATATTAAAGCTAAACATTGGGCTACTTGATGGTTGGGAGCACAACTAAGTGCAGGTGTTAGTCCACCATCGTCCACACTTAGGACAGATGCACCTTTTTTTAGTAATTCTCGAGTTACTTCTACTAATCCGTTTCTGGCAGAGATATGTAAAGGGCTGAAAGAAAGAATTACAGGAAGATAATAATACATCAAACAAGTGCATATCAATCTGCTATAGTTTTACAAAAAAAATTACACCAAAATCATTGTGAATTGTAAAAAGAAGTTTCATCTTTAATATTCACAAAAAAAAATTGTTGCAGCTATAAAAATCATTGACTTATTTAAAATAGAATTACAAAAAAGGTACAATCCATCAAACCTCACAAATGCGCATCTCTGTCTCCTATAGTTTTGCAAAAAAATCACATTAAAACCATTGTGAATTGTAACAGAAAAGCTCACCTTTAATATTAATTTAAAATTTTGTTGTAACCGTAAAAATCATTGAGTTATTAAAAATAGAATGACAAGAAGTGAATAATCAGTTATAATACGACAAGTAGTCAATGTTATGCCGATTATTTTTGTCGTAGTTTTACGAATGTCAACTGCGCTGGCATATGAATTTGACGAGTGCTTGCACGAGTCGAATTCGAAAGCGCAGTTGACATGAGTGAAACCACCACAAAAATGATCTGCATAACATTGACTACGAGGACTATTTAATGAATCAAATACCTCAAACCCGTTTTATGCAAATTAAATAATTTATCAATCGAGCCATTCATGATTGTTACTGTAACAACAATTAATAATATTCGGTAAGTGTCGTAAGTGTCAGAAAACGTTCCACACTATCATTTGTTTAAAATTATCACCAAAAGGACTAGTACAATTATCGATCTAATTTGTACTAGTACAATTACCGCTGCAATTTTTTTGTAACCATGGAAATGACTAAAATTAAGTTTTTTCATTCGTTTATGAACATTAAATGACAGATGAATTAAATAGTCCATATAATTTCACACATGCACATCTATCTCTTATAGTTTTGTTAAATAAAAATCACACCAAAATTATTGTGAATTGTAAAAGGGAGGCTCATTTTTAATATTAATTTAAAAAATGTTGTCGTTATAAAAATCATGGAGTTATAAAAAATAGAATTACAGAAAATGAACAATCCATCAAACCTCACAAATGCGCTTCTATCTCCTATAGTTTTGCAAAAAAATCACACAAAAATCATTGTGCGTTATAAAAGGAAGTATCACCTTTAATATTCACCAAAAAGAATTGCTGCTGCTATAAAAATCATTGAGTTATTAAAAATAGAATGACAAGAAGTGAATAATCTATATAATTTCACACATGCACATCTATCTCTTATAGTTTTGAATAATAAAAATCACACCAAAATTATTGTGAATTGTAAAAGGGAGGCTCATCTTTAAAATTAATTAAAAAAATTGTTATCACTATAAAAATCATGGAGTTATAAAAAATATAAAAAAATCACACAAAAATCATTGTGAATTATAAAAGGAAATATCACCTTTAATGTTTATTAAAAAGAATTGTTGTTGCTATAAAAACCATTGAGTTATTAAAAATTGAATGACAAGAAGTGAATAATCCATCAAACCTCACAAATGCACATCTATCTCCTATAGTTTAGTACAAAAATCACACCAAAATCATTGTGAATTGTAAAAGAAAGTCTCATCTTTAATATTCAGCAAAAAAATTGTTGCCACTATAAAAACCATTGAGATATTACACATAGAATGACAGGAATTCCAAAAAAGTGACATTCATCAGGTTAAAGGGTCTATTCTATAAGACAAATGTTACAAAATACACCCTTATATCTGTTATAGTTTTGTCAGTCAAAACAAAACTAATGTGAATTCCTACTACCCGAAGAAATAAGGAAGTTTATACAAAATAAGCACTTACGTTTTCTTTTCATTATTGGGCACATCAATAACAGACACTTTAACGACCCCGTCTAAAATCAACAGAGATGTTTGGCACAATTTCTTAATACACGCCCAATGTAACGCCGTATTGCCTAGTTTATCCTTCGATTTTCGATCAGCTTTAGAGCTCAACAATAATTCTATAACGATAAATGAAAAAAAAATCAACTGATTATAATATATTAATAAAAAAGTAGTACCAACACTTACCAATGCTTGCGCATTGTCCATATTGTGCAGCAACGATGAGTGGTGTACGACCATCATCATCAAACACTTGCACATCGGCACCCTGCTCTATCAAATATTTGACACATTCAGTCGGACCGTGAATAGAGGCAATATGCAGTGGGCACCGCTCCCTACTGTCTCTTAAATGTACTATGGAACCACCGAAATGATTGACTAGAAGTTCAAGGCACTTTACTGACCCTGAAAAACTATTCAACAAAAAGAGTAAATTTTTTCTAGTGTTAACACAGTTTTTAACTTACGTTGCACAATGCATTGGTGAAAACCAACTTCCATCGAGGGAGTCGTATATATTCCTCTGCAACAGATGCTGAACACAATCGGCATGTCCTACAAATAACCGAATCAACTGAAGTGAGACACCCTGGATATAAATAAAAATTGTAAATCTTACCATTATAACACGCCCAATGCAAAGCCGTACATTGTTGATTATCCTTAATTAACGCATCTTTCTCTTGCATATACGACAATATCATTTGCAAACATTCAAAATGGCCACAAGCAGCCGCCAAATGCAACACCGTCTTTCCATTCACGTCCACAATTTGAACTTTGGCACTATTAGACAGCAGTAGTTGTACTATATTATTCAGTCCTTTTACTACCTAGTTAGCATACAAACAAAAAATAAACAGAATGAGTAGATAGCAGAAATAATAAATGAACATGAAGGTAATAATAGAAAATATTTATAGTTTACAAGATCCACCCTAATTACGAGTTTGCTCAGTAGCTCCTTTACCATAATCGATAAGAAAGTTATTTTAGCTGCTACACAACATAATAGTGACAAATCTACAGGGTGTTCAGTTTCGTCTAGCCTAAATAATGTAACTGAAAAAAATTCAGCTCTATGTCAACTTTGGTAAAGGAGCTATAGAACAAATTTCCAACTATTAACAGATGTCGCTGTTTTTAAATTCTTAAACATCGTAAAAACTTTTTGCTTAATAATCTTGCTCACGTCCCATGCCTAAGGTTGCCTTGATAGGAAAGTTTTTTATCATGTTTTTATGAAATTTAGGAAAAGGAGCTCTACTTGGTCAGAAAAATATTTTGCATAAGTACCTACTAAATACAAAGTCTTGGTTACAAAACAAGATACAAATATCGATTAATCTGTTTAAAATTTCTCTATTTTTTCTTACTGAATCATTAAATCTTTGAATTTCGATTTGACGAGCTGAATCTGCGGTTATTATTATTTTGTTTGCCTAAAAGTTGTAATTTACACGTAGATCGAATATGCTCTTGACTTTTTAAATGTCTCTCAATCGCGCGACCTAAATTTTTCAGGCAGTCAATACCAAATTTTGACCAAACTTCTTCACCCTGAATTGAAAATAAAAGACATGGCCAACAAAACAATTTTTTTTTAAATGAAACTACCCGTTAACCATTTACATTTACTATACCTACCAATGATTAACAAAACTACGAGGCGGTTTACCCTGATTAATTAAACACTTACTTAGGTCTGGATGAGGAACCTCTAGATCTTTAACGAACAATTTATCATCGTAACTCAGCCGGTTAAATTTGAATTTGATTAAAAAGTCAACAATGTCTTCACAATTTTTAATATTAGTTACCGTGTCACTTCCCTCCCCTTCCATTTTAAGAATAAACTTTTGATTGCTGATTACAAACAAAAAAAACACAAATACCTAACCTGATTTACCTCACACTCGCACACGCAGACACACAAACAAACAACTGTTAATTGTTACATAAAAAACGCAGGCGTAAACGCTTGTTCCTTGTTCACAACAGTTTCTTTCGTGTTTAAAAAAAAGGTGTTTTTGCCTCCAACTTGAATGTGCAAGGACAAAAAATAGTAGTAGTAACTAAAACGCAGGCGTAACAATCGTAACACATGTTCACCACAGTTTCGACTGTTTCGAGGAGCGCCTCGCAGCCCAGAGCGCAAGTGCGAGTGTGTCTGAAACAATACAGGCAGAGGCGCAATTCGACTCGTAAGTGGTGACAACAACACTGACAACACCACAGGTAGAGTCGTAACTGGTGTAGAACCACAGATGAGAGAAATATAGAACAGCGGCCCATGAAGTTAACGAATATTTCGAGCATTTCAACTGTAAAAGTTGTTAAATTAGATCTATCTAGTATCTATATTTTAAGAAATTTAAAAAAATATATTTGTAAAATAAAAATTAAATTAATTAATCTCCATAGAGTAGGCACTGCCTCCCCTGACGAGCCGCCACTGATCGTACAGCCTTCGGAAAAAAATATTTATAGTAAAAGTGGCCAAAAGAAATCGCTGGAAATTATTTTCGAGTTTCCAGCTTCGCCGCTAGGGGGCGTACCTGCCATGCCAAATGATAAAATCATGATTTTCTCCAAATTATAGGTAATTAAGGTAACTCACAAATAACTTTATTGAAAAGCTGAAACAATTATACACAATTTTGGTCTAACCCTTTTTGCTCTAGCTCATCAAATAAGGGTGGGAGGAGAGGGTGAATTCTTCTATACGAAAATGCTTATAACTTCTGTTTAACTTTATAGAATTTGGCAAACTTAGTATCGTTTGAAAGAACTTTTCTTGCTTCAAACGATGTTCGATAAGAGAAGTTGTTGTAATTCATATACTTGTTGTTAGGTGGCGCTTTCTGAAAACTTATTAATTTTATCGATTTTTCTTGAAAAATTTAAATGGACTCATATATATTTTTTAACATTATTAAAATTAGTATAAGATATCGAAAATATAAGTGAAAACCGCAGATCCATATCTTTTTTCTTTCAGTAAATATGGACAAAATAGTTTTTACACGATTCACAACACGTATTATTGTTATCACAAGTCGTTTTGCGAATTTAGGGCTTATTGAATATTTTTTTTTGTTACAAAGCCTACCACTAAAATTCGCAAAACGACTTGTGATAACAATAATACGTGTTGTGAATCATGTAAAAACTATTTTGTCCATATTTCCTGAACGAAAAAAGTTACGGATCTACGGTTTTCACTAATATTTTCGATATTTTATACTAATTTTAATAATGTTAAAAAATATATATGAGTCTATTTAAATTTTTTCAAGAAAAATCGATAAAATTAATAAGTTTTCAAAAAGCGCCACCTAACAACAAATATATGAATCAAAACAACTTCTCTTATCGAACATCGTTTGAAGCAAGAAAAGTTCTTGCAAACGATACTAAGTTTGCCAAATTCTATAAAGTTAAACAGAAGTTATAAGCATTTTCGTACAGAAGAATTCAACCTCTCCTCCCACCCTTATTTGATGAGCTAGAGCAAAAAGTGTTAGACCAAAATTGTGTATAATTGTTTCAGCTTTCCAATAAAGTTATTTTTGAGTTACCTTAATTGCCTATAATTTGGAGAAAATCATGACTTTATCATTTGCCATGGCAGGTACGCCCCCTAGCGGCAAAGCTAGAAACTTGAAAATAATTTCCAGCGATTTCTTTTGGCCACTTTTACTATAAATATTTTTTTCCGAAGGCTGTACGATAAATAGTTTCTGAGATACGGCCGGCGACCATTCTTAGTTGTACACCCTGTACATCGAAATTATTTTTTGCTGTGCAGTTGGACAGACTCGGTGGATTTTCGTGTATTAAAAGTAGAATTTTTTCTAGATTCGTTAACGATTCGAAATATTTACAACTTACAGCACGAAAAAGGCACGAATGGTCATCTGTATCAATAATATTTGGATCAGCACCACACTTGAGCAAACACTGAACGCATTCTAGGTGATTTCCTGACACTGCCAACATTAAAGCTGTCCTATGTTGACTGGAAAAAAAATTACAAACCACTAATTATTCCATCTATTTTTCAACATTTATTCTAACATTATTTTGTACAACAATGCGAGACATATTTACGACTTTATGATTCAAGATATAATTTATACTTTTATATTATTTATACATATTTATAATAACATTTAAAACTGTAAACAATCTCTAGACGATTATCTCTCATAAAGTGGAGCATCACTTACGCAGATCACATAACAGCAACTTTTTTTGTCATCAAACCACCCCACCCCTCAGCTGTCTTAAAAATATGCAACAAAAACGTAATATCTCACTTGTCTAGCATATCCATCACAGTGGCATCTTCCGTATTATGCAGCAACAACTCCAAACAGGCCTCGTGTCCATTGTGGGCACTGTAATGAACCGCCGTCAACTTATTATGGTCACACAGCGCCACTTTAGCACTATGCCGTAGTAAATAGTTGACACATTGTGTGTGGCCATAACGCGCAGCCAACATTAGTGGTGTGTATCCCTCTTTCTCTGTTTGTACGTCCACACCATGATAATAACCTAGAAGTTGACGCAGAATGTCCACGTTGCCCAGTTTAGCCTGAAACCATTCAAATTAATTCTCGTTTTAAAGTTATAGGGTTATAGACTAACCGCTAAGTGCAAGGGCGTAATACCACAGCCAGTCGTTTTGACACCATCAAACACCACCCCATTCCCGGGCACAGCCAACAATAAACCCACGGCCGCTTCATTCCCACCCCCAATTGCATAGTGCAAAGGCATGAAGCCTTGACCATCCAACATCATCGGATCGGCTCTGTGCGCCAATAAATACTCCACACCGGCTCCACTCAAGTCCCAGGCAGCGACGAAATGCAACGGTGTGCATCCGTCGACATCCACTGCATTCGTTGGACTGCCAATGCCTACCAATGTGAAGACACATTGATAGTGGGCACTGGAGGCGGCATAGTGAAGTGGTAGACGACCCAAATTGTCTTTGAGCAGGAAATTGCCGCCGTTACTCACTAGCAAGTCTAAGCATTCAATGGAGCTGGAACAAATTATATCATCTCATAATTTTTTGATCTCCTACTAAACAGCAGCTTTTATTGAGTAAATAATTTTATTCTTACCCTTTATAAGCGGCACAATGAATCGCTGTTCTCCCACTCTCGTCCTTTGCGTTAATATTAACGCCAGCCTGCAGGATTTTACGACAACATTCGACGAAACCCGATAAACAACACATATGCAGGGGAGTTCTGCCTTCATATCTATAAAATTATAACATAATTAAATATTTAAATCGACAACAACACTAATTATACAGGGATATTCATGAACAGTTGGGCCAAGCCGGCGACCAACACGCGACAGCGTGCTAGCTAGTGTGTGCCCTACCATATCGCCGGTCTCGCTTGCTGCCGCTCTCTCTCTAAATCTGGCTAATTTGTGCAGTATCTTGGGGGTATTATTGTTCTTATTGGTTAATATTTAAGACAACAGATTGACCATAAAATTTTAATTATTAGGAGAATAGTTCATTGTTAGATTAACACACCTCAGTGGAAACGGACATAACTTAACAAAGGTTATATGAAAGGTCAGGTCAGGATATACAGGGTGTCCCCGCAATATGAGTATAAATGACAAAAAATGTCCACTAGAAATTTGATTATTAAAAAAAAAATTCAAGGGGACCCCGCTGATTACAAAAACCTATTTTCTATGTAGGTAAAGTGATAACAAATATCGAAATGTCACTGGAAGATGTAGCCTAGAATTTCAAATAATGACCAGTAGGTATTACAAATGTCAAAAAAATGAAATTTATATGTGTGGCAGTTCTGGGACACCCTGTATAAGTACATAAATTTCCTAGTTTCACAATAATTCCAATCATATAATAAATAAATCTCACCCAGGTCGATTAGGATCCGCTCCAAAACTAAGCAAAGTATTGGCCAATAATTCATGGCCGAATTGGGCTGCTATATGCAGTGGCGTACTGTTATTCTTATCCACAGCATTAACATTAGCACCTAAGAAAAAAAGAAGGAAATTTTACTACTAAAAATAAATTTTCCTACGTCACAAGACGCCACACATCCCTTCTAGAGTTCAATTCTGTAAGAAGTACATAGGTGGAACCAAGAAGATGGGCTAAAAATGTAGAAGGAGGAGCTACAGAGCAGTGGCGTAACGAATGAGCATGAACCGACAACAGAGATAACAACTTAACAACTGAATCCTGAATCATACTCCACGCTCCACGTCGACCATGTCTACGGTCCACGCCACTGAATTCAAGCCAATGTGAATGCTGACATGCGCGCTAACAAATCGTTTAATAATTGGTAATATGGCGCTGTTTTAGGGCATGTACTTCTTACAGAATTGAACTCTACTTAATTAGAAGAAGAGAGAATAGAATAAAACTACTTACCATTATCAATTAACGTTTTACTTCTTGTGAACCGTCCATATATAGCCGACATATGCAACGGTGTCCGTCCATCCATGCCAACCACATCAATTTCCACCCGTTGCGATATCAAATAATTCAAGCAGTCCACACCATTCTGACTAGCGGCGGCTATATGCAACGCTCTATGTCCCCGGTAATTCACCGCTTCCACATTCGCACCATTCGCCACCAACTCCCTACACCCAATCAAATCGCCATGCAAACATGCAATGTGCAATGGCGTGTTGCCAAACGCATTCTCCGCATCTATATCGGCACCAGCCGCTAATAACATGCGGTAAATTGTTGTCTTGTTATTGTCATCGTCCGAAGTGAAGTGAGTGGCTAGGTGAAGGGGCGTGTCTTGATTGCGGTCTTTGGCGTTGATGTCGGCACCGTATTTTAGAAGGAGTTCGATAATGCCGGTGTGGCCTGCTTGGACGGCGTAGTGTAGCGGCCTACGAAGTAAACATTCAAGGTCAAGGGTCACTGAGGTAGATACAAAAGTATTATGTAGGTAGGCCACACAAGTTCAAAATCCTGCCACATTTTTTCTGTCTTTTATCTAGCGCATGCGCAATGTGGTAGAACTTGTATCGGAATTTAATGCATCTCATTAACATTAACGCTAGGTGGCGTCCCGCTCAGTTTAAATTGCTTATATTAGTCTAAGTTTGCTATCATTGTTTGATTTTATTACCTGCAATCCTTCTTATCGCACGCATTCACAATACAACCACTGCTAATAAGCAATTCAGCCACATAAACATGTCCATTGTACGCGGCGTGATGTAACGCAGTCCTACCCGCTCTATCAGTCACATCCACGTGATTCACCACATGAATCAACTGTTCAACGCACATGTACGCATTATTGGCGGCAGCCACATGTAACGGTGTTTGCCACAAACGATCTCGGGCATTCACATCGGCTTGGTGTTTGAGCAATATGCCGGTGGCTTCGTCTTCGCCCATGGCACATGCGCGGTGCAGTGGTGTCGTCCATTTGGTGTCTTTGGCATTGACGCGGGCGCCATGTTGTAGGAGAAGCGATAATATTTCCGTGTTGCCACAGTAGGCGGCGGCGTGTAATGCTGTCCGTTTTTCACAATCTGAAAATACATACAACATAATTTAAGTACTTTTATAAATTGGTTAGCTTAAAACTTAGACTGCTATGTAGTCTTGGATCCAACTATCAGAAATAAGATTTATCGGCAGGCAAGACTAAGGTCCGGTATTTCAGTGTCAGTTTAAACCAAATTTGGGTAAACTTCAATTAGAATGTGAATTTTATCACTTTAAATTTGTATATTCTAAACGAAGTTTACCCAAATTTGGTTTAAACTGACACTGAAATACCGGACCTAAATATTTTAGTACAAAATTTCCTCATTAAAAATAAGTAATGCTAGAGACCATTATGGCATGGCCTTTCAGTCATTTTGTTAAAGAAAAACATTAACAGTTTAGTAGTCCCTTTGACAGGGATTGTTAATGAAACTTTTGAAACTGGAATTTTCCAGGATTGTCTGAAAATAGCCAGAGTGGTGCCTTTATTCAAAAAGGGTGATCGTGACAATCCACCACATCAAGAAGCGTTTTTCTCAATTGATAAGTTTGATGATACAGAGATTTTAAGTAGTGTTAGTTTTTTTTTGTGTTTTGAATTATTATTAAAATTATTCTTTGCCAAAGAGACTTTTTTCATGTCTATTGATTCTTCCACACGTATAAGTATAATAAAGAGAATAATGAAAAGTGTTCTAATTAAAATCGTTCAAAAAAATTCATCGCAAAAGTTTAATAGTTATTTATGTCATTAGGCCATGAAGTGAGTCTTTTTGGGCTGAGCTTAAAGTTTGAAGCGAAGCATCACAAAAAGACCTTCTGGGCCGATTGGCATACAATATTTTATCTTCAATGCACTGTAATATTTTTTAGAAATATCCCTTACCATTTTTTCCGCTTTGATCAATGAAAAATGCGACCATAAAGTGGAACTTTAGAAGAAATAGACCAACAAAACACTTCTAGAAAAGTCCACTGCACAGTGCTTGTTGCTATTCACAAATCATTTGTAACCGTCTTCATATAATTGTTTGAATTTTGCCGGAATTACTGAATTAACAGCCAAATTGACAAGTTCTGCCAGTTCAGGTGGTGTACACCACAAAACATTCAAGAGGAGAAGTGCGAACCTAACGGTGAACGCGAGAAACAAGGTTTTTGCGTCTGGTTGAGGAACTACTACATTCCCCGCGAAAATTTAAAATTGAACATTGCGTTATACACCCACTATTATTTTTTTCAAATTATTCCATGCATTTAATTTCAATGAAAATTAACTTTCATTGAAACTAATAATTAAATACACTGAATAATTGAAAAAAATACAAACTAATAAATAAAAAACAGGATTATTTAAAAAAATTAATGTATTTCTCCATAAAAATATAAATAAATAAATAAATACATTATTATTATTATTATTAAAACATTCAGTCTTCTTTCAAATAGCATTAATAAATATAACACAAATATAATCAATACATTTTTAATAAAATTTATGTGAAAGAATTAAACTTTTAACTTAGATCGATGATCAATGTTCTGCTTCACGATCTGATGCTCTCCATGAACTCGGAAACCCTAAAACAAGAATTACATAAGTAGTTTAATACAATTCTAATTTCTTACAAAATATATATTAAAACCATAAAGTGAAAAATTAAAATATAAATCTGGTGTATTTATAAATAAAAGCAAATATACTTCAACAGTTCTAGGTTATGTTTGAAAAGTTACAAATATTTACTTCTAAATTTCGTTACATTTCAGTAGAACTCGTACGTTCCAATTCCAAATGGATAAAATAACTAAATAAATACAGGAAAACTTACCAATTTCGTATCGCTCAAATCCGAAAACGTTAAAAATAACAAATTGACGAGAACTTCAACACACGTCATCACAAAGCAAACGATTTAAATCAGTTGGACTGGATGACAGTAGTGACACCCTGACACCACTATCAATAAAATCCCCTAAAAGTTACTATGTTAGACAAAGATGTATCATGTCATCTCTTTTATTCTTGAATATTAGCGCCCCGTTATGCGTGGTTGTTCAACTACTTACCAGACATGCGCACAAGTGTACTGTTGGACAGAGACATACTCTGCTTTACTATACTACCAAAAAGGAAGAAAATATGAGTTCAACTCAAGCCAATCAAGACTTTGTTTCGGTTGTTCCTATCTGAGTTCCACCCATGTGGTGTACACTGAATATCACAGCTTTTCTCACCCATTTTTGGACGAAAAAACGAACTAATTTACGGCATGGACACCATTTGACATTTGTTTACAATGTCAAACATGTGCGTCTCGTGTAGTCCAGGAGACCATCGCATTTTTACTACACTGATCTGTTTTTGTAAAATGAATTGTTACGTTCATATTTGGTTAATTTCGCTTTTCATATGATTGTTTGAGATTTTCTATTTTCAATTTAGTTTTGATATTGTTACGACCTTGGTTTTGGAATGCGGTTTTGTTTTTCTGGTTTTTTAGGAAACATTGTTCCTACCGGGATTGTGTTTACAAAACTCTCTAATATTAGGTAACCAAAAAAGATGAGAAAGACCAATGATATCTAATATTACTACGTAATAGTTCCTCGCCGGCTCACCAAAGCGCTGTTTTCTTTTGGCGGGTTTTTTAAATGTTGGTATTATATTTGGATTTGAATTTCAGGATTATTACTACTATTACTAGACTGTAATCAGAAATAGCATTGTGATTGAATTGTAAAATGCCATATTTCTGTAATTACAGTAAAGTAATTTTAAAATAAACACATTTATATACAACACTTGTAAACACCCATAATAAAAAATATCGTTAAAACGAATAACAAAAAGGAAAATAACAAGAATCAATAATAAAACACAATAACAATAACAAATTAGAAAAACAAATAACAAAATCGCGAATAAATAATTAAAATCTGGAAAAATATTTAGAAACGCGTTGTCTAGTTGACGTTTCCAAATTTCAAATCGAAAATGACAGATAAAATAATAAAGTCCCTGTTACAGGGAGTTTAATAAAATAACAGGGAGTACAGGGACTTTATAAAATAATAAAGTCCCTAGAATAGAAAGTCTGGCCATCTACCGGAAGTGGCCAACATATGTTCTAATGTTAAACTCTTCTATTGTCAAATTTTTGCAAATAAAGTACTTTTTCGTGTACAATATTTTCGAGTGGCCAAAAGTGGTGAAACGTGAGTAAACTTCGTATAATAAATATACTTTCAAGTTGGAATATGTGTAATAGTACGAATAAATTGGTTATGGTCGAGTCGATAATACAGGAGTGCATGACAAGATGAACGAGCAGGTTGCTAATTGACCGACTTATAAAATTCGGTTTTTATACTAAAGTGGTCAATTACTTGTAAGTGGTAAAGTAGTAGCCAGTAGTAACTGAAATAGTAACTCTCTTATAAAATCGCACTGATTAATCACATTACTCCGTCAAATTTTTATCAAATTTAATTCGAATTTTCAAACTGCGCGCCAAAGCAGCTTATTGCCTACTGGATCCGCCATTTGTCGGACACTTCCCCCTTGCACCAATCAGGAAAATTCACCGATAAAGCCAGACTTTCTATTCTAGGGACTTTATAAAATAATAGCTTACAGCGCCACAGGTGACCCGGCGAGGTACCATTACTTTATTATATTTTGTCCGTAAAGGATAACAGGCCATGAGCGTCATCTAGGAATACTGTACACATTTTTCGCGCCGCCTCGGCCGCTTTAGTGCCAAGAAGTTTGTACTCATAGAGTAAACAACTTCGAATTAACGTTTTGTTCGTGGCCATTTTCAATTATTTCACAATTTGTATGCATCAAATGAAAAAGGAATTCATACAAAAGTAAATGACAGTATATAGACAAGTGCTATCAATAAATAACTAAAAAAATATCCATGGCAATCTGTATAAGAAAAACTGTACGAACTTTTTTGGTTACCTGTGAGTAAAGTCCCTAGAATAGAAAGTCTGGTCATTTCGGTCAATTTCGTGATTGGTGCAAAGGGGAAGTGGCCGACAAATGGCGGATCCAATAGGCAATAAGCTGCTTTGGCGCATAGTTTGAAAATTCGAATTTAATTTGATAAAAATTTGACGGAGTAATGTGATTAATGAGTGCAGTTTTATAAGAAAGTTACTATTTCAGTTACTACTTTACCACTTACAAGTAATAAACCACTTGAGTATAAAAACCGAATTTTATAAGTCGGTCACTTAGCAACCTGCTCGTTCATCTTGTCATGCACTCCTTAAAAGTATATTTATTATACGAAGTTTACTCACGGTTCACCACTTTTGGCCACTCGAAAATATTGTACACGAAAAAGTAATTTAAATTAATTTTGCGATTTTATAGAGATTTTTATGAGTTGTTTCTCATAATTTCCATTTTCTTGCTTGAGATTATATACAGGGTGTTCGCGCGAAGTGGCTCACTATTGCTAACTTCGTTATTATTGGAGCTACAAAGTCGGTTAAATTAGCAAACTAGTAGCATTTTTTCCGCTGATTACAAAGGTGAAAACAGAAAAACAATTGACCATCTGGTTTTCGAGATATTCACAAAAATAACATTTTTTAAATGGAACCCTGTATATTTTTGCAAAAATTGATGACAAATTAAATTCTGAACAAAGAATGTTCTTATGCTTTTTGACAATTATTTAAAATAAGCGAGTTATTTTGAAAAAAAGTTTTCAAAGTTTTAATATCAAGTAGCCATGAAAATTATAATTTTGTAAATTTTCAATATTTCCGTAATTAAGGTTTTCAATTTTGAGAAATAGATGATATGCGCATATGACAACGGTCATTAGGGTGTCTTGTGACGTCAGGACAGACAGAGAACATTGTTTTATTGAAAACCTCAATTCTTTCAAGTATTTTTCAACTTACTTAAATTCAAAATTATGATTGTTTGGTTTTAATAAATTACTATTCCGTTTTATGGAGCAAAGGTGAATATAAAGTTAAAAATTGGTTCTCGGATGGACGAGACAAAAGGCTCGACTAAACTCAGCGGGGTGGTCGCGGGCTGAGTAAAGATTTCCTTATAAGTGGACCTTGAAAATCTTTAAAAGGGCGCCAGAATCCTTAAGCCATATAATAATTAAGGTTTCATCGGATTCAAATGAAACTATACCCAATAATTAACGATAAAATAAAACTAAAATAAACGGTAACAAATATCGATCTTTATTTTTGACCTGACTAGTGCTTAACAATAAATTATGTGTGAAATATGTATAATATAATATAAAACCTAAAGGTCAAGTGACCAATGCTATTATATTTTAAAAGGTGTTCACTAACTCCTTATCTAAAAACCCTCCCAAATTGTGCGACTGGCGCTTATAAAAAGAGTAGTCGTTAACGGTAAAGGAGCCCTAAACCGCATGTACATGTGATTTCCGCTACCCCGCACCGGTTATCGTGTTGTTGAATAATTAACGCGACCAAGTATACACAATTAGCGATGTCATAAATCCAGAGGCGAAACACGTAAAAATATAATAGTCAAGCTATAGCCACTTGATTCAAAATAACATGATGGTAAATTAAAAATATCTGAAGTGCCCAACACATGACTTTCTTATACGAATAGTATCACAATAATTACTTTTCGACCCTCGGATTCAACTATCAAAGCGCGCTATGAGAAATATAAAGTGTTTTAGGAATATCTCGTTTTTTTGAAATTTTTTTGACGGAATTTCAAAAAAAATTTCAAACAAAATTTGTTCAAAATTCAATTCTAAATCAATGTTAAAGAATAAAAAAATGTCATAAATTGTTTATTTTTCAAGATATTCCTAAAAAACCTAAAAATGTCATCAGGTAACTGTCACTTGTTTTGGTGCCAGATGAAAAACATTGAATGTGGCACCCACAAATTTGTTCAAACTCTTAAATATGAAATTTGAATCAAATCCGAGAAGTCGTTTTTGAGTTATGGTGGATACAGACAGACACACAGACAGACAGACAGACAGACATCATGGCGAAAATGGTCAAAATGGATTCAGGGGCCCTCAAAACGTGTAAATCCATGAAAATCTCGAAGTCGAAAAAAATCACGATTACAATACTTCCTTATACTTCGTATAAGAAAGTAATAACGTATTGAACGTCGACTGCATATGATTATTGGCTACCCCTTCAGTATTTTCCAAATATACAAACTATATAATGACAATGTATAAGAAAGTCATGTGTTGGGCACATCAGATATTTTTAAAAGTAATGAAGTAAATATTTATAACGCCTGGTAATAGGCAATTCAGAATTCATAATCATAATTTTTGGCTACATTAAGTTTTGTGAATAGGACTTGCTAAGTCCCACCCACCACTGCAAGGTCTCTTGAAACGAAGTATAAAGTTACAATCATTTTAAAAACTTTTTTAAAATTGATTTAGTTTTCAATAATTTTGATAATGTAATTTTTAAATAGATCCGAAAAAACTGTTGCCTCCACATCTAATTTTGTTGTTAATTTCAATTTTTCGTCACATCCTAATCCTGGGTATACAATTAAATTTGTTGTAACTTTAACCAGCCTTGCAATAGTTTACATGAAATGTCACGAGAGGCTAATCGCAGCAAAGTATTCCATCAAATTCGAAGTCACGTGTAAGGGCAAGGGTTATTCCGGCATCATCTTATGGTACCGATTTATGCTATTATTTAAAGGAAAAAAAACCTATACAAAACAACCTAATCTGGTCCGTGACTTATAATCGCTCCGAATAAATAAAGCATTTAATTAAAATAAAAAAAAAAGAATTGAAATCTATGGAATCGAACCAGCACCGTGTGGATCACTAGGCAGATTCTCTACCCACTGTGCCACGGCGGCTTGTGCTACAAGTGGTATTTGTTCTGGATAAGAAGAGTACACGAAATACTTTGCTGCTATTAGCTACTCCTATTAACTGTACATATTACAATATGACACAAAAAACACAAATCAACGACCGCGTAATAACCGGTGGTAGTTTCGCCACCACAATGCTGCCGTAGCCGTCGATCTTTTCAAATAATAATATTGCTACAATCGATTTCCTCAACGGTATAGATTTCTGTAATTTATATAAAGTACTTTTGTACCTGAGTGATAGATGGCGCTACTATATGTTAATAATTAAAAAATTTTGACGGAATTTCAAAAAAAAGTTCAAACAAAATTTGTTCAAAATTTAATTCTAAATCAATGTCTAAGAATAAAAAATTGTCGTAAATTGTTTATTTTTCAAGATATTCCTAAAAAACCTAAAAATGTCATCAGGTAACTGTCACTTGTTTTGATGCTAGATGAAAAACATTGAATGTGGCACCCACAAATTTGTTCAAACTCTTAAATATGAAATTTGAATCAAATCCGAGAAGTCGTTTTTGAGTTATGGTGGATACAGACAGACACACACACAGACACACACACAGACACACAGACAGACATCATGGCGAAAATGGTCAAAATGGATTCAGGGGCCCTCAAAACGTGTAAATCCATCAAAATCTCGAAGTCGAAAAAAATCACGATTACTATACTTCCTTATACTACGTATAAGAAAGTAAAAAACTAGTCTAGGTAAAACGTGTCGATGGCCTTGAATCCCACAGCGAGATAATAAAATTTTGGAAATCTCTGACCTTAATTTTTGGAGTCTGCGTCGCCCAAAGAAGACCTGTCCAGATGTCCAAGGAAAGTCCAGGAAGTCAGGTTAATTAAGTTTGCAGCACGTGGCAGATGATCCAGAAAATATCTGATTAAAAATGTGCTACCAAGTGTGCAGACGAAAGTACGAATTGCGAATGATTTTCACACAAGAATTTTCGTTGAAAGGGACGCTAAATAAATTCCTAGAATTTTTCCAAAAGCCAAAGAAAAATAAGATGAAAAGAAACAAGTATCGCCATGTGATGGTCACTAATCGGGAATAGGTAGTAATCCCGTGATAGGGTTCCATTTAACGAGATGAAGGAACTAAGTTTTCAATTAATTATACAAATTTGAGATAATAAGAGGTTAGATGGAAGATTGATCAGTGTTATCCATACTTTTAGACTAGATGTTTGCTAGTGGAAATTTAACCCGTTACAGGTGTTCCATTTAAAAAAATTTAATTTTTTTTTGAATATCTTGAAAACCAGATGGTCAATTGTTTTTCTGTTTTGACCATTGTAATCAACAAATGCTACTAGTTTGCTAATTTAACAGACTTTGTAGCTCCAAAAATAACGAAGTTAGCAATAGTGAGCCACTTCGCGCGAACACCCTGTATATCGACTTTTGTCAGATTTAATGAGCGCAAGTCTGATTTTTACTATTTCAAATAAATCATCTACCTGATGTATGATTAGTCAGGATAGATTGAATGTTCTAATTAAAGTTTGTTCAATAAAGCAATGTTCATCGTAACAGACAGTTAATACGTAATAATATTGAAAACTATAGGCAGTAGAAGAGTTTAACTAAGAAAAATCGATTAAAAGCCGTTTTAACGTGGTTCCTTTCATCGCCCTGTATACTTGAAGCCTACCCTGATGGTTTTATTATACAAATTAATTAAAAACAGAACTTTTTTGCCTCTTGCAAAATTGTGATAAAACCAGTAGTACCAAAGTTACTCGCCAAAGAAACCCAAATTAATTTTTTTCATGTCTATTAATTCTTCCACGAATACGAGCATAATTCAGAGAATGAAAAATGTTGTAATTAAAGTTTGTTCAGTAAAGCGATGTTCATCGTAAAAGACAGTTTATACATAATAATATTAAAAACTATAGGCAGTAGAAGAGCTTAACTGAGAAAAATCGATTAAAAGCAGTTTTAACCTGGTTTCCTTCATCGCCCTGTATACTTGGAGCTACCCTGATGGTCTTATTATACAAAATAATTAAAAATAAAACTTTTTTGCCTCTTGCAAAATTGTGATAAAACCAGTAGTACCAAAGTTATTCGCCAAAGAAACTCAAATAAATTTTTTTCATGTCTATTAATTCTTCCACGAATACAAGCATAATTCAGAAAATAATGACAAATGTTCTAATTAAAATTTGTTCAATAAAGCGATGTTCATCGTAAAAGACAGTTTATACGTAATAATATTGAAAACTATAGTCAGTAGAAGAGCTTAACTGAGAAAAATCGATTAAAAGCTGTTTTAACCTGGTTTCCTTCATCGCCCTGTATACTTGGAGCTATCCTGATGGTTTTATTATACAAAATAATTAAAAATAAAACTTTTTTACCTCTTGCAAAATTGTGATAAAACCAGTAGTACCAAAGTTATTCGCCAAAGAAACCCAAATTGATTTTCTTCATGTCTATTAATTCTTCCACGAATGCGAGCATAATTCAGAGGTTAATGAAAAATGTTCTAATTAAAGTTTGTTCAATAAAGCGATGTTCATCGTAAAAGACAGTTTATACGTAATAATATTGAAAACTATAGTCAGTAGAAGAGCTTAACTGAGAAAAATCGATTAAAAGCAGTTTTAACGTGGTTTCTTTCATCGGCCTGTATACTTGAAGCTACCCTGATGGTTTTATTATACAAATTAATTAAAAATTAAACTGTTTTGCCTCTTGCAAAATTGTGATAAAACAAGTAGTAGCAAAGTTATTCACCAAACCAACCCAAATAAATTTTCTTCATGTCTATTAATTCTTCCACGAATGCGAGCATAATTCAGAGAATAACGAAAAATGTTCTAATTAAAGTTTGTTCAATAAAGCGATATTCATCGTAAAAGGAACTTACACGTAATAACATTGTAAACTATAGGCAGTAGAAGCGTATTAGTGAAAAAAATCTATTAAAATCAGTTTTAACGCGATTTCTTTCATCAAGCAGTTTTATGTTATTTAGTGAGTTATAGTGGGAAAAAGACATGAAAATCAGTTTTAACGCAATATTCTACATATTTTGAGCTAGCCTGATGTTTCCATTCGACAAAATAATGTTTAGACACCATATGGTAAAAAGAGGGGTTATGGGTAAAGTACTCTACTGCCATCAAGTTTATTTATTATAATCTACCGATTTTTGGCTAATATTCCGATAACTTTAAAGCTGTTACGTTTTTCAGGATTATTCTAAAAATTATTCCTAAGATATAAGCTTAAAAAATAGTTTACAACTTACCGATTCCGTTGACATCATCTTGTTTGTATTGCAACAATGTCTTAAAATCATTGACCTCACCAGCAAATATTGCTTGTATTAACAAGGGCTAAAAAATAAAAACAACAGTCAAAAAGTAAAGAATATTTTTGAAAAAGTCATTTTACTTTGAATAGAAAACTAACTTACTTATGCAAAAGAAACAAAACGATAAAATATATTAATTTATAGCAATAAATGCAATATTTATTGCTGTTTCACTTACTTGTTCCTCAAGTTGAAGTAGCACCATTTTTAATTTTTTGTTGTTGTTCACACTCACAAAATTCGATTGAAAAAAACGAATGAAAAATATATCCGAAATGTCAAAAAAATTATTACAACAACGAAGTTAGTTGTGCCCTTATGGCTCCAGAAATACCAATCACAGCTAGAGAAGAAAAGAAAACTTACATTCATAGAGCGTTCATAGATGATAGAACGAACATAGACTACCTTTCAAATGTAGATCTGAGGGACTCTGGCGCTGCACGTTAATGTTAATACTCGTATATTGTAAAGTCCCTATTATAGAAAGTCTGGTCATGTCAGTCAATTTCGTGATTGGTGCAAAGGGGAAGCGGCCGACAAATGGCGGATCCAATAGGCTTTGACGCGTAGTTTGAAAATTTAAATTTAATTTGATAAAAATTTGACGGAGAAATGTGATTAATCAGTGCGATTTTATAAGAGAGTTACTATATCAGTTACTACTTTACCACTTACAAGTAATTAACCACTTGAGTATAAAAACCGAATTTTATAAGTCGGTCAGTTAGCAACCTGCTCGTTCATCTTGTCATGCACTCCTGTATTATCGACTCGACCATAACCAATTTATTCGCACTATTACACATATTCCAACTTGAAAGTATATTTATTATACGAAGTTTACTCACGTTTCACCACTTTTGGCCACTCGAAAATATTGTACACGAAAACGGAAAAAGTAATTTATTTGCAAGAATTTGACAATACAAGAGTTGAACATTAGAACATATGGTGGCTACTAAAGTTCTTCTAGAACTTTAGCGGCTACCATATGTCGGCCACTTCCGGTAAATGGCCAGACTTTCTATTCTAGGGACTTTATTATTTATTAAACTCCCTGTATCAGGGACTTTATTATTTTATCTGTCATTTTCGATTTAAAATTTGGAAACGTCAACTAGACAATGCGTTTCTAAATATTTTTCCAGATTTTAATTATTTATTCGCGATTTTGTTATTTATGTATTTCTAATTAGTTATTGTTATTGTGTTTTATTATTGATTCTTGTTATTTTGCTTTTTGTTATTCGTTCCGTTAACGATATTTTTTATTATGGGTGTTTGCAAGCGTTGTAAGGTACCGATTTGTGAAAAGTCGGGACGAAACAACATAAATTATCAAACGATAACGAGGTAAATATAAAATTTTGTAAAATATCTATTACGCACATCTTACATTAAACTTTCAAATTTCCTTTAGATGTTTCAAACTTGCTGCTCATTAATTGGGAGAGAAGATCGTTTAAATTTGGAGTTGAAAGTCGTCGATCAAACTTTATGTTTCTGCTCATCGGTTGGTGCTCATTTATCTTTTTTGGAAACAAATTTGTACCCTGGTAACCAATAAATTTCCATTGTTGAAAAGGTTTGTGTTCAAAAATATTATTTGAATTTTTACTTTCTTATACGTAGTATAAGGAAGTATAGTAATCGTGATTTTTTTCGACTTCGAGATTTTGATGGATTTACACGTTTTGAGGGCCCCTGAATCCATTTTGACCATTTTCGCCATGATGTCTGTCTGTGTGTCTGTCTGTCTGTCTGTCTGTCTGTCTGTATCCTCCATAACTCAAAAACGACTTATCGTATTTGATTCAAATTTCATATTTAAGAGTTTGAACAAATTTGTGGGTGCCACATTCAATGTTTTTCATCTAGCACAAAAACAAGTGACAATTACCTGAAGACATTTTTAGGTTTTTTAGGAATATCTTGAAAAATAAACAATTTATGAGATTTTTTTATTCTTTAACATTGATTTAGAATTGAATTTTGAACAAATTTTGTTTGAACTTTTTTTTGAAATTCTGTCAAAAAAATTTCAAAAAAAATAAAACATTGGTTTTTGTCGTAAAATTCGGTTATAATGAGTGGGACAAGGACAGATTTATGCGTATTGCAATAAGTGCGAGAGAGACTTCCGAAATTTATTTGAATATTGTTGGAAACGCTCAAAATTGAAACACGATTTTTACAAGAAATTTAACTTAATTTCTTTAGGAAAAGTAATTGTGGTACTATCCGTATAAGAAAGTCATGTGTTGGGCACATCAGATATTTTCCTATGTATATTATTCGTTTCTTTAAATATATGTTAATATTTTTTTTTAAATGTGTTTATTTTAAAATTAGTTTACTGTAATTACAGAAATATGGCATTTTACAATTCAATCACAATGCTATTTCTGATTACAGTCTAGTAATAGTAGTAATAATACTGAAATTCAAATCCAAATATAATACCAACATTTAAAAAACCCGCCAAAAGAAAACAGCGCTTTGGTGAGCCGGCGAGGTACTATTACGTAGTAATATTAGATATCATTGGTCTTTCTCATCCATTAATCTATCATCTATGGGCGGCAGTCATTTGTCGGCCTCTTCCAGCAGACCTTTAAGGTCTGCGCGCACCAGCCCGGAACAGCCGGCAACGGAACGCACCACGACGGCCGGCAATTTTTTAGCTTAACGCGCACTAGCCGGCAAAACACCTACCAGTTGCTCTGTTTATTTCATAATAAAATGTTAGAAAATTACGTTATTGGAACCAGTTTTTAATTGAAGAAAAAATATAATAATTTCCACCTCTACCAGTTACAGAAAAGTAGGTATTTCGGTCAAAAGGACCCATTCATTCCCATTTTTGTTATTAAAAGTTGATAAATTACTGACTCCAAGCTTTTGATGAAATTGGTCCATTCGTATTTGATTTTTCTGAAATATTAAGGCATTGAATAGAATTTTTAAACTGAAAATATTGAAAAAAATACATTAGATTCACTTTCGTGTTCCGTTCCGTAGTGGAAACCTGCGCCCACTATTCACTACTCACGGCAACGCAACGGAGCGGACCGCGAAAGTATTCTCTCCCGAGAATTCCGGTCTGGCCGGTGTGTCGCGGTGTGGTCCGTTGCCGAACAGTGGGCGCTGTTCCATTTAAATACATTTGAAAGAACAAATTGCCAGCCGGCGTGATGCGATCCGTTGCCGGCTATTCCGGGCTAGTGCGCGCAGGCCTTTAATCGACTTGAAATTTCTCTTGAGACTTAAGGAGGCTAACTGAAGTCTCTATACGAATTTTCATAAAATTGGTACCATTTTGAAAATACGTAAAAATATCTTAAGTTTATAAAATAACGGATGAGTAATAATCAACACAATGGTCTTGGTAAAACTTTATTTCTTCACATTATCACAGTTCATCTCGATTTAATTGTTGAGAGCTTATGACATAAGGCTCAAGATCCAGAGGCAAGGAAGCGTTATTGTACTCGTGAGCCAGCGACCAATAGCGTTTCCTCAGATGAAAAGCACTCAGCTTAGGTTCTCGATTTCTGGTAAAAATTCCCTTTTTATTACCCCCAACTCTGGTAAACGCTAAAAAAATATTACTTTAGTCAGTAGTAAAATATTTGTCGGACCCAAGATTATTATTTTTTAAATGTTTTAATGTAAACATACTCTGCGCTGTTTTGAAATCAGCAAAATTCCATATATATTCTCCGATGAAAAAACCGGATTCTCGAAGGATATCAAAGGCAGCAAAGTGCTGCGACATCAAATTCACTTGGTACTCTTCCGACCAAATAAAATCAGGAAGCTGCAACATAATTAATAATTACATTTTGAAATGTCGCGATACAGACCACGTACAAAATGTAAACCTTCCAACGTATCTGCACCATACTCCATCATTATGACAGGTTTATTGTGTTTTTTATGCCAAGCTGTAGCTTCTTCTACAACTTTCACTGTAATAATGTCCAACTCACCAGCATCGGTATACCAAGCATTATACCGATTAAAACTAACAATATCCACAAATTGAGCCTGAAAAACGGTGTAAGAAATTAAAATGATAAAACAGAAATATTTACTAACGGAATAATCAGCGTCGACGCCTTGAGCTTCAACTATAGTTGTAGGGCGTGAAGTGTCTAGGGTTTTTATGTGAGCGATGATACTCCTAGGATAAGAAAACATTTAGATCGGTGGCTGTTGAATATTCTAAACATCTAAACAATTTTACTTTCTTATACGAAGTACCGAGAGATTAAAAATTATCTTGGTCAAAGGTGGTCATGGATTTTAAAATAATTGTCGGAGCTAGTATCGTGTCAATACTTATTTTGGCACATAACTTGATAGACTTCAAAAGGATGATACAAGCTAAGACCGTCGTTTTTCATTTCATGACCACCTTTGACCAAGATAATTTTTGATCTCTCGGTATAAGGAAGTATAGTAATCGTGATTTTTTTGACTATGAGATTTTGATTTACACATTTTGAGTAACCATGAATCCATTTTGACTATTTTCACCATGATGTCTGTCTGTATCCACGATAACTTAAAAACGAATTATCGAAATTGATCCAAATTTCATATATAAGAATTTGAACAAAATTGTGGATGCCACATTAAATATTGTTCATCTAGCACCAACAAAAGTGGTACTTAGTTCTTAGTTGAAGACAGTTTTAGATTTTTTAAGATTATCTTGGAAAGGAAACAATTTACGTAATTTTTTAATTCTTTAACATTGGTTTAGAATAAATTTTGAACATATTAATATAGGAAAGAACTACTTTCCAAGCACAATATTTTTTTGTCAAAAAAATCGGCTGTAATGGGTGGGACAAAGACAGATGCCTAGTCCAATAAGTGCAAGAGAGACAACTATTTGAAAATTGCTTAAAAATGCTCAAAATTTAAACACGATTTTTACTGGAGATTTGACGTTATTTCCATGTGATTTAATAACACATATAGGTCTTTTTGCTCATTTTCAATAATATTTCAGCATGTCACAATTTTTAAAAAATTTTGACTATTTAAGGTATCATCTTAATACTAGATATAGGAATTGCAATGAGCCAATGTACTCTCACTTCATCATATTATCATCATACAGTCGACGATGCCAATATGATAGAAAATCCTGATTTTGGATATTTTTTAGAGATGGCAATGAGTCAATGCTCCTGCGTCATCAATTTATTAAAATCGACGTTGCCAATATGTTTAGAAAATTTAGATTTTTGGTATTTTTACCTATTCACTGTCGTTATTTATTAAATACAATATAGACGAATCTATTTCGTTATCTCATTATTTTGGAATCGTTCTTTCATTCTTGTAATGAAAGCAGCAATTATTTCCCAAGAAAAACCAATATTTGTATGGTCAAACGAATTTGGTGTTTTACGTGAGAGATTACGAGATGCATTGACTCGTTGCAATTAGTACGTGCCCCAGTAACTATGCAACAAATAGGAAAAATCTTTATTGCTTTTTTAAATTACTACTCTTTCTACTTGTTATTAATAAAATATTATCTGAAATTTGCAACATGATTTTTCCCATATCTTGCACAGTTACTGTATAAATAATAATTTTGATAATTACTGAAAGTATTCCTTGGCAGGCGCAGATTGAGTCCTCGGTTCATTAGCTCCCGACCACATAATAACACTCGGTCTATTCTTATCTCTGTTTATCAACTCCGACAATGATCGTTTATGCTTCACTAGCATTGAATCCAAGAAAAACCTAAAGATAAATAAATTTGTGAACATTAACTTATTAACATTTTTCCCCAACTTACTCAGTGTTAACACTGGGACACTCATTAACAATCATTATTCCAACAGCATCAGCTAGATCCATTATTTCCTCGGCATAAGGGTAATGTGAGGTCCTGTAAGTGTTGGCTCCAATCCACTTAATTAAATTATAATCGCGGATGATCAATGGTAAATCCAAACCTTTACCACGAATATCTGAATCTTCATGACGACCAAAACCATGAAGGTAGATTGGAATATTGTTGATTAAGAGTGAGGTGTTTGTCCATGAAATGGTGCGCAAACCAATTGCTTGGACGTATTTGTCTATGAGATTACCTGAAGCGTCTTGAAGTTGTACCTGGTGTACCAAATTAACAGATTAGTTTTTGGTGCATAAGTTCTTAGCGTAGATATACTGCAGCACTAAATCCTATAGATACCTTCGGAAATACAGCTACATTTTCAAATCGGTAATTTTAATAACTGTTCTAGAAATACGGTCAAAATGAATCAATCTGTATATTATTCTATTTCACATTCTACGTTTAATTTTAAGTGAGTTAGAATCGAAAAATGTAAAATGAGCTTGTAAGTTGATATACAGGATGATTCACAACTTATTGATATTTATATATCAAAAAATATGCTTATATAAAATCCGTAAAAAATGATTAGTAATATACTGACTGAACTCCAGCTGGTCGCTGGATGACTGTAAAATAGACCGAGGCGCTATATGTAGTCTGATGAGCTACGCTATCACCATATACCTGCCTGTAATTTGTATAAATATCCTGGATTGGAATCCATCAAGTACGGCCACCACAAGTTTGGTTTGTCAACAGTTAACACCGAACTGGTTTCTTCAGTGCTTCCACTAGATGCCACCAAGTTGTTATGTTTATCCAACAAACTCACATTGCAAATAATAGGCTCATCGTTATTTCCAATAATACTAATGTTGTAATGAACAAGAGCTGAAACGAAAATTTAGTAGCATTCAATACTTTTTTTAAATTTTACCTACCAGAGTCTTCGTTTAGTTCGGTTTGTACAACGATATCATCGATGAATATTGAAGGAGTGGTGTATAGTTTCACTGGACGGTCAATTCCAGCATAATTAAAAAAGTCAAACGAGTAGGTTTGTGTTAGTCTCCCGCTGGACGAAAACGAAAGTTTCAAATAAATTATACAAAAAGTTACGAGTTGAAATTTGATGATTGGGGATTAGGCTTGAAACGCTAAAGCTGTCTTGTGTTTTTGTGATATGGAAGGACTTTTGTTTAAAATAACTATTTTTTAATTACCTGACAATTTCCTTAACTTGTCCTTGAGGCACCGTATCTGCCAATAGAGTATTATCACAAGCCACAGTTATCAAGTTCTCTTTTTCATAGAGTAAATATTTCGTAACTTCCGCATGGAATGGTAAATGACCAATTTCGTGATTCATTACTAACTCTCCGTTTATCCACTGGAAGAAATAATTATTGTTTTATTTTCATCTCTAGCGTAGCGAGGTAATAGTATATTATATATTAAGGGACTAAAGTGAGTGGTTTTATCCCGCACGTGATAATGACGTACGGGATAAAATATCAATTTAGTCCCGAGGCATATACGCTAGTTTTTGCACTTCCGAAACATGAATGATTTCACATACAAATGTAGTATGTGAAATCATTCTAAATTTGGGCTTGTCAAAGTGACAAACAAACCAACAACTATAAAATACTGTCCAAAATGATAAAAAATAACCGGGTAACGTAGCAACGTATATTTATTTTTTTACTTTATGTCCCTAGGGATCTGAAATGCCACTTTATGACCCTAGGGACTAAAAGAGACACTTTAGTCCCTGTGAAATGCAAAAATATTTTTATCTCTTAACAGAAAATACATCTTTCATGTAGAGTAGGTCGTGGAAAATTGGATATTTTCATATATAAGAGTAAAGAAAAATAAATTTACCACTTGAGCTGCATAAGATACTGATCCAAACCTTAACCACACTCGCCCAATATCTGCCCAATGTTTAGGTACAAAAAAATGGCGATCATACCATACAAGACCCACATGATCGCGAATGTCTGGATTAGTGGTAATGTCATTGTAACTGGCTGGAACTGGCATCAATAGAATGTCCTGATTGTCTAACTGGAAGGATATTAGATATGAAAATGAACTTATTTCGATTTACTTTGACTTACATTAAGTAAACTCTCTTTGTACCAATAATTTTGAAATCCATCAAACGGTCGGCTAATATTTTGAACAACAAAATTCCAGACACCATCCAAAGATATTACTTCGCGCGTTTCGGAATCTCTAGGAAATAGTATTCCACCAGGATGAAGTTCGCTCTTTGAAATGTGAATGGATGTTAGGATGGTTATTACCGCGATTGTTCTTTTTAACCAAAGCATCTCGTATGTAAAATTTCTGAAATTTAAAAATGGAATATTTGTTATTCATTAGAACACATTCATTCATTTTAAAATATTGATATTGTTATTCACCAATTTTACTATTTTTTGTGTGGGTCAAGTACCCTGAAATGACATCAACTTTGAAATTGAAATGGCAATAGGATCATGTTGAGCATCATTGGAAAGATACTTTTTCTCTTTCCAATGCTATAAAATTTTGATGGGGTCACAAGGAAATTTTGGAAAAAAATAGCTTTGAAATAAATTTAATTTTTCAAATCTGGCCAATCTCAATTAACAATTACCATAGATTTCAAGTAATTTTGATTTACTAAACAATACATATTTCTAAATAGTTATACATATACAGGGAGCTCCAAATTATGAAAAACGAACTGCCTCTCTCTTTTGTTGGGGAAGATATTCAATAATGTTGCAAAAAAACACATTTCATGTCGAGTAGTAAATACCGTGCCTTCAATTAACTTCTAAATTAGGGTAGACTGTTTTGTCTTGTAATTCCATTTTATTATAAATACAGGTAGGTATATATGTATAATTAAAATTATAAATAAATGCCTCACGACTTGACTTTTGTAGTTCCTTTGAATTAATTTAATTCTGTAAATGAAATTAAGGTATATTTATAATAAAATGGAATTACAACACAAAACCGCCTATCCTAATTTAGAATTTAATTGAAGGCATGGTACTATTTTTATTAACGCAATTGGTAACATTATAAACTATAAAGTAAACAAATTTGTTGCCGGCTCTGCCAGGATTTTGAGAGACCCCGCGTAGTTAAAAAGGAAATATATCGCATGCCTAATGTTATAATGTAGGTACCAACTTCCTTATTACTTCGGATAAGAAAGTAAAAACGCAAATGGTTCAAGTGAGGTTTGTGACAGAAATTTTTGTTTCCATTTAGGTGTTCAGATAAACTTATTTTTCAATTACAAAAAACTTTTTCTTATAAATTTCTTCGGTAAATTTGGTGAATGTGTACAGGAGCGATTTTAAAATTTTTTTGGATTTACCTTGTTAATTAAGATTACGAAAATGCTAAAAATAAGCGGCGATCTCCAATATTTCAAAAGTTGTTGCAGTTTGAAAACTTGAAAATACAAAGTTTGGATGTGTAAAAAAAACCACATCCATCAACTAAAAATGCACTCACTAGTATCGATACTTAATTATTGTACTAATTACACTAGCTTAGAAATAAAAAAATATGTACATTTAGTGCCGCTTTATTTTTCTTAAACATTTCGGCCCGCTGTATTCTAACATCGGATAGGTTTTCGAGATATGAATTTTTTAGTTGTTTTTTGTTTATTTCGAAGGCTTTATTATTTGGGCTCGAGTTAGAAACCACCAATCTGTTTGCAAAAGGTATCAAATTAAATATTATCGAATCGATAACAAATATCACTCCCTGTTTTCCTAATCAGTTAAGTAGTTCAAGTGTAATGATATATTTTTAAAAAATGTTTTTTTTTTGGACAAAAATGAAAATAAGAACCATACATTTTTCTATTTTACTATGTACCGAAAACAATAATAATGAATACGTAAATGTGATTTTATACCGGGAGATTTTTTTAGGTAAGTAATAGGTTGAAAATCTAAAATACAACACTTATTTTTGTCGTAAAATTCTGTTATAATGAGTGGGACAAGGACAGATTTATGCGTATTGCAATAAGTGCGACAGAGACTTCCGAAAACTATTTGAAAATTGCTGGAAACGCTCAAACTTTAAACACGTTTTTTACAAGAAATTAGCTTAATTTCTTTAGGAAAAGTAATTGTGGTACTAATAAGAAAGTCATGTGTTGGGCACATCAGATATTTTCTAAAGTAAAAAATAAAATGTTGTATGATCCGCGGGCATAACTGGGTGTTTATTAATCTCGGGCAACTTATAATAAACTTGGTTGCCCTCAAACATAAACATCTTCATTATGTCCTCGATACATAAATAACTATTTTTAATGCAATTTTCGAGTTCAGTGGGCCAAAATACATAAGAAAACTATAGTGGCATCGAATGTACAAAATGACTGTAAACTAGTGCTATTGATTAATTACCTACTCATTAAGTACCATTTAATATTATTGATGAAAACCCTATTTTAAGGCATTTTCTTTTCCTTGCTTTACAGTCAAAATATGACGTTTCTAAGTACAGTGGACCAATTAAGATTTTCAGTTTCTTTTTACGCTAATAATAACGATTTTGTCCACAAAAAGTAAAAGAACAATCCTACACTGTTTCCATTTAAATTTCCCGTCCCCGTACCAAGAAATAAAGCGATCTATCATTTATACTTTTAAATTTTGATACGGTATGTTTTGGTCGACTGTAATGGTAGGGTTAGATGTAGTGTTTCAAAACCATAAAAATAAACGTGCTGATGCTGAAATAGAGTAATAAATCGTTTTTACTACAATGTAATGATTAGTTAGTGCAAATAGGTTCTAAAGAGTGCATTTTTAGTGAATAAAAGTGTTTAATTTGGATTTTTGCAAGTTTTCAAACTGGAAATATTGAAGACCACCGTTTATTTTTAGTATTTTCGTAATCAGGAGATCCTACTTAACAAAGTATCTACTATCAAAATTTTTCCAAAATCGCTCCAGTACACATTTGACAAATTTTGCAGTTTTTCTCTTAAATGATAAACAAATTATCTCATAACAATTATTTTCATGTTTTTTTAGTTATGACTACACTGTATGTCTAGAGTTTGAATCTTAAAATAATGTTTTTGGAAAAATCAGAACATTTTGTCAAGAATACCTTTTTCTCGTAAAATGCAATAAAAAAGATTAGGATTTTGATTTAAAGCAACAATAAAATTGCGAACATATTACAGGATAATTTGAAAGAGATCTTATTTACATAAAACATAAAATAACACATAGTTGTTCATTACATAATCAAATCAAATAATTAGATAGATATAATTACAATTACTTATTTTAACTTATCATTATCGATCACCAGAAACCTTTGCATTATAATTTTTCGGTTATCCAATTTCTGATTTAATATTTAAATAAATTAAATTACCCTTAACATCTAACGGTACAAATAAGATTTATAGGTAAATTAAATTATATCTATAATGTAGGAAAAAAATACTTACTTTTCGTTGTGATTTAGTCAATATCCAATTTTATTATTATATTATGATTAGTAATATTATGATAACAACAGCATCGGAGCCGGCTTTAGATATGTAGTGTAAACCCACAGTGCCAGTTGTTCAGTCACGGACACACGTTTTAATACTGATATTGAGCGAAAACGTGCGCAAACAACAGCAACAGCTCGCACTTTTCAAACGACTACTACTAATTTAAATTATACTTTTATTGTATAAGTACATTGGCCAGATAATTTTGTGTGGGGATATGGTGCTATGAATGAAACGATCCAATTATCATAACATCTTTGTTGTGCCGCGATGTGGACCAACATTTTACTTTTTGTTCATTATGATTGATTGGATTTTCTTATACAGGGTCCGTCAAAGTGGAACACCCTATTCAACGTGTCCAAATCAAGCTAAATGAAAGAACGATACCCGAATAGTGGGACAGAGAATTTTTTTAATGGAAATATTTCACTTAAAGCATCTCAAACATCAAATTTCAATTAGGATATTTTTTGTTATTTACTCCGTCAATTCGGGGATACGCTGTATATTTAAGTTCCAGAAACCTTTAAAAATACCAAAGTTATTGGATTTTACCTTCAAAAACCGCTGGGTATTTACCTTTAAGTGAACACGTTTAGAATCGGAATTTTTTGTGTTCTTGGTTCATGTTTTAATTTGCACCAATTAATAATAGTGCAACACTGTACGAGTATTAATAATAATTGATTAAGATTATCTCTAACTCTAATTGCAACAATCAATTACCGTTTATCTATACAGTTCATGTTTTAAACAAACAATTAATATTATTATTCGGTTGCACGTTTCTTTCAAGTTATGGTAATTACTACTGTATCTGTAAAAAGTGAAAGTAAAATTTTAATGGATATACTATTATTTTGGTTTTGTTCAAAACCAAACCAAATTAGAAGTGATGTCATACATTAAAATAATCAATAATTCATTGAACTGAAATTAATAAGAAATAATACTAAGAATGTCCTCGAACTTGATTTTTTTCTCCAATCCAGGTTTCGTTTCTACCTGATATTTAAGTGTGTTATGAAGAAGGTATTGTTTAGTATTGAAGTAACATAAATCGTTGTGAGTTATTGGTTAGCTGTATGAAACCAGTAAACAAATACATACAGGGTGTTTAGGGTCTTGGCATTTTGTTCAGCAAATGGAGTGTACGAATAGTTTTCTACAACCTTAAAATGACAGAATAAAGCATTTTTTATTTCCATTGCAATCTAAATTCAATAAATAGTATAGAATTTCTCATACAATAGAAATTATTTGAAATATCTCCTAAAATATTAAGTTTAAGTATAGGGTATACTTCATGAAAAAGGTAGAGAATTTAAATCTCTACAACCTACGTCAGAAATATATAGGGGGTTCCATTTGAAAAAATAGAGTTTTCGTTGTTTGAATTCAATGGAAACTGACGGTCAATTGCAAACACCCTGTATACTATAAATTTCAGATTTTTGTATCACAATATTCCCTAAACCTTACTTTTTAGAACTTCGAAATAATTTTTAAAAAACTACAAAGTATACTAAAATAAACGCGTTTTTTGAAATCTCTAATTTTGTGAATTCTTTTTTTAAAGTGTAAATATCTCGAAAACCATTCATTTTAAAAATATGAAACCTTCACAGTTTTTCGTCTAAAATTACGTGTAGAATCTGAAAATATATTAAAATACAGAATGTTCCGTTTAAAATAGCGAAGTAAGTAGCTGTCCAGCCATAAATAGACACCCTGTATAAATGGAAATAATTTTAGGTTATGGAGCAGTAAACTTCTGACAACTTTTGTCTTTAAAATTTTTTTCTATTTCCAAACCTAATGAATTTATAGAAGAATGCCAGCGTTTTGACGGACCCTGTATATGTATAAGGAAGCTACAAAATGTTTGATATTACAACCAAAATAATATTGTCAAAAAAATTATCGAAAAAATGATCTTCTGATATATTCCGGAATATCTTTTCTTTATTAAAAAAATCTGTACTTTAAACATTAATTACTAATTTATTACATGTTTAAAAATTACAAAACCAATAATTTGAAGTACCTAAAAAATTTTGTTAAGATCTTATTAGAAAGATGTGAAGTGCTTTGACAGTATACAACTATAATATATCTACAGTGTGTCCACAGATGGGATTACAATTACGAAAAGCTTTTTTAATGCACGTTTTACGAAAAAAGTTATTCTTGATTATTTTTTCGTATGGTTTTCAACCAATCAGAACGTCTAAAATAGTTAAGTTAGCTTGTATAATTTCGATAATATTTGATAAAACATGGGGTAGCTCCACCAATCAAAATTTTTAAATTATTTACATTTCCATAGTAACTCAAAAAATAATCGTGTCAAATACAATTCGTACTTCAAAATAATTAAAGTTATGCATCTCAAACTTGCTGCTCTGTTACAGCTCTGTTACAGCTCTGTAACAGTTAAAATAATCCTCCCGCTTCGCGGTCGGATTATTCTGTCAAACTGACATTCTTTGTAACTATGCAACAAGTTATCGATGTATAACCAATTATTTTGAAGTACATACTTATAGTATTACGAGTACTACTGATAAAACTTAGAAAACATATGTATCTATAATAAAGCAAGTAGCAAGAAATTTTTTTAAATTTTGCGACAGTTTTAAGATCGTAAAGTTTAAAATTGTTCAATAGCAGGCAATAAAACCCGGAATTTTGAGTATTTTGACACATTTTCATCCTGTTCAAATCTAATAGATCAAGTTATTTTTTTATAATAAAAAGTAAATCGCAAGAAAATCAGTTACTTTTTCTAAATTTTATGGCAATTTTTAAGACGCAAAGTTTAAATTTTAACAAATTACCTTCTTGAGTGAGAAGGTAGTCGGCTGTTTCCGGAACGATTCGGTTTATTTAAAAATTTTGTACCTATTTTAAAACATTAATTACTAATTTATTAGACGTCTAAAAATTATAAAACAACTAATTTCACGTAAAAAATGCTTAAAGTTTTTGTTTAAGACATTTTTTGTACTTTTTGAAAAATATCAAAACTCCCAATTACAAAGCAAGTAACAAAAAAATATTTAAATTTTTTTAAGTTTTATGACAGTTTTAAGAACGCAAAGTTTAAAAATTTTCAAATTTCTTAAGTAAGCGTGTAGAGGCAACAAAATCCGGAATTCTCGATAGACTTTAATTCTGTTGGAATTTTCCAATAGAACCAAGTTATTTTGTTATAATAAAGCAAATCGCAAGAAAATCTGTAAATTTTTTGGAATTTTGTGACAATTTAAAGGACGCAAAGTTTAAAATTGAACAAATTGTTGGGGTGAGAGTCTACATCAGGGTGTATCAGTTTTAATCGAGCAAATTTTAATGGTACTTTCTCCTGGTCGTCCTGAATCGGAAAAATGTATATTATATACCTCTATCTCGATTCCTAAGAAAGATACAGGATGTTGAAGTTTACAAGAAAAAATCATTTTTTTGCAATAACTTCTATAAAAAAGCTTGGATTCAAACAAAATTTTGCATGCCTGCCCTCCTCCCTAAGGACAATTTTTTGAAGATATTTTCGATTTTGGGGGCACCAGTGGCGTGCAATTCGGCCACATCTCAATTATTTCAAAGAAAAAAGCGTGCCACTGTGATTTTTAAGAAATATTTTTTTATCTATTGAATTCTTTGTTCAATTTGGAGTACCTAAACTTTGCTTTCACAGAAAATTGAAGTTTTAGTTCCAGAGATAATTAGTTTTTTCGAAAGACGTGCCAACTTGAAATTACAAAAAATAATTATAAAATTACAGCAACTGTTCAAAATGCAACCCGCCAGCCTCGATGCATTTCTGACAACGACGAACTAATGAATTAACAGCATCTGTCATCATTCCAGGATTTTTTAGTAATTTCAAGTTAGCACGACTTTGGAAAAAATTTAATTATGTCTGGAACTAAAACTTCAATTTTTGTTCTGTAAAAGCAAATTTCACTCCAAATTGAACAAGGAATTCAATAGGAATTCAATTGAAATAATAGCACGCCACTGGTGCCCCCCCCTAATCGAAAATATCTTCATAAAATTGTCCTTGGACAGGCATGCAAAATTTTGTTTTAATCCAAGCTTTTTTATGGAAATTAATGCAAAAAAATATTTTTTTCTTGTAAACTTCAACACCCGGTATCTTTCTTAGGAATCGAAATAGAGGTATACAGAGTGATTCAAAATTCGATGTAGATATTTTAAGGACGTATTGTTGGGATCAAAATAAGACTTTTTTTTCAAATAAACATGTGTCCTAAAATGCTTCCCCTCCGAGCTACAGCCACTGTAAGTTGCGTAAAAAAACGATTATTTAAAATTGTGACTACAATAACGAATCAAATCTTCTGAAAATTGGCATGGCCCCCTTTTTTTAGACACTATATTTATTTTTTGCTTCAAAAATTATGTAAACCCAGTTTTGGGGGAGTTTGGAGGGGGGTCCACACTTGTATGTAGCTCGGAGGGGCTGCATTTTAGGACACATGTTTATTTGAAAAAGTCTTATTTTGATCTCAACAATACGTCCTTAAAATGTCTACATCGAATTTTGAATCACCCTGTATAATACACATTTTTCCGATTCAGGACGACCAGGAGAATGTACCATTTTAAAGTTTGCTCGATTAAAACTGATACACCATGTATAGTAGGCAATAAAATCACAAATTTTCATTTGTAGGAATTTTATAGTAAAACCAACTTACTTATTTGTAAAAACAAGGAACAAGAATTTTTTAAATTTTTTAAAGATTTATGGATTTTTTTAGGATATAAAATTTAAAAATGCACAAATTTCTTAAAGTAATTTTGACATACGTATAGTCCAGTTGTATGGCCTAGGTGTCCTAGCAAGGACACCTGACCTCACACTGTCTGATTTTTTTGTTTTTATACTGATGTTTTATCACACAATTTAGATTCATTGAAACAAAGAATGAAGGGATGATATACAAAATCTATAACTACCTAATTCATTAAGTATCGAAAAATGTGTAGAGGTTGAAGAGAATTATATTGAATAATAATTTAGTTAAATGTTGATTAATAAAAGAATGTTATACATAAGTACCTACTTGTTTGGTTATTAAAAACCTTTAATTTGCATAAAATTTTTAAATTTATTTTTACAAAATTCTCTGAAAATCACGAAAAAAAAATGTTTCCTACATTAAAACAATTTATTTTTCCTTGATCGAACAATAGACAGTTTGCTTTAAAAAAAATCTAACTTACCCCAATGATATCAAAATGTTACTTGATACGTTACGACTGTTATTAATACAATTTGTTTACTATAACAACGAAACTTGGTGTTTTATTGCTTCCGGCTCCCAGATTACAAGTGTATCTGTGTGTTTATTTACATAAATTTGATAATTGATAAATAAATTTCCATATCAAGTCAATACGAGTACTTAACTGTAAATATATAAACTGCTTATCATTAAACATAAAACAAGAAAGTAAATTACAAATTATTACAGTCAATATACATTTTTTTTCAAAATCTACGAAATATTAATATATTGATGAATTGATGTACATAGAATAAATTACTAATACTTATGTATACCTATACAAAAATTATCCATAATATGTAATATCCTACTAGGCGAAGCAGTGTATATTAATATTAATGAAATGTTTATCAACTTAATGCTTTCTTAATCTTCGATAATTTCTGTCAATCAGGATTAGTTAATTAATTTGTAAACAATATTTTTAATCCTATAATTAATAAAACTAATCTCTTAATGTAGAAGATTACAATATAATGCAATATAACAATAATGTTTTTAAAAACAAATCAATCAATCACGATTAATTTTAATTCTGTAAAATTCTATTGATTTGTTTGTTTTTAATTTGTCACTTCTTTACAGGTACAAATATCTGCTGAGGTCAGCATATGACTTTCATATTTATTTGGACAGATCGTAACAATGGCGGATGCACGGGAGGAAATGGGGGAAATTTCCTCGAATTTTTCTACTTATAGATGTTTTTCAAAAAAACTGAAGTTTCTCATAATTAACTTATTTCTCATTTAGTGATCTATCTTTTGACCTTTTCTTAGAAATGAGAGCTTGTTTTTTTACGTGTTTCTCCATTAATTTATGCCAATCAGAAAATTTCGGGAATCGATTTCCGCCCTAAAAGTTCGGTCTGGATCCGCCACTGGATCGTAACTAGTGCAGTCGGTGAGTATTTTAACATTAAAAGTCGGGGAGAATTTTGTTTTTGTTTCGGGGTGTATTAAGGTAAGAGTTCTGATCTTGAAAATCGTTTTTGCGCCTCTAAACGGTGAGCTGAATAGCCGCCATGTTAGAAAAAGTGGTGAGTTTGTTTTTATTCTATAGCGAGTTTGCATTTGTTCACAAAAGAAAAGACCAATGGTAAACTTGTGCAAATAAAATTATCTATAAAATGAGGTTAAATGTAGGTTAACTGGAGTCCAATTTATACCGGGTCAAAGGTCACTATGCATTGTTGATCGGGTGTGAAATTCAGTTTTTGCGATTGTACCACCTCAACTTAATTTTGTAGCATAGCACTTAGATACTGTGATATAGGTTGCCTAAATGTTATAGCCACATGACATATTTTTGAAAAATAAATCAGTCTCTAGTCAACTGCCTTTCATTGAAGATCTACCATATATAACATGGCGCAGTCGAAATAAAAACCAGAATAAAATGCAAAATAAAAGTAAAGAGGTAGAGAAGGTAGAGAAATATGGTCGAGAATAGGAAGAAGAATTAGAAGTAAAGAAACAATTATTGTAAAAATTGGAATTTGTCCACTGGATGATGGATTTTCGAGGAATTGCTCCAATGGTAATGGATGGAAACGTGGCGGAGCATTGAAAATTTTGGTGCCATATTTTTTCGTGGAAAATCGTGCCCATAATTCACTACAGTGAATTATTTTCATTATTTACTGTGTATCCGGCCAATCACAAATACACAAATTCATAATTCAATGTTGCTGATCCAATGATATTTTACCCCCCATAAAGTCTTTCTGCACTTGATAATCGACTAGCTTGACTAGTAATTAAATAAGTGTCACAAAAATTATCAAATTTGAGTCTAATTTATTTCTTTAATATTAGGTGTGGAAAAAGCATAGTATTACATTCGCGATTATGGCCTTTATTCACTCAAATGAATTGCGCCACTCGCCTATGGTTCGTGGGCTCAAACATCATTTTCATGAATAATGGCTATCATAATCGCTCATATAATAATATACTATATTATTTATTAGTCACAGATTTTTGGTTTACAGATTTAGAACCGTAGCAATGGAATTTTTTATTAGTATACAGAGTGATTTGTATGGTGGGGATTGAAAGGGCAATTAGTGGGGACTAACATAAATTTACGATATTTTTGTATAATGAACTTTTAACGAAAACCCAATAAAACGAAAGTTACAGTTTAAAGTTCTTAATTTTTTTTTCGCCTATTGAGTACCGCTGAAGTTAAATTCAAAAGGCGTGCGTCTATCTAGATATCTTTCCAAATAGGTATACGACTTGCTCGTGCAACATTTTGATTGGCAGCTCCATAAACAATTATCATGTCCAAGTCCATGTATTAATTTATTAATGTCATTTACCATTTTAACTCAACTATTAATTTAATAACAACTTCTAACAACCATAAGTAATAAGTAACAATATTTAGGTACTGAAAAGTAAACTGTCTTAAACTGAAATCTCAGTTTGACACTTACTTACATTTCAATGTCAATGCAATTTTGTTTAATATTCAGCGGCTCTCAACAATGGAAATTTTGGGACATTAAAAAAAATTGCGAAGGATTAATTAGTCATTTTACCATATTTTCTTATGGTTTCTTGAACTAAATAGATAATAGTTCAGTCTCAGTCAATTCAAATATCCCCAATATAAAATTTAAAACATAAATTACACCAATTATTTCTTTGAAAAATGCTAGTAGGTAATTCATCTAACTTATTTGCATTGACGTATCTTCATAATTATTGAGCTTTTGTGAAAAGTGTATTGATAAAATTGGTTTATTTTGAGCCCATCTCTCTACCTTTTTATTCTCCTCTGTATGTTACAAATCACCCTGTATGCATACATGTTGTATGTACCGTATGTGTCCGAATTGAGTTCACAAGAGGAAAATAATATTTATTATTGATTTTACGGCGAAAAATCCATTCTTTATAAAAAATTCTGCTTGTCGAAAAATGGGTACGACTTTACAATACCGGACATATCACCGATTGAATTGAAATCTTTTATAGTGATGAATAATAGCTCTGTGAATACGAATATAAAATTATTTTTCTGCGGAAGAAGCTACTTTTCAGAAAAAAATTAAATGAAAAAGTTGATTATTTGAACTTAGCGAACGAAGCTTGCAGTCAAGTCAAGCGCATGTATAACATTCCGTCGTTGCCATTTTGCTGACTAGATTTTGACCAGATAGATTCTGTAAACTTGTGTGTTCATTTTATAATGTCTGCTATTATTATTACTGTTTTTGATGTGGGAGTACGGAGGATAAGGGTCCTAGTCTACTGGTTTTACTTACATAATATTAAAAAACCAAGGCCCGAGGCGGTTAGGTTGTTTTTTGAGGTTAGTTTTATGTAAATAATAGTACAAAATGCTTTGATTTGGAAACGATCTATCAGATATTAACAGTAGCGATATTTTATACTGCACATTGATCTGTGTCATCAGGGTTGGAAAGAGAATTCCCCTTCTTTTTTGACTTAACATTAGCTTTAATTTCGATAATCTGAAATACGACACAGGACGACAGCAAAATATTCCGTCATATTCAAGGTCACGTGCAAGGGCAAGGGTTATTCCGGCATCATCTTATGGTACCGATTTATGCTATTATTTAAAGGGAAAAAACACCTATACAAAACAACCTAACCTGGTCCGTGACTTATAATCGCTCCGAATAAATAAAGCATTTACTTAAAATAAAAAAGAAGGGAAATCTACGGAATCGAACCAGCACCGTCTGGATTACTAGGCAGATTCTCTACCCACTGCGCCACGGCGGTTTGTGCCAGAAATGGTATTTGTTCTGGATAAGAAGAATACACAATGCAAAAGCACCGACAACCTTGAATTTGACGGAATACTTTGCTGTAATTAACTTCTCGTGACACAGGACGCAGTGTAGAAAAGCGGCAACACTGTTTCACTGTTCGTCTGTGTGGTTCCATCAATTATGAAATGTTATCATGGGCGCGTCTTCATAGCAAGCTTTCGACTGGCCAACATCGCCCGCTAAATTCAAATAATCAACATCTTTATTAATTTTTTTTTCTGAAAAGTAACTTCTTCCGCAGAAAAATAATTTTATAATCGTATTCAGAGAGCTTTTAGTCATCATTATAAAATTTTTCAATTCAATCGGTGATATGTCAGGTATTGTAAAATCGTTCCAAAAAATGATCAGATGTAGGTACAGGGTGTAAAAAATTAAGAAAACATGAAAATGCTTTAAGAGAGAAGTACATATATTATTTATTATTTTAATGTTCCCTGAATTTTTTTGCAATATTAACGGTATATCTATCATCTATGCTATTGTGGGGACAGCGGCTAGTGTTCCGTTTCAACGGTTGGTGCCAGTGTCCCACGCTACGTTGGAGAAATGGAGATTTAATGTTGGTATGAATGCAGTCAACTGAAACTATAAAAAAGCAGAGCGCACCACGATCGCTCTCTTTTCCTTCATCTACTTCATCTCGACAACAACATGCTCTCTTTTCCTTCATCTACTTCATCTCGACAACAACATCGCGTTTACCAATTTTTGATATACCACGTGTTGTGAATTAAAGCCAAGTTAAACCATATCTGTTAATTCCTCAAGTAAATTCCATATATTCGTGACATTAATTATTAACGCTCTTTCTTCCAATACAACAAACGTGCTTTTTACATGTATAGTAAATTCATATTGATTTAATAAAAGTTAGTTATACGGTAGTGCTAGTTTTAGTAACAACAATAAGTGCAATAAGTGGATGAACCCAACAATCCATATCTATATATCATCTATGAGTGACATATTATAACCTATAAAGTAGAAAATCAGCCGAAACATGTTAAATATAACAATAATTAACTTTTTCTCATACCTGCACGAAAATGGCCACTTTATTTGCGTGAAATGCGGGTAGAAAGTCACCTGTTTAGGGTAGTCGCGGAAAATACGGAGTGGAGGTAACATATCTCACTTAGGTAGCCATTCCCTCCCTGATATGCGGGAGTTATTTGTGTTTGTTTATGGTTGTCAAGGTGATTTTCTCACCGCACAGTCTCAAGCAAAAATGTCAGTGTTATGCTGTTATAATTTGTTCGCGCGTTTCACTCCATAGAAGTGGCCATTTTCGTACAGATATGAGAAAAAATAGAGTATGCTACACGGGAGGAATTGATTCCTACCTTGTTGCTTAAACTACTATTTTTAACGAAATCTTCAATATTTATGCATTTTTGTTGTAGCCAAAAGTAAAAGACCTTGAAAAATGTAAACATCCGAACAGTAGGAAGACGAAAGCTTTGGTCAAACAAATAAAAAGGTAAGTTTTCCACTGTAGACTGTATTTATAAAAATGCTTAATTATCTGTTTAATTTTTAGGGTATCCACACGAGAGAAAACTAAACTGTCCAACAACATCAAGTTAAATTTAATTGGTGAAAAAGTGGCGTGGTTTAGGGATAATTTGGGTGCGGAAATTTTAGTGTGCGATCCAAAATACATAGAGAAATTAATAATAAAGTATATAAGCCGATTTAATGATGAATTACAACAAATTAATATAAAACATTCAATTGGCAATAGAAAAAACAAACAACATGCAAGCAGGGAAAGTATTATACGTCATACAGTTGAGAGGGAAACAGAGGAATTTAATACTTGCGGTATTGAAATTCCCAATTTAGTTGAATTTATTAAGAACTTGGAACGGCGAACTACGGTTTTTACAAAAATTTAAACTTAAGAGATTTAGCATGAAACTTTTAAAAGACCAAGAAAATAAATATTCTCAGCATAAACCTAAAACCGACGTCGATATGGTTCTTACGTAAAGAATAAAGTTATTATTTACAGTTTTTATTAATTTTTTTACAAAGCATTCATATAACCACATTTAAAACTTTCTTTAGTTTGGTTTAATAGTTAAATGTCATAAGGAACGTTAGGACGTATTAATATTCGAGGATTGTTACCTTCCTAGGATCAATTTAAAAAATTAAGAATATGAATATAGAAGAAGCAGCAGAAGTGGCATGTTTGGATTTATTGCCAACTAAATCTCGTAAAAGGTATGCATTAACATATCAAATATTCAAAAAGTGGTCGAGCCAACAAAATGTAGAAACCGAAAATGTAATGCTGGCATACATACTCAAAAACATTGAAGTCACCAGCCAGTTTATGGTGTGAATACTCTATGTTAAAGTGGACTATCAACTTCAAGGAAAATGTGGATATTTCTAAATACCCAAAACTAATTGGTTATTTGAAAATGAAAAATCAAGGATATCATCCCAAGAAGTCAAAAACCCTTAACAGATATTATAAGATTCTTTAAAGACGCTCCGAATGATACCTATCTACCTGCTGATGAAAGTAAGGAACAATTTTTCTAAAACCACCTTCATTTTATCTAACTACACTTACTTTTTTAGACGGTTAATGGTCATGGGTATTGCTGGTGCTTGCAGAACAGATGAATTTTGCAAAAAGAAAATGATTTATATTATATGTAGTATGTAGGCATTATAATGCCAAATTGTTATTGATCTTATTTTATTGAAGTCTTTTCAAAATAAATTACTAATGATATTCGTATGACAGCTGCTTGATTCTAAATTGTTATTGGGGAGTGAAATTCTATTTAGCTATAGAGTTAATCCACAGAGTCGCGTTATTTCTCCATTAATAATTTGAATTCAGAAATCGAGAATTCTGATTATTCGCCTCAAATATGCGGAAATTATTATTTCCTGGTATAAAATCACATTTATGTATTCATTATTATTGTTATCGGTACCATAGAAACCAGTAAAATAGAAAAAAAAATTATGGTCCTTCTGGGATTCGAACCCGGGACCTTCCGTTTGGCAGCCAAGCTGCTATCTCAGTAGTCTATCTAGGCCGTCACGCGCAATATGAGAAAATAAAAGTGCTTTAAGAATATCTCGTTTTTTTGAAATACTATTGTCGGAATTTCAAAAAAAGTTTCAAACAAAATTTGTTTAAAATTTAATTCTAAATCAATGTTAAAGAATAAAAAAACTCGTAAATTGTTTATTTTTCAAGATATTCCTAAAAAACCTAAAAATGTCTTCAGGTAAGTACCACTTGTGTTAGTGCTAGATGAAAAAGATTTAATGTGGCATACACAATTTTATTTAAACTCTTAAATCTGAAATTTGAATCAAATCCGATAACTCGTTTTTGAGTTATCGTGGATACTGACAGACACAGCCAGACATCATGGCGAAAATGGTCAAAATGGATTCAGGGGCCCTCAAAACGTGTAAATCCATCAAAATCTCGAAGTCGAAAAAAATCACAATTACTATACTTACCGACTTTCTTATTACTTCGTATCGTATAAGCAAGTAAAAATAAAATATAATGGTCCTTCTGGGATTCGAACCGGCGACCTTCCATTTGGCAGCCAAGTCTTTACCTCACTAGTCTATCTGGGCTGTCGAATTCAACGCGCACTATGAGAAATATAAGTGTTTTTAGAATATCCCGTCTTTTTTGAAATTTTTTTGAAGGAATTTCAAAAAAAAGTTCAAACAAAATTTGTTCAAAATTTAATTCTAAATCAATGTTAAAGAATAGAAAATCTCGTAAATTGTTTATTTTCAAATATACAGGGTGTTAAAAAAAATGGTAAAAATTTTTAAGAGTATGTAGTATGGGCCGAAGCAAATCGAAAAGTCTTAATAAACGTAGGTCCGTAAATCTACGGTTACGGAAATATTGACGATTTCATTTTTAATGGATTTCGTGACAAAATAATTACTTTAAAAAAGATGTTTAAAGTGTCCCCCCTCCATTTTGGTGCAAGCAGTGCACCGTCGTTCTAAGAAAATTCGGGTTCTTTCTAAAATTCCCGCCGTTTGCCAAATTGTTTACACTCCTAGATCAATCCGCCATCTTAATTCGTCCAGGTTATTTACAAGCACGCTATACACTAAACTTTTTAAATAACCCCAAAGAAAAAAGTCGAATGGAGTTAAATCAGGTGACCTAGCAAGCCATGCAGTTTCCAGTTCTTGGTAAAATCAAACCGCAAGAAAATCTGTCACTTTTCCGAATTTCTATGACAGGTTTAAAGATACAAAGTAGAAATTTGGACAAATATTTAAAGAGTGTTTATAGTAGGCTATAAAATCCGGTGCTAGTGTTGGTGCAGAATTTCTCTTATCCTTATTATGAAATTACTGTCGCAACAAGGATATTAAAACTTGTATAAAAGTTAGAATTGTTGGTCTACCAAATGTTGGAAAAAGCTCCATTATCAACAGTTTGAAGAGATCTAAAGCTTGTATGGTGGGGGCAACTTCCGGAGTTACCAGGTAAATAAATCATTTTTAAATTAGCTTACGTACGTTAATTTTACATTTTTTGTTTAATCAGGGCCATGCAGGAAGTTCAGTTGGATTCAAAAATAAAACTCTTAGACTCGCCAAGCATATAGTTTTCGCTTCGGGCTCAGACAGTAGTACATCTTTACGAAATGCTTTCAGGGTTTCAACTCTAAGCGACCCTATTACACCTGCAAATGTTATTTTACAACGCGAGTTATAGGTATTGGAACACCGGCCGATACTCGAGTTACATCATACATCGGTGGTCTGAACAGTGTTAGTTGTGTTGTGAAATAAAGAACCAAAAAGCCAGTGACAGTTTTAGTCTTAAGTGTTTCTCAGTTTTAATTTTAGGATTATATGTAAAACCATAAATAACAAACCCAAATATCTTTTAGTTTGTTATTCATTTTCCCATATCAATTCTGTGCCCATATGTTAGTTAAGTTATTTCACCCTCTTTCACTTTTTAGTTTAGAATAAGTTTTAGTCTGACTATATCATTCACTGTAGCAACAGTTAAATAATAAATATATAACATTGTATTTTTAAATAATAAAATATAAAACTTAATATTAAATCCCAGAGTATTTAATTGGCGCAGTCGGTACTGGATTATTTTGTAGGTAAATCCATTGCGGAAAAACCTGTGAGTTTCAACTCTTAAACGAAATAACGAACTTTAATAATTTAAAACAAACGAGTGCTACAATCAGAACGATTCCATTTGGAAAACGAACTGTTTGAGGGTCCAAATAAACTTTTTGATAACCTAAGTGCTAACCAGGAGAGCTCCACCAAGGAAAACCCTAGGGCACAACGGTGATGCAACTGCAGATGAAACTGTAAGTAATTAGTAGTTCATGTCAGACTCCTCTCTATCCATTGATTCCTTAAGCGAAAACAAAAGCGATTTAGAGTTAGAAATAGTTCAATATTTAATAAATTATCTATCAATAATTCAGATAACAGTACTACTAATTCAAATAATTTTAATTCTACTGTTGATATTACAGATAATTCTAGAAATATTTTTAGTCATAGTAATTTAGAAAATTTAAAAAATGGCACCGCCAGCTTTAGATATCAAAAATTTATCAATCATCCCAAGTTTTGACGGTAATCCTAATAAACTTCACAGATTTATTAGTGCTTCAGAATCTATACTTACTCATTATTACGACACGGTGAACGTTAACAACTTTCAAAATGTTCTCCTATTAAATGGAATTTTGAATAAGTTTGAAGGTAGAGCAGAAGAAATTGTTGCCATAAATGGTTCCAAAAGTTGGCTTGACATAAAAAATTCTTTATTACAAAATTTTGGCGATCAAAGAGACGAAAATTGCTTGAATCAGGATTTAGTTAATTTGCGTCAAAAACCAAACGAAACACCTTTCCAGTTCCATGAGAAAATTTTACACTTATTAAATACAATCTGCAACTATATTGATTTGCATAGTGAAGTCACAGAAAAACAATTTAAACGAGAGTTTTTCACTAAACAAGCTCTCAAAACTTTTCTAGCAGGATTAAGAGAACCTTTAGGCCCGATAATTCGCGCAATGAGACCAAATACTCTTGCTCAAGCTGTACAGTTTATTTCCGAAGAAGATAATATTAAATATTATCAAAAAACGAATTCGCCAAACTTTGTAACGAAAAAACCTAGTGTTCAATATTCTCAAAATTATTTTATTCCTCAATCACATTATCAAGCATATCAACCAAGATCTTTCCCTCAACCGTCAACATCCAATCAACAAACATCAAATCAATTTCCTCGCGGACCAATTAATATCCAAAATCAATCTAATATACCAGCTCGAAGATTACCCACAAACTCTCAAGTTTTTGGTAAACCCCAAAACGTTTGGAAACCCAAAAACCAAATGTCACAACCTAGACCTACACCAATGAGTACTTCAACTCGAAATACCAATCCCCAACTACGAAATCAATATCATAATAATTACTTTAGAAACAATAATCAAAATCCAAATTTTATTTCCGAAGAATTATTCACTACAGAATTTGACGATCAACAACATATTCCCGACTATCCCCTTGACGAACAACAACTCCATGACGATTTTATTAACCATAGCGAAGAACAAAATGAAAATTTTCAAGAAACCTTGCAACCAATCAACGAAACGTAATAGAATATTATATGTCTACAGAAAAAAAAGAATTATCTTATATCCAAATTCATAAACCTCCCTTAAAACTTTTAATTGATACAGGCTCTACAAAATCTTTTTTAGATCCCGAAATTGCTACTAAATATTTTCACAATAAAATTTTTTATGAACCTTTCACTGTTTCTACAATATTTCAAAGTTCTTCTCACGAATATTGCGCAGATATTCCAATTTTCCCTGAATTTAATCAAAAAGAAAATATTAAATTTTACTTGTTTAAATTTCATGATATTTACGACGGACTTATCGGTCTAGACAATATAAAACTATTAAATGCTCAACTTGACTACGTTAATTCAAAATTATTTACACCTTTCTGTGAAATTAATCTTCATTACCAACAATTGTGTCCAAAATTATTATTTAAAATAAAAATCAACCCACACACTCGACTATTAACAAAAATTCCAGTTAATCAAATAAAAGGTGATATAATTATCCCCCAACAAAAAATTCAAAATTGCGAAATATCCGAAACTCTAACTAATGCAACAAATGGTTTAGCTCTAGTCGAAATTATTAACTCAACTGGTCAAGAAATCATTATTTCACTTACAAAACCTTTAAAGACAATACCATTTAATGACAATAATTATGAATTTTATCATGCACAATTTACATCTGAAAACGACAATAAAAATATAGATATAACTGAATTAATTCGAACATCACACATGAACTTGGAAGAAAAACAACATATTTTAAAATTATGCAAAAAATTTAAAGACATTTTTCATACTGAAAATCAATCACTTTCATTTACCAATCAAGTAAAACATAATATTCGAACGAAAGACGAAGTTCCAGTCTACACTAAATCGTAAATTCACAAACCGGAAGTAGATAAGCAAATAAATTCAATGTTGGACCAAGGAATCATCCGCCCAAGCAACTCACCATGGTCTTCACCGATTTGGATCGTTCCAAAAAAAGCCGATGCATCTGGAAAAAAGAAATGGAGAATTGTCGTGGATTATCGAAAGGTAAACGAAAAAACTATTGATGACAAATATCCACTTCCTAATATAACAGATGTCCTAGACAAATTAGGAAGATGTAACTATTTTTCGACATTAGATTTAGCCAGCGGATTCCACCAAATAGAAATGGCCCCAGATGATATATCAAAAACAGCTTACAACGTAGAAAATGGCCACTATGAATACGTGCGTATGCCATTTGGGTTGAAGAACGCCCCTGCTACATTCCAAAGGGTAATGGACGACATACTACGTGGATTACAAAACGAAATTTGTCTTGTCTATCTAGACGATATTATCATCTACTCGACATCCTTACAAGAACATCTCGTTAATCTTTCAAAAGTTTTCCAACGTCTCAGAGAAACAAACTTCAAAATTCAGCTCGACAAGTCAGAATTCTTAAAAAAAGAAGTGGCTTATCTTGGACATATCGTGACAACACAGGGTGTTAGACCAAACCCCGATAAAATTGTAGCCATAAAAAAATATCCGCTACCAAAAACAACAAAAGAAATAAAAGGATTTTTAGGTTTGTTAGGCTACTATAGAAAATTCATACAAGACTTTGCTCGTATTACTAAACCCCTAACACTTTGTTTAAAGAAAGACGCCAAAATTGAACACACACCACAATTCATAAAATGTTTCGAAGACTGTAAAACACTGCTGACAAACGAACCAATTCTACAATACCCAGACTTTACTAAAGACTTTATTTTAACAACAGACGCTAGTAACGTAGCAATCGGTGCAATCCTTTCACAAGGCGTTATCGGAAAAGACAAACCTGTCGCCTACGCATCGAGAACACTAAACGACTCTGAACAAAATTATAGTACGATTGAAAAAGAACTTTTGGCTATTGTGTGGGCCACCAAATATTTCCGCCCTTATCTATACGGAAGAAAATTTAAAATATTTACAGATCACAAAACCACTAAAATGGCTTATGTCTCTTAAAGAGCCTAATTCAAGATTAGTTCGATGGCGACTTAAATTAGAAGAGTTTGATTATGATGTTGAATATAAAAAAGGAAAATGTAACACCAACGCGGACGCTCTATCTCGTGTCGAAATTCACACCAAAGAATTTTCAAACTACATGGATGAAATTAATAACGAAATAAATCAAGCAAGAAAACAACGACAGGATCGCGATAATGAAAATGAATCACTAATGGGAAATGCCAATGACCTTGCCACATTAGAAGAAGTTATCGACCCACAAGAAGGAACCTCTGCACATAGAACAACAACTGAAGAAGAACTCCAAGACACAGAAGATGGAAATACAATCCACTCAAGTCAAGAAGAGCCCGTTCAAACAATGCCTATTTCAGAAAAATCATTAAATTCATTCGACCATCAATTAAAAATTAATTTTGTATTACACTCCCCCGCAAGACCAAAAACAAATCAAATTTTTCCTAACAAAAAACGTATTTACGCCCAATTTTCAATGAATAATTTAGAAGAAGATGTCATTCACTTATTTAAAAATTATATCGAACCGAAATTTACCCATGCAATTTATTTTGAAAATGAAACACATGTACCTCAAATTTCTGAAATATTACAAAAAACATTTAAGAATAATGCATATAAATTATTAAAATGTAATAAAATATTAGAAGATATCACTGACAATGACGAACAAAAAGAAATTATGCAAAATTATCATGAAGGTAAGACAAATCACCGAGGTATTTTAGAAACAGAAACACGTATAAGAAAATCATACTATTGGCCCGGGATAAAAAATGACGTTACCAATTATATAAATTTATGTGAAATTTGTCATATCAATAAATATGACAGGAACCCCCCCAAACAAAAATTAATGATAACACCGACCCCCTCAAAACCATTCGAAATTATTCACATTGACACATTCCAGACACAAGGACAGAAATTTTTAACATTATTAGATAGTTTTTCTAAATACGCACAAGCGTATCCTTTAAAAGGATTATCTGGATTAGAAATCGTTAGAGCATTTTTAATTTTTATGACCCATCACGGACTACCATCTTTAGTCATCATGGACAATGGAACTGAATTGAAAAACACAGTGGTCGAAGAATTCTTTAAAATTCACCAAATTCAAACCCATTATATAACAGTTAATTGCCCCCAATCCAACGGATCAGTAGAAAGATTCCACTCCACTCTTATTGAACATTTAAGAATTATTAAACACAAGAATAATAATAAAATAGATATTTTAAATCACATGCCATATGCAATTCTAGGTTACAATAACTCGATACATTCGGTAACTAAACAAAAACCCATCGACGTTATAAATGGACATTTAAATACCAAAGACCCTTTCAATATTGACATAAATCAAAAATTATTAAACAATTATATTCAAGAACATCGCGACACAACCAAAGACATTTATAAAAAATTAAATGAACGTCTAATACAACAAAAAGAACAAATTATCAATACCCATAATGAAAAACGACATAACCCATTGACTTACGAAAATAATACGAATGTATATAGAAAAAACACTACATTAATTAGAAATAAGCTAAACCCTAAATTTACAAAAGAAAAAGTTTATCAAGACCAAGGAATCAAAAATCAAACTAATAAACTTTTACATAAACAAAACATAAAGAGACCCCCAATTAACAAAAAGACATTGTTACAAGAACCTCCTGATACTAGCATTACCATCAACGACCAAACTTGAAGATAAAACAAAAATCTTAGAATGCTTTCTTATAAATTAGGTGCAGCCAAAATTAAATCCAAAACTCATTTTTATCCATTATTATGATTACATTCAATTAGAAAAGAAATTAAAAGAGAACAATACGAAAGTGTGACTCTTGCTATAAAAAGCCCTTATTTTAATTAGATAATTTTGATCGTATTTTACTATAGGTACCAACTAAATACAGTTGAACTAAAATTTAATTCCCTCAACCTCATCGGTAGAGTTAAACGTGGTCTTATTGACGGATTGGGCACAATAATTAAATCCATTTCTGGTAACTTAGACGTAAACGATGCTAAACACTGTGACCAAGCAATTTTCGACTTAGAAAATTACCAAAAATACATAGTTCAAACACTAAATAAACAAATTTCTCTCACTACTAATAGATATTATTCAAAATTTTAATAAAAAATAATATCAATAAAAACCTATCAATCCGATCTAAATAAATAAATAATAAAATAATAAAAACTCTGATTTAACTAAATAAATTTTCGACTTCAACGATTACTTAAAAACTAGAAATATTTTAAATCCACTCAATCTAACTTTAAGTTTAATTTTACAATTGCTTACAGATATCGAAAACACAGTAACATTTACTAGACTTCAAATTGTTCACAGTGGTATATTAAAATTTAATGAATTAGAAGTTATTCTAGAAACTGTCATAAAACATTATTCTATTAATCAATTAATTCTACCAAAAATGCTTAATAACACATCGATACTACGATTTGTTACAAATTAATGCATATTATTCCGCTACAAAAAAAAATGTTTTCATTCTACATTTCCCTATTGTCTACCCAGATAAAATTCCTTATTACCAGTTGAACTCAATCCCTACTCAAAATTCTGGAACAATCATTCTCCACGAAACCTATCTGATTATGAATGAAACCAGTATACAACGACGCCTTGCATCAATTTGCATTCAATTTATTACCGCCCCAACAATGGTCTTATTAATGGCTTGAAGAAAAAAGATTATGCGTATTTCACATGCTGCAACTTAAATCCAACCATGAGGGATGTCAACAAATACATATTAAAAAAAAATTGGACAACAAACAACTCATATTACATCGCAGTATTTCCAAATCAAACGGAAACTTAACAACCTCAAACATTTTTCACCCCATGAAATGTTTCAATCCTAGGATGGAGGAGTTATAGGTATTGGAACACCGGCCGATACTCGAGTTACATCATACATCGGTGGTCTGGACAGTGTTAGTTGTGTTGTGAAATAAAGAACCAAAAAGCCAGTAACAGTTTTAGTCTTAAGTGTTTCTCAGTTTTAATTTTAGGATTATATGTAAAACCATAAATAACAAACCCAAATATCTTTTAGTTTGTTATTCATTTTCCCATATCAATTCTGTGCCCATATGTTAGTTAAGTTATTTCACCCTCTTTCACTTTTTAGTTTAGAATAAGTTTTAGTCTGACTATATCATTCACTGTAGCAACAGTTAAATAATAAATATATAACATTGTATTTTTAAATAATAAAATATAAAACTTAATATTAAATCCCAGAGTATTTAATTCGCGTGTCCATGTCCGAGATGATGGAAATGTACGATATTCATGATTATGAATACAGCACTCCAGAGGTTAGTTCTAGTTTTAACTGAAACATAAAAGACTAGTTCTTTATAATACTAAAAATGTAAACATTGAATTTAAAATGATACGAAAGTTTTTTCTCTTTGAATCAATCGGTTAATTTTAGGTTCGATGTTAATTTATCCGAAAAATTACATATGTAAATCAAACAAATTTTTGACCAAAAAACTGTCGAATTTTTCGATTCCATTGCTTGGGGGTCATTAGAAAAACTTAAAACTGAATTTCCGGATCCCCACCCCCTACCGTTCGGCCGCTATCTTAAAAAAAGGGGTGACTTTTTATTTTTCGTTTATCTCGTTAACGGTCAATTTTTACAAAAAAATACATGACATCATTTTTGTGCGTTCTACATTTTTTGTCATTACCTTTTTTTTCATATTGTTATTATTTTCGAGTTTATTGACGATGATACCCAAAAAATTAGGGAATGATTTGCTTAAAGCGGGGACAGCGCCAGAAGGGTTGCCTTTTCGACAAAAAATTGTCTTATACTTTTTGTAGAGGACTACGCGAGCCACAAAAAAACTTCATAACATATATCATCAAACGAATATTTATCGTACAGAAAAACCGTTCTACTGCTCCGAATCTCCATGAGACGTTAATGGTATGCGCTGTACTGGAATGTTGGAAAACAAACAGAACGGCCAAACAATAACAAAAGCGCCAAAAATAGTCACAGGCACTTCACCTGGCGACAGATTATACAGGGTGTGTCACGTAGAGGACCATCGATCTGTAGGTATGTATATGGAAAACTAATAGATAACAGTAGAATTTTGAAAATTTGGTTACCTATCTAATTCAGCTTGCCGGTTTGAATTAAAATATTTTCACGTTTCTGCTATTTCCGGTTATAGTGTGGATGTCAACTTTCCTATTTTAAATGCAATAGATACCTACCTTTTTATGTCATATTTGGATTTGTTGAAAAATTTTAAGGTGACTTTATGTAAAAAACTCTTTTAGTTCAAACCGGCAAACTGAATTAGATAGGTAACCAAATTTTCAAAATTCTACTGCTATTAGTGTTCCATATAGCTACAGATCGATGGCCCCCTACGTGACACACCCTGTATAATGTGTCGCCAGGTGAAGTGCCTGTGACTATTTTTGGTGCTTTTGTTATTGTTTGACCGTTCTGCTACTTTTTCGACATTCCATACAGCGCATATCATTAACGTCTCACGGAGATTCGGAGCAGTAGAACCGTTTTTCTCCACTTCTTGCGGCGTTTGAAGCGCTGTACAGCGATAAATATTTTTTATGATAAATGTTATGAAGAGCTTTTTATGGCTCGAGTAGTCCTGTATAAAAAGTATTAGACGAATTTTGTCGAAAAGGCAACCCTTCTGACGCTGTCCCCTCTTTAAGCAAATCATCCTCTAATTTTTTGGCTATCATCGTCAATAAACTCGAAAATAATAACAATATGAAAAAAGAGGTAATGACAAAAAATGTAGAGCATATTTTTCTCCAAAAAAATGATGTCGTGAGTTTTTTTGTAAAAATGAACTGTTAACGAGATAAATAAAAAATCACCCCTTTTTTCAAGATGGCGGCCGAATGACAGGGCGTGGGTATACGGAAATTCAGTTTTAAGCTTTTCTAGTGACCCTCCAAGCAATGAAATCGAAAAATTCGACTCACCCAAGAAATCTCTATTCAACATCTCTATTGACTGGACTATTTTGTTTTGTCAAGAAACTCAATGTCAACTATTTTCTAGGAGTTTTACAGTTTGAAAGCAGCTAGAGCCGGCAAGTTTAAAAAAGGCGGTGTCCCGGACATAGTCTATGGTCCCGGATTCCGTAGCAGCAGCCCGCGGCCTAGACTGGAACAATGGAAAAATCAAGTACTTTACAATACCACCTAAAGAAAATGGAAATGACATACACATTAGTACCACTATTGTTTATTTAAATATTTATTCATTCAACGGAAAACTCCACAAAAACTAACAAATCTTAAATACTTAAATAAACAAACAATAACAGTATATTATAGTATGAAATCTTAAAATTATATCTTAAAATTAAAAATCTATAAACCTGTATACAATTTTTTTTCATTTTGGTAGTACACCTTGTAAATTCTTTAAAGAGTTACAAAAAATATCAATTTCTTTGGTATCATTCAAATTATTAATTTCCATACAGGCTCTATCTATTGGATTTATCCCATAGTTTGTGTGATGAAAGTCTGTATAAAATATTTTTTTGTTTCTTGTTTGTTGTTGAGGTGCTTTTATTTTCAGTTTACTTAGGAGAAACGGACTGTCAATAATACTGTTTAAAATTTTATAAATAAATACAATGCTTGCATTTGTTCTTCTGAAACTGCGAAGGAATTTCATTTGGATGACTTTAAACAAATGGAGACAACTTAATATTTTAGTAAATATTTTGAAGTTGTTCACTTTTTTAATTTTACATAAATAAAATATCAAAAAATTTACTTTGTTGAATTTCATGAAAATTTACGAACAACTGCTAATACCCTGTATTGTATAATATCAACGTTAAAATAAAAATAAAAACCTTATAAGAGATACAGGGTCGGTTAAATGGGGCAGAATTTGAGGGATTCGATGTGTAAAGAGAGTCTGTTATCAAAACTGCAATATCTCTTTGCGTTCCTGAATTATCCTGAAAAAACTGAAAAAGTCGATATTTAGTTTTTTTATCTAGTTCGCTTATTTCTTAACCGATTTCAATTTAGAGCCACTTTTTATGACCTACGTCAAACAAATATTTATACTTAGTTTCTTAATTATCCTGTTTTTGTTTTCTAAATTTAAATAATGGATATTTTCATACCAGGATTTACCAGATTACAAAACAGAAATTTCTGATACTGATGCTACTAAATTCGAAAAATTGGTAAAATTACACATAGCAGCTATTACATAATCAACGACGATATTTTTTGCTGATTTCAATGATAATGAGTATCGCACTTCATGGATATCTATGATTTTAGGATCAGTTTTTCAAAAAAAATGTTTAATTTAGCAAAAAAAATATGAAACAAATAAAATAGCACACATAACGAAATAATTCATTTTAATAAATTGTAATTATAATTATAATTATAATTATTCGTATCGGAAAGTATATATGTATGTAATTATAAATTTCTACAGTGACTGTATTAAAACAGTGGCGACAAGTAGACATCCCATTTTTAATTGATTCCTGTAGTCACGTGGTTTCGTCCGCCATTAGGAGGCGAATCGTGCGTTTGTTTACATGTGTTTGATATGATTTATCTTCAATTTTACCATTTCAAGTAAAATTTGTGGATTAGTTTTCATGTTAATCAGGTCTATTAAGGTGACCCTTGTAAGTGCTACAATATTATAAACTGTATTAGAGTATTATTGGAGCCTGGCACCCCTAAAAGCCACCCCCAACGTGCATATTCGTGGTTTTTCGCATTTTACCGCAAAACGGTCACGATTTCGCAATTTTAGCTTCTGTACAAAAATAATCCTTATAAAATTCTCCACAAAAAGTGTATTTACCACTTTTTCTTATATACAGTGGTTCCCAATTTTCAAGCCAATACAGGGGTATTAAATTAATTTTTAATAACATCGAGCAAGCGCCGAGGGGATAGGAAGTATGTACATTTCCAAGACCTGAAAGTATTTCGCTGCAGAAGGTTTGTTGTAGGGAGTATACTAATAATAATAAATAATATACTAACTACCCCTATACAGGGTGTAACTGAAATGCTTGGCCAAACTTTACGAGCGTGTTACATGGAACAAAACTAAGAAAAAAGTTCCTATAAACAAGGGTCCAGAAATGATTCCTAAGGGAAGTACATTGACGATGGTTTTTTGTAAATATTTTCGAAACGGATTGAGATAAAGTTATGAAATTTGGTATGGTGAATAAGTATTAAATACTGAACAAATTTCTGCAAACATAATTTAAAAAATTTAGTCAGCGGCGTTTTTTACCTGAAAGATTGGGGGGTAAATTTTGGCTAATTTTTGTTGTCCGTTGAGGGGCGCCCCAGACTAAATTTTAAAAATTTTGTTTACACAAATTTGTTCAGTATTTAATGCTTATTCATCATACCAAATTTCATGACTCTATGTCAATCCGTTTAGAAAATATTTAGAAAAAAACATCGTCAATGTGCCCTCTTTAGGGGGCTGTACCTCCCTTAGGAATCATTTCTGGACCCTTGTTTATAGGAACTTTTTTCATACTTTTGTTCCCTTCAACACGCTCGCAAAGTTTGGCCAAGCATTTCAGTTACACCCTGTATTAGGGCGCTTGCAGTTTGAGAACTACTGTACCGATATAAGAAAAAGTGGTAAATAAAATTTTTCTGCAGAGTTTTACAAGGATTAATTTTGTACAGAGGCTAAAATTGCGAAATCGTAACCGTTTTGCGGTAAAATACAAAAACCGCGAACATGCACGTTAAGGGCGGCTTTTAGGGGTGCCAGGCTCTAATAAAATTGGGGGACACCATAGAATATTTAAAATGTAAAATTATTAACAGATAACAGATTATTATGCTGTGTTTAATATAAAAATTAATTACAACAAAAATAACAAAGCTACAAAAAATTTGCCAGTAAATCTATTGCTGATGGTCACGTATTGTGAAATGTTATTTGTATGTCCCTATCTTTGTATTAATAAATGTAATAATTATAATCTATAATTATTTTATTAGTTCAGCTTCCTTAGAACCAATTTTATTGCCAATACTTTATACTCTATAATATTATACTCGTATTGCTATATTTTAAACAAATTTCTAACTTTGAACTTGTCATTACAGAAAGGTGGTTTGTTCTATGCTATACATTAACCAGTAAATTAATATATTTTGAACCAAAGTGGACGTTTATTGGAAATATTCAATAAATTATGCTCTTTTACTACCAACAAAACTCATTTATTTTCTGGATTCCTAACTCACTACTTTATTTTCAATTTAAAATTTGCCTCCTCATGGCGGATGGGCGGGGATTAGCCATACTTGTCGCCACTGAAATTTCTGTTTGCTGTTGCCATCTATATGTTAATATTCAAAGCTACATATTGTAACAAACTTGGGCATCTTTTTAACCGATTAAAATGTAGTTTGATTATTTATCTACAGATGGCGGTAATAAGCTGGTTTCAATAATAATCTTCTTATTTACTTGTAAGTATATACTTTTCTAATAAAATTATATTGAATTGTTTATAGATTACAGAAATTTATGCTTACTTGAATGGCATAAAAGTTTTACTTGTTTTACTGTCTTATTTATTGATAATTAAATTTAAAACACTTTCTTACCATCCACCAAGTTTTCAAAAATATATCCAGATTTTATTTGTTTTCTAAAAAGTGAATCAACTTAGAATAGAACCGTGTTGATGTTAATTAGTACTACTTTTTTTGTAATTATGCAAAGTTACATGCGATTTGGAGAAATGAACGAAACCGAGAAAATCACAAGTGAAAAATTAAAATTGCTTAAAATAAATACACATGTACGCACGATAGAGCATGAAAAAACATAGAAATAGAATCGTATTACCTACAGTTCTTCAGGAGAGCTGATTTTTTTCAAATTATATATATATATATATATTCATAATTGAATTATAAATCTCAATGTTAAGAAATACAATAAATCTCCTAAACAACTGAAAAGAGTCTTCAGTCTTGGTAAGTACTAGATAAAAAGATTGTGTGACCCACAATTTTTTTCAAACCCTTAAATATGAAATTTTCGCCACCATTTTCAAAAATGACAGCCGTAGGACAACTTTATTTTTGGGGAACCTTTAGTATTTTACTTGGGAACTTGGGTGACCCAATACTACCTATACAGGGTGTCCGTTTTTCGACCTTAAGCATGGGGATCTCGGTTATCTTTAGAGATACGAAGTCATTTAAATTAGGGCAAAGTTACGCATTCTTACGCTGACCAATAATCCAAAGACCTATCTCGTTTTTTCGTTTAAAAATAGCATTAACTGTGATAATTTAGTTTTAAACAAACGAGCTGATGTTGTTTCCCTAGGCACTCTTCGCAAAAATGAATTTTGTAGAATTTTGGATAAAATATCAAACTTGATCACCATGTGTGATACATTGTCGTAATCAGAAAAAAGAGCTGCATTCAAAATGGTAAAAATCAAATGTGGTGACCATAAGAAAAAATGAACCTGATGATGATATTTCAAAAACGAAACGTCGAGAAATGTTGATTTCTATTTATTAATGTAGAGCATAAAAAGTTGCTATGAGAGTGTCTTTTCAGACTGAAAAAATTTTCTCAAACAAAAAAGTTATGAGCGATTTTCTAAAATCGCAATTATCAGTTTTTTTCAGTTTTTCAGCAGACCGTTCAAGATAATTCAAATTTGTCTTTGGATTATTGGTCAGCGTAAGAATGCGCAACTTTGCCCTAATGTAACCGACCTCGTATCTCTTAAGATAACCGAGATCCCCATGCTTAAGGTCGAAAAACGGGCACCCTGTATAAGTCCCTAGCTTTTAACTATAATTGATAAATTTTGAACTAAAATGACTACACTAATATGTATACAGGGTGTTCGCGTGAAGTGACTCACTATTGCTAACTTTGTTATTATTGGAGCTACTAAGTCGATTAAATTTTAAATTAGCAAACTATAGTAGCATTTTTTCCGCTGCTTACAATGGTGAAAACAGAAAAACAATTGACCATCTGAATTCTGAATTCGAGATATTCACAAAAATTACATTTTTTTTAAATTGAAGTATATTTTTGCAAAAATCGATGATAAATTAAATTTTTTGATAATAATTTTTAATAAGCGAGTTATTTTGAAAAAATCTTTACAATTCTTTAATATCAAGTATAGCCATAAAACGGAATTGTAATTTATTAAAACCAAACAATTATAATTTTGAATTTAGACAAATTGACAAAAACTTGAAAGAATGACGAATACATTGAAAATTGGCAAAATTATATTTCATGGCTACTTGATATTAAAACTTGGCAAATCTTTTTTCAAAATAACTTACATATTTAAAATTTTTGTCAAAAAAATATTTAAAAAATGGTATTTTTGTGAATATCTCGAAAACCAGATGCTTAATTGTTTTTCTGTTTTTACCATTGTAATCAGCGAAAAAAATGTTACTAGTTTGCTAATTTAACCGACTTTAACAATTAAAGTTAGCAATAATGAGTCACTTCGCGCGAACACCCTGTACAAGTTTTTTTAAATATAACTATTGGGTGTCCCAGGATAGACACGAAATATTTTTAGATGTCATTCTTGAATAAATTCTCCATCGCTCTATAAAATTTTTTTGTCCCCAATCCGTATTAGTTTTCGAGCAATCATCTCTTGAATGTTGAAAATTGTAGATTGAAAAAGTAAAACACTATTGAATAAAAAGAAGCCAGTCTGTTAAACTATTTGATTATCTAAAAAAAGTTACACCTACGTGAATTTTGTAGCTGAGATGATTTGCGATCCAAAGTATCTTGTAATTTTTTTATTAATGTTAAGAATTATTTGAGTTTAAAATTGGAATTTGAAAAAATAAATCATTATGTTCACGTTTCATTTAATTTATCTTGAAACCTAGTATTCAAAATAGTTAACAAAATTGATACATGATGAAAAATTAGCTTATTTTGAATCGAAAAGTTAAAACCCATTTTGAACATAAACGATGTCTACTCGGAGTAAGTTTTAAATTTGTTAAAAAGATTTCCGTTATTGCTAAAGATTTTATATGGAAAATAAAACCCGGATTGGAGATAAACTAAAAATATTAGTGTATAATAGTGCATGCCGAATTTTTATCAGAACAAATCTTTCATCTTATCTCCAGAAAAGCTACGATTCCAAATAATTAGAATTTCTTTTTCATGTCGCCGTTAACAACAACTAATTGCACACTATTAATAAATATTGATGTTTGACAACAATAAATTTAAGTCCAGTATGATGATCTAACGAATTTACAGCGCATCCAGCAGCAGTAAATGTTTATAATGTAAATTGTTATTGGTTTATCCGTTCAGGCTCGCTCAACTTGTTTAATCCAATATGAATAGCAAATGACCGATAATCTGAAAATCAAAATGCAATTAATCAAGAACCTCTCCACTATTAGCATACGCGCTATGACTAGATTGCATAATTCATCCATTATTCAAAGTTCCCAGTACTCTATACACATGACTGATGTACACAATGACTTACTCTAGTATGTTTATGAATGTGTAGTCTTGCAAACATTAACTGTTATCGCCGTAATTTCATGGTATGCATAAAGCATATTTTGTATTTTCTTATTTAAATTCGTTGCGAAAATGAATGGCATCCTGAACCTTAAGAATCTAATTCATGTGTGTATTCCAGACATGACTTTCATAATTTATATTTGACTTATTGTTTATTATTTATGCCTTGCCATTTGCATATTAACACCACCAACATAACTATCTAATTAGTTGAAGAAGTGCACATGATATACATTTTATATAATTTAATTACAATAAGTACGATATAATTAAATAATTCATTTTATCTGTTAATCCTCTAAATAAAATATTGTGTATGCAATGAAATGCTACTGATAAAAAGAAAGTTAACCATCCACAGCTGATGAACTTACATGTAATATGTAAATTTCTATTTGTGGACTAGTAATTAATATAATCTCAATATTTTATCTAAATATTAATCTAAATGACATAATTACTATGTGCTGCATCCTTCGTATGTTAAGTGGGTGGTCTTTTAAATGCATAATATGAAATGCTGTCTATACGATGCGACAAAACAGTAGTAGCACACGCTGTCGCGCAAACATATGCAATAAATATTTCCTAAGCCCAAAATGCGCGGCTTCTTTTTGGAACGAATGCTCGGTTAACACCAAATGTTCTGTGTAGCTAGGCGCATTCATAAGTTCTCATAAAAAATTGCGGAACTCGCTTAGACTGGCGTTGGATGGCGCCGTCTCCTTGCACCCCATAAATGAATCAATTTAAACAACAAGAAACCGGCATGACATTGAAAGTGTTATTATGATATTATAATTATAAATATACAGGGTGGGGGGTTTATTACGCAGCTTTAATTATTTCTTGGTAATTTTTTGTATCACTAGTGTGGTCTATTTGTTATTTTTTAATAAAATATAAGTATCACAAATTACTTTCGAATGAAGCAGACCAGACTCCTCAAACAACAAATTTCAACTCCTTAATTAGTTGTCATTTGCACCTATATTACAGTCAATACCCAATCAATATTTTTATCAAACAATGTCTGATCTAGTTATCCCTGGAAATTTAAGTCATGACTTTGATTAGCTCACAAACAAACAAAACAAATTAATTGAAATGTCAAATTTATGAACTGTCAGTAGTGAACAATATGTAGTGAACTAATCAAAGTCGTGACATCAATTTCCATGGATAACTAGAGCTGAAATTGAGATGATCACCCGGTATAACTACAAAAACAAACCTCATAAGCATTCAGTCATATTTTTTGTTTTAATTCCCAAATAATGAAATAAAAAATTATGAAAAAAATTCATCGTACGAACAAAAGTATGTTTTTAATGAGATTTAAAATTTTATTCACATAAAATGTACATTTTACGAACATATAACGAATTATAAGTTGGTGTGGTCAAAATCTCTAAAAAGTTGAATTTTTTAAAATACAAATTTTTTACTCCAATATTTTAATTGATTTATTACACATTTATTATCTGTACTGTAATGAGATTCATTATAATACAGATTTTTCATTACGATACAAGTTTATAACCAATATAAATGCAACATTACAGAAATATTCCGTCAATATCAAATATTGCCATGAACATCTGACAGATCTAAAAATTTAAAAATTAACCGTTCATTTTGATTTTCTGTCATTTCTTAGTTTATGATAAAGTTGGCATAATATTTATATTCTTATTTTTCATTATTTTGAGTCGTAGAAAAAATAGTGTCTGCAACTCACATTTAATGGCTATTAAGACACTTGTATTCATTATGACACTCACCTACGGCTCGTGCCGTAATTTTCATACTCGTGTCTTAATAGCTATCATTAAATGCCCATTGCAAAATATATGTACTATTAGCAAATTTTTTAAACTGTAAGTTATTAGATTTTTAATTTTTTTTTCAGAAATAATGAGACTTTATTAGAATCTAACCTCCTTATTCAGATAAGACTATAGATAGATGATCCAAGATTATCTTCATTTTAAATTTAAAATCTAATCACCAAAGGATTTTCTAGAAAATCGAAAGTCTATAGTCGTATTTGTGTTGAAGGTACAAGAACATTACAATACTGAAATGCAACACTGGCTCTGGATGTCGTGGCACAAGACGAACAACACCAAGAGTGGAGGCGTCTAGAGGAAATGACGCCGCAGTTTCATCTCCGGCCTATTTCCGGTTAGGAGCGCTCTAATGTGCGCTTAGCCATATTCATAGCACCCTATGTTTCCCTGAGGCATTTCTTCTGATTTTAATACCACATAGAACGAACTGCGCATTTATCACTGTGTTTTTCTCTTCTTTAATTGAATCGTTTCAATGGAACACTCAGACAATGTTCGGCTAATTATAAATGTAAAAAAAAACTTTTATTAGGGAAGTGTGTGTAGAGACTGTGTTGGAGCTAAGCAGCCTGCATACGTCGCGTGTCACTTTGATTGATCGGTTGATGGTGCATAAAGCTGGGCGCTTGATGTATGGGTGTGTGAAACTGTATTTGTTTGCCACCCCGATTGAAGTCCACACAACCCTTTAGATGTTAAATAGCTTAAGTTACCAGGGATAATCAGATACCGCCGTTGTTTGTAAAATAAATCAATTATTGATGGACAACATTTCGAAATGCACGATTTTCGGCAAAAATCAAAAGTAGATTAGGATAAATAGTACAGTAAATAGGGAGAAAAAAGGCCTTAAATAGACTTTTTTACCCTACAGCCAATTTTTGAAGAATCTTGTAGAGAGTCACCCTGTGAGTTTAAAACTGAGTTTTTGTATTCGTAGACCCCGCCGTTTCTTCACCAGCCCTTAATTAAAGTTGATTTTTTTATTTATTTAATAACTTCTTTCCTAAAATATCAGCACAAAGTAGTAGAGAAAAATATTTCCTACAACTTTTCTTTTAAATTTTTAACGATGTCGATATTTAAAAAGTTACTCAACAAATAAGTTGACCATTTTGGGTAAGAGTAGTAAGTAGTAGTAGTAAGTAATACCTAACTAGAGAAAAATTTCCCAAAAATTTTAAACTTATTTGTTGAATAACTTTTTAAATATTGACAATATCAAAAAAATGTTAAAAGGAAAGTTATAGGAAATATTTTTCTCTACTATTTTGTGTCGATGCTTTTTTCGCAAATCTAAAAGGAAATAAGTTATTTAATCAATAAAAAAATCAACTTTAATTAAGGACTGGTGAAGAAACGGCGGGGTCTACGAATACAAAAACTCAATTTTAAACTTATAGGGTGACCCTCTACAAGATTCTGCAAAAATTGGCTGTAGGGCAAAAAAAGTCTATTTCAACCAACACCCTCTGTGTATTTCAGAGGGTGTTGTTTCAACTCCCTGTTTACTGTAGTAAAATTATCTACGGTTAAAGGTAAAAATTCAGAATTTCATGGAGAACTTTATGTGAATGATCCAATAACTCAATAAGTTTGAATAGAATACGAGATGAAACGGTTAATAACTTTCAAAAAGAATGTGGAAAAAGCCAGTAATTCAGGGGGTTATCTGAAAAAGTCAAACATAGCGCCCAACCCCAAACTAATAATTTTCTCTTCCAGCAACGATTATCCTCCGCACACAGCGCTACATAGTGTAAATTTTTATCATGATCCTCTGCGGCTTATAACTCGCATATATACATGCGAACGAAGATGTGCCTCTTAATCTAAATTTACATTGACATTTCCTTTGAATACCCGGTTGACAATGAGAAACGTAGTTCCACCCTACAAGAGCGATCTCTCTAGTGTAGTGAGAAGACGGCGCGCGGGGGTTCTTCTTATCAGTGTGAGGCAGCGATTGTCACGGGTTCAGTCATATCTTCTGTCGGGGGTGTTGTTTATCCGGGGGCTGGCAATCGGTTATCGGATTAACGTTATCTTAACGATATAGACGTTGCTCAGTCCTCAGTTTCGCCAACAGCGCGTGTGCCACCTCCCTAATATGATGTTCGTTGCGTCACATAAATGATGTTTGGCTGAGATATGGGAAAAATTCTACACACCACAGCACAATAGTTTTTAAGGACAACCCCACGGAAAACTGTGACGACATGCGTATGGGTGTTGGTTAGATGTAGCAAAAAATTCACTCTTTAACGAAATAAATTTTATTTCATTGAAAGCAATGAATGTTTTATAAATATATAGACAAATAAATTTATTTTTAAAGCATGAAAATTTTTATTTCTTCCCTTGAAGACATGAAAACATTTTATCTCTTTAGTGATGAAAATGACAATTTCAAATTTATATTTTTCTACTAGATTTTCTTAATTAAAACACGAAATGAACGAGATTTGTTTGAATTTTCTTATCAATTAATTCACCTTCAATGGAACATTTTACATAAAAACCTAAAATAAGTGAAATAAAAATTTGTACTTTCTTTATAAATTACTACATTGTAGAAAAAATAGCAAAAAATTTACTATTTTTAAAAAAACATAATATACGATTAGAATTATATTTTTATTTTTTTTTATTTAATTATTATTTTTTATTATATTTATATTAACTACATATATTAATGCTTTGATTTGAGTAAATACAGATTTAAATTTAAGAAAACATATTTTTTACATTAAAGTTTTTCTTGTTTTATAATAAGAACTTAAATTGTGGCTTCAAGCAATTTTATTCTTATTTGTAATATTTTATTGGTTTTACTAAATATATTTTTTCTTACTTTAATAACAAGATAGTTTCAGGCTGATGATATCGTTATGATCGTTAATGAATTTTTCAGGAATATTATCGATTTTACCTCGTCTTGTAACCTGTAAAGAGTCGTGATTAGTATACGAAAAAAATACCGTTATAATTGTACTGTAACTATAACGTTTTTATAGTGTGGTGGCGTTTCATGTTCATAATGAGTTATTGGTCATTCGTGTAAATATATTTAGTTTCAAGGAACCATTCCTTGTATTCGGTATAAAGTCTTTTTTATTATAACAGAACAGACTAACCAGCCGCACATGCACTCGTGTTAAAGTCTAAGATCATATCTAAATGACGTATTAGATTTTTAAAGTTTTATTCATATAAAAAACGCAGCCACGAGCCACGGCTGTAGATTACCGCTTTAATTTATTTTCATTTTTGTTGCGCTGTAAAATACAGGGTTGGCGGTGAGTAATGCCTTGCGGGGGTGGGTGGATCTAGTCCCGGCTATTCCCTCTCTGCAACGCGGTTAACATTTCATTTATCTTACACGTTTATTTTTACTTCTTTTTATTTATTGCTGTAATTTGCAATGAAGGCCTTTCTGTGTGTTGGGCGCTTGTTTGCAAAAAAAAATAAGAAAAACAAGAAAATGTTATTGAGCCTCATACCAGTTTAAAATCTTAACTACTATTTTTATATTTCGTTTTTATGCCCTGTGCATCGTTTTATGGCAGATATAAAGGAAAAAAATAAAAACCTTAAACGATATATTTCTTCACTTATTACCACAGGGAGTCCACTGCATACAATTTACTTTTTTACAGATAACGCTGCTTCAAATTTTAATAGCAAATCTTTAGAGACCATACAGCAATAATTATAATTACTGTAATTAATCGGTTTTGAATAAATAATATAGGCAAATTAAATTGAGGAATGCGTATTTTGATCAGTTTGATTATTAACCTACTTAAATAAACAGCAGTGATTATGAGCAAGTTAGTATTTTATAGTAAATGCATAAGTTCTCTATTTAATACAAGTATAAAAAGTTTCTCTCTAGATATACTACATATTTCATGAAAATTTGCTTTATGCGAACGAGTAGTATTTTTGAAATTACTTATGCTAATTGTTTTTGAAAAGGATTAGAACATTGTCACGTGACATATTCTTTTTCAGTTTAATTATTTATAACTAGAAATAATTTCATTGTATGTACATTTGTATAATTATCTTGTCGGGAAAGTGTAAAATTCATTTCAGACATTTAAATTACTCGCTTTTTTTTCAAATTCAAATTCAGAAATGTTTCAAACATGTAAATTGATTAGATACTAATTATTACCTGAGGAAGAGATGTTACATAGAATGGAAAAGTGGGTTGGTTATGTTCTACGTAATGTCCCTAGGAAGGAGTTGGTCCTGAAAACTAGATGTTGTGTGAAAAGGAAGCATTGGATTAATATGATCCAGGTAAGGTTGCTGAATTCTGGACAGGATGATGTTTGAGAACTAAATGTATAAAAAGGAAGCACTGAATTAGTATGAATCAGGTTTCTGACAAGGTTAGGGGAACCAACAGCAGTGCATATATAGTACACACTGGTCTATGATATTGTTGTATGATATCCTCTAGGTACAATATTTTTTTCAGGGCTGATTGGAGGAGTTAACACATCATGACCAATATGACTTGGAATGTCCTTTTTCATTCATGATTTTTTTAGCAAAATATGTAATAAAAACGTTCCCCATAATCAGAGTACTTTCTTTTTAAATCGCTACAACTCGAAAACAGACCATCGTAAAAGGATCGTTGGAATTGGCGCGTCGAATTTTTTTAGTGATTGTTGGCGTTGTTATTTAAAAAGAATTTATTGTGTGATAAATCGCCATAATTCTTTTACAGGCACAGCTGCTTTCTGCCTAATACTTGCACATATCAATAGGCGATAAATTTAAAAATTCATTTATATTTTTGTCAATAAAAAGCGATTTTTTCTTACTTTGAGCCCAAATACTTGTGGCAGCTTTTAAAACAGACATTTGAGGGACACCCTATATAAATTAGTTTTCACCAGTTTCTTCATTTTTTTATGCTCTTTCTTCTTGGCTAATAATGATAATACCATTGCATTTAACTCTAGCGACCAGGGAAAAAATTAAATTAATGATGTTAATTCTTTATCCGAAGCCCTAATAAACGCTCTTTCAAACGAGACCAAGTTTATCGAAAACGGTTAATCTAAACAAAAGTTATTCACATTTTTTCAAATAAACATTCGCCCCTTCCCCCACCCTTCATTTGACAAGATAGGGAAAATTACTCCAAACAAAAAAGTTTTCTAATTTTCGATAAATTACAATTCAACTATTTTTGGCATATGTTAAGCCATGAAATTTTTGAGAAAAACCCTGTTTTCTATTTTGTAATTAGTTTTACGCCCTCTGGTGGTCGAGTTAGAAACTTAAAAATTATTTCCAGCAATTTGGCTTGGCCACTTTTATGATAAGTACTTTTTTCTAAAGCTGTGAGATGAACAGTTTCTGAGATACAGCCGACGTCCTTTCTTATTTGGACACTCGGTATAATTTGTGAATTAAATTAATGTTCTACCAATATCTAATATTTGTGACTTTTAGACGAACATTAATTTGCAGGTTGTGAATCTATCTTTATTTGCATAATTTTCGATCTCCTACAAATTTGTGTTATTTTGTCCAAAAAATTACATTAGCCATGGAAAAACAATTTCACTTATTATTTCAATAAAATCAGCTGTCAGTTTAGTATTGTAGTCGCATTATTAAACTTGTTGTAATTGTTAAGTCAAAATTACCAAATAATATCCAACAATGGACAGTGTAAAACTTTTCAACTTAAAATCTGTACGCCAAACATACTCCCCTTAAATGCCTTTTTAATCTAATACATTTATTTTAGCTCGAAAATGCACAGCCTGTTGATATTCAATCATTCAAATTCAACACCAAAAGAAAACTGTCGCATACTGAAAACATTCCGGATTCAACAACATCAAGAAATGAGTTTTGTTTTGGGAAAAAACACAAAATGGACGTTACAGACAATGTCCAAAAATCCATCAAATGGCGTTCCCCACTCATCTATTCCCCACCAACGAAATTTTCTCCAAAACTTGACTTTCAAGCTAGTGTTTCAATCCCAAGCTACCAAAACACTAGCAGACAATGGGAATAGTATGTTAAGCACAGTAAGTTGTAGCAAAGTGTTTAATAACGAATATTTTCTAGTTTTGACGCCAGTAATAGTATCCTTCCAAATCCCAAATATAAACCATCTGAAGTTGGTTTACTATCGTCCAAGCCAAATACAAATCAATCTTTTATTCGATTGCGACCTTCACAAACCGCTACGAAATTTCCACTTTGCGACGACGAGTGCCGATCTGGAACTAGCACCAACGAATCCTTGGACAAGCTATCGGCTACAAATTCTTTATTGGAGCAACAATTTTCGAAGCACATTTCATCTGGATGTGATTACTACTTACAAGTGCAGTCGGAATCGTCGCAAGCCATGCAAAAGGAAGACGACAATATTCGGAGCTGTTCCTCACAAGTTGAAGGTGCGCAAAGTAATCCATCTAGTCCTTATGGGGATGCACCCAATAAGTCGGTGGAAGACGAATTAAATCGTACTGGTCATGGTGTGTTAACTCCACCAACCAGCCCTGAAAGAAATGTTGTACCAGCAGGAGCAGGATGTTATACGACTGTACAAACAAGACCAGTGCTAACTTCAAATCCGTTTGTACAATATACAATGAGACCTTCGTATTCACCGCTAATGACTCCCGTTACCAATCCACCAATATTTCACCGGGCTTACCCGTTTTATACTAATCCTTTTTATGCTGCACCTACTCTTCAGACACCAGCAATTCCTTTTTATCCACCTGGTTCTCAAGCATCAATCCTGTCTAGATTTAACCAGCCTTACCTGGATCATACTAATCCAACGCTTCCATTTTATACAACATCCAGTTTTCAGGGACCACTCCTTCCCAGGAATGTGACTCAGGGCCATTACGTAGAACATAACCAATTTCCGTTCTATGTAACATCTGTTCCTCAGGTACCAATTAGTAGCCAATTTACATTTCGACCTAATGACGTTATTTTTGGAACTTATCGTAATAATCAACCTATTGAGAGACTAAGGGCACTAGTTGAGGACGCGGAAATTGAGGAGACAAGGCCAAATAGAGATCCTAACCCCGATGATAAACAATTTATTTTGGAAAAATATATGAATTCCTTGCCGAAGGATAGAAACTATGACTGAATAAGCTATAAAATTGGTTTCGTTTTTAATGACAGTGTTATTTATTTTGTGTGTCATGTAATAAAACTTTTAATTTGTGATTTGTCCAAATTAATGATCAATAAATGTAGATGAGAATTTAGGATTCTAGAGCTTTTTATTTTGTCGGATATTTTACTGCCACAATTAGTATTATTATACAGGGTGTTCGCGCGAAGTGGCTCACTATTGCTAACTTCGTTATTATTGAAGCTACAAAGTCGGTTAAATTAGCAAACTAGTAGCATTTTTTCCGCTCATTACAACGTTGAAAACAGAAAAACAATTGACTATCTGGTTTTCAAGATATTCAAAAAATAACAATTTTTTAAATGGAACACCCTATATATTTTTGCAAACATCGATGGTAAATTAAATTCTATACAAAAAATGTCCTCATCTTTTTTTGATAATAATTCGAAATAAGCGAGTTATTTTGAAAAAAAGTTTGCAATTTTTTAAAATCAAGTAACCATAAAACGGAATAGTAATTTATTAAAACCAAACAATCATAATTTTGAATTTAAGCAAGTTGAAAAATACTTGAAAGAATTACGGAAATATTGAAAATTTACAAAATTATAATTTTCATGGCTACTTGATATTAAAACTTTAAAAACTTTTTTTCAAAATAACTTGCTTATTTTAAATAATTGTCAAAAAAGCATAAGAACATTCTTTGTTCAGAATTTAATTTATCATCGATTTTTGCAAAAATATACAGGGTGTTCCATTTAAAAAATATTATTTTTATGAATATCTCGAAAACCAGATGGGCCATTGGTTTTCTGTTTTCACCATTATAATGCTACTAGTTTGCTAATTTAACTGACTTTGTAGCTCCAATAATTACAAAGTTAGCAATAGTGAACCACTTTGCGCAAACACCTGTATATTAAAAATATTAAATAAAATAGTAGATAATATTTCCGTAATTCTTTCAAGTTTTTTTCAACTTGCTTAAATTCAAAATTATGATTGTTTGGTTTTAATAAATTACTATTCCGTTTTATGGCTACTTGATTTTAAAGAATTGCAAACTTTTTTCAAAATAACTCGCTTATTTTAAATTATAATAAAAAAAAATTAAGGAAATTTTTTGTACAGAATTTAATTTATCATAGATTTCCGGGAAAATATATAGGGTGTTCCATTTAAAAAAATGTTATTTTTGTGAATATCTCGAAAACCAGATGGTCAACTGTTTTTCTGTTTTCACCATTGTAATCAGCGGAAAAAATGCTACTAGTTTGATAATTTAACCGACTTTGTAGCTCCAATAATAACGAAGTTAGCAATAGTGAGCCACTTCGCGCGAACACCCTGTATAGTGGGTAGCAAAAGTTCTCTGATTATGGGCAACTTTTTCTTTACATATTTGGAAAAAATAGTTATGAATTATTCAAAAATACAGCGAAAATTTTTAGATGGTGATTCCTGAGATTATTCTAAGAATAAAAGTTCATATGAACATGGGTCCGAAAAACCTTACCCGTCGAGTTATAGCCCCTGAAGAAGGTTTTTATTTATTATCTCCGAAACTGTTCAAATTAAATGATAAAATTCACCACATTCACTAATGTTTTTAATAAGATAGAGTGTAAATCATTTTGAAATTTCCACCAGAGGTGGGTCAAGCCTGGGGGGCCGGGGGGTAAAAATGACCCCCACTCTTTTGTGTTTATTTTTTTATTAATTTCGATGTGATATTGTGATATGTTGAAGCTTTCTCCGAAAAAAAGGTAATTTTGTTCAACTTCGATAAGATGCAACGTTTTCGAGATATTTGGGATTGATAGTTTTGAGACCGCCCCAAAATCAAACTAACAAAAAAAAGACCTTTGCAAAACGTAGATACCTTCAGTACAGTACGCGCAAGTTAAAATATATTGTTCCTAAGTAAGGAATTATTAGTTAAGGCAATCAATATGGATAATATTAATATAATTATAATATAACTACTATAACTAAGGGGGTAAGTATTTTAGGACCCATGTTGATATGAACTTTTTTCCTTAGAATGATCTCAAATTTTTCGCAGTATTTTTGGAACACCCTGTATATGCACATTTAATGTTATTCCCCCCACCCATGTATCCCCATCAAAGAAATTTTCTCCAAAATAAAACACCTTGACTTTCACTATTCCAAGGTCAAACTACCAAAATATCAGAATATAGTAGGTACGTAAAATTATAAGTTTTAAAACATGTTTAATATGAATTATTTTGTAGTTTTGACATCAGCTGTTATATAAGCCACGGTGAGCTGGTTTAGAGAAAACCAGACGAAATTCACAACCCGGTAGGTAATTTCATATTTGTAACGAGTACTATGCAAAACGGGAATGGAAATTACCCGAGTTCTTCCTCACAAATTAATAAATATTCATCTTACCGGACGCCTTCTCATCCGGAAGATGACGAGGAAGAGGAAAATGAGGAAATCAAAAATATTCTATTAAACCCCGCTAATGGAACCCCAAGTTCTCCTATTCGACGAAATATGTTTGATCTAGAGAGAATGTGGGATACTCGGCTTCAAGAACCACCTCATCTTCAAGAAACCTTCGATCCAACCATACAACCTCCAACTTCGTTTGTAATTCAAAACTCATCACCCGTTCCGGAATCTGAACCAAGCTCTCCGTGGCAAATAAGTATGAGCCCTACCCCTACCCGGAATTCTTCTATTATTATTCCATGGGATATTCCAGTGACTAACGAGAATATATTTCGTAGGACGCTACCTAGTTTTAGAACTAATCTAAATTATCAACCTCCGCCTATAGGTACGACGCGTGACTCCAGTGCCGTTCCAGTTGTACAAGAATATAGGGCTGATGATGGTGAGGACTCTGATAGAAATACATCTGAGGAGGACTCGAATTCAGATGGTATAGATTCGACTATTTCTAAGTTTCTGACTCTTTTACCGAAGAATAATAAATAAGTAGATATGTTACAATTATTTTATTGGTTTTAATACAGTGTTATTTATTTTGTATTAAGTACATAAGTGTTCTGTCATAAAATTTTAACTATGCGATTGTTCAAAGTGATAAATATGTATGTATTGTTTTATATTGTTAGTGACAAAAATTTTTTTGTGGAAAGCAATTTAAATATGTTTTGGTTTTAGGCATTTTTCTTATTTATATTATTATTATTATATTTATAAAAAATAGAGGATTATAATTATAGCAGGTAGAAAATGTACAATATAAGAATTTACGAAAAATATAAGAATTTATAACTAGGCAGTTTTATATTTTTTATACAGGGTGTTTCACAACTCGAGGACAATAATTAAGGAATGTGTACGAGGTGATATTCTGGTGAAAAAATGTAAAATAAAATTTCGACCGGGAGGGCTTTGTTTCCGAGTTATTATACTTCAAAGTTTCTGCATGAGTTAAATTTTTAACTTTAATAAATAATAGCAAGCCATGAAATAAATGATATAAAAAGTATGTCATAAGTAAGGTGAAGAACTAAACATTAATAAGAATTTTAAGTAAATTTTTTGTTGGTTAGAAATGCAATCGTTTCATAACTTAAAGTGATGAATGAAGAAGCGTAATAATAATACAATAATGTATTATGGTAACAATAATTGATTTACAAAAATGAACGTATTATTAACTACAAAAAACAATAAAAATAATAAAATATTTATAACAAACGCGCAAAAATACAAATTTCATGGCTTACTATTACTTATTAAAGTTAAAAATTGATCACATGCAGAAACTTTGAAGTCTAATAACTCGGAAACAAAGCCCTCCCGCCCAAATTTTTATTTTACATTTTTTAACCAGAATATCACCCCGTACACGTTCCTTAATTATTGTCCTCGAGTTATGACACCCTGTATAGGTACAGAATGTTTCACGATTGACTGTCCCAGTTGACGTTGGACTGTGTGGGTATTTTTGTTATTATTGGAGCTACAAAGTCGGTTAAATTAGCAAACTAGTGGCATTTTTTTCGCTGATTACAATGGTGAAAACAGAAAAACAATTGACGATCTGGTTTTCGAGATATTTACAAAAATAAACAAATTTTAAATGGAACATTCTGTATCTTTTTGCAAAAATAGATGATACATTAAATTCGGTGCAAAAATGTGTTTTATCTGTTTTTGATAATTATTTAAAATGAACGAAGCCATGAAATATAATTTTGCCTATTTTCAATATTTCCGTGAATTTTTCAAGTTTTTTTCAACTTGCTTAAATTCAAAATTATGTTTGGCTTTACTTGATTTTAAAGAATTGCAAACTTTTTTTCAAAATAACTCGCTTATTTTCAATTATTAGCAAAAAAAGACGAGGACATTTTTTGTACAGAATTTAATTTATCAGCGATTTTTGGCAAAAATATACAGGGTGCTCCATTTAAAAAAATATTATTTTTGTGAATACCTCGAAAACCAGATGGTCAATTGTAATCAGCGGAAAAAATGCCACTAGTTTGCTAATTTAACCGACTTTGTAGCTCCAATAATAAAAAAGATACCCATACAGTCCAACGTCAACTGGGACACACTGTATATCAAGTGGTGGGTGGTTCAAACATGCCTAAGTTTGAACTAAAATTACGTCTGAAAAAATTGTATTTTTATTTTCTCGAGACTGACAGAAGAAATAAAAAAACGCAATTTTTTGGGGTACTTTGGGTAGGAACTATTTTATGAAAAAATCCAAAATGCTTTAAATTTGGTATACATATTAATAATCATTATGAAAGACAGTTGAAAGGTGATAATAAATGTGGAGACAGTTCACCAATAACTAGTTATAGCATACTTTGAAAAAAATGTAATTTTCAACTTTTTTTTCGATTTAAAATTTCATATCTTGAGAACGCATCGAAATCTATCTGAATCGGTATAGCTTTAATTTTAATTCTACAGGGTGTACAACTAAGAATGGTCGCCGGCTGTATCTCAGAAACTATTTATCGTACAGCCTTCGGAAAAAAATATTTATAGTAAAAGTGGCCAAAAGAAATCGCTGGAAATTATTTTCAAATTTCTAGTTTCGCCGCTAGGGGGCGTACTTGCCATAGCAAATGATAAAATCATGATTTTCTCCAAATTATAGGCAATTAAGGTAACTCAAAAATAACTTTATGGGAAAGCTGAAACAATTATACACAATTTTGGTCTAACACTTTTTGCTCTGGCTTATCAAATAAGGGTGGGAGGAGAGGTTGACTTCTTCTGTACGAAAATGCTTATAACTTCTGTTTATCTTTATGGAATTTCGCAAACTTAGTATCGTTTGAAAGAACTTTTCTTGTTTTAAACGATGTTTGTAAGAGAAGTTGTTTTGATTCATATATTTGTTGCTAGGTGGCGCTTTTTGAAAACTTGTTAATTTTATCGATTTTTCTTGAAAAATTTAAATAGACTCATATATATTTTTTTTAAATTATTAAAATTAGTATAAAATATCGAAAATATTAGTGAAAACCGTAGATCCATATCTTTTTTCGTTCAGGAAATATGGACAAAATAGTTTTTATACGATTCACAAGACGTATTATTGTTATCACAAGTCGTTTTGCGAATTTAAGTGGTAGGCTTTGGAACAAAAAAAAATGCAATTAGCCCTAAATTCGCAAAACGACTTGTGATAACAATAATACGTGTTGTGAATCGTGTAAAAACTATTTTGTCCATATTTCCTGAACGAAAAAAGATATGGATCTCCGATTTTCACTAATATTTTCGATATTTTATATTAATTTTAATAATGTTAAAAAATATATATGAGTCTATTTAAATTTTTCAAGAAAAATCGATAAAATTAAAAAGTTTTCAAAAAGTGCCACCTAGGAACAAATATATGAATCAAAACAACTTCTCTTATCAAACATCGTTTGAAGCAAGAAAAGTTCTTTCAAACGATACTAAGTTTGCCAAATTCTATAAAGTAAAACAGAAGTTATAAGCATTTTCGTACAGAAGAATTCACCCTCTACTCCCACCCTTATTTGATAAGCTAGAGCAAAAAGTGTTAGACCAAAATTGTGTATAATTGTTTCAGCTTTCCATTAAAGTTATTTTTGAGTTACCTTAATTGCCTATAATTTGGAGAAAATCATGATTTTATCATTTGCCATGGCAGGTACGCCCCCTAGCGGTGAAGCTAGAAACTTGATACGATAAATAGTTTCTGAGATACAGCCGGCGACCATTCTTAGTTGTACACCCTGTACTTGAGATTGAATAATAAATGTGATAACGATTCAATACTTAGTCTAGTTCACAAGTTATAGCACTTTGAAAAAATTTCACTTTTCAACTTTTTTTCCGATTCAAAACGCCATATCTTGAGGACAGGTGATATTTTTCGACTTCGAGATTTTGATGGATTACTTTTCCTTTTCCGTGAGTATGATAATTTGCAATTTTGATATTTCTCACATTCCAAAAAATCAAAGCAGCCCTATTAAGTGGAAATTTGTCTCATGAGCGACCACTTCGAATAAAAATTTTCGATATTTCTTAAAAGGAAAAGATATTATATCAACACAAAAAATAATTTGGTTGTTAACTTTTAACTTTTTTATTTATTAGATTTATTGGATCGATGAACAAGATCTTTTAAATCAACCTTTGTACCCCTAACCTAACGACTTTGGTAGACAGATTATTAAAAAGTTTATTATTTTTTATTTTGTGGAGTATTAATAATAATAAATAAAGATTTTATTGCCACAAACAAATTTTTTTGTAAATTTTTGTCAACAAAGTTCAAAATTGAATCGAATCGCGTTTCTCATTCATGCATTCCCCACCAATGAAGTTTTCTTAAAAATTCGACTTTCAAGCCAGTATTCCAGGGTCAGGCAACTAAACATTATCAGAGAATCGTACGTAAAATTGTAAGTAGGTATCTATTGTAAAACAATATTTAATAAGTGATTTTTGTAGTTTTGACACCAGAAACTGTAAAAGTGAAGAGAATTTACAGCTTTTTTATAAAAAATACTATTCTATCGTCAGTGGATTATTATTGCTTGTAATTACTATCAAAATCGTACCAAACCATGCAAGACGATGATGAAAATACATCGAGTTGTTCCTCATCAGAACTTGCAGATGAACAAGCTAACCCCTCTAATTCTTCTGATGCCTCATCAGAACTTGCAGATAAACAAGCTAACTGCTCTAGTACTTCTGGTGCCTCATCCTGGAGTACGTCTAGTTGGTCAGAAGAGGACGACGAAGAGGACGAATTAAAAAATATTGAATTCAGCCCTGATAAAATAGCTCCAAGTTCGCCTATTCTACGAAGTCTGTCGAACCATAATAGTACGTCCCGAGCCTTGTTTACTGAAACTAATGTTGCATCGCAAGAAAATCCAGAAACTAGTAATGAACCTGGAGGAAGTAACAATAATATAATTCCACTTAGAAATGTGTTTGTACCTCCATATCAATATCAAAATCTAAATCTCTGCTATCAACAAACAATTCGGTGTCCCTCACAGCCCGAATATATGGTTCCCATTATACCAAATGCTATATCCATTCCAAGAGTAGTATTCCAGCATATTAGACAAAGGCACACCGTTACGCCTAGAGTTCCAATGAGTGCAGGTCAACCAATTTATACATCACCTATGGTTCGGCCACAAGTGTCTAGGGTGCAAGTATATCCTCAACATCAGCCAAATTTTGGAATAGATCCAACTCCTCTACTGTTTCCAAGAGTTTTTGAGGGTAACATGTATTTTATTGGGCCCTTTGTAGCAGGAAACCCACCCGAAATATTGATGCAGCTTCCTCATACGAGAATTTAAGTTAAAACAGTCTATACTGACGAGACGAAATGAGATGTTAACTTTGATTTTATTGATTTTGTATTGGATACATTTATGGAGGTCCCTATCGAAGAATTGTGATTATTCTACTTAAATTATGATTAGTTTTGTATATTTTACATTGTGTTAACGTACCTAGTTTGTGTTTTTAGGTGTTTTTATATTACATTGTATGAATAGTCCATTTTATATGTCTTTTCTTAATTTTTAGTACATAGTAGTAGTATAATTCAACCGGCGTAAATATTATTTATTTTGTCTACAAAAAATATGTTTGTAACAAAATTTATAATAATTTGAATCAGGATTGTAATAAAAAAATTTGTACTCCCATACTTTAATTGATTTATTGGACATTTACTATCATTACGATACAGATTTTTTATTACGATACAAGTTTATAACTAATAGAAATGCAACATTACAATAATATTCCGTCAATATCAAATATATTGCCATGAACATCTGACATCTAAAACAAGAAATTGACAGTTCATTTTGATTTTCTGATATTTCTGAGTTTATGATAATATTATTTTTTTTAATTTTCATTATTTTGACTAGTCGTCGAGAAAATAGTGTATGCAACTCGCATTTAATGGCTATTAAGACACTCGTATTCATTACGACATGGCTTGTGATGTAATTCTCATACTCGTGTCTTAATAGCTATCATTAAAGGCTCATTGCAAAATATATTAATTATCTTAAATTTTTGTATTTTAAATTACATAAACATGCATACTTTAAGAGAATATTCTAAATTAAATTAATAAAATTTTATAAATTTCTATACTTATTCGTACATTAGGTACCTATAAGGTTTTATTTTTAATTTTCACCATTCATATTTTCTTGGTATCTCATAAAGTTAAATGTAATTTGTCCCCCCCCCCCCCTATTTATTGGTAGGCTTTAGTCGAGGAAGTGTAAATCTAATCCTGTATTAGTGTTTCACGAAGTCAGATTTACTGAATATGGTATGAACGTACGTCCTCCCCCTTAAAGTCACATAAATAGCAGATTAAGTGACCGACTTGTGATGGTCACGTGGCGTTCAAATCGTACACATTGTGCAAGTAAAGGGAGGCAAAATGTTGCCGTTCTCAACATCAATAAGGATTAAGGGTAGAGAGTGCGATAATATCAAATGTACACAAGTACGATATATGATAAATAGTAGCATGTACAAAATTTTATATGAAAATTTGTGTAGAGATATAATAAAAAAATCTGATGTGTCCAAACACATGACTTTCTTATATGATGCGATATTGGATATAGTAGTGATCTTTGAAAAATACTGAACCAGGCTCATATCATGGCGAAAATAGTCTAAATTGATTTACTCAAACTAGAAAAAAATCACGATTACTTTACTTCTTTATTACTTCGTACAAGATAGTAAAAATTGCGTTAGAGTGTGGAATAAAACTTTTTGCTTATCTTAATTTTATATCTGATACAATTTTCTTTGTTCAACTTTTACAAAGACCATTAACATCATTTATAGTATCTAAACTGTTTTTATTCCACATAATGGAACTATAAAAAATGTATAGACTTTAGAATAAAAAAATCTATAATATATTAAAAAGCATTCACAGGTCGTTTTGAGTAGTCTATAAACACCTTCTTTCATTGTACTAACGTAATCTATTATTGCCAAAGAATGAGAAACCCATTCTGCTACAGAATTGATATGTTTTCTAAGGGTATAAAGAATAAATACATATAAAATAGAAGGTAGATGTAATGTGACAAGTGACAGGGTTGTGCGACCTCCTGGGCTCTTTTGTGGGGATTCTTCCCTGTTGGGTCTCGGTAGCCGGCCAAGTTTTCACAAATAAATCATGTTTTTATTGGAGGCGCGGGTTTGGGAATTTACGGTCAGACCAGAGACAAAATTCCAGGGGTAAAGGTAAAACATTAATCTAACCTCATTAGTGTGAAGTAGAAAATAATTGCCAAAGACAAATATTTACGACACTTGAAGTTGAGGTGTTCCCCGAACGAAAAATGAGTAGCATATGCCGTGGATCATTTATTTAATCTGGTTATAGTGAATGAGCTTTTTAGATGAGGGAGTGTGTGTGCAGAGCGGTAGTTTCACTTTCACACCAGTAACCACCACAATACGCGGACGTGGCTACTAATGTTGCCCTAATCCCCATTCCCTTGCGCTCCACTGGGCTTTGCATATAAGCGCGCGTGCTAAAAGAGTGGGTTTATTCGCATGCATACCTACCATTTCAGCCCACCCTTCATACACTGTTCGTGTGAACTAACTTGCTAATCGCATTTATTAAACTTGATTCGAGTCAATTACTTTGGACTATTTTTGTATACATTTACTTTAACATAAATTTCAAAGGGGTTTTTAATGGTCGATGTAAGTATTATATTGTTCTAGATGTAGGAGTTTTTGAATACATTTATCAAATTTACGCAGAGACGTTGTAGTTTCTATATTCCATTTTCAGGAGTTATACTACTAGTCGTTCTGATTTTATCGATTAATCTTTATTTTGCACAAAAGCTTGTTACACTGAAAAGTCGATTTGTTAAATTATTTATCTAACATTGTTTTATTAACAGTAATTACATTTTTTTCTACTCTCGTACTTTAATTGATTTATTAGACATTTACTACCTGTACTATAATGAGATTCATTACGATACAGCTCTATCACTACGATACAAGTTTCTAGCCAATAGAAATGCAATATTACACCAATATTCCGTCAGTATCAAATATTGCGATGAATATCTGACAGATTTAAAATTTAAAAATTGATAGTTCATTTTAATTTTCTGACATTACTGAATTTATGATAAAATTGCCATAATATTTATTTTCTTATTTTTAATTATTTTGACTAGTTTTAGAAAAAATAGTGTCTGCAACTCACATTTAATGGCTATTAAGACACTTGTATTCATTACGACACTCATCTACGGCTCGTGTCGTAATTTTCATACTCGTGTCTTAATAGCTATCATTAAATGCTCGTTGCATAATATATCTACTATTTTTCAAGTGGAACCCACTATACATATACAGGGTGATCAGTAATTGGCGCACTCCGAATACAGGGCGTTATAGAGCACATTAAAACTAAGGATAATCTGCAAAGAAAAATTAAATCTGATGGTTAGTTTCCGAGTTATAGAGTTTCCCTCATCCAAGTTACAAGCTAATTATTTTCATAACCAAGACAAAAATTAGTGAATAATTCATGCTACGATAATCTCTGGATAAAATGCAATATGATTTGTTCAATTTTTTTCACAAAACTTCTAATACAAAGAAATTGAAAATGTTAAAATTTAATAAAATACCTAAATTTGAGAGAATTTTGAAGTTTGGCAACCTCTTAAGCTCCCCTTGGGATAAACTAAAATACCTTCTATTACCATGAAAATATAAATAATGAATTTCAATTGTTGTTTCTGTTTTTTAATAAAATTGACAGTACTAAATTAGTTTGACAAGTTCTTGCATCATAAAATATTGGACGTTTCTTTTTTTTTTTCGTCGAACCTGTTCACATGTTCAATGCAGTGTTGCCACTTTTATTTTCACAAAAGTGGTCATATCTTTATGAAGAAAGGACTTACAGCACTGCGGTAAAAAAATTCGTCATTCTTAAAACGTAAAGTTTATCACAGTATGCTCCGAGTGCGGCAATTACTGATCACCCTGTATATTTCAATGCATTATTGTAGAGAATTAAATTCTGTCTTCTTCATTAAATATTTCCTATACCTCAACTTAATCCTTTAGGTTAGGAGATATTTTGATATTATCATTTATTTTTTATTTTTTATAACTGATAGAATATTTCGTATTTATTTATTTTTCTCCATTAACTATTGACATTCCAAGTATCATCGTTAAATTGTTTGTGGCCTGATCTATCTATCAGTATCAGTAAACATAATTTCTTGTTGATGTCATAAACAGATATTATTTGATTAAATCAGGGTTGAAAAGTAATCTATAATCAAGTGGTTGGGCTTAAAGTAAATTACCCAAATAAAGTTCAAGTGATATTATAGGAAATGTGTCCCTTGAGCCAGAGAGGGTCGCTTAAATGGGGGTTGCAAAATATTTGATCTCTCAGCAGGGAATCTGCGATTGACATCAGAAAATAACTTGTACGTGTTTATGATGTTGATGCCACCACAATTTTTTACTTAATCCAAGCAAGCTTTAATTTATTTCATTTTACAAAACCAAAACATTTCGCATTGTTATTATTTTTTGTTATTCATACACATACAACTGGTGAATTCACCCACCCACCATCACCGCGACAACCGTAAATCAATTATGATATGTCGGGTAGGGTGTACACATGTGACGTCACAGTCGTTTAATTCTTATCAGTGGTCCACTAAACAAACGCTACTCATATAACTAAAGCTTATCACGGCTTATGCATGACTTTTTACAGATATGTTCGTTTGTGAAATGGGGGCTGTGAGTTTTTACAACAATCGGTGCATACGTAAATGGTAAAATTAAAATGTTTTTGGGGGCGAGATTCGGTTTGACAGAAACTACCGTCATAAAAAATTGTAATATTAATCAGTAATTTAAATAATTTCCGTGGAAGTGATGGTTTTTATCTGTGGGGTTCGTTTGGTTTGATAAATTTTTGTGGATGTTAGGATAATATTGGGACAAAATGTTGGATAAAATAACAATGGGTTTGGTTGATTATAATAATTAACATATACCCAGTTATTTTATAAATATGCTATTCTATTACAGTAATTTTTTCATATTTACCAAAATGACATGCATGTTTTTTTATTACAAAAATAAACAAGCTCAAAGGTGTCTTACTTAAGGCTTTACATTTTCTATGTACAGGGTGTACAACTAAGAATGGTCGCCGGCTGTATCTCAGAAACTATTTATCGTACAGCCTTCGGAAAAAAATATTTATAGTAAAAGTGGCCAAAAGAAATCGCTGGAAATTATTTTCAAGTTTCTAGCTTCACCGCTAGGGGGCGTACCTGCCATGGAAAATGATAAAATCATGATTTTCTCCAAATTATAGGCAATTAAGGTAACTCAAAAATAACTTTATTGGAAAGCTGAAACAATTATACACAATTTTGGTTTAACACTTTTTGCTCTAGCTCATCAAATAAGGGTGGAAGGAGAGGGTGAATTCTTCTGTACGAAAATGCTTATAACTTCTGTTTAACTTTATAGAATTTGGCAAACTTAGTATCGTTTGAAAGAACTTTTCTTGTTTCAAACGATGTTCGATAAGAGAAGTAGTTTTGATTCACATATTTGTTGTTAGGTGGCGCTTTTTGAAAACTTTTTAATTTTATCGATTTTTCTTGAAAAATTTAAATGGACTCATATATGTTTTTTAATATTATTAAAATTAGTATAAAATATCGAAAATATTAGTGAAAACCGCAGATCCATTTCTTTTTTCGTTCAGGAAATATGGACAAAATAGTTTTTACATGATACACAACACGTATTATTGTTATCATAAGTCGTTTTGCGAATTTAAGTGGTAGGCTTTGTAACAAAAAAAATGCAATTAGCCCTCAAAAATAACTTTATTGGAAAGCTGAAACAATTATACACAATTTTGGTCTAACACTTTTTGCTCTAGCTCATCAAATAAGGGTGGGAGGAGAGGGTGAATTCTTCTGTACGAAAATGCTTATAACTTATGTTTATCTTTATAGAATTTGGCAAACTTAGTATCGTTTGAAAGAACTTTTCTTGCTTCAAACGATGTTCGATAAAAGAAGTTGTTTTGATTCATATATTTGTTGCTAGGTGGCGTTTTTTGAAAATTTATTAATTTTATCGATTTTTCTTGAATAATTTAAATGGACTCATAAATATTTTTTAACATTATTAAAATTAGTATAAAATATCGAAAATATTAGTGAAAACCGTAGATCCATATCTTTTTTCGTTCAGGAAATATGGACAAAATAGTTTTTACACGATTCACAACCCGTATTATTGTTATCACAAGTCGTTTTGCGAATATAGGGCTAATTGCATTTTTTTTGTTCCAAAGCCTACCACTTAAATTCGCAAAACGACTTGTGATAACAATAATACGTGTTGTGAATCATGTAAAAACTATTTTGTCCATATTTCCTGAACGAAGAAAGATATGGATCTGCGGTTTTCACTAATATTTTCGATATTTTATACTAATTTTAATAATGTTAAAAAATATATATGAGTTCATTTAAATTTTTCAACAAAAATCGATAAAATTAATAAGTTTTCAAAAAGCGCCACCTAACAACAAATATATGAATCAAAACAACTACTCTTATCGAACATCGTTTGAAGCAAGAAAAGTTCTTTCAAACGATACTAAGTTTGCCAAATTCTATAACGTTAAACAGAAGTTATAAGCATTTTCGTACAGAAGAATTCACCCTCTCCTCCCACCCTTATTTGATGAGCTAGAGCAAAAAGTGTTAGACCAAAATTGTGTATAATTGTTTCAGCTTTCCAATAAAGTTATTTTTGAGTTACCTTAATTGCCTATAATTTGGAGAAAATCATGATTTTATCATTTGCCATGGCAGGTACGCCCCCTAGCGGCGAAGCTAGAAACTTGAAAATAATTTCCAGCGATTTCTTTTGGCCACTTTTACTATAAATATTTTTTTCCGAAGGCTGTACGATAGATAGTTTCTGAGATACAGCCGGCGACCATTCTTAGTTGTACACCCTGTATATTGATTTATATTATATGTATAGGTAAGATATTTGGAAATGAATTAATAGATGATTAGGTACATCCATATTTATACTGAAAAAATCAAATTATTTTATAGAAAATAAATATTAATGGTCAAAAGGATATTACGGATATTACTGACAAAAATCTACCTTTTTTTAATTCTTCTTTATTTGTGATTAGATAATCTTTTATTTGGTAGGTATAATTGTTTTGAAACAAGAGTGTTTTATATTTTGTAATAAACACTGGAATGTTACATATTTAGCCAACATGTATGTTTGCTTTGCTTATGGCAATAGAACAATTTAATTCTGGTAATGTTTCATTTATTTGCTTCAAACAAATTACATTTCTGTAAAAGTAATCCACTTATTGGGTCTTCAGTTGAGGAGAATTATCATTGCGAAATATTAAAAACCTCATAAAATGTGATAATTACGCAACTCAATTAACATTAGTTAAGTTTGAAGATACGTTTTTTATCGCTGATTATTATCTGTAATTTTTTGCAATTTTGTAGAAAATATTTTGGTGGAATTTAAAAAGAAAGTTCGATTAAAGTACACTGTATGTTCAAAATACAAAATTTAATTTTCAAACAATCTTAAAAACTAAAAAAATATTCTAAATAGTTTATACAGGGCGAAGTGGCTCACTATCGCTAACTTCGTTATTATTGGAGCTACAAAGTCAGTTAGCAATTAGCAAACTGGTAACATTTTCCCCACTGATTCTAATGGTGAAACCAGAAAAACAATTGAGCATCGCGTTTACGAGTTATTTTAATATACCTATTAACTTTTTTCAATAGAACATCCGGCATATTTTTGCAACAATCGATAATAAATTAAATTCTGTACAAGAAATGTCATTATCTATTTTTGATTATAATAATAAGCGAGTTATTTTGAAAAAAGTTTGCCGTCGTTTAAAATTAAGTATAGCCATAAAACGGAAAAGTAATTTATTAAAACCAAACAATCATAATTTTAAATTTAATAAGCAAGTAGAAAGTATTATGTAAATATGTATCTACTGAAAATTGGCAAAATGATATTTCATGGTTAATTTAATATTAAAACTTAGCAAATTTTTTTCAAAATAACTCGCTTATTTTCGCTTATTTTAAATAGTTATTAAAAAAGATAAGAAAATTTTTAGTACAGAATTTAATGCATCATCGATTGTTGCAAAAATATACAGAGTGTTCTATTCTAGAAATAATATTTTTCTCATACCTGCACGAAAATGACCACTTTATTTGCGTGAAATACGGGTACAAAGTCGCCTTTTTAGGGTAGTTGCGGAAAATAAGGAGTGGGGGTAACATTTCTCACTTGGGTAGCCATTCCCTCCCTGATATACGGGAGTTATTTGTGTTTGTTTATGGTGGTCAAGGTGATTTGCTCACCGCAAAGTGTCAAGCAAAAATGTCAATGTTATGCTGTTATAATTTGTTCGCGCGTTTCACGCAACAGAAGTGGCCATTTTCGTACAGGTATCAGGAAAAATAGAGTATGCTACACGGGACGAAATGATTCTGGCTCGTGTTCTTGCGTCCTCGCTTCGCTCGGGCCCAATTTTCACACTCTTCAGTATCTCTTAATTCTTACCTTGTCCTTGTTGTATAAACTACTATTTTTTAAATAACTCGTGAACGCGTTATTCAATTATTTTTCTATTTTCACCAATGTAATCAGTGGAAAAATGCCACTAGTTTGCTAATTATTATTTAACCGACTTTGTAGCTCCAATAATAACGAAGTTAGCTATAGTGAGCTACTTCGCGCGAACACCCTGTATATTATATATGCACACAAATTTTTTTAGAAATGTAGGCCAAAATAGATTCAGGCACCGTCAAATGTATAAGTATACATCCATCAAATTCTCGAGATCGAAAAAGCACGGTTTCTATACGATGGGGATTTCATATTGGAAAAAACTTTTCTAGAATATCTCTTATTTCATCCTATGACAAATATGAATTATAATGATTGTAAAGAATTTTCAATTTTTTCGACACAGTAACTAGCAAAATTTTCACTAAAATACAAAAACGTACGACCATTTTGATAGTATTCAGCGTAAAATCGCTGCATTTAAAAAAAAACCGACAAACGGATTGTGATATTTACCCAAGATTCGTATGATCTAGAATTCATGCTTAAGAGATAGTACGACGAGTACTCAAAATGGAGTTTGAAAATAAGTTTACAAATAACCGAATATATGGTAGCAAATTCGGATGCTAAATTTGAGGCACTTTTGAATAACAATACCTATGTTACGTAAGTTAATGAGTTTAAATATCTTGGAGCTGTGATACATAACAACGAATTAGGAGCTCGAGAAATAAACAAAGAGTACAAAATGCTAGAAAAGTTGTGGGTGCTTTAAATTTCTTATGATGAGATAAAAATATAAATAAACAGAATAAAAAGAGAATAGGACAAGTTATGGTTGAAACTGTTTTGTGTAACGGAAGTGAGGTGTGGACAATAAAAAAGGAAGACAAAAGAAAAGTGGCGTTGCTAGAAATAGCTATTTACGAAGAAGTTGTAGAGTTTCAAGTAGAGATAGAATCACCAACGAAGAAATAGAATGTTACTGAAACGGTAATTGATCGAATAGAGAAAAGAAGTTTGAAATGATTCGGTCACCTGTTAAGGATGGAAGACTCGAAAATCGTGAAACGAGGACTTAAAAATCCAATGAGGGCACGGAATCTAGAAGAAAACTATTTATTAGTTTAATTTTATTTATTGAAGGTATTGTACATTATTAACCCCAAATACAGGGTGGGTGAAATTCCGTTGCCAGCATGGGGATCTCGCTTATTATAATAGGTAGACCATAGGTTTAAATTTGGCAAAGTTGCCAAATTTGGTGCTTAAAAATAATCCGAAAACAATTTTGAATTATTTTGAACGGTATGTTAGAAAACTGAAAAAAACTAAAAATTACGATTTTAGAGTTTCGCCCATAACTTCGTTATTTCTGAACTTTTTATAAATCTGTAAAAACATTCTCAAAGCAACTTTTTGTACTCTATCGATCAGTGATAATCGTTTCTTGAAGCATCGATTCGTTTTTGTTTTTTTAACACCAACTTTAGTTTTTCTTATGGGCGCGCTTTCTACTTTTCACACCATCGGATAGTACTTTTTTTTTCAAATTCAGCGATGTGCTACACATGGTATTCAGATTTAATTTTAATTGTTAAAATTAAGGAAATGTATTCAACAACGCAATTATAAGAAATCGAGTAGCTCAATCTCGTCTATTTTGTGTGGTTACCATGGTAACTTGTAAACAAATTCAAAATTGAAGAAACTTAATTAAATTAAATTAAATCCCAAATTATAATTTTACAAGAATTGTAATTTGGCACTGGAAACACTAGTCAAGGTTCTTCAATTTTGAATTTGTTACCATGGCACCACACAAAATAAACGAGATTGAGCTACTCCATTTCTGATAATTGGTGTGTTTTTTATTTTAACAATTAAAATTGAATCTGAATACTATGTGTAGCACATCGATGAATTTGGAAAAAAATGTACTATCCGATGGTGTGAGAAGTAGAAAACGCGCCCATAAGAAAAAATGAAGTTGGTGTTTAAAAAACAAAAACGAATCGATGTTTAAAGAAACGATGATTACTGATCGATAGAGCATAAAAAGTTGCTTTGAGAATGTTTTTGCAGATTTAAAAAAAGTTCAGAAATAGCAAAGTTATAGGCGAAAATCTAAAATCGTAATTTTCAGTTTTTTTCAGTTTTCTAACATACCGTTCAAAATAATCCAAAATTGTTTTCGGATTATTTTTGAGCACCAAATTTGGCAACTTTGCCAAATTTAAACCTATGGTCTATCTATTATAATAAGCGAGATCCCCATGCTGGCAACGGAATTTCACCCACCCTGTATACGACAATTTTTCAATGTGAAAAATTTTTATATTAAAAATTTTACCTACCAACAAATTTCATCCGAGTTTCCCTCTTTGATTTATCGCATATTAAAAATCCTTATAAAAGGCGTGAAACAATGGTTTTGAAAAGCCGTCTTTAGCACTTGCATTGAAGTAGCAATATAATACTAAAAAAAAGTATATTCGCGTGCCGTATCTATTTAATGAATTTGAGAAGCCAGCTGCCGAGGTGGTCTAACAATCCAATGCACTTGAAACTCTTGAAACAATGTGTCTCTATTGTCTACACATCGCAGCGTGTGCTGCTTCAAAATGTCTTTTGTATATAAAGTGTGGACCCCCCTGGATAACTACTCCATTTACCACCACCCATACATTTCCATCATCATCACTAATATTGTTAAATAAAAATACATTTTGAATTTTCGCCCATGTATACTCGTAGCAAGATAACAAGTTTGTTTAATTATGTCTATATTGTAGTGCCACTGGGCGATGTGTTACGTTGTTCCGGTTAAAGAGTGATTTGGCACGTGACTGTAACTTAATATCGGTGACATCTACAATGACAACGAATTGCCACACGAATTCAAGCGATGATATCAATACCACACATTATTTTTTATGTACTTTTGTGGGGAGGGTTTTCAAATGAAAACAAGGATATCTCTAGTAACATAATGATAACTCTTTATTTGTTTCTGAGATAAATCGAGGTTTCCACAAGGATATTTATTCGCCTGTGTCCAACTATTGCTTTGACTCCAACTTTCAAACTTTGTTAGTAAACTGGAATTCTTTTGATTTCTGAAAATGATTGCACAATTTATCTCAGAATCAAAATATTTGAATTATGCAATTTAGAATGTTAGTTGATTTCAAAGGATGATTCAGCAGAACGTTGATTGTGGCCTCTGAATTCGCGGTTTCAGGAGCTTGCTGAAGGGAAGGGGCGTTTCAGGCGCAGATATTTCAGCAGAGATCCCATCGCATCTCTCGGAATGGAGCCCGATATGACAAGATGGCCGAGATATGACGTCACAGCCTCCTCCCAGTATTGATTATGAGACCAGACAAAGCTCTCTCCACGATCTGTAAGACACATCACTTGAGAATCTGTGGATATTTTGCTTGTACCAAAATCCTTTAATGCGTATTAATTGTTAATTGGACGCATAGGAATTAGAATCGGATACCTAGATATAATAATTGTTAGGCTATTTGTACAGATTTGTGTACCTTGTACTTAAATATCTTGAAGATTTAATCTTTTTCCAAGCTAAATCTTTCATTAAATTGGTTGGTGTCTCCTAAATAAAGTATTTTGGAAATATGTCATTTGTTGGACAGCTAAACTATTACCATTGACAAGGGAATAAAGTTTCGATCGGAGAATATAAAGGAGAAGTGGGAAGGGATGTGGGAGATGTGCGAGGGTGAGCTTAATCTGTGCTTCTGGTCGCTTAGATAAGGCAATCGCCACGGGATCGGTATGCACCCTAGCCCCTCGGGTGTACCCAGTGAATCACAGTGTATTATTTAGGGTTGACACCATCAATTAAACTGTTATCTAAAAATACTTATAAAATAATAGACTTCTGGTATAATGGACAGATGTATATTTTGTTATATTCAGTAAGTATGTAGGTATGCTAAATAGATAGTAGTAGAGCAAGGTTCACAAATGATCAATTCCGGGAGTTCCAATAGCATTGTATATTTCTTTGTAGTGTATTATTTCTTTGATATTTTATATCTGATGGTGATGATGGTATCATTTACTTTTACCTGGAACATCAATTTATCCTTAGGAAATGTTAAAAATTCGTAAATTTGCCTACTTAAGTAGGAAAATACAACATATTTGAATGATGATGGTGATTTGAAATTATGAAATATTCTTTGTTGAATTTTTTTTCGATATGTGATAATAATCTGTTATCACTATCAATATAGACAAGTTAAAAAGTGACACTAATAAAACTTTTACTATGCATATAATTGTGCATCTTTTTTGTAGTAAATGCTGATAATGTTAAAAAGAAAAATGAATTCTAATAAATGAAATATATTAGAAGTATTGGATGCGTTTTGTGTTTTGTCTTCATCTTGGTCGATTAGGCTTTAATGCAAGCCTATAAGATTAATCCACTTGACCTAAAATTTAAGTTAACTTGTAAATTACCTTTCGCACTCACTTGTTGTACGTACTCACTTGAGTCAACTAATTTTTTATTGCTCCTCTTATGGAAGTAGAAAATATCCTTATGGTTTCCATATTTTCATTATAAATATCATACTACTTCCTATAATGAGGAAGCCTCTTAATGAAAAACCATCCGATAAATTTCGGTCTTTCTTCAGTAAACCTCACTTCCACTTTTCAATTTGATTAATTTAATTACCAGTCAGATTGTCTCGTGTCCATAACCAATGAAATAAATTCATAGGCGAACGATCATCGATAGTTCATAGGGGCGCGCATCTTTGACACCTCTATGATCCTGCCTCATGCTCAGAACACAACACTATACATCGTGGTTGCAATAACTCTACATTTGAGTAGAGAGTGAAGATTTGCTACAGAAATGATCCTGTTAAGTATGATCTTGCTAGTTAAAAATTATAGGGATCCTTATGTTTAAAATGAAGCGAAAAAAAATGGCAAGTTGACGGTGTAAGACTGCCATCTTTTGACGGTTGGTCGTATTGTTGCTAGTCTCAGGTAGTTAGACTTTATGAAGATATATGTATACAGGGTGATTCCAAAATGGCGCATAAGCTCTCCGGTACGTTATAGGGTATTGTTAGTAGAGCATGAGAAAAATATTTTATCTACTACCAATTCATAATAGCCTTGATTTGACATTAATTTGAGTAAGGTAAGTCAAATTATTACGCAACATGTGTTTTAAAGAAATCATTACCACACTGAAATTTCAACAAGAAAATTCTTTCTTACAAGTATTTACAACACAATTTTTACAATTTAGTATCATTATAGGAAAGTTTATATTTGTAAATGTCTAATTTTAATATAATATAAATTGTTCAATTCTTTAAAATTTGTTATTAACACTGAGTAATGACACTTCATACTCTTAAGTTTGATTTTTTGAAACCTGGAGAATTTTATAATAGCGTATCTACCTAGAAAAAACCCTAACTTCACGTAAGATAACTGAAAAAATTTGTAGTTTTATGTTATAAAAAATTAGTTTTATATTTTAATAATAAACATAACACAGTCCACGTCCCCGAGTATTTTTGTCTATAAATTGTTTAATTATTTCAAAATTTATCATTCAAATTAACTGTAGTGTAGCGCTGGCTAGTTTTTACATAACTTAGGTTAGGTTAATCCAGTACGACAACTTGACAACAACTACTGAGCAATGTCGCTGGAAATAAATTCAAAATTCATTTTTAATTATTTGGACGGTAGTAGATAAAATCTTGTATATTACACGTGGGATATACACACTTTAACATATTCGTCTGATTACAGAACTCGTCTACGACTCGTTCTGCAATTTTCAGACTATTATGTTAATGATGTTCATATCCCACTTATAATATAAATAACTATAAAAAAATTCTTGGTCATTGGTTCATCGAGATAAGAAGAGATGAAGTTGAACATTTAACTTTTTTCCTCTGGGGAATTTTGAACCATAACACTATTTTATACAAAGAGTCTTGTGCCCTTAAGCAATTTCTAATAAAAAAATTGTTGACATGGTCAAATTTACTTGTAATTTTTATTTTGAAAATCGAAACTTTTTCATCAAGGTGCTGTGAAAAGGCATTTGGCAACAATGTGATAAAATCTCCATCCCGAATAATAATCAAATGCGTATCTAATGTACATATGTAAATGTCTGTCAACTTGACATTTTAATATTTTATCCACCTGAAAATAGTTTGTTCTGCAAAAAATGCACACAAATGGGGAATAAGCAAATATGTTATTTTATTAGCTCGGTTATTAGTATTTGGTGAATGCCGTTACAATGGTTTGGAAACTGCACGAGTTTATGCGGAGAGATACCCTTTATAATAATATAAAAGTAACAACAAAGCTTTTTATCATCCCGCCAGTTAATACTTGATGTGTTGCCAAATTTACTAATTAGTTTTTCTTTAATAACTAAAAAAATAAAGCATATAGAGTGTTTTAAGTTATTTTCTCAAGCTCCACTAACAATCCCCTAAAGCGTACCGGAGCGCTTATGCGCCATTTTGGAATCACCCTGTAGATTACGACATAATCCCAGTTTTTTGTTAATTTAAATAAAATGATCCTTGATAGGTTTCGGTAAGAAATACAACAATTTTTCTTCAGAGATATAAATTGATTTTTCTATGGGAGAAATGTTACACAGAACATTTTAATTTATATTCGTATATTAAGCATAAAATGTAGTTGCCATTTGAAAAAAAATATAGTATGAGGTAGAAATAATAAAATTGCCATAAACGAATAATTTGTATGAAATAAATTTTTGTACCCCTCAGCTCCACACTGGCGGCGCCTATGTAAGCAACGTAACTAGTTTATGTGAATGAAGTTTTTTTCGTTAATAATTTATATCCTTACACAGTTTAAAAACAATCTTATACAGCTTTATTTAAACGTAATTTTAATGTTATGTCATATTTCACCAACAAAACCCGGCATTTACTATGTTAAATTCAGGATATCATTAACATAACTTACATGAAATATCTCATAACAAAATAAAAATCTAAAACGTCTTGGCACCGCAACCCTTCTGGATAATGAATGTGCGCATTCGGCTTTCGGGGCAATTAACAGGGATAAATCCCAGTTGTTTAAACAGCACAAATAAAATGTAACATAACTGAGATAGTTGTTGGGGGGATACACCATCAGACACAGACATACGATCAACACAATTCAGGGTTGAGTAACAAGAACACAACATGTCAACAGATGTGCGTTTTATATTGCCGGTCCACAGAGACATCGTTTAACCACCAAATTATCTTATTTTATTACCCGTTAAGTGTCAATTGGCCATATCAGGATGATATTTGAAACAGACAACAGAAGCCGGTGTCTCCAATGTAAATAAATAAAAAATCAAAACTGATAGTGAAAAAAATGTACCTATTTGACGTTAATAATGTATACCTCATACCTAAAATAAAATTACATTAATAAATATAGTAAGTACATAATTGTTATACAGCAGGTCGCTGCCTTCCCACTCCTAACCTCCATGCCCCTTGATCATCAACCATTTTTTCTTCTAGATTCCGTGTCCTCATAAAATTTTTAACTCCCTCGTTCCATGATTTTCAAAGTCGTCCTTTTTTTCCCTGGTGGTCTCCAGAGAAACAAACGTTTTGGCCATCTTGTGTCTTTCAAACTTCTTTTCTCTGTTCGATCAATCACCGTTTCAGTAACATTCTATTTCTTATTTCTTCGTTGGTGATTCTATCTGCATTTGAAACTCTACAACTTCTTCAATAGTCCATTTCTAGCGAAGTCACTTTTCTTTTGTCTTCCTCTTTTATTGTCCACACCTCACTTCCGTTACACAAAACAGTTTCAACCATAACTTGTCCTATTCTTTTTTATTCTGTTTCGTTATGTTTTTCGTCTCACCATTAGGAATTTAAAGCACCCATAACTGTTCTAGCATTTGTAGTTTTTGTTTTATTTCTCGAGCTCCTAATCCGTTGTTATCTATCAAGCCTTCGAGATATTTAAGGTCATTAACTTACGTAACATATTCAAAAGTATGTCAAATTTAGCATCCAAATTTGCTACCATAATATGTTCGTTTTCGTCAATAGTTAAGCCTATTCCTTCACAGCTACGTTTCCAATTTTTGTATGCTACCTTCACATATACATTAAAAAGTCAAGACGATAAGCTGCATTCTTGTCTAAGGCCTTTGGTCATGTATTTTACTTAAATAACTGACATCCTTATTTAATATAAGGGACACTATTGTCATATAATTCCAGAATAATTTGTATTAGGTGAGGATTTACAGGATATTTCATAATTTATATCTGGGGACATTAACATATGCTTTTTATAGATCAATGATTGATTGATTGATTTTATCATCAAGATAAAATTGAATGAATGACACAAAGAGACAGAGTTGAACAATGCCAGTCTGCTTTCAGAATATTTTGTAGAAATTGAAAGATTCCTATTTAGTTACCTACTAATCATTTTACTTTTTTCTCCACTTGTAAAATCATTTTTTATAATTGTCAAAAAAATTTTTATGTAAATATTTTTTTAAATAAATATTTTCTGTTATTGACGGACTACCGCCTTCAATTAGTTCAATATAAATATTACCGGGTCCTGCAAATTTCCCACTCTTCATCTCTGTGATACTTAGCTTTACTCCTTAAAATGTAGTAATTAAATAGCGAAAAAATAGAAAATATAATATCATATAATATAAGTTCTTCAAAGCTTTCTTTGGGTTGCGTTTTAAATCTACCGCGTCACATCAAAAACCTTTTTAGCCGACTAGAGTGGCTGGTAGAAAAACTATTAAAACATTAGTCATCATCATCTTCATCATCACTTATGACTAATTACAGGTACGAGTTGTCTGAAAAACTTTGAAAGTGTGGTTCGTGAACAGCTACTGACTCCATCTCGTGCATAAGACAAGAATGACATTAAAGCGCGTGTGAGGGCGTCTTAATACGCCCCTGCATTAGCTCAGACCCTACTCTATAATTATAACTGGCGCCGTCACTGTCAAATCAAACACTGACGAGATGATTTCATTTCTCATCTTCTGTAAATATGAACCTTTATGTGAGTGGTATATTAACTACCTGCAGATGATTGTATTTTATACCAAGTCATGCGAAATATTTAATAGTGGGAGCGGGAAAAATGTGGGAAAGCACCAAAATGTATGTAATACATTAAAATACAATTATTTAGCAATCAGCAATTAAATTCGTTACAAGGATGATACCATTTCCAAAATAAACCATAAAAATTAGACACGGCGTACGGCCCCAGTCGTTAACTAAAGCGAGTAACGCGGCGTATAATTAAACATGACGAATTTTGAAAGTGTTACGTACGGTGTAGAATGTACAGACTACACTGGTTTTATACGCACTTTATTAAAGATGAACCATTTGTATTCCAACAGCAAAGCGTTGATAATTTTATTGCCTTCAGTGTCGTCCTATTAGAATAAGACACGCGCCTTGTCCTGTCCCATTTCAGTTATTTATTGGAGTTGGTCCGCTTTGTGTGTTACCTTTATGTCTGCAGTTCCCATCATTGCAATTCTGATGATACAGTTTTTAATTGCTTTTACCTACTATTAACATTCGAATTGTATCAAGTTTTTGTTCATCAATAAAAAAGAAAACTTACATAAATGGTCATTGACTAGTTTGATTTTTATACTTATTAAAAAAAGTTTTCAGTTTACCAGTTTACCTACATCTTCTTATAAAAGTTTTATAAATTTATGGAACTAAAAACGTAATGCGAAGACAATTTTATTATTATTCTCATTTTCATTAAACGAGATGACGTCACATTTAAATCTTCATATGTAAACCACTTCAGAAAGTTACAAAATTATGGAAACTAGTTAATATTTATATTTATCAGTAAATTTTATTCTTGATTAAAGTTGCACGGTAGTAAACATAGTTGATTTTATTCGCGCCAAAAATTCAGCTTAGTAACAAATCAAATTTTGCGTAAGTACACCGCATGTAGATAAAATTATACCAGTGGTGTTCGTCCACAACACTAATAATAATAATAAAAAAAATCCTCGCAATCCCTCTGCGTTTCTGGTGAACGAACGTCGCTGAGTGGATCCGCAGCTGCCGCGCCTGTAGCAAGCGGTGACGGCGATAACATCACGGCCGCCCTTATGCATTCAGCAAGATTTGAAAGAGATCTCTGATAACATTCTAGGCCCGTGTTTTGGCATGACAGTCCGCACGATAACGACTGTGAGTCCCTACAATGACACAGGGCATACCAGCTATAGCATGGCCTCCAAAGGGCTCTTCATCCTCTCTCTCTACTTTGCCTCATTCATTCGGTGGATGATGTTTGATGTGCTTTGGGATATATGTATATAAACGAGGAATATAGTTCAATCTATTTGCCAAACATAAGAGCCTCCTGTTTTATTTCGCATTTAACCAAATTAGGTATGGAGGATAGCTAACAAACTTGTGATTTTTCTGTGCAGCAAGAAGTAATCGGTAGGAAGCTCCAACCGTAACTTATATTGATCGACAGAATGCTAAATTAATTTATTGTAAACTCCATCAAAATATATCAACATATTATACAGGGTGAGTCGGGAGGAACGCCCCAAAATCAAAGAGTGTATTCTACACGTAAAAATAATGTAAAAAACTTAAGTTCAAGGTATAGCGTCATAACAAAATTCACTAAAAGAAAATTAGCAAATATTCATATTGCCAAAAGTTAAACGAACGTGAAATAAGTTTAATTTTTTCTCGGTAACTTTAATTCTGCGTCTGTTTTAATTTCGAGTTAAGCTTATTCAGGCATGAGTTGTTTTATTAATATGGTAACACTACTTCCTATGCTCAATCATTGCCAACGTGACACTGCTAAATTTCATAATTGTTACACTTTCGATCGAAATATCTCGCGAACGACCAAATTATAATCAAACTTGAGGTAATTGCTGCTTAATAAGTAATTTCGAACATATCCGTTTTTTAGCATATCTCTTTAGTAAAAGTATAGTTTTAAGGTTGTTATAGTGAAAAAGTCGACGACTCTCTATAAGAGCCTTTGTATTTTAACTTCTCGTTATCATTTAATTTTTCTGTTCCTGTCGACCAGATTGTGTTTATATTTTGCAGGAGGATTTTGCAGAAACACGTCAAAATTATATAATAAAATTTCATTAATTTCTCTAATATCGGCTCACATACCTGAACAACCTTAACGGGAGCTTAGGTTAGGTTATTAGAAAAAAACCTGTCTCCTGATGATGATCTGACTCCTATTTCCCCTTTAACACTAAATTATGTTAAAATTTATTGTCTTCTGATAATGTATTTTGTGACTTTTTTATTCCTCAAAATTTCTTACCATACAAATATCCTGTACCTAGTCGAATAATTATAATTAAATTTTTTTTGTTATTCCAAACGTTAAATGTCTGTTAAAAATTGAATCGGGTAGTGTTATGGTCTTTTAGTCCAACATAATGAACTTCATTCAGACCCCTTTTGTAAGGACAAATTTGTGGTATTGTAAGCTGAGTACATTTGACATAAAAGAACACTACAGGGTCCCTGTGTGTTCATAGTTTGACGAAGCCGGCTGCACTGTGCCTTATCTGAATATCACAACATTATCTCGTAGATGTATCTTTTTATCCTAAGATAACATTTGGATGAAGATGTCAGGAACATACAAATTATACTTTAGTACACCTTAACATATACTGATTTTGTTGCCAATATGTAGATAGTAGGTAGGTACCATCTGCCGCAGTATTTTGACTTGATCTAGATTCCTTATCTGTAGATCAATTCCGATTTTCGCTGAAATAAATTTAGCAAAAAATGTAAAAGTTAAATGAAAAGGGATAATATGTGTAGGTAGGCCCATAGCATAGATTTATATATTGTATGATAGGGGTATAGTGTTATTTCTATCTTGCAAAATCGGATGTCAAGTTGCTAAATTCAAATAAAATTCAAGCAAGGGACTGGCCATAATTCACCAAGGATAAGATCAATTCAAAGCTTTACCTAAAGGACCAATATCGGTGGCGCGTCCGAGTTTAAAATCATATTTACCACGCAAGAGGATGAGACAAGGGAATAGGGTGGCATCTACATTTCACGGGCCCGGCCAAACTATAAAAACCTCCGATTCCGGGTGACTTTATCTCGCTCATAAATTTGCCAGAAGCACCACTGATTTATTCGTTCACATAAACGAGACTGTATAGTGCGCATTTTACTCTCCCCCGGACTGCGTCTAAAGCATCAAATTTACCATCAAACGGTCAGAATGTAAGCAAAATATCACCATAGATACTCCAATTAGAAGACTAATTTGCATCATTTTTTCCATAGTTTTTATTAAATATATTTATTCTTGGAGAAAAATACCTAAATAGGAATAAATGAATGTGATAGACTCGTAATAATGAAAAGAGAATCAGATAGATTTTTTCAAGATTTAGCTTTACAACAAAAGTGTCATTAACGGAAACCAGTTGGATAAGCAAAGATAAAATCTTACAGTAAACTCCTGGGTCTTCATGTTAAGGGCTTGGCACAATTATAGCCACCTCCCTATAAGAGAAAGGCTTAGGCTCCTCAAACTAAATCAATGGTAGATTTATAAAAAATTACAAAAATTTAACGTTACCTTATAGTTTCAAAAATTACGATTACTATACTTCCTTATTACTTCGAATACAAAAATGAAAATATCAAAGTAAAATAAAAATATTGATAGTGAACTTCGCAGACATCATTATCAACTTTTCTGCGAAAAACTCCTCAAAATTCTTGAGTAGGTCCAACCAGAATATCATTTGAAATATTATGGTTCTCTTTGTTCTCTGTCAATCAGTCTATACCTAGTCATTTTAGCATTATAACAGATATAGGACTAGGGTATTGTTTCGTCATTATGGCTAAAATCCTGCAAAAAGTCAAACCGATGAGTCAATTTTCGCGCCTTTGAACGAGTTTGTTGATTCTATTTAATACCTAAAGTTAAAGCCAACTACTTAATAGTTTAGTCTCCTATATATCGAATTTTTCCAAAAGGACGGAGACAGTGTTCAATGGAATCAATTTAATTAAATCCAAGGTCATTACGACGGACGCGATTTTTGTTATGATTTCTTTTATCTTGTCGATTGCATGATAAATCCGCTTTAGTTATTTTTTTAAAGCATCAGTAAAACCATCGAGAGATTTTTATAATTTACTGTAACGGTTTTTTAATATTAGTTTTTTCAACTTTCTAGGAAAATATGAAAAGATTTATCCCGACATTTTAAAGTTAAGTAGATAATAATTTCAGCAGTAATATTCCAAAGTTCTATTGTAATTTGCCTTTCAGTTTTAGAGTTTATTGCATTTTTGGACACGCATTTACACGAATTTATTTACTTTAACTAGAGTTATTCTATTCATAATATGATCTCGAAAATTTCAACTTCGATATATAAATTATGGTTATCTTTTAAAGTACGAAAATAACTAGATGGTTTTTCGTACTTTCAAAGAGAACCATAATTTATTTATCAAAAATGAACATTTTCAAATTATGTAATTAAATTAATTATACCTACATACCGCAACATAAAAAATAATTGGTACACCGTTTTTATTCCAGCATTATTTTCCGATAGATGTGCGTCACACTATCTCTGTTTCTCTGTTTCAACATCTCGTTCGACTTCTTTGAGATAGATAGAGATAGTCTCACATGCATCTCAACTGAAATTAATTTTACCATATATCACAAATATTTAAAAAAAATCTAATTTCTTTCTGAAACACTCTGAGTGTATAAAAATATACAGTAGCGGATATTATAAAAATAGCCAAAATAGACCATATACGCGTCTACCCATTTATTTTGAACCTATCAGAAAGTTTTTTAGTGGAGAGATTTGAAAATAAAAATATTTGGCGGGAAATTTAAAATATATTAATTTTATCAACTTCAATCGGAATTATGATGATAAATAATAATAAATAGTGAGCAAATTGATTGGTTCTGACTAGTTTAAAATTTATATAATAAATTATAAATTTGTCGTTATAGTTCCAGTTCTCTCTACTAAAATATGAAGTTATTCAAAATTATTAAAAAAAATAGAGTTACGATATTAGTATATTATGCAATGAGCATTTAATGATAGATATTAAGACACGAGTATGAGATGTGTCTTAATAGCCATTAAATGTGAGTTGTATACTCTATTCTTTCTACGACTATAGGTAGTCAAAATAATGAAAAATAAGAAAATAAATATTACTTATGACAACTTTATCATAAACTCAGAATTGTCAAAAAATCAAATGGAACTGTCAATTTTTAAATTTTAGACCTGTCAGATATTCATGGCAATATTTGATATTGACGGAATATTGCTGTAATGTTGCATTTCTTTTGGTTATAAACTTGTATCGTAATGACTCTCATTACAGTACAGGTAATAAATGCTTAATAAACCAATTAAAGTATGGGAGTAGAAAATACCCAGTAATTTATTTCATAATATTTATTTTCTTGATTTAATTCAAACTTAAAACGTTTAATGACATACCTAATTTCTCCAAATAATCACCAAATGGCTGATATGAAATATCACAAAAGAAGTAAATAGCAACAGAAACAAACCTACGAATTTTTAAAATGAAATACCAAAACGCAACATTCCTAATTGACAGCCAATTATTTGTGGTTAATAAGAAAGTTAAACTTTTTATATTTCATTTACCCTCATCTTTATTGACGTTTTAGAAACTCGTTATTGAAACGTCAATTAATCAGTTATTCGAGTTGACAATTCAACTTGATGGATTTTCAAACCAGATCACAGCAGTTAATTTAAGTAGTCACATCAGATTGATTAAGCGCGGATGATGTAATTCGTACAAAACCCAACAATATTTTTCTCGTAAATATTTTCACCCTCTTTCAACCCATCGCATGTGTCTTGACAGGCATCAGTTTTGGGTGTAGATGGGCATTTGAACAGCCTTTATCGTACGATTTGTTTGTAAATTGGGGTTACAATTATTCTACTAAATATGGTCAAATTCTAAAGAAGAAAATCGGGGCGTGTTAAATAAACCAAATAATACTTGGGTATGCTTCGACTAATGTGTCACAATAAAATAGTCAAAAACCAGCAGTGTGTACATACAAAAGCACAACAATACGTAAAAATACCACAATAGATAATATGGTAAAGCTGTGTGAACTGGATTCTTGCATAAAACCATCAGCCTACATTTCACAGCTACATGATCTTACAATAACTAATCCAAAGTTTTGACAGTTACACAATATCTGTAATTATGTGTTTGCCCGAAAATATTCACAAACAATAACAGCTACCTGTAGGACCTGTATACACTAGCTCACCTACTGGCGCCTCAGGTGTTGGCTATTGTAGTGCACACAAAATTTTTACAAAAAAATATATCACTCGGCCCACTGTAACTCTTATAGGCGCATAGTTTGTACCTCTGAATAACTTTTTTGATTTATTAATTCAAATTAAAGTTATTCAGACGTGAAAAGATTATCAGGGCCTTCATACCCATATAACTAATGAAGATTATTAGTAATTGTGTATATTTGAAGAAATATGTACATAAATTACTCGAAAGAATCGAAGGAAAAACTTCAGATCTTAAAAATTGGCTATTTCGTTCCATAAATTAATATATTTTGGTAACGTTAATCAATAATGCATCCGGAAATAGACTCTGGATTTACATAAGGTTATTAACCCCTGGTCAGTTGGTTTACCAAAAAAGATGTCAACATTTTTAAATTAATGACTTTCTTACCTTTTGGGCCATAAATTTAAAGTGACAATTTGTCTAAGAAAAATTCAACCTAATATTAAAGGAAATGTGAAATTTCATTTACAGCATTTAATTTATTTAAGAAAAATAAATTTTTTAAAATAATTTACGTTTTTTCCAAAAATTCAAAAGAAGTAGAAAAATTGATAAGTATATGTTGCCTTTTCATAACGACCTTAATACTAATTTGTTTATTAATCAAATTTCGTTCATCTTTTTGATGCAGAAATTTAAACTGTATCGAACTTTAAAATAATTATTGCAAAATTAAAGCAAGCAAATGGATTTACTAAAACATAAAAAATAAAACTTGATATGAGTCGACGTTATAAAACGGAAGAATTTCGATACTCTTTTTGTTAATTTTATACCTTTTTTTAAATCACTGTTATTAAAAAAAATGTGGAACGCTTCACGATTTTGCGTGTCATCCTTGCGCAGGGGCCATGCTAATCTTCTCTGTATCGTTCCAATTTTAGTATATGTACTGCCGAAGCAGGTACAAAGGACATTCTTATGCTTCAGGTATATAAACATACACCTCACAAGTTGGTAGCGGTGACTTATAACAAATTCAATGAATTGTTAAATAAAAAATGTGCATAGTTCTCTAATGAAAATATGTCTATTTTGTTTGTATTTGTGCAAAATATGTTTTGGGATTCTTTTTGAAAAAATATTATAAGATTGGATTTAGTAAACTAACGTAGAAGTTAATAATTTGAGTTCAACATACAAAATATGATTTTCTATTGTGTGCTTATAGCACAACCGACAATTAAAAATGTTTTGAAAGAATCTTATGCAAAATTTAATTCAAAATTAGTTTTATTTATCGAGAAACTTTATAAATAATTAATTTTTATCGATAAATTACTGTCGCAAGTTAGTCCAGTATAGTTAGTCAGATTCCTATGGGTATTATTGCAATTCATTGCGTAAGAAAATTTTGTTTTGCCATCGATACAGTACCATATAGAAAGCTTCAATTCGAGTTTTTTTGAATTAAGTAGTTAATTCTTATCTCGACAGAAACAGTCGTATTTTTAATATACCATTTTTAACAAGAAAAACGTGTTCTACAAATTTGTATACTTGATATATCTTCATATTTTGCGTATTTACCGAGTAGTAACGGATTAATTGAAAAAAAGGGAGCTGAAAAATTTTTTGCTCGAATATTTTTTTTCCTTCAGCGCTATCGCAGAAATGTTCATTTAAAATTTATTAAACACATAGTTACCTACAACTTTGATATGACAATTTTTTTTATGCGAGGAATTGTTTACTTAGGTACTGTAACAAAGTAGCGCCTTGAAGTTGCGCATATTGTCACTCGGCAGTATAGTACAGGACATTTAAGACCTTGCAGGGAAATAATTCCGAGACGAATTTGGCTTCCGATTTTCGAAAGTGTATGTATACGAGCCGGAAAACTCATTTTGCACAATTCTACCCGGTGGTGAAAAGCCGCCATCTTGCTTTTAAAGGTTGTTTTAGTTTTTCGCGCATAAATCGCGTATTTTCGGTCTTAGAAGAAAATTTTTCCATGCAATTTTGTTGAAAATTGAATTCTCCATCAAATTGCACTGGTAACTTTTTTGCTAATTGCAATTGTTTACAAGTTTGTTCTATCTCCAATTTTCCAGGCTGGTGTTTGGTGCATTATCGAGATAGTCGCACTTTTTCAGACAGTCGCGTTTTTCGAGACAGGTGCACGTAAACAAAACTATTTGTGTTAATTTAAAAAAGTAATCCCGTGTAAAAAAATGCTGTACCTAACTTGTAAACAATTGCAATTAGCGAAAAAAGTCTATGTTGTAGAGAATTCAATTTACAAATTAATTTCATTGAAACATTTTCTTCTAAAATCGAAAATACGCGATTTCTGAGCGAAAAAACTAAAACAACCATTAAAAACAAGATGGCGGCCTTTCACCACCGGGCAGAATTGTGCAAAATGTGTTTTCCGGCTCGTATACTTAAACACTTTCGAAAATCGGAAGCCAAATTCGTCTCGGAATTATTTCCCAGTAAAGTCTAGATGTCCGGTAGGTACTACTGCCGAGTGACGATACGTGCAATTTCCAGGCGCTGCAGTAAGTAAACAATTGCTCGCATGAAAAAATTTTTCATATCAAAGTTGTAAGTAATTGTGTATTTAACATATTTTACATGAACATTTTTGCGATTGCGCTGAAGGAAAAAATGATAACCGACCAGAAAAAAATTTCAGCTCCCTTTTTTTCAATTAATCCGTTATTACTCGTTAAATACGCAAAATATAAAAAAATATCAAGTATACAAATTGTAGAATTCGTTTTTCTCGTTAAAAATGGTATCACTTGTTTTTTCGATAAAATAAAAAGCTGCTATTGGCGAGATAAAGAATTCACCCCTTAATTCAAGATGGCGGAAAAGCTGCAAGGGATTGATGGTCAAAAATTCGGATTTAAGCTTTGTATGTGGTACCCTAACGATGACAAAAAAATTTCTCATACCCAATGAATTGCAATAATAAATAGGTACTATATATAGAATAGAATAGAATAGAATATAGGTTCTGGACTAAGTACAGAATTGAATAGCTTGAGAAATTCTAAATTTAATGGAAGAGAGACGAACTCACAAGAACAGATATCAAACAAAATATAAACGAAATATGAAAAAATATTAGAAAAAAGATCAGGGAAGCAAAAGACTTATGGTGACAAAAGGATTACGACGAAATTGAGAAATTACAAGAAAAACATGACACTTTCAGCATGCACAGAAAAATCTAAGAAACCATAGGAATGCGAAAGTCGCCAAAGGCAGACATAATATTGGACAAAAGGGGTAATATCATAACCAGGAGAGACAATAGGATAAGCAGATGGAAGGATCTATAAAAGAATCCTATGAAGATGAGCAAAAGACCAACAATATACCAACACATAAGGAGCTACTGGATCAGAAATTACAATACAAGACGTGAAAATGGCCAAATAAATGGAGGAATATACTCAATCTAATCGCAGATAATCCACGTAAACTTTTGACCAAACATCATGGAAACTCAATTTGGTCTTTGTACATATTCGAGAAGTTTCATTTAGTATACAGGTTTAAACTCAAAGAGCACAAGATGGTAACTGTGAGGTCTATGCTTGCTTCATCGACTTCAAAAAAGCATTTGATAAAGTACGAGATTTCAAGCTTATGGAAATCCTGGAGGAGAACGTTGGCATAGACCAGAAGGACATATGCTTAATAAGAAATCTTTATTCTAAACAACTAGCAACTGTGCGAGTGGAACACGAAACGTCAAAAGAATTTGCGGTGAGAAGAAGAGTTCGACTAGGATGCATACTCTACAAAATATTGAAGATGGGATGGATATCTATTAATGGATTTTTTTTTAAAGTAGACCGTCGCAAGATTTTAAGTCATACGTGCGAACGCCCTTAAGTATACCAAAAAATTCTTAAAAATGTATACCAATTAAATAACGTTAATCCTTAAAAAAATTGAATGAATACTTAATCGTTTATCTCTTCGACACATTTTATCTTGTTTATTAATACGAATAAAGTGTGTATACCCATTTCACTTGCACATAATGAACGGAAAGCAAAACATCAATGTTTTAATTCTATTCAAAGTGACAGTCGCACTATAAAGAGCACTTTTCAATGAATTTGTATTGATTCCATTGAGGCAAAAGGGGGAGACGCATTGTATATTTGTTGATTACACTGATATGACACGATTCGGTCGTACATAGTGACGATAGAATAAATGCTGACCCAAAGCTTTTTATTCATTATTCAATACTCATCTCTATACAAGAACCAGCCCCCTCGTACAATGAAATTTTACGTAGTGTAGGAATACGAACGTTAAAATTAAAACGCATCATCTTCAAGAACAAACTAATTACTCTAATGGACTGAATTTGAATGTAAGCACACAAGAAGTAGAATCGTTTAAGGGAATGAAATGAAATGAAATCCTTGGTTTAGGTTGAATCGGGGCCCAGACGACGACTGGACTATTTCCATTTCCAAAGCGCTCGGCTCTCACATTACCTGCAGATCGTCGGGCGCCACGCGAGAATTTCAGACGCCTTCTTAAACACAAATTGCATTGGATGTTGAGATGTCAAAGCAAAACCACAACAATGACCTTCCATTTGGAATGAACTCGTCATTATGTAACTTGCTGTGAAGGAATTTGAAACGAAGTCAAAAGCAAAGTGATGCATGGGAAGCTTTTTATACCTACTTTAACTATATATTATTTACCTAATTAATAAAATAAACACTTCATGATCAAGTTTAACTGGTTCTTTTTCTAAATACGGAAATACCAAAACAATGATTATTGACTTATTCATCTGTAGGTTTTAATATAATATCAGTTATTAGTTTAGGGCTTGTTTCTAATTCTACGAACTAGTTTTGTGTGGTCCCAGCAGATAGGGGCCATGCCGTGCTGAGTTTGGTCACTGTTTTGACAATACGGCAATTATGGACAGCAGCCCGTCCCACTGAGCCACCACCGTCTTGACAGATGATTAATACTTCTTTATTAAATTATCAACCCCAAGGGATGGTCCTTTACAAATGGTAAGCATCTGCAGTTTAAAATCTATTATTATTTTTGTCAGTAAACAAATTTATTATAATATGGTTTTATGGATTTGTGACTTGGTATTTTATATGGATCATTAAATTTTGGAAACATATGTATTTATTGACAAACGTAACAAGTTTTTGTATTCAAGGTGAAAATTGACTTATAAGAATTAAAAATGTTTTTCAAAACTATTATTAAATTAATAGATATTTTATTCATCATTATTTTGTTAACCAAGTAAACGCACATCAGGCAAGCAAAATTTGTATTATTTTTACTTATATAATTTTCCAAAATGTGTAATAATAAAAGATAGATTTTGTATGAGAACGAAACTACCCAGGGTGTTGTTTATGCCTGCCTACTGCAGCATTCCCTTTGATTACATGTTTCTCGATTTTATAGACTATTCTATTAGGAACTATTATCAAGATAAGACTCTTTTTATGATTTATAAACACAGGTAAATAAAACTTTTAAATTTCAAATGTTTTAATACAAAAATATGAGACGAAAAATTTTAAATAATTATTTTATTGAATAACATTAAATTGTCTACCCTTAAAAAACTTTACCTAAACTAGAACAATTTGCCAACAAAAGTTAAATCAATTATTGTAAATAAAAATAACATTAATGAATAACATTGAAAATAAATAGATGGAAGAATTCGATTAGAAATAAATCTTCAATACCCTCAGAAAAGAGCAAAAAAGAACGTAGGTATTATATACGAAATGACAGATAAACTTTCTGAGAATAAAGATTATGAAAAGTGAGCATCAGTTTTATAAACTTAATAAAAATATCTGATGTGTCCAACACATGACTTTCTTATACGATAGTACCACAATTTCTTTTCCTAAAGAAATTAAGTTAAATTTCTTGTAAAAATCGTGTTTCAATTTTGAGTGTTTCCAGCAATTTTCAAATAATTTTCGAAATTCTCTCTCGCACTTATTGCAGTACGTATAAATCTGTCCTTGTTCCACTCATTACAACCCAGATTTTAGGACAAAAAAATATTGTGCTTGGAAATTACTTTTCCTAAAGTCGATGTATTTAGATTCTTTTGTATATTTTTTATTAAACCATGGAAATTAAGTTAAATTTCTTGTAAAAGTCATGTTTAAATTTTGAGCTTTTTCCAACAATTTCAAATAGTTTTCGGAAGTCTCTCTCGCACGTATTGCAGTACGAATAAATCTGTCCTTGTTCCACTCATTATAACCAAATTTTACGACAAAAATATGTGTTTTATTTTAGATTGTCTAATAAACTATAGTCGAATGTTGCTTTCTTTTTGATGTACAGGGCATTATAGAAAATAAATTATTTAAAATAATTTGCTATAAATCAATAACAAAAAAAGTTAGTCTTCTGAAATTTTGCATCGATCTTTTTTTTGTATTCTCTTATTAATAGTGGTTGCAATTATTTTATTTAGAACACAGAGGCGTGCGTACGGGTTTCTTCAAAAACATTTTATTGAATAAAACGTACACCACTGGTTTTTTTTGCAGCATCAATATGCAGAGAGTATTTTCCATTCAATTTAGAAACTTTTTTGTATCTTTCAATTTCTTGATAACTTAACTTTTTTTTTCTTATTTATTAAAGAGGTTCTTCCCTATTAGATTTCCGAAAAAAGCATCAGTACAAAGTTGTAGAGAAAAATATTTCCTACAATTTATTATTTTAATATTTTTCGATATTGTCAATATTTAAAAAGATATTCAACAAATAAGTTGCAAATTTTAGGGAAATTTTTCTCTAGTTAGGTACTATTATACTTACTACTACTACTTACTACTCTTTCACCAAAATTTTCAACTTATAACTTTTTAAATATCGACAATATCAAAAAAGTTTATAAGATAAGTTGTAGGAAATATTTTTCTTTACAACTTTGTACTGACTCTTTTTTTCGAAAATTTAATAAGAAAAAAGTTATTCAATAAACAAAAAAATCAAACCCTGGTGAAGGAAGGGCGGAGTTTACGAATACACAAACTCAGTTTTAAACTTTCAGGGTGACCCTCTAGAAGATTCTACAAAAATTGGCTGTAGGGTGAAAAAAGTCTATTTGAAGCCTTTTTTTCTCTCTTATTTACTGTACTATTAGGTTATTTTGAGTTAAGTTATCCAAAAATTATAAGATACGAAAAAGTTTCTAAATTGAATGGAAAATACTCTCTGCATATTGGGGCTGCAAAAAAACCAGTGGCGTACGTTTTATTCAATAAAATGTTTTTGAAGAAACCCGTACGCACGCCTCTGTGTTCTAAATAAAATAATTGCAACCACTATTAATAAAAGAATACAAAAAAAAAGATCTATGCAAAATTTCAGAAGGTTAACTTTTTTTGTTATTGATTTATAGCAAATTATTTAAAATAATTTATTTTTTCTATTTTGCGTCTGTAACAGAGTCATTATGAAACTCAAACGGGTTTCATAATAGCTTCATTGTGAACTCCGGCTTTTTATTTTTTCATAGTGGTAACATTGCTTGACATTAATTTCCAATGACATGTGGGTAACGCAGCTTCAAAAGCCAAAGCCAACCTCACAAAATTGTAGAAAAGAAAATAGTGAAATTTTGAACATTTTATTATTATTTCTTCGAAAGTAAATCATTTATAGCTAATTGGGCTCTTTTTCTTAGTTCAGGTGATGTCTTACTTATACTTGCTTGTTTACACATTTCAATAGAATGCCAAAAAAGTTTGTTGCTGGTTGTGAAGTACAATCATAGAATACCTAGTAAGAGAAGTGTCAACTCTGTGTTAAGTCTATGGAATCGGCGGAGACATTTTGTTTCGTTAAGTGCGCATGTCCTAGTGCTCAAAGAAGAAGACGAGCCTATATTATTCTTTCATTTCTATTAATTTAATTTCAAAGATATATTTAAAAACAAAGTTTAGTTTTTTAAATGCACTATGAAATACATTAAAAAACTAAATACTGTTTTTAAATATACTTTAGATAAAGGAATATGAAAACAAGTACAACTACATCATTATATATTTAATCAAGTGGTAAACAATTACAATGCAAAAACAACAATTAAAAACATAAGAATTGTATGTACAAGATAACAAATATTCATTCCATTGGTGGTTTACCTAAAACAAACATTATATTAGATCGGAAATATAAACAATACACAAATTTATATTTATTAGTAAAAAAGCATTATTTTCATTTGAAATGGCTGCATAATTTTGAATTTTAACATATAAAACACGCTTAATGTAATTATTATTCTTACAATATTAAACATACCAAAATTAAACTATAAAACTGGTATATTTATAAATAAAAGCAAATATATTTCAAAAGATCTAGGTTATGTTTGAAAAGTTACCAAATATTTGCACTTAAATTTAGTTATATTTCAGTAAAACGTGTACGTATAAAAATGGATAAAGTAACTAAATAAATACCGGAAAACTTACCAATTTCATATCGCCCAAATCCGAAAATGTTCAAAATAAATTGACGGAAATTTCCACTGCACATGGTAAACAATAGATCAGCTGCACTTCCTGCATTTGACAGTAGTGACACCCTGACACCACTATAAATAAAATCACCAAAAGTTACTAAAATTCCATCTTCTGCGCAAGCTCTGGTACCACTCGGGGCCCCTTCTGCGCAAGCTCAAGTATCAGTCGGGGCGCCAAAATACAAAATGTATATTATTAAAATTGCCCTGCGCGAGTGGAACTACGTCATCATGATGTGCTTGCGCTGATTGGAGCTTCATCCCCATGAGTACAATTGACAACTAATTTCAAATTAACCTGGTTTTACTGGTTGGTTATGTTTGGTTAGTGTTACCAACCATTGTCAAATCATTCCAAATATTCCTAGGTTTATATTTTGCACATATTCTTAAATTTAAAGTATAAATAGATGCAAAATAGAAAAAATAGTATATTACACTTGTTTTATAAGACATTATTGAGGCACTCGTTCCTTTGAAGCACTCCTCGCTTCGCTCGCCGTACTTCAAACAACTTGTGCCACAATATAGCGTCTTATAAAACTCGTATAATAATATACTATTATCCAACATCGATTCATAATAAGCTTATTACTATGACGATTTGAAACATAGAATGTTCATCATTACTCATTAGTGAGAGAATCATTTGGAACTCACTTTATTATTGTTATATTTATTATTGAAAACCTGACAGTTTCATTTGTCAAATAGTTTGTCAATTGAAATAACGATAAAATAATCTTACATTTTAGAATTAACGTCGATGTTGGATAAAATAGGATATTAAATTCGTGTGGAATGCTTATTGGTCACTCAAGAAATTAGAAATTAAACTTTTTCTTTCGTGACTAATATATCACATTCCACACTTATATAATAAATATCTATTCTTTAATGGCTTGTGCGTCAAAAAGGAAGCAACATTCGACCATAGTTTATTAGACAAACCAGAACCACCTTTAATTTTCGCTAAACTATCGACTGGTGAAATCCTGACGATATAAACTGGGACACCCTGTATATTCACTTAATGGTTGTTATCCTGAAATCTATTATCTGATATATTATTTGTAAACAAAACACAAGTTTCCGCATCGGAAGTTCTGCCTCGTCTCTTTGTCCATAATATTATAATAAACAACTTGCAATTAAACAATAAAAATTGCTACATTCTGATGTTGGAATTTTATTAATACTATGATGGGAACAAAGCTATAATTAACCGTTTTAGCAATATTACAATTTAGATTGAAGTTTGTTATGTTAATTAATTCATAATTAATAAATGATATGTAGGACGGTTGATTAGATAAAGCAACCCACAACTGGGAGTACATATGATAATTCCTTGTAAATCATTCGATGTGATGTGATGTGATTTTATCTTCTCCTCTATGAATATAGTAATAGTTATAATATAATCCTGCCACATAATAAGCTAATATAATTGCTCAAAAAATAACTATAATTATCAGAATGTGATTTTTGTCCATCAGCTTGAGTATTGACAGAGGCTGATTGTTCTACATCTGCAACATCTCAACTAGTATAAAGCTTTTATGGAAGAAGTCTGCAATCGACACGTTAAGCTGTGTTGTAATATTTTGTTACAGCAGGCACGCTCCATATTGCCAGATGAAGATAAGATGCGGTCGCTGATATCTTACCAGGTAAAAGGAATGGTCAAACCAAAATCTGCCAAAATACTGCGATTTGTCTAGTCGTAACAATGCCAAAGCAACTATTGTTGTCCAACAATTGTCTTACTTATCGTACTACATGATCAATAATACGCCCTTTATAGAACAGATTTGTTCCCACTTTTATTTTCAAAATATACAAAGCCACTTTCACACAGAGTATTTCTATAGAAAATTTATGTTCTGATGGCAAGTATTATACATGGAATCTTTCACACACTAATAAAATGTTACTTTAAACGTGTGGTTTTGTAGAGTTATAGTTTGTTCTATTTGGTTACAATAAATAGAAAAGCTAAATTGGCAAAAACATGGAGATCAGCGTGGGCTTCCACAGGGTGGAGATTTCCCGCTAGTTTCCCGATGTCAAGAAGAGGATAGGAAGGAGAAGGGAAGTAGAAGAGTCGTTGGGACTGATAAGAGCAAGATCCGGGGATCGCTTCGGGACAATTTATAGCGGCAACTTTTAAAACACACTCCGGGGGCGGTGTATATAACGTTTGGTACACTCGCAGGAAGTAGTCCTTCGACTTAAATGTTTTTAACTACTTCTTAAATTCGCTGACGATAAGATGACATTTTTACGATAAAAGTTGTAAGAAGAATAATGTGAAAAGTAAATTGATATAGGATCTGTGTGCGTTGCACGCCGAATAACTTGAAAAAAATTTAAAGATTTCTCGATTTAAAATTTTCTCTAGTCGATTTGCGGAACAGCGGAACTATCACTAATTTAATAAAATCCCAATAGAAATTGACAATATTCAATAATCCATAACATTATAATATATTAAAAAACTCAGAATTTCAGATTGTTCCAATACATGCAAGTTTTCTTTTCGTGAAATTATTCACTGACACACAGATTTGTTTATCGAACAAAATTTTATTAACAGTAATTGTGAGTTTGCATTTTCTAAAAATTTCTCTTCTTTTATTATAACATAAATTTTACGTTATAAATGAAATAATTACAATTATGTTTCACGGTAAATGGTAACACCCCAATAACTTTTTGATTCTTCGGTAAAATTAGAAATTTTTTTTTCTGTTTGTACAACTCGCAATTCTCTTTTAAACGAGTAAAAATTTTTTTACCAAAAGTGAAAATCTAGCCTACTACGATAAAAATAAATCGAAAAAATTGAAAAAATGTATTAGGTATTTTTTTTTCGAAAAATTTTACAACAAAGATTTTTCGGCCTTACCTCTAAACCCCAAATGCCAATTTTGGCCGAAAACAAAAAATTAATATTTTGAAAAAAAAATTTATTCTTAATTTTTACTTTCTTATACGTAGTATAAGGAAGTATTGTAATCGTGATTTTTTTTGAATTCGAGATTTTGATGGATTTACACGTTTTGAGGGCCCCTGAATCCATTCTGACCATTTTCGCCATGATGTCTGTCTGTGTGTCTGTGTCTCTGTGTGTGTGTCTGTCTGTCTGTCTGTATCCACCATAACTCAAAAACGACTTATTGGATTTGATTCAAATTTCATAATTAAAGGTTTGAACAAAATTGTGGGTGCCACATTCAATGTTTTTCATCTAGCATCAAAACAAGTGACAGTTACCTGAAGACATTTTTAGGTTTTTTAGGAATATCTTGAAAAATAAACAATGTATGAGATTTTTTTATTCTTTAACATTGATTTAGAATTGAATTTTGAACAAATTTTGTTTGAACTTTTTCTTGAAATTCCGTCAAAAAAATTTCAAAAAGCTACATATTCTTAAAACACTTTATATTTCTCATAGCGCGCGTTGATATTTGAATTCGATGGTCGAGGTAGACCATGTGTCTCATTATATGGCTGCCAAACAGAAGGTCCCGGGTTCGAATCCCAGAAGGAACGGACCATTAGTTTTTTTTTTATTTTACTGGTTTTCTATGGTACCGAAAACAATAATAATGAATAAATAAATGTAATTTCATACCGGGGGATTTTTTTAAGTGAGTAATAGGTCAAAAATCTAAAATAAAACACATTTTTGTCGTAAAATTCGGTTATACAAGGACAGATTTATGCGTATTGCAATAAGTGCGACAGAGACTATTTGAAAATTGCTGGAAACCTCCAACATTTTTACAAGAAATTTAACTTAATTTCTTTAGGAAAAGTAATTATTGTGATACTATCCGTAAGTATAAGAAAGTCATGTGTTGGGCACATCAGATATTTTTTTATTGGTTTATTAGAATTTTGACAAATAATCATTGTTTTATGTGATAGATCTCTTGATGTTTAGGTACTGTTCAATGAATCATGGCAATCTTGAAACAATAATATTAAAATTCATTAGAAAAAAAATTTTTGGAGAATTTTTATATTTTTTGTTTTCAGCCAAAATTTGGATTTGGGGTTTTGAGGTAAGCCCGAAAAATTTCTGTTAATAAAATTTTTCGAAAAAGAATGCCTAATACGTTTTTTCAATTTTTTCGGTTTATTTTTTATCATAGTAGGCTAGGTTTTCACTCTTGGTAAAATTTTTTTACTCTACTTTTACCGAAGAAACAAAAAGTTATTGAGGTGTTACCATTTACCGTAAAACACCGTGTATATTGATTGACAAATTTACTCTGTAATAAGAATTTAACATTTATCGATATTTGAAATTCTCTTTTATGGTGGTCAAGCAATTCTGATTGGTCATGACGTCACATCTTAGTAATGTACCGTCGTCTGCTCTGTTTACCCGGATTACGTTTATGTTATAGTTTGTTTTCATAAAAAGAAAAATATTTATCTAAAAAATGTCTGCAAAACTCTAACCTGGATTTATTAAAGCAGGTTCCACGAATCTGCCAAAGTTGAATAATTTCATGGTTTGGGAGTATGTATCTTGTGACAGATGAAAAATATAATTAAAGCACCTGAAGTTCGTGGTGTAAAAGCTACTCTTTAAGTAAATTATTATAAAGTTTGAAAATGCTTTTTAACGACATGCAATACAATTTGAATAAGAATCGTTGATCTTAAATTATCAAAAGTTTGGTTTTAGGTCTTCCAAAGAAAATTATGACGACGCAGCTGTTTGGTTATGAATTGTGACTTTTATTGAAAGACTACATTAATTCCTAATTCATTAAACGTCTAAAAATTACAAAACAAATAATTTCAAGTAAAAAATGCTCAAAGTTTTTTTAAGACCTTTTTTGAAAAATGTGCAAACTCCCATCAATTACATTTTATTTGTAGTAATTAGTTCGGCCGTCGTATTAACTAAATTTTTACAAAATTTATCAAAAACTTTTCTAATGTTGTTTCGAATACTTATATCATAATTTTGATGTGAATGTGATTTTATAACATATTTAACAAATTTATTTCCACAACGCGTTGTGGGTATTTTGCAAAATCCACAGTGCGTGGTTGCAATTTTCGGACATCAGGCGATTTTGGTAATTGAGTGTAAATATATTTATAACAAACTTTTCGATGTATGTTTTAATGTAGGTACAACCATTTTGTGTTTGTTTCAGTAATAGACGTTTTTTAATAATTTTTGCCCTGTAACATATATTTTTTGTTTGCATGAATGTCAGAAAAAAATTCCTCAATGGCATTTAGCATAATAACAATTGTAGATACATTTATGTTTTGTTAACAACGCTTAATAAGTTTTTATCTACTACCAATTCATAATAGCCTTGATTTGACATTAATTTGAGTAAGGTAAGTCAGATTATTACGCAACATGTGTGTTAAAGAAATCATTACCACACTGAAATTTCAACAAGAAAATTCTTTCTTACAAGTATTTATAACACAACTTTTACAATTTAGTATCTTTATAGGAAAGTTTATATTTGTAAATGTCTAATTATAATATAATATATATTGTTTAATTCTTTAAAATTTGTGATTAACATTGAGTAATGACACTTCATACTCTTAAGTTTGATTTTTTGAAACCTGGAGAATTTTATAATAGCGTATCTACCTAAAAAAAACCCTAACTTCACGTTAAATAACTGAAAAAATTTTTAGTTTTATTTTATAATAAATTAGTTTTATATTTTAATAATAAATATAACACGGTCCACGTCCCAGATTTTTTACTGTATAAATTGTTTAATTATTTGAAAATTTATGATTCAAATTCATTATTGTGTAGCGCTGGCTAGTTTTTACACAACTTAGGTTAGGTAGTCCAGTACGACAACTTGACAACAACTACTGAGCAATGTCGCTGGAGATAAATTCAAAATTCATTTTTAATTATTTGGACGGTAGAAGATAAAATCTTGTATATTACACGTGGGATATACACACATTAACATATTCGTCTGATTACAGAACTCGTCTACGACTCGTTCTGCAATTTCCAGACTCTTATGTTAATGATGTTCATATCCCACTTATAATATAAATAACTATTAACAATTTTTCAATCATTTTCGCAGCTTACAAAACTATTGTAACATGATAGATTATGGAATATGTATAATAGAGATCTTATCTTTGACAATTAAATTTCGGGCGGAGGTGGTGTGCACATTGCACGCGTAGTGCTTTATGTGGAAGGTAATAATTAGGCAACAATGGTCCAAGCCATCTTAAAGAATATAGAGCAAAAGCCCAGGGCTTTCATAACATTTTAAAAGCCAAATTATATGTTATTAAAATTAAAAATCGACCAGTACATTTAGTATAGTGCCTGCTACAATTTTAACAAAAACCCATCTGGTTTTCCTTAGGGATGATTTCGTATAATTTCAGGTGCCGCTCGGTTTTAATAACTAAGCAAATTTAGCTGTAAGTCAGTAAGTGGTAATGAGTCAGCAGTTTGTTAATGCCCCGGATGAATATTAGTCCATGTTCAAAAACTCAATAAAACCCAACAACTTATACAGAACGAAAAAAATTAATAACAGAGTGTGTGGTGTGTGCTGCCACTATACCACACGTGTGATGTTATTCCGAGTATTTTCAACAATATCAAAACGAAAATTGATCATTAAATAAATTAAATAAAGCTATATGTACCTATAAGAATGCATTTGTGAAATTTTTCACTCAAGGGAATTCGTGTTTTGCATCAGATGTGCAAACTTTATAATTACGTGTTGGTAGTGAATTATATCCCGGTTTTTTTTGCTCTCCCCCATATAGTTTTATCGCGAGCATGAAATATGTTTGTGTTAAATAAATCAAAAACATTATACGTAAAATTTATGTGGAAAAGAGCGCGCGTACTGCCATAGCAACTTAACATGGTATGAGTTGAATACTGGTGGCTGGAGCACAATAGAAACAGGGAATCCGTTCTTTGGAAAAGTTCAGCTATTTTCCGTGGAGGGCAATTTATTTTTCCAACCCCGGCGTTCTTATCTTAACAGCAGCGAAAATAATATCGCGCTGATAAAACTCACTGTGGCATCGGTACAGTCGGGAATGCAGAGGAGATAACTCATATGGAAAAATTTATGTTGCAAATAAAAGCTTCGAAAAAAAATATTAAAATAGACAAACTGTTTTCTGGGTTACATGTTATTTGGTTTAGATTTTTATTTTTTGTATAGCTATGAGCATATAATAAACTTTATGGGGGTTTATGTTTCTGTTATTTCTGTACATAAGAAATGGAATCTTTATTTCTATTTCTATATTAACACATATTCATGAATATTATGTCATTCTTTTTTATCAATATCTAATTTATCTATATTATTTCTTTCACAAAACTTGAAATAATAACTAAGGGCAGGTTTTTTGTGTCTAACTAAACACAAGAAACCAAACTTAAAAATAATAATTTATATTCATGTGAATGATCGGCCTTAAATAAATACCTAATATAAAAGAATTAAAACCGAGATATTTAATTTTAATTAGCAAAATATGGAAAATGTTGATTGTATTCTATAACTTGAAAACTTAATAAATTTGTAGAGAAATTAAAAGATCTTCAGCCATATGCATAGTCATGTTTAGTAGTCACAAAGTAGCTACTTTCTCGCTACTATGAAAATTGCCATGCATAATCGGTATTTAGTAACTACTTTCCCTAGTACTTACTAGCTAGAAAGTCACTACTAGTTAGTAGACAGAAAGTAGCTATTTCCCCAAACGACTATGCATATGGATGCTTGTATTTTGATTAGTTCTAGTTTAGTTTAAATTGTCAAGAACCTAAAAAATTCGTTCCTTAACTTTCTGAAAATTTTACGGTCAATTGCGAACACCCTGTATAAGATATTTCAGTTATTAGCATGGAGACATTGCTTAGGTCTAACTTATTTCAAATCCAAAACTACTTTTCGAAAATTACAACGTGTTTCTGATACAATTAATTTTGTAAAAAAATTTAAAAATGTGCGCAAACCGTTGATTAACTGCTAGCCTCCCTCAAGGGACTTGTTTGTGAAAAATACTTTAGTTAGTTCCGATAAAATATAGTGAATGTCAAAATATCTGCTCCATATAAAAGAAATATTGATCTAAAAAAATTGAATGTAAAGCAATTTAATTATATAAGATTCACCAATAAGCGATTTTTAGTTTTCCAGAGCCTGTTTTGGAGTGAAGTGGCCAAAATAAAAAATTTCAATATTTTGAAATGTAATAGTATTTTTCTAGAGCATGTATTAAAATAGAAATTAATTTTTGGTATTTTTCGAAAAATCGTAATTTAAATATTGTCAGTTTATTTTTGTAAAGGGTGGCTAGATTTAAAATTTGAGTATAGTTAACTGTTAAAAATAAATAGATCGTTCATATTTAATATAATATAATATACATAATTACATACAAATATTTTTTCCCATAGGTATGTTATTACGTTAATAATGTCAACTTTTTGATGGTCACTTAAGAAATTAGGTAAGTATTAATTTCATGTAAAATTTTAATGAAATAAATATGTAGGTACTGAAAAAAATGTAATAAAACTATTACTATTAGGTATTAGACCTATTTTCAGCAGGCCGCTTGTACGCGTCTTTAGAGAACGACAGAGATGGAGAGATAGAAACTGTGTGACGCACAACGCACATGCCTACTGAAAATAATCCTAGTATGTATAATAATATTTTTATTTTTCTAGGTAATGAGCTAATGAGAACTAAAAATCAATACAAAACTATAGACTAATTTACGTTATCAATAACGCCATCAGCAGTTTCTTTAATGCCACCCTGTAAAAACTTAAACACTGTTTTTTATTTTGTTAAAAAACGCAGTAAAATAATACTTACTAAATTTTTTAGGATCGCAATTCATACCGAAGATTGCGAGTATAATTTATGGGATTTATTTTTTGATATTTAAAAAAAGACTATCAGCCATATGCATAGTCATGTTTAGTAGTCACAATGTAGCTACTTTCTCGCTACTAGGAAAATTGCCATGCATAATCGGTATTTAGCAACTACTTTCCCTATATTTTAATTGATTTACCCAAAGAAATAATCTGGTTAGTGGTTTTCTTTAGGTACTTACCTACCTACCTATAGATATATCTACCTAAATTCAATATTTCTTTTTATAATATAATTATACTTATATCTAGATATACCTACACTGAAAAAAGTAAACGTGTATTTTTACTATGATAATCATTGGCCACCAAGTGACCAATGATAATCATAGTAAAAGTACGTAACTCAGTAAAATTATATGTCTCACGAGATTTTACATAAAATATGTAATTTTAAAATTACAGGAATAATGTACTTTTACCAGATAACGAGTAGACAAGCTATGTGATTGGTCAACGAATTACATAAAACCTGTAATAAAATATAATACCTAATCATGTTCTTTTACATTTTTATGTAATATTACAATTTTTTGGACTTTTACTTATACTTGCTTTACAACAAACATGTAATTTTCACAATGAAATACTAAAAAAGTGTAAATTCTACAATAAAAGAGTAATTTTTACAGTTCTAGTTATGTAAATTATATGTAAAAGTACATAGATTTTTTTCAATGTAGATCAAAACGAAATCATTCATTTGTTTATTATCTATTTAAATTGCGCATATTATTCAATCTTCTAACATGACTGATGTTTTCATTTATAAGTTTTTACCGACGCCGACATATTTCGGTAATTATTTAGATACCTAATTTTATGCAGGATGCTTCGTAAATGTAGAATCACTTCTCATAATTTTTAATTAAATACAGTTTTTATAGATAGAGCAGTTTTCATTTTTCCAACATACCTGCTGCTTGAGATAAGTACTTAATGCAATTTGTTTTCGATTTATTATTAAGCATTAAACTGACCAACTTTGCCCCAATTTAACTGAAGCTCTATCTCTTACCATTTTTGAGGTTCCTTATATATACCGAATTTATAACAGCCTGTTTGGACGGGGCCACGAACGCGTTTGCAAACAAATTTACAAATCCTACATATTCCCATCAGTTGTCGCTTTTTTTGTTATACTTACATAAGAAGGAATGCGCACAAATGTGTTTGCAGGTTTGGACAGGACATCAAACAAAACGGCGAATGTGCCGAGAACGCAGTAAGGTTTGAATATCTATATGAATGTACGCCACTGCGTTGTTTGCAAAAAACTTGGGACCAGCACAAACCCGTTCCGTTCGTTGTAAATTAATGTTCATTCTCGTTGTTTTGTATGTCGTTCGGCGCTTAAGCTTCAGCTTCGTACGAACGACATACTAAATATCGAGCAATACATCATACAAAGTTTAGAATGGGACAATACTTTGTGTAAAAAAGTAGTAGGTTTGTTTACATTACTCAGTACGTACTCATCCAAAACAGTCGCAAATAATTATGTAGCACTTCTGTTTTAAAACAAACACGAATAACAAAAACAGCACCTTATCGATCGTCGATCATCGATTTAAACTAACATGTGACGCACCAATATGGAAGACAGATCCGTGCAGAACCAAAAGAAATAAAAATCGTATTGTTTTATATCCATATGCATAGTCGTTTGGGAAAATAGCTACTTTCTGTCTACTAACTAGTAGTGACTTTCTGGCTAGTAAGTATATAGAGCTTTTTTAAAAATCAAATATTTTGAGCTTTTATCTAACCACAATTTTGCAGATTCAATATTTTGTGATTTAATATCAGTACTTAGTAGGTATTTCTATTTTCGATAAGATTTTACTAAGCATAAGTTAGCATGTAAATTTTGAAGGACTTTAGATATCCAGCACTCCAGGAAGTAGGTAGTTTATCACACTTACGATAAATATTTCAATTTGAGATTGATAAATCCTTAATTCTCATCAGGTACATAGATTATAAAAATGATATTAATCAGTTCTAGATTTTTTGAAAAATATTCAATTCTTATTTATGTAGAACATTCAACTTAAAGGAAGATACTCTTAAGACTATATGCTCTTTTACAGTTTATAATTTTCCTTATCTGTTAAACAGTATTTTAACTTTTTGAATATATATCTTCATTAGTATAGCTGCAAAATATTCATGAATTACACTATAGTAAAATTCTATTTCCTTTTTAACTTCTCGTGATTAAATTTTCAATAGGTATAAAATTGATAATCACGAAAAAAAAAATTGAAATTTCCAAATGTACTTTCCTCAAAATCTTTAGTTCATTTCATAATAAACACATTGCTCACAGAGAAACTAGCCACCAGTCAACTCAATATTTTACAGACAAGTGATATGACACAAAAGAATTACAACAACTCAGATCAGCTTAAAGCTCCAAGTAAAAAGAAGAAAGAATTGAAGAGAGAGCCAATGCTCGACATGAAACATGAAAAAGGGGGCAGACAATCGTTAAAGAGGCGGAGTCTGTTGATTTGTGGTCGCCATTTTGTCAAATAGTAGTGTTTTGTTAGAAGCTTTATCTCATTGGACGATCTCCCACCTCCTAAGTCAAACTCATTTCTTATTTTGGATATATTAGGAAAAATTCTCGAAAAAACAAATTCAGCATGTGCTCTGAAAAAACTAGTAGAAATAAAATAATATCGCACAGCCCGCTTTCAGCTGAACGAAATCCTGTTGGACGAAATTTCGATTTTCATTCCTGCAACGTGTTTCCACAACCACAACCAAAGTGAAATGTTGGTTAGCTCTTGCCTCTTGGTTCCAAAACTACACACATGCAGATGACTAAATTTTAATATAACACCAGAAAATTAAAACGTCTTTCACCTTCAGACACCCGCCTTAATTCACGTGCTCCACCTACGAACTGAAAGCTTGCCAATGGCAGCCTGAAAATTTCCGGTTAAGCTCGAGCTTCACCGAACTGGTTGCTAGGGGAAACGCTCCAAAGTTGCTCTATCAACACTTAGTGCGACCGTGTTGTTTGCCGTGGTTGTATCGTTGTGAGCCCCTTGTTCACTGTCACTGTAGAGGTTTTTTTTTTGAAAATGACAGCGTTATTTTGAGACCAACAAAATACAACGATACCATCTCGCAGAGGATACGAACTTGTGTGTGGTTTTACTGTTTTCTTTTTTTAACTATGACGATGCGTTGTTATTGTTGTTGTTGTGGTGTTGTGAGTGTGGTTCTGTAAAATCTGTTTTTTGGAATAATTTTCACTGTGTTAGTCCAGTAAGTTGACATTCTACAAATATTTGTTAGGTCTTGATAAATCCCATTAGATAAATTTAAATTAAAGTTATTATTACAAAAAGATTTAAAAGTCAAATATGTACAGTTGGAGAGGAAAAGCATTTAATTTTTTTTTAATATCTAAAATATATCTTGTAAAAACAGATAAATAGATATGATGACTCTTATATTTGTCAAATAAATAAAACTGCATTTCAAATTGAATAAGTACCTATACCAATAAAAATTTAAAGTAGCAACATTACCAATTAGATAATTGATATATCAAACTAATAACTTGCTTTTGTTGTTATAAATATTGATAGTAAAAATATCATTATATTGATTATCTTGCAACTATATCTAATTTAACGTATCAATGAACAGAATACATTAATTATTAATTAACTATATTTTCTTAATGTAAAACCGATTCCCATTACTTTAATATTATAAATTATTTATACGATTTTGAATAAATTTCTGTAGTATTATAGTAATAATGACAGTTCGTGGTTATCAATAAATTTAATTCATTGTGCGGGTTTCTTTCCTCACTGCTAGTTGAAGTCTCCAGCAAAAAAGCTTGTAATTTGCAGTTTAGATAAATTTATGTTTATATATTGCGTTTATTTGAGTATAAAATAAATAAAAAATAAGAACTTCTTCTATGTTACAAATATCTAAACTGTTAATATGATATTTTAATCTAGCAATCGTCGAAAATATAAAGTAAGAATCTTGTTAACTTCGTCATTATAAATTGAAATTGAATTAAAATTGTAAAGAAAACCTTTTAAACTTTAATTATTATAAATATTTATACCTAGATAATAATACCTAAATAAAAAATAAAAATAATGTTATCAGTTGAAATAATTACGAAATTTTTCAATTTATAATTTGTGTGCATAAACTCACATCTCCAAATCTTTATTTCTATTAACACTTTATCGTATCGGTATCTTATATCTTAACAATGTCATGTTAGTATAATCTTGAACTTGATGACAAACAAAAGTTTGTTTATTTTATGTATGTATTAACTACCTAAAATCACAATTTAATATTGAATTGTTTGCTGATAATGAAACTGATAAAATACTGTTTTTCTGATAAAACTTTGTATTTCCAGATACAGCAGGATATTCACTTGGAACAGTCCGAAGCCGTCGCATCGCAACAAACCAACTTAATGCTCATTATGACCAAAGAAACACGTGATTAATACCATAATAATTCTTATAAACTGAAAGTGAATTAAAAGGGGCTAAAGCAAACCAAATATACTGAATTTCGTGTGTGTAAAGTGTGTAAACAAACTTTTAATCCATGATTATGGAGATGACTAATGAATCTGCCGCGGTTGGACGATGGTACGAATCACCCAGGACTGGTACTTCGGCGAGTCCACAAGGTACCATCGAAAGTGGCAATTCGGACATTAATTCTAGTGTAGCTGAACATCATATGGGTGCGTTTTTCCTCGATCCATCGGGGACACAGCGGGCGGCAAGGTACTACCATCAGAGTATGCATTCGCCCTATGGAAGTGTCAGTCACGGTGAGTTTAGAAAGAGAAATTTATACATTTTTAAAAGTACATTTAGGGAAAAGAGCCACGTTAATTACTTTATATGTACCTAGATCAAGTTCAGTAGTTGGGGTGATTATTTTACTTTAGTACTTCTGTTTGTAAGATAAATGATGATAAAAGAAAGAAAACTGTTTCAGTTCAGGTACAAAATTAACTTTTATTGGTCTAAATTTTAACTTAGGTATTTCCATACAAAAGTGCGAGAGGTTTGCTCTATTTTAAACAGCGATTCTTGTTCTATTTTTTGATTGCAGCCTTAAAAACGTTTTGTAACTTAGTTTTGATGGACTAAAAAACACTAATTTTCCAAGACTTCATTTTCAATATCGTAACAAATATTTCCAGTAGTTCTCCAAGATTTTGTGAGAAAATGGTTCTTCAGTAATTTATAATTAAACCAAATTCTGAAAACTGAATTTTCGACTTAAATTAAATCAAACTTTTGAAAACTTTCAGTAAATTAGAAAGCGTCGGAGAAGACCAAAATTTTATAAACTCTCTAAAACATTATAAACATGTTAGAAAAACTATTCTACAGCTACTTTTTCCAGAATTTAGTTATGACTATTATATGAAAAAATTCTTGGGTAACTTGCAAATTGCTATTTGAAGACTTGAAGACACTTTCTCTAATCGATCCAGTCAAAATTACCCCTACTTCAAAGTACTTACTGAAAATACCCAAAACTATAATTAAACTTTAATGAGTTTGTGACGTTCGTTTGCTATTTTAGCTTAAAAAAATTATTTTCAAGTTTAAATCCGAAAATAACGGACGCATGTTTAAAATTTTTCGTTTTGAATTAATTAAGTATTCTGGCAACAAAACGATTTGATGTATAGGTATTTTTCTTAAGGTTATTCATTATGAGATTATGTACCTCATGTACTTTTCGTTTAAGATTTTTATCTGATAATGGCAATCTGGTTATACCTACTCGTAATTCTTTATCACAATTCAGTTTACAAAGTAATTAATTGGCGTGATACTAGTATTTTTTACATCTTTAGCAAGTTTCAGATCGAGTTTCAGATAATAAATGAAGATGAGGAAATAATAGGCTATTTTCAGAATGATAGAAAAATTAGTTAATGTTACTTAATTTTTAATAATTTTCTGAAACGTGCTAAAACGCTCTTCACACAAAGTCAAAATTTTGATGAATTTATCTATACCGTAAAACATTAGGTACCTACTATATTTTTAGGTGGATTTATGATTTTGATTATAGTATTGAAAGAAAGATCTTAACTATAAAATGTATAGTCCTGGAATTATTTATCCAGATTTAGAGAAATTTCTATTGGCTTAGTTTAGTTACTATACATTTTTTGGGGTTCAATATTTCTAGTCACTAAATTACTGTACTTCCTTATTACCTTAGTACAAGAATGAAAAATCATAATTCTGGAATAATTTAAATAATTTAATTTTTTTTAAACAAAAACTATAAATTTTGTGCTTTATTATAGTTTGGGATGTGTAATCGTCCACAAAAATGTTGTTTTATAATTACTGAAGAAAGGAAAAAATTATAGTTGTAATCACTAATCGAATTTTAACGATATTTAACGTTTTTGGGAACTCCCTTTCAAAAAATGTATTAAACGCTGGTGGCTTAAAAATTTTATTCAATACCTGTTCAAAATTATCTATTTTAAAATATCACCATTTTAGAATCAACGGTCAGATTTTGTAATAATTTTAATTTTTATACATTTTCATAATTAGAAGTTTATTTAGCGTATAGTGTTTTAAATAAATCCTGTAAATTTAGTGCTTTGTTATAGTTAGTTATAAGTGTTAATATATTTTCAGTTTTTCATAGTTTCGTACTGGTTGTATTTTAAAAAATGTAATATTTTTTGTAGCTATTCATGTTCTGGGGTCTCTCAAAGTTATACATTTGAAATAATCCTGCAATTTTCATCATTTTTTCAATCATTTATCAGATTTCGTAATAATTTTCAATATGTGTACAAAATATGTAAAGTACACTTCGGTTCACTGAAACTGCATACACTTACATAAAATTGCGTTCATTTACAAGTCTTTTTTGAAACAAATCTTAAGGTAATCAATGGAGGTACATGATTCCTAGTAAGTGGTTTGCAAACATGGAAACAGATGTACGGCAAATTTCCGCAGCTAAAAAAATTGAAAAATCGCTCTCAAGGCTTGTACGCTTTTTCAATGAACAGAAGTGTACTTCCTTGTGTTTTTAGTCCTACTCTATTTTGTGTAGAAGATAGTTGGAATAGTTTGAAAAAGCTGTACTGTACAATGTTTGTTTGCGTACTAGAATCTTTTCGAAATAGGTACCTAAAGTTTAAATTAATACAATGTTTATATTTTTGCGTGAATTATCCAATTAAAAAGGGCGATAAGTAGATCGCACACAATGTACTGAAAATATCACAGATTTGGAATAAGTGGTAAAATTTTAGTCATAATTTTTATACAATTTCATCATTAAAAGTTTGGTTTTTAAATAAAAACTCTAAAATATATCTATGCATTGTTATAGTTCGTAATAAGTATAATTTCAACAAAAACATTTTATAAGCATTGAAAGTATAGTTTGAACTCAATAATCGAATTTTTAAATATTTTCAAATTTTGGGAACTTAAGAGTTGTTGTGTCTTCAATAATATATAGGTACAACATTTTTGTGGGCTTAAGTATTTTATTCACTTTCTGAAACCATAAAGTTACATTTAAAAAATCCCTATAAAATTTCACTCTTATAAAATATCAAAATTTTGAGTCAGTGACCGGCGAAATTTAGTAATAAAACCAATTTGAACAAAAATTTTGTGCTTGGTTTTGTCTAATGTAATTTTCTGTAAACATGAAAAGAAAGGTTTAAAAATAATTATCAGATTTTAATGAAATTTTCAGTTTTGTATAGCTTATTAATGCATATACTAAGAGCGTAATGACATTTATTTTTCACTTGACTATAATTCGTTGTTAATGCCTTGAATACGAGATATATAAACAAATCCATTATAAAAGCGGGCGTAATCATTACGCCCGCTGACTATGCCTTATTCCTGAGAATAGCCCAATAGAACTGACACTGACAGTTTTGACGGAAATTTTTTTTTCCTTTCTTCAAATTTCTGCAGGTTTTTCTAAAGTGAAAAATAAAACGTGGTATGAACCGCGGGCATAACTTGATATTTATAAATCTTCATTATACCCTTGATACATAAATAACTATTAAATAAGCCTATATTAATGTTCAAATAATCCGATTTTTATTATCCTGGGTACTAATATTTGGAAAATGTGGACCCTACTAAAAGTTTACCAACTTGTGGACTCAAAAAAGTATTGGGCGTTAAGTTTAAAAATATTGGAGTCTAATTTAGTTTAGTTAATCAGTTTCATTCCATAAAATCAAATTACTAGGAAATTTCAACCAACTAAATTTTAAAAAATAATAATAATAAAATTATAAATTAAACCGTTGTGTAGTTTCCAAAATTTCAAGGTTTACGAAACGATATTCAAATGAAAAATTAAAATTACTATAAAACCGGCTATAATAAGTTTGATTAATATACTTATATAATGATTACATTACTTTAATACTTTATAGATAGGAACAGGAAAAGCTCCTCCATAGAATTATGTATTTAAAATTTTCGATATAATAATTAGAAATTACTATTGGACGTATTTATTTACTTATTCACAATCTATTTTATATGATTTTCATAAATGTATTTAATCCATAATACCGCAGTGTTTTATACACCGGTTTTTTACTTACATTAAAAATTAATTATACGAAAGAATTGTACTTTTTGGGCTCATACGCTATTACTAATACCTGTCCTGTATGTAATTAGCTTTTACTTTTCTGGTAATTACAGGCCATATAATTGTCGTTAAACGTCATTCGTCCTAAAATTTCCTGCCATTAGCAATAATTTATATGTAGTATAACATATGAAATACCACAAATTCTTTGTCTAATATTCCTAGAACAATTCCAAGGGACATTACAACTAAATACCAAACTTCCTATAGGTACTATAAATAGTAAACACAAGTGCCTGTGGGATGATATAATAAATTCATAAAGAAGCGGCGTTGTTTATTGATTTTTCATCACCGGACGCCACTGTAGTTGTACATAGCACGACTATGATTCGATTCCCCGAATATTTGTCTGTGATATTCCGCCCGCACTCAACCTGAATTTAAATCAAACGGACAACATTGACCCGCACTCACTGCGGTGTGCCTGTCAAATTTTGTACCTCGTCACAATTTGGTCCTTTTTTTTTCTAGTGCGGTTACTCGTGTGAAAGTCGAAAAAATTCCAAAAATGTCATTCCTTTAATTTGTTCGATGGATGAAAACAAAGAATGTTACCCATCCACACTCACACACACGTATACAAAGACAAACACCACATCGGATCCTTTTTTATATTTATTACCAACATTTAAATGAAATATTTAATGTTGTTTGTGCGGGTCCGAATTTTAATACTTAGAGAATTTATTTTTAAATCGTCAGGTTCTGTCCCACTACAAAATCGCATACTGTTACATTTAAAAACAATACAAAATTCAAGCTTTGTAATTTTGGCTTGCAGAAAAAACCTATTGAATATACATAGTTAGTTTACATAAAAATTAAGATTATAAAATTAGCATTAAGCTATGCTTCGATTATTTCAAATCTTGTATGTTAATTTAATGTTATGATAATTAGACTCTTGTTCAAAAATTTTTAAGATTATACAATTTTTACATAAATTATCAAGTAGCTGCTATTTTGTATAGATTAGATGGTTTTTCATAAATTATCACCAATGTTCAAGATTAATTTAAATAAGTAGTTGTCCAAGATGCGTGGAAAAAATCTTAGATATAAAACATAATAATGTTGTTGTGGTTGTTAAAAAAATTAATTGCAATCTCCTACAAAAATGTTCACTGGTAAATAATTAAATCAATAAATTATTAGGCCATAAATATGGTTTGGATTCGACACGATTTTTGCTTTTTGCATTGAGTTTATTCCAATATTCAACAATTTTGATTACATTGACCAATTTTAGGTGTGTACTAACACTACTCAGGGCCGGATTTTGGAATGTTCCGCCACTGTAAGCAGATGGAAACTTGCTGCTCTACATTGAATCGGATTTCACATGAATTTCTTATAATAAATTCCAAGAAAAATTAGCCACAATTATCGGAAAATTCTCTGCGGCTGCCATTGCCATATTTTTCCACACACAAATCTCAAATTTGGATATTTTATTCAAACAAGAAACGTAGAAATAAATACAATACAAATAAACTCTTTTGTATGTGAACATTTTATTAAAATACAACCAAAACTGTGCGATTTACAAGAACTGTTATCATCGAAATGAACTCGTAGTTTTGGAACAACTACTTGAATTTTGACCAAATCAAGATTTTTCTAAAGCAAAATGTTATATTTACAATAATAATTAGGTATAAACTTTTTTATATATTTTTACTTTCTGCCCCCATTACAAGCGAACATAACCAGATCAAACAGAAGTTTTGTTTTTTTCTATTTAATATATTAATTATACAGCTTTAAAACAACCTAAATTTGACCAATCATGTTAAAGTTCTCACTTTAAACTACCTATGAAATTTTGAAAGTTACTACTAAATATCATGACAGTTTTTAGGTTATAAAAATCATAATATGATGGGAAAGTGACTGTTACAAGTAGCCTTTATAAGGAAGCAATTTTTAACAAAATGCAATCAGCGGTTCCAAAACAAGGGGATTTACAACAAAAAACTCCCTCGAAAAATTGTTACAATCGGAATGAGCTCGTACTTAGTTTTGAACCATTGGTTGGATTTTGGTTAAATTAAGTTTTTTCTATTTCTATTTCCAATAGTATTTTAAGAGGTTGAAAAATATTTATGTGGCATTTTATAAAAAATATCTGCAAATTTTAAACAATTTTAACTTTTAACTTTTTGCCGTAATTATGAACATCACCAGATTAAATACAAATTTATTTATTTTTGTTTAATAACAAAAACACTAGGCTTTACAATAACGTAAATTTGAACAAAATCGAACCAGCGGTTCCAAAGTTACGTCTATCAATTTGAACTATAAAATTTTCAAACTTTCTTCTGAATATCATGACAGTTTTTAGGTTATAAAAATCATAATGTGATGGTAAAGTGACTGTTGCAAGTAACGGTAACATTACCCATTATAAGCAAGCGATATTCAACAAAATGCAAGCAGCGGTTACAAAACAGTGGGATTTACAACAAAAAAACTCCTCGAAAATTTGTTATAATCAAAATGAGCTCGTAGTTTTTTAACCATTGGTTGGATTTTGGTAAAGTTAAGTTTTTTCCAAAGCAAAATATAGGTTCTATTTCCAATAGTATTTTAAGAACTTGAAAAATATATTTAAGTGGCAATTTTATAAAAAAATTGCAAAATGCTAATTTTCCACAATTTTAAATTTCAAACTTTTTCCCGTGATTATATAAAAACATAACCACGTAAAATACAAATTTATTTTCTATTTGTTTACTAACTTAAACATTAAGCTTTACAACAACCGAAATTTGGACAAAATTGTACCAGCGATTCCAAAGTTACGCCTATCAATTTGAACTATAAATTTTGAAAGTTGCTTCTGAATATCATGACAGTTTTTAGGTTAAAAAATCAGAAAATGGTGGGAGAGTGACTTTCATAAGTAATACTAACATTATCCTATATAAACAAGAAAGTTTTTACTAGTAAATAACCAGTGGTTCCTAAACTATGCGATATAAGAGAAAATTCCATCGAAAATTGTTTTTTTTTAAGCGTTACTTAGGTATACTTTTGGTACCAATGCTTGAAATGGTAAAATTTATATTTTATCAAAGGTTGTTGTCGTTTTTTCAGCCATTTTTCGATTTATTTACAACTTAAAATTATCCGTTTCAATTTGAGGTAATTTTCAAAATTTTTTAAAAGTCACTAACTGGAATCAATTAATTCTGAATTTTTTTAAACGTCGATTTTGCTGATCATCTTGAAAATAAATCGAAGTTTTTTCTTGTTATTTCATTAGTTTTTCCACCTACTGTCTTATTTTGAAATCCCTTTTGTGGCTTTGGATTTAAAAATGTGAAAATTTTGGAACAACTATTCAGATTTTTATCAAATTTACTTTGTGATAAATAGATTATTAGGTGCTAGAAAATCAGAATTGAGCGAAATGTAGTTTTATGTTTATAATGTAGCCTAAAGAAAATTTCGAAGTTTCTTTAAAAAAATCCAAACTAAAGACTAAAACTGCGAGTTAGTGTCGACAAAACTGATACATTTCCCAAAATCCGACAGCAACAAAATGATGACTCATTTTGCGCCGTAATTAATTCTTTACCCCAATATGAAGATTTCTTTATGTCCTTATTTTCCCGAAAAACATACGCCTGATTTTACTTATTACGCTTTTCTAAAATTCTTATTTGCCGCCCCCAGCAATAATGGAAACTCCGTCCCTGTACCTACCACAAATTAAACCAGCTAAAGAATGAGAACAATATTCCGCTGGTTCCAAAACACGAAAAGTGAATTAGCTCGATCGGATATGAAAATCATTATTAATATCTAATAACGAGCATTATCGAATTAATAAAAAAAATTATCTTGATTTTATTGGAGCTTAATAAGTGGCTGTGGTACACTTCGATCACTATAATTTTCTTTTATCTTCGTCCAAACACACACACTGGTGCACATATGTTAAAAACCCACCTATTTACTTCGATTATCTATCCATATTGTTATTTTAATGTGGTAATATGGTAATCCAACATGTTTTATGACTGTACGAGGTCCACATGTGATTAAGATGTTAACTGGACTTATAGGTACAATACTAAAGTGTTTATTACCATCACACAAGGTTCGTATAATGCATTTTACTTTCTTCATTTAAGCATTACGATCACATCACGAGATTTATGGCCGTCGCAAAATATCTAACAATACCATAATAAACTCGCCGACGAAGAGATGAGGCTGTAAATAGTTAAATACAATGCAATATTACTTTGTAGGTACGTATGTACCTACTACAGTTTGTTTAATTTATAAACTGAAACAGTTTGCCGGTTTTCGGATATTATTATACGACTTTGGTGACATTTTGTAACCTTTGAATGACTCCAACGATTTTTATATACTTTGGTTTTTTTTTGTAGTTTTGTGACCAACACATAAATTTTAATTAACCTTTGGAAGGCTATAAACAAATTTATTTGGAACATATCTTATTCGACTAAACTGCTTTTGTGATGGATTAGGATCTGGAGGTTTGCACAGTTTTTTATGTAAACGCTGGATGCGTGATCAAATTTCTATATAAACCTACAGAAGGGTCAATTTTTTAATAGTAGGTTTATTCGCATAAAATAACTATTATAGAAAATATTTCGTGATGAATTTATCAAATCTGTGGTAATGAGAATTAATGGACAGGGGCGGATTTTATAAAATTCTACAGACATGTCTACAAAACCAACTTTCAAAATTCGTATATTTACCACACTTTCTTTAATTTCATAAAAGTAAATGTGAAAAAATGTTTCATTGCCGTCGCACTTCACTCTCCCACTGCTTCAACTTGGAATAAATAAAAGTTTGTTAAAGCGCCATTGAGATCTTTAGTTATTAATTTTGATAAATTCCAGCTAGTTTATAAATTAAATTTTTGCACATCGTTTTTCCAAAGAAAATCAAGTAATTTATTTTCAATTATTACTGCATTAAATACCAATTTCTTATGATGAGCATTATCATTTTTAATATCTTATAAGTATTATGTTAGCAAATAAATATTTCATAGATGGTTTTAGAAAAAATCTGTCAATATGCACAGCACAAACTCCTCAAGATGTTTTACTTATCTTCTTACGTCTTAATTGCCCTTCAAGTATCTTTAAAATTAGCTGTAGATTAAAAATTATTTCAGAAGTCCAAATTTACAAGTACAATTTTGAAAAATATGTAAGCTACAAAAATGCTTTTTGTATTTAAGGACATTTACAAGCTAAAAATCAGATTATTAATAAATGGATTCTTGATTTTTATTTGTACTCAACTATATTTTGGGAAATTAGAGGAGTTTTTTTTAAGAAATTACGACAGCAAAATTTTGGTTAGTTGATAGTTTTAGAAATAAATAATTCCTTAGAAACTCTAATAATGACTATAAGACAATGCATATTATATTATAATTATGAAATAGAGAGGAAATAATTATAAGACGTTTAATTTGTTAAATCTGAAATTTTTCCAAATTATCTACTTATTTTGGAGAACCTTTGTGAATGTCGTTTAAGTGGTATGCGATGATGAAACTACAAAAGTTTAATTGATTCAAATATAAGCGGCGGTTCCAAGATTCTGTGAATGGGGGGAAGGGTCCAGGGTATATGCGGTTAAATAATTAATTAATTATTGAAATTCGCGACCCCACGGAAGGGGAGTAAACACGAAATTCCCTCTACACGCGGTAAATCCTCCACTAAATAAAATAACTTTTTTTCCTCTTGCGGGTATTAATAAAAAGATGATGTTCAAAGTAGATACCAAGTAATTAATTGAAGCAACACTGTATATTTTATAAAAATATAAAATTGCGATTATTTTTGTGATTTTGTTAACTAATGGATTGCATTTTAGTAAAAAAAATATCGTACTGGGTGTCCAAATAAGAAAGGACGCCGGCTGTATCTCAGAAATTATTTATCGTATAGACTTCGAAGAAAAATATTTATAGTTAAAGTGGGCAAGAGAAATTGCAAAAATTAGGTTAAAAAAGTTTTCATTCATATCTTTGCATTGAAAAGAGATATCGAGTTGCGGTTTTCACCAGTTTCTTCCCTGTTTTATGTTCTTTCTTCTTAGCTAGTAATAATAGCACTATTCCATTTAACTTTTTTGAGAAAATTACCAAAATCTTCGACTTTATCACAAAGCGCCCTCTAGCGACCAGGGAAAAAATTAAAATAATGATGTCAATTATTTATTCGAAGCCCTAATAAACGCTCTTTCAAATGAGACTAAATTTATCGAAAACGGTTAAGCCAACAAAAAGTTATTACAATTTTTTCAAACCACTTTCCCTGCCCATTATTTGACAAGGTAGAGAAAAATACTCCAAACAAAAAAGTTTATAATTTTGCATAGATTACAACACAACTATTTTTGGCATATATGAACTCGAGATATTTTTGAGAAAAACCGTGTTTTTTATTTTGTCGTTAGTGTTACGCCCTCTAGCGGTCGACTTAGAAACTTGAAAATTATTTCCAGGAATTTCTCTTGCCCACTTTTACTATAAATATTTTTTTCCGAAGGCTGTACGATAATAGTTTCTGAGATACAGCCGGCGTCCTTTCTTATTTGGACACCCGGTACATATAGAGCGAAATTTTGATACATCTCTGCAGTATTTGTGAGAACAAAAATTTATTATAATAAATTAATTTTTTGAAGTTATTTTAAATTGGTTTTTGATAAAGAATTTTAACGCTATGCATAAAATAATTATATTTAATATGTCGAATATTATCCTAAAAAAATTTAATAATAATTTACCATTTTTCAAAAAAATATAAAACATGTACCTTAATTTAAGAAATGGTGTAATTTAAAAAAAGTGTCGCATACTGTCACATCGAAAATTGTAAAATTTTGAACTAACCTCAATTTTTTACAAATGTTCCAGAGAATATTTCATTTTATTAAATTTCATAAAAGTTATTTATTTTTTATTAAAAGAACTCGAGTGGTAAATATTTCGAAAAATTTGTTTGCACAGGACTCGGAATTCGAGTAAGTAGTTTTCAAGGAATTTCAAAGATTTCCAAGGAATTCGAAATTATTTGGTAAATATTTCAAAAAAATTTGTGTGCAGTGTAGGTATCTAGTTTCCTATTAGATTTAATAATGTGAAAAATCGAGAAAACTCTTCTTCTAATTCCAAATGTTACACTAAAAATCGGTAGTTTTACCTAATTAGTTCGATTTAACTTTTTAATCATACTCAAATTCTTGTATCATAATGTTGCAGACTTTTTGGTAAATTTCGCATCTACAAGTAGTTATTAATTTAGAAATTTTTAGACATTTTTCTGAACAAATCTACTCATATTCACATAAATTAGAGCATACATTATTTTGGCGTGTTCCATTTTTGTCCTACAGACTTACTCTGTTGAAACAATATTTGGTAGGTAGGTAGATATCTAATTTTTGAAAAAATTTTGGTACCCATTTTCACAAAAAATATTTCATTGTTTCGCCGTAAAAAAGAGTTAACAAAAAGTGAATCGTGATGGTTGTACCTACTTACTTCTCAATAGCAATCATCCATGAATCTTCGTAAAAAAACTTGTCTTTTAGTAAGATCTAATTTATTTTTGATGTTTTCACAAAAACATGATATTTTAAATTAGCTCTAAACTTTGTTTTAAAGGCTTTATTTTCGTTTGTTTTAATATACAATTAACTAATAATTAATTTTCAGTAATTCATTTCTACTTTTGTAGGTACCTACAAGGTACCTTCTTATACATACAGTGACCGGCAGAATGTGTGCACCAAATGGGATTTTTTTTTATCTTTAGAATTACCAAATTTATTTTACTGTGGAAAGGTTCTGCATGTCCTTAAACAAAAAAGATCATAAGCAAAACCAGTAAAAATTGCAACGTATACGAGGGAGGGGTGAAAATTTCAAATTTACTCAACAATAAAGTACCCTTATTTTGCACCGTAGAAGAAAATGTTATGAGGAAAAGTTGTTTTTACTTAAAAAGTTATCACCGAATACCAAATTTGGGCTGTGTAGACAAAGAAAAACCATTTATCATTTTTTGGACTCACCCCCGTATAACGAATCGCTAGAAGCTATGCAACACATAAATTGAGTTTTTTGACTGTTCTTGGGCAATTAAACACATAATTTACTTAAAATGCGCGAAAACAGGGCGGTTACTAAAATAATGCCAAAAATAATCTCATTTTTTTGGTGCACACTGTAGGTATTTTATTTTATGGATAAGTAAAACAACTTAATGTAAAACAAATGCGGGTTTACTTGATATCTTTAGCAATTTATTGCCATTTTTACTTTTTTAAAAAATTTAAATATATTGGTTCAGGAATTACTTTTATCTGTACCTACCGGTAAGTCAATTTCAGTTTCCTGATAAAATTATTATTATTTTATTAAACGACCCGTTTTCGCGCATTTAAATCAATTTAAGTAAATTATGTAAGTATTAACCCAAGAACTGTTAAAAAACTGAAATAATGCGCTGCATAGCTTCTAGCCATTTGTTCTACGGGGGCGCGCCGAAAAAAAGAAAAGACGTTTATTTTTTGTTTACAGAGTCCAAATTTGATATTCGGAGATAACTTTTAAGTACAAACAACTTTTCCTAATAATTTTTTTCTACGGTGCAAAATAAGGGTACTTTATTTTGGAGTGAATTTTAAATTTTCACCTCTCCCTCGTATACGATGCAATTTTTACTGATTTTGTTTAGGCTCTTTTTTGTTTAAGGACATGCAGAACCTTTCCACAGTAAAATAACTTTGGTAATTCTAAAGATAAAAAAAATTCCCATTTGGTGCACACTTTCTGCCGGCCTCTGTAGATCATCAAATTATCGATTAGATTACAGTTCTATTAAATGTTGCAGTTATTATAAGCAATTTATTTATTATTTGCACCATTCCTACCGAAAAACTAAAGTTATTTTTAAGCGGAATGTTGAAACAAGGATACTAACAACTTAACCTTAAAAATAATATCCACCCGGACAGTAACACAAAATAACTAACAATATTATTTTATAAAAGCAGTTGACCGTGGATAAATTGCCATAAAATACTCTGAAACCTTAATTAATTTCTCTATTATATTTGTTAAGGAAATATCATCATCATCATCCCAAAGCAGAAAATTATTTTCATATTTATAAAATTTTTCTTATTCCATTCGCTTACTCCATGACAATTTTTAATAAAGAAATTAGTAATGAGGGTTAAGTTAATTAACTGATACTAAAAAAATGGCCCCTAATATTGGAATAGCATCCACAGGGAAATGGTAATGTAAATGGTTTTATTATACAGTATCGATTTGGTACTATTGATCAGAACAACAACAAAGGTAGAAACATGAGCACTTATACTATAGTGGTAGGTAACATGCATTCCATTCGGCTGTAAACTACGTAGGTACTTAAATTATATTTAGACATTTAAACTAATTGCACAATTGTTCATTATTCATAATAATAATGGCTATTAAATAAATAATGCAAATGTAGCCTAGTTATGTTTCTAGTTTCTTTATTGGTAATAATACACTTATAATAATAGATTTTCAGTATAATTTGAACACATAGTTGGGGGTTATACACAGGAAGGAAACAGCGAGATAGCATCTCATCTGATAATCAGCAGCCTAGTGTGGAAATAAATGGAAACAAAACATCTGATTGCTAAATAAATACTTTTTTTATGTAATTACAGTGACCGCTTTCAAAATGAAGCAAAATTATTTACTTTAACGTAATAATGTTATTGTAGGTACATAATTTTGACCTGGAGGATTAATCGTATTTATTTTAATGGATTTTTTGTGTGTGTGCATGTCTATATTTTTCATTACAAACCATTTTATCAATACTAAAGGACATTTTATTTGGATATTGATGTTTCGGTTGGAAAAGTACCTGCAGGACCTTTTTGGTCTTGTAAAAAACGTTATGTTATGTCGTGGTTTATCTGAAAATCCTTAACCAGAATGTTAGAAATATCAGAAAATAATGTTTATACAAAATTAATGACCTCAACAAATAACAGTTAACCAGATTCCTCTCAGGTATGTCCACTAGATATGGGTTGGGTTATCCTTTTTATTTTTTTCCAAAAACTCGACGACTTTTTTGTGGTTGATGGTTAATTAAGTTAGTTGGTTTTTGTGTCCCTATAACACAACGAAAAAAAACCTGTCGACAAATAAACATAACATAACAAGGATCTACCCATTTTTATGATGTTTCCAATTATTTTTACGAATATGTAAGTTTCGCTGCCAAGTTGTTGTAGTCGTTATATGTGTACCATGGAAGGTACAGCATTCGTGTTTTTGTATTTATGCGATGGTCCGTACCACAAGGGCGATACTCGCTCGCAACGAGGACATTTTTATGATCACGTCGGCTAACATATAGCGCTATCAACTTACCAACTTTTATACGTTGAAAACAAAACGGATCGTATTTCAGACCAACTTATATACAAGTGTCATTCAATTTGAAAATGTTGCTTTTTTGTTGGTATATTCAGAGGCAATAGCAATAGTGGTTTATTGTGCGATCAAATTGTTAGGCATACTTAACATTAGTACTTAGTTGATTTTTTTTTAGAAACAAATACAGTACTCAACACTGTTTGTTTATTATGTTCAATTAATTAATTCTGCTGGTGGTCATTAGACAAGTCTATAAAAGTATTGAAGTACCTATAGCACGACTCTTGAACCAAAATTGAGCAACTATGGAGGGAAGGTGTTTACAAAGACGAAACTGGAGGGCTTTTTATGACCCAGTCAATGTACAAAAATTGAATTGGTACTTATTTAGATAGAAACTGTCCGAAAAAGTATCATTTATATAAAGTGCAATATTTTGAAGTGGTAATTAGCTGAAAATGATCAAAGAACTCACACAGGAATGTTATAACAGGGAATTGGCATTTTCTTTTCTACAAAACAAAAACATTTAAGCCGGATTCGTACAATCAAACGCCTGATCTAAACTCTATGGATTAATGATATTAACAATAGAATCATCATTTAGGTATATGGATCAGAAACATGGAGTCATGATCCTGAAATGAAGAAAAAGTAGAAAATAAGATGAAAAACAGCGAATAAGAATATTTAGAAGTATCTCAGATAAAATTAAAATGCGATAACTAGTATGACATAACCACATCGGAATAAAGACCAAAGAAAAACCATATTAAAAGAGTAATGAGTATAAGAAAGCTGCAGGAGGAACAATGAATCGTGAGAGCGATTAGGCTTCAGTTCCTTCAAACGCCGCCAAAGTTACTGTGATCTAACCCAGCGCCAGCATCCCTCGATCACAGCAACTCTGGTGGCATTTAAGGCAACTAACCCAAGTGGAATCAATAGGGGAGCCAGCCCCAACATTAAATTGTCGGAGCTGTGTATAGTCGTATGAGCGTGACATCGACGAAATTTCGAAAGCGATGTACTTAGTTTGAACCGATTTTTGGAAAAAAAATTATACGAACATTTGAACTAGTGGTATTTTAATGTTATATAAATAGATTATTTGATTACTGACACCACTTCACATCCATACAGATTTCTAGTTATCGATATAAGTGAACTTTTATAACACGAAATTAAGCACAAAATGTACAGTCGAGTACTGGAGAATTTAGATAGAAATCTAGTTGTTAAGGATGTAATAATATAAATAATAAAATATCAATATTTGCAAATATCTTTTAAACCATACCAAGGCAAACGTTATCTTATCGTCAAATAAAAAATAGCAAATAATTCAGATAAGATGTAGTGTCAATATTTTTATTATTGCAAACTTTTTCAAGTAGCACAATTGGTAGTTCACGCATTAAAAGTGTGTTCGATTTATTTAAAACAATTAAATAAAAGAAAAAGATAACGGACAACTGTTTTAGAACTGTGACGTAAACGCACGTTTTTTTTTGTTCGTCAAATTCCAAAGGTTTATATGTAGTTAAATTGTTGTGGCGAAATAGGCGATTTAATTGAATAAAAAATCACAGCAGGAAATATTTTTTTGTCAATACTAAACGAGGTTTTATCTATTTGGGTACAAATAGTTACATTAGATGCTACTGTTTCAAAACAAACATTTAAAATAATATTTACAGTGATTTTTATGACGCTAATTCCAGTGAATATTAATTAAGACTGAACAGTTTGCTTTAGAAACGGTTTTTTAATAGCAGTTATAATTTTTTATTGGCTAACATTAACAATATTCAAATTATTATACAGTCTAAAACCAATAAGGCTCGCAGCTTTACTTTGTAATTCTTCTTAGTAGGTAGAGAATTTAGGCATTATGAAACATAACCAGGTTATAAGCCTAGGACTACAGGGGGCCAAAAACCTTCTGAAGATTATCAGGCTGATAATGTGATGTTGATCGTTGTTTTTGAGATTTTTAAATAATACTGGAATCCCAGAATAGATCTTTTAATGTCTATTGTAACAAAATTGAAAAGAACAAAAAGTTTATCCTAATTAAGAGCCTTCAGTTATAGCTTATAGATCTAAAATTATTGTTAAATTATTATTAAATTAAATTAAAATATTAAATCTAGATTTTGAACTTTTCAAGGTTGGTTATGGTATAAGTACTAGATATTTTGCAACATTTAGCTACCCTATACATAGAAAATTATTTTACAATTCAACTCACAATAGTGGGAGACATGACACGTACATTTTACGCATTATTTTCACACGCAACCAACCACCACCATCATCATCATCATCATCAAAGAGCCAATATGCTGTATAGCATACGTACCCTTTTTGTTGGCCATCTGCGGAAGTCCGTTAGAATCCTCGCTAATCTCTTTGCTATCTCTGATGGGATCGCGAGATAATCTAGTCGCGGCAGCCATTGTGGCCGTCCTTCAATATGGCTGCCGCCAGGTGAGGGGTTAAATCGCTTCACCACCCCAAAAACAGAAACACCCTGATGCATACATTTTCCCAACACGACAAACTGAAGGGTCCGCGCAGATGTAAAACTGCAACTTTTGCTGATGGTATATAATGTATAATAAAATGGATAAAAAAAGTTTTGTTGGTATAATACGAACATAATATCCAAATTGTATGGTATTGGTGCTGTAGTCGTTACTGAAATTGCACAGTTTTGTACAAGAATGTTTCAAATCATTGTGCATAAAGTATACATGTCATGATATATAATATTGCACGCCAATTCAGAAAATATATTTCATAATGCTTTATTTAACATAAACAAGGGAGCTTTGGTGTTTTCGTTTGGCGTGGTATATGATTTGAAGCATATGTTGGTTAATAAAGCTGTGGTTATATTCAAATTAAATTACATAGACCGAGTCCGTCGCCAAAAGCGAAATTTTTTAATGGAATATTTGCGGTTTCGTCTCTACATACTTTTAGTAGATTTAGCAAAACAAATATAATCGAAATAATATCTACTTTTAATGTATTAACATGCATCTTATTTTGGGCACCGGAAACTGCGAGAGATACAAAGTAGTTCAAAAGGACAAATTAATGCAGATTTTTATTGAACATTCAGTAGTACATACTTTCATTAACCTTCCATCTCTTATTGTTTCTGAATTATTCCAACAAAACAATTTTTAATCTTCGTTATTGGAAAATAGTTGTATTAACTTCAATTTAATTTAAAAAAATATTTATCTATGTATATGTATAATAGTACTAAGTATAAATTTAAATTTTTTTTAGTATTTACTTTTTGGTTTAAAAATTTCAAATCTAATTCATATTATGATTATGTACAATATTATTATACCAATAAAGGAAGGATGTCTATAAATTATTATGTAGCGACCCAGTTGGCTGTGCATAATCAACTAATCGCAACCCTATCCGCACTAGTTTTTGTACTATTATGATTCACAGCCAAGCGCGTCCCTACAGACACTCCCTATTAGGGATTAATTTACAATCATGATTTTCATAGACATCTAGATTTTGTTAAAGATATTTTTGAAAAAATAAACGTCTATGTGGTAATTGCATTTTATATACAGAGTGAAAATTCCACAAATTCCCGGTATATCGTGGATAAAGTTGATTTATTTTCAGTAGGAAGGTACACAGTTCGCGTCACATCCCTCTCTTTCGCTCTTAAGGGAGGCGAAAGTACAATAGTTGTGGCGACTGTGGAATTTAGACTTTCCCTCAACTCACAAACGATGATAATATTCTAGTTTATAAGATGTCGAAGAATATTATATTGAGATCTTTTCACAATATTAGAAAATAGACAAAAACTTCCGAAACTTTAATTCTTGCTTTTTTGAAATCGTCAAATAGTAGTCTAGTTTACCTACCTATATTACTCGATTAAGAGAGCTTGATATTTTGTTCAAACTACCTACCCCTAAATTAAACTTATATTAGAAGTTGATTTTTTTTCTGCCAATCGCAAATTAAATTTTTGTATTTTCTTTCCACAGCAACGAGAATGTCCTCAAGTCAAGTATGCAGGCCGCACTTCCACGCCCCATTACACCCTTGGCTCTCCGACGGTACAAAACCCTTAACCCACTCCGGTCCATGGGTGCCATTCAGTTCCGGTGATCCGGACAAATCCCAATCGCCAAGTTCCGCACCAGCTCAACCTCACAACATCTTCTCGTTTCCACCGACACCACCAAAGGACAGTACGCCGGATTCAGTGGCACCATCGGCGGGCGCTGAATACCAAAGTGCCGTGGCCGCCGCCATGGGGGCATTTATGCATGAAAACACACAAAGCTGTGCTCTGGATGTCAAACCATCAGCAGTGGGTTCAAGTGCCAGCAATAAGCAGCGTGAAGGTAGTGACTATGAAGGGGGCTCCTCCGGCATGTTTAATGGTAACTTTGAAAGCTCGTATGGGTCTGCGTATGGCCACGGTATTCATGGGGCGTATTCGCCCCAGAATAAACAACACCTTGCCGCCGGCCAGGGTGCACAATCACCAAACAAACCCCGAAACAAGTCACGAACAAGTGCCGGTAAGAATTCTGAATCAAACAAAAATCATTCTAAACGGTTTTTTGGGATACTGGAAGGAACATTATTTGACCAGGTACCTCATATGGTGAAAGCTCACTAATTTAAAACATTTTCCATCAGAATCACCATATAATGTACCTGACAAATAAACAAAAGAGTTAACCGGTCAAAGCCGCAGCCAACTCACAAAACATTATTTTTATTTTGCTTTTAATATTTTCTGTTTCTTTCTTTGGTTTTTGGGCTTTATTAACACTGTTTCTATTATTAAACTAGATTATTATGCGTAAAATTGTCCAACAAACTAAAACTAAACTGAACTAACCTTAACAATTATTTTTGAAACAAGATTCACTTTAGATAAGTCTAAAAATATCTGAAAACTTGTTTATCTTTATCTCGGGTGATTTGTCTTGAAAAAAAATCAGTAGGCAGTAAGTAATCTATATAGTTACATAGTACCTACAGTTAAACAAAACATTTAACTTGATCTTTTATCTTTGGAATTTTAATTAGTAATAATTATGTTACTTAGTCAATTTTTGAAATATGATCTATATGAAGATATTTACGGTTATAGAAGAGGCTTCAAATTTTACTTGAAAATGGTACCAAATAGGCATTATTTCAAAAAATATAAATTACAAATTATCTTAGAGACAAGGACAGAGACCAGGTGTACGATCATGCGTTGCTCACGCAGTCGTTGGGCTAGTTGGTATTAGTTACTCTGTATTTGAATTTACACTTCAAAGTATTCTAAATTTTATGAAAAATTTTTTTTTCTAAAGTTGGGTTTATGCAGATTCACTTAAGTACTATATTTTAAATAAAGTTGAATTTTCTTAATTATTGTCTTCAAATAAAAAAAAATATAAAGAAATATCTCCTGAAATATTGACGATTATTTTAGTGTGCCATCAAAAGCTCTAAGCTTATTCTACATTTAATTATTAATAATTATCATTTTTATGACTAAAATCTTCAAAACGTTTCAAATAAATTCTTAAAGATAAATTGCAGCAAAATTAAATGACTCGCATTTAGTTTGCGTTAATACATAAGAATCAGATGTTGCCCAGTTTTCTGTTAATTCAAATTTAAATTTCTTTTCTTTTGACTTTATTTTGCGTTTGCAACGTGAGTTTTTGCCATCAAGCTTTTCCGAACACAACTCACAATTTACCCATTTATTTTATTCTTTTTTTTTCAATTATAATTTTGGTGTGCCTCTTCCAGCACACACATACCTACACACAAAACACAACTCTTCATGTTTTCTTTTCCAACCACAGAGTGTGGGCTGTTTCACAGTTTTCTGCGTGTTGCACACAACGATAATATGTCGCAACGTTTCTTCTGGTCTGTTGGCAACATCCGTTCTGGGGCCGTTATCTTGGCAACAATTAGCGAGTTGCACAGTATCCGCCATTTTATTATGACGATGCGTGAGGCAAGCTAATTAAAAATTGCATCGAAACCAAAAGTGACTGCGTAATGAGTACCTATGAAATACCTCCTTTTGTTTGCTATTTGCTGACCTTCGCGGGAACACTGCGTGGGAATAGTTGATCAAGGGGTGCCATGATGCTAATTAGCGATGTCGCAGCAGATCCTCCATTGTTTGTACCCGCATACTTTGATATTGTCGAGAATTTTTATGCCTAATTGAAGTGCAATACTGCTAGTCTCTAACAACAGTTTTGCATTCGCTTAACTATCTGATAACACTATTAATAGGCTTGTTAAACCAGCTAATTTAGATAGAGTAAACGCTAACTTGCAAGTTTGACTTTTTCTTTTGGATTTGATGGACATTCCAGTTTGCATTTTAGCGTGTTTGTTGGGCATCAGGTTTATTTAAATACACACTGCTTAGGAATATAGAAGCGATCGATTTTATAGTCCCTTGCGTCACCAGCCCATAAACCCTAAATAGCGAAACCGATCAATTTCACGGTACATTGATCTGGTTTATATATAAGCATATTTAAACCACAAACTTGAGTGATTTTATTAAATTAAATTTTACACCAACAAAGTTTTTCGTTTAAAATTACGGAACGCAAACAGCTTAGGAACCTTTATTCGCTTCAACAATTCATATGTAAGAAAATGTCAACGCGGCACTTAATGCTGAATAGAAACCACTTTACCTCAGTTTCCACAATCCGTAGATGCAATTTTAAACTTAAGGTATACATAAGCCGATTATCGATTACAATGTGGCGGATATTTGTTAGGAAATTAGTTACTTATTCCGAAGTTTTGCTGAACTACTTAGGTAAGCAGCTGGACTAATTTTAAACTATTTACCTATCTATTCAAGTGAGAAACACAATATGCGCATGGTACCGGTTATCGCATTCTTGGATAAATTCCAATTTGTCGTAGGAAAAAGCCAATTTTTAGGCTTTATGTTGTGGTAGAGGACTATAGGCAGTTGTAACTTATTCATAGGGCGAAAAGTAACGTAACAATGAAATTAGATCGCTATAGAGAGATGAATATCAAGTAAATCGGTATAATCCACTAGATGTGAACGAAAGCTGTAAAAATTTGTTTTCAATAATTTTCTTCAAAAATAAAACTTGTGACGTTAGCAAATAGTTTCGTCGTATTCAGACTACCAAATTTCTATTTAAGATATATTTGGTCAAAAAGGGTTTATCGGATTTTCACCGTAATTTTATGGTACAAGCACGTGGTACCATGTAACTAGAAGTTAACTACCTAGCTCTAAAACCTAGATTCAGGAAAATATTTTCATATATATTAGCGCTGTGTCTCTAGGCTCTTCCTAAGAGATTTCATCATTTCTTCTGGGACACTCTGTATATTTAATTTTTATTAGACAAAAACATGGAATTTGTAATTTCTTCACTTATAACTTCAACGAAACCTAATTAATTAATTTCATTTTGATTCTCTATCTGAATATGTAATATTCTAGATGGAGCTGTATAACATTATTTAGATAACTAGTGATTTATTGGTATTATTATTTGATCATATCCTAATTAAGTGTTGTACTTATGTAGCGATTATCTACTCTACAGCAGGGAAATTTGAAGATAATTATCCTTAGATGTCTGCTAGATAGTATAGAAGTGTACACTTACTGATCTAATTTTCCAAGTATGCAGAAAAAAATATAGGTTTATGTATTTAGGTACATAAAATTTGTTAAAAGTCTCTTTACAATAAATCAAGGGTACAGGAGGATCTGCGAGAATTAAATCCAAGGTACTAAAACCTAAATTTACTTTCCTTGAATACCGCGGACACACGGAGAACCCATTTTGGTGAATGTTTTAGCATGGTCTGTAGTACCTAAAAAAAACCTCCTATATTTGCATGATGTTGTTGCTTGTTACGTAATCAACACTAGTATAAACTAATAAACAATTGGGTATGGTCTAAAACAACAGTAAATTTCACTTTTGACCCTGAAATGAGCTTGGCTTATTAAATACAAAAAAACCACTGCCGCTGTTAATTAAATAAATTATAAAATTAATTACATTTAATGCGAGATTAAACGTTTTAGACCACACGCAGTTTGTCAGATTTACTTCTTTAGCTATTGAACGACAAGTGTGACAAAGTGATTTAAACTAAATGCAGGAAGCAAGTTTTGCCTTGTCGCGCTCGTTGGACGAACGGAATGAAATCAATGAAAATTAACAAGCAAAGGAATTTATATTCTTACTTTTTATTATATTTATTTATGTGTTTATCTTGAAAATATTTGATTGTACGTAAATAATTTCTGATCTTTGGAATCTTCAAGTACAACTCAACTTGTACTTGAAAGATAATGTTCCAATTATCGTATTAATTGCAACGTCGAATGATATTGTAACAATTTCAATTGCCTGGTTGACGAAACGAAAAACTGTTGAATATTTTAACTTCCACCAAAACAGTAGTTGATTTCACTCTGATGTCTTTTTTTGACAAATTGATTACATAGAGGAGCATGCTAATCACTGCACGATTGGGTGTTTTGTTGTTATAAGCTTGAGGGGAAGTAATCAATATTTTATCCAGGTCATCGCCACATAATATTTGACAATTTTTTTTAATTTCCTTTAGAGGGTAGAGAGTGTGTCAATTGTGGGGCGACAAGTACTCCGCTATGGAGACGAGATGGTACTGGACATTATCTTTGCAACGCCTGTGGATTATACTATAAGATGAATGGACAAAACAGACCATTAATTAAACCAAAACGAAGACTGGTAAGTGGACAAAGTTTTTCATTTATCTTCGGTTAGTTACAAAGGAGTTACCTAGTCCGTTAGTTAGAACTTTCTCGCGTTTTTCATTCCAAAACGGTAGCAGATATTTTCTAGATACCTTTATAAGAACAGTTGTAGCGAATGTTAAATGATTAATCTGCGTAAATATACGGACGTGGTAACTAAATTTATCGATAAACTTTATCTTCATTATTTAATGATTGGAATTCTCAGAGTCACGGTGATAACGGTGCATAATTTTGTTAGACCCTGTAACTCTGTATACATGTTTATATCCCGATAAAACAATATTTTCAAATGTAAATTTTTATATTTAATAGTAAGAGTATAGTGAACTTAGAGAAATAAGAGAACAATATCGGCCATGTAAAAAAATTGGTTTAGAGCCGTTTGCCACGAGACTAATTTTAGTACAATATTTAATACTATTTATGCGCGCGCAGATTTAGTAAAATTGTTACAATAAATTAGAGCATGTTCTATTTTTTTGTATACAATCTGACTAAATGTGCGTAAATTCGGTGCAGTAGTGTTACAGTGCAGTGCAGAAGAGATTGAATTTAAACCTATTGTTTATTATTTATTTTTAAACTAAATCTGCGCGCGCATAAATAGTATTACATTTTATACTAAAATTAGCCTCGTGGCAAACGGCTCTTACGAGAAAAAAATCTATTGTCATGATACCTACTTACTCATTTTTTGACAATCTAGAATCTAATTTCCATATTAAATTTATTACATAATAGAATTACATCTGTCATCTTGTATAAAAATGCCCTGTATACGCAAATTAAAATTTCATCTTTTCTCTTTTTTGTCAGATACAATCACTGCAAGTCAAATACCTAAAATTGAGTCAATTATATACGATTTTACAAAAAGTCAAGTTTAGAGAATTCAGAGAATCTTCAATCAACGATAGCGAACGACAATTTTTAAAAATTATTTAAAACAGATTTGAAAAGTTCTTCTCTGATTTATCAATAATGGTCAAATCAGCGTCTATAATTAATCGTAATCTTTTTGAAACTGGTACTTCAATGTTGGTAAACCAAGTTTAGTAAATTTCGCATTATATTATGTTGTAATACTAATATATTGCTAGCATCCTATCCTTCACTAGAAGTTGGACCTGCGTAATAAAAGAAGATAGAGGATCTAGAAATGAGCATTAAAGCGCATGCAAACTCTCTCTCGAGTGTGCAAGCGAGACGTTGCTATAGTCTACACCGTAATGTTTGCGCCTGTTTTTCTTTAGTCTAGCAATATAAGAGTGCCTAATACATATATGATATAATTAAATTTCGTATCGAATGTTGAAGTTTATAATAATAGAATTCACATTCCAAACGTTGATTAGGCAAGCTTTATTAATACTGAGATGTTCCATTCTTTCATAATTACCCTGTATAAGTTTGGATTTTGTTATAATCTTGAACTTCTACCGGACTATTATATCTAATAATAAATATTTACTTACATTAAAATTATTAGTATCTACCTACTTAAATCTTTTTCGTAATTAACATTCTATCTATACAGGGAGTCGTAAAATTGATGATGGAAGTTTTTAATGGCAGATTTTTCATAATATTTTAAGACAAAAATCTTAGAACATACAAATAATTATGTCGAGTCGTCTAGAAAATAAAATTTTACTCAAAATGAGGCTATTTATTGATTTACTAAATTCATAATTTATAATTATTTACCAACGAATTTAACGACAATAAATAAGAATTTTTTTTGTAAATATTGGTCCTAGAAAGCAAATAGACTATAAACAGGAGGGCAAACTCACTTGGAAAGGGAAGGCTGATATACGGCGACAGCACCCCTCGTAATCGCCGGTCGCCATATGCGCCCTGGTCTTAAACTGTTGTACTGCGCATCTGTCAAGCACACGACAGTTGCGCAGTACAACAATTTCAGAGCAGGGCGCACATGGCGACTGGCGATTGAGAGGCGAGCTATCGCCGCATAGCATCCCATCGCTGTGTACAGGGAAAAATTAGAAGTTCGTTCTCCCGTTTCTATTCTTCTTGCTAGAAAGATTCATAAAGATCTGAAATTTTATACTTTTAAATTTATAGTAGGTATTACTACAAAAATATTATTTTGCAGTTCAGTTATGGGAAGGTCGTTTCATTTTTTTGGCAACACTTTTTAGAAATTCTAAATTTTGTAAAAACAATAATGCCATCATTGTTTTTACAAAATTACTTAGATACTGAGTTTATAATCATATTTGTCGAAAATGTCAAAAATCGCCCCTATTAAGATTTTCTTTAAGAATAAAATTAAAAATCGAGTTCCTGGAACTCACGTTATAAAAATTAAGCTTTTAATTTATACATTGCAACATCAAATATGCTTTTTTCCGTATGTTTGTTTATTTCATATCTTTGTTTTCGTGTTACCAAATCATATTGCAAATATTTGTTAAGATCTATGTAAAATATTAAATAAAACTACTTATTTATCTAATATCTAGATGATAATCTGTTTGTTAATTTGCAATACGTATGGAAATTTATAACAGATTTAAATGATATTACAATATTTTAGAACTTTTAGATTTACAAATGTTGCTTATACAAGGATCTTAATTTACGATAATAATGACCAAACAAATAATCATTGTACGTAACTAGTTAACAAAACTATAATGTTTCAATTTTAGAATAAAAATTACCAAATTAAACTAACTAACATTTTGGGAGACGGCAACGTTCCAACTCTGTCTTGATAATTTTAGTTAATCTGTTGATTTCTGATTAAAAGTGGGTGACCCCTGTATCCATTTTTTTGGTATATTTTGAGAAAGATTTTGTGGACCTAAAATATAAAAAATTTCTTATTATCTTTTTATTAATTTTTATAAAAACATCAGTAGGTACCTAATATAAGCTTGTTTTATAGTTTCGAAAATAAAACCATTTCACAAAAAATACATAAAAACCTCAAAACTGAAATAATACTTAGGCTGTGAGTTACTGAATCGAAAGGGCATAAACAACATTACATTCTCTCTTATTTGTTTTTATGAAAACCAACGGGGATGGTGAATAATCTCATAATAAAAATCAAATAATCATATAATACAATTATCAAAGATAATAATAGTTAATAACGAAACATTTGCTATTTATTTAAGATATATTCAATTTACATTGTACAAAAACTGTAATTTTCTTATGTATGTACGTAATTTGTTTTTAAATATAGTGCTTAGGTTTTAAATGTAGAGTTTTTCGATTTTCCCAATCATAGTAATCATTGTTATTTTCAAGAATTTTTGTCTTTGTCTTATTCATATAAATTTTTTTTTATAATTTTAAATGTAATAAATTAAATTGATTTATGTAACATGAAGTAGCTACATATTAACAACGTTCTCTTATGCTTCGCCATAGGTATATAATAATAGAAAATTATAAAGCAGTTGTTAATTAGAAATGTAGCAAGTTAAAATTTGCTGCTGGAATAAATGAAAAATTGATATACGAAGTAGTTGAGAGATGGTTCTGGGAATCGCTTTCGAGCAATTCGAAATGCGGTTGCAGAAAGCATTTATTCAGTGTCACTAACTTGCTTAACAAATGGGATGAGTATACAGGAGTAATCGTCCAGAACTCATTAGCCTATGAAGGGGCTCATTCAAAGCAAACCATCCTACTCACACACAACAAACACTCACACACATACAAGTCTGGGCTGCAAGTTAATTTTAAAAACGTATTTTGAGTAAGTAGATGTCGCGATAACAACATGCTACTGCCCGCCGTGAACCTTGCTTCACCATTGTGTCTAAAATATGACGATAAACATCGCTGATTCAGATAAGCAGACCACAATATTCTTTAAAAGAAATGTATAGAAAAATAACAATACATCATGTACACGAAGAACGCGAACCTAAACACAATTCAATTTAACTTAATGAAAAACTCAAAATGTAAATTACGATGTTCCAATTCAACAATTTATTGTCGGCTAATTGGAATCTTAACTTCTTAAGCATTTATACTGACGCACAAAACATCAACTTAACTGAATTTGAATTGTGTATAATATTATTGATCGTCCTTATAAAATAAACCATAAGTCATCGTAAAAATGACAAACACGAACTACGCCTCCACGTCCGAATTGTTTGAGGGTGATTTAACACCCCTCTTCATAATCAATGAGGGACAGGTGTCGCACATTATGCAAATACACAAGCACTGTCTTATTATCGAGTTAAATATTTAAATCATAAGTAGCACCTTTCAATGAAGAGTTATTGATGAAGCAAATTCAGATACATTAAGCCCAAGGCAATGTAACTTGTCGTAAATCTGCCTGGCAAACATTGACCAATGCGATTTATTTGCTCCCGGTAATTTAAAGTTATATACTATGTGAGAGGGAAGGTGTTGTACCACTAACTAGCGCTATTACAGAAGTTTACTTGTTGATTTATGACTAATTCAAATTATTTAAATTTTAATATTCATGTATGAATTCGAAGAAAAGTTATTTTTGGTTTGTAACAGGGAATAAGAAAAAAACGTGCGAGTGCTTTGAACTCTTCAAATATTCTTTTCGAAATTATTTCTGTAGAAAAATATACCTACATAATGTTTATCAAAAGATATCGAATCTGCAGTTCTATTTAGTTTAGTTAGTGCAGGTTAGGTTAGTGGTATAGCGCATTTTTCTCTGCCTAGGTGCATGACAGTATGGCAACTTTTAAGTTGCGTTATTGGTATCTACACATGGAAAATTGAAATAAGATCAAACGTTTGTTAATTAGAATCGATTACAATTTCATTTAATTGAAATTAATAATTCACTTCCAACATAATTACCTGCTATTCATTATAAATGCAAACTAATTCATTGATTTGATTAAATATTGAAATCATTCACATAGTTCGATTGAAATTAATCAATTTTTCGTTGTATTCACTTTTTTGTTTCATAAAATGATAATTAAAATACCCAATACTTGTTCACATTTATAATCTTTGATTATTTATAGATTATATTATGATATTAATTTTAGATGTGAAACATCACAGTAATTTTATTAATTCTATTAAAAATAAAAAAATATTTTGTCAGTCGCGGATCCAGAGCAAGTTATCGGGATTTCAGAAAAAATTTTGACTGGCATAAATTAACGAACAAACATGCCAAAAACAAGCTCTAATTTCTAAGGGAAAGGTCCAAACATACATCACTAAATAAGAAATAAGTTGATTATTATCAAAAACTTAAGGACGTTCTTCTGAAAAACGTCCTTAAGTAGGAAATTTCCAATATCTTGGGGGGGATTTCTCCCATTTCATCTATGTGGATCCGCCACTGAACTTCTGAACAAATACAATGTATAAGAATTAATCACTCCTATTCTGTATCAAATTGCTATGCATAACAACCTTGCTATGACATTCTTAACATTTTTATTAGTTGGTCACTACAACCCAACCAATGAAGACTCTGCAAATCTGATAACAACGTTGTTATGGATAGCAATTTTTATACAGAATTGGGGTGATTATCTATATTTCCCAGAAGACTAGAAACAGGAGAGCGAACTTCCCATGATGTCCTTTACACAGTATGGGACGCTATGCGGCGATAGCTTCTCGCTATGTGCCCTGCTCCTAATTTGCTGTACTGCGCTGTACTGTCAGTTACAATGGAGTGCTTGACAGATGCGTAGTGCAGCAATTTAAGAGCAGGGCGCACATGGCGAGTGGCGATTGAGACAGGAGCTGCCGCCATATATCGGCCTTCCCTTTCCAAGTGATTTCGCTCTCCTGTTTCTAGTGTTGTTGCATGTTTCAATAGGTCGCATTTCAGCTGTATTAACATGTATTTTTTTTTATTCTTATACAGAGTGGTCATTAACTAGTTACATATATTCCAAAACGTGATAGGCTTTGGAACAAAAAAAAAGCAATTAGCCTTAAATTCGCAAAACGACTTCTGATAACAATAATACGTGTTGTGAATTGTGTAAAAACTATTTTGTCCATATTTTCTGAACGAAAAAAGATATGAATCTGCGGTTTTCACTAATATTTTCGATATTTTATTTTAACTTTCATAATGTTAAAAAATATATATGAGTCCATTTAAATTTTTCAAGAAAAATCGATAAAATTAATAAGTTTTAAAAAAGTGCCACCTAGGAACAAATATATGAATCAAAACAACTTCTCTTATCAAACATCGTTTGAAGCAAGAAAAGTTCTTTCAAACGATACTAAGTTTGCCAAATTCTATAAAGTTAAACAGAAGTTATAAGCATTTTCGTACAGAAGAATTCACCCTCTCCTCCCACCCTTATTTGATGAGCTAGAGCAAAAAGTGTTAGAACAAAATTGTGTATAATTGTTTCAGCTTTCCAATAAAGTTATTTTTGAGTTACCTTAATTGCCTATAATTTGGAGAAAATCATGATTTTATCATTTACCAGGGCAGGTACGCCCCCTACCGGCCAAGCTAGAAACTTGAAAATAATTTCCAGCGATTTCTCTTGGCCACTTTTACCATAAATATTTTTTTCGAAGGCTGTACGATAAATAGTTTCTGAGATACAGCCGGCGACCATTCTTAGTTGTACACCCTGTACATTCCTACATTTTATAAAATTGACATAAGTATCTATAGCCTAAGGGCGGAAAACAGATTTGTTTAAGCCATACAGATAGAGTATAAAGTTACATGAATTTTAGTTATTTATTTTTTAAATTTTATGAATTATTTATTATCCTGAATAGGGACTTTGCATGATTTTCAAAATAATTTTTTTTGAAAAGCTGATACCAAATTATAACTACCGATCTTTTTTAAAAAAATTTTTGGTCCGTACTTTCCAAGTAAATAAATAAAAAGTATTGTAAAATTTGAAATTTTCACGCATTGCCCGGAAACGTCCGAATCGGCCCAAAACACTGCTGACGTCACGAATCTAGTTCCACAGTGCAGCACGCCGCATTTTGACTTATTTCGAAAAATGTCAAACGCATAAAAAATATCTAGACATGCCAATGTCAACTAGATTCGTCACACAGTACTCTCCGATCTCAAAGCGTTTTCGGGCGGCAATAATAAATTTGAATTACGGTCAATTTATAATCGTTTTTTATGTACAAATATTGAGTAAAAAAAATTATTTTTGCTGTAGAGTATTATTAATATAGTCGTTTTACATTTCTAACAGAAAAAAACGGGATTTTAAAAAAATGCAACATCCCTATTCTTTTTCAAAATGTTGGAGATGTTGGAGCAAAATTGTTTTATTTTAAATGACTAGGTATAGGCACTGCAACCTTCATCAAGTTCTACTTAAATTATAGCATTTTTTTCAAAAATCTTTTACTTTTTTTTTGGCAGAGTTGTTCCCTTGATAATTTGTGTCAATCTATGACCGGCGCTTTTGTACAACCATCAGAGCTAATTGTAAACCATACAAAAGTTTTATTTTCGAATCGTTGTTATGTACCAAATCCTTAATCGTGCATTAACATTGCTTTTAATAGTATGTGGCCTACCTCGGATTTACCATAGTCACTATCAAGTTGAATTTACACCGCCAGGCTACCACCATTCAACAGCTAATCATATTTCTCATGCACTGGCATTTAAAAGTGGTATGCCAGAACAATCCATCGATCAAAGTCAATAATATTAATAATCAAAGTCAAATATACTAATAAAAAAATCGTATAGCTTAAATACGTTGTAAAGTGGTCATACACGGCGCACACTAAAATTTCTATCATTCATTGCAATTACATGTATTGTGTCTCGCATTTTTCGAATGCCGACTTCTAATTGAATATTTAATGTTTCGTAACGAAAATATTGTCTAGCTGCGGGCCGAATCGATAGAATCTGTCTCTCTAACTGGATAATACGATATTAATGATATTTTCAATTAGAGTCCAGTTATTTTCTAATACAACACTATATATATATATAACACAATTAACAACTACACTAAGTGCTCATTTAGGAAAGTAGAATAAACAAATCAGTGTTCGTAATATAACCACATTCCTCAATACTCAATACATGATGTCCCTTATTCATTTCCAAACCCCTTCGATAAAATTGTCTGACATACATCGAAAACAATCATCGATTGTGGTTCTCGTGTGCGTTTTACAAAATTAATGAAAAACAAATTAATGAAGCAGTATTTCCCTGACGCCATGTTTGGCTATGGCGCCGCCGGGAGCGTGAAAAGTCGATATTACCGTTGCTAGGCTAAGGGGAAATAAGTCCTGCCTCCAGGACATTGGGCGCATGTTCACGCACAAACAAATATATTGTACCATAGAAAACATACGGTAAATACGAAAAACGACGATTGGGCCAGGCCAGAAAAGCGGCACCTGTTTAGAGGTTAATGCACAAAAAAAAACTGAAATGAACTGAATCAAAATGTGTAAATGTTTTCCTCTTATAATATCCTTTTAACCCACACACAGTAAGTTAATATGAATCAGATGCTACCATCTTATATTATTATTATTATATTTAAATATATCTACGCCTACGTTATTGAATTTAAACCGTATTTATTACAGTGTTAAAGCAAACCAATTACAATAATTTTAATACATGCAAATTGACTGTGGAAATAATTCATAATAGAATATTTCGATTATTTTCGAAATGACCATAATAAAACAATTTTCACTTGACCTTTTTAAATCATTCATAACCACGCCTCAACTTTCCAACTCGATTATTATGACAATTATTTATAGTTCATTTGTAAAAATGACATATATACGTACTATAGAATAGATTGTAACTCGTTTTGGCAATTTAATAAAGCAAAGCCTCAAACAATAATAAATTAGCATGATGTGGGTGTGTTTGTGTTGTTAAAACATTTATTTCTTAATAAGTATACGTTTTGGACAAATATATTCCAAAATACATTCTTATGGTAGCATCTTTGTAACGCCTACACATAATTTCCCTTTCTATAATGTTGTTGATATTATTCAACACACCAAACTACCCAAATAATAACATCAAACATTAATAACTTTATAAAAGTGGTGTGTTAAACCTTGCAGCTTCATAAAATTATAATAAATTGTCCCATGCGGTGGTCCCAACCACCAACTGGGTTCCTGTATTCTTATTGTGGACATTGCATTCAAAACACACACCACACATATAACACTGGATAATTTATAGCTTGGTATAAATTTTGTCAAAACAAAAATAGTGACGATACAGATAGAGGTTAGTTTTTTTTTGGTTTTATGACAAATTTAAAAAAATTCTTTCAAAGTGTATCGTAACTACCTACAATTTCACTTTCCATGAATAGCAATTGCAGATGAAAAGGTGCATCCGCATCGGTAGCTAGATTTTAAGAAATTAAGAAGCGAGGGTCAGAAATTTTGGCGCCATGAGGATTATAGCTAATATACCTTTATATTTTCGTACATAGAACGATAGCATCTCTTCAAAACCAATATTTTGGTATCATCTATCAATGCTAAAGATGCAAAAAGTGATTATAATTATTGAAAAAATATTTATAATAATAAGAATGCTGAGATAGTAAATTTTCGGCTGTTATTCAGAATATCAACAACAATTCATTAATAAAAATAAAAATTTGTTTGAAACGTAAAAATATACAGAGTGTTCCACTGAAATAAAGTAAGTCGGGTCTGTCACCGGTAAATGGAATACCCGGTAAGCTTCAAAACAATTCTATTGTATGCACTGTATGATTATGTACCATATTTATTATTATTTTATTTTGATATAATTATCAGTATTTTATAAAGGAATCTACATCACAGGTGGCTGTGATTTTTTCACGTATTAATGATTTGCCGCCTCTCACAATAATTGTGCGATTTCGAATGAATCTCATTTGAGTGTCAGTGATCACTGCTGTTGATATGATTATAACATTTAAAAAAAAATTTTGTTCTACTCTCTACTCAAATTTTTTAGGCAATCAGTTATACATAACCTTAAAAGATTGCCTATAGTTGCCTTTAAATTATTGTATTATGTTTGGTATCGGCATATCATTTTTAAAAGGAGGCACAGTATTATTAAATTTTACAGCCAAATTAAAGTTGGTTCTATTAGAAAATTCAAGCAGAATAAGAATGCATCGGAAATTTCTGATATTTTTTCGAAATACTTTCAATTGCTAAACACGAAAATCAAATGTCAACAATATTATTTTCAAATGTTTTTGCAGTAGTAACGACCGCTTGCTTATCCAATTAATCAAATCATTGATCACCTTGAAACAATTTGATGACATACAAAAGAAAGTAAAACCAAAATAAATTTTGTCCTTTTAAACTTATTGCAGAAAAATGCTAATAGAACAATAGAATGAAACCATATAACCTCAATTTAAATTCCTCTAAATTGAGTCGAATTAGAGCAAATAAATACCCTTGCTTCCATTGTACAATACAAACTAATTCTAAACAAACACCTAATTAGGTTTCTAACAAATTTTGTAACAAAATTAATATCAATTGTTTAATTTAGTATAATAAAGGTGTGATGCAAGGTACGGTTTCGCTTTCTCATTATTGCACTTTATTACATTCTGTGAGTATGCTAGAGTGTTCTTTTGTAGCCTTGTAATTTATTTTGTTTAAATTTTGAATTATCGACAAACCACAAAATTTATTATATTATTATTTTTTAATTACCATGCACTAGCGTGCGTTGTGAGATAATTTATCGGACGATTTATAATAAATGGTTGATTGTTGCATTCTCGATTTCCGTTATGGAACTTGAATTTGATTAATTTACTTTATAGGCATCATACAGATTTAAACCTAATAATCTGGTTTTGGTAGTGCCATGGATATAAATAGTGTACGCAATGTATTTAAACTTGTAGTATGTGTGTGTGAGTGAGTGTTTTGTGTTTAGATGTGCATGTGTGTGTGAATATATGAGTGTGGATGAGATCTTGGGAGATACCATACAGTAGGATTATTATTAATCATAGCCGGCTGTAGAGCTTCGGGCCAAACGGCCAACACCTGGTCCACTGCCATTGTTTTAATCCTTTTAAATTGCACCATTCTTTTGACCTTTAAGTGAATATTTTATTTTAATTAGGCACTGTCAAACTGCAGAATTTATTTTGGGTGAATGCATCGGAATTTTTGGATAGGGGTGGTAACAAAATGCAAATTTTTTGGCAACCATAGAGCTGTTGACACCCACAGATATACGAGTAGTTATAGTTTTACGTGGATTCCGAAACACTTAAAGATGAAAACCTTCTTAGGACCAGAGGAGTAATTTAGCCATGAAACCCCACACTGGCAAGGCGGGTTGGGGAGTTTGGCAGCGTAATCTTACAAATTTTCAAAATTGCCTTGTGCAGGAATGCCCCATTTTTATACTTACCTACTTCGTTTAAATTAAATCTTTATCATTTATTTCACTATAAACTACAATTTTTTGCAAATTTACTCTTATGAAATTAGCAAACACGTGCAATGTTCATTGTTATACTAAAACAATAGATTGAGGTGCTGGGATGATTATATAATGCAAAAATTAAGAAAACTAATTTCTTGCTTTAAGTCATTTTGCTTACTCTCGTTTCGTTTCAAAAATCGCTTGTTCAAAATCTTCTCCTAGGTTAAAAAAATCGCTATAAAACTACACCTGATCCTTAATTTAGAAACGCATTTATTCACACACACATCATCTATTAAACTTACAGTTGTTTCTCCAACTTATTATGCAGAAATTTAAAAACTGTTTCACACCTATCTAACTGCGAGAAAACTTCCAAAATAAATTCATAATCTATTGTTGTCCCTATCCGGATGACCTCTTCTCGAAAATTTCGACCGCCTTTACAAAAAATCGTTATAAAATGAAGACATAGAATTCATATAAATTTTTTTATGGTAGAGTGCATTTTCTTGGGTGTCAGTTTGTGGAGGAGTGAAGACAGCGAACGGAGTCGAGGGCCTCGAACTCGCCGACAAAGATAATATGTAGAGCACATATATTAACATATATTATGCGCCTCAGGGCTCCCGGATACCTATTGTCTCTGTTTGTAAGGCCCAATATTGCCAGTCCCGTAAACAAACACTGGGCAAAGATGCCCTGGGCACTTAAGCCTTCTGCCCAGGTATGTTAGATATAAAATAGCTCGGCTTCTCCTGAAATGTCAAACACATCATGTACATTTTATTTTGTTGTCGGGCAAGTTTATGGCAAGTTTTAACTGTGCATACACTTATGCTGTTCTGGTGTGTACGTCACAAATTCCAGCTCTGATTCAGGAGCATAGCACCAAGTAAGATGCATAATAATATTTATTTATCACCGTATAAACGCGTGTTCTAGCATCGCTCGGTATTATATAGCTATTTCCAATGGTTTAACGTATAAATTTAAGCCTTGCAAAACGTCTTTAACTGCTCCCTTAGCTCTTAAACATGCTGTTAATGGTCCACAAACATAATTACTTGTTCATGCAGGCTGTTTTACGGAAGTAATTCAATTTGCAAATTGGTGGTGGTAAACCACAGATGCCAAATCAGAGTGCAGTTTATTACACCCTCGAAATAAGTAGAGGGCGCGCCACAAAAATTAAATATTTTAATTGGGGGTTTCAGTTCGTATTAATCATTTCCTATTATTAGTTTAATTAAACAGGAACCTAATTTGGGTAACATTTGTTTAAGAAAATCATGTGCTAACTACAACAAATAACACTAGTTTATAATATAAAATTTTTTTCATGTACATTTCATGAGAGGTGGCTTTTCTTATGTATTTTCTCAGGCTGAATTCGAAAATTAAGGTTACAATTTTTTTATGGAACAGTTTTTGAGATATTGTAATTTTTGCATTTTTCGACTTTTTTTACTTTAAAAGTCATATCTCGAGCTAGAAATGTCCGAATTGGTAGTTCTTCGTACCAAATGAAAGGTATTAAGATGACAAACATATACATGTAATCGGATCTTTAATTAGTTAATCAGTTCAAAAGATATTGGTGAAAATAGGCGACTTTGAGATCGGAACATTTTTTCGAAAAATCTGGCCGATTTTCATCGATATCTTTTGAACCGCTTAACCAATTAAAGATCTGATTACATGTATATGTTTGTCATCTTAATACCTTTCATTTGGTACCAAGAACAACGGACATTTCTAGCTCGAGATATGACTATTAAAGTAAAAAAAATGAAAAAATTACAATATCTCAAAAAATGTTCCATAAAAAAAAAATTAACTTTGATTTTCGAATTCAGTGGAAGAAAATACATAAGAAAAGCCACCTTTCATCAAATGTACATTTTTAGTGTAAACTAGTGTAACTAATTTAAGTTTCGTCACAAAATTTTTGGGCTTCGTTATAGTTTGTGATAAGTGTTATCGATGATAAAAGTTACATATAATTTTAGAATTTGTTAAAAATAGATGTAGGTATGTAAAACTATAAATTTAATACAAATGATAAGTACCTAACTAATAAGTCCAAATTATCATTTTTGTATCTTATAATAAATACTATTTAAAAAAAATTATATAGAAAATTTGAAACCACAAATGCAACATTTTTAAAAGTTAAATTTTAAGAATTTCTCACTTGGCTAATTTTTGAAACCACTAACAATATTTTCAATATTTTACGTACGTTTTTGCTTTAAGTTCTGACGGCACTTTTGGGCTTTGTTATACCGAGAGATCAAAAATTATCTTGGTCAAAGGTGGTCATGGATTTTAAAATAATTGTCGGAGCTAGTATCGTGTCAATACTTATTATGGCACATAACTTGATAAACTTCGAAAGGATGATACAAGCTAAGACATTCGTTTTTCATTTCATGACCACCTTTGACCAAGATAATTTTTGATCTCTCGGTACTTTGTAATTAATGAAAGAAGCCATAAAAGAAACATTATATAAATTTGAGTACCTATATAAAAGTATAAAACTCATTTGACGTAATATGAATAGCTAAAAAGTTCAAATTACCACCTTACTGTACCTATAGCTATATGAGGTTCTACTAAAAAAAAAACAGTGATAAACATTTCAAACTTTCATAGAAAAATTTGAAACCATGACGAGAAATTGTTGAAAGCTAAGCGTTCGAAATACGATTTTCTATTTAACTTCATTTAGAAATACTTGTCTGAACATATTTTCAATATTTTGGGTATGTTTTTAACTCAAATTTACCCAACAAATTTAAATATAATGAGATTTTTTAGGGTTTGTTATAGTTCGTAATTAGTGATATCGACCACAAAACAAATTGGAAATTTAATTGTAAATTTGGCCCAAATGATGAAATTATTTTAGTATTCTACAATAAATATCTACGAGTTTCGTAAATAAAAATTTAGACACAGAAATTCCAAACTTCTAACTGTAAAAATTTGAAATCGTGACGAGAAATTGTTAGAATTGTAACGCTGGAAGTTCTAAACAATATTTATTTTATGATTTTAATCAAGTTTTTCTAATAAATCCAAATTTAAAGAGATTTTTGAGCTTTGTTATAGTTTGTTATTAGTGTTATTGACCACAAGAATCACATATAAATGTAAAATTTCTGTATGTAAAACTATAAATTTGACACAAATGAAGAGTAACTAGAATATCTAAATTATAATTTTACTGTTCTACAATAAATACAATAAAAAATCTGCGAGTTTTAAAGTTTCAGATAGAAAATAAGAAACTACAAATGAAACATTTATAAGTTAAAGTTCAAAAATTTTGTACTTGGTATAATTTTTAAAGCCCCTGAACATATTTTGAATATTTTATTGAATATGTATAAGTACCTTTTTAACTCAATTTTTCTCGATAACACTGTAAATTTGAGGGTTTTGGGATAATAACTAAAAAGTTCAAATTATTAGTTTCATGGAAATATTAGAAACCATTTTTTAAACACAACTGAGTTTTTAATTATAAATTGATAAAAACATAATCTGACTTAACCTTACAAACCTCTATAACTCAAAATAGTCTCACAAAAGGTGAAAGAAGAGTCCTGACATTTTGTCTATATATTCTAACTAATAATTAAGATATTGTTGGACAACTTTGCCCCAACTTAAAGAAAGTTGTATCCCGGTAGTGTTCCCTGCTGGATTTTCAGTGATCCTGTAAGAAATATATTGTATAGGTGCTTTTATAATAAGTTTCTATTATATTTAATATTTCCGGGAATACTCCTGATATTTAACTTCTCTCCAGCCTCTATAAATTAAAAAATCCACATCTCACAAGCCGTGTATTGTGTCTTTTGTACACATAACCAGCAAACTTTTAAAATATAATCCTCCACAATAATTCGTCTCTCTAATACGGTGCCTGTCAGTCTAAGCCTTTGAAAGGTGGCAGGTTTTTGGTAGTTAGGCGCCAGGGTCCTTTTAAGGCCACTCATTACGTCTACAAACCACTCGGAACGTATTTATTAAAGTATTGTTACCCTCGATAAGTGTTTACCACTTCTTCTTCAGTGTACAACAATAGAAAATAAAAACATTGTTGAAATACTTGAGCATTATTAGCTGCGCGTGCAAAATAAAATGTTTACAAAACAAACTAGATGATTTAATTTTGATGTTTTTAAATTGGCTTTGAAATAGTTTTAGCCAATTAAAACACAATTAACAAAATAATAACAACAATAGCATAATGAAGAAAAAATGTAGTCATTAAAAAATTTAAAAATAATGGCAAATATTGTGTATGCTTCTGGAAGACTGTGATGTTGAGTAAGTTGGGTCTTGATGGTGTTTAACAAAAGACTTGCATAACAATTCCCACTTTATACAAAAATTACAATAAACGGAATGTTACAAGCCATTGTTCTCATATTTGGTGAGGATTGCAAGAGGAAACAACTGTATGCATCATATCGCATGGCCGTACATAAAAATGCAAATTCTTGTATAATTCGGCCTAATAATATACAACATAAGACTATGGAACTATAACACTATAACACTGAAACAACAGGCGAAATTTCAGGGTGGTTCGTGAATAAAAATAAAGGTGCAGACGACTTCGGTGGCACTCGACAGAAGAGTGGAGATATTCAGGTTTTTGTCTCAGACTGAATTATTCGTGTCCAGTTGTGTTTGGAAGAATGTAAACTCCCAGGATCGCGCGGGTTAGTTAAAATATACTGTCAAGCTGGGCAACGAAAACTACATATTTACTAACTTGGTCGCACTTTTAACATATTTACCATGGTTAGCATTTTATATTCCGCTTTTTTCGTATAAACATCTTGTCGTTTCTGGTTTTATTTTCGTTTCGGGATAATTATTGCACATTGTTCCATTTGGAATCGATTAATTAGTACTGATCGTACCTTAAAGTATCATATGCATAATATTGGACGGGTATAGGTTGTAGTAGGTAAGACAAAATTAACCATAGTCTATAGTTTGAGTTGAGAACCAAGCGTACAACTATAATTTGGTCTGTGTGGTAGTGAACGAAGGGGGTCGCGCGGGGATTTTATAGTTCTATACCTGTGGTGCGTGGATACCTACAATATCATCTCCGATCGATCGTGATAACACTGCCATCTTGTTAACTTGTTAACGAAACAACTAATGAGTTAACTCATAATGGACCAAACTCGCGTGTTGCAAGTCATACTTGGACCTGTTCTCCTCAAGTTGTTGTGTTTATTTGCTTGCTGATGATGACTCTCTCGGCATCATCTTCGACCCCAATTATAACTACTCGAGCACAGTTTTATTTTTAAATTAAAATCCATATCGCCAGAGAAACATTCTCTTTCTTATTTTCTTTATTCAGCGCATTGTGCCTGCTTCTTTCATTTCGTTTTGGTGCAATGGTTTCCTATTTTTACTTTCTTATAAGTACTTAATTATATAGGAACCTAAATTGGGTTAGATTGTATAAGAAAGTTATTTGCTAACTACATCATAAGTTCCCTCAGAAAAATTCTGTCTATTTCACCAAATTTTTGAAATCTGTTATAGTTTGTGATACGGGTTATCGACCATAAGAGTTAGGTACAAGTTTTGAAATCCCGTACATATTTTCAATATTTGTGTATCTTTTTAATTTAAGTTTTGACGGAACTCAGGGGCTTTGTTATAGTTTGTGATTAAAGTAGCCACAAAAGAAACAAATTTGAATTTTTTTTATGTAAAACTGCTTTGATATTATATGAAAAAAAGGTTAAAATTATCAACTTACTGTATGGGTTTTTTACACAAAAAAAATAGTGAGAAATATTTCAAATTTTCAAATGGAAAAATTTGAAACTGCGACGAGAATTTTCTAGAAGCTAAACATTCGAAACATGATTTTATATTTGATATAACTTTTAAATACCTGTCTTAACATTTATTCAATATTTTGTGTACGTTTTTAATTCAAATTTTCCCAACAAATTTAAATATAATAAAATTTTGTATGGTTTGTTATAGTTGGTAATTAGTGATATCGACCACAAGACTCGCTTATAAATTGGAAGTTTAATTCGGCCCAAACGATGAAAACTGAAAGGTCCAAATTTACGTGTTTCTTAAATAAAAATTTAGGCACAGAAATTCCAAATTTCTAACTATAAAAATTTGAAACCGCGCCGAGAAATTGTTAGAATTGTAACTTTAGAAGTTCTAAAGAATATTTAGTGTATGATTTTAATTAAAAAAACTATCACCAATAAAAAGTCATGTGAATCAGATATTTTTTTATAGTATTTCTGAGAGATCTTGTTCGTCTTCATGAATTACAAAGTAAAACGTCTTTGAGAAGAACTTCTGCATTGATAAATCAAGTTTTGAAATGTTGTTGTTGTTGTGAAAATGGTATCATGTGGTGAGAGTTTGTGGTTTTGGGGAGGCGCGTGTGGAACTGTTGATTTAATAGCGATAATTTGGATATTAGTGGTAGTGCTAGAGCCAAAAACATAAAATATGAAGACGGGACGCGCGGGACATCTGCAGCGGAAGTAGTTAAAATATAATTCCAATACAAGCAGACAGGTGAAATTCAACCCCCCGTTTAGGGTCAGATCCCCTCACCTGCACAAAATCGTAAATCATATTTCAAATAGATGGGCGTTTACTTATTAACTTCGATATATAGTGTTGGTCAGTATTTATGAATTTCCCCATCGAAGTTGTTGCACGTTTTTCAGCGTCGCTTTGTTTTGATTGTGATCCGTTTTAATTTTAGTCTATAATTACAGAGCGCGTTGTAGAAAGTGAGACTTTTTATAATAAAATCGCCCCGAGTTTATCCGATATGTGAACGTAAATAAATATTTAAAAAAAATGGACCTATATATTACAGGTTATACGCTCTTATGGGAAAATATCGATGAGAATTTAATTTATTAAAACGAGATTTATGCCAAACATGTTTTGTTAATGGTGTAACCCAAACGAGCACCCACAAATTAACTCACAAATTAACACGGAAAACAAAACGAAAATCTCATATACTTTCAAAATCTTATCAACGTCGTAAACAAAGTAATGTCCGTTTAATTTGATCCTTATGTGGTTAAAAATCCTTCCAGGGATATCAGTATGTAGATCTGGAAGTTTAAAATTGTACTGGCTGGAGTATGTCGGTTTGTGGAAGGTTGCTAGCCGTAAAGCAGCCGTGTAGGACAACGCATAACAACTGTCCATTCTGATTGACACGTGAAGCATTGATTGACGCGTCTGATGGATGCGATTGATCTCCATCAGTGTAGATCACGTCGATAGTCCCTGCCTTTTTAGGATTCGCGAGTCGATTGTTTGCTGATCCGCGGACTTTTCGCTTATTCCAAGAATTACATGAAATTTCAACCGGCTACCACTCATTTCCTAGCAAGTTTTTTGTATTTTCCAAACAATGACTATAACCGAAGTGTGTTTCTTCGAAAGTAATCAATAGCAGGAAGTGCCAAGATTTCCTGAATAATAATATTTCTATTCTAACCAACTATAAAGTTGTCTGATGGTCTTGCAGGATATTTAATACCTACAATAAAATATCAACGAAGTATTTCTAAGGGAATTCATCATTCAGGGATTTTTAACATTATCTTTAACTTATTTCTAATTAATTAACGGGTACTTTTTGTAGAAATTTTGGAAAATGAGAGTAATAGAAAATGTGAGCCCATTTTATTGAAATTTAAAATACTTTCATAAATTGATACGCTTTTTATCATATGTAATATTAATATACCTATTACTAGCATCCTATCCTTCGCTGTAACTTGGACGAGTATAATAAAAGAGAGATAGAGCATTAGAAATTACCGCTATTGCGCTTGTGTGTTTGGTACCCATTAGAATATAAGCTAGCACATGCGCACAACGAACGCCCTCTCGAGTGTGCAACCAAGAGGTTGCTATCGTCTTCACCGTAATGTTTACGAATCTTTTTTGGACAAATTGTCTAAATTGAGCAATTTTTAAGACTATAAAGTCATTACATTTTCATTTTGTTTGATATTTCTAGTAGAACTAACTTATTTTAAAATGTTGTGACAGTTTTAACGACATGGAATTATCCTAACACTGGATTTTCCCAGAGCACTAGTAGGTAAAGAAGGAGAGTTTTAACCCAATTTTTCATGTGCAATGTGCAACCTTGAATTAAGTTCTTGGAAAACTGGTTTAACTGGTTACAGTTCCAGGAAAACTGCTAAATGAACTGGTTTAACTGGTTGCCGTTCCAGGAAAACTGCTAAATGAACTGCTTCAACTGGTTGCAGTTCCAGGAAAACTGCTAAATGAACTGCTTCAACTGCTTACAGTTCCAGGAAAACTGCTAAATGAACTGGTTTAACTGGTTTTGCTACTTGAATTTAGTTCAAGGTTGCACATTGCACATGAAAAATTGGGTTAAAACTCTCCTTCTTTACCTACTAGCACTGTCTTAATATTTCCAAACAATATGTAAAATTTCCATATTGAAAGTGCGTTTTTAAGTCGCAGTCTGCAAAACGAAACATAACCTCACTTAACCTACAATTCGCCATGGCGCTTCCCACAGCCTTCTTTGTCTGATTGACTGGAACAGTGCAATTTTGTCAGCAGTTATCCCCTCGTAAAAAGTGTAAAAAGTAGCGAATAAGTTTTGTTGGAACCAGTACAAATCAAAATCCATGTTTTTTCTGAAACTTTTGTTGCTTAATATCCAATATCGCTCCTGCATGCATATGAGATTATAAAACAGACATTAGCCTTCCTTCTAACTATTCTAACTATAGGTTTCCCTAATATCCTCTTCAAGCGTCTAGTACATGCTGTTGAAGAGCATCTTTAGGAGAATCTACAATCTATTGGTCCATGCACCAACAAATCTTACTAGCATTGCTTACACATAATATCGTATATCAATTTCTAATTGATTAAAAATAATCCTCTACAATTTAAATAAATGATTCTCACCAACCGCAACAGTAAAACAAATTTCAAGTCACATTCATGCATATATAGTAAACGATATAAACCTTCTGGTGTCTTGTTTGCAGCCTTTCATACTTTGACATATAATTATTATCCACTGGTGTTGTACTGACATTATTTACGACCGTTATCCACTTCATACAGTTTACGTATTTTTGTTGATGTATCAAGGGAAAAAAATGATAAATCGTCGTGCAATGAGTAATAATATGCTCAGGTAGCCATTGGATTTGATATATTTAACGTTTATGTTTAGCCAGGTACTGTTATTATTACTTGTTTTGGATTTCACGTAGTAAATATCGACTATAAGTGGCAAAAGATTTGACACGTGCTTGTTATCCAATTAAGTGGTAAGATGCATTATAGTACTTGGTGGGCATAATCTATCTATATCACACGGATTAACCCTAGATATTGAGCATACGGGGTGTCCCAGAAATATAGTATCAAACTTAACTATCGAAAAAAAATAATTAATAAACTACGAATTAGAAAGAATACTTATTAATGGTCTTGATTCATTGATAGCAAATGTGAAGTCCTAAGTTTTATTAGATTTTTGACTAATTTCTTCTATACGTTTGGAAGTTTATTGCACGGCGTGTACTAAAATGCTAGTAATAACGTGCGAAAAAACTAAACATTAATTTGAGTCTTTTGAGCATTTTGAGGTGGCCTATAACTTTATTTTCAAAGAAATTTTGTATTAGATGTGGTTTATAGGAAAGAATAGATATCGAAAACAATCATTCTGCATCCAGTGGAATCACTAGACTAGACTATCTTTTAGTTATTTTTTTGAGGTCGAAGAACTAAATTTAGTATAATGTGTCTTCTGTAAAGAGTTAGGTATGAAAAATTATAATAATTTTGGGAGGTCATCCCTGAGAAATTGACACTTTGTGTTGGTGAACTGCATAATATTATTATGAAGATCATCATGTGAAGTCTGTCAGATTTATAAAGTGTATAAATTCCGCCGCATACATTTATTATTTAGACGGAGTAATCGAATAAAAACAAATTTGACATTAAGTCTGATTGATACTTGAAACATGACAGACAATGATATGGAGAATTTGTTTGGAGTGGGAGAAGGAGATCATCACAGGTATATGCGAGTTCAAATGGAATCTCATCGAGACGACAATAAACCACTTAACTAGAATGATTCTAGTGAATGGACACACGTTTGTTCCATCTGACATTTAAGAGAAAAAAAACTTCTTTTGTCGTTGTAAAAGCTTTTTGACACAATTGAGAAGCTTTCCATCCTATATAGTGGTCGTTTTGTTTATGGAGAGCGGCAAGTGATTAATCCATTGAAATCGGTGCTGTAAACGTTAGATATTCGTGTAGCCACTGGAGCGAAGTAAAGTGGTACCTATCTTTGCTATTCGTACTAACTATGACATTTTTTTAAGGAGTCCAATGTTCGGGTACTTGAGCACTCAAGTGAAATTTGTTTGATTTTTAGTCGATAAAACATTATTTATCACAATTGAAGTAAAACAAATTAGTTAAGCGAGATGAATGATTAGTAACAGTTTAATATGTGACAATGTCTTGGAGTTTGAACGCACAGTTTCCAAGCAGCGTATTAAGTTTCGTGTTTTGAGTATATGAATAATATAACAGTTCTAGTCCTTTTTCATAATCATCTATATTGTCCAAATTACCTTAAGTAACTGCCAGAATTCCTCCGGAGTTATTAAATTTTCTCGGAGTACTTCCAGATTTCCTTAGATTACGTCGAAATTGCACAGTTGATGAGCGTTTCACCTCTCGATTTTTATTGAGTAAGAGGAAAAATTTTCATTTTCTTAAGTATTAATCTACTTTAATTTTGAGTACTACTTAAGTATTTATATCTCGATATTTTTTAAAACATATTAGGAACATGTTGACTGTAAAATGGGGACTATGTGAGGATATTTCGCATATGACCTCAATTTGCAAACTACCCAAGTAGTCAAGAGTCAATAAGCGAAATATTTGGCGAATTGATTAATTTGCAGAATGCCTAGATTTGTTGCAAATTGCATGCTTTTGAAAAGTGGATGTCGGTTTTATCTTGTCTAGGTTTACATCTTTAAAAATTAGTTAAGCGAGATGAATGATTAGTAACAATTTAATGTGTGACAATGTCTTGGAGTTTGAAACGTACAACGTATTAAGTTTCGTGTTTTGTGTATATGTGAAGGCAAAATGAATAATTTAACAGTTTACATTTCTAGTCCTTTTTCATAATCATCTATATTGTCTGTGCTACTATTGCTGGTCATTTATCGTTCAGTTGAAGAATCCCACCCGTGCGACACTCAAATCTATTTATCTTCTAATCAATCAAAGCTGTTGGTGATTAGAGTATAATCCGAGTTTATACGGTTGAGTTTCGCGGACACCAATCGTAGAGCAAGTAGTCATGTTTGCGAAGGAACGGCAAGCGAGTGTAGCCCATACTAGTAGAGAATCTCTTATCGCTTCAAGATCGCTATCCAATTAAATCTGACAATGGGTTTACGTTGGTGACACAACTAGTCGAGAGTACATTCCGCGCTGAAAATTTCGTTTTCTCTTCTCTGACGACAACGTTGATAGAATGGTTTTTTTTTGTATTGCAGAGTTTACAAAGTGCAGCAAGACGAGCTGGTACCAGTTGTGCGAACTGCAAAACTACTACCACCACCCTGTGGAGGCGCAACCAGAACGGCGAACCCGTCTGCAATGCTTGCGGACTTTACTATAAACTACACAATGTAAGTATATATTTTCTGTTTTCTACCTGTACCGTATTATGCTGATGTTCTCACACATAACATTCGCCAACTTCTTTACGACCTATACAAACAACAACGAATAAACTACTACCTCGCGAATGTCCAATTCAATGCATCCGCATCAAACTACTAAGATACTAATTACATTATAATGGGTATTAACATACAACCAACGTCATTTTTATTAATTATTCTTATCTTGCTCCCATTACAATATAAATTACATTGCATTTTACTCAAGCCAAAAAAACCATTTCCTCCGACCATATTAAGAGACAAAATTTACATTCGCAATTGCTCACGCAATTTTCTTACAATTTCTAATAAATATCTTGTTTTCATTTACTTCAACCTAGCTTTATCGACGAGAAACCGTTGCCAAAAATCCGTATAACAGAATTCCTTGAGATCTTTAGAATTTCTACGATTACTTCGATTTCATTCGGTAATAAATGGTATTTCCCCGAGGTTGCCTCCAAATTAGCTTAAGTTACTTTCAGATTTCGTCCGGATTTTTTTAGATGTTCCTCAAATTGCAGATTTGATAAATTCCTGAGCGGTTTGCTTCTCGATTTTTCGAGTAATTTAATTTATTTTCAAACGGCATATAACATGGTGTTATAAGACTGAGTAGGCAAGGTATAAGTTTCATTTCTATGACACCACTCTTGAGCGGCGTATAAGTAGAACTTATACTCCGGCGGAGTATAAGTTATATCATTATCTGCAAAAATGTATGACAGTTGCAAAATTACTTATTAAATTGATTGTCATATTACGATTAGAATGATTCCATTTGAAAATAAAATATTGTATTTTATTCGGAGTATAAGCGAAACTTTTATGTGACTCCGTATGGAGTTAATTCTCCTCGCTCCGCTCGGCGCTTACACCTCCATACTTCGTCACATAAAAGTTTCGCTTATACTCCTAATAAAATAAATATCTATTTTCTTCAAACGTCATTTAAGTGTGACATTATCCTGCTGTACTGATTATGTTTAAGTGTCACTTTATTGCCGGCGACAGGTAAAGTTCTACTTTATCTGTCGCCGGCGCTTAAGTACTACTTAAGTCAAATTAAATGTCAAAATTTATATATTAAAATTTCAATTAATAATTTTACAATTTAATGAATTGTTTGCGTTTGAAGAAAAAATAGCATATTTTATTTTAAGTATTAAACTACTTTAATTTTGAGTACTACTTAAGCACTTATATCTCGATATTTTTTTAAAACATATTACGGTAAAAATTGATTGTAAACTGCAAACTGTCCAAGTAGCGACAGTCAATATGCGAAATATCTGTCGATTTCATTAATTAGCAGAATGCCTAGATTTGTTGAAATTACATTTTGAAAATTGGCGGTAACACTGAAATATCGTCTAATTCGATATACTGGATGTTGGTTTTATCTTGTGTAGTTTTATAGCTTTAAAAGTAAGCGAGGGAAGAGATTCACATTAATTGATTTAACATTTTATATTATTGCTTGAGTGGTGGCGAGTGTACGTACCTCTATTTTTTATGTCACCTATTACATTTTATGACTATTTCAAAAGGACGTTAATGTTTTGTAAAGTAGCGTATATTTTATGCATAGGAATATCCTTGAATATCTAGTAAAACTTGTGAAATTTCTTGTAGAAAATGGAAAGTAATTATAAATAAAAAATAATCAAAGATAACTTTTTCATTTTATGAGATAAAAGAGAGTAAAAAATGTATGAAAGAAATTAAAGTAAAAGAGAATCTGCCTAGGAAAATTAGTTAATCAAACAAGAATCTCTGTTCAAAGTATTCGAAAAATAAAATATTCTTTCACACTAAAAATGATAAAAAAATCTTCTGGTTTTTATTACTTGTTAAATATGATTTATTTTCAAATCGTTTACGTGAACTTATTATATCATAAAATTATCAATTACACTGATTTAAAGCGACAGGTTTAATTACTTTCATTGCAATTTAAAAGGTTGTGTGAAACTAATTTCCATGTCGTTAGATAACAACTGAGATATACTATTTTGTAAAAGGTTCTCAATCTTGATTTCTATAATACACATAAATATCCAAAATGAATATACTTATTAAGAAATATCTAATCTATAAGTTTCATTTTTAATATAATCGTACATTAAATGCAATGTATTATCGCCAATATACGAAATCAGTCAATTTGTAAAATGACTAGGCAATTTGTGAAATGTCAATTTTAACAGTTTGTTCCCCTCAATTGTCATAGTTTTGAGTTCGGGGGAAGTTAGGTTATCAGAATTCAGAATTATTACTGCTTCCTAACAACTAAATATGCCTCAAAATTTAAAATTACCATGAAACTGATGTTAGACAGAGGGGACATATTAGTTTCTAAGAATTTGGCAAATTGCTTAGTAATTTTGTGAATTGAATTATTTCGCAAATTCGTAGTAGATAACATATACATATTTAGGTAAACTTGGCGAATGTAGCTACCAGAGATTTTGGAAAAATTTTGAAATTACCTTATTAATTAAGATCTCCTGATTACGAAAATGCTAAAAATAAGCGGCGGTCTCCAATATTTCCAAAGTTATAGCAGTTTGAAAACTTAAAACATCCAATGTTTGGATGTGTAAATTAAGCACTTTTATCAAGTTTTATTCACTAAAAATCCACTCACTAGTACCTATTGCACTAATTATTAATGAATTAATCATTACCATTTAATATTATTGATGAAAACCCTATTTTTAAAGCATTTTCTGTTTCTTGTTTTGCTGTCAAAGGAATTTCCCTTGCCCTTACTAAGAAATCAAGCGATCCTTGATTTTAAATTTTAAGGTTAGATTAGTGTTTCAAAATAAACGTGCCGAAATAGAGTAAATAAATCTTTTTTACTAAAATGTAATGCTTGATTAATCATTAGTTAGTGCAATAGAGTCGACTGAGTGCATTTTTAATGAACAAAAGTTGAAAAAAGTGCTTAATTTACACATCCAAACTATGGATGTTTCAAGTTTTCAAACTCCTATAACTTTGGAAATATTGGAGACCGCCGCTTATTTTTAGCATTTTCGTAATCAGGAGATCAAAATTAATAAGGTAATTTCAAAATTTTTCCAAAATCTCTGGTAGCTACATTCGCCAAATTTTCCCATATTTATATAAATTCTACTTGTAAAAATTTAATTTAATGAACTCGAAGTGCCTCAAGGATTAATCTTGGGGCCTGCTTTGTTCACATTATAAATAAGCGCTTTTACATTGACAAAATAAGAATCAATCTGAAAACTTCACCTTATCCAAAATTTATCACTTATTGACAATTAATTTATACAATTTCGGTGAAAATTGTAGAATCATGCTTATTATTCTTCGCAGAAATTTTCTGAGAAGAAATGTAAATTAGTTTCATAGCTATGAATGAAATAATTTAAACACAATAGAACAACAAAAAGTATTCTAGGAATTGTTTGCTGGGGCTGTACGAGTATAGATACTTCCAGTTACAAAAATTACTTCTTACTTTTACCACAACCACAAACTTATACGTCCATGATACAGGAATACTGTATAACATATACAAGCATACCTCTTCTTGTGTTTCTCTCTTCTCGAAATATTCACATTCTTACAATGAAATGGTAGTGCGATTGTTGATCATAATGACATGTTCGGCGACGGAACGCGTATGTTGAATGCCTGAAGCTGGTCTCCAGCCAGTATATCATACAGGTCCCCACGCCCACTTTAAACAACGTCGTTACCCAACAACAATAACAATTTGTTACGGGAATAGCGCGCATCGTAATAAGCTGAACAGATCGGGTCAGATCTCTTGATAACATCACCGGAGTATACAGGCCATCCTACTGAAAGTGTTTCCAATAGTTAGGTATGTATGTGTGTCTGTGTGTGATAGATTGGCAGGACACAAATCAACACAGATCACTCTTTAACTGGACTATTAGGTCGGTGGGACTATCACTATCACCTTAGAAGGTATAGGAATAATAATTGGACCAAGTTCATTCATTTTTGGCTAAAAGTCTAAATCTGGTTTTAAACAAATTGAGAAGAAAAATCTCTTGAAACGCATTTCGCTTCGCTTAAATTATAACAATCATACACAGTACCTACACTAGGGATAACGTGAACAATTGCTAATATGAAAGTCTTAAATAGTCATGTGACATAAATTTAATGTTGGTTCTAAATTGCATAAAATATTTTCATGGATTTAGAGATTTTTATGGTGTAGTTATGCAGGCAGATTTAGCTGTAGCTGTAGCTGTAAGTTTTCTCTAAGCCGCTGTAAATAAACAGTCCATACATGCAAGATTTAGTAGATTTAGCTGTAGTGAGCATTGAGTTGATGTTTGATGTACATACCTAGACAAAACCAAAAATAAAATCCCTAAAAAGTTACTAGATTTAAGAGATTTAGCTGTAAAAGTTGAAGTTGACGAACTATTACATCTACAGCTACAGCTAAAGTTACAGCTAAATCTGCATAAATGGTTCCATTGTTTAACACATATTCAAGTTTTTACAGCTACAGCTAAAGTTACAGCTACAGCTAAATCTGCCTGCATAACTACAGCATTTGTCATTTTTTTAACCTCAAAGAACTACGAGTCACAAATTTTAACCCTAAAAAAAGTTTTCACTGATTTTATTTCAAGTTTTCAGTGGGTTTCAAATATTTTAGGAATCTTAAATTGTCATGTGACACAAAATGCAGCTCCAAATTAAAAATAATTGCAGGTGACTTTCAAACATTTTTGGTATCTTATAGTCACGTGACAGAAATTTTAATTATAAATTAAAATAATTTCAAGATGTCGGTTGGTTTCAAATATTTTAGCAAACTTAAATAGTCCTGTGACACAAGATGCAGCTCTAAATTAAAAATAATTGCAAGTTTTAGATGACTTTCAAACATTTTTGGTATCTTATAATCACGTGACAGAAGTTTTCATTATAAATTAAAATAATTTCAAGTTTTCAGTGGGTTTCAAATATTTTAGGAAACTTAAATAGTCATGTAACACAAATTGCAGCTCCAAATTAAAAATAATTGTTTTATGTGAATTTAAAATATTTTTGTAATGTTATAGTCACGTGACAGAAATTTTCACTATAAATTAAAATGATTTGAAGTTTTCAGTATGTTTCACACGTTTTAAGAATATTAGACGTCACATGATACTAATTAAAACATTAAATAGTCACTTGATACAATTTTTTTGCTCTAAATTGAAGTATTTTCAAATTTCCTATGATTTAAAAAAAATTCAAAGCTGCTGAGTTACTTTGTGTTTGGATTTTGAGTCAACATTTTCAAGTAATTCATCAAAAATCTTGGATCAAGAAAAACTTTTTGAGAATTGCTAATTTTTACGGTGTTGTACTCGATATTTTTGTGTTTTTCTTATAAATTTCGGTGTTAAATTTAATAATAACTTTATTACTTTTTTGACAAAATTTTCAAAAAGCATCAAATATTTTTTCTTCCGCATAAACTATAGAGAGTTAACATATAAGATAAATAAAATAAACAAAATGGTCAAGAAGAAGATAAATAAGAATGATATGAATATAGAATAGAAACTTTACCTAGTTTGATATTCTCTTTTCGACACGCAAAATTTTGGAAAATATCAGGGCCGGTCCAATAACTATCAGCGCCCTGTGCAAAATTTTACTTTTTTGGGCCTAATAATATTATGACAATGTATAACATTCATTCTTCGATAAAACAAAGTCAGTGGCTACAAATCATGCGAACGATTCAAACTTTCCTCGAGTCAACCCTGGAGTATACTGTTTTTTCTTATAGCTTTTTTTGGCATAAATATTTACAAGAAAATATTTTGAATTTTTTCTTCTTTTCAAAATTTGGTGTACACATCATCTTTTATAAAAAGTATTCAAATATTAGTAAACAACAATAAATAAAAATCTAGTTAATAAAGAGGTTTTCCTCTATTTACTCCAAAACACACTTATGCTGTTTATCCACTTATCAACTCTTCAATTTTACTACACTTATTTGTTTTTGTTCCATTATGCGCAAATTGTGCATGTCATCCAACCGCATAAAAACCCTGAAAAGGTGACACAGTTCACCAGTATTTGACGGTCACGGTGATGATATGTGTCCGAATGATGGCATAGCTAGTCTGCAAAAACCAGTAAGGTGTACGTGACGCAAAGAATATGCCTTGACGGCACACAATAAAGACAACGACGCATTTCTTATGAAGAATTACGAAGGTCTTAGTGACACTGACCGCACAATTTAATCCATTGAATATGTAATTAGTGTACATACATAGCGCAATAAATGACAACTTGTCTAAGGGCCCTAATTGAACTATTTGCCGCTTTCTTTTAATTTCAACGTCGGGGAATGCGACTGGAGGTGTTAAACAATTGTCATGCCACACATACACGAGTGTTTTAACAATCATGGTTGTAGAATGTTTCCAGTTATTCTACAAAATAAAAACTGTTGCATCAACTAAAGGTTGCAATATTATTACAGGAATCATTGTTTAGTAATTACACTTTGTTTTTCGTGCTTATCTAAAAATCTTGATTGAGTTTACTTAATATAAAATTTATGAATTGATAGTTTTACGAAATTGTGTTTTTTATTGAATCCTAAACATACGTTAACTTAACTACAGGAAAGGTCAATTATAATATACATATATACAGGATATATTTTGTAACCATCTATTATTATTAATCAAACATAATTATGAATCTACAACAAGTTTAATTGTGGAGTGGAAAGACAATAAGCCAGAAAGCCAAGTAAAAATACATTCACAATGTAGTACAGTTGTAGTTGAGACACATGCTGTGAAAATAACCTAGATGGAGTCCAAGTGGTACTTAATTTAAATTAGATTGTACGAATTGATTATACGAATATTTTTGGACATGGCTTCTGTTTCTGCTAATATCATCAACTGTTAACTGAGAACAAAGTTGTATATTAAAAATGAACATAACACAACATGTGATGGTATCTTTTAAGTAAGAATAAATAAAATATGCAAGAAGGATATACGGTTTGGTGCACCTCTTTCAAACTTTGGATTATTATTAATATGGTAGCTGATCGCCTGCAGAGTATAAGTTAGATAATCATGGTATCTGTCAACTACCTTGAGCTACCAAACAATCACGTATTATTTAATGGTTCTTATGATTTATGCGGGTGTGGTGCTTTAACATCGTCCATATTTATCATGTTGCTCGAAATAAACCCAGCAAGAACATCCGGATACATTTTTTCTTCATAAAGATTTCATTCATGATACCCAACATGACCACATCAGTATTTAATCAAAATTGTGTGTATTTTTTTTGCGCTGCTTCTGTTGTATGTATAAAAGGGCGTCGGTAAAACTACGTAACAGTATCAATAAAGCTTTATGTATATCCTGGAACAAACACCCCGGGATTCCGTTTCTATTGTACTGGATAAAGTATCATTTCGGGAGCAATTCAAGACATGTTGTCATCTCGGTCGGTCGGTTTCTCTAATGATAGACCAGCTACGAAATTGTATTTGGGGGACAAGCAGATTTAATGTTAAGATTACGACAATTATTGTATAATGTAAGTTGTTTGTTGGCTCACTAAATGTATGGGGTGGGTTTCAATGAGGGAAAAAATTGTATTATTAGCAGTATGTTTTTGTGTAGATATGAATAGTAACATACTGTAGCACATTATAACTGTATGAATACTTTGTGTTATCCAAAATAGGTATAAAAATAACTAGACCGTGTACCACTTATTGGAGGAAGCTTTAATGCTTTCACACTACAGGATTTTATTAGAGCCTAATTGACAATGAGTTTTGTAATAATTTTGCATAAAAACTTTTACATCATTAAATTAGTTTATGGTTCAAAGTAAGATGGAGCATATTTTTCTTGAAGTTTATAAAGTTAAAAAACTGACTTAACAGTAGGTACAATAAAAGAGACATTTTTGCAAAAGTTTAATATTCGAAGTTTAGTTAAAACCAACATTTGGCTTCGCAAAACAGTGCATTTCACTAAAATCTAACCAGCAGTTTCAACACTGGAAATTTATCGATGCTTACTGTTTTAAAAATATCAACTTTTGAAATGCCAGTAATTGGGAGTTTGAATTTTTCTAAATTGTATTGTAACATAAACTTTACGTTATCAATGAAATAATTAAAATCATTTTTCTATATTTATTGACAATTAATTCTACTCTGTAATAAGAATTTTATTTCTTACTGATCAATAACAGTTGAATATTGTCTTAGTTACGGTAACTATAAACATACTCATAACTCCCTTGGGAGTTATAACTAGGCATATATGAATCCTTAACTCCCTCCAATCAGGGGCAGTCCCAGCTACAAATTTTGAAGGGTAATTTTCACATATATTACTAATTTCTATGCGTAGATCACGAATCTGAAATCATTTTGCGTTGGACACTTTTACTTTTCTAGGTGTGAAGTTATGACATTTTTACCATTAATTTTTGACGTTTTATTGTGGTTGTCATCTAATTTAAAAACAGCAAAATTCAATACTTTAAAATAGAACTCTTTACTCTTGTAAGAAATAAAATTATCTATGTATCACGGCGTGAATTATTAGATGTTAATAACCTCGGGCAACTTATACTATCCCTCGGGCCTAACGGCCCTAGTAACCCCGTTGCCCTAGGTCATTCACATCCTTATAATTCCCTTGATATTTCAATAACTATAAAATTTATCGATATTTGAAGTTGTCTTCTATGGCGGTCAAGCAATTCTGATTAGTCATGACGTCACATCATAGTAATATATTGTCGTCTGCTCAGTGTTTACCCTATTTACACTTACGCGACAGTTTGTTTTCGTGAAAAAAAGTATTAATGTAAAAAATGCCTGCAAAACTAGAACTAGGATTTATTAAAGCACATTCCACGAATCTGCCAAAGTTGAATATTTTCATAGTTTGGGAGTGTGTATCTTGTGAGAGATGAAAAATATAATGCACCTTAAGTTCGTGGTGTGAAAGCTACTATTTAAGTGAATTATAAAGTTTGTAATTGTTTTTTTACTGCCTTGTTTTAAAGTAGGCTATTATTATAGATATTTGAAAGATGAAAGTTGAAATTTACAAAAATGAGTGATGTAATGAAAAATTTTTCTCTCTAGAGAGGAAAGTAAAAAGTTTGATAGTTAGCAAATTCAGAGTTGCCGCAAGGCCTCTTCAATGTCCTTGCCTACATCACTACTATTTTCTTGGTCACTGCATTCCAGTTTTACTAAATCCTTTTCTAAAACATAGACAAATAACTACCTTTGGTTTCTTATTCATTTTGTAGACTTTTATGTCATTTCGATGTGAAAAGCGCTTGTGTTTACAAAGATGTGACATCACGCGGATTTTCCTTGTTTCCGGAACGTCTTGGATTTATTAAAAAATGTGTATTTTAAACATTAATTACTAATTTATTAAACGTATAAAAATTATAAACAAATAATTTCAAGTTAATGGTCAAAGGTTTTTAAGACCTTTTTTGAAAAATGTGCAGATTTCTAATTATATAAAACAAACTGACAAAATGCTTGGGAATTCATTTATTTATGTTTATTTTGTCAACATCCTACTAACAGCTTGGAACATGGAATTTTATAAAAACAGTCAACTTAGAAAGTTACCGCTTTAATATGTCACATTTAAGGATTTAAAATTTATAGAAATCAAATCAAATCAAATCAATAAATATTCCAGATTTTTTTGTATTTTGGCTGTGCAATAAAGCAAACCTCAGTAAGATCTGTTTTTTTTAAATAAAATTTTAAATAGTTCTACAGTAGTAAAAAAATCTGGATTTTTAATCAGATTTTCATTCTCTTTAAATTTTCCATTCTAACCGCAAGGAAATCCATCCATTTTTTGAATGTTATGACACTTTTAAGGACGCAGAAACTGAAATTGATCGATTTTTTTAGGTAATTCTACAGTAGGCAATAAAGTTAGGAATTTTAATTCTGTTTGAATTTTCTAATTGAATCAAATATTTTCTTTGTAACAGCAAATTTTGTAACAAAGTCTTAAATTAGACCCATTTCTTAAGTAAAATAATATTTAAGCGAGTGCACAATTTTCAACGGGTTCTTATTCTGTTTAAATAAAGTAAAATAAATATATTTTCTTGTAACATAGCGAACCGCAAGGAAATTCGCCTATTTTTCGAAATGCTATCATAGTTTTAAAACACAAAATATAAAATTTTACCATTTTTTTAAGTGGGTGGCAAAAAAATTCTGAAGTATTGTTGGATTTTCATTCAGTTTGAATGTTCTGGTACCAGCAATTTGTTTATTTATAATAAAGCAAGGAATTCCGGCCATTTTTAAATTTTATGACAGTTTTAAGGACACTAAATCTACGACTGGACAACTTTCTTAAATGAATATATGGTATGCTGCATTTTGGACTTATTTTCTCTTTGTTTAAATAATCTAGCATAACTAACTTATTTCTTGATTTCTATATTGTTCTATATTAATTTTATACAACTCAAGATTCTACTGAAAACCTAATTTATCTAATAATCTAAACACTCGATATTTACTTATTTATTTCGAATAAACTATTTACCTAACGATAATGCCGCTCTTTCTTTATCCAACTGTGTTATGTGTCAACTCAAACACTATTTCATCCGGACAAAGCTAACTGACTTAATGACATCGTCTCCGATGGCTATGTGGCGGAATAATAACAGGAGCCTTTGCTGACCTGATGCTTATCAAAGGGCGATTTTCTCCGACTTTTTCCATGGAAATCCCTCAATAAGTAGAAAGCAATGGTTTGGAACTTTTGTACTAAGTGAGTCCGGAAACGACAATAACGGAGACAAATTCCTACGGCTTCCGGTCCATACTGTCAGCTTCGTCAGCATTACACCCCCTTCCACCCACCTATCAGAAAATCTAACGTTCTCGCAATTTGAATTTTATGTCTGTGCTACCACTAGTTGTTTTGGACAGTTTTGAGTTAATTAGAACGGTTTGACTGACGTTATACACACCGGATTTATTAATAACTAAGTCACGAACTTGTGCGGTTTATTACTTAATGCTTTTTTATGTAGCCGATGGAAGCTGTGCTGAAGTTACTTTCTTTTATTTTAACATAGTGGAAATAATAAATTTCTTTTACAAATCGTTTACAGCTATATAAGAGCCACCACGTTAATTACTTGTATTTTCGATTTGACGTGTGTACGGTAGCTTGGTTAAAAACCCGAGAGGTTCCTATTATTGAAGATCACTGAACGTTGATTTATACTGATTGGAAATAGCTCACATCTTAGCCCCTGGCGTAAAGGTCCAGAAAGTTATGTTTAATTGACTATTTTCTTAAACACAAATCCACCACTATCCTTGTCTATTCCACTACGATCTCCACTACCAACAAGGTAGGCAAAAAGGAAACGTTGATCAAACACCTCAAAAACGGTTCATCTAATAAATCACTTGGATTTCAGTAGCGCCTTCGTGGATTTATTGAACAATTTCATCGACGGCACACTAATTTCCAATTTCTACTTTGTTACAGGTAAATCGACCGTTAACAATGAAAAAAGAAGGCATCCAAACTAGGAATAGAAAACTATCGTCCAAGAGTAAGAAGAAGAAAAGTGGTGGTGGTTGTTTGTCTTTGGGTGGTATGATGGGCGACATGATGAAACCTTTGGATAGTGGAAAGGGTGGCTTTGGTGGTGGTGGTTTTGGGGGTGGTATGGGTGGAGGGCATCCGCATTTAAATGCCGCACTTCATCCACATCATGCCATGAGCCACTGGTACCAACATAGTACACATCCGCAAGGGTTCGTGTCGGGACCACCTCCGCCTGCACCACCGCCCACAGCTTCGTACCATCACCATATGAGTTCGCTCAGTGCTGCCGGGTTAGGATTGGCGTCCAATGGAATGGTAAGTTAAGAAATTATTTTCGTTATGTTTGCGAGTTTTATTCATTCGCTTGATGATGATTAAGATTTTTTGATTTGACGTGGATTTTTGACAAATAAATTATGTAATTTTTTCTACTCCAGTACTTTAATGGATTTATTAGACATTTACTAGCTGAACTGTAATGATATTCATTATGATACAGAGTTTTCATTACGATACAAGTTTATAACCAATAGAAATTCAACATTACAGCAATATTCATTCAATATCAAATATACCATAAACATGTGACAGATCTAAAATTTAAAAATTGACGGTTCATTTTGATTTTCTGACATTTCTGAGTTTAGGATAAAGTTAGCATTATAGTTATTTTCTTACTTTTCGTTATTTTGACTAATCATAGTGCATGCAACTTTATTTATTTAATTTAATGGTTCGTATTCATACTCGTGTCTTAATAACTATCATTAAATGTTCATTGCATAATATACTAATAATTTAACTAAAATTATTATTTATTAATTTCTTCAAGACTTGCGCAAGTTCTAATGAACACAATGTAGTAATTTTTGTACGGATTTTTCTAATTTTTTTCGAATAACAAATTATTAATAAATAATCACAGTTTAGTGATACTAACAAAATCTTTTTGTTTCAGACTGGATGGCGGTCCGAGTATACGTGATAAGTATATGATTAAAACCTTAAAAGGAATTTAAAAATGTAGATATAATGCTAAGCAAATAAATTTTAAACGTGATCATAAAAACTGGTCAAAATTTCCCTGTATATTTGTATTTAATTGTAAATTATGTAAAAAAATACTTTGTTCAGCGATCTAATGACCAGTTTGTATTTATTATTAAGTACAAAGAAGATGAAAACCGTTTGTAATGTATTGTAAATAGATGTTAGGTTGTTTTAAATAATTTTTAATACAAGTGACAAATTGTAAATATAAAAAATTTTAAAAAGACAATGTGCAATCTTCACGATATTACGAGAAAATAATAAAAATATTTATATGTGTGAACGGGATGATATACTTGGGTCTAAAATTAATGGTCCTCTTGGAATTTTTCACTTTTTACTTACTTGATTATACTAATTGCTTGCGTGTTGTTTTAAGGTCAGACAGAAAAAATCCAAGAGGCTCTTTTGGACCCTGTTATATAGACTGCAAATATTGTACATAATTGATATAAATATGTATGGAAGCCGACCAATTTTTATTAATTATTATATTTACAGATTTTAAAATTATGTCCACATAAGTACCGTGACTCTATTTATTATTATTATAAAAATTTAGTTTAATTTTTATGCCCCGTATTTAATTGAAAAAAAATACATTTCGTATTCGAGACTCTTTTTTATGATTTCATATTCCAGTACAAATTCGATTATAAGTTTTTTTAATTGTTATATTAGATAATTTCCATTTTATTACGATTTTAATTAAATAATGGGCATTAGAAAAACGCCATGATTGTATACAGTATTTTATTATGTGAAAACAATTAATTTATTTGTTGAATTGAAAACATTTCGATTTATTCGATAAAATGTAATTGAAGATAGAATAATTATTATAAAAAATATTTCGAACTTGTAAATAAACATTTGATGTATGTATATGCTCTTTGTGTGATATATAAAAATATTTAAATCTTAAATATTTGTTTTATTCACCAAATACCTTGAATCTGCAGCTTCTGGTTCATAAAAGTGCCAACTAAAGATTTTTTGGAAATAATTCTAAAATTAAAATGTCATTATTAAACATTCTAAGATGAGGGAACGGGGAAGGCTCTATTAAAACTCTTTCGTAAATCTCCCTCAATCATACAGGCAGAACTCCCCTCTATAGAAACGTGCATAAGAAAATATTCGAAGAAATACTATAGTGGGGCCAATATATATATTGCCTCAGATAGCCAGGCAGCTCTCAGAACTTTAGGATCTTACACCTTTGAGTCGAGGCTCGCTTGTGACTGCAGACAAACTCTTAATTCTCTGGCACGTTACGACAGTCTAAGGCTGTTATTGGTACCAAGGCATGAAGGTGTCGAAGGAAACGAGATCGCGGACAACCTGGCTCGTACAAGAACTAAATCTCCTTTTTGGTCCGGAACCCTACTGCGGCATGACAAAAGCCCGTAGAAACGCGGAAATATTGGCAGGGGAAAATGAGCATAAACTGCTCAACTAGAATAATCTCCCTGGGCTAAGACAAGCGAAAAGACTCATCAAGTCTTACGCCAGCAGAAGCGTAAAAATGCTTCTTGACCTACCAAGGAAAAACTAATAGTTGGGATGCTAACTGGCCGTTATTACTTCAGCAAAGACACTAGGAAGGGCATTTTGTGAGCCCTAAGAAGTCGGATCACCGACCCTCAAGAAGATAACCAACCTTGTTAAGAGGTTAGGCATCCATGAACAATAACAGTGCAGTAGGGTCATCACAAAATATCTTTTAGATCGAGGTGAAGAAAGTATCGGTGTATCCTACTAGTACCCCATCCAACTAACTAAGGAGAGAATATCTAAAAAAAATATTGTTGGAAAATTAGTCCATGTCTGTTTACAAAAAGAAGCTCTTACAGAACCGGATTGATTTGAATAAACAAAAGAAAAACATGAAAATTATAGCATAAAGCTTCAAAAAGCTAGTTTAGCTCTATTACCTATAACTAATAAAGATGTTAGTAATCAGTTACTGAGGTGGGATTTAGAGACCTCGATGTGAAAATAAAAATTCTCAAAATTTAAAAAATACATCGGAAAATTATCAAATAAGCACAAGCTTGTTTGACTGCCCTGGGGCTCCGTGGGGAAATCCCCGGTAGCCCGCTTGCTGTCCTCTCCGGTTCTGAGTTAGGTTAGGTTTAATCTGAGTGGGTCGATATCGGTCCTCCACTGCGACCATTCGGTCTATTCTGGCTCCCGGTCCTAAGTTCTTATACACTAAGAAAATATTTATTTTAAGATGATAGCTTCGACACCGATAAATCTGGAGAGATTCTCTACTGTCTAATTTGTTTATACAATTTTTAAAATAAAGAAAATTAGAGCTAAACATATTTCTGGGGAAATCTGAAATAGATCAGTTTGATTGGCTGTTTCACCATATAGGAATCTAAACACCCAATGAAAATAATACATTTAAATATTTTTACTTCCAATTCTCTATAATCAAAAATGGACTTTATTAGAATATTTATTCACTTATCGCTTACATTTTTGATCCAAATAGACTTATATGATGAAATAAATAGTCACATAAATCGTCAAACTCATCGAAAATCAATCACTTCCTAAATCCTTCAGAATAACCAAAATCACCCAAGTGTAATGTCCATCGTGATCCTGAACACATCAGTGATGTTGGCATAAACCCCTGCTTTCTCACATCAGTGAGCAATCACCTAATATAATGCCTCCAAACATCATAGACATAACTTAACTATCTTTTTATAGTAAATTGAGTAATAAAACCAAATTATAATTCGACAAGGTCTATTAATAATTTCATGCATTATTTTATGTATCAATAAATAATTATTAATAGTCTATTAAGACGCACACTTATAGCACATCTTATTCATTATTATTTGGGGTCGGTACACCGCCACAACTAATTTAATACTTAAGTTATTCGGCATGTGATGCGGATGTGTTCACCTGTCTTTCTTTGGATACACCGGGCATATTTAGACACGGCCTCTAACATTTTATATAAGCGAAAGAGCTACATAGCTTCAAACTAATAACAACATTGGTATTGTTTATTGAAACAACATAACAACAAATTCTTGTACGAAAGTACCACCCTCTTTTTGCAATTTAATGAAACGAAAATAGTTTACAAACGCCTAGTCTATTGTTCTATTAGTTTTTTGGTTGTTTTAATTATATGGTAATTTGAATCGTGTGGTAAGAGGATCTGCGCTGTGTTGGGATTAAAAACAAGAAAAACCGGCGTGTGGACAAAAAAATATTGTGTTCAAAAAGGGAAATACAGGTCTATGAAATGTACTTGAGTTGGGTGTAGTAATTAGATATTTTGAATGCATTCAAGTTTGTTATGGTGTTAATTGGTTATTGTAAATTTTCAATGATAAAAAAATTGTTACAACAAAGAAGTTGTTATAGTTTCGTTTCAATCTATATATGGTGTTATTCTGTATCGAAAATGTTAGATAACATTCTGTTAAATCTATGTTATTTGACGTTTGAACAGTATAAAACATTGTTGAAATGTCAAATAACATAGATTTAACATTTTCGATAGAGAATACCTCCAATAGTCTGTTTATATGAGATTGATGTAATAATTTGTCTCTAGCCAACGGTTTTTTCGTTATTGTGATATTAACTTCATACATTTTTAATTTCTTATAGTCTTATACGAACTAATAAGGAAGTATAGCAATCGTAATTTTTTTAGAGTTTGAGATTTTGATGGATATACACGTGTCCCTGAATCTATTTTGACTATTTTCCCCATGTCTGTATTTACGAGATTTCAAAAACAGCTTATTGGAAAGCTCTACCTCGTTGGTGGTGTGGAAAAGCACAAGAATACAAAAAATCATGTTCACGGAAAACACGAGATTAATTAATTCACGTTGATGAGAAAAAAAATATCACAAATAGATTTTGTAGAGGCCTTTTTACTCTTAGTACAAGAACATTAGACTTTTTCTGTGATAAAATTTTTGGGTCTTTCAAACCTTTTGCGTTCGAAGGGGGGGTCAACCCTGAGTGTAAAAAACCACTTTTGGACAAGCCGTCCCCGTCTCATTTTCCGCCATCTTGAAAAGAAGAGTGAGTTTGACTTTTGAGGATAACTCAGAACTCGTCACTTTTTCTTAAAAAGTGATTCAGAACAATTTTTTAGAGAATTAAATTCCGCACATTTTTTGCTTATAACATTTTTTCATATCTCTCATTGTTTAAATAATATAGCAGCGCAAAGTAAAAATTGGAAAATCGAATATTTTTGCATTTTTATCATACTTTTATGAAAGAAACGATTACTCTTTCAATAATTAATAATAATTATGCAATTTGCATTATTTATGCAAAGAAATGTTGCAATAACAATTAACAAATAAACAAAATTGTCTCTACGCAAACAAAAATCGAATCAAGAGAAATTCTCATTGCTATACACATCTAACATTCCAGTGCAACTTTTTATCACAAAATATTTTTTGTTAATAATTATTTATAAATAAATAAGCGCTCTCTTTGTATGTCGGTGTTTTTTCACGGTTTCTGCAATTGTTTCACATATAGTTGTAGTATCATTTTTTATCAATTTTATTTCTATTGAACTCTTTTCCGCACCACTTGTGACGTAGATTTAAATGAGCGTTTTTTACGTGGTTTCCCTGTAGGCCTAAACCACTGATATCAAAATTCCTGTCTTGTCAGTGTCTCGTCCTCTTTGATGCACTAGGTTCGGTGTTTTCATCGTCTAAATCTAGCACTTCTGATTCATTTCTATCTGTTTCGGTGATTGGTCTACTTATGTGTACGGAAAAGTTGGACTTTCATCCTCGATGTTCTTCTTTTTGCGTGGGTCGTCAATTTTGGTATCATTTTTACAACTTTGGCCGTTACATTTCCGCCAAATTTCTTGTATTGAAGCCGGCCTTAAGACAAGCTTTGCCACATTTGTCGGCCTGGTAATCCCAAGAAATTAATTTCAGCAGTTCCGTTTATTATATAAAAAATACGACTTTCCTTTTTTCCACTTTGCGCTGCTATATTATTTAAACAATAAGACATATGAAAAAATGTGTGGAATTTCATCCTCTATAAAATTGCTCTCGATCACTTTTTCAAAAAAAGTCAACTCACTCTTTTCAAGATGGCGGAAAATGACACGGGGATGGCTGGTCCAAAAGTGCTTTTTTACACTAAGGGTCGACCCCCCTTTCGTAGGCGAAAGGTTTAAAATACCCAAATTTTTTTATAACAGATTGCCCTATATTTGATTTAATGTTCATGTACTATCTACAAATATTCAATTCTTTCGTATATCTAATATATAATTTTTCATGAATTTTTCATTCATTGCTAATGAAATTTTCAATTTTGTCGATTTTTACCGCTGAGCAAAAACCCCCAAGTTCAAACTTCCGTAATAAGGGTAGGAAAGGATTGAGAAAAATATTCAATACCTATTTTATTGCCAATTTTATAAAGATTTTTTTTAAATAAGTACATTTTTCACGTCCGATTAAGCAGGTACATGAAAAATGCGAAAAATGAGCCATTCTGACCTGAACCATTCTATGGCTTGAATAATTCCCATAGAAGGAAGGAAGGAAGTTCAAAAATGGGAAAACAAAGGCATTAGGCCAACATCTCCGGCCAAAGACACGCGAAAAAGTTTATTGACTCTTCGCCTCAGAAAGCTAAAAAGCTTCTTCTGTTATCAAAGAATGAGCTAAGTCTTCTTACAGGTCTTTTCACCGGACACTGCCCAGTGAGATACCACCTCAAGAATCTGGGTCTAGTGGAAATTTCGACCTGCAAACTATGTGAATCGTTGACTGAAACTGCCGAAGATATACTCTGTAAGTACAGCGCATTGGCGCATCTTATGAGAACTCGCTTTGGTAGTGCTGAAATAACACCTGAAATAGTGAGAGAAGCGCCTCTCTGAACCATTCTTGGCTTGGCAAGAAGTTGGAGTTTCTGAGATGATACTTTGAGTAGGGTACGAACAAAAAACAAAGGAATGGTAGCAGTTCCCGAAAGGCAGCCGATGCCAAACGCCCCCTGAATACTGAATATAATCTAATCTACGTGTAAATATTTAATATAATAATTAAAAGCATTTTACCAGATGTAGATTTCTATAAATGTCCATAAATAGGTACCTTTTTTAAGGGATCATGATATCTGAAAAAGTAGCAGGTTCTGAATCTACTACATACGATATTTTGAGCACGCTTTTTACTAGACCAAGTTAAAGGCACAAGCTTTTCGAGGTCAACAAAGTTGCCTCATAATCATCAAAGGATCCGACAAGAGTGATGCTTCTGTATATAGTTTGTTCTTTATTCTATTCTGTACCTCAGAATTCAAAATTATTTCTACAGTTTACAAATTCATAATAAATTCCGAGGGAAATACAAAAGGATTACGTAGTAATACTAATACTACTATGGAATACTCTCTTAGTAGATACGACATGCACCTACTGTTTGTTTTTCTAGTGAATTTTAACAATTGGTATATCTAAAAATAAATCTATGTAATAGTGTGAGAATCTGACAATTATAAAAGATAACCATCAGTCATAAACTTTATTATTAAAAGTATAAATTGTATCTAATTGAGGAGCTAGCATCACCATTATTCTTGCATTATTGAGAATTAGGAAGAACTCAATTCCAAAGGGGAACTCTTTTGTACAAATTTCTTCAGTTGGTCATCTCCACGTTTTAATCCAAATTTATAACTGGTGCAATATTAATTTTTAATTTTATTTTCCCACTCTATATAAAGTGAGGTTTTTCCTAACTTATTAGAAGTGTCAAGATTCCATTACACATTTTAAGTTTCATGGAAATATACAGATTAAACAAATATTTTCGGTACTACTTAATATGTTGCTGTACCTACTTGTGCCATCATCAGCTAACTTACATAAAAGCAACCATCTTCAAATTGTAATTAAACACATTTTACGCAGTGACCTCAAAGCCTAACCCAGCATCAAGCGTTACAAAAAATTAAAACCTTCTTGTAAACACGTTGGATTTTAAATGTAGGTACTATGTTTACATTAAATCGTCTACCCGCATGGAAACACCACACTTTTAAATCTCCGACTCAAATCCCAACCAAATTACAATTACTTACCGCATAATTACCAACTTAGTAGTTCACAGTCAATAATTCAATTATGTTTAACAACTTACTAAATACAATTAAATATTAGTGCGATGTTGATGACAGTTTAAAGTTGGTGTATGCACATTTTTTCCTGTTGGAGTTTTTGTATGTGAATGTGGATTGTTGGGCAGGTGAATCTTTTTCGGCAGCTGCTGGCACACGTCTTTGCTATACACCTGAGCGTAATTAGTGCAAGTATTCACCTGTCCACTACTTATATGACATCTAAGACCAATGTCCTGCACATATCACTTTTAAAACTGTCATTAATGGAATTACTTTCACATTATAAGGTATTCACTAACCACCGTTATTGATATTGAGGCATCTTGACCGGTTCTAGATAGGAAAAGAGTAAGCCTCCCGCCAAAACGAATTCTAAAATTATAAATTTCAAAAATAAACAAATTTCTGTTTAGTGTTTAGTAGTCACAGAAAGACAAATATTTTATTGTAAGTCATAAATATGTTAAATCCAAATTTATTCAATATTTAACTCAGATATAAATTATTTGGAATTTACTAAAATTTTTAAAGTTTAAATTTAATAGGATTAAGATTATTCCATAATAAAACCCTGAGTAAATTTTAACAATTTTATATATTTCGTGCAGAAATTTCACTACAAAAATAATTCTAAAAAGCAGTTTAAGGTAATATCATTATTGCAATCTAAACCACGTGTCCCAAGATGGCCATTGAGGGAAAACGTTATGGGTTTATCCCAGTGCTAATGTTTTTTCTAGTATTTTATGAATTTTGCAGCAATGTTAATTTAATTTAGAGGTGGAGAGTGCATATCTAAGAAAATGTTGCTAAAACTTGAAAGTTTACTTAAACAGCCTGAAATTACCCAAAATTCTTACAAGGATTGATTTGAATAAACCACAAAAAAAATTGATGAAAATTATAAGAAAAACACAAAAAGAAAATTTATTACCTAAAGTGGAGTAGTTTTTGAAGCAATAATACAAAAAATAGGTCGAGGATTTATAGAGGGTGTAAAAATCGCATATAAAACATTTTTTCTTATTTAAGTGTAGATTTCAGTTATTAAAAAAGTTTACGAAACTTTACGTTTCATTTAAGATCTCAAAGCTATATAAATTAGTACAGATCTTGGAAGTTGATCAAACGCCCATATTCTTAAATTTAATTACGTATTTACGCGATAATAAAAGTAAATAGTAATAAAGATAGACGTGTACTAAGTTTGAAATGAAATTTTCTGTAAACATAAAATTTATTGTCAATATAGCGCAAAGAAAGAAGGTAAACATAACCTAAAGGTGTGCTTATGAATTTAGATAGCTTTTATGGGCTTAAACCTGGGGAAGTCTATTGAAATGACGGCATTAAAGAAACTCTTAATTTCCTCGTAAAAAAGTTAGAGCGGAGGCGTGTGAATGAAAAGAAATTGAAAATTATAAAACGCCAAAAACTTTTCTAAATATTATTACCTCGTGAAAAATTAATGTGGCCCATCGTTTACAACAGGCGTTTTAATCCGATAAATCAAAATCCAATTCGATACCTATTCCGCCCCCTCAAATTCTGATATATCTTTGTGTGGATACACCCCGTCGGTTTTCTGCTCCACACATTGAACTATAGCCGCCGCGTTCGCCTTGTTCATCCCCGGCTCGTTCAATTCATTCCACCACATAAACTAAAAATTTACTGACGGTCACTTTTTCACTTGAACGCCCCAGAAAAGGTCAAGCTTATTTAATAGATTTCAATCCAATCGTTTGTAGACACACACAAGGCACAATTTATATTTACGATTATCTTAACACTGCTCTATGCAATTTAAACGCTACCAGTAAATTGCTTCAGGTCAGCCAAAAAATTCTATATCGTGGAAATTGAAAATAACAATAACAGTTTTCTGAATATGTTTATTTTGTTTAACGCACAAGTTCTATACACACAACTCTAACTGCCCACATAAAGATTCTTGCATTGTAGTTTGTGGACGAATTTAATCAAGGCTACTGTAAATTACTTAATTATACGCTTTTATGACTTATCTTAATTGTCACAAAGATAATTACGGAATATTTTCCAGATTCTATATTTGTATAGGTTTTCATCTAATTCATTTTCGATTAAAAAAAGGCAAAATAACCAAATTGAAATAAATGTTAAACTACAAAATATGCAGGTAGATTTAGGTAACATATGTTGATACTACTTACTACTGCTTCTTCCCGAGATTCGACAGTTCACCATTGAACCCTGACATACTTTAACTTTTGCCCTCATCTAATTCGATTTTTAGCTTTGGACATTATCCTTCGTCGTCTACCGCGTGTATTCTCAATGATATCCTTTTTGACATCTAAACCTTGCTCATCTTTCAACATGCCCTCCCCATCTGAGTTGTAAATTAATAAAGTCCACAATTTTTATATCATTATAATATATTGTTTTAGTTCAACTTCCGTCCAAAAATACTTGAGATCTTTTCGCTTAAATTTAGTTAGCAAGATTTCTACTTTCTTGGTGAGGATCCCTAGATGAGGACTGTCTTTAAAAGAGTTTTTTTGTGATGTGTATCCTTCCATAATCCTGCTGTTGATTCGTTGGTCTCATTCATCTTACTACCTAGATATTTAAGCTCTTGTAGACGTTTAGGTGTTCCTCACTACTATTCCAATCCTGTTCTCTTCCTGATCTAATTACCATTAACTTTTGTTTTATCCATTTCTTTACTGCTTTCCTATTAAATATTAATGGTTTAAATTTCGCGGTTGAGCTTATCAATCTGATCCATTTTTCTTCCCACTCCAAGCATCAATCTTTACCATATTATATCGAAATTTATCTTTTTTGCCGCCTCGACTTAATTTCAACCTATGTTTTTCTGAAAATGAAATTTATTAGTATATTTTGGTTTAATACTTAGGTGAGTTTTCTCAGAAAGTAAAAAGTTCCGTTGGAGAAAAAAAAAACAAAAATTATGGATTTAGTCATTTAGTCGAAGGTTTGAGTCGAAATTTGAGAAAAAAATAACTGGACTTAAAATTTACGTTTGGAATACTGAAGTAATAAGAAAATATGTCCTTTAACCAACAATGAAATAATCGTCTCATGGACGTGGGCTTATTTCTCACTTACATTTTTACTTTCTTATACGTAGTATAAGGAAGTATAGTAATCGTGATTTTTTTCGACTTCGAGATTTTGATGGATTTGCACGTTTTGAGGGCCCCTGAATCCATTCTGACCATTTTCGCCATGATGTCTGTCTGTCTGTGTGTGTGTGTGTGTGTGTCTGTCTGTATCCACCATAACTCAAAAACGACTTCTCGGATTTGATTCAAATTTCATATTTAAGAGTTTGAACAAATTTGTGGGTGCCACATTCAATGTTTTTCATCTAGCACCAAAACAAGTGACAGTTACCTGATGACATTTTTAGGTTTTTTAGGAATATCTTGAAAAATAAACAATTTATGAAATTTTTTTATTCTTTTACATTGATTTAGAATTGAATTTTGAACAAATTTTGTTTGAACTTTTTTTTGAAATTCTGTCAAAAAAATTTCAAAAAAACTAGATATTCTTAAAACACTTTATATTTCTCATAGCGCGCGTTGATAGTTGAATCCGATGGTCGAGGCAGACCATGTGTTTCATTATATGGCTGCGAAACGGAAGGTCCCGGGTTCGAATCCCAGAAGGACCGGTCCATTAGTTTTTTTTTTATTTTACTGGTTTCTATGGTACCGAAAACAATAATAATGAATAAATAAATGTAATTTTATACCGGGAGATTTTTTTAAGTGAGTAATAGGTCAAAAATCTAAAATAAAACACATTTTTGTTGTAAAATTCGGTTATGAGTGGGACAAGGACAGATTTATGCGTATTGCAGTAAGTGCGACAGAGACTATTTGATAATTGCTGGAAACCTTCAAAATGTTTACAAGAAATTTAACTTAATTTCTTTAGGAAAAGTAATTATTGTGATACTATCCGTAAGTATAAGAAAGTCATGTGTTGGGCACATCAGATATTTTATGTAAATTTTAGGTCACTTAAGTAAATTTGAAATCATGAGATAAACCTACTGGAAGTCTAAATTTCGTAAGTTTAATCTACTCGTAAGATTAGATTAGATTGTGGCGGGGGTCTTGTTAGGATTTACTTCCCTTTCTTCCCTTCGACCTAGAAAATCTTTTGTGATTCCCCTACTACATTATCGTTCAAGGAGGCCCAACTTCTTAACAAGGTTGATTATCTTTTTAAAGGTCTTGGGGCTCGCAAAATGCCCTTCCTTATAGTGTCTCTTTTGCCTGGTATCTTGAATTTCTACGAAAAAGCATAGAATATGTTCAGAGGTTTCATCCTGCAGAATTTGCAATTTCTTATTTTTGAGTTCCCCATTTTGGTGAGATAATATCTTAGGGGACAGTGGCCAGTTAAGAGCCCGACTATTGTCTTTCCTTGGTAGATCAAGAAGCATTTTTACGCTTCTGCTGGCGTAAGGCTTGATGAGTTTTCGCATCTTAGCCGAGGAAGATTATTCCAGTAGAACAGTTTATGCTCATTTTTCCATGCCGATATTTCCACGTTTCTGTGGGCTTTTGTTATCTATCCCACACTAGGGTTCCTGACTCAATTAATGTTATTTGGGATTTTATTTCTATATTTTGATACATTTTAATCATAATGTGACTCTTCTTTTTGTGTCGCTAATTCTTCTTCTATATTTGCTTTGACGAGGAATGATCTGACTAAGATGCGATGCTTTTGAAACTTCACACTTCGAAAAGGAAGGCCTCTTCCACAAACAAAAATCTTAAATATCTACACTGATATTTTCAAGTAAGTATATGAAGAAGATGTACAGGGTGGTCCAGTTACAGTGTCCTCGTTATTATCTCAGAAACAATCAGTCACTGGAAAAAAAGTTGTATATAGAAGTTGCACAGTCTATAGCATGCTACTTTTTTAAACAAATTTATTTATACAGGGTGCGTCATTTTCATGTGGCGATATAAAGTTTCATTTTTTTAAATGGAACACCCTGTATTTTACCCAAAATTATGATTTCTCGTCCAATTTACGATAAAAAATATATAAGGTTTAATATGCCTATTATTGATAGTTTCCAAGATATTCGAGAAAATATCTAGAAATACTATGATATCTGCCTGTTTATACAGGGTCCGTCAAAACCCTGGCATTCTTCTATAAATTCGTTAGGTTTGGAAAATATTATCTAAGTTTAGGTATAGAGAATACTTTATAAAAAAGGTAGAGAATTTAAATCTCTACAACCTACGTCAGAAATATACAGGGGGTTCCATTTGAAAAAATAGAGTTTTCGTTGTTTGAAGTCAATGGAAACTGACGGTCAATTGTAAACACCCTGTATACTATAAATTTCAGATTTTTGTATTACAATATTCCCTAGACCTTACTTTTTAGAACTCCGAAATAATGTTTTAAAAACTATAAAGTATAACTAAAATAAACGCGTTTTTGAAATCTCTAATTTTGTGAATTCTTTTTTAAAAGTGTAAATATCTCGAAAACCGTTCATTTTAAAAATATTAAACCTTCACACTTTTTCATCTAAAATTACGTGTAGAATCTGAAAATCTATTAATATACAGGGTGTTCAATTTAAAATAACGAAGTAAGTAGCTGTCCAGCCGTAATTAAACACCCTGTATAAATGGAAATAATTTTAGGTTATGGAGCAATAAATTTCTGACAACTTTTGTCTTCAAAATTTTTTTCTATTTCCAAACCTAACGAATTTATAGAAGAATGCCAGGGTTTTGACGGACCCTATATTTTATTTCTGGTCTTAAAAATCAAGTAAACTATAAATTGATATCATATGTAAGAAAAAGTCGCAGTATTTGACAAAGATATATTATTTTATAGAGTAGACCTAGAAGCTAATAATAATGCTCTGTCAGGTAGGCATTGGAAAATATTTAAATTTTTTTTAATATTTTGTTTTTTATTATAAACTAACTAAATAAAAAATATGTTTTGGCAGAGTATTTTTGAAATTGAAACAAATAAAATAACTTGCTCTAACACACCTGGTGGAAGCTACACCCACATAATACAATATTATTTTTCAAAATATTTTCTCAAATATCTTGGAAACTATTAATAATAGGCATATTAAGCCTTATATATTTTTTATCGTAAATTGAATGAGAAATCATAATTTGGGGTAAAACATAGAGTGTTCCATTTAAAAAAATGCAACTTTATATCGCCACATGAAAATAACTCACCCTGTATAAGTACTATTTTTTCAAAAATGTAGAATGCTATCGACTATACAACTTGTATACAAAACTTTTTTTCCTGGGCACAATATTTTCTGAGATAATAACGAGGACACCGTAACTGGACCACCCTGTACATGAAATAGTTAAAATGAAGACGATCAGAAAGACTGAAAATGGCCACATCAAACTGACAATGGGAGACAACGCAACAGTTAAAAATGTGATGAATGAAGGACTTAACTTTCTTATGAAGCTAACAGACATGAATATTGATTTTAGTCTCAAGCCTTAAAACCAAAAAACTATAGTTGTTTTGAACAAATTTCATGCTCTACGTTGTCATTCATATTTAACAATCGTGTTTTCGAATTTAACATGGAAATTAAAAAAATAAACAAAACAAATTTTGAACATATTATGTATACAAGTTGCGTGCTGTGTGACACATAATGTTTTAAAATTGCTATAATACCGTAAACTATATACTACATATAAAATATAAATCATGACCAGTGCAGTACATGAATCAGATCTATCTGGAAACAACAATAAATATCAACACTAAATTACCAATAAAATTATAAGCATATATTTCAGCAGAACAGAACAAAGTAGAAAACATTTAATATTTGTATATCGACATCACGAATTCTGATCACGACTTTCCGATCTGTAACGTCCCATCGTACTCGGCCTATCGTCTTTACCAGAGGTCCCATCCAACTTATCCCAATCAGATAGAATGGATTTTATGTGATTTACCATCAATATAAAAGAGTTGTTAATTTGAATTATTGCACATTTACTATGTAAGTGAGAGAGTGATAAAAATTAATTCATAAAATAGTGTTTAATATGCGTTGGAAAAATCATTGCTGGAAGCGTTTGAATAATACATTAATAGTTGTAATAACTCCTTATCAACCATTTAATTAAAGAACTATAAAAACAGATGTGAATTTATTTCAAATCTGATTAAAGGTTTGTTGCAGCATCCCGAGAAAAGGCGGTTTCGAGTTCCACGGCCAGGTGCCCAGTGGGGTCGTCCAATAAATATATTTATTGTTCAAGTATTTTAATTGGGGGGTTCGGCGCTAGATGTCAGGTTGGTAATTAAAAGTTGAGTCGGGAAGCTGAGTTTGACACCTTCGTACATTGTTAAACAGAACTGTCTGAGTGAACTCTCTCTTGCGCACTCTCTCACTGTGCCGATTCCGAACCAAACCAACGTTTTGGTTATCTGCAATCGAACGACTCGCTTGTTTGATTCGTGATGCTGTGTGGAGCCCCGTAACGAGATGGACTGGCTCATTTGTTTATCTAAGACTTAGAGAAGAGGAACTTATTATACCTGAATAATGAACACGCAGTCTTTTGTTGCTTCTTCTATCGAGGGCTTCTGGTTGTTCGTTTTGTTTAATCACCAATAAAATGGCATTGATTGTTTACCAGGATTTATACCAGCTACTTTCCGTGTTGGCCCGAAAGATTAATCAACCGGATTAGGAGCCATCTTTACAATAATTACAGTATAAGAAGACACACTTTAAATACATTGTTTTATTGCTAGTAAAATCTACAATATATTCCATAATTATATAAAAATAACGATAATATATTTATTATTTCCCTTCAATATATTGTTTATTTATCCTTAGTAACCAGGTTGTGTAAATACTAAAACATGTTCGTTAACTACAACAAAACATTTTATTTACCATAATTAACCGAATTTTATCTAGTTTGATTATTTCCTACAAATATCTTCTTACAGAAAACTAAATTTATTAATGAATAATAAACTGTGTCGCTATCCACTATTTCATTATATTTTTTATTTGTGAATATTAAATATTTATTAACCAGCAATAAACCTTTCTTATAGTCCCAAACTTGAAAATGTTCGTACATCTACTTCTACTAATAAGAACTTAAGTAATACCAGAGTTTTGAGTAGCCGAATCCGAAATCTGTAACGAATTGACCATGAATAAAAATATATAATATAATGAAACATTAAACGCTCCATCATTGTATTAATTTACTTAGGATGTATTTTGCTGGGTCTGGAGTCACCCGTGGAGCGACTGATGGTTTGATTAGCAGCGCTATAATACACCATGTAACGCTGTTCAATCGATTCCGGAGTGAACATTGTAATTTCATGGCTGTCACGGAACGCGACCCGCCTGATGGGTACATATAATACATGTCCATCAACCGCCATCGCGTTATAAACTTATTAGCTATTCTATAATAAATACCACCGCAAACTGTACGCACCAAAACAATTATTTGATAGGTTAGTAGAAAGGCTAGTGTCTGTTTTATAATCTCCTATGCCATGCAGGTGCTTTGGAATTTATTCCGGAGCGATATTGGATATTAAGCAACAAAAGCTTGAGCAAAACATGGATTTCGATTGAACTTCTATTTGCGAGTTGTTCTGCTTCCAAGAAACTTATTCGCTACTTTATAAAAAGGGGATAACCACTGACAGAATTGCACTGTTCCAAAGAAACAGACGAAAAAGGCTGTGGTAAGCGCCATGGCGAATTTTAGGTTAAGTGAGGTTATGTTTCGTTTTGCAGAGTGAGACCTGAAAATATGGAAATCGCATATTTTGTTTGGGAATATCGAGATAGTGCGCTGGGAAATTGACTGTTGGGATAAATCGGTCTAGAAAAATTGTATCAGAGATAAAAAATAGAGTGCTGCAAGGGGCACAAATAACCATTACGTTCCTGTAACTTGTGCAAAAGATTTCTCAATCGAATATTCGCCAGATATGCGAATTTAAGCTATGCTAAAATTGTCATAAAAGTTCGAAAACTGAACAGATTTTCTTGCGACTGACTTTATTGCAAAAAAATAAGTTAGTTCTACTAGATTATACAAAAATAGGTTCAAAACAAATGCCTACCGCCTACTAGATTATTTACTCAAATAGAATGAACGTCCGTCCAAAATGATGCATTTTATTGTCTTAATATATTTTAACTGTTTATCATAAAATCTGTTATAAAATTTCATAAAATGGTAGATGGATATCCTTATCGCAAAAAAATAAATTTGTTATAGTCGATTATTCAAATACACTGGAAATCTGTTCAAAATAATGAATACCAAGAAAAAAATCACTCATTCGAAGTTTTGCACCTTTAAAATTGCCGTAAAATTTCATAAAATAAACTGAGTAGTTTTCTTTGTTACAACTAAATAAAAAATAAATTAATTCCAATCGAAAATGCAATCAGAATGCAAATTAAAGAAAAATTCGGTAGATTTGTCTAATTTTAGATTTTATGTCCTAAAAACACATAAAATTGTCAAATTGTCATCTTGTGGTTTACTTTGTTACAAAGAAATAAGTGTATTTTGTCTATATTATTCAAATAGAATAAAAGCTCGTTCAAAATTATGCATTTTATTGTCTAGCAAAACTCGTTTAAAGAATTTCAGCAATTCTCAGTTTTCGAAAAATTTCAAAAAATAAACAGATTTTCTTGTCGTTTGTTTTGTTACAAATAAATAAGTTGGTTCAAACAGAAAATTCAAACAGAATGTAAATCTAACAAAAATTCCAGATATTATTGCTTACCACAGGGCACAGGGCACACTGAAGAAATTTGTCCAATTTTAGATTTTGTGTCCTAAAAACTGCAGTTAAATTTCAAGAAATGAATGGATTTCATTGCGGTTTACATTGTTAAACGGAAGTAAGTTGATTCTGCCAGAAAATTTAAACAGATTGAAAATCTAAAAATTCAGGATTTCATAGCATCCTATATACAGGGTGTTCGCGCGATGTTAGCTTCGTTATTATTGGAGCTACAAAGTCGGTTAAATTAGCAAACTAGTAGCATTTTTTCCGCTGATTACAATGGTAAAAACAGAAAACCAATTGACCATCTGGTTTTCGAGATATTCACAAAACTAACATTTTTTAAATGGAACACCCTATATATTTTTGCAGAAATCGATGACAAATTAAATTCTGTACAAAAAATGTCCTTAATTTTTCTTGATTATAATTTAAAATAAGCGAGTTATTTTGAAAAAAGTTTGGAATTCTTTAAAATCAAGTAGGTAACCATAAAACGGAATAGTAATTTATTAAAACCAAACAATCATAATTTTTAATTTAAGCAAGTTGAAAAAAACTTGAAAGAATTACGGAAATATTACTATTTTATTTAATATTTTTAATATACAGGTGTTGGCGCAAAGTGGTTCACTATTGCTAACTTTGTTTTTAATGAAGCTACAAAGTCGGTTAAATTAGCAGATTAGTAGCATTTGTTCCACTGATTATAATGGTGAAAACAGAAAAACAATTGGCCATCTGGTTTTCGAGATATTCACAAAAATAATATTTTTTAAATGGAACACCCTGTATATTTTTACAAAAATCGATGATAAATTAAATTCTGAACCACGAATGTTCTTATGCTTTTTTGACAATTATTTTGAAAAAAAGTTTGCAAAGTTTTAATATCAAGTAGCCATGAAAATTTTATAATTTTGTAAATTTTCAATATTTCCGTAATTCTTTTAAGTATTTTACATCTTGCTTAAATTCAAAATTATGATTGTTTGGTTTTAATAAATTACTATTCCGTTTTATGGCTAATAGAGTCGTTCGGAAATTTTTGACACCTTTTTTTATTCTTAATTGCAAAGATTAGGCTAAAAAATAATAAAAGCATTGAAAAAAGTGTTTTTTTATTGCTCAATTTTAAATTATTCAATATTAAAAGTCGTAAAAATTAGTTCGCATTTAAAACACAACGTGATCGGTTGAAGGGTTTGTGACGTCATTAGCCATGTTCGGTTCCACTGTCAATGTCGTTTGTGTACCAATTTTACCATTGACTGACATTTCGACACTGGCTTATGACATCACGCAACATAGCGCGTTTTTCGGGGTGTTTGAAAAGTACCTTTTTTCAATTTAAATTTTTGGGGTCGGGATAAACTTTTGGTGTATAAAAAAAATTCTACAATGTTTTTTTACCTCTAGATTACTTAAGCAGGTTTTCAAGCGTTTTCATTTTTGACCGGATGACTAGATATTGATTTTAAAGAATTGCATACTTTTTTTCAAAATAACTCGCTTATTTTAAATTATTATCAAAAAAAGATGAGGACATTTTTGTATAGAATTTAATTTACCATCGATTTTTGCAAAAATATATAGGGCGTTCCATTTAAAAAAATGTTATTTTTTTGAATATCTTGAAAACCAGATGGTCAATTGTTTTTCTGTTTTCACCATTGTAATCAGCGGAAAAAATGTTATCTACTAGTTTGCTAATTTAACCGACTTTGTAGCTCCAATAATAACGAAGTTAACACTAGTGAGCCACTTCGCGCGAACACCCTGTATACGCGAATTAGTGTAGTAGTCATAAAACGGAATAGTAATTTATTTAAACTAAACAATCAAAATTTTAAATTTAAGTAAGTAGAAAAGAATTTGGAAATATTACGGAAATATTGAAAATTGTCAAAATTATATTTCATGGCTACTTGATATTAAAAATTTGCATACTTTTTTCAAAATAACTCGCTTATTTTAAATAATTATCAAAAAAAGGTGAGAGAATTTTTGGTATAGAATTTTTAATGCATCATCGATTGTTGCAAAAATATACAGAGTGTTCTATTCTAAAAATAATATTTTTTTATATAACTCGTGAACGCGATTACTCCATTATTTTTCTGTTTGTAATGGTAATCAGTGGAAAAAATGCTATTAGTTTGCTAATTTAATCGACTTTGTAACTCCAATAATAACGAAGTTAGCAATAGTGAGCCAGTTCGCGCAAATACTCTGTATAATTTTTAAAAAAAGTCTTCAATTTTAGACTTTGTGCCTTTAATAAACTTGTCATAATATACAAAAAAAATGACAGATTTCCTTGAGATTTGCTGTAGGTATTTAAAACACAAGTTAGTTCTACTAGTAAATCACACATATTTAAAATCTGGCGCTAAATTCCAATTTATTGTCTGCTATTATAGAGAAGAATGACTTTTTTAAAATTTTATACTTTGTGAGCTTAAAACTATTATGAAACTTCATAAAAAAAAAACGAGTTGAAATTTAGTTGCATCATTAAAATATCAGTTTTCGTAACATTGTGCGAAGTTTAAATAATTTTCGTCAATTCAATAATTATTTATACGGTTTTAAAAATTGGGATATAATTTAAATTTGACCACGTGACTTGAAACTCAACGCGATTGATGTGTGACGTCATAATGTTACTAGTTTTGACAAACACTGAAAAATCTTGTAGTTGACGTTTAGTTTTTGAAATTGCAAATAGACTAGAATGTAGTTTTGAGAAAGCAGATCCGTCAAATTTGCAAAAATCGATGACTTTATGGTTTTTCAGTTTTTTATGGAAGTGAAAAATTTAATGCGGCTGAAGTTCGCAATGCAAAAATGGTAAGGTAAGTATATAAAAGTGGACAAAAGTAATAGGCATATTTTGGCGAAATAACTACGAATAACCATAGTTAAATAGTTATTGGTCATAGCATTTTGGCGATTCGGTTTAATAACTATGACGTCACGTTAAACTAAACCATACAACTAGCTTTCGAAGCTGGTTATTAGATGTAGTTTATTCTCTATCTCTTTTTAATATGTTATGAAAAGAAAAAACAATTGTGTATTGTGTGCTTTTTTGACATTTTAAGGTTAAAACCAATATGAATAATCCGCGACCGCTTTGTGCAAATGAAAAAGCAATATTAGTTATCAAAATAAATGATAACTCAACGCTATTACATATCGTGGATGAATTAAATATTATAGACGGTTTGAAAAATGGTATGTTCAAATTTATAATAAGTTTATTTATGAGTAGGTAGGTAAGAAATTTATTTTTACTTTTTTAGATGATAATAAACTGACACAATATGTTGTGGACCTTATTAATGAAGGACAAGTACCATGGTTAAATGAGAACGCCGATAAAGAAAATATAAAAATAGAAATTGTTGAGACTCCTAAAGAAGTACGCATAGAATATCTAGTAAGAGAAGCGTCAACTCCGTGTTACGCCTATGGAAATTTAAATACACGCTTATTTCATTAATGCGTTTATTTCGTTTAAGCATGTTATTATATTGCCACCAAACTGACAAGTTCATTCCCATATCTGGCGAAAAAAAATCGTCAGCTACTAATAGAGCCCTTCTAAATATCTTTTTTGGTATTTTCATTATTCAGAAACTAAAATATATTTATGTTTAACAATAATTAGTAATAATTCACCTCAGTCTTCGATGAATGTCAAAACTTACCACTCAGTTTAAATTTCAAATAGTTTAAATATACTCATTACTTAGGTCTGCCAACCTCACTTTTAAGTTGGCCATCTGTGTCTTATAACTATGACGTCATGCCACTAAACTATGACGTAAATTACTATTCAACCATGGTTATTCGTAGTTATTTCGCCAAAATATGCCTAATGTGATAATTTCAAATTTGAAATATTTAAATATTTCTTGGATCTTTTTCTTTTAATAGATAAGGTCGTCTCGTGAAAATTATGGATTTTAAATTTTTGAGAACACAAACAAACACTTTTTCTATATGATTTTTTAAAGTGTACGGTACAAAACAACACCTATAATTTGTTGGTTTCTTTTTCTTATCTATCTATCTAAATTCAGCGAATAAAAACCTTTTTTTATCAATTAATTATAAATAACTGCGTTTTAATCGTAGTTATAACGTTAATATGTATATGATTGTATGTTCGAGTGTGACATTGTGACATCACACGGTGATTCGGCTCTTTCCGTCGCGTTTGAATAGTCGATTTAGCTCATATAATTTCATTTTGAATTTAAAAATATAAAATTTGATTTTTTTCATAGGAAATATTTTTCTTGGGATCAATATGAGCCACAGAATACCTAGATGAGAAATTTTTTTTTATGATAAGACCCAATTGTCTAATCGGATTTTATTTTCTACTGTAGATTAACTCACTTCAAAATTTGTGCAAATTCTATAAAAAGTCTAGGCATAAAATTGTCAAACATTTTCCATTCCAATCGTAATTTGTGTTAATGTATAGAGTCTTATGCTAAATTTGAATATGTTAACAGGAGTTTTGGTCCAGGAAATAATTTCAAAAAATGGAGTCAATTTCTTTATTTTGGAACATTATTCACATTTTCCAAAATTTGTACAGGAATATCTAAATAAAAGTGACCTTATAACTTTTTTTATTTTTAAAGATGGGAAAAATGTAGGACATGAATGTTTTGGGGATATTAATGGATTATTCATACCGAAATATCAAAAATTATCTTGGTCAAAGGTGGTCATGAAACGGAAAACGACGGTCTTACCTTATATCATCCTTTTGAAGTTTGTCCAAACATAAAGGCTGACTATATTCCCAAATTCTATTAACTAGCACACCAGTTCGAAAATAGGTTTCAATAATTATGTAAATTTTGTGCCTTGTGGTGATATAGTATATTATGCAATGAGCATTTAATGATAGCTATTAAAACACGAGTATGAGAATTACGACTTAAGCCGTAGTTGAGTGTCGTAATGAATACGAGTGTCTTAATACTTACCCATTAAATGTGAGTTGCATACAATATTTTTTTCTAAGACTAGTCAAAATAATGGAAAATAAGAAAATAAATATTATAGCAACGTTATCATAAACTCATCAGAAATGTCAGAAAATCAAAAGGAATTCTCAATTTTTAAATTTTAGATCTGTCAGATGTTCAATTTTTTTGGCTATAAACATGTATCGTAATGAATAATCTGTATCGTAATGTACAGTACAGGTAGATAATACTCAATTAAAGTATGGGAGTAGAAAAATATCAATATTTAATAAGACATTAGTAGTAATATATTACGGGATATATTTTATTCTTTCTTTTCAAAATTCTAGCTGATAGGTTTCCTAGATAGAAAAAGCTCCGAAGTTATACATTATAAGAGGTCATAATTTTTAGAAGAGTCAATAAATTAACAGTAAGTTTCAATGGCACCATTCAATAACGAATCTTTTTTGATTTTTTTTTTAGAAAAAGTAAATTGACCGAACATTCCCCCGAGTTTGTTAATTTTCTCAAAGAGTTATACAGTTTTTTTCCATAGAAATTACTGTCTGCTAATACTAACATGTCTACATAAATGTGTTGGATATAGGAACATTGTATATTTTTTATAAGTAATATTTATCAAACAGTTGGTGGGAAAAATCATAACACAAAGAACAATCAAAAGCAACTGTATAAAATGTGTTGAGTAGAGTGCACTTTAATTGTTTTTAAATGTAAAATTTTTAATATGCAAATGCAAGTGAAAAAAAATTGAAAGAACTTTCTTTTGAAAAGTAATGAATGTTTTTGTTATTCCAGATATCTGGCTATTATCACCAGATTTGTGATTTACCTACAATAAAAAATATAGATATCTAGTGGTTGAACGATAACCGAATATTACCCGCGGACAAGTGTTTTTTATGTGTCATAATTAACCACTGCAGCCAGCATATGTTGAAAAAAAGTCTAACGGATACGTATATGCTAATAAGTGTATAAATTAATATGTTGCTCGCATGCATATGCATTCGGCACACGACCTGTCCAGTTTTCCTCTTCAAACAATGCCTGTTAGGTTGAAAATTCATTTGCACGAACTTATATACATAATTTTTCTTTCTCTCGCGCGAGTTAGTCAAGTCTAAAGATCGTTAGATAATGACTGAAATTAACACCAACAACCAGAAGTGACTTATAACGCCATCTTTGTCTGCCATAATATAACTGTTTAATGTTGAACAGGGATGGACCGTGCGAATATTGAACTATTGTTTGAGTTTTTCAGTACCTACACACTCGCGCTCTGTATTTTTTTTATATTTACGGCGTCCCGGTTTGCTGGTTGCTATAGTTACCGGCCTGTGAACGCAAATAACAGTGTCTTGTTTCGGAACTGAATCTATCATACTGTTTATTAGTGGCCGAGTTCGACCACAGCTCGTGCCGCTTCGCGGTTACCAATTTTTTCCCCTCTTTCATTTAGTGTTGTCTTCATTTACCATGGTGATTTGTCCTGACGGAATCGGGGGAATTCATCTATAAAAAATGTCAAATAATATCTTAATCTAAATTTCCAAAGTTTAAAAACTAGAACTGAAAGGTAGTACAGTAGGCTAATGTTGGGTAACTTGCACAAAGGAATTTTGAAAACTAATTTATAGATAGACACTTTTTGTACTTTAGACGGCTTTTCCTATCGAAAGTTGACCATCATAACAGTAATTCTTATTTTCGACACTGCTGCCCTAAATTGTTCTATAAAGTAGCCGTTGCACCAATCTCGTAGGTTTTTCAGCCTGTTGTCTTCCTACATTCCTCTTCTCTTGTATGATTAGGTAACCTCTAGCAAATGAAAGGCTGTAATTCTTCATCTTCTATTAACTTTATGGTTTCGATAGGTAGATAGAAAATATCTTAAAGTTCATTTTTCTACCCCATACTTTAATTAGACATTTACTGTAATGTACTGTAATGAGATTTATTACGATACAAATTTATAACCAATAGAAATGCAACATTCTTTCCTCACAGAATTTCATCACCTACATAGACCTACTTACATCTTTATGGCTGCCATTAGACTTACTTTGCATTTAAAACTAATTTTCACTATTTCAATCCTAAATTTAGATTGAGATCCAATATTTTCAAATCAAGAGGAGACATAATTATTTTTTAAAGTAGCAGGGATTTTGATGATTCCACTTTAGATTTTTTAAATAAATGTCTGAAATCTAGAGTGATATGAGAACTAGCAAAAATAAAATCTGCTGTCGAACTGATGATGAAAATTTGCACAATTCGAAGAAAAAGAGAAACGAGTATATGTGAGAATGAAAAAAATATATTTATTTGCTGATAAAGCGAGTAGAAGCTCGAGTGGAAAAATATGAAAAATATAGATTTAGTTTGGCGACAAATTTAGACGAAAAAGTGTTAACCAGAGAAACACCAACCACGTCCTTAAATAAATTTTACGATTTGCAAGCTACACGGAGTACTCAAAATGTGAGCGATGTCGGAGACACCCTAGAAACTCATTAAAAATCTCAGGTGACTAAAATCCAGATATGATGACCAGCCAAAGTTTACATTAATTTGCCGAAACAAAAAAAAACCTCCCCTACGCCATTATTGTACAACCCACCAATGAATATTGTCGCATGATGATGAATTACTCCACATATAGTACAATTAGATAACATTTAAAATTTAATAATTCAGGTTGAGTGAACAAACGTTATTTACGAAGGTTAAACAAAAATATCAGGGCGGCTATTGCTATTTTTGTGGACTTTATTAATTTACCCCCAACAAAAAACATCAATCGACACAATAGGTTTCTGATTGGTTGAATCGCAATGCAATTTGTAGATGTGCTTTTGTCATAAGTTACAAAGAACAGCTATCGCGAATAAAACACGCAAATCCACAAACTGATGTTATTCAAAATGAATTTTGCTTTTTTGAAACTATGACAAAATGAATTTGAATAGTTTTGAAATATAAATAATTATGTATGTAAACATCTAGTCTAGACAAAAAATGTTTAACGGTGTTAAAACGGAAAGAAATATACCTAGAATAGAGGACAAAGTTCTGGTTTGATATTTAATTATATGTTATAGCTGTAAAAAACTGCAATAAAATAAACAATTACAATATTAAGCTAAAACAATATTCCTCAGTTTCGTTTACATTTAGCACATCCATTGTTATTTATTATACTAATTTACTCTTTGTTTTGCGTTTTCAATGAACTTAATAACGGTCTAGATGAAATTACACGATTAGAACAATATGCCCCATTTACAGGTACACTTTTTTATTTCATTTATTAAAACGCCCGGTAAAATACTTGTTATCTGTTCGATCAAATTCAATAAAAAAAAAGCGCTAGCGATCTGTCTTGGAAATTATAAATTATATGAAATTCCTTTAATAATCCTATCGTGCTTTAAAAACATATTCGTGAGCCTGAGGGTTGTAACGTTAAACGGGGCAACATTATTGGGCACGCGAATTACCGATCGAGAGCGCAAACAAATGCTTGTTCACGCGAAACAACTGCCACTTAAAACAACTGACGTTGTTAGAAGTAAAAAAATCAAATTGCTTGAATAAATACGTAAAGCCTAAAACAATAGAATTATTATTTGAAAGGAAGAAATTAGGTGAAAGCTTTTTTTTTGGGGAAAAGAAACTGGAACGGAAAAAATATTAATGGATTTTTCAAGGATAATTATAAAAAGAAAATATATTAGGGAATGTAGGGGAGTTTTCTACTACAAAGCCTGGATGAGGCTCAGGATTTAGTGTCATTACAGAATGGTAACTGAAATTTGTCGAAAATAATTGCATGTTAACATATCAGAACTAATATAAATTGTTTTTAAGTAGGCTTAATTTAAAGCTTCTCGACACTCACTGACAGTGGTGGATCTTCTTTGGGGGTTAGAACCCCTTCCCTCAAAAGTTGTATGTAAAATATACAGTTTGTCCCAGTTGACGTTGGACTTTGTTATTATTGGAGCTACGAAGTCGGTTAAATTAGCAAACTAGTGGCATTTTTTCCGCTGATTACAATGGCGAAAACTGAAAAACAATTGACCATCTGGTTTTCAAGATATTTACAAAAATAAAAAAAAATTTAAAGGAACATTCTGTATATTTTTGCAAAAATCGATGATAAATTAAATTCCGTACAAAAAATGTATTTATCTTTTTTTGATAATTTTGAAAAAAATTTGCAAAGTTTTATTATCAAGTAGCCATGAAATATATCTAATTTTGCCTATTTTCAATATTTCCGTGAAATTTTCTAGTTTTTTCAACTTGCTTAAATTCAAAATTATGATTGTTTGGCTTTAATAAATTACTATTCCGTTTCATCGTTACTTGATTTTAAAGAATTGCAAACTTTTTTTCAAAATAACTCGCTTATTTTCAATTACAATAAAAAAAAAATGAGGACATTTTTAGTACAGAATTTAATGTATCAGCAATTTTTGCACAAATATACAGGGTGTTTCATTAAAAAAATTAATTTTGTGAATATCTCGAAAACCAGATGGTCAGTTGTTTTTCTGTTTTCACCATTGTAATCAGCGGAAAAAATGCCACTAGTTGGCTAATTTAACCGACTTTGTAGCGCCAATAATAACAAAGATACCCATACAGTCCAACGTTCAACTGGGACACACTCTATATTATGAATAAATACTTTAGCTCACGACTAGATTTAATTTTTTTTAAACCAAAAAAAGTATGAGTCAGAAATGTCAGAACTGAGAATTCTTAAAATTACAATATTTCATTCTTCTTGTTATTAAATACTTTGTTAAGTCTTTATTGCTCATTTCATGAAAATAGTGACATTTTTATTTAAATAAATATTTAAAAGTGATTGTTTAAAAAAACTAAATATTATATTCTTGGTTTTTTGAGAAAAACTTTTATAAATTAATCGACTGCCAAATCAATATCGTTGTGAATGTTCAAAGATGCGAGTCCATTGAGTCTTTCTTGGTCTGTTGTACTCCACAATCCACAAGTAGGATTTGATTCTTTTTAAACATGAAAAACTTCGTTCAGGTAGCTGTTGAAACGGATAAAAGTGCTAATATTCGTAACATTTTTGAAAACCCCAAGCAAATCCTAGATCCACCACTGCTCACTGAGAAAACCAATTTTCCAACTTAGTTCATTGATGTAGTCTCTCTATGTAGCACTTTCCACATTTGCAATTCACTTTGTAGATTCTTTCAGTGTAAAATTGCGAAAGATGATCTCTTTTGTGGGCAACAACTGCAAAATTTTCTTCTAAGGACAAAATTTTACGCATATTTTCTGTTTCTTCAACTTTTTAGACAATAATTTGTCCGTTACTCCAAAATTGTACAATGGCATCGTCGATAAATTTAGAACTTTTTTTATAAAATAGGCGAAATATATTTTTTTTAAATTGTAGTTTGTGAAACGTGATTTGGTATCTATTACATTTTACGTGGATACCAGTGGCGTCCCAAAGTATCATAACGTAACCCTCATTTTTGTTGCAAAGAGAAAGATTTTAAAATTACATTTTCTGCTGAAGCAATTTTGTTAAACGTTTTTGGAAGAAATCCTTTGTATGTTCTAAGTTTATACGAAAGTGACCTAAAATATCCCCGTTATTTTTTCTTCCCTAGGACTTTCAGACAAGGTAGCTGTTGGTTTTCTTCCACGTCCAAAGTAAATATATATTATGGGTGAATATTGTTAATTTAAATGTTTTAAGAATATTTTAAAGGAGCTTACTACAAAAATATATCGTCCACATATCGATACCAAAATTTTGGCTTAGGACAGTTGATCCGATCGCTATTTCTTCATAGGTAGAACTGCAGTAATTCTGGAATTTTTGCAGTTCAAGTGAAATAAATATAATTTTTTTATTAGCTATGTTCTTTCATCCATTGGCGCCTTGGTAAATAATGATACAACATCATAACTAACTAGTTAAGTGTATCATATTCTTCAATTTTCAAATTTATCATGTTCCACAAAATGTGAGTTTTTTAAGGGAGGAAAGAATCTGTCTTTCCGACATTAGACTGTCATACTGTCGTACTGTTCTAGTCCATAGATTGTGGATTTTTGTAATTGAAATTTGTAAAAGTTTGAAGTATTTTCCGTAGAGTTTATGTATAGAAGAACTTTTTTTTAAATCTCTAGCTTTCTTCTTTGTTTTAGTAGTCCAGTTCTATTTCAGTTTTTTGTATGTATTTGATTCTAACAAATTCTTCAATTTGGATGATTGGATGATGATTTGGTCTACAACATTAGGGCCGGTTGTATAAAAATTTAATCGCTAGATAAACCTCCAAAAAGGATAAACTGGCATAGAAACGATTGTTGATTACAATTGTCACTATAGATATTTTGGAGGATAAAAATTTAACACCGCAATTAAAGTTTTATACAACCGGCCCTTAGTATTGTTGAATATTCAATATCTTTCATACCTAATTTCTTCTGCATGTTCGTGGTTTCCACTACAATATTCAACCATAATATTTACTTTGGACGTGGAAGCAAACCAACGACGTGATTTTGAATATCCCCCTCGATATCGAAATTGACGTGTTTTTACTTAAAATCGAGGCTACTTTAGATCCATAAATAAATCAAAGTGGCAATTTATCAAAAAAACTGTTTGTATGCTATTGCAAAACTTCATCCTATATACAGGGTGTCCGGAAATTAGGAGCAAAAAACTCGGGGGGTGATTCTACTTGAAAAATTAATGTGACAAGTTCCTATAACATTTTTCCGAAAGCTCATTAATATTAAAGTTACATGGCCTTAAAGACTGTTTTTTTAAATCAATTTTTTCCAGTAACTTTTTTTCTAGGGTACCGATTCGTTTCAAATTTGGCACTCTTATCACTAATGTTTATTTGTATTCTTACACCAAATTTGAGGTAAATCCCCAGTGTCAAAGAGTCGAAACTGACGTTGACCTTCGGATAAAGACCCAGAACTTTTTTGTTAGGCACTTTTTCTAAAATTTGATGAAGCCCAATTGAAGAACATCGAAAAATCTTCAAAAAAGATCCTCTTGCTGCATCACGATAAAACGAGTCGTTTTCGAGAAAGACGCCTTAAAAAAAGTTGCTTGCATTAAATGAATACCAACTACTTAACTACAGCTCATTTTCAAGATTAAACAGAAGCGCGTTTTTCTCGAAAACTACTCGTTTTATCGTTACTCAACAAGAGGATCTTTTTTAAAGATTTTTCGATGCTCTTCAATCGGAAATCATCAAAATTTAGAAAAAAAGTTATTGGAAAAAATTGAGTTAAAAAAAAATTTTGGGGCCTTGTAACCCATTTAAATTAATGAACTTTCGGAAAAATGTTATAGGTACTTGTCACATTAACTTTTCGAGTAGAATCACTCCCCGAGTTTTTTGCTCCTAATTTCCGGACACCCTGTATTTTAGATAGTGTCAGTAATAAGGAAAAAAATCATCGAAGGCATACTGGTTCTAAAATATCCTAGTATCCGAACTTGCATCTTATAAGATAAAAACTAAGATTGTAAAATTGATGGAAAATTTCTGCATCAGACGTGAAACTTCCATCCAAATCTCTCAAATTGTATTGGTTTTTATAAAAATGTACATAATAAATGTTCTTTGAAAGTGCTTCTGAGACTTCTACACCTTACAACTGAATCCAAAGCGAAGGATTAATAGGAATACATGAACACTAGTAAAGCAATATTATTATACTGTTGTTAAAATGGGCATAGAACCCGCTCACATAATGCCCATGTTGTACTCCTCACAGTATGTTGACTGTGTGTGTGTGTATTTGAATACTGTAGTATGACGTATGTCTCACCATTCTGGCATAAAGCGCGCTCACGCGAACTTAATTTACGGCGCCATATTTATTTCCAACACGCGATATCTTTTGTTTTAAACGTGTCATGGCGAAATGTAGTTTTGAGCGATCCACGAAACAAAGGAAGAATGTGTAACAATGGCGGGAAACAACGAATTTCACAATAGACTTAACAAATATTTACGAAAAAAAAATAACGTAAAGTAAATAAATACTTGTTCATCCAGAACAAGTCAAAATTTAGCGAAACAAATACGAAATTACAAATGGGGTAATTGTGCAGAGGACGTTGCAGGATGAATTATTTATTGTAAATAGTGTTATACATACTTATGATCCATGTATGCTAAGTTTCTAATTGTTATACTCATACACACATTTTTCATACTTTATTGTTTGCAAATTATCTGATTGGGCAGTAATTCTTCATTTTATTTATGTACAAACTACCGTTACATTACGTCCAACAAACTTATATTCTATACGGTTTTATTGTTTGCTTTATTACTATTTTTTGCAGATTATGAGGAAAATTAAAACAATAAAACATTTTTTTAATTTTAGATTGTGCAAATTATATGTACCGTGACAAATAAATATTAAAAATAATTACGTGTCGTAGACACAGACACAGTTGTAAAGCAATTGTACAAAAACTGAAATTTATTTAAATTGAGTTCATTGAAATTGAAGATTTAAATTAGAAAGTTTTTAAATCATCCTAAAATCCGATTTAAATTATTTAATATTTTTTTATTAAAACTAAGTACATAGAAGATTTATATCATTATTTCAACAGTTTCCTCTGTCTCGGTTAACTTTATTTGATGATTAGAAACGATTAGTTCAATGATGCAAGTATAGATTAATCATTCGCTAAAGTTAACAGAATAAGACTGATCCTTATTAAGCTAAAGGGTGATTCAAATTGAGTTTCCACATAAAAAGACAAAAAAAATATCTGATGTGCCCAGCACATGACTTTCTTATACTTACGGATAGTATCACAATAATTACTTTTCCTAAATAAATTAAGTTAAATTTCTTGTAAAAATTTTGAAGGTTTCCAGCAATTTTCAAATAGTCTCTGTCGCACTTATAGCAATACGCATAAATCTGTCCTTGTCCCACTCATTATAACCGAATTTTACGACGAAAATGTGTTTTATTTTAGATTTTTGACCTATTACTCACTTAAAAAAATCTCCCGGTATGAAATTACATTTATTTATTCATTATTATTGTTTTCGGTGCCATCGAAACCAGTAAAATAAAAAAACTAATGGTCCGTTCCTTCTGGGATTCGAACCCGAGACCTTCCGTGTGGCAGCCATATAATGAAACACATGGTCTACCTCGACCATCGAATTCAACTATCAACGCGCGCTATGAGAAATATAAAGTGTTTTAAGAATATCGAGTTTTTTGAAATTTTTTTGACGGAATTTCAAAAAAAAGTTCAAACAAAATTTGTTCAAAATTCAATTTTAAATCAATGTTAAAGAATAAAAAAATCTCATAAATTGTTTATTTTCAAGATATTCCTAAAAAACCTGAAAATGTCTTCAGGTAACTGTCACTTGTTTTGGTGCTAGATGAAAAACATTGAATGTGGCACCCACAAATTTGTTCAAACTCTTAAATATGAAATTTGAATCAAATCCGATAAGTCGTTTTTGAGTTATGGTGGATACAGACAGACAGACAGACAGACAGACAGACAGACAGACAGACAGACACACAGACAGACAGACATCATGGCGAAAATGGTCAAAATGGATTCAGGGGCCCTCAAAACGTGTAAATCCATCAAAATCTCGAAGTCGAAAAAAATCACGATTACAATACTTCCTTATACTACGTATAAGAAAGTAAAAATCACGAAGAGAACCATAAATTTTAAATTTGTTATTTTCTCTCTTGAGAGAATCGTATAAGAACGTATAAGAAAGTAAAAACAGAAAAACTTGAAGAAACATGGAAATTTATGCTTAGTATTCTACTTTTAACACATTACAATTACATATGAAAGATAACATCGGCCAAATGACCGCCGCGGCTCATCTGGCTTTTGTCTTCATTTTCGATTACAGTGCTCAGGTTCTATGCCGGCTATTTCATCTAGTATCGCTTGTTTTAATTCTGCAAGTATGTTGGGGTTATTCACGTAGGTATACCCTACTTCTTAGATAACCCCAAAGAAGAAAATCTAGAGGTGTTAGATTGCAAGACCTTGTGGCTATGATGTCGCGTAGAGAACGATATACATTCTTCCTGGAGCGCCCATTTTTGTAATAGGTTTGGACAATTTTCACCCGTTGTTCAGTAGTGAATCATACCAAAGCCAATTTTGTAGACCTTTCTACTTCACAAATTCTGCTTTGGCATTGTGTCAAAAATACAGAGCCTTCTCATGTGGAAACTCAATTTGAATCACCTTTTATAATAAATTCTTTGAATTCCAGGTTCAAGATTAACACTTTGAAGAGTTCATGATCACTATTTTATCGCATTTTGTGAAAATATTAAAGCCCTTAGTGAAATATTTTCATTTTTATTTTTCTCCACATATACAAAAGAAACAATCGACTTTGATTATTTTTATTATTATTTTAAGAGTGCTGACTATATTTTGATTAATAATTTCTTGGCTTCACTAAATTGGATTTATATTTTCTGTACCTGCAAAAATTAAAAAAATCAATAAAATTTACTTATCTGATCAAATAAATATATAGAAATTATTGCAGCAAAATAAGTGGCTGACAAAACTTATAAGAAACTGAGCTGATAAAAATGGTTATTAAATTTTTGCAATCTGAGAAAATCTTGCAAAATATTATCTAATATTGACTTATTGATTACAAGAAATGCATTACTGAAAATGCAAATAGAATAAGCTCATATGCAACAAAATTTTGATCATTTTCTTAGACAAAAATTCACAGCTCTAGGTCAAAAAACCAACGAACAGTGAACTTTTAAAAATCTTTGATTTTGATTGTTTATCATTTCTGAAGTATTATCAATAGGTACAGTAAAAAGAGTTTTATTTTATCATAAAGAGCATTCTTTTTTCTGAAAATTGTAGACAAAAATTGACACTTCTAGTCAAAACACAATGAAATAGTGGACATTTAAAAAAAATCATACTATTTTCGAAAATACTTACCATTTAAATTAAAGCATCATTATTGCACTAATTTTCTTTTTCATAGAGAAATCTTCTCTCAACATTCTGGACAAATATTGATAGTTCTAGGTCAAAAAACAATCGAACAGCAGACGTTTAAAAAATTATTCAATTTCCACACTGTGATTCCTTATCATTTCGAAGTATGTTAATATAAATAAAACAATTTTTTTTTAGGAATTTCATATTGAAATCTATCCTGAAGATTCTGGACAAAAATTTACAGTCCTATGTCGTTAAAAAAATTCAATATTTTTAAAAAATAACAGTTTCATTGCATATAATTTCTAAAGTTTTATCAGTAGAGTAAAAATTCTTCTGGATTATCATAACGAGGATTCTTTTCTGGAAATTCTACACAAAAGACATTTCTAGGTCAAAACACAATGAAATAGTGGACATTTAAAAAAAATTGCCATTTCCAAAAAAATTACAATTTAATTTCTTACCATTTAAATTAAAACATTATTATTCACAATATTTTTTTTGAATTTCATGGAGAAATCTTCTCAGAACATCCTAGAACCTACAAGTTTGACTTTCTTAAAGGTTTCCGGTAAAATATTATACATAACACGTCATGAAAATTATTATTCCAGGACTCAGGAAGTACTCGGCCTAGACAAATATTGATAGTTCTAGGTCAAAAAACAAACGAACAGCGGATGTTTAAATTTTTTTTAATTATAATTTACATAAAAAAAATAAAATTCAATTTCCACACTTTGCTTCCTTATAATTTTGAAGCAGGTATTAATACAGTAAATTTTTTTCGGGATTTCATAGAGAAATCTATCCTGAAGATTTTGGACAAAAATTTACAGTTTTGTCAAAAAATAAAAGAACAGTAGGCGTTTAAAAAATTCATGATATTTCTAAAAAAATGACAGTTTAATTCCATATAATTTCTCAAGTATAACTTCTTTGGAATATCATAAAGAAGAATCTTTTCTGAAAATTCTAGATAAAAGAGAGTTCTAAGTCAAAATACCATGGAACAGTGGACCTTTAAAAAACAATACAATTTCCAAAAAAATTACAATTTCATTTCTTAATTTTTAAATTAGAGCATTATTAATGTACTAATTTTATTTTGGAATTTCATAGATAAATCTATCCTGAAGATTCTGGCCAAAAATTGACAGTTCTATGTCAAAAAACCAAAGAACAACAGCCTTTTAAAAAACTCATAATAATTCGAAAAAATTACAGTTTCATTCCATATAATTTCAAAATAGAGCACAGTAAAAATTCTTTTGAAATATCAGGAAAAGGATTTTTTTGTGAAAATTCCAGTCAAAAATTGACAGTTTTCAAAATTCAAACGCACAGCGGACGTTTTAAAATCAAACTATTTTCACTTTTTGCTCCTTATAATTTCTGAAGTATTATGAATACAGTAAAAATTATTTAGGAATCTCATAGATAAATCTACCGCGAAGATTTTGGACAAAAATTTACAGTTCTGTCAAAAAATCAAAAGACTAGAGGGCATTTAAAAAAATCGTAATATTTCTAAAAAAATTACTCTTTAATTCCATATAATTGCTAAAATATTTTGAATACAGTAAAAGTTCTTTTGGAATATCATCATAAAGAGGATTATTCTTTTCTGAAAATTCTAGACAAAAATTGATAGTTCTAGGTCAAAAAACAATTGAACAGTGGGCATTAAAAAAAATCATGCAATTTTCAAAAAAACTTACAATTTGATTTCTTACCATTTAAATTAAAGCATTGTTAATGCACCAATTTTTTTTATTTCCTCGCAAATACTTTTTGAATTATCTAGATAGTGGTAAGTGAAAAACAAACGAACAGCGGACGTTTAAATAATCACACAATTTCCACACTTTGTTTCCTTATCATTTCTGAAGTACCTATACAATAAAAATTCTTTTGGTATTTCATATTAGAGAAAAAATCTAGAATAAAATTTACAGTAGTTTAAACTGAAAAACAAAAAAATAGAGGACGTTTCTAAAAGATTACACTTTTTCTATAAAAGATTAGGCACTTGAAGAACAAAACAAAAAGAAACTGCGTCACTTCCTCCGGCAGATGAAGGTTAATAGGAAATAATAGTAAAATGAAGGGAAATTGGATGTAATACTTTTTATTCCAGATTTAAACATGTGCTTTTTGGTCACCTTAATTAACTTTTTTTTTACTATTAAAACCTTTAGATAATGCTAATTTTAGAACAATTTAATTTCGGAGGCCAATATGATTATCCCACATGTAAGTTTGGAAATCTTTCACCGAGATATCAAAAAATTTTCCACTTCAAATATTTAAATTAAAAACTTTCACGATTTTTCCACATCAATCTTAAAATTTAAAAAATCAATATATTTATGCATGAATATGGTTTTGGAACAAAAAATTTTAAAGGTCGCTTTTTAACACAAAACGTTAGTAATCACGCAAATGAAACTATTAATGCGCAATATGCGGTAAATGTTGGAAAAATTACATGTAAATTAATAATATGCATGCTGCACTTTTAAATAGTATTTATCAGGGAAACGAAGAATTGATCAACATTATAAATTGCTTGGTATAATAACTGTAATAACTTTATTTATTACGGAAAAAGTGTGCTCGTAAAATTGCTTATCAACTAGGTATGTGTACCTACAAAAGTTAACTGCATATTAAAGTTGAATGACATTCTAATTATTTTAATTTCATATTAGTATAATTTAATCAAGTTAATTTTGAATCTAAAGGATCTTAAAAACTTACACAAACAATTATCGAATGCATTGTCTAAAACCTCGAACAATCAAAATGTAAATTTTCGTCTCGCCAGTCTGGTGTTAAAATTCTTGTAAATTCCATAAATTTCCACAAACGCAATAATCATCGAAACTTTCTTTTGCTGTCTTTCATGTAAAATGCAATCTGACATGAGGATCACAAGTCAAACAAGATAACAATACACCAACACGATGGCTAACCATTAAACGAAAATTGGTAGCTATAAAGATAACAAATTCTCACCTTGTGTTACGTAACTACATACACAAAAAAAGAACTATAGTAGATATATTTAGAATTCTATTCTATGATGTATTTACTGGACATAGTGAAGTTATAACGGTCCTCTTGTGGCCTCAGGCCTAATTACTGGTCGCCACTGATATAATCTAAGATGTGCCGCGAGATAAAATAACCGGAAGGAAACAGATGCCCCCCCAAAAGATGCACCTGCTTGTGTTTTAGACTCTTATTAAGTATTTCTAGGTTCTTTTACTAATTGGTTTAAGGGGGATAAGGATTCTAAAACAATTCGCGTTGTCGCAATTTTATGTTAATTGTACAAAAAGAGAAAAAGTAAACTGTTGGACCCAAATCAATATAAAAACCATAATCGGAACAATAAAAGTTTAGCATTACAAATTTCCTAAATGTAGGTATATAAGATTTATTTAAAATATCGCTCTAAAATTTTAAATTCCACTTCTTATCGAAATTTCATATCAATTGTGCGCGTTCACCAGCACGGTTGAAAATATTCCAAACCATATAGTAGCGACATACGTTTTCAAATTAGTGTTGTGTATTGAAAAGAAATAAATTGCTAAAGCATTGTCCGCACTTGATACAAACTAAAAGAATGCTGCAATAAATTCTGCCCGAAGTCTTATAAATTGTCCGCGCATTTTCAAATCAGATAATATAAAAGGTCCCACCCCCACTACTATAATATATCTTACAGAATGCACGAGATATTGCTTTTAAATTGTTTTGGCAAATAAAAATTCACTTTCGAAAACAAATCTTTATTCTTGTAAACAAAAAAAACACATATAATTTACATAATTCCGATGTATGTCGTAGTTTCCACGAAAGAAAGCTTGATGGGTTGTGTCTGTAACATGTCACAATAAACTGGGGAAAAGAATGAATATTTTGGTGAGAATTTAGTTCGGGTCGTAGGATTTTTTTAAGCGCATACAGTTTATTATTATTATTTTAGAATCTTACAAATTACAGAAATTGATCATTCGTTAAAGCATAGCTATAATCTAATCTAATAATACCTAAATTAAATTTCGTGAATATATGCCTATAATTTTGGGAAAAATTCAATAATTAGATAGCAATTAAATATTATCTTTATATCAGTGCACTAAAAAAAAAACTTTTTTATATAAAAATTCATTTTTAGTTATTTTTATTATTACATAAGTACAAGATTTGTTAATGGTTGACAAATATTATTTAAAGGAAGGGCAAGGAATATTATTTAACGAATAAAAATGTTCCATAGTCTGTAATTTTTCTCTACGATTTGAACGATTTGGAGTAATCATTAATTGATAAAGTTTTCGTTATCATAAGTAACGGTCAGATCAGATATTTTGAGATAGATACAAGAGAAGATTAGTAAATTACCTATAGTGTTGACTCTGATTTGATAATTTTTAAAGATAGAACCTGAAAATTGATACTATACAACCGTTACAAAAAATTTAAAGTGGCGTAATTTTGTTGTTGCTTTCTTTAGGTAACACATTGCAGATACAATTTTTTTTTATAGGAAATGATAAATTGTGCTTTTATCAACTCAAAATAGTAGATAAAGTAGCACTTTATCTACTATTTTAGATCAGGTACTTTGATTTTTTTGAAATCAATGAATTAATACGTATTACAGTTTATTTTGACAAGTTAATGACAATTCATAATATTCACTGACATTTTAAATTCTCATTGATAATAATTTAATTTGTAATTAGTTTTTCTCTATTTTTCTTTTACATTTGCTATAGAAAAAAATTTTGTATTATATATACACGACGATAACATTTCATTATCTTCTCGAGCTTATTAGCGTCTCGGCCGACGCCTCGACGCTAAAATCGCTCTCGAAGATAAACTACAATGTTATGGTCTTGTATAAATAGCTATAGCTATAGCTATAGACAAATATGACTAACATCAAACTAAACTTCCACTGGAATTAATTTGTGAATGATAGGAAATAAAAACCGAAATTTCAATGAAAAACAATAAAACATTTTGAAGTAACTTTCATTCACTTAATTTTCGAACACATTTTCTATATTTTGTTATCTAGCCTAACCTTACATGAAAATAAGAAATATAGGACATTATTTTGAAATGTACGATGAAAATATTGAATATCGAGACCAGGGTGGTCCTTAAGAAGAGTGAGTAAATATTTTTAACGCGCCGAAAACAACTGGAAAAAAATCAAAATGAACAAAAATCAACATTTTCCGCCTTAAATCGAATGTTAACCCGTGTTTCACGTGGCCTCTTCTTTCGCATTTGAATAATATTGAGTTCCTGATTTTTATTTTCTTCAAAAAACACCAGTGTTTTGAAAAATCGTCAAGTAGGGAAATTTGTATTCCTGGGTTACCATCACTTCCGAGGAAAACATTTTTGGGACCCAGGCCTCATCCTTTACACAGGGTGTTTCATAACTCGAAGACAATAATTAAGGAACGTGTATGGGGTGATTTTCTGGTTAAAAAAAATAAAATAAAATTTTGGCCGGGAGGGCTTTGTTTCCGAGTTATTAAGCTTCAAAGTTTCTGCATGTGATCAATTTTTAACTTTAATAAATAGTGCTGTAAGAAAATCCACCCAAGCGATTGTATTCACATTATACCTATACTAGACGTTTTTATGAAAAAACCATGAAAAATGTGGAAAATAAGAAACATGCAGGTTTTACCCATAGTGATTTAATATGTACAGGATGAGGCCAGGGTCCCAAAAATTTTTTCTTCGAAAATGGTATGCTTGGACTACAAATTTCACTACTTGACCAATTTTTCAAAACACTTGTACTTTTTGTAGAAAAAAAAAACCTGAAACGTGCGAAAACTCAATGTTATTCAAATGGAAAATATCTGATGTGTCCAACACATGACTTTCTTATACGGATAGTACCACAATTACTTTTCCTAAAAAAAATTAAGTTAAATTTTGAGGGTTTCCAGCAATTTTCAAATAGTCTCTGTCGCATTTATTGCAATACGCATAAATCTGTCCTTGTTCCACTCATTATAACCATTTTAGATTTTTGAGCTATTACTCACTTAAAAAAATTTCCCGGTATAAAATCACATTTATTTATTCATTATTATTGTTTTCGGTACTATAGAAACCAGTAAAATACAAAAAAAATGATGGTCCTTCTGGGATTTGAACCCGGGACCTTTCGTTTGGCAGCCAAGCCTCGTCTACCTAGCCTAGACTATTGGATTCAACGATCAACGCGCACAGTGAGAAATATAATTGTTTTAAGAATATCGCGTTTTTATTGACTATTTAATTTATCTGTCATTTAATGTTCATAAACGAATGAAAAAACTTAATTTTAGTCATTTCCATGGTTACAAAAAAATTGCAGCGGTAATAGTACTAGTACAAATTAGATCGACAATTGTACTAGTCCTTTTGGTGATAATTTTAAACAAATGATTGTGTGGGACGTTTTCTGACACTTATGACACTTACCGAATATTATTAGTTGTTCTTACAGTAACAATCATGAATGGCTCGATTGATATAGTAGTTTAATAAACAAGAGTGTTAATAAGAGCGATTAATAATCGAAACGATTTTAACGCGTGAGCGCAGCGAGCGCGTTAATGAGTCGAGATTATTAATCGCCGATAAACACTCATGTTGATTACAATATTTTTTTGTCGATCGCTATTTATTAGAATGAAAATAATCTAATTTTGTTCCATGGCAAAATCCAAATTCTGACATAATATGCAATAAGTCAAAATACCACTGACATAATTAATTAATTTCGGCAGGTGTCAGTTCCAAATGCATGTTTCAATAATATAATATATTGTTGTCATGTCAACTGCGCTTTCGAATTCGACTCGTGCAAGCACTCGTCAAATTCATATGCCAGCGCAGTTGACATTCGTAAAACCACGACAAAAATAATCGGCATAACATTGACTACTTGTCGTATTATAACTGAAAATTTTTTGACGGAATTTCAAAAAAAAGTTCAAACAAAATTTGTTCATAATTCAATTCTAAATCAATGTTAAAGATTAAAAAAATCTCATAAGTTATTTATTTTTCAAGATATTCCTAAAAAACCTAAAAATGTTTTCAGGTAAGTGTCACTTGTGTTGGTGCTAGATGAAAAAATTTGGTTCTGTGACTTATAATCCTCGGACAAAATATCCTCGACAAAATATCATCAAGACAAAATATTCTTGGACAAAAGATATTGAAGACAAATATACTTGGACGAAATATCCTTAAGATAAAATATACTTATTATTATCCAAGGATATTTTGTCCAAGGATCAAAACGCCGATTACCAAAAAATTAATGTGGCACCCACAATTTTGTTCAAACTCTTAACTATGAAATTTGAATCAAATCCGATAAGTCGTTTTTGAGTTATGGTGGATACAGACAGACAGACATCATGGCGAAAATGGTCAAAATGGATTCAGGGGCCCTCAAAACGTGTAAATCCATCAAAATCTCGATGTCGAAAAAAAGCACGATTACTATACTTTCTTATTACTTCGTATAAGAAAGTAAAAAGACCGCGTAGGGCATAGGATAACATGTCGCTTTTTATTCATTTTTTTGAGTCGATTTAAAGAGCGGCACTTTAATAGACTTTGCACCCTTTTTAAAGACCACCCTATTGGAGACAAAAAACTAATTTTTAATTGAAGTTTTAAATTTCAGAAAAAGGAGAAGTTTTTAACAGTTAAAGATAAACTGATGCAAATAACAAAACAAATTAAAGATTATATCCATGGAAATAATTGTTATACCTAGAAGTAATGATTTAATCTAGTTTTAAAATTTAAACGAACATGATAAAAAAGTGGCCTTTCTTTGACTTTAAGGCAAAAACTATAAGCTGTTTAGTGTTATACGGTTCATGTAATTTGTTCATATAATAAGCCAAGGAGTCACGTCCTTACTTTATGGAAGTCACCACCTAAGAACATTGACAATGATAAACAGTGAACCCCAAAAGTCTATGCAATATGGAAAAAAAATGTTTTTCATTTTTTAAATCTGTTTGCGCCAATATTTTGTGCATATCTGAAAACCAAAAATGAGCTAACTATATCGAGAGAATAACCGCCTTGGAACTCTTTTCTACAAGTTACAGGAATTTATTATTGGGGAATCAAAGTTTTTAACAAAGTACCGGATTCAGTCAAATTGATGACCAAGAAATCTTTCAATACCTGGACCAAAAATGCATTCTATTCAGTCGAAGAGTTCCTTGAATGTAAATGTTAGTGTAACGTAAAATTGCGAGATGTTATTTACATACTTTATCTGTTTTATTGTATAATTTTTGACTAGTCATGTATTAATTGATGACAATAAACTATATTCTATTCTATTATGAGGTTAAAATTCCAAAATAAACCAAAAATAGTGAATTTCTGAAATTAGTTACTGAATAAAATTAGATACAAAATATCGTTTAAATATTCCAAGTTAACAGAAAATTATGTATAATTACACAAATTGTGGTTGAAATATAAAATAAACTGCTGGCCAATTGAAACGTACCAAGCGAATTTTTAGGTTGAATTTAAAGTCAAATATTTTGAAAAATAGAAAAGATATCAACATGTGGTTTTCAGGATTTCAGAAATAATTGAATTGAGAAAACGATAGTGTTACCCGATTTTTTTACTTTGAAGTACATTACTATCTACAGGGTATGAAAGAAAGTCTTCTTTTTTTGTCAAATTATATAACTACCGTGATTCCACAAAATTTTTTGTTATATTTTTTTAATGTCCATTTTTTTAGTCCCTGATTAATGAGGAAAAAACCGATTTCTCAAAAAATTTATATCCCTCTTATTTTATAAGATACCTACTAAGGCCACCTACTAAGTTTCAAAATTTTTTAAAACAACCCTGTACATATTTTCCACAATAATTAGATTCTACTTAAAATTACCTTTTTATGCCTCAGGTTGGCATTAGTCATTTTGCATTCGTATAAATCGGCTGAAAACTCATGTTTTGCCGGGCTAGACCGGCAAAAACTAGGAATTTTTAGTTTATCGATTGGCATCATTGAAATCATAAAGAAAATTTGTGTTTTCCATAGAAACGGATTATTACTTCTGTTATTCGGCTACTACTGTCAGTGTCAATTTCAAGTTTCGCGTGTTACCAATAAAAAAAATCCCTAATACCAAATATTTAAACAAATATTTTGTAAATTTTATTTATTTAAATAAACTTCGGCTCAAAAAATAGTGTGTATTACACGCCTAGAAACTGTTTTGCGAATACTCGTAGTTGCGGGCCTCGGCCTACGGCCTGCTCGCAAACCCTACTTGCACTCGCAAAACTCTAGTTTCTAGGCTAGTTATACAAATTACTATTTTATCGACATATCACATGATGACATTAGCTTTCAAAATGACAGCATAATTATTATTGCAAAAACCTGTTCAACAATATTTAATTTAATAAAAAATTCAGTATCTTATAAAATAAGAGGGATATAAATTTTTTGAGAAATTGATTTTTTCCTCATTAACCAGGGACTAAAAAAATGTACATCAAAAAAATATAAAAAAAAATTTGTGGAATCTCGGTAGGTATAAAGTTTGAGAAAAAAAGACGACTTTCTTTCATACCCTGTAGATAGTAACGTACTTCAAAGTAAAAAAATCGAGTCACACTATTGTTTTCTCAATTAAACTATCTCTTGAATCCTGAAAACCTCATGTTGATATCTTTTCTCCTTTTCAAAATATTTGATTTTAAATTCAACCTAAAAATTCGTTTAGTACGTTTCAATTGGCCAGCAGTTTAATTTGAAGTGGGTGAAGTAGGAAATCCAGAATTTTCGACGATTAGTAAATCTCTATAGCATTGAAATTTGTCAATTTTCTAATATATTATGAACATAAAGTGTAAAATAATAGTATTTTTTGTACCTATAATCAAGTTTTTTGGGACAAATCGCTGGAATAGCAGATGAGTCCCAAAAAACTGATTTCAGTACGAGTTACAAACAATATTTTTTTGTTAAAGGTCCCTAAAATACATTCAATCCTTTTATTATGTCATTAGAGCAAATATTTCTCAAAAATAGTGAACTTTGGATTTTAATTACCATGTTACTATAGTAACCAGACTGAAATGAGTTCGTAAAATAAAAATAATCCCGAAACGAGCCATTTTACGGACTGAAATGAGTCCGTAAAATAACTATTTTAAGGACTGTGTAGAAAAAAATGAAATGAGTCTTTTCTATAGTAAACAATGAAATCATGAATTTTCGACGGATTTTACATCTATTTGATTTCTTGGCCAGATCTAAATTGTTTTTGTTGTAAAAGGGCAAACCTCAAGAAAGTTTGTTAATTTTTCTATATGTTATGACTGTTTTCAGGGCACAAAATCTAAATACTAATCTACTGCTAATCTAATACTTTTTTTTAATTTTGTAGAAAAGATTACAGTACAGTTAAACAGACGAAAGTGATTGAGCAGCCAATAAAATCCGAAAATTTCTTAACTTATTTCTTTCTAATAAATAGCAAAAAAATCCGTCTATTTTTACGAGAGTTTTGAGGACACAAAATCTAGAATTGTACAAAATTTTTAAGGAGCCTGTAGGTAGGCAATAGAATGCATAATTTTAGACATATTTTCATTCTGTATAAAAAATTTTGTTAAAGATAAAATTTACGACACAACATGCTTATGCTTAATTAACATTACAAATAACAATCTTTCTAAAGGTTCTTAGTTAATAATAGTGTTGCTATATACTGAAGGTTCTTTTAGATAAATCACATTTAAATCAGAAACTGAATAAGATGTCAGATTTCAGAAAAATACGAAATTTTTTCATAAATAATCAACAAGATCTGCTGAGATCAGTCAATGTTTGTGAATATTGACATTCGCGACTTCTCTTTTTAGATCTGAAAGACTGAAAGAAAGTTTATTCCAGTTTACATCAAAAATTAATTAAAATCATGAAATATGTTCAAAATTTTCAAGTAAATTAGCTTCTGGTTGTTTGAAGATTAATTAAAAGAAAATACGTTAAAATGTTTTAGTCATTCTGGGAGTCTCAAAAGTGACCAAAGACCATGTAAATGAGTTAGGTATCTAAACAGAAATGCGTTTTGTAATTTTTAATTATCTATACATATGAACAATCACCAGAATTATTATTGGCAGGTTTTGGTTTCGATAGTAAATAAATAGTTTAGTCTTCAATTTTACATAATATAGTCTGTTTTCTTTGCCTAAGTAACTAAATCTGGTAAGTAACTTTAGTAACTTTTTTCTCATGACCGAAGCTTTGATTATTATTTGGCAAAAAAGCCATTTTCTCTTATTCCCTAATTTAAATGAGATTTGTCAAATATTTGAATATTTTATGTTAACTTTTTTTTATATTTTCCAAAACAAACTGATGATCCCAAAATTTTATTTTATTACCAACGTAAAAAGTACAGTAAAAAAGAATTTGAAGTTTGCAGGAATACAATAAAACAAAAATAAATTGCCTTTTAGTTGTATGTTGTACTCACAATCAATTAAAGAATGGACTATATTATATATCTAACTACTAAGAAGTTTCTTAATAATAATTAAAAATATTTTGCACAGATTTGGTTCTATCTTCTGAATATAAGAGCATAAAGAATACTAAAGTAAGATAATCGTTCAACAAACTTAATGAAGATAGAAAACTTCTGTTCTAGTTGTTTAAAGGACACTTTTATAATCGATAGTTACTCTTAACTGTTTAGCTTATCATTTGTGATGATGATACAACAATAAAGACAAATTTAAATCGTGAAACTAAGAGTTATGGGTAATCTTGAAATGTGTGGAATTTAGACTACTATCACTTTTAGAATAATTTCCAACAGTCCCTATCGATCTATAATTCAGAAGAACAATTATATTTAATCGTCGGACATTTCTTAAAAGCAACACACACCTCTTGTCTGGTTTACTAAAGACTAATGAAACGATTAAATCTAATGTCGTCCACCTTCAGATATCTGGTACCACCTACCATAGAACATATATAGAATGATAACCAAAGACATGGATTTATCTTTTTCATCTTAGATACTAGTCTGCAATAAAATAGACTGTAATTTATTCCTGCCAACTTATTTTTATATCTACAGTCATTAACCAAACAGGACCGCATTTTTCCTGCAAATACAAATCATTTTTTAGCTGGGTAATTTTGTTTGGCGGATTATAAAATTGTTTCAACAACAAACTGTAGACTGCACAGCGCGCTTCGAAGGTGAGAGACCGAAGTATGCTGGTGTTGAGATGAAGAAGCAATCGAGTGGGACTCCTCCCAGCCCAGCATGGATGCTGAATGGGAAAGAACCAATCGCTCTACTGGTAAACGCAGCATCCGCCCGCCGACTGCTTTGTATATAATATACATAAGTCAAATTAACTGATTTATGTAATGTTATCCAGGGAATAGAACTGTAAACTCTGCTTATAACTATGTAATTAGTTTTGGTTTTTTAGAATTAGATTGATTGAGATCTCTAGGATAAGGTAAATTGATGGATTTTTGTACGCGAAGATTAGAAAAAAATCAAACCAGTTTCGCGGAAACTTCCATTTTTAAGGGTTGTTCAAGGGTAGAAGCTTTAAGATGTATTTAAACTACAAATACAAAAGACTTAAAATAGCCTGAACAAGGAACAAGTCACATCAGACTCCTCTTATGATATGATTGTTGTAAATTGGCGTGATTCATTCAACTAATTGCCAACTTTCACCTGCAATTATTGTGTCATTATCATAATAAAGCAATTCAAAACCAAAATATTTTAGTAGCAATTCATTGTCAAAGTCATGGTTGTCTCCAAATGGTGATGTAAACATTCTTTACTCCCATTCATTCTCGGTCAGATCTCATATCTATTTTGAAAATCACCAAATGTTACAATAATGAACTTTTTGGATGGATAATAACAAATATTTTATGAAGAAGTTTGACCTTAGTTCTTAAATCCTTGTGTTTCCATTCATTGTTAACAATCGGATCTGAAAACTTCCATAATGAGAATGATGAGATAATAATTTATAGATAATCGTTTGATCTTGACCTTCGTCATCTGCGCTTAAAAAAATATACTTTACTTTACCACCAATCTCGTAACAACCATCGTTTCTTAATAAAAATATCTGATGTGCCCAACACATAACTTTCTTATACGGATAGTATCACAGTCATTACTTTTCCTAAAGAAATTAAGTTAAATTTCTTGTAAAAATTTTGAGGGTTTCCAGCAATTTTCAAATAGTCTCTGTCGCACTTATTGCAATACGCATAAATCTGTCCTTGTCCCACTCATTACTACCAGATTTTAGGACAAATAAATAACAGAATACTTATCAAAATTCCACAGTGCGAAAAATGCTTGATATCTTTGAATTTGCTGTAGCTAAACTTTGAAGATTTATAAAATACTTCTCAGTTTTGGTCAACGTTCCACTCAAACAAACTGTACAGTGCACAATAATCCTTCTCATCAAAATATTTCGATCTTTTGCCTTTGACAATTGTTTGACTAACAATCTCTTCTTCTTCTTCGTACTTGGATTGCAAAGCAATGTCAAGTTTTTGGTGTTTGGCGATATAGCCACTCTCACCAGGATTGGATTAATTGGATTAATTGGTTTTCACTTTTTAAATTTTTATAACTTTAGATAGATAGATAGATAGATCTTTATTAACGGACAATGGATAATCCATGCTAGTAAAATACTACAATCAACAAAGGTAAAATAAATAAATACAATACAATAAAACAAAATCCTAAGGAGTCAACAGTTTCAGCTCCTTCTTAAAGCTAGACAGTGTACAATTAAACAAATTCAATTCATAAGTATTCGCAAGACAACATATTCTATCAATAGATGATCTTTGGCCATAGTTAGTGCGGTGTGATGCGGTATAGAATAGGTCAGAATGTCTGTTTCGGCGTTGGGGTACATGAAAATTCAACAAACATAGAATTTCTGGACATACAATACGATAGTTCACAACTCTAAATAACAACAACAGATCATTCTCAACTCTACGATCACATAACATATTAAGATTTACAATATTACACAAATTACACACTTATTCGAGCTCTTCGTGTGTTTAATGCAAATAGAATCTTTAGTATAAAAACAAATAGATTTCTGTAATGTAAACAACAGCCACTCAGAGATAGATGGCAACACTATATAAATATATAAATAATTTATAATTATTAAAAAACGGCGCAAAATAAAACACTTTTGTTACTTTGTCGACACGTCTAAAAATTGAAAGAGCATTCACAAAAAATTTGGCGTCGATATCTTTAATGTAGATTTGCATGCATAATACAATTTCACGACTTTATTGTATATATTAGAAAAAATTTTAATCGAGTTGCCATGATATCCAAAACATAAAACCGTAGCCGTTGTAGCCGTCGATCTTTTCAAATAGTAATGCTACAATCGATTTCCTCAACGGTATAGATTTCTGTATGTAAACACCATGTACTTTGTAAATCAGAGATAGATGGCGCCACTATATAAATAAAAAAATTTGACGGAATTTCAAAAAAAGTTTCAAACAAAATTTGTTCAAAATTTAATTCTAAATCAATGTTAAAGAATAAAAAAATGTCGTAAATTGTTTATTTTTCAAGATATTCCTAAAAAACCTAAAAATGTCTTCAGGTAAGTACCACTTGTGTTGGTGCTAGATGAAAAAGATTTAATGTGGCACCCACAATTTTGTTCAAACTCTTAAATATGAAATTTGAATCAAATCCGTTAAGTCGTTTTTGAGTTATCGTGGATACAGACAGACACACAGACACACAGACAGACATCATGGCGAAAATGGTCAAAATGGATTCAGGGGCCCTCAAAAGGTGTAAATCCATCAAAATCTCGAAGTCGAAAAAAATCACGATTACAATACTTCCTTATACTACGTATAAGAAAGTAAAAATCAAAATGTGTCAACAAATTTGCGTAATCAAATTGTTTGATTCAAAATTTCTTTTGTGACTGTAGAAAAAACAAATTTCATTAAAATAGATAGTAATCTAGTTTATAACGTGTGATTCATTAAATTTCCATTCTGAGTTGGCGGTGGAAAAAAAATTAATGTCTTTGATTACACCTCATTTCTTTAAATGTCAAAATAGGTTAGGTTTTCTTGTTGTTATTTGAAACTGACAGCAACTCATGAATCAATTCGGCGCGTACGTTCAAATTCCAAGGCTTACCTAGAATGGAAATTTAAAGAATCACACGTTATTTATTTACATCCGTCGCAATCGTTACGTTATTTATACAGGGCGATTTATAAAGTTGACTAATTTTGGGCAAATGAGAATGACATTGTTTAAAAGTTACAAGCTTCAAAAGATTTAATACATTCACTGAATTAAAAATACAAAAAAAATGATGTCCACCTTCGTCTTATCGAGTCATCGAGGAACCAAAGATTTTGTAATATAAAGCCTAATTTAACAAAACTAGCGAGGAAATTTACCCTTTTGCACAATTAACTATTGGCGAGTATGGTGCCAACTAACCTCACCTATAGACCCATTGCATCGTAATAGATCTTTTTATTTATTAATGCGTTCCACCCAAGAAGGTATAATATAGAGGAGAGAAAATTCCCGGGATGACGTGACACAAATTCGTTGCCAGTTGCTGTGGCAGTGACAAACCAAAACAAACACTTGACCAATAACGCACATTACTGGCTGCTGGCGCATGCGTAGAAACTATCAAGTACGCTTGAGCCGATTTGAATGTGCAACACTTTCTGACCCTGAATTCTTATCCCCTCCCTGGGGATCTTCCTGTCCTCTAGTTTTATACGTCCTTGGTTCCGCAATTTTTTGCGGACAGTTTCTATGGGAGAAAGAGAGCAAGAGTCATCGGTTAAACGTGTCACACTTGAATAAATGTCCGCAAAAAAGTTGGGATTGCGCTTGCGCGTAGAATAAATAAAATGGTATATTCGTTCGATTTACTATGCGCGTACGCATCCCCTTCTACGGGTACTCCCCTCATTTATTAAAATCCATAATCATAAAATCATTAGATGTCTATTCTTTTCAAAGCTTTTTTTTTTAAACCTCGTGTTTCTCGCATTCACCGTTAGGTTCGCATTTTTTTCCCTGAATCTTTCGTGCTGTTAAATCCCATTGATTTTAGCAGTGTTACCATCATAATTCGTTTAAAATTTCTCCTCATTTTTTAAATAAGAGGGGAAAAGCGGGAATGCTCCGAGCATAGTAAACTACGTTTTAGTGACAAAAGGCAATCGGTCAATTATTACTTTCGATTAATAACAGTAGAGGGCCGCGCATAATAGATGAGAATCAAAAATAGAGAATTGAAACCTATATTCGCGAAGTTGCAGTTAGGCTGGATTTACAATTGACATTTGTCAAAAATGCGATCACAAAGACTACACAAATTCCAATTACTGCTCCTAAAATTATCACACTGTCACATATCATCCTAAATAAAACATACGCCTTGACTATTATTCTGGATTTCTTCGAATTTTAGTAGAAAACGAAATTACACAAGGTGTCCCCGGATTGTCTGGGTGTAAACTACAGAAAAAATTCGAGTTAATTTTTCTTGTTTGGGGATTCAGGCATCAGGTCTGCTTGATTAGAAACTAATTTGCTATATATTTTTATTTAATAAAAATCATGTTCTGTGTTTCTGCCATATAACAATTTTAATATACAGGGTCCCAAAATTAGCCTGCCAAAATGTACCAGCTGATTCTACGTTAAAAAATAATGCAAAAAGTTTTAATAAATATAGGTTGAAAAATGCTGCCTAAGGAAGCTACAGCCCCCGGAAAGGGAGGCCCCAAAGAGAAGTTTTCTGTAATATCTCTGCAACTGTTTGAGGTATATTAACAAAATTTGGTGTGTTTAAAGCTTTTAAAATTAGTCACATATTTATTTTTACAATTTTCAGAAATTTTGCCAGGAGCGTCACATACCGGGTGGGTGTTGGGTAAATTATGCCCCATATTTTTTGTGTGGATAATTTTTAAATTTTTTATATCATATTATGAAACTTGGTTTATTTTTACACAAAAAGGTCGTCTCAGTCGATCTTTGAATCTTGAACCGTTTTCAAGTAAAATCGTTTTGAAGAAGTCACGTCCATAAAAACTACACTAATAAAAATAATCACAAAACTGAAAAAAAAAATGATTTTGATATTTTGATTTTATTATTAATATTTGACGAAAAAATGCTAAATGAAGTAATACATACCTATAAATTTTAATCCATTGTCTACTTTTAATAAATTTTAGTTTTGTGATTATTTTTATTAGTGTAGTTTTTATGAACATGATTTTTTCAAAACGATTTTACTCGAAAACGGTTTAAGATTCAAAGATCGACTAAGACGACCTTTTTTGTGTAAAAATAAACCAAGTTTCAAAATTTGATATAATAAATTTAAAAATTATCCACACAAAAAATATGGGGCATAATTTACCCAGCACCCACCCTGTATGTGACGCCCCTGGCAAAATTTCTGAAAACTGGAAAAGGACATATGTGGAAAATTATAAAAGCTTCAAACTCACCAAATTTCATGAATCTACCTCAAACAGTTGCAAAGATATTACAGAAAACTCATTTTTGGGGTCCCCCTTTCGGGGGGCTGTAGCCTCCTTAGGAAGCATTTTTGAACCTATAGTTATTGAAACTTTTTGCACTATTAATCAGCTGGTACATTTTGGCAGGTTCATTTTGGGACCCTGTACTTATAATTATTATTAAAAAAACACACAAAATAAAAAAGCTCTCATTACTTCTAAGACTCGTATGGAACTCGAAAGAACATTCACAAAAAATTTTACGCCGATATTTACGACGGTGTAGATTTGTATGAAGGACAAATTTTCACTTTTAACAAATTTTAAAAAACCTACTTTATTAAATACAACGAGTTTAATTTTAGTCCCATTTTTGCAATAATTGACAAAAATGCCCTACTTATAAAAAATTTGCAGTACATATAGACTCTTAAAATTGATCCCTACTCTAGAAATTTGTTTAATTATTCATTTGCAATATTTACATCCGGTATGTTAAACTCCAATATCATTGCCCTTAAGATCATTCTTATGATAAAACAATTGATATTTTAATTAAATATTAAAAAGAACAAATAAACCGACGTCATCTGATAAAACTTTCAGCCCAACTAAATTTAACTCAATTTACCAATAAAAAGAACAGATGTTATATAATTCGAATTTGGATTAAGTTGTTGAACAATTTATTTGAAATCCATTTGAAACGCAATCATTGAAACCACAACCACCACCAGCAGCACCCCACGAACTCTACAACCAGTTTAAAGTTTACTACAATCGACCTGTGTTAATTTAGTTAGAGTTGAATTTCCCGGCCAAAAACACACCATATTGAGAATTCGTTGAATGCAGCCATTAGAATACATGGTGTTCCGTGATAGCAAAGCTCGATAGTATCTTAATTATGAGTAAAACGCGTTATCTGGCAGGCTGCAATCATGATGCGTGCCTGTCCCTTTACTTGTGTTTTAACCCCTTTAATATTATTCTAATAGTAACAGACAAGTCACAACACTGGAAAATTCAATTTGTGTAAAATTGTCATCAGCCGTGATGGTACAATTATTTTAAATTATGTTATCTGTCTCTAACACACTTAGAAATTTGTTTGGGATTCACTCAAAATTATCATTTATTTATTTTAATTAATATCCGAAATTAATTCGAATCCCTACCCTTAATAACAAATAAATATCTGATGTGTCCAACACATGACTTGATATACGAGTGATACTAATCTTTGAAAAATACCAAAATGTTAACCAATAATCACATACTGTTCACGTGTTTTTCTATTAATATTAAAGAAAATGTTTTTAAAATATTGTGCTTAAAAAATATTTTTCTTAAAATCGATTTATTAGTATATTTTTTATTAAACCACATGGAAAATTGTGTTTAAATTTGGAGCGTTTTTAAGCAATTTTCGAATAATTTTCGAAGTCTTTCTCGCACTTATGGCAGTAGGCATAAGTCTGTCCTTGTCCCACTCATTACAGCCGAATTTTTGAACAAAAAATATTGTGCTTGAAAATTATTTTTCCTAAAGTCGATGTATTTAGTTCTTTCGTATATTTTTAATTAAACCACATGGAAATTAAGTTAAATTACCCGTAAAAATCGAGTATCAATTTTGAAAGTTCTCAAGCGATTTTCAAATAGTTTTCGGAAGTCTCTCTCGCACTTACGGCAATAGACATGAGTCTCTCCTTATCCCACTCATTACAGCCGATTTTTTTGACAAAAAAATATTGTGCTTGGACATTATTTTTCCTAAAGTCGATGTATTTAACTTATTTCGTATATTTGGAATGAAACCACATGAAAATGAAGTTAGATTTCTTGGTATCGACAGACAGACTGATAGACACAGATTGACATCATCACGAAAATAGTCAAAATTGTTAAAATTAATTTCACAGGCCCTCAAAACGTGTAAATCCATCAAAATCTCATAGTCGAAAAAATCACGATTACTATACTTCCTTATTACATCGTATAAGAAAGTAAAAATGTCAACCGACCAATAATTTATGTTTTTTGAATAACAAAGCACACATAACGAATTTATTTTGTGTTATTTAATGATCCTTCAGGTTTCCAAATAACATTTAATAAGATTTTTCGGGATAATAATTTTGCCACAAAGACATTTTACTGAGAAGGGACAACTACAAGGGCTGAAAGTCCTGTCAAACGGACCACAATAATTTAGGCATTTAATGGTTAGGTCTAGACTACATAGACAAATCTCGGTACCCTATAAAGTTTCACGATTTTCCCTCCAACTTTTAACACTTAAGTTTGGATGCGCTATTTTTTAAATTCCCTAGCGGCTTTCAATATAATAATTTGGATGGTAATAAAAATTTAATTCTATGTGGAGAAAACACACTTTTATAGTTAAAATTTTAGTAGGTAATATAAATTTAAAACTATAAAAATTACGCATGCGAACGGAACATTTCTTACATACTTGTGAGACATAATTATAGTAAACTATTCATTCATTAAAAGAATATTAGCTTTCGTATTTTCGTATATTTTTATTTATTGTTTCAGCGAAATTGTTGATGAAATAAAATTCGGCAAAACTAAAATAGACGCGTAGAAATGTTTTGTATATTTAACAGTATTTAAATGCAATGCAAATTATATCTCTATATGTAAATTTTAGATTGTTAAACAAATGAAATAAAAAACACATAAAAGTTGAAAAAAACTAACAGCAGAATTCAGTCTGTGATGTTTTCTTCTTTTTAGTATCATTGTATATTTAATCGTACAATTATGTAAATTTGGAATTTTATTTTTAAATAAAGTCATAAAATATTAAACTGGAATAAGTGTTTCAACATCGAAAAATTAGAGAAAAAATTATCAATATAAGGATAGAACAACCAACAAATTTTAATTAGATAAGTTGCTTAATTAGTTGGTATAGGTATAAATAGTGCCGTGTATAAAGAAAAAATATATGTAATTAAATCCGGATTTAACCCTGATCTAAATCCCATAAAAACCCACCAGTTGGAAATTTCGTTGTAAAATGTCTCATTGTTAACATTCTTTGATTTTTATATTATCAATAAAAATGTCATTTTTTACTGAATTTAATAGCCGAATGCCTGGTGAAGTTCAAACTGTTTCTTTACTAAAGAATGTGAAAACAATTTTTAATTTTGAAAGTGGGTCTGCAATTTTTTTGTAACACAACCGCTTGGAAATAATTAAAGAAAATTAAGCTGGAAATTCAACATCATGATTTTGTTATATAATCTGCGATTTGGAATACTCTACTAACTAGGCTTGTTGTGATTAAAATAATCAATCTCGACTTGTGACATCTCACTCCAAGCTTCTTGGAACGAAGCCGTTTAGTTGAAAATTATTTATGGAACAAAATGATTATCAATAAAAAAGAACAAAACTTTATCTCAGGGATAAAGTAAATGTCGCATTCTTCTACCAATTACATTCCAAGCATGTTCGATTGGAGGTAGATCAGGTGACCATGCCGGCTAAGCAAACATAAAACCACAGTTTAACTTCTTGGAAAAAGTTTGTTTTAATTGTTGATGTCTGAGGTCGTGAAAGTTTGATTATTCCGTCCTTATAAATCATTGTATCGAGTTTCATAAAGAAAAACATGAGATATCCCACTCCAAATCAACAAACCTTTTGGGTCAGAGCTAATTTTAATTAGGTACTTATAATGAAAACTGTTTCATGTTATTCCAGCTTCCAATTAATTCCCTTATTACAAAATAGCAACCCGAAAGAGCAAAGAAAAAGTTCAAAATATTCAAAAAAAATAAAATTAAGTTCACATTCCGTGATACTCGACCTAAAACTTTTATCCATTGATTTCATTCAGTTAACGTGAAGGCAAATCGAAAAGCCAAAGTTCATAGATACAGCGCTTTCGACAAATTCGAATCTTAAGTGAACTCAAATTTTAGTTAATCCATTTGTGTGATTTAATATAATGGTTTCAAGAAAGGTAAAATTTTTTATGAAGAATAGGTATCTATAATTTTTTCGTTAAAAAGTTACGAGTAAAGAAAATGTTTCCCCTTGATGTAAACTCAATGTCAGGAAATATGCTGTACCTATATTTGTTACTTAAACTTCTTTGATATAATGAAGTAAGTGAAATATTTTCTTGGATAAAGTAACCTCAAAAGTCTTGGTAATAATTCAGTTGTCTGCGTATGAATCCCAAAGTATCCATTAAAAATGTGCTTAGATGCATACCAAGTACGAAAAAATATTTATAATAATAAACAGTTTCTTTAAAATTAGATTGGATAAGTACGAGAACATGAAATTTTTTGCAAAGTTCTTAGGTAAAGCTAGAAATTTTCAAAATAGGTTATGAAAACATTGACGATGATTAATGAGAAATTTGAGTTTTTTTCAGTAGTACCTAACTACGTAAAATAATCTAAACTAACTTCCATAATGTTTATGAATTTTTTATTTATACAGGGTGAGTCGGGAGGAACGGACCAAACTCCAGGAGTGTATTCTATACATGAAAATAATGTAAAAAAACTCAAATGTTGTTATCCGATTTTTATTTTTTTATAGGTATGACGAGTTTGATCCGTTCCTCCCGACTCACCCTGTATAGGCAACTGCCCTTTTCAAAATTGTATACTAAGTGAAAATCCTGGAATTCGGTGTAGAGCTACAAATATTTTCAAAATGGACCATGTAAAAGAGCGATGAGAAATTTTTGTTTTTTTCTATTCACATAAAAGTAATCTAAACAAACTTTTATTTATTTTATAAAGACAACATACGGCTTTAAAAATTTATATTCTAAATCAAAACCCGGAAATCTGGTGTAGCGCTACGAAATTTAAAATTAGATCATGTAGAAATTTTTTCTTTTTTTCCCCAACTTACTTCCATAATCTTGACAACTTTTTTCCCAATAATGCCAACATTTGGCTATACCAAAAAGTAAATTTGGTTAAAGTCCGCTTAGCGGTTCCAAATTTACAAATTTTTAAAACAATTAGTAAATAAATAGGTACATTAAGTGCGTTTAAACAATAATTTATTTGCTGATAGTCGTATTTTATTAGAAAAATTTAAGGTAGATTAGGGTAAATATATGTATAAGAGATTCGAATTATAATTCCAACTACCTACCATCTAAATTTTATACATGTTTACATCTTCGAAACATGTTTTGTTAATACCTTTGAAGCCACTATTTTCGCAAATTTTTATTTTCCAAAATCGGGAAAAAGTTTATAGGGTGTTTTTACCGTCGTATTTTTACATTCGGGTACAAAACACCAGCTATAAGTTAGTTTTTTTTTATTCATTTTGCAGACTTTTATGTCATTTCAATGTGAAAAGCGCTTGTGTTTACTAAGATGTGATATATTCGGCTGTTTCAGGAACGTCTTCGGTTTATTAAAAAAATATGTATTTTAAACATTAATTACTAATTTATTGCATGTCTAAAATTACAAAACAAATAATTTGAAGTAAAAAATGCTCAAAGTTGATTTTAAGATCTTGTTTATAAAACGTGCAAACTTCCAATTATTCTATGTAAAACTGAAATATTTTTCAAAAATCTAGCTGTGGTTCTAAGATTCTACAAAACTTGACAAATAAATTCTTAGGTTAGCAGTGTTACAAAAATGAAAATTTATATTCCAAATATAGAAGATGAAATATCCAAGCCTAAAGTTAACAGTCTTTTGGAAACATCTTGTAAAATATACGAGTATAGTGTAGACCTTCTTAAAATTCTTCTTCCTGGGAGTTTTGACTTTTCTTAAGCATTTTAAGTAGGTACTTGACAATATTTTATAGAACATAATAAAATACAAATTATGAATTACCAGGTGGTAGTTTGTTGTCTAGTCTAGATTACGTGTTAAATTTCAAACTATAACAGGTGGGTCTATAAATATTATAAGGAAAATGATTTGTTCTGATATAATAGATGATAGAAAATTAGAAATTTAACAGTTATTAAAACTAAAAGATATCATTTTATAGATTAAATAATTTATGAAACACTTCGTCTAGTTGTAGATTAGTTTCTTTTAAAAATAACGAAATATTTACTGTATTATTTGTAAGATAACTCTGATAACTACATACTAAGTAAAAGTAGGTATATGAATAATCGGTGCGATTCTATAAGTTTTTAACCACTGTGTTTATTAACTACTGTGGTTGTTGCTATGATAACTACCAATCAAAACCGTCGTACCGTAGCAACAACCACAGTGGTTAAAAAGTTATAGAATCAGACCGAATCTCCTCATTTTTAGGAATACATACTGCTTACTTACTTTTGGGTTTGTGCCTCTATTCAATGTCGGAGAACCGGAGAACAATTTTCTTACTTATTTTATTCATCAGAAACTGTCACATTTTTATCGATAAATAATATTCACTATGAAAGTGGAGATTTGCCGCTCCGATTGCGAGCATAAGAGAAGTAGTAGCTCCTGAAGAATCGTCCGAATCTTTCTCCTCAATCTGATTTTTTTCATGCAGAATCTCAATATAATAGTGTTTGGTATAATTGCCAAAACAACCTACTCAAAAATGCCAGTGAAGTAGGTAGGGATTATTATTTATCATCTCAAAATAGAATCTGATTATTCAAATATGCCTAATACCACCAGAAAACTTAAATATTTACTTATTTAGCTCGAGGTACCTGAATACTATTTCTATTTTCTTATCCGTTGGATAAATTCGTTATTAAGCAATCATAAAGCAAAGTATTGTGTACTCTTACCCAAAAACCAAATAATAAAAATAACATCAATGTTAATTTTTTGTCAGTGCTACGCGTACGTGAATGTGTTTGGAGCACCGGAGTGGCCGCTGACACATTGAAATAGTATTGTCTCTAGCTGTACTTAATGGGGTTTATCTGAGGATCACAGCAGACACAGCCTGCTTCCTAGAAATGCAGCTCGGTTGACAATTTATTTTATAGAGGTGGGTGTGTAGAGGATGAACAGGTACGCGACCAGTCCTAGGATACAAGTTGAAGTGAGCCAGAAGACAACATGTTCTTATGCTGTGCAACAGTGATGGCGACATATTAATGCCACAGCAATTGGAATCTGTGTCCGTGGCTTTCGTTACAGCTTGTACGCCACTGTTATTTAAGCTCCCCATAAAAGGATGCATAATTTTATTCCCATGCTGCGTGTTTTCATTAAAAATATAAATAAAATTCCTACTGAAAGACTCAAACTTTATGGTTTTATGGATATTTAATTGCGGTGACAGTTTATTTGCCTTGCGCCAAATATAAGTGTCTGCACTCCACACGAAATTAAGTGTCAATAAATATTAATTACTTCTAAGCTACAATAATTGGGTAGGTGTTTGCCAAATTTATACGTTCATATATAATACCTACCTAAATCCAAAAGGGCGAGCGTCAAGACATTATTATTTAAAGTTATCGTTTTCGTAAGGCAGTAAAAATTGTCCAGTAGAACAATAAAAGCCTCCTGATCCTGTTAAATAATTCAAAAGTATCTGCGACAGTCTTCCCACAGCGAGAGCTCGTTATGCGACGGAAACAGAAACTGTGAGTGGTTACCAACCAGAGCTTACAAGGACTGACACGGCCACACATAAGCGGGCGAATTTATTTGGAGAAAAACCAAGTTAAAATACGGTCGGGTGCCTTCTATAAATTACAATTTGTCGAAGTTGCTGCTCTCGGTGGCTGCACCCCATGCAGGGTTCCCCACGGGGAAGCCCCACCTGAACCTATGGTAACTTCTTATATGGCAATCATTTCTAACAATTGAAACTCCTAAGTTCGGACACTTTAATATCCAACTAAATCATCAATTTTAGTCTCGCCTAATTAAGGTTTAAATTTATACTGTTAATGTTTTGACTGTAACAACCTGCAGATGCAATCTTTTTTTAATTGAATTATGCTCTTTTAAACTTTTTGATGACCACTTAGCGAGGTTTAATTAGTTATTAAAGTTATCGGATCAATCAAAACACAAATAGTTTATTTCCTATCAGCACAATGGTTTTCCACACTGATTTAGTTTATCAGATAAATATCATGACTAATAAACTTGCTTATTGTTAAATTAGAAAGAAGAACAGAGTTATTAATGCAGAAAATTACTATTAACTTCTTAACAATTTGAAAAAAAAAGGTCGACATTCTAAGTGAAAGAGTTTGAAAATCTTTAAAATTTGCTTAACATGATTTGAAGAGAAACCTAATTTTGTCTTAGGTAATAATTTGGTGTACCTATACTGTATGATTTTTTCTTCAATAACTTTGAAATTTTACTAAAATATTGTATATATTTAGATAGGTATATCTACATTCTTCATCAAACTTGAATATGTCAGTTCAGATCCATAAATGGATTAACTCAGTGTTTGTCAAAGATTCATGATATTGAAGGATTAAGAAAATAATTCTTTAAAGTTAACTGCCTCTGAGGCACGTCGATTTTACGCGACGCTTACCCAAATCGTGCACTTCCTTGTTGTCGGCTTTTTGTAAAACTTCATCAATGATTGCGGGCAGCGGAATATTGGTTGATTTGCAAAATTTGCTGGTAATGCTGGAAGGCCGCCAATAGTTTCTACCCCTGAGAGAGAAGAAGCCATCCTGGAACAGGATTCGAAGAATATCGCCTGAATTACTTGGTGCTACTCTTGTTTGGAGAACGCTACATAACCAACCTCTCTATCCATACCATGATTATCATCTTCAAGTAGTTCAATGGTTTCTGCAAAAACTTGTTGAGAACCCAGCCTGATTCGGTACAACTATCCTTTTCATAGATGATACTGTCTTTTTCTAGGGATGGAATTTGGAATTTCCACAATTTCCACATGTGAGCAGACGAAAACCCTCATGCTATTATTGTTGCAATAAAGCATCAAGAACTTTTCTCGTTGACTATCTGGATGAATATTTTCGGAGACCAGTACTCCAATAGTTTTACAACCAAGGTTAACAGTAGCAGCGAATCTCAATTTTTTGCAAAACACATTAAGTACCTGAATTACTAGAGGAAGTACCTCTCAACCAGCTACGTCAAATTTATGTACCTACGATAGAGCATCTGCTCATTTTTCGATTGCTGTAAAGAAAATTTATACCAGACCTTCAATCAGAGATGGATAGGAAGAGGAGGACCTGTTGCATGGCCTGCCAGGTGACCTGCAAATAACACTTATTCTTCTAATTTCTGCGCAATCTTTAGCATTATTGTTTTTTTGGTAGTGTCACAAATATCGATTTAAACCACTCCCGAAGTATAGTACGAGCCCTAACAACTAAATGTTCGGACAAAAGTAAATTTGATTGTCTTTTTTCCATACGCGCAAAAGTTATCCAAATTAACTTCCATAATATTAATGGTTTTTTCTGTTATAATGCCAACATTTAGTTATATAAAAACGTAAATTTCGTAAAAATCCGCTCGGCGGTTCCAAAACTGTGGCACTTTAACCCAGCAGGATGGGAAAATTGTAGAAACAAAGAATTATTATTTTCAAAACGTTGGTTCTAGTAGTCGGATTGTGATGAAATTTACTTTATTGCAAAACTAGATGTTGTTTTTCTTTACAAAAAAGTTACACAAGTTTTTATTTGGTGATTTTAGGCATTTATCGGAGCTTCAAAGTTGCACCTTGAAAAATGATAAAATTTTCTAGTAACTGTTTTAAAGAATCGCAGTTTTGAAACCGCTGGTTGGATTCGTGTCAAAAAACATTTAAATCAAAGCTCAATAATCGTACTATATTGAAAAAATCCTGAAATGTTAATATGATTTTTTTGCATTTTTTTCGAGTTCCATAGTTCACTTTTCAAAAAACGTGTTTTTTGAGGGTGCTACCTACATTAAAATAATCACAGTTTTGGAACCACTGGTTGGATTTTGGTAAAATTTACTTTATTGCAAAGCTGGATGTTGGTTTTATGTACAAAAAAATCCCCAAGTCTTTATTTGGTGATTTTAGACATATTTCGTAGCTTTAAAATTGCACTTGAAAAATGTGACGTAATTTTCTAACGACTGTTTTTAAATAATCACAGTTTTGGAACTTGGGGAAAACGACATAAAGGTGCTTTCATGGCCCTCACCCAGTCCGGACTTAAATGTCATTAACATTCTTTGGCATAAAATTAAACGTATTCTACGCAATAATCCACTAAGATCCATTGGAGACTTAAAGACCAAAATAGAAGAAATTTGGGACAGTTTCACGCCAGAATTGTACCAAAATTTGATAAATACAATGCCTGCTAGAATACAGGCAGCTATTAAAGCAAAATAATACGTAACCTCTTATTAATGGTCCTAAATTAAAAATTATCCCAACATTTAGTTGCAAATTCAATTTGTAAAGTTTGCTAATTATTAAGGTTAAAATATTGTTAAATCCAAAAAATAATTTTCTTCCATGCATAATATTGTTATTAAGGCTTTATCTTATTGTATTGTTAGGTGTTTACTAATTATTTGCGTAAAATTTCCAGTTCTCCTTTCATACTTCAAAAATTTACTTTTATCCGAACATTTAGTTGTTAGGGCTCGTACTAGTTTTGTATATATCATTAAATAGATCTATGAGAGGCTGTAATTATTCTTCATCTTCTATATTATTATGATTCGATGGGTAGCTCGTCTGGTCCGGCTGTTTTGCCGTCTTCATACACAGTTTTCTTTAAATTGTCTAAACCAGATTAATTAGGAGCACCATGAACATTTGTCAGATCTTAAAAAAGACATACCTTAAACAAAATTGTGGTAATAGTATATAGTTATTATCTTAAGTAGTGTGGTAAACATTAAATAGTAGCGGTAGTTGTAATGTTAAACAGCTATCTTATCAACGAAGCAATGATGATAGCATTAAAGAATTCAAACAAACTCTCAACTTGTTTGAGAAGAGAGAAAGAAGCTTAAATCTGTCACGATGTCTCCTAACCCTGTCAGACAATCCTGACTAAAACAAAAAAATGCAACGCCTACCTTGACCATTGCTACCTGAGTGTTGCGTCAGAGCCCACTATAAATAACTGCGACAGAAAACCCTTGTTAGGTTGACTCTTCCAACATCAGATTACAGTTGGATTTCAATAAAGAATCCTCTTCATTTAGCAGGGCGTTTAAGGAGAACACATTATGGATAAAAAGTTACCCTTAACACAAACGCATTCCTTGTTCTGTGTCAAAAGAATAAACAAACTTGTCCATTGAAAAAAAATGTATATTATACACCAGTACTTAAATTTTAATTGACGGGGCCGTAAACGATGGGCAGGCCAAGGAATTTATTGGAAAGTGTCATTTATATTAATTAATAATAAATAACGAGGGAGTAGAGAGTATCGGACAAATGCACCTGTGTTCCAGATTATTGATGATCAGATCGACGAAATTTGAATGATCGATAAGAACACAAAATAGTTTTATGCCCATTAAAAAATAACCATAAAAAATAATAGTGATTCTTATGTTGGAATACACTGTTTTTCTTGTGTGTGTGATCCTTGTATCTAATTAACTGGTTTTTTCACAATAATTTAATTGTGGGTAAAAAATATTTTTATGTCGGGCTTTCACCAGTTAACAGCTAGGTTTTATAATATTAGATGATTTATGTTTGGACTAAAGCTCTCAAAACAAGTCATAAAGTTTCAAAAAGCATAATGGGTGGCTTCGTCACCTCGTAGTATTTCAGATTTGTGTAGTTTATTTGTACATAAAATTATGTTAAGAGAAAAAGTGGCGAAAAAGTGATACCAGAAATACATCATTTTACAAATAAATTCTAGATAACACATTTTTTATCAAGAGAGTTAACACTAAATATTATATCAGTACGGATACGTGGACAACTGTTTTATCTTAGATAGAGTAGAGGTTCTGAAATTTTAGAAATGGGGCTTTTATCAGGGCCCAGATTGTCAAGATCGAGGTCAAAATTAAATTTTATAGTATATGTAAGTACCTATATGATTGTTAACAAAATATCATTTATATTTACAATCACTATTTCATATGTTTAAGGGAATAAGTATATACTCGTCCTATCGCTATCGGTCGGATTTTTATCAGTATTGTTATTTATCCTACCAATTCGATTTGTAGTTTTAACTAATTAATGAACGATTAATATTTAACCACGATCTTCTCTCCCTTTCCACCAGCATGACAGTTTTGTGTCGATGCTACCAACTACAGTGTTACAGTTTTAACCTAGATTTAAATTTTTTTCTTCCAATGCCTATTCGAATCTTTAAGTTTTTTTGATCACCTGTTACAAACGATATGAATCTAGATTAGCTGATAGTTCAAAACTTATAGCAATTTGAAAAAATAAAAGAAGCGATTTTTAGGGGTACCTACTTACAATTTTATGATAAAAATCCAAAATGTTTTAAATTTGGTAAATCAATCTGATCATCAATAATAATCTGAAACACAGGTGCATTTGTCCGATACTCTCTACTCCCTCGTTATTTATTATTAATAAATAATAATTATGAAACACAGTTGGGAGGTGATAATAAATGTGAAAACAGTTCACCAATTAACTAGCCTAGTTCAAGAGTTTTAGCACTTTGAAAAAATGTCAAATTTCAATTTTTTTTTCGATTCAAAACGTCATATGTATTTTGAAGTAGAGCGTAGAGATATCGTAATGAAGTTTGGACATTTTGATAGAATACATCGATATCTATGCGAATCAGTATACTTTTAATTTTAATTATACTGGGGATTGACAGGAGAAATAAAAAAACGCGATATTTGGGGGTATTAGAGCAGCAATTATTTTATGATGAAAATCCAAAATTCTTTAAATTTGGTATATTAATAATAATTATGAGAGGCAGTTGAGAGCTGGTAATAAATGTGAAAACAATTCACCAATGCCTAGTCTAGTTCAAAAATTATAGTCCTTTGAAGAAATGACAATTTTCAATTTTTTTTTATTCAAAACGTCATATCTTGAAAACGCATAGAGATATCGCAATGAAGTTTGAAAATTTTAATAGAACGCATCAAAATCAATCTGAATCAGTATAGTTTTAATTTTAATTTTAATTGAGATTGAGAGAAGAAATAAAAAAACGCGATTTTTGGGGGTACTTTGGGTAGGAAATATTTTATGATAAAAATCCAAAATGATTTAAATTTGGTATTTTAATAATAATTATGAAAGACAGTTGAGAGATGATAGTAAATGTGAAAACAGTTTACAAATATCTGGTCTACTTCAAAAGTTACAGCACTTTGAAAAAAAATGACAATTTTCAATTTTTTTTTTTATTCAAAACGTCATATCTTGAAAACGCTTAGATATATCGCAATGAAGTTTGGGAATTTTGATAGAATGCATCGAAATCTATCTGAATCTGTATAATTTTAAATTTAATTGTACTTGAGATTAACAGGAGAAATAAAAAACTAGATTTTGGGGGATACCTTGGGTAGAAACAATTTTATGATAAAAATCCAAAATGCTTTAAATTTGGTATATTAATAATGATTATGGTGATAATAAATGTGAAAACAGTTCAGCAATAACTAGTCTAGTTCAAAAGTTATAGTACTTAAAAAAAATGCACATTTTTAACTTTTTTTATATTCAAAACATCATATCTTGAAAACACGTAGAGATATCGCAATGAAGTTTGGAAATTTTGATAGAACACATCGAAATATATCTGAATCAGAATAGTTTTAACTTTAATTGTAGCTGGGATTAACAAGAATAATAATAAAACGCGATTTTTGGGGGTACTTTGGGCAGGAACTAAATATTTTATGATAAAAATTCAAAATGCTTTAATTTTGGTATATTAATTGATAATAATTATGAAAGACAGTTGAGAGATGATAGTAAATATGAAAACAGTTCACAAATATGTGGTCTACTTCAAAAGTTACAGCACTTTGAAAAAAAATGAAAATTTTCTATTGTTTTTTAGATTCAAAACGTCATATCTTGAAAACGCTTGGAGATATCGCAATGAAGTTTGGAAATTTGCATAAAACGCATCGACATCTATCTGAATCTGTATAATTTTAAATTTAATTGTACTTGAGATTGACATGAGAAATAAAAAACTCGATTTTTGGGATACATTGGGTAGGAACTATTTTATGATAAAAATCCAAAATACTTTAAATTTGGTATATTAATAATAATTATGAAAGACAGTTGAGAGGTAATAATAAATGTGAAAACAGTTCAGCAATAACTAGTCTAGTTCAAAAGTTATAGTACTTTGAAAAAATACAAATTTTTAACTTTTTTTATATTCAAAACGTCATATCTTGAAAACGCGTAGAGATATCGCAATGAAGTTTGGAAAATTTGATAGGACACAGCGAAATATATCTGAATCAGCATAGTTATAATTTTAATTATAGCTGGGATTGACCAGAATAATAAAAAAACGCAATTTTTGGGGGTGCTTCGGGCAGGAACTATTTTATGATAAAAATCCAAAATGTTTTAAATTTGGTACATTAATAATAATTATGAAAGACAGTTGAGAGATGATTGTAAATGTGAAAACAGTTCACAAATATCTGGTCTACTTCAAAAGTTACAACACTTTGAAAAAAATGTCAATTTTCAACATCTTTTTCGATTCAAACTGGCGTATCTTGAAAACGCGTAGAGATATCGTAATGAAGTTTGGAAATTTTTAATAGATCGCATCGAAATCTATCTGAATCTGTATAATTTTAAATTTAATTGTACTTGAGATTGACAGGAGAAATAAAAAAACGCGATTTTTGGGGGTACTTTGGGTAGGAACTATTTTATGATAAAAATCCAAAATGCTTTAAATTTAGTATATTAATAATAATTATGAAAGACAGTTGAGAGGTGATAATAAATGTGAAAACACTCTTTGTTATTATCAATTGCATAACACAAATTTGACAAAATTTCTCACCAAGATGGATAGAAAAATTTAATTAATTTTTCGCCCAAGTCAAAGAAGTGCGTTTCCATGCAACTTAGCCTATTTTAGCCATTTTTTGTATCTACATGTAACGGTAAAATTTTCTTAGCCCTGACGCAATCCATACCAAGTTGAATAAATGTAGATAAACTTGACAAGACGTAAACCATGGTTTCAACTAATAAATACTCGTTAGAGACAATAAACAAATGTCCATTAAAGTGATCCAATAAGAGACCCAGTTTGTTAGATAGAAGCAGTGGATTTGTTTGAGGCAGCCAGTAAGTAGAAGCGATCGCGGTCTGATTGTGGTAATGGTTCAATTTTTAACACCGCAGGACACCCATTGAGCGAACAAAGGTATGATTATACTGAGAGACCAAAACACAAAGCGCCTAATACATATATATTAAAATCTTAAATGTTTATTTTCTTCAGTTCACACGGATAGTCTGGTCATTAGCTTCAAGTAGCTTAAGATTTATTATCGATTTTCTATTGAAACTACCAAATTGAATAAAGTTACTATTTGGATGATGATGTGGTTGGTGGGTTTAATATAATAGAAAAATTCTTTCAAATATTAATCTGCATAATCATTCGAAAGTTTTGTTTCATTTGGGATTTGTTTGTACTGGAAAAATATGAGAGCACATCAATTTCTTTTTTTTGCTTTGTGACTAAGTAATTACTTTGATTTGTGATAAAAATATTTTATTGTATCAATTAAGGTGTCTTTGTTAAAATATTTGTAATAAATTTTTAACTCCAAAACCGACCAGTACAAAGAAACTTCCTCGATAACCCTTTTTTTTCAATTCCATCACATTTTGGTGTCATTTTATATACAACATAAATTGTCACCGCAATTAAAATTTAAATTAGTAATAAAATAAAGCAATACAATCAATCCTCCACGTTTTTTTGCTCTTTATTCCAAGAATCGAATACATTAGTATAACATTGGTACATACACGAAAGCATTTCTTGGTACCATTTAATCCTGTTTTATTTTTACATTGTTAGGACCTGGTGTGTTCCTGTGTCGACCATCGTTTTTTTTTTTAGGTATCTCATGGGTTCGTTACAGGTCTCGTTATTTAATTAACGATAGGCCATCTCGTCCAGTCCTCGTTTCTATCGAAACTCACACATGTTCAGCCTTATCAAGTGCTGCATCTTCTTTTAAACTCGATCTACAGTTTTATTTTTATTCTGTTTGTTCGAAAAGGCTTATTTAAGTTAAATTAATCGTTATGTATACATTAATCAACAACTTTTCTGATACTAGATACATATAAACGTTTTGTTTTATGCTTTATTTTAATTAGAGGAAGGAGGGGTTTTCTTAATGGCTCAAAATCGTGTTGTCAACCGCTGGATATTATCCAACAGTACGTTTGACTACTGGTGGTCTGCAATAATATTTAAAAATGTCTTATAACTACCTGTGTTAACAGTTTTATGACAACATTTTTAAGGAAATTTGATAAAAAATTAAGATCATTTTTGTTACTTTGAGTAAAAAGTATTTATGTGTATTTTTCAACGATTACATCATGAAAATGCATAAGTTCATTGTTTTAGTAGAGACAATTATTTAAAAAAATCACAAAGAAAACCATAAATTGCAAATTTGTTATTTTCTCTCTTGAGAGAATCGTATATTTTGTAACTAGAGAGAAAAAAATAAATCTTTCATGTAGAGTATGTCATGAAAAATGACTATTTTCATATATAAGAGTAGAAATTAATATATTATATTCAATGAGCATTTAATGATAGCTATTAAGACACGAGTATGAGAATTACGACACGACCTCTAGATGATTGTCGTAATGAATACAAGTGTCTTAATAGCCATTAAATGTGAGTCGGAATCAATATTTTTCTATGACTATTCAAAATAATGAAAAATAAGAAAATAAATATTATGGCAACTTTATCCTAAACTCAGAAATGTCAGAAAATCAAAATGAACTGTCAATTTTAAAATTTTAGATCTGTCAGATGTTCATGGCAATATTTAATATTGACGTAATGTTGCATTTTTATTGGTTATAAACTTGTATCGTAATGAAAAATATGTATCATAATGAATCTCATTACAATACCGATAGTAAATATCTTCTAAATTAATTAAAGTATTAAAGTAGAAAAAGCTTGTTTTTGTCACTTTTACTGAATTGGCTTATAAAAAATGGGTAAATATAGTATTAGCTGTTAAATATCTAAAAACTCATAATTAAAATTTCGTCTCATACGAGGCCGTCATAACACAGCTTTTTCTAACTGATTCTCAACGATGCTAATTAGTTTTTCTTATAATTATTACTGCCTAAATCGCTTGTTATATATCCTCAACCACATTAGTTATATCGGATGTGACTATGTTGTTTATAATCTCCCACAACACAAATAACGAAGAAGTTGAGGTGTGAACCCCATGCAGAGCTTGGACAATCTCATTACGAGAAGCGTTACTTGCATTTTCGGCCACTCCCCACTTATATCACTATTATTTTACACTCTTCAATATAGGCACAGTATACGATGGCGAGATAATAAGAATTTGTCCAACACACCTCACTTGTCTATAATACACGATTTTAATTAATAGAAGTCATTTTGTGATAATGTAACATACTTGTCATGACAACAATATAAATTATTAAAAGTATAATAGGGAAAGGATGAAAAAAAAACCGCATATAACATAGATCACGATTTTTTTCTTTGGATTGATGAACTGGATTTTACTCGTATTAAAGGCCATTGTGTTGAGTTTTAACCTTATCAAAAGGTTGTTTAAATTATATAAGTACAGTACAACAGTTAAATTGCGGATTAATATTAGGAGTGGCAAGGTACTTCATTATTATAAAAAATAGCATCCACCTGAACAATTTTATCATATTTTTTCGAAAGCATCTTCATAAGAGGTTATCAATTTCAATTCAAAAAATCTAAAAGAAATGATACAATTTCATATAGATCATGAAAACTGGAAAGAAAGAGGGTAGCTTCTTACAGAATATGGAAGGGGATTACCTCTCAGATAGAATATGGTAGAACACGAAACGTTCATTATAGAGTTGATGGTCTTATCGACGTCGGCAAAATCAGTGGAAGACTGAGAACACCACGGACCCTAGATGGCAAAAATAGACCAATTGAAATCGAAGCTAGTAAGAATTTCCAGCTGGTGTCAATGTTGGAACAAAAAAGAATTGGAAACACAAGTAGACTAACTGACTAAACAAAAATATTGAGGAAGAAAATGATTGTACTTTTCGTGGTTAACTTGGTACTACTACACGGAGCTTCGAATTAGGTTACAAGACAAGGGAACAGGGCACTTATGCTTATCCAAAGGAAAGCAACACTAAGAATGACTAGTGTCAATGCTTCTAGTCGTCGCGAGAATGCAGACAATAATTTGTCACAACTAGTTCACAACGAGTTATGAGACTAATTTTGTAGACCTAGGAAAATCAGGAAAAACGGTCAATGTTCAAGATAGGGAATAAAGCCGGAAATACACCATTCAATTTGGTTGAACAATTTGGTTGATTCAACCAGATTGTTCAACCAAATTGAATGGTGTATTTCCGGCTTTACTGCTGGCTAGATGACTGAAAGGATGGGCTATATCTCGTTTTTTTTAATGATCGTAAGGAAGATAGGCCAGATTTTTTACCAGGTAAGTGGATAAGATGGCATATTTGCGAAAAAACTTGAAGAGGACGAACTCATGTCTGAGGTGTGATCGAAATAAGAGTACAAAATGTCATAAGATCCTATAATAAAATATCTGATGTGCCCAACACATGACTTTCTTATACCTACAGATAGTACCATAATTACTTTTCCTAAACAAATTAAGTTAAATTTCTTGTAAAAATCGTGTTTCAATTTTGAGCGTTTCCAGCAATATTCAAATCAATTTCGGAAGTCTCTCTCGCACTTATTGCAATACGCATAAATCTGTCCTTGTCCCACTCATTATAACCGAATTTTACGACAAAAATAAGTGTTTTATTTTTTTGAAATTTTTTTGACGGAATTTCAAATAAAAGTTTTATTTTTCAAGATATCCCTAAAAAACCTAAAAATGTCTTGAGGTAAGTGTCACTTGTGTTGGTGCTAGATGAAAAACATTTAATGTGGCACCCACAAATTTGTTCAAATTCTTAAATATGAAATTTGAATCAAATCCGATAAGTCGTTTTTGAGTTATGGTGGATACAGACAGACAGACAGACATCATGACGAAAATGGTCAAAATGGATTCAGGGACCCTCAAAACGTGTAAATCTATCAAAATCTCGATGTCTCGAAAGTAAAAAGGTGAGGGACTGTAAATTAAGAAATTTGCCCATTTGTAGATTTTTGATTCTTGAAACTGTCATAAAATTTCAAAGAAGTGGACAGTTATCCATGCGATTAGCTTTGTTACAAAGTAAATAACTTGGTTCTGCTAAAAAATTCAAACAGAATGAAAGTCCGTCCAATATTATGAATTTTATTGCCTAATACTATAAACTCACTTAAAATCTTTGTCTAATTTTCCTTTTTGTGTCCTAAAACTCCTAAAACATAGAAAAATGATCAGCTTTCCTTGAGGTTTGCTTTATTACAAAAACAAGTTAATTTTATCAGAAAATGAAAGTGATCTACAATCTGTTGAAAATTTCTGATTTTTTTGCTAAAGACAAGCTTTCCTGGAAATTGTTTTAATTTTAGACTTTGTTTCCTTATAATTGCAAAATCTTTGAAAAATTGATAAATGTCCTTGCGTTTTTTTTTGTTGGTTCTACAATAAAAATCGTCGCATATTCCGGATTTTTTTCTGTTGTAGAAACTCATTTCAAAATTTATTCGAAGAAAAAAGAACTACACGGAATTTTACGTTTTAATAAAAAATTGTGAAATTATACATAATTTTATATTAAATTTGTATTTTGTAAACGATAGCTTTGTATCTAATTTGGTTCAGGAAATATTTTAAAAAATGGAACCAATTTTTTTGGAACATTACCCACATTTTCTAAAATTTGTACAAATAACTACCTCTTTTGGATTTTGTTCCTCCTAAACTTCCTGGAATTTGTTCAAAAGATGTCCATCCCCATCAGTTACCTTTTAGATATTAAAATGGAAGGGCTAATTACCGCGAAATCCTACATATTTCCAAATCTTGGCCAACGTTACAAAGTCTAAAATTTAAAAAAAATAGTACTTTAATATTTAAAACTTGTTCTTGTCATGAAAGTCTAATCTATTTAATACTTAACTCACTTAACTCATGGAAAGTATTACCTGCTTTGTAGATTCATTATTTATAAATAATTTAGAGGAAACCGACTCACTATGCAGGTACCATTTTCTTATCTAATCTTTATCAACGTAATTTCTTGACACATCTTAATTAATGTACTTATTTTCTTCTTTCTTCATTCAGTAAAGAAATATCTAGAATCAAATCAACTTTCACCAGCATTAAGTATTTATTATTGGTTCACATTCGCTACCTGCTAGGTGCATTAAGAAAATCTTCAATAAATCCATATACATTTCACTACTAAAATATCAACTAGCATTTTCAGTAGGTACTGAATCCTATAAGACGTAATTCCCTCTTCTTTAAGGTAATTGATTGACAAGGCTAAACTGGAATTATAAGAAGCTTCCTTTTAATCGATGAAAATACTTGCAAATTAACCATAATTTTCCATAGATTTTTTAAGTAGCTCCTTATTTATTTCTACACAGACCTGAAATCTAAGAACTAAAAACGTTTCTATCTATTCTCACACATGAAACTAATTTCCATCTAACCACATGCAAGTTTTTTTGCATACCTACGTCCTACGTCTCTACTTAAATATCGATTCAACTCTAATTCCGTAATCTAAGTGTTTTATAATGAATTCTTGTACCAGTATCAATTATTATTCGATCGACAATACATACATATATACATTAGACATGGAACAGTGCCATATGTATACCTTCAGATGGAATACCTTTAAAAACAAACAGCTAAACAAAAATAATCTAGATCAATGTAAGTTATTCTTGCCAAGCTATAACAGGAGCAAAACTACCAGTACTTTTACGTAAAACCTGCCACTTGAATCACATGAATAACACCAAATACCATATGAATTGGCAGTGGAAATAATGATCGTGGTGGATAATCAATAGAAACTGTCCGACAACTCTACACACTATATACCATAGCAAGACACTGTATCTGTATGTGTGTGTGTGCGTTCATATGTGTGTGAGTTTAGACTTGAAACAGGTAGGTACTTGGGGATTTAATAGAATGACACTCACACGTGATCTTACACATGGTACTGAACATTGCCCATTGGTTGTTGGGCCATGGGCGTGGAGTGCCTTTACCACGTATTGGTTCCCTGTTGACATTTACTGCAGCTAAGCTAAAATACACATGTCGATTTTCTACAAGTTATTTGTGACATTGGGCAAGGCAACATCAGAAAGGAGTTTTAAATATAGGGGATTATCACACATGGCGAGTGATTTTAACGCTTTTATAAAGTGCCTGGGGTTTAATTATCGACCAAAAGCTAAGGAAATTGGGAAGGTTATCAGGAAACACCACCTGAATTTAAAAAAAAAAATTAATCAGAGTTTGAGAATCTATATTAGATCCTATATGATAAAAAATATTTTTTCAGGATGAAGACGAAATTTACGCATTATTAAATATCTAAGAGGGCAGGAGGTAACTAAAGTTCTGCTCAAAATTAACGCATTACTGTAATAAAAAAAAGGCAATTTCCAAGTAAAATTTATATTTTAAGGTTTTGGGTATGGAATATAGAAATTTTACTATGAGTCAAATTTCTGAGAAACTTAAGTAAAGGGAATTATAGAAAAAACAACTAATAATTTTATAAAAAGTAACTAACAACATAAATGACATTAGAATGAACTCAAAAAATAGACGGGAAAAATAATTCGAAGAACTGTAATACAGGAAAAATTAATAACGCGTGTTGTTTCCTCTGGCTCTTATTTTTGCTTGAATGCGTCTGGGCATACTGCCCATCAATTCTGGATTGTTTCCTGAGGGATACGTTCCCATTCCTCAATAACCATCTCTTCGAGTTGTCTGAGGTTTACAGGAGAAAGTACACGACATCTGACAGATCGCTTCAGTGCATCCGATGGATGTTCAATGGGTTCATGTCTGGAGTTTTGGGTGGTCACTCTAGTAAACGAACATTTACTTCATTAAAATACTCCAGAACATCTCGGGCAATGTGAGGCCGAGCGTTATCCCGCATAAATATAAAATGTTTTTCAATGAATGGGCCGAACGGTATAAGATGTTTTCTATGTACAAATTCGCATTTATTGACCTCCTGTGAGTTGGAACCAACTTCGTGTCAGCATCGAGAGAAATCCCTCCATAAAACACCACCGATCCACCGTTGAAATGGATTCTTCAAGATATATTACAGTCAGCAAATATCTCTCCCTGCCTTCTCCAGACACGCTCATGACTGTCTAGTGACCTTAGACTCACTCTTGTCTGAAAACCTAACTCGCTTCTTCAAATCATCTACAGTTCAATGCCAATGATTCTGGGCCAAACGTAATCTTGCAATTCTGTGTTGCCCAGTGAGCAGTGGTGCAGTTTATTTTTACTACTCAAGCCTGCTTCTTTAAACTTTCTTCTGATGGTTCACGCAGATACCATGATATTTCGCACAATTGACAGGTTGATGCGCACCTCAGAACAGGTAGATCTTCTGTTCCTCAAGACTAAAAGTCTAATGAATCGCTCATTTACATAGTTGATAGATTTCTTACGACTTTATACTGCAGTTCTAGAGTAAGTCCCTAAAGTATTGAAACGTTCTGTAGTTCGGCTTATGGTTGACTGGTTCACTCCTAACAAATCTACCATATATCGCTGATTATGTCCATCATTGACAAGAGTAACAGCTTTTACCGCTTCATGCTCATTTAAATTACGTTTACGATTCATTTCCTCACTGGTCGGGTTCTAAGGGGTTGATTCACTTCAAATTTATCAAAATTTAATTAACGTAAAATAACAAAGTTCACTTTGAATTCATGATTTCTTTTTTAATTGTTAGACTACACTTTCTACACAACTAATTGTGTTTAAAAGCAATAATTATTTTAATACAATCAAGCAATGACAATTACTCTTGCATTAGTGACATAAAGGTCCCAAAACTACTCTTATAGAAAGCTCAAGGTCAATAGAAAATGATGATAACTCTAGGTTATGCGTTAATTTTGATCAGGAGTTTATATCATCAAAAAAGATTGTAGTCGTTTTCTTAAATGTTACATTGACTGGTACAAAATGGCCTAATTTCAAGGATCTATAGAGACAGGATATGCGACTTCGTATACCCAGCAACGTACGAAATTGTTCCGTATAGAGTCGAGGAGGTGGATGTGTCTTAATTCTTACTTTCAATTTTTTTTTGTCTCTCCTACATATACACATTAAGATTTGACAAATAAACGTAATTGTCAATTTCTGACATTTCTCAACAGCTGACGCACTATCCCACTCCACCATTGGCCACCACTGGCCACCATACGTGACGTCACGAGTAAGCTCCACCCACCTCCTCGACTCTATACGGAACGATTTTTCGCGCGAGACACATATCCTGTTTCTATAGATCCTTGCCTAAATTTTATAACACAAGTTTAGAAGATTTTACATTTTTGCTAGCAGTTAAAGTTATAGAAAAATATTATTTAATTTATTCTTTTTCCGCCAAGAAAAGACCATTCCCTTTTCTTAAAAGTTAATTTTATAGTTCCAAACAAGGTTCTAAAGATGAATTTTAAATAACTTGAGCATACAAGTATAGAAACAGTTAAGCTACTTATACTGAAGCATTCTCCCATCACGCGAGGCTTTCTTTATTTGTATACTGTTATGTTATACAATTTTTCTACTGCCTTGTTTGAAAGATGAAATTTGACATTTACAAAAATGAGTGGTGTAATGAAAAATGTTCCTCTCTAAAGAAGAAAGTAAAAAATTTGATAGTTCGCAAATTCAGAATTGCCGCATTTGCGGCTTCTTCAATGTCCTTGCCTACATCACTACTATTTTCTTCGTCACTGCATTCCATTTTTACTAAATCGTTTTCTAAAACATAAACAACTAATAGTATATTAAAAAACTAGTTCTGTAAAACTTATATTAAGATACGAGTCCAGGTTTGCAGCACGACTGCCATAGGCAGGAGTGCCTGTAAAGGACGAGTGCTCTTAAGTGTTACAAAACGAGTTTTTTATACTATTTTTTCTAATTTGCATATTAAATACATTTTTTTTACAAATAAAATCAATTTAGGGGAATTTTGTGACAGTGACACTTTTATTTCAAAGTTTACAGGTAACCAAGAAGGTATAAAAATAAAGGAGAGAAAGCTCCCGGATGGGTCTAGGCACAAATCCGTTGCCAGTTGCTATGACAGTGACAAACCAAAACAAACACTTGACCAATAACGCGTCTTATTGACTGCTGCCGCATGCGTAGAAACTATCAAGTACGCTTGAGTCCATTTGAACGTGCCACACTTTTTGACCCACGAATTCAACCCCCACCCCGGGGATCTTTCTGTCCTCTATTTTATACGTCCTTGCAGGTAACTTTTAAATTTGAATCAAGTAGATACATAATTGTCATTTTTCGCGAAATGAATTCAGAAATTTCCTGCACTCCGCCAGAAATAGGTACGGCAAATTACAGAAAATTCCACGGTTAATTTGCTGCCGATAAAATCTCATGATAAATACGAAAAACAATAAAAAACAGTAACGTCAATTTCACACTGATATTTGACATTTCGTTCAATATGTGTTACCATCCGAAAAAAAGTTCCTAGATTTGGGGGGGTTTCGTAATGGATATTAACACACTCAAAACGAGTGCTGTAATAGCTTTGTTACGTCATCAAATTAGACAAATACCTTTTATAATAAATCAGAAGTTGACAGCGTTGACAGAGTTAACAGCGATTGCAGAAAATTTTAATTATTTCCTGTTTGCAGCGTTTCTAAGAATACGATCAAACTTACCTACTAATTTTTCTTGAAAAATCCTTAACTTTTTTAATAAATATAAATTTAGAACATTTCGGAATAAGACAGTAGAGAAAATAGTATAAACCATTTGAGAAGAAAGTGCCTTTTTCACTGAGTGGAAAAGAGTTACTTTCTTCTCTTATAGTGTAATATACTATTATCCTCTTTTTTCATCAAGTAAAGATTATCCCGTACACGTCTGCTGAAAATAAATCTGCCATACCACAAACACAAAATTACCGCTTTTTTGTACATCAATTTGGAATTTGGGGACACCATTTTAGTTAGGTCAAAGTACTCTTTATCTTTATTCCATATTTGTAAGTGCCGAAAAATTAAAGTGGAACTTTCGCTACCACAATCAATTACTTAATATATATTTCAGATAACCAAATTATAATGTGAATACCCGTGGATGTTAAAAATTAAATAAAGTCATATCACACGCGTGTTTTACTGGTAACAAATACTGACTAAAATCGCTTCCTTCACGGATTCAGACTTATCGATACACACGCTTAGTACCCGCTTCTTCAATTATTATATATTACATACGTCAATTTAAAACTAAAAATAATTTTTCTGTTGATGTATCATTAATTATTTCAGACATTGAGAGCATATCTGTAAATCATAAAAAGTATTTAACAGAAGTTGTCTCATGAGAGTGAAGAATGAATGATTAATCTTTCATATACCTGCGTTATTTTTTATTTGTTTTGTATTTTATCTCTTGACAAGTTGTTTCTACACAACAAAGTTAATTATATTAATTTACTGTTTTAAACATTCGAAATTTAAATTAATTATGTATTTGCTTAACCGGGTGTTTTCCCAAAAAAAAAACTATTAAATAATCGTGCCAATGTCACGTGACGTGACAACTTTTATGGTTTTTAAATTGGGAAATAAGGAATGTTAACAGGATGCATTTTTAAATTTTATTCGAAACGGTAAACTTATGGTGGTCTAGTTTAGAACAAAAACAATTTTATTTTATATCTTTTTAAATTCGAAGGATTTCTATGTTGAATAAGCATCTAAATAAGAGAAAAAGTTCGTCGTAAAGGATATAAAACGCAGAACAATGCTTTGAGCACTGAGCCATTATAAAAGGCCAATAGAGAACAGTCAATATTCAAATGAGGCGATATTATAATATGTAGCAGAATGCGAGTGTGACTGCCAAGTGCTTGGGGCTGATGCCATACCATCCCCCACCACCTTAAAGGAGTTCCAAAGCACGTTCGATAAAAACCACGACTATATAATTATGTATGTATATATACATATTTAGCCATAAGCATTTAGATAGTCGTTTATCTTTAATACATAATTGATAGCCGCGTACACCCGATAGAATGTTAAAAATGTATATATTCTAATATAATATAAAAAGGTACCACCAGGCCTGGTGGGTATACGTTTATTTTTTGGTCAACCCAGGCGTGTGATCATATATATTATAGTAAATAACCGTTTTTAAAAAAGATCACTTATAATTTATTTAATTATGTCAATATTCCACCTTAAGTTTGGACAAAAAAGAGAAAAACCTGGTGTAGATATGAACTCATAAAAAAAATTATGTGTGCTGCATTTTGATCCATACTGATGAATAAATTACCAAGATTCGGTATATGAAAAGTAGATATTTTTGTGATTCTTCAAAAGGAATCGCCTCCATTTTGGATGCGTTTAGTCAAGTGGTCTAAGAAAATAATGTGGATGCTTGGAGGCAAGTGGAAAGGAAAATGGTGCTTGTTATTCTAAGAATGGGAAAATATGTAAGAATTGGAAACTACAAGAATAGAATCATCATAATTTTTCGTCAATTGTTGTTTTGTATCGTAAGTTAAAAGAAATATAGGGTGTCCCAGGATAGACACGAAATATTTATAGGTGTGATTCTTGAATACATTCTGCATTGTCTTGTATAATTTTTTTTTATCTCCAATCCGGGTTTTTTCAATTTTAATTTTCCATAAAAAGTCATTGCAGGTGGCAACTTACGAAAATATTTTAAACAAACTTAATAATTACTCCGAGTAGCCATCGTTTATGTTCAAAATGGAATTTAACTTTTCAATTCAAAATAAACCAATCTTTCATCATGTATCAAATTTGCAACTATTTTCAGTACTAGTTTTCAAAATAAATTAAATGAAACGTAACATAATGATTTATTTTTTCAAATTCCAAATTTGAACACTAATTATTCTTTAAGGGTTAACTCTGTCAAAAAAATTACAAGATACTTTCGATCGCAAATCAGCTCAGCTACAAATTTCATGTATAAGTTTTTTTCGATAATCAAATGGTTTAGCAGACTGGCTTCTTTTTATGCGACATTGTTTTACTTTTTCTATCTACAATTTTCAACATTCAAGAAATGGTTGCTCAAAAACTAACCCAGATTGGGCATAAAAAATTATGCAGGACAACGCAGAATTTATTCAAGAATCACACCTAAAAATATTTCGTGTCTGTATAGTAGAAAAACTGAGTAGTTATCAAGATCTCACAAAATTTTTTCTCTTAAAATTTAGAAATAGTTAAGTAAATAAGAATTCTAAGAAAGTAGATATCCTTTTTCTGCGTTTCCATTTAGTGCCAAAACCAAATTATTGTGATAGCAATGTTTGATTGAAAAGAAGAAAAAAGTGAAGACGAGTGACTAAGCAAACTAAGTTCAAGTCTCGATGTGTAAAGCCATTGGATATTAATTGTGACTGTTTCTTTATTAATTTATTAATACGAATCAAACTTTAAGCTCTTCTAACAACCGAAAGTCCAAAAAAGATGGAGTTTGAACCAAGTGTCGGATTTTACCGATGAATTTGCGACAATACAATTTAGTATCTATGCAATTGGATGATCGTAAGATGGTCTAGAAATTATTTAACAAAAAATCATTCGATACATTCTTTAGAGCTAAAATTACGCCCAATCCAAATATGGCACATATCAAAAATACTGGGATTTTGGAAAATATTGACAAGAATTAAATTATGACAGTTTCTGGATTTTGTTAAGGAAAAAAATGTAAATTTAATGAATACTAATCTGAATTTTTAAATGATTTAATTCGGAGTATGATTGTTTTATTATTATTACTGTTTTATTTAAGCTTCATCTTAGTAAGTAGCTTTATTGGTCCCAGTAAGACAAAATTTTCAAGTTTACGAGGATAAAAATTTATAACAATTTACAAGACTAATCAATAAAAACACAGTTTAAAATACTTTCAACATTAACAAGTGATAGAAATTATATACAAAACTATTCTCAATCATTAAAAGAGGCATTGATTAAAAATATTAAATTCTAGATTTAACCACAGCCTTCAATAATTTTTTCCACTCTCTAATGCACTATTGTTTGCATTTTTCATATAATATCTTCCTTTTACAACGAATGATAGTTCCTCATAATTCATTTCGAACATCAACATTGCAGTCAAAAACGTACCTACCCTAAAAATCCTTTTTACATAAAAAAAAGTCCAAGTTGATTTTTGATCTTGAAACAAGATACCATGATACCCACTTAGAAATTTGATATTTATTAAACCGACAGATCTTAATATATTACAAGGATCGATCTTCTTTGAAGCTAAAAAAATGTAAATTATTTATTGACTTGGTTTGACCAAAAAATAATCAATCATCAAATATTCGCAATCGACTATAAAATATACAATATATGAAGAGGTTTGGAGATGTCAATGTATTCAAAATGCATCCAGCTATACGTTATGATAAATATCAATAATAACTTGTTTATTTTCTAAGTTAAATTAATAAAAAAAAATTAAATTATAAATGCGTTTATCAAAAAAATATATAGGGAATAAATAAGAAAATAAATAAATAGTGTAATTGTATAGTATAGTCAGAATCTCCCAGCCAAAATTTGCAAAATTTTCCACGTTGTTTCCTGTTAACAGTGAGTAAAAATAAAAATTTTAATTAAAGATTACTCAGAAATGTTTGTAGGGATGTCAAATTCGGAGTATGGGTCAAAATTTGCAACTACGCTACTACTTTTATCCCTTACTTCTCTTCTTAAACGAGTTAAATTGTTTTAATTTTTATACAACAAATGTTTTTAATCTGAATTCTAAAAATTAAGTTTTAATTAAGTTATATAGATTCTGATTCTACAGAGTGGATGAAATTCAGGGATCTCACTTATTTGAAGAGATACGGCAGAGTTGCTTAATTTAGGTGCCCAACAATAATTTGAAAATATTCTGATTAGTTCTTGAAATATTTGGAATATCCTAAAATTTTGAATATCCGAGTTTTGTATAATAAAATCAAAAAACGTTACTACAGTCACTTTCTGGCCTCTTATCAGGATTCGTGGTTTCGTACTTTTGAAATCATCACCAATTTTTTGTTTTTTAAATAAGAATCTGGATATTTCATTATAAACTTCAAGACCCCATTTTTCACAATACGGTCCTGATTAATATTGTCTAGAATCTAGATTAAATAAACGTACAACCTGATCTAACCTTAGGTACTAGGTACTGTGGAACATCTTTTCAACTTCCCAAATCTAACCTTACAAAACGAGAAAGGAGAAATCCTGAAATTACAGTTTTTTTTAGATATTTCAGAAACTAACCAAGATGTACCTTAGATTTTTTTAATATATACATATTGTTGCGCATCTAGCTATGCAACTTTTGCTTTAATTTAACTGCAGTTGTATCTCTTCAAATAAGCAATAGTGTGCCTCGAAATTCAGCCATCTTCGATGGTACTTTAATTTAGCAGAATTATCACTTTATAATTTTGATTATGTTTAAACAATATTTCTACAACAAATTCTCTTTTCTGAAAAAAATATGTTAGGTATATCAAAATTCTAACAAGAAAATATTTTTAACTATAACAGCACTTAGACTGTGACGTTGTAAAGTCTTTAAGCTGAGTCAATAACTTTAGTATAAGTATTTTAAAATGTTTTATATCCCTATTTGCTAACTTGAGAAATGATGATGAAGATAGAAAAACCAAATCTTATACTCTTTCTGGATATTGACTGCCGACATTTCATAAAAATTTCTTTTCTTCCTCAGATCTTGAGAATAAGTCTGTTCATTTTGTATGAACTTTGTGTGTAAGAATATACAGAAGTGAAGATTTCTTTCCCTCTTTAGGACTTTTTAAAATGTGCATTAATTTTTTTGAATGAACACTCTGTTTAGCAATTTCTGAGGAAGGAAAAAATCTTTCGAAACGTCGAATAGGTCGTCTATGAAATATTGTAAAATAATTCATTAATAAGATAATACGTAAATTATGTTTGCTCAAAAGCGAAAACGAGAAACTTTCAATAACGTTTTAGGTAATCGGCGTTTTAATCCTTGGACAAAATATCCCCGACAAAATATCCTTGTTAAAATATCCTTGAGACAAAATATTCTTGGACAAAATATCTTTGAGACAAAATATTCTTAGATAAAATCAAGCACCCAAAGATTTTTATATCGTTCCCTCGATGTTGTGTATTAATATGTATTTATCTACTATCAATTCATAATAGCCTTGATTTGACATTAATTTGAGTAAGGTAAGTCAAATTATTACGCAACATGTGTTTTAAAGAAATCATTACCACACTGAAATTTCAACAAGAAAATTCTTTCTTACAAGTATTTACAACACAATTTTTACAATTTAGTATCATTATAGGAAAGTTTATATTTGTAAATGTCTAATTTTAATATAATATAAATTGTTCAATTCTTTAAAATTTGTTATTAACACTGAGTAATGACACTTCATACTCTTAAGTTTGATTTTTTGAAACCTGGAGAATTTTATAATAGCGTATCTACCTAGAAAAAACCCTAACTTCACGTAAGATAACTGAAAAAATTTGTAGTTTTATTTTATAAAAAATTAGTTTTATATTTTAATAATAAACATAACACAGTCCACGTCCCCGAGTTTTTTTGTCTATAAATTGTTTAATTATTTCAAAATTTATAATTCAAATTAACTGTAGTGTAGCACTGGCTAGTTTTTACATAACATAGGTTAGGTTGATCCAGTACGACAACTTGACAACAACTACTGAGCAATGTCGCTGGAAATAAATTCAAAATTCATTTTTAATTATTTGGACGGTAGTAGATAAAATCTTGTATATTACACGTGGGATATACACACTTTAACATATTCGTCTGATTACAGAACTCGCCTACGACTCGTTCTGCAATTTTCAGACTCTTATGTTAATGATGTTCATATCCCACTTATAATATAAATAACTATTATATATTGTGTAATTTTGAAACATTTTATTAAATTAAATCGTAAAAAGTTAATTCTTTTTATTAAAATTTGAATAATCCGCATTAATATTTGAATTATTGGAATTGTGGTTAGTTGATGTTATTTGATCATTGTTTTTTTTTGTATTTACTAATTAATATGTTCAGTATTGAATGTATAATCTGATAATAATTTTTTAATAATTTCATCCAAGTATATTTTATCTTAAGGATATTTCGTCCAAGTATATTTTGTCTTCAATATCTTTTGTCCAACGATTTTTTGTCGAGGATATTTTGTCCGAGGATTATAAGTCATAGAACCACATTTTAAGTTTGCTTCTCGATCTCCAGTAGAATTTTCCAAAATGTAGAAAAAGCTGCATACTATATGCACAAATTACAAGAAGATTAAATTGGCTAAACAACTTCCTTATTAAAACTGTGTATTCTAGCTTGTTAATTAAAATTGATCAAACATTTTTCAATGCCAATAAAATATTGAACTTTTGAACACGATCACCGAGCAAAAAAATAAGAAATGCAAAAAATTTAATAAATATTTTAATCTAATTGGCAGTAAAACTGTTCATTTCCATCGAAGATCACACAAACAAATCTACATTATCATATACAAGAAAAAGAAAACATTCTTTTTTCCTCTAGTTCCGCAATCCCGGTCCTTTAAGATGAAAATCTAGTTAGCTCTTACAAAATGACCGAAACAGCAGCATCAAACAGTCCGCCGCCTGCGACCAAAATATATACGTAATAAATCCGTCATGTGTGTGGGACATCTAGGATACATTCAGGGCACGTATACTATTCTTCAGATTATATCTTCGGATGTTGGTCTTGATGCACGTTTTCTATGCATATATGTTGGTGTACTTATTCTTAAACCAACAAAAAAATAACAACATATTGTAAAGATCGCTAATGCTACTTCAGCGTAAATAGTTTGTTATTTTTTTAATAAAAATTTTTATAGGCAATTAAAAACAAGCCTCCTAATTTGCTGCAAGGTTTGTTTTGCTATAAAATTTTAATTTCTGTGTAAAAAAACAATTTTTAAGGTAAAAGTTGTATAAGAAATCTAACTTAATATCTTGATAATTAATTAAATATTTACGAGTACATTACAAAACAACACTTCGTTATCGAAACTAATAAACATTTCCACATTTAATTCCGATAGATGTTTGTGTTCGAAAAGTGTACAAGTGTAAAATAAGCGTTTAGTCGTAATTTGAGATACAGTTTAAAACATCTGGTAAGTTTTCCCACCGAACATCGATGCAAGAGTCAAGACCAGCCAGCATGGTTCCATCGTTGTGTCCACCTCACTATAAACCAGTTGCTATCACATCTGGAAATTGTAATCATTTATTTTTTATGTAGATACCTGTGGAATTCCAGCATTTCCTAATGAGTGTTTTGAACAATAAATTTAAACGTTTTTTTCTGTTCGACTGTATATATTTTTAAAGCTATTTCCCAAATCACTGAAATAGTAATAAAACATAGAGTCACCGGGTGCGTACGGCATCGGCATACAGGAGGACTAGATTCTCTTTCTACATTGACATAATTCCAAAGTGGTCTTGAAGCAATAATTTCATTCGTGCCTGTATAAAGCAGAGAAATTAGCCTTTCTGGCTCGTAAAAATTCTTATCTGTTTTATAGACACGATGGACAGTTAAGATTTTCGCAGTGGTGTAGTGATTCTCACACTAACAAAGACTGCCATCTGGATTGTTAACGCATATGTATAGTTCAGATCACGTAGCTTTCACGTCTGTTATTTGTCCACATAGCATCACGCCGCACATCATACGAAAGCCGCGAATAGCGTATCGCACCCCCGCATCTCTTCTGATGTAGACGGCGACCTCCACATCCTATATACGCACATTCTTCGTTGTCAACAGTTCTTTGACGTACCGTCGAACATGTAACACCTTGATGGATGTTTGAGATCAAAGAGGTCACAAGTAAATTGTAATGGAATAGGCCACTACCATCAGCCGGCATGATCAGGTCTAGTTTTGTAAGGGTCAAGATGGAAAATGACGAAAATCAAAACAGTACCTAAAAATTTATTATATAGTAGGTCGTTGCCGTCCCACTACTAAACTCCATCCCTTTCGATCTAAATTTCGTGTCCTCATTGTATTTCTAACGCAATTTTTTCTTTTTTCCTGGTGGTCTCCAGAGTAACAAACGGTTTGGCCATCGTGTGTCTTCCATCCTTAATCGAACCATTTCAAATTTTATTTCTGTATTAGATCAGTCACCGTTTCAGTAGTAGACATTTTATTTCTTATTTCTTCGTTAGTGATTCTATCTCCTCTTGAAACTCTACTACTTCTTCACAAATAGTGCATTTCTACCGTGGCCACTTGTCTTTTGTATTCCTGCATGGACAACTGACATCCTTATTTAATATACCTAAGCTACACTATTGTCATATAATTCCAGAATAATTTTTAACAGTTGACAATTTATTTCTATGATTTGCAGGAAATTCCCTAATTTAATACTTTTTGTAAATTCCTCTACACACAAAAGAGTTATTCCGGAAACACTAAGAGACTATGAGGATATTTTCAAATTCGTTTAGGAATTAAACTAGACATCTAGGCTCCTCACTTGTTAACAGTAGTTGGCATTTAGATTTTATGGTTTAACAAATTGCCGAAATTTCAATGCAATTAATATACAGGAGTTTATTGCTCAAGGTTCTCTGCTTCTTCATTATAAATTTTATTGTTCCTGAATGATACATTCATGTTTGTCAACACTGGATTTTTTTAACTTTATAAGTGACGCCTCCGTAAGAATATCCGGATCCGCGTTAGGAATTAATAAGTCTGAGCAGTTTGTCTAAAATAGTAAATAATGTTATAAACATTAGATTTTATTCTAGGAAATATTTGAAGCTAATTATGGGTTCTATAGTTGATGCTAATACAAGAATTAACTTAAGATTGTGTCATTTTTCAATGTAAGTAATTGTGTGATCTGATAACAAGGTTGAAAAATACAAATTTGTAATCCATAATTTCAATGAAAATGAAAGAGGAAACAAATGGCAAAATAGAAAAAGAATGAGAGAAAGTTATATGATTCGATTTAGGGAGGTCTATTTTTTGGTGGTTTCTGCTACCTTGGTATAGATGGAGGTCAGAGCTTAGAAAACCCCGAAAAATTGTGTATTCATTGATCTGATTATCATCCAAATTTTTTCCTCAAAATAAATTTGCTTTTTTCAAAGCTGACAACGATTATTTTTATGATTCTATGCCAACATAGCATATAAGCAAGTTTCGGATTTTATGAACTATTATTAACAAATTTGTTTGTAAAATTATATGGAACAGATTGTCTACTATGGGACTCATCTCAAAATTTGTTTAATTTCTGACTTTGATACCTCAAAATTCCTAAAATTTTGAAAAATCGACATATTTCCTTGAGATTCCCCTAATTAATTACAATAAGGCAAATTAGTCCTACTAAAAAATTCAAGGAGAATGAAAACCTGTCGATAATTCTTGGATGTTATTGTAAATTATCGACTTACTTCAAAATTTGTTTAATTCTAGACTTCGCGTCCTTAAAACTTGCCCAGTAAAATTAGATTAAAAAATGGTAAAATTGACACTATGGCCAAATTTTTGCGAGCAAGTCAAGGGTCATTGATGAAGCTCCAAAACGCAAAAATCCAACAAATTTTCCTTGTGCGTCACGTGATAAGGGTGATTTTTTATATCTCGGTTTCTACTGGTTGTATTTTAATGAATTTTTAAAAAAATTATTTAGAAAAATATTTCAAATAACTTTTGTTTAAAACTTTTTTGATAGCTCTTTAAAGAAAAAAGTTATAAGCAAAATACTGCATATCTTTAGGGGTTGAGTTTCTTCAGTAAAATATATTATAAATTTTTCTATTGCAATAATGAAAAAAATCTTCAAACAAAAGTTGTAGAGGATCTTATTTCCTACAACTTTCATTTCGTTTATTTTTTTGTGACGCAAAAAGTACATGAGGTAGAGGGCGCCAAAGCGCTTACAAAATATTACTTTTAATGGTAAAATTGGCGTTTTTTGGTAATCATCGTTATTAATTTTTTTTAAATTTTAGTAGTAAAGTATATTATGTATATTTGATTGAAAAAACTCGCCCCGTAAAAAATGCCCGTGTTTTGCGTCCTCTACCTCATGTAATTTTAGTTTCACAAAAGTTGTAGGAAATAATATCCTCTACAACTTTTGTTTAAAGATTTTTTTCGTAATTGTAATAGAAAAGCATATATATTTTATTGAAAAAACTCACCCACTAAAAAAGTGCAGTGTTTTGCGCCTATTTTATGTAATTTTTGTATCACAAAAAAATACTTGAAATAAGAGTTGTAGGAAATAACATCCTCAACAACTTTTGATTGAATATTTTTTTCATAATTGTAATAGAAAAATATATATATATTTTAATGAATTATAACTTTTTTGTTAAAAGAGCTATCAAAAAAAGTTTCAACCAAAAGTTGTTTGAAATATTTTTCCGAATAAACTAAAAAAACTACATTAAAATCCAACCAGTAGAGACCAAGATATAAAAAATCACCCTTATCACGTGACGCAAAAGGAAATTTTGTTGGATTTTTGCGGTTCGGAGCTTCGTCAATGACTTGCTCTCAAAAATTTGGCCATAGTGACAATTTTGTAGATATTAGTTACTTTTTTATCTAATTTGTCTGGGCTAATAAATCTTTGCAAAATTAATAGATTTACTTGCGTTTTAATTTGTTACAAAGAAATAAGTTAGTTCTACCTTTTCCAGAATATTCTAATAAATATCTGATGTGTCCAACACATGACTTTCTTATACGGATAGTACCACAATTACTTTTCCTAAAGAAATTAAGTTAAATTTTTTGTAAAAATAGTGTTTCAATTTTGAGCGTTTCCAGCAATTTTCAAATAATTTTCGGAAGTCTCTCTTGCACTTATTACAATACGCATAAATCTGTCCTTGTCCCACTCATTATAACCGAATTTTACGACAAAAATTAATTTTTTTTTTTTTAATTTTTTTTACGGAATTTCAAAAAAAGTTCAAACAAAATTTGTTCAAAATTCAATTCTAAATCAATGTTAAAGAATAAAAAAATCTCAAAATTGTTAATTTTTCAAGATATTGCTAAAAAACCTAAAAATGTCATCAGGTAACTGTCACTTGTTTTGGTGCTAGATGAAAAACATTGAATGTGGCACCCACAAATTTGTTCAAACTCTTAAATATGAAATTTGAATCAAATCCGAGAAGTCGTTTTTGAGTTATGGTGGATACAGACAGACAGACAGACACACAGACAGACATCGTGGCGAAAATGGTCAAAATGGATTCAGGGGCCCTCAAAACGTGTAAATCCATCAAAATCTCGAAGTCGAAAAAAATCACGATTACAATACTTCCTTATACTACGTATAAGAAAGTAAAAATCCGTGGAACGTAAAATTGCCTACTACAGAATTCAAACCGGTTCAATTTTGTAGTTGTTGAAATTGAAATCTAATTTGGTTCAAAAAATAATTTCAAAAATTGAAGTCACTGTCATAACTTTACCCACATTTTCCAAAATTTGTACCAAAAAGTATCCCTTTAGGATAGAGTTTCTCTGAGTTGCTCCTAAGATTCCGCAACTTGTAGAAAAGATTTCCACTCGTTCCTTTATGAAGAGAGTAAAGCCGGAAATACGCCATTCAATTTGGTTGATTCAACCAGATTGAACCAATAGAAACATTGAAAGAAGTCGAGTGTATTTCAACCAAATTGAATGGTGTATTTCCGGCTTAAGAATATAAAAAATAATTTTTCAATTGTAGCCTAGTTTATGTATTTTTAATGCAAAAATACATAAATAATATACGATTCTTCGTACCGCATTGTTATACATACATTTAGGAAGAACGTTTGTAGAACTTAAGACTTCTTCCTGTTCGATCAAGACTTTTATCTAACTAAAGTGAAGAAGTGTTGAAAAAGTATGTGATAGATCAGAAATGATAGTGAGCACATGTCATATACTTCCGACGATATTTACAAAATAATAATGAAAACGCTTATTCAGAAATATGCATATGAAGAATATATAATTAGTTAAGTTTGGACAGGAGCGAGTAACCCGCTTATAAATAAATGAGTCCATTGTTGGCAGTCGCTATCCGGCCGGTATCTGTCGGTGGAGCGGCAGTCCATCGAGATGAAATCGCGCCTATCTATCATGTATTGTCACACGGGCCCCGATCGCTCATTGTTTTCTCTGCTCCTCTAATCCATTCATTTCACTGTACATTTCAGGAATGGCAGCGCAGAACATGTTTTAATTAATTTTCATTTTTGTTGTTGGTTATCCGGACGCGAGTGGGATGCGCATGATTGAAAACGGTGGCTTTGTGTTTTTGTCATGTAGAATGCAGAGTTTTGGGAGGGGGAGGGGGAACACTGGCTGGATGGATGTCGCTCCATCCAACTGAATTCTCAACCTTCAAAGTATCAACAATAGAATAAAATCTACTGACGAGAACATAATTCATCACAAGCCTCGGCCTTTTTTTTGTCAATCATACATAATGGCTTCTATGTCATGTCATGCCACATTTCTAATTTGTATTTAGATCATCAGCTTCATTGGACACAACAGAATTATTAGGGAATTCTATACCTTGTCATCTCACCAAATATTTTATCCTTGATTTATTGCAACACGAGACAACAAGAATATAAAATAATTTTCATAATATAATAATATTAATAAATTAAAAAAGATTGAAGCTCAGAAGAATTTAATGTCACAATTTAAGAAAACAGTTCCAGTAATTCTGATTCCTTTGTTCATTTTGGAAGACTCAATATACAATGCCTTTTATCTTTGAAAACTGGATATTTGCACATACAAACAGAATGAACGAGTCGAGATGGCCCAAGAAGGTACTAATATGGACACCACCAAAAAGGCGTAAAATATGGAAACCAAGGCGCACCTCTGTTATAGTTCATCTAATACGATAAATTGTCTTTATCTTCTATTCAAGTTCATTTTGGACATTTGTCTCTATTCCTTATTACAGTTCTGTGTCTTCTGTTATAGTTCGTCTTGGACATTAGCCTTCTGTTATAGTTTATTATGGACATGTGTTTACATCCTCTGTTATAGTTTTTATTAAATATCGATTTTTATCTTGTTATAGTTGGTTCGTTTTAAATATTTTTCTGAATGCTATGTTATAGTTCGTATTGCATATTTGTCTTTATTCTTTGTTACAGTTCGTGTTGGACATTAAAAAAGTAATTAAGCTATATCATTCATCTAGTTCACAAAATTTAGGTCTGAGAAGTTACAGTTCATAAAATTCATACACTTTTTCTAAAAAATTCGTTTTCCTAGTCTAACCTTATCTACCTATTTTTTTCAAAAATATTGAATAATTAAGTTGCAAACTTTAAACCTTCTAAGTTCCTAAAATTTGCTGAAATCTGGACCATATTTCGTTAGAGGTGAAATAGAAGAGGATATGACTACAAGAAATCTCAAAGAAGAAGATAGCTACAGAAGAAAAGAATGGTGACTTGATGCGGAAAAACGGCTACAGCCGTAAAGAGAAAAGCAGTGTTAGAAACAACAAGGAAACTCTTAATCTAACCAGATCCACGTAACACTGTAGCTGCAACCCCAAAAAAATAATTTCTGGCACTTCTAAAATTTGAAATCCTCAAGAATGAAGTTGGAAGGAAAGAGCGTCCGAGCTGATGGCTATATATTTCGAATTTCGATGTATAAACTACGTGTGATGATATGTCGGCATGTCGGTCGGAAGTTGAAGAAGATGACATATAAAGAGCGATCAAATAAATTTGCAATCGAGTCATCCATGAACCCAAAATCGTATGTAGTTACTTGAACTGCATTACAATAAAATGTCAGATGATAGCTAAAATGGCTCAAGTTAAAGACATACGAATTCAAATCCATGGATGACTCGATTACAAATTTATTTGATCGCTCGATATATTTGTGAGGTGGTAAAGCCGAAGAATTCTGAATCCAAAATTGTTTCATTTAAATTTGGCGTACCTATGTGAATAATTAAAATTTTCAAGTAACCAAATTGTTGGAATAAAGGAAGTTTAGTCCACCGTTATTATTTTCCGAAAAGGAAGACTAAGATGTTACGAATAATTTTAAGATGCAGTTTCAAATCATCTGCAAAAACGAATGCCTTAGAAGATGTTATATGCTCTAATCTAATCATAGATAAATATTATAAACGAAATGCAACGAACATTTTTAGGTATTCTTCACATGTTATACCTACAAATAATAGCTAAGTAATAAGTATCATATAATTGGTTGAATATGAAAAATTACTTTCTAATTACAACAAATACCGATTAATAATAAGACTTGTGGCATTCACAATTCTCATGGTCTTAATCCGTACAGCTATAAAATCAAAATTACTGTGTCATGCTAATAATTACTATTGTATAAACAGAACGGTGTGTTACACAGACCATCTCCCGCTGACACCAAGAATGGGCTTACTATTGTAACGCTGCGAACCCAGAATAAAACTTTAAATAAAATCAGAGCATATTGTTTTATAATAGATCAATTTCCTTGACCAACATCCTATCTTAAGCAAATAATTTATTAGATCCTGTATTGGAAAACTAGATTCATCATGCTCATGCAGGATATTGAATTAACATATCCTTATGTTCTTTAATCTCATCGGATATAATCCTTACACTCTGTGGCTTACAAATGAGCAAATAACGAGGGTTTAAACTAATGGGCCAATATTATGATTGGATTATGGAGGGTTGGTGATGGTGATATCCTGCTGTGGTCTGTTTAGCGGACAATAGGTCCGGGGGATCGCGCTAGTCATGCTTGGTATTAGCTAGCCCGCCGGGGGGCTCGACCAGTCATTCTTGTGCCCTGAGGGCCTCTGCAAACTCATGAGAAGATTCTTTCTCTATTTTATTTGTTTCTATATTCAAGTCATGTTTACTAGGTGTATGCATGACATTTGTACAGGTCCTAAAGGAACAATTTGAGATGCCCATTATTTAAATACAGTACTAGTTTATAATTATATTATTTACTCTTTTGTTTATAGACATGTTTCCCTAATTTACTTGTTAATTATATTTCTGTTTGTACCTACATAAATGTGGTAGTTGGCTGCACTCTTCAATCCTACGTATTCCTACTTAACCCTCTTCTTCTAGCTAGACATCAACAATTTTTTGCTCATGCATGGATCCGATCGAAAAACGATGTAGAAACATTCCAGTTGCATGTACTTAATGAATATTTCAATAAATTTCAACAATTTTAATTTAAACAGAGATCAGATCCAACTATCAAACTATCAGTAATAGATTCCTGTAGGCGATCAGGTACAAAATATAAATGTGGCGCATCTTGATGAGAAAAAAGCGGGCCACCTACGATAAAGATTCATAGGTTGAGGGATAAAAAGTGGATGTAGGCGCGCGACGCAACGAAGGCGAAACGCGAGGAATGCGTCGCTTGTCCAGCGCCAAAACACAAATCGCCGGTCGCATGCATACATTCATCTCGCGCCGGTTTTTATTGTCTTCTGACTTATGAATGTTTGCTGACAACCAACAACTGGCCATTATGCAGAGTTTTTATTGCCTTTTATATGCTGTACGGATCGTCTATAGGGAATTCATATAAAAGGAGAAGAACATTTGAATTTGAAGCATCCAAAAATTCTTTAATGTCGCATATTCGTCATTTTGTTTCACATGAGTATTTTTATTGTGTGGAAGTGTTAATGTTCGAATAACTCTGAGCTAAATCAGGAAGGCGAATTGCATATCTATGTGGTGATGGTTAAGCTACTACTAAGTAATTTTAGTTGGGTTTCAGTCACAAACTAGTAGCTTCTTGTACAGAGATGCTTATATCGCTGATCCAGAAGAACATTAACGCAACTGTACAAATAGCAATTTTACACGAGAAGACAAACTGAAATGATTTTACTCTATCCATTCGGTGGTTCATGAAATTATGTTACATTGAACTAGGATTAAGTTAGGTTAGGCCAGGACCATAACTACAATTAAGCCCATGTTCTCGTGGTTCTGCCTATAACAGTTGTAAGTTGTAAATAGCTTCAAATTTAGATATCAGGCGTATATAAATACCTTGAAAATTTAGTCACGAAACGACTTTATTCATTATTTTTCACATTAGTAAAGAAAGAGTATAAATATGCAGTATCAAATAATTCACTTAACTACTACTTTTGTGTTATGCGGTTTGTTCTATAATCATCCTTATACAGTTAGAGTTGCCAGAAATAGAAATCCACCTAATCTATTCAGAGTATGGCTGTTGGAAGACAGTGAACATGGAGATGATACATTTTATATCTGCAACGATTTTATGGGGTACGTATATTTTTTAATTGTGGCAATATAATATTTTTTTGTACAGTACTTACTTACATATGTGATTCTATCGGAGCCGATTATAAAGAAAAAGCTACTGGGAAACAGTTATTATGGTACTACAATAGAACTGACCAAACGATAGCAACGGCAGAAAACTTGAATTTACTCATAACAGTGAAAAATTGCGGCGATGATGATCCACCAGATATGCTTCCAATAGAAATAATGACTAGGAAGTACAAGAAGGAGGAAGCCGATTTACAAAAATTTTCTTTGGTTGTAATTAATACAAATGATTAATGATTTTTCAGAAAAATATAATTAATATACAATAAACCAAACAATAATACATTATACCGAGAGATCAAAAATTATCTTGGTCAAAGGTGGTCATGAAATGAAAAACGACGGTCTTAGCTTGTATCACCTTTTTGAAGTTTATCAAGTTATGTGCCATAATAAGTATTGACACGATACTAGCTCCGACAATTATTTTAAAATCCATGACCACCTCTGACCAAGATAATTTTTTATCTCCTGGTACTATCATGTTAGGAAAGTGCTGCTTTGTTCAATGAGATAGACATTATAAACACGCGAGATAGCGAGCGTTCAAAATGTCTTCGAGTTGAACAATGGCACTATTTTTTCCAACGTCTCACTTCCGCTTAAATAAAATTGTTATTATTACCAAAACTCAGTAATTAAAATATCTCTCTTAAGTCAAAATTGAAATGTTGCTATGAAAACGAATAAACAATCATCGATCAAGTGACAAAAATCTGACGTTGTTGTCAATAGGATTTTTACTTTCATAACAATGGAAGTAATTACTTCCATCACTTGAGATGCAAATGCCCACTTTCTTTTCTAAATTGAGTGAAGGAAATACCATTTTCATAAGCGACGTTGGAAAAACTAATGTATTTTAATATAAAGTGAAAATGTGCCATTGTTTGTTTCTCTACCATACTAACAACAATGTTTTATAAGAAAACGTGCATACTTAGTTTCATTTCTTAACAAACCTTTTGCACATCTTTTTAAAAAAAATTTTTTTATTTTTCAAGTCTCCTTTTAATCTAGTATAAACTTCGTCCAACGTTTCCTGTTTGAAAAAAGTAAGACTTGTCCAACTCTTCAAAATAGGCGTTTGCTTCCTCCATCACCTCCTCGTTTAGATGAAATCTCCTGCCTGTCAGCCATTTTTTCATTTCAGAAAACAAAAAAAAATTCCGACGGAGCCAAATCTGGAGAGTGGGGGGATGCGCAACGCTTTGTAACCCCTACTCTTCTAATTTTACGGTTATAACTCATGAGATGTAAGCTGGTGCGATATTGTGATGGAAAAAAATGTTTTCTTAGCCCATTGCGGTCGTTTTTTTTCAGCATGGTGTTCAAACGATCCCCAATAATGACGAATAGTATGCACCAGTGACAGCTCTACCCTGTTCCAAATAGTCAATGAATAATTCCTTGTGAATCACATAACTTTCCCAGCTGAAAGAACAATCTTCGCTTTCTTCGGTGCAGATTCTCCACTGACAACCCATTGTTTTGACTGTTCTCTGTTTCGGACGTGTAGTGGTGTATCCATGTTTCGTCCACAGTGATAAAACGGCGCCTGAAGTCCTGTTGATTTCGTTGAAACAGCTCCAAATTCTCCTGGCAACATTTTACAAGCCATGATTGTGTTTTTGGTCCACTTTCACCGATCGCGGCACCCATCTTGAGGATAATTTTTCATGTCCAAATGTTGGTGTAAAATATTATTAATTAACTAAAATATTAACTACCAATTCCGTTCTGTCGAAACGCCCATGGCACTAAAAATCTTGCGCACCTTCATTCGTCTATCATCCATGACTACATCATGGATTTTGTCGATGTTTTCTTGAGTAATCACCTCGACAGCTCGTTCCGCATCACTCATATGACCACTCTGAAAATTTAGTATAAAAGGAGAAGAACATTTGAATTTGAAAAATCCAAAATTTCTTTAATGTCACATATTCGTCATTTTGTTTCACATGAGTATTTTTATTTTGTGGAATTGTTAATGTTCGAATAACTCTGAACTAAATCAGGAAAGCGAATTGCATATGTGGTGATGGTTAAGCTACTACTAAGTGATTTTAGTTGGGTTTCAGTCACAAACTAGTAACTTCTTGTACAGAGATGCTTATATCGCTGATCCAGAAGAACATTGACGCAACTGTACAAATAGCAATTTTACACGAGAAGAAAAAATTAAATGATTTTACTTTATCGATTCGGTGATCCATGAAATTATGTTACATTGAATTTGTATTAAGTTGGGTTAGACCAAGATCATAACTACAATTAAGTCAATATTCTTCTGTCTTCTGCCTAACAGTTAGGTTTACAAAATTTGCAGTTGCGTCATTGTTCTTCTGTAGCAGCGATATGATGTACGATTTAATCTTATAGTCAACAATTAAGCAACAGTGTAGGTATTATTATTTATTGTGTTTTGGATTTTTATCAGTATTTTTGTTTAAAAGTGTCACAATTTCAAAGAAGTAGGCAATAAATGTTAAGATAAGTTGTAAATAGCTTCAAATTTAGATATCAGGCGTATATAAATATTTTGAAAATTTAATCACGAAACGACTTTATTCATTATTTTTCACATTAGTAAAGAAAGAGTATAAATATGCAGTATCAAATAATTCACTTAGCTACTTCTTTTGTGCTATGCGGTTTGTACTATAAACATCCTTATACGGCTAGAGTTGCCAAAAATACAAATCCACCTAATCTATTCAGAGTATGGCTGTTGGAAGACAGTGGACATGGAGATGATACATTTTATATCTGCAACGAATTTATGGGGTACGTATATTTTTTAATTATGACAATATAATATTTTTTTGTACCTATAGTACTTGCTTAGGAAATCTTCGACCACCATACATGCTTGATTTTATCGGAGCCGATTATAAAGAAAAAGCTACTGGGAAACAGTTATTATGGTACTATAATAGAACTGACCAAACGATAGCAACGGCAGAAGACTTGAATTTACTAATAACAGTGAAAAATTGCGGCGATGGTGATCCAACAGATATAGCATATACGCTTCCAATAGAAATATTGAATAGGAAGTACAGGAAGGAGACAGACGATTTACAAAAATTTTCTTTGGTTGCAATTAATACAAATGATTAATGATTTTTCAGAAAAATATAATTAATATAGGTACAATAAACCAAACCAATTAATGTATTTTATTATAAAGTAAAAATGTGCCATTTGTTTGTTTCTCTAATGTACTAACAAAAATTATGTTTTATCAGAAAACTTGCAGTTTCATTTCTTAACAAACCTTTTTCACTTCTTTTTGTAAAAAAAAATATCTGATGTGCTCAACAATCAAATTGGATTCAGGGGCCCTCAAAACATCTAAATCCATCAAAATCCTCAAGTTGAAAATCACGATTACAAAACTTCCATTGTATAAGAAGAGGTTAGAAAAGTGCGTGCAAAAAGGAAAACGATTGAATTTTTTTCAACAAACCTTTTTTATTTTTCAAAATAGTCTCCTTTTAAGCTTATATACAGGGTGGTAGAGCATCAAGAATAAAATTCTATTTTTTTCTTGATGCTCTATAACCTCCCAAAATTAATGACGTTTAACCTGGACCACCCTGTACATTTCGTCTAACGTTTCTGTCGTCAAAATAGTGCGATTTGTCCAACTCTTCAAAATAGGCGTTTGCTTCCTCCATAATCTCGTTCTCGTCGTTTGAATGAAATTTCCTGCCTGCCAGCCATTTTTTCATTTCAGGGAACAAGTGATATTCTGAAGGACCCAAATCTGGAGAATTTAGAGATGCGCAACACTTTGAAACTCCAACTCTTCTAATTTTGCGGTTGCAACTCGTGATATGTAAGATGGTGCGTTATCGTGATGGAAAAGGATTTTTTTCTTAGCCAATTCCAGTCGTTTTTCGTTCAGCGTGGTGTTCAAACGATCCAATAATGACGAATAGTATGCACCTGTGATAGTTCTATCCTTTTTCAAATTGTCAATGAATATAATTCCTTATAAATCACATAACTTTCCCGGCTGAACGAACAGTCTTCGCTCTCTGCGGTGCAGATTCTGCACTCATAACCCATTGTTTTGACTGTTTGGTCCACAGTGATAAAACGACGCATGAAGTCCTGTTGATTTCGTTGAAACAGCTCCAAATTCGCCTGGCAACATCTTACAAGCATGATTGTGTTTTTGGTCCACTTTCAGCAATCGCGGTACCCATCTTGCGGATAGTTTTTCATGCCCAAATGTTGGTGTAAAATATTTATTAACTACCAGTTCCGTTCGGTCGAAATGCCCATGCCACTAAAAATCTCGTGCACCTTCACTCGTCTGTCATCCATGACCACATCATAGATTTTGTCGATTGTTCGACATTACTTGTGCTCTTATGATCACTCTGAAAATTTTGGAACCATTTATAAAATGTTCTAATCGAAGGGGCACTCTCGCTCTAATTTTTATCAAGTCTTTTTTTAGTCTCTTGAACCGATTTGCCTTTCAGGTAGTAATGCTTGATCACAACTCGGAATTCAATCACTCAGATTTTTTTTGGAAATAGACCGATTTGCACGAAATTCTGCAGGTGTATTTCTGAGAGATGCCACTAAACAAAAAAACCTTGATACGCAAAAATAGCGTAAAATAGTTTGCAAGGATTTTTCAAAGCACCTTCTATATCTTAGCATAAACATATACAGGGTGTGTCACGACGTGTTGACTGTAGACATAACTCTATTACTAAACACAATTTGATTCTAAAAATTGGTACACACCCATTATACAACGTGCTCTATTTAATGAAAATATTGCCACCTTTCTGGTACTTCCGGTTATACCGGAAGTAGACACAAACTTTGTTATTTTAAATGGAACACCCTGTATATTTTTGAATTTTTATATACTACACTTTATTTTAGACATAAAAGTATTAAGGTTGCATGATCCTAACATTAACGGTATTATAATTATTTACACTTTTTCATTTTTTTTTATAAAAACAGAAGTAAATAAAAATTCAAATCTTGACAATGACACGTTTTTTCCAAAATTTTTTTCTTGTCTTTGAGGTAGGAATATACAAGAAATACGCTGATGTAGTTTTGGAAAACTTGCTTTATACAGGGTATTGGTGGTTGTCCGTTCATTTTTAAAAACTTTAATCAATGATAACTTAATTTTTTTAAATGGAACACCCTATATGTTTCTAGATTTTCGAATTCTACACTTAATTCGAGACATAAAAGTATTAAGGTTGTAAGGTCTTAAAATTAACGGTATTATAATTAATTACGTTTTTTAAAAATTAACGGTCAATCACAAGCACCCTGTATAAAATAAGTTTTTTAAAACCATATTATCATGTTTCTTGTACATTTCTGCGTCCACTAAAATTTGGTTAGTTTTTTGAAAGAACGTGTCATTAGTAAAATATAAAAATGTTTGAGTCTAAGTTTTTGTATGAAAAAATTGGAAGAAACAATTATTTAATTAAAATAAATAAAATAAATAAATAAAAATATTAAATTAAATATAATAGAAACAAAATTTAGTGGACGTAGAAATGTACAAGAAACATGGTAATATGGTTTTGAAAAACTTATTTTATATCTACAGGGTGCTTATGGTTGATCGTTAATTTTTAAAAACTTTGAAAATTGGAAAAATGTAATTAATTATATAACCGTTAATTTTAAGACTTTACAACCTTAATACTTTTGTGTCTAGAATTAAGTGTAGAAATTGAAAATGTGGAAATATATAGGGTGTTCCATTTAAAAAAATTAAGTTATCATTGATCAAAATTTTTAAAAATGAACGGACAACCACCAACACCCTGTATAAAGCAAGTTTTCCAAAACTATATCAGCTTATTGCTTGTATATTCCTACTTCAAACATACGAAAAAAGCTTTGGGAAAAATGTGTCATTGTCAAGATTCGAATTTTTATTTACATCTATGTTTTTGTAAAAAAAAAATGAAAAAGTGTAAATAATTATAATGCCGTTAATGTTAGGACCATACAACCATAATACTTTTATGTCTAAAATGAAGTGTAGAATCTAAAAATTCAAAAATATATAGGGTGTTCCATTTAAATAACAAAGTTTGTGTCTACTTCCGGTATAACCGGAAGTACCAGAAAGGTGGCAATATTTTCGTTAAACAGAGCACATTGTATAATGGGCGTGTACCAATTTTTAGAACCAAATTGTGTTTAGTAATAGAGTTATGTCTACTGTCAACTGGTCGTGACACACCCTGTATAGGGTGCTAAATTTATATGTAATATTTCAAAAATGTTCAACATTCTGTAAAAAGTTTATTAAAACATATGTTGACTTCCCTTTTTCAAATTTAAAAAATATTTTTCTAAAACCTCATTGGATCACATGGATATTAGAGTTTCTTAAGGCCCTTATATTTTTTTTTGACAAAACAAGAAACTTAAAAAGTGTTTACTTTAAGAACCTGCAACCTTAGTTAGGTATCTTACGACTAAACTTTAATGTAAGAAAACGCAAGTTGGATCTGTCAGTCTTTATTCTGGATATATTTTTTGATATAATGAATAGCTACAATTAAGTCATTTTGTAATGACGTCGGATTAAAATTGCCTAATGTATATTTAGAAAATATGTTATAAAACTCATTTTTAATGCCCACATCATCGTCGACTTCGTGTGTGTAAGTTCGTAAATTAATTTTCTATGATACAACAAAAACCCAAAACTATGCTTTCATTATTTGATAAGATCGCCACACAGGAACCAAAATCCAGTCATTTCCGGTAAGGGTGGCCGTCGTAAATCGCATTTAAATACATTTACATCCAACATTATATTTTTTTCGGATAAATTCACAGCTACTCGTATATACAGTGGGGTATGGGAATTATGTGAGATATGGGTTTGCATAATATTTTGATATATTAGAAGTGTTGGAACACGTCCACATCAGTTGGGATGAATACAAAAATCATTAGCTTCCCAGAACGAACGATGTCTGCAAAGATGTGTACGGGTGGCGCTCACTTAAAATTGAAGACGCGCTTAAAACATGACATCTGACAATTTATACGACTTATTTAAATTATAAAAGGTAGTCATATAATCATAAATTCAATGCTGGTGTTGAATTCTACTGCAACGAAATAAATATATAATATAATGCCTGTAAAACAATAGCTTGCTCGCTTATATTAAATGGGAACGACTCGCATTATACTAAAGTTGGTTACAATTCATATCTTCTACCGTATTAGGAATGAAAGAATGATACATACAACCAGATGTGCAGTGACTGTGCCAAAACAACTGCTATAAATATTTGCTTTATCCCACTTCTGAATAAATTACAGATCCTCTCTGAATTTTAATGTCCATGGAAGTGAAAAGAAGTTTTCATTTCATTTATTTTCAAACGGAATCAAAACTCTAAATGACAACAGTTTACCTTGGTTTACCATACGGATGTTAAGCAATTAATATTTATTTAAAAATAAACAAATAAAATGTATTAGGTATGTTTATATCCTAGTCCTAATAGATTAAAGAAAGAATTTTGAAATGTCTAAATATTATTGCTTAATATTGAAGTTTATATCTATAATTGGTAGAGAACTGTAGGTCGTCATTCAATGAATAAATTTAAGAGTCTATTAATTTTATCTACAAAAAGCCTCTAATCCCTTTAGAAAAAATATCTGGTAAATTTAATTTTTGTCAAATTGTAGTACTTAAATTCAAAAATATACATAACTGACCTTCTTACAAAGAATTATTTGGAAAATATGTTGATACAGTCCGTACTAAAGACCTGGGAAAATTATAGACTACTTGTCTAGAATTTCTTAATCACTACAAAATTGTACTCCATTATTTTTAATTATTCAAAATTAGCAGTTATATATAGAAAAAGTCCCCGGAAATTCGATAGTGTATGATAGTCCAAGAAATGTTAGTTCTGATTATACAGAGTGTCCCAGTTTATATCGTCAGGATTTCACCAGTCGATAGTTTAGCGAAAATTAAAGGTGGTTTGTCTAATAAACTATGGTCGAATGTTGCTCCTTTTTTGATGTACAGGGCATTAAAGAAAATAAATTATTTTAACTAATTTGCTACAAATCAATAACAAAAAAGTTAGACTTCTGAAATTTTGCATAGATCTTTTTTTTATTCTCTTATTAATAGTGGTTGCAATTATTTTATTTAAAACACAGAGGCGTGCGTACGAGTTTCTTCAAAAACATTTTATTGAATAAAACGTATGCCACTGGTTTTTTTACAGCACCAATATGCAGGGAATATTTTCCATTCAATTTAGAAACTTTTTTGTACTTTACAATTTTTTTTTTATTTATTAAATAGCATCTTCCCTATTAGATTTCCGAAAAAAGCATCAGTACAAAGTTGTAGAGAAAAATATTTCCTACAACTTTCTTTTAAATATTTTTTGATATTGTTAATATTTAAAAAGTTATTCAACAAATAAGTTGCAAATTTAATGGAAATTTTTCTCTAGTTAGGTACTAGATACTTACTACTGTTTTCCCAAAATTTTGAACTTATTTGTTGAATAACTTTTTAAATATCGACAATATCAAAAAAAGTTTAAAAGATAAGTTGTAGGAAATATTTTTTTTACAACTTTACAACTTTGTACTGACTCTTTTTTTCGACAATTTAATAGGAAAAAAGTTATTCAATAAACAAAAAAATCCAACCATTAATTGAGGGCTGGTGAAGGAAGGGAGGGGTCTACGAATACACAAACTCAGTTTTAAACTTTCAGGGTGACCCTCTACAAGATTCTACAAAAATTGGCTGTAGGGTAAAAAAAGTCTATTTGAAGCCTTTTTTTCTCCCTTATTTACTGTACTATAAAGTTATTTTGAGTTAGGTTATCAAAAAATTATGAGATACGAAAAAGTTTCTAAATGGAATGAAAAATACTCTCTGCATATTGGTGCTCCAAAAAAAGCCAGTGGCGTACGTTTCATTCAATAAAATGTTTTTTAATAAACCCGTACGCACGCCTCTGTGTTCTAAATAAAATAATTGCAACCACTGTTAATAAGAGAATACAAAAAAAATCTATGCAAAATTTCAGAAGGCTAACTTTTTTTATTATTGATTTATAGCAAATTATTTAAAATAATTTATTTTCTTTAATACCCTGTACATCAAAAAAGAAGCAACATTCGACCATAGTTTATTAGACAAACTACCTTTAATTTTCGCTAAACTATCGACTGGTGAAATCCTGACGATATAAACTGGGACACCCTGAAATTTCGATTAAAATTCTACAACTTTTATGGAAAAAATCACTTTTTTCTACTCTGATATATGAAAATAGCCATTTTTCCATGACATACTCTACATGAAACTTCAATATTTTGTCTACTGCGAAAATAGTCATATTCTCTTTAAAGTGAAAATATCAAAATTTCAAATTTTTGGTTTCCTTCGTGATTTTTTTAATGAAAACACTATATGCACTAAATTTACATAAATTTTCAATATCAATTCATTCACTTTTCATGACATATTTTATATATAAAGCTTAAAATAGTTAAAATAAAAACTAAAATATAATTTTGACGTTTCACTTGAAAACTGTCACCTTAAATAATTTTAAAAAATTTTGTAGTTTCTAATCCAATTTATAAATTACAGAATCGTAGAAAAATAGTATATTGTAATACAAGTGCGGAAAACGCATCATGACAATACGAGTGTGAAATTTGCAACACGAGCGATAGCGAGTGCTGCAATCACACGAGTATTGTATGGGCCATTTCCGCAAGCGTGTTACATACGATTTTTTCTACGAAAACGTGGAATTCGTAAAAAATAAAATTATTTGTAAATCTTTCTCTAATTAAAAAAAACATCAAGTGAGTTTGTTGTCATAGAACTGAAAGCTCATAGCTGTTGACAGTTTATAAATTGTGTCCTGTCATCGAAATAATTTTGATTTTGAGATCAAATTACGTGAATATAAACATGGAGTTTTAAAACTAAAGCGAAAGCGATGAACTAATGTGCACTCCTCCGGTTGTTAGATATTAAATAAATGTTACAATTATAACTAAATGTAAGTACTTCTTTATGTTTTTGTTTGCGTGCGGAAAGTCTAAAAAATGTGTGCGGAAAAAAATTTCCACACTAATTTTCCGTACTAGTTTTTCAAAAGCCTACTTTCAAGTTCGATTATCTTGTCAGAAAAAACGTCATTCCGCATTTTCGTAGAAAAAGTTTTATGGCAAATTTAAGGACCCACAGTCAGAAAGAAGATAATTTTTTATATGAGTAATAGATATTTATTTTATTAGGAGTATAAGCGAAACTTTTATGTGACGAAGTATGGAGGTGTAAGCGCCGAGCGGAGCGAGGAGAATTAACTCCATACGGAGTCACATGAAAGTGCTTATACTCCGAATAAAATACAATATTTTATTTTCAAATGGAATCATTCTAATCGTAATATGACAATCAATTTAATAAGTAATTTTGCAACTGTCATGCAACTGTCATACATTTTTGCAGATAATGATATAACTTATACTCCGCCGGAGTATAAGTCCTACTTATACGCCGCTCAAGAGTGGTGTCATAGAAATGAAACTTATACCTTGCCTATTCAGTCTTATAACACCATGTTATACGCCGTTTGAAAATAAACAATTTTATATGGCATTTTTGACGGATTTTCAATCTGGTTGACACATTAAGTAGAACTAATTTATTTCATTGTAACAAAGGCTACCGCTAAGATATCTGCCAATTTTATAAAGCAGTTTAAAGAATTCAATAATCAGAAATAAGAATTTTTTGAGTTGAGTCTATAGCAAACATTTTATATGGAATTTTTGACGGATTTTCAATGTGGCTGAAACTTTAAGTATAACTAACTTATCTCTTTGTAAGAAAGGATGTTGCAAATAAATCTGGCAGTTTTTCGATGTGTCATAACAATTTAAGAACACAAAAGTCTAGAATTTAACAAATTTGTTAAGTGAGTGTATGTTAGCTCATTAAAACCGGAATTTTTGATATACTTATATCACAAACCGCAAGAAAATCTGACTATTTTTTCATTTTCTATGACAGTTTTCAAGTCACAATGTCTAAAAGTTTGTATTTACAGTACCAGAAATAGGAATTAAAATATCTGAATGAAGATCCATCTGTTGATAAATGTCACCAATTTTTTTGCCTAGCAATTGTTATTATGTTTTTTGTTATACATCTAGGCGCCCCAAGATTGTATTTACTTCTGAAAATAGGACCAAAAAAATACAATTCTACAACCATTTGAATAAGTGCCTACTAAAAACGCATGTTTCAAACTATAAACAAATAACATTTTTATGCTAGTTTAATGATATTACAATACGGTACGTGAAAATGGCCACCTAGAGCCTACCCTGGTGTTGACGTTATAACGGCCTGAGTTCCGCTCTCACAATATTATTGTTGCCATATCCGTCAGTAATGGTTTGCTGTGAAATATCTGTGTTGTTTTTTATTCTTGTTAAAAATATATACGTTGTCTTGGAATGTTAAATTAATGGTAAAAATGTTGTCTTGAATAAATGCAGGTAACTTATTAAATGTGCTTAGGATCAACGTGAAAAATTTGTTAATTATAAAGACACTTATAAGGAACAGTGTGGTATTAGTTACCCACCCAAAATATTTTCATGTTGGGACAGTAAGTATTTTTTATATCGATTCCAAGAATTCTAAATAAAGACAGGTAGAGAAAGAACCTAAGAATCTCATTAATTGTTTAATTAGCATAAAATACATAAAACTTAACGAATAGTGCAATAAATTGAATTGAAATTATCACATCGTTAAGCCACCGAATTCCAAAATTATAAATTCCAACTTATGTATACCAAAGTTAAAAACATGAATTTCGTTTTTTTCTCATCAATATAATGTAATATTTAATGACCTGTTACTTACGTTTATTTTTTTACATGTCATTAAACACGGCGAGACGTCACATATAGTACATTATCCGCCCACAATATTCTTTTTCAAGCACCACGTCATGTCATGACTCTCTCACTGTCTCTCTTTCATACACCTTGGGCTAAGCATTCGAAACGGAGACAAGATAGTATAAAGTCAATTTGATAAGATCTTTTCAGTAGCAGAAACTTATAACGATTTTAAAATTATCACCACAACACAACACCATCGCATCAGTAGTTCGATAAATATTTTAAGTTAACAATTTAAATTGTGCTTCTTTGATTTTGATGCATTTGATGATAAATTTAATGCCGTTTTCAGGGATCATATTACATGGAACTTAAGTCAGACAAATTAGTAGCGAAAATTTATTTTTATTTTTGTAAGAGAATATTAAATTTGTATTTTAAGTTTATCTATAATACATATGTATTTGTTTGTAACAATCCTGTTAGAATTCACATCCAAAAATAACTAAATTAAAAATATTATACACAATGTTTGTTTGAATTTTAGACTTTGTGTCCTCAAAATTGTCATAAAACTTCCAAAAATCGACAAATTTCGTTGTTCACTCACTTCAAAATTTGTCCAAATTCTATAAAAAGTATACAGGCTGTTTCATTAAGGGTGGCCACCGGCCATATCTCGGAAACTACTGGGCATAGAAATTCAGGAAAAAAAATTTCATTACTAAAGTGGCCATGAGAAAATCCTGGAAATTATTTTTAAGCTCCGCATTTCGCCGCAAGGGGGCGCAACTGAAAAGTAAATATTAAAATTCTGAATTTTTCCGAAAATTCCCACATTAAGGTATACCTTTGGTAACATCATTAGAAAGCTTGGACAATTCTGCATCATTTTGGTTTAAGGCTCATTGGCGTACCGACCTTAGTAAGAGTGGGGGAAGCTATTGAAAGTGTAATCATTTAAATCGCTGTAACTTCTAAACTACTTTTTCGATTTTAGTAAACTTAAGCTTGTTTGGAAGAGAAATGTAGGTACTTTTAATTATCGCATCAAATGGTACACGATAGCTCCTAATAAAATTGCTAGGGGGCGCAATTTGAAATAATAACAGTTTTTGTGATTATATCCCGAAAACTTAAATTAGACGGTATAATTATGATGTCAGAATCGGAAAGTAGATTAAATTTTCAAGAGAAAACGTGAAAACCACAGCTCGATATCTTCGTTTGTTTAAGAGTTATTGCCAAAAGAATAATTTTTAACACTTTAATTGAAGATATGATTGTTTTCATAGCTCCGTGGTCATTTGGTCAAGCAATCCATGACAAAAAATATTTTTTAACTTTATGTTTGTGTAGGTTTGTCACTCATTATGCCAAGGGCCCAAAAACTACTTTAGAATTAATAAAATAATCATGGAAAACTTCGAATTTAGGCACAATAATTATTTTAATATGGTTTTTTAAAAATAAATCTAGATAGCCGTGAAACAAGATCAGCAGGTTTCCAAGGAGATAAATAAATTGGAATAGTTGTCAACTGATTTAATTTTGATAGGGGTTGTGTTGACAAAAGTTTCTTTTTGATGACTGTGATTCTTTTTGAATTTCTTTTTATCTATTCCAAAAATTGTGCTACATCCCTCAAAAATTCTCAATTCCTCTCCTTGGTTTTATGAACTGATGAAGCCAGTTTTACTAGCTGTGGCATCGTTAATTTACACAATACTGATGCACTAGGTATTGGTCACAAACAAATCCTCATTGAATACGCGAAGTGGATCACCAAAACTGGTGGTGCAGAGTTTCAGCATACAGAATTATCGGACCGTTTATTTTTAATGGCTATCTAAATAGTGAATCTTACGTAAGCATATCGTAACCCTCGGCATTGGTATAAGCATTTTTGAGAAACGTAGCACAAATTTTGATATAGGTAACAAGAAATTTAAAAAGAATCAAGGAGAAACTTTTGTCAACACAACATCTATCAGAATTAAATCAGTTGACAACTATTCCAATTTATTAATTTCATTGGAAACCTGCCGATCTTGTTTCACGGCTACCTAGATTTATTTTTAAAAAACCATATTAAAATAATTATTGTGCTTGTGCTTAAAAAGTTTTCCATGATTATTTTATTAAATCTAAAGTAGCTTTTGGGCCCTTGGCATAATGAGTGACAAACCTACACATAATAAAGTTTTAAAATATTTTTTGTCATGGATTGCTTGACCACGGAACTATGAAAACAATCGTTTCTTCAATTAAAGTGTTAAAAATTATTCTTTTGGCAATAACTCTGAAACGAACGAAGATATCGAGCTGCGGTTTTCACGTTTTTTCTTGCAAATTTAATCTACTTTCCGATTATGGTATCATAAATATACCGTCTAATTTAAAATTTTGGGATAAAAGCAAAAAAACTGTTATTATGTCAAATTGCGCCCTCTAGCAATTTTATTAGGAAGTATCGTGTACCATTGGATGCGATAATTAAAAGTACCTACATTTCTCTTCCAAACAAGCTTAAATTTACTAAAATCGAATAAGTCGTTTAGAAGTTACAGCGATTCAAATGATTACACTTTGAATACCTTCCCCCACTCTTATTAAGGTCGGTACGCCAATGAGCCTTAAACCAAAATGATGCAGAATTGTCCAAGCTTTCTAATGATGTTACCAAAGGTATACCTTAATGTGGGAATTTTCGGAGAAATCTAGAATTTTTATATTTACTTTTCAGTTGTGGTAAAATGCGGAACTTAAAAATAATTTCCAGGATTTTCTCATGGCCGCTTTAGTAATGAAATTTTTTTTCCTGAATTTCTATGCCCAGTAGTTTCCGAGATATGGCCGGTGGCCACCCTTAATGAAACAGCCTGTATAAAATCCGACAATTTCAATTAAGTACTGTAGACACTTTTACATTCAACGGATTTTTATTCTGTTGGAATATTCTGGAAGAGGTACAAGTAACTTACGAATATTTCTTTGTAACAAATTAAAACACAAGGAAATCTGCCAATTTTGCATAAATTTATAGAAATTTTAAGGACAAAAAAGTCTAGAATTAAACAAATTTTGAAATAAGTCGATATTATACAATAAAATCCAAGAATTTCCGACAGATTTTAAATTTTTTTCAACTCTTTAGTATAACTAATTATTGAAGTTAATAAAGGCAATCTCTAGGAAATCTGTTAATATTTCCAAGTTTTAGGTATGTGACATTTATGAATCTAAAGTCTGAAATTAAATAAATTTTGAGATGAGTCTATAGTACCTAGTCCAATTTAGCAGGAATTTTTTTATGGATTATTATCAATGTGGTTAAAATTTCAAGTAGAACTAACTTATCTTTTTGTAATAAAAGAGCCGCAAAGATATCTGTCAGTTTTTCGAAGTTTCATAACAATTTTAAGGACACAAAAATGTGAAATGTATTCAGTGAGAAATACCCAATAATAATAATTTTTATTGGTCTCAGAAAACGATACACATTTCATAGATAGGTCAACAGTGACAGGCTAATAATATACCTACCTCTTCGTATAACAACAACAAATTACAAGCAAGCAAAAGAGAAAAAAAATTACCCGTTTAAAACAGCTAAAACAGCAAAAGATACATAAAAAGTACAATTTCCATGAAATAAAATTGAGACATTACAAACAATTCAAAAATATACAAAAGATTAAATCTAAAACATTTCCACAATGTAAAAATTTAAGACACTACAAACAATTTAAAAATATATTCGGTTTGAGCAGAAAATTCATCAAAACTATACAAACAATTGCAAGAATGTACACCGGAATGAGTCGTAAACCTATTCAAATGCGGCTTAATATAGCACAAATTTTGATAAATTACTAAAGAAAATAAAAACATAATCTTCAATTCAACAAAAATTGGTTTGCAATGCTCGTCATACCTAACACACACTATGCTTCTAATAGCTGTCTTTTGCAGTGTCAAAACTCTGGTAAGATGGACCAGCAGCACATCAAACCAACAAACCATAGGGCATTCTTCTTCTGCCTTATCCGTTCCGGATGTTGGCTATCATTATAGCGATGCGCACTTTATTGGCAGCGCAGCGGAAGAGGTCGGATGTTGTTTCGAACCATTTCCTCAAGTTTGCTAGCCATGAGATTCTTCTTCTCCCTGGACCTCTGCGACCTTCCACCTTGCCTTGTACGATATTTTGTAACAGACGGTATTTGTTTTTATTCTTCATGATAAGTCCCATGTATTCAAGTTTTCTCCGTTTCACATTAAACAAAATCGCAAGCTTGCATTCCATGGTGCGGAGGACCTCTTCGTTCGTTATCCTTTCTACCCAAGAAATCCTGAGTATACGCCGATATATCTACATTTTGAACGTTTGTAATCTTCATTCTGTGTCCTTTAACAAGGTCCAAGATCCAAGGTTCCACACCATACGGGAGAGTGGAATGTAGGTACGTAACAAGATATAATTCGTTTTTTCAGTGCCAGACTAAGATCATTACAGAATGTAATAAGTCTGTAGTACTGCTCCTCTTCCCATCAATCTAGTGATACGTCTAACAGCAAAAACTGAACTCGCTAGGCGTTTACAAACTACCTCGATTTGATGCTGAAGTATTAGACCAAAGTCCAGGTGAATTCCTAGAAACTTTACCGTTTCCCTATCATTAACTCTTGCTCTACCAGTAAATTCCATAATTACGATTTTGTTTTTATTTAAAAAGAATTCATTTGGCAAGAAACAATTTTTCAGCCTGTGCGATTATCCAAGATGCCAAATCACCAGCAGATTCCCTATACTTGCGTCTGAAACAGCGAAAGTGGTATCGTCTTCGTACATAACTGTTGCAACTTCTGCGCTAATACTTGAAAGAAGATCATTAATATACAATAAAAATAGCAACGGTTCCAAAACGGATCCCTGAGGAACACTCATCTCAACCCCAAGTGACCCAACTGTACCTGCCATTACAAAATACTCGCTGTGATCTGCGTTCCAGATAGGATTCAAAAAATTCACTTGATACACCTCTAAATCCGTATCTCCCCAACTTCTCAACAAGTATACAGTCAAATGCCTTACATAGGTCGGTGAAAATTCCAAAAATAAAACAATTTCCCTCCAAACCACTGTGTAGAGACTCCAGTAATAAACTCCAAACTGACTATCAGAAAAAATGTTATTAGTTTGGATATGCTTTAAAAAATTATTATAAATAACATTTTCTATTAATTTTGAAAAGACTGGTAAAATAAATATCGGCCTGTAGTTATCGACAACACCTTTATCACATACTCTTAAACAATGGTAAAACTTTAGATATCTTCAGCTTATCAGGAAAGTGACCCTCCAGAAGACGCGCATTTATCACGGCTCAACTATATTAATACAACATTTCAGGAGAAAGCGCTTATTCCCTAGATAGGTTTACATCGAACTTAAAAATATACAAACACCCAAAACAGTTACGAACATTAAGGTCCACCTCACACCCAAAACTGGTTCTAGTACTCAAATACTAATAAAAAATAACACACTTTTAAAAATCAATTAAAAAACACTATCTTGAAGATATTCTTCCAAGTTGTCAAGATTTTTTTAATGTTTTTGCCAAATAATTCGTTGTTCATGTCTTTAATGCTTACAGGCAGTTTATTGTAGAGTATAGCACCCCAATAATCGAAAAATTGCTGAGTACACTTTTTGTAATGCATGGGAATGACTAAGTCATTTTTGCGTCTCGTGTTGTAGTCATGTGTATCTCCGTTTTTATTAATATTCTCCTTATTTCTGTGCATGACTTTCAGACACTCGTAAATGTATATCGATGGAACGGTAAGTATTTTATCATTTTTAAAAATTGGTCTGCAGCTATTCCTCTGAGCCAATTCTTTAAGGATTCTAAGCGCTTTTTTTGCAAGACAAATAGGTAAGTAGGCGGTCTTCGTTACGTGGTAAGTTAACACTTTTTTCATTTTTCTTAACAGAAACAGTTACTTAGAAATTTTTTTACATGTGTAATCTACATGGTGTGACCAGTTTAGCCTGGAATCTAGATGCACCCCCAGGAATTTTACATGTTCATATTCACGTTTGGTCCCAAAGGTGAGTTCCTCTGTTTTTTCTTGGTTGAGCTTCAATTTGTTAGTTGCAAACCATTCATCTACCTTATTAATGGCTTCTTTCTTCCGCTCTTCGATCTCAAGTTCCGATTTCCCTGTAATCAATAAAGAAGTATCGTCGCAGTAAAGACATGTATATGTGCTATCCTCTATATTTATGTTGTTCTTCCGATAGGCAACTTTTCCAAAATACTTGTTGAGTTCTATTATGCAGGTATGATTTTAATAAGTTGTGGACTTGGCCTCTAAATCCGTAAAAATAAAGTTTAGACAATAGTATTAAAAGCGATATCGTGTCGAAGACTTTACTTAAGTCGAAATTAAGCATCTCTATGCTGTCATTGTTGTCCAGGGCAGCAGTAATGCCGATTATAACTTCAACGAGTGCGCTTGTGGTGCTTCTATTTCTCCTGTAGCCATGTTGGCCATTGTTCAATAATTCTTTCTTTTCCAGGAACTTCACCATACGGTTTTTTATGGCCAACTCGAATATTTTAGACAAAGTTGGCAGTATTGAATTGGCCTGTAGTTGTCACACTGATCTTTTTTACCTTTTTTCTTGTATATCGGAATTACTTTTGACCATTTCAGCTCCTCGGGGAAATATCCAGTTTGAAAGCATTTGTTTATCAAAATAGAAAGTGGTTTGACTAATTCTTCTGATATCAGTTTTACATAAGATGTCGAAATATCAACTCTATCCACAGTATTTTTAGATTTCAATGTCTATGTTTAACACTTCCCTTTCGGTGCAATCAAAGAAATAACTTGATGACGTATTTATATTCTGCAGATGAAGAAAGTCCTCATGAGTTTTATTTGTAATTCTGATTTGTTCTACTGTCCCTTTCCCAATGTTTGAAAAGAAATTGTTAACTCGTTAGCTGTAAGTACGGATTCTTCCTGCTTTTTTTCTTTATTTCTTCCAATGTTGATGATGATCCACATTATTGCTCTCTGTTGATTATCGGCGTTATTTATTAGCTTATTATTAACATTAAAATTTAGATCAATTTCCGGTAGGTCAACGCAAAAAGATTAGATGTAAATTTAGAACATTTTATTTTCAATAGTAATATAATAAGTGCTTTGGATTTTCCGTGTCAGTTTGACAGAAAATACCTCGTGCTTCGCACTCGGTATTTTTAAACTGTCAAACTGACACTCTTTGTTGCTGTGCAACAAGTTATCGTAATTTAACCATCGGAAAATCCAAAGCACGTATTATATTCGTTAAGATAATTTTATGAATGTACACAACAGTTTATTTTATTTCATATTAATGCAAATATTAGATCATACTAATATTAATTTCCAAATTAATTCATATACAAATTTTGTTATTTATATTGTTACTATGGAAAACCTACAATTAATTTTATCGAAATTTTATCGCTGGAAAACCATGTAGGTTGGTCCAATACTGCATTATGATTGGTCGAAATTGCTATGAATAAAATTATCAAAGTAATAATAATAGATCGTAAAAATAGTAGGCAAACACGATTAACATTTCCACTCTGCATGCTGTATCTACGAAAGCGTGGATCGTAGAGAAAAAACGTTTATATAAAAATTGTGTGTTTTTCTTCGCTTGTCAACATTTATATTTATAGTTGTGCGTAAAAAATTTTTTTTCGATGTAAAAAAATGAAAAAACTCGTTTTTGGGTACTTTGTCGCCCTCTACTTTTGGCACTTTTCGTCGTAGCGCATCGATCCTTTGAGATAAATTGTAGAAAATATTGCCCCCTACAATTATTAACAAAATTTTCTTCTGCAACTCACCGTTCTCGCGTAAAATCAAATCCAAACACTTCTTGGATTTCCCAAAAAAATGGGTCCGAGGATTTTCCCGAGTTTTTGAATTTAAGCTTTCCACATGACCCCCTAATGAATTATGAATAGAAAGTTTACCGAGTAATTTTTTCCAAAAACGACCCTTTTTCCCGACAGATTGACTGGTTTTGACATTGTTTTATATTGGAACTCTCATTTTCCAAAATTTATATAAAAAAACGTCCCTTTGGAATTGAGTTTCTCTGAGTTCCTGCTAAGCTCATGTAATAAAAAATTTCCCCATCAGCGGTTATCCTCTCGAGACTAGTATCTACTAATTTTGGAAAAACCTTATACGAGGGTAGCTAGTTAATATATTTTATTGATTGAAACAATAATTTCTTATATTTTGGAGTGATAATATTAATAAATTGAGTTGTCATATTGTATTGTTTATTATTTTCAACGCCTCCGTAAAGTTAGTTAATCGCGAGCCTCGTACAAGGAAACTTTTTGAGTTTCTCGTTTAAAAATGATTGGAGTGTCTCAAAACTTGAATTTTATGAAGAATCAATACGATTAAATGCTCTTCCAGAATATTCAACTTATGCATTTTTTAAATATTCTACTACATTTTGATAAAATTTATAAAAGCGTTCTTACTATTCCATTATTTTTCAAATTTTTAAACGTTATTATATTTTTTATATTTAGATATTTATTACCTTTTCAACGTGGAAGACAAATAAATTCAACTAATCATTGTTATTAATTAATTTGGTTCTAGTTGAAATGAAAGTTATAAATAAGTATAAGTATCAGAATTCCCTTTCTATTTGATGTTTTTTAATACATCATTATTTTTCCTTTGTCACAAAATAATCGTACCTAAAACGCCTCCCCAATTAAATCAAATTTATGTACGGATATATAAACAATTAGGTGAACAATAGTATATAAGTTTGTGTATAAATACAATCTGCCTAAATATATACAATCGAAGCGTGCTTACAATTGTTCGTTGAAACAATCGTCATAAGTCACCTGGAATCCCAACTGGAGTCGTGAGAGAGCCCCCAGAGCATCAGAACGATACCTGCGCTGGTTGACATTTTTTTTTTGTTGGATGGGAACTTTTTTGTGTCCTTTAACATATAGGCAGAGGTAAGCAATACATTTTATTTCGTGTTCAAAACATTTTAAACTGTTTGGGAATTTGAAATTCTTGGAATTGGGACTACTTGTTAGCGATTGTTTTATGATGGATATTGCAAAGGTAATAAATTATTCTCTGGGTGTTGTGTGTGGTTAACTGTACAATGTTGTGACTTTTATTTATATTTTATTTAACGAAAATAGCCAATTATCATTTTTTCACCAAATTAATTAATTTGAATTTAAAATCGGGATATTTCTATGTAAATTGGTAATTTATATGTGATTTAATATTATGAAGATATGATTTTTACCAAACTAAACAACTCGATAAATTTACAAATTATACTAACGTTAGTAAGAGGAAGCTCTGTGGAATAATAGCTAACGTATATCATTAGAATGCTTATAAATTGCTTCTTAGTTAAAAGTTTGATCCAAAAAAAATTTATTTTCCAAAATCTTTAGTAGGTAGTTTTATTACTAAACAAGTCGAAGAAGTACCAGACATTTATTTATAGCCTCAAATGTAAAATGTTGTCACTTCTTCTGTAGTTCTACCGAAATTTACAGCATACCCAAAGAATTCTGATATAAACAAATTATTAATTTCGTTTAATTGGCTACACACACATCAGGACAAACGCAACCCATAAACGTACAGTTTCAAATAAAAATAAATAATATCGAAACAGAATGTAAATTATCAGCCCCACAGACATGTGTTGAAATTTTTGGGCTAAGTTATCAAATACGTTATTTTACGGCATCACTTAAATCTAATATTGTCATGATAAGATCAAATGTCTTGAGACTGATCGTCCTGGTGCGAGAATGTTGCCACTGTGCGGCAACCAACCTAAATTCACGATATTAATTTTATTTTCCTATCTGGACCATCTCTATAAAACCACCATATTACTGGCTATTTTTTCCAATGATATTTTTAACGTATATCGGGTTACTGTTGTAATGAATATTGTTACTGAGTGGAGATTAATTATACCACAAGTTCTCATATTGTTTCAGATGATGGCTGTAATATATTATGTGTTCATGGCCAAAATTGGGGAATGTGATGGCGTTCACTATTTAATACTTTTGTAAATGTAGATAGACAAATAATTAATTAATCAACGGTTGTGGCGATGAATAGACAGGTAAATTTTTGAAAAAATATCTTAGAACAATAATAGATAAACCTCTCTAGATTCTAGCATACAGATTTTTTTAAAAGAATGCGGAAAACTTATCACGATAAGGAATCTAGGTGTTCAGAAACGAAAGGGCACCATTAAAACACTGTACCTATATTATACATATAAAATATAATGATGAAAGTAGTTAAAAAATACCCTATTGGTATCGAAAATTTTCAGTTTTGACTAGAAATGTTTTTACTAGATTTGTTATATTTTCAAGGGCATCAAGAATAACACCGATTGTAAAATATATTTGGTAAATAAATTGCGAGTTTGTTTCTAAAATATAAAAAAATATGTTTTATACAGGGTGTCCCAGTTTATATCGTCAGGATTTCACCAGTCGATAGTTTAGCGAAAATTAAAGGTGGTTTGTCTAAAAACTATGAACGAATGTTGCTTCCTTTTTGATGTACAGACCATTAAAGAAAATTAATTATTTTAAATAATTTGCTATAAATCAATAACAAAAAAGTTAGCCTGAAATTTTGCATAGATATTTTTTTTGTATTCTCTTATTAATAGTGCTTGCAATTATTTCATTTAGCACACAGAGGCGTGCGTATGGGTTTCTTCAAAAACAGTTTATTGAATAAAATGTACGCCACCGGCATTTTTAGAGCACCAATATGCAGAGAGTATTTTCCATTCAATTTAGAAACTTTTTCGTATCTTATAATTTTTTGATAACTTAACTCAAAATAATTAATATAGTACAGGATCCGAAGTAAGGTTGTCCTTCACCCATCTGTTTACCGGATGAAACTGATTTTATATCAAAGGTAATGTTTTAAGAAATATATCGCACATAGGTTGCCTAATGAAATATGGTCATGGCTATCTTTCATAAAATGTCATAATTTTTTTTTTTTATTATTTCACTTACTTGCTTACCGATATAATTTAATACCAATCGAAAGAATAAAGTATAAGGAACATAAAAAAAATATTTACAAAAATTTATTATAAAACGATTGAAATACAAAAAAAAATTAACTTGAAAATTTTTAAATTACTGAACTTTATTCATGATCCAATTCATCGGAACTTACATGACTATTATCTAATTCTGCAAATTCGTTTTCATCTTCTTTTTCTGTCATTTGCAAAATATCGTCTATTTTCAAAATTAAATTACACAATTTTACACATTCTCTTTCATATTTCAAGACAATGAACAGTTTAAAAAAAAATAAAATCTTTTGACTCAAACACTATACCACCGTGCTGGACATCACTAATTCAAAAAATTTTGCGTACTATTTATGTCAATTCCATGTGGATTAATGCAACTGATGCTGATTGTGTAAAACTGCGCCCTGAAAACTGCGGTTGGTTTTTAGACGGCTATTTAAAAACAACAGGATTTGTTGGAGACCAGACGCCTTTGAAAATAGACGATATTTTGCAAATGACAGAAAAAAAAATGAAAACGAAGTTGCAGAATTAGATAATGATAATAGTCATGTAAGTTCCGATGAATCGGATCTTGAATAAAGTTCAGTAATTTAAAAAAATTTCAAGTTACATTTTTTTGTATTTCAATAATTTTATAATAAATTTTTGTAAATATTTTTTTTATGTTCCATATACTTTATTCTTTCGATTGGTATTAAATTATATCGGTAAGCAAGTAAGTAAAATAATTTAAAAAAATTGTATGACATTTTATGAAATTAAAGATAGCCATGACCATATTTCATTAGGCAACCTATGTGCGATATACAGGGTGATCAGTAATTGGCGCACATACAGGGTGTTATAGAGCACATTAAAACTAAGAATAATCTGCAAAGAAAAATTAAATCTGATGGTTAGTTTCCGAGTTATAGAGTTTCCCTCATCCAAGTTAAAGGCTAATTATTTTAATAACCAAGACAAAAATGAGTGAATAATTCATGCTACTATAATCTCTGGAAAAAATGCAATATGATTTGTTCAATTTTTTGCAAAAAATCTCTAATACAAAGAAATTGAAAATGTTAAAATTTTATAAAATACCTAAATTTGAGAGAAATTTGAAGTTTGGCAACCTCTCAAACTATCCTTGGGATAAACTTCTATTGCCATGAAAATATTATTAATGAATTTCAATTGTTGTTTCTGTTTTTTAATAAAATTGACAGTACTAAATTAATTTGACGTTTCTATCATCATAAAATATTGAACGTTTCTCTTTTTTTTCTCTCCGAACCTATTCATATGTTCCATGCAGAGTTGCCACTTTTATTTACACAAAACTGGTCATATCTTTGTAAAGAAAGGACTTACAGCACTGCGGTAAAAAAATTGGTCATTCTTAAAACGTAAAGTTTATCACAGTATGCTTCGAGTGCGCCAATTACTGATCACCCTGTATTTCTTAAAACATTACCTTTGATATAAAATCAGTTTCATCCGGTAAACAGATGGGTGAAGGACGACCTTACTTCGGATCTTAGACTAATAGTACAGTAAATAAGGGAGAAAAAAAGGCTTCAAATAGACTTTTTTACCCTATAGCCAATTTTTGCATAATCTTGTAGAGGGTCACCCTGAAAGTTTAAAACTGAGTTTTTGTATTCGTAGACCTCGCCCTTCCTTCACCAGCCCTATTAAGGGTTGGATTTTTTTGTTTATTGAATAACTTTTTACTTTCTTATACGTAGTATAAGGAAGTATTGTAATCGTGATTTTTTTCGACTTCGAGATTTTGATGGATTTACACGTTTTGAGGGCCCCTGAATCCATTTTGACCATTTTCGCCATGATGTCTGTCTGTCTGTCTGTGTGTCTGTGTGTCTGTCTGTCTGTCTGTATCCACCATAACTCAAAAACGACTTATCGGATTTGATTCAAATTTCATATTTAAGAGTTTGAACAAATTTGTGGGTGCCACATTCAATGTTTTTCATCTAGCACCAAAACAAGTGACAGTTACCTGAAGACATTTTCAGGTTTTTTAGGAATATCTTGAAAAATAAACAATTTATGAGATTTTTTTATTCTTTAACATTGATTTAGAATTGAATTTTGAACAAATTTTGTTTGAACTTTTTTTTGAAATTCCATCAAAAAAATTTCAAAAAAACTAGATATTCTTAAAACACTTTATATTTCTCATAGCGCGCGTTGATAGTTGAATTCGATGGTCGAGGTAGACCAAACGGAAGGTCTCGGGTTCGAATCCCAGAAGGAACGGACCATTAGTTTTTTTTTATTTTACTGGTTTCTATGGCACCGAAAACAATAATAATGAATAAATAAATGTAATTTCATACCGGGAGATTTTTTTAAGTGAGTAATTGGTCAAAAATCTAAAATAAAACACATTTTCGTCGTAAAATTCGGTTATAATGAGTGGGACAAGGACAGATTTATGCGTATTGCTATAAGTGCGACAGAGACTATTTGAAAATTGCTGGAAACCTTCAAAATTTTTACAAGAAATTTAACTTAATTTATTTAGGAAAAGTAATTATTGTGATAGGTACTATCAGTAAGTATAAGAAAGTCATGTGTTGGGCACATCAGATATTTTCCCATTAAATTTTCGAAAAAAAGAGTCAGTACAAAGTTGTAAAGAAAAATATTTTCCACAACTTATCTTTTAAACTTTTTTTGATATTGTCGATATTTAAAAAGTTATTCAACAAATAAGTTGAAAATTTTGGGAAAACAGTAGTAAGTAGTAGTAGTAGTAAGTAGTACCTAACTAGAGAAAATTTTCCCTAAAATTTGCAACTTATTTGTTGAATAACTTTTTAAATATTGACAATATCAAAAATATTAAAAAGAAAGTTGTAGGAAATATTTTTCTCTACAACTTTGTACTGATGCTTTTTTCGGAAATGTAATAGATAAGATGCTATTATATTAGTTAAGTTATCAAGAAATTGTAAGAAACAAAAAAGTTTCTAAATTGAATGGAAAATACTCTCTGCATATTGGTGCTGCAAAAAAAACAGTGGCGTACGTTTTATTCAATAAAATGTTTTGGAAGAAACCCGTACGCACGCCTCTGTGTTTTAAATAAAATAATTGCAACCACTATTAATAAGAGAATACAAAAAAAATGATCTATGCGAAATTTCAGAAGGCTAACTTTTTTTGTTATTGATTTATAGCAAATTAGTGAAAATAATTTATTTTCTTTAATGCTCTGTACATCAAAAAGGAAACCAAATTCGAACATAGTTTATTAGACAAACCACTTTTAATTTTCGCTAAACTATCGGCTGGTGAAATCTTGACGATATAGACTGGGACACCCTGTATACAGCTCAGTCCTATTAACTGAACGAAATTTGCAACAGTTTTAGAAAAAAGTTTTTCGTGTCCTTAATATTGTTAAAAACTCCGAAAAATAGGGAAATATCCAACACTTCAAAAATTGTCCAAATTCTATATGGTTCTATGGTTACCAAGAATTGCCTTCAACTAAATTTCAATTTGATTTTTAGTTTTTATTGAGTTATACTTAGGTACATAAACAAAGTTTGTTTCTGAGGTTATTCACAAGTTCTTAAAGAAGCAATTTTTACGAAGACTACAAGCGTTGGTCTATTCTTTTCAAGATTTTTTTACTTTCTTATTTATTTTTCAAATCCCCACCTCATTTATTCGCGATTCTTAAAAAATATTATTATGTACCCTCGTATATACCTATATAAAAATCTCTGTCTATTTTTATTAGGTCACATTACTTACTAAACCTTTGAATGGTACAAAGCCAAGAAAATTGGAAATCTTTAATTGTACTTAATTCAACAATAACAATAAAATAACATTGCACTGAACTGATCTAATTAGTTTTTCCTGCTACAAGCTACAACTCAATATTTATAATTAGGTAATACTAATAATAATTGTCTATTTTTATTTTGTGGCGTCGCATTTTTAATTATGTTTTTAACTTTTGCATCCCTTTTCAACCCTCATAAATGAACATTATCTGTTACTTTAAAAAGTTAAAGACATGGTTAAATAAAAGTAATCGATGCGTTTCAGAATAGATCCCTAAGTACTTTAAAATGTGGCGGATGCGCCGGTGAAAATCATGTCCTCATTATTACTACTATTCTACTTATACCTAATTTAATCTTAAATTTAAGCACAGGTATTTTTTTATTTATTTCTGAAAATATAGAACATATACTCATGCTGTACAGGGTGTCTCATTTTCGACACTTTTAGGGGGTATTGGCGTTATTATCAAAGATAGAGTGTTGCGTTTTTCACATTCCTCTCCTACTTTTTTACGAAACGAAAGATTCCGGGGTCAAATTTGTCATGGTTCTCTTAGTTTTTAATCTACAGAGTGATTCCTAAAATCTTTGTTTTTTAGACACCCCTAGTATTTCCGTTATGCGTCTACTTATCAAAAAGGTGAAAACTGATCTTGATAGAGTTTTTTACGTAGAATTCAATGGCGTAGGCAGTTTTTGTGTAAAAGGTTTAGTTTTAGAACCATGACAAATTTGACCCCGTTTCGTAAAAAAGTAGGAAAGGAATGTGAAAACCGCAACACTCTATCTTTGATAATAACGCCAATATACCCCCTAAATGTGTCGAAAAATGGGACACCCTGTACATACATTACATGTGTATGTAAAAATTATGAATTTGATCTGAATATAATTTTTTGAAAACTTGTGTGATTGCTTGCTCCTAGAGTTTTAAAATAGTATATTATTATACGAGTTTTATAAGACGCTATATTGTGGCACAAGTTGTTTGAAGTACGACGAGCGAAGCGAGGAGTGCTTCAAAGGAACGAGTGCCACAATAATGTCTTATAAAACAAGTGTAATATACTATTTTTTCTATTTTGCATCTATTTATACTTTAAATTTAAGAATATGTGCAAAATATAAACCTAGGAATATTTGGAATGATTTGACAATGGTTGGTAACACTAACCAAACATAACCAAACCATAAAACAAGGTTAATTTGAAATTAGTTGTCACTTTTACTTCACAACCAGCAACAAGCTTTTTGGCATTCTATTGAAATGTATAACAAGCAAGTATAAGTAACACACCACCTGAACTAAGAAAAAGAGCCCAATTAGTTATAAATGATTTACTTTCGAAGAAGTAATAATAAAATGTTCAAAATTTCACTATTTTCTTTTCTACAATTTTGTGAGGTTGGCTTTGGCTTTTGACGTTGCGTTACCCACATGTCATTGGAAATTAATGTCAAGCAATGTTACCACTATGAAAAAATAAAAAGCCGGAGTTCACAATGAAGCTATTATGAAACCCGTTTGAGTTTAATAATGACTCTGTTAGACAACCAAAATAGAAAAATATGTATTGAGTACCTATACAGTTCATTTTAGAACGAAAATCATTCGGTTTTCATATTTGATACAAATTCTTATTTCAAATTTTTATTAAAAATATCTGATGTGTCCAACACATAACTCTCTTGATAACTCTCTTATTAGATCTGGACTTAAATCTAATATCAATCATAAGAATTTTAATTTTACACCAATGATTTCAGGTGGACGAAGTGGTGAAGCAAATAATTAATTATGCACAATATTTATAACTAATACCTACTGATAACTTTTAAATTACAAATTGTCTATTATCTAATAACACAACTTGCGTAATAGGATAATTTTACTAGAAATAATTAAATACTTTCTATCCAATTGTATGTACCTATATAAAGGACAAAATTTCTTATTAACTCCCACATTCATCTACAGTGTTATATCATAAGAGTAATATTAGTTTGCAAACTGCCAAAAGAATTATATAAATCACAATCTCCAGCAGTCCAAATCACAATCGCCACCATTAAAAACCAAAGTTTCTCACTCATTTATTCTCATTTTGATCTTGATGAATACGAATCTAATTTCAATAATAATAATTTAATTTTTAGTAGGTCGAAGTTCACACCTAAACAGTTAATGATTCTCATTAGACTGCATTGTTGCGGATTGTCTCCGGGACCACTCCTACTACAACATCGGCAGACTCAAATTGATTTCGGAATGATTAATGTTTGCCCACCGATCTATCCATCAAACTTTTAAGTGGATTCATTCACCACACAGCTTCAATGCGGTGGTTCGGCATCATGCACAGACAAAAATAGCCCCAGAAATAAATTAGGCTTTTTAAATGAATAATAAAAGATGATTACAATACGATATTTTATTGTGTGATGTGTAGAGGAAATTTCGTAGTAACAAATAGCTATTTAAGTTTTAAGAAAAAAGGGAAGCAAAAAATCATGTGATGATGACGTAAGTGTTACAGAAAATTTTTTTATGCTCCAGGAACTTACAATAATTTCAATTATTGCTTCCTCTTTGTTTCATCGTTAACATTCCTGGTATCCAGTGTACATTTTCATGGGCATGGTGGTACCTAAAAGGCGCGGGGTTACCCCGCCAGGTCGTCAATATTAAATTCCATATTCTGATCAAGCAGGTACCTTTAATAAAGTACCAATCGTCGATGTGCTTGACCAGATGAAAAGATTGATGCTCGACGATGGTACATTATGTCAATATGTGTTATGGTCCACATGGAAGGTTATTGGTGTACAAAACACTATACTTAACACAATCGTGACAAGATATCTCCACGGGTACGCGTTCATAATTATATACACCACCTCTGCAAGTTGCAACCCATCAACTGCATCATATAACACCCTCATTTTAATTAATGCGCCTCGATCAGCTCTGTTCTGTTTCGAAATTGCGTGTGTATGGAATTATAATGATTTTGTTTTCTCAGTTGTACCTACTTCTCATTTTTTTTGTAAGTCCAATTTCATTGAATGGTTTCAGAATCGCGAATATTGATTATTATCAAATAAATTAACCTACTTATGTAGAAGAACATTTTCTACTGTTTTGTGGAAGATTGGGAGTTAGCATTTTCTAAAAAGTACCTTTTTTTATTGTAACATAAAATTTACGTTATAAATGAAATAATTAGAATCATGTTTCTATATTTATTGACAAATGTACTCTGTAATAATTATTTAAAATTTATCGATATTTGAAATCCTCTTCTATGGCGGTCAAGCAATTCTATTAGTCATGACGTCACATCTTACTAATGTATCGTCGTCTGCTCAGTGTTTACCCAGTTTACGTTTAGGTATGTGATAGTTTGTTTTCATAAAAAAAAAGTATTTATATAAAAAATGCCTGCAAATTTGGAACCAGGATTTATGAAATATAATGCACCTTAAGTTTGAAATTGTTTTTAAACGACATAGGTATAATACAATTTGAATAAAAATCATTGATTTTAAATTATCGAAAAAGTCTTCCAGAGAAAATTATGGCGACTCAGCTGTTTGGTTATGAATTGTGACATTCCTTGAAAGACTATGAATGTTTAAAGTTAATAATCTATTATTTTTAATAATAAACATACTGTAAACGAGAGTATAGGAGATAAATACATTAGTTCGTTTAAACATTTACTTGCTAAGAATCGTATTTTATTAGAAAAATTTAAGGTTAATAAACTCTTAGATTAAGGTAAATAAATTATGACAGATTCGAATTATAATTTCAACTACCATCTAAATTTTGTACATTTGAAACACTTCGAAACATTTTTTGTTGATACTTAAACTGAAATTATCTTCGCAGCAAAAATAATTAGGTACCTATTTGACTCTGACTCATCTTGACGATTCGCACTTTATTTACTGGAACCGCAAAAAATTTTAGAAGAAGTTTTTACCGTCGTATTTTTATATACAATAAATACAATAAATACACCACTTATAAGTTGTTTTTTTTATCCATTTTGCAGACATTTATGTCACTTCAATATGAAAAGCACTTGTGTTTACGAAGACGTGACATCACACGGATCTTCTGATATATTCGATTGTTTCCGGAACGTCTTCGGTTTATTAAATAAATTAGCAGTAACTAGCTTTGTTGCAAAGCTGAATGCTTGTTTTATTACGAAAAAAATCGCGGACAATTTATATAAATTATTTCTAGTTGAAGACCTAAATTGCACTTTTAAATAATCGCGTTTATCAAGAGGTGATTCTTCTAAAATAATCCCAGTTTTGGAACTGTTGCTTAGAATTTTGTGAAATAAACTTTTTTGTAAAGCTGAATGTTTATTTTATTACAAAAAAATCGCGGACAATTTATATACATTATTTCTAGTTTTTTTGAGGGCCTAAATTTCACTTTTAAATAATTGCGTTTTTCAAGAGATGATTCTTCCAAAATAATCACAGATTTGGAACGGCTGTTTAAATTTTTATAAAATTAATTTTGTTGCAAAGTTAAATGTTTATTTTATTACGAAACAAGTCGCAGACAATTTATATAAATTATTTCTAGTTTTTTTAGAGCCCCAAATTGCACTTTTAAATAATTGCGTTTATCAAGAGGTGATTCTTCTAAAACAATCATTTTTGGAACCGCTGTAGATTTTTGTTAAATTAACTTTGTTGCAAAGCCAAATGTTTATTTTATTACGAAAAAAATCGCGGACCATTTATATAAATTATTTATGTATACAGTGTGATTCAAATTCGATCCTCACCATTACGATCTCGTAAACCGTAAGAGATACTGAGTCGGTTAAATGGGACAAAATTTGAGGGATTCAAAGTGTAAAATGAATCTGTCATCGAAACTGCAATATCTCTTTTCGTTCCTGAATTATCCTGAAAAAACTGAAAAAGTCGATTTTTTATTTTTCTATATAAACTGCTGGCCAATTGAAAAGTACCAAGCGAATTTTTAGGTTGAATATAAAGTCAAATATTTTGAAAAATAGAAAAGATATCAACATGCTGTTTTCAGGATTTCAGAGATAATTTAATTGAGAAAACGATAGTGTTACCCGATTTTTACTTTCTTATACGTAGTATAAGGAAGTATTGTAATCGTGATTTTTTTCGACTTCGAGATTTTGATGGATTTACACGTTTTGAGGGCCCCTGAATCCATTTTGACCATTTTCGCCATGATGTCTGTCTGTGTGTCTGTGTGTCTGTCTGTGTGTCTGTCTGTATCCACGATAACTCAAAAACGACTTAACGGATTTGATTCAAATTTCATATTTAAGAGTTTGAACAAAATTGTGGGTGCCACATTAAATCTTTTTCATCTAGCACCAACACAAGTGGTACTTACCTGAAGACATTTTTAGGTTTTTTAGGAATATCTTGAAAAATAAACAATTTACGACATTTTTTTATTCTTTAACATTGATTTAGAATTAAATTTTGAACAAATTTTGTTTGAAACTTTTTTTGAAATTCCGTCTAATTTTTTATTTATATAGTGGCGCCATCTATCTCTGATTTACAAAGTACATGGTGTTTACATACAGAAATCTATACCGTTGAGGAAATCGATTGTAGCATTACTATTTGAAAAGATCGACGGCTACAACGGCTACGGTTTTATGTTTTGGATATCATGGCAACTCGATTAAAATTTTTTCTAATATATACAATAAAGTCGTGAAATTGTATTATGCATGCAAAACTACATTAAAGATATCGACGCCAATTTTTTTGTTAATGCTCTTTCAATTTTTAGACGTGTCGACAAAGTAACAAAAGTGTTTTATTTTGCGCCGTTTTTTAATAATTATAAATTATTTATATATTTATATAGTGTTGCCATCTATCTCTGAGTGGCTGTTGTTTACATTACAGAAATCTATTTGTTTTTATACTAAAGATTCTATAAACACACGAAGAGCTCGAATAAAGTTATAAAAATTTAAAAAGGGAAAACCAATTAATCCAATCCTGGTGAGAGTGGCTATATCGCCAAACACCAAAAACTTGACATTGCTTTGCAATCCAAGTACGAAGAAGAAGAAGAGATTGTTAGTCAAACAATTGTCAAAGGCAAAAGATCGAAATATTTTGATGAGAAGGATTATTGTGCACTGTACAGTTTGTTTGAGTGAAACGTTGACCAAAACTGAGAAGTATTTTATAAATCTTCAAAGTTTAGCTACAGCAAATTCAAAGATATCAAGCATTTTTCGCACTGTGGAATTTTCATAAGTATTCTGTTATTTATTTGTCCTAAAATCTGGTAGTAATGAGTGGGACAAGGACAGATTTATGCGTATTGCAATAAGTGCGACAGAGACTATTTGAAAATTGCTGGAAACCCTCAAAATTTTTACAAGAAATTTAACTTAATTTCTTTAGGAAAAGTAATTACTGTGATACTATCCGTATAAGAAAGTCATGTGTTGGGCACATCAGATATTTTTATATTGAAGTACATTACTATCTATAGGGTATGAAAGAAAGTATTCTTTTTTTTTGTAAAATTTTATAACTACCGTGATTCCACTAAATTTTTTTCATAATTTTTTGATGTAGATTTTTTTAGTCCTTACTTAATGGGAAAACAACCTGTTGCTCTAAATTTTGATATCCCTGTTATTTTATAAGATACCGAATTTTTGCTGAAAATTTGATATTTTCTTTGTTTTTGTCGTTAGGCCGTATTGTGTTTTGTAAGAACCAATCTCTGTAGTTGATTATAATACCTTATTGGCTTTCTTATAAAAAGTACACTTTTTGTCCTTTCATTAATTTATTGGTAACCAGTGGCTTATCAAAAATCGGTACACGTTCGCTAACTGGTAAATTTTTTAATTCATTTTTTGAGGCTATATTTTCTTAATGGAACAGAATAGAATTTAATTAGTTTATGTTCACCATTGGTTTAAGTGACTTATACCCTCGAAACGGGTTTTTCACTTTTTCAAAAATTTGCCCATATTCGTGTATACCGGGTGGCTACGAAATCGTTTTAAAACCCCAACCATTTTGTTACATTTAACTGTATTAATTTGAAATTTGGTATGGTTTGATTGTTGAAAGGAATAATCATTTTGACATTTAAAACAATCTGATGACACTTCTAACCTACTAACTTTCAAAATTTTTAAAACAACCCTGTATATTTTTTTCCGTAAGAATTAGATTCTACATAAAATTACCTGTTTATCGACATATCACATGATGACATTTGCTTTCAGAATGGCAGTATAATTATTATTGCAAAAACCTGTTCAACAATATCTATTAAATTTAATAAAAAATTCGGTATCTTATAAAATACGAGGGATATAAAAATTTTGAAAAATTGGTTTTTTCCTCATTAACCAGGGACTAAAAAAATCGACATCAAAAAAATATCAAAATTTTTTTGTGGAATTCCGGTAGGTATAAAATTTGAGAAAAAAAGACAACTTTCTTTCATACCCTGTAGATAGTAACGTACTTCAAAGTAAAAAAATCGGGTCACACTGATGTTTTCGCAATAAAATTATCTCTTGAATCCTGAAAACCTCTCCTTTTCAAAATATTTGACTTTAAATTCAACCTAAAAATTCGCTTGGTACGTTTCAATTGACCAGCAGTTTAGTTCGGTTATTTCATAACCGATTTGAATTTATTAAAAACATTATTAGAGCAACTTTTTATGGTCTACACGATTAGATAAAAAAAAATTTTTTCGACGTTTCGTTTTTGTGAAACCATCATCAGGTTCATTTTTTCTTATGGGCGCCATATTTGATTTTGATGTCATATTTTAGCATATTTTTTGCTGATTTCAATGATGTATCACACTTCATGGATATCTTTGATTTTAGGATCAGGTTTTCAAAAAAAATGTTTAATTTGCAAAAAAAATTATGAAACAAATAAAATAGTACACATAACGAAATAAATCATTTTGAACCATTGCATCAACTATGAAATTTATTAATAATAAATCTTTTTCAAAATTTTATATTATTTTTAATAATTTAATAAATTATTAGGTAATAGTTTATAAACAATAAGGTATGTATGTAATAAGAATATGTTTTTACTAAATTAAAATCGGTTGTGAAATAAACGAACTAGACAGAAAAATAAAAAATCGACTTTTTCAGTTTTTTCAGGATAATTCAGGAACAAAAAGAGATATCGCAGTTTTGATGACAGATTCATTTTACACTTCGAATCCCTAAAATTTTGTCCCATTTAACCGACTTAGTATCTCTTACGGTTTACGAGATCATAATGGTGAGGATCGAATTTGAATCACACTGTATATTATTATATAAAGTAACTCGGAACGTTGAAATTTTATCAGCCACGAGTTGCATATAAGTAGTATTTTTAAAATTTAAGATTTTTTTGGATGACACCCATCTGATTTTCGTTTTGAAAATGACCGTAACTTTAAATAGTGATATTTCTCTTGTCAACAATTAAATCTCAAACAGTTTGAGATCCCGGTAATCCGAGCATTTCAATTTCTAGTGGTTGAAATGCGATTTCAACCACCGGAATCAATGTCAAAATCACTGATTTCAATGTCATGAGTAGAAAAATTTATTTTTTTGTCGATCGTTTATTAAAGATCTAGTTAATGTAATAAAAGGAATGTATTAATAACTCAGTTTAATGCATACATGCACATTAAAAACATTGTTGAGATTATGAGATTTGCTAGGTAACCAACAATATATTATATTATTGAAACATTCATTTGGAACTGAGAGGGCTGTCGAACTAATAATTAATTATGTCAATGCTATTTTGACTTATTGCATATTATGTCAGAATTTGGATTTTGCCATGGAACAAAATTAGATTATTTTCATTCTAATAAAGAGCGATCGACAAAAATATATTGTAATCAACATGAGTGTTAATCGGCGATTAATATTCTCGACTCATTAACGCGCTCGCTGCGCTCACGCGTTAAAATCGTTTCGAATATTAATCGCTCTTATTAACACTCTTGTTTATTAAACTACTATTAAACAGTAATTACTAATTTATTAGACGTCTAAAAATTCCAAAACAAGTAATTTGTTTCTACCAACTCGACACTAGGCAGGTACATACACATAATTGGGAGAAGAAAAAATCAGTAAAACTCACATTTCAAAAATTTACTCCCGTTTCTCTAAACACTAGCAACTTCTTTGGAAATAATTATATAAAAAAATAGTATCACATCAAGTAATATTTAAATATTTTTCAAATTTTTTCACACAACATCCTCTGTTCATTATAGAGTGTGTCCCAGGATAGACGCGAAATATTTTTAGATGTGATTCTTGAATAAATTCTGCATTGTCCTGTACAAGTTTTTTATCCCCAATCCGGGTTAGTTTTCGAGCAATCATCTCTTGAATGTTGAAAATTGTAGATTGAAAAAGTAAAACACTATTGGATAAAAAGAAGCCAGTCTAATAAACTATTTGATTATCGAAAAAAAGTTATACATGAAATTTCTAGCTGAGATGATTTGTGAAAGTACTTATCTAGTAATTTTTTTGATAGTGTTACGCCTTAAAGAATTATTATTAGTGTTCAAATTTGGAATTTGAAAAAATAAATCATTATGTTCACGTTTCATTTAATTTATTTTGAAAACTAACAGTATTGAAAATAGTTAAAAATTTGAAAATGATGAAAGAATGGTTTATTTTGAATCGAAAAGTTGAATTCCAGTTTGAACATAAACGATGTCTACTCACAGTAATTATTAAATTTGTTAAAAAGATTGCCGTAGATTGCGACCAGCAATGACTTTATATAGAAAGAAAACCGGATAGCAGATAAAAAAATTATACAGGACAATGCAAAAATATTTCGTGAGAGTATATGACAGGTTAATTTATTTCCAACTTTTCTGTTAAAAGAATATAAAAATATTTTATTTTCAAACGGCATATAACCTGGTGTTATAAGACGAGTAGGCAAGGTATAAGTTTCATTTCAATGACACCACTCTTGAGCGGCGTATAAGTAGGACTTATACTCCGGCGGAGTATAAGTTATATCATTATCTGCAAAATTACTCTAGGATGCAATAAGTACCTACTTACATAAAATTTTGAAATAAAATTTGTAGAATGGTAAGAATGAAATTGTCTTGTCTCAGTCTAATTATTATATAAAAATGAATGAAAAGGTATTCGGCATTTCCTCAATAATAAAACCGCCATTAGGTAAATTAAAATTATTTATTCACAGTTATACCAATGATTTTTTTTAAATTTTAATACAACATGTATCCATATCAAATATTGAGCATCTCTCGTTTCTGACATAAATAATTCTCCAAGTCAGTTCTCGAGTTGTTGGACTGGAGGCAATATCACGGAAAATAAATCATAAAAAAGTGCGAACCTAACTAAAACAAGATGTACAATACTTAAGATGGTTTGTAATAAAAGTTATTATCGACTGGTATGTATATACACACATTACAAAATCGTGACCAACGCTACCCACCGTGTAATGAGGAGGCCCGGCCAACTCCAGTCTCTCTCCTCACTTCTTCATCTGGACACTACATCTTCCTCTTGTTATAACATGAACTGGAAGATATGCAGATAACACACACTGATTAAGTGTATTTGATATTACTGTATCATTGTTTTAACCATTTCCAACACCTCTATAATAATAATAATAATAATAAAAAAATAATTCACCACTTTACGTTGCATTAAAGTTAAAGTAGATGTGATGTTGAACATTTAATTATTCAAATTAAAAAACCTTATTAACTAGTTTGTTAGTAATAGGTGGGTTAAACGACGAGATTATCTTTTAATGAAAACACCCACAACACATGATTTTAAAACAGTTTTAACCAAGTAAACCTTCTTGTAATTATCGATTGGTGCTACTTTTGTGCTAAAATTCTTATAAATAGTTCTTGTTAAGTTCAGAGCAGGTTATTGTAGTGAATATTAATACAAAACGAGCCGTATATATGTTTGGGACCCATGAAGCCGATCATGAACAAGAACTACCGTGGAACGAACGGTGCTCTTCTCTGCAAGGGGCCCTATCATTAGTTTACTTACTTAACTCTCCCGTTGCGGTTGCTTATTGCCTGTGATTGCTTTCATTTTAATACACTTGCCACCTAGGAGCATGCCTTCACTTCGATTTAATTTAATGACCATCTTTTATACCTACTTACCGACCTAAAGAAAAAAATCATTAAAAATAATGGAATACATTGTTATGCAATTATCGAATGAACATGAAATAATTTATTGAAAAACTAAAAATTGACAGCGAATAAGCTTCAATTACAATCAGTCACCAATATGCTAAAAGTTCAGATTATACTAATGCTCAAATTTCCATTCTAACAAGTAGATGAAGAAGAAAAAATTTTTTGTTAATATACAAGCTGTCCCAGGATAAACACGAAATATTTTTAGGTGTGATTCTTGAATAAATTCTGCATTGTCCTGTATAATTTTTATCCCCAATCCGGGTTAGTTTTCCAGCAATCATCTCTTGAATGTTGAAAATTGTAGATTGAAAACACAAAACACTATTGAATAAAAAGAAGCCTGTCTGCTAAACTGTTTGATTATCGAAAAAAAGTTATACATGAAATTTGTAGCGGAGATGATTTGCAATCGAAAGTATCTTGTAATTTTTTTGACAGTGTTAACCCTTAAAGAATTATTAGTGTTCAAATTTGGAATTTTAAAAAATTTATCATTATATGATCATGTTTCATTTAATTTATTTTGAAAACTAGTATTGAAAATAGTTATAAATTTGATACATGATGGAGGATTGGTTTATTTTGAATCGAAAAGTTGAATTCCATTTTGAACATAAACGATGTCTACTCGGAGTAATTATTATTAAATTTGTTAAAAAGATTTCTGTAAGTTACCACCTGCAACGACTTTATATGGAAAATAAAAATTAAAAAAAACGGATTGGAGATAAAAAAATTATACAGGACAATGCAGAATGATGTAGGTATCCAAGAATCATATCTAAAAATATTTCGTGTTTTGTTTTGAATGTATTTTACACATTTTTATAATTTTGAAAAATATTCTTTTCTAAAAATAGATGACACCTTTACTGTACTTTTTCTAAACTTATAATTAAATATTGGCAGAGAATTTTTGAAAATTGTCATTTTTTAGCTTGAAATACAAAATAACTACAGAGTGTTTTATATTTTTGTAAGCCTATGATAAGCCAACCCAACTAGTGCAAAAAATACAGGGTGTTCCATTTAAAATAACATAAGTTTAATAATTATCTCGAAAATTATCGCTTCTAGGAGAAAACTGTGTACGCCACTGGATTCTACGTAAAATTAAGTATAAGATGCAGTGTTTACCTTTTCAACATCTTCAGCCGTTCCAAAAATACGAGGTATGCCCTAAAAGTGTAAATTTTCAATTTCACCCTGTATCTCAGAAACGAAGGGGGCTATGGAAAAACCGTTGAGGGTATCTTTCGCTTCACAAAAAAGTAGCAATGTGTCGTGGAAACCACATCTCTCTATCTTTGCTAATAATAATAAGCGAGATGCCCCACAAATACAACGAAATCTGGACACCCTGTACAGGGTGATTCTTTTATCTGGGGAAATGTGTTTTTCTCGTAAACGACTGAAGGGAATTAAATTTTGAAAAAGGTGTTATATAACTACTGGCTGTCACTCAAAATTAGCATAGAAATATAGACTTTAATATGCATGACGCTAGGCGTCGCGACGCTTCAAAAAAATTTTTCCAGCAACATACCACTTTTATTATATCATTGGAAAGGTCTTTTAATTTTGAGTCTTTTTTCTAAAAACTAATTTTTTTTATTCTTATTTTTTAAAAAGTTATGATCCAATTTAAATATTTCTGTTCTAACTAAATTTTGAAATATTTTTAACAGTAGGCCGAGTTTTCCCTCAAATACTAAAGTAAATCTTAACCCTCCGAAAAGACATCAGAAATGTTAAATTGGCCACCCCCGTCGCCCGTCCCTTCCGTGTTATTCTGCGTTGCGACAAAAAAAAATGATATCCCCAATAATCGTTGAAGATGATTATTGACCACCCTGCAAGTACTAAGTAATACTTATCCATAATCCAAAAAGACCGCCTCCGCACTTGATTCAAAAAATCGATATTGGGATTCTATTAGGATTCCTGTAAAGAGGAGTGCGGTCTTGTTGGCTTGGCTGGGGTGGTGTCGGGGGGCGACCGCCCCCCTGGATATATGAAATAAAGTAGGCTTAGAAAAAACAAAACCTGTTATTGGTCAACATATTACAACAACAAAAAACTTATTCACCTAAATTAAACAAAAAATTTAATGAAAAATGGTTTTTAGAAAAAAGACTCAAACTTAAAAGATCTTTCCAATGATATAATAAAAGTGGTATGTAGCTGTAAAAAAAAAAATTGAAGCGTCGCGACGCCTAGCGTCATGCATATTAAAATCTGTTTCTATCCTAATTTTGAGTGACAGCCAGTAGGTATATACCACTTTTTTCAAAATTTAATTCCCTTCAGTCTTTTACGAGAAAAACGCATTTTCCCAGATAAAAGAATCACCCTGTACAAGGGCTCTATTAGCGAAGAAAATCATGTTAAAATTTAATTGTAAATTAAATCATTTATTTCAAAGAAATTAAATATTAATATTTACATGAAAATGACCTGTTAATTATTATAATAATTTTACTAACTAGCACGACCAGAACGAGCAAATTCCCATAAAAACATTGCAATGTTTTTGGTGCCTTCCACAAAATTTCTCATAGGAAGATTTTCATTCTCTTCGCCAATACAAGAAGCTTTACTACCAATAGGCAAAAATAGAATTTGTTTTTCAAACACTTTATCCAAAATATTCAGAATAACTCTTCCAGTGTCTTCGCGAATGTAGTCAGGCTCCGATTTAAAAATCTAAAACAAATTTTTTTATTTATACATGCAAAAAAATGTATGTTTAACTGAACAAGAATCGGCAAAATTAAAAAATTTTCTAACCAATCCAATCGATAAAAAAAAACTTTACTAACTTGTATGCATGCCCTTCGGGCTGCCTTCAAACTGTCAGCATTTATGTCAACCAACCAAGGTCGCGTAGAGTGAACCAATTCGCACTCAACCTTATTTTGTATTTTCAGATCTTTAACCTTTCTTTTAATATGATTCTTCGTCAGATTTTCAATTTCTTGTACCATTTGATTCGGAACTATTTTTATGATAAATCTACGTAAAATTTTTGACAAATCCTTCTCCTTACAAATGCATTCCTCTATATCATTGACATAAATCGAAGGATACCTCCAAAAATGCATTAGTAATTTCATTTGGTCCCAGTCCTGCATTTCAGGGGGCATTAAAGCCCTGAAAAAACAAATTTGTGAAATATTCATAGTGGAAAATTTTTAACTAAAGTACTTAAATTCTGCAACATTAAAATCGCTGATTTTTTCGAATATTTTCTCCTCATCTGGTGTGATCTGTTGTACATGATCGGTGAAATTGGGAATTAATATATTTCGATTCTCATCGGATATTTCTTTGAAAAGATTCTCCATGTCGTCTTTAATCTCACTAGTGGACTCTTCACACTTTTCTATTGTAACATTGAAATGTAGCATTCCTACAAACACATATGCTTTAGTTTTGGCGGAGGTGCCGGTGTAAATGGAATTTAATTTATATTGACATCAGGAATACGCTCCAGATATTTTTAGTGAAACACACTATATATTTTGAATAAAAACTGGAAATTTAACCTTCGAGAATCTCAATTCAAGATAAGAATCATGATGTACTTGAGATCAAGACAAGATTTTATTTTTGACTCCTTGCAAACTTATCCTAATTTCTTACAATATTTAATATGAATTTTACATACCTACCGCTCCGTATATAATACACGGAAGTTGTTCTCCTATCCATTGAGAATCAGACATTACAACACAATCAACATTACCAAAAAAATCCCTTCTACTAGTCAAAAAATCCTCCAATTCTAAACTATTCATATGATGAGTAGATTCAATAATAAATCCAACATTCACCGGTATTTTCATATTTAAACTTTGAAAAGTCTCCAAAACATGAAACCAATACATCATTGGTCCTTTTCCAGATGCAATACCAACCCCATATAAAGTGTTGTCTATTTCAGTTAATTTAAATGGGTCTGTTTTCCATTTTTCTACATCCACCTCTTGTATATCTAAGAAACAGTACACGCAGATCTACAATGGGTAATGCAATAAAAAGATGTTTGCTGAGAGGTTGTTAATACCTACAGTTTTCTTCTTGGAGTCTTTTCCCAGCATGGCCAAAATAACTGGGGGTATGTTCACTTCAACACCATCAATTTCATATTTACCTACGTTAAAACATTCGTAATCCATATCAAGTTTTTTTAACCATTCTTCCGTAAATTTAATAGCTTTAATTGACTCGTTCCTGTATTGTATTCGACTAGATATCGATTTAATGGCGAGAATTTCTGCTAAATTTGCTTTAAATTCTTCAAGTTTCGCATCTACATGATGCAAAATTGGATGTAGAATTAAAGGTATTTTAATTTTTTCTGTCTTTCTGTCACGATAATATTCCCCGTAGACACCATTTGTTGTTTGGGTTTGACTGCGTATGTTGCGATAACTGTGTGCAAACATTACGATTTGTGCAAGAATGGAAACATCAATATGTAGTCGGTGTAAAAATATGTAAAAATATAAAAGCAAGTGACAATTAACAGATTTGTCATTTTGTACATCTTTTATTACAATGTTGACTTTGATAATAACGAAAGCGTTAGTTTGTGTTTTTATTTTTGAAGTAGGTATTTCCTCAAACCTCAAAATGTTAAAGAATTTAAGCAGTAACTAATTAGATTATCAAAGATTAGTCGTTGTACGCAGTGTCGAAAATAATAATGCTGTTATGATCGACAACCTCCAATAGGAGAAGGCACCGGCACCCAGAGAAGAAGAATTTTCAGTAGATATCTGCGTTACATTGTCTGTCTCCTACGTCCCGTTTTCCTCTCTTGAGAGAAAGAGAGTACAACGTACCTACATACCTACCTACTGATTTTCTAGTTTACCAGGATGTTTCAAATAATAGTTAACCTGAATAAGTTAATTTTGTTAGATACCATTATTAACACAGTCGTAACCAAGAAAATTAACTATTAATTAAAGTTAAAAATTTTGATTAAAAAAGTGGCCATTTTTTCATTCGATGGTCATGCAGAGAGTACATTATGTGTGATGGACGTCCGTTTTAGGTCACCAAACATCCACATCCTTGTAACGGACATACATCTATTTCCGAAAATCATGCAAAAATTCACAAAAAATGTTTATTGTACACTTCTTTTCACTGAAAAAGTATACAAGTCTTGAGAGCGATTTTTGTACTTTTTTAGTTGCGGAAATTTGCCTTACATCTGTTTTTGCAAACCACTTACTAGGAGTCATTTACCTCCATTGATTACCTTTATGAATTATAGTCAGTGGCGTAGCAAGAAAAAATTTCGGGGGGGGGGATATTGTATTGTTATAATTGAATTGAATAAAACTATTTGAATTCCGATTGATAGAAATGCACCGAAAATTTTTCGTTACTACGCCAGTGATTATAATCAAGACTTGTTTCAAAAAAAGACTTGTAAATGAACGTAATTTTATCTTAGTGTATGAAGTTTCAATGAACAGAAGTGTACGTCCATTTAATAGCTTTTTAATTTAGTACCTAATTATCGTTTTTTCTATCATAACTTTTAAAAATATATATTTTTATTATTTTTAAAAGCACTGAAAATAAACTTAATCTCCTAAAAAATGTATAAGTATTTATAATAGGTAGTAATATAACATACCTAATCTTCTGCAGCGTCGATTTGACTGAAATGTTAATTTCTTAACTATTTTACTCCTATAATTTTTATACTACAGGGTGTTGCAAGGTAAATGGTAACACCTCAATAACTTTGTGATTCTTCGGTAAAATTGGAAAAAAAATAATTCTATTTGTAGGTACAACTCACAATTTTCTTTTAAACGAGTAAAAAAACTTTACCAAAAGTGAAAACCTAGCCTAGTACGATAAAAAATAAATCGAAAAGATTGAAAAAACGTATAAGGCATTTTCGTTTGAAAAATTTTATTTTAGCGGACTTACCTCAAAACCCTAAATCCCAATTTTGGCTGAAACCAAAAAATATAAAAATTCTCCAAAAAATTTTTTTCGTTATGAATTTTAATATTATTTTTTCAAGATTGCCATGATTCATTGAACAGTACCTAAACATCAAGAGATCTATCACATAAATCAATGATTATTTCTCAAAATTCTAATAAAGCAATAAAAAAAAATTTTTTTTTAATTATATTTTTTGTTTTCAGCCAAAATTGGGTTTTGGAGTTTTGAGGTAAGCCCGAAAAACTTTTTTTAATAAAATTTTCCAATAAAAAAATCTCTAATACGTTTTTTCGATTTTTTCAGTTTATTTTTTATCGTAGTAGGCTAGGTTTTCACTACTTGTAAATTTTTTACTCGTTTAAAAGAGAATTGCGAGTTTTACATAAAAAATAAATTCTAATTTTACCGAAGAGGTGTTACCATTTCCCGTAAAACACACTGTATAATAATACTGGTGGAAACTTTAAAATTTCACAGACATAGAGGAAGATTTTCAATAAATAAAACTACAATTTTGGGGTTTGTATCACAAGGGGTGTCGATTTTCCTGAATTATTAATTTTTTAATATTTTAAATTCTATCTCCTATAATTTACACAGTAATTTTCATGGAACTTTTAAACTTTAAACAACATAGCATAGAGGTAGATTTTTAGTAAATAAAACTGTCACTTTGATGCTTGTATCTCAAAAATTAACTAAACAGCAACGATTTTCTTGAAATTCCAATTTTTTAACCATTTTGTCTCTCCCATGGACTCGCCTATAATTTTTAAACTAAGTAATACTCGTGAAAACTTGAAACTTGTACATAAAATAAAGAAAGATTTTTAGTACATAAAACTGCTATTTTGACGTTTATCTCTCAAAAGAATTAACTAAACAGCGTCGATTTACCTAATGAAATGTCAATTTTTTAACCATTTTGTATTTAATCTCATAATGTTTAAACCAGTGCTGGTGGAAATTTTAAACTTTCACATAACATAGAGGAAAATTTTCTATACATAGAGCTTCAATTTTGACGTTTTATCTCAAAAATTAACTAAACAGCGTCGATTTTTCTGAAATGTCAATTTTTGAACTAATTTAAATTCTATCTCCTATAATTTTCAAACCAATTATCATGGAACCTTTAAACTTTCACACAACATGGAGGAAGATTTTTACTAAATACAACTGCCCCTTTGACGTTTGTATCTCAAAAATTAACTAAACAGTGTCGATTTACCTGAAATGTCAATTTTTTAATCATTTTGTATTTAATCTCATAATTTTTAAACTAGTAGGTATTTTAAAAAAAACTTTAAACTTTCACATAACATAGACGAAATTTTTCAATACATAGAGCTGCAATTTTAACGTTTTTGTATCTCAAAAATTAACGAAACAGTGTCGATATTCCTGAAATGTCAATTTTTTAACTAATTTAAATTCTATATCTCCAATAATTTCCAAACTAATTCTCATGGAACTTTTAAACTTTCGCACAACATAAAGGAAGATTTTTAGTAATTAATACTGCAATTTTGACGTTTGTATCTCAAAAATTAACTAAACATCTGGAGCAGAAAAAAACTTCATTATTAAGACCTCAAAATATGGGAAAATCTAGAAAACCGTTGATTTTAAAAATATGAAAATTGAATTTTTTCCCCTAAAATTATATGTAGATTCAGAAAATACAACTGGATGTTCCGTTTAAAATAAGATAGCAAATTGCTGATGTAAATCCATACCTACTAATTAAACATCCTGTATAAATGGTAATAATAATAGTAATAATAGTACTTATAATTTTAATTTCTAACAATGTTTGCTTTTTCAGAATTTTTCAATTTCTAAAGTTATAAAAGAATGTCAGCGATTTGAGCCTCCATAAATATAATTACTTCTTATTATGTATATCCAGTTGTATAACTTTAGGCGCTCTTATGTAATAGTGTAAAGCCCCCCTTAGATCAACTAATCGTCTTCTTCTCTTATATATCACAGTTCAACAAAATATCCCTAAAACTAACAATTGCTTTGCCTTATCAGTCACAAAACTACACTTTGTCTCTCTTTAACTCATGTAAATAAAAGGAAACATATGTACACCACGTGATACAAATATAAATCGTAACAAACCTAGGGAATTGTCATGTACAAACGTTAATTATTGTTATTTTTTCTGTTTACGTCTAATTATCTATGATAAAGTGCTGTAATAAACGATTCCTTGGGGGTCAATTACCTAAATAAACACCAAAATATAGTAAACATGTACCTATTTATCTATTTAGTTCCACATTAATGGTGAAGGGCAAGTATTGCCACCCCATCAACAGCTGATCGATGTCAAATATCCAGTTAATCGACAATAAGTTTTAGAAAAATGTACAATATGAGGTAAATTCAGTATTAAAACTATGGCAGGTACACAAGACTTGTTTGCAATTGAATGTCTGATCAAGAATATTAATGTAAAATTGTCTGCGTGCACTGGAAATGGTGTGAAGCAACTTATAGCATTGGTTACAAGGTACCTAATTTCATAATTCCTCACAAACAAATTATTATAAAAATGATTTTTAGTGATGGAGAGGTTGTGCTTTATTACGCAGTAGGAGACATACCATCATCTGTGAGTAGAATTGCCTGGTTCAACAACAAAAACAAGGAAATTCAAGCAATAGCTTTTGATCCCTCAAACACTTGGCTATTGGTAGTTTGTAAGTACACCCAGCCCAGAAAACTCTTGGCAATTTCACTGAAATTCGCTTTAAGCTTTGGATGGTTCCCTGTACATAATTCCTGCCCTTGGTTTGGTTGACAAGCGACCAATTGACTGTAAATGGTCTCTGAATGATCTGACACATTTTCCGAAAAATCCTCAAACACCATCCTCGTCGCCCACGGCTGTTATTTGGTGGGAAACACGTGATGGTAACCAAAACGCTTTTGTGGGATTTGAGGATGGTAGTGTGGTGCTGATTAGTTTGACGGATGGAAGGTGGTTGGGAAGTTGTAGTATCACTGAAGCGGTGACTGAACTTCAAATCACTTGGAAGCCTACACTACACAAAACTGACTCTACGGCATTGATTGTGAGTACTCTAAAATAGTTGATGATTAGTAATTTAAAATTAAGCAGACTCAAACAGAAATTAATAAGTTAAAATTTGTTATTATGTTTAAGTTTAAAGTTTTCGATTTTTTTCGCAGATTGCAGGCAAAAGCGGTCAACAATGGCGTTTAATAATCGAAGAACACTCCAAGGGTTACGTGTGGCCGCCAGATATAAAAACCCAAACCGACGATTCAACCAGGAACCGTTTGAACAATTTAAAACAACTAGGCACCGAAAAACTAGCCTCTCTAAAACAGAAATGGTTTGAAAGTAAAAGCAATAGACGTGACAGCCAAACAAGTGACACAATTAGCGAGGCTTCCTCTCAGTCTCACACTGAATCCACCAGTTCGGAGCCTGAGTTGCTGCCTCATTTCTGCGACACCTATTTCGCTGCCCGAGTCTTCTATAGGACTTGCTTGTTTACTGCGTTTTATAAACCTGCTAGTATTCTAACTGTATTATTAACTATATTTTGTACTATTGTCGATTTGTTATTATTTTGATTTTTAGCTCTACGACAACAATTTTGAGTCTCGTATATCACAAGCATTCAAATTACCTCCAAATGTATCCGAATTGCTTGTAACTCAATGTTTATTTTATGTGATAAATGGAGATCGTAATCTGATATCTATTGTTAGTACGAGGTACAGTGAAATTTCTTTGGAAGGAGAATCGGTAAGCTTATTTATTTACCATTTCTATGCTTTGTTTAACGACATTGTGGGCTGAGATACCATCGCTCAAAGATAATAATTTTAGTACTTAGTGGAGTAAAATGCGCCCAAAAAGACGCCTCTTTCTTGAGTTTTGTGATATTGAGGTATAACCAGATGAAATTTACTGATGATTGTTGTTTAGGTCATTGGCTATCTGAAATGGACAATTACGATTTTTTTTACCAGTACCAAAGAAAGTTGTGAACAAAAAATCACCAAAAATGGTGCACCATACCTACTCACATTTAATTTTCTTACTCAGGCCACAAGCATTGTACGGCCATGCGGTTTTTACTTTCTTATACGAAGTAATACGAAAGTATAGTAATCGTGATTTTTTTTTAAATGATTGTCAACAGAATCCTGAAAATAACGATGTATAATACTTGCCTGGTTTCTTTATACTTACCTTGAAAAAAATTGATTTTCTTAGAAATTTGTATATTTTATAAAAGCGTATAAAATTAAAAAATTCATAACTTTGGATTTTACGATATGGATTTTAATTTTTTTGCACCAAAACTCCATTGTTGTCTGTAGATGATTTCTGTGTCTTCTGATGTTGGGGCGTTTCAAAAATAAGCAAGTTAGAGACCTTAGACTCAAGCGCAGCACGTTTTTTGTTGACTCCGCGTCAACCGCACTAACGAGTGAAAGCGGTAGGTTAGTGCAGGCGCCAAAGGTACTTGAGTATGCATAATATGAGGACCGGCAACTATGCTCGGATTCTTATATCTGAGACCCTAAATAATGAAAAAAATCATGTTGCCGGCAGCTGGGTTGGTCCATTTCAATAAAAAGCCAAAATCACAATCGTGGATCATTATTATAAAAGCAGCAGATAGTAGAAAAGACTAAATTAGTGAGAAGTTTCAGAAGCTGTATAATCCGAAGTCCACTAATAAAAAGCTACCTATTGTCACTAAAATAATCATTAAAATGACTCCATAGCATGCGTTCAATCGATTTCTTTGATACGCAAGGGAAGGGAAAAAATTAGACCATAAAATGGGGCGGCAACATCCAGAATATTAATCTTTGAGCTGTTATGAGTTATGAGCTTATATCAAATAACTATAAATTTAAAAAATTAAAAAATATCACAATCGTGGATCATTATTAGCAGATAGGAGAACAGACGATATTAGTGACAGGTTGAATTTTGAAATTTCTTCGCAATATATCCAGTGGCGTCGAAAATTGGAGGGGAAAAGTGGCCACTGGAAATTATTTTTATAAATAAACCCCGTCATTACTTATTACTCTGTGTACGAAATTTAATAGAAATCGATCGAATGGTTTAGAAATTATGGTAACAAAACGAGTTCTTATCCTAAACTTTGACACCCTGTGTCTCTCTTACAAAACATTTTTGAGCAAAGTTTTTTCAATAAAGTCTACTTTTTTTTGATGCTCTATCACCTCCCAAAATTAATGACGTTTGACCTGGGCCACTCTGTATATAAAAATATAAAAGGGGTGGGAAAAAAAACTGGACCATATAATGGAGCGGCAACATTCAAAATATTAATCTTTGAGCTGTTATGAGCTTATATCAATTGATAAAATGCGGTCCTCATATTATGCATACTCAATTCCTTTCAGCTCCCGGTCTAGGTGCATATGTATGATATAGGTATATGAAACGGCATATATAAGTTTTTTTTTAAATAATTTATTAATTCGAAATATGTAGATTAAATTTCCGTAACTGAATCTTCTTCACTTGCTACACTGTTTTTGCAGTTTTTGTATTTACAAATATCTGATGTGCCCAACACATGACTTTCTTATACTTACGGATACGGATAGTATCACAATAATTACTTTTCCTAAAGAAATTAAGTTAAATTTTGAGGGTTTCCAGCAATTTTCAAATAGTCTCTGTCGCACTTATTGCAATATGCATAAATCTGTCCTTGTCCCACTCATTATAACCGAATTTTACGACAAAAATGTGTTTTATTTTAGATTTTTGACCTATTACTCACTTAAAAAAATCTCCCGGTATGAAATTACATTTATTTATTCATTATTATTGTTTTCGGTACCATAGAAACCAGTAAAATAAAAAAACTAATGGTCCGTCCTTCTGGGATTCGAACCCGGGATCTTCCGTTTGGCAGTAGTCAAGTCTCTATGTCTAGTCTACCTCGACCATCGGATTCAACTATCAACGTGCGTTATAAGAAATATAAAGTGTTTTAAGAATATCTAGTTTTTTTGAAATTTTTTTGACGGAATTTCAAAAAAAAGTTCAAACAAAATTTGTTCAAAATTCAATTCTAAATCAATGTTAAAGAATAAAAAAATCTCATAAATTGTTTATTATTCGAGATATTCCTAAAAAACCTAAAAATATCATCAGGTAACTGTCACTTGTTTTGGTGCTAGATGAAAAACATTGAATGTGGCACCCACAAATTTGTTCAAACTCTTAAATATGAAATTTGAATCAAATCGGATAAGTCGTTTTTGAGTTATGGTGGATACAGACAGACAGACAGACAGACACACAGACAGACATCATGGCGAAAATGGTCAAAATGGATTCAGGGGCCCTCAAAACGTGTAAATCCATCAAAATCTCGAAGTCGAAAAAAATCACGATTACAATACTTCCTTATACTTCGTATAAGAAAGTAATAAGTAGAACATCTCATATACACTTATTAATACACACAATTCCGGTCGTTGCAAAAAATGGTCAACAATCTTCTCACACTATCTGGTACAGGAGGTTGGGTACCTAAAATTGGTTCCCAATCCCCATTTGTATTTTGCCAACCATATTTTGAAGGATTTTCTTCTGGAATATTTTTCGCATGACTGGAACACCGGATTTTTAGCTGATAAATGCACCTAAAAACACTATTGGATATTTTGCTATCAAAAAATTATCAATATAGGCTATATGTACCTTAAAACATGTTGTCGGAATGCATCGTCAGTAGGAAGAACTTCTGATGCTGGTTTATTAGAAGTCAACGTTAGGTGCAGTCGCAAACCATTTAGAGTTTAAATATCATGTAATTTTTGTGTCACAAAAAATACCCAAAATAAAAGTTGTCGAAAATAATACCCTTTACAAATTTTGTTAGAATTTTTTTTCATAATTGTGACAGAAATATTTTATTGAAGAAACTCCCCCTAAAAAGGGCAGTAAGTGGAGAAATCTATCAGGGCAAAAGAAATAGCTGTTGGAATTTTTATAGACATAGAGGGTGCTTTTGATAACACCTCATTCGCGTCTATAAAGAACGCAGCCGAAAAACGGAGAATCAAACCCCCACTATTAGATGGATACAATCTATGCTTAAATGCCGAATAGTCACGGCTTCCTTAGGGGGGGAAGAAGCATCATTCACTACTGTGAGAGGTTGCCCTCAAGGAGGGGTATTATCACCTCTGCTGTGGTCAATTGTTGTGGATGACCTACTAAGGGAGATGACTGACAAAGGTTACTGTGTAATAGGTTATGCAGACGACCTAGTTACAATAATTAGAGGCAAGCATGAAGGAATAATCTCAAGCCTAATTCAGGATGCCCTAAATACCACCAAAAGTTGGTGTAATAGGGAGGAACTAAATGTAAACCCCGGGAAAACCATCATAGTTCCATTTACCAAACGTAGGAAGCTAAATCTAAATGCTCCTCAGCTAGATGGACTATACATACCATTCTCCAAGGAAGTTAAATATTTGGGGGTAACCTTGGATAGTAAACTGAATTGGACCACACATGTCGATAAAACTATTACCAAAGCAACAGCAGCCTTCTGGGCATGCCGCAAACTTTTTGGTAATACTTGGGGACTAAAACCAGAAATGATTTATTGGTCATACGTTACGGTAATAAGACCCATTGTCACATACGCGACTCTAGTATGGTGGACAAAAACTAAAGAGAGCACGACTCAGGCTAAGCTGTATAAATTGCAGCGGCTGGCGTGTTTGGGAATAACTACCCCAACAGCAGCTCTAGAAACCTTACTGGATCTTACACCTCTGCACATACTAGTGCAAGAGGAGGGTCTGAAGGCTTCTTTGAGACTCGCCCAAACCAGAACCATCAAACCGGGTGACCATATAGGACACCTGAAAATACTGGACGAAATATCACCAGATTTTCTAGGAAAACCATCGGAAGTGATTCCGAAAACCTTTGACTTTGAAAGACCATTTGAAGTGGTTATACATGACCGCCAGGTCGCCAGAAGTCAAACTATGCAGTCGAAAACAGACTGCTCCATTTGGTTTACAGATGGATCGAAAACAAATAAGGGGACGGGAATAGGCATTTATGATCCTAAATACAAGGCATCAATAGCCCTAGGTAACACCCCAACAATCTTGCAAGCTGAAATACTTGCTATAGATCTATGTGCCCAAGAATGCTTGCAAAGGAACATTAAGGGCAAAATACTATACATAATGTCTGATAGCCAAGCAGCGTTGAGAGCTCTAGACACCCAGTGCATAGAATCTCTTACTACTTTGGAATGCAGACAATCCCTCAAGAAGCTGGCTAAGGGTAATAAAATTACCCTGAGCTGGGTGCCAAGTCATGAGGGAATAGAAGGAAATGAAATAGCCGACAACCTTGCGAGAAAAGGGGCGGAGGCTTTACCCATAGGCCTGAACCATTCTGTGGCCTAAGTAAGACACATACAAGGGAGGAGGTTCGCAAATGGGAAATAAATGCAAAAAAGACATACTGGGCTAACATCCCAGGTCAAAGACAGGCGAAAAAGTTTATTGACTATTCGCCTCAGAAAGCTAAAAAGCTTGTTCTTCTATCAAAGAATGAGATAAGACTGGTTACAGGTCTTTTCACCGGACACTGCCCAGTGAGATATCATCTCAATAATCTGGGCCTAGTGGAAAGTTCTTCCTGCAGAGTATGTGAAACGGAAACGGAGACTGCCGAGCACATACTTTGTAAGTGCAGTGCGTTGGCGCATCTAAGGGTCTCTTATTTTAAAAGTGCGGTGGAATTTCTGAGATGATATTATGAGTAGGGTATGAACAAAAGATCAAAGGAATGGTCGCAATTCTGAAAGGCAGCTAGTGCCAATCGATCCCTGTGTAAACTAACTAACTAAGGGCAGTAATTTGCTTATATTATATATTTTTTTAAAGAGGTATCAAACAAAAGTTGTTTGAAACATTTTTCTGAACAAGTTAAAAGAAACTACATTAAAATCCAACCAGTAGAATCCGAGATATAAAAAATCACCCTTATCACGTGACGCACAAGGAAATTTTGTTGGGGTTTTGAGGTTCGCAGCTTCATCAATGACCCTTGACTTGCTCTCAAAAATTTGGCCTTTTTTTAATCTAATTTTACTGGGGATACATCGGTGTCTACATGATCCGACCAAAATGCCGTCGCTAGATTTCAATTCATATATCGCATGCAAAATTAGTCTACTATCGGCTTCATCATGGTAACTTTGTAAACCTGTCTACAGAAATAAGCCCTCATTTTTATTGATGGAATAACAGAGTTGAGAGTTTTCAAATCCTCCAGAAATAATGAGTTTCCTGATTATGCAACTTTCCAAGAGCAAATTCTAGAAAATAGTTGGTAATGAATTTTAGTAGTGAACATTTATTATCGGATAACATTAAAAAATTCCTATATTTTTTATTTTCTTGTTCCTGTTACTTCATAGGTATTTCAACTTTTAAACCCTCTTGTAACAAAAAGTGTACTGGTAAATAACTCGTAATTGTCCATTTCAGACAGCCAATGACCTAAACAACAATAATTTGTAAGTTTCATCTGCTTATATGTCAATATCACAAGACGACAGAAAATAGCTAGCATTTATATAACTCCACTAACTCTTGAAGGTATTCAATTTTTGCATTTTTTATATTTTGCAGGAATTCAATGAAGAAGCTTTAATAGCAAAATTTCCACTGAACGAAACAATTAAACACGTCTACATAATGTCTGATAAATACCGAAACAAGCGTGGTAAATCCAAAGACAATTCAAATAAATTAAAAGAAAAACCAGAAGAAGTTTGTTCGTTTGACACCCCTCAGATAGATGCTTGTGTAATTGTAACTGAAAACTCTGTCTATAAAATAGTTTCAAGGTACTAGACTAGACATATCCTGTTATATTTTCAATTACAAAATTTATTTTTAGCACCCCACCAAACGTTAAATGCGTGAACTTATTAGTGGATGATAACAATATGGAAAAAGCTGAGAAAATTTGTCAGATCTTCGGATTGAACTCTAGTCTTATTATGGAAGGCGCTGGTGATATACTGATCCACAAAGGCTCTTACCACGCGGGGATCATCCTGTACAAACAAGCAAAAGTGCACTTATTGAAGCGTGTATTAAAATTGGCTACCAGAGCCGACTGTAGTTGTCTGTTGAAGTTTGTTAATGCCTGTTTGAGTGCCAGCAAAGTTGACATGTCAGTTGCCACGAAGATTCACATGGGAAATTTGGGAATAATGGCGTACACTGAGCTAATCCTGAGGTATCGAGGTAACACCAGGATATCTAACACTAAAGACTTCATGTAAGCGTTCATTAATTACAATAAGTACAACTTGGTTTAACATACTTTAAATTTATAGGAATTTCCTTTCGCATCAAGAGTTTTATGATCAAATCCTCGCAGTGAACATCGCTTTCCAAGCTGGGCACTGGAATATCGTCACATTACTAGCAAAGTTTCGTGGTGTACAACCAGAAGTTGTGGCTGCTTTTGGACAAGTGTTAAAAAGCGCGCTTGCGCCCAGATCATCAGACAAAGAGTTTCTCTTTGCTTTATCTGAATCTAGTCTAACGCAAAGTCTGTTGATCTCGCCTGAAAATTCTCGAATCATTTTCGAATATATTCGGATGAATTTAAGTGTATTTCCTGTGGATATTTTACAAAGATTTGCTGTGCAATTGGATCCTAGTCAGCCTTGTGCTATTCCTCTGGTCAGTCGATTGTTTCAAAAGAGTAAACGGTCGTCTAGTTTGGATACTACCTTTGATTCTGTGGATGCGGATATTGTGGATAGAGCTGTGGTGGTTGCGAAAGACTTGATTGAAACGTTCCTATTTGTTGTGATATATTTGACGTGGAAAACTGATAATACTGGGTGAGTAAATATCAAATTAAATTTACCACACGGTTAAAAGTCTAATTTTCGTGATGAAAAAATGTATTTCTTACTTTCTTTTATGAAGCAATAGTTAATATAGTAATTTATACATTTTGAGGACCCCTGGATTTATTTATTGACTATTTTCGCCATGTCTATCCACGATAGCTCAAAAATGACTATTCTGAAATGATTCAAATTTCAATTAATAGTTTGAACAAAATTAAAATTGATTCTTGTAATTCCAACACAAGTGGAACTTACCTAAGGACATTTGACATTTTTAGGTTTTTTTGAAAAGGAAACAATTTAGAAAATGAAATTTGGAACATATTTTGTTCTAACTTTTTTGAAATGCGTTAAAAAACCCAAATATAAAATAAGTCTTTTAGTAAAGTAACGCAGAACAAACTTCAGATTAACAGTAAGTTAGTGAGAGTCAGTTCAGCACACCAGCCGTATAATAGAGCTCGATTCCTAGGAGCTGGGGGCAGTACGCGCAACTTTGGAGCGCTGCAGTGCTGGAATGAATAGTGATACTTACAAGTTGTTTATATGAAAATTGTAGAGATTTTCAAGGCCTATCTTTTTGGATTGATCATACTTTTCTATAAATGGCACAGGAAAGCTGAAAAAGTGAAAAAACTCTATTTCACTCCCCCAAATTTTTCACTATAATGCTCGTAATTGTTTAAATAATCGATAAGTTAGTTGCTCAAAACATATTTCGATAGAGAATTTGATGATCTACAATAAATAAAGAGACATACTTTTCGACAAAGTGCGTAGTTAAGCCGCAAATCGCAAAAAACAAAGCACCCTTAAATCCAAGATGGCGGAAAACCTCCCGCGGGGTGAAGTCTAAAACTTGAATTTAAACTTCCTTTTATGGGCCCCAACTACCCACCAAATTTCATCCTGCCCTCTCCGATTGCGAACTATTCTACATTGATGGACTAGTATTCGATTATTTTAATAATACAAAGTTCACCTCGCTTTGAATTGAAATATTTTTTATGTAATTTTTGAAAAATGCAACTTGGGGCTTCAAAAACTACCGCTTGTTATTTTTCTCAATAAAAATGTTGAACCCATAAGCCTGCTTTACAATAAACTTCTTTGACAAAAATCTAATCAGCATTTCCAAATTTGTGATTTTTTACTTTCTTATACGTACTATAAGGAAGTATTGTAATCGTGATTTTTTTCGACTTCGAGATTTTGATGGATTTACACGTTTTGAGGGCCCCTGAATCCATTTTGACCATTTTCGCCATGATGTCTGTCTGTCTGTCTGTCTGTGTGTCTGTCTGTCTGTATCCACCATAACTCAAAAATGAGTTATCGGATTTGATTCAAATTTCATATTTAAGAGTTTGAACAAATTTGTGGGTGCCACATTCAATGTTTTTCATCTAGCACCAAAACAAGTGACAGTTACCTGATGACATTTTTAGGTTTTTTAGGAATATCTTGAAAAATAAACAATTTACGAGATTTTTTTATTCTTTAACATTGATTTAGAATTAAATTTTGAACAAATTTTGTTTAAACCATTTTTTTAAATTCCGTCAAAAAAATTTCAAAAAAATGAGATATTCTTAAAACACTTATATTTCTCATAGTGCGCCTTGAATCCGACTAGTAGATAGACGAGTGAGTTTGGGACTTGCCTGCCAAACGGGAGGTCGCCGGTTCGAATCCCAGAAGGACCATTATTTTTTATTTTTTTGTATTTTACTGGTTTCTATCGTACCGAAAACAATAATAATAAATAAATACATGTGATTTTATACAGGGTGATTCAAAATTCGATGTAGATATTTTAAGGACGTATTGTTGGGATCAAAATAACGGATCAAATCTTCTGAAAATTGGCATGCCCCCCTTTTTTTAACCACTCTATTTATTTTTTGCTTCAAAAATTATGTAAACCCAGTTTTGGGGAAGGTTGGAGGGGGTGCATTTTAGGACACATGTTTATTTGAAAAAAAAGTGTTATTTTGATCCCAACAATCGGGGTGATTCTATAACATTTTAATGACCGTGACTATGTAACCACTGTGGTTGTTGCTACGGTACGACGTTTTTGATTGGTAATTATCATAGCAACAACCACAGTAGTTAATAAACACGGTGGTTAGAAACTTACAGAATCGCACCGAATACGTCCTTAAAATATCTACATCGAATTTTTTAAGTGAGTAATAGGTCAAAAATCTAAATTAAACACATTTTTGTCGTAAAATTCGGTTATAATGAGTGGGACAAGGACAGATTTATGCGTATTGCAATAAGTGCGACAGAGACTATTTGAAAATTGCTGGAAACCCTCAAAAGAAATTTAACTTAATTTCTTTAGGAAAAGTGATTATTGTGATACTATCCGTATAAGAAAGTCATGTGTTGGGCACATCAGATATTTTTAATGTCGATTTCCGCAGCCGGAATTTGCTCTTAACTCTTGCGCCGAGACAAATCCAAGCCAGCAAAATTTCAAAGGTTTAGGTACCTATTAATCGCCTAATCCTAAACAAACATTATTGTGTATGTATTTTTTCTAAATAAAATTCGTTTAGGCGTCATTTTATGCGCTAAAATAATGTGTAAGTAAATGCGTTTTTAAGTTTGTGATTGTTTTCAAGTTGCAGTCGAAAACTCAAAAAAATACCTATCCTCTTGAGGTCTATAACTTTTATCGCCTGTACAAAAGTCTATTCTTAGAAAGCTGAAAAAAAATAGGTATGATGATATAAACAATTCTAGTTTTGTGCAGTTTCAAATTTGGAACTTATCAAATTGATTCTTTTGATGCTTCGTACGATTTTGATATGATTTTTAGAAGTTGTGGCGCGCTAGAGCTAATGTGTGTTTGTTATTGATGCACACATAATTTTTTTTAACTTTACTTACATGTAGCTTTAAATAAGAGTATATTCGAATGTTTTACAGGGAGTAGGGAGCTGCTATTGCAACCCACAATCGCGCAATAGACATTGTGTTTTTTTAGGTAGAAGCATTGGGAGTTGGATTCACGTAACTCATATTTTTATACTTTTAATAAAAAGATTTTAAAAAATTAAACATTTGTAATCTGACAGTTCCGCCTGGCGCCAAGAGATGTCGAGTCAGAAATGTCAGATCTCCATATTATCGACGATTGTGAAACAGGCAACGTGGCAACACCGCAACAGTACAGTCAGGGGTGTCCGAGTTGCGCACACCCAGGTAAGTTAATTCTTTGTCCTAGTTGCGCACATGGGAATTTCCCAGTCCGAGTACAAGTGAAATAAGTCAGTTTTTTTATCGTTCCCATGGACAGTAGGCGCGATGACTTGGATATTGAAAATGTTGAGTGAAAAGGGTAAAGTTTTACTAGTTCTGGATGGTTTCAAGTTTCGAGAACGTCGTTTCATAAAAACAACAAGTGAGATGTCGTGGCGATGTTCGAATAAAAAATGCAAAGCGGTACTTTACACAATCGGACCGGATTACACGTTTTCGAAGATAGCGAACGAACACAATCATGAGGTTACTACTAAACAAGTACTCAACAGACAAATGTTGAATAATACAATTAAAAGAAAAGCCCAGGAGCAGAGCTTTTCTGAGAAAACTAGAAAAATGATCACAGCCGAAATTGAGAAAGATGTTGGTTTTCTGGATACTCTTACCGACAAGGACATGAATCGCATCAGACAGAATACCCATCGAGCCATGAGACAATGCATGCCGAATTTACTGAGATCCAGGGATGAGGATGATAGAACAAGCATCTATGATAAGGCGGATGAAGAACTCATTGAATACGTCCGGGTATACGAAGAATTATACGATTTGTCTCATTACAAGTATACCGATTGCCCTCACAAAAACCAGATATGGAGTGATATAGGGATACAACTAAATCTAGGTACCTAAGTAAGAATTTCAATTTATTTAAAAAATGTAAAATATCATTATCATTTACACCCACGTAATATACGAAAAATGAGACATATAGCATTATTTTCAGTAAACATCTCGTGACACTACCTCTGTCTATCTTTCCTTTAAGAACGAGATAGAAAGAGGAGTATGACGAACTATCCTTATTTCCAGACTGGTAATGAAATATACTATTCCAGATCCTCATAAATGCAAGCAACGATGGGAGTCCCTCCGATCACAGTTTAAAAATTATTTACGTCGTAAACCCACAAGTACAACCCATACACCATGGAGATACCAAGAGCAAATAGAATTTCTGCTTCCTCACATGAAGGATGCGCCAATTCTGAATTTTAAACCTGCGGAAAATGAAGACAGAAAAAATTTAACACCTACGGAAAACGAAGACATAAAATTAGAAACTGATGAACTAGATGTTGAGATACACCATCTTGAAGATCCAAATGAGAGTGAGCATCAGTCAAAGGATTCGTCATGTGATGTAGAAACCCACTTCTTGCTCTCAAACCCCACCACTAGGACAAGATTACCTGAAGAATATATGAAAACAACAGTGCAGAAATTTTCTAATGCTGATCAGGTTTTGGCTAAGCAACAGATTATTCAGGTTGTAACTGAATTGGAAAAGAAATACGTTAATTAGTTATTTATATTTGTCTTCAAAAATTTAATTTATTATGTAAGTAACTTTGAATTAGGGAAAAACATTTTTGGAAAATAGTAGAAGAATAAATTTATTATAAATTACATAAAACACAAATATATTTAGTTTATTACATTTCCTAGACTAAACTTTACTTCGGGGCAGGAATTATAAAAATTAAAGGCACATCACACACATTATTAATCTCATTATCTCTAACTACGCTCGGATAAACTTTATTCTTAAAGTAATGTTTAGTATTAGGCACATTCCCATTTTGACTTGATAACCTATTAATTGATAAGCAATTACAACTAAACCACGAGCGCATAAACTTCCCTGCCCATGAAAAGCGGTTGCCCATCAAGGGTTCTTCACTAGTGAAAGAAAATTCCCGAAGTCTACCTTCCGAAGGTGTGTCAAGCGATTTCTTGTCATAGCCACTGTTGTTTACGGACAAATCTGAGAGAGACTCATCATCAAGATTCGTGGTTTTGTTGGTGGATCTAAACGGGTTTAACAGTGTTCTACTCAAACTCGGAATTGGGGTTTTGAAATTTTGACGCCAGCTTCTGATGGATAATGGTGTACCAGTTTTTGAGGATTCGAGAGCCTCCATTTTAGTCTCCAACTTCTTTAATTTTATTAGTAAGTGGTCTCTTTCGCTTTTCATGTTATCTATTGTTATTTGTTTCGAGGAGTTTGCCACAAGTTCATCGCGGTACATACTTTTGTATAGTTCTAATTGTTGCTTTATGTCTTCAAATGGTTCCTCAGCGTAATCTTTGCAACTAGTACTTGGTGATTCACATTGAAGTTTATTTCTTTCCTCTTGTAGCCGTTTTCTTTCTTGTTCTCTACGTTTTAGCTCTGATATGTAGATTTTGACTTTGCTTTCCACATGGTCGTAGTTGTGTTTGTATAATTTTATAACAGTGTTGTTTGAATCTGCTGGAATATTTTCCAGAGATTTGCTACGCAAATTGGAATCATCCATGTGGAAATCTTTAGATGGACATAGTTTAATATTTTCATTGACATCTATGTGTGAATTGGCTTTAATTATATTAGAATTAGATTTGCAGTCCATCATTGTATGGCCCTAAAATAAAGAAGTTAATAAATAATTCATTTCTAAAACATTTACAAAACATTAGAAAAATTTTAAACCATGTAGGTACTTGCCTTTAGGTACGACCGTTCGAAGCAGAATGTGTGATATTTTAGAAATATTCCAGAAAAAAATTTAAATGTTTTTACTTTCTTATACGAAGTATAAGAAAGTAAAAACCTTGGCAATACACTTAATTTCATAATAATCCAACCAGTGGTTCCAAAACTGTGATTTTTATAACATTTACCCTCGAAAAATGCGATTTTTTAAATTTAGGGCCCAAAAGAAAACAGAATAATTCATATTAACAGTTCGTGATTTTTTCCATATTAGAACCATCATTCGTCTTTACAACAGAGTTAATTTAAAAGAATCCAACCAAAATAAAAAAATTAACTGTAATTCTGCTTGACATAAATATTTTTTTAACAAAATGTCAAATTGCGCTTCTGGTTCTTAAATAGCCGTTCGAAAGTTTTGTTATTTCCTATATGATCAAATTTAAGCTCCAAAAAACATCTGAAATCACCTGATTTAAAATCAACGAACAAAATAATAAAAAGAGTGACACAATTTTTTGTTTGTGCAATTTCCTAGGTTAAAGTGCCACAATTTTAAAGCCGCTCAGTGGATTATGACGAAATTTGCGTTTTTATACAGGATGGTCCCGATTAAACGTCATTAATTTTGGGAGGTGACAGAGCATCAAGAAAAAAGTAGGCTTTTATTAAAAAACTTTGCTCAAAAATGTTGTATAACAAAGTTCAAAATAAAAACGCGTTTTCTTGACATAACTTCTAAACCACTCGATCGATTTCCATTAAATTTCTCACACAGAGTAATGTAGTACATTTCTAGGTAATCCATTTATAAAGAAATCGCCAGTGGCGTAGATGCTGGGGACCATTCCACTTTTTCCCTCCAATTTTCGACGCCACTGGATATATTGCGAGGAATTGTCTGTTTAATTTAGAGAAAATAGTTACTCTTGACAAATTTTAATTTAAGGTTTCGTTTTTGGGATATTTGAGTTTGAAGGTTTGGAAACACAACATCAAATGTTGTGCTGAATTAATGAAAATTTCGGTGTGGCCTGGAAAATCCGGAAAATTGCCATCAAGTCTTGGCAGCTATTAATTCTGTGGCTAAAAGAGCTCGGAAATTTATCGAAACATATTTTGAGAACTTATTCGAAATTTTCTTTAATTCAGTACAGAATTTGATGTTGTGTTTCCAAACCTTCAAATTCAAATATTTCAAAAGCGATACCCTAAATTAAAATTTTTCAAGAGTAATTGTTTTCTCTGAATTGAACAGACAATCCAAAAATTGAATTTTCTTCGCAATATTACCGGTGGCATCGAAAATTGTAGGGGTAAAGTGGAACGGTCCCCCAGTATCTACGCTACTGGAGAATTTTTTTATAAGTGAACATCATCATTATCTAGAAATATACTACATTACTCTGTATGCGAAATTTAATGGAATTCGATCGAATGTTTTAGAAGTTATAGTCCGGGAGCCAGCGACACTTTTCCTTGCTACATTTGTTTAAGGATGGTTTATCTTTTTTCTTATAGTAATAATATAGCCTGTCAACAAAATGAACTCCTGCCACCTCTTTGGGGGGACAACGATTAACCATCTACATGTTAATAATATTAATGACACTGACAACTTAAATTATAAGACAAACAATGCCCTACTGGCTATCAAGCCGTAGGTACTGCTTTGTTGATTCAATGTGTCATAGTAACGGAATTTAAAAACTACTAGGTTATTCTTATTAGTAAAACAGCAAATTTTACTTAAAAATATTTCGGACCAAAATAATAAACCATTCGGACATTAAACGTTGAAGGCACCACAGGAGTCATCAGAATAATAATGCCTCATTTTAAGGTTTAATTAAATGTTATTAAACAATAGATAAAGCTTAATCTTTAAACATTTCTAACATTTACACTTTTGCATTTACCATGCTGCCATCGGCCGGTGTCCCGCTGTCGCACCGGCAGGAGTCGATTTCATGTATCTATAGCTTTAATATGACACAAAAAAAATTAAATTAATCTTAAACAAATCTTGCAAAAATCAGTGTCGCTGGCTCCTGGACTATTATGTTAAGAAAACGAGTTTTTATTTTAAACTTTGACATCTTGTATCTTTGTTATAAAACATTTTTGAGCAAAGTTTTTTAATAAAAGTCTACTTTTTTCTTGGTGCTCTATCACCTCCCAAAATAATGACGTTAAACCTGAATCACCCTGTATAACCAAAAGTAAGCATTATTATAAAAAAAAGGAAGTGTCTGCTCCACGGTCCAGACCGTGCAATAAAATAAAATAGATGCACGGTCTAGACATCACTGCGCATGACTTGTTTTCGTTTGTACTGTTTAGAACTTGGTTTGTCTATGGTTTAGAACAAATACCATGTTTAGCATAAGCCGCCGTGGTTTAGTGGTTAGAGCATCTAGCTAGTAATCAAAGTGGTGCTGGTTCGATTCCGTAGATTTTCCTTCTTTTTTTTATTTTAAGTAAATAATGCTTTATTTATTCGGAGTGGTTATAAGTCACGGACCAGGTTAGGTTGTTATGTATAGGTTTTTTTTTCTTTAAATACTAGCAGAAATCGGTACCATAATATGATTCCGGCTCCAATAGTGTTGGGATATACAGGGTGTTCGCGCAAAGTGGTTCACTATTGCTAACTTTGTTATTATTGGAACTACAAAGTCGGTTAAATTAGCAAACTAGTAGCATTTTTTCCGCTGATTATAATGGTGAAAACAGAAAAACAATTGGCCATCTGGTTTTCGAGATATTCACAAAAATAACATTTTTTAAATGGAACACCCTGTATATTTTTGCAAAAATCGATGATAAATTAAATTCTGAACAAAGAATGTTCTTATACTTTTTTGACAATTATTTAAAATAAGCGAGTTATTTTGAAAAAAAGTTTTCAAAGTTTTAATATCAAGTAGCCATGAAAATTATAATTTTGTAAATTTTCAATATTTCCGTAATTCTTTTAAGTATTTTTCAACTTGCTTAAATTCAAAATTATGATTGTTTGGTTTTAATAAATTACTATTCCGTTTTATGGCTACTTGATTTTAAAGAATTGCAAACTTTTTTTCAAAATAACTCGCTTATTTTAAATTATTATCAAAAAAATATGAGGACATTTTTTGTATAGAATTTAATTTACCATCGATTTTTGCAAAAATATATAGGGCGTTCTATTTAAAAAAATGTTATTTTTTTGAATATCTTGAAAACCAGATGGTCAATTGTTTTTTTGTTTTCACCATTGTAATCAGCGGAAAAAGTTCTACTAGTTTGCTAATTTAACCGACTTTGTAGCTACAATAATAACGAAGTTAGCAATAGTGAGCCACTTCGCGCGAACACCTTGTATACGCGAGTGTCTAGACCGTTTACCTATTTTATTTTATTATACGGTCTGGACCGTGCAGCAGACACTCCCTAAAAAAAATCCACTCGCCATAACTTCACTTAAGCAAATTTTTTTAATAGTCAAACATTTCCAGACACATTATTTATGCATTAAATGTTTTAAAATGTCGTTATAGAACCACTGATTGGTTTCTGAAAAAATTGTGGTTTTATACCGAGAAACGTTGGTATTATTAAAGAAAAAATAACAGAAGCCATAACCTCACTTTAAAATTAGATTAAATGGTTTGAAATTTCCAAATGCTTCAAAAATCGCAAAGTATCATTAAAGTTTGAAAGGTAATTTAGATAATTTTTGTGCGAATGGGAAAAACTTAAAAGTCCACTTTGCAAATTCGTAGCTTTCCACTAATTTTCCGAGTTTTCACTTAGAATACAGTGTTGTGAACCTCAATGTCGTTTTTGTTAAGATAAAAGTCATCAATATTATGGAGTTTAGAGTATTTTAGAGAAAAGGAAAAAAAACTAAAATTTCTGATCAATCTTCAACATGGTCCACTTTAAAAATTGGTAGCTCTACACCGGATTTTCACTAAGAATATAGTTTTTTTGCAAAGCTTAATGTTGCCTTAATTGAAAAAAAAAATCATTAATATTATGGAAAATAATTTAGTATATTTTTATGGTAAGAAATATAAAATTTCTCATTAATTTTCTACATAGTCAAGTTTGAAAATTTATAGCTCTACACTGGATTTCCGGATATTTATTTAGATTATAGTTTTGCAAAACTCAATGTTGGTTAAAATAAGAATAAAATCATTAACACAGTGGATGTTAGTTCAGAGTTCTTAGCTCAAATTGAAAAAAATAGATTTTCACTTAATTTCCAAGTATTCAATAGAATATTTTATTTACCATCGCATACAGTAAGTTCAAAATATAAATTAGGTTAAATTTGTATAAAAAGTCATTAGCTGGCTTTACAGCAGTTCCTTTCATATGTAAACATTCACTTGTCATCCTTGAACTCACTCCTACTTACTAACTCTTCACTTAATTCTTTTCCAGTTTTGATTTGGATTTACTCAATTCAGTTGATCTGCCAGAAAACGCAGATATCCCTTCAACTCGTCTACAAAAACTCCCAGATCTACACACACTTAGTTGTGGCTACGAGCACACAGCTGTAATCCGAAACAATAACGTCTACACAATGGGAATGACCAGCTCCGGTTGTTTAGGTTTAGGACCATCACTCACCCAAAGTAGCCCAGCAAAACTTGTGGAAACATTAAGCGAGCTCAAAGTGAAAGTATTAAGTGTGAGCTGTGGACGAAAACACACATTAGCTCTAACGGATTTCGGTGTAAGCTACATAATAACATTTTTCGGGCTCTTGTAGTTATTTATTTATTGTAGTTGTACTCCTGGGGATCCAACAGTTATGGTCAGTTGGGCTTGGGGAAGTTTATACAAGAAACTCCTTACCCGGTAACGGTGTCTGCATTGGCATGTGAAAAACTAGTGGATGTGGCTGCTGGGCAATACCACAGTATGGCGCTGACTTCCAGTGGTCTAGTTTACACTTGGGGTTGGGGGATTCATGGTCAGTTGGGCCATGGCACGTCTGCTGATGAGTTTTTGCCCAAATGTTTGCGTTTTTCGCATGCCGTTAAGCAAGTTACGGCGGGGTATGCCCACAGTTTGGTTTTAACAGTGGATGGCAAATTGTATGGATTTGGTTCGAATGCATTTGGACAATTGGAGAGCGCACAGATGGATGGTACTAAAACTAGTAGACCTGTGTGGGTTTTACTGATGCCTGATATGTATGTGCCGATTGAAAAAGTTGCTACGGTCTATTTCCACAATGTAAGTTAACGAAATTGTTGTAACGTAACTAGTGAGAAAAAAGGTCTCAAGTAGAGTTTTTTGACTCTATAGCCAATAAGTGAAGAAAAACTTGTCGCTTACCTACTCTAGTTCTATATACAATAATAGACACCCATTTTACGTTTATTTTACGTCATTGACTTAATAGTAGTCTCTATTCATATTTAAATTGTCATTATTCTTACAGCTTTAGATACACAGCGAAATATATCCGTCTAATATTGTTTCAGATTGCCATTCGAACCGATCAAGTGGTCTGTACATGGGGAGCAAGCCCCCACGAACTTCGATATATGCAGTGGAAAGCAGCACGGAAACAAGACATCAGAATAAAACCAGGGGAAACTTTGAAAGCTTGTACTCAAGTCTATGCTACTAACGACAAAAAACCGATAGATCAAGTGGCTGTAGGTTATCGTCATTTTGCTATACTAGACAAAGGGAAAATCTTCTGGGGTAGAAATCGAAATGATGAATTGAACTCGCCTAGACTTCGCGAACAGGACAATTTGAATTCCATGATGTCTCAACGGTTTTTGCATGTGTCTTGTGGCTTGGATTATACGATGGCAATTGATCATATGGGGAAGCTACTAGCTTGGGGTAGTAATATATTAGCTGAGGTAAGAATATATTTAGTTTTTATAGTTAATATTAATAATAATAATAATACGGACATATACGACTAAGGCACCGATCCAACTTCAAGTTATATTTAATGTCATTAAACAAATTCCTAAAGGATATTATAAAACAATATTTTGTTTTAAGCTGACTTTAACCGTGAATATCTCAAAAACGCGGAGGGGGAAAATATTTTAAACATTATGTGTTCATTTTGTGCCTATTTTAAACCACACACCAAAATTTCAATAACTTATATATTACTGTTCGGAAGTTTTGCTAAATTATATTAAAAGTCGACTTTTTAAAGAGATTGTAACCATAGTAGCTTTCAATCCATTGTATCTCGTAAAATGTGCATTCTATGCTAATGAAATGTTAGGTGTTGCTGAAATATAGTTTTGTTCGTTCGATTTTAGTACTATGTCCTATATCGCATCATATAAGACAGTCATGATTTGGGCAACCATAGTCAAAATGTGACTAATGCTTATTCTATTTATTAGGAATACTTATAATATTTTAACATATTTAAAAATTTTCCAGGAGTAATGTGAAATCTCTTAAGGGATGATTCTTGAGAGTATTTCACATAACCCTGTATACATGTTTTACCCCCAGCCCAGGTTAGTTTTCGAGCAATCCTCAGTTTAATGTTTGAAAATGTATTTTTCAGAATACAAATTTTGTTCTATAAAAGCTATATTTTCAGCTAAATTATTGGTTTAACAAAAAAATAGTTAAATTAATTTCTTTTCTACATTAAATTACCTGTCAGAAAGGCTTAGTTACTTTTTGTTAAATTCGTAACCGTATAAAAGTTACATTCATACAAATCATCATCTGATATGATTCGTAAGATATCAAAAAATAACATGCATGGCCCTCCAATGTTATGTTGACAACCAATCTTGTCTATTATTTTCTAAGTCAGAGTTTACTATTCGATTTTTTAATAATGATATCTAACTAATTTATAAAATATCAAATAACTAGAAAACAGTCAAAGTTAGGTATAAGAACACCTGGTATGAATATACAGGGTGTTCGCACGAAGTGGCTCACTATTGCTAACTTTGTTATTATTGGAGCTACAAAGTCGGTTAAATTAGCAAACTAGTAGCATTTCTCCGCTGATTATTATAATGGTGAAAACAGAAATACAATTGACCATCTGGTTTTCGAGATATTCACAAAAATAACATTTTTTAATTGGACACCCTGTATATGTTTGCAAAAATCGATGATAAATTAAATTCTGAACAAAGAATGTTCTTATGCTTTTTTGACAATTATTTTAAATATTTTAATTTTATTAATTATTTTGAAAAAAAGTTTTCAAAGTTTTAATATCAAGTAGCCATGAAAATTATAATTTTGTAAATTTTCAATATTTCCGTAATTCTTTCAAGTATTTTTCAACTTGCTTAAATTTAAAATTATGATTGTTTGGTTTTAATAAATTACTATTCCGTTTTATGGCTACTTGATTTTAAAGAATTGCAAACTTTTTTTCAAAATAACTCGCTTATTTTAAATTATTATCTAAAAGAGATGAGGACATTTTTTGTATAGAATTTAATTTACCATCGATTTTTGTAAAAATATATAGGGTGTTCCATTTAAAAAAATGTTAATATTTTGAATATCTTGAAAACCAGATGGTCAATTGTTTTTTTGTTTTCTCCATTGCAATCAGCGAAAAAATGTTACTAGTTTGCTAATTTAACCGACTTTGTAGCTCCAATAATAACGAAGTTAGCAATAGTGAGCCACTTCGCGCGAACACCCTGTATATAGATTTTCACGCTCTATCGAATGATGTAGAATAATACATAGTATCCCGTTTAGGAAAAATATATTTTTTTATTTTTTAAAAGAACGAAATGTTAAGAATTAAATATCGCCCTGTATATAATAGTTTTGAAATAAATTGCCATGAACAGAAGCTCCACAGACCTATAACACTACCGTGAAAATTTCAGTTTCTTATCTTCACTTTTAACGAATATATTACATTTTAAGTGAGACTTGATTTTTTGTAAAAAGTTTAGATATTATTTTTTTCTCGAAAACAGTAAAATTTAGGTATAGGAATTTTTATGTCAAAAGTCTCAGAATTTCGTGGGAAATTAGAAAAAAAATAGAAATACAGGGTATCCCATTTAAAATAACGAAGTTGGCATCAACTTTCGCAATAACCGAAAGTGCCGCCATCTTGAAAATATGTTCAGTTGATAGACCATATGGTGCTAGGCCCGTCTGCAAAATTTCAGCTCTCTATCTCTTTTGGTTCTCTCAATACCTCTAATAGGCCACAACCGTATTAATACAGTAATAGACTAATACTTCATTGAAATATCTGATGTGTCCAACACATGACTTTCTTATATGATTACTTTTCCTAAAGAAATTAAGTTAAATTTCTTGTAAAAATCGTGTTTAAATTTTGAGCGTTTCCAGCAATTTTCAAACAATTTTCAGAAGTCTTATTGCAGTACGCATAAATCTGTCCTTATCCCACTCATTACAACCAGTTTTAGGACAAAAAAATACTGTGCTTGGAAATTGCTTTTCCTAAAGTCGATGTATTTAGATTCTTTCGTATATTTTTTATTAAACCACATGGAAATTAACTTAAATTTTTTGTAAAAGTCATTTTTAAATTTGAGCTTTTTCTAACAATTTCAAATAGTTTTCGGAAGTCTCTCTCACACGTATTGCAGTACGGATAAATATGTCCTTGTCCCACTCATTATAACCGAATTTTACGACAAAAATAATTTATAAAAAATTTGTGATATCAGTAGGACAATTGCAGGGATGAGGGACTGATTAAAAAGAGTAACAAAAACAAACAATACAAAAGCATACATTTATTTTACTATAGATAAAGTAATAATAATAACAACTTGATAATAAAAGCTGAATAACAATAACATAATTGTGTGTAACATATCCACATTATATTGTCTAGAGTCTAGCTCTAGACTATTAACATTAACAATAAAATATAATTTCATAATAATTAAACTGATGTTAGTAATATTGCCACTGATAATAATTAATGAAGAATAATTGTATGTATTATACAATTAATATTTAACACATTTAATGGGGTAGCATTTCTAGTTTATCTGCAGTAACAGGGTCATACCGATACATTTTTAAACTATTACTTATTTTATATAATAAATAAATTATACAAACAAAAAATCCTAGGACTGTAATTGACACAATAATATAAAATATTGATGTTGCACTATTACCAACTACAGTATTATTGTTTAAATGGTTATACATTAATCCATTACTGAAATCTTTATTTTTATTTAATTTGTTAACCAATTTGTTTACAAGATCGATAAAAACTTTGTTGTCAATTTGGGAATCATAATCATATGTATCATTATTACCGAGATTATTTTTAAAATTATTAGAATTTTCCTTCTCTGAACAGGCTATTCCGTTAACATTACTTGTCCCAAAACTGCTACCTTGTCTAACTGACACGCTAGTGTTTTTCAAAGATAACCAAATATGTGCTAGTTTTTTGCAAGGCCAGTTATTATCATCAATGGATAATGTCTCAATCTTTGGCAAATATCCTTTTATAAACTCAACATTGGGAATTTCAAAAATTTCATTATGATCAAAATTTAAGAATGTTAAATGGTTCATGGTATGAAAAGTATAGTAATGTAATTGAGTTAATTTGTTGCTAGATATATCTAAGGTTTTTAAGTTTATTAAATTTATAAAAATACCAAATTTTAGTTCACTTATCTTATTATATGACAAATTTAATGAATATAAGGATATTAAATCTTTAAACCATTCATTTGATAAATCTTGAATGTGGTTGTGTGCTAACGATAAGAAAGCTAAACTTGTTAAATTTTCAAAACAATTCAAATTAATGGAACTAATAACATTGTTACTCATGTCTAACTTACGTAAAATCTGTGGAAATTTATTTGCTGAAACCGATTTTAAAGCATTGTAACTTATGTTAAAGGTATTTAAAAAACGAGGTACACGTTTTAATTGAATTAAACTATTATGTGAAAAGTCCAAAGTAATTAAACGGTCTGTACAGTTAGTACAAAATAAAAATGAATCATCCGATAAACTATTGAAACTCAAATCCAGTTCAGTTAGATTTGGAACTGCATATAATGTTTGGTTCCCAATAAATGATATATTATTATGACTTAAGTAAATATAATTTAATGAAAATAACCCATCTATTGTTTTATCTGTTAAATTGACTAGTTTATTCTTCGATAAATGAAGATAACGCAAATTAGACAATATCTTAAAAGGCTCTTCATATATTCTTTCGTTATTTTCTAAATTCAAATATTCTAAATTATCCAAACCTTTGAAAGAACTACTATTTATTGATTTTATTTTGTTATTTTGTAAGTTTAATTCTATCAATGAGGATAAGCCAAAAAAAGTATTAACATGTATTTCTGACAATTTATTGTTTGCAAGTTGTAAATTATTCAAATTGCTCATGCCGTTAAATGATTCTGTGATTATCTCAACTAATGTATTGTTTTCCAAAATTAAAGTTCGTAACTTACTTAAATTATGAAAAATACCAGTTGATACTATTTTCATTTTATTGTTCTTTAGATTTAAAACTTGCAAATTATCTATACCGTTGAATACACCTGGTGATATAGTTTGCAACGAATTATTTGCCAGATTTAAATCTGTTAAACCAATTAAACCACTAAAACATCCCAGATAAATATTTTTCAAGTCATTGCTTTCTAGATTTAGTAGTTTTAATTTATTTAAATTGGTAAAACTGTCTTTTTCTATTTTTTTAATTACATTATGTCCTAAATTTAAATATACTAAGTATGTTAAATTACTGAATACCCCCGAATTTATTTCTGAAAGTATATTATGTTCTAGATTTAGTACCTTCAAGAAACTTATCTTGTGAAATACACCTGACTCTAGTGATTTGATATTTAAGTTTTGCATATTTAATAAATTTACGCCGCAAACGTTGATCTTGTGAAAAAAAGTATTATTTAATTGAGATCTACGTGGCAGATTTATTAAAGTCAGATCATATGTATATGTACAATCGTAATATCTTTCCGCGAAATTATATTTCTCGTAATCGATTATATTAATGTCGCTATTATATCCAAATTCGTTCCAAGTCGATATATATCCCAAGGTTCCCGAAAAACTTATCCAAATCCATACCACAAATATCTTCTTTTCCTAAAAGGAAGAAACAGTCAATATAACGTTTCTAAAAGTAAGCGCCATTTTCTTTTAGTGTAACGTAAAAATAAAATAGTAGTTAGGGATCCAGAAACATAATTTCTTTGGAGGTCCCCTCGAAAAAATATCTGTGTATATACCGTGTGTTTTTTAAAAAGCACACGAGCCAATAACTATTTCTATTTATTTTGAAATTTTATTTATTTATTTTGGTATACTTTTCCTATTTTTTGTGTGGGTCAGATACCAACTAACATTTCGGGAAGTACCGAAAACTGACATCAATTTTAAAATTTAAAATGGCAACATAGGTCGTCATTCCAATAATATAAAATTTTTGTGGTATTACATAAGAAACTTTTCGAAAAAAATTGGTGTGCAGTTAATTTCGTTTCAAATTTAGACAATCTCAATAACTATCGATTTCAAGTAATTTTGATTTAGTAAACAAAAATAATTTAGATATTAAGTTGGAAGTTTAAAATTAGTATTTGATTGAATTTTAAGTTACAGTGGTTTTACCCACTTACCCTCAACGACCTACTTTTTACTAATTTGAAGCTATCTTGTGATATACAGGGTGTCCCAGTTTCTATCGTCAGGATTTCACCATTCGATAGTTTACCGAAAATTAAAGGTGGTTTGTCTAATAAACTATGGTCAAATGTTGCTTCCTTTTTGACGTACAGCCCATTAAAGAAAATAAATTATTTTAAATAATTTGCTATAAATCAATAACAAAAAAAGTTAGCCTTCTGAAATTTTGTAGATGTTTTTTTGTATTCTCTTATTAATAGTGGTTCCAATTATTTTATTTAAAACACAGAGGCGTGCGTACGGGTTTCTTCAAAAATATTTTATTGAATAAAAGGTACGCCACTGGTTTTTTTGCAGCACCAATATGCAGAGAGTATTTTCCATTCAATTTAGAAACTTTTTCGTATCTTATAATTTTTTGATAACTTAACTCAAAATAACCTAATAGTACAGTAAATAAGGGAGAAAAAAGAGAAAAAAATTATAAGTTACGAAAAAGTTTCTAATTTCAATGGAAAATACTCTCTGCATATTGGTGCTCCAAAAAAACCAGTGGCGTACGTTTTATTCAATAAAATATTTTTCAAGAAACCCGTACGCACGCCTCTGTGTTCTAAATAAAATAATTGCAATCACTATTAATAAGAGAATACATAAAAAAAGATCTATGCAAAACTTCAGAAGACTAACTTTTTTTGTTATTGATTTATAGCAAATTACCTATTTAAAATAATTTATTTTCTTTAATGCCCTGTACATCAAAAAGGAAGCAGCATTCGACCATAGTTTATTAGACAAACCACCTTTAATTTTCGCTAAACTATCGAGTGGTGAAATGCTGACGATATAAACTGGGACACCCTGTATAAGTAGGTTCCTACATAATTTTTAAGGTAGAAAAATCTTCATTTATCCACGTTAGAAAATTAGATTCCTTCGATCCATCTCCGAAATCGAGATAAAAATATTTTATTTACAAAAATAATTTAAAGCAATTTTTCCGAAAAATTTCTTGTGTGATCCCATTAAATTTTATTACAATTGTAAAGAGAAATGACTACCTTTCCAATGATGCTCAACATGAGCTATGTTGCCATTGAAATTTCAATTTTAATATCACTTCCGAAACTACCCAAAACTTAAACATTTTTTACGCTACCATCATATTATAATCGGCTCTGCGTTAAAATTTCCCCCTTTAACATTTACATTTTGAGAAATACGAGATATAGATTAAAAACGCATAAATATTGTGTATCACCAAAAACAGGTGAAAATTTAATATAGCAGAAGAACACAAGCCCTCATCGCTTCAGAAGGGATTTCAACTGAAAATGTTACATAAGATAAACCTTATTTTAAAAGTATAGGTATGTGTAAAGTTGAAAAGTTGCATAAGACAAACACTGCGTCTAGATTCCTGACTAATATGGCAAAAAGAAGAGATGAAATGTAGTTTGCCAGATTTTATCAATATTGATTATTGGACCAAATAAATAAGTAAACTTTTTAGTTGTAACTTGATTTGACTCCATGTTTCCATGAAAAATGTAACAAATATACAAAAAATTAATTACTAGGCTAATGGTCCAAGTTTTCTTAATGTGTGGGCAAAGTGTAAATAACACCACAAAAAGTGGAAAAGAATTTAATTATCTATCTTCGACAAAGTTAGAAATTATTATTATATTGATGAATTGTGCGAAATGTAGATATACAGAAAAGTAAATAAAATTAGGTACTCACCATTTGCAACTTGGAACAAAAACAGATGCAAAAGAAGTCAAATTTTCATAAAATATAATATTTTAAATTGAAATAGCTCTCAGAAACTTTGCATTTCTATTTAAAAGAGGAGCTATACTCGATTAAAATTATTATAGAATTTAGTTTCCAACTACAATTGTTCATTAACAGTAATCGAGTAATCAATTCATATTACGAATCAGCAAAAGCTTACTCGACAAAATTAAAATTAGATAATTGTGTGATATTTTATTTAGTACCTAAATGTTTGTTTCCCCTTTAATTGCGGAATGTCTTTTACATACTTTTTGCAGAGCTTTCTATTGAAGTTATGAAGATGAGATACATAATAAATTTCGAAACGTAAGCTGAAAATTGTGTGATAGATTTTTTTAATGTCCATTAAACATTCATTTTTCAACGTTTTGCCACGGACATTGATGAAAATAAAAAAATTAGTGCTTTATATGTTCAGGGTGATTCAAATTCGATCTTCACCATTAATACGATCTCGTAAACCGCAAAAGATACAGAGTCGGTTAAATGGGACAGAATTTGAGGAATTCGATGCGTCAAGAGAATCATCAAAACTGCAATATCTCTTTTCGTTCCTGAATTATTGTGAAAAAACTGAAGAAGTCCTTATTTAGATTATTTATCTAAACTGCTGGCCAATTGAAACGTACCAAGCGAGTTTTTAGGTTGAATTTAAAGTCAAATATTTTGAAAAAGAGAAAAGATATCAATATGGGGTTTTCGGGATTCAAGAGATAATTTAATTGGGAAAACAATAGTGTGACCCGATTTTTTTCCTTTGAAGTACGTTACTATCTACAGGGTATGAAAGAAAGTCGTTGTAACATCCGAGGGAATGAACTTAAATTAAAATTAAACTTAAAAATGAACTTAAATTAAGAAGCTCGAAAAGTAAGCATCTTTAGCTATAAGTTTATATGACAAATTCACATTGTTTTGAGGTCTTCTCTGACTGTGAATTTAATATTTTAAAAAATCGATTTAAATCTCACCCTCACTTTATAGTTTGAGTTTGTTTCTGTTTAACAAAATAGATTTCTCATCTCCAAAAAAAAAAACAATTGTAAATTCACGATGTCTGTAGATGATTTTCTTTGTTTAAAAATTTGTAATATTGATAGGACAATTGCTGGGAGAATAATGAGGGACTGATTTAAAAGAGTAAGAAAAACAAACAATACAAAATTATACATTTATTTTACTATAGATAAACTAATAATAATAACAACTTGATAATAAAAGCTGAATAACAATAACATAATTGTGTGTAACATATCCACATTATATTGTCTAGAGTCTACCTCTAGACTATTAACATTAACAATAAAATACAATTTCATAATAATATTTGGTTAAACTGATTTTAATAATATTGCCACTGATAATTAATGAAAAATAATTATATTATATATTTAACATTTAAGGGGGTAGCATTTCTAGTCTATCTGCAGTAACAGGGTCATACCGATACATTTTTAAACTAGTTATTTTATATAATAAATAAATTATACAAACAAAAAATCCTAGGACTGTAATTGACACAATAATATAAAATATTGATGTAGCATTATTACCATCTACAGTATTATTGTTTAAATGGTTATACATTAATCCATTACTGAAATCTTTATTTTTATTTAATTTCTCGGACACTTCTTTTAGGTTCTTTTTAATCTCAGTTAATATTATGTCATTTTTCGGATAATTAAAAGTTGAATTTTTAGGAAAAATGGTATTTAATTTGTTAACCAATTTTTTCACAAGATCAATAAAAATGTTGTTGTCAATTTGTGAATCATAATCATATGTATCATTATTTCCGAGATTATTTCTAAAATTATTAGAATTGTCCTCCTCTGAACAGGCTATCCCGTTAACATTACTTGTCGCAAAACTGCTACCTTGTCTAATTGACACGCTAGTGTGTTTAAAATATAACCAAATACTTGCTAGTTTTTTGCAAGACCAGTTATTATCATCAATGGATAATGCCTCAAGCTTTGGCAAATATCCTTTGATATAGTCAACTTTGGGAATTTCAGAAATTTCATTATGATCAAAATTTAAGAATGTTAAATGGTTCATGGTATGAAAAGTATAGTAATGTAATTGAGTTAATTTGTTGCTAGATATATCTAAGGTTTTTAAGTTTATCAAATTTATAAAAACACCAAATTTTAGTTCACTTATCTTATTATATGACAAATTTAATGAATTTAAGTTTATTAAATCTTTAAACCATTCATTTAATAAATCTCGAATGTGGTTGTGTGCTAAAGATAAAAAAGTTAAACTTGCTAAATTTTCAAAACAGTTCAAATTAATGGAACTAAGAACATTGTTACTCATGTCTAAATTACGTAAAGTCTGTGGAAATATATTTGCTGTAACCGATTTTAAAACATTGTAACTTATGTTAAAAGTATTTAAAAAACGAGGTACACATTTTGGATGAGTAAAATTATTATTTGAAATGTCCAAAGTAGTTAAACGGTCTGTATAATTACTACAAAATAAAAATGAATCATCCGATAAACTATTGAAACTCAAATCCAGTTCAGTAATATTTGGAACTGCATATAATGTTTGTTTCCCAATAAACGATATATTATTATGACTTAAGTAAAGATGACTTAATGAGAATAGTCCATATAATGATTTATCTGTTAAATTGCCTAGTTTATTCTTCGATAAATGAAGATTACGCAAATTAGACAATATCTTAAAAGGCTCTTCATATATTCTTTCATTGTTGTCTAAATTCAAATATTCTAAATTATGCAGACCTGTGAAAGAACTATTATTTATGGATTTTATTTTGTTATTTTTTAAATTTAATTCTATCAATGAGGATAAGCCATAAAAAGTATTAACATGTATTTCTGACAATTTATTGTTTGCAAGTTGTAAATTATTCAAATTGCTCATACCGTTAAATGATTCTGTGATTATCTCAACTAATGTATTGTTTTCCAAAATTAAAGTTCGTAACTTACTTAAATTATGAAAAATACCAGTTGATACGATTTTCATTTTATTGTTCTTTAGATTTAAAACTTGCAAATTATCTATACCGTTGAATCCTCCTGGTGAAATAGTTTGCAACGAATTATTTTCCAGATTTAAATCTGTTAAACCAATTAAACCACTAAAACATCCCAGATAAATATTTTTCAAGTCATTGTTTTCTAGAATTAGTAGTTTTAAGTTATTTAAATTAGTAAAACTTTCTTTTTCTATTTTTTTAATTACATTATGTCCTAAATTTAAATATACTAAGTATGTTAAATTACTGAATACTCCCGAATTTATTTCTGAGAGTATATTATGTTCTAGATTTAGTTCCTGCAAAAAACGTATCTGGTGAAATACACCTGAATCTAGTGATTTGATATTTAAGTTATGCATATATAAAAAATTTACGTCGCAAACGTTGATCTTGTGAAAAAAAGTATTATTTAATTGAGATCTAAGTGGCAGATTTATTAAAGTCAAGTTAAATGTATATATACAATCATGATATCCTTCCACGGAATTATATTTCTCGTAATCGATTATATAATATTCCAATTTATATCCATATCCGTTACAACTCCCCAAGGCGAACAACTTATCCAAATGCATACCAAAAATATCTTCTTTTCCTAAAATGAGATAAAGAAACAGTCAATAGACCTTTCTAAAAGAAAGCGCCATTTTCTTTTAGTGTAACGTAAAAATAAAATAGTAGGCAGGGATCCAGAACCATAAATTCCGCTCTTCCTTTCTTATACAAAATGAGAAAGTATAGCAATTGAGATAATTTTCGATTTGATGGATACTTATACGTGCATCATTCCAATCATATAAAATTTTTATGGTATTACATAAAATTATCGAAAAAATTTCCCCCTTTAACATTTACTTTTTTTGAGAAATGCGAGATAGATTAGAAAAGTGCAAATATTGTGTATCACCAAAAACAGATGAAAAATTAATATAGCGGAAGAAGATAACCCTTATTTTAAAAGTATGTACCAAAGTTGAAAAGTTGCATAAGACTGAAATAAAACTACGTCTAGATTCTTGACTAATATTGCAAAAAGTTGAGATGAAATGTAGTTTGCTAGATTCGCCATGATGTCTGTCTGTCTGTCTGTCTGTATCCACCATAACTCAAAAACGAGTTATCGGATTTGATTCAAATTTCATATTTAAGAGTTTGAACAAAATTGTGGGTGACACATTCAATGTTTTTCATCTAGCACCAAAACAAGTGACACTTACCTGAAGACATTTTTAGGTTTTTTAGGAATATCTTGAAATATAAACATAGTTGATAGTTGAATCCGGTGGTCGAGGTAGACCATCGGTCTGATTCTATAACTTTTTAACGACCGTGACTATGTAACCACTGTGGTTGTTGCTACGGTACGACGTTTTTGATTGGTAGTTATCATAGCAACAACCACGATAATTAATAAACACGGTGGTTAATAACTTACAGAATCGCACCGCATGTGTCTCATTGTATGGCTGCCAAACGAAAGGTCTCGGGTTCGAATCCCAGAAGGAACGGACCATTAGTTTTTTTTTTATTTTACTGGTTTCTATGGTACCGAAAACAATAATAATGAATAAAATAAATGTAATTTTATACCGGGAGATTTTTTTAAGTGAGTAATAGGTCAAAAATCTAAAATAAAACACATTTTTGTCGTAAAATTCGGTTATAATGAGTGGGACAAGGACAGATTTATGTGTATTGCAATAAGTGCGACAAAGACTATTTGAAAATTGCTGGAAACCTTCAAAATTTTTACAAGAAATTTAACTTAATTTCTTTAGGAAAAGTAATTATTGTGATACTATCCGTAAGTATAAGAAAGTCATCTGTTGGGCACATCAGATATTTTAGTATAAGGATACTTCCAGGTAAATATTCATATTCAACATATTCGACAAAGTTAGAAATTATTTTCTATTATATTGATGAATTGTGTGAAGTGTATAGGTTATACAGTATACACAAAAGTAAATATGATTATGAACTCACCATTTGTAACTTGAAACAAAAACAGATGAAAAAGAAGTAAGATTTTCGTGAAATATACTATCATAAATTGAAATAGCTCTCAGAAACTTTACTTTTCTATTTAAAAGAGGAACTGTACTCGATTAAAATTATTATACTCGTAGAATTATATTTTGTAACAACAATAGTCCATTAACAGTTATCAATTCATATTACAAATCAGCAAAAGCTTACTCGACAAAATTAAAATTAGGTAATTCTGTTTCCTCTTTAATTGCGGAAGAATGTAGGATTAACGATAATAATTAAATTTTCTATATCTTTATAGAGGGTGTGTCACGACGAGTTAAATAAGTATAAATTTAATATACAGGGTGTTCGCGCGAAGTGGCTCATTATTGCTAACTTCGCTATTATTGGAGCTACAAATTCGGTTAAATTAGCAAACTAGTAGCATTTTTTCCGCTGATTATTACAATGGTGAAAGCAGAAAAACAATTGACCGTCGGGTTTTTTGAGATATTCAAAAAAATTACATTTTTTAAAAATATTTTTTGCAAAAAACGATGATAAATTAAATTCTGTACAAAAAATGTCCTTATCTTTTTTTGGTAATAATTTAAAATAAGCGAATTATTTTGAAAAAAGTTTGCATTTCTTTAAAATCATACAGTGACCGGCAGAAAGTGTGCACCAAATAGGAATTTTTTTTATGTTTAGAATTACCAAATTTATTTTACTGTGGAAAATCTGCATGTCCTTAGACAAAAAAGAGCATAAGTAAAACCAATAAAAATTGCATCGTACCTATGCGAGGGAGTGGTGAAATTTTCAAATTTACTCAATAAAGTACCTTTATTTTGCACCGTAGAAAAAAATGTTATTAGGAAAAGTTGTTTTTACTTAAAGTTATCCCCGAATACCAAATTTAGGCTCTGTAGACAAAGAAAAACCATTTTTTCTTTATTTGGACCCACCTCCATATAACGAACCGCTAGAAGCTTTGCAGCACATAAATTCAGTTTTTTGACTGTTCTTGGGCAATTAAAGACATAATTTATTTAAATTGGTTTAAATGCGCGAAAACAGGGCGGTTAATAAAATAATGCCAAAAATAATCTAATTTTTTTGGTGCACACCGTATTTTAATTTATAGATAAGTAAAACAACTTAATGTAAAACAAATGCGGGTTTACTTGATATCTTTAGCAATTTATTGCCATTTTTACTTTCTTAAAGAACTTAAATCTATTCGTTCAGGAATTACTTTTATCTGTACCTACCGGTAAGTAAATTTCAGTTTCCTGATAAAATTATTATAATTTTATTAAACGACCCGTTTTCGCGCATTTATACCAATTTAACTAAATTATGTAAGTATTAACCCAAGAACTGTTAAAAAACTGAATTAATGCGCTGCGTAGCTTCTAGCTAGATAACTTTTAAGTACAAACAACTTTTCCTAATAATTTTTTTTCTATGGTGCAAAATAAGGCTACTTTATTCTCGAGTGAATTATAAATTTTCTCCCCTCCCTTGTATACGATGTAATTTTTACTGATTTTGTTTAGGCTCTTTTTTGTTTAAGGACATCCAGAACCTTTCCACAGTAAAATAAATTTGGTAATTCTAAAGATAGAAAAATTTCCCATTTGGTGCACATTTTCTGCCGGTCACTGTATTGAAGGGGTTGAAAAAAATTGTGGGTCACAAATTAAATCTTTTTTATCTAGTACCAACACAATAAGTAGTATATATATATATATATATATATATATATAAGTTCGCGCGAAGTGTCTCACTATTGCTAACTTCGTTATTATTGGAGCTACAAAGTCGGTTAAATTAGCAAACTAGTAGCATTTTTTCCGCTGATTATAATGGTGAAAACAGAAAAACAATTGGCCATCTGGTTTTCGAGACATTCACAAAAATAAAAAAATTTAAATGGAACACCCTGTATATGCAAAAATCGATGATAAATTAAATTCTGTACAAAGAATGTTCTTATGCTTTTTTGACAAATATTTAAAATAAGCGAGTTATTTTTAAAAAAAGTTTTCAAAGTTTTAATATCAAGTAGCCATGAAAATTATAATTTTGTAAATTTTCAATATTTCCGTAATTCTTTCAAGTATTTTCCAACTTGCTTAAATTCAAAATTATGATTTTTTGGTTTTAATAAATTACTATTCCGTTTTATAAAAAGATGACGACATTTTTTGTATAGAATTTAATTTACCATCGATTTTTGCAAAAATATATACGGTGTTCCATTTAAAAAAATGTTATTATTTTGAATATCTTGAAAACCAGATGGTCAATTGTTTTTTTGTTTTCACCATCGTAATCAGCGGAAAAAATGCTACTAGTTTGGTAATTTAACCGACTTTGTAGCTCCAATAATAACGAAGTTAGCAGTAGTGAGCCACTTCGCGCGAATACCCGTATACTTACCTGAAAACTGAAGACATTTTTAGGTTTTTTAAGATTATCTTGAATTTAGGAAATTTTTTTTAACATTTGTCTAAAATTTAATTTTGGACATATCTTTTTTTGTTTTTTGAAATTCCATCAAAACTTTGTACCAAATGCACCCGAATAAACTCGAAAACTTTTTGATGCAATTGTTACATTGATGCATTTTCCGTACAAAGCGATTGCTGAATCTATTCCGAATATTTCCGAATTACATAATTCGAAAACACCCTACCTCACACGATATAAAATACATAGTAGGTAATTTTTTTTAATTAATATTAAAAAAATAACTGACGGTGACTTTCCAAGAATCAGAATTAATCCGTATCGTATAAGAAAGTCATGTGTTGGACACATCAGATATTATTTTCTGTCATCTTGTGAATTTTAATATATGGTACCGGACAAATTCGAAATCCGGAAATTCTAGTTTAGACTAGGCCAAATGCAAAGTTCCTACTGTTCATAGGAGCTTCGCAAATTTCCTAGGCTAAACGCGAAATCACATATCAATTTAGGAAAAATCAGTTTTTCATATACAAGTTTTAGTTTGTCCTGGTATTTTCAGGACGAATTAGAAGTGAACAAAATTGCTTAGGATAAACTAAATATTATACCGAATAATTTTAGGACAAACTAGATATGCCAAATATAACAGTATATCTACCTACAGGCTGTCCCGAAATTAGTGGGCAGTATTTCTAGGACAGGTTGTACTTTTCAAAATGTGACGAAAAGTTTATATTAACATGACTCGAAAAATGCTTCCCAAGGAGGTTACAGCCCCCCGAAATAGGGACCCCAAAGAAGGATTTTCTGTAATATCTTTGCAACTGTTTGAGGGAGATTCATGAAATTTGGTGAGTTTGAAGCTATACATATAAATTTTATTCCATGGTCTATTTTTGACAAATTTCAATTTTGTGATTATTTTTATTAGTCTAGTTTTTATGGACGTGATTTTTTTTAAAACGTAATTACTCGAAAACGGTTCAAGATATAAAGATCGACTGAGACTACCTACCTTTTTTGTATAAAAATAAACCAAGTTTGATAATTTGATATAAAAAATTTAAAAATTATCCACACAAAAAATATGGGGTATAATTTACTCAGCACCCACCCTGTATGTGACGCCCCTGACAAAATTTTTGAAAATTGGGAAAAGAAATATGTGTAAAATTATAAAAGCTTCAAACTCACCAAATTTCATGAATCTCCCTCAAACAGTTGTAAAGATATTGCAGGAAACTCCTCTTTGGAGTCCCTCTTTCGGGGGGCTCTAGCCTCCATAGTGCGGGTTCACACCACAGGATGCAGGATGACTATATGCATTTACACTGAGTTCAAAAACGGATCCTATGTGAACAAGCTTATTTAAATACGTGTGCTGTTACCTGGATCCCGCATCCTGCATCCTGCAATTCGGTTTGGTGTGAAACCGCTTTTAGGAAGCATTTATCGAGCCATGTTAATATCAACTTTTCGGCATATTTTGACACCCTATATACTGTTATATTCGGCATATCTAGTTTGTTCTAAAATTATTCGGTATATCTAGTTTATACTAAGTAATTTGTTCACTTCGAGTTCGTCCTAAAATTACCAGGACAAACTAAAACTTGTATATGAATAACAGATTTTTCCTAAATTGACATGTCATTTCGCGTTTAGACTAGAAAACCTGCGAAGCTCCTATGAACAGTAGGAACTTTGCATTTGGCCTAGTCTAAACTAGAATATCCGGATTTCAGATTTGTCCGGTAACATATATATGTATTTTTGTATACTTTTCAACATCTGTTTTCTTTTCAGGCTCTTAGTGGGAAACCAGTGAATGAAAACTTGCGAAAAACCGACGCCACTGTAATTATATCTAAAAGCACTAAACGCGTGCTAAAGCTACCCAACACGCTACAAGGCCCACCCGACACTCTCCCAGTAGAAGTTCCCGGATTACCAAAAATGGCTATTACTTTTAATCCATCAGACCATAGGTTGCTTTTTTCCAAACAATACATTCCGTATGCTGTGCGTCGAATAGAAAACAGCTTAAAAGAAATCCAATCGCACGTTGACCACAAAACATTTTTTGACCACATTTACGAATGTCCCAAATTGAAATTTGGCCCTAAAACGTTACATTACGCTTTGCAGTCTTACGTAGGTTGTTACGATACAGAAAATATTTTGCAGAAGTGCTTGGAAGTGCAGAATTACCAAGCGGCTAGTAAAGTTGTTATGCTCGATGGTCACTATGTTGATAGTCTTGGGTTCCAACTAACAGCCTTCAAGAAACATTTAGAAGTGATAGATGTCGATGTTCAAAGCGTTTTCAGTAACAAACTAATAGATGATGATGTTGATTTGACTATAAAAACCATGCAGGAGGATTTAAACGAGAAGAACTTGCAGCATTCTGTGTCGGTAGAGAAAATTTCTTGTGGTTCTCCAGCACACATTCTAAGCTCTAGCTCGTCTTTAGACAGTATTAGACACTGGGGCGATGATTTAGAGCATCAGGGTGGCTGTGAGAGCACCTTCGAGGTATCTGGAGATGTTCGGCAAAATATCACTCAGTATGTACAGTCGTTACAAAGTGATAATTCGCCTCCCATTTACACTATTTCTAAGATGGTCTCAGACGCTGCAAGGCAGCAATTTGATGAGCCAAAAGAAGAGCAGGAAGAGGAGATTAAAGATAATCGAGTTAAACTAATTGTGGACGAAGCTTCGCAAATAGTCGAATTTTACACAACAAAGATTTACTTGACGGAGAACCACATTCTAATGCAGAATGTTTTGATGAAATGCATAGAATTCTGGCTTGGAAATAATCTACCAGTCACGGTATTGGAAAAGGTTTTATTAAAAAATCTGGATAAATATTTTTATCCGCTTGCGATTTTGCTGTTTTGTAAGAATTTTGGCAGTAATTCTGACGAGGATATTCTGAAAGATGATTGTAAATTGGAGAAGCGTTCGTCTGGATTTTTAAAAGAGTTTTCAACCAAGTTTTGCCTTCAATTATGTTCCATCGTTTTAGAAAGTGTGAATAAGTCGTAAAATGCTTTAATTGACGATGCAAGTTGTAAAAAGCTTAGTTTGAATAAACACGTGAATAAACTAGTCATAGATTAACAGAAAAATATTGCCACACTTCACACTGGATTGTTTGTTGAACTAAATTACCTACGGGAAGACTGCGAAACTATTTCTCAAGATATTATTTTCCTTAACAAGATGTTCGCGTAAACGACCTAAATGACCAAGGTTTTTAAGAAAACTAAAATTAAAACATTTAACTTTACATATTCCATGCAGGATACAACTTAATTCTATTCAAAAATACTGTGATAATAAATTAATCTAATGGCAAATAATAAAATACTCCACTTTAATCATTTCAACCATTTTAATTCAGTTTTTGGTCTGTATAAAATGTGTAAAGTTGATTCATACAATACAAACATTTTTTTTAAGGATTAACCAAAAATTTGTTGTTGATGCAGCTTGTAACACAGAGTAAAAATTAATTAGACGTAATAATAAATATTAGCCATTTAGCTGATCTCATGCTTATAGCCGCTATTTTTTTATTTTGTCTTCCAGCTGATCGAGTTCGCATAAAGATTGTAATTTTTATGATAGAAAAATATTAAAAATAGTTTAGAGTTTAGGGAAATCTCTAATATTATGTTGTGGTTTTAGAAAAAATATACGATTTCTTTTAGATATTAATTAAAATTAAACAGCATTTATTATAGATGTTTGAATATAGTCATAGAATTACGCAAGATCTTTCCAAGTACCAAGAAGTTGTGTTTGTATACCTACAGCTATTTTAACATTATTTACAATTTTTTTACTTCGTATTTTGTTTTATTAAGTACCTGTTTTATTGTGTATTATTATATTGACATGTTTTTATGCCTATAACTGTTGCAATTTCTTAATAAAATTACATAAAACCATAAATTTTTTTAGTCAGTGTTAACATAATATCCAAAATAAGTGCTATTATTTATTATCCGGTTATAATGAACTTCAAGAGACCAAAACAATTGACGATATATTATAAACGATGTTCATCTCATAAGAAACATTTTGGCTTCATGAAAAAAAATTCATTAACAAAATTACCCTAAAATTTCCCATTAAGGAAATAAACTGCTGGCCAATTGAAACGTACCAAGGGAATTTTTAGGTTGAATTTAAAGTCAAATATTTTGAAAAGGAGAAAAGATATCAACATTAGGTTTTCAGGATTCAAGAGATAATTTTATTGCGAAAGCAATAGTGTGACCCGATTTTTTACTTTGAAGTACGTTACTATCTACAGGGTATGAAAGAAAGTCGTCTTTTTTTTGTTAATGAGGAAAAAACCAATTTCTCAAAATTTTTATATCCCTCTTATTTCATAAGATACCGAATTTTTTATTAAATTTAATATTGTTGAACAGGTTTTTGCAATAATAATTATGTTACCATTTTGATAGCAAATGTCATCATGTGATATGTCCATAAAAAGGTAATTTTAAGTAGAATCTAATTCTTACGGAAAAAAATATACAGGGTTGTTTTAAAAAATTTTGAAAGTTAGTAGGTGGCCCTTCCGGTGAAACCCGAAGTGTCATCAGATTGTTTTAAACGTCAAAATGATTATTCCTTTCAACAATCAAACCATGCCAAATTTCAAATTAATACAGTTAAATGTAACAAAATGGTGGAGGTTGTAAAACGATTTCGTAGCCCGGTATACACGAATATGAGCAAATTTTTGAAAAAGTGAAAAACCCGTTTCGAGGATATAAGTCACTTAAACCAATGGTGAACATAAACTTACAATTCCATTCTATTCCATTAAGAAAATAGCCTCAAAAATGAATTAAAAAATTTACCAATTAGCGAACGTGTACCGATTTTTGATAAGCCAGAGATTGGTTCTTACAAAACACAATACGGCCGAACAACAAAAAACAAAGAAAAAATCAAATTTTCAACAAAAATTCGGTATCTTATAAAATAACAGGGATATCAAAATTTTGAGAAACAGGTTGTTTTCCCATTAAGTAAGGACTAAAAAAATCAACATAAAAAAATTATTTAAAAAATTTTGTGGAATCACGGTAGTTATAAAATTTGACAAAAAAAAGAAGACTTTCATTCATATCCTGTAGATAGTAATGTACTTCAAAGTAAAGAAATCGAGTAACACTATCGTTTTCTCAATTAAATTATCTCTGAAATCCTGAAAACCGCATGTTGATATCTTTTCTATTTTTCAAAATATTTGACTTTAAATTCAACCTAAAATTTCGCTTGGTAGGTTTCAATTGGCCAGCAGTTTATTTAAGTAAAAAAAAATTTCCCCAAATTTTTCAACTTACTTGTTGAATAACTTTTTAAATATTGACAATATCAAAAAAAAATTAAAGCAAAAGTTGTAGGAAATATTTTTCTCCTCAACTTTGTACAGATGCTTTTTTTTCTAAAATCTAATAGGAAAGAAGTTATTCAATAAACAAAAAATCAACCCTAATTAAGGGCTGGTGAAGGAACCACGGGGTCTACGAATACAAAAACTTACAAGATTCTGTAAAATTGGCTGTTTGTGAGATACAGGGTGTTAAAAATCCATTTTTCAATAAATCTTTAGAACGACTTAAAACAAAACTCCGAAATTTGGTAGGTTAATTAATCTTTTTCTATTTGATTTACTTTAACCCTAATAACCATCTAATTAACTTGGTCCATAGATAATAAATAAGAGTAACTATTTATAAAAGAAGCAATAATTATATTAAAAATAAATCAGTAAATTGAACAAAATATTAAAATAATAGTTACACAAACATATCAAAATCGTCAAAATCAAAAGACGGCGGAGCCACATCCTTAAATGCTTCGTTTTCAGACCTAAAAAATGATTCTCCGCAAGACTCCACACGCATAGGTTCATATTCAAAAGACATATTTGGTTCGTCCAAGGGGAAAAACGAAACCTCCTGCGGAGGTGGAGTTGATACTTCCCTTGGATGGTAGAAATTACGCAAAACATTTTCAAGATCTACTTCGGTAAATCTAGGCAAAATATCCTCATATGAATCTAAAACAGGCAATATTGCATGCTGGGGAACTGTATTTGTAAATCGACACAAACCTTCAACATCTCTGTAAGAAAACGCATAATCAAATGCACATAGTTCATCATCAATATCTGAAGTGCTTTTGGATCGTTGTTCTAATAATGATTTGGGTTGTCTTTGGGGCATTGGAGATTTGAAGTTTACAGCACGGTCAGCAAAGGCTTTTCTACCTAGTAGCGTGTTACTGTCTGGTTTTCTCATCATGAGTGTGGCGGAATCTACCAAAAGTATTATTAATAAATTGTGTATTATATTTGCAAGAAAACTTACTTTCATTAGAAAAGGCTTGAGAGCCGGCTGATGGTGATAAAATCATTTTGACTGATGCACACTAATTTATAAAATCAATGGAATAAACTCAGAGTTTCAGTTAACGTACAAATACTGTTGGACGAGACACTTTTTATTTATGTTTTTCTTTCAGAAAAGAACTTACGGTTATTTTAAATATTTGACATTGACATTCCGTTGTTAAAGAGTTAAAGTGGCGCCGCCTACAGGTAAATTTTTGGTTACTTTAGTTATTTCACCATTGGTATTGGTAAACAGCAAACTGCAACTTCAGACACGTAAAGTAAACGCAAGTAAATATAACCTACAAAAATTTTCTCTTCTTTCACTCAAACAACAAACAACTTTGATTGTATATTTGGGGTAAGTGTACAAATTTAAAATGTATACTTGTTATATTCCTGCCAATATCTAGTTAAATTTCCAGCGGCAGTTATGGCCAAACATCATCCCGATTTGATTTTCTGTAGAAAACAACCCGGCGTAGCTATCGGTAGGTTATGTGAGAAATGTGATGGAAAATGTGTTATTTGTGACTCGTATGTACGACCGTGCACCTTAGTACGAATATGTGACGAATGCAATTATGGTTCTTATCAAGGGAGATGTGTTATTTGTGGTGGTCCTGGAGTCTCGGATGCCTACTATTGTAAGGAATGCACAGTACAGGAGAAGGATCGAGATGGTTGTCCGAAAATTGTCAACTTGGGTAGTTCTAAGACGGACTTGTTCTATGAACGGAAGAAATATGGGTTTAAGAGGCGTTAAAATTACTGCTAAATACATTAGTTAAGGGAATTAAAGATTTTTTAAATTGTATTGGTTTGTTTTATTTATGAACTGGCTCAGTAACAATGAATGGTTTAGTATTAAACATTAGGTTGCATCTTAACAGGTCTGTTTCAAATGTTATCTCAACTTATACAGGGTGTGTCACGACGAGTTGACAGTAGACATAACTCTATTACTAAACACAATTTGGTTCTAAAAATTGGTACACGCCCATTATACAATGTGCTCTATTTAATGCAAATATTGCCACCTTTCTGGTACTTTATTATTTTAAATGGAACACCCTGTATATTTTTGAATTTTTAGATTCTAAACTTAATTTTAGACATAAAAGTATTAAGGTTGTATGGTCCTAACATTAACGGTATTATAATTATTTACACTTTTTCATTTTTTTTAGAAAAACATAGATGTAAATAAAAATTCGAATCTTGACAATGACACATTTTTTCCAAAGTTTTCTTCTTACGTTTGAAGTAGGAATATACAAGCAATAAGCTCATATAGTTTTGGAGAACTTGCTTTATACAGGGTGTTGGTGGTTGTCGGTTCATTTTTAAAAACTTATCAATGATAACTTTATTTTTTTTAATGGAACACCCTATATATTTCCACATTTTCGAATTCTACACTTAATTCTAGACATAAAAGTATTAAGGTTGTAAAGTCTTAAAATTAACGGTATTATAATTAATTACGTTTTTTCCAATTTCCAAGGTTTTTAAAAATTAACGATCAACCATAAGCACCCTGTAGATATAAAATAAGTTTTTCAAAACCATATTACCATGTTTCTTGTACATTTCTACGTCGACTAAAATTTGTTCTTTATTATACTTAATTTAATATTTTTTATTTTAATTTTATTTATTTTAATTAAGTAATTATGTTTCTTCCAATTTTTTCATACAAAAATTTGAGTCAAACATTTTCATATTTTACTAATGACAATTTCTTTCAAAAAACAAACCATATTTTAGTGGACGCAGAAATGTACAAGAAACATGGTAATATGGTTTTAAAAAACTTATTTTATACAGGGTGCTTGTGATTGACCGTTAATTTTAAAAAAACGTAATTAATTATAATACCGTTAATTTTAAGACCTTACAACGTTAATACTTTTATGTCACGAATTAAGTGTAGAATTCGAAAATCTAGAAATATATATGGTGTTCCATTTAAAAAAATTAAGTTATCTTTAATTAAAGTTTTTAAAAATGAACGGACAACCACCAACACCCTGTATAAAGCAAGTTTTCCAAAACTACATCAGCTTATTTCTTGTATATTCCTACTTCAAACACAAGAAAATTTTTTTAGAAAAAACGTGTCATTGTCAAGATTTGAATTTTTATTCACATCTATGTTTTTGTAAAAAAAAATGAAAAAGTGTAAATAGTTATAATACCATTAATGTTAGGACCATACAACCTTAATACGTTTATGTCTAAAATGAAGTGTAGAATCTAAAAATTAAAAAATATACTGGGTGTTCCATTTAAAATAACAAAGTTGGTGTCGACTTCCCGTATAACCGGAAGGACCAGAAAGGTGGCAATATTTTCATTAAATAGAGCACATTGTATAATGGGCGTGTACCAATTTTTAGAACCAAATTGTGTTTAGTAATAGAGTTATGTCTACTGTCAACTCGTCGTGTAAAAACAGCAATAAAAAAAGGAATGTTTACCCCAAATATTAAGATAAAAGCTTTTTGCAGTAAATCTAGTAAATTTATTTTTTACTGTAATTCGCTCGCCCTCTGAAAAGCAGCAAAATAATCGGACAAAACTAGTAGTTTATTTTCAACGTAGAACTAACCAGAGAGGATATAAAAGGAAAATAAATTTGATTTTCATCTGCTGTATCGTGTAAACTATTAATTAATGCTACAAAAATGTTCAAATAAAAGTTGTAGATAATCGAATTTTATTCAAGATTGATAGTATTTTTATAGAAGCGATTGGGATGGAAACATTTAAAGGAGTACGATTTTTTTAAGATCCATAAGGATTAAAATAATGCAATTATTCTAGAAACGTTATTTTGTATATTTTAAGCAGTACAACAATAAAAATCACATTGAACGTAAAAAAATACAATGAATTTATACACAATATAACAATTTAATTTAATGAATACAATAGATAAAAATCAACAAAACAATCATTCAATTTATTTAAATAGAATCAACTTTTTCTTCTTTTTCTTTTCCGTTGAACTTTGACTTGACCCAGTTTCACTTTCATCAATATCTTTATCAGCATCTATCTTCGACCCCTTAAATTTAAATCGCTTTTCTTTCTTGTGCTTCTTTTTTTCTTTTTTTGAACTAGGCAATTCTGGTGTTTTGTCCTCAGACATTCGCATGGAATACAAATTAAGATGGTTAGTAATGCTGTGATCTTCCTCAGCCTCGCGCACTCTATCCATCTCTAAACACTCTACAATTTCGTTACGCCTCTCCACAATATCAACTAGTCTAAAAAGAATATTAAATCAATAAAATCAATTTATTGCCAAAATATAAAGTTAGTTGTACCGATTTATTAATTCTTCTTCTCTAGCCTTATCTGAATCAGTCTTATTGGCTTCGGGTTGTAGCATTAAGCAACGGATTTGATATTCTACGTCTGCATGTTCCTCTTCCAAACGTTGCTGCCTTTTTCTAAAACAACAAAAATAGTAAGCTGACTATCTTATTGAAAAAAATAATTTTCTTACAAATACATGAGTTCAGCTTGTTTCCTAAACAACTCGTTCTTCTCGTTCACTAACTCAAACAACTGTAATATCAAATCCTCTGCATCAGCTGGAAGTGACGTTTCTAAAAAAAATCGATATTATAATTTAAAGGAAAGAATTGTTTGAATTATTTCCAACCTGTTTGTTCATCATTTTCAGACCCTTCACATTTTTCCCTAATGATTTGCTCTATTCGCACTCCTTGCCTCTCCAAACCCTGCAATTGAATTTCAATCACACCCAATTCTTTGCTAATATCTTCCACTGGCAATGATTTAATTGTGCGTTTTTGTGGCACAGGCCTAGAAGGTGCTAGTCCTTTTCTTCTCTTCCACTTTCCATACGTGCTTTTATTTGGTGCGCCTAGACTTAGAGAGTTCTCACTAGAACTTGGACCTAAGAGACACAAAATTAAATTATGAACCAATTTACAAATTAAAAGTTCCGTACTGTTTATGGGAATTTGGCTCTGGCGGTTCCTATTGACTTCGTCTTTTGTGTTCTTTTCAACTTCAAGATTTTCGGATTGAGGTGATAGGTTAGACGCAAACAATTTTTGTGAGTCGAAATCTAACGACGATAAAGAAATTCGAAGTCCTTCATTAATTTTCTTACCTTCTATAGGAGTGGAAGCGAATCCAGGGGGAAGCGGGGCCTTTTTCGCCTTTCTATACTTTAGAGTGGCACATGGGGAGTGTTGCTAAAAAATTAGATTAAAATTTTCAAGATATTATTAATGTTACCAAAAGCTTACCACACTTTGAGATGGACTAGATGTCAATGAGCTTGGCGACGATTCTGTTAAGATCACTGGTGGTTTTGGTGCTGGTTTCTTCTTCCTTAGAGTACCGCCACTAAAATTGCTTCCACTTGAAAGAGAATTGCTGGAACCAAAACTGCTACCTTCCAATCCTGAGTCTCTTGGTAGATCCATTGTATTTCTGGTAACACGATATTTTAACATTACTGAGTGTAAATTGTACGTTATACATAATGGGCGCACGCACTTTTCAGCACACCCATGTAGGTAGAAATAATATGTGTTAAACTGCTATAGGCAAAGAATACCGTTTATGCATATAAACAGGGCAATGACTCATGGCAAACAATAGAGGCATTTTAATTCCTTCCGAATTTAATTTTAATTCAACCGGTGCATCGTGTTTTGGTTAAATAATACCGTAATTACGAAAATGTTTTTTTAAGTTATCAGAAAAGCTACTAGTCATCTACAGTTACCAAACGAATGCCAAGATACAGTTTAGTTTTTACGAGTACAATTTCCTTACCTGGAGGATCTAGGAGTGGGCACCGGTTGTTTAACTTCCTCCTCATTTTCCTCACCACTTTCCCAAAATGGATTCAACGAGATCTTAGGCGCTTCTAGCACCCGCTTTTTCCTATTAGCCGGCAATGGAGGTTTCACCTTAACCACATCTTCTTCCTCGTCGCTTTCAAACGGATTCACACTAATCCTTTCGATATAAATTGTAGCTAAACATTCTGGACTACCTGTGATCTCTTTATCCTCACTGCTGGGTATAATTCGTTTCTTTGCTCTTGGACTAGGAATTGGAGGTAATTTTTCTGGGACCTCATCAAAAGGATTTAGTGAGTCTTTGGAAGCATTCGCTTTGTCATCTTCGTCATCATCCCCGAAAGGATTTAAATCGACTGGGTAATCTTCCTCGGTATTTTGTGATTTTGTTTCCGGTTCTGTTTTTACAGGTACTGTTTCCTTAGCTGTTTCTTCGCTACTATCTAACACGGTGATTATTGATGTTTCGGTTGTGTTATCTTGTTTATCATCCACAAATTCTTCGTTGATTTTCCTCTCTTCTTCACTACTGTCCAAAATAGTAATAACTGAGGTGTCTGTTGTAATATTTTGTGGAGATATCTGTTCTGGGTTTGTTTTATTATCGCTACTTTCCAATACTGAGTCTTCATTGTTTTGTTGCTTTATATCTAGAGTGGATGAATCTTCTTCATCTATAAACTCAATAGGTTTTTCTTTATTAAAATCATCAGACTTTGTAACTTTGTTTCTGCTATTAGCAACATTACTTTCAAATAACTGCAATCGAGCTTTGACCATTGACGTTGGAGGTGTCTCGTCTGCAGTTACCACATCTTTGGTAACGATATTTTCAGTTATGTCCGCTGTTAAACTATCACTATTATTTTTATTATTAGATTCTATATTTACACTTTCTACTTTAATGTTATTGTTAGAAAAACCACTATCAAATTGTACATCGAACAATTCACTATTACTATCTGCACCCGATGTTAAAACAGGCTTTTCAACTGTAGGCAAATCTGGTGGTACATTATCTTCATTATCTGACTCACTACCAGACTCCATTTGAGTTAACATAAAATGCGTCCTAGCTTCAGTGAACACAGCAGTTTGTTCCGAAGTCAAACTTGAATTTCGCTTCAAACTGCTGTCTTGTGGAAACTCCAAAGCTGTTTCAAATTCCGCACTATATTCGTCTTGGTCATCGTGAACCACCCTTAGATTTGCTGTTTTTTGTTCATCACTCATCGATCTGGTTAATACTGATTGTTCTTCTTGTCCTTCGACTTTTGTGACCAACGGTTTTTCTTCATCAGGACAAGTTTCACAGCAAAAATCGCCGTTTTCAGTTGCATAATAATTGTCGAGGGTCAACTGACTGTTGCAACGGGCACATCGGAAGCAGGTTCGATGGTATAGTAATTTTTCTACATTAAGGCGTTCCGCTATAAAAACTGGAAGACCGCATTTGGCACAGGGATCTCTTCTAATTTTTCCTGCACCTAGGAATGCCACCTAGAAACACAAATAAAACGTTTTTCAAATTCATGTTTTTAAAGCAAAGATGTTTGCGAAAGCACCAAATGAGGATGATTGTTACCTTCAGCAAAATATTTCGGGTTTGTATTGGCCCATTATGTCCAAGCTTTCTTCCTATGAAAATAAACAGTGTGGGTTACACAAAAGCAACAACAAAAAGCTAAATGATCTGTTTGCGTTATTTTTGTGCAATGTTTTGTATGATATTCTTCTTTTACTTCGGTTGTTATTTTTATACCATGCACCAAAATCAAACAACACAGACGCCATGCTAAGCTATGCTATATTTACGATTTTTAAATTGAAGAAAATAAAAAAATCAGAACAGTATACAGAATGTTTCAACAGTTTATTAACAAAGATTTAAAAAAGAATTCTATAATTGGAAAATATACCTTCCGCCTAACTCGTATTATTTCACTTTCATTATTTTTTGAAAGATCTATTTCAAAATTTTGCCAAATATACAGGATCATTATAAAATAACCTAAGATCGTAGTTAGCTGTGATCTATGAAGTTTAATAAAACTGTGCCTCCTTTTAAAAATGTTACACCCATACTAACAATCTTCAAAGCTGGTGTATAATTGGATGACTAGCACCCAAAACATTTTCTTTCATTTTGAGCTCCTGAATAGGGACTTTGCATGATTTTCAAATTAATTTTTTTTGAAAAGCTGATACCAAATTATCACTATCAATATTTTTGAAAAAATTTTTTGGTCCGTACTTTCCAAGTAAATAAATAAAAAGTATTGTAAAATTTGAAATTTCCACGCATTGCCCGGAAACGCCCGAATCGGCCCAAAAGACTGCTGACGTCACGAATCTAGTTCCACAGTGCAGCACGCCGCATTTTGACTTATTTCGAAAAATGTCAAACGTGTATAAAATATTTAGACATGCCAATGTCAGCTAGACTCGTGACGTCACACAGGACTCTCCGATCTCAAAGCGTTTTCGGGCGGCAATAATATATTTGAATTAAGGTCAATTTGGAATCGTTTTTTATGTACAAATATTGAATAAAAAAAATATTTTTGCTGTAGAGTATTATTAATATAGTCGTTTTACATTTCTAATAGAAAAAAACGGTATTTAAAAAAAATGCAACATCCCTATTATGATTTTACGTTCAATCAGTTAATCTTGAAACACCCGGTATATTTAAAATCGTAATATTCGTAATTGTTTCCAAATTTTCCATCGATTATCTAGCCCACGTGCCTAAACGCTACTTCATGCAACAGTTCCTGATGAAGAATTGATTTTCCGCTATTTAGACATGGTGGTACAATAAAATACAAGCTATTATAATAAGCAAACTGTGAAAGAGAATTAAAGATCATTGTAACTCTTTCCACATTTCCGCTTGTTATAACACCTAAAGAAAAGCAAAATGCAAAACAATAACTTACTAGGTAGGTATAATAGTGTACAATTTTACAATGCCAAGTTTTTTCACAGAACATATGTAATTTCTATTTATGCGTTTTAATAATTATTATAATTAAACGAGCAAAAATTAACAACAAAATATAAATAAAAGAAAACTACAGTTAGTCTACCTAAATTTCCTGCAAATAATACCTACATCATGTAGGTTAAAAAGATTAAGGATAGCCCACACTGTTTATTATTTACATACAAACCACTGCCAAAGGTAAATAGTTTTATAATTTGGGTTAAAGATTCTCATAAGATTAAAATAGTTAGGTTTAATTCCAAAACGACACACTCAAAATGACACACGTACGTAAAAGTAATTGCATTTGAAAGTTAATTATTGTTGTCAGCAAATTATTTTTGTGGTAACATACCTACTCGTAAAATGCGAATATTTCAACGTCTAAAAAATGTACACATTTAAAATGTTTTACACTAGCAAAAAAACAGGGAACAGGAACTACAAAGTAGTAATTATTATTATTACACAACCATGGAGTACTATACGTACGTTTTCTTTTCAAGTTTTAGTAGTAATAATAACTACATATTCAGTTATTATATTATTCAAGTAATTTCACATTTTAGAGAATTTTGTTGGTTTTGTTGACGTACTGGAACTCTGAATCAATATTCTAACACACTCCGTACCTATACCAGAAGTCTCCTAAAGCTGATCACATTTTCGTGAAAGTTTATTTTCTAGGTTGATACTCTTTCCTGATTTGAAACGAATATTTAAAGAAATTTTAAAAGAATTTTCTTATTCGGGAAGCATTTTTTTCTAGTTCCAGTTCTATTGAGACTATAAAAATATCATGCGACACTAGCGGTCGCAGCGCGAATTATTAAAAATGGCCGAAATAGGGGCAAAGTGTCAAAATAATAAATTGTCATTCCTGTAACTAGGAATTTGTCTCTAAAAAATGACAATTAAGTTAAAATGATTAGAATAATAGAATTTCCCTCGGGATATAGAAAATTAAGTGGCAGTGGACTTTTTGCTGCGTTCAAAACTCCATAACGTAGAAATGACAATTTGAGTTTCCATAAAGTGTCAGCCGTGGTAGTGCTAAAATTGAAAGAATAAATTTTTTTGGCACTGTTGAACTCGTTGACAAACGTGTGGAGTGGCTCAAGAAGTTAAATGTAAAAGATGCGGATAAGGAAATGCTGGTTTGTTTGTTGTACTTTCAAAGAGACGATTACCAGGTAATGTTCTTATGTTATAAAAAAAGACGAATTATTTGCAACTATTTTTATAGTAACATGTACAGGGTAGTCCAGTTACGGTGTCCTCGTTATTATCTCAGAAACAATTAGGCACAGGAAAAAAACTTGTATACAGAAGTTGTACAGTCTATAACATGCTACATTTTTTAAATAAATTTATTTATACAGAGTGCGTCATTTTCATGTTTCAATTTTTTAAATAGAACACCCTGTATTTTACCCAAAATTATTGCTCGTCCAATTTACGATAAAAAATGTATAAGGTTTAATATGCCTATTATTGATAGTTTCCAAGATATTCGAGAAAATATCTAGAAATATTATGATATCTGTCTGTTTATATGAGCAATGTTAGTTCTATTTTTTAGCTAGAAAATTTTATTTCTGGTCTTAAAAATCAAGTAAACTTTAAATTGATATCATATGTAAGAAAAAGTCGTAGTATTTGACAAAGAACTATTATTTTATAGAGTAGACCTACAAGCTAATAATAATAATGCTCTATCAAGTAGGCATTGGAAAATAGTTAATTTTTTTTAAATATTTTGTTTTTTATTATAAACTAACTAAATAAAGAATATGTTTTGGTTGAGTATTTTTGAAATTGAAACAAATAAAATAGCTTGCTCTAACACACCTGGTCGAAGCTACACCCACATAATACAATATTATTTTTAAATTATTTTCTCGAATATCTTGGAAACTATCAATAACAGGCATATTAAGCCTTATATGTTTTTTATCGTAAATTGGATGACAAATCATAATTTGGAGTAAAACACAGGGTGTTCCATTTAAAAAAATGCAACTTTATGTCGCCACATGAAAATGACTCACCCTGTATAAGTAATATTATTTCAAAAATGTAGAACGCTTCAGGCTGTACAACTTCTATATAAAACTTTTTTCCTGGGCCCAATAGTTTCTGAGATAATAACCAGGACACCGTAACTGGACCACCCTGTACAAAGTGTTTATAAAAGAACGTATATTAAGAGTCCTGTGGAATTGTGCGGCTCTATACTTGTATTGTGTCGAACTATGTCGAGTCGTTGAAAATGTCAACTCAGACCTTTAAAGTGCCCTCGGAGCCCTCAACTCAGATGTCAAAGTCAAATATCAAATTAATGGACTTACATAACCTCTGTTTTTCTACTTGGTACCACAATATGCTATAGAGCGGCAAAGATCAAAATTATCCGAATTTCATAAGCCACTTGATATACGTTCTTTTATAAACACTTTGTATATTCTTTGCCGAAGTTTACGCTCAATTGCGGGACCTGCAAAGAAATACCGTACCAAAAGCTGCAAATACTCTGTTTGCACACACAAAGAATATAATTTTTTTAAGTTTTTGAACGTCCACTGGCACCACACGTAATAATCAGCCCTGAATTTATAACTTCTTGACCTTTCTTCATATTACGCGCAATTACATATTTCCTCTAACGACAAAACCTCTTAAATACTATTAGATGTCATAAAAATGAAAATTTTCCTATCTTGACGTCATTTTGTCCCCTACTCACTAGCGCGTTGATAATTTTCTTCCTCAATGCAATTTATTTATAAAGTATACAGATTTCAAAATGTTTGGATTATTAGAAGCAAGTGAAGATAGTGATTATGATGACATGAAGAAGAATATGAAACTAGAGGCCTCCAATTTACTAGCACTTATTGCAAATATTTATACTACGAAAGCAGAAAGCTCGAGGGAAAATAATAGCATATTTTCCTAAACAGTCTTTATAATTTTTATTAATTTACTGAATTTACTCATAAGCTAATTAACCATTTATAATTGTTTATTAATACTTCTTTGAAAACATTATCATATATTGTAGCTATTATAACAAATTTTTTAATCTTTTTAAATATCCTTTTAAGATTTGTAACCTTTTAATAATTCCATTACCTTCAACAAATACCATAATAGCTTTGTTGCAAAAATGTATTACTTTTTGCCATATCAAGAAGCAAATAACTGGGATCATTTTCCATAAAAACCAGTGAATTGTATATTTCTTTGGATCCTTACAAGATTTATAGAAAGTCGAATAAGTCGTAACATTGACTCGCTTTATTTGCCATAAAAATATTGTAATGGAAGACAATCATTGTAATTATGTAGGTACCAAAAGATGTTTATTAATCAGGAAGAAGTAGGTCGAGAAATGTTAAAACACAATAAATTTTCATTCTAGAAAAATTTTTGTTTACGAAAATAAATGAATTAAATAATTTTTGATGGAATTATTTCACTTTATACACGATCAGAAAATAAAACAAAAACAGGCTATTTTGATATTGTTCAAATGCTTTTCTGGTTCATCCCCAACCTGTGACATTTCAAATTGGGCATCATTGGAAAGATAATTTTCACTTTTACTATATTCGTGATTTTTTCGACTTCGTATTCGCACTCATTTCGAAAATACAGAAGATAAATTTAATTTATTTATAGTAGAGGAAAGTCAGATTGTGTTAAAAAACCATTATCCAAAATTGTAATTTCAAATTGAGTTTTACATGAAAACATTTCTTTACATTTTTTATAGTCAGCTGCAGTTTGAAAGATAATCAAATTGTCAGGTTTAAAATTTTACATTCAACAAATTATGTCTTGGGTCTATCGATTCGAAACACGATCACGAAAGTGTTTAGTTTTGGGAAAAGTAGAATTTTTTACTATCATTATTCATTAGTTTAGATCACTTATAGAAATATAATACAAACTAAAATGCAACGAGTGTATAAAATGAAGAGATGATGCATGAATATTGCTAACAAGTCATGTGTGATTTACATGCAAAATTTCCAACATTGTAATAAGGAAAAATGATCCCTCTTTATACACAAATTCACATGCAAAACAATCTGAGTGGTGAAATACAATCCCGCACAACATGCAAGGAAAACACATAACATATAAAGCGATGTGGTGTGATTTCTTAGAAAAATTTACAATACCTCTTGTTGGTTGTAGATTCATATAAGGTCATGCAACAGTAATTTACAATGCGAAAGAAAAATAAAATTAATAACCAACAAACACACACACAACAGATTCTGTAAACTAACCAAAGCACACAACTAACAATTTTATCAAACCTTCGAACTTCCTATTCTTTGGTTGTTGATAACACCAAAATGACCATATGACGACATTGCACGACTATAAGTTGGTTGTTCTTTATCTATAGACTAAACTACCTTAACCAAGTGATACCCCAACAAAAAAGGCCCAAAAACAAAACAGCACATTGCACAAAAATAACTACCACAAAAACTCTTGGAAGCACCTACCTTGCTTGGGGGGCTTGTGGATGGCGGTGAGACAATATTGTGGTCAGGGGGTGATTGCGGTCTTTTCGGAGCGATCCTCGCCTGCGATGATCCTGCAAACACAAATCACTCGTTAGTGCTCAACTGCTCATCAACTCATCATCATTGAATAACAACTAGGAGAGCCACCGGACAATATAAACGGTAACAAATGATGAAAACTATTTGTTATTATCCGTCGAACTGTGATTTCATTTACTGTTAAATGCATATATACAGCAAGTATTTTGTAACAGAAGTTTAATCGAGTCTAACGGTCGATGTATCAAAGGGTCGTAAAAAGTTAAATGGGGTGAAGTCGAGTGATCGACTTGGTATTGTTAGCGAAACTATTTAAATCAGGTAAAGGGGAAGGAAGTAGTTCCCTAGTTACATCTCAAAGATTTCCGAACACACTCAAAAATATCTGGAGTATTCTTAACACCATGTGTATTGTAAACTAGTACTCTGAGGATCCCAAGCTTAATTTTTTTTTTACTGGTTTCTGTTGTACTAACTCCGAGAAATTGAACCTAATTTCCATGTGATTTAATCAAAAATATACGAAAGAACTAAATACATCGACTTTAGAAAAAGTAATTTCCTAGCATAATATTTTTTGGTATAAAAATTCGGCTGTAATAAGTAAGACAAGGATAGATTTATTCCTAGTGCAATAAGTGCAAGAAAGACTTCCGAAAACTAATTGAAAATTGCTTGAAAACGCTCAAAATTTAAACGCGATTTTTATGATAAATTTAACTTAATTTCCATGTGGTTTAATAAGAAATATATGAAAAAATTTAAATACATCGAATTTAAAAAAAGTGATTTGCAAGCACAATATCTAAAAATTCGACTGTAATGAGTGGGACAAGGACAGACTTATGCCTAGTGCAATAAGTGCAAGAGAAACTTCCGAAAACTATTTGAAAATTGCTTGAAAACGCTTAAAATTTAAACACGATTTTTATGACAAATTTAACTTAATTTCCATGTGGTTTATTAAAAAATGTACGAAAGAATCTAAATACATCGATTTTAGGAAAAAGTAATTTCCTAGCACATCTTTTTGTTCAAAAATTCGGCTTTAATGAGTGGGACAAGAACAGACTTATGCCTAGTGCAATAAGTGCGAGAGAGACTTCCGAAAACTATTTGAAAATTGCTTGAAAACGCTCAAAATTTAAACACGTGGTTTAATAAAAAATATACGAAATAATCTAAATATGTACATCGAGTTTAGGAAAAGTAATTTCTAAGCAAAATATTTTTTTGTCCAAAAATCGGCTGTAATGAGTGAGACAAGGAAAAGGACAAAGTAGCACAGATACTAAATAAAATAAAGAAACTAGAAGGTGCTAAATACGAAGAAGTAATCGTAACTGAACCAGAATTGCGAAAAGTTTTAATCCTGCTGCAACTTTTAGCTCAAAAGCACAAGAAAAAAACTATCAGACCAGAAGTTCCATCAAGTTCTAGCTTATTATTTACGGAAATGTAAGCCATGTTCTACACACTTATGCCGTTACCGAATCCTGTATAATCAATTTAGTCACATAATTACTGTGCCTGATGAAATAATTTGCCCATAATATCCGCTCTTTTTCTGTCAGATTCATTGCCAAAGTCCACTTAGGTAATTGCTACATCCAATTTTAAATTACCTATAATACACTAATAGCATTAATTAAATAATTAATTATTTCTATAACCAGTTCAACGCTTTTAAGTAATAATTTCACAAACACTTCTTTGTATAATATACAATATTAACTTCCTTGTAGGTACTCTTTTATATAAGACATCAGGTAGTTCTCTCTGCAAATTTACAAACTAATCTTGTTTCGAATAATTTCATCTTCTAAACCGGAAATTAGGCAGTGTATTTGCATATAAAGCAATGTTTCATCACGTACGCTACACTTTTTATACATACTTTAAATTCATTACAACTATATTCGGGGTGATTCTATAATTTTTTAATGACCGTGACTATGTAATCACTGTGGTTGTTGCTACGGTACGACGTTTTTGATTGGTAGTTATCATAGCAACAACCACAGGGGCTAATAAACACGGTTGTTAAAAACTTACAGAATCGCACCGATTATGTAGTTATAGTTAGCCAAATTCTAAAATTTGTAAATTTGAAATTTTGAAAATATGTATGTATAACGAAGTATAAGAAACAAGGTTGAATGTATTTTATAATTTTCAATATTGGAAGTGTTATAATCCTCATAATTACTGCAAAAAGAAAATTATTCTGATTCAAATTATGTTCAAAGTAAATTCCCTTAAAATAAAACCAAGGTTCATCTTCAACTCAACTTAAAATAATTAATATTACTCCCGTTGAATTCACTGCAACCATTCCGACATGGTAGCATCCGTGCAATGACTCCAAACTTGTAATTTATGTGGGAATTGTGGCCTTACATAACAAACTTTTGTTTCTTTCTTTGACTGCAAAATTAAATAAGTACCAAGAGAAGAAAAAAAACCAGTTCAACTTGTAATAAATACCTAAATAGGTACTCTCAATTTCTGATTGCTTTTGTTGTGGTTGGTGTAGTTATATTTTTTCTATGTCACCTGCAAAGTACTACATGGTAGCATTGTTACACAGAAGAATGATTGAACGCATAGATATTATTACTATCATCCATTATGCGTGCGAATGGCATATGTGGAAACTGAAAGAATGCTCCAGAAGTTTGGAACCAAAGCTTTTGTTATAAAAGTTATATAAATGACGATTACATTTGTTCGATTCAACGGATAAATTTCATGTGAAAAAAATTGTTTAATTTGTATTTACTAAAACAGTTAAAACTGAGTAGAGCACAGGTCGTCATTCCAGAAACGGACTGGTGGTCATTACAGCTGTATGAGTAGGAAAAAAAATTAAATGTATTATCTTATAGGGAATTAAATTATCAACGATTTTTATTTAAACGTTTCTTTTTGTAGGCTCGATAGTAATAATTTGCAAGCACAATATGTTTTGTCTAAAAATTCGCCTATAATGAGTGGGACAAGGACAGACTTATTTATGCTTAGTGCAATAAGTACAAGACAGACTTCCGAAAACTATATGAAAATTGCTTAAAAACTTTCAAAATTTAAACATGATTTTTACGGAAAATTTAACAAAATTTACATGTGATTTAATCAAAAATATTCGAAAGAACTAAATACATCAACTTTAGAAAAAATAGTTTCCTAAAATAATATTTTTTGGCCCAAAAATTCGCCTGTAATGAGTGAGACAAGGACAGATTTATGTCTAGTGCAATAAGTGCAAGAGAGACTACCGAAACGAAAACTATATAAAAATTGCTTAAAAACACACAAAATTTAAACACGATTTTTACGGAAAATTTAACTAAATTTTGATGTAATTTAATCAAAAATATACGGAAGAACTAAATACATCAACTTTAGGAAAAGTAACTTCCTAGCACAATATTTTTTGGTTCAAAAATTCTAATGTAATGAGTGAGACAAGGACAGACTTATGCGTAGTGCAATAAGTGCAAGAGAGACTTCCGAAAACGATTTGAAAATTGCTTAAAAACTAAATTTTGATGTAATTTAATCAAAAATATACGGAAGAACTAAATACATCAACTTTAGGAAAAGTAACTTCCTAGCACAATATTTTTTGGTTCAAAAATTCTAATGTAATGAGTGGGACAAGGACAGACTTATGCGTAGTGCAATAAGTGCAAGAGAGACTTCCGAAAACGATTAGAAAATTGCTTAAAAACTAAATTTTTGATGTAATTTAATCAAAAATATACGGAAGAACTAAATACATCAACTTTAGGAAAAGTAACTTCCTAGCACAATATTTTTTGGTTCAAAAATTCTAATGTAATGAGTGGGACAAGGACAGACTTATGCGTAGTGCAATAAGTGCAAGAGAGACTTCCGAAAACGATTTGAAAATTGCTTAAAAACTAAATTTTGATGTAATTTAATCAAAAATATACGGAAGAACTAAATACAACAACTTTAGGAAAAGTAACTTCCTAGCACAATATTTTTTGGTTCAAAAATTCTAATGTAATGAGTGGGACAAGGACAGACTTATGCGTAGTGCAATAAGGGCAAGAGAGACTTCCGAAAACGATTTGAAAATTGCTTAAAAACGCTCAAAATTTAAACACATGGTATAATAAAAAATATACAAAATAATCTAAATGTGTACATCGACTTTAGGAAAAGTAATTTCTAAGCACAATATTTTTTTGTCCAAAAATCGGCTGTAATGAGTGAGACAAGAACAAGGACTAAGTAGCGAAATTTCACTTAATTTCCATGTGACTTTATCAAAAATATACGTAAGAACTAAAAACATCGACTTTAGAAAAACAATTTCCTAGCATAATATTTTTTGGACCAAAAATTCGGCTGTAATGAGTGAGACAAGGATAGATTTATGTCTAGTGCAATAAGTGCAAGAGAGACTACCGAAAACTATTTAAAAATTGCTTAAAAACGTTCAAAATTTAAACACCACTTTTACGCGAAATTTCACTTAATTTCCATGTTCTTGTATAAAAGTCAGTTTTTTTAGCTTTGGCTACACAAATCTCGAATTAAATTCATTCATTTAAACAATAAATGTTTGTTTTACCTGCAAAACCCAATTTTAAATTTACAATTTCGGATAGTGCCTATTTTTTTCAAAAAATCTGACCTTCCTCTATTACAAATTAATTAAATCTATGTGATGTATTTTCAAAATAAGTGCGTATACAAAGAACTTTCTAATAATAAGATTACAATTAGCAAAGTAAAAATTATGCGAATTACATTTCTCAAAAAAAAAATCTGTTCTGTCCTGGTTTTGGCGTCATGACTCATGATCCACTCTCTAGTTATCACTGTTCAAGTAGCACTCTATAGTAAGTACATTTCCTATTATATTGATAAAAACGCGCCAGTTTGATGAACTTTCCTACAATCATTCTTTATTCAGTTTAAATTGTTAATACATCAGCTGGTCGCCAATTGTAAGCATATTAATAGTAAGTTGTAAGGTCATCGCTAGTATAGAATGTCAAAACTGTTAAATCCATTTAAGGACTAACAAGGGAGTTTTCTTTAGGATTAGGAAATAGACGAGTAATTCCGCCTTGTAACTCCATTTATATTGTATACTTCACGGCTGATGACTCCAATAAGAGATACTAGCCGTAAAAATTAAATAAAACACACTGTGTCTCTCAACCTCTCGCCTGACCTTAAACTTTTTCCAGAGTATGAATAATAATCTACGATAATCTATATTTTTAATCACACTTTTGTTCCGAAATGTCAGCAGGTTAACACACTCCCATCTTATCCGCTTTCTATCACATCGGATGCACGGAAAGGGAAAGTGTTGGGTGGGCCAATCAATTTAATGTCGCTCCTTTTGACACTTGTGTTGTAGCCCAGACCCAAAAGAGGATCAGGATGTTACTAATTCCTACACCTAATCAGTCTATGAATAATTATATAAAAACAAACGCAATTATTAATTGACGTGTAGTAAATTTAGAAAGGGAAAATTCGCAGTTTTTTATCAACAAATCTTTTGGTGTCGTTATAATCCAGCCGCAGTTTTTTGGATTTGCAGATAAGTGAAAGCAACACTGCCAAGTAGGTAATAAATCGTGGTTTGCAAAAAACCTATTACAGAAATATAAGAAATTATATCAATTAGAAAGCTTAATGCACCACATCAAAGACCAAGCCGGTAAAATCCCTTCCTCAAATTAACATGTTTTTCCCTCAACAATTCTGTAAATGACAGCTGATTACCAATAAGCTTTAGAAACCTGCTATTTTAATATAATTTATTTCACCAATAATTATAACTTTCGCTGATAATCAAGGAAAATCAATATCAACTTTTTCTTAAAAGGTTAAAGTTATAACTTAAGTTGCTAGACAAGTACAAGAAAAAATTACTCTATCACGAGTAACGAAAAAATAAACGTGAATTGCGAACTATAATTAATAATACTCGATATAAATAATTGCGCTTGAATTATTCTGCAAGTTAAAAATTATTTTAATTAACCTTTTGACCAGCGATTATCGAAATAAAATTACACACACACAATCTGATATAATAATTTATTTGAACTTGGTGAAGGTACTTCAAGGGAAAAATTCTTTCATTACAAGCAGAGCTTTGAATATACTATTTCCATTTGCAACAAAATATGTTGTGTGAAACAAACAATAATTTACTGCATTTTAGGAAAAAATAAAAACGTACTTTGGATAACATCTAAACACACTGCAAAACTTCGTGTTCACGATATTTTTAACAGCCATAAATCACCAAAACCACAAAATTACCAACATGCAAAAGAAATTACCCCGTACCCACACCATATCATGGCTTTATTCCAAAACTTTTGCAGCCGCAAGTCAATATTAAAACAAAAACCGTTTCCTTCATTCCAAATTCAAACAAAATAACAGCCTTCGTACCAATGATACTTCTTTAATAGAGGATAACGACTAGGTAAGTATAGATATGGAATAAAAAACTTTTCACAACAACGCCATAAAAGGAAACAGCATATTCATACATTAACACGTTAATAATGAACGATTTTATTTTCCGCTATTTTAACAGTTCAAGTCTCAATCTTTCAAATCTTTGATGTGTCCAACACATGACTTTCTTATACGACGCGATATAGTATTAATCTTTGGAAAAAGTTCGTATATTGTTTATTAAACCACAATTATCAAATTAAGTTAAGTTTCCTGAAAAATCGTGTTTAAATTCTGAACGTTTTCAAGAAAAGAAGTTTTCGGTAGTCTCTCTTGCACTTACTGCATTAGGCATAAATCTGTCCTTCTCCCACTCATTACAGCCGCATTTTTTGATAAAAAATATTGTGCTTGGAAATTAATTTTCCTATAGTCGATGTATTTAGTTCTTTCTTATATTTTTTTATTAAACCACATTGTAATTAATTTAAATTTCCCGTAAAAATCGTGTTTAAATTTTGAGCGTTTTGAAGCAATTTTCAAATAAGTTTTCTGAAGTCTCTCTTACACTTATTGCACTATGCATAAGTCTGTCTTTGTCCCACTCATTACAGCCGAATTTTTGGACAAGAAAATATTGTGCTTGGAAATTACTTTTCCTCAAGTCGATGTATTTAGATTCTTTCGTATATTTTTTAGTAAACCACATGGAAATTAAGTTAAATGTTCCGTAAAAATCGTGTTTAAATTTGGAGCGTTCCAAGCAATTTTCAAATAGTTTTCGGAAGTCTTTCTTGCACTTATTGCACTAGGCATAAGTCTGTTCTTGTCCCACTCATTACGGCCGAATTTTTTGACAAAAAAAATGGTGTTTGGAAATTAATTTTCCTAAAGTCGAGGTAGTTAGATTCTTTCGCATATTTTTTATTAAACTACATGGAAATTAAGTTATATTACACGTTTATTCCTTATTACTTCGTATAAGAAAGTAAACTCAATCATTACATTTTAGTAAAAACAATTTAGTACTCGGCACGTTTATTTTTATGGTTTCGAAACACAAATCTAACCTTAAAATGAGTCGCTACCAATACAATCGACCAAAATATTTTTTAGTATTTTTAAAAGTAAAAATTAAAGATCACTTTATTTCTTAGTAAGGGAAAGGGAAATTCAAATGGGAACAGTGTAGGATTGAGATTATTTTACTTTTGTGGACAAAATCGATGCTACATACCTACATGAAAATTTCAAATTGGTAAATTATCGATAAAAAGGTAATAAGTTGATTTGTCGTTAAAAAAAAATCTAACATATAAGAGTTTTGTTTGTGTATGGTTTTGTATAATTTCCTTCAAAAAAACGTGATTTTATAAAAGTGCAATTTGGGGCCCAAAAAAAACAGAAATAATGCGTATAAACTGTTTGTGATTTTTTCTTTATAAAACCAACATTCCGCTTTCCAATAAAGTTAATTTGACAAAAATCTATTCAGGGGTTCCAAAACTTTTTTTATTTTTAAAGAATCATCTCTAGAAAAACGCGATTATTTAAAAATTCAATTTGGGGCCCCCAAAAAAACTGAAATAATTGATATAAATTATTCGCGATTTTTATATAATAAAACCAGCATTCAGCTTTGTAATAAAGTTAATTTGACTAAAATCTAAGCAGCGGTTCCGAAACCATGATTATTATAAAAGAATCACCTCTAGAAAAACGCGATTATTTAAAATGCAATTTGGGGCCTCAACAAAAATAGAAATAATTTATATAAACGTTGATGATTTTTTTCATTATAAGACCAAAATTAAGCTTTGCAATAAAGTTAATTTGACAAGAATCTACACAGCAGTTCCAAAACTACTATTACTTTTAAAGTGTCACCTCTAGAAAAACGCGATTATTTAAAAGTGCAATTTGGGGCCTCAAAAGCCACTGAAATAATCCGTATAAATTGTTCGCGATTTTTTTTTATAACAAAACCAACATTCAACTTTGCAACAAAGTTAATTTGACAAAAATCTAAACAGCTGTTCCAAAACTATGATTTTTTCGAAGGTGTCACCTCTAAAATAACGCAATTTTTAAAAATGTTATTTGAGGCCCAAAAAAATTGTAATATTTTTGAAGCTCTAAAAACGCCTAAAACCTCCATATAAAAATTTCCAGAATTTTTTATACATAAAACCAACATCGAGCTTTGCAATAAAGTAAATTTCACCAAAATCCGACCAGTCGTACCCCAATTATAACGTTTTAAAAAGAGTATGAGATAATTTAGGGGTTTCTAGAAATTTCCATCATTTTCCTGGTTTAAAGCACCACCGTTTTGGAACCGCTGAGTGGGTTATGATGAAATATGCGTTTTTGTATAGCCAAAAAGTATCTTTATAAAGAAAAAATTCACCAACGTTATGGAAATTACTTTTGAACATTTTAGCGCGAATGGAAAAGGACAAAAATTCCAAATTCATTTTCTACATGATCCACTTTGAAAATTCGTAGCACTACACCGGATTTCCGGATTTTTACATAGCACACAGTTTTAGGATACTCAATGCTTGTGTTAATCAGGGTCGTTATTACATAATTTGCCGCCCTGGGCAAATTTTTTTTGCTTGGAAATTATTTTTTCTAAAGTCGATGTATTTACTATTCTCAAGTGGAAATAACAGCATTAATTAATAAAGACATAATAAAGTTATATCCAATTGTATTTTTATGGGAGTTATGAAAATTTTAAACCTTGATAAATTTGTAAAAAAAAAAACAATGAATACCTTGTGGTCCTGTGAAAGTTTGATAAAATTGTGATAAGTATGTGAGAATGGACAGACGATCCGGAACGGCAAACTCCACCATGTCCTCAGGTTCAAGCAAAGCGGGAATGCCAAGATGAATTTCGGCTATTCTAAAAGCCAATTCGTTGTTGTGGTAGATGTCATTTTTGTTCAGTTTCGTAAAATCACTGTAAAAAAATAAAAAGGATTAAGTACAATAATTATCTCCTGACTTTCTTGTAGAAACTTAACCTACTCAGTTGCATATTATTTAATGAACAATAAAATATTTTAAAGCGAGTACTTAATTTTACTCTGAAGAAAACAACATGTGCAATACGCCAATTCAGAGTAGTAAAAAAGTGAAAATGTCTTCATTAATTAGCAATAAGCATCCACATGTTCTAATTTATTGTAATAAAAATTTTCAAGCTGATTGACTTTAAAAGTCCTAATTTATATTTTATGTGTTACAATTTGTTATTGATCATTATTTTTGTTAATTTAGAATAAACAGATTTTTGTTGCATCAAAAACTATTTTCCCAAAAAAAATTAAATTAACTAAGAATAAAATGAATCAAGCCTGTGAAACTATACAAAAAACGGCGAAAGTTCGTACATCAAACAACCTTTCTAAAAATAAAAACGTAGCTTCTAACCCAATTAAAACACTGTATAAGATACCATCAATTAACTGACAAGGAAAAAAGTCTTTATACCAATGCTAACCATCCAATTATAGTTTTATGTCAATTTTCTTTAATAAACTAGAACAAGTATGATATCGCCAATTTATTTTTAAGCACAAACTGGTTTCTACTGTGTATTAGTATTAGACGACAATTACAATATAGAAAGCTCCATTTTTTTCAGCACATATATGAAACTAATCCGGTTATAATTACATAATTAATAGGTGCATATACCTACATATAAATATTGACAATTTATGATAACATCTCAAATTTTCGCAATAATTCTGTTAACTACATAGTTAACTTTCATTTTTTAGTAGATGACTTTAGGCATTATTGATTTTAGAAACTTACATCAAATCCGGTCGAAAATGGTGTATCAATGCACAAAACGCCAGTCCGTCTCTCCAAGATGTGGTCATGTTATCAATTTTTACATCAGGATAACCTTCGGTCATCCGTCGACACCACAACTCCAGGCCTTTGGTGCCTCGACGTTCACTCATTTTGAAATATCAGACCTGAAATGAAAGGAAAAATTTAGAACATACTATATGTTTATATGTGAATGTACGGAAAGACATTTTTTGCTTTTGTGGCCTTGAGGATTTTTGACTATTTTGCCTTACAAGGAATAAATTCTTTAGTTTCTAACGCAGATTTTAAATACAAATTTGTACAATACAAAAGCAAGAATACATTTTAATTAGATATTAACCTGAATAGTTAGTTGTTATGAAGGTATAGTTTATGCAAATATAAAAGGTTACAGTGCTTATTTTCTTGGCTTGAACTTTATATGAAGCGTTTGAATTATTCAATCATATATCAAGGTAAAATTAATAAGATACCATTTTATAAGTTTGAAAATTCAGTTAAACCACTTGTACTGTCAGGTTTTTTTAAGTAGTAAACTCTGGTGCATAACTATAGCACCACCTAAAATTTTTGAAATCACAACACTTTTAAAAGAGTTATGTGAAATATACAGGGATATTCATGTACAGTTGGGCCAAGCCGGCGATCAACACGCGACAGCGCGCTAGCTAGTATGTGCCCTACCATATCGCCGGTCTCGCTTGCTGCCGCTCTCTCTCTAAATCTGGCTAATTTGTGCAGTATCTTGGGGGTATTAATTTCAGAAGAAGGAATCTGGTTAAAAAATTATTGTTCGGAATATTATGGAATTTAAAAATTTATTTTTAAATTTTTTATTTTTTTTTTGTTACATAATAGCACCACATAAAATTCAAAATCAAACAAGTAATTATGAAGTTCATATTTCATTATTTAATAATGAGTGACTCCCCCTTTTTGACGAATTACTTCGAAAATCCTGTTTCGCATACTTTGAATAAGTTTATGGAGGACCTCTCCGTCCAAATTACTCCAAGTTTGTGTAATTGCTGCCTCCAGAATCCAGATTAACCACTGTTTTCTGTTTCCATTTGACGATTTTCTTCGTACACTGTGCGAACAAGTAGTAGATATTCCCCAAAGATTCTCAATGGGGTTTAAATCAGGCGAACTAGCAGGCCATTGATGATGTGGTGCTATTGTTATGCACCACAAAAAAAAAGTTTTATTTTAATAAATTCAAAAATAAATTTTTAAATGTCATAATATGCCAACACAATAATTTTTTTTTCTACGAAAATGCGGAATGACGTTTTTCTGACAAGATAATCGAACTTGAAAGTAGGCTTTTGAAAAACTAGTACGGAAAATTAGTGAGGAAATTTTTTTCCGCACACATTTTTTTTACTTTCCGCACGCAAACAAAAACATAAAGAAGTACTTACATTTAGTTATAATTATAACATTTATTTAATATCTAACAACCGGAGGAGTGCACATTAGTTCATCGCTTTCGCTTTAGTTTTGAAACTCCATGTTTATATTCACGTAATTTGATCTCAAAATCAAAATTATTTCGATGACAGGACACAATTTATAAACTGTCAACAGCTATGAGCTTTCAGTTCTATGACAACAAACTCACTTGATGTTTTTTTTAATTAGAAAAAGATTTACAAATAATTTTATTTTTTACGAATTCCACGTTTTCGTAGAAAAAATCGTATGTAACACGCTTGCGGAAATGGCCCATGACAATACTCGTGTGATTGCAGCACTCGCTATCGCTCGCGTTGCAAATTTCACACTCGTATTGTCATGATGCGTTTTCCGCACTTGTATTACAATATACTATAACCATATTCCTTCTTCTGAAATTAATATACTTCACATAACTAAATATTTTAAAAGTGTTGAAATTTCAAAAAATTCAGGTGGTGCTATAGTTATGCACCAGAGTGTATTAACCAGAAGAAATTTCATTAAAATTAATTTGAAATAAACAGTATCTAAAAATTGAGTCAGGTTAGATATGATTAAGCTAGATTAGTTTGGCATCGGCTGCCTTTCGGGAACTGCGACCATTTCTTGGTCTTTTGTTCAAAGTATCATCTCTGAAAATCCAACTTCTTGGCAAAGCCAAGAGCGGTTTCGAGAGGCGCTTCTCTCACTATTTCAGGCGTTACTTCAGCACTTCCAAAGTGACTTCTTCTAAAATGCGCCAATACAACTGCACTTACAGAGTATATGTTCGGCAGTTTCAGTCTCCGATTCACATAATCTGCAGGTTGAAATTTCCACTAGACCCAGATTCTTGAGGGGGTATCTCACTGGGCAGTGTCCGGTGAAAAGACCTGTAAGAAGCTTAACTCATTCTTTGATAACAGAAGAAGTTTTTTAGCTTTCTGGGGCCAATAGTCAATAAACTTTTTCGCCTTTTCACCCAGTAAGCCTTTTTAGCCTTTGTTTTTCATTTATGAATTTTCTCCCTTCTATGTGCCTTATTAAGGTCACCTAATGATTCAGGTTATATGGGTCAAGCCTCGGCACCTCTTCTTGCGAGATTGTCGGCTATTTCATTTTCTTCTAATCCCTCATGACCTGGCACCCAGTTCAGGGTAATTTAGTTGCCCTTGGTCAGTTTCTTGAGGGATTGTCTTTTGCCCGTTATATTCCTTCGGAGACATTCTGCACATAGATCTCATGGATGGTCTCCTGAAAGCCGTTAAGCCCTCTACTTGCACTGGTAAGTGTAGAGGTATGAGGTTCAGTAAGGTTTCCAGAGCTGCAGTTGGGGTTGTCTTCATGACCCCTGTTATTATGATTAGGCCTAGGTTTAATGATGTTAGGTTAAGTAAATGATATTTTGGCGCAATTTTTTTTTACGAAAAACCTTTAATCGATATTGCTTTACATTACAGAATGAACTAATAATAGTGGTCGATTCTGTACGCAAAATGATAATTTTAACGCCCTCTAAAACAAAAGTAAAGAAGAAAATTTGAAAGTGCCGTTGGATACATTATACAAATTTTCAAAAGATTTTTCGAGTGTAAATAAACTTTAAGATTTAGTATCGAGAATCGACAATATTGTGTACCAATTCTAAAGTATTTTGTCACACCCTATATGTATAGTGAGAGATAGCCTTAGGTACTCCTGATAACACTAACTTATTTTATTCATATCAAAGAAACGCTGTTATTGAATACGGCGAAATAAAAAATGTATCTCAATTAAAGAAATCGTCACTTAAAAGTATACATTTGGATTAATTTTATTACATTTTGAGTGTACATGGTTAACCTATGATTACTTTAACAAACCTCATAATCTATAGTTCAGTGAACAAAATATTAGTTAGAAATGGATTAAATTCTTAGCATAACAAGGTTTAATTTTACTTCTATGTCACAAACAAATGAGATGCTTAGATCTAAATAATTTTTAGTTGTTATTACCAAAATATGAAAGGTTTCTTGTGTGGATTGTGATATTTAGTTGCTAGAAGAATTGCATTTTTTTCAACTACATTAATTTAGGTACTAACGAAAAAAATAATCTCATCACAAGTTATTTATGTTTATTATGTTCCAGAGCTTGTGTCACAATTTATTCACAGCACAGCATATGACTGTCTGATTAATTACTTCAAATTTAAGTACACCACATGTGCTCTCTTTGCGTGCGGTTAAACTATTTTTAATATAAGACACTTAATGCCAAGATTGGTAAAGTGAGGGTATTAAAATTAAAATGTTAGAAGGTTTATGAGACTATATAAACTAATTTAATATTTTATTATTTATTACAGTTTTCATACGTAATCCCTTAACCATTCGCCTTGCCTATATGACGAAGAGTTTCTGTAAAAGTTGCAAAAAAATACTAAATGTCACTAGGTCGGCAGGCAATGGCAATTCATTACTTATCGTCTGGCCGTTTAGTGTAAGCACATGTACACAAAACCACGATAACCATCTCTTTATTCCATCAGTCAGTTCCCACGTGTGTAATATAAATCGTGGTCGGAAGCATCTTCATTGACCTGAAATTAATTTCCAGTTACATGACTTGTACTTTTCAAAAGTCGTGAGAAATCTCAGTCAGCATTCAGCGGCAACCCCTCAAATAATAATTATTGAGCTCAACACTTCGAATCGAACAATAATCTAAGTATGGGAGGCAAAAATGAAATCGGCTTTTGTGCACACAGCTTTAAAAAGCAAAAACAACTGTAAATTTATGGGAGTAATAACAGTCTTTTTCGGCGTTAAAAGGAAAGTTTTATTTATACCAAACGTGGGTAAAATCTACTTTCCTGAGATGTTTCAACGTTATTATTTTACGTCTTTTGATTTTGCCTGTGTACTTGTGTTTTCACTAAGATTGCAATGAAGATTCCTCGTGGAAATACTAGAAATTTGGGTTTGCAAAAAAGTCTAAGTATGAAGAATGAAATTAAGAATAATTTAGTTATTTTGTTGAAAAATCGTGGATGAGTTGCTATTCTATATGATTGTCTAAAATTATAAAATATACATCTGGGCCTTAGTACCAAAAATTGGTGAAAAATGTCTAAGCACCTATGAGATGCGAACCCTTTATTAAAACATGAAGAATCTATGATCCTTGGTTGAAAAATGGTGCGTAAAATTAAAAATATTCTACATCTGGCCCTTAGTACCTACGAAAAATTAATATAGTTAATTATAGGTAGGTACTGCTGATTAAAATTGCAAAAAATGTCTGTAAATAACCAGACTATAATTTCCAATAACAAGACTACCCGACGTAAATAAAACAAAAAAGAATAGCTAACGGAAAGTCAAAACATCTATAAACTCAAGACAGTTGTTGTTGATCGAGAACAAATGAACGACCTCTAGCTCTCAGCTGTTTTACTTTCCAAGGCACTCTGGTTGAACGTGAGCTGGTCACGGCACACACTTGGATAACGGTGATATCCACGTGATTCCTACAGTTTTAGTTTTTGGACTTTAATAAATCTATTGAATGTACAAATTATAGCAGAGAAAAAGAAGTACAGTTCCACCCTGAATGGTCGAATAATGGCATAGGTCTAATGTACTGTGACAAATTTCATTTCAATTAACCTGATGCTGATGATTGCAAGGCGTCCCACATTGTATAACGTGGAAGAATGCCGAAGCATGAAAATAAAATGCAATAAATGTTGCAACAAATAACTAATCGCTTATACGAGTACAAATGGATAATATTTCACTTTGAGCAATAACAAAACATGTGCATAAAAATAAATAACAATTAAATTGTAAGCAGGTGTGTAAGTTTATCCTTCAAATTGCATCATCCTTTTATAATATATTAAAAGGTACTTTCAACACAACACAACAATACCACAAATAATTTATAAGCTAATGCACATTGTATATTGTAAACACTGTGTCATTACTTTACCCTCTTGCTATAAAGAAGTATTACCTAAGCTAAGCTAACACCTTAAGCTAGGTATTCATAAAGAAATTGCAAAATAACATGAAAAATATTATAAACAAACTTGGATGCAGGTAGGTATAAGCTCAGATTTTGGTATCTATACAATTTGCAGATCGATAAATAGTGCGGAATTATATATTTAGGTAAATTCGTCGTAATTTGACCTAATACCACTTTTTTACAGAAGAGCCAGATTCCCAAAACTTGTTTCGTCTACTTGCAGATGGGTAGACAATTTTTAACATTCTCAAAAATATTTATCTTGATAAATTGTGGGTAAGTTACAGGGACGGCTTTATAAGTGGTCTGCAACTTAAATTTGATGTTATGAACTAATTTTGATGATTACCCTGTATATAAATAAATTATATTCACAAATTTCCAACTTAATTATTTTAAATATTGTCATTTTGTTTATTTATTTTAACTTTTGACATTTGGGGTCGTTCATAAAAGACGTCCGCAGTCATGGGGATGCGTGGTTAGCGACATCGGATCAATGTGGACATGGGGGGCGGGGAGTTAAGGCAAATTTCAGATGTCCGAACATTTTATACATTTGTGAACTAAAATATCGAGTTAAAGACTGGACAGTTTTTCATAAAAAAATATTTGAGGGGGCAATTCTTAAATTTGGACGTCCAAGAGGGGATTGTCTAATTCGGACATAATCAGACAAGCAGGGAGGAGGGGTCGAAATCGCGCCAAAAATTGCGGACGTCTTTTATGAAAGACCCCTTAGCTTCTTGGCATTTTTGATCCCTAGGAAGTAAAAGTAAGATTTGACAAGAGAGGCATAATGTAGCATCAGAGAAAAAAAATTTTAGTATAGTAGAAAACTTATACGTTTTCAAAAGGTATTTAAAAATTAATATTCTGCATTTAAATATGGTGGAAGTCCATTAATTTTAAGAATATTGTACTTTAGTAAGATTAAACCTAAAATTAAATGTACGATCCAAAATGTACCTCAAACTAAGTGCCTCTAAAATAAGTTACCTAATAAAAAATAAGAAAGTAAAAAAAACTATTTTTCCAGAATCTATCGAATCTTTTATTTTATGTATTCAAAATAAACTCTGCGTAAATCAAAAATGCTTTAACTTATTTTAATAAACCATTGGCGTACTATTTATAAAGAAAAAAGGGGGGACGGGTCTCTTCTATTTACGCCACACATTAATTACCCTACATTAACACCTCAAATATACCAAGACAATAAAACCCCTTAACTTAAGTAATATTTGATGTTTACAACTTCTCCAATTCCTAAAACAAACTTCCACAGAACACAAACATCAAACAATTCTCCATCAGGTACCAAAACAAAACCTTTTTCCACCAGCAATTATTTTAGACGGCAATTCCCCGTAAACCACGGTATTTATTTGACTGTTTCCTTGGAAATTACTCATTCTTATAAGTGATGAGTTGTGTTGGTTGCAAGTTCTAATATTATATGTGTGCTTCTTTAATGGACAGGTTTAGCAGGGTTCTAACGGTGCACTGACACCGTGGGATACGTCACGGTTCTAACCTCGTATATACAAATTAAATGATTAAACATACACAGAAAAAAAAAGAGCAAGTTGATATGATAAAAACAAAGAACTTGCGCACAATTTGTTTGCTAACCACAAAGTAGGTATATTATTACAGGTTTTTATTTGTATACATACACGTAAAGTTACGTTAATTATCATAAGAAAAGTTAACAGAACACATTTACAGTAACGATTAAACAGTGTGTTTTAAATTTATCTACTAATTAGAGTGAGATAATCACTAAAACAACAAGGTTGAAGGTCTAATTGTTTAAATTTTGTCCTCAACACAGTCATTATTACCAAAATGAAAAAAAAAACTAATAGCTCGTTTTGTAAGATACTTATAATTGAGTAACCTCGTAAACAACATCCAATTACAAGCACACCAACTGTTGTCAAAGAAGCGCATTATCCGAAAATTAAGAATTCATTGCTGCTGCCATCAGTTCAAACATTTCCTGCTATTGTAAACTTGTTGCTTCAGTAGACATCCCAAAGACAATAAGAACTTGACAATATGTACATAAAAAATAAATTTCCAATTGACATTATGCTACTAATCGACCAACCAGGCGATGTAATTTCATTACAAGCTAATACGCAGATTTTCTAAACCATTTATTAGAGAGACACACCTTTGTTTTAATTATTGACCGACTTCGACTTCGTATCTCTAGTAGTAGAGAAAAACGATTTCTCCAGTTTAAAATTGTTGCAACACTAAAAACAAATATTGATTTGTTATATCTACTATAGGCCTCTAATACACATACCATGCATGCTAGCGAACCACAAAAAAAATTATGCGTTAGGTTTTACGTAATTATAATTCAATAACGCATTTAGAGCAGAACTGAATTACTCAAGCGACAAAATTTGGCAATTGAATTCTTTCAAATAAATGTGTATTAGAATTTCCGTTGCAAATTAGGTGAGTAATCTGAAATTTTTTGGACAATGCGCCATTAAAACCTACTTATATAATCATTTTTACAACAAATGCTTTATAAAAAAAATAATTTTATGGCAGATAAATTCCTGTTATAAAACGATGAAAATCAAACAATTTATTTGATAAAGTTAATTAGAAGATGAAAATACCAACAAGCGGAAATTTTTGTAATAAATAATTTATATGCACTTCCCAGCTGCACGTTTCTCACTCACATGTAATTCATCACATCTGGTAAATAATTTATCAAGATCTATTGCGTATAAAATTTCTGTCATGTTTTCTTTAAAACAAAAGACATTTTTAAATCATAAATATGTCTTGAGAGTTTTTATCAATTTTCTACTAATCTAAATAAACTTTTTACTTTTTATTACAGATACCTTGGCATGAATCAAATCCCGTCAAATTACATACAAGATTCGTCAAGTGTTACAAATCAAATTGATTTTACAGAAAAATAACCTTATAATGGAAGTTTTTGTGTTAATTATTCGCTTTAACAACGTCGTAATATGAATATTGTTAAAACATAATAGGAACATTTTTCGAAACAATCTTTTATGTAACAAAAAGAGAAGGTATTGTTTCAGTTTTGTACAATTTTTCCTGGATGGTGTTGACAAAATTAGTCGAAAATTTCTTAAAATTCATACGTAGTTTAATATTTAACAAAATCAATTATGTATGCTCTTTTTCAGTTAAATCTGATAAGAAGTAAAGCATCGTTAGTTCCACAAAATAAAAATATTTTTTATAATAAAAGATTTTTTCAAAATTTAGCAAACTAATAGTCCAGGGTTGACTTAAATCCATTTCACAATTTGAAAAAGTGGTTCAAATTCCAATTATTTAGGTAACTAGGGTGGAAAGTGATACTTTATTAAACGAAGAGGTCAATAAACATTTTCTTTATATTCACTATTTTTTCACCAACTTTTTTATAAACTAAGAACGTATGAATTAAATATAAAATTATATTGCCTAAGAACTGTAATAGATACCATAAACCATAAATTTAAAAAAATATATCCTTTGTAAAGGGTTTTCTGCTATACAGGCTGTTGAAAAATATTTTACTAATTTACTTATTACTAATAATAAAAATATTGTAATACATATTCATTTATGGAAATAAATTATTAGTTGATACTTAAAAAAATATCTAAAATTTTGAGATATAATCACCCCAATTCTGTATCAAAATTGCTGTCCATAACCACCTTGCTATGACATTTTTAGCATTTTTATTGGTTGGTCACTACAAACCAACCAATGAGGACGCTACATATCTGATAACAACGTTGTTATGGATAGCAATTTTCATACAGAATTCGGGTGATTAAGTCAAAAATTATAATATGTGAAAAAGTTATAATAATTTGCATTAAATAACCGTTTGCTAGAAAATTAACTTTAAAATTCTTTTTCAAATTTTACTTAAACCATAATTTGATACATCCTAGAAACCCACCAGTATCAAAAGTAAACCTATATTGAAAGTTACTTTTTTATTCGCCCTGTATTTCAATAGGAAAGCATTTTGAGTGACGACTCTTTGCGGGACAAATAAGACTTTTTTCTCATACCTGCACGAAAATGGCCACTTTATGCGTGAAATGCGGGAACAAAGTCGCCTTTTCAGGGTAGTCGTGGAAAGTAAGGAGTGGGGTGACATTTCTCCCTTGGTTAGCCATTTCTACCTGATATGCGCGAGTTATTTGTGTTGTCAGTGTAATTTTTCAGAATCAGCTTCTTCCTATACCTTGTTGCATAAATTTCTATTACTTTATACGGTGCGTCAAAAATTGCTTAAACTTCAAAAATTTAAGTTCATTTTCTCATAAACAGTTTGGTTAATGCAAATTCGCAAAAGTAACGTATTTTAGTCTTATCTTTCAAAATTTTCATTAATTTTTGAATGCCCAAAAAAGCCTGTTTTATAGCTAAGTTAAAAAATGATATTTTTCAAAGTCTACTTGCGACTGTTAAAGTCTGATTACTTAACGATGTAACACCTTGTATATTTCAAGGCAATTATTTTTTAATTGTTTTAGGATTTGTGCGAATTAAGCATCTGTATCTAGCATACAAAATATACCACGGATTATGATACAAACAATTTCTTTTAATTTTTTAATTCTCAGAAAATTTTCTCTTAATGAAAAGAAAATTTTAAAGAGTGATAGAGAAATGTAGAAAATTGAACAATGATTCGAAGCAAAGTACCTTCATTTGTGAAAATATTTAAACATGTTACAATCAAACGTAGTTTACAATTTAAAGTAGAGTATAATTTTAAAATTAAATGAAAGTTCAAAATTTTCAGCCTTTTTCGCTATAAAATTTGAAATATTGAAATTTTGTTTAACTTTAAATTTTGAAATTACATCCTACAATAAATTTAAAACATTTTATCATGTTGATATTTTGTAAGTTAACATAATCGGCAAAGAATTTTCCACGGTTTTCCCTGAAGTTTCATGACGTTATACTCTGCTATTGAGTCAATCTATTTTTAAACCACCTGCATAATTTGTAAAACCCTTTTAATAAATTTAAGGGAAATAGTAAAATTTTCTGAGAAATAGGTAAATAAAAGAAGATGTTACAATTATAAAAAATTCAACTTTCTCTCTTAAAATTAAATAAAATTAAGGACATAATAAATAGATAACCAATTCTAGTTTCTTGTACAAATAAAGATGCGAAAGAAAAATATAATTTCTCAAAGTAGAAAATATCTCTTAGAGTTTCTCCACAAATAAGTAGAATAATAATTATCGTGTCGGTTTATATTAAAACATTTAATAAATATGCAAGTATTGTATCATAATAAAAATATTCACAATAGTTCAAGGAATTGTTCAAAAAACTTAATAAAAAACCAAATTAATGTTTATTCAACGAATGAACCACAACATTAGATAAAAACTACTGGTGATAAGTAAAACCCATGATTAAGTTAGTCATCAAGATTATTTTGAGCTGGAGTTTAAACAAAAATTATATCTGCAAGTATTTAATAAAAATAATGTAAAAAGTTCTTCATATTCGAAAAATCTCCGTGCGTGCGCTCTGATCAAAACCCCACGTCCCCCATTATGTAGAACATTCACCCCAAAACATCATATCAACATTTTGGAGAAAAATGCCTTATAATTTTATATATTATAATAAATAATATCACGGTGCGCTTCGTGTTTTACAGAAATTTCATCCACCGATTGTAGTAGAGTAGTAAAACAGTCTCACGTCTCTGTCTCCCCAAGCGCATAGAATCGGTGGTTTTAAACCTGTTGAGTAGTAGTTGTCGGTAAAGAGTTTAGTAAAATTGATTTTAAAAATATCGTATTGTCCATCGCCAAATAATTTCACTTGTTATTTGGGATATAAATCTGAGAGATATAATTGCACAAGAAATTAAAGACGACATTAAAAAAAAACGAAGGAATCACAACAGAACATTTTAATTTTCCATCTAACACTTTCTACTAGCTGCAATTATTCTTATAACAAAGAAAACAAATTATACCATCATCTGGTTAATAACAATTATTAGCTTAAATAATTAGCAGCAATAAATAAATAACTACATAATTAAAATGCACTTTCAGAAGAGAAAATCGAACGTGCAAATTTAAACGACAATTAAAATCGTTTTCAAATAAGTTTAAAATGCAATAATATAAAACTCGAAAGTGCATATTATTATTTATTTGAATACAATAAAAACAACTACCATTTCAAGATATAGGTATATTTATTTATAGAACTAAACCACACTCAACTTAGCTTCTTTTAAAAACAGGTATCGTTACGGTGGAAATTGCTAAGGCATTGACTAATGTGTCATTCTGTCAAGGACGACGATTTTTACATGTTAAAGGATATTATAGTGAGTGCATACAACTATTATTCCAATAATTTCAGTAAAAAACCCATAAATGAAAGTAGTTGTAGTTACATCGATATTTAACTTGGAGCAGTAAACAACCAAAGTCTAAATTAAATTTTAAACGGTGAGAAAATAATATTTTACACTACTAAACTAATTTGTTATTCTTATTTAACAAATATATTATTACCACGTGACAAGGCTATCGGTTTATGGTTGATTTGTTTATTAAGAACAATTACAAATCCATTAATATGGTATAAACAATGTTGTTGACACAATCCAAGCAATGTTTAAACTATTACAGTGTAAAGTATGTTACGTAAGATGTCGCACAAATAACTTAATTTGTTATGGTTTTTTTATTCCTCGCCAATCAACAGCAAAAATTTAAGCATTTACAGTAGAAAAATATTTACCCTAATTAGAATTACAACACGTAAACAAAATTAGAAATTAAAAGTGAGAATCTCAATTGCTAAATATTAAATTCAACAAATTATACAAATTATATTACCAGAACTGTTATACATACATATGTTATTTGGTATAATTATACACAATAAACAACTTTTGTATGTAAACAGTTTTATTTGAAAGTGAAAAAGGTAAACAAATTACAGTGAATGAATAAAATCACTTTTAGAAATGACGAACAATATATTGTACAAGACTGTCATCGCTATAAATAATAAATAAGATTGTGTATAGGTTTTATTTCAGCGGTTTGTAAATATTTCTACAACTTGTACATGATGGTTATTAATGTTTTTCCTGTAATTAAACATTTATAAATTATAATAAAGTTATTAAGGAAAACAGGATTTCAACCGCTTGGTAAGTATGATAACATTTTGAAGAAAACAGAGTCGGACTAGGGTCATAGATTTTTATTTCACTAAAAAGCGAAATAATACAATTTTATTTATTTATAGCATATAATTTATGTAATACTAATATAGAGCTAGCATCGTATCGTTTGCTATAAGTTGGACGCGCCTAATAAAAAAGAGCATCTGGAAATGGGTGCTAATGCGCATGCGTTTCATTATCATTCGAATACGAAGGAGCGCATGCGCACAACGAACACTCACGAGAAGTTACTATCGTCTACACAAAATTCTAAACAAGTTTGTACCTTCTTCGAGTATCAAACCAATTCTGCAACAGTGAAAATAAGCATAATATTTACAGAACCTTTAGGAAGAGAACCAAGACTGTTGTTTATCTCCTATAAGACGATAGGGCACGCAAAAATCAAAACACCTTACCGATTTTACCAGACGAACAAGATGAGGAAGATCTGAGCTACATTATGTTCAAAAAACTAAACGAAGGATAAGTAGGCAGTAGGGATCTACTTCTGGATAATGGAATCACAAAGGGATAAAAAATGTCTAGGAGTCAGTTTAAATAAACAGGGAACAAGTAATCAAGATCCAGAAAAGGATAATCAAAGAAAACCTTCAACTTATTCTGTGGAAATAGTTATTTACATATCAAGTCATGAAGATTATCTATTACAGGACGAAGAGAAGCATTATTGAATGTACGAGGCCGTAAGGTCGAGTACTTTTAAGCTTCCTGAGTCCTGGAATAATAATTTTTATGACGTGTTATGTATAATATTTTACCTGAAACCTTTATGAAAGTCAAACTCTCAAGCTCGCTCTCAAGACTATTTTGATTCAAGAAAATTGATCATTGCAAGACTAGGACAGTAATATTTTACATGATGGTCATTACAGTACTATTTTTACAAGTAGTACTGTAACGACAGTCATGTCAAATATTACACTACTAGTCTTGCAATGATCAATTTTCTTGAATCAAAATAGTCTTGAAAGTTTGACTTTCTTGACGATTTCAGGTAAAGATATAAAAACCGCATTTTTGAGGACGTCTAGGACCTGAGTAAATAGTCGAAAACTGCTACATACGAAAATGAACTGTTCAAAAAAAGAGAGCTGCAGAAAAACGAGACTGAAAAGAATTACAAATTAAGTCATTAAGTGCACATGGCAAGATATAGTTATTGGAGAAGAAGTAGATTTGCTTATGGGCGGATGGACTAGAAGAGTCTTATACAATGAATGCCAACAAGGCGAAGTAAGAGAAGTTGGAGGAATGACGTGGATGAAACTGTGAAGACAGGACATTTAGAAAAAGCTATCTAGCAATTAGAAACTAGGAGAGGAGAGATGGCGAGAGCAGCAGAAATCCGAAACGATACATATCAATTTTGAGAATTTTCAAAATTACAAAAATTTTAAAAGATTTCCTGAATAAACCGAAAAAAACGTTTTGAAATTATATTAGTGAAGATTTTCACTGGTTTCTATATATTTTAAATATTTAAATTACCATCTAGGTTTACTGGACCATTTTCATACAATCAGTGTAACATTTGTTCAAATTCCTTTTTCCATTTATTAATAGGTAATTATTTAAATTATTCGATTTGGAAATAATAACCTTTGTATTTTTATTGATTCTGCTGTTAAAATAATTGAAAATAATGTAGTAAAAACATACATGATGGTAAGGAGGTCGAAGGTGCGTTTAAATAAAAATTATCATAGTAATAAAACAGAATTTACGACAAATTCAACGTAAAAAAACGTATTGTTGTGTATTCATACAATTAAAAATCATTTATAAATTCTCCGTTGTCCAATTTCTTATGCAAATTTTATTAAAAAGAAAACAAACCTCAAAACCGTATGGCAAAAAGCTGCATTTTATTATTGGTGTCATCAAAAGAAGGCCATTGTATGCATGTGTTAACCAAAACCTCACCTATCCATATTCATAACTAATTTATTTAATATTTGTTTTAGCCAATATCAACAAAAACTCTACGAATTATTTAGGACGTGTTTGCTTAAAAATGGGTTAAAAAATGTAACTGAACTGTGACCTGGACCTAGTAAAATTAGATAAAACATTGTGATATCAAATGCGAATGACTAAGCCACTTACCGTCGAGATTAATTACTATATCCTCTAATCACCAAATGACACGATAAAAAACGTATTAATAACTACACTGCGTTTACTTGCGTTACGAATCGGACATAAACAAACGTGCTTACGACTCTTACGAGTTTCAGTGCTTTCTCCACTTAACGCCGGTGCTCACCGATCGAACGTTTTTACCCAACTGGTTGTGAGTCAGTCACTTTACTCATTCAATGTAGAATCGAAACCACTCACGCTCACACTACTCGTAGAACTAACTTGGCTCATATATGGGAATCGAGTGGAGTGGAGATGTGGAAAGGTTCAGGTAGTAAATGTAGGGTCTCTCATCTTGAAATGAATGCAAAATAACAACAAAAAGTGCCCTCATGTGAACGACTGAAACAAGGTTTTTCATGTCAAGACAAGTTTGCTGATGGAAGAGGAAGACGACCACTTTCATCATCATTTAAAAACAGCAAACTGTCGGAGGGGTAAAACGTTATGTCCTGTTGAATTTTTTAAATAAGGGCAATTTAGTTCTATGTTGGAGAGAAGCTACAAGATTTTCAAGTTTTACCAACAACACGAAATACCAGTAGTAAGAAATATGTTAAGTTGCTTTGATAATTCTGCATTACATTAGTTGCAGGAATTCATCATTTAATTTGCCTTTCTACTTTTTGTACATACTATTTGTTCAAAAAATATTGAGTTTATTTGATTTATTTAAACTAAGAAACCAAAATATGATGAGAGTCCAAATTTTGTGATAGAATACCCTACATTTAATTTCCTAGATATAAAAGAAAATATTTTCATTTTACGAATAAACTTGAACCTTATGAAATCTCAGCCATTAATAATTTACAAATTTTTGATATACTGTTTCCAAGTTTTCTACATACAGGCTGTTTCAAATTCGGATCTCACTACAGGGATCTCAGAAACGGTAACAGATACAGCTTTGGTTAAATTGGGGCAAAGTTGCGTAATAATGTGGTAAATAATAAGCCGTTAAGAAATCGAAAATATCTTTTGTAGTTCTGGAGATTTTTGGAAAAAACCAAATTTTGGTTTTTTCGTTTTATTTTTTTCTGCTCTTATTTTTCAAGATATCGAAAAACCAAAATTACTTTGCCATGGACATTTTTTGTGCTTTATAAAATCAACTCATTTGTTTTAAATACGGCCTTGTATTTTTTTCAATGTTTTAAGTAGCATGTTTTATGTTCTATAAAATGGTGTTTAAATTTTTCCCATACGACGTTTCGTTCTTGTGTAATCCTCGGATCATTTTTTGAATACCTACGGCACTGGATTTTTTTTACAATTTCATCAGTACATATTTTTTTCATTGCACAGCCCATCATCAGTATTGACGATTTCATAAATGTATATTTTATAAAATTATTTAAAAAAAATTAATTCTATTGTTCTTATTATTATCTACTATTAACAATAAATAATAAGGTTAGTTAGATTTATTATAAAAGGAAAATTATTATCATTAAAGTTTATACTGAGGAAAATGTAAAAAAAATCCAGGGCCGTATTTAAAAAATGATCTGATGATGATTGCACAAGAACGAAACGTCGTATGGAAAAAATGTAAACACCATTTTCTAGAACATAAAAAATGCAACTTAAAACGAAGAAAAAAAATCCAGGACGGTATTTAAAAAAACTGAGTTGATGATGATATGATGTCAGTGCAAAAACGAAATGTCGCATGAGGAAAATTTTAACGTCATTTTATAAAGCACAAAAAGTGTCCACGACAAACTGCTTTTAGTTTTTCGATATCTTGAAAAATAAGAGCAGAAAAAAATAAATACCAAAAGGCAAAAATTTGGTTTTTTCCAAAAATCTCCAGAACTACAAAAGATATTTTCGATTTCTTAACGGCTTATTATTGGCCACATTATTACGCAACTTTGCCCCAATTTAACCAAAGCTGTATGTCTTACCGTTTCTGAGATCCCTGTAGTGAGAAGGCTTAGATAGAAAAATATTTGTAATTCTTTTGAAGGTGTTTTTTAATTTCTTCTTGCGCTATATTACTTGCGTGGACGCGTTTTTAATTTCGATATGTTCTGAAGCACCCTGTATTTATTAACTCAGACTAGTAGTTTTTCATTAAAATTAATTATTTCTTATCACTTGAAAACGAAACCTTCGAATCTTTGCAGTAGTTGGAATAAACAATATGATTTAATCGTAGTTTAAAAACACTTAAATAAATTTACTACTCCACCAAAAAGGTTCATTGTCTTTACATAGAACTGAAACAATTGTACCATTAGTTACACCTACGTTAATTTGCGTTATTATTAACAAGTAGTATAATGAATGCGTGTGAGTTAATTGTTAAATACGTCGAATGTAGACAGGAAGAGGAGTAAATAATGTGATGTCTTAAATAACTTGCTTCTCGGGTAATTTGGAGAAAAGCAATTTCGTTCGTGTTTGCAGGCACAAAGTGACATCCTGTATAACACTGATGTCAATATGTAATAATAATTAATTGGATGGCATCATTCGTTTATCGTTACTTACAAGTACTTCTCCTGCATAATGAGTGATTTAAATAATATTTTCAATGCGTCTTTTCGAATAATTATGAATATTTAACAACGTGTTTATTTATGTGAGTTTAACTAAATAAGGTTTGTCATTAGTCCAATGTGACCTCCGCCATCTACTACCAAACACCTGTTTCTCTTCTAACTTTAATGCAAATCAAAAACTATTAATAGTTTTCACGTCGAAAATTATGTACCTACATAGTTTCTCTTATAGTAAACATAAAATAATTTTATTGTGATGAATAGAATAATATATGATCCACATCCTTTCATTAAAACTTTTCGGTTATTTATGGTTTGTCAATGGATAAACTCAATAAACATGTTCTATATATTCGATATGTATAACGAAAACTTTTGTTGGGACTTGCAGTTATTTAAATAATTATTATTGTTGTTTCCGACACAGTTTTTTACTTGTGCTTTGTTGTTGGAATAGTTTTGTCCTATTGTTTGGGATAATAAGATGTAGGATACGAATGTGTCACTTTTTAAAAACGTACGAAAGAGTTCACTATGCTGAAACAAAGCAAGCGAAAATAAAAGTTACTTGCAGTTTAAAAAAAAAATTAAAATATGTGAATTTAACATTATTTGGACCTGAAGCTGCAGCAAAATAAATGCGGAATGCTACAGCAAGCTAAGTTGAGAAAAATAGGAAACACACAAAGCTAAACTTGAAGATATACTAAGAGACCAAAATTAAATGTCTTCTCCAAAAAAAGAGGATACTGCAGGTGAATTTTCGTCGAACCATAAGCGGACAATACTAAGCTACGTTATTACGGCAATTTCACAATACAAAGGAAGCTACAAATATTAACTGAAGGAGTGCTTTTCTATCGTGACAATGCTCCATCACATATCACATCACATCAACAATGAGTCCCGCTTTGAATTGGCACCCCATTATCCATATTCCAAGGATTTAGTTGCATCAGATTTCTACTTAGACTAAAGGCGAAATTACACCTGGCAAGTACTGGGCCGAGTCACTCACTTTGTTACTCGTCCGAGAAAACTTTACTGGAGAGTGATTACATGTGGAGGAGACAGTTCTTTGCGATCAGTTTCAGAGTACGAAAAGATGGTTTCGAGACGGAGGAAAATGACAAAAATGAACAGAGGTTTTAACCGCTGTTTCAGCTTAATCATACCTACCTGCCGTAATAGATAAAATCGAAAATGAAATTAGCAATAATAGAAAACGATTATTGGCAAGACCGTGGCTATTAAGAAGATATATTAAAGGAGGAAGGAGGAACTAGAAGGCTGTTAAGAGAACTTGAAACTGAAGATACATTTAGCCATTTTAGCCAAAAAATCAAATCAAAGATCGCCAGATACCAAAAACACTCAGGACTTCACTCTTCACTGACTCGAATGATGATTACACTATGCCGACAAAGGAACGAGTGAAACTTCGAGTTATATGGGGAGATGGAGGGGGTACTTATTCGGCCGAGTGGATAGAACACACCCGAATCACTCGCCCGCTACTTAGGCCGAGTACTGACCGTACTGATTACATTGGTTGACCACTCGGCCGAATCCACTGTCTCGGCCCAGTAGGTGTAATTTTTTGTTTTTTTAGACAATGATCAAGAAATTAATTGCAGCTGCAGAATTTTAAACTTTGCCAGAATGAGATTATGGCACTGCAACATGATAGATTGATAGAAAAATAATGCAAAAAACTTTCTAAACTTCTTCTTTGAAAAGCATATTTCAAAATCCCCCAAAGAAGAATGCCATTACATCAGGAACAAAATTTTTATTATTCTTCGTTATTTGCGCAACTAGAAAGAGTACAGTGAATAATTGAACTTTTTGACATACGTACTCAATAAAATAGTACCTAATAAGGAAAGAATTAGAAATGCTTATTGTATGTAAAAACAACAGAAGTAGATGACGATAAGGACGACGACGATCATGTGTGCCATATTAATCAGTGGCGTACTTATGTGAGGGTGACTCATCTATTTTAAGTAAGTATGTACAGTGAAGTATATCTGTTTAGGGAATGTAACTGAAAAAAAACTAAAAAAAAAAAGGCTGATCAGTAATTGGCGCACTCCGAATACAGGGCGTTATAGAGCACATTAAAACTAAGGATAATCTACAAAGAAAAATTAAATCTGATGGTTAGTTTCCGAGTTATAGAGTTTCCCTCACCCAAGTTACAAGCTAATTATTTTCATAACCAAGACAAAAATGAGTGAATAATTCATGCTACTATAATCTCTGGATAAAATGCAATATGATTTGTTCAATTTTTTTCAGAAAACCTCTAATAGAAAGAAATTGAAAATGTTAAAATTTAATAAAATACCAAAATTTGAGAGAATTTTGAAGTTTGGCAACCTCTCAAGCTCCCCTTGGGATAAACTAAAATACCTTCTATTGCCATGAAAATATTAATAATGAATTTAAATTGTTGTTTCTGTTTTTTAATAAAATTGACAGTACTAAATTAGTTTGATAAGTTCTCGCATCATAAAATATTGAACGTTTATCTTTTTTTTTGTCGAACCTATTCACATGTTCAATGCAGTGTTGCCACTTTTATTTTCACAAAAGTGGTCATATCTTTGTAAAGAAAGGACTTACACCACTGCGGTAAAAAAAATCGTGATTCTTAAAACGTAAAGTTTATCACAGTATACTCCGAGTGCGGCAATTACCGATCACCCTGTATAATATGAAAAAAATTTACCTTGACTTATCTATTCAAAAACTAACGGGTGTTCATTTAAAAAAGTCATCAAAATAGCTTTGACTTTATTTTTTAAAGGACAACAACATTGTAAATTAAGTTGATTAGACAAAGATAGCGACAAAGATCAAAGCCAATTTGATGACTTTTTTAAATGAACACCCAATATTATCAGTAGTTCATTCACTCATTAAAAAAATCAAACAATAGAAGAAGTTTTGAGAAATTATTATTATTATGACAATTACAAATTTTATAAAATGGTTTTAATCTTAGATTAGAATTAACCAATGTATTAAATAGTGGCGTTAAATGAAATGGATTATTTTTAAAGTTCAATTCATGTGTTACATCTTTTATTCCGAAATCCCAGGATTAGAATTTTTGTCTGGGATTGTACCTTTCCTCGCAAAAAATCTTTAAATTCAAACTTGGGGTGATAAAAAAATCAAATTGAAATATATGTTCTTATTATCGTACCACTAAGGCCCCTAATATTTTCTTTTGGTTCAACTATTGATTTCTTAGCTCATTCTGATGATTCTGATGATTTAAAATTTAAAATCAAGAACTAAACGACAAACATCCACCACATCCTATCAGTTAATTATTTCAGTACCTAAGGAATGTAACACAATAAAAACAGAACAAAATTTATATACATTATAAAAGCAGGAAGCGTTTAACTCTAGGGCGCAGTAAATCATGCATATAAATTATTTAAAACTTTGTTATATATCGTGATTGGAAATTGCATCGATTCACTATAGTGTTATTATACCATAGAGTGTTGTGCATGGCTTGAGAACCTTTTTATTTCTTTTTCTTGAATTACTATATGCTAGTGTTGTGTCAAGGTGAATGTCAGCCGTATTCTAATATGGTTACAATGCAAAATTATCCATAATAAGAAAACAACATAAATATTGAAACCAAACAACTCATGCGGTTTGTTTCTTTATATCAAGGGCGGTCCTCCATAAGCTGTCGGACAAAAGGTTTTGTTTCGGTAGTGCGGGATGATCGTAGTCTTCACAGCCTCAGGCCCAACAAAACTCTTCAATTTTTCTTGTTACCGGGCGCCAGACAACGGCCCCGAGAACCGTTTCTCTCAAAATAAAGACAAGCCGCCCTGACAGCCAAATAACACTCTGTGTTGGCGGCCGAACTTTAATTTGGGCAATATACAAGATGTAATCTTTATAAAATAGCGTTTCATCAAAGGAAAACAATAAAGAAAAAACATGTAGGTAAATATCGTACTAGCTATACGATTTTATACAACAGCAGTATTAGTTTCTAAATTAATAAAACTATTCTCCTAGGGCTGTCACACGTATAAATAGTTTAAAAGATAAAATAATAGTTAATTTAATACACAGTGTTCTCCTTGTTATGTTTAACATAACTAAACACAGGGCGGGTGCTGTCAAATAACAAGAAAAAGTTGATATATCTACTTAAACCGCAGTTTAACTTATAAAAACCATGCCGGCTTTCCCGTAACGAATAACTCATATCCTGTAACAGCAATTTAGTTCGTTTTCTAACTCTAGAATCATTTTCTTGCGAGATTATTCATTAAAGAAAAAGCTGAAAATGTTTAAATTGAAAATTACACCAAACCTAATTTTTTATACTCCTATTTACTAGCAAAATTATTTGGGCGATAAAAAAACCAATACGCACACAAAAGTAAGTTAGATGATAACTAATTAGGTATTATTTTACCATTATGCATTTATTTTGAAAAATCTTTAAATACATAGTCATATTTTCAGAAAGCTGAGAAAAAAATCCTTTCTAATGGATTCATATCCAATTATGATTTTCATTTAAAAAAATGCAAATTTACGTTTTAATTTAAAAACCATTGAACAAATTTGAAATTTGGATACACCATTTTGTTTTAAATGAACACCTGTAAAAAAATATACACTTGTTTTGTCTTAAAAAATCGGTAAAAAACCATCAGAAACAAATGGAGTTAGACATTTCGTGTTTTCACCATTCAATTAATCTTAAAAAATAGCTCAGAAAATTTGTCTCTATCTTTCATAGAAATCGCATCGAAAAAAAAACAGAATAACTACTAGTTATTTATGTTACAAGTGTTGAAAACGATCCATTGCATTACGAACGGTAATATGGCGTGAAACACAGTCGAATGCTGATGAATGTGAGTGAGTATGCGATGGAGTTTTCACAAGAGCTAACATACAATCTTTTTTGTGCTGCTATGTTTTAATCATTAAAATAATAAATACTACTACAAAGAAAATTATGTTGATTTTCAATTTATCTAATTATATAATATAATATAAATAAATAAATAAAAAAAAAATAAATAAAAAAAAAAAAATAAAATAAAAAAAAATAAATATAAAATAATCTAAAGATGTCAAATGCCAATCTATCTGTGTTCGAATTTCACATTCAAACTCGAATTAAAAAAATAGAAATTCCCTCTCATATCAAAATTTGCAGACAGTTATTGCAAATTTACTACCTGTAAAATCAGCAGGCCGATATGAAGCAGAAAACCAAAAATTCATCAAATGGTGCGAAAAAAATAAAAACAATGAATATTCCGAAACAAAGCTTGCAACGTTACCAACCGAAATTTTTATAAATAAACTCCCCTAATCTAAGATTAAAACACTTTAGCATTTTTTTAAATATTTACAAAGCTATGGCAGCATAAAATAGTTATTTGTGTATCAAGTCAGTAAAGGTGATGTTTTTTTGGCCGAGTTGCACACAACGTTTTTTAGGCGATTATCACGAAAGAATTCAAAAATTTGGTCACAAAACACAAAATTAATTAATTTTTTTGGACATTATGCTGAAAAACATAGTTAGTTACCTTAGACAACTAAAAACCAAAGCATCTCCTGTCAAATTTAATATTAAGCGTTACTTTTTACTTCAGTTTCTGACAGTTCTGTCCCAAAAAAGTAACATTTGACAGATGTGTACAAAAAAGTAAAACTTTATGGCGACAAAAGGCGCCATAATCAACGTTTTTGTAATGATCGCCTAAAATAGTTATGTTTGTAACAAGTACCCAAAATCAAGTTTTTTGGGACAAATCGCTGTTTCCGGACGAGGCGAAGCCGAGTCTGGAATAGCAAAAAACTGATTTAGGTACGTGTTACAAACAATATTTTTTTGTTAAAGGTCCCTAAAACACCTAAAACACATTCAAACCTTTAATTATGTATAATATGTAATTGACATATCATACATAATACAATTTATGTCAATGTCATTACAGGAAATATTTCTCAAAAATAGTAAACTTCGGATTTAAAATAACATGTTATCATAGTAACCAGACTGAAATAAGTCCGTAAAATAAAAATAGTCCGTAAAACCAAAATAGTCCCAAAAAGAGCCATTTTACGGACTGAAATGAGTCCGTAAAATAGCTATTTTAGGGACTGTGTACAAAAAATAAGTTTTACTGATGTGTTTTTCTTAAATGACCCTTTATTATACGCCACTATTGCATTGATAACGTGTGTCAATAGATAAGTTATCCCTTCGTTACCCAACAGTCTTCCATGTTAATAAAACGAGAGAAATTAAATACAACCACACGAGAACGAGATAAATAAAGAATCATAACCACAACCATGTGGTTATAGGTCACAGTACATTCAACTCGTAATAACTAATCTTAGAATAATATTGGATCATTTGTTGACGCGAAAGAATAATCTAACTGTTGATTATCACCTAATTTACACCCACAAATTTTATCTAGCTGGACATCACACTCGTCGTAAAATACTATTTAAATGTTTCGTTTTTTTATTGCTACCGTTATAATGTAATTATGCAAATCTAATATCGCCATAATCAATATTTGATGAAGGCAAATTAAGCGAAAAAAAAACTATTTTTATATGCATTTACATCACGGAAGATGTTTTTATTACGTTATTTACTTAATGGTTTTCAGTGATTTTGTTATTGCTACGATGAAAATGAATATTCAATTAATATTTTTTTAAATCATGTTATAAAGTACGAATTTACAGATTAATTAAGACAGAATATTATATAGTTTGTGACTTTTTATGCGATTATTAGATACCTACTGCATATTTAATTAAAAAAAATGTAATATTCATAATTGCATTAGGATATAAGATGACAAATTTTAATTTTTCTTGGACGTCATAACAAATTATTAATAACATGGCAATCACCACAATGATATACAATTTACAAAAGTCACTATTTCTAACACTGATCGGTACTGACAACTTGTTTGCACATTTTATTAAAACTAATAGGGACTTTGCATGATTTTCAAAATATTTTTTTTTTGAAAAGCTGATACCAAATTATCACTAACAATATTTTTGAAAAAAATTTTTGGTCCGTACTTTCCAAGTAAATAAATAAAAAGTATTACAAAATTTGAAATTTCCACGCATTGCCCGGAAACGCCAGAATCGGCTCAAAAGACTGCTGACGTCACGAATCTAGTTCCACAGTGCAGCACGCCGCATTTTGATTTATTTCGAAAAATGTCAAACGAGTAAAAAATATTTAGACATGCCAATGTCAACTAGATTCGTGACGTCACACAGGACTCTCCGATTTCAAAGCGTTTTCGGGCGGCAATAATATATTTGAATTACGGTCAATTTATAATCGTTTTTTTATATACAAATATTTGGTAATAAAAATTATTTTTGCTGTAGAGTATTATTAATATAGTCGTTTTACATTTCTAACAGAAAAAAACGGGATTTAAAAAAAATGCAACATCCCTATTAAGTTACTATCAATTTATATTATTATTTTACTATAGTAAAATATACGATGTGTGCTTGTGACTTTCTTATATGATGCGATATAGTATAGTGCTAGCTAAGAAAAAAAAAACATTAAACTCGCGCACTCGAAAGATGGTTCGTTGTGCGCATGTGCTCGTTCGAATTCGAATGAGAACCAATCAAGCTATTCGTAAAAGTGCGCGACAATAACACACATGCGCATTAGCGCCCATTTCCAGATTTTCCATCTTTTTATTATTATCGTTAGGATAGGATGCTAGCAATATACAGGGTGTCCCAAAATTAGCCTGCCAAAATGAACCAGCTGATTCTACGTTAAAAAATAATGCAAAAAGTTTTAATAAATATAGGTTGAAATATGCTTTCTAAGGGAGCTACAACCCCCCGAAAGGAGGGCCCCAACGAGAAGTTTTCTGTAATATCTTTGCAATTGTTTGAGGTAGATTCATGAAATTTGGTGTGTTTGAAAGACATATTTCTTTACCAATTTTCAGAAATTTTGCCACGGGCGTCACATACAGGGTGGGTGCTTGGTAAATTATACCCCATATTTTTTGTGTGGATAATTTTTAAATTTTTTATATCAAATTTTGAAACTTGGTTTATTTTTACACAAAAAAGGTCGTCTCAGTCGATTTTTGAATCTTGAACCGTTTTCGAGTAAAATCGTTGTGAAGAAGTCACGTCCATAAAAACTACAATAATAAAAATAATCACAAAATTGAAAAAAAAATTTTGATTTTGATATTTTGTTTTTATTATTAATATTTGACGAAGAAATGCTAAACGAAGTAATAAATACCTATAAATTTTAATCTATTGTCTACTTTTGATAAATTTTAGTTTTGTGATTATTTTTATTAGTGTATTTTTTATGGACGTGATTTTTTCAAAACGATTTTACTCGAAAACGGTTTAAGATACAAAGATCGACTGAGACGACCTTTTTTGTGTAAAAATAAACCAAGTTTCAAAATTTGATATAAAAATTTTTAAAATTATCCACACAAAACATATGGGGCATAATATACCCAGCACCCACCCTATATGTGACGCCCCTGGCAAAATTTCTGAAAATTAGAAAAAGAAATATGTGGCAAATTATAAAAGCTTCAAACTCACCAAATTTCATGAATCAAACAGTTGCAAAGATATTACAGAAAACTCCTGGTTGGAGTCCCCCTTTCGGTGGGCTGTAGCCTCCTTATAGGAAGCATTTTTCAACCTCTGTTTATTGGAACTTTTTGTATTATTTTTGAACGTAGAATCAAATCAGCTGGTACATTTTGGCAGGCTAATTTTGGGACACCCTGTATAAGTATTACATAATATACATATCACGTGACCACAATAATGCCAAAGTCATATTTTCAAAAAAATTAATTAACTTACCTATGTTTACCGTAAAATATTTCAACCAATTCAGTGGTTGCATCCTTTCAACGAGTACATTAAGACTTTAATGGTTTTTTAATACCATCCGTAAATTAATCGTGATAAATTCCAACGCATGTAAGATAAAATAATTTATCCTGATTAATTTTATGATTTGCGTTATTGTCAATAATAATAAGCGCCGTGTTCACGAAATTGACCTTACAAAACACTATTATCAACGTGTAATGCCAGCATAATTAATTAATATTATTTCTGACATAGGCCTTTTGTACATAGGATTGCATTGCCAAATGATGTTTTCTCATCACGATATAACATTGAATTAATCTTTTAAAACATAAACAACACTGCGATAGGTTGGAATAGTCGCGGAAGTCATGCAACGTGATAAAAAGAAGAGTAAATAAATATATCTACAGAAAAAAACTATTCCGTGTCTGTACGTAGTTATCCCAAGACGTATTTTTTCGAGCTTTCTTCTTCTATTTGTTGCAACCAAGTTACTATTATTTAAAGTTCTTTGCGCGCTCTAGGTATAGGTACCGTTAACACTACTTTTGTATGAACCCAACAATTTCTTCAGGACATGTTCCGACAAAATTAGCACTTTACTATGCAAAGAGAGGAGCAAAATGTTGTGCTTACAACTGCGGCGTGTCGACTGCCATTAAACAAAGAAAAATATCGTGCGGCAAGAGCTGTGAGTGTTTATAATTAAATACAAACTATTATAGAGATTTGCATGTATAGTTTTACACCATGAAGGAAATTCTAATATTAACTTATAGTTATGTAGTATCAAATAAATAATCTAGAAAGATATCCTTACTATCCCAGGACACCTTTTCTAGGTATTGTCCAATCATCCACGAATATCGCTTTATGACATTCTATTGTTATCCGATTAGGAAATAAACCCCATGTTTAAAAAACATGTTTTCTCTATTATAAAGCCCAGACAGCCTTCCTCATTGTCCTTTCTATCACATTTTTTTTGTCTGGGTCAGAACTATATAAGCCACTGCCGGGGTTATATAATCTTGATGGGAAAAATATGAGTTTTCAACACAATTCTCATAAAGAATAATTTTGTCAATTTTTGTAAATTTTATTCTAAAATAATCAAAATTTTGTATGCCCAATAAATACGAAACCAATCTTGATTAATTTTTGAAATATCGGAAAAAATCTGAAACTCAAGATTTATTACTTTCTTATACGTAGTATAAGGAAGTATTGTAATCGTGATTTTTTTATTAAGTGAGTAATAGGTCAAAAATCTAAAATAAAACACATTTTTGTCGTAAAATTCGGTTATAATGAGTGGGACAAGGACAGATTTATGCGTATTGCAATAAGTGCGACAGAGACTATTTGAAAATTGCTGGAAACCTTCAAAATTTTTACAAGAAATTTAACTTAATTTCTTTAGGAAAAGTAATTATTGTGATACTATCCGTTAGTATAAGAAAGTCATGTGTTGGGCACATCGGATATTTTTTTCAAATAATAGGACATTGTCCCAAAATTATCACAATATGAAGGATAGAAAATGATCGCAAAAAATCGATTTTCAACACTCAAGTACTTGCAATTTACCTCGTATAACTGGCTCGTACATGCTCCGAATAGAATATTTCCAGTTTAGCGCCTCCTCGTTTCGTACCCTAATTCCGGCTCACACTTCAAAAATCCAAGGGTCACACAAACAGTAGGCATAATTTATTATTTTAAACGTCAATTCCAGAAAGTAATATTCGTTAAAACCACGTGACATAAATTTGTGATTAGTGATTACAATAAATATTATGATTAACATTCATTAGGTACAACAACAATCTTTAGAAATACATATTCTATTGCAGACACATGCATTATTGTAGTTGTCTCATTATTATTCTATAAAGAAACTAAAATTTATTTTTAATGTTTTTTTATAGAAGAGGATGTACAGTTGTTTCAAGTGCTTTAGATTGTACAGGGTGTCTCAATTTCATGGGAATGGGGGGTTTCACCCATTTCTAGGCGAGATAAAAAAAATGGTTTTCGCAATACTGTGCTCGATTTTTAAGAAAAATCGATTGGTAAAAACCACATCTTGATATCTCTAACCGTTATTAGGATATATTTAATAAGTGAGATTTGGCCGATTTTTAAAAAGTGTCATAACTTTTTTGTTTATTAAAATATGTTAAATCTGTAAAGTGTTTGTTTTAGTAGTTTTTCACGTAGAATAATGTGCACTAGAAATTTTTGTTCTAGGTTCAATACATTTCGAGTTATTACAAATAACTTTCTTATTTTAAATGCAAACCATAGTTGGCTATGCCATTAAAAAATTGCTTATTTTTTTATATTTTCAAAAATATATATCTTGGTATACTTATTTTTATATCTCACTGAATTATACGGTTTTATATTTTTAAATTCGTAAATTAAATGTTTTGAATATTATTAGTAGGCGTTGTTAAAGAAAAATATATCAATGAACCAACGTCGAATGGTAACAACACAGCCAAGTTAATATTAATCAACATAAACTTAAGATTTTACATTTTTTTGTAGAAATCATTTTAGTAAATTATAAACATGTTAAACAAATAATTGTTTAATTTAAATATTCAAATTGCTGCCGATAATGTTGTATTGCAGCATGATGAATCACGTTAAAAAACTGATTTGGGTTTATATTACTAATTATTTGCAATCTGCCTCACTCTATGCTCAATTTCTTCCTTTATGTTCGATTTATTTAAAAAAAATATATTGTCCTTGCCAAAAGTTTATGTGTTCAACAGAACGGACAAGAACTTGAACAAATTCGTACTATAATGTGTTTCAATTGTTTATTTATTAGTTCTCTTTCAGTTATATATTTTGTGTTTCTGTTTATTTATTGTTGATTTTTTACCTGTTAAATTTGATATATTTTGATTATTGTTGATAAATGGCTTTTACTATTTGACGTTGGTTCATTGATATAACATTTTCTTTAACAACGCCTACTAATAATATTCAAAACATTTAATTTACGAATTTAAAAATATAAAAATGTATAATTCAGTGAGATATAAAAATAAGTATACCAAGATATATATTTTTTAAATATAAAAAAATAAGCAATTTTTTAATGGCATAGCCAACTATGGTTTGCATTTAAAATAAGAAAGTTAGGTGTAATAACTCGAAATGTATTGAACCTAGAACAAAAATTTCTAGTGCACATTATTCTACGTGAAAAACTACTACAACAAACACTTTACAGATTTAAAATATTTTAATGAACAAAAAAGTTACGACACTTTTTAAAAATCGGCCAAATGTCACTTTTTAAAGATATCTTGATAACGGTTAGAGATATCAAGATGTGGTTTTTACCAATCGATTTTTCTTAAAAATCGAGCACAGTATTGCGAAAACCATTTTTTTCTATCTCGCCTAGAAATGGGTGAAACCCCCCATTCCCATCGAAATTGAGACACCCTGTACTTGTATATTAAATTGGTAGATGTGTAAAAATATATTTGTTTTAATTTAAAATTATCCGCCCCTTTAAATATTAATTTATATCAATAAGTCGGTACACTTAGTTCTGATTAAACTGATTTTTATGGACTCGTTAATCTAAAGCTCTGAAGATGAGGTAGAAACAGAGATAATATGACGAACTGCCTATTGAAAATAATACTGCTGTACCTATGTGAAATTTCAGTCTATAATTTTAGCACTATTTTCTGGGGCTTGAAATTAACGTATGGAACATGACAAAATTTCGAAACAACTGTTTAAAACACAGAGTTTTGGAATCGCTGGTTACTTTTTTGTAAAAAAAATATTGTCAAAGTGGAATGGCGGTTTAATTTTGCTTAGTTTATTTTTAAATTAACTCTGTAACAAAGATGAACGATGGTTTTAATGTGGACAAATCACGAACTGTCTATATGGATTTTTTCTGTGTTTTTGGGGGCCCCAAAGTGCCTTTTTAATAATAGCTATTTATGTATCAAGTACGCAAAATAGAGTTTTTTGGGACGAGTCCGTAATGACAGGAGTCAAAAATGTTTAGAGGGTAAATGTTTGAAAAATCACAATATTGGACCCTCTGATTGGATTTTTATTAAAATAATTTTTTTATCAAAATGACTTCGGTACACAGACAGCGAAAATAGTCAAAATTGATTCAAGGACCTTCAAAACTTAAAAATTTTAAAGTCCAAAAAAATCATGATTACCATACTTCCTCATTACTTCGTATAAGAAAGTAAAAACAAATCAAAAGGTGGGTCAAAAGAAGGAGTGTTTCTGTTGAGATGTGGGCGATGTCATAAACTCCATCATAAGTAAAACAATGAGTCCAAGTCGGCATATCAAAAGAACCTTACCTAGACTGGGTTAAAAGGTACCAAGAAAATGAAGCCCTGCACAACGGTTGCTATAAGATCATAAAAGCACTTGATATTGTCTTTGGTTCCTGTATAAGTTTATCTCCCTTTAATCACCCTGAATCGTTTTCATGAATGCAGCCATGTGTAGGTAATGTTTACACATTTGTGAAAATCAGATTTTCAACAAGTTGCGCCATGATTCTCGATAGATACTTGCTAGGAAGATTCTCAAAGATATTCCAAAACTATCAAAAAGTGAATCCGAGCCAAAACGAAAAGTAGTCCCCTTGTTTGTCATTGGCAACGCTCATGTTTGTTTTATAATCTTTTAAATTTTTCCTTTTGCAATTTGTAATTGGTAATTGTACCGGGTGTCCAAATAAGAGAGGACGCCGGCTGTATCTCAGAAACTATTTATCGTACAGCTTTCGGAAAAAAATATTTATGGTAAAAGTGGCCAAGAGAAATAGCTGGAAATAATTTTTAAGTTTCTAACTCGACCGCTAGAGGGCGTAACAGTAACTACAAAATAGAAAACACGGTTTTTCTCAAAAATATTTCGAGTTAATTGGTGGTATTTATAAAAATGAAGCATTTACTTTAAAGTATAAGGTTAGAAGTAAAAGGTAGCACTAAGAAGTAAAAGGTAGAAGTAAAAGCTTTTGCTTCAATTCGTATTCACAATCTTTACCTTTTCCTTGCAAGGAAATACTTCAGATAAATGAAGTAAAAGGTGCAGAAGTTTCGCGATTTCAGACATGTGTTGTAACAATCTTATAGTTTAGTGTGTGAAATTTGGACAATTTTTTAAGCGAGTCTTGAGTAGGCTATAAAATCCGGAATTTTTAAAGGATTTTCATTCTGTTTGAATTTTTTAGTAAAACTAACTTGAGTCTTTGTAAAATTACAAACCGCAAAAAAATCTGTCAATTTTTCGATGTTTTATGACAGTTTTAAAGACACTAAACTGAAATATGGACATTTTTTTAAGCGAGTATATTGTAGGCTATAAAATCCGGATTTTTTCAGGGATTTTCATTCGGCTTAAATTTTCTAGTAAAACTAACTTGGTTCTTTATAAAAAAGCAACCCGTACGTAAATTTATCAATTTTTCGAAATTTTATGTCAGTTTTAAGCACACAAACCTGAAAATTATACAATTTTTTTTAAGCAATTTTATAGTAGGCTATAGAATCCGGAATTTTTGAGGGATTTTCATTCGTTTTGATTTTTCTAGTAAAACTAACTCGGCTCTTTATAAAAAAGCATACCGCAATGCAATCTGTGAATTTTCCGAAATTTTATGACAGTTTTAGAGAAACAAACCTGAAATTTGGACAATTTTTTAAACGAGTTTATAGTAGGCTACTAAATCCGGAATTTTTAAGGGATTTTCATTCAGTTTGAATTTTCTAGTAAAACTAACTTAGTTCTTTGGAAAAAAGCAAACCTCACGGAAATCTGTCAATTTTCCGAAGTTTTAAAGACACAAACCTGAAATTTGAACAATTTTTTTAGCGAGTCTATAGTAGGCTATAAAATCCGGAATTTTTTAGGGATTTTCATTCGGTTTGAATTTTCTGGTAAAACTAACTTAGTTATTTGGAAAAAAGCAAACCTCACGGAAATCTGTCAATTTTCCGAAGTTTTATGACAGTTTAAAAGACACAAACCTGAAATTTGAACAATTTTTTAAGCGAGTCTATAGTAGGCTATAAAATCCGGAATTTTTGAGGGATTTTCATTCGGTTTGAATTTTCTGGTAAAACTAACTTAGTTCTTTGTAAAAAAGCAAACCTCACGGAAATCATACAGTGCACATCCAACACGTTTTTAATATAAAATCGAATTTATATTATTTTTATTTATAATTATACCATATGATCAAAAATTATTTAGATAAAGGGTGGCTATGGTGAATAGATAATAAATAGAAAAAAAATAGAAAATAAACCCGTAGTTTAATAACTAAGTTTTATTTGATAAACTGAATAGCTTACAAACCTATATAATTTCAACTACTGACGATGAATTAAACATGCAAGGTAAATTCAGAATTCCAAAGCCACCCTTTATCTAAATAATTTTTGATCATATGGTATTATGTACTTGGTATCAGTATCATAGAAACCAGTAAGAAACAAAGAGTGATCCTTCTGAGATTCGAACCCGGGACTTTGGGATCCAAGCCCTTATTATGCTAATAGTCTATCTAGGCCGTCTGATTCAACTCGCACAATTTTTAGGAATATCTCGTTTTTTTTGAAATTTTTTTGGCGGAATTTCAAAAAACAGTTGAAACAAAATATGTTCAAAATTTAATTCTAAATCAGTATTAAGGAATAAGAAAATCTCGTAATTTGTTTATTTTTCAAGATAGTCATAAAAAATGTGAGATTCTCGCAAAAAAAGTTGCTGCGAACTAGATGCATTTATTTAGAAGCAAATACTTCTTTTTATAAATACGAAAAAGTAATAGCTTTTATTTTGAAGCCAAACCTCTCGCCTCGACGCAAAACCTTTTCCTTCGCTTTTTTTATGCATATAACCTGAAGCAATTGCTCCATTTTTTGCAAGCAAAAGGTAATACTTCTTTGTATAAATACCGCCTAATATATGCCAAAAATAGTTATGTTGTAATCTATGCAAAATTAGAAAACTTTTTTGTTTGGAGTATTTTTCTCTATCTTGTCAAATAAAGGGTGGGGGAAGAGGCAAATGTTTATTTGAAAGAATTGTAATAACTTTTTTTTGGCTTAACCGTTTTCTATAAATTTGGTCTTGTTTGAAAGAGCGTTTATTAGAGCTTCGAATAAATAATTCACATCATTAATTTAATTTTTTCCCTGGTCGCCAGAGCTCGCTTTGTGATAAAGTCGAAGATTTTGATAATTTTCTCAAAAATGTTAAATGGAATGGTGCTATTATTACTAGGTAAGAGGATAGAGCATAAAACAGAGTGAAGAAACTGGTGAAAACCACTACTAAAATTTATGCCAAAACTGTTTTAAAATTCATTTACTAGTCTTTTTCATATCACAGAAGACTGTTTGTATATCTTTAACAAGATTTATTGTGTAATACTGGACAACACAACGCAAGCCTTCTTTTGGGGCAATTACCGTGATTTTTGTGGCATGAGTCACTTGTCAGTCCAATTTTCACAGTTTATTTCTACTACAAAAAGATCCGCAGCATGATTTCACTTAGTCACTAGTTACTCACGATGCTAGTTGAAATAATATACAGAACCAAAAATAATATAAGTACATAGGTGTTTAAATATTAGGAGTATAAAATTACATATTTTAAACCCTTGATCGTTAAGGGCACAAGATGAAATCCTTATGGACCACCCGCTGACAACCACGCTCTATTAAAATTTCGGTTCGAAAAAACTACAATAGATTGTACGATTCCCATCGTTATTGCCTCGACTGATGAGTTTGTTAAACAATAATATACGGTTCAACCCTTTTCCGGTTCTTTCTCCGACACACAAAGCAGGTTATTTTAATTTTTTATTTCGTTGTCTGATGCTGATGCCCATAGCCATCACACTAGCCTCAAGTTTATGTGTACAGGATTTTTTATATTTTCTACGAAATGAATACGAGGTACTTTATAATAGTTCGTTGACATGTTAGAACAAGGAAAGTTTCAATTTAAGTACCTACCTAACTAAAATTATTTTAGATCTTCCGCAGTAAAACAAACCAATTAATTCTATCTGATATTTATTTCAGAAAATTTTACCATGCATTGATTCCTTAAAGTTATATGTATGCGCGTAGGATAAATAGTATAGAAATAATATAGGTTTGTGGGACACAACTCTGATATTAGTGCAAAAAAAAACTTGTATTGGCAGTTAAGTAACGATTTAATCACCCAACATGTACAGTAATTATGTTCATTATAGTTAATTGCAGTCAATTCTACGTTTATCTTCATTTTCTAATTGAATTTGGTTTTGTAAATTGCTTTGCAACTTCTAATTTCACGTAGAATTGATTGGATTTTATAAAAGAAAAAGTGGGTAGCTAATTCCAGAAAAGAAATTTTAATAGAACATCTCGCTTATTGGTTAGAAAGTAATTTTTGCCATGATTTCGTTTTTCTAAAGTCAAATATGCCTTGAAATTAAGGAAAACTAATTTTTTTCAGGTGTAAAGTGCCATTTCTGTTAAAGATACAGCGAGACTGCAGGAAGACAAAAAACGCAACTGTAGGCAGTTGCGTCGATCTGGAAACACACTGTATATTATGCCAGTTAAATTCCCTATAAATTCTTCAGAAAGGAAAAAAATTATTTAAAAAAGAATACATATACAAAACAATAAAAAAAGTAACACCTACTTAATATCTCACTATTGTTATTTGTTTGGTTGGCCAAAGACAAAACGACAATAATTATTGTTCGGGTCAATGCTTTCTACGGCTTTCCCCCAGCAAATTTTACTCTCTACGTTGGAAAAATGCAGTTCAAATTATAACAAATGGCTGATGAGATAGTGGTGGTAAGTGGAGCAGTGGAACGACATGCATTATGTACGAGTACCGATACGCATGAATCATTCCGTTTTTTACTTTTTTTTATCCGTACCGCAATAAAATAAACGTAATTTTCCGGCACATAGGTTGGAAAGAAAAGAGTAGCAAAACGCGACAACCGCCGGATGTATGTGACACATTCAATTATGATGAAACCAAAAAAATTGTATATCTACTCAATTAAATCACTTACCCAGATTTGAAACTGAAGATTTTCACCGGGGTTTCAGTCGACCAAATGAAGCAGTCCCGCTTAGGAAGTTCCAGTTGCTTTAGTTCAAATGATGCCTTGTCTAGAAAAGAAAATCAGTCATCAAAACTACATGTTAAGTCGTAAACAATTATTTGCAAATGGACCAAATAATAACTTACGTTTCGACAGGTGCAGATGAAGATTATTAGTACAGTAAATTTATTTGAAAATCATACGTGAAAGGTCGGAATCGTCTGGAACAGGATCAAATTTTAGGGGTTGTTAGGAGACCTGAAGTTAAGTAATTTCCCAAGTTTTGCGACCTCCAACTCCTTGCGGATTATCCGCCATCTTGATTTTTAGGGTTGATACCTTTTTTGTAGAGAATAAAAATCCCCACAAAATGATGTAATATAATCGTATACAAATTATCATCAGTAAACAAATTATGGTAGTTTAAACATCCAACAAGTGGGATTTAAAAGTTTTTTATTTTTTTATTTCGGTAATGGTCCATATTAAATAAAAAGAGTTGAAACAAAAGTTGTAAAGCGTAAAACTCCCTATAATTTTTGTTTAAACAATTTTGTTCCTGTGTCAATCCTTTTTGCGCTACAGTGAGTAAAAGGTTCACGGGAACTGAAACAATTGACCATCTGGGTTTTCGTTTTTCGAAATACATGTTCACCCAACATATTTTTGCAAAAATCGATGATAAATCAAATTCTGTACAAAAAATGTCCTTATCTTTTTTTGATAATTATTATTTAAAATAAGCTAGTTATTTTGAAAAAAAATTGCAATTCTTTAAAATCATCAAGTAGCCACGAAACGGAATAATTGTAATTTATTAAAACCAAACAATTATAATTTTAAATTTAAGCAAGTTGAAAAAACTTTTACGGAAATATTGAAAATTTTCAAAATTATATTTTATGACTATCCTTGATATTAAAACTTTGTAAACTTTTTTTCAAAATAACTCGCTCATTTTAAATAATTATCAAAAAAAGATAAGGACATTTTTTGTACAGAATTTAATATATCATCGAATTTTGGAAAAAAATACAGGGTGTTCCATTTAAAAAAATGTTATTTTTGTGAATATCTCGAATACCAGATGGTCAATTGTTTGTCTGTTTTCACCATTGTAATCAGCGGAAAAAATGCTAGTAGTTTGGTGATTTAACCGAGTTTGTAGCTCCAATAATAACAAAGTTAGCAATAGTGAGCCACATTGTGCGAACACCCTGTATACAATATATTCGATAAATATTGTACATAACAAATTAAAAATTTATTTAGGAACAAACATTTGAAAATAAACGCCTAAAAAGGCGTTAGATTTTAGCGCGATGCGGCAAGCGCGAACGCCGTTTCAGTTCCCGTGAACCTTTCACTTACTGTAGCGCAAAAAGTATTGACACAGGAAGAAAATTGCTTAAACAAAAACTATAGGGAGTTTTATACTTTACAACTTTTGTTTGAACTCTTTTTATCTAATATGGACGATTACCGAAATAAAAAAAGAAAAAACTTTTAAATCCCACTTGTTGGATTTTTAAACTACCATAATTTCTTTACTGATGAGTATTTGTTTACGATTATATTACATCATTTTGTGGGGATTTTTATTCTCTACAAAAAAGGTATTAACACTTTTTTTTCTAATATCAAATATAAGCCCGAAAAATACAAAAAACCAAATCAATCCTAAAAATCAAGATGGCGGATAATCCGCAAGGAGTTGGAGGTCGCAAACTTGGGAAATTACTTAATTTCAGGTCCCCTAACAACCCCTAAAATTTTATCCTGTTCCGGACGATTCCGATCTCAAAAGATAATTTTGCTGTACTATATGTGATATACAGGGTGGGTGAAATTCCGCGTTGCCAACATGGGGATCTCGCTTATTATTGTAATAGATAGACTATACGACCATAAGAAAAACTCTCGGAAAAACTGAAGTTAGTGTTAAAAAAACAAAAACGAATCGATGTTTAAAGAAACGACGATCACTGATCGATAGAGTAAGAGCATAAAAAGTTTCTTACAGAATGTTTTTAAAGATTTAAAAAAAGTTCAGAAATAAAGAAGTTATAGGTGAAGTTCTAAAATCGTAATTTTCAGTTTTCTAACATACCGTTCAAAATAATTCAAAATTGTTTTCGGATTATTTTTGAACACCAAATTTGGCAACTTTGCGAAATTTAAATCTATGGTCCATTTATTATAATAAGCGAGTTCCATGCTGGCAACGGAATTTCACCCACCCTGTAGATGAAAACGAATTAGAACGAATGAAAATTTCCTTTATAGAGAAATTGAAGAAAACTAAAGAAAAAATACTAGAAATTACTACAGATTAGCTTAATTCTATTTTATGGATTAAAGAAATGGGAAAGCAGTTAAAGATTGCAAAACGAGAAAAATACAAATCCTAGAAATAAAGAATTGGATTTACAGGAAGCAAATTTCAAACCATATACTCGGTGAAAAATTTGAAATAAGTATGTGGTTTGTAGATTTTTATTTGGAAATGTTGCTACTCTGTCCATTATTTTAAACTTATTTTAGAGGCTCCTTCGGATTGACGTGGAACAGCATGAGCGAGATTTAAAATAAATTTTCCACTTTTAATATATTTTTCGAGATATTTTTTTTAATTTTTAAATTGATGCTTTAGCGAGATCAGATCCTTTGTACCATTTAGGTGTGAAATGCTGAAAAGTAAAACTTATTTTAAACCCTCTCCTAGTTAGTCCAGGAAAAATAGACTCTAACATGGAAAAAAATTGTTACAGGCTGGATTTTTGCATGCACCTTAGTATTATAGCCCTCAGTAATGTGTGAAAGTTCCCCATCGATTTGATGGCTGCTAACTGAATTACTCGAGGTCAAGGGTCGCGATAAACAGTTTTTTGCAAATATTTCGAGAACGGCGACCTTTATTGAAAAAAATACAGAGCTAATTTTTAGCTGAGGCAATTTGCTATAAAAACTCATTAAAATTTTTTTTTATATAGGCAATCGTTCACGAGATATAGTGTTTCAAAAACTAAAAACGTAGAGGACTTACTTCACTACGAAGAATAACGACTGATCTTAGGATATGAAAGTTGGATAATGAATTATTATTCAATGTGTATATTTATGGCGTTTTTTATTTATTTGTGCATTTATTGCATTTATTTGGCCATTTATGATACAGTAATTACCTTTCTTCAGTTTCAGAGAGCGATTGTTCCGTCACCAAAGTTTGGAAGAGGAAAGACGATGGATCGATGTCGTTATCGATCTTATCGTTATCTTATAAATATATTAAAATTTTCCATGTTCATACATGTTTGGCCATTACATTGGCTACAAACTACAGAACAGTTCAATCCGGCTTTCCAACATCCATAATTGCAACCACAGCCTTTCTTGCACTTACAAAATAGTGTATTGAGTAATGCATCAGGAGCGGCTTGGAGCAGAGTTGTAACTGGCTCTAAAATATTATTTTGTAGTACCCATCCCCAGTTCTGAGGATCAATTTCTCCATTCCAATTGTGGATGTCGGTGGAAAGCAGAATTGAACTGTTCTGTAGTTTGTAGCCAATGTAATGGCCAAACATGTATGAACATTGAAAATTTTAATATTGATGACGAGGAGATCAATAACGACATCGATCCATCGTCTTTCCTCGCCCAAACTTTGGTGACGGAACAATCGCTCTCCGAAACTGAAGATACTGTATCATAAATGTCCAAATAAGTGCAATAAATGCATAAATAAATAAAAAACGCCATAAATATACATATTGCATAATAATTCATTATCCAACTTTCATATCCTAAGATCAGTCGTTATTCTTCGTAGTGAAGTAAGTCCTCTACGTTCTTAGTTTTTGAAACGCTATATCTCGTGAGCGATTGCCCTTACAAAAAAACTTCTGAATAAGTTTTTATAGCAAATTGCCTGAGCTAAAAATTAGCTCTCTATATTTTTTTCAAGAAACAAATCGAACTCCTTTTGATTTTGCGGAGGGGGAGTCTAAGTTAGTTATTTGCAAATAGATATTTATTGTATTAGGAGTATAAGCGAAACTTTATGTGACGAAGTATGGAAGTGTAAGTGCCGAGCGGAGGGAGGAGAATTAACTCCATACGGACTCACATGAAAGTGCTTATACTCCGAATAAAATATCTACAATATTTTATTTTCAAACGGCGTATAACATGGTGTTATAAGACTGAGTAGGCAAGGTATAAGTTTCATTTCTATGACACCACTCTTGAGCGGCGTATAAGTTATATCATTATCTGCAAACATGCATGACAGTTGCAAAATTACTTATTAAATTGATTGTCATATTACGATTAGAATGATTCCATTTGAAAATAAAATATTGTATTTTATTTTATTCGGAGTATAAGCACTTTCATGTGACTCCGTATGGAGTTAATTCTCCTCGCTCCGCTCGGCGCTTACACCTCCATACTTCGTCACATAAAAGTTTCGCTTATACTCCTAATAAAATAAATATCTATTATTTTCAAATGGAATCATTCTAATCGTAATATGACAATCAATTTAATAAGTAATTTTGCAACTGTCATGCAACTGTCATACATTTTTGCACATAATGTTTGTGTTATACTCCGCCGGAGTATAAGTCCTACTGCATTCCACTGACATCCACAATTGGAATAGAGAAATTGATCCTCAGGACTGGGAATGGGTACTACAAAATAATATTTTAGAGCCCGTTACAACTCTGCTCCAAGCCGCTCCTGATGCATTACTCAATACAGTATTTTGTAAGTGCAAGAAAGGCTGTGGTTCCATTTGTGGATGTCGGAAAGCAGGATTGAACTGTTCTGTAGTTTGTAGCCAATGTAATGGCCAAACATGTATGAACATGGAAAATTTTAATATTAATAACGAGGAGATCGATAACGACATCGATCCATCGTCTTTCCTCGTCCAAACTTTGGTGACGGAACAATCGCTCTCTGAAACTGAAGAAAGTTAATTACCGAGAAATACTGTATCATAAATGCCTAAATAAATGCACAAATAAATAAAAAACGTCATAAATATACATAATGAATAATAATTCATTATCCAATATTATATCCTAAGATCCTCCTAAGTCCTGTACGTTCTTGTTTTTTGAAACGCTATATCTCGTGAACGTTTGCCCCTACAAAAAAACTTCTTAATAAGTTTTTATAGCAAATCGCCCCAGCTACAAATTATCTCTCTATATATTTTCAATAAAGGTCGCCGTTCTCGAGATTTTTGCAAAAAACTGTTTATCGCGACCTTTGACCTCGAGTAACTCAGTTAGCAGCCATCAAATCGATGGGAAACTTTCACACATTATTGAGGGCTATATTACTAAGGTGCATGCAAAAATTCAGCCTGTTACAATTTTTTTCCAACTCAGCCTTTTTTTCGTCTATTTTTCCTGGACTATAGTATCCAGAAGCCAGAGGTAGACGTGGAAGAGTCCTAACGAGAAATTCTATTTTGTTAGTTCAATTTCGTTTCCATTATACGCAAGTTTTACCTTCTTAAAACTACAATTGATAATTTATAATTTACGTGAACTTCTTAGCTGTTGAAAATATTTCACAGTTCAGACTAAACGTTATTACCTATTTGCTGAAGAAAAAAATCCAAAGTATCCTTGTTCCTTTCCGTGCACGCAAAAATAACTTCTTTAACACTACACCACGTAAAAAAGCACCTCAAAGCCCCAATTAAAGGTCCAAAAAGATCTCGATCATACACAATATCGGCTGCTAAAACCACATCAAAGTTTCCGATTTCTTTACAAAATTCTTCCGTCACTTCCTCCCACGGTAAATTCAAAACGCGCACTGTACAACCTGAATTAAAAGTTTTGTTAAACAAACACCGCTCAGATGAAACTGAAGCAGAACTAATATCACTTCCGTATTGGGTTTGAAAATTGTCAATGTTTATTTGCAGATTCTCGCACAATGTAGTTAAAACAGCTGGATGGCAGTCTGTTAAATATACTAGTCGTGGGCTACAATTTAACGCTGTTGTTATTCCTGCTAAACCAACTCCAGCGCCTAGTTCTAATATAACTTTACCGTTTAAATATTTTTGGTTTTTTATAACCCATTCCGACAAAACCAAAGAAGCCTAGAAAAATAAATAAATAAATGCAAATTGAAGTACAAATTAAAATTAACCATACCTGCCAAGTACGTAAACCTGTGGTACCTTCCGAAATCAAATTGATATTTTCTTTTAAACTTATAACCCGGGGTGGGTTATTTAAATAATAATGCTTGAAATTTAAAGAATTTTTAGCAGTTACTGCCACCAAACGTCCATATGCCTCGTATAATTGATCATGAATTACAGAACCCTGTATTTCTAATTTATTTATAATCCGCTTTAGAAAACCCTTCTGGTAATCTATTTGTACAGGATATTTCAGGACTAAATCTGAATTAACTGTATGAATCAAAAGTAATTCCTGTTCTATTAACGATGGATTATCTAAGAATTTCTACAAAAAATACACCGAACATAACATAACATGTCGATTTTGAGGTTATGAAGGAAACTTACGTGCCACTGAAAATCCTTTAAAGCCGCACTACACAGAAATTGTTTTTTAATATCATTTAACGCATTTTGTTCATTTTTCATTTTGATATTACATAACAATAACACATAATGCAGAAATGCGAAAAAATTGGAGCAAACTACTTTCTATAGCATTGACAAAAGATGTCACTTTATGCAAATTCTAGAAATGTTATAAATTATTAAATAAGAAATTTTAATAATTTTATGAAGAGTAGATTCAGTATCATTAGTAGAATTCAAACGTTAAGCATCAGTAATTCAATAATCAATTAAAACATTTTAAACATATAGGTGGGTAGGCAACCACATATACACCAGTGGTTAAATTTACAATTTTTTTATTTTAAATATAAAATTTCTGCATTAATACTAAATTTACAGATGCAGCTTGCATAGGCTTCTTAAATAAATAATTCTATGTATTTTAATAATCGTTCTTTTTATCAAAATAAATATGTGCGATTTTGTAAATGTAAATACACCTTAAATCTGGGGATTTTCAAGTTTTATTGTTGGCAACACCTAAACAATTCTAAATATGAATTTAGTAGATTTGACAAATATAATTTTTCAGACAACATGAGTCAAAATGAGAATATTAATAATACTATATTTAAAGTCCTGTCCGTTATCAGAGTAATAACGTATTATTCCAATTAGCAGGTATGTAAATAATTTTCCGTTTTCAGAACGTGAAATCTCAAGAGAAAAATGAACATGATCTGTTAGCCTTTTATGAAACTTTAACATCTGAAACTGAAATGTGTAGACTAAACGAACAGAAAACTCAGGAAAATTTAAACAAACTTTTACAATCAGAAAATCTAAGTTCCACGAGCAAGTATATTTCCATAAAACGTATGTGTACTCTAGAAATTAACTAATTTTGAGGTTTGAACGTTATTACCTATATTTCAGAGGAAAATGAGAAATTACGAAACGAGGTAGTCTCATTAAGGAACCAGTTAGAGACCGCAGTTCTTGGTTTCGCAGCAGAGAAAGAATCAATGAAAATTCAGAAAGAGAAAGCGCAAGCTGAAATTGAAGACAAGTACAAACTAGAAGTGCATATACTTCAACATAAGTTGTCTGAAAATCAGACTAAACATGAAATAGACAGTTCGTAATCAAAAACACTTTTAATTTTTTTATAATTAAATGTAATTTTAGTTAGTCGGCTTTACAACGAACTACATCTGGCTCAATCAACAGCAGCATTTAAATGTGACGAGCTTGAAACGGATTTAAAACGTAAAATATGCGATGCTAATAATAAACTTCGAGACTCACAAAATACGTGTATGTCTTTGAAAAAGGAAATTAGCTCTCTTAAAGCGCAGATGTATGCTAATCAAAATAATCAGCAGGTGAGTAAAAAGGTTTAAAAATTTAGATTGTTCCATTGTCGACGTTTATAATGGTATTAATAGCCTATCCAGGGTGTTTCCTAAGTATGGTCCGTAACTTCAGGGTATAATTGCTTGGTATGTTTTAAGAAAAAGTGTTTCTATAAATATATGTGTTCGAAAATGATGCTTAGATTCGGAGATACAGGATGTTAAAAATTAAATTTTTATTTTTATTATTTCAAATAATTTTTGATGCTGGGTTCTTAAAATTTTGCAATTAATTTACGTTAGTAAAGAGTTACATTTTTAGTGTAAAGTCAATTTTTATGTGCGGGCAGTGGAGTATAGTTAGGCGTGGGCCAGTCGACGTTTTCTTCATAAAAAGTAGAAGGCCAATGGTTTTTTGGAAATTTTTTATTATTTTCGAACACTTCTAACAATGTACACGGTGGGGCATTTTTGATGTCTTTTGGGGGTAGGTACACCTATTTCCACACTAGATAGAAAATAGTATATTGTAATACAAGTGCGGAAAACGCATCATGACAATACGAGTGTGAAATTTGCTACGCGAGCGATAGCGAGTGCTGCAATCACACGAGTATTGTCATGGGTCATTTCCGCAAGCGTGTTACATACGATTTTTTCTACGAAAACGTGGAATTCGTAAAAAATAAAATTATTTGTAAATCTTTTTCTTATTAAGAAAAACATCAAGTGAGTTTGTTGTCATAGAACTGAAAGTTCATAGCTGTTGACAGTTTATAAATTGTGTCCTGTCATCGAAATAATTTTGATTTTGAGATCAAATTACGTGAATATAAACATGGAGTTTCAAAACTATAGCGAAAGCTATGAACTAATGTGCACTCCTCCGGTTGTTAGATATTAAATAAATGTTACAATTATAACTAAATGTAAGTACTTCTTTATGTTTTTGTTTGCGTGCGGAAAGTTTAAAAAATATGTGCGGAAAAAAATGTCCACACTAATTTTCCGTACTAGTTTTTCAAAAGCCTACTTTCAAGTTCGATTATCTTGTCAGAAAAAACGTCATTCCGCATTTTCGTAGAAAAACAATAATATCGCACCCATGGGACCTATTTTAATTACAAATTTAATGCCGCTAACCAGATTCAGATATCTCTTGCCATTTTAGAGATATAAGTCAAATTTGACATTTCGATGAACCGTCATAACTTATTCTTTATTTATGAATATTTTTTTTTTATTGTCTCCAAATATAATTACAATCTGTTCTTGAAAGAACAATAAATAAATATTATGACTATACTATAAAATGTCGTGTAGGGAATTTCTCCATTGAGCCAGTCCATGAATATTTTTAAAAACTGTAAAAACATTATCTGTTAAGTTTTTTATGTAGATTACGTCGATTACGAATTTAAACAAATCACAGTTTTGGAATCCAAGGCTACTAGATTTTGTCACAGGACCCAAACATATGTTTTTTTAAATGAAAACCATAGTTGGCTTTGATCTCATTTTAAAGATCTTTTTTTTTCTTCCCGAATGTATATACATTTATATATTTATCTCAAAAAATAACTGAGTTTTTGATTATTTTCTCTTTATTATGTCACAAATCTAGGACAACAAAAATTGGCCAATATTTGCCACCCACCCCCTCATGAAAAAAACGCCGTGCTTAAATTTTATAAGTAATTAAGTTTACACAAGTTTGTTCAGTATTTAATACTTATTATTCATCATACCAAATTACCAAATTTCATAAATCTATCTCAATCCGTTTCGAAAATATTTACAAAAAACCATCGTCAATGTGCCCCTTTAGGGGGTCGTGCCTCCCTTAGGAATAATTTCTGAACTCTTGTTTAGAGGAATTAGCCTACCAAAATGTACCAGCTGATTCTACGTTCAAAAATAATGCAAAAAGTTTTAATAAATATAGGCTCAAAAATGCTTCCTAAGGGAGCTACAGCCACCCGAAAAGGGGGCCCGAAAGAGGAGTTTTCTGTAATATCTCTGCAACTATTTGAGATAGATTCATGAAATTTGGTGACTTTGAAGCTTTTATGATTTGCCACATATTTCTTTTTCCAATTTTAAGAGCATTTGCCAGGGGCGTCACATACAGGGTGGGTGCTGGGTAAATTATACCCCATATTTTTTGTGTGGATAATTTTTAAATTTTTTATATCAAATTATGAAACTTGGTTTATTTTTAGACAAAAAAGGTCATCTCAGTCGATCTTTGAATCTTGAACCGTTTTCGAGTAAAATCGTTTTGAAGAAGTCACGTCCATAAAAACTACACTACCTTTTTTGTGTAAAAATAAACCAAGTTTCATAATTTGATATAAAAAATTTAATAATTATCCCCACAAAAAATATGGGGCATAATATACCCAACAGCAACCCTGTATATGACGCCCCTGGCAAAATTTCTGAAAATTGGAAAAAGAAATATGTGGCAAATTATAAAAACTCACCAAATTTCATGAATCTACCTCAAACAGTTTCAAAAATATTACAGAAAACTCCTCTTTGGGGTCCCCCTTTCGGGGGGCTGTAGCTTCTTTAGAAAGCATTTTTCAACCTATATTTATTGAAACTTTTTGCATTATTTTGAACGTAAAATCAGCTGGTACATTTTGGCAGGCTAATTTTGGGTATACATATAAAGAAATCAATTTTTTTTTACAAATAACATTGTATTATTTACTGTTAACATTGATCCGTCTTATTCGAACACCCTTTATATAACTTTATTTTCGATAATCAAATAGTTGAGCAGACAGGCTTATTTTTATTGAACAGTCGTGTTTCACTTTTTCAATCTACTATTTTCAACATTCAAGAGATGATTGTTTGAAAACTAACCCGGATTGGTAGGCTAGTCATGCAAGCAAAAAAGGTAAACAAAATTCCAAAAGTTTTGAAACTTGGACACAAGTTTGAAAACGCTAAAATAATATTAAATCTAAATTTGCAACCCGTTCGGATGACCGGAACATTGTCAAAAATTGAAAAAACAACAATTTGCAATATCTTTTTGTTCAAAATTGCAAAAGTTAAGCAAACTTGGAGAAAAGTTAAGTGGCTTATTACAAATCTTACTTTGAGTTTGCAACCTTTTTCACTAAACGGAACATCGATTTTTATTAAATAATTAAATTTTGTAGTAATTTTTCGTACAAAATTCCAAAAGTTATGCAAACTTTATGTAATTCTTATAATACAGTCCTGAACTCACATGCCAATTTGCATAAATTTTTGAGGAACGGAAATATTTTTTAATTTCTTTATTACTCGACGCGTTGAATTTTTTAACAAAGGGGGTCAACAAAATGAAAAAGTTTTCGAACATGGTTGCAAATGTTCGTTGTGTCCAAGTTTCGAAACTTTTGCATTTTTTGGGCAAAATGGACTTTTAAATGCTTGAATGACTGGCCTATAATAAAATTATACAGGACAATGCAGAATTTATTCAAGAATCACACCTAAAAATATTTCGTGCCTATCTTGGATTATTTTTGTTTTTTATTAAAATTGTTAGTAACCAGTAGAGTTGACTAACTTCACTTGTCAAAAACTATATCGTCAAAGTTATGTTATAATTTGCTTGCAAAAAATATATTCAAGCTAAAATTTGGTTGACATGTTTATATGTATTTGAGTGTCCCATCAAAAATCCCCTAAAATTTTGTGTCAGCTCCTAACCCAGTAATTGACTACTTATTTAATTTTTCCTAGGTTTCTTCGAAAACGCTAGAATTTGAAGACCGATCAAGAACCTCATTATCGAATTTTACTAACATGAATACAACTAATTCGAGTGATAATAATAACAATCCCCCTTCTAATGCTCCGTTGAAGACAAAGACAAATATGCAATTAAAATACCAACAGCTTAATGTGGTTTCTGATAAGAACAGGTACTCCCTTGATGAATTTGAAATTATTGATGATGATTTCGACGAAGATGATAATTTTGGTTTGGATTTGGATGATGCACCTAATAGAACACCACAAACAGTTTTTGCTCCCCAGTTATACAAAGGAAGAAGTAGTTTTGGTTCTAAGAAAAATATAGTACCACCTTTGAAATCTTGTACGGTAGCTAATGTCAGTAAGCCAATTCCTCAGAAGAAACGCAAATTATATAATCCAGACATTGATTATGTAAATGATGTCTAATAATAAAAATTGTTTGTTTACTAAATACCTACATAGTAAATAGCAGTTTAATAAAAAAAAATTTTCTATTAGAATCGTTTTTTCTTTCTTATCCGAAATAACAAAAACATCACTTACAATTGGGGAAAAGTTTCGGCTTTACCCGGTTGGACGCCTAGCCCTCCGACTACACAAGTTTTATTTGAAACCTATTTTATAAGGAATAAATTGGTGTCAATAGATCGAATCACAACTTTATACTTAAATTATTTCTTTATTTTTTCTGCCAAAAACTTCACACATGAAAGTTATTGCGTTATCTGTAAAAATAAATAATAAATATAATATGCAATTTCCCATACGATTTACTCCAGAATACATAATATACCTACAATATATGCGTCATCAACCACATAGTTTTTTCGTTATAAATAAGGGTTTACTATTTATTTAGTAGGATAGTAGGTATTTCATCACATACATACCTGCTTATATAGAAACTGATACCTTATCTAGGCATACGAAGGTTAAATAAACGTGTTAGAAGCAACACAATGGTTAAAGACAGGTTAAACGATCTAAAAAAGGTATTTTCATTTGAATTTGTAATTTATTCCACTTAATTTTTTTTATCTTTTTATGTAGCTCCAAAAGAAAAATTCCTCCACTGTAGATATTGAAGATACTGAGGTAAGTACCTATCCCTTGATTATCAATTTATCATTATGTGTAGATTATGTTTTATAAAGGTCATTGTACCTAAGTATAATAATTTTGTATTTAATAAACAGGCGGGAAGTTCGAACGATGCATCAGGAAATTCGCTCAAGAAAACTTTTGATAGGGCGGAAGTTTTGGCTCAGTGGATCCAAACTATCGAGGATAATGTCGATAAAATTAGAGAGTTTTTGCGAAATTCTAACGATATAAATTTTGGAAGCACAGGTGCGTAGGTACACAACTAGAATGATGCGAGTTTCAAATAAAACACAAAACTGTTCTTTTTAAGATATTCAAGATCAACTGACAAGTCTATTCGAAAACAACACCAGTATTTCTCACAAAGTAACGACTAAACTCAAAGAAATCGATGCTGAATTAAAGAATATTAATCCAGATTCCGCTGAAGGTAGAATAAAAACGATTCAGTTCAACTCATTGAAGATTCGATATACTGAAGCGTTCCAACAGAACAGTGTTGAGTTAAATAATTGTAAAAATATTCAAAAACGTATATTGGAGGCTCAGATTAGGGCCAAAGGGGTAAATGTTACTGACGAGCAACTTGAATCTTTACTTCAAGATGGAACTGATCAGGTTTTTACAGAAAATGTAAGTTTGGTTTAGACATCTGATGCATCAGATTTTTTATTTTATTTATTAACTGACCATTTTAAGTAAGGCATAACAGTTACATAGAGGAAAGACTTTTTAATATGCTTTGCTCAAAATTTATTGAATATATCTATCTATACCGGGTGATTTTTTTAGTTGGTACAGCACCTTTTTCTTGCTTATTATTAAAGATAGAGTTTTGAAATTTTGCAGGCGTACTTAGAAACATTTTTTGCATCTAATCACTGTGTTTTTATTTTTGTGCTGTTTTCCGTCTAACCGGAAGTGACGTCAACTTTCAATTTTCAAATGAAACACTACAGTTTTTCTTTTGGATTTTAAAACTAGATTTTTTTCTGAGTTAGAATGTGTAAAAAAAGTATTAGGTTGAAGAGGAAAGTTTTTGAAATAATGCGATTTTAAATTTTCAAGCGTTGAGGTAAGGTAGGTATGCGAGGCATTAAAAAATAATTGAGTTACCCATGGAATGATGTTGTGGTAGATTAAAATTCCCGTCAAAATGCGTAGTAGGTGCCTGTCAAGTCAATACAAGTTTGCGTTGCCGTCTTTGAGATTAACATTTCAAAGTTTTCTCGCGTCAGTTACAGTTTGTATAATCATATTCCATTTTCTTCACTAATTTTTTGGGAACAGACGCGAGAAAACTTTGAAATGCTAATTTCAAAGACGGCAACGCAAATTTATATTGACTTGACATGCGCCTACTACGCGTTTTGACGGGAATTTTAATCTGCCACAAAATCATTCCATGGTTAACTCGATTATTTTTTAGTACCTCAACGCTTGAAACTTTAAAATCGTATTATTTCAAAAACTTTCCTCTTCAACCTAATACTTTTTTTACACATTCTAACTCAGAAAAAAATCTAGTTTTAAAATCCAAAAGAAAAACTATAGTGTTTCATTTGAAAATTGAAAGTTGACGTCACTTCCGGTTAGACGGAAAACAGCACAAAAATAAAAACAAACTGCATTAGATGCAAAAAATGTGTCTAAGTATGCCTGCAAAGTTTCAAAACTCTATCTTTAATAATAAGCAAGAAAAAGGTGCTGTACCAACTAAAAAAATCACCCGGTATATTCCAAATTAATATTAAGATATGCTGTTCATAAAAATCTGAACCACTTACGATATAAATAATCCTAAACAAAGTAGATTGGCCGGTTCTGCGCCCTCCGTCCCCACAATTTTTATTAAAAACTATTTTATAAACAATAAATTGGTGTCAATATATCATAACTTAATACTAAAATTATTTCTTAATTTTTTCTGCCAAAAACTTCACACATGAAAATTGCATTTACTAAAACTATAAATAATAATTTTACAAAAAATTAGTATTTTCGTTTGGACCTTCAAACAAAATTTCAAAATTTACGCGGACTTTTTCTAAGAATTATGCAAAAAATGTTATTCAAATATCGGTTTTTATACAGGGCGTCCCAGTTTATATCGTCAGGATTTCACCAGTCGATAGTTAGCGAAAATTAAAGGTGGTTTGTCTAATAAACCATGGTCGAATGTTGCTTCCTTTCTGATGTACAGGGCATTAAAGAAAATAAATTGTTTTAAATAATTTGCTATAAATCTATAACAAAAAAAGTTAGCCTTATGAAATTTTGCATAGATCTTTTTTTTGTATTCTCTTATTAATAGTGGTTGCAATTATTTTATTTAGAACACATAGGCGTGCGTACGGGTTTCTTCAAAAACATTTTATTGAATAAAACGTACACCACTGGTTTTTTTTGCAGCACCAATATGCAGAGAGTATTTTCCATTCAATTTAGAAACTTTTTTGTATCTTACAATTTCTTGATAACTTAACTTTTTTTTTCTTATTTATTAAAGAGGTTCTTCCTTATTAGATTTCCGAAAAAAACATCAGTACAAAGTTGTAGAGAAAAATATTTCCTACAACTTTCCTTTTAATATTTTTTTGATATTGTCAATATTTAAAAAGATATTCAACAAAAAAGTTGCAAATTTTTGGGAAATGTTTCTTTAGTTAGGTACTACTTACTACTCTTTCCCCAAAATTTTCAACTTATTTGTTGAATAACTTTTTAAATATCGACAATATCAAAAAAAGTTTAAAAGATAAGTTGTAGGAAATATTTTTTTACAACTTTGTACTGACTCTTTTTTTCGAAAATTTAATAGGAAAAAAGTTATTCAATAAACAAAAAATCCAACCCTTAATTGAGGGCTGGTGAAGGAAGGGCGGCGTCTACGAATACACAAACTCAATTTTAAACTTTCAGGGTGAGCCTCTAGAAGATTCTACAAAAATTGACTGTAGGGTAAAAAAAAGTCTATTTGAAGCCTTTTTTCTCCCTTATTTACTGTACTATTAGGTTATTTTGAGTTAAGTTATCAAAAAATTATAAGATACGAAAAAGTTTCTAAATTGAATGGAAAATACTCTCTGTATATTAGCGCTACAAAAAATAAAATAAAATGTTTTTGAAGAAACCCGTACGCACGCCTCTGTGTTCTAAATAAAATAATTGCAACCACTATTAATAAGAGAATACAAAAAAAAGATCTATGCAAAATTTCAGAAGGCTAACTTTTTTTGTTATAGATTTATAGCAAATTATTTAAAACAATTTATTTTCTTTAATGCCCTGTACATCAGAAAGGAAGCAACATTCGACCATGGTTTATTAGACAAACCACCTTTAATTTTCGCTAAACTATCGACTGATGAAATCCTGACGATATAAACTGGGACACCCTGTATAGAACTTTATTCGGTTAAATTCAGAACTTTAACACCCTGTATTTTAAAGACGAAGAAATTGAGGACATAATAATAATCTTCATTGGTCTCATAAAACGGTATACATTTCACAGATAGGTCAACAGTTGCAAGTTTATAATATATTATAACAATATATCTTTTAGGGTTTTTGGTTCCAAAAATATTAGGAGTTCAAATTTAAAATTAAAAAAAAATGTAGGTACACCTACCTACTTTTTTCATCCGACAAAAAATTCATTTAAATTAAAGTTGTCATTAGTTTACCAGTAAACTATTAAGGAGTCGCATAACTTTTTTTAATTTTGTAGATTATAATGGAGACAGCTAATGCTAAACAAATGTTGGCTGATATCGAAGAAAGACATCGACAACTTTTAAAAATAGAGCAGATGCTGGTAGAAGTGAAAGATTTGTTTCTACATATGGCTATACTAGTCGATAATCAAGTAAGAAAGTATTTTATTATTTATATATATTAAGTGATCCCTGAGGAATTCCCGGAGATATGTTAATGAAATGAAAACTAAAATCTGAGAAATAAAATTTATTTTATGTGGTTTTTGTTGATTTTCTAGCAAGAACTCTTGAATCGTATTGAATACCAAGCCAACTTGGCATCGGAATTAGTGGGAGCTGTGGACTTAAAAATCGTTGCTAAAAGCAAAGCAAAACATACAAGGGTAAGGTATTATTTGCTATCATTTAAAAAGTGAGATTTCATTTTTTTTAATTTCCAGAGGAAAATATACATCGCCTTATTTGTAATCATACTTATTGCTGTTATATTAATAATAGTCTTTAAGTGAAGGTAATGGGGTTATACGTAAATGTAAATTATTATACACTGAAATTTATTACAGATTTTGTTATTAAGTTTTGAGTTTTATTTATATTTGCTTAAGATTAAATTTGTGATTAATAAATTGTGTCCTATACACAAACAATAAAATAAGTAGGTACAACATTAGACTAGATGCCCTGAAACTTCTCCTACTAAATTTCGTATTTTTATAATTTTTTTTTCTGATTTGATTTTGATATTTAATTTGATTTGGATTATAGTAATCAGCATTTTGGTCTATTATAAGCGGACTCCTTACGTTAATTGTGTGTTGTGTCCCAAATTAAAATGACGCTATAATAATCACATCACGATTTCATTAATAACCCACTATGCATAATTTTGAAAACTTGAAGCATTTTTTTAATAAATTCCAATAAAAACATTTTGCTGTCAACAAATCTTTAATTTTTCGTATATCTATGAAATTTATAATTTAATCAAGTGTGATAATATCAGATCCCATCAGATATTTAAAAAATTCTACTTAAGATAAGATAAAATTATATTTATAAGACCATCAAATAATCACAATTTGTCTGAAAGTTTTAAAGGCAAACTTTTAAATTCTGGTAAGTACATTTTTTATTATTTCTATAATTTCATAGCAGTAGAGAGGGCAATTAATATAATCTTATAGCTGAGGGTTTTAGAAATAGTCGATTCCATTTTATAATATCATTGAATAATATTTTTGAGGAAGATTAAAAATATTAATTAATAATATAACCGATTTTTTGTGAAATAATTAAAATTTTACAATGAAAATGTAAATACAATACAGAATTATAATAAATTTCATACAAACTTTGTTTGAATTAAGTTAATTATTATAATTTAAGAACAATTTTAAATCATAATATAAAATCTAATTGAAACTTCATAGTTCCAATAATAATAACAATGTGAGCAATAGTGCCGACTAAATTTTGTACAGTTGCTTTAAAATGTCTTCCATTTTATCGAATTTTCTGAATGTTTCATGCTCGGAGTAACTTTAGCTAACGATTTGGGGTAACTCTAGCCAATTGTTCTCTGACACACAAAGTTACCCCAAATTTGTACCAAACAATCAATAAATTATTTGAAGCATTAACAAAGTTAAAGAAACTAAAAGCACTAACACTGTTCTTGTATTTATGTAAACTCAAAAAAAATTAATTTAATATGTAGGACAAAAACGTGAAAATTTAGGGCTAAGTTGTAAGTTACCAGTTACCCTATTACAGTATGTACGTATAAAAGTAATTAAGGAAATAATTAGACTGTACCTAAGTCATTTTCTTCTAGCTAGTTTTCTCTTACGTTTTATGTAAGACATCACAAAATATCTGATGTGCCCAACACATGACTTTCTTATACTTACGGATAGTATCACAATAATTAAGTTAAATTTCTTGTAAACATTTTGAAGATTTCCAGCAATTTTCAAATAGTCTCTGTCGCACTTATTGCAATACGCATAAATCTGTCCTTGTCCCACTCATTATAACCGAATGTTACGACAAAAATGTGTTTTATTTTAGATTTTTGACCTATTACTCACTTAAAAAATACTGAACGGGTAGCCAATAATCACATCCAGTCGACATTCAATACGTTATTAATATAAAATCATATTTATTTATTTATTAATATTGTTTTCGGTACCATAGAAACCAGTAAAATACAAAAAAATAAAAAATAATGGTCCTTCTGGGATTCGAACCGGCGACCTCCCGTTTGACAGCCAAGTCCCAAACTCACTCGTCTATCTACTAGTCGGATTCAACGCGCACTATGAGAAATATAAGTGTTTTAAGAATATCTAATTTTTTTGACGGAATTTCAAAAAATGGTTCAAACAAAATTTGTTCAAAATTTAATTTTAAATTAATATTAAAGAATAAAAAAATCTCGTAAATTGTTTATTTTTCAAGATATTCCTAAAAAACCTAAAAATGTCTTCAGGTAAGTACCACGTGTGTTGGTACTAGAGGAAAAACATTTAATGTGGCACCCACAAATTTGTTCAAACTCTTAAATATGAAATTTGAATCAAATCCGATAAGCCGTTTTTGAGTTATGGTGGATACAGACAGACACACAGAAACACACACACTAACACACACACACAGACATCATGGCGAAAATGGTCAGAATGGATTCAGGGGCCCTCAAAACGTGTAAATCCATCAAAATCTCGAAGTCGAAAAAAATCACGATTACTATACTTCCTTATACTCCGTATAAGAAAGTAAAAATGCGTTACGCGAATGAATGTCTATTTTTTCAAAATGCTAATACCCTGCCTATAGAGTTAAAAATTGCAGTGTTTTTATTTTGAAATTACTCTACAGTATACAGGGTGTTCGCGCGAAGTGGCTCACTATTGCTAACTTCGTTATTATTGGAGCTACAAAGTCGGTTAAATTAGCAAACTAGTAGCATTTTTTCCGCTGATTACAATGGTGAAAACAAAGAAACAATTGACCTTCTGGTTTTCAAGATATTCAAAAAAATAACATTTTCTTAAATGGAACACCCTATATATTTTTGCAAAAATCGATGGCAAATTAAATTCTATACAAAAAATGCCCTCATCTTTTTTTGATAATAATTAAAAATAAGCGAGTTATTTTGAAAAAAAGTTTGCAATTCTTTAAAATCAAGTAGCCACAAAACGGAATAGTAATTTATTAAAACCAATCATAATTTTGAATTTAGGCAAGTTGAAAAATACTTGAAAGAATTACGGAAATATTGAAAATTTACAAAATCATAATTTTCATGGCTACTTGATTTTAAAACTTTGAAAACTTTTTTTCAAAATAACTCGCTTATTTTAAATAATTGTCAAAAACGCATAAGAACATTCTTTGTTCAGAATTTAATTTATCATCGATTTTTTCAAAAATATACAGGGTGTTTCAATTAAAAAATATTATTTTTGTGAATATCTCGAAAACCAGACGTCTAATTGTTTTTCTGTTTTCACCATTATAATCAGCGGAAAAAATGCTACTAGTTTGCTAATTTAACCGACTTTGTAGCTCCAATAATAACAAAGTTAGCAATAGTGAACCACTTTGCGCAAACACCAGTATATTAAAAATATTAAATAAAATAGTAATATTTCCGTAATTCTTTCAAGTTTTTTTCAACTTGCTTAAATTCAAAATTATGATTGTTTGGTTTTAATAAATTACTATTCCGTTTTATCGCTACTTGATTTTAAAGAATTGCAAACTTTTTTTCAAAATTACTCGCTTATTTTAAATTATAATAAAAATATCTGATGTGCCCAACACATGACTTTCTTATACATTGCCATGATACAGTTTTAATCTTTGGAAAATACTGAAGGGGTAGCCAATAATCACATGCTGTCGACATTCAACTCGTTATTAATATAAAATCACATTTATTTATTACTAGCTGTCCCCCGCGGGCTTCGCCCCACGATAGTTTTCTGTCTCGCTCCGTTTTTTCAATAGTATTTAATTGTATTACAATATATCAATATTACACAAAAAACACGCCACCACGACGCTGCCATTGCCGTCGATTTTTTCAATAATAATTATAGGTACAGTTAATTTCACAGAAAACGACTACACTTAATATTTCCCTGATTCCCTGTGTTACAATGGCTTTGTTTGATTGACGTTTACTGTTAAATTGACAAATTAAGTACTTATTTGCATCCGTCGCCAAAAATCAAAATGCCAAAACTTACTGAATGACTCATAAAAAATAACCTAATTTCTGTGAAATTAACTGTACATATTACAATATGACACAAAAAACACAAATCAACGACCGCGTAACAACCGTGGTAGTTTCGCCACCACAATGCTGCCGTAGCCGTCGATCTTTTCAAATAATACACGAGAGGCTAATCTCAGCAAAGTATTCCATCAAATTCAAGGTCACGTGCAAGGGCAAGGGTTATTCCGGCATCATCTTATGGTACCGATTTATGCTATTATTTAAAGGAAAAAAACCTATATAAAACAACCTAACCTGGTCCGTGACTTATAATCGCTCCGAATAAATAAAGCATTTAATTAAAATAAAAAAAAAGAAGGGAAATCTACGGAATCGAACCAGCACCTTGCGGATTACTAGGCAGATTCTCTACCCACTGCGCCACGGCGGCTTGTGCTAGAAGTGGTATTTGTTCTGGATAAGAAGAGTACACGGAATACTTTGCTGCTATTAGCTACTCCTATTAACTGTACATATTACAATATGACACAAAAAACACAAATCAACGACCGCGTAACAGCCGGTGGTAGTTTCGCCACCACAATGCTGCCGTAGCCGTCGATCTTTTCAAATAATACTGCTACAATCGATTTCCTCAACGGTATAGATTTCTGTAATTTATATAATGTACTTTTGTAACTGAGAGATAGATGGCGCTACTATACGAAAAATAATTTAAAAATTTTTGACGGAATTTCAAAAAAAAGTTCAAACAAAATTTGTTCAAAATTTAATTCTAAATCAATGTCTAAGAATAAAAAAATGTCGTAAATTGTTTATATTTCAAGATATTCCTAAAAAACCTAAAAATGTCTTCAGGTAAGTGTCACTTGTTTTGGTGCTAGATGAAAAACATTGAACGTGGCACCCACAATTTTGTTCAAACTCTTAAATATGAAATTTGAATCAAATCCGAGAACAAAGTTCAAACAAAATTTGTTCAAAATTTGTATCACAATAATTACTTTTCGACCCTCGGATTCAACTATCAAAGCGCGCTATGAGAAATATAAAAGTGTTTTAGGAATATCTCGTTTTTTTGAAATTTTATTGACGGAATTTCAAAAAAAAGTTCAAACAAAATTTGTTCAAAATTCAATTCTAAATCAATGTTAAAGAATAAAAAAATCTGATAAATTGTTTATTTTTCAAGATATTGTTAAAAAACCTAAAAATGTCATCAGGTAACTGTCACTTGTTTTGGTGCTAGATGAAAAACATTGAATGTGGCACCCACAATTTTGTTTAAACTCTTAAATATGAAATTTGAATCAAATCCGATAACTCGTTTTTGAGTTATGGTGGATACAGACAGACACACAGACAGACAGACATCATGGCGAAAATGGTCAAAATGGATTCAGGGGCCCTCAAAACATGTAAATCCATCAAAATCTCGAAGTCGAAAAAAATCACGATTACTAGATATACTTCCTTATACTTCGTATAAGAAAGTAAAAATAATATAGGATACAACGGCTAAACGCATAATAATTGAGTCCCACTCCCACTAGAATAAATTTGGAGATTGCTCAGGGACGGATTATTAATTAGGCACCGTAATATGGGGCCCTTTTTGAATATATTAAAAAAATTCAGATTATATAGGTACCTAGATAATTTCTTACAAAAATAATTTTAATATTTGTGCAATAATATGCTAAGCACCACGCAGACTTTGACCATAAAATCGACTACCTACCGAACCATAATTTTAATTTTATTATAATATTATATTATCATATATTTTATAATTTAAGTCGAAAATAAAGTTTCAAAGAATTAAAATTAGATTAGTAGATGTACAGGCCGACAAAATAAACATTCAATATGCGTTGCGCATGCGCGCATGGGGTACAATCTAAGAAAAAATATACAACAATAATAATATTATCTAAAAACGTATAACTTGTATGCATTAACTGCGAAGACGCATTTTCTCCATAAAAGTCAAAGTTTTTGTGATTTAAGAACCCATCACATGAAATGTGAACTCTCAATTTGCCATAATGAAAGGGTACTTCGACTTCCCGATCAGCTTCCACATAGTGGTCTGAGCTCTTCCTAGAGGGGCGAACCAGTACGGTTCCGAGATCCTGGTCCATCCGTTACAAACATATTAAGGATAAAGATAAAGTTACAAACTCATTTCCACGCCACCACTGAGGTAGAGTTTTGACGTGTTTTTTTAACGTGGTGTCCCCAGGAGGCCTAATCCACAGTCAATATTATAAAGTTGTAAATAATTATATACTCTATAAGTTTCATATTAATTATTATTTTTGTATATAGTCATGCACAAAAACTTATTTCTCCCCTAATTTGGGTCGATAAATTTTATATTATTAATGACACTGAAAAATATTTTCAATAAATGTAATCCGCTTTCATTTACATTACAGAGAATGAAATTCTCTTTTAGTCGCGTTTTTTTAACGTGGTGTCCCCAGGAGGCCTAATCCACGGTCAGTATTATCAAGTTGTAAATAATTATATGCTCTATAAGTTTCATATTAATTATTATTTTTGCATATACGAGTAGTAATGTACAAAATGCGCAAAAACTTATTTCTCCCCAAATTGGGATCGATAAATTTTATATTATTAATGGCACTGAAAAATATTTTCAATAAATGTAATCCGCTTTCATTTACATTACAGAGAATGAAATTCTCTTTTAGACGCATTTTTTTAACGTAGTGTCCCCAGGAGGCCTAATCCACGGTCAGTATTATCAAGTTGTAAATAATTATATGCTCTATAAGTTTCATATTAATTATTATTTTTGCATATACGAGTAGTAATGTACAAAATGCGCAAAAACTTATTTCTCCCCTAATTTGGGTCGATAAATTTTATGTTATTAATGGCACTGAAAAATATTTTCAATAAATGAAATCCGCTTTCATTTACATTACAGAGAATGAAATTCTCTTTTAGGCGCGCTTTTTTAACGTGGTGTCCCCAGGAGGCCTAATCCACGGTCAGTATTATCAAGTTGTAAATAATTATATGCTCTATAAGTTTCATATTAATTGTTATTTTTGCATAAGTAATGCACAAAATGCGCAAAAATTTATTTCTCCCCTAATTTGGGTCGATAAATTTTATGTTATTAATGGCACTGAAAAATATTTTCAATAAATGTAATCCGCTTTCATTTACATTACAGAGAAGGAAATTCTCTTTTAGTCGCGTTTTTTTAACGTGGTGTCCCCAGGAGGCCTAATCCACGGTCAGTATTATCAAGTTGTAAATAATTATATGCTCTATAAGTTTCATATTAATTATTATTTTTGCATATACGAGTAGTAATGTACAAAATGCGCAAAAACTTATTTCTCCCCTAATTTGGGTCGATAAATTTTATGTTATTAATGGCACTGAAAAATATTTTCAATAAATGTAATCCGCTTTCATTTACATTACAGAGAAGGAAATTCTCTTTTAGTCGCGTTTTTTTAACGTGGTGTCCCCAGGAGGCCTAATCCACGGTCAGTATTATCAAGTTGTAAATAATTATATGCTCTATAAGTTTCATATTAATTGTTATTTTTGCATAAGTAATGCACAAAATGCGCAAAAATTTATTTCTCCCCTAATTTGGGTCGATAAATTTTATGTTATTAATGGCACTGAAAAATATTTTCAATAAATGTAATCCGCTTTCATTTACATTACAGAGAATGAAATTCTCTGTTACGCGCGTTTTTTTAACGTGGTGTCCCCAGGAGGCCTAATCCACGGTCAGTATTATCAAGTTGTAAATAATTATATGCTCTATAAGTTTCATATTAATTGTTATTTTTGCATATAGTAATGCACAAAAATTTATTTCTCCCCTAATTTGGGTCAATAAATTTTATATTATTAATGACACTGAAAAATATTTTCAATCAATGTAGTCCGCTTTCATTTACATTACAGAGAAGGAAATTCTCCTTTAGGCGCGCTTTTTTTAACGTGGTGTCCCCAGGAGGCCTAATCCACGGTCAGTATTATCAAGTTTTAAATAATTATATGCTCTATAAGTTTCATATTAATTATTATTTTTGCATATACGAGTAGTAATGCACAAAATGCGCAAAAACTTATTTCTCCCCTAATATGGGTCGATAAATTTTATGTTATTAATGGCACTGAAAAATATTTTCAATAAATGTAGTCCGCTTTCATTTACATTACAGAGAATGAAATTCTCTTTTAGTCGCGTTTTTATTAACGTGGTGTCCCCAGGAGGCCTAATCCACGGTCAGTATTATCAAGTTGTAAATAATTATATGCTCTATAAGTTTCATATTAATTATTATTTTTGCATATAGTCAAGCACAAAATGCGCAAAAACTTATTTCTCCCCTAATTTGGGTCGATACATTTTATATTATTAATGACACTGAAAAATATTATCAATAAATGTAATCCGCTTTCATTTACATTACATTATTTTTTTTTAACGTGGTGTCCCCAGGAGGCCTAATCCACGGTCAGTATTATCAAGTTGTAAATAATTATATGCTCTATAAGTTTCATATTATTTTTGCATATACATAGTAATGTACAAAATGCCCAAAAACTTATTTTTCCCTTAATTTTTTTCACAGTGTCAAAGGGAAAGGTGACATAAAAGGAAAATTTTTAATTAAAATTAATTTTAGGCTCACTTTGGCGCCCCAATCGACCGTACAAATTTTTACGTTTTCGGGATTTTTTGCGAAGTAAAGCTTGTTTTCAGTTTTTATAACAATTTGTCTGGACAAACTTTTTCAGATATCTACCACAATTTCCAAAAATATTCGTATAAGTACAGAGTGTATTTGACACTTTTCTTTGTGTTTCTATAAGGCATACATGGTTAAAAATATAAAAATATTCGATTTCAATTTTTTTGGATTTGTTCCAAAAATAATTAAATAAATTATACTAAAATAAAAAATTATAAATTGTATACCTCAAACAAATAATGTTATTAGACATTATAAAATTAAAAGTAAATACGCACAGATTATAAAATAGGGTTATAATTAAAGATCAATTTTAGGAAATTTACCAATACAGTAAAAATTATGACATCGTTGATTCATTTTTCCTAAAACTCAAAAATACATAATTAAATATATTGTACTGAAATTAAAAATTATAAAATTTATCCCTGAAATAAAAGTTTGTTGACATTTTACAATTAAAAGCAAGTTTCATTTTGTAAAAATCCTGAACTGTTTTTATAAATTATTTCCGGGTTTTAAGGGTCCCACTTTTAAAAAATCGCGTATTCCTAGATTAGTTATTTTAAAAAATGACAGTTTTGGAACTGAAGCTCAAATTTTTGTCAAACTGGCTTTGTAACAAAGTTAAATGAGGATTTTATTAAAAAAAAAATACTACGGATACTAATCGTAGCTTCCATTGCTCGACATTATGATAAAGATTCACAGGGTCGCAGTTAGCAAGGGTCTAGTGGGACCTCAGGTACTCCAATAATTAACATTTGAATAGAAATTTTCTAAATATTTAATTATTGTAAAATGTATTAATGAGAAATAATTTAAAAATTCAAACCTGCTTAAATAATTTAAACTTTTTAAACAAAAGTATAAATGAATTTTTAGTTATTTAGGGGAAAATAAATTGTATGAATTCTTTTCATGTGTGTATATCGCTATTTTCATACTTACCTAATTCATCTTGAGTCCTGCATGCCATACTGTCGAAACAATTTGCGCAAAATTAGCATCAATTAGGCACGGCCAATAACACGGATCGCAAAAAAATTGCCAAATTTTGGGTCTTTTTAGACTTTATAGGACGCATGAAATTTTTTTGGTCTCTTGCCGTTTATTGGAAAAATTAAAATTTCCGTGGCCGTGTCGAAACGACGTTAAGTGAGCACGTACCTCATTCAGAAGCTCATTAAAGAACCTAACATCATAAAAGTAGATAAGCTATTTTTTCGGCTTTAAAGAAATTTCGAAAATTGGTAATATCAACTAAGCCATTGATCAAATTTTGATTTACTGCTTTCTAGTTTCTTCAAGTTACCTATCAAAACAATCTCAAAAGTGATGTACAACGTTTACTCCAATTTTTCACCTAGATCATAAGTTATTAACATCACCACATCCAAAATATTTACTACCAATTAATCGTATTGATTATATACAGGGTATTTCACGAGTAATAATGAACCTGATTTAAAAATGCAACCCACAATACATCCGTATAGTACTTGTAATGAAAGTGTATTGTGGGTTGCATTTACAATTCCATCAGGCTCACTATTACTCGTAAATACCCTGTTTTGTAAGAACGCAATTTATTAAAAATCATTGAAAATAATTAAATGTGGCGGAAGCGGGAGTGGGAGGGCCTCCACCACCTAGGCAACATAATGGCGGCCCTGATTATGTATATTTTTTGTAATATTTTCCATCTTGCTTCATTTACTATTTGACGAATAGTATGAACTTTTTTTCAGAAAATGAAGAAAATTTTGAGTTTTAAATTTTCGTCGCTTATACCATTTATAAGTATGTATGTGCCTATTCGAGGAGAATCATTCCTATATTAACAGGAGAAGTCTTTAATGTGTTAACACCAGCACGACTAGCGCTCCTCAAGTGAATGAGAAGGAGTCTTTTTCAATGTTAAGCACACTATTGTTCGATATTAAATTTGTTCGATTGTTATGGGCACGACCATCACTCCTGTATTAACAGGAGAGAGGTCTTTAAGTGTTAACACCAGCACGACTAGCGCTCCCCAAGTGAATGAGAAGGAGTCTTTTTCAATATTAAACACTTAAACGAACAAACTTAATATTGAACAATAAAGTCTCAAAACCGACAAATGTTTTGGGAATATTTGCCTGAGGCTCCTTGGCCATGGTTGCCTAGCAGAAGCCCTCCCCTCCCAAATTTGTTATACGTTCTTACAAAACTATTTAAATATTATACAATCAATATGATTAATTGGTAGTGTTGGTTCGATGTTAATGTGACTGATCCAGGTCCAATATTTGATGGAATAAACGCATATATCACATCACTTTTGAGATTGTTTTGGTAATTAGAAAAAACTAGAAAACAGTGAATCAAAATTCGATCAATGGCTGATAATATGACCAATTTCGAAATTTCCTTAAAGCTCTAAAGCTTATCTACTTTTATGATATTAGATTATTAATGAGCTGCCGAATAAAGTATCATGTTCAGTTAGCGTCGCGTCAATACAGCCTCGGAAAATATCCTTTTCCAAAAAACGGCAAGAGCACAATAAATTAATGCGGCCCGAAAAATCACTAAAAAGGCCCAAAATTTGGAAATTATTTTTTGCGATACGAAATATTGAGCTAGTGCCTAATGGACGCAAATTTTGAACAAATTGATTCGACGGTATGTCATGCAGGACGCAAGATGAAATTTTTTTTGTGATATATCTACACACATAAAAAGACGTCATATACCGTAATTTTCGGACCATAAGATTTTACATAGAAAAATTGACTTAAATGAACTAAATATTGCTATATTGCTACCAATAAATAAGAATAGCCAAGTAAAATTAGGCTACAAAATGGCAAAATTGATATGATGACCAAATTTTTGAGAGCAAGTCGAGGGTCATTGTGTCGTGCACCCTCTATCTCATGTAATTTTTGCGTCACAGAAAAATAGCCGAAATGAAAGTTGTAGGAAATAAGATCCTCTACAACTTTTGTTTGAAGATTTTTTTCATAATTGTAATAGAAAGGTATATTTTAATGAAGAAACTCACCCCCTCAAAAAGAGCAGTATTTTGATTATAACTTTTTTTTAACTTGATTGAAATATTTTTCCGAATAAATTAAAAAATCACATTAAAATCCAACCAGTAAAAACCGAGATATAAAAAATCGCCCTTATCACGCGACGCACAAGGAAATTTTGTTGGGACTTTATCAATGAACCTCGACTTGCCCTCAAAAATTTGGCCATCATTTCAACTTTGTACTTGGATATTAGATATTTTTTCATCTAATTTGACTGGGCTAGAAATAAGAATTTGAAAATATTAAATATTACTTTATAAAATATTCTTTTCTAAAAATCGTCTCATAAATTTCAGGTGCGCCTTATCATACGGTCTTATGGTTAGAAAAATACGGTAATTTATTTTCCGCTTAGTAAAATTTGTGTTCAGACTTTATTTACAATTTTTAAATAATTTTAGGTGCATGGTTTGAATTTTTTAAATATTTCTCAATTACCCATTTTACAATAAATAAATACTTATAAAAAATTGGTGGAGGCCCTGGCGCCCGGGGGCATGACCCCAGTGGACCCTTGCTAACACCACTCTGTGGTTTACCCGTATTTTTCTAAGTTACTTGATTGAAAAAATTACAGTTTTGGAATCGCTACTTAAACTTTTGACAATTTAGCTTTGTTACAAAGTTGAATGACGATTTTATTTAACAATAATTATGAACTGTTTGTATAAATTATTTCCGGGTTTTCGGGACCCAAAAAACCCCAAATAGTGCTTTTAAAATTAGTGTCCAAGTCTCAAGTGCTGACATTTTATAAAGTTTTAAATTATTTGTCGACAAACACACAAAAAAGTTGAAATATTTTAACAGAAAAAAGTAAAAATGTTCTGACCTAGTATGTTGTCTTCTACAATGTGGTTCTCATTGTACCTAACCTAATTCCAAAAATTATTTTCAAATTTCTATTCTAAGTAGGTACTAGCTTATAGATAGTAGTAGCATTCCGCCGTGGGCCCCCTAGTACGGGGCATTTATCTTTTCGAAAATCGGAAACCAAATTCGTCTCGGAATTATTTCCCAGCAAAGTCTAAATGCCCTGTACTACCCTGGCTGAAACAAATGTTTTGCGGGCCCCCTGGCTGCGGCCATGCGGGGGCCATGAGTAGTAGGTAGCAGTGTAATAGTAGTAGCAAAAAAAATTAAACTATTTCGTACCTTTTCTCTTAAAGCCCTTTTGCTTTATTCCCGTCTGGTAATTCAAGGAAATCACTAATGAATCAACAACACAAGCACTGTATTACAGAAAAAGTCTAGGTACCATTGAACGAAAATTTGAAAAGTAACCGTAAGAAATAATTAATTACGCGAAGTTACGATTAACTACTAACGAAATTATAATAACATGTGTTATGCTTCTAATTAATTAATAACTAAACCTAAGCAGCAAACACACGTCTGCTCCGTTTCGCATCCGAAATAAAACTAAAAACTGGTTCATATACAAAATAAATACAAAATAAATTCTTACATAATAAAGCCATAAAAATTAGTCATCCCTTTTGCCAACAAATAAAATTCTCCTACTCCCTTAAATACGAGTATACATTAGTCATGGCTTCGAGCTCCTTCGGGTGTTTTCGGCACTTTAAAACACGCTCGAAGTTTCATTAGTCACGGCTTGAATTTTGTTGACATAAATCAAGTTGGTAGTTTGATGTCTTTTGGAATCGCTGGTTAGATTTTTCTTAAAAAACATTTGTTTTAAAGCTGAATGACTGTTTTCTTTTGGTAAAATCCTCAGAAGGTTCCATACGAATTTTTCGCGCGTTTTTTGAGCCTCAAATTGTGATTATCAAAAACCTCAGGTTTCAAAGCGGCTGTTTCAAAAATATCACAGTTTTGGAATCGCTGGTTGGTTTTTGGTTAAAAAACATTTATTTTAAAGACAAGTAATGGTTTTATTATGAAATTATTCACAAAAGTTTCCATGCGATTTTTTTCCGCGTTTCTTGGATCCCCAAATTGCGCTCATCAAAAACTGCAGTTTTTGAAGCGGTTGTTTTAAAAATATCACAGTTTTGAAATTGCTGGTTAGATTTTTGTTAAAAAACATTTTTTTTAAAGCTGAATGGTAAAATCCTCAGAAGTTTCCATACGAATTTTTTGCGCGTTTTTGAGCCTCAAATTATGCTTATCAAAAACCGCAAGTTACGAAGCAGCTGTTTTAAAAATATCACAGTTTTGGAATCGCTGGTTAGATTTTTGTTAAAAATCATTTATTTTAAAGTTAAACAATGGTTTTATTTTGGAAATATTCACAAAAGTTTCCATACGAATTTTTTCCACGTTTCTTCGATCCCCAAATTGCGCTTATCAAAAACTGCAGTTTATGAATCGGCTGTTTCAAAAATATCACAGTTTGGAAATCGCTGGTTAGATTTTTGTTAAAAAACATTTGTTTTAAAGCTGAATGACGGTTTTATTTTGGTAAAATCCTCAGAAGGTTCCATACGAATTTTTGCGCGTTTTTTGAGCGTCAAATTGTGCTTATCAAAAACCGCAGGTTTCGAAGCGGCTGTTTTAAAAATATCACAGTTTTGGAATCGCTGGTTAGATTTTTGTTAAAAAACATTTATTTTAAAGACAAGTAATGGTTTTATTATGAAATTATTCACAAAAGTTTCCATACGATTTTTTCTGCGTTTCTTGGATCCCCAAATTGCACTTAATTGCACTTAAAAACCGCAGTTTTTGAAGCGGCTGTTTTAAAAATATCACAGTTTTAAAATTGCTGGTTAGATTTTTGTTAAAAAACATTTATTTTAAAGTTAAATAATAGTTTTATATTGGAAATATTTACAAAAGTATCCATACGATTTTTTTCCGCGTTTCTCGGATCCCCAAATTGCGCATATAAAAAACCGCAATTTTTGATGCGGCTGTTTTAAAAATGGTACAGTTTTTTAATCGCTGATTAGATTTTGGTTAAAATAGATTTAATTTAAAGCTGGATGATGGTTTTATTTTGAGAAAGTCGATAAACTGTTTGAATTTTTTCCTTTTTCTAGAACCCAAAATTAGCGCTTTTCAAAAATCACATCTAAACGAGTGATTCTTTTAAAATATCTGATGTGCCCAACACATGACTTTGTTATACTTACGGATAGTATCACAATAATTACTTTTCCTAAAGAAATTAAGTTAAATTTCTTGTAAAAATTTTAAAGGTTTCCAGCAATTTTCAAATAGTCTCTGTCGCACTTATTGCAATACGCATAAATCTGTCCTTATAACCGAATTTTACGACAAAAATGTGTTTTATTTTAGATTTTTGACCTATTACTCACTTAAAAAAATCTCCCGGTATGAAATTACATTTATTTATTCATTATTATTGTTTCGGTACCATAGAAACCAGTAAAATAAAAAAAAATAATGGTCCGTTCCTTCTGGGATTCGAACCCAGGACCTTCCGTTTGGCAGCCATATAATGAGACACATGGTCTACCTCGACCATCGAATTCAAATATCAACGGGCGCTATGAGAAATATAAAGTGTTTTAAGAATATCTAGTTTTTTTGACATTTTTTTGACTTAATTTCAAAAAAAAGTTCAAACAAAATTTGTTCAAAATTCAATTCTAAATCAATTTTAAAGAATAAAAAAATCTCATAAATTGTTTATTTTTCAAGATATTCCTAAAAAACCTAAAAATGTCTTCAGGTAAGTGTCACTTGTTTTGGTGCTAGATGAAAATGTGGCACCCACAATTTTGTTCAAACTCTTAAATATGAAATTTGAATCAATTCCGAGAACTCGTTTTTGAGTTATGGTGGATACAGACAGACAGACAGACAGACACACAGACAGACAGACAGACATCATGGCGAAAATGGTCAAAATGGATTCAGGGGCCCTCAAAACGTGTAAATCCATCAAAATCTCGAAGTCGAAAAAAATCACGATTACAATACTTCCTTATACTTATATATCGTATAAGAAAGTAAAAAAGTTAAGGACATTTTTTGTACAGAATTTAATTTGTCATCGATTTCTGTAAAAATATATAGGGTGTTCCATTTAAAAAAATGTTATTTTTGTGAATATCTCGAAAATCAGATGGTCAATTGTTTTTCTGTTTTCACCATTGTAATCAGCGGAAAAAATGCTACTAGTTTGCTAATTTAACCGACTTTGTAGCTCCAATAATATCGAAATTAGCAATAGTGAGCCACTTCGCGCGAACACCCTATATATTACTGAGTTATTTTTTATAGTTTTATTTTATAAAATTTGTTCTTTGCAAAAGAAAACATTCAAAATGTTAGACTCTAGACGGTATGAAATAGTGATTACAATAATGGAAATATTTCTGATGTTAGATAAAAATAAATAATGATAAGTGCTAAAAATAATAATGCCAGTTAACTTTTGTACTTGAAATAAAAATAAAGTTATTGATGTAGGTACATAATATACTTGACAATAAGTACCTACAATAAATAAAATAATAATCTTTTCAAACGATCGTGCGAAGATATTACTTATATTTACTAAACAGGAGTGAATTTGCTGACATTTTTTGAATAATACTAAAAACTCAAAGAGTATTATAAGTACACTATACATACATATACATGAAATGTCTTCATTTTTTACATCAATTTTAATAATCTACTAAAAGCAACAAACTAGGAGGATCCATTCAAATTAAGAAACTTAACATTTATTTCCGATATACAGGGTGTTTCCTAAGTACGTGCAGATAATTTAAGAGAGTATTCTTTTACAAAAAATAATGTTACTTTTATAAATAAATATAAGGTCATTAGACTTTCGTTTCTGAGGGTGTTAAAGTTTACAGAATTTTTTTGATTTTTATTTTTTATTTTCCAAATCACGCAAGCAATATTCTAACCAAATTTGGTATACTTCTTGTTCTAGAGTTGAGTGCCATAAAAAGCAAAAATATGAAATTCGGTAATTATAGTCAGTGGCGGAGATATGATTAACTAGTAATATTATTTTTTAAATAAAAGCAATAATGAGTTTCCTTTAAATAAAAAAATAAAAACCTATTTTGTCTTGAAACGGCGATAAATATGAAAAAAAGTAACAGAGAAAAAATGTGCTAAATGACGCGCTACATTTAAAACTACAATTTAAATTTTGCACAGAATGGTAACAATTTTATTCTTGAAAAACTGTTGGGGACTAATTACCGAATTTGATATTTTTGCTTATTATGGCACTCAACTAATTAGAACAAATGGTATACCAAATTTGGTTAGAATATCTTGCGTGGTTTGGAAAAAAAATAAAAACCATAAAATTTTTGAAACTTTAACATCTTGTATATCGGAAACGAAAAACTAAAGCCTCAATATTTATTTGAAAAAGTAGCATTATTTTTGGCCAAAGAATACGCTTTTAAGTTATCTGCACGTAATTAGGAAACACCCTGTATAATAGGAGTACATATGTATAATTTTTTATGAATTTAAAATGTAGAAGACAAAATATTTTAAACAAGGGCGTTACCAAAATAGTTTCCTAAAATTATAATATAGACCGGGTGCTGAAAGGAGTTGAGTATGCAAAATATGAGGACCGCATTTTATCAACTGATATAAGCTCACAACAGCTCCAAGATTAATATTTTGGATGTTGCCGCTCCATTGCAAGGTCCAATTTTTCCCCTCCCCTTTTATGTTTTTATATCCTGGTTAAACTTCATTAATTTTGGGAGGTGATGGAGTATCAAAAAAAAGTAGACTGTAATGAAAAAACTTTGCTCAAAAATCTTTTTTAACAAAGATACAGATACAGTGTCAAAGTTTAGGATAAGAACTCATTTTGTTACCATAATTTCTAAACAATTCGATCGATTTCCATTAAATTTCGTACACAGAGTAATGTAGTACATTTCTAAGTAACGATGAGGTTCATTTATAAAAAAAATCTCCAGTGGAGTAGATACTGATGGGGGACTGCTCCACTTTTCCCCTCCAATCTTCGACGCCACTGGATATATTGCAAAGAAATTTCCAAATTTAACTTCTCACTAATTTCGTCTGTTCTCCTATCTGCTGTTTTTATAATACTGATCCACGATTGTGATTTTTCTAATTTTTTAATTTTATCAATTGATATAAGCTCATAACAGCTCAAAGATTAATATTCTGGATGTTGCCGCCCCATTTTATGGTATAATTTTTCCCTCCCCTTGAGTATCAAAGAAATCGATTGAGCGTATGCTATGGAGTCATTTTAATGATTATTTTAGTGACAATAGGTAGTTTTTCAAGTAGTGGACTTCGGATTATACATCTTCTGAAACATTTCACTATTTTCGTTTTTTCTCCTATCTGCTGCTTTTATAATAGTGGTGATTTTGACTTTTTAACTAAGTCTCCTGTTGCATCACAAAACAAATACGATAACTCGTTCTGTCTATTTCTCTTCAAATTTGTCACTTGTAATGACATTTTTTCACATTTTTTAATAAAATATTTTATTTAGGTACTCAAATACAAGAAAAACATTGACACATTGCTACAGCGCATTTTTGGAAATTTTGGTGCCCTCTATCTTTTTGGGAACTAACTACAGAGAGTTCGGCCTGAGACAAAGAAAGTTGCAAATTTTGAGCTATACCATCCTATCTGCCGGCAACATGATTTTTTACATTATTTAGGGTCTCAGATATAAGAATCCGAGCATAGTTGCCGGTCCTCATATTTTGCATACTCAAGTACCTTTGGCGCCTACACTAATAACCCAAAACATATTTAGGTAAATATCTTTGAAAATATTGCCACAGACATAATCGATTAATCAGAGTGTGTGCATCATCTTGTTATTATTAATCATACTATTTGTTATTAATAAATAAACCGATATTCGTACTGTAATAACCTTGTTTTGACTAATAAAAATATCTGATGTGTCCAACACATGACTTTCTTATACGGATAGTATCACAATTACTTTTCCTAAAGAAATTAAATTTCTTGTAAAAATTTTGAGGGTTTCCAGCAATTTTCAAATCGTCTCTGTCGCACTTATTGCAATACACATAAATCTGTCCTTGTCCCACTCATTATAACCGAATTTTACGACAAAAATGTGTTTTATTTTAGATTTTTGACCTATTACTCACTTAAAAAAATCTCTCGGTATAAAATCACATTTATTTATTCATTATTATTGTTTTCGGTACCATAGAAACCAGTAAAATAAAAAAAAAAACTAATGGTCCTTCTGGGATTCGAACCCGGAACTTTCCGTTTGGCAGCCAAGCCTCCATGTCTAGTCTACCAAGACCGTCGGATTCAACGATCAAGGCGCGCTATGAGAAATATAAGTGTTTTAAGACTATCTAGTTTTTTTGAAATTTTTTTTGCGGAATTTCAAAAAAAAAGTCCAAACAAAATTTTTTCAAAATTCAATTCTAAATCAATGTTAAAGAATAAAAAAATCTGATAAACTGTTTATTTTTCAAGATATTGTTAAAAAACCTAAAAATGTCATCAGGTAACTGTCACTTGTTTTGGTGCTAGAGGAAAAACATTGAATGTGGCACCCACAATTTTGTTCAAACTGTTAAATATGAAATTTGAATCTAATTTGATAAGTCGTTTTTGAGTTATGAATGAATTCAGGGGCCCTCAAATCGTGTAAATCCATCAAAATCTCGAAGTCGAAAAAAATCACTTTCTTATTCGTATAAGAAAGTAAAAATAAATTGTTTCAACAGTACTAATTATTTCTTAAATTATTTTAGTCTAATATTTATTGATATTTGGTTTTATTTATTTAAATAAATCATGTTATTAAAAACTTGACCTATTAGGGTCAAATCAAGCCAAATAATATATAATTGGAAATATATTATTGCACAGGAGAATCTAATATGATGATGGACTTACCATTAATCCTATTAACACTACTACTAAGTTGTCTTGGTGTGATTTATATTTTAATTAATTTGAAAAAATGGAATGATTACCGAAATAGAATTAATAAAATACCTGGACCTCCCAGATTGCCTATATTGGGAAATATGCTAGAGTTTATAGGACCTTTAGGTAAGTTTACAATATTTTCAAAATTAATTTAATTGAAATGTTTCATTTATCTAATAGAGGTAGTTTTTCAAAGAATAAGAACAATAGGCATAGAATACGGAATGGTTGTAAAAATTTGGATAGGTCATATAGCTATGGTAGGTATAGGAAGTCCAGAAGACGTAGAGCGATTGATTTCTACCACTAAACACAACAGCAAAAGTGACTTGTATAGTCTCTTGCACAGTTGGTTAGGAACAGGACTTTTAACTAGTGATGGTAAGCGAATTACAACTACAAAATTTACGTATAGCGTATAGCATAACAGTGTTTAGGTCACAAATGGCAGACGAGAAGAAAAATCTTAACGCCATCGTTCCATTTCAACATTTTACAGCAATTTTTACCGGTGTTCATCGAACAAACTGAAGTTTTGGTGTCTGTTTTGAAAACTCAAACAAAACACCCCATTGATATTGTACCTTACATAACACAGTTCACCCTTATTTCCATATGTGGTAAGTATATGAAAGAATTTATTTAATTAACATTATTAATTTTAAACTTGGTTTTTAGAAACTGCTATGGGTACTTCTCTAACCGAATCATCCGAAAAACAGGAAAAATACCGACAATCCGTGTATAAAATGGGTGAACATTTCGTATATCGTGTCACGCATCCTTGGTTCTTCTTCGATAGTATCTACGCTCTAACTAAAGGCTATTGGGAACAACGAAGTATTGCCAAATTTATGCACAATTTTTCGTATAAAGTTCTGGAGGAACGACGACAAAGATTGATTAAAAACGCATTATCCGGTGGAGATGTGAACCAAGCGTCGACAAATGGAAAAAAATTGGCAATGTTGGATATGCTGATTTCCGCCAAGCTAAAAGGTGCGCCAATTGATGATGAAGGAATAAGAGAAGAAGTGGATACGTTCATGTTTGAGGTCGGTACCTAATTAATATAGTCCTAATTTGAGGTTTCGTAATTTGCGTGTGTTTTAGGGCCATGATACGACGTCTATGTCCCTCAGTTTTACGTTGATGCTATTAGCCAATCACCAAGAAGTACAGGTAAATAAAATGTATAGAAATAATATAATACGAGTATGTACTAAGAATAACCCAGTCAAATTAGACTAAAAAATGGCAAAATTGACATGAGGGTTAACTTTTTGTCGAGGGTCATTGATGAAGCTCCGAACCGCAAAAATCCAACAAAATTTCCTTGTGCGTCACGTGATAAGGGTGATTTTTATATCTTTTGTTTAAAATTTTTTTTATAGCTCTTTAAATAAACTGAGCCTCAAAATTAATGCACCACCCAAAATTCAGTAAAAGTTTGTCCATTTTTTTCTGAACCGTTTGTCCGATTTGTATGATTCTTTTTTAAATTGTAGGTTGATCCTTCAGGAATGTAAATGTGCTACTTATTTTTGGTCAAAATTCATTTTGGTTGAATACTGGGTGTATCAATGATGTTGACTTTTTTTCCCAAAATTCGTAAGACCCTGTGGAGTGCACCAGTAATAATCTCAAATTATAAACTAGAGCTAAGTGCAGCCTCATCTTTTCTTAACATTCTCCGTTTTGATTCACTTCAATATCCCTGTTTTTAGAGGAGATATACAAGTTTATCGAAAAACATGTTTTTATTGGCGAGTTTTATGAATACTCGTGCATTCTTTTACAAATTATTTAGAGAGTAACATAAGTAATAAAGTTTCAATAACGCGTATTTCCGCCCCTACTTCTTACAACTGCTTGACAACGACGGTTCATACTCGAAATCAAACTTCTAATTTGATCCTGATCAATGTGATCCCATATTTCTACCAATGTTTGTTCAATTTCATTAAGAGAAACAGGTGGCGGTTGACGGTCTCTCAGCTTCCTACCAAGAATATCTCAAAGATGCTCGATGGGATTGAGATCCGGGCTACGCGCAGGTCAATTCATTGTTTCAATATTCACCTCGTGTAAGTAGTCATTCACAATGCGAGAGACGTGTGGCCTGGCGTTATCGTGCATTAATAAAAAATCATTTCCAATGTACGGAGCGAATGGAACAACATGATCGGATAAAATATTCGTAATGTACCGTGTACTGTTCAAAGAACCTCCACGTAAGGAAACAAGCTCTGGCCTGGCTGTTAGAGAAATTCCTCCCCAAACCATAACGGAACCTCCATTGAAGAGATTTAAAAAAAGAATCATACAAATCGGACAAACAGTTCAGAAAAAATTGAAATCAAACTTTTACTGAATTTTGGGTGGTGCGTTAATTTTGAGGCTCAATTTACTTTAAAACAAAAGTTATAAGCAAAATACTGCCTTTTTAGGGGGTGAATTTCTTAAATAAAATATATATACTTTTCTATAACAATTATGAAAAAAATCTTCAAACAAAAGTTGTAGAGGATCTTATATTCTACAACTTTCATTTCTGGTATTTTTTGTGACGCAAATATTGCATGAAATAGAGGGCGCAATACACTGCACTTTTTTAGGGAGTGAGTTCTTATTTTTCCGAATAAATAAAAAAACTGCATTAAAATCCAACCAGTAGAAATCGAGATATGAAAGTCACTCTTATCACGTGACGTACAAGGAAATTTTGTTGGATTCTTACGGTTCGGGGCTTTATCAATGACTCTCGACTTGCTCTCAAAAATTTGGCTATCATATCAACTTAGATAGATAGATAAGATAGATAAATTTTATTGGTGATCTTACACATAGTGTTTACACATGTCAGGTACAAAAAGTGTGCCAATAAGGCATAAAGCTAAAAATCTTAATAACTAATTACATTATACATATACATATACTTAAACTTTAAACAGTCAGTGCAATTTAAAGCTATCACAGTTTACATCATCGCTCAAAAATTCATCACATGAGTAGTAGGCTTTTTTGGTCAGGAATTTTTTCAGTACGTTTCTTAATTTGTTTTCGTCCAATGTTCTTATCACAATTGGAAGTTTGTTGTAAAAGATAGGTGCATTATGAAGAGTTGCATTCCAGGATTTGCTTAGTCTCAAAAATTCAACTCTTAAATCGTCTCTTTGTCTTGTGTTATAGCTGTGTATGTCATTAGAAGTCTGATAAAATTTGAAGTTATTTTTTGCATACAGATATTAGGTACCTACCTACTTTTTGAGTGGATTATAAGTATATAGATTTTTTTATACGTTTTTATCACATTTATTTAATTATTATAGATAAACTGACATATTTATTAAGATATTTAAAGGCAAAATATGATTTGATCAGTTTCACAATCTTTAAATACTGATGTCAGAGATGTGATTAATCTATTTGTTGTGTTCTACATAACTCCATAATATTGATAATTTGCCTAATCTGTGTCACTATGTGACACTATAGTATACGCAATGCAAGTATTGAACTTGAGTCATGGACTCGCAGGACCTTCGGATAATAATAAATATTTACATTTTTGAAATGTTGTTAACTTATTTAAAAAATTAAAACTCATTTAGGATCGTCCATAAAAGACGTCCGCAATTTTTGGGGCTTTTTCGAACCCTCCCCCCTGTTTTTCTTAATTAGAGAAGTCCTCTTTCTTAAAGGATTAGAAATACCTACTTATTTTAGAATATAAAATGTTATCAGAACGTATTTTATTTTTAATTGGTCTAAACTATACAGGGTGTCCACCTAGTGCGCGGGTCTTCCATATCTCCTTTATTATTAAAGCTAGAAAAAAAATTTCAAGAGCAAATATGCTTTATTCCTGAATGTGCATAACTTAAAAATATTTTCCACTATACAGAGCGTTTAGTTTTTGCTGGGCGCACACCAACTTTCTTATTTTAAATGAAACACCCTATATATTTTTACATTTTTGGATTCCCCGTTTAATTCAAACTACAAAAGTATTAAGGTTGTATGTACCTAAAATTAATAGTTTTCCATTTTTTTTAATTTTTCCAAAAAAATTTACGGATATGGACTTTTACAAACATATTAATATCTAAACAAATTCACAGTTTTTACGAAAAAGCAAAGTTAAATTAATAAAAGCAAAATCCAGGGAACATTTTGATGTATTTTTTGTGCAAAAAGCTTATACAGAGTGTTTGTAATTTATTCGTAAATATCACATATCTAGAAACTCAAATTTGCCAACCCCCTTGCTACTCATGCATCCCCAAACAATGACTCGCTGTGGAAACTTCACAGTTCGTTTAAGGCAGTCTTAATGGAATGCTTCATTTTTGGTACGAATTACCCTTTTTCGAAAATCGCTAACACAAACCTTGAATTTAGATTCGTCACTAAATATGAGTTGAGTCCACCCTTAGTCCAATTTACTTTGGATTGTGACCAATTAAAACGGCGCGCCGTTGCTTTTGAATTTCGGTCAGCAAAGGTTTTTCCTTAGCCTAATAGTGAAACAAAAAATGCAAATTTAATTTTAATAATAGTTTTACCTAAATTATTAGTACTTTGTAAAAATTATATCCAGATTTACGTAGCCATTGACGGCAACAGTCTCTGGACACATTTACAGTTGCCTCCTGGTTCTATTGCGTCTGAATTTGCCATAAAGTGCCCCTTCTGTTGAATTTGCAAATTTTTGCAATAATGCGTCGTTCTCTTTCTGTGATAATTCGTGGTCGTCCAAGACTTTTGCATGAATATCAATATTGGCACTTTCACAATACTTTTTATATCCCCAACAGTTGATTTGGATAAATTTAATTATTTGCAATTTTTTGCATAGAATTACCCCACCCCTACCATAATGTGAAATAATTTCGCGTACGTTTTGTTTGTTGCAACACCACGAGGCATTTTTAGATACAATAATAATGTAGATACGTCAATACAAATTATAATAAGAGAGGCGATCTTAAAGAACGTCAACAATATTCTATAACAACCGTAGCATCACGTATCAAATAATATTTATTTGTCGGCAAATTTGTGACTTTTTTATTAATAAATTAAGTAGTTTAGACAAGTTAAAAATAAAATAAGTTCTGAAAACATTTTGTACTCTTTAATAAATATTTCTAACCAATTCATAAATTATAAATTAATGAGATTAATTTTTAATCAAGTACCTACCTAATTACATATTTATTAAATTATTAGTGCCGTCCGAACATATACAGGGTGTGTCACGACAAGTTGACAGTAGACATAACTCTATTACTAAACACAATTTGATTCTAAAAATTGGTACACACCCATTATACAATGTGCTCTATTTAATGAAAATATTGCCACCTTTCTGGTACTTCCGGTTATACCGGAAGTAGACACAAACTTTGTTATTTTAAATGGAACACCCTGTATATTTTTGAATTTTTAGATACTACACTTCATTTTAGACATAAAAGTATTAAGGTTGTATGATCCTAACATTAACGGTATTATAATTATTTACACTTTTTCATTTTTTTTTATAAAAACATAGATGTGAATAAAAATTCAAATCTTGACAATGACACGTTTTTTCCAAAAAATTTTTCGTGTTTGAAGTAGGAATATACAAGAAATAAACTGATGTAGTTTTGGAAAACTTGCTTTTTACAGGGTGTTGGTGGTTGTCCGTTCATTTTTAAAAACTTTAATCAGTGATAACTTAATTTTTTTAAATGGAACACCCTATATATTTCTAGTTTTTCGAATTCTACACTTAATTCGAGACATAAAAGTATTAAGGTTGTAAGGTCTTAAAATTAACGGTATTATAATTAATTACGTTTTTGTAAAATTAACCGTCAATCACAAGCACCCTGTATAAAATAAGTTTTTTAAAACCATATAACCATGTTTCTTGTACATTTCTGCGTCCACTTAAATTTGGTTTGTTTTTTGAAAGAACGTGTCATTATTAAAATATGAAAATGACTTTAAGTTTTTGTATGAACAAATTGGAAGAAACATAATTACTTAATTAAAATATATAAATAAAAATAAAAAATATTAAATTAAACACAATAAAAACAAATTTTAGTGGACGTAGAAATGTACAAGAAACATGGTAATAGGTTTTGAAAAACTTATTTTATATCTACAGGGTGCTTATGGTTGATCGTTAATTTTTAAAAACTTTGAATATTAGAAAAAACGTAATTAATTATAATACCGTTAATTTTAAGACTTTACAACCTTAATACTTTTACGTCTAGAATTAAGAGTAGAATTCGAAAATGTGAAAATATATAGGGTATTCCATTTAAAAATATCTGATGTGCCCAACACATGACTTTCTTATACTTACGGATAGTATCACAATAATTACTTTTCCTAAATAAATTAAGTTAAATTTCTTGTAAAAATTTTGAAGGTTTCCAGCAATTTTCAAATAGTCTCTGTCGCACTTATTGCAATACGCATAAATCTGTCCTTGTCCCACTCATTATAACCGAATTTTACGACAAAAACTGTTTTATTTTAGATTTTTGACCTATTACTCACTTAAAAAAATCTCCCGTTATGAAATTACATTTATTTATTCATTATTATTGTTTTCGGTACCATAGAAACCAGTAAAAAAAAAAAAACTAATGGACCGGTCCTTCTGGGATTCGAACCCGGAACCCTCTGTTTGGCAGCCATATAATGAAACAAATCTGTCCTTGTCCCACTCATTATAACCAAATTTTACGACAAAAATGTGTTTTATTTTAGATTTTTGGCCTATTATTCCCTTAAAAAAATCTCCCGATATGAAATTACATTTATTTATTCATTATTATTGTTTTCGATACCATAGAAACCAGTAAAATAAAAAAAAAACTAATGGGATTCGAACCCGGGACCTTCCGTTTGGCAGCCATATAATGGTCTACCTCGACCGCCGGATTCAACTATCAACGCGCGCTATGAGAAATACATTTAAAGTGTTTTAAGAATATCTAGTTTTTTTGAAATTTTTTTGACGGAATTTCAAAAAAAAGTTCAAACAAAATTTGTTCAAAATTTAATTCTAAATCAATGTTAAAGAATAAAAAAATCTCATAAATTGTTTATTTTTCAAGATATTCTTAAAAAACCTAAAAATGTCATCAGGTAACTGTCACTTGTTTTGGTGCTAGATGAAAAACATTGAATGTGGCACCCACAATTTTGTTCAAACTCTTAAATATGAAATTTGAATCCAATCCGAAAACTCGTTTTTGAGTTATGGTGGATACAGACAGACAGACAGACAGACAGACAGACAGACACACAGACAGACAGACATCATGGTGAAAATGGTCAAAATGGATTCAGGGGCCCTCAAAACGTGTAAATCCATCAAAATCTCGAAGTCGAAAAAAATCAAGATTACAATACTTCCTTATACTATGTATAAGAAAGTAAAAATAAAGTTATCATTGATCAAAGTTTTTAAAAATGAACGGACAACCACCAACACCCTGTACAGAGCAAGTTTTCCAAAACTACATCAGCTTATTGCTTGTATATTCCTACTTCAAACTAACAAAAAAACTTTGGAAAAAATGTGTCATTGTCAAGATTCGAATTTTTATTTACATCTATGTTTTTGTAAAAAAAAATGAAAAAGTGTAAATAATTATAATACCGTTAATGTTAGGACCATACAACCTTAACACTTTTATGTTTAAAATGAACTGTAGAATCTAACAATTCAAAAATATACAGGGTGTTCCATTTAAAATAACAAAGTTTGTGTCTACTTCCGGTATAACCGGAAGTACCAGAAAGGTGGCAATATTTTCGTTAAATAGAGCACATTGTATAATGGGCGTGTACCAATTTTTAGAAGCAAATTGTGTTTAGTAATAGAGTTATGTCTACTGTCAACTCCTCGTGACACACCCTGTAGTTAGGGCTCGAACTGCACGTTCTCCCTTTTTACTTTCTTATACGTAGTATAAGGAAGTATTGTAATCGTGACTTTTTTCGACTTCGAGATTTTGATGGATTTACACGTTTTGAGGGCCCCTGAATCCATTCTGACCATTTTCGCCATGATGTCTGTCTGTATTCACCATAACTCAAAAACGAGTTACCGGATTTGATTCAAATTTCATATTTAAGAGTTTGAACAAAATTGTGGGTGCCATATTCAATGTTTTTCATCTAGCACCAAAACAAGTGACAGTTACCTGATGATATTTTTAGGTTTTTTAAGAATATCTTGAAAAATAAACAATTTATGAGATTTTTTTATTCTTTAACATTGATTTCGAATTGAATTTTGAACAAATTTTGTATGAACTTTTTTTTGAAATTCCGTCAAAAAAATTTCAAAAAAACGAGATATTCCTAAAACACTTTATATTTCTCATAGCGCGCTTTGATAGTTGAATCCGATGGTCGAAAAGTAATTATGGTGATACTATCCGTATAAGAAAGTGTGTGTTGTGCACATCAGATATTTTTTAAACGTTAGTAAGTACACACTTCACCCTCTGAATTTGCTAATGTTTGAAATACCTTGCTAAATTAGACTCACATTGATCAGTGTTGAATACATATAAAATGTGCGTACACCTTGTCAAATTTAGGAAGAGACGTGAATTTTTGGATTTTGTCACGCCCTTGAGTGCGCAGTGGAGAGCGGCTTAAATGTATCATTTGGATGTTGTTTCTCGGCAGGTAAACTAGTACAGTCTGTGTAGAAATTTCTGTCAACTGTAGGACTAAAGGGGTTCGAGCGAGGCGAGTTTTAGTAGGTACAAAAAGAGTCATCATGTCATCATAAAACATTAATGAGAAAGAAATGGTTTTCAAGTGGAGGTTGACCTTTTACAAAATATTGAATAGTGACCATTCTCTTATTACGAACACATGTTTGAAATTATTTTACTGTGGTTTTTTACTTTCTTATACGTAGTATAAGGAAGTATTGTAATCGTGATTTTTTTCGACTTCGAGATTTTGATGGATTTACACGTTTTGAGGGCCCCTGAATCCATTTTGACCATTTTCGCCATGATGTCTGTCTGTCTGTCTGTCTGTCTGTATCCACCATAACTCAAAAATGAGTTATCGGATTTGATTCAAATTTCATATTTAAGAGTTTGAACAAATTTGTGGGTGCCACATTCAATGTTTTTCATCTAGCACCAAAACAAGTGACAGTTACCTGATGACATTTTTAGGTTTGTTAGGAATATCTTGAAAAATAAACAATTTACGAGATTTTTTTATTCTTTAACATTGATTTAGAATTAAATTTTGAACAAATTTTGTTTAAACCATTTTTTTAAATTCCGTCAAAAAAATTTCAAAAAAATGAGATATTCTTAAAACACTTATATTTCTCATAGTGCGCCTTGAATCCGACTAGTAGATAGACGAGTGAGTTTGGGACTTGCCTGCCAAACGGGAGGTCGCCGGTTCGAATCCCAGAAGGACCATTATTTTTTATTTTTTTGTATTTTACTGGTTTCTATCGTACCGAAAACAATAATAATAAATAAATAAATGTGATTTTATACAGGGTGATTCAAAATTCGATGTAGATATTTTAAGGACGTATTGTTGGGATCAAAATAAGACTTTTTTTTCAAATAAACATGTGTCCTAAAATGCACCCCCTCCGAGCTACAGCCACTGTAAGTTGCGTAAAAAAAACGATTATTTAAAATTGTGACCACAATAACGGATCAAATCTTCTGAAAATTGGCATGCCCCCCTTTTTTTAACCACTCTATTTATTTTTTGCTTCAAAAATTATGTAAACCCAGTTTTGGGGAAGGTTGGAGGGGGTGCATTTTAGGACACATGTTTATTTGAAAAAAAAGTGTTATTTTGATCCCAACAATCGGGGTGATTCTATAACATTTTAATGACCGTGACTATGTAACCACTGTGGTTGTTGCTACGGTACGACGTTTTTGATTGGTAATTATCATAGCAACAACCACAGTAGTTAATAAACACGGTGGTTAGAAACTTACAGAATCGCACCGAATACGTCCTTAAAATATCTACATCGAATTTTTTAAGTGAGTAATAGGTCAAAAATCTAAATTAAACACATTTTTGTCGTAAAATTCGGTTATAATGAGTGGGACAAGGACAGATTTATGCGTATTGCAATAAGTGCGACAGAGACTATTTGAAAATTGCTGGAAACCCTCAAAATTTTTACAAGAAATTTAACTTAATTTCTTTAGGAAAAGTGATTATTGTGATACTATCCGTATAAGAAAGTCATGTGTTGGGCACATCAGATATTTTTAATGTCGATTTCCGCAGCCGGAATTTGCTCTTAAGCAAAATTTCAAAGGTTTAGGTACCTATTAATCGCCTAATCCTAAACAAACATTATTGTGTATGTATTTTTTCTAAATAAAATTCGTTTAGGCGTCATTTTATGCGCTAAAATAATGTGTAAGTAAATGCGTTTTTAAGTTTGTGATTGTTTTCAAGTTGCAGTCGAAAACTCAAAAAAATACCTATCCTCTTGAGGTCTATAACTTTTATCGCCTGTACAAAAGTCTATTCTTAGAAAGCTGAAAAAAAATAGGTATGATGATATAAACAATTCTAGTTTTGTGCAGTTTCAAATTTGGAACTTATCAAATTGATTCTTTTGATGCTTCGTACGATTTTGATATGATTTTTAGAAGTTGTGGCGCGCTAGAGCTAATGTGTGTTTGTTATTGATGCACACATAATTTTTTTTAACTTTACTTACATGTAGCTTTAAATAAGAGTATATTCGAATGTTTTACAGGGAGTAGGGAGCTGCTATTGCAACCCACAATCGCGCAATAGACATTGTGTTTTTTTAGGTAGAAGCATTGGGAGTTGGATTCACGTAACTCATATTTTTATACTTTTAATAAAAAGATTTTAAAAAATTAAACATTTGTAATCTGACATCTCCGACGTACTAACGACAGTTCCGCCTGGCGCCAAGAGATGTCGAGTCAGAAATGTCAGATCTCCATATTATCGACGATTGTGAAACAGGCAACGTGGCAACACCGCAACAGTACAGTCAGGGGTGTCCGAGTTGCGCACACCCAGGTAAGTTAATCCTTTGTCCTAGTTGCGCACATGGGAATTTCCCAGTCCGAGTACAAGTGAAATAAGTCAGTTTTTTTATCGTTCCCATGGACAGTAGGCGCGATGACTTGGATATTGAAAATGTTGAGTGAAAAGGGTAAAGTTTTACTAGTTCTGGATGGTTTCAAGTTTCGAGAACGTCGTTTCATAAAAACAACAAGTGAGATGTCGTGGCGATGTTCGAATAAAAAATGCAAAGCGGTACTTTACACAATCGGACCGGATTACACGTTTTCGAAGATAGCGAACGAACACAATCATGAGGTTACTACTAAACAAGTACTCAACAGACAAATGTTGAATAATACAATTAAAAGAAAAGCCCAGGAGCAGAGCTTTTCTGAGAAGACTAGAAAAATGATCACAGCCGAAATTGAGAAAGATGTTGGTTTTCTGGATACTCTTACCGACAAGGACATGAATCGCATCAGACAGAATACCCATCGAGCCATGAGACAATGCATGCCGAATTTACTGAGATCCAGGGATGAGGATGATAGAACAAGCATCTATGATAAGGCGGATGAAGAACTCATTGAATACGTCCGGGTATACGAAGAATTATACGATTTGTCTCATTACAAGTATACCGATTACCCTCACAAAAACCAGATATGGAGTGATATAGGGATACAACTAAATCTAGGTACCTAAGTAAGAATTTCAATTTATTTAAAAAATGTAAAATATCATTATCATTTACACCCACGTAATATACGAAAAATGAGACATATAGCATTATTTTCAGTAAACATCTCGTGACACTACCTCTGTCTATCTTTCCTTTAAGAACGAGATAGAAAGAGGAGTATGACGAACTATTTACTAAAAAATAATTCAATTTTATCAGAACCTTTTTTTAGTATACTTATCTGAAAACACCTTGTTTTCATCTGTTTTTGCAATGACGTAAAGGTGACGTTTTCAGAACAGCGCACGGAAAACTTTTCCCGATCTCCTATTCTTTTTTCCGTGCACTAAATATGACTGAAACTAAAGCATCGCCACTAATAAACAAGTCGTTGCTATGGAAATGTTAATCGTGTTTGCCTACTATTTTTACGATGTATTATAATTACTTTGAAAATAAAATGTCCTAAAATTACTTCTAATCCTTTTTTTGGGTTATTTTTAGATAAGTATAATAAAAAATATCGTTCATTACACGTCCAGAAATGGATTTTTCGTGCTTGCATGACTTCCCGTGTTCGGCTTCGCCTCCCACGAGAATTTGTCACGCGCGCACGAAAAAATCCTTATTTCCAGACTGGTAATGAAATATACTATTCCAGATCCTCATAAATGCAAGCAACGATGGGAGTCCCTCCGATCACAGTTTAAAAATTATTTACGTCGTAAACCCACAAGTACAACCCATACACCATGGAGATACCAAGAGCAAATAGAATTTCTGCTTCCTCACATGAAGGATGCGCCAATTCTGAATTTTAAACCTGCGGAAAATGAAGACAGAAAAAATTTAACACCTACGGAAAACGAAGACATAAAATTAGAAACTGATGAACTAGATGTTGAGATACACCATCTTGAAGATCCAAATGAGAGTGAGCATCAGTCAAAGGATTCGTCATGTGATGTAGAAACCCACTTCTTGCTCTCAAACCCCACCACTAGGACAAGATTACCTGAAGAATATATGAAAACAACAGTGCAGAAATTTTCTAATGCTGATCAGGTTTTGGCTAAGCAACAGATTATTCAGGTTGTAACTGAATTGGAAAAGAAATACGTTAATTAGTTATTTATATTTAAATTTAATTTATTATGTAAGTAACTTTGAATTAGAGAAAAACATTTTTGGAAAATAGTAGAAGAATAAATTTATTATAAATTACATAAAACACAAATATATTTAGTTTATTACATTTCCTAGACTAAACTTTACTTCGGGGCAGGAGTTGTAAAAATTAAAGGCACATCACACACATTATTAATCTCATTATCTCTAACTACGCTCGGATAAACTTTATTCTTAAAGTAATGTTTAGAATTAGGCACATTCCCATTTTGACTTGATAACCTATTAATTGATAAGCAATTACAACTAAACCACGAGCGCATAAACTTCCCTGTCCATGAAAAGCGGTTGCCCATCAAGGGTTCTTCACTAGTGAAAGAAAATTCCCGAAGTCTACCTTCCGAAGGTGTGTCAAGCGATTTCTTGTCATAGCCACTGTTGTTTACGGACAAATCTGAGAGAGACTCATCATCAAGATTCGTGGTTTTGTTGGTGGATCTAAACGGGTTTAACAGTGTTCTACTCAAACTCGGAATTGGGGTTTTGAAATTTTGACGCCAGCTTCTGATGGATAATGGTGTACCAGTTTTTGAGGATTCGAGAGCCTCCATTTTAGTCTCCAACTTCTTTAATTTCATTAGTAAGTGGTCTCTTTCGCTTTTCATGTTATCTATTGTTATTTGTTTCGAGGAGTTTGCCACAAGTTCATCGCGGTACATACTTTTGTATAGTTCTAATTGTTGCTTTATGTCTTCAAATGGTTCCTCAGCGTAATCTTTGCAACTAGTACTTGGTGATTCACATTGAAGTTTATTTCTTTCCTCTTGTAGCCGTTTTCTTTCTTGTTCTCTACGTTTTAGCTCTGATATGTAGATTTTGACTTTGCTTTCCACATGGTCGTAGTTGTGTTTGTATAATTTTATAACAGTGTTGTTTGAATCTGCTGGAATATTTTCCAGAGATTTGCTACGCAAATTGGAATCATCCATGTGGAAATCTTTAGATGGACATAGTTTAATATTTTCATTGACATCTATGTGTGAATTGGCTTTAATTATATTAGAATTAGATTTGCAGTCCATCATTGTATGGCCCTAAAATAAAGAAGTTAATAAATAATTCATTTCTAAAACATTTACAAAACATTAGAAAAATTTTAAACCATGTAGGTACTTGCCTTTAGGTACGACCGTTCGAAGCAGAATGTGTGATATTTTAGAAATATTCCAGAAAAAAATTTAAATGTTTTTACTTTCTTATACGAAGTATAAGGAAGTATTGTAATCGTGATTTTTTTCGACTTCGAGATTTTGATGGATTTACACGTTTTGAGGGCCCCTGAATCCATTTTGACCATTTTCGCCATGATGTCTGTCTGTGTGTCTGTCTGTCTGTCTGTATCCACCATAACTCAAAAACGACTTATCGGATTTGATTCAAATTTCATATTTAAGAGTTTGAACAAATTTGTGGATGCCACATTAAATGTTTTTTATCTAGCACCAAAACAAGTGACACTTACCTGAAGACATTTTTAGGTTTTTTAGGAATATCTTGAAAAATAAACAATTTATGAGATTTTTTTATTCTTTAACATTGATTTAGAATTGAATTTTGAACAAATTTTGTTTGAACTTTTTTTTGAAATTCCGTCAAAAAAATTTCAAAAAACTAGATATTCTTAAAACACTTTATATTTCTCATAGCGCGCATTGATAGTTGAATTCGATGGTCGAGGTAGACCATGTGTTTCATTATATGGCTGCCAAACAGAGGGTCCCGGGTTCGAATCCCAGAAGGACCGGTCCATTAGTTTATTTTTATTTTACTGGTTTCTATGGTACCGAAAACAATAATAATGAATAAATAAATGTAATTTCATATCGGCAGATTTTTTTAAGTGAGTAATAGGTCAAAAATCTAAAATAAAACACATTTTTGTCGTAAAATTCGGTTATAATGAGTGGGACAAGGACAGATTTATGCGTATTGCAATAAGTGCGACAGAGACTATTTGAAAATTGCTGGAAACACTCAAAATTTTTACAAGAAATTTATCTTAATTTCTTTAGGAAAAATAATTATTGTAATACTATCCGTATAAGAAAGTCATGTGTTGGACACATCAGATATTTTTGTAAGATAAGTTTGTAGGGTTTGTTGAAATATATTTCACACTTCAGTTATTATTCATCTGCATTGTAGAAAATATCTCTCTTGTGTAAAGAAATAAATACCCCACCCAAGGTCATCCCATAAGTTTGCGCGGTCTGGGGCAACATTTTATATTTCTATTGAGATCCACATCCTGGGAATGAAATTTCAACCGCAATAATGAAGAATTATTATCTAATATATGCAATTTATATTTTTCCAGAATAAAATCTATGAAGAAATTGTGCAAGTTTTGGGAGAAAACTCAAAAATAACTTACAACCAACTACTCGATCTAAAATACTTGGAAAGATGTATAAAAGAGTCTCTAAGACTCTATCCCAGTGTTCCCCTAATATCCAGAATAAGCAGCGAAGATTTCATCACGAATTCTGGCTATGAGATACCAGCTGGCACTGCGATACTTGTTCCCATTTATGATATACATCGCAATCCAGAGGTATACCCCAATCCCGGCAGTTTCGATCCAGATAGATTTTTAAATGAAAACAGTAAAAATAGACATCCATATGATTATATCCCTTTCAGCGCGGGGCCTAGAAATTGCATAGGTAAACCTTAATCATAATTTTTATGTAAGGATGATATTTTTTGGTCATTTTAGGACAAAAATTTGCAATGATGGAAATGAAGACTGTGATTGTGGAAATAGTACGAAATTTTGTACTGGAACCAGTAGACACTCCGGATACAATCGATTTAATAGTTGATCTTGTACTGAGGTCCAAAAATGGAGTTAAAGTTAAATTTACGCCAAGATGTTAATAAAATTTTAAAAAGGGTTTTATTTTATTAATTTGATTATTCAAGAGTGTAGGAAATAGTTATCATATTAGGAATTGCACGAAATGTATATATTGTATTATACAGGGTGTCCCAGGATAGACACGAAATATTTTTAGGTACCTATGATTCTGCATTGTCCTGTTTAATTTTTTTACCTCCAATCCGGATTTTTTTATTTTCCATATAAAGTCATTGCAGGTGGAAACTTACGGAAATCTTTTTAACAAATTTAATAATTACTCCTAGTAGACATCGTTCATGTTCAAAATGGAATTTAACTTTTCGATTCAAAATAAACCAATCTTTCATCATGTATCAAAATTTTAACTATTTTCAATACTAGTTTTCAAAATAAATTAAATGAAACGTGAACATAATGATTTATTTTTTCAATTTCTAAATGTGAACAATAATAATTCTTTAAGGGTTAACACTTTAAAAAAAATTTCAAGATACAAATCCTCTCAGCTACAAATTTCATGTATAACATTTTTTCGATAATCAAATAGGTTAGCAGACTGGCTTCTTTTTATTCAACAGTGTTTTACTTTTTCAATCTACAATTTTCAACATTCAAGCGATGATTGCTCGAAAACTATCCCTTGTTGGGATATAAAATTTATACAGGGTGTTCGCGCGAAGTGGCTCACTATTGCTAACTTTGTTATTATTGGAGCTACAAAGTCGGTTAAATTAGCAAACTAGTAGCATTTTTCCCGCTGATTACAATGGTGAAAACAAAAAAACAATTGACCATCTGGTTTTCAAGATATTCAAAAAATAACATTTTTTTAAATGGAACACCCTATATTATTTTGCAAAAACGATGGTAAATTAAATTCTATACAAAAAATGTCCTCATATTTTTTTGATAATAATTTAAAATAAGCGAGTTATATTGAAAAAAAGTTTGAAATTCTTTAAAATCAAGTAGCCATAAAACGGAATAGTAATTTATTAAAACCAAACAATCATAATTTTGAATTTAAGCAAGTTGAAAAATACTTGAAAGAATTACGGAAATATTGAAAATTTACAAAATTATAATTTTCATGGCTACTTGATATTAAAACTTTGAAAACTTTTTTTCAAAATAACTCGCTTATTTTAAATAATTGTCAAAAAAGCATAAGAACATTCTTTGTTCAGAATTTAATTTATCATCGATTCTTGCAAAAATATACAGGGTGTTCCAATTAAAAAATGTTATTTTTATGAATATCTCGAAAACCAGATGGCCAATTGTTTTTCTGTTTTCACCATTCTAATCACCGGAAAAAATGCTACTAGTTTGCTAATTTAACCGACTTTGTAGCTCCAATAATAACAAAGTTAGCAATAGTGAACCACTTTGCGCAAACACCTGTATATTAAAAATATTAAATAAAATAGTAATAATTCCGTAATTCTTTCAAGTTTTTTTCAACTTACTTAAATTAAAAATTATGATTGTTTGGTTTTAATAAATTACTATTCCGTTTCATGGCTACTTGATTTTAAAGAATTGCAAACTTTTTTTCAAGATTACTCGCTTATTTTAAATTATAATAAAAAAAAATTAAGGACATTTTTTTTATAGAATTTAATTTGTCATCGATTTCTGCAAAAATATATAGGGTGTTCCATTTAAAAAAATGTTATTTTTGTGAATATCTCGAAAACCAGATGGTCAATTGTTTTTCTGTTTTCACCATTGTAATCAGCGGAAAAAATGCTACTAGTTTGCTAATTTAACCGACTTTGTAGCTCCAATAATAACAAAGTTAGCAATAGTGAGCCACTTCGCGCGAAAACCTTGTATAGAGTGTTCCAGAATTTATTCAAGAATCACACCTAAAAATATTTCGTGTCTATCCTGGGACATCCTGTATACAGGGTTCAGCATAGAATATTGTATTTAAATAAATTTCCTAATACCTACATATACTCGTACATGGTGTTCCACTTTTTTTGTAGGACAGTTGATAGAGGATCTCTTTTTAAAAAACTTCCTGAAACATGGGTAGTAGATTCGTTAGTTAAATACAGGGCGTTAAAAATGAATGAAGTGACTTAAAAATTATTTATTTTTTTATATTTATAAAACTACCTTTTAAATCAGTCTATCATATCACACGGAATATTTTAAAAAGACGTAAGTACCAAGAAAAAATATTATTGAACAATAATAATACCTGAAGAAGGATCAGATTCATATAATTAACTAACACAAATAAACGGTCTACAAATAATAAGATTTATTGAATTTTCTTATGACCGACTTTCGATTTGGCATTTTCAACCAACTCCGTAAAGATCTTGGAAACACAAGCAGTCCAATTATCCAACATTCCATTATGATCCAATCCAGGATAAAGCAACACGAAAGTTGTTATCAGATACAACAATAAAAGATTGTTAAATGCTGCACCGATCCAAGCCAAAGCCAGCAAAGTAGCCATAGTAATTGTGAAATACTAAAAAGGATTCATTATAATAAAATTGGTTTTCACTAGTGAGTTAGTATCACACCATTTTGGGGTTGGTGACTTTTAACTTGAAATAAGACGTAAGCAAAAGTTCAAACTTGGTCTTATACAGAACAATATTTTTGCAGATATCCTCGTACAATCTTTGCTCAGCTTCAGTTATTTCATGTTTGTAGAACGAAGACACAACGAGTGGGACAACATAATCACACATAGTGGCAAATAATCCCAGTAACGATATGACTGTTAAAATATTCGGATCACACAACCACAACAATGTAAACAAAACTGTGGACCCTGGAAAAAATTCGGTTAACGAAGTGGTACGCTTTGAAAATGTGAACATAATATTTACCACCAATCAGAGCAGACGGGTGCCAATGCTTTTCCCACAGTAAAACATTGTAAGCATTCAAAATAATTGGCTTCCAGTTATCCATTGATATGCGTAACTTTCTAATTTGCGATTCCTAAAATATTTTACATTAAAAATACCTGTAATTGATAGAAAATTCATTAACCATTGACGGAGGATGGGTTATTTTGAACTCAGATAAAGGCAAACAGGGATGATGCTCATAGTTCTTAGTTTTAATGGCATTTTCTGCAGGATTATTGTGGTGATTATGTATGTAAGGTCTCAGTGGTTGCGCTAACTCATGCCCCTAAATTTGTAACAAATTGGCGCATACGTTAATTAATATATTAATGTTATTAACACTTACATCCTCCGACATTGTAAAAAACTATTATTTTTATAATTTAGCTGTAACTTTTGTGACGTTTTGTAATAGGATTGCGATTCTATTTTGTTTACCTTTTTGGCTTCTATGCCGTTTGCCCTCTTGAACTATTTTTGTGTCTTCACTAATTTAAAGCGGGAAATCTAAATTAGTTTAGATAATAGATAACTTATCTATTTTTGTATTCTAGTTCAAGTTAATGCAGTTCTAATGTACAAAATATCGTTAAAAAAAGTGGGAAACAAAACCACCCTTGACCCAAACAATAACACAAAGTGGGGACGTTACTCGATGCCTCAATAGATGGCGCGGGAGGGTATATATAATACCACTATATTGGTGCTTGCTCACAAAGATTTTATCTTTTTTCTTTAATAATTACATATTCCGTCCAAGTGTTGCATGCGCAATTTTTGGCATTTTTATCTCTTAATTATTTCATCCTTTTCTATTAGCCGGTATGTACTTTTCTCCTGGATCTAATAATATAGTAGTTATAAATATACGTTCCTAACTACACCCACGTGGTACAATTTATTGAATATAGGGGGCGCTTTTCATATTATTTAAACAATTTTCCAATGAAACTCTTGCATCAGTTTAACAATTAATCAAAAATACCATTTAAACGTTTTCTTTTTGAAATTTCTGATAATCCTTGCATAATTTCTGTTAAATTCGTTAAAATTCATCGGACATGTTGTTTGGGTTCGAGATTTCCTGTGAAGATGAGTGAATGAAAGCGTTTGATTGGTCGAAAAATTCAAAATGTGCCTGTCTCATACAGAACGCCAACTTTAACGTTGTTATGACGTTTATTTGCATTGTTCTTGCTTTTTATAACTAATATTTTTGTTAAAAACTTGTGATATCATTCGTAATGGCAACTGCTGGAACAGTAAGTACTAAAATAAACCGCAATATTACAAAATCACTCATTAAACAACAATCGTAGATGTCAAACAATGTAGAAAACCTATCCCCTCAAATAATACGAGGGGTTGTTAAAGAAATGCAAAATCTAGTCACAAATCCACCTGAAGGTATAAAAGTTCAAATAAACGAGGAAGATGTTACTGATATTCAAGCCTTTGTCGAAGGCCCCTCTGGTAAATATGAGTGTAAAGCGTGCTTTTCAATATTTTAAGCTTGGGTGTTTGTAGGAACGCCTTACATGGGCGGTGTATTCAAAGTAAAACTAAGCCTGAGTAAAGGGTTTCCTCAAGAACCACCAAAAGCCTTCTTCTTGACGAAAATTTTCCACCCCAACGTTGCTCCCAATGGAGAAATTTGCGTTAACACCTTAAAGAAAGATTGGAAGTCGGATCTCGGAATCAAACATATACTACTTGTAAGTTTTATTAATAATTGTTCCGTGTTACAATCAATTGGTTAGACTTAAATTATCCTGTTATAAGTGAGGTTATTTAGTACTTATCTTGGGGTTATTGATCGAAATCGCTCTACTTTTTCTCTTCTAGACAATCAAGTGTCTTTTAATCGTCCCAAACGCCGAGTCTGCATTAAATGAAGAAGCAGGCAAGCTTTTGTTGGAACACTATGACGATTATTCCCAAAGGGCCAAAATGATGACCGAAATCCATGCTCAGGTACAGTTGTTGATGGTATTTTAGAATTAGTTTTGTTTATTTAGTTGCATATTATTTGTAGTCACATAAATCAACTAAAGGCTTAGTCGGTGATGGCCCCCTTGCCAAAAAGCACGCAGGTGATAAAAGCAAGCTTACGGCCGAAAAAAAGAAAATACTTAAGGATAAGAAGCGTACACTTAAACGTTTATGAAATAAATTTCCGTTTAATACTTTTTTTATTGAATTATACATATTTCGTCTATAATTGTTTTTTGTAAATCAAGTTTTTTTTCTTTATTTGCGATTATTCTATAAATTGTGCTGAAGTTGTATTTGTTTTTCTTTTTCAAATTGATGTAATGTAAGGATATTTTTCGACTGATTAACCTAATTTTTTTATATTGTAAGTTAATGTGTTTAAATGATTATATTTAATAGTGAAATACAAAAATATCATTCATCAAAAGTTGTGCTAGGAGATCCTATTAAATATATATTTAAATAAATCAATTTTGTTTCGCATATACCTTTATTTTTTTACCTAGAGGTGTCGCAGCACCAACATGTGCAATTTAGTTGTTTTCACTGTAATTTTATTTTTATATCAATCATTTTAGTTTACTTATTAAGAGCAGTAAATCGTGAATTTATTTATTGATTAAATTATTTGAATCTATAAGTATATTGTTTTTTTTTAAGTATTGATAAATCTCCTGTCCATCCAATTCCCATTTAGATAAATGAAAAAGACATGTAGGTATTTAACCAATATTTTAGAAAATCGAAAATTTATTAAAATAACTACTAATTAAAAATTAACAAATAAAATAAAATAAGTGAAATTGGACTTTTATTAATAGTTATCTTACCAAGACCAGTCCAGTGACTATCAACAGCTGGAATACAGAGAGTGGTCCAGTTTATATCATCAGGAATTCAACAGTCGATAGTTTATCGAAAATTAAAGGTAGTTTTTATAATATAAGATGGTTCCTTTTAGATGTACAGGGTCCAGTTACGGTGTCCTCGTTATTATCTCAGAAACTATTGGTCCCAGGAAAAAAGTTTTATATGGCCTACCTGACAGAGCATTATTTTTAGCTTCTAGGTCTACTCTATAAAATAATAGTTCTTTGTCAAATACTACGACTTTTTCTTACATATGATATCAATTTAAAGTTATCTTGATTTTTAAGACTAGAAATAAAATTTTCTAGCTAAAAAATAGAACTAACATTGCTCATATAAACAGGCAGATATCATAATATTTCTAGATATTTTCTCGAATATCTTGGAAACTATCAATAATAGGCATATTAAACCTTATATATTTTTTATTGTAAATTGGACGAGAAATCATAATATTGGGTAAATACAGGGTGTTCCATTTAAAAAATTGAAACTTTATATCGCCACATGAAAATGACGCACCTTGTATAAATAAATTTATTTAAAAAATGTAGCATACTATAGACTGTACAACTTTTATATGTATACAACTTTTTTTCATGTGCCTAATTGTTTCTGAGATAATAACGAGGACACCGTAACTGGACCACTCTGTACAGGGTACAGGTTATCCCATTTTCGACACTTTCAGGGGATATTGGAGTTATTATCAAAGACAGAGTGTTGTGGTTTTCACTTTAGTTTCCTACTTTTTTACGAAACGAAAGATTCCAGGGTCAAATTTGTCATTTTAATCTACTTATCAAAAATGTGAAAACTGATCTTGATGGAGTTTTTTAGAGTTTAGTGGCGTAGGCAGTTTTTGTCTAAAAGGTTTAGTTTTAAAGATAATAATTAAACTTAAGATTTTTAAATATTATTTTTTATATTGATGAAGCAAAATTTGGGGTTTACAAAAATATAGAGTTGTTCATATTTATTTGGAAAAACAAACTCACAATTCGATATTTTTAATAATTTACTTTATCTACGACTAATATATAATATATGTATTATATTTGTGTTTCTTGCAATATAATGAATCTCATTATTCCATACAAATTCCATTATTCCATACTTGTAAACCAATGAAAAAATAGTATAACAATCACAATTTCTGTGAAATTGAAAATAGCCATGGAAACCAAGACAAACAAAATGTCACTGTAAATAAATAATTGTCAAAATACTGATAGTGTTGTACGTGTTGTGTCATTTTGTAATGGAAAATGTGGAAAATGATATTGAAGATGGATTTTCGTCGTAGATAAAGTATAGTATACAACTCGCTATAATGGCTATTATTCCCTCGGATGTTACAACACTCGCTCGCTTCGCTCGCTCGAGTTGTAATTTTCATCCTCAGGAATAATAGCTGTCATTATAGCGTCGTAGTATAATATACTATTATTTGTAACAGTAACATCATGCATTTTATTGTTTTTTTTTTGTTTTGAGTTAAGTTATCAAAAAATTGTGGCATACGTTTTATTAAATAAATTATTTTTGAGGAAACCTGTACAGACGCCTCTGTGTTCTAAATAAAATAATTGCAACTACTATTAATAGAGAATAAAAAATCACGATTACTATACTTTCTTATTATATAAGAAAGTAAAAAAGATCTATTCAAAATTTCAGAAAACTAATTTTTTTAATTAAGTATTGATTTATAGCAAATTATTTAAAATAATTTATTTTCTCTAACATCCTGTACATACATCAAAAAGGAACCAAAATTCGACCATATTTTATTAGACAAACCACCTTTATTTTCGATAAACTATCGACTGCTGAAATCCTGATGATATACCTATAAACTAGACAACCCTGTACAGAGTGATTCAAATTCGATCCTCGCCATTTACTTGTAAACCGTAAGAGATACAGACAGAGTCTGTTTAAATTGTACAGAATTTGAGGAATTCGATGTATAACAAGAATTTTTGTTATCAAAACTGCATATCTCTTTTCGCTCTGAAAAAACTGAAAAAGTCGATTTTTAATTTATTTATTTAAACTGCTGGCCAATTGAAACGTATACCAAGCGAATTTTTAGGTTGAATTTAGTGTTAAATATTTTGAAAAGAAGAAGAGACTTTAACATTCGGTTTTCAGGAGTATGAAAGAAAGTCGTCTTTTTTTTCTCAAATTATACTTATAACTACCGAGATTCCATAAATTTTTTTAATATTTTTTTGATGTCCATTTTTTTAGTCCCTGGTTGATGGGGAAAACCCAATTTCTCAAATTATTGATATCCCTTTTATTTTATAAGATATCGAATTTTTGCTGAAGAAACGATTTTTCTTTTGTTTTTTGTCGTTAGTCCGTATTGTGTTTTGTAAGAAGCAATCTCTACCTATAGATAATTATGATACCTTATGAATGTGTTTCTTATAAAAAGTACAGGGTATCCAGATTTCGTTGTAAATGCGGTGTATCTCGCTTACTAGCAGAGATAGAGAGATGCGGTTTTCGCGACACGTTGCTACTTTTTTGTGAAACGGTTTTTTCATAACCCCTTTGTTTTTAAGATACCTACAGGGCGAAATTGAAAATTTGCACTTTTAGGGCATACCTCGTATCTCGGGAACGGCTGAAGATATTGGAAAGGTAAAAACTGCAACTTAAACAGATTTTTACGTAGAATCCAGTGGTGTACTCGGTTTTTTGTTAGAAGTGATAAATTTCGAGATATTTACTAATCTTATGTTATTTTAAATGGAACACCCTGTATGTTTTTCGCTAGTTGGATCCAGCTTGTCATAAGCTTTACAAAAATATAAAACACTCTGTAGTTATTTTGTATTTTAAGCTAGAAAATGACAATTTTCAAAAATTCAGCCAAAATTTTTGTAAGTAGGCCATGAAAAACAACAAACAAAGAAGGAATACAGTCAACTTTTCACAAGAACAAATAAAAGTTTGAATACGCTTTATAGAAATTGATTTCCGTTATGTCTCAGACACATTTCGCACATTTTTCTTATCCTGCGTAAAGTATTTAGAAATATGAGAAATTTGTGCTTGTAAAGCCCTAAATTCTCTTTCTGTGGCAGCACGTAAATCTTCTATTGTATGAATAATGACATTTGTTTCTTATTTTTCATAGCCTACTTATAACATTTTTTTGATGAATTTTTGAAAATTGTCATTTTCTAGCTTAATATAGAAAATAATTACAGAGTGTTTTATATTTTTGTAAAGCTTATGACAAGCTGGATCCAACTAGTGAAATACATACAGGGTGTTCCATTTAAAATAACATAAGTTTAGTAAATATCTCGAAAATTATCGCCTGTAAGAATAAACTGAGTACGCCATTGGATTCTATGTAAAAATCTGTATAAGATGCAGTTTTTATATTTCCAATATCTTCAGCCGTTACCAAGATACGAGGTATGCCCTAAAACTGCAAATTTTCAATTTCGCTTGTATCTCAAAAATGAAGGGAGCTATGAAAAAACCGTTGACGGCATCTTTCGTTTCACAAAAAAGTAGCAACTTGTCGCGGAAACCGCATCTCTCTATCTCTGCTAGTAAGCGAGATACCCCGCAATTACAACGAAATCTGGACACCCTGTACTTTGGCTAATTGGTAAAAAATTTTAATTCAAATTTTGAATGCACTTTTTAACGGAATAAAATGGAATTTAGTTAGTTTATGTTCACCATTGGTTTAAGTGACTTACGAGGTCTGTAAATTAAGTATGTAATGAGACTGATTTTTTTTCAATGTGTTTATTCAAATCGAATTACAATTTAACATTGTCTCCGTTAAAGTAAGTGCCTTGGGAAGCCACACAGCCCTGGAGACGGTTCTTCCACTCCTCATAGCAATGCTGGAACTCTGATACTGCAATAACCTTCAGCTGGTCGGTTACAGCCGTTTGAATGTTTTCCATTGTCCCAAAATGACGTCCCTTGAGGTGAGTTTTCAATCTCGGAAAGTGAAAAAAGTCACAAGGACTTAAGTCGGGCGAATAAGGAGGCTGAGGGACCACAGGAATGTTTTTACTAGCCAAAAAATTGTTTATTGTAATTGCTGTGTGACAAGGCGCATTGTCGTGATGCAACACCCAGTGGTTTTTGATGTTTGGTCTCACACGCAGGACCTTTTTCGAAGTCTTTCGGAAACGTTTTAAGTTTTGCAAAAGTTTCCGTTGCACTGTGCCCAAGTCTCAAGCAAAACTTGATAGTACATTGTTGCCCGAAATTTCATTTTCAGAACGCATTAGAAATAATTGTTTCACGAAAAAAATCGCTACGGACAACATAATGACTCGAGCAAGTTCAAACTCGTACCGAAGGCGTATCACATGTTCTTCTGCCGTCCCTTCAAGTCCTGCGTCCCCAGTGTTGCCAGATTGAACGCTACGCTACCAATCTCATTACTTAATTTACACACCTCGTATATCCTCGAAACTGGTTTTTATTTTTTGAAAAATGTGCTCATATCCGTGTATACCGGGTGGCCATGAAATCGTTACTTTACAGCCCCTATCATTTTGTTACATTTAAGGAGTAATTTTCATTTTACAACTTTCTTATAGTTTCTTGAACTTAATAATAGTTTAGTCCTGTTTGACCGTAAGCATCACAAAACATTCAAGAGGTAAGCATCATCAACTGCTGACTGTACCAAATGTGCCAGTTCTTCAAAAATTTCTCCTTGTGTAGATTGTGGAGGAAACACTTTATCAAAAGCAAAATCTTGTTTGGAGTCAGTCGATTTGCCACTAAAAGTTTTTATACTTTCCTTACTTTTACGCACTTCTAAATGCGAATCTTCGACAAAAGTAAGGTTGCATTGTAATCGGTCATTTTCAATTAAAGAAATTGAAGGGCGTACTCTGCAAACGACCCGAACATTGCCTTTTAATTCTTGGATGTTGTTGTGCAATCATCCAATACGACAATGGCGTTTTGTAAATAAATAAATAAATAAATCGTTTATTCAAAACATAACAATATCTACATAAATGACTTTTGCTTAATTCTTCCTGTGTATTCCGTATTTCCTTTTGTAGAGCCGTAGACGTATTTTTGAAGTAGGAGAGTTCTGCTCTTAAACTCACATTTTCTTGTTCGAACCTACATATCTTTCAAAATTGATAACAATTTGCATAGAGCTTTCAAATGATGTATACTAACGAAAAAAAAAATAATAAAAAAACTACCTTAGAAAAAATGCAACACGTCTATTTTAGAATTATGTCAAAACTACCTGTCGCCTTCCACAAATTCGTCAGAATCAACCCCTTACAACAGACAATGTTATGCTAGTCCTTGAAGTATTTCGTCGAAAAGTACGAAGGTCAAAGTCAACAGGCGATCCACGACCACCAGTGAAGATTAATGTAACAACGCTAAAATCGTTGATAACCAAACCTCCCCCAATATTACCCCCCAGTATTACCAGTATTAGGGCACCAATAAATAGAGTGAAACCACCCACAGGAACGAAGAGGCCGGCAACTACAAAACGTGTAGAAACACATGTTAACATGTGCTGATTTACAAAATTTTTTATCAAATTAACTGAATGATATATGCAGGTTTGGAACAAGAAAATGTTGAGTTGTCTTGTAGAAGCTTTTCCACTTCGTCTTGTATACAGGAACTGTCTGCTCTTGTTGAGTAGAAAAATCTGAAATAATACAAAACGTAACATGTTTCTCAATGATATAAAAATAAATTTATCTCTTACCATCAACCAATTTCTTAGGTATGTTTTTCCAGTAGTTGATTATATCGCGTTTTGTAATCCCACACTGCTGGTTTTGCTAGTTTAGGTAGGTACACTAGGCCCTTCTACACTTTTTGTAGTTGCCGACCTCTTCGTTCCTGTTGGTTTTTTTTTGGTCTTTATTGCTGCCCTATAATACTAGTAATACTAGCTGACCTTCCTTTAGATATAATTGGGGGGATTTGGTTATCAACTGCTTCAGGGTTGTTAATTACTCTTCACTAGTGGTCGTGGATCGCCTGTTGACTTTGACCTTCGGACTTTTCGAGGAAATGCTTCAAGGACTTAGCATAACATTGTCTGTTGTAAGGACGAATTTGTGGAAGGCGAAAGGTAGTTTTGACATAATTCTGAAATTACAACCATGATTAAGTAATTGATTAAATATCTTGTAATTTGAAAAATAAATAGGCACATTAGGTATTCTATTATACGCAGCAAACGAAAATGGGGTACCTATATGAACATTTTTTTATTTATCTATATTTTTTATAACATATATAGGAGTAATTTAATTATAGATCATGTGACACGGAATCGTTTTACAAAAATTTTATAAATAACCTTCCTCGAGTCAATGTTAACTTTGAGAATTCACACAACTTTTTTGTGCATTCCAAAAATGGTTGAAATTTCATGATTTCGTCGATGGATTATTAAAGTTCACATAAAAATACGTCTATTTTGACACTTTTCCGTTTTTTCTAATGAAAAGCCTCTAAATTGTACTTGTAGGTATCGGTTAGGTATTTAATTAATATAAAATATGTAATATAAAATGTACCAGTGGCGGATTTACGAGGGGGGGTTTCGGGTTCAAACCCCCCCCGTGGAGGTCGTTGTTTTTATTCTACTGATGTTTGAAAAAGAAATATGTTAGCAAAAATTACTTGTGACGTAGATTATTCTAAATTATTTTATCCAAAACCCCCCCCATGGTAAAATCCTGGATCCGCTACTGAAATGTACTCACGTATTTTTTATTTTAAAACAACCTCCTCGGAGGACTTACTAACCGCTACTGACAAATTTTTCTGTTTGAAAGTCAGTCAATTCAATTGGCCTAAACGTTAGTGTCTAGAGTTACAATTCATGTGAGTGGAATAAGCATCCTTGAATATTTTGTGCTTTACAGTACCAAACTGAAATTCAAATTCAAACTTTGTATGTACCCAAGGAGCAAAGTGTGCCTATACAAAGGCACAATAAATCGTATGTCCGAATTGTGTCGACACATTTAAAAATTTTTGAGTCAAAATGGACTCTGTGTTCAAATAGCAACATTTTTTGGAATACGTGTCGACACTGATGAAAAGATTACACCCAAATGGTGACTACGTCCAAATGGTAACATTTTAGTATTTTATGCCTAAAATGTTTCTATTTTGAGCCCAGTTGGATACCTTCGACCCAATTTAGACATCATGTGTCGACATCACTCTTACAAGATGTTATCAGAATGTGTCTAAAAGTTGTGTGTCTATTTTCTAACAGAAATGTATTCAAACGGACACTTAAGTTTCCAAATAGATTAAGTTTAGGCACATATTTTACTTTTTGTTTCTTTAATGTGCCGAGGCAAACACATTTAGTTTCCATTTAGATAAATTATGTTTGTGTTTAAGTCGAAAAGTGTGGATGTGCTTGGTGACGCATATGTTTTATATTAATAAGTACCTAATTATACTATTCGAAAAAGTGCCAAAAGTCACAAATAAAAATCAAATCAAAAACATCAGTCACAATTTGCAATTTCGGACCTGAATTGTGCCTTCTTATGTTATTTTAGGATTCATGTGCTTAAATAGACACATATTAGTTATAATTTGGAATTTGGGGTCCGAATTGTTTCTAATATGTAAGTATGTGTATACATGTGTCTTCCATATACACATTTTAGGTATAATTTAGAATTTGGAACTCGAATTGTGTCTAGTATGTAGTTGTGTGTCCAAATTATGTAGAAAAAATAATTTTTATTATTTATGCATTTTTAGACAATAAAATTAATGACAAAACCCTGATGATATTGTTCTGTACCACAAAAAATACTTTAGGAATAATTTTATTCGATAATAACAAAGAAAATCCTGTTTATCTGTCATCGCTAAATTTAAATACTTTGATCAGTTTTTAATATATTTTAGGCGCTTTGGTTTTTGGTGCGTATCTAATGATTCTACACAGAAAAAATGAGGTTGTTTAAAGTTTTTTAATACCTATTAATTTTTTCAGGCATGAGAACTTGACACATACAGTTTAAAATAAGTTTTCTAGTATTTTAAAAGCACCCTATATTCACTGAGTCTTTGGTAAGACAAGAATAGATATATTGTGTCAGTTATGAGTCTGTAAATTTATGTTATGGACACCAAGAAGTTGTCTTTAACGTAATTTGAATTTATTTGTGTCAACTATGAGACCACATACTAACATTTTGGAAACAATTTAGAAACATATTAAGTACACACATTGGTCTCATTGCAAAAACATTTCGTAAACATGCGACACATTTTAGTCACATAACAGTTATATTAAAGCAATATTTTGAACACATGGTACCATATTTGCCAAACATACAAGACACATTTTAGAAACATTTTTGTGAACATATTGGGATCAACTTGGTGCACATTTTCATCACCACTTTGGACACATTTCCTGCACGGCGTAGTTTCTACGTCGACACTGTGCCTTTAAAATGTGTTGTGCCCAAAAATCTGTTTCGACGCAGAGTCGACACAGAGCCCAAAATATATCTTTCAATGCTACTTGGGTAGGTATCTAATTACAATTTAGGTACGATTTTACAATACCAGACATATCACCGATTGAATTAAAAAATTTTATAGTGATGAATAATAGGTACTTCTCTGAATACGAATATAATTTTTTTTTCTGTTCACGATGCTACTTTTCAGAAAATATCTGATGTGTCCAACACATGACTTTCTTATACGATGCAATATAGTACCTACTACGATTATCTACTTCTCCTAAAGAAATTAAGTTAAACTTGTAAAAATCGTGTTTAAATTTTGAGCATTTGCAGAAATTTTCAAATAATTTTCGGAAGTCTCTCTCGCACTTATTGCAGTACGCATAAATCTGTCCTTGTCCCACTCATTACAACCAGATTTTAGGATAAAAAAATATTGTGCTTGGAAATTACTTTTCCTAAAGTCGATGTATTTAGATTCTTTCGTAGATTTTTTATTAAACCACATGGAAATTAAATTAAATTTCTTGTAAAAATCATGTTTAAATTTAGAGCTTTTTCCAACAATTTCAAATAGTTTTTGAAAGTCTCTCTCGCACGTATTGCAGTACGGATTAATCTGTCCTTGTCCCACTCATTATAACGGAATTTTACGACAAAAATAAGTTTTTTATTTTAGATTTTTGACCTATTACTCACTTAAAAAAATCTCCCGGTGTAAAATCACATTTATTTATTCATTATTATTGTTTTCGGTACCATAGAAACCAGTAAAATTTAAAAAAAATAATGGTCCTTCTGGGATTCGAACCCGAGACCTTCCGTTTGGCAGCAAAGTCCCTTTAGTCACTAGTCTATCTAGGCTGTCGGATTCAACGCGCACTATGAGAAATACCGAGAGATCAAAAATTATCTTGGTCAAAGGTGGTCATGAAATGAAAAACGACGGTCTTAGCTTGTATCATCCTTTTGAAGTTTATCAAGTTATGTGCCATAATAAGTATTGACACGATACTAGCTCCGACAATTATTTTAAAATCCATGACCCCCTTTGATCAAGATAATTTTTGATCTCTCGGTATAAGTGTTTTAAGAATATGTATAGCGTTTTTTTGAAATTTTTTTTGACGGAATTAAAAAAAAAGTTCAAACAAAATATGTTCAAAATTTAATTCTAAATCAATGTTAAAGAATAAAAAATCTCGTGAATTGTTTATTTTTCAAGATATTCCTAAAAAACCTAAAAATTTCTTCAGGTAAGTACCACGTGTGTTGTGCTAGATGAAAAAGTTTTAATGTGGTACCCACAATTTTGTTCGAACATCTGATAATAACTCGTTTTTGAGTTATGTTGGATACAGACAGACATCATGGCGAAAATGGTCAAATGGATTCAGGGGACCATCAAAATCTAGTTGAAAAAAATCACGATTGCTATATTTTCTTATTACTTCGTATAAGAAAGTAAAAATGACTATTTATTTGTACAAGTTAATGACTTATGACACCGACTATTGCACAAATTCCCAATTTTGTAATAGTCCAAGAGGTGGCTGCAAAAAGTTAGTCGTCATAAGGTGGACGAACGGGAAAAACAGGAATGATAGTTTAGACCTTCATTAAGAAGGAACACTAAAGTTGCCTGCGAAAATCCTGCCGAAACAGGGTTAAAAAAAATAAATAATTAAATAAATAATTTCAAAAATAATCATTGTGGTGGACAAAAGGAGTCACCACATTGTAGGGGAGAGCGAAACGAACAAAATAGGGTTGCTTACACCCACCCTGTCGGAACACCCCGGCAGCCCCGCTTATGGGGATGTTTTTTTATTAAAAACTGACGTCATAAAGCTGAAGCATAAATGAAGCGTACTTTTAGTGATACTTGATCTAAATTTATGTCAATTTTGAAATTTAATTGACAACTTCACAATACCCAAAGATTTCGGTAGTTTTTCGACAAATTTCTAAAATTTAGACTCAATTTACACAAATTGCGTTGTTTGACGGGAGAAGCATGCTGGTTCAAATTGTTATCCTTGATAAATAATCGAAATATGTACATGAATGATAGAGATCTAAAACGTGATTCCTGTCTATGAAGTTTGTTGAAGTTGTAATAGCATATTATTATATGAGCGATTATGATAGCCATTATTCACGAAAATGATGTTTGAGCCCACGAGCCGTAGGCGAGTGGCGCAATTCATTTGAGTGAATAATGGCCATAATCGCGAATGTAATACTATGGTTTTTTCACACCTATTAAATTAGACTCAAATTTGATAATTTTTTTAACACTTATTTAATTACATACTGTCAAACTAGTCGATTGTCAGGTGCAGAAAGACTTGATTTAAAATATCATTGGTTCAGCAACATTGAATTATGAATTTGTGTATTTGTGATTGGCCGGATACACAGTGAATAATGAAAATAATTCACTGTAGTGAATTATGGGCACGATTTTCCACGAAAAAAATACGAATAATTGACATACGAGTATAATTAAACAGGTGTGGAAAAAAATTGTTATTTATACAGCGAGTGCTGTTGAGAGTAGATATGAAGGAATCATGAAAAAGAAGTAGAAGAGGCAACCCAATCCTTATCGAAGGACTGGACAGATCAAGATCCTCCTGACTCTTGGAAAAAAGTCAAGAGACCAATTATTGTAGACTCAATAGACTCTAATTGTATTGAATCTACTCGAAATTAGAGGAGGGTAAAGAGACATTATCTGGTAGATTCAAGGAAAAAAGTGGAAGGTAAAAGAGGACAGTTCTTGGGGTAAGTAGAGGCCTTCATACTAAGCTTTCGGCCTTCCACCAAATTCATATTTACAATTACATTTGAAATAATGGAAAGAAAAAAATAGAATACATATTATATTAATATTAAACTATTTGACATTTTGCATTTCCCAACAATAATTAAAATATACATAAATTATAAAGAAAGTTTCCAGATAAACCAAAGTCAAGGTTAATATATACCTGCTGCCATAAATATTAAGTCAAAACACTTTCATTTAGTTTAAATTATTTCAAATAGCTCATGTTCATTGTGTGTGAAAATTATAACAAGAGAAAATTAAAATTGTTTTGTTTTTGTGTACATATGAGTAATATTTTAGTAAATTGACATAAATAATTAAATTTGAACTGTATTTAACAACAATATATTAAATTAACTATTATTTTTGGTTAAAGTAATAGCGAGTTTATAGAAAGTATAAAATAGCTTATAAAATTGGACAGAGAAAATGTTTCTGTATAAAACTTGCGTTGCATACAAATTATGTCGCTTAGAACAAAAAGAAATTTTTAAGAAAATATGTAAATATATTCAGGGATATACAACAATAAAATTTTAAATGGGCAAAAAAACTTATTGTTTTGTATTTTTTTTTGTGAGAATCTACATTCTTAATTTTGATTTAGATTTAGAAAAACAAAATACAAAAATTTATTAAGTCACTACAGACTGTAATTTGTGGTGTCTTTTTTCCAATTAAAATTAATTTCTTTTTTACGCTATTTTATAATAATTTCTAAACGATGACTCGTTGACAAAAACATCCAACAGAAACAAAACAATTAAAACATAATTAACACAAAAAATAATATTTTACGCAATTAATTCACACAACTTTATCAGATTGGAGAAATTTTATCAAGATAAGCCACAAGCGCATTGTGATACTTGGAGTATCGCATTGCATGCTTTCTCTTCTTTTAGTTAAACTGTAGTGGGTACTGCCTGAGTACTAGTAGTGTCCTAGCTAACTAACTGTTAGTATCTCTGCCTTGGGCAACATTTATGTAGGTACTACTGAAAAAATTAAAGGCATATCTACTGCTGCATTTCCCATAACAGAAAGTGAAGGGATTCATCTGGTTTTGTTGAGTTAATTTTTATTCTGCAGCATGAAAGTGTGTTAATTGTTTCTTGGTTCTGTGGTGACAGTTTGATTGTGACCGGTGGATAAATAATTGCTGAAAATTACGGAAAATAGGAATTTTTAAAACAGTGGTAAGTGTTTTTTTTTGAAATTTTTAAAGCGAATATTATGGTTATAGAGGGTGTCCCAAAATTAACCTGCCAAAATGTACCAGCTTCTACGTTCAAAAATAATGCAAAAAGTTTAAATATATATAAGTTGAAAAATACTTCCTAAGGGAGCAACAACCCCCCGAAAGGTGAGCCCCAAAGAGGAGTTTTCTGTAATATATCTGCAACTATTTGAGGCAGATTTATGAAATTTGGTGAGTTTGAAGCTTATATAATTTGCCACATATTTCTTTTTCCAATTTTCAGAGATTTTGCCAGGGGCGTCACATACAGGTGGGGTGCTAGGTAAATTATTCTCCATATTTTTTGTGTGGATAATTTTTAAATATTTTATATCAAATTATGAAACTTGGTTTATTTTTAGACAAAAACGGTCTTTTCAGTCGATCTTTGAATCTTGAACCGCTTTCGAGTAAAATCGTTTTGAAAATTGAAAAAAAAATATTTTGGAATTTTGTTTTTATGATTAATATTTGACGAAGAAATGCTACACGAAGTAATAAATACCTATAAATTTTAATCCATTATCTATTTTTGATAAATTTTAGTTTTGTGATTATTTTTATCAGTGTAGTTTTCATGGACGTGACTTTTTCAAAACGATTTAACTCGAAAACGGTTCAAGATACAAAGATCTGCTGAGACTACCTTTTTTGTGTAAAAATAAACCAAGTTTCAAAATTTGATATAAAAAATTTAATAGTTATCCCAACAAAAAATATGGGGCATAATATACCCAGCACCCACCCTGTATGAGACGCCCCTGGCAAAATTTCTGAAAATTGGAAAAAGAAATATGTGGCAAATTATAAAAGCTTTAAACTCACCATATTTCATGAATCTACCTCAAACAGTTGCAAAGATATTAGGTACCGAAAACTCCTCTTTGGGGTCCCCCTTTTGGGGGGCTGTAGCCTCCTTAGGAAGCATTTTTCAACCTATATTTATTGAAACTATTTGCATTATTTTTTAACGTAGAATCAGCTGGTACATTTTAGCAGGCTAATTTTGGGACACCCGCTATAAAACAGATTTTTCTATAAAAAAAAATAAGAATTACACTTTAAATTTAAAATAACTTCCGTTAAATAAAATGGTTAATAAATGAGGAAATTTTTCTAGAATCGTAATGAATTTAATAAGAAAAACTACAACGGATATTTTATTTTTGTTGAAAAAACTTTTAAATAATTAATTCAAGTAACAAACCCAGCAGTTCAAACTATCAACTATCCATCAAAAATCAATGAATATAAATTAAATCGTCTAGAGCACATTATATGCAAATATCAAACCAAATATTTGAAGGACCGCCCAAGTTCCAATAAATTGTATGACATATCAATTCTATTATGTTTCATTATCTGAATAAGTGATGGAATCTTATTTTCTATTTTATTGAAGAAATCTTTTTTATGTATAACGTACCTTTATTGAATACCTATACATTAATTGTCTAAAATAAATCACAATATACAAGGCGAAGGTGCAGTACCTACAACTTTTATTAGTTTTGATTTCTAGATAAAATATTTCTAATTTGTAAATGTAGGTAGGTATAGGTACACAATTTATAATTATTTTACTAAGAATACTAATAAGTGTTCAATTATTCTTTGACTGTCATCAAATATGTTATTTTCGGTTTATAGATGTATGTATACTAGTCAAAATGCAAATAGATAAATATAAACAAATAAAAAATTACAAAATATCTTAAACGATGCAAGACAGCAGATTCAAAATATACAAGAAATTCTGTAATAAAACTGATTCCGAATATTTCCGAATTAACACGAAGACACCCAACTTGACCCGATGTAAAATATTAATTAAATTAATTTGCATTAAATATTAATTAAATATCGAATATGTGATGGAGTGTATGATTATTGGTATAGGCATCAAATCATCAAAAATCAGAATTAAATCCGTATCGAATAAGAAAGTCATGTGTTGGACACATCAGATATTTGTATACAATACATTAAATCAATTCTCAAAATATGCAAAAAATGTTACTAAATTAAAAACCCATATACATATTCTAGGCAAAAATCATTCAGGTAACTACTTTCTTAAAAAATGCCTATATTTAACTAAATATTTCACATTTTTGTTTAATTGTATGTATATTTGTTTTCTACAAACATTATTATACCGCTTGCACATGAACGTTGGCTTCATATCGAGAAAACTATTATTATTGTTGTCGAAAATTTTTGTTAAATTGCTAAAACTTGAAAACGATCAAAATTTCTGTTTACTGTAAGTTACACATATCAACAACAAAATATTCTGAAATAGTGGTTAATTTAAAAAATCAGTTTTCTATGATGGTCAAAAAAAGTTAATATAATAATTTTGCAATGCGTTTCTAGTATATTATGAATTTTTAATAAGACGGTCAGAAAAAAAATTATTCGAGTGGAAACATGTTTGTTACTCTTTGCGCATCAATTAGAATAACAAACAATTTACGAAGTCCATTTTTTTAACAAATTTATGTTATAAATACAAATTAAAGTTAACATTAAGGAATGTAGATCACGTGACTCCTTTTGTCTAACACTAACTTGGTGAAACCATAATCAATATGATAATTTCAAAGTTACATTAAAAAAAACTAATTTATTAAAATTGAAAATAATAATTTATGTACATACATACAATAACCAACTTAGTGTATATTATTCAATGGCGATTTTGTTAAAAAATATTTTATATCGATATATGGACCACACAGAGTAATTTGAATATTCGTACTTTTTATATTTTTTATTTTTTGAGATAGAAAAAAGAAACTTTTGTTTTTTGTTGTCGTAATATGTTGACAAATAACAGGTTTTTTCTAAGCCTACTTTATTTTATATAATAAGATTTACTTTAGTATTTGAGGGAAAACTCGGCCTACTGTTAAAAATATTTCAAAATTTAGTTAGAAGAGAAATAATTTAAATTTGATCATAACTTTTTAAAAAATAAGAATAAAAAAATTGATTATTAGAAAAAAGACTCAAAATTAAAAGACCTTTCCAATGATATAATAAAAGTGGTATGTTGCTGGAAATTTTTTTTTGAAGCGTTGCGACGCCTAGCGTCATGCATATAAAAGTATGTAATTCCCTTCAGTCGTTTACGAGAAAAACGCATTTCTCCAGATAAAAGAATCACCCTGTACATAAAAATACATAATATGTTTTTTGTAGCTCTGAGCTCTATAAAAAACATTAGGCACAAAAATATTTCAACTTATTTGTTAAATATTAACAATATCAAAAAAATATCAGGACATATTTCTCTGTACGACTTTGTACTGATGCTTTTTTTGAAAATTTAATAGGAAAGAAGTTATTGAATAAATAAAAAATGTAACCATTAATTAAGACCTAAAGTAGGTATTAAGTAAGGATGTATGAAGGTACATATCAGAAAATTAATGACTTTCCAATTATTTTCAAAAAAATGTCCCTGTAAAGCTAAACTAATATTTTAACAGAAACATAGTTCAATGTCTTCTGTTATGATACGAAACGAGCTTTTGTAGTAATTGTTGCTTCCTATAAGTAAGAAAAATTTTTATGTAAGATTTTATTCCCAATAAGTTTTCTCCAATCCACAAATAAAATTTGGAGAAGTCAGAAAAAATCACAACAAATTGTCGTTCACTATTGATGAATTGATGATGCGCATTTACATTTAATTGTGTGAATTTAAAACGGACGAAGGGGTAAAACCAGTAGCAATTAGTTTTTTAGCAAAATTTAACTTTTGGAAATTTCTACACAAAATTTTTTTTTCATCTATCCAATCTTCCATTTTGCATTTCAAAATTAACGAGTTCTTGTACAAACTAATGTCACACGTACATTCTATGTACTAAAATTTTAAAATAAAATGTAACTACATATTTGAGTAATCATCGTGTGAACTTATAAACAAACATAATATTGCGTTGGTCTTCATGAAAGTTTCTCTAGGTGCAGGTCTTCAATAGTTAGTATATTCAAACAAAACCCAAGTCTAAGTTAATGTGCCCATATAAATTGATGTGGTAACATCTGTTAAGGAATTCAAGGTAAAAGATACATCTAATCCGAAGTATAAACAACAATTTTTTTACAAGTTTAAAGACACCTACCTATTATTATAACAATATTGCTTGCTTATACATTCAGTTGAATCGTCTATAATAATAATCAGTACCTTCCAAATATAGTGTGTTGAAGCGTAAAGTTATGACAGTGGAAACGCATGATAATGCGCTGCACAGTTACGAAACGTGATGTACATAATCAGTTATTCGCATATGCAATAAATTTTTAAACCATTGCATAATATTTAAAATATAGTTTACATACATCAGGTGTTTGACTTAGATTGTAGATAAATAGGTAAGGCCACTGAGAAGGAAGCTTTTAACTAATCTGGAAAAAATCTGTAAATTATTTAACATCCTCTAGCTATTGCTCAGAATAAATCAAGATCCATCCCACATACACAACTTAATTGGCGTTTCGGTTATTTGATTTGAACGATCAAATATAATCTAAATAAAATTATTTAAACTACAGGATGCAATCGTTGTATCGTTGTTAAAATGGACAAAAAATTAAATGGAAATGATTCCAAGTTAAATAATCTTGTCAAAGAAAATTATTATTATTATTAAATTATCTGGACTAGTATAATTTACAGACGATTTAATATTTACGGGGGTACAAAAACATCTCACAAATTTTTTCTCGAGGAATTATGTAAATTTGAGGTAACAGCTAACTTTTCTTTAAATAATTTCAAATAGTTACTATCCACGGTGTCCTTACAAATTTCTCTTTGCCTTATTTGAATAATTCATTTCGAATGATAGTGTAACTGGTCAAAATTTTTGACAATTAATACTGATCATGAGCGAAAAATCAACCCTAAATAAGGCTCACTTTTTGTACAAATTTTGGAATGTGTTGGTAAAGATCCAAAATTAAAACATTTTGACTTCATTTTTGATATTGTTTCAAACAAATTAAATACAAACAATCGTTTTTATATTCAATTTAGTATAAAATTCTGTATAATCACACAAATTTTGTTTAAAATGTAAAATAATATGAACATTTTATTAACTATTTATAAAATTTGGACAAATTTTGATGTGTAGCAGGAAATAAAATCCGAAATATTTGACGATTTCGATTCTGTTTGAATTTGCTAGTAAAACTATCTAAAAAATCGTAAGAAAATCTGTTTTATGTTTTATGACCATTTCAAGGATGCAAAGTCTAAAACTGAACAATTTTTAAAGTGATTATAATTATAGCAGATACCTAATAAATCCGGAACTTTCGTTATATTTTGATTTTGTTTAAATTTTCTAGTAGAAACTTATTTTTTTCTAACTAAGCAAGCCGCAAAAAGAACTGTCCATTTTTTGATATTTTATGAGTTTTAGGGACACAAAATCGAAAATGGACACATTTCTTAAGTGAGTCTATAGTTTACAGGGTGTATCAGTTTTAATCGAGCAAACTTTAATGGTACATTCTCCTAGTCGTCCTGATTCGGAAAAATGTATATGTATTATATACATCTATCTCGATTCCTAAAAAAGATACAGGGTGTTGAAGTTTACAAGATAAAATCATTTTTTTGCAATAACTTCTATAAAAAAGCTTGTATTCAAACAAAATTTTGCATGCCAGCCCTCCTTCCTATATAAGGACAATTTTATGAAGATATTTTCGATTTTGGGGGGCACCAGTGGCGTGCAATTTGGTCACATCTCAATTATTTCAAAGAAAAAAGCATGCCACTGTAATTATTTTTTAGAAATATTTTTTATCTATTGAATTCCTTGTTCAATTTGGAGTAAACTTTGCTTTTACAGAACAAAAATTGAAGTTTTAGTTCCAGAGATAATTAGTTTTCTCGAAAAACTTGAAATTAGTCACAAATCAAATAGAAAATTTATTAAAAAACAAAAAGTAACAAAAAATAATTATAAAATTACAGCAACTGTTCAAAATGCAACCCGCCAGCCTCGATGCATTTCTGACAATGACGAACTAATGAATTAACAGCATCTGCCATCATTTTTTAGTAATTTCAAGTTAGCACGTCTTTGGAAAAAAATAATTATCTCTGGAACTAAAACTTCAATTTTTGTTCTGTAAAAGCAAATTTCTCTCCAAATTGAACAAGGAATTCGATAGATAAAAAATATTTTTTTAAAATTACAGTGGCATACTTTTTTTTAAATTTAATTGAGATGTGACCGAATTGCACGCCACTGGTGCCCCCCCAAAATCGAAAATATCTTCATAAAATTGTCCTTAGGGAGGAGGGCAGGCATGCAAAATTTTGTTTGAATCCAAGCTTTTTTATGGAAGTTATTGCAACAAAATAATTTTTTCTTGTAAACTTCAACACCCTGTATCTTTCTTAGGAATTGAGATAGAGATATATAATATACATTTTTCCGATTCAGGACGACCAGGAGAATGTACCATTAAAGTTTGCTCTATTAAAACTGATACACCCTGTATAGGCCATAAAATACAGAATTTTTGTTCAATTTTCGTTTGGATTTTTTATTGGAACTAAGGTTTTTATTCGTAACAAAGCAACTGCCAAGGAAATTTTACAACATAAATATCTAAAATTGGACAAACATTTTTTAAGTAAGTCTGTTTTATGCCCAGTTGCATAAAAGCGAGTTAGCTAATTCTGCGGTTAACTCAGAGTTAAATCATAGCAACCATTATTGTTAACAATCGTTACAACGATTTAACTCCGAGTTAATCTCGGAATTAGTTAACTCGCTTTTATGCAACTGTGCATTAGTAAATATTTTTTTTTTGTAATAGCCTAATAAATTTAAGCAAAAGAATTTCTGCCAATGTTTGGAATATTATGACAGTTATTAGGTCACAAAATCTAAAATTGGACATATTCCTTAATTAAATAAGTCTATAGTAGTCAATAAAATACGAATTTCTTGTTAAATTTTTAATCTTTTTGAATGTTCTATTGGAACCAATTTTGCTTATTTATTAAAAGCAGTTCGCAATATCTAGAATTGGCCAAATTTTTAAGTGAGACTGTGGTAGGCAATTAATGCACCATTTTTTTATGGATTTTCATTCTATTTAAATAATCTAGTAGAACAAACTTACTTCTTTGTAACAAAGCCAACTACAAGGATAACCGCTCATTTTTTGGAATTTTATGACAGTATTTGGGAAACAAAACCCTAGAATTGGACAAGTTTCTTGAATAGGAAAAGTCAAACTGTGTGCAACTAGTTTCTTATTCAATGAAAACGTAAAATTTGGATCCAAACACCCCATATATTAAATGTAATTTTGCTAATTAAAAATTTCAAATAAATTTGTGCATTTCGTATTCCTTTATGGGAATATAAAATAATATTGTACTATAAACTATAACGAACTAATTGTAAGAACAACCTTTAATTTTGCAAAAATATTAGAGAGATAGGTATTAAAATACGAAGCGTTTTCTTCAACTTGCAAAATTTTTATTTCGGCGCCTTTAGGACATTTGAAACTTTTTCGATAGGAATTTGTATATTTGCTATTGTCTTCGAGTTACGAGACACTCTGTATATAATTTTTGACGGCCCTGATTTTGGCATCTCCCCAGGTTAGGCGCCCTAGGCAGGTGCCTCACTCGTCTCACCCTCGCTAGGGCTCTGCGATTTATCTTATCTTGGTCCAAAAGTTGATATTAAAATTTCGATTTTTTATAATTTCTTAATTAATAAAGTATAAAAATGGTCTTTATATAAAAATATCTGATGTGTCCAACACATGACTTTCTTATACATTACCATGATACAGTTTTAATCTTTGGAAAATACTGAAGGGGTAGCCAATAATCACATGCAGAGTCGACATTCAATACGTTATTAATATAAAATCACATTTATTTATTATTATTGTTACCATAGAAACCAGTAAAATTTTAAAAAATAATGGTCCTTCTGGGATTCGAACCCGCGACCTTCCGTTTGGCAGTCAAGTCCCTCTAGTCACTAGTCTATCTGGGCTGTCGGATTTCGGATTCAACGCGCACTATGAGAAATACAGGGTGGTCCAGGTTAAACGTCATTAATTTTTGGATTGTCTGTTCAATTTAGAGGAAATAGTTACTCTTGAAAATTTTTTATTTAAGGTTTCGCTATTGAGATATTTGAGTTTGAAGGTTTGGAAACACAACATAAAATGCTATGCTGAATTAAAGAAAATTTTTAATAAGATCTCAAAATAGGCTTTGATACATTTTCCTAACCTAACCTAACCTAACCGAAATTTTCATTAATTCAGCACAGTATTTGATATTGTTTCCAAACCTTCAAACTCAAATATCCCAAAAACGAAACCTTAAATTAAAATTTGTCGAGAGTAACTATTTTCTCGAAATTAAACAGACAATCCAAAAATTGTATTTTCCTCGCAATATACATATTCAGTGGCGTCAAAAATTGGAGGGAAAAGTGGAATGGCCCCCAGTATCTACGCCACTGGAGATTTTTTTTATAAATGAACCCCATCATTATCTTGTAATGTACTACATTATTTTGTGTGCGAAATTTAATGGAAATCGTTCAAGTGGTTTAGAAGTTATGTTAAGAAAACGAGTTTTTATTTTAAACTTTGACACCCTGTATCTTTGTTATAAAACATTTTTGAGCAAAGTTTTTTAATAAAAGTCTACTTTTTTCATGATGTTCTATCACCTCCCAAAAGTAATGACGTTCAAGCTGGATCACCCTGTATAAGAGTTTTTAGAATACCTAGATATCTCGTTGTAACACCAGCCAAATCCTGAACTCTGTTTTGTATAAAGGATTGATTGAGTTTAATAAACTGCCTGTTAATATAAAAAACTGTGATAAACTGAACCAGTTCAGAATGCTTTTGAGAGAATTTGTTCTCAGGTAATGATTTTCTATTTGTTATATTGTTTGTATTTTCTTGTTCTATGCAATTGTAACCAATTCTTATGTATATATCGATTTTTTATGTATTTGTACTTCTTATGTAGCATCTATGCTAAATAAATACATTATTATTATTATTATTATTATTTCTTTTGAAATTTTTTTGACGGAATTTCAAAAAAAAGTTCAAAGAAAATTTGTTCAAAATTTCATTCTAAATCAATGTTAAAGAATAAAAAAATCTCATAAATTGTTTATTTTTCAAGATATTCCTAAAAAACCTAAAAATGTCTTCAGGTAAGTGTCACTTGTTTTGATGCTAGATGAAAAACATTTAATGTGGCACCCACAAATTTGTTCAAACTCTTAAATATAAAATTTGAATCAAATCCGATAGGTCGTTTTTGAGTTATGGTAAATTGAACAAATTTTGTTTGAAGTTTTTTTTGAAATACCGTCAAAAAAAATTTAAAAAAAACATATTTTTGTCGTAAAATTCGGTTATAATGAGTGGGACAAGGACAGATTTATGCGTATTGCAATAAGTGCGAGAGAGACTTTCGAAAATTATTTGAAAATTGCTGGAAACGTTCAAAATTGAAACACGATTTTTACAAGCAATTTAACTTAATTTCTTTAGGAAAAGTAATTGTGGTACTATCCGTAGGTATAAGAAAATCATGTGTTGGGCACATCAGATATTTTTTTCTTATATTTATATATTTAACCAAAATGAAACTGTTATGTTATAAACCTTTATTAAACTTATAATTTCTACACAGTAGCACGTGAAACCTCTTTTAGAAAATGCAGTGTATAAACTTTGTAAATAGAAAGTTAAACTAACTTTATATGGTACATAATACGAATATTATTGTACCTGCTTCAAATTACCTACCTACATGGTATTTATCTGGTTTAACAATAAACGAGTATAATGTTGTGTTTACAATAAATAAAACTTTTTATTAGGCTTAAAATAAATTCATTACATTCTGATTTATTGAAACGAATAATAGTTCATTATCAATTATATCGTTCATTTAACAAAAAACTTAAGTGGATTATTTTAATAGAAATAGAAATCCTGTTAATGGAAGAAGAAAGTGTTAAAAAAATTAATATGCTGCCGCCTAGACATTAGAAATTTGTGCAACTATAAAATTTTAATTAAAAACCACATGGCTACAGTAAGCAATTAAAGAAGAGAAACAATTTCTAAATCTCATCTCTCAAGTTCGCATATGATTGTGTATTTCTACTTATCTTGATTTTTTACAGTAAAAAATGCCTGTCGACGATTTATACTGGAACGCCATCGACTTCGGTAGTGATGAATCTCTGCACGAATTCCAATCGAAACACTACGTGGACCCTTGGGACCTGGAAAACTACGCCTACATTAGGGAGCAGCTGGACACAATGGATATTAACTCATCGCCAAGTGGAGAAAGCAGTGCCGAGTTTGCTGGCAGTAGTGGTGAATTTGCTGAAGCCAATTCCACGTCCTTCTACTATGTTCCAGCTAGGAAACTCAGCGCTCAGCCACCAATTGAAAATAAACCATCAAAGCGGAATTCGGTGGTGAATGAACAAGGAACGTATGTGGCTATCGACGAAGTGAAAATTTACGAAACTACCAGATTGAAGAATGAGCTAAGAGATATTTATGGGCCAGTAAGAAGCGTTGCGGATTTTGATTCAGGTACGAAATTGATGTGTAGCGTAACAAAATTTAAGAAAGACAGTAATTGGATGATTGTTAGTTGATTACTTCCCTAATATGGGGAAAGTGAATCTTAAAGTTGAATTTATGGTGTTTTTGAAAATAACTTACAGTTTCTAATATATCATCAGTGAAAGTGATGCAAATTCGCAAGGAGATAATTTGAAATACATAAAAAGCCGACGAATTAGGTACTTAAGACTTTCGGTAAATTAAACCGCTAGATGATGGTTGATTTTACATTTTACATAAATATTTAATTAAATACATAAAAAAATAAATAGTGTTGTTGTTACAAAATCTGCTATTTAATTTGTGGTTTTAACCAAATAATCAACTGGAATCTTTTAGCTAATTCCATTTTTTTGTTGCAAGTGTTACGCCACATTATCAAGCGTAGAAAGCAATAATAATCTTCATTTAAAAAAATCTTCGTTATTTAATACTTATGTAATTAAATATGTCCGTATATCAAGACTCTTTTTTTTGTATGCGTTATGTCTTTTTTTACAAGCACATTTTATTAAGAATAACATTAAATTTCTACTAAAACTGAACAAGATTTTGAAAGTGATTATACAGGGATATTCACCGAAACCGTTGGTTAGACGTTTTAAAAGATGTAATTAATATTTTTTTCTAAAAATTGGTTTATAGTCTAAATAGTATAAGATCTCTTTATTTAAAATATTTTCAAGTTTCTACGACTTCCGGTTGTACCGGAAGTAGACCCTAACTTCGTTTTTTTAAATGGAACACCCTGTATAATATTACATTTTTAAATTCTACATTCAATTATAATTTTGTTAAAACAATTTTTCTCCAAAATATTTCGTTTAATAATTACAGGATGATTTTTTTAAAAATGTCCAAAAATGGGCTAACTTTTAAGTTTTATTTTCTAGCCTTCTAATATTCAAATTGAAATGCGGTTTGCACAAGATGTTAACAAAAGTGTACTACTTGCAATTTCTTCATTGCAACATCTCAATGTTCTACAGGGGGTTTATAATTTAGGTGCCATTCAGAAAAAAATCAAAACGGCAAAATTCATTTTTTTCAAATGGAACACCCTGTATATCGATACAAATTTGGATTATTCATTCAATTTAAAGGTAATTTTGTTAAATAAACTTTACACCCAACTCTTGCCGTTTTCGTGAAATATCAATTTTTATGGTACTTACACTTAATATAATGATTAACAAGAAAAGTTTTTTTTTAATTAATTTTTTATTAATGATTAATGTAACGATATTGTTTAAGATGCTTTACTGACAACATCGATTGCTTGATCCAATAATCGAATTGTTTGGCATAATTTTCAATATTTATTACCAAAAAAACGAAATTTCACGAAAACAGCAAGAGTTGGGTATAAAGTTTATTCAACAAAATTACCTTTAATTTGAATGAATAATCCAAATTTGTATCGATATACAGGGTGTTCCATTTGAAAAAAATTAGTTATTCCTTTTTGATTTTTTTCTAAATGGCACCTAAATTATAAACCCCCTGTAGAACATTGAGCTGTTGCAATAAAGAAATTGCAAGTAGTACACTTTTGTTAACATTTTGCCAAAACCGCATTTCAATTTGAATATTAGAAGGCTAGAAAATAAAATTTTAAAGTTAGCCCATTTTTGGACATTTTTTAAAATATCATCCTGTAATTATTAAACGAAATGCTTTAGAGAAAAATTGTTTTAACAAAATGTTATTATAATTGAATGTAGAATTTAAAAATGTAATAATATACAGGGTGTTCCATTTATAAAAACGAAGTTAGGGTCTACTTCCGGTATAACCGGAAGTCGTAGAAACTTGAAAATATTTTAAATAAAGAGATCATATGCTGTTTAGGGCACAACCCAATTTTCAGAAAAAAAATGTACTACATCTTTTAAAAGGTCTAACCAACGGTTTCGGTGAATATCCCTGTATAACAAGTAATAAAATCCGTAATTTTCGATATAATTTGATTCTGTTTAAGTTTCTAGTAGAATCAACATGTTTCTTTGTAAAGGTGTCCACAGACTAGCATACACGTGTGTCACACATGCATGTCATATACTCGTCCCCTTGGGGCAGAACTAGCGTAAGTCACATTATTGAAATTTTACAGGAGAGGCTTTTTGTCAACTAAATACTAAATTCACCGTAATGAAAATTTTGTAAACATTATTTGGGTGTTAATATTTAAAATTGTTCTTAAAACAACATTAATGAAATATCATCTTAATTTATGAAATTAGGTACTTGGTGTCAGGGACAGAAGATAATAACTGACGGTTCTGTATTTAGAAATGGTCTATGTCCAATCACTGTTTGGATTTAGACTAGTTCTACGCAAAAGATGAATCGGAAATTAAGAAAACTGATGTCATATGTAGTTATTAATTAACAATATATGCAGTAATTATGCACAGAACAGGACAAGCCTATGTCCACAAAATAATGAGGTTGGCGAAGATAGGATACTTTGATTCTGTGGTATATTATCCTAATCGTTGATTTGGGACTCTGCAGCAAATGCAGTTTAGCCGGAATTTATCAAAGCACAACCATGAACTTGCGTACAAGATTATCGGTGTGTGGTATCACGCTTCATTCGAATCATTCGCATATACATTTTCAGTAGTGTCTCGCGTATTTAGGTTCGGTTTGTTTTCTGCCGTTTCACAATGTCTTATTTCTAATTTAAGACACCTTTCAAAAGCCTTTAAAATATATCAGATTTTATTGAAATTTATCAAAAGTAGACAATGGATTAAAATTTATAGATATTTATTACTTCGTTTAGCAGTTCTTCGTCAAATATTAAAAATAAAAACAAAATATCAAAATCAAAAATTTTTTTTCTGTTTTGTGATTATTTTTATTAGTGTAGTTTTTGTGGACGTTACTTCTTCAAAACGATTTAACTCGAAAACGGTTCAAGATTCAAAGATCGACTGAGACGACCTTTTTTGTGTAAAAATAAACCAAGTTTCATAATTTGATATAAAAAATTTAAAAATTATCCACACAAAAAATATGGGGCAATATTTACCCAGCACCAACCCTGTCTGTGACGCCCCTGGCAAAATTTCTAAATATTGGAAAAATTAATATGTGGCAAATTATAAAAGCTTCAAACTCACCAAATTTCATGAATCTACCTCAAACAGTTGCAAAAATATTACAGAAAACTCCTCTTTGGGGTCCCCCTTTCGGAGGGCTCTAGCCTCCTTAGGAAGCATTTTTCGAGTCATGTTAATATAAGTTTTTCGTCATACTTTGACAAGTACAATGGGCCCTAAAAATATTGGGACACCCTGTATAAGTAGATATATTCTATGTAGGTCTGTAGGTAAAACCCTATGCAGGTCACACATGTATGCTAGTCTGTGGACACCTTAAACAAAGCAAACCACAAAGAGAACTGCCATTTTTTGATATTTTATGAGTTTTATAGGGCCGGTTGTATACAGGGTGAGTCGTAATAAGTGGGACATGCTTTATCTGTAAATACTAGGCCTAAAACTGAGACGATTGACGCAAAAAGTTGTTATACTAAAATGCATAACTAAGAAGTTATAGGCGTTTGAAGTTTAAGAAAAAAAAATAATTTTTGGTAATAACTTCTAAATTAATTGAATGAGAAGAACCAATTCTTGGTAGTTGCTAATGAATACCAAAGACCTTTAATTTGTGAAAATTTTGTTGAAATCAAACTTTAAGAAGATGGTTTTTTAAAGTAAGTAAAGTGTTTAACCTTCTTGAACTTTTTTGTCCTTAAAATTTTAATTATAAAAAAAATTGCATTTATTAGGCAATTTAATTTTAAAACTTTTTGATCTCTTATAAAGTTTTGATTAAACGCACGGTTAAGCTTTAAAAAATTAAAAACTAACACCATGTTTTTACTTAGTTTCAAAAAAACAGCATCAAGAATGCAGAGATTTAAAAGTTATTGAGGGAGGACGGACCTCCAGCACATTATGCACGTCCTGTGCGACATTGGCTATCTGTCACCTATCCTCAACGATGGATTGGTAGAGGCCCTGACGCTCCTGTTGCCTCCTAGTTCTCCTGACCTAAACCCAATTGAATTCTTTTCTTGGGGATATTTAAAATCAAAAGTGTATGCAACATCTATTCCTTCACTTCAAGAGCTTAGAAGGAGAATCGTTCAACACGTCAATGAAATTCGAGAAGCAGTTTATATTTTAAAAAAATTCGGTTTTAAATGCAAAGAAGAGCTACAGGAGCGTCATCGTCAGGGCCTCTACCTCATATATTTTAATATCGAAAGAATTTTGATTAAAAATTTGAAATACATTTCGACCGATGCTCAAAATCTGTAAGCGAATAAAATAAAAATTAAAACTGTCTGGTAACTTCTATGTTTTTTTCGTAACGACTATAAAAAAGCAAATTTCATAAAATCCAACCATGATCGATTTATTTAAAGGATTTTTACCGTGAACTTTTAAGATAGTTTTAGGCTCGTTATAAAAACGCTACGCTACATGATGGTCCATTTTACAATTTACATAAATATTTCAAGTGTTTTAGTTACAAAACCTGCTATTTAATTTGTGGTTTAAGCCAAATAATCAACTGGAATCTTTTAGCTAATCTAATTTTTTTGTTACCAAGTGTTACGCCACAGTATCAAACGTAGAAAGCAAAAATAATCTTCATTTGCACTAATGCATTTAAAAAAAAATCGTTATTTAATACTTATGTAATTAAATCTAAAATATTTTAACGACTTTTTTATACATGGACAGGAAACTTAAGCAATGTTATTGTAACAATATTAAAAAAGGATAAGCGAGTAGTGTTTATTAATTAAAAAAAAATTAACTAACCTAATTATAACTCTTTCTTCTTTATGTTAATAATATATGATTGGTGACACACCTTTTGATTTCTATTTTACAATTACAAACGGATGTTACATGTACGGTCTAAATGGTAGTTTAATTTGTTGAAAACTGCATAAAATTACAATAATTATAAAGATTAACTAAGATTAAAGTTGGTTTTTTGCAATCGAAGAGGAAGATTGTATTTAATGTTTAACCATCAGTAACATTAACCTTCAAGATGATAATTAGGTAGGTGGTAGACAGTTCATTTGACGACACAAAAAAATGTTCTGTACAGGAAAAATAATTATATTTTAATTTTTTATCACATGGCTTTGTTTTTGTTTCTACTTGATGAGCTGCATCCTAAATGATTAGTCCTTGCTCCTAATTATACTTCGAAAAATAATTGCTAAGTTATCGTTTATCTACCTACTACCTAATTGTGAGAAAATAACTATTTTACGTGTTATATGAAAAAAATCACGCCTAAAGTATTAATTTTCACAATGTCAGTACAGTAATATTTATATATTCAAGGTACGATATTTTTTTTATTAAACAGACAATAATTACCTGTTGGGCATATAAATTATACATAATGCATTATGGACAAACAGATAACTAAAATAGCGAAGTCCCTACGTGTTTGTAAATTTATTGTGTGCAAATCTAGGACTTTATCGTTTGTGACTTCATAACTTCTTGCGTGATGATTTTATTTATAAGCTAGCATTAAGTAAGTTATATTATTTACCCTAGTGAAAATGCATAGAAAACTGATTTGAATAATGATAATGTATTCGTGTTTCAGCACAGAAAAACTATAATACATAATTTATTGTCGAGTTGAGTGATACAATTTTATATTATTTATTTGCATGTTGTATAAATATATTACAAAAAGTTATGTGGGTTTTGGGTATTTGACTTGGGAATGTTATGTATTTGGAAAGTTGGTAAAATTTAAAAGAAAAATGCTGTTTTTGTGTAAGAACTTAAAAAAAATGTATTCGTAAATACATACAGGGTGTCCCAGTTTATATCGTCAGGATTTCACCAGTCGATAGTTTAGCGAAAATTAAAGGTTGTTTGTCTAATAAACTATGGTCGAATGTTGCTTCCTTTTTGATGTACAGGGCATTAAAGATAATAAATTATTTTAAATAATTTGCTATAAATCAATAACAAAAAAGTTAGTCTTCTGAAATTTTGCATAGATCTTTTTTTTGTATTCTCTTATTAATCGTGGTTGCAATTATTTTATTTAGAATACAGAGGCGTGCGTACGGGTTTCTTCAAAAACATTTTATTGAATAAAGCGTACGCCACTGTTTTTTTAGCAGCACCAATATGCAGAGAGTATTTTCCATTCAATTTAGAAACTGTTTTGTATCTTACAATTTCTTGATAACTTAACTTTTTTTTTCTTATTTATTAAAGAGGTTCTTCCCTATTAGATTTCCGAAAAAAGCATCAGTACAAAGTTGTAGAGAAAAATATTTCCTACAACTTTCCTTTTAATATTTTTTGATATTGTCAATATTTAAAAAGATATTCAACAAATAAGTTGTAAATTTTAGGGAAATTTTTCTCTAGTTAGGTACTACTTACTAGGTACTCTTTCCCCAAAATTTTCAACTTATTTGTTGAATAACTTTTTAAATATCGACAATATCAAAAAAAGTTTAAAAGATAAGTTGTAGGAAATATTTTTCTTTACAACTTTGTACTGACTCCTTTTTTAGAAAATTTAATAGGAAAAAAGTTATTCAATAAACAAAAAAATCCAACCCGGCGGGGTCTACGAATACACAAACTCAATTTTAAACTTTCAGGGTGACCCTCTAGAAGATTTTACAAAAATTGGCTGTAGGGTAAAAAAAGTCTATTTGAACCCTTTTTTTCTCCCTTATTTACTGTACTATTGCGTTATTTTGAGTTATCAAAAAATTATAAGATATGAAAAAGTTACTAAATTTAATGGAAAATACTCTCTGCATATTGGTGCTGCAAAACAACCAGTGGCGTACGTTTTATTCAATAACATGTTTTTGAAGAAACCCGTACGCACGCCTCTGTGTTCTAAATAAAATAACTGCATCTACTATTAATAAGAGAATACAAAAAAAAAAGATCTATGCAAAATTTCAGAAGGCTAACTTTTTTTGTTATTGATTTATAGCTAATTGTTTAAAATAATTTATTTTCTTTAATGGACTGTACGTCAAAAAGGAAGCAAAATTCGACCATAGTTTATTAGACAAACCACCTCTAATTTTCGCTAAAATATCGACTGGTGAAATCCTGACGATATAAACTGGGACACCCTGTATAAATAAAATTATTTTATAAATGTTCACAATATTTCCGATTGTTTACTAAATAACAAATATTTTCAAATACTTGCTAAATTTTTTTAATATGTACGAGTAGTTGTTTGGGCTCGTATACTAAAACAATTATTTGATTACCATTACAAACTAAAAAATTTCAAATTTATTTTAGAAACCGACGAAAGCCCGTACGAAGATAGTATATCTCCATTTCCACGGAACAAAAATCCATACGGAAAACCTATACCGGCCCCTTCAAGAACGCCAAGAGATAGAAGTTTGAGCTTTTCCTATGGAGATCACATGTACGTTAAGTCCAAACACTTTTATATCTAAGAAAACCTAAATTTTAATATTTTTATAGATATGACGTTTATGGCATAAGGCAGGAAATTTACAGCAAACTAGAGGATGATATTCCAATGCCATTAAGGCAGGATTCAACACTGAGCGAAGATGGTAGGAGCAGGCGGAAACCAAGAAATTTTGGTCTGAGCAACTACGGACATCTTAAAATTGATTATTCGTACAGCTGGAATAATTTGAATAAATATATTTGTAACTAAGTATTTGGGATCTAGATGATGGATTTTTTAACAGCTGCCAATGTACTATGTATAGGAAAATAGTGTTTTGTAGGAAATAATTCACAATATTTCTAGTGGTTTTTGCAATATTTCTAAAATTGCAGGATGGAAAATGTGTATAGGTACTTAAGAAAAAAATGCTCACATTATTTATCACTGTATTAACTAATCTATTATTTTATATTTTATTTAACAAAGACTGTAATAAAACACATCTGTACCTTTTTTGCAATAAATAAATGTATGAAATTAAAATATCTGATCACATGACTTTCTTATACGATGATAAATATGAAAAATGTGCGTAGCCTATAATCACATGCTGTCCACATTCGAGTTTTTATTGTACTTGGAAATTACTCGATGTATTTTAGATTCTTTTATTAAGTTGCCGAAAAAATCGTCTTTAAATTTTAAGCGTTTTCTAGCAATTTTCAAATAGCTTTCGGAAGTCTCTTTTGCACTTATTGCACTAGACGTAAGTCGGTCCTTGTTCCACTCATTGCAGACGAATTTTTGGACAAAAAATATTGTGCTTGGAAATTACTTTATTTAAATTTTGAGCATTTTAAAGAAATTTTCAAATAGTTTTCGTAAGTCTCTTTTGCATTTATTGCACTAGACGTAAGTTTGTCCTTGTCCCACTCACAAAAAATTAAGCACGTTTCCATATTACTTCATATAATATACAGGGTGTTCGCGCGACGTGGCTCACTATTGCTAACTTCGTTATTATTGGAGCTACAAAGTCGGTTAAATTAGCAGACTAGTATCATTTTTTCCGCTGATTACAATGGTGAAAACAAAAAACAATTGACCATCTGGTTTTCAAGATATTCAAAAAAATAACATTTTTTTAAATGGAACACCCTATATATTTTTGCAAAAATCGATGGTAAATTAAATTCTATACAAAAAATGTCCTCATCTTTTTTTGATAATAATTTAAAATAAGCGAGTTATTTTGAAAAAAAGTTTGCAATTCTTTAAAATCAAGTAGCCATAAAACGGAATAGTAATTTATTAAAACCAAACAATCATAATTTTGAATTTAAGCAAGTTGAAAAATACGTGAAAGAATTACGGAAATATTGAAAATTTACAAAATTATAATTTTCATGGCCACTTGATATTAAAACTTTGAAAACTTGTTTTCAAAATAACTCGCTTATTTTAAATAATTGTCAAAAAAGCATAAGAACATACTTTGTTCAGAATTTAATTTATCATCGATTTTTTCAAAAATACAAGTTTTCAAAGTTTTAATATCAAGTGGCCATGAAAATTATAATTTTGTAAATTTTCAATATTTCCGTAATTCTTTCACGTATTTTTCAACTTGCTTAAATTCAAAATTATGATTGTTTGGTTTTAATAAATTACTATTCCGTTTTATGGCTACTTGATTTTAAAGAATTGCAAACTTTTTTTCAAAATAACTCGCTTATTTTAAATTATTATCAAAAAAAGATGAGGACATTTTTTGTATAGAATTTAATTTACCATCGATTTTTGCAAAAATATATAGGGTGTTCCATTTAAAAAATGTTATTTTTGTGAATATCTCGAAAACCAGATGGCCAATTGTTTTTCTGTTTTCACCATTATAATCAGCGAAAAAAATTCTACTAGTTTACTAACCGACTTTGTAGCTCCAATAATAACGAAGTTAGCAATAGTGAGCCACTTCGCGCGAACACCCTGTATACTACTCTACTATAATATACTGTTGTTGTTTGTTTATTTAAGTATTTAAGATTTGTTAGTTTTTGTGGAATTTTCCGTTGAATGAATAAATGAAATGAAATATAAGAAAGTAAAAACAGTAAAATTTTTGGTTGATTTCAAAATATATTATTCAAAAAGAACAAATTAATATAAGATATAAGTTTAAACTATTTAGACAACAAATAAAAATATAAGATAATATAATAAGGCACGTTATTTATTCACTTCATTTCGAGGGATTCTCTACAAATACTTATAGTTTTATTGTACTCAAGTATGGCGGCCGCTAGTCTAAAAAATAATACAAACAATTTAATGATACAGATTTCTAAACAGAACCTACTTTTCCCTTATATAATGATTATGATTAATTAAATCATCGGTTGGAAGATCATTATTGAAATCTGGTAAATCAGCCATTGCTAAAATGAAATTATACAGATATTATTCGTATTAAAACCAAAATTAAAATACAAGCTTCTCTTCAAACTATATTTACATTTTTGATCACAGGTCAATTTCAAAACAGTCGCATGTAATTTCCTTTGACTCTCATCCAGAGCATTGGATATGTCCATCACATGCTTCTTAAACTGCATTAACGAAGACAAAAGCTTTTCGCTCAAATGCAGATGTCTATCAAAACATTATGATTATACGAGTATAAATATTAAGTAAATGATTGAAACGTACTCGCCAAAGTCGACTAGACTTTTATCTTGGAACAAGGAGTCTTTCTCTTTGGTAGCTTGATTAACAATTATCCTTAGTTCCTCGATGATGTTTGTAGTAGGATTTTGTAGTAATTTAACTGTAGACTCATAACTAGAAAAGTTAGTTTAGCTTCGAGTCTTTAATTTTTTAATAACTTACTGTCGTTTCATATTGCAGCTTACGCTTAACCTTTGCATTTGTGATTCTAGATTTTTAAAATGAGCCAAATTTATAGCGGACTGTTTCTCTAAACTAGCTGAAGTTGTTGTAATTTTTTCTATATTCGTTAGGACTCGTTGAAAATGCAGTAACCTCTCCTTGTATTCTGGATTTATTTTCACGTTCTCATCACAGCCGATTTTTCGAATCTTGTTGTAACACTCAAGTTTAACCAAAATATGTGATGTGTTTTTGACCATATCAACTTTTTCTCCTTCAACCACTTCCGTTAAATATCTTAAATATTTAATATGTAATTTGAGACCATTGAAAAAGAGTTGAATAGTTTTCATTTCAAACAAAATGTAAAATATCGTTTGACCAAGCAACGGACGCCACAAATCTTTTATCACCTTTCCTCTAAACATCTCCATGACAAGTTGTGGGTAATTATAGAGTATTTTATTGCTCGTTACGCAGTCCTTTTTAAATGCATAAACTACACGCATATCTTTCAGTACATCAACCAATAAAATATCATCTTCGACCCCAAAAAACTCCTCGTCTACCAGCAACAGCAAATCACTTTTACCAATTTTCGTGTCGCGTGACACCCAATCCTTCAACGTACTCTTAGCCGTGCTCTCGTTGTATTCATATGAGTAAAACTCCAGTTTGTAAATAGACAAAACTGTAACGATTTTTTTTGTTAGAATACATTGCAAGTTATCTAAAACTGTAACGTTGCCAGGAAAATTTTCTTTTCGTTTGTTTTGATCAAACTGCAGTACATGCTGTAACCATACTTCCAAGTTTTCTTTAAGGCAATTTGATATTTGGATTTCTTTCTTTAATTCTTTGGAGCAGCAAATCTTTCTAGAATGAGTCAAGTACATGCAGATAATGTCCGGGTCTTTTACTGCAATCTTTTGAAATCTAAAATAAGAATTGGTTAATTATTAGTGGAGTTAAATGTTAGATATTTTCTGTCGACTTGTGATATTGACGTATAACCAGATGAAACTTCCAGATTATTGTTTGGGTCAATGGCTATCTGAAATGGACAATTACGAATTTCTTTAATAGTATAAAAAAAGTTATGGACAAAAAACCATCGAAAATGGTGCACCATACATCTACTCACTTTTATTTTTCTTACTCAGGCCACAAGCATTGTGCGGCAACGTTTTTTTTTTTAATGATTGACAACAGAATATTGAAAATAACGATGTATAATAATTGCTCATTTTCTTTATACAATGTCGATTTTAATTTTTTTTGCACCAAAAACTCCGCTGTAGTTTTTAGATGATTTTTGTGTCTTCAGATGTTGGAGCGTTGCAAAAATAGAGCCCTAAACTGAAGCGCGTTACGTTTTCTATTGACTCCGCGTCAACCGCTCCAACGAGTAGAAGCGGGAGGTGCATATATGAAACGGTACGTATAAGAGAGTGATTTTACTTTTTAAGTAGACTGGTAAGATTAAATTTATATGTGAATGTTCGAAATTACTTTATTTCACAAAAGATAAAAATCCCTAGGTGAGGTGGTGGGTAATTAGTTCATAGTTGTCAGTGCGAAATTAGATTCGTTACAAGACGGTTCTTTATATATTTTTAAAAGGTGAAGATAGTAGTAATACTGATAGTTTGGTAAGTACATACATATTTCAATTTTTTTTATGAGACTGTTACTAAACGGTAGAAAATACATTTCACAATATCACTTATTTCATAAAGTACACGCTGTATACAGGGTGTCCCGAAATTACTGGGCAATATTTCTAGAACAGGTTGTATGTATAGGATGGAGTGTTTAATTTGTGGAGATGCTCTAGTTTCTGAAAATAAATGTGTAGTTAAAAAACCAGAGAAGCTGGGCTTATTAACAATAATTATATCTGTAGCAGAAAAACGCCACGACATATACTCCCAACAAATTTTGCTCAGCAAAGAATTAATTTTGTCTGGAAAATTAAATTTTAAATTTCATGCAAAATGCAGAAAATCTTATACATACAGGTAATATTAATATATCTTTGGGAAAATCATGAAACATAAGACAAATGAACTATCCAGTTCTACAGCAACCCATATTAACAGAAAGTCCGAGAGAAAATCAAATTTTGATTACGAACTATGTGTTTATTTTGTGCTAAATTTGGCAAACAAAAACAGGAAACTTTAACGTCAATATGTACTGTACAGGGTGTACAACTAAGAATGGTCGCCGGCTGTATCTCAGAAACTATTTATCGTACAGCTTTCGAAAAAAAAATATTTATAGTAAAACTGGCCAAGAGAAATCGCTGGAAATTATTTTCAAGTTTTTAGCTTTGCCGCTAGGGGGCGTACCTGCCATGGTAAATGATAAAATCATGATTTTCTCCAAATTATAGGCAATTAAGGTAACTCAAAAATAACTTTATTGGAAAGCTGAAACAATTATACACAATTTTGGTCTAACACTTTTTGCTCTAGCTCATCAAATAACGGTGGGAGGAGAGGGTGAATTCTTCTGTGCGAAAATGCTTATAACTTCTGTTTAACTTTATAGAACTTGGCAAACTTAGTATCGTTTGAAAGAACTTTTCTTGCTTCAAACGATGTTCGATAAGAGAAGTTGTTTTGATTCATATATTTGTTGCTAGGTGGCGCTTTTTGAAAACTTATTAATTTTATCGATTTTTCTTGAAAACTTTAAATGGACTCATATATATTTTTTAACATTATTAAAATTAGTATAAAATATCGAAAATATTAGTGAAAACCGCAGATCCGTATCTTTTTTCGTTCAGGAAGTATGGACAAAATAGTTTTTACACGATTCACAAAACGTATTATTGTTATCACAAGTCGTTTTGCGAATTTAGGGCTAATTGCATTTTTTTTTGTTCCAATACCTATCACTTAAATCGCAAAATAACTTGTGATAACAATAACACGTGTTGTGAATCGTGTAAAAACTATTTTGTCCATATTTCCTGAACGAAAAAAGTTACAGATCTACGGTTTTCACTAATATTTTCGATATTTTATACTAATTTTAATAATGTTAAAAAATATATATGAGTCCATTTCAATTTTTCAAGAAAAATCGATAAAATTAATAAGTTTTCAAAAAGCGGTACCTAGCAACAAATATATGAATCAAAATAACTTCTCTTATCGAACATCGTTTGAAGCAAGAAAAGTTCTTTCAAACGATACTAAGTTTGCCAAATTCTGTAAAGTTAAACAGAAGTTATAAGCATTTTCGTTCAGAAGAATTCTCCCTCTCCTCCCACCCTTATTTGATGAGCTAGAGCAAAAATTGTTAGACCAAAATTGTGTATAATTGTTTCAGCTTTCCAATAAAGTTATTTTTGAGTTACCTTAATTGCCTATAATTTGGAGAAAATCATGATTTTATCATTTGCCACGGCGAAGCTAGAAACTTAAAAATAATTTCCAGCGATTTCTCTTGGCCACTTTTACTATAAATATTTTTTTCCGAAGGCTGTACGATAAATAGTTTCTGAGATACAGCCGGCGACCATTCTTAGTTGTACAGGGTGTCCCATTTTCGACACTTTTAGGGGGTATTGGCGTTATTATCAAAGATAGAGTGTTGCGGTTTTCACATTCCTTTCCTACTTTTTTACCAAACGAAAGATTCCGTGGTCAAATTTGTCATGGCTCTCTTAGTTTTTAATCTACAGAGTGATTCTGAAAATCTTTGTTTTTTAGACACCCCTCGTATTTCCGTTATGCGTCTACTTATCAAAAAAGTGAAAACTGATCTTGATAAAGTTTTTTACGTAGAATTCAGTGGCGTAGGCAGTTTTTGTGTAAAAGGTTTAGTTTTTGAGATATTGCCCAAACTCATGTTTTTTTAAATGGGACACCCTATATATTATTTTTTATATTGATTAAGCAAAATTTGAGCTTTCCAAAAATATATAATACTTAATATTTATTTAAAAAAACAAGCTTAAAATTCGATATTTTTACTAATTTTCTTTATTTATAACAGTAGGCCATGGCTAATTTTTTAAAAACAAATCCAAAATGTTCACAATGCGTAATTATTTTAAAGCTAAACACTTTAAAAGATAATTTTAATGCATTGTATAAAACATACCAACAATATAATACTTCTCATAATTATCGTAAATGGCCATTGTAATAAAAAATTAAAAGTAAAATAAAAACTCCTACGTAACAAAAATATTTCATCAATAATGGAAATCTGACAAATCTGTCAAATTTTGCATTTATTTCTAATAAACTAGCCATGGCCTACTGTTATAAATAAAGTAAATTATTAAAAATATCGAATTTTGAGCTTGTTTTTCAAAATAAATATTAAGTATTATATATTTTTTGAAAGGCCAAATTTTGCTTAATCAATATAAAAAATAATATATAGGGTGTCCCATTTAACAAAACATAAGTTTGGGCAATATTTCAAAAACTAAACGTTTTACACAAAAACTGCCTACGCCACTGAATTCTACGTAAAAAACTCTATCAAGATCAGTTTTCACTTTTTTGATAAGTAGACGCATAACGGAAATACGAGGGGTGTCTAAAAAACAAAGATTTTGAGAATCACTCTGTAGATTAAAAACTAAGAGAGCCATGACAAATTTGACCCCGGAATCTTTAGTTTCGTAAAAAAGTAGGAAAGGAATGTGAAAACCGCAACACTCTATCTTTGATAATAACGCCAATACCCCCTAAAAGTGTCGATAAATGGGACACCCTGTACAGGATGTCTCAATTTCGATGGGAATGGGGGGGTTTCACCCATTTCTAAGCGAGACAGAAAAAAATGGTTTTCGATTTTTCTGAAAAATCGATTGGTAAAAACCACATCTTGATATCTCTAACCGTTATTAAGATATCTTTAAAAAGTGACATTTGGCCGATTTTTAAGAAGTGTCATAACTTTTTTGTTTATTAAAATATTTTAAATCTGTAAAGTGTTTGTTATAGTAGTTTTTCACGTAGAATAATTAGAACTAGAAATTTTTGTTCTAGGTTCAAAACATTTCGAGTTATTACACCTAACTTTCTTATTTTAAATGCAAACCATAGTTGGCTATGCCATTAAAAAATTGCTTATTTTTTTATATTTTCAAAAATATATATCTTGGTACCTATACTTATTTTTATATCTCACTGAATTATACGTTTTTTTATTTTTAAATTCGTAAATTAAATGTTTTGAATATTATTAGTAGGCGTTGTTAAAGAAAAATATATCAATGAACCAACGTCGAATAGTAACAACACAGCCACGTTAATATTAATCAACATAAACTTAAGATTTTACATTTTTTATAGAAATCATTTTAGTAAATTATAAACATATTAAACAAATAATTGTTTAATTTAAATATTCAAATTGCTGCCGATAATGTTGTATTGCAGCATGAATCACGTTAAAAATCTGATTTGGTTTTATATTTCTAATTATTTGCAATCTGCCTCACTCTATGCTCAATTTCTTCCTTTATGTTAGATTTATTTAAAAAAAAATATATTGCCGGTGCCAAAAGTTTATGTGTTCAACAGAACGGACAACAACTTGAACATTAATTCAACAAATTCGTACTATAATGTGTTGCAATTGTTTATTTATTAGTTCTCTTTCAGTTATATATTTTGTGTTTCTGTTTATTTATTGTTGATTTTTTACCTGTTATATTTGATATATTATTGTTGATAAATGGATTTTACTATTTGACGCTGGTTCATTGATATAACATTTTCTTTAACAACGCCTACTAATAATATTCAAAACATTTAATTTACGAATTTAAAAATATAAAAACGTATAATTCAGTGAGATATAAAAATAAGTATACCAAGACATATATTTTTGAAAAAATAAAAAAATAAGCAATTTTTTAATGGCATAGCCAACTATGGTTTGCATTTAAAATAAGAAAGTTAGGTGTAATAACTCGAAATGTATTGAACCTAGAACAAAAATTTCTAGTGCACATTATTCTACGTGAAAAACTACTACAACAAACACTTTACAGATTTAAAATATAAATGAACAAAAAAGTTATGACACTTTTTAAAAATCGGCCAAATGTCACTTTTTAAAGATATCTTGATAAGGGTTAGAGATATCAAGATGTGGTTTTTACCAATCGATTTTTCAGAAAAATCGAGCACAGTATTGCGTAAACCTTTTTTTTTCTATCTCGCCTAGAAATGCATAAAACCCCCCATTCCCATCGAAATTGAGACACCCTGTACAGGTATTTTTTGCATTAAATATTCCACATTATTTATATATTTTTAAATTACACTATTAAAATGTGATGCCTGTGATTTCTAATAATAAGTACTGGAGAATCTAATCAGAATTTTTTTTTTAAATGTTAACTAAATTGGCTACCTATACCGATCTTTTCGCATATGATGCCAAATATCATAAATCCTGTTTTAGTAGTTATACGAGTATATCAATTCGAAATGTATTATTCAACATTAGACTGAAAGAGAAGAAAAATACTTGGATAGATTTACGAAAATCGAATAATTAGTACGCGAGAATATAATAATTAACCAATTAACTGCCATGAGGTATAGTGCGCGTGCCGCATATGCTTTTGTTCTTGGGGGGCTGCGACATACATGCTGTAATCACTGTAGATCGTTTTACTTTGTGCTTAGGTATTCTATAAATGTCTCAATGCTGTAGTTATCATATAGGAATTGAAAGAGTGTGGCCTGTCGAACCATGCTATGGTCTTGGTCCGGGATTTTTTGTTTATTACTTTTTTTATTTAGTTTGAAAGTATTGTGGCCCCTCAGAACATATTTTTTGATACTACGGTGGCGCTTAACGTGTTAATCATGAAACCCTTAAATTAACCGAACTCACAAAAAATACAATGCTATTCTGAAGGCCGATGGAAAAGCTGTTGTTTTACCATCATAATTAAAACAAAACTTGAAAGAAAAGTTTCGCAAACAAATTGAATTTGTTTCTCAACTTGGAAATAAGCCTGATATCACCTGTGCTTCTGAGACAGTCAAAACAAAATATGTAAACATTGAAAATAATTCAAGCAGCTCAGAGACTGACCATTTTTTGATACGACCGGAATTGTGTGACTACTATACAGGGTGGCTGAAATTCCGTTTCCAGCATGGGGATCTCGCTTATTATAATAGATAGACCATAGGTTTAAATTTGGCAAAGTTGCTAAATTTAGAGCTCAGTAATAATCCTAAGACAAATTTGAATTATCTTGAACGGTCTTCTGAAAAAAAAAAAAACTGAAAATTACAATTTTTGAAAATCGCTTTTTTATTTCTGAATATTTTTCAAATCTGTAAAAACATTCTCAAAGCAACTTTTTATGCTCTATCAATCAGTGATCGTCGTTTCTTTAAACATCGATTCGTTTTTGTTTTTTAAACGCCAACTTCCGTTTTTCTTATGGACGTACTTTCTACTTTATACATCGTTGGATAGTATATTTTTTTCCAAATTCATCGATGTGCTACACATGGTATTTAGATTTAATTTTAATTGTTAAAATTTAAAAAATGTGTCCAATACAGCAATTATCTCAAATCAAGCAGCCTAAACTCGCTTAGTTAGTGTTGTTTCCATGGTAATTTATAAACAATTTAAAATTTTAAAATTTGAAGTTTCTCACAAGCATAGATGTCACAAGCGACAAATTACAATAATAATTAGTTATTCCCCGCGAATTAAATTAAATTATGTTTTTGAATAATAAAAAGTGTGATATGATCCGTATTTATTATTCATCACATAGAAATTCTATCCTAACGACACAACGATATGCAGATACATATTCTGAAAGAAAACAACCATCTTCTAGATTATTTTCTACACTGGACAACAATTTAATGAAATTTGGGGCCTTTGAAAAACCCAAAACAAAATATGGAAGCCGAATTACAGAAGAAAACAAAGAAAATATTTTAGCCGCGGTAAATATCTAAACACTGGTTTTGATAGAATTATGCAATTTCAACTATTTAGGTGAACGAGAATCCTGGTATCTCGACAAGAGAACTGAGTCATAATTTGGAATTACCTCGATATTAGATTCAAACAGTTCTAAAGGAGGAAGGATTTAAACCATTTAAAATCCATGTGACACAGACATTGAGACCCGGAGACGAAGTTCACAGACTCCAGTTTTGCGAGTGGCTTCTTGATAAATACCAACGTAACGAGGATTTTCTGAAAAATATTATTTGGACGGATGAATGTTCATTCACCAACTTGGGCGTGTTTAATCGTCATAATGAACATCATTGAGCCAGAGAAAATCCCCGTACCTATAGAGAAGCAAGACCACAGCACCGATTTGGTATCAATGTCTGGGTAGGTTTATGGGGGGAAAGGGTTATTGGTCCTCATATTTTCGAAGGGACTCTAACCGCTCAACGTTACATTGACTTTATAAACCAAGATTTGATGGAATATTTGGAGAATGTCCCACTGAATCAACTACGGCAAATATGGTGGCATCAGGATGGGGCTCCAGCGCATAATGCGCAGATTATTAGAGAACGCTTTACTGAACTTTTCCCTGAACAATGGATCGGAATCCATGGGCACGTCCATTGGCCAGCTAGATCACCTGACCTGAACCCCTTAGATTTTTTTCTTTGGGGATAAGCCAAAAATAAAATTTTTAAAAACACTTATAACAATGTCGAAGAGGTGAGGAATGCCGTTTTGGGAGTGATGCGTAATATTCCACGTAGAACGATAGCGCGAAGTTTAGACAGTGGAGTACGGAAGCGTTTGCGGTTGTGTATTAGAGAAGACGGGCATTTATTTGAACATCTATTTTAAATTAAATTTGATATAGCATATTGCTTATTGTCATATGTTATTCGGCTTTCATATTTGTTTAGATTTCTTAAAGGCTCCAAATTCCATTAAATTGTTGTCCAGTGTAGAAAATAATCTCGAAGATTTATGTCTTCATTCAGAATAAGTTTCGGCGTTGCACTGTGTTTTTAGGAGAGAGTTTTTATGTTATGAATAAAAAATACACGCATAATATTAGTCTTTTCATTATTCGAAAACATAATTTTAGTTCACAGATTATGATTAATAATAATTATTGCAATTTGTCACTTATGCCAGACCTCAAATTTCTTAAATTTTGAAATTGTTTATAAATTACCATGGTAACAATACAAACTAAGCGAGTTTGGGCTGCTTGATTTAAGATGATTGCTGTATTGGATACATTTTTTAAATTTTTACAATTAAAATTAAATCTGAATACCATGTGTAGCACATCGATGAATTTGGAAAAAAATGTACTATCCGATGATGTGAAAAGTAGAAAGTGCGCCCATAAGAAAAACTGAAGTAGGCGTTCAAAAAACAAAAACGAATCGATGTTTAAAGAAACGACGATCACTGATCGATAGAGCATAAAAAGTTGCTTTGCGAATGTTTTTACAGATTAGAAAAATGTCCAGAAATAAAAAAGTTATGGGCGATTTTCACAAATTGTAATTTTCAGTTTTTTTCACTCTTTCAGTAGACCGTTCAAGATAATTTAAATTTGTCTTAGGATTATTACTGAGCACTAAATTTAGCAACTTTGCCAAATTTAAACCTATGGTCTATCTATTATAATAAGCGAGATCCCCATACTGGAAAGTGGAAACGGAATTTCAGCCACCCTGTATAAGTGTATTTGTTTGAGAGAATGAATGGGATGTTCTACTCATTGTAAATGCAAAAACTGCAAAAATAGTGTAGCAAGTGAGGAAGATATTTCGAGTTAATACATTATTTAAAAAAAAAATTTTCCAAATATTAAATTGTGTAATTAAAATAACCCCAAACTTTATAGAATTAATTCGAAAATTCTTTTACGAATAAAAATCTACTAAAAAGCAATGCATTCTCTTATATGTGCCTAACCTCCTGCTTTCACTCGTTTGGGGCGGTTGACGCGGAGTCAACAGAAAACGTGCCGCTTTAATCTATGGGCTCTAACTTGCTTATTTTTTAAACGCCCCAACATCTGAAGACATTCATCTATAGACTGTTACAGCGGAGTTTTTGGTGCAAAAAAGTTAAAATCACATCGTGAAATCAAAAGTTATGAATTTTTTAAAATTTTATGAAATATACAATTTATAAGTAAATCAAATTTTTTCAGGGTAAGTACTTATAAAGAAAATGGGCAAGTATTATACATCATTATGTTCAGCATTCTGTTGACATTCATTTAAAAAAAACCGCATAGCCGTACAATGATTGAGTAGATGTATGGGGCACCATTTTTGGTGGTTTTTGTCCATAACTTTTTTCGGTACTGGTAAAAAAAACTCGTAATTGTCTATTTAAGATAGCCAATGACCTAAACAACAATAAACTGTAAATTTCATCTGGTTATACCTCAATATCACAAAATTTAAGGAAAAGGCGTCTTTTTGGGCGCATTTTTACTGTACTAAATATTTTTCAATGCTTTAAGTGGCTTTAAATTTGTAAATAACATACCTTTCCATAGGAATTAAATGTGGAAAAAACGGCAAAACCCCGCATATAATCTCAAACGTTAATATCCCAAGCGACCAATAGTCAACGCTGTAATTGTACTGCTTAGAAAAAAATATCTCCGGAGCCAAATAATGCAAAGTGCCTACAAAACTTTGCGTCGAATCATCCAGTTCTTTAGCATAACCCAAATCGATGATCTTATAAATTGTTTCACTTTTACGAAAGTTGCAATGTTCCAAAACGACGTTATCAGGTTTTAGATCTCTGTGAGTAATATTCATGCCGTGAAGGTATTTAATGCCGTTGGCTAGATCCATCAAAATATCCTTAACATCTTGCTCTTCCAATCCACAAATATTCTTTGCTTCACGTAGAACTCGACGAAGGTTACCTTTAGTGCAATACTCCATGGACAAAATAGGCAATTTGCTTGTGTTGAATTTATTCAAGGCGAGTTCCAAGATCTTTGGCAATTCTTTAAATCTAATCACATTTGGATGGTCCAGGGTTTTCATTATGGTAACTTCATTTTGCCAACGTTCTTTCTGTCTAGCAGATAGATTGGAAGGTAACTTAAATTTACATTGTTTCACAGCTAAAATTTAAAAAACACAATTATATGAATCAATTAAAGATTAAAATAAATAATAACGGCTTACCAATATTTTCGGAGGTAACTGTGTTTGAAAATAGTGTTACCTCACCAAAAGCCCCTGAACCCAAAACACTAATTTTTTTCCAATCACCAAATTGTAAACAATCCTCCATTGTAAGTATTAGCTCATCCTCTTATTGCAAAAATTAACTACAAATGTTTAGGAATCACTTTTGTATATTATCATCAGAAACTTTTAAAAATTATTTTTGGGGTAAAATAAGAAACCATAACCTTAAAAAAATCGTGTGTACTGCGCAAGGTAAGACCTTAAGACATCAAAAAGATAACAATTCCTAAAAAGACTCAAGAGAGGGCGCCATAAAATTTTTAAAAAATTTTTAACATGTTAGAATTTCCAAAAACAATTAATTACACGTTGGAATTATTTCATTAACTAATAAATTAGTAGATCTTTGTGCGTAAAATATTTAATACTGTTCTATTAAAATAGTTTTTCTAGCGAAGTAGAAGAAGAGCAATGATTTGAGAGTCGTCAAAATTGTTTACCGATGTTATTATTTCTTATCCTCAACTTTAAACTAGTATATAAATAAGTAATTGTAATATATTTAAAAGCTTTTTTCTTATTTTCAATTTATTAACATTATTATTAAAAGTATAAATTACAGAAATCTACTCATCGTTCAGCAAAGTACCGCTAGATGTCACTGGTATAATCACCCGCGAAATCGATAACACGACATTCAACATGTCGGTTGGTGAACTATATTACAAATATAAAAATGTTTTGAACTGTAAATTAAAATATTTCTGTGTAAATTCAATCTAAATAAACTATAAATGTGTTTGTGCCTTTCCATATCTCATTGTAAATATCTAGTGATCCAAGGTTACTATCGTTCTTCGTTTGTTTGTTACCTGAGGGTTGTGTACTTGACCGATTCCTATATTTGTGATTATTCCAACAGGTTTGTATAAAAAGAGGAAGGGAAGTGAATCATTCCATTGAAACTACAAGAGAATTTCGGTAATATTTAACTTCAAGATGCAGGCGACGATGTTTGTAGAAGACTGGATGTTTTACAACACTATTCTGGGCGAAGGAGCTTATGGAGAGTAAGAAATTTATAATTTATGTACCTAGTGACAGTCTTGTAGTAACTTTGTGTGTAATTAGAGTGAAACTACTGTTTAATAAGAAAACCGGCGAAAAAGTTGCTTGCAAGATAATAAACCACGAGAAATACAAAGATGCCTCAGCGAGTATTACCAGAGAAGTTACAATACACAAGATGTTAAATCATGAAAATATCATCAAATATTACGGGGGACGTAAAGAACCATTAAGAGAATACATATTTTTAGAGTATGCGGCTGGTGGGGAGTTATTCCAGCAAATTGGTATGTATTTTTTTAGCTTATTACAACTTAAACTAATTTAATATTTCCCAAACAGAACCTGATATTGGAATGCCTTCAGCAAGTGCCCAAACTTTCATGAAACAGTTACTGCTTGGTGTGCGTTATTTACATACACGGGGGATAACACATCGTGATATTAAACCTGAGAATTTACTTATAGACCTAAACGGTAATTTAAAAATTAGCGACTTTGGAATGGCCACGTTGTTTCGACACAAAGGAAAGGAACGACTTCTAGACAGGAAGTGAGTATAGAATATATTCATCTTTTAATTACACTAGTTTACATAATCGAAAAAATTTTATGCCCACCATATCTCATTCTGATTTTCCCATGTATTTTGGCCCACTAAACACGAAAATCACACTTAAAATTTTTTTCATGGAAGCGTTTTCGAGATATGAATTTTCGACATTTTTTTTTCAATTTTCGGAGTTTTTTCGACGTTTTTGAGTATATATCGAAATCTAATTGGCCGATTTGGCCAAACAAGCATTCAAATTACAGGTAACTGAGCCTTCTACAACTTTCATTACATTAGTTTTGAGATCGGCCCATTAGTTCAGATGCTAGCGATTTTTATAATTTGAAAAAGTTTGGTTTTTTGGTAAAAATCTATGTCGAAAATTCACATATCGTCCTGGGAAAAATAGAAATCGCAAAGATAAGTTTAGTTCAAATTAGTTTACGTGAAGCTGACACTTTTACGAAAAAAAGAAGCTGCTATTGATGAAAATTCATGGACAAATTGCGAACTTATGTATTTTTCAATGGAAGACCAAGATTCAGCTTTTTTACGATTTTCACGTTTTTTCTTCGTTTTATTGAATCAGTTGAAATTCAACATATTGATAGTTACCATTTTGTTATAATACGTGAAATTCGGTAACATTCCAAAGTAATTCAGATAACTATGTTGTATCGCATCAGTAAATTTGGGTACATTTTTTTGGACCATAAATTCACCTCACACATTGCAGAAATCGTTTGGGTTGTTTACACAAGTACACACTCGAACTCTCGACTTCTTTTAGAACTCATTTCACAAATTTTTTTATCAACTAAATAAAACGATAATAAAAATACCGGGTTACAATGACTCGATACAATAATATCTCCTTGTTTATATCCTATATGTTCAACAAATTAGGTTTACAGGGGCGAGATGCCACAGTACCAACAAAATAACAAAATAATTGACGATCGCGGAGTTATGATGTAAAATTTCAAATTTTACATCATAACTTCCCGATTGTCAATTGTTTTCTAACCCGGTATTGTAACCCGGTATTTTTATTATCAAAGTTATCTGAATTACTTTGGAATGTTACCGAATCTCACCTATTAAAACAAAATAGTAACTATCAATATGTTGAATTTCAACTGATTCATTAAAAGGAAAAAAAAAAGAAAATCGTCAAAAAGTACAATTTTGGTTTTCCATGGAAAAATATATAACTTCGCAATTTGTCCATGGATTTTCATCAATAGCAGCTTGTTTTTTTCGTAAAAGTGTCAGCTTCACGTAAAAAATTTGAACTAAACTTATCTTTGCGATTTCTATTCTTCCCAGGACGATATGTGAATTTTCGACATCGATTTTTGCCAAAAAACGCGACTTTTTCAACTTATTAAAATCGCTAGTATCTGAACTAATGGGCCGATCTCAAAACTAATGAAAATTGTAGAAGGCTCAGTTACCTGTAATTTGAGTGCTTGTTTGGCCAAATCGGATAATTAGATCTCGATATATACTCAAAAACGTTGAAAGAACTCCGAAAATTGAAAAAAAAAATTTCGAAAATTCATATCTCGAAAACGCTTCCATGAAAAAAATTTTAAGTGTGATTTTTTTAAAAAATTACAGTCAGCATTCATTGTGTACAGACGTATTGGTCGATGCTCCAATCGTGTAATATTTTGTTAAGTGTAACGCGATATCAGTGGTGTCAACAAATAATTATAAACAGTGAAAGAAATAAACTAAACTAATTACACAAGGCAAAATTGCGCGTAAGCGGAAGGTGGAATGTAGGTCAAGATGTCCAACAAACCGAATTCCGCTGTCGTGCAAATTACACCATCCAAAGGTATTGACCCTAAATATACTGCAAAAATTAAAATTATTAGTAATAATACTGAGGAAATGGAAAAAGATGCCCTTACATACATTAAAAAATTAGAGCAACAATTACAACAATTAATGAAAGAAAATGAAAATCTACGAAATATTGTCGAAAAGCTGCAACCTCAAAAAAACTACGAGCCTGCTGACACGGAAGAAGAGGATAACATAGTGGCCCAGGAAACTGCTTGGCTTTTACCTAAGAGCAAAAAACGCAAAGCATCCAGCCCACCCGAGAAACCAGGTACGAATCAAGCACAGAATGCGAAAGGTAATAATAATGGTGATACCACCAACAAAATTAAAAGACCACCTCCAGTAATAGTAAGCAATATAACAGATATTAAAAAGATAAATAGTGTTATGAATTTTCATAAATTAAGCAACTACAGAGTAGATCTGCTGAGAAGTAATCAGCTCAAAATTGACGTCGATAACGATATAGACTACCGTGTATTGACAGGAGCACTAAATAGCGATGAATTTGAATGGCACTCATTCGAGCCCAAACAACATAGACCACTGAGAGTAGTAGTGAGAAATCTACATCCAAGTTGTGAACCTGAAGCAATTAAAGAAGAATTATCTATGAAAGGATTCAACATTCTGGATGTAGTCAACAAAATCAAAAAAGTGCGCGAAGGAAATAGAGTCTCCTATGAAAAGTTACCGCTTTTTATGTTGACTTTTGATAATTCTGAAAGTGCGGAAAAATTGTTCGAAATTCGTTACCTACAACATATGAAGGTAAATGTGGAAGCAATTAAAATCGGAAAGCAAATCCCACAATGTAAAATGTGTCAACGCTACGGGCACACCAAAAAGTTTTGTAAACACAAGTTAGTGTGCGTCAAGTGTGCGGGTAATCATCTCCCTACAGAGTGCACCCTACCTAAAGAATCACCAGCCAGATGTTCGAATTGTGGAGAAGCACATCCGGCTAACTACCGCGGGTGCGTAGTAGCCAAAGAACTACAGAAAAGGCGTGATGCACAGATAAAGAAACAGCAGAAGTCAAGCCCGAAAATCTTCACGTCGAAAAAAGTGGTAGAAGGAGTTTCTTATGGACAAGCAGCAGCTCCGAAATTACAACCTACTCCAACGCAAACAACCCAATCCTCATTGGAACAGTTAATGCATAATATGATGACTACAATGGAAGAGTTCTCGCAGAGACTCGCGCATATCGAAGCCAGGGAAACTGGTGCAATACCGCGAAAACTAACCAATGAACCAAAACGATCTTAGAATCGCGACGTGGAATGCCAACGGTATTCGTGCACGTAAGGATGAGATAGAAGTCTTCCTTAATAACTATAAAATAGATATTTGTTTAATTTCCGAGACACACTCCACGAGACAAACAGTACTTAAGATTCGCGGATATCGAGTATATTAGACTATTCATCCGGATAACGATGCCAAAGGTGGCAGTGCCATCATTATACGTGAAAATATTTCGCACTATGAAGAACTTCCGATCTGTAGTCCCGAATTTCAAGTGACGGTTATTGGTGTGAACGCAGCACGGCAGAAGTTCTTGGTTGGTGCTTTATATTGCCCACCTAGACATAATCTTAAAAGAGAAAAATACGTGGAAGCGTTAAAACACTTGGGCGAAAAATTCATCCTGGGTGGTGACTTTAATGCCAAGCACGAATATTGGGGTTCTCGATTGACCACGACAAAAGGACGCGAATTGAAAGCGGCGATTGACCAAATAGGCTGCAACGTGTTCTCCACGGGAAAACCTACGTACTGGCCTACTGACCCACAAAAGATACCCGACCTCTTAGACTTTTTTATTTGCAAAAAAATTGCAACAAACTTTGTGAATGTGAAAGAAGTGCTAGACTTAAACTCTGACCATTCCGCAGTGATTTTAACACTAAGTGAGAAAGTTATAGAGAAGGAAGTGCGTCCAATGTTAGTGAACAAAACTACTAATTGGGATAGTTTCAGAGGAGACCTTGACAGTGAACTTAACCTAAGTGTACCATTAAAGACAAGTGAGCAACTCGATATTGCAGTGGAAAAGTTTGTGACAATAATACAAACAGCAGCGTGGAAAAATACTAAAGAGCTGACTCGTAAAACAGTTGGCATTAATTATCCAGTGAAAGTGCGCAACTTAGTGCGGGAAAAAAGACGTCTGAGACGAAAGTGGCAACAGTCACGCGATCCAGCTGACAAAACAATGCTAAACAATAAGACTCAGCAACTTAAACGGGAGATTCAGAAATTGAAAGAAGAATCAATGGCGGCCTACCTTAGCAAACTTACAGCAAATGAAGAAACAAATTACTCCTTATGGAAAGCGACGAAGAAGATTAAGAAACCAATTGCTGCAATTCCCCCTATAAGAAATCATGATGGAAAGTGGATTCGGGAAGACAAGCTAAAGGCTGAAGCATTCGCAGCCCACCTTGAAGACATATTCAGACCTCATGATGGACCAAATCTTCAACTGCCAGAGATAGAAAATCAAAGCAACGAGAGTATTGAGTTGGTAACACCAACAGAAGTAGCTAAAGAAATACGCACCAATTTAAACCCAAAAAAGGCACCCGAATACGACATAATTACAGGTGAAGTCTTAAAGCAATTATCACGTAAAGGTATCGTGATGCTCACGTACATCTGTAATGCCGCGTTTAGACTTAAACATGTGCCAGCGTGCTGGAAAGTGGCAGAAGTTATTATGCTGCCGAAGCCAGAGAAGCCAGCTACTGATATCAACTCATACAGGCCTATATCACTGCTGCCCATCATGGGGAAACTATTTGAGAAGTTGCTATTAAAGAGATTGAAACCACTCCTAATGAAAAGGAAAGTGATCCCGGATCATCAATTCGGATTTCGAAGCCAACACTCAACCATAGACCAAGTTCATCGTATCACGGATCTGATTGAAAAGACTTTAGAGAATAAACAATACTGCTCAGCGATATTCCTTGATGTAGCGCAGGCTTTCGATAAAGTCTGGCATCAAGGATTGATTTATAAATTGCATAACGTGCTGCCAGCCCAATATGCCCAGCTCCTAGAGTCCTATTTGACTGGAAGAATCTTCAGAGTGCGACAAGATAATGAATTTTCGAGCTTTAAAGAGATCAAAGCAGGCGTACCGCAGGGTAGTGTCCTTGGTCCGATATTATATCTCCTATATACGGCCGATCTTCCTTTGTGCAGGAAAGTAACCAGTGCGACTTTTGCGGATGATACTGCCCTCCTCGCGACTGGGAAAACAGTACATGAAGCCACCACCAAACTTCAACATGCAAGCGAAAAAATCCAGGCATGGACCAGGAAATGGAGGATCAAGCTCAATGGGCTCAAATCTGTTCACGTCAATTTTGCATATCGCAAGATAAAGGATGCTCCTCTAGTATACCTCAACGGTATAGCCGTCCCTCACGCTAACACCGCAAAATACCTAGGCATGACCCTTGATGCAAAATTGAAGTGGAAAGAACATGTAAAGAAGAAACGTGAACAGCTTGGGCTTAAGTTTCGCCAAATGAATTGGCTCCTGGGGAGACATTCCAGAATGTCCATAGCCAACAAATTGCTGATCTACAACCAGATACTCAAACCGGTATGGGTTTACGGCATCCAGCTGTAGGGATGCACGCGGCAGAGCAACGTCAAGATTATCCAGACGTGGCAAAATAAAGTACTGCGGTGCATAGCCAATGCTCCGTGGTATGTGAGAAACACGGATTTACACAGAGACTTGAGGATCCCCTTCGTCAAAGAGGAAATCCAACGTTTTGCTGGGAGGCACGAAGACCGTCTTCGTCATCACCCAAACGTCGAAGTACTCCATCTCCTCGACAACGAAGATCTGCTGCGCCGATTAAAGAGAACCAAACCCTTTGAATTGGTGTAATGCGTGACTTGTGCTTAAAAGCAGGGTACAGTGCTCGGTGTGTCTATTTTAGTGTGTGCGTGGCAAACTTGTGGACGTCATTGGACGAACATTAGTTATTTAAGTATAGTCATTTAGTCATAGGATTAAAAGCGAGATAAATTGATGGTTGGTCATGCTTGACCAGTTTCAATGTATCGTACTCTTAATGTTCAATAAAAAAAAAAAAAAGAAAAGTGTGATTTTCGTGTTTAGTGGACCAAAATACATTGGAAAATCAGAGTGAGATATGGTGGGCAAAATGGCTGTAAACTAGTGTTATTATAGGTTGAGGGGTACATTTCACTTAGGCTTAAAGTCGACATTTTGGTATTTGTTTTTCTAATATTAAGGGCAAGATTTTCAGTCGATATTTAGGTTATCTGAGTTAATTTTTTTGGTGAAAATGTCTATTAAAAAGATGTTCTTTCTTATAACTTCATCCTTGGATACTATATCGGATTTATGAACTTCAAACGGTAAAGATCAGTTTTTATAACATCAGAATCAGATAAATTTAGTGATTTTGCGGTTTGCGCCACCCGCCCGGAAAAATTAGAAGCCACTACTTAAAAATAATGACCGATAATAGTGATAGTTATTCCAAATTTTTCTTCTTTTAGATGCGGAACAAAACCTTATCTTGCGCCCGAAGTCTTAGTGAAACCCTATCGAGCAGAACCAGCTGATTTGTGGAGTTGTGGAATAGTTTTAGTGGCAATGCTAACTGGAGAACTGGCTTGGGCAGAACCGTCAGAACAAAACGAGGAGTTTTTAAAATGGAAAAAAGACATGTACATCTCGGAAACTCCTTGGTCTAAATTAGGCAATACAGCTTTAAGTTTAGCCAAACAAATTTTGAACGTGGATCCAAAGAAACGCCTAACATTGGAACAAATTGAGAAGCATCCTTGGATGAAGTTTCATTTTGCCAGCAACGGTAATTATTTTGTATTATTTTGTACATGACAGAGTGATAATGAAAATAATGTCAGTTATATTATTAAAAAGTAGTATTTGGATTTATGTAGGGTAGAATAATTTTAGCCCAATAAGTTTATAAGCATTCCCTCTATGTTTTTAATCACTGTTGTTGCTTTGGTAATTTAGCGGTGTGATGATTTTGATATTCATAAAGCTAGATTACCAAAGCACTAACTTTGAAACAGTCAACATTACATTGGAGGTAAGAAAATGGATTGTAGGACACTTATTTATATTCAGGTTTTAGTACATAGTTGTAGTAAATGAAAAGCGCGTTTCTGGATTGAATATGTATTATAGTTATGCATGTTATACAGGGTGATTCACATAACTTAACGACCCTGACGAACTTTATATACAGCCAGTAATACGTTACTCACTTATGACTTAATTCATAATTTTAAATTTTTGTGTTATTTGGACATCCCTTTCAAAAGTTAAATAACCTTAAAAAGTTGTAAACGGTACCTAGTAATCGGTTCTTGGTATAAAGTAAATTTAGGCTTCAACGAGTGTTTGTGTTTTAAGATAGATTTGCACGAATAACACCGCCAAAATTGCAACTTTATTCCCAAAAACACAAACTCTACGTTATTTTAAAAAACCTAAAGTTAATTAATGAAACAAGTGTTCAAAATGTCGGCCACCGTTTTGTAGGCGTTACAAAAGATCGGCGAACTCTGGCTAATGTTTTCGGTGTAATTTCGCGTCAAGTAGTACGAATTCTGTTTTTCAAAGTTTCCATATTATGAAATGGCGTTTCATACACTTGATTCTTAACGATTCCCCACAAGAAAAAGTCCAACAGGGTTAAATCAGGACTACGCGGTGGCCATTCATTAATACTGCCTCTTCTTATCCAATGTTGCTCAAACCTTTCATCTAAATGAGCTCTTACGTCTCGCGCAAAATGTGGAGGAGCACCATGATCTTGGAACCACATTCGTGGTACATCTTCCAATCAAAAGTATGGGCAAAGTGTTTCGTAAAAAATTTAAGTGACCCTCACCCGTTAGATTGTTCTATCGAAAGAACGTTTCTCTGATCTAACGAGGGTTCTCGAAGGCATAGCAGTTACAGATGTGACGATTAACGGCACCATTCTTGCAGAATTTTGCTTCATCGCTAAACATTACAAAATTTAAAAAATCTTCACTTTGATTTATTTTAACTTTCATGAAGTGACCGAAACGAATTCGCCTTTCGTAATCGCCTTCTTTTAGCTCTGCCTCTTGGACCAACGTAACATGATACGGGTGAAATTTTTTAATATTCGGCATACCGCAGATTGACTCACTTGTGGATTATTATCCACAACTTCAATGACCCTAATTTTGTTGTCGCGTTTGTCACTGTCCGGTTTCTTTGCCTTTTCTGTTTTGGCCAATTTGATCTCAGTTTATTTTCAAGTCAGGATAACGTCACCTGTACAAATTTGCGGCTGCAACTGCATTCTTCTGACACTCGCCGCAAATAAGACCCTTTCTTTATTTGAATATATTTTTGTTTTGTTTAAAACGTAACTTTCTGACTTACAGCTTAAATTGTGAAACTGTCAATTTTTTAAAGTTAATACTGTTGTCAGGGATGTCCAAAGCTGATTTCATTTTAATGTCTCAAGCCAATTTTTTGCATCTAGTTATTTGTGAAATTTGAATATTGAACTGCATTGGGCTCGTAATTTTATGTGAATCGCCCTGTATTTATCGATTCAATAATATCTGCTTGTTGATAGTAATGAACAAAAAAGGTAAAATATCTAGAACTATATCAATGCGGACATATTACTCGGAATATAATCCCTCTTATTTCTTCTACTTATAACAAATCTAATACAGACCATCGCCTTTCAATCTCCTACATACTTAATCCTATCCCAATTCCCGAACGATATGTTGTGTAATGGCCAAATTGAATATTGTTTAAACAAACTATTTGACTGCATTACTTGTTCGTAGAACCGAACTTGGATGTCACCGATGGAATCAGCGATCGTTTAACAAAACGCTGGAACTCCATGGTGGAGGCCGAAACCAAACACAATCGGGATATACCAGCAGTTGCATTATCGCAGCCATTGCCGGCGATGCGTCCATCATCTTTGAGTGAATTCATCACAGATTTAAAATCGTCACGTCGCGAACAAAATTGCTTTTCACAACCGACACAAAACGATGATCATGTTATACAGTTTACACAAAGTCCGATTACTAAAGATAATTTCCATAATTTCACCAAGAGGATGACCAGGTTTTATGTTAATACAACGTATGAGCGGACTTTGGAGGCGTTGTGTTCTGTGTTGGATTCTTGTCATTATGCTTGGAATGTAGCTACAGGTGCATCAATACCTGCAGCGGTAAGTAATAATTATGTCAGTCAGAATCGTTATTCTAATTCTTACTTATATTTTACTATTATAACTAAACCAATAAATTATCTGATTGACCATGATTTTACAAAAGTTGAAGCGGCAATTTTAATCCACTTATGCCCGATCTCACCGACATGACTTAAAATTTAAGATATGCTTTAATATTAAGCGATATCCTAAAGTGTTGCACCATACATTTAAGGTATACTTATGTCCTTAAGACATTCTTATATTTAAGTCGTAAGCTTTGGTGGTTTAAATGGAAACTTAACCTAAAAACCAAACAAATACTCTGCGAAATATTGTTTTATAAAATGAAAAATCAGCTTATTTTTCGCGATAATGATGTCTTTTAATATCTCGTTGTCGTAGACATAGTGAATAATGGTATTCCGAGGCAAATTAACTTTTTATATTCAATTATGTGTTTGTTTTTATTAATTAACGGTAATAACAGTGTAGTTGGATCCATAATTTCTTTTCGCAGGAGGTGGATTCATTTTATTTTTACTATACCTAGTTCCAAGAGAAACGTTGAATATTTGAAAAATATTCCGTTTATACTGTCGTTCCTATATCATTAGATATTAATCCATTACCTACTTACTTTCAAATTGATTATCTCGGCTAAAATAAGATAAAGTACCAAAATACTTACAAACCTACGTTAGTACACATGTATTTGACACATTATTAAATGAACTGCCGAAAAATATTAAGTTAAATTTTAGGTTAGAATATAATATAGTTGCATGATTCTATAAAGCGGCAAACAAATTTATAGTAATTTTCATCGTTTATTGCACTATAATTTTGTGCCGCTCGATAGTGTAATCCTGAACTATTCTTACCCTAAGTTGGATCTTAAAATGTCTCGTGCAACGCAATAGGATTTTAAATATTCCTTAAAGTTAAGAAACACTTAACAAATCTTAGATTTAAGTATTGTCGGTGAGATCGGGCATTAGATGTCTATTTTTACTTTCTTATACGAAGTATAAGGAAGTATTGTAATCGTGATTTTTTTCGACTTCGAGATTTTGATGGATTTACACGTTTTGACCATTTTCGCCATAATGTCTGTCTGTCTGTCTGTGTGTCTGTCTGTATCCACCATAACTCAAAAACGAGTTATCGGATTTGATTCAAATTTCATATTTAAGAGTTTGAACAAAATTGTGGGTGCCACATTCAATGTTTTTCATCTAGCACCAAAACAAGTGACGGTTACCTGATGACATTTTTAGGTTTTTTAAGAATATCTTGAAAAATAAACAATTTATGAGATTTTTTTATTCTTTAACATTGATTTAGAATTGAATTTTGAACAAATTTTGTTTGAACTTTTTTTTGAAATTCCGTCAATAAAATTTCAAAAAAACGAGATATTCCTAAAACACTTTTATATTTCTCATAGCGCGCTTTGATAGTTGAATCCGAGGGTCGAAAAGTAATTATTGTGATACTATCCGTATAAGAAAGTCATGTGTTAGGCACATCAGATATTTGGTTCTGGTCAATAGTTCTATCAACTTAATCTTGGTTCCTTTGTTATAGGTCACAATTTCAACTGTGGATTTGTTGAAAAACCAACTAATTATTAAGGTGAATATTTTTGAAATGGAAGGCAAGATACTGTTGGATTTCCGTTTGTCTAAAGGATGCGGTATAGAGTTCAAGAAAAAGTTCCTCAAGTTAAAAGATTGTTTAAGTGATATTGTTGATAAATCAATTTAATGATAAGTTAAAAAATCTAATGAAAATTGTTACCAGTGTTTAATCCATTTTCATTATGTGTGTTCAGATAATTATGCAATAAAATGTTTTTTAATGTTTCTAACTTGTTGTTTTATTTCTATGGTCTAGTAAAATTTAGACACAGTTAAGATTTCATTTTTTATTTATAAAACAAAAATAAATAATAGATAAAGTAAGTTTAGTTGAAGGGGCAATCTTTGTTGGTGTTCGTTGTTACGCAGTAGCTTCCTTTGATTCTGAAAAAATAACATATTTATAAGTAGAGGTATTTCAGATAATGCGCCTAAGACATTTGAACCTTTTTCGTTTTATACAGGGTATCCCAAAATTAGCGTGCAATATTTCTAGGACAGGTTGTACTTCAAAATATGACGAAAAGTTTATATTAACATGACTGGAAAAATGCTTCCTAAGAAGGCTGGAGCCCTCCGATAAGGTGACACCAAAGGAGTTTTCTGTAATATCTTTGCAACTGTTTAAGGTAGATTCATGAAATTTGGTGAGTTTGAAGCTTTTATAATTTGCTACATATTTCTTTTTCCAATTTTTAGAAATTTTGCCAAGGGCGTCACATACAGGTAAATTATATCCCATATTTTTTGTGTGGATAATTTTTAAATTTTTTATGTCAAATTATGAAACTTGGTTAATTTTTACACAAAAAAGGTACTCTCAGTCGATCTTTGAATCTTGAACCGTTTTCGAGTAAAATCGTTTTGAGAAAATCACGTCCATAAAAATTAGACAAATAAAATAATCACAAAATTGAAATTTATCAAAAGTAGACAATAGATTAAATTTTATAGCTATTTATTACTTCGTTTAGCAGTTCTTCGTCAAATATTAATAATAAAAAGAAAATATCAAAATCAAATTTTTACTTTCTTATACGAAGTATAAGGAAGTATTGTAATCGTGATTTTTTTCGACTTCGAGATTTTGATGGATTTACACGTTTTGAGGGCCCTTGAATCCATTTTGACCATTTTCGCCATGATGTCTGTCTGTCTGTGTGTCTGTCTGTCTGTCTGTCTGTATCCACCATAACTCAAAAACGACTTATCGGATTTGACTCAAATTTCATATTTAAGAGTTTGAACAAATTTGTGGGTGCCACATTCAATGTTTTTCATCTAGCACCAAAACAAGTGACAGTTAGCTGATGACATTTTTAGGTTTTTTAAGAATATCTTGAAAAATAAACAATTTATGAGATTTTTTTATTCTTTAACATTGATTTAGAATTGAATTTTGAACAAATTTTGTTTGAACTTTTTTTTGAAATTCCGTCAAAAAAATTTCAAAAAAATGAGATATTCTTAAAACACTTTATATTTCTCATAGCGCGCGTTGATAGTTGAATTCGATGGTTGAGGTAGACCATGTGTTTCATTATATGTCTGCCAAACGGAAGGTCCCGGGTTCGAATCCCAGAAGGACCATTCCATTAGTTTTTTTTTTATTTTACTGGTTTCAATGGTACCGAAAACAATAACAATGAATAAATAAATGTAATTTCATACCGGGAGATTTTTTTCAAAAATCTAAAATAAAACACATTTTTGTCGTAAAATTCGGTTATAATGAGTGGGACAAGGACAGATTTATGCGTATTGCAATAAGTGCGACAGAGATTATTTGAAAATTGCTGGAAACCTTCAAAATTTTTACAATAAATTTAACTTAATTTCTTTAGGAAAAGTAATTATTGTGATACTATCCGTAAGTATAAGAAAGTCATGTGTTGGGCACATCAGATATTTTTTTTCAATTTTGTGATTATTTTTATTAGTGTAGTTTTTGTGGACGTGACTTCTTCAAAACGATTTTACTTGAAAACGGTTCAAGATTCAAAGATCGACTGAGACGACCTTTTTTGTGTAAAAATAAACCAAGTTTCATAATTTGGTATAAACAATTTAAAAATTATCCACACAAAAAATATGGGGCAATATTTACCCAGCACCCACCCTATATGTGACGCGCCTGGCAAAATTTCTGAAAATTGGAAAAAGAAATATATGGCAAATTATAAAAGCTTCAAACTCAGCAAATTTCATGAATCTACCTTAAACAGTTGCAAAGATATTACAGAAAACTCCTCTTTGGGGTCCCCCTTTGGAGGGCTCTAGCCTCCTTAGTAAGCGTTTTCGTAGTCATATTAATATAAACTTTTCGTCATATTTTGACAAGTACAACCTGTCCTAGAAATATTGCACGCTAATTTCGGAACACCCTGTATAGTAGTATAATTTTTGACGTCTCTGCTTTTGGCGCCCAAGGGAGGTGCCTCACTCGCCTTACCCTCATATGTGATCATTAATGTAGAAAGCTAAGGATTTTTATGATACCCATTAGATTCCTTTAAACAGCTACCATGCAAATCAAACGAAAATATTTTTTTATGTTCTGTCTCAAAATTCCCCAGAAGAAAAAAGTTAAACGTTAACTTCATATCTCGAAGAAGCGATTATTAAGAATTTTAAATTTATTTTTGACTTATTGCACTACTAACAATCCCCAATAACGTACCGGAGAGTTTATGCGCCATTTTCGAATCACCCTGTATGTTTTATTGAAATGAATATTATTCCAAATCAAATGTCATTAAATATTACATACGAAATCGTGCTTATGAACCCTTAATAAATTAAAATATAAATAAAATTAAAAACCTACCCAAAAGGTGTGTCTTCCCCCATGGGTATAGTTTTCCCTGGTAAAAGTCCCCAATTGCTCGTCAATTTTGGACATTTAGCTGTACATGGTCGACCCAAAATGGAATTTCCAAACATCACAGTTTGTGCAAAGTAGCATGCACTTTGAAAGTGGCTACATCTTGCTCTTCCTATAAAAATAAAATTACAAAAATTAAAATTGTATTGTAAATAGCCATGTGTATTTTAAATTTAATTATATGTTTTACTCTAACAATTTATGTAAATTATCATAAATTTAGCACAAATCTAAAAGTCTGAAACCAATTAAATGTCTAATATTTGCCATTTTTATATTTGTGTATTTTATACGAGTTAAGGCAGTTTTATGGACAATGGGAAAGCTTTATCAAGAAAATTTGGAAGAATGCCAGAAATAAATAAAAAAACTATTGTGGTGAACAACGAAAATTTATGGCGCCAGAATATTTTGGCTATTAATATCTCTTTGCTCAATGCTAATTTCGATTAAGTAATTTCTACGATTTTATTTCATACTTTAAACTGAGCTGTGCGTTATTGAAATTACATAATTATGAATACATGGTGGTCCAGGTTAGACGTCATTAATTTTGGGAGGTGATAGAGCATCAAAAACAAAGTAGACTGTTATGAAAAAATTTGCTCGAAAATGTTTGTTAACAAAGGTACAGGGTGTCAAAGTTTAGAACAAAAACTCGTTTTCTTATCATAACTTCTAAACCACTTAACCACTCGATCGATTTCCATTAAATTTCGCACACAGAGTAATGTAGTACATTACTAGGTAATGACGGCGTTCATTTAAAAAAAAAATCTCCAGTGGCGTAGATACTGGGGAACCGCTCCACTTTTCCCCTCCAATCTTCGACCCAACTGAATATATTTCGAAGAAAATTCAATTTTTGGATTATGTGTTTAATTTAGAGAAAAAAGTTTCTCTTTACAAAAATTTAATTTAAGGCTTAATTTTTGAGATATTTGAGTTTGAAAGTTTAGAAACACAATCTCAAATGCTGCGCTGAATTAAAAAAAAGAAACCATTTACGGAACAATTATTTACCGAAGAAAAATTTCATTAAATCTTTTATGTGGGAATTTACAAGCTTTATTTTTTATACAAGGTGTTTTTGAAATAGGTGGAGCATGTAGAGCAAGTCAAATGATGAAGAAAACCTTTATAAAATTATTTTCTAAAGTGCTTTCTAAGGGAGCTACAGCCCCGTAATTGTAGGCCCTTAAGAATGTTTTTTATTAAATATCTCCGAAACCGTTAAAGATATAATAATTAAATTTTGTACAGCCACTAGCTCTTTTATGCTTAACAATATGAAATTAGTATCATCTGAAAATTGTATTCAAGGGTGTGTCAAGTGGGGGGGGGGGGTAAATATGATCCCAACTTTTTTGTATGTTGTGTTTTTTTGTTTTTGACATGAAATCATTAAATAAAATAGTTTTTTACAAAAAAATGATCCACTTGTTTAATTTCGATGCCATGCACCGTTTTTGAGTAAAATCGATTTGAAAATTTTTAACATTCTCTGAATGTGAAGCGTTTTTTTTTTTAATTTTCGAAATGAATGTAAAAAATTTGGGAGCATGTAGAGCAAGTCAAATGATGAAGAAAACCTTCATAAAATTATTTTCTAAAGTGCTAAGGGAGTTACAGCCCCTTAATGGTGGATCCCTAAAAATGGTTTTTATTAAATATCTCCGAAACCGTTTAAAACACTTTAGAGAAAAACTTTATTAAGGTTTTCTTCATCATTTAATTTGCTCTACATGCTCCTGAATTTTGTATATTCATTTCGAAAATTTCAAAAAAAACGCTTCATGTTCAGAGTATGTTAAAAATTTTCAAATCGATTTTACTCAAAAACGGCGCATGGTATCGAAATTAAACAAGCGGACTATTTTTTTATAAAAAACTATAAAATTTAATAATTTAATGTCAAAAACAAAAAAACAGTATATACAAAAAAGTTGGGATCATATTTACCCTCCGCCCCCCCCCCCCCCCCCCAACTTGACACACCCTTGAACAAAATTTTCAGATGATACTAATTTCACATTGTCAAGCATAAAAGAGCTAGTGGCTGTACAAATTTTATTATTATATCTAAAACGGTTTCGGAGATATTTAATAAATACCATTCTTAGGGGCCTACAATTACGGGGCTGTAACTCCCTTAGAAAGCACTTTAGAAAATAATTTTATAAAGGTTTTCTTTATCATTTGACTTGCTCTACATTTTCCTAAATTTTGACCACCTATTTCAAAAACACCTTGTATAATAAAAATTTTTTTTTTTATGTTTTAATTAATTAATTAATTAGGTAATTTCTATTGTATTTAGTACATCTTGTTGTTTTTGAGTTATAGTGGAAAAATAATACTCCCATCTAATTTTTGACTGGACTATGGTAAAAATTGAAAATAATAAAGTTACATTTTAACGCTCTCTATCTCGAAAACTAAGCATTTTTTAACGATAAATTTATATGACATGCCGAAACATGTTATCAAATGGCGAATTAATAAAGTTTTGTGGATTGGAGTTAGGGACGTATTTTATTTTATTATAAAGCTTGAACAGTAAGTATGGAACAATTTTCATTTTTAAATCCATATTCCTTTGGGGTCTTCTGTCGATTCTCTAAGTTTCTCTAATAATAATTAAAGTCTGGCCCACTCCGTAGGTATATCAAAGTTGTTTTTATAATAATTTTCATAAGAACATATGTAAGACTTAAAAAATTTTTAAAAATCGTGATATTAAAAAGTATAAAATACATTTTTTTAATCTTTTTAATTAAAAAAATTTTAAAGTTCAGAAAGAGACAAAAGAAGTGGTACAGTCGGGGGTCTCTAAAAAGGGACAAAATCTCAAAAGTCGGGGAGGATAAAGTTTCAAATTTGAATCTCTAATTTTGTATGTACACTTATTTTTAACACTTTTATTAAATGCCAAAAATAAACGTAGTTCTCTTGAGCCTTTCTAATCTTTTCTTAATTTATGCCCACCCTGTATTTCTATGTAGAGTCAAATATGAGGTTTTCAGACGTTTTGAGGAAACAATAATTTTTTCAAATTATTAAATAAAACTACTGCATTGCCACCACTGGTAATTTTCATCCCATTCCTCTCAAGAGTAAAATCTGCAGGCGTTCGCGTGTTCAACGTCGCTATTCAATATTTTTAATTAACGGTACGCTGCACTGTCACTATATTCTGATTTTATAGTTCACAAGCAGTTTCGGATTAAATTATAAGGAAAATGAATTGCTAGGCAGTCACATTTTACGAAATTTATATGGGTGCATGTGAACATTTATTTATTATTATAGGTAATATGTATTTATTAACTATTAATATTAATTTTGAGAAATCACTATTCAATACAAGTTGTACACCCTATACTTTTTCTACGACTACCTATTACAATTAAGTACATTTTACCGGGAAGGAAATTCAAGTTTGTTAAATTTGACGTCTACTTTGATCTGTCATTAACTTGTGCGAAATAAGTCTATTTCGCACGGGTTCTGTCGTAGCCGCCCGAAACGAAATAACATAGGAAATGTACTACATTTAAATCACATAGAAGGAAAATAATATTTCTTTATAGTAGTAGAACAAATATACATGTTCTGAGTTTAGGAAATCAATTTTATTTTTGACCGAGGGAGTGAAGAGTTCTTCCCGACTAATTGTAAGCAAAAGAAAATGTTTGCCTATAGAAAGCGATTTCACGGAAAAAAAATCTGAGAAAGAATAGACAAACATTAAACAGGGTATTTCACGCAAAAGTAACACCCCCCTTATTTTCTTACCTATTGAGATGTTTTAATTTTTCAAAATTCTGTTTACTGTAGTTTTTTCTGAAGTTTTCAAATATGCCATCAAAACTTTTTTAACTTGAAAAATATACAGGGTGTGCTAAAAATGACATTTTTTCTTATGGAACACCCTATATATTTTTAGATGAATCGATGGATCTTTTTAAGCTGATTCCAAAAATATATATGACTTTGACATTTGGACCAAAAGTGACGGAGATATTAAACGTTAAATATGTAAAATTTGAGAAAATTAACATTTCTTTTTTTTTACCTTTTAGAATATTTTAATTTTTTGAAATTCTATCTGCTTTATTTTTTTCTGTTTCCAAGTATGTATACTATTAACTTTTTTCAATTCAAAATGATTTTATTAATAATATAAATTATACAAGATTGCCTACAATGTTCCTACATTCGCAGGTTGCCATGAATTAAAAAAAAGTTATAAACTAAGCTGTGTTCTAGTTTTTTGACATTTACAGGAAGAATAAAGGAGATACAATAAAAAAAAATCAAAATATCCTAAAAGGTTAAAAAAAAAGAAATGTTAATTTTCTCAAATTTTACAAATTTGACGTTTAATATCTCCGCCACTTTTGGTCCAAATGTCAAAGTCATATATATTTTTGGAATCAGCTTAAAAAGATCTATCGATTCATGTAAAAATATATAGGGTGTTCCATAAGAAAAAATGCCATTTTTAGCACACCCTGTATATTTTTCAAGTTAAAAAAGTTTTGATGGCATATTTGAAAACTACAGTAAATATGATTTTGAAAAAATAAAATATCTCAATAGGTAAGAAAATAAGGGGGGTGTTACTTTTGCGTGAAAGACCCTGTACAGCGAGTTCCAAAAAGGGTTAGTTTATTTTTCAAAATCGTACAATTTTTTTGCTTTTTGCTTTTTTTTATGTTTCTTTGTATCTTTGTGTCACCATTATACAATGTGCTCTATTTAATGAAAATATTGCCACCTTTCTGGTACTTCCGGTTATACCGGAAGTCGACACCAACTTTGTTATTTTAAATGGAACACCCAGTATATTTTTTAATTTTTAGATTCTACACTTCATTTTAGACATAAAAGTATTAAGGTTGTATGGTCCTAACATTAACGGTATTATAATCATTTACACTTTTTCATTTTTTTTACAAAAACATAGATGTGAATAAAAATTCAAATCTTGACAATGACACGTTTTTTCCAAAAAATTTTTCTTGTGTTTGAAGTAGGAATATACAAGAAATAAGCTGATGTAGTTTTGGAAAACTTGCTTTATATAGGGTGTTGGTGGTTGTCCGTTAATTTTTAAAAACTTTAATTAAAGATAACTTAATTTTTTTAAATGGAACACCCTATATATTTCTAGATTTTCGAATTCTACACTTAATTCGTGACATAAAAGTATTAAGGTTGTAAGGTCTTAAAATTAACGGTATTATAATTAATTACGTTTTTTAAAAATTAACGGTCAATCACAAGCACCCTGTATAAAATAAGTTTTTTAAAACCATATTACCATGTTTCTTGTACATTTCTGCGTCCACTAAAATTTGGTTTGTTTTTTGAAAGAAATTGTCATTAGTAAAATATGAAAATGTTTGACTCAAATTTTTATGAAAAAATTGGGAGAAACATAATTACTTAATTATAATAACTAAAATTAAAATAAAAAATATTAAATTAAGTATAATAAAGAACAAATTTTAGTCGATGTAGAAATGTACAAGAAACATGGTAATATGGTTTTAAAAAACTTATTTTATACAGGGTGCTTGTGATTGACCGTTAATTTTTAAAAACCTTGGAAATTGGAAAAAACGTAATTAATTATAATACCGTTAATTTTAAGGTATAACCAGAAGTACCAGAAAGGTGGCAATATTTGCATTAAATAGAGCACATTGTATAATGGGCGTGTACCAATTTTTAGAACCAAATTGTGTTTAGTAATAGAGTTATGTCTACTGTCAACTCGTCGTGACACACCATGTATAGTATAATCTATAAAGGTCAATTTTTGTGCTTTTTGGGTACCTACCTACTTTCGGTACTTATTTCAAGCCTTAAGGTAAATAAAAAAATTTCGTAATTTTTGCAGTTTTTCTAAAATTATTCATTCTTTCTTGATCGTCAAACAAACATGATGACTCGGCGTCATGGATCTGATATCCCAAGAGCTACCTCTGCAATAGACGGTTTTTGCTGCTACAAAGTTTACGAGACCGTTACCAAACAGCTATTGAGCTCGCTCAAAGGCTTGCAGTCGTACGACAAAGAGTTGTGAGTGCTCAAACAGTTACACGACACTTGGAGGAAAATGGTTTAAAGTCCAGAAGACCCGCTCGGGTAGCTAGACTAACGTTGTGGCACAGACAACAGCGACTTCAATTTACCCAAATTCACCAATAAGGTTGGAATGAAATTGAGTAGAGGCGCGTTCTGTTTTCCGATGAATCCCAATTTAGCCAACGTTCACCTGACGGACGCCAAAAAGTTTGGAAAAGACGAGGTGAAAGGTATGGTTCAGTTACTGTTGTGCAGCAAGAGAATTTTTGGGGCAGATCAGTAATGGTTTGGGCGGGCATTTCGTTGGACGGAAAAACTGCGCTTTATATTCATCGAGAACGGTCTTTGAAGCAAATTCTTACTTAAGAGACATTCTTCAAGGTTATGTTGTTTCGTTTGTCCATGCAGGATAATGCAAGGCAAGGTGTGTACTTCGCTATTTAGAGGAAGTCGGAATTGAGCATTTAAAATGGCCTGCTATGAGACCAGACATGAATCCGATTGAGCATGTGTGGGATCAATTAGAGAGATGACTCGACCAGTTCGTTCAGAGACTCTGGAAGTACTTCGTAATGCGCTACAAGAAGAATGCTAGAATCTTCAAAGTATGCCTATACAAATTTCTGCTTTGCTTCAAACCCGGGGGGGGGGCAACACACAATATTAGAAAGCATTAAAACTCAAGTTTTTTAAATTTTTTCATTAATGAATTTCCATTCCTAAATGTTGGTGGTATTTTTGATTTTGGTCAATTTTTTATTTTTAAGTTTTTTAGATAGGTATAGTTTATTTTGTTATTTTTTTCCAGTAAACTTTAATTTCATAATTTAATATGTGTAAAATTAATACTCAAAGCAAAAACTTTGTCTTGCTTCAAACATTTTATGTGTAAAGCTAAAATATCGTAGTGCGCCCCTTTTTTGAAACTCAGTGTACTTTTTTCAACTCAGTTTATAAATGAAGATAAGATTTGAAATATTAAACAAATTTTGCTATTTGATTCTTTAATAAAGAGCCTTGTTCGTGGAACTTATTTTAAGAGAAAATTTAAAAAATTTAAATATTGATTGTTCTTTTTCACTTTTTACATTTTTCCAAATTTATTTCAATTAAGAATCGCAGAAACTAAACTGCTGGCCAATTGAAACGTACCAAGCGAATTTTTAGGTTGAATTTAAAGTCAAATATTTTGAAAAGGAGAAAAGATATCAACATGAAGTTTTCAGGATTCAAGAGATAATTTAATTGTGAAAACAATAGTGTGACCCGATTTTTACTTTCTTATACGTAGTATAAGGAAGTATTGTAATCGTGATTTTTTTCGACTTCGAGATTTTGATGGATTTACACGTTTTGAGGGCCCCTGAATCCATTTTGACCATTTTCGCCATGATGTCTGTCTGTGTGTCTGTCTGTCTGTGTGTCTGTCTGTCTGTGTGTCTGTCTGTATCCACCATAACTCAAAAACGACTTATTGGATTTGATTCAAATTTCATATTTAAGAGTTTGAACAAAATTGTGGGTGCCACATTCAATGTTTTTTATCTAGCACCAAAACAAGTGACAGTTACCTGATGACATTTTTAGGTTTTTTAAGAATATCTTGAAAAATAAACAATTTATGAGATTTTTTTATTCTTTAACATTGATTTAGAATTGAATTTTGAACAAATTTTGTTTGAACTTTTTTTTGAAATTCCGTCAAAAAAATTTCAAAAAAACTAGATATTCTTAAAACACTTTATATTTCTCATAGCGCGCGTTGATAGTTGAATTCGATGGTCGAGGTAGATCATGTGTTTCATTATATGGCTGCCACACAGAGGGTCCCGGGTTCGAATCCCAGAAGGACCGGTCCACTAGTTTTTTTTTTATTTTACTGTTTTCTATGGTACCGAAAACAATATTAATGAATAAATAAATGTAATTTCATAACGGGAGATTTTTTTAAGTGAGTAATAGGTCAAAAATCTAAAATAAAACACATTTTTGTCGTAAAATTCGGTTATAATGAGTGGGACAAGGACATATTTATGCGTAATGCAATAAGTGCGACAGAGAACTATTTGAAAATTGCTGGAAACCTTCAAAATTTTTACAAGAAATTTAACTTAATTTCTTTAGGAAAAGTAATTATTGTGATACTATCCGTAAGTATAAGAAAGTCATGTGTTGGGCACATCAGATATTTTTACTTGGAAGTACGTTACTATCTACAGGGTATGAAAAAAAGTCGTCCTTTTTTTCTCAAACTTTATACCTACCGAGATTCCACAAAATTTTTTTAATATTTTTTTGATGTCCATTTTTTTAGTCCCTGGTTAATGAGGAAAAAACCAATTTCTCAAAAATTTTATATCCCTCTTATTTTATAAGATACCGAATTTTTTATTAAATTTAATATTGTTGAACAGGTTTTTGTAATAATAATTAAGCTGCCATTTTGAAAGCAAATGTCATCATGTGATATGTCGATAAAAAGGTAATTTTAAGTAGAATCTAATACTTACGGAAAAAAATATTCAGGGTTGTTTTAAAAAAATTTGAAAGTTATTAGGTGGCCCTTCCGGTGAAACCGGAAGTGACATCAGATTGTTTTAAACGTCAAAATGATTATTCCTTTCAACAATCAAACCATGCCAAATTTCAAATTAATACAGTTAAATGTAACAAAATGGTGGAGGCTGTAAAACGATTTCGTAGCCACCCGGTATAGACGAATATGAGCAAATTTTTGAAAAAGTGAAAAACCCGTTTCGAGGATATAAGTCACTTAAACAATGGTGAACATAAACTAACTAAATTCCATTCTATTCCATTAAGAAAATAGCCTCAAAAAATTAATTAAAAAAATTTAGCAATTAGCGAACGTGTACCGATTTTTGATAAGCCACTGGTTACCAATAAATAAATGAAAGTACAAAAAGTGTACTTTTTATAAGAAAGCCATTCATAAGTTATCATAATCAACTACAGAGATTGGTTCTTACAAAACACAATACGGCCGAACGACAAAAAATTCGGTATCTTATAAAATAACAGGGATATCAAAATTTTGAGAAACAGGTTGTTTTCCCATTAAGTAAGGACTAAAAAAATCTACATCAAAAAAGTCTAAAAAAATTTTTGTGGAATCTCGGTAGTTATAAAATTTGACAAAAAAAAAGCAGACTTTCTTTGAGACCCTGTAGATAGTAATGTACTTCAAAGTAAAAAAATCGGGTAAGACTATCGTTTTCTCAATTAAATTATTTCTGAAATCCTGAAAACCGCATGTTGATATCTTTTCTATTTTTCAAAATATTTGACTTTAAATTCAACCTAAAAATTCGCTTGGTACGTTTCAATTGGCCAGCAGTTTATTTGTAAAGTTAATAGAACCAATTCCACGAAATCTGTTATTTATTTATTTAGCATTTTAAATAAAAACTACTTACTTAATCTATGTCCTTTGCATCCTGGCTGAAACCTCCCTCCATTAACACAGAAATCCACATGACCCACTTGATTAACCTCCCCCAAAAACCCCGCATTAGTGTGAATAATTTGCACTTGATGGGCATCATCCTTTGTTAATTTGAAATATTTAGAGGCGTATTGATCGATAAGAGGACGTGCAGGATCCAAACCTAAAAACAAAAAATGATTATACAGATTGAGGAAAAACTTTTCAACTTACCAACAATTTTATGTTGTTTTATATTCAAATGATTGCTGACCATCCCGCAAATATGGGCTCCTAAAGAATGTCCCACGCAAGTAGTTTTGGTGGCATCGCCTCCTTGGTCCATCATAAAAGCGTATAATTTAGCAGTGCACTGTGCAACTAGTCTTGTATTTGATAGGGCTGATAAATAGCAGGGAAATTTCGTCAGCGGTTCCCAATCGACGGTGAAAATGTTGTAGTCCGTCCTTGATAAATATGCTGCAATTATATTTGATTTTTTTAAGTTATTACTTTGTATGCATCAAATTGTTACTTTCAAATCGGTAGCAATTATAATAGTTAGTTAACAAATATACTTTTACTATTTCAGTATACCAGGTGTAAATTAGTAAAGATTTATTAGGTATAAATTAAATGTAATTGTATTAAAGCTGCAAGCACACGGTTTTCTAAAAATACTCAGTAGAATATCGATAAAAATAAAAGTATTTATAAATAGTGCAAGCACATAGGTACTCATCACTTTGTCTAACAACAACAATGAATTTAATGGGTTTTTATTACAGTGGGATAAACTGTTATAACGATAAATTTTGGACGTAATTGTTTCCGGGTTAAAAATCCAATTGATTTTTGGATGGATGCAGTTCACTAAACTAGTTAAGTAATTGTTACAAAAATGTGCCAAATTGTAGTAAATTTAATTAGACAATAATTGTAATCTGGTGCAATTAATAATTGCGCTCTGTTCGCTAATGTAGGTACCAATATTCCATAACAAGAATTGATTTGTTAGACAAATAGATTTAAGCAAATCAATATTCCTATTCATTGAATATAATATTAATGTGTCTAAATTGTTAAATTTAGTATAATGATGTGATAATCCAAATAAAGCGTGTTTGACACGTTATTAGATTGGTCTGATGTACACTTCTGTGCAATAAAATTTAGCACACAAAATATGTTATAGTTTAAAGCGGACATGATGTGTAAATTTGTCAATTTTCTTAATATAATATCAAAATGTCGCGCCTTTTACACAACAATTCAAAAATTCGATTTACAATTAAAATAGAATATGGTTTTTCTATAAGACACATTGCTCGATTGGTGAACATCAGTAAAGACACTGTCTTCAGAGTTAAGGAAGTCTGAGAGCGAGACAGAAGTCTTAGTGCAATGACATACTACGAGCCCTAACAACTAAATGTTCGGACAAAAGTAAATTTTTGAAGTATAAAAGGAGAACTGAAAATTTTACGCAAATAATTAGTAAACACCTAACAATACAATTAGATAAAGCCTTCATAACAATATTAGGTATGCATAATAATTATCAAATCTTACAAAATAAATTTGCAACTAAATGTTGGGATAATTTTTCAATTTAAGACCATTAATAAGATGTTACGTCTCCTTTTGCTTTAATAGCTGCCTGTATTCTAGCAGGCATTGTATTTATCAAATTTTGGTACAATTCTGGAGTGAAACTGTCCCAAATTTCTTCTATTTTGGTCTTTAAGTCTCCAATGGTTCTTGGTGGATTATTGCGTAGAATACGTTTAATTTTATGCCAAAGAGTTTCGATGACATTTAAGTCCGGACTGGATGAGGGCCATGAAAGCACCTTTATGTCGTTTTCACCGAGTTCCAAAACTGTGATTTTTTAAAAACAGTCGTTAGAAAATTACGTCACTTTTTTCAAGTGCAATTTTAAAGCTACGAAAATTGTCTAAAATCACCAAATAAAGACTTGGGGATATTTTTGTACATAAAACTAACATCCAGCTTTGCAATAAATTAAGTTTTACCAAAATCCAACCAGCGGTTCCAAAACTGTGATTATTTAAATGTAGGTTTCATCCTCAAAAACACGTTTTTTGAAAAGTGAACTGTGGAACTCGAAAAAAATGCAAAAAAAATACATATTAACATTTCAGGATTTTTTCAATATAGTATTATTATTGAGCTTTGATTTAAAGGTTTTTTGACACAAATCCAACGTGCGGTTTCAAAACTGTGATTTTTTAAAGGTGCAACTTTGAAGCTCCGATAAATGCCTAAAATCACCAAATAAAAACTTGTGTAACTTTTTTGTAAAGAAAACCAACATCCAGCTTTGCAATAAAGTAAATTTCATCAAAATCCGACTACTAGATCCAACGTTTTGAAAATAATAATTCTTTGTTTCTATACAGTTTTCCCACGTCCTGGTTTTGGAACCGCCGAGCTGATTTTTACGAAATTTACGTGTTTATACAGGGTCCGTCAAAACCCTGGCATTCTTCTATAAATTCGTTAGGTTTGGAAATAGAAAAAAATTTAAAGACAAAAGTTGTCAGAAATTTACTGCTCCATGACCTAAAATTATTTCCATTTATACAGGATGTTTAGTTACGGCTGGACAGCTACTTCGTTATTTTAAATGGAACACCTTGTATATTAATAGATTTTCAGATTCTACACGTAATTTTAGATAAAAAAGTCTGAAGGTTTCATATTTTTAAAATGAACGGTTTTTGAGATATTTACACTTTTAAAAAAGAATTCACAAAATTGGAGATTTCAAAAAACGCGTTTATTTTAGTTATACTTTGTAGTTTTTTAAAAATTATTTCGGAGTTCTGAAAAGTAAGGTCTAGTGAATATTGTGATACAAAAATCTGAAATTTATAGTATACAGGGTGTTTGCAATTGACCGTCAGTTTCCATTGACTTCAAACAACGAAAACTCTATTTTTTCAAATGGAACCCCCTGTATATTTCTGACGTAGGTTGTAGAGATTTAAATTCTCTACTTTTTTCATAAAGTATTCCCTATACTTAAACTTAATATTTTAGGAGATATTTCAAATAATTTATATCGAATGAGAAATTCTATTCTATTTATTGAATTTAGATTGCAATGGAAATAAAAAATGCTTCTGGGGAGAGGAGGACCCACACGTTAGCCGGCTAGGTCCCCCTACCTTACATCTATAGATTTTTTTATGGGGCTATATTAAAGAACTAGTGTATCAGGAACCTCCAACGACTGCAAATAATATGAAGATAATAAGAATTACTACAGCCTTCAGGTCAGAACGATAACTCCACAAGTGCTCCTAAATACTCAAGATTCTTTTAAACGTCGAATCGGTATGTGTCTTCAGGAGAACGGACGTCACATTGAACACTTGCTTAATTAACTTTCAGTTGTTTTTTTTATTGTATTTATTTAATTTTGTTATGATTTTATGAAATGGTTTCTTTTCTTGTTTCTGAAAATTGATGATGATTAATTGTAGACATCCAAATTTTTATTATTTATCTTTTTTTTTTTATAATTTTAAACTAAGTATACTACAGCGATTAAGATTTACTTTTGGCATAAATTAAGTACTTAAACTACCTTCTCAAGTCAGCAGACTTTTTCTCTTGTCTACTCTCTCCATTAAATAGAAAAGCAGTATTGAAAAAAACATTTTTGGAATTTTGTTCAGCAAACGGAGTATACGAGTAGTTTTCTACAACCTTAAAATGACAGAATAAAGCATTTTTTATTTCCATGGCAATCTAAATTCAATAAATAGAATAGAATTTCTCATACGATATAAATTATTTGAAATATCTCTTAAAATATTAAGTTTAGGTATAGAAAATACTTTATAAAAAAGGTAGAGAATTTAAATCTCTACAATCTACGTCAGAAATATACAGGGGGTTCCATTTGAAAAAATAGAGTTTTCGTTGTTTGAAATCAATGGAAACTGACGGTCAATTGCAAACACCCTGTATACTATAAATTTCAGATTTTTGTATCACAATATTCCCTAGACCTTACTTTTTAGAACTCCGAAATAATTTTTAAAAAACTAAAAAGTATAACGAAAATAAACGCGTATTTTGAAATCTCTAATTTTGTGAATTCTTTTTTAAAAGTGTAAATATCTCAAAAACCGTTCATTTTAAAAATATGAAACCTTCACACTTTTTTATCTAAAATTACGTGTAGAATCTGAAAATCTATTAATATACAGGGTGTTCCATTTAAAATAACGAAGTAATTAGCTGTCCAACCGTAACTAAACATCCTGTATAAATGGAAATAATTTTAGGTCATGGAGCAGTAAATTTCTGACAACTTTTGTCTTTAAAATTTTTTTCTATTTCCAAACCTAACGAATTTATAGAAGAATGCCAGGGTTTTGACGGACCCTCTATAACCAAATGTTGGCATTATAACAGAAAAAAATCATCAATGTAATGGAAGTTAATTTAGATAACTTTTGCGAGTATGGAAAAAAGACTATCAAATTTAATTTTGTCCGAACATTTAGTTGTTAGGGCTCGTATGCCGCAAACCACAAACCGCGAAACATAAAAAAACCGGTCGCCGCTTTTCTTAATCTATGATGACAAATTGGACAGAGTTGTGCGGAGCGGGTCGGCAGTTTTCAGATCCTCTATTTGTATTTCAATCGTTTCTCATCAGTTGTCTTGCAGCCTCCGAGGAATGGAGTATCTTAATTTTCTAAATGTGACAGCTGTTTGTGCACCTCAAGGAAAAGGTCTGCCCACTAACAGGCGAAGGAGGAAATATTTTGTGCATCTTGTATTCCTCACATCACTTGTCCCAAAGAACTGGATGTAACTCGACAAGGGAGATGAGTTTCGCATTACTTTCAAATATTTTGAAATTTTGGAAAGTCGAAAACCACTCCGTGCGGCTAGTATGTCATTAGCTATCTGTTTCCATGTGTTCTCCCGCTTAGCCGCGACAAGACGCGGAAAGCGGTTTTCTAAGCGGTAACCGCAAAACGGCATAGTATGCCTTTGGCAACTAAATTATACAGGTTGAGGTTTTTTATTTCGCGTTTCGTGGTTTGAGGTTTGCGGCATAGTTTGTCATAACACTTAGAAGAAAAGCAGAATCTGCGCGTCCCAGAGTTTCCTGTAATGATAAGGACGCAGCTCTTATAGAATATTTAGCGCAAAACCCTTTTGGTCTACAGGATGCAACAGATTTTCCTGGTTCTCGGTCAACAGTGTGTAGCACAGTTAAATCGTCAGATTTACAAAATAGAGTAGCAGCTAAGAAACCAATACTAACGGAAGAAAACAAACAGGCTCGTGTCATATTTGGATTGAATTATGTTTACAGAGATCTAGCATTTTGGAAACGGGTAATATTTACGAATCGAGGAAAGATACATGAGCGCAGTCCGAAAATTTGGGAGATTAAGTATCAATGTGTAGGTATGGATTAACTAAAACGGAACGAGCGTTTCTTGGAAAGTTGATGGGCGATTTAATGCAATGAATTACTTACAAATTTTAGAAAATGTTATGATGCCTTCTGTGGAACATTTATACCCCAACAACAGTTTCATCTTCCAGCAGGACAATTGCCCGGTCCATATTGATAATATCGTCAGAAACGGGTTTCAAAATAATAATGTTGAAACATTACCATGGATTTCAAATAGTCCAGACATGAACTCAATTGAAAAAGTATGGGGCGGAATGATAATTATTTTATATAAAATAAATTTTCACCCTCAGAACTCAGAAGAATTATAGACGGCAGTACAAAATACCTGGGAAGAACTGGCGGAGGATCAAAATTATCCATTCAGTTCCTCGACGATTAAATGCAATAATTGCTGGAAATGGTAGGTAGCATGACCCGTTATATTATACAAAATATTATAGAAAAAATGGTTTTCGGCTTTGTTGTATTTATTAATTGCGTTTTCTTTTCGAAAGGTCTTAGTTTTGATTTTTTAATAAAGGTGTTATTTTCAAGTTATGGTGTTTTATCATTTATTAAAACTGCTGCTTAGTCCAGGAAAAATAGGCGAAAAAAAAGGCTGAGTTGGAAAAATATTGTAACAGGCTGAGTTTTTGCATGCACCTTAGTATTATAGCCCTCGAGAACGGCGACCCTTATTAAAAAAATATAAAGAGCTATAAAAACTTATTAGAAGTTTTTTTGTAGGGACAATCGTTCACGAGATATAGTGTTTTAAAAACCAAGAACGTAGAGGGCTTACTTCACTACGAAGAATCACGACTGATCTTAGGATATAATGTTGGATAATGAATTATTATTCAGTATGTATATTTATAGCGTTTTTTATTTATTTGTGCATTTATTGCATTTATTTGGGTATTTATTATGATACAGTAATTAACTTTCTTCAGTTTCGGAGAGTGATGAGGAAAGACGATGGATCGATGTCGTTATCGATCTCCTCGTTATCAATATTAAAATTTTCCATGTTCATACATGTTTGGCCATTACATTGGCTACAAACTACAGAACAGTTCAATCCGGCTTTCCAACATCCATAATTGGAACCACAGCCTTTCTTGCACTTACAAAATAGTGTATTGAGTAATGCATCAGGAGCGGCTTGGAGCAGAGTTGTAACTGGCTCTAAAATATTATTTTGTAGTACCCATCCCCAGTTCTGAGGATCAATTTCTCCATTCCAATTGTGGATGTCGGTGGAAAGCAGAATTGAACTGTTCTGTAGTTTGTAGCCAATGTAATGGCCAAACATGTATGAACATTGAAAATTTTAATATTGATGACGAGGAGATCAATAACGACATCGATCCATCGTCTTTCCTCGTCCAAACTTTGGTGACGGAACAATCGCTCTCCGAAACTGAAGATACTGTATCATAAATGTCCAAATAAGTGCAATAAATGCATAAATAAATAAAAAACGCCATAAATATACATATTGCATAATAATTCATTATCCAACTTTCATATCCTAAGATCAGTCGTTATTCTTCGTAGTGAAGTAAGTCCTCTACGTTCTTAGTTTTTGAAACGCTATATCTCGTGAGCGATTGCCCTTACAAAAAAACTTCTGAATAAGTTTTTATAGCAAATTGCCTGAGCTAAAAATTAGCTCTCTATATTTTTTTCAAGAAACAAATCGAACTCCTTTTGATTTTGCGGAGGGGGAGTCTAAGTTAGTTATTTGCAAATAGATATTTATTGTATTAGGAGTATAAGCGAAACTTTATGTGACGAAGTATGGAAGTGTAAGTGCCGAGCGGAGGGAGGAGAATTAACTCCATACGGACTCACATGAAAGTGCTTATACTCCGAATAAAATATCTACAATATTTTATTTTCAAACGGCGTATAACATGGTGTTATAAGACTGAGTAGGCAAGGTATAAGTTTCATTTCTATGACACCACTCTTGAGCGGCGTATAAGTTATATCATTATCTGCAAACATGCATGACAGTTGCATGACAGTTGCAAAATTACTTATTAAATTGATTGTCATATTACGATTAGAATGATTCCATTTGAAAATAAAATATTGTATTTTATTCGGAGTATAAGCACTTTCATGTGACTCCGTATGGAGTTAATTCTCCTCGCTCCGCTCGGCGCTTACACCTCCATACTTCGTCACATAAAAGTTTCGCTTATACTCCTAATAAAATAAATATCTATTATTTTCAAATGGAATCATTCTAATCGTAATATGACAATCAATTTAATAAGTAATTTTGCAACTGTCATGCAACTGTCATACATTTTTGCACATAATGTTTGTGTTATACTCCGCCGGAGTATAAGTCCTACTTATACGCCGCTCAAGAGTGGTGTCATAGAAATGAAATTTATACCGTGCCTACTCAGTCTTATAACACCATGTTATATGCCGTTTGAAAATAAAAACTGCTTATCGCGACCTTTGACCTCGAGTAACTCAGTTAGCAGCCATCAAATCGATGGGGAACTTTCACACATTATTGAGGGCTATAATATCAAGGTGTATACAAAAATTCAGCTTGTAACAATTTTTTTCCATGTTAAAGTCTATTTTACCTGGACTATGCTAGGCAATTAAAATAAAATAAACCCGAATTATACAACTAGAATATAGTGAAAAATAGTCATAAGACAGAAGTGTACTGTCTTCGAAAATATAGAATATAGGTAACGGAAAAGACGGTAATACTGAAAAACTATATTTCCACGGGGTAAAGCCCTCCTTTTTTCCAAAATTATACATCCCACGATTTTATTCGAAAAAGTAATATGTATTATGATTGTTAATACTACAGTATTGTGAATAAGTCCAGACAAACTACAAAACTGACATGTTTACAACTACCGTCAGTTCCAATTTCTTCTGTGTTTTTTAACTTATTTGTAATTTGCTGATTTTCTCTAAAACAATTTAAATGTATTAAGTGAAAAGTAAACGAGATATTAAAAGTGCGACTTATAAAATAAAAGAAACTAATGATTTGTTTCCGTCAAATGGAGCTACATTTTTAATAAATAAAAATGTAGAATGTGGCATTTTGTTGACTTTTTTGGGATTTAAAAGGTCTCCAAGTTATATAAATTAACGCAGTAAAGTATTCGTATGATTTTTTCCATAATCTTAGAAACTTGTTTGTAATAAATACATGGAAATATGGCACCTATACTCTACAAAGTATAAATTATTTGACCAACATATTTAACAAGCCGTAAACATACCTACATTACTTTTAAGGCGAAAAACATTAACAATATTTGTGTAATAATATACTGAAATTGTAGAAGCATTTTCCTTTTAAAAAAATCTATATTAACTCTCCTCTGAAATCTATTTATATTGATACTTATACACAATAGTACTAATAAATTTTTTTATATATTTCATTAGCTTCATTTGCATTTTAACACGTTACTTTCATGTACCAACTTAGCCAAAGTCAATACCAATTTAGTTGAATTATTTTGTAACACCGCATTTTTTAGATGTAATCGCCAAGTAGAAGACTTTAATAATTTATACAGGTATTTTGTTCCACATTTCTCATTCCCATTCAGTGTCAAGTTCAAGGGTACAATAAAGAAATGTAGGTAAACTTGCATATTTTCCTACTTACCACTGCGTAAAATTGTCATCGGTGTTTTACTTTCCGTACCATTGAAACCATGGATGATGAGCACATTTTTTTTATGTGGATCAAAGCCCGAATATTTCAGAGATAAATGGTTTCGGATATCGATTCGCAGTCGCTTGTTGCCAGTCTCACTAAATGAAAAGCAAACATATTTTGGTGATGTAAAAAAATGTTTGCAATGGGGCTTACTGTGTGTATAAATAAAATTTTATGTCGTCGTCTGGGCATATGTCGGTTTTTTTCAAAACGCATCTCCAGTATTTTAGGTCGAACACATTCCAAATTCCAGCAGATGAATCTGGAAATAAATAAAAAAGTAGAGAAATATCAAAATATATTTTGTAAAATTCAAAACTTACTAATTTGAAAAATAAACTAATGTTAAAGAAAATAATTAAAATTCGTAAATTTTTTACTTTCTTATACGAAGCAATAAGGAAGTTGTTTTTTGATGGTTTCTGTTGTACCGGTACCAAGAAATTTAGCTTAATTTCCATCTGATTTAATATAAAATATACGAAAGAATCTAAATACATCGACTTGAGGAAAAGTAATTTCCAAGTACAATATTTTTTGTCTAAAAATTCGGCTGTAATAAATGGGACAAGGACAGACTTATGCCTATTACAATAAGTGCGAGAGAGACTTCCGAAATATATTTGAAATTTAACTTAATTTCCATCTGGTTTTAATAGAAAATATACGAAAGAATCTAAATACATCGACTTTAGAAAAGTAATTTCCAAGTATGTACCATATGTTTTTGTCAAAAAATTCGGTTGTCATGAGTGGGACAAGGATAAACTTATGAGTATTGCAATAAGTGCGAGAGAGTCTTCGGAAAAATATTTGAATAGCCAGAAAATGCTCAAAATTTAAATATGCTTTTTAGGGGAAATTTAAATTAATTTCCATGTGGTTTAATAAAAAATATACGAAAGCATTTAAATACATGGACTTTAAGAAAAGTAATTTCCAGACACAATATTTTTTTGTGCAAAAATTCGGCTGTACTGAGTGGGACAAGGACAAACTTATGAGTATTGCAATAAGTGCGAGAGAGTCTTCGGAAAAATATTTGAATAGCCAGAAAATGCTCAAAATTTAAATATGCTTTTTAGGGGAAATTTAAATTAATTTCCATGTGGTTTAATAAAAAATATACGAAAGCATTTAAATACATCGACTTTAAGAAAAGTAATTTCCAGACACAATATTTTTTTGTGCAAAAATTCGGCTGTACTGAGTGGGACAAGGACAAACTTATGCCTATTGCAATAAGTGCGAGAGAGTGTTCGGAAAAATATTTGAAATAGCCAGAAAATATTCAAAATTTAAATATGCTTTTTACGGGAAATTTAACTTAATTTCCATGTGTTTTAATAAAAAATATACGAGAGAATTTAAATACATTGACTTTAGGCAAAATAATTTCCCAAGTATGTACAATATTTACATTTTCTTCAATATTAATAACAATTGGATGTGGACAGCATGTAATTATCGGCTAGGTACCACTTAAGTATTTTTTCAAAGATTATTTGATTAGTACCGTAGTATATACAGGGTGTTCGTGCGAAGTGGCTCACTATTGCTAACTTCGTTATTATTGGAGCTACAAAGTCGGTTAAATTAGCAAACTAGTAGCATTTTTTCCGCTGATTACAATGGTGAAAACAAAAAAACAATTGACCATCTGGTTTTGAAGATATTCAAAAAAATAAAAAAAATTTAAATGAAACACCCTATATATTTTTGCAAAAATCGATGGTAAATTAAATTTTATACAAAAAATGTCCTCATCTTTTTTTGATATCTAATAATTGAAAATAAGCGAGTTATTTTGAAAAAAATTTGCAAGTCCTTAAAATCAAGTAGCCATAAAACGGAATAGTAATTTATTAAAACCAAACAATCATAATTTTGAATTTAAGGAAGTTGAAAAATACTTGAAAGAATTACGGAAATATTGAAAATTTACAAAATTATAATTTTCATGGCTACTTACTTGATATTAAAACTTTGAAAACTTTTTTTCAAAATAACTCGCTTATTTTAAATTGTCAAAAAGCATAAGAACATTCTTTGTTCAGAATTTAATTTATCATCGATTTTTGCAAAAATATACAGGGTGTTCCATTTAAAAAATGTTATTTTTGTGAATATCTCGAAAACCAGATAGTCAATTGTTTTTCTGTTTTCACCATTGTAATCAGCGGAAAAAATGCTACTAGTTTGCTAATTTAACCGACTTTGTAGCTCCAATAATAACGAAGTTAGCAATAGTGAGCCACTTCGCGCGAACACCCTGTATATCGCATGGTATATAAAAAAATAACATGTGTTGGACACTTCTGATATTATCCTTTTAAAATAGGATTCTTTGTCCTGAAATAAATACTCAAACTCAAACAAGACAAATTCTCAACAGAAATTTATCCTATTTCTTGTGCCTATAATGTAGTTACTCATCACGTACAAAATAGTGCTTTTTTATTTTAATGTTTTGTGGACATACCAAGAAAAGCTTTTAATTTTATTTTTTTTATAACAGGTGACTTTTTATTGTATTTTTATGGTTTTCACCAATTAGTATTGCTGCCTTAGAAATAGAGCATAAGAATTTAACATTTTTTAATACCTAATAACATAATAAAATTATATATATTTTGGTTTTGAATAAAACTAATTAAAACATTATTCTCCACTTACCTTGTACTAATAGACAGCTAATAATAACAAAAAAACTCACACATTTCACAGTCCAATGTACCATTATTGTATTATTAGCGAAATTTCATCGATAATCTAAATTTCCCTCCGATAAATCATCTTAATCGCGTCCGCACAAATTCGTTTATAACCAGTAAATGTAGACTACATCTTCGCCTTTATTGAAATTAGCAATCTAGAGTATATAGCACTTTATTTCCGACTGACTAGACGAACTAACTGAATGAAACAACAATTTCTTGTAGTTGTTGTTCAACCGTTATAAAAGTTTGTGGAAAAAAAAAACTAGTACATCTACTCCGAATCAAAATCCTCTTATAATATAACGGATTTTTAGTCGGTTGCTTTTTACCGTATTCTCCTTTCTGGCTTATATTTAAGTCTAGACTGTAAAAAGTGCTTTAACTACTTTAAACATCAGATGCAGTTTGCGTACTGTAATTAGTATTTAATTTATGATTTACTTGTTTTGTTATCCACAAATTAGTGACCGTCATTTTCATTTTATGCACAGTAATAATAAGGTCTATTTTTTCTACGAAAAATTTGCATGTGCATGTACTGTGTAATAATTTTCTTGCAACAACATTGTTATTTGGGTATTTAATTATATTCCGGTGCTAAACAATGGTAATTACGCTTGATATATGAGCAGCATTACTATGAAAATACCAGTGGAATTTTGGGGGGCGAAAAAGAATTTCTGTATAATGTTATAATTAAAAGGGTGAAACTTAATTGGTAGTTGAAGAAATTTTAGGACATTAAAGATGTTGTCTTTGGGGGTTGTATTCTGATACTAACAGTTTTTGTTTATTAATTGCATACCTAAATGAGTTTTTGTGCAGAATTTATAAAAATAACTGGAAATATAAAAGTGAAGAGGTCGAAGCCTGGTTAATAGCCCTCAAAAACCCTTCCTGCCCAATATAGAAATGAAATTTCGTATAGGTACATCATTTCTTATGTATTCAAGATTTGTCTTTCAATGATGGGTAATAAAAAAAATTTCAGGGTTTAAAGGAAATGCTGCAATTTTGAAAAATATGCTATTTTCGAACAGTAAAATGAATCTCCAGTTAGAAACGACTAATCTGGTTGCATAAGGTATCAAATTAAACATTGTCGTATCGACAACAAATATCATTCCTTTTTACTTTCTTATACGTAGTATAAGGAAGTATTGTAATCGTGATTTTTTTCGACTTCGAGATTTTGATGGATTTACACGTTTTGAGGACCCCTGAATCCATTCTGACCATTTTCGCCATGATGTCTGTCTGTGTGTCTGTGTGTCTGTCTGTATCCACGATAACTCAAAAACGACTTAACGGATTTGATTCAAATTTCATATTTAAGAGTTTGAACAAAATTGTGGGTGCCACATTAAATCTTTTTCATCTAGCACCAACACAAGTGGTACTTACCTGAAGACATTTTTAGGTTTTTTAGGAATATCTTGAAAAATAAACAATTTACGACATTTTTTTATTCTTTAACATTGATTTAGAATTAAATTTTGAACAAATTTTGTTTGAAACTTTTTTTGAAATTCCGTCAAATTTTTTTATTTATATAGTGGCGCCATCTATCTCTGATTTACAAAGTACATGTTGTTTACATACAGAAATCTATACCGTTGAGGAAATCGATTGTAGCATTACTATTTGAAAAGATCGACGGCTACAACGGCTACGGTTTTATGTTTTGGATAACATGGCAACTCGATTAAAATTTTTTCTAATATATACAATAAAGTCGTGAAATTGTATTATGCATGCAAATCTACATTAAAGATATCGACGCCAAATTTTTTGTGAATGCTCTTTCAATTTTTAGACGTGTCGACAAAGTAACAAAAGTGTTTTATTTTGCGCCGTTTTTTAATAATTATAAATTATTTACATATTTATATAGTGTTGCCATCTATCTCTGAGTGGCTGTTGTTTACATTACAGAAATCTATTTGTTTTTATACTAAAGATTCTATTTGCATTAAACACACGAAGAGCTCGAATAAAGTTATAAAAATTTAAAAAGTGAAAACCAATTAATCCAATCCTGGTGAGAGTGGCTATATCGCCAAACACCAAAAACTTGACATTGCTTTGCAATCCAAGTACGAAGAAGAAGAAGAGATTGTTAGTCAAACAGCTGTCAAAGGCAAAAGATCGAAATATTTTGATGAGAAGGATTATTGTGCACTGCACAGTTTGTTTGAGTGAAACGTTGACCAAAACTGAGAAGTATTTTATAAATCTTCAAAGTTTAGCTACAGCAAATTCAAAGATATCAAGCATTTTTCGCACTGTGGAATTTTCATAAGTATTCTGTTATTTATTTGTCCTAAAATCTGGCAGTAATGAGTGGGACAAGGACAGATTTATGCGTATTGCAATAAGTGCGACAGAGACTATTTGAAAATTGCTGGAAACCCTCAAAATTTTTACAAGAAATTTAACTTAATTTCTTTAGGAAAAGTAATTATTGTGATACTATCCGTAAGTATAAGAAAGTCATGTGTTGGGCACATCAGATATTTTTTCTAATCAGTTAGGTAGTTTTAGTGCAATGGATAGAAATATAAAAAAAAAGTTTTTTGGACAAATATGAAAATTAAAAATTGACTTTTTCGCCAAGGAAAAGTAGAAATCGTGGAAATATGCCCAGTTTTAAATTGTCTACGGGGAGTTCGCACTTTTACAAAGAAAACGAGATATTTACAAAAAAAATCTATGGATAAGTACCAAAGTTCATGTAAGTACAGATACCAAAATTCAACCTTTTCTTTATTTTTGTTTCTTAACCTTATTCATAGTTTATACTTAAGTTTGATAGATTTAGTTCATTTTTATTATAGTATTTTGATACAAAAGAGTGTATTAGAAATAAGTTTGGCTTTTCGATCGTCTTCTGTTTTTTTCGGTAGTACCTGTTTCTCTTATGAGGAACCAAATATATTCTCCAATCATTCTTTCATACCAAAATCCATGATAGCGCCGCTCTATGGACTTCATTTCGTGGTGGAACCTTCCACCATGCTCGTCACACCAGATTGGTCGTTTCTAACCTGAGATGCGGCCCAAATAGTAAAGCTACCATCGAAAAAAAAAACAAAAAAAAATGAAGAATTCATATCTCGAAAACCTATCCACAAAATAGTATATTTTACAACAAGACATGAAAATACCTTTTTTTTTTGTGAGGTGAGAATTGTACACGAGCTGTGTAGCACGAACGAAAAAAAAACGTATTTCATGTCGAGTAGTAAATACTATTTTTTCTACGATTCTGTAATTTATAAATTGGATTAGAAACTACAAAATTTTTTAAAATTATTTAAGGTGACAGTTTTCAAGTGAAACGTCAAAATTATATTTTAGTTTTTATTTTAACTATTTTAAGGTTTATATATAAAATACGTCATGAAAAGTGAGTGAATTGATATTGAAAATTTATGTAAATTTAGTGCATATAGTGTTTTCATTAAAAAAATCACGAAGAAAACCATATATTTGAAATTTTGATATTTTCACTCTAGACAGAATATGACTATTTTCGCAGTAGACAAAATATTGAAAAAATGGAAAAATGGCTATTTTCATATATAAGAGTAGAAAAAAATCTTTAATGCGATTTTCGAGTTCAGAGGGCTGAAATGCATAAGAAAAATATAGCGGCACTAAATGTACAGAGTATCCCATTTTCGACACTTTTAGTTGGAGTTAATATCAAAATATAGTATTGCGGTTTTCACTTTAGTCTCCTACTTTTTTACGAAATGAAAGATTCCTGGGTCAAATTTGTCATGGCTCTCTTAGTTTTTAAACTCAGAGTGATTCTGAAAATCTTTGTTTTTTAGACACCCTCGTATTTCCGTTATGCGTCTACTTATCAAAACTGATTTTGATAAAGTTTTTTACAGAGTTCAGCGGTGTAGGCAGATTTGGTCTAAAATGTTTAGTTTTTCAGATAATAATTAAATTTATAGTTCTTTAAATGGGACACCCTTTATATTATTTTTTATATTAATTTTTGCACGATCCGTCAAATTCGCGTATTTACTGGTTTAATTAAAAGAATAGTAGGTTTTGTTTACAAATTTCTGATCGGTAAGTAATTTTACCGATCAGATTCTCGCCTTCTGATCGGTAAGTAATGACATTTGAAAGTTTTGTCACTTTATTTTAGATAATTTTATAGTTGTCATTTTGACATGAACAAATTTTAGTTTGGTTACTATTCTTTAATTAAACCCATAAATACGTGAATTTGACGGATCGTGCAAAAAATGTTATAAGCATGTCGAACGTTAAGGGTTACCGTTCTCAGACAATAATTGGAGTCGTCGCTTCGAACGGTAAAAATCCCTTACAGTTCTCCATACATAATATACTATAAATTTGGGCTTTCCACAAATATATAATAGTTTATTATATTTATTTTGAAAAACAAGCCCATATTCGATATTTTTAAAAATTTACTTTATTTGTAACACTAGGGAGTAGGTCATGGATAGTTTATTAAAAACAAATACAATATTCCAAAATTTCTGAAGAATAACTTCCTTCAAAGATGGATAAGTTCCAATGAGCCTGAAATGGCCCCCACGGTCTACCGATCTTTTTATTTAGGATTTTTTTGTGGGGTTTTATGTAAAATCAAAGTGTATAAGATTCGACATGAATCTATAGCGGAACTTCGTGAGAGAATTGGTTTGGCTTTTCAAACTCTTTTTAATAGAACTATGATTCTTTTAACGTAATTAGAAAAATTACAAAAATGTGCCAATATTGCATTCGAGAAAACTGCCACCATCTTGAAAATTATCCTTAAAAGCTCTTGGTTGTTTGTAGTTTCAGTATTTTGTTTTTGTTTTTACTTTAGTTTTATGTAATAATATTTTTCTTGTTTTTTGCAATCAAACTTCAATATTCGGGTTTTATAATAATAGTGTTGTTTAAAGTAAAAAATTTAATAATAAAAATTAAGTGTTAATACACAATATTGAAAATATAGAAAAACATTAAAATTATCTTTTGAATTGTTTAGCTTTAGAATAATTATGTATTGTGAAAATTTTGCATTTGTTTCTAAAAAATTAGCGATGGCCTACTGTTACAAATAAAGTAAATTTCGAATTTTAAGCTTGTTTTTCAAAATAAATATAAACAATTATACATTTTTGGAAATCCCGAATTTTCCTTAATCAATATAAAAAATAATATACAGGGTGTATCAGTTTTAATCGAGCAAACTTTAATGGTATATTCTCCTAGTCGTCCTGATTCGGAAAATTGTATATTTATATGCATCTATCTCGATTCCTAAGAAAGATACAGGGTGTTGAAGTTTACAAGAAAAAATAATTTTTTTGCAATAACTTCTATAAAAAAGCTTGGAGTCAAACAAAATTTTGCATGCCTGCCCTCGGACAATTTTATGAAGATATTTTCGATTTTGGGGGGGCACCAGTGGCGTGCAATTCGGTCACATCTCAATTAAATTTAAAAAAAAGTATGCCACTGTAATTTTAAAAAAATATTTTTTATCTATCGAATTCCTTGTTCAATTTGGAGAGAAATTTGCTTTTACAGAACAAAAATTGAAATTTTACTTCCAGAGATAATTAGTTTTTCGAAAGACGTGCCAACTTGAAATTAGTCACATTTATTAAAAAACAAAAAGTAACAAAAAATAATTATAAAATTACAGCAACTGTTCAAAATGCAACCCACCAGCCTCGATGCATTTCTGACAACGACGAACTAATGAATTAACAGCATCTGTCATCATTGTCGGATTTTTTAGTAATTTCAAGTTAGCACGTCTTTGGAAAATTTTTATTATCTCTGGAACTAAAACTTCAATTTTTGTTCTGTATAACAAGGAATTCGATAGATAAAAAAAAATTTTTCTATAGCAAATGTTAAAGTGTGCTTTTATCAACTCAAAATAGTAGATAAAGTAGCACTTTAACCGCAAGGGTAGATAAAGTAGCACTTTATCCGCAAGGGTAGATAAAAAAATTTGATTTTTTCGAAATGAATGAATTAAAACGTATTACTGTTGATTTTGACACCATAGTGACAACTCATAATATTCACTGACATTTTAAATTGTCATTGATAATAATTTAATTTGTAAGTAGCTTTTTTTTTATAATTGGTTTTTCTTTAACATTTGCTATAGAAAAAAATTTTGTATTATACACGACGATAACATTTTATTATCTTCTCGAGCTTATTAGCGTCTCGGCCGACGCCTCGACGCTAAAATCGCTCTCTAAGATAAAGTACAATGTTATCGTCTTGTATAATAAATAACTATTTTTTAAATTACAGTGGCATACCTTTTTCTTTGAAATAATTGAGATGTGACCGAATTGCACGCCACTGGTGTCTCCCCAATATCGAAAATATCTTCATAAAATTAGGGAGGAGGACAGGCATGCAATATTTTGTTTGAATCCAGGTTTTTTTATGGAAGTTAATGCAAAAAAATATTTTTTTCTTGTATCTTTCTTAGGAATCGAGATAGAGATATATAATATACATTTTCCGATTCAGGACGACCAAGAGAATGTACCATTAAAGTTTGCTCGATTAAAACTGATACACCCTGTATCAAGTGCCATTTAAAAAATTATAAGTCCGATTATTATCTCAAAAAGTAAACCTTTTAGACAAAAACTGTTTACTCCACTGAACTGTTTTTAGTTTTCAGGTTGTTTAAAATATATATATATATATATACGAGTATATATATATTATTTTTGAGCTATATTATGTGCATAAATTTAATAGTTACCTATTTACATATCAAGTCATGAACTTTATTTATTACAGGACGAAGAGAAACATTATTGAGAAAGGCCGAGTACTTTTAAGCTTCCTGAATCCATAATTTTCATGACGTGTTATGTAAAATATTTTGATCTGAAAACTTTAAGGAAGTCCAACTTTCCATCACCAGATTATTTTAATTTAAGAAAATTGATCATTGCAAGACTAGTACTGTAATATTTTACATGACTGTCGTTACAGTACTATTTTTAAAAGTATTACTGTAATGACCGTCATGTAAAATATTACAGTACTAGTCTTGCATTGATCAATTTTCTTGAACCAAAATAGCCTTGAAAGTTTGACTTTCTTGACGATTTCAGGTAAAACTAATTAGGAAATAATTAATTATTGCTAAGTCAGTAAAACAAATGGTTACTATAATAAATTAAGTACAGTTGTTTATACATATTGTACATACCTACCTAATATTACAACTTGAGGTAGGTATGTGATTTGTAAAGCATTTACCTGCATATTTACTCGTCTAATTTTAGTCTCAATTGAAATCGATAAATAAACTTAGTACAAAACATTGCATTTAGATATTTCCAATTATATGGTTTATTATGTGAAATATCTATTGATGCAAAGAAAAAAGTCACAGATGTGTGTTTCCCTCTTTATACATAAATTTACCCTCGAATACAACACAATAACGATATACTGGGAGTGTCCATAAAAATAATAATGCCTATTGATGTACCAAGTTCGCTGGTTTCTATTGTAGTAAATAACATAAATTTTAACAAAACGAATGTTTGATTTATGTTTTGGTTTTGATGCAGATAATAATTTTTCAGCAACAGTTATATTAAATTGTTATCGCGATCATTTCATGCAATAGGTAGGTATTGGTAACAAAATGTATTTATAATAATAATTTTGTATCCTGCAAATCAAAAACATGACTATTTCCACAGTTTTAGAAAAAAAGATTTTTGTAAAGTAAACCTAAGGACCAAAGGACCAGAATCTAAAAGAATAAATCAACGACTTATGTTCAAAAATAACGTTATTATATCAAGATTTCAGGCCATGTAGTCCTTCAGCTAGGGGTCAAAAGGTAGGAAGTAAAAGCGGGATGAGACGACGCAGTGTTTTCTGAAAGTTTTTTGGTCGCTGAATCCGAATCCGTGCGTCGTTTTTCAATAAAGTGGTGCAAACAAAAGTTATTAACAATTTATTGTTTAAAACGCAATAACTCGAAAAGTATAGATTTTACCGAGCATTTTACCAAAAAAAGTTTCAAACAAAACTTGTTCAAAATAAAAAGATTCTCCGAAAAGTTCATATGGTATTTTGTCATAAAGACGCACGGACAAAAGTTATTAACAATTTATTGTTTAAATGTTTAAATTAACTCGAAAACGAAAAGTATACATTTTACCCAAAAAAATTTCAAACGAAAGTTTTTCAAAATAAAAAGACTCTCCGAAAAGGTCATATGGTATTTTCTCATAAAGTTGCTCGGACAAAAGTTATTAACAATTGATTGTTTAAAATGCAATAACTCGAAAAGTGTACATTTTACCAAAAAAAGTTTCAAACAAAAGTTGTGCAAAATAAAAAGACTTTTTTTGTAAAATGCTCGTTAAAATCTATACTTTTCGAATTATTGCGTTTTAAACAATAAATTGTTAATAACTTTTGTTTGCACCACTTTATTGAAAAGGGACGCACGGATTCGGATTCAGCGACCAAAAAACCTTCAGAAAACACTGCGTCGTCTCATCCCACTTTTACTTCCTACCTTTTGACCCCTAGCTGAAGGACTAATGAATTAAACAAGAAAGTTTCTTGTGCAAAGATTTACTAAATTGTCAAAATTGGCTTCTAAACAGCTTTTTCTAATAGCTTTTCGAAATATTGAGAATTGGCCTAAAGTACGAGATCGCAGTAGGCTAGGATTCCAATTGACACTTAACTGTTTTCATTTTAAGTGAGACACATCATATTGTATACAGGCTGTCCCAACGACAGTTAATTTGCAGCTTCAGAATATTAATTAAATTTTTATATAATCATACAATGTGCAAATTAAACTTATTTTGAAAAATCCAGAGTGGTTCGTTTAAGCGAGTGATTTAGATTTTTTTAAGTAGAACACTCTGTATATTATTACTATACAGGGTGTTTGCGCGAAGTGGCTCACTATTACTAACTTTGTTATTATTGGAGCTACAAAGTCGGTTAAATTAGCAAACTAGTAGCATTCTTTCCGCTGACTACGATGGTGAAAACAGAAAAACAATTGACCATCTGGTTTTCGAGATATTCACAAAAATAACATTTTTTTAAATGGAACACCCAATATATTTTTGCAGAAATCGATGACAAATTAAATTCTGTACAAAAAATGTCCTCATCTTTTTTTGATAATAATTGAAAATAAGCGAGTTATTTTGAAAAAAAGTTTGCAATTCTTTAAAATTAAGTAGCCATAAAACGGAGTAGTAATTTATTAAAGCCAAACAACCATAATTTTAAATTTATGCAAGTTGAAAATAACTTCAAAGAATTACGGAAATATTACTATTTTATTTAATATTTTTAATATAGAGGTGTTTGCGCAAAGGTGTTCACTATTGCTAACTTTGTTATTATTGGAGCTACAAAGTTGGTTGAATTAGCAAACTAGTAGCAAACAGAAAATCAATTGGCCATCTGCTTTTCGAGATATTCACAAAAATAACATTTTAAATGGAACACCCTGTATATTTTTGCAAAAATCGATGATAAATTAAATTCTGAACAAAGAATGTTCTTATGCTTTTTTGATAATTATTTAAAATAAGCGAGTTATTTTGAAAAAAAGTTTTCAAAGTTTTAATATCAAGTAGCCATGAAATTATAATTTTGTAAATTTTTAATATTACCGTAATTCTTTCAAGTATTTTTCAACTTGCTTAAATTCAAAATTATGATTGTTTGATTTTAATAAATTACTATTCCGTTTTATGGCTACTTGATTTTAAAGAATTGCAAACTCTTTTTTAAAATAACTCGCTTATTTTAAATTATTTTCAAAAAAAGATGAGGACATTTTTTGTATTTTTTGTAATTTACCATCGATTTCTGCAAAATATATAGGATGTTCCATTTAAGAAAATGTTATTTTTGTGAATATCTCGAAAACCAGATGGTAAATTGTTTTTCTGTTTTACCATTGTAATCAGCGGAAAAAATGCTACTAGTTTGCTAATTTAACCGACTTTGTAGCTCCAATAATAACGAAGTTAGCAATAGTGAGCCACTTCGCGCGAACACCCTGTATTTTTGGATCCTACATTCATTTCATTTTTATAAAGTTCTTAAAGTTGACGATTTTAGATTTTTTTTCCAGAGGGTCTATGGAATATTTTTAATTCTTAATTTAAAATTATTCGATATAAGGGTCTATTCTGTAAGTAAAATGTTAAATTTTAACGTCGGCTAAGGCAGGAAAACAAAGACAGGTGTTATAGAATTTAATAAGTTAAAAAGAGACAAAAACAGGTGTTAAAATTTAATATTTTGCTTACAGAATCGACCCTATAGAGTATTATAGATAAGCGGTAATTTTTATATTTCTATAGTACATTGCTGATAATTAAGTTCGCTATCTTCATCATACACTATTCCGCTTACTTCATGAAGAAGACAAAGCATATAATGCTTTATAGTCTAGAACGAGGGGTAAACAGCTGATCACAATGTGTACACCAGAAATCCATTTTTGAAAAATAAATCCATGGAAATTCAAAAAATTCCTGAGAACCTACAGAAATCCACGGGCTTCCACAGACATTTACAGAATTCCATGTATATCCATGGACATCCACAGACATCTGTATAATAATTTAAAAACTCAAAGTTGCCGAAACTGCCAATAGACAAAAAAATTAGGTGCGTACGCATTTGCACATGAGCACTTGCCACTTCGACGTACATGGAAATCTAAAGACATTTACAGACATTCACGAATATTCACAGAAATCCACGGATATCGGATATCTACAGAAATCCGAGGACATCTACATGGGTGTACACCAGAAATCCACAGCTGTTTACCTCTCGGTCTGGAATAATAATATACAGGGTCTACAACGTAAAGTCAATCAGTTTTTCTAATTCGAGTTTTTCAAAAACTATTACTTGATCAATTTCATCAATGATTTGAAGTCAGCAGACTCAGAAGTACAGCCGGCTTTTAGTAATAAAAATGAATCACCTTTTCTAAGTGAGGTTGCCAACTTTGAGATGATTGGCCACAACGAGATTCGAAGTTTGGACCAACTGAAATATTTCCTTATCTATTTAATTTTTTTACTAAACGTTGGGTGAACTTTTGATTCAAAGTTAGTCGTAACTCCAAGAGTAATGGAATTAGCAATGTGACATCTTAATTTGGAACAACTTGTGCAGTAACTGCTGAATTATTGTGATAACATTAAATTTTTAGTTATTTAGTGGATCAAATACCACCGGAAAAGTGAAAGAACAGCAGGCGATTTTATATTGACAAAAAAGTTTCTTCTGGGAGAAACTAAAGATAAAATCGCGAAAAATCGGAATCAATCACAGTTCACAATCTGTGAGGTGAGATTAACGAAGAAATTGCTTTTTTTTATTTGAATAAAGAAATTTCTCGTATTTTAAAAGAAAAATCTACAGAAATAAAATAGAACCAGGCCCTCTTGAATATTGGAAAAAGGATTCTCTCTCGCTTAAGAAAATATCCTGTTTTACCTTCCTATTTCATCTGGAGCTGAAACTTTTCAGAGGCTTGTTTCACAGCTTGACTGCTTCTAACAAAAGAACAACCTCAAACAAGTTCACCAATAATTTTTTCAAGGATGCTCCATGATAAATTTGTCAAATTTTCATCCATACAAATGTTTGTTATGGCAATTATTTCTATAGAAATAAACCATTGGTTAGAATTAACCGCATATTAAAACTTCTGTGATAGGGGAGGACAATAAAATGTTGGGTTTCTATCCAGTGTGACAAAGTATATTGTTTGATGACATTCTTAAGCGATGGATAAGCATCCTCAGTAATCCGATATCCATCGTTAGAAGCGCCATTAACTTCTAAATTTTCGGATTTTCTCATAGCAGCGATTCTAAAGATGAGCCAAATCTATCTCTCTAGACCATTTCCTGGCCGCTTCATTTACCTGTCTATCAATCAAGGGGATGCCTCAAGGCCGTCAAGTTACTACAACAGTGAGTGTGTGATGCATTTATCTTGGGCTTGGGCCCTATAGGCGCTGATCCGCCCCTGTATGCGGGGGAGAGGAGCATGTTCGGCGCAAGACAGTCTTCCCGGTCAATACTCCACCAACCGAGAACCGAATACTGACTTGGTGGAGCGGAAAGCCAACAGAATCCTACCGACTACCGCGTGTGTGTTATGTGTATGTGTCTTCGTGACACATGTGTTACTTCTGCTTGTGAGGAGGTACTAGGACTATCTATTCGAATAGTTTGATTACAATAACAACGACTATGGTCTTAACATGTGGATTTTGATTAATAACGACTGTCGTGGTATGCAACTGGATTGTATGATATGTGGTTGTTAAATATTACAACGTGATATGGGAAACCTGTAGTCAGAAAGTATGAAGAAAAGATCATTACGTTTGACACTTTGGATATTTTTGTTTATTATTGGTAAGTTCACTAACCTTTTATTGTTGCATATACTTATGTGATTTCACTTTATTATTCTTAACCTTACTTTAGTTCGTAAACAAATTGCTATTTTATATGCCGAACAAACACTATTGTCCATCAGTCCATCATATTATTGAAATATCTGATGGGTCCAGCACATGACTTTCTTATACGATGCGATACATTTCTTATCTTTGGAAAATTGGGGTAGTCATTAGTCGATAATCACGTGCTGTCCACATCGGATTTTTTATTAATATTATAGAAAATTTATTTTTTCTACTACTGGCCATTTTTCCATGACCTACGACTCTACATGAATTTCAACAACTATTTTTTCAAATGTTGATTTCTATGCTATCTTGAAGAGAACTAAATTCTCTCTCTTTTTCATTAAACATTCTGTATACCTAATACATACCTACTTTAGGAATTATTTTGATGTTTTAATATTTCTACCAAATTTTACAATTTTCAAACAGTGGAAACTTTATTTCATCAGGTGGAACACCCTGTACATTTCTATTCTACTTTATTTAGAATTATATTCTCTACGTATTTTTTAGTAAGTATCTACTTCTTATACCTAAACAATACTTTTTCCTCGACTTTTTCTACTCTTATATATGAAAATAGCTATTTTTCTGCGACCTACTCCATATGAAAAATTTCTTTTTTCTCTAGTGGAGAAAATAAAAATGTCAAATTTATGATTTTCCTTGAGATTTTCTTAATTAAAACACTGAATTAATTAAATTTTCATGAATGTTATCAATTAATTCACTTTCATTGGAAAATTTTTTTATATGTCGCAGCCTTCTAGTGAAATTGGCCGTTTCATGAAAAGTCTGGACATTGCATGAAGCGCTGCCAAATACTGAAATGAATAAACATTACACCAAAAGGCTAGACATTTTAGACGTTTCATGAAATGCTAACACGTTTCTGCCTCTTGATGAAATGATGGAATTTTACACTATACGTGGCTGATTTCCTTAGACTTTTCATGAAATGCTGCAAATTCAACTTGCGTTCTAATGTGTTTTACAAATAAATAGGTTGTCTACTAGTTTTTTACTAAAGTCTATAAATGTTAGTTTGATCTTTTATACCTAGTGTATTGAATTATAACATAGACTGTATTTTTTAAATATATTTATATTCAAAACGAGGTCCAAAATAAACGTTGTTTTCTAATTTTTATTTACCAATTGGTATAATATTAGACACTTTGTTTTTTTTGGTTTTTTCTTTTATGTAAGTAGTTGCTATTTTGATTCTGAACAACACCCGCGGGTTTTCTATTTTTATAATTGAAATACACCTAAGCAAAATATTAGGGCTTTTTTCATTAGAACGCAAATTGAATTTGCAGCATTTCATGAACAGTCTAAGGAAATCAGCTACTTAGTGTAATAGTTATTTATATTATAAGTGGGATATGAACATCATTAACATAAGAGTCTGAAAATTGCAGAACGAGTCGTAGACGAGTTCTGTAATCAGACGAATATGTTAAAGAGTGTATATCCCACGTGTAATATACAAGATTTTATCTACTACCAATTCATAATAGCCTTGATTTGACATTAATTTGAGTAAGGTAAGTCAGATTATTACGCAACATGTGTTTTAAAGAAATCATTACCACACTGAAATTTCAACAAGAAAATTCTTTCTTACAAGTATTTATAACACAATTTTTACAATTTAGTATCTTTATAGGAAAGTTTATTTTTGTAAATGTCTAATTATAATATAATATATATTGTTTAATTCTTTAAAATTTGTTATTAAAATTGAGTAATGACACTTCATACTCTTAAGTTTGATTTCTTGAAACCTGGAGAATTTTATGATAGCGTATCTACCTAGAAAAAACCCTAACTTCACGTTAGATAACTGAAAAAATTTTTAGTTTTATTTTATAATAAATTAGTTTTATATTTTAATAATAAATATAACACGGTCCACGTCCCAGATTTTTTGGTGTATAAATTGTTTAATTATTTGAAAATTTATAATTCAAATTCATTGTTGTGTAGCGCTGGCTAGTTTTTACACAACTTAGGTTAGGTAGTCCAGTACGACAACTTGACAACAACTACTGAGCAATGTCGCTGGAGATAAATTCAAAATTCATTTTTAATTATTTGGACGGTAGAAGATAAAATCTTGTATATTACACGTGGGATATACACACATTAACATATTCGTCTGATTACAGAACTCGTCTACGACTCGTTCTGCAATTTCCAGACTCTTATGTTAATGATGTTCATATCCCACTTATAATATAAATAACTATTATCTACTACCGTCCAAATAATTAAAAATGAATTTTGAATTTATTTCCAGCGACATTGCTCAGTAGTTGTTGTCAAGTTGTCGTACTGGATTAACCTAACCTAAGTTATGTAAAAACTAGCCAGCGCTACACAACAGTTAATTTGAATTATAAATTTTGAAATAATTAAACAATTTATAGACAAAAAAACTCGGGGACATGGACTGTGTTATGTTTATTATTAAAATATAAAACTATTTTTTTCTAAAATAAAACTACAAATTTTTTCAGTTATCTAACGTGAAATTAGGGTTTTTTCTGGGTAGATACGCTATTATAAAATTCTCCAGGTTTCAAAAAATCAAACTTAAGAGTATGAAGTGTCATTACTCAGTGTTAATAACAAATTTTAAAGAATTAAACAATTTATATTATAATAAAATTAGACATTTACAAATATAAACTTTCCTATAATGATACTAAATTGTAAAAATTGTGTTGTAAATACTTGTAAGAAAAAATTTTCTTGTTGAAATTTCAGTGTGGTAATGATTTCTTTAAAACACATGTTGCGTAATAATTTGACTTACCTTACTCAAATTAATATCAAATCAAGGCTATTATGAATTGGTAGTAGATAAAATTCCATTATTTCATTAAAAGGCAGAAAAGTGTTAGCGTTTAATGTAAAGTTTATTCATTTCAGTATTTGGCAGCGTTTCATGTAATGTCCAGACTTTTCATGAAACGGCCAATTTCACTAGAAGGCTGCGACATATACAAATCTAAATATCTGATATGTCCAACACATGACTTTATTATACTATGCGACGTAGTACTAATACTAATCTTTGAAAAATACTGAAGTGGTATAGCCCATAATCACATGCTTTTTATTAATGTTAATGAATAGTATATTTTCCAAGACACGAAAATAAAAAAATTTTTCGTGAGGTGAAAATTTGTCCACGAACCACGTAGCTACAATTACTATACTTCCTTATTACTTCGTATAAGAAAGTAAAGATGTTAATTGTAACCATCTTCAAAATAAGTATACATGCAACTGGTCCGACTATAAAAAAGTTTTCTAAAAATTACGTTAAAGCATAAAAAAGAACCATTTGTTTTTTAACACTATCTAGGGACAAATTTTATGTAATATCTCAACTACCTAGAATTATTTTTTCATAATAAAATTGTCTCCGTAGCTAAATGCTCGTCAAAAGGGGTTTATTTTCTAAATTATGTTTTTAGTAGAGAGTGTCCATAATTTTATGAATTTATCGTCGTTAAACTGGTGAAATATTTTAAGAAAAAAGCAATTTTAAGCGTAGAATTATTTTTTAAATATTTTGTAAGTAAATAATATCAGTTTTGGATCCACTGGTCAGATATAAGTAATCCAAATTTGATTTTTCAGTTAGATATTTAAATATATAGGGTGTTTCATCTTTTTGTAGCAGGAGTTTACAGTTGATAAAGGACCTTTTTAAACTATATACTGGAACCCTCTGCATATTATTAAACTATGTGATTCTTCGGTCTTAAAAAAATTAGAATTATTTAATTGTCTCTGTTTTTTAACAGTCTTCAAAAGAAAATCAATTTAGAATTGTGTAGTGGAAAGCCTGGGGAACATTTTATTGTGCTTTTACAAAATTAACTTATACATTTACATCTTTTCCTGAAATTGATATTATTTCCAAGATATCAAGTTTTTCATAAAATCTATGAAATTGTATATTCTTTTTTATATTTTTTTAATATCGTTTCATTACTTACAGCTGTCAAGAAGCATATGCTTAGAACATTACTATCGAGATTACTCTATAAAACCTTTTTTTTATTTTCATAATAATTAATACTAATATTTTAATTGCACGTAATTAAAATTTAAAAAATATAACCTACTACAAGTTAGTGAAATGAAAATATTAATAAAAGGTTTATATGTATGTACATAACAGTTGCATGGAAAAGAAGAAATTCCTGGGCTGTCATAAAACGGATTGATTTCCTTGCACTAAAAATTTTCTAATCAAAATCGTCAAATATTCCGTATTTTATTTTGTACTGCAAAGAGAAACTTAAAAATTTGTCTAAATTCTTTAAAATGATACAAAATTGTCAAACTATTTTACATATCAACTAAAGTTTCTGTAGTTACACAGAAATTTATGCTAACTTTGAATAATATAAAAGGATAGTCTCGAAGATCGTTTTGTATCTAATTTGATTCAGGAAATAATTTCAAAAAATGGACTAATATATTTTTTAATTTTAGAACTTTATCCACATTTTCTAAAATTTGTTCACAAATGTAGCCCTTTGGTATTGAATTTCTCAGAGTTTCTTTTAAGTTCCTGAAACAAAACATTTCTCCCAACAATTATCCCCTCATTATTAAATTAGAAAAAATTCTGATTTTATAAATTGCACTCATCAAATTTGAAGGATAAAATGAACAGTGAAATTGCCTTACTTGCGCGCGCATCAATGACCTTGAAACACGCCACCAATCACATCTCATAGTTCCGAGAAGTCCAAAAAGCGAACAAAATAGATAAACAGTTAGACCTACTACCTATATGTATACGGTCGATGTTTCCTATATATTGAATTTTTATTTCTCGATTAGAAAAACAAACATTTGTCTGGTTAAATTGTAAAACCTTCGAAAATATTTTTATAGTTTGTTTACTTACACTTCTAAACAAACTGAAATTGATTACCTACATTAGAAATTTTCTCCAATTTAGCTATAGCACTCAAAATTCCAATTGTTATTTACGACTGATGATAGTGTGGCGTTTACTCCTACGCCGCAAATATAAATTATTATACCGTGGTTACACAATCTACTTCTTGATTGAATTCCGGATAGCGAACGAGAGAAAGAGGAAATGATTAAGGTATAGAACAGGGGGAAAAAGAGTCGACGTTTGATAACGCCGCAGAAATACGTCGCAAAAAGAACTTTTAGGATAAAAATACACTAGAACTCCAATGATCATCTTCAAGATAATGAAGGAAATAAGAGAAGTTCTAGTTTTAAATTTCCTATACTTAGTGATGGGTGGAATACAATTTAGAGGGACAAAGGAAAATCAGCGATATTCGATTCACAATTATTATTATTGTAAAAAACGCATAAAACTGTCTTTGTGAAACGTTTTTTACGATGACTTGGGGGGGAAAATATTTTACATTTTATTGTATGCGAATAATTTCAGTACCATTTTCCTGGAGCAATAAATTTCTACTGGTTTGTATATTGTAATGGCTCTATAAAAGTAATATGGGCAGACCAATCTGAAATTGAAATTTTACGAACGTTAATGATTACATATTAAATGTTTTGAACGCATACATTTAATTAATATACTACATAGTAACATAGTTACCCAATTTTCATTGCTAATAAAATTTATCGAACTGAAAGTCTCTGAGGGGATTACAGTTATTTTATATTTGAAGATTTATTGTGTGTGATTTTATTTTAAAATTTATTTCGGTTTTTTTACACAGTTTACGAATAATCTCATTTTTTGACGTAAAAATTACTTGCTGACTTTCTTATTGTATAAATTTCAAAATTAAGTGTATAAAAATTTAATAATAAAACCCGTTTTTTGCAGAATATGCACATTTATACTTAGTATAATAAAAATAAAAATAATGCGTTGGAAAAAGTCAAAAAAATTTCATCAGTCTTTTACATCTCTGCAAAAAAATAATTAAAACGACAAGTTCTCGGAAACGGTTTGGAAACAAATCAAATTTGGAAGTAATAGCTGCATTTTTTATTGGTTTTGGTTTTTGTGGTCACAATACAACTACAATTTCGTAAAAAAAGTTAGGTTTCTCTTATCGAAATCCCAGAACCAGTGAAATGCTCAAGAAAAATTAAAAGAAATTTAAGTTGGACTTTAAAAAATATGTTACGGTCCTCGAATACTAATTTAGTCAAGAATGATAAATTGTTGTGCATACAGGCACAAATGACATCAATCAAATTCAATGTGATTTATAAATTGGAATATTTATTTATTTATTATAATATTTAAAAATAATAACAATAGTAAAAAAATTACAAGTAAAGTATAGTAACTGAATTTTACATCAGTTGTATTTTTGCTTTTTTTAAACTGATAAGATTCCATATTTAATTTTTTTGGAAAAATGCTAAAAACATCAATATCGTTAACTTTACGATCATAAAACCTCATTAACTTTATGTATAAAATTAAATGTACCTCTAGAATCCAAATATATAATTTCTATTTAAAAAAAAGTAACTTTATAGACTACAACTTACACTTTTCTCGGTGCCCACCAGTTTCTGATAGCTGTAAAAAACCTCAAATACATTTTACCTGCTAAAAAATCACAATAGACACCACATAGATTTTTTTAGATTATGTAAGAAAAAACTTATTTACTCCCCTTTCTACTCACCAACCTGTCATGCCATTGATAAATAATACTTCCTTTTATTCTCATGGAAACTGTGCCATGAATTATTAGGGACGTATTTATTCCACCCTCGAAATATTAAACCAGCCAAGAAAATATGCTTGATGGAAATATCTAAGGTTTTATTACATCGAAACATTTCATGCCTGTTCCAAATTATTCCTCTTCTAATTTGGTGATTCCAAATGAATCTTCTTGATTATTTTCTCAGATTAAAAACATTCCTGTATTCCAGATTCCAGATAACCAAACAACAATGTTGTGCTTTAGTATTTATTTTTAGCTGCCACTCAACTTTACTCCATACGATTAATTTTTGTTTTATTTTGTTGGTTCTGGAATTCGTTGCGAATTGGCAAACATGTATAAGCTTCCTCTCTTTTTGAATAATGTACACTAATAAAAGCTCTGTTTACCCTGTCAGTTCCGCTAATAAAAAAATAAAATCCTTTTGAAGTGTGCTACATTAGAAATTTCATTTACCCGGTTTGCTTATTTTTACGATTTTTTAAAGGCGAACTCACATTGTAGGAAATAATATTTGTTTTGTTCGCATTGTAAATAATACTCAGTACCAACGAATGGAATTTATTTATTTTCTTTATCTTTTCTAATCGATTTAATGGAAAAAATCTAATTTGAACGGTAGAGACAATTAATATACATATAATTTATATACAGGGTGGCTGAAATTCCGTTTCCAGCATGGGGATCTCGCTTATTATAATAGATAGACCATTGCATTTGGTCACTTGTGCCAGACCTCAAATTTCTTAAATTTTGAAATTATTTATAAATTACCATGGTAACAACACAAACTAAGCGAGTTTAGGCTGCTTGATTTGAGATGATTGCTGTATTGGACACATTTTTTAAATTTTAACAATTAAAATTAAATCTAAATACCATGTGTAGCACATCGATGAATTTGGAAAAAAATATACTATCCAACGATGTATAAAGTAGAAAGTACGTTCATAAGAAAAACGGAAGTTGGCGTTTAAAAAACAAAAACGAATCGATGTTTAAAGAAACGACGATCACTGATTGATAGAGCATAAAAAGTTGCTTTGAGAATGTTTTTACAGATTTGAAAAATATTCAGAAATAAAAAAGTTATGGGCGATTTTCAAAAATTGTAATTTTCAGTTTTTTTCACTTTTTCAGAAGACCGTTCAAGATAATTCAAATTTGTCTTAGGATTATTACTGAGCTCTAAATTTAGCAACTTTCCAAATTTAAACCTATGGTCTATCTATTATAATAAGCGAGATCCCCATGCTGGAAACGGAATTTCAGCCACCCTGTATTGCGAGTGCTAAGAAAAAAGGGGCGCAAATATTACGGTGCAGATCTCTCGCTCGCACACTCGAGAGGGCGTTTCTTGTGCGCATGTGCATTAGCACCCATTTCCATAAGCTCTCTCTCTTTTATTACGCGCGTCCAACTTTTAGCGTTACACCAAGCTAAAAAAATATGAAATTATAAAACGAACGAAATATTTCCTGTCTCACAAATTGTGAGTTACAGTTTCGCATAACCTGTTACATTTTTCCCCCGTATAAATTTTATGTGGCACAAACTTTACCTGTAGAAACAAATATTTGTTTTCCAAGGGAGATGTATAAAATAGCAGTGAAGGAAATATGGGTGGAAAGCTTGAATTCGAATTGAGTCAAGACGCATATACGTACACAGATGTGAATAAAGGTCCTCTTTATGCCTTAGACATTCTCTCTCTCTGGAGGATTAAATGTATTTTTACCCAGGCTTAGCCATGTGATATTATGTATAACATGCCTTTTTATGTACGAAATCCGGAAAATGTTCTACGGTGTCATGGTTATGGATTATTGTCATGGTTGGGTGGAATCGTGGAAGTGATTATCGTTTTGAAACTTTGATGATGATGTGGGTATATGTAGGAGACCAGTGAGGGAAACAGATTGGAGTACATGTACTTAAGTGCATATTGTGATTTGTCGAAATGTAGAAGTTTAGATAATTTTTGGAAATATAAATTCCGAATTTATTTTGTTTTTTTTTTTATTTACATGGAAAGCTCATGATTTCATAACTAAAATTAGCAATAACTAACAGTTACCTGAGTTCACATTATACACTGAATGTCTATGTATAAGCGACTGTAGAGATATAGTTGGCTATGAAATCACAACTCTTGGAGTCTAGTTCTATTGTTTAACAATATACTATTGTCATTTTATAGCCAACTACAACATACCTACAACATAGAATTATGTACAGGGTGTCCCATTTTCGACACTTTTAGGGGGTATTGGCGTTATTATCAAAGCTAGAGTGTTGCGGTTTTCACATTCCTATCCTACTTTTTTACGAAACGAAAGATTCCGGGGTCAAATTTGTCATGGCTCTCTTAGTTTTTAATCTACAGAGTGATTCTCAAAATTTTTGTTTTTTAGACACCCCTCGTATTTCCACTATGCGTCTACTTATCAAAAAGGTGAAAACTGATCTTGATAGAATTTTTCACGTAGAATTCAGTGGCGTAGGCACTTTTTGTGTAAAAGGTTTAGTTTTTGAGATATTGCCCAAACTTATGTTTTTTTAAATGGAACACCCTATATATTATCTTTTATATTGATTAAGCAAAATTTGGACTTTCCAAAAATATATAATACTTAATATTTATTTTGAAAAACAAGCTCAAAATTCGATATTTTTAATAATTTACTTTATTTATAACAGTAGGCCATGGCTAGTTTATTAGAAACAAATGCAAAATTTCACAGATTTGTCAGATTTCCATTATTGATGAAATATTTTTGTTACGTAGGTGTTTTTATTTTACTTTTAATTTTTTATTACAATGGCCGTTTATGATAATTATGAGAAGTTGATGATATGTTGGTATGTTTTATACAATGCATTAAAATTATCTTTTGAAGTGTTTAACTTTAGAATAATTAGGTACGCATTGTGAAAATTTTGCATTTGTTTCTAAAAAATTAGCCATGGCCTACTGTTATAAATAAAGAAAATTATTAAAAATATCGAATTTTGAGCTTGTTTTTCAAAATAAATATTAAGTATTATACAGGGTGATTCAAAATTCGATGTAGATATTTTAAGGACGTATTGTTGGGATCAAAATAAGACTTTTTTTAAATAAACATGTGTCCTAAAATGCACCCCCTCCGAGGTACAGCCACTGTAAGTTGCGTAAAAAAAAACGATTATTTAAAATTGTGACTACAATAACGGATCAAATCTACTGAAAATTGGCATGCCCCCCTTTTTTTAGCCACTCTATTTATTTTTTGCTTCAAAAATTATGTAAACCCAGTTTTGGGGTCCACACTTTTATGTAGCTCGGAGGGGGTGCATTTTAGGACACATGTTTATTTGAAGAAAAGTCTTATTTTGATCCCAATAATACGTCCTTAAAATATCTACATCGAATTTTGCATCACCCTGTATATTTTTGGAAAGTCCAAATTTTGTTTAATCAATATAAAAGATAATATCTATATAGGGTGTCCCATTTAAAAAAACATAAGTTTGGGCAATATCTCAAAAACTAAACCTTTTACACAAAAACTGCCTATGCCACTGAATTCTACGTGAATAACTCTATCAAGATCAGTTTTAACCTTTTTGATACATAGACGCATAGCGGAAATACGAGGGATGTCTAAAAAACCAAGATTTTCATAATCACTCTGTAGATTAAAAACTAAGAGAGCCATGACAAATTTGACCCCGGAATCTTTCGTTTCGTAAAAAAGTAGGACAGCAGGGTGGAAATCGCAACACTCTATGTTTAATAATAACGCCAATACACCCTAAAAGTGTCGAAAATGGGACACCCTGTACATAATATTGATAAAATAATAGGGAACAACAATTTACTTATAAGTATAACTTTTTGTAAATTCAACAAAAATGTTTTTGAAAAAATTGGAAAAAATTCGACGAGACTAGTTTGATATTTATCTTGGAAATCGCAAATATTCATAAAGGTGAATTAACTAATTCCGAGTTTAACATCAATCGTTGCTAGTATTTAACTCGGTTAATCTTGGGATTAGTTTACTTGCCTTTATGAAACTGAGCGGAAATAATCTACAATTAGGGTGACAATTTGAAAAGTCTGCCATGGATCTATTTGGTGTAAATCAAATTTTTTTAAAACCGCTATTTGGGGTCCTAATAATCACAAAAAAGTAACATGAACAGTTTGTGATTTTTTTTTTGAATAGTGCATGATTCAGCTTTAAATTGAGGATTTTTGGATAAAAATCCAACCAGCGATTCCAAAACTGTGATTTGTTTAAAACAATCGCTCGAAAATTATATCATTTTCCTGGCGTCCAATTTTGAAGCTACGAAAAACGCCGAAAATATTTTATCTTTATACAATTTGCGATAATTTTCCGGTGAAACGTCACAGTTTTGGTTCCGTAATATACAGGTATTATTAAAAAAAGATAACAAGAACCATAACCTCACTTTTAGGTTAGGTTCGATAATCGCTAATTTCCAGTCTAAATTGCTGAAAAAATCCGAAATCGCGAGTAGGTAACTGTTTTGAGAAAAATGTAAATTTGGAACCATCACTAAGATTTTGTTTATTTTTTTTAGTCAAATGAAAGATCCCAATAACCCCACTTTAATAAAAAATTTTAGACAGTCAAATACTCCCAAACAAATTTATGTTGTTTTAAGAAGTTATCATTTTAGAACCTCTAGTGGATTTTTGAACAAAATTCCAGTTTTCATAAATTACTGTTGGCATTATTACCGAAAAAATAACAGTAACCAAAATTCCACTTTTAGGTTAGGTTGAGTAGTTGATACATTTCAGGATATATTGTTGCAAAAATTGTGAGAGGACGATTTAAAATAAGCGTATTTAGACGAAAATTGCATATTATATAAACAAATGTTGCCTTTATTAACAAAAAAATTATTAACAATAATCCATTTTGAAAATTCGTAGCACTGACCGGATTTCCGGATTTATACTCTACATATACAATTTTGCAAACTCGAAGTTGGCTATATTTATTAAGTAGAAAATAATAAAAACACGTTATGTTTTTTTCTGGTCTAATGAAAAAACTTCCATTTGTAGTGAATTATTCAAATGATTAGTAAATTTGGGATTTTATTTCAATTATTATGAAAAAATCATCATCATCAACATTATGAAAGTTAGTTTACAAAATATAAAAAAAAACTAAAATCTTTCATCAATCATCAATCTCTTGGGCAACTTTTTCGGACCTCTGGATTGTAACCTCGTTGCCTTCGGTCATTAACATCTAATAATTCACGTGATACATAGATAATTTTATTTCTTACAGGAGTAAAGAAAAAGTGTCCGACGCAAAATGATTTCAGATTCGTGATCTACCCATGGAAATTAGTAATGTATGTGAAAATTACCCTCCAAAATGTGTAGCTAGGACTGCCCCTGATTGGAGGAAGTTAAGGGTTCATAATTGGGATTCATAACTCCCAAGGGAGTTATGAGTATGTTTATAGTTACCGTAACTAAGACAATATTCAACTGTAATTGATCAGTAAGAAATGAATGTGTTTTACAGCAAATACGAAACTAATGGAAAAAAATTATAAATCAGGGGTCGAACCCCCATTCCCCATAAAATAAAATACTAGATATCAGATAGAACAAAATTCTTTCAAAGTATTATGATATTTCCACAACTATTTCTATTTTATTTAGGTCATTTGGCACGTATTTTTCTCAACTGAAACATAAATCCAAAGGAACGGACACAAAATATTATTAATATTGTTTATAGTTCAACAGACTACATAAAAGTTGTGGACAGTTTGTAAAGTTTTTATTTTCAAAATCTGTCTTAATAAAACTTGTCTGGCGTAGTTAGATCTTTTTATGAATTATGGTACAGAATTTGAGGATAAAAAAGGCGCGACACGGCACGTGCCAAGTTTTACACAGAAAAAGACCCATTTTCATTGAACTTTTTAGGGAATTAAGAATCCTTAAGTTTGAAATTGGAATAACGTTATATTTTATATTCAAATCATTTTTTCTGGTTTATTCTGTTAAAATGTGACTGAATTTACATTATTTTCCGAATCATATTTCAAATATACATCTTTTATTAAGCCTAAGGAAATTCTACATCCCATATAATTAAAACTTATATGGCACAACTATATGAAAGAATCGTAAAAGTTTTATGTGAAACGCCCGAAGAAAAAATTATTTTACTCAACTTTGGATCACTCTCTACAAGTATACAATGTTATTTTGGCGTATAAAATCCATAAAAAAATAATAAAAAAGCTTGTAAAAATCTACAGAAAATTAAATGAAACAAGTAGATATAATCAAACAATAATGGAGCAGTTATAAAATTTTATTATTATTTAATACCTAATGTTTCAAATTAAAGTACGTAATCGAACTTTGGTTAATAGTTTATAAAATATTTATAACATTATTATCAGCGAGCACAGATATTTTTACCATAAAAGAATTTCGTGTCATTTCTCATAAAAAAATAACGCCCACAGCAATTCTTTGCACTTTTCCGTCAGGTTAAATCGATATTAGGGGTTGGTTTTAACTTGAAGTTTACGACGTTCCATTTTGGTATGCTTAGGTGACGATTATACTTAATTTCTCTGTAACCCAATTTCATAATTTCCAGGTCAAATTAAATGCCAGAGAATTTGTTGTAATTAATTAAAACCGATATTATAATAAATTGTTGATGATTAAATTTAATTAGCTCTTTCAGAATTGACCAATTATGCTGATTTTTTTCTATAAAGATTGATGATATAACACAGAAAATTAATTTATTTTGTTTGGATTATAATTAAAAACAATTTATTAGCACCGTATAATCTTATATTACATATTTAAAATATGCATTATTTATTCAAATTAAATTTAATTCTGAAAAATAACAAAGCACTCACGCCTTGGCAAGTGCTTAAAACATTACTACGTGTAAAAACTTTCCCAAATTTCCTGTTGTAATAATAAAAAAAGTGAAATAAAAAAAGGTTTAAATGGTTATTCTCTTGGGGGGTGAAAAGGATAGCTGGAGGAAACAGGGTATTCACGAGATGATAAAACGCTCCATATGGATCATTGTGATGTAAATGAGGACTAAATGGACAACCCCATGTTATGCAATTAGTTGGTTTTGTTAATTAAACCGGGGTTGACAAAATGTAGCTTATGACGTCATTACGGTAATTGTAATGAAAATGTTGAAATTATGCAGGAAGTTTTATCTGAAATTCCCTCAAATGATTGCTGCGCGTACATTTTAATTTAATTGATCAATTCAGTGTGTGGGTGGGTATATTTGGTCAGGTGTGACAAATTTAATTTTATTCTTTTTAATTAATGTTATGATACAAAAGCTGTACACGGAAATAATTGACAATGTACAAGCTTGGTACTTTTGGTGCATGGTGCGGTCATGTTGATTTTGACACCCATAAATTTAACATTACCATAATACAAGAATCCAATTTAAATTTCATTCAGAGTTGAACATTAGTTTCTAACACACTATTTACATTTTACTTCCATTTATATTCAAATTTTGTGTAATTACTGAAATAAACTATACCGCAAGTTAATACGTTTTTTTTCATAAAGTACCATCTAATTTCTGTTTATGAGGTGAGACTTCACGACATAATTATGCTGTTGAGATAACGTCTGTTCATTATTTAGTCGTAAATTATTGTTGACTGAAATGAGTACTTGGTCGAAGAAGAATATGGAACATTTATGTGTACAATTTTACAGTGGCGTAGTTACATTGTAATGTGCTAATGGAAAATATTCGCTAATGTTATTTTTTTGTCGTCTAGTAGAAAAGTATATGTAATTTCGCAGCAGTTTTAATGGTGATTTGATGAAACATATTTTTATCAGTTTGTGCTTCTGGATGACTAATTTCCATGGTGCCCATCATGGTTTTATGGCGTAATGAAAGGATTATCAAAAGTGCCACAAAACTATGTTTTTCTATGTTCGCTCCTTTAATTAATCAGAATCAGCTTCATACAGTGATTCAAGTTGAAGATCTAGGCAAGATTTTCAAGACGCATTAATTTTAAATAAATACATACAACTTTAACGCTTTTATATCTAGTATTCAGATCTAAGAAGATTAGAAATAGGAGAGCGAACTTTCCATATTGCTCTGGACGATGGAACGCTATGCGGCGATAGCCACTCGCCATGTGCGCCCTGCTCTTAAATTATTACTCTACTGCGCATCTGTCAACGTTTGACGGATGCGCAGTACAGCAATTCAGCAGCAGGGCGCATATGCTGAGTGGTGATTGAGAAGGGAGCTGTCGCCGTATATCGGCCCTTTCCAGGTGAGTTCGCTCTCCTCTAGTCTTCTTGATAGAATTTAAAAATGTCAAAGTGGGTACTCCAGTTAATGACCACTTCCGAAATAAGTGCCAAAATGTTACCATAATTAATATTCACTCGACGAGGCATTTTTGAAAGGTTATAGGCACAAAATTTCCGCCTTCATGATTTTTCAAAGCTTTCTAACAGTCGTGAATCACCCTGTATATATTACTGTGTCCATTTCCATAACCATAACCAATCTGGAAAACTGTCACCGATAACTGTCGATAATTTTTGTTAGTTTGTAAGTTTTCTTATGTTTAAATTAATGTTTTTTAAGTGAGAGAATTGCGGCTAAAATTATTCGACGGGAAATTTAAAATGTTTAATTTGATTGACTGTTAACTGTCAAATAAATATTTAATCAGTGAATAGTGAATTATTGTTCTTATTGGCTGAAATTTAATATAGATGAGCGATACAGGGTGATTTTTTTAAGGCGCCCATTAGAAAATTTTTAACTTCTAGTTGAGCTAGAGGTCTGAAATTTGGATCCTAGGCATAATAGACGATTACGAGTCAAATTGAAATATTTCCAAGATGGCGGCACTTTCGAAAATGGTGGAAGCAGGCGCCATCTTTGTTTTTTTAAATAACAATCCCTAATTTTTATTTCATATTTGGATTCGGCACTTCATTCTGAGTACAATGAACCAAGGTTGTCATTACTTATCTGTCATATCGTTTTGGAATTATTTGCATTTTTTGTGTAAAAAGGTAGGTATTTATTGATTTCCACAATTTTTGAAATTCATAAGTAGGCTATAAACAAAAACAATTGATGTTGCTATCAACAACAATAAAATAAATGTCAAAATCAGTGCCAGTTCTGTTGTTTGCTATCTAACAAAAAGATCTAAATGAAATAAGAATAGCTACCGGTGCTGCTGTACAAAGACGCACATTTAAATGTCTGCAGCAGAATGGGGGGGCACATTGAAAATATTTTGTAGATATATTGCATTCAAAACGTTGATTGAATTACATTTTCTGTTAAATGTTAATTGTTTTTGTTCATAAACTACTCATGAATTTCAAAAATCAATAAATACCTACTTTTTTACTAAAAAAATTAAAATAATTCCAAAACGATACGAGTTAGGTATAGAACATCCTAGTATAACTCCCCTTAAAATTCGATTTTACATCCAATGGTGACTTAAGAATAGGTAGGTGTCATTTGAAAAAATTGAGTTATCAACATTTTGTGATTCTCAAGTTCAGAAAATCGTAGCAATCGCAGGAAATCTCGCTCAGACATGAGTTACTGCTAGAAAAATTCCTCGAAATTTAGAGAATCGACTAAAAAAAAATTCATTAACTTATCTTTCATAGTTCATGAGATATAAATTTTTTAATTAACCCTTTTTACTTTCTTATACGAAGTAACGTGTGATTCTTTAAATTTCCATTCTAGGTAAGCCTTGGAATTTGAACGTATGCGCCGAATTGATTCATCTGTTGCTGTCAGTTTCAAACGACAACCAGAAAACCTAACCTATTTTGAGATTTAAAAAATGGGGTGTAATCAAAGAAATGATTTTTTTTTCCACCGCCAACTCAGAATGGAAATTTAATGAATCACACGTTATAAGGAAGTATAGTAATCGTGATTTTTTTCGACTTCGAGATTTTGATGGATTTACACGTTTTGAGGGCCCCTGAATCCATTCTGACCATTTTCGCCATGATGTCTGTCTGTCTGTCTGTATCCACCATAACTCAAAAACGACTTATCGGATTTGATTCAAATTTCATATTTAAGAGTTTGAACAAATTTGAGGGTGCCACATTCAATGTTTGTCATCTAGCACAAAAACAAGTGACAGTTACCTGAAGACATTTTTAGGTTTTTTAGGAATATCTTGAAAAATAAACAATTTATGAGATTTTTTATTCTTTAACATTGACTTAGAATTGAATTTTGAACAAATTTTGTTTGAACTTTTTTTTGAAATTCTGTCAAAAAAATTTCAAAAAAAATAAAACATTGGTTTTTGTCGTAAAATTCGGTTATAATGAGTGGGACAAGGACAGATTTATGCGTATTGCAATAAGTACGAGAGAGACTTCCGAAATTTATTTGAATATTGCTGGAAACGCTCAAAATTGTAACACGATTTTACAAGAAATTTAACTTAATTTCTTTAGGAAAAGTAATTGTGGTACTATCCGTATAAGAAAGTCATGTGTTGGGCACATCAGATATTTATTACTAAAAGCCGGCTGTACTTCTGAGTCTGCTGACTTCAAATCATTGATGAAATTGATCAAGTAATAGTTTTTGAAAAACTCGAATTAGAAAAACTGATTGACTTTACGTTGTAGACCTTGTATATTATTATTCCAGACCCAGGGGTCTTTAGGAAAAGTAATTGTGGTACTATCCGTATAAGAAAGTCATGTGTTGGGCACAAAGAAAAATTAACATATGTCATTGATTATGACAGATAAGTAATGACAACCTTGGTTCATTGTACTCAGAATGAAGTGCCGAATCCAAACATAAAATAAAAATTCGGGATTGCCATTTAAAAAACAAAGATGGCGTCTGTTTCCGCCATTTTCAAAAGTGCCGCCATCTTGGAAATATTTCACTTTGACTCGTAATTGTCTATTATGCCTAGGTTCCAAATTTCAGATCCCTAGCTCAACTAGAAATTGAAATTTTTCTAATGGGCGCTTTAAAAAAATCACCCTGTATAGACCAATAAGAGTCCGTAAGATTCAAATTAATCAGAGAATAGTTAATTATGAGTTTGTCACACGTTTGTAGAATTGGACATTAGATCGGAGAAAGGCCAATCAATTTAATATATATTTGATATTTCCCACCAATTCCAACTATAATCTAATTGGCGATCAAATGAAGAACACCGAAATTTTGCATACTTACATCTTTAAATCCTCTTTATTAATTATTACTACTTATACAATCAATATTTTTTTATTATTAATTTTTCGAAAAATGCATTCTTTTTAAAAGTTTTTGCTGATTTCTAAAAGGCTGATTCAATTTATACCTTTTCAAATTTCTCCTCCGTTTCAGAGATATATTGAAATATATGAAAATATGGTGGAATTTTTTCTAAGTCCAAAAAATTTAAACGCGTTTCTATGGTAAAATCAGTAAAATTCCACCATATTTTCATATTTTAATATATCTCTGTAACGGAGGGGAAATTTGATAAGGTATAAACTGAATTAGCGATATCGAAACAAGCAAAAACTTTTATGAAAAATGCATTTTTCTCGAAAAATTAATAATAAAAAAGTTTTTCCTCTTGTAAAGTCGATCCGGGGACATACTGTAGATTCTTAACAATTTATTGTTTATAGACGACGTTACAAACAAAAAACATTATTAGCGACATAAAATTTTAAAGTAAAATGAAAAATAAAACAGAATCTCCTCCTCATCCTCATATGCTGGATAACTTCTAAAGCACTTCCGAAGATGGATTATAGTTTCAATTGCTCTTCGCGATTTCAATAAGAACTTTAATAATCCATTTTATTTGAGCACACATTCCATCGCAATGCACTAAAACTCGTTGCAGCAGGAAGGGGGAGGGGGATAAATACTTCTCAAACATTTTCCCACCAATGCAACGATGATAATGTTTGATGTCGCCGAATAATTAGACAAATGTGGCGCCGTTACTCTTCTACTCGACATGTATATGCAATGCATCTGATTGTGAGTCACTCCAAGAATTAATTTTAGGGTGTAGGTGGGGGCAAAAGTGCAGACATCTGCTGTTATTCCAAGATATATTCATTATGTAATTAAAGGCAAATATGTTACATATGCTGGTAATCATAAATGAACTAAGAGTCTACAGACGATATGTGTCGTTAAATTAAGGTCTGCATGATGAAATGTTTTGGATTCATCAGGCTTTCAAATATTTGTATTATCAGACCTAGTAAAACAAACTCGGTTCCTTATGTACTTACCAAAAGGTCTATTAACTATTAGCGCTTTATCTACAGCTGAATTAATAGCTAGGGAATTCTGAAATTCTGATATACAAACTATCATGTTAGAGTTTATCATAATAATGTACGTTTCGGAAATTTTATCTTTATGTTGGAATTAGATGATAAGCCTATTATGTAGGTATATTATAGGCATTATTATTTTCAATAGAACCTAATAAATCCTTCTAAAATGGACCGTTAACCATCGCCACCACTATCATAATATTATATCCTTTTGTGGTTTAGTCCATAATTTATAGAATTTGGTTTTATGATATTATAGCTTCCAAAGTTTTCTTTTAATTAGAAGATTTAGGATAACTTTAGGTTTGAGTATTACGAGTCTCAAAGTTCTTATAGAATTTTACTCCGAAAATCGTCATATGAAATCAACTTCCATAAATATGATTTTTTTTAATCTACCAGTACAAAAATAAAACCAACATTTGATGGTATGTTCACTTCTAATATTTAACCTAAAAAACAGTATAATTGAAATGTAACCTATAGCGATTTCGTGTTCTATGCTTATTAAAGATAAGCACGCGTGTGGAATCTAAAATATGACGTTGTAAAAATGTTACACACGTTAAACGGTATATGGTGTGTGTTTTTTTTTTGTTACATGAGCGGCCTAAATCTTATTTCCGCTGCGTCTGCTTGGCATTTTGTTGATGGATTAGTTCCAGTAAATCTTATCATTGATGGAAAAGGGACTACATGTGTCCTAGTGGGTTTTTAACAAGGGGTCAAAACGTCGCTAATAAATATTTGTCTCAATAATTTTCAAGATGAATTAAATCCTTTTGAATGTTGTTTATTCTTCTATAATTTACGACGAATTTATTATTCAGGTTTTTGCTAATTTATTTTCCATTTTCTTTATCTTCCAGACTTTCAGTGGAAAAAAATATATCAAAGAATCAACGTTGTGCGACGTAAAATAAAATCTTTGACTTGAAAGGAATTGAAATTATATTCGGACATTTTTAAAGGTACAAAACTTGCAAAATATCCTTTTGAAATGTCACAGAAATTACAATAAACATAACCATAATAAAATAAATATGTTTAGCATAAACTAATATTTACTTAAGTACATCTTTCATTACAGGAAGTCATGTAAAATGATTTCTCAGAGATATTCAACAATGTCTAAAAATATGCAGTTTATTCCGGTCTGTAAAGGAAGTTGTATTGACTTCTGATGGCATATCTAGAAATGGAAAATACATTTCGATATAACAGTTCTTTATTTTATTGAGTTCAATTAGTGAAATGACAGTTTTTATTATAACTTTAATATATTTAACGAAATGGAAATATAAATTATGTTGTGAGAGAAAATTTAGTGAATATTATTAAAATATTGCCCAATTTATCTTGCATATGCAAAAAATTCTTTGGGGACGATGAAAATCAGATGACTCCACTTTCAACACAAAGGTCTATGAATTTATTAGATCCGCTCAATTTTTTATTAGAATGTTTTTAGGACAATCTCTTATTTCAAGTAGAAGTGAAATCTGGAAACGTATACATGGCTGTTCAAAATCTAGGTACATACTTTTCAAAATATCAAATAGTTATATTTATGTATTAAGGCCATAATCAGGAGATTATGGCATGAGGGAATGTTTAAAGCCCGACGAAGGAGGGCCATTATCGACAATTATGCCCGTGGTATATACTTACAAAGTTTTATTCTATTTAGTTTCTAAAAGATTTAAAAAATATTTAATATTTCCGGCAAGTTTGTGACAGTTGTGCCGATATTAATTTTAGTGTTGTCTAGTCTAGGTAGTTGGTTATTTACGTCCTAAATACATCAAAATTGACAGTTTGTTTTTGTCTTAACACAATGACATAATGGCAAATACATTCGCAGCCGCAATCGTTGCTTAGCAATTTTTTATTAATCGTACCATAAAGTCCACTTTATGCCCGCATTTGCGGGCCTATAAAGTAGATTATGGGTCTAAAATAGAATAAAGGTATTACAAATAAACTCATAATTAACTAATCTCTGATTATTGAATTTTAAGGATTTATATTGGCCAGAACTTTTTGTCAGACAGTTTCTGTAGAAGTATTAACAATGATGCCGGATGATAAGCTTTCTTATAAAAGTATTTTATGCAAAATATTAGTACTAATGACGGAAATTCTACAACAAAATTGTGTTTTTAAAATGTTATAATTTTGGAATTGTTGCTTGATATTTAGTCAAAAAACCTTTGTTTCAAAGCTGAATCTTGGTATTATTTTGGAAAAATTCATAAATCGTTTACATGGCTTTTTTATAAGTCTCAAATGATATTTTTCAAAAATGCGTTTTCAAGGGTTTGTTTTATAAAAAATCCCAGATTTTTAACCAAAATCTTTTATTTGGAAAATGAATTATGGTTTTACTTTAAAAAAATTCACGAATGCTTCATATGAATTTTATCTGCGTTTATTGAAGCTCCTGTTGCGCTTTTCAATTTGACTGTGATTCTTTTAAAAATCCCAGTTTCGAAAACGTTTTTTAATTTTTTGTCAAAAAACTTTTATTACAAAACATGGCTTCATTTCGAAAAATTTGACGATTTGATTATATGATTCTTTCTGCGATTTTTTGGAATTAAATTGCACTCTAAAAATGCGTTTTTGAGTTTTTTTTAATTGAAAGTTTTCAGATTTTTGTTAAATTAAGTTTTTTGCAAAAACGAATGATGGTTTTATTTTCATAAAATCACCAAATGTTTATGTGTAATTTTTATGGGTATTTGAGGTCTCAAGGTGTCTTTTTCAAAAACAGCGTTTTTTGAGGGTTAATCTAAAAATTTTCATTTTTAGAACAGCTGCACTGGTCGGTCGGATTTCTGTCAAAAACCTATATTTCAAATTTTTTTTGTGTTTTTCAAACAAGTTACGCTCTTCAAAAATCGTATTTGCGATTATGGTTCTTTTGGAAAAATCATATCCAAACTAAATCTGTATGAAGATAACGTACGATTTTGAAATTTCCATTTATGTAACATTAGTTTTTTCAAAGAAGAGTTACATATAATATTTTTTAATAATGGAAAATTTTATATTAAATGTGAGAGGACGAGAGACACAGAGACAGTGTGGCGTAGGCGTACACGCCTTTTGCAGCAAAAATATAATTTTTTCTACGACAACATCAAAAAGTATTCATTTCCAGATTGTAAACTCAATCATAATCCACTAAATTATGTACCTACTGAATTACTTAATTTCATTTTCGCCTCATCTCCATGGCAAGTTGTCATGGTGAAAAGGCGAATTGAAATATTTCGTGTCAGATTTTTGAACATCACTAAAATAAATGCAGCTTGTCACATCACAGTGACGGATTGATGAAATTTTTGTTCGTTACACAAATAACAAATCTGAAGATATGGATGATTGTTTTAAAACACTCGAACACATTTATTAGTTTAGTAGCTTTTTAGGAAGTATAGTAAACAGGAAACTTGGAAAAGGAAGGCCGATATACGCCGACAACTTCCCCCTGCTCTTAATTTGCTGCACTGCGCATCTGTCAGCCGCTTGACAGATGCGCAGTACAGTGATTTAAGAGCAGGGCGCATATGGCGAGTGGCGATTGAGAGGGGAGCTATCGCCGGTGTGTACAGGGTAACATGGGAAGTTCGCTCTCCTGTTTCTAGTCTTCTTGGTTTAAATATTAATCAAGCTTACTTGATTTAAATATTTCAAGTTCCCTCTTGGAAGTTATGTAATTATAAAACAAAGCAAGTATTTAATATTGTTTGCCCAAAGTTTATTTCTGTCATTTCTTAAAGTATTAACAATTTACAATTATCGTACAAAACTCCTAACTGACTATACTAAATAAACTACTTTAAACATAAGCCACAAATTCACTTTATAAAGCTGCACCTACGCTCTGTACTAGTATTTCGAAAAGTTTTAACAGTCTTATTACATTCCGGCACCGAGGCTTTACATAAAATGATAAATGTCTGCCTTAGTGAAACTAATATTATGATAGTAAAGAAATTTATAACCTAAAAGAAGGCGTATGAGAGACAAACAGTTTGGAAAAAACAACCATACCTAAATCATTTTTTATACATGTGATTAACGATGGCTTCTAGTCATACTAAAGTGGTGGTTCAGAATAAACAATAACCAAAAATATACGTACTATAACTGTTTACAGTTCACCGGTTCGTAATCGGAAGTTAGTTGGTCGACTAAAGAATTTCAATCTGTACAAAAGTGTACGCACCTGTAAAGGGCGTAGGCTGCGTTCAGAAAATTAAATAAATTTAACATTAACACTGGCCTACATCCTACATTTACATGCATAGTGATTTTGACGTGAGTGATAATAATCTACATGTCTACAACCTCCCCAAAACAAACTATTTTTACATACTTCAAAGGACGTCTAAATTAAAAAGTGTATGCAGCACTTAAAAAGCATATTTAGCGGATAATGAGAGAAAAACATTGCTGTTGGGACGAAAATAGAATAAAAATTCTCAGTGTTCGAACTACCGAACAACAAGGCAAACAAAATTTTGAGTAACAGGAATTCGTAATTTATCTGAATAAAGACAAATAAAGACACATTGTTTGGAAAAAAGTTTTCAAGCCCAACTGTGGAGAATTGATGGGCGTTAATATTAATCCAGTTAGTTGTTAAAATAAACCAGAACACGGCCACAGAGTAGTCATTAAAACTTTTCAACACTTAAAATATAAACGAGTCTAATGGACCGAAATAATTACAAAGTTTTTTTTAGCCACAGAGTGAAGTTCAAGTGGCTGTAAAATTTGAATATGGTAATAAATCATAGCTGAATAACTTTGAGGAAGTTTTTTTTAGCAAATATTTGTCAACTGGGAGAGTGCATGTGTACGTCACACGCCAACCCTTCGTAGATAAAAGTCATTATCTCTGGCCCTTTTATTTTACAATTTCACCCCTCGGTGGATGTTCCGATATATTTTTGGAACTGTTTTCTCAACGTTGTAGAACGTGTAAATAAATTTACGAGTGTTATATGGGTTTGAAGTAATAAGCCGGGAATGGGTTTCGGCGAGTTACTGGTGCTGATAAAAAAAGGAAAAAATATAGGCGCAAGAAAAAAGAGTGGGGGTCTAGTCGACCGCACTCAAATTTTTTTGTTAATTTAATCTACAGGAAATGTATTGAAGATAAGGTTTTCTGCTATAGAAGTATTATTTTCGATAAAATATCGGAAAATTATAAAATGCTAAGCAGTAAAATAAAATTGTATTTGATTTCTAAGAGAGTTAATAGGAACTAACCTAGCTACAGATACACAAAACTGAGTTAAAACCAAACAAAATGACACTGTGAGGACAATAACAGCAGAAATCGAGTTGGAACCAGGAATTAAATTTGAACTTGCAAATTTGCAAACTTTCGAATTATAGAAAGATATACTCTATGGAGTAATGGTATATTGTGCAATGAGCATTAATGATAGCTATTAGATACGAGTGTCTTAATAGCTATTAAATGTGAGTTGCATACACTATTTTTTCTACGACTAGTCAAAATAATGAAAAATAAAAAATAGTATATTATAAACCAGGCGGAGAAAGCTCATATTATAGCCGAGCATACAATTCACTGCAGATGCGCTAGCCGAGGCAGTAGAATCTATGCGAGGCAATTAGTAGGCTTTCGCCGCCGTGTATTATATACTATTTTTTTTTCAAGCTTTTAATTAGAATATTTCTTTGAGATTTTGTAACATCATTTTTAGGTTAGGTTCAAATGACAGTTTACACATTTCATATTTTTTTAGGTTAGTTGCGCAGATATCTGTCTGAATGAATTTACGATTCATAGAGGGAGACACTCTTCCCAATAGTGGCGGATTTACGGGGGGGTTTTCGGGTTCAAACCCCCCCCCCCGTGAAGATCGTTGTTTTTATTCTACTGATGTTTGAAAAAGAGATATGTTAGCAAAAATTACTTGTGACGTAGATTATTCTAAATTATTTTATCCAAAACCCCCCCCATGGTAAAATCCTGGATCCGCCACTGCTTCCCCTGTTATTTCAATGCATTTATTTCAGCTCCACCGTACAAAAATAATGACAAAACTGCCGCCGGACAAAAATGAATTCCTTCAATATAAGGTTGTGAATAGTATATTATCGAAATTATTAGACGCTTGAAAAAAAAAATATTATGGCAACTTTATCATAAACTCAGAAATGTCAGAAAAACCAAAATGAACTGTCAATTTTTAAATGTTGTTCCTGGGAATATTTTATGACGGAATACTGCTGTAATGTACAGTTGGCGACACGGAATAGTTTCCAGGCATTTTTTTCCATTGTAAATTAAATCATGTTCATATGCTTGATAACTGCTTAGTGACATTATTATTATATGCTAATAAATATTAGATAAATATAAGTTAGTAAATAACACTGTTATTTTTGTTCTTGTTACTTTGTTACTGTAATATTTCTTTAATTGATGTAAAATAAATTTGAAAAATAAATATAATAATAATGTAATCTAATGAGATCTCCGCCTGAGTCTCCACCGCTGCCGTTAAAAGAAATTTTAGTTTAAAAAGTCTGATTTATAATGCCAAAAAAATTAAAAAATCGCTACTTTGATCAATTTGTCTGGAAACTATTCCGCACTGATAAAAATTTTTACATGAAAATTACAGATCCGTCTTGGCGTTTTGTAACCATAGCGTACCTGTAAATTTTACAGAAACAATTGTAATTATTTACATGCTGCATTGTAATATTTACATAACGGACTGGTTAAAAAATATCATGGCGGTTCTGTAATTTCACAACATAACATGTATTTTACTTACAAGATGTTATGTATTTTTTACAAGTTACACTGTAATATTTACATAACGCCCTGGTTACAAAACGCCATGACGGTTCTGTAATTTTACAACGTGTAGCATGTAATATTTTATCAATTTTTCAGATCTGTATGTAATTTTACAGAATAAAAATATACCCTTATTGCATTAACAATAAAAATATCTATTGATATATTTGTGAAGTTTCCGTTGAAAATATTTGCTTGTGTTGTAACCAGTGTTACATTAAAGCAATATGTTACAATGGAAACCAGTCGTATATGATTATATTTTTTAACTGTTAAAGCAATATGAATATTTTTTATTCTATATAATTACAAATTGATGTGAAAAATTAACAAGACAATACTTTTTTTTCGTCAAAGGAATCAAGCAGAGGAATATTAATAAGTTAATTAGTTAAAAAACATTTATATATTTGAAACTTTTAATACTGCACAAAAGTTAAAAACAAGAATAAAACTGTAAACACTAAATAGATACCCACTGCAAAAAACTTACAATCTAAGGAACGGCATTACCATGATACTTAGTATCGTGGACAACACATTTGTAGAAACCTTAAATAATGAAAATATAAAAACAGAGTATGCAACATTACATCAAAGTAAAGAAAAACGCAAAAATAAAAGAGAAAAAAAACTACAAACCACGAAAAATTAAAACAAAACTAGGATACATTTTTAAGTTACTAAATATTCTGTTTATAAATATAATAGAGAGCCAAAATATTTGTAAACATTTAAAAAAAATAAGTACAGGGAATGGAGCGTTTTCTATGGGATTACAGAATAACGAATTCTATTAAACTTAGAAAATAATATGCAATTTTTTTTGAATATCAATAGAAACCCAAAATACCCTGCAGCCCCATGGAAAATGCTCCTTCTTGTACTTTGACTAAATTAGTGACTTAGGCAACAGTAAAACAAGATAATCTTAATGGTCAAATTAAAGAAACAAAAAGGTGACGTAAAAAAATTAAATTTTAGTCTTTAAAATTATTACACAAAGAGGCCATCAGTAATGTATTTGCAATTAGCTGATATGGCAATTTGGACTTTTCGTTTCATGTGACGGCGCCTTCACAGTAACACTTTATATCCATACTGAATATCAATCTAAACTATTCTAAACTGATAATGTGATATTTAAATAATCGAATATTTCTTTATTACTCATTCTTTGTATTAAAGTTAGAACTTTCTTCGTCGGTCCTCGTGCACTTCCCTTGATCCCATCCCATCAAAGGGAATAATTTTTAGAAAATATCTCTGGATGAACTCGAACGCTGTCAACTTGGTACATACAAATCTTACACTGGTACATCATCAATATTCACCTTAGAAAACACTTAATTAATATTACAAAAACAGCAAAATATTAAAAAAATAACGATGTCACTCCACACACTGTATAACTGTCTCTTGTTAACTGCCGATTGCCACATTCCCGGATTCTCACAATGGCGCAACCCTTATCGCGTCTTCGTTACAGAACTAAATGCAAAAATACAAATGTCTCGGTAAAAGTCCTGTAAAGTTAAATAGTAAACTGTAACTTTACAAAATCCATTGTGAACCGGCTTTTTTTAAAATACATAGCTGAAGGTAAAATTCTATAAGAAACTGTAAATATAATAAGTTTAATGTAAAACAACAATTTTGATTGTAAATATTCACTTGGAAATGTAAATAATTCCAACTAATATGTAACTTTTACAGATTATACGTAGTTTTTATAAAGTTTACGAAATATTACAATACGTTTTGTTAATTTCCTAGTATATTACATATCACTTTGTATATTTTGTGAAAATGCTTTAAAATTACAATTGTTGTGCCGTAATGTATCCGTAATATAATATTAAAAGTGGTGTAAAATTTATGTAAGATTACAGCACTTTTAACAGTGCGTGTCGCCAACTGTACTAATGTTGCATTTTTATTGGTTATAAGCTTGTATCGTAATGAATCTCAATGCAGTACAGGTCCAATAGATCAGTTAAAGTATGGCAGTAGAAAAAATAAAATACGGCATTCATCAAAATTTGTATTTACTAATACTCAGAGGTATAATAAGAAAGTAAAAAAATTAAAATTTAAACCATTATGCAGTGGAGAATGCAAGTCGGTCAATGGAACTGCGTTTTAATCCATTAGCTAAATCAATAGTTTCGTGCCATTAACATGCTTATAATCGTCTCTGGTTATTTCTTTCTTAGATGCATGACTTGGAGAGTTTTCAGTTATTCAGCTGCATAAAAATGGCCTCATTTCTTTAGTAGATGATTCATTGAACCATTTCTATATTGATTCCAAAAATTTGGATTATCAGATTCTAGATTATACTTTCTTATACGAAGTAATAAGAAAGTATAGTAGGTAATCGTGATTTTTTTCGACTTCGAGATTTTGATGGATTTACGTGTTTTGGGGGCCCCTGAATCCATTTTGACCATTTTCGCCATGATATCTGTCTGTGTGTGTGTTTGAACAAAATTGTGGGTGCCACATTAAATGTTTTTCATCTAGCACCAACACAAGTGGTGATACCTGAAGACATTTTTAGGTTTTTTAGGAATATCTTGATAAATAAACAATTTATGAGATTTTTTTATTCTTTAACATTGATTTAGAATTGAATTTTGAACAAATTTTGTTTTAACTTTTTTTTGAAATTCCGTCAAAAAAAATTAAAAAAAAATTAAACACTTATTTTTGTCGTAAAATTCGGTTATTATGAGTAGGACAAGGACAGATTTATGCGTAATGCAATAAGTGCAAGAGAGACTTCCGAAAATTATTTGAAAATAGTTTGAAATGCTCAAAATTGAAACACGATTTTTTCAAGAAATTTATTAACTTAATTTCTTTAGGAAAAGTAACGTGCGATCAAATAAATTTGTAATCGAGTCATCCATGGATTTGAATCCGTATGTCTGTAACTTGAACTATTTTAGCATCAACTGACATTTTATTGTAATGCAGTTCAAGTAACTACATACGATTTCGCGTTCATGGATGACTCGATTACAAATTTATTTGCTCACTCTTTAATTGTGGTACTATCCGTATAAGAAAGTCATGTGTTGGACACATCAGATACTTTTTACTTTTGAATCCGATTATTACCTATTCGGATTATCGAAAATGTGTTGTATTATAATGAACAGATATCGAAAGATTTTCAAAATATTAAAGGATTCATAGATACCCAGATATAACCATGACACTACGAGAGGGAACCTGGATGTCATCAACTTCCACAAATCTTATTTGAAAGAAGATAGTTCCTTATATTTTTTAAGTAATCATTTTTAATTTCTTTTAATCCATTTGAAGTCTCTTCTTGATGTCAGTTGAAGCCAAATTTAAACTTATTTGTACATTATTTTTCCTGATGGCTATTTAGATTCAAAATTACAGAACATCTTCGTAGTGAATTTAAAATAATACTAACGAAGAAAAGTAGAAACAGGAGAGCGAACTCACTTGGAAAAGGAAGGCCGATATACGGCGACAGTTCCCCACATATGACAGATGCGCAGTACAGTAATTTAAGAGCAGAGCGCACATGGCGAGTGCCGATTGAGAGAGGGGAGCTATCGCCACATAACGTCCCATCGCTGTATAAAGGACAACATGGGAAGTTCGCTCTCCTGTTTCTTAAACAGCGTCACAGTTTGATTTTATTTTAAAGTTAGTACCACTTTAAATTGCCTATGAAATTTTCAATATAAAAGTGTATCATGATTTGCAATAATCTGCTTCAAAGCAAAAATAATTAAAGTATATGTATTTCAAGAATTTTTCTTTATAAAATATCGATTAAAAATGTTTAACATATTGAACAATAAACTATTAACTAAACGCCTTTTTTCCCATTTGTTTAGATGTTTAAATCATCTGAGGGTTCTTCAAATAAAAAGTCTACCCCATTGTGTATTCTTTCACATGATTGATGATCCAGGATGATAGTCGTAGACTTAATAGACAAACAAAATTCTTGTAGCCAATTTTAATACAGCAACATTGTTACATTGCTGTAGTGCCAAAACTATCACAAAGGATGATATCTGATATATTTTTTTTAGTTATAGCCTTCACTTTGTTATATTCCTGATGTCCCTTTCATATTTTCAAATAGATGATACATATTTCAGCAATGACCCCTTATAAAATGTCAACGAGAACCGATCAGTTACTGTCCTTTGTTATGTAAGTCGGATGGTAATGTAATTTATCATTTAATTGTAAATATGACTTACATAATATTATAAGGGTCGTGACTGTGAGTCATCTACTTTAGGGTGTTAAAATACTTAGTCATCTGCCCTACAAAACACATCCACAGGACCCTTTTACTTAACATGAATAAGATGAGTTTATTTTTAGAAAGGGGACGAATTTTTGTTGCTTAATTAAACTGCTTATGGCTGAAATGAGGTTAGTAACTTTGACGATATGCTATGCGAACAGAAAGGTCAAAGATTATCATACCTAAAGGGCAACTTTGCTAAAACTAGATTAGTATACGTACCGGAATATTATGTAATTAAGTCGCTTGGGGATTGTAGGACAAGATCAATTTCAACAGATGTATTAGAGATTATTCAGAAACATGATGGCATATATTACTAAACTAAATAATTTAGTTAATACTCAGGAATGGGGCGATACTTTACCAACTAGGTACATTAAATTCCCCTTTTTTGTTACCTTTTTAGCCACTATGCGAGTATTGCAACCAAGTAATGAGTAAACCACAAAACAAAGTTTTATTTTTGTTTGGTTACAATGACCCAGTTTAGTTTTAGTCCCTTTGCACTAACTTCCAATTGGATTTATACCATAATGTTAGACGCCTACAGAATTGCTCGAAAAATACACCCACACATATTTTCTTTTTGATCTGGATATATGACAAATTATTTAGGTAAAAAGTTGTTTGTGATTTTTCTCTGAAAAAGAAATTGGTTGTTTATTGATATGACATGAAATTGAAGCAGATTTTTTATGAGGTTTGGGTGGTATTCCTGAAATATCCTTCATAAATATTGTTAAAATCGTGGATGAATCGTGGTAAAGGATTGAAAGTAATTTTTTTTACTACTATGGCAAATTGAAACGTACCAAGCGAATTTTTAGGTTGAGTGTTAAGTCAAATATTTTGAAAATGAGAAATTATATCAACATGCGATTTTCAGGATTCAAGAGATAATTTAGTTGGGAAAACAATAGTGTGACCCGATTTTCTTACTTTGAAGTACGTTACTATCTACAGGGTATGCAAGAAGGTCGGCTTTTTTTCTCAAACTTTATAACTAACAAAAAATTTTCAATAGATATTTTTTTGATGTCCATTTTTTTAGTCCCTAGTTAATGGGAAAAAAAGCCATTTCTCAAATTTTTGATATCCCTCTTATTTTAGATACCGAATTTTTGCTGAAAACTTGATTTTTTTTGTCGTTAGGCCGTATTGTGTTTTGTAAGAAGCAATCTCTATAGATGATTATGATACTTTATGAATGGGTTTCTTATAAAAAGTACATTTTTTGTACTTTCATTTAATGGTACCAAGCAACACAGTCTGACCGACGTCTCAGCGACGTCGCGCTCACCGACTGGTAGTCAGTTGTTGACGTCGAAACGTCATCTTGAAAGACCCTTATATTAACCAAAATGGGCAATAAAAATTTTAGTCGTGAAGACGTCGCAACACCCGACGGTCAGTGTAGAAATCCGACTACTTTCGCCCTCTTTGCGACTTGTGAATGAATGCTCCTCCCACTCTCAGTCGAAATTAGTATCTAAATATATTTGGATAGTATATTTACTAACTTTCTGTCGAAGACTTCAAATGACCAAAATTTGTACTAAATGAAGAGAATACTATAAGTCGTCCTCTCTTTTTATTACAATAATGTCCTTTGCTATGTTATTTGATATTTAGGTATAGTTAATATCTAGGTATTTTTATAAATGTTGTGTTGTCATAATTACACCGCTCATATTCTAAAACGAAAAAAAAAATTCTGATGAACATTTAGTCGATAATTAAAAAATTCACAATGCCCTTTTAGAACAATGCCTAATTTAAAAAAATTATTTAAATTTTTTTTTACCACTTTCATTGATTTTTAATATTCAGACACAAAATCTTTTGAAATACTTATCATATGACTTTTTACTTTCTTATACGTAGTATAAGGAAGTATTGTAATCGTGATTTTTTTCGACTTCGAGATTTTGATGGATTTACCCGTTTTGAGGGCCCCTGAATCCATTTTGACCATTTTCGCCATGATGTCTGTCTGTGTGTCTGTCTGTATCCACGATAACTCAAAAACGACTTAACGGATTTGATTCAAATTTCATATTTAAGAGTTTGAACAAAATTGTGGGTGCCACATTAAATCTTTTTCATCTAGCACCAACACAAGTGGTACTTACCTGAAGACATTTTTAACGACATTTTTTTATTCTTTAACATTGATTTAGAATTAAATTTTGAACAAATTTTGTTTGAAACTTTTTTTGAAATTCCGTCAAAAATTTTTATTTGTATAGTGGCGCCATCTGTCTCTGATTTACAAAGTACATGTTGTTTACATACAGAAATCTATACCGTTGAGGAAATCGATTGTAGCCATAGATATCTTACTCTTTCTAAATAGATAACTAAAGCATATGGGCTGCGCGATGAAAAAGTGCGACAAATTGAAGATTTCAATAAGGTCGAAAATCGTGATTCCGGGGGGTATTTGTACTTGCGCATTTGCTTTAGCTTTCTAATTAGAAAGAGTAAGATGTATGTGCAAAAGAGATGGCTTACAGGGGGTAAACATAAAAAAGCAAATTCCCTAAAATTGGTCTGGCAACCAACATTACAGCACGGTATTGAAATGTGATTCAGACCTATTACAATATTTTGTTTGAATTCGCGGGCGCAATATTTACTTGTGCGCAAGTCCAAATACCCCCGTGTGCAGTTTCAATTCGGCTCATTCATGGTTTTATGCAATGGCTATCTATTTAGAAAGAGTAAGATATCTGTGATTGTAGCATTACTATTTGAAAAGATCGACGGCTACAACGGCTACGGTTTTATGTTTTGGATATCATGGCAACTCGATTAAAATTTTTTCTAATATATACAATAAAGTCGTGAAATTGTATTATGCATGCAAATTTACATTAAAGATATCGACGCCAAATTTTTTGTGAATGCTCTTTCAATTTTTAGACGTGTCGACAAAGTAACAAAAGTGTTTTATTTTGCGCCGTTTTTTAATAATTATAAATTATTTATATATTTATATAGTGTTGCCATCTATCTCTGAGTGGCTGTTGTTTACATTACAGAAATCTATTTGTTTTTATACTAAAGATTCTATTTGAATTAAACACACGAAGAGCTCGAATAAAGTTATAAAAATTTAAAAAGTGAAAACCAATTAATCCAATCCTGGTGAGAGTGGCTATATCGCCAAACACCAAAAACTTGACATTGCTTTGCAATCCAAGTACGAAGAAGAAGAAGAGATTGTTAGTCAAACAATTGTCAAAGGCAAAAGATCGAAATATTTTGATGAGAAGGATTATTGTGCACTGTACAGTTTGTTTGAGTGAAACGTTGACCAAAACTGAGAAGTATTTTATAAATCTTTAAAGTTTAGCTACAGCAAATTCAAAGATATCAAGCATTTTTCGCACTGTGGAATTTTGATAAGTATTCTGTTATTTATTTGTCCTAAAATCTGGTAGTAATGATTGGGACAAGGACAGATTTATGCGTATTGCAATAAGTGCGACAGAGACTATTTGAAAATTGCTGGAAACCCTCAAAATTTTTACAAGAAATTTAACTTATTTTTATTTAGGAATAGTAGTTTAATAAACAAGAGTGTTAATAAGAGCGATTAATAATCGAAACGATTTTAACGCGTGAGCGCAGCGAGCGCGTTAATGAGTCGAGATTATTAATCGCCGATTAACACTCATGTCGATTACAATACTTTTTTGTCGATCGCTCTTTATTAGAATGAAAATAATCTAATTTTGTTCCATGGCAAAATCCAAATTCTGACATAATATGCAATAAGTCAAAATACCACTAACATAATTAATTAATTTCGGCAGGTGTCAGTTCCAAATGCATGTTTCAATAATATAATATATTGTTGGTTACCTAGCAAATCTCATAATCTCAACAATGTTTTTAATGTGCATGTATGCATTAAACTGAGTTATTAATACACTCCTTTTATTACATTAACTAGATCTTTAATAAACGATCGACAAAAAAAGTAATTACTGTGATACTATCCGTATAAGAAAGTCATGTGTTGGGCACATCAGATATTTTACTTTCTTATACGTAGTATAAGGAAGTATAGTAATCGTGATTTTTTTCGACTTCGAGATTTTGATGGATTTACACGTTTTGAGGGCCCCTGAATCCATTTTGACCATTTTCGCCATGATGTTTGTCTGTCTGTGTGTCTGTCTGTGTGTGTGTCTGTCTGTATCCACCATAACTCAAAAACGACTTCTCGGATTTGATTCAAATTTCATATTTAAGAGTTTGAACAAATTTGTGGGTGCCACATTCAATGTTTTTCATCTAGCACCAAAACAAGTGACAGTTACCTGATGACATTTTTAGGTTTTTTAGGAATATCTTGAAAAATAAACAATTTACGACAATTTTTTATTCTTAGACATTGATTTAGAATTAAATTTTGAACAAATTTTGTTTGAACTTTTTTTTTAAATTCCGTCAAAAATTATTTTTCATATAGTAGCGCCATCTATCACTCAGTTGCAAAAGTACTTTATATAAATTACAGAAATCTATACCGTTGAGGAAATCGATTGTAGCAATATTATTAGTTGAAAAGATCGACGGCTACGGCAGCATTGTGGTGGCGAAACTACTACCGGTTGTTACGCGGTCGTTGATTTGTGTTTTTTGTGTCATATCGTAATATGTACAGTTAATAGGAGTAGCTAATAGCAGCAAAGTATTCCGTGTACTCTTCTTATCCAGAACAAATACCACTTCTAGCACAAGCCGCCGTGGCGCAGTGGGTAGAGAATTTGCCTAGTAATCCACACGGTGCTGGTTCGATTCCATAGATTTCCCTTCTTTTTTTTTTATTTTAATTAAATGCTTTATTTATTCGGAGCGATTATAAGTCACGGACCAGGTTAGGTTGTTTTGTATAGTTTTTTTTTCTTTTAAATAATAGCATAAATCGGTACCATAAGATGATGCCAGAATAACCCTTGCCCTTACACGTGACTTTGAATTTGATGGAATACTTTGCTGCGATTAGCCTCTCGTGACATTTCATGTAAACTATTGCAAGGGTGGTTAAAGTTACAACAAATTTAATTGTATACCCAGGATTAGGATTTGACGAAAAATTGAAATTAACAACAAAATTAGATGTGGAGGCAACAGTTTTTTCGGATCTATTTAAAAATTACATTATCAAAATTATTGAAAACTAAATCAATTTTAAAAAAGTTTTTAAAATGATTGTAACTTATACTTCGTTTCATGACCTTGTAGTGGTGGGTGGGACTTAGCAAGTCCTATTCACAAAACTTAATGTAGCCAAAAGATTATGATTATGAATTGTGAATTGCCTATTACCAGGCGTTATAAATATTTACTTCATTACTTTTAAAAAATATCTGATGTGCCCAACACATGACTTTCTTATACATTGTCATTATATAGTTTTAATATTTGGAAAATACTGAAGGGGTAGCCAATGCAGTCGACATTCAATACGTTATTAATATAAAATCATATTTATTTATTTATTACTAACTGTCCCCCGCGGGCTTCGCTCCACGATAGTTTTCTATTTTGCGCCGTTTTTACTTTCTTATATAATAAGAAAGTATAGTAATCGTGATTTTTTCAATAATATTTAATTGTATTACAATATATCAATATACCGGGTGCCCGTTTTCAAACCTGAACATAAGGATTTAACATTATTGTGGTGAATTCTTGCTCGCCAATTCAGCCTAGAGAATATATTTTTTTAACAGTGGAATGAGAAACTTATTGCGCGTCAAATGATATCAAAAACTACATTATTTTCATCGATTTTTATTGAAAAATATTAATTTAAAATTTGAATGTCAACTGCATATGATTATTGGCTACCCCTTCAGTATTTTCCAAATATACAAACTATATAATGACAATGTATAAGAAAGTCATGTTGGGCACATCAGATATTTTTAATATACAATCATTTTCTACACAGAAAAGGTAAAAAAATAAGAATGGATGCCGTTCTTATACTTATTTCGATTGTGTTAATATGGCGTATATAGTCGGTATATTCGACATAAAATGACTAGAACCGACTATAAGTCTTCAACTGAACCACAATATCATACGAAAAGACTAAATCTGACCAAATCTAGACTCCAAGTCGTACACAGACCTTTTTTACGACGTTGCCGACGAATCTATGTCATGACATCCGCTCTATCTTGTGTGACCACGAATGCGACTACATCAAGACCACATATGACTAGAATACGACTACGAATGACTAACCTATAAGCAAATTGGGGGTAACTTCAAAATGAACATGGCAGGTTTTAAAGTGTATTGAAGAAACCGCGGAAGTGGAACCCGTCCCACACCAGTGGGAAGAAGATGAGATATTATAGTGGCCCCCATACAAGTCTTTAGTTAGAAAACACCAATCGAATACTACCAATAAATCTGAAAAATCCGTATGGAAGAAATATACTGCGTAGTCAAGGAAACGGGCTTAATGTTGTATAAAGACGCGGCTAAAAGTGCCGACTATTTTTGTGAATATACTACGGAGACAGAGGAAGAGGATTTTTCAGGGAGGTCCCAAAAAAAAAATAAAAATAAACTTTCAGAATACAATAATTTATTAGAAGATATAATCAAGAATAATATATATAATAATAATAACATATTACACCCAACTCTAGCAAATATCTAAAACAATTGTTTAAATGAAATTAGTTATTTAACTACTGTATATACTTACTGCAATTACTTCAGCAGCATACAAAAAGGCACGATGAACTGAATAAAATAAAAATGTCGCCAAGTCGCCTTTAACTAAACAGAAGTGTGGATGTGGAATGTGGATGTCAAGGTCTTCAAAGTCGTAGACCAATACTAAATATGACTGACATGCTTAAGAAAGAAAGGTCGGTTGGCGACGGCATGAAGACGTCGCCATGCGATTAAAAGACGTCGCGGGATGACTTAATTTAAAGAGAAAAGAATGAGTCTTCTAATGACGTCCTAACGACGTCTATGTGAGACCACTCTACGACTACGACGATGAACCATTTTACAAAGTCTTAAGAACGACTTCCTGACGTCGTAGACAAGACTAACTAATAGAAGTCGTACTGCGACTAGATTTTGGAATAAAATAGACTATCAAGACTGATTTAGACTAAATCTGGATAAAAAATGACTCTCTTTAGTCAGGTATTGGTCGGTCTGTGTTGCTTGGGATAACTAGTGGCTTATCAAAAATCGGTATTAGTTCGCTGATTGGTAAATTGTTTTAATTCCATTTTTGTGGCTATTTTCTTAATGGAATAAAATGGCATCCAGTTCATTTATGTTCACCATTGGTTTAAGTGACTTACGTCCTCGAAACGGGTTTTTCACTTTTTCAAAAATTCGCTCATGTCCCTGTATACCGGGTGGCCACGAAATCCTTATACAGCATTTTGTTACATTTAACTGTATTAATTTGAAATTTGGCATGGTTTGATTGTTGAAATGAATAATCATTTTGACGTTTAAAACAATCTAGTGACACTTCCGGTTTCAGCGGAAGGGCCACCTATTAACTTTCAAATTTTTCTATTACAATCCTGTAAATTCTTTTCCGTAATAATTAGATTCTACTTAAAATTACCTTTTTATCGACATATCACATGATGACATTTGCTTTCAAAATGGCGGCATAATTAATATAGCAAATATATTTAATTTAATAAAAAATTCTGATAAAATAAGAGGAATATCAAAAAATTGAGAAATTGGTTTTTCCCAATTAACCAGGCATTAAAAAATGGACATCAAAAAAATATTAAAGTTTTTTTGTGGAATCTCGCTAGTTATAAAGTTTGAGAAACAAAAGACGACTTTCTTTCATACCCTGTAGATAGTCACGTACTTCAAAGTAAAAAAATCGGGTCTCACTATTTTTTTCCCAATTAAATTATCTCTTGAATCCTGAAAGCCGCATGTGACTATACATTTATCTAAAAATTCGCTTGGTTATAGTTTCAATTTATTTAGGTTTTTTAAAAAACTAAGTTTTCATAATTTCTTTAGAAAGCTTTAAGTCGGTAGTTTATAATCAACAATTATTCAGAAAAATAATAATAAATGTGCGAAGTATGGTTCAATATAGACGATTCTTCTCTAAAATTATTGAACAAAAATTGTAACAATTAAAATTTGATAAATATTCGAGCATTTTCGGGCACTTTAGATATAAATTGTTTTCAAACTTGCAATTTTTATTCTCATTAAAGGCGGTTTCCTCGCTTTACTTCTAGTACAAAAAGCCCCATCTACAAAGCGATCTTTCAATAATAGAATTATTATATAAAATTGATTTAAATTTCTCCGATCATTAAAACAGTTAAAACCTCATAGAAATGCCGAATTAATTCCAACATCCCATTATTCCATCTCTCATCGATTACAAACTTGGAAATTAATATAACTGAATTTCCATTTCAAATACACTTAAAATTATCCCGAGTTAATCCTCTGGAAATTTGTTGTTATAACTTTTCACGTCATTTTTAGTTCGTTTAACAAATGATGCGTGTATATTATAATTTGTGTTGTTCTCACTTAATAAATTATGCTGTAAATTGTTGGCCAATAAGGAAATCCATTAAAATAATTTTAGATTCATATAAAAATTACTAAACATTCCTTAAAATCAACATGTTTAATGCTGTAATATATGGTATGGTATGTCAATTACATTTATTTAAGTAGGTCGTAAAAATATAAGGCGATATTAGTTCTGTTTTAAATGTCCCATCAACAGTTTTTCTGTTTCGTTTTTATTGAGACAACTTAATTGAAACTTTCATTATTTCAAATTGTAGCCGTTGGGATGCTTCTATAATATTTTATGACACAGTATGGAAACATATTATACAGGTATTACAAAATATATGTATTTAACTAAAACGGTAAATCAAATAAAACAACCATGCATTATGAAAGCAAATTTTATGTTCGACGACTAATTGATGTACATTCCTAGAGAACACGTGTGTGAGTGTAGGTAAGTATATGACGTAGCATATATTTGAGAAGAAAAGTTTTATTCCATAATAATAAAAATATTACCACCTGCAGAGAAAAATATCTCAGAGGTCAATGTTTTTTTTGTAAGAAACTAATAATAATTACTTTTGCTAAAGAAATTAAGTTAAATTTTTTGTCCAAATAGAGATGTTGCATTTTTTTAAAATTCCGTTTTTTTCTGTTAGAAATGTAAAGCGACTATATTAATAATACTCTACAGCAAAAATAATTTTTTTTACTAAGTATTTGTACATAAAAAAACGATTATAAATTGACCGTAATTCAAATATATTATTGCCGCCCAAAAACGCTTTGAGATCGGAGAGTCCTGTGTGACGTCACGAATCTAGTTGACAGTGCCATGTCTAAATATTTTTTACGCGTTTGACATTTTTCGAAATAGTCAAAATGCGGCGTGCTGCACTGTGGAACTAGATTCGTGACGTCAGCAGTCTTTTGAGCCAATTCGGGCGTTTCCGGGCAATGCGTGGAAATTTCAAATTTTACAATACGTTTTATTTATTTTCTCGGAAAGTACGGACCTAAAAAATTTTTCAAAAATATTGGTAGTGATAATTTGGTATCAGCTTTTCAAAAAAAATATTTTGAAAATCATGCAAAGTCCCTATTGTGTTTAAATTTTGAGCGTTTCCAGAAATTTTCAAATAAAAATAAAAATTATACTGATTCATATAGATTTCGATGCGTTCTATTCAAATTTCCAAATTTCATTGCGATATTTCTACGTGCTTTCAAGATATGACTTTTTGAATCGAAAAAAAAAGTTGAAAATTGACGTTTTTTTCAAAGTGCTATAACTTTTAAACTAGACTAGATATTCGTAAACTGTTTTCACATTTATTATCACCTCTCAACTGTCTTTCATAATTACTATTAACATATCAAATTACGCATTTTCAATTTTTTTCATGAAATTGTTTCTAATACCCAAAGAACCCCCAAAAATCGCGTTTTTTTATTTCTCCTGTCAATACCAAGTATAATTAAAATTAAAATTATACTGTTTCATATAGATTTCGATGCGTTTTATCCAAATTTCCAAATTTCATTGCGATATCTCTACGCGTTTTCAAGATATGACGTTTTTAATCGAAAAAAAGTAGAAAATTGTCATTTTTTTCAAAGTGCTATAACTTTTGAACTAGATTAGTTATTGGTAAACTGTTTTCATATTTATTATCACCTCTCAACTGTATTTCATAATTACTATTAATATACCAAATTTAAGCATTTTCAATTTTTTTCATGAAATTGTTCCTACCCAAAGATCCCCCAAAAATCGCGTTTTTTTATTTCTCCTGTCAATCTCAAGTATAATTAAAATTCAAATTATACTGATTCATATAAATTTCGATGCGTTTTATCCAAATTTCCAAATTTCATTGCGATATCTCTACGCGTTTTCAAGATATGACGTTTTTAATCGAAAAAAAGTAGAAAATTGTCATTTTTTTCAAAGTGCTATAACTTTTGAACTAGATTAGTTATTGGTAAACTGTTTTCATATTTATTATCACCTCTCAACTGTATTTCATAATTACTATTAATATACCAAATTTAAGCATTTTCAATTTTTTTCATGAAATTGTTCCTACCCAAAGATCCCCCAAAAATCGCGTTTTTTTATTTCTCCTGTCAATCTCAAGTATAATTAAAATTCAAATTATACTGATTCATATAAATTTCGATGCGTTCTATCCAAATTTCCAAATTTGATTGCGATATCTCTACGCGTTTTCAAGATATGACTTTTTGAATCGAAAAAAAAAGTTGAAAATTGACGTTTTTTTCAACGTGCTATAACTTTTTAACTAGACTAGTTATTGGTAAACTGTTTTCACATTTATTATCACCTCTCAACTCTATTTCATAATTACTATTAATATACCAAATTTAAGCATTTTCAATTTTTTTCATGAAATTGTTCCTACCCAAAGATCCCCCAAAAATCGTGTTTTTTATTTCTCCTTTCAATCTCAAGTATAATGAAATTTAAAACTATAATGATTCAGATCTAAATTTTCACACTTCATTGCAATATCCCTACGCATTTTGAAGATATGACGTTATGAATTGAAAAAAAAGTGGAAAATATCAATGAAAAATGTAAACATAAAACAGATATAAATAAATAAAGTTATCGGTCACTTCAAAACGCTCGGTGGTACTTGTGTTAAATATCTGATGTGCCCAACACATGACTTTCTTATACGGATAGTATCACAATAATTACTTTTCCTAAAGAAATTAAGTTAAATTTCTTGTAAAAATTTTGAAAGTTTCCAGCAATTTTCAAATAATCTCTCTCGCACTTATTGCAGTACGCATAAATCTGTCCCTGTCCCACTCATTACAACCAGATTTTAGGACAAAAAAATATTTTGCTTGGAAATTACTTTTCCTAAAGTCGATATATTTAGATTCCTTCGTATATTTTTTAATAAATTACATGGAAATTAAGTTAAATTTCCTGTAAAAGTCATTTTTACATTTTGAGCTTTTTCCAACAATATCAAATAGTCTCTCTCGCACGTATTGTAGTACGGATAAATCTGTCCTTGTCCCACTCATTATAACCGAATTCTACGACAAAAATGTCACACAAAAGTGCCACTTGTGTTGGTTTTAGATGAAAAAGATTTAATGTGGCACCCACAATTTTGTTCAAACTCTTAACTATGAAATTTGAATCAAATCCGATAAGTATGAGTTATCGTGGATACAGACAGACGGACATCATGACGAAAATGGTCAGAATGGATGCAGGGGCCCTCAAAACGTGTAAATCCATCAAAATCTCGAAGTCGAAATAAATCACGATTACTATACCTACTTTCTTATTACTTCGTATAAGAAAGTAAAAAGTCAGTATAACTGCAGCATACGTCTTAATATAACTGATGAAAGTTTCGTCCATTATGAACAACTAAAGTCACAAAAAGGTGCCATTAACAAAATCTAATTAAAATATAGTTGCATTGGAACAAGACTGTAGTTATTTTTGCGAAATATCTTGTAAATTAAGTTAAATGTTTAATATGATTTTAACTCGTGATGTCTCACCAAATTACACGAAGATCCCCTAATGCTATCCAAGTTCCCTGCCACTCACTCACACTATATAAAATTATTTAAGTGAGAATTCCAGATAATTAAGATAAGAGAAAGCCCCGCTCGCCCAAGAAAAAAACAGTCCAATTCCGCACACCATCATCCTTCTCGTTAGTAATTTACTTTCGGCGACGAAGCAATTACCACAGCCATTCCTTGATGTGTGTCTGTTCATTCGTCTTCCAACGGCTGTCGCGTTGTTGATGAAAAGCATTAATGATGGTGTGTGTGGTCATCAGATCTTCTCCAATCTCCCATCGTAGTATATGCGGGTTTATTAAGGCAATTCTCCTAAGAAATTGGTGCAAAACTTATGTACTATAAGTGATTCTCCAACAATGCTAAATGTAATTACTGCAACTCATTGTCGGTGTGTGCGAGAGCTAATCAGATTTTGGAGGGTGAATATGCTTTCCATTTTCAGACTTACTGGTTTCTAAGGAGCCTCCAGAGAGACGTATTTAATCATGTACAAGAACGCAAGTTGCTTTGGATTTTAGCATAATGTGTTGCCTTTGTCAAAAGAAACTACATAATTACTTTTTTGGATGCTACTTTGTAGCTGGTTTTTTCATGTAATGGAAATTTTAAGTTAACGTGAAATTTTCATTATAAATAAGTACAAACATTCTTTCGTAGTTTTTATAGATACAATAGAAAATACATTTTAAGGCGAGTTTTTAACTGAACTCTTATCTAATAAACTAAATATCTGATGTGTCTAACACATGACTTTCTTATACGATGCGATATAGTATTTTAATCTTTGAAAAATACTGAAGCGGTAGCCAATAATTACATGCTGTCCACATTTTTAATATTAAAGAAAATGTATTTAAAATATTGTACCTTGAAACTACTTTTCCTAAAATCGATGCATTTAGATTCTTTTGTATATTTTTATTAAACCACATGGAAATTAAGTGAAATTTCGCGTCAAAATCGTGATTAAATTTTTAACGTTTACCATCTATTTTCTAAGTTTTTCGGAAGTCTCTCTCGCACTTATGGCACTAGGCATAAGTCTGTCATTGTTCCACTCATTACAGCCGAATTTTTGGACAAAAAAATATTGTGCTTGGAAATTAATTTTCCTAAAGTGGGTGTATTTAGATTCTTTCGTATATTTTTATTAAACCACATGGAAATTAAGTTAAATTTCCCGTAAAAATCGTGTTTAAATTTTGAGCGTTTTCCAGCTATTTTCTAATATTTTTCGGAAGTCTCTTTTGCACTTATTGCACTAGACATAAGTCTGTTCTTGTTCCACTTATTAAAGCAGAATTTTTGGATAAAAAAATAATTGTACTTGGAAGTTACTTTTCCTAAAGTTCTAGATTTAGATTCTTTCGTATATTTTTTAGTAAACCACATGTAAATTCAGACTAAATTTCGCATAAAAATAGTGTTTAAATTTTCGAATAGTTTTCGGAAGTTTCTGTCGCACCTATTGCAGTATGCATAAGTCTGTCTTTGTCCCACTCATTACAGCCGAATTTTTGGACAAAAAAATATTATACTTGGAAAATACTTTTCCTAAAGTCGATGTGTTATATTCCAGTATAGTTAGTCAGACTCCTATGGGTATTATTGCAATTCATTGGGTAAGAAAATTTTGTTTGGCCATCGATACAGATCCATATAGAAAGCTTAAATTCGAGTTTTCGACCATCAACCTCTTGCAGCTTTTCCGCCATCTTGAATTAAGTAGTGAATTCTTATCTCGACAGAAACAGCCGTATTTTTGATTTTATCGAAAAAATGGCCGATACCATTTTTAACAAGAAAAACGTGTTCTACAAATTTGTATACTTCATATTTCTTCATATTTTGCGTATTTAACGAGTAGGAACGGATTAATTGAAAAAAGGGAGTTGAAAAATTTTTTGCTCGGATATTTTTTTCCTTCAGCGCTATCGCAGAAATGTTCATTTAAAATTTATTACACGCATAGTTACCTACAACTTTAATATGACAAATTTTTTCATGCGAGGAATTGTTTACTTAGGTACTGTAGCAATGTGGCGCCTTGAAGTTGCGCGTATCGTCACTCGGCAGTAGTACCTACAGGACATCTAGACTTTACTGGGAAATAATTCCGAGACGAATTTGGCTTCCGATTTTCGAAAGCGTATGTATACGAGCCGGAAAACTCATTTTGCACAATTATACCTGGTGCATGGTGAAAAGCCGCCATCTTGCTTTTAAAGGTTGTCTTAGTTTTTCGCGCATAAATCGCGTATTTTCGGTTTTAGAAGAAAATTTTTCTATGCAATTTTTTTGAAAATTGAATTCTCCATAAAATTGCATTGGTAACTTTTTTACTAATTGCAATTGTTTACAAATTTGTTATACCTACAATTTTCCAGGCTGGTGTTTGGTGCATTTTCGAGATAGTCGCACTTTTTCAGACAGTCGCGTTTTTCGAGACAGGTGCACGTAAACAAAAATATTTGTGTTAATTTAAAAAAGTAATCCCGTGTAACAAAATGCTGTACCTAACTTGTAAATAATTGCAATTAGCGCAAAAAGTCTATTTTGTAGAGAATTCAATTTACAAATTAATTTCATTGAAAGATTTTCTTCTAAAATCGAAAAACTAAAACAACCCTTAAAAACAAGATGGCGGCCCTTCACCACCGGCCAGAATTGTGCAAAATGTGTTTTCCGGCTCGAATACTTAAACACTTTCGAAAATCGGAAGCCAAATTCGTCTCGGAATTATTTCCCAGTAAAGTCTAGATGTCCTGTACTACTGCCGAGTGACGATACGTGCAATTTCCAGGCGCTGCAGTAAGTAAACAATTCCTCGCATGAAAAAATTTTTCATATCAAAGTTGTAGGTAATTGTGTGTTTAACATATTTTACATGAACATTTTTGCGATTGCGCTGAAGGAAAAAATGATAACCGACCAGAAAAAATGTTCTACCCCCTTTTGCTTCAATTAATCCGTTATTACTCGTTAAATACGCAAAATATAAAAAAATATCAAGTATACAAATTTGTAGAATTCGTTTTTCTCGTTAAAAATGGTATCAACTGTGTTTTCGATAGAATAAAAAATACGGCTGTTATTGGCGAGATAAGAATTCACCCCTTAATTCAAGATGGCGGAAAAGCTGCAAGGGGTTGATGCTCGAAAACTCGGATTTAAGCTTTCTATGTGGTACCCTAACGATTGCAAAAAAAATTTCTCTTACCCAATGAATTGCAATAATAAAACTAAATATACTGGACTGTTTAGATTCATTCGTATATTTTTATTGAACCACATAAAAATCTCAAACTCGAAAAAAATCATGATTGCTTATTTATTACTTCGTATAAGAAAGTAAAAATAATCTTATCATAATGTAAAAGAGTGTAGGTATATTATAAATTATTTGGATAATATGGTAATATTGTTTCGTGTAATATTGAACTCGTAAAAGGACCATTACCGAGATGATTACTGTACCATACATTTTTATTACCTTATGTTAAAATAAAACAGTAATATAAAATGAAATGAATCAGATTTAACTGGTTTTTATTAGAATTAAAATTAAAGTTAAATCTATTGTTTTCACCAAAACTACTGCTTCTTATCCAACATGTTCCAAATAAAAAATAATGTCCAAGAAGTTAGAACAATAGAAGATTAGCAAATTAAGGAACTTGTTTATCTGGAAAATTAAAAATTAGTTGTTTGTGCAGATGTTGAGAACGTTATCGACTATTCTAAGTAACTACGGAATATCCTCCTGGAAATCAAATATACTCGTTGAGGGGTCAGCAGTCTATTTTGAGTCTAAATTGGCATCTGCTACGAGAATATTTAGGGAGTTTTATGCGGGAGCAGGGGCACTTAATGCTAAAGTAACAGTATCCTTCGTAAACAAATAAATTTCGGCATTTTTGTGAAGCAACATTTTTAATTCATCCCTTACTATACAGGGTGTTTCAACTCAAAGTGGACAACGTAATAGAGGTTGTAGATCTCATCGAGACTAACACTTTTTTCAAATTATTATTTTTTATTTGAGCTTTTGTTTTCGAGTTTTCGACCTTCTTTTGTTTTTACACAAACCTCTTTATCTTCATTATTTATGGCCGGATTTTAAAAAATTAAAGTTTTTTGAAATTGTCAGTTTGATATCAACAATTTTTGAGTTAAAATTTTTAAAAAAAATATCAACAAACAAAATGGCGACCAATTTTCTTTGGAGTAGACTTAGAGCTATCCAAGTTTAAAAAAGAAAACTGGTCGCCATTTTGTTTGTTGATATTTTTTTAAAAAATGTTTAACGCAATAATTGTAGATATCAAACTGACAATTTCCAAAAACTTAAATTTTTTAAAATCCGGCCATAAATAATGAAGATAACGAGGTTTATGTAAAAACAAAAGAAGGTCGATAACTCGAAAACAAAAGCTCAAATGAAAAATATTAATTTGAAAAAAGTGTTAGTCTCGATGAGATCTACAACCTCTATTACGTTGTCCACTTTGAGTTGAAACACCCTGTATATAAACTTAATCATGGAGTCAAAATATTGTTTTGAAAAATTAAATTTGTACTTTTATAAAAATGTTTACACCAGTGATTTATGTTAAAAATTTATTTCCCAACAGTATTTGTTGGGAACCATTAAAATTTTCTCCTACGTACACGTTTAATATAATTGAGAGAATATAAATATAACCAGCGAAAATATTTGGGAGACCTTCAACATTTATCATACCCAAACCAAACCAACATGTTAAAACGTAAACATGAAACTTGCATGAGAAGGAAATTTATAAATACGTAATGTATAAAAAGGTTTTCCACACTTGTATAAAAAAGATTATGTTTTATAACACTTTATAATTATGCAGGAATGTATCCTTCAATTTTTATATAATCAACAATTTTAACGTAATGTAAACATTTTAGCTTAGCATTAGCGCATCGTCTAAAAATTAGCTCCAGGTATAAATTATGTGTAACGAACTGATAAAATCAACAATAGATACAATTCTGGCACTTCGGAGACGAGCCATTAGCACTAATGACCTTATTTGGTGAGTTCCTTATAACTAAATCATATTGTTCGTATCAGCCTCACATCATACTTCACTAAAACATGGTTTTCCTTTTAACGCCCATACAAGGATGCAAATGGCTCAAAAACACACACTCAATTTCCGTGTGATAAATTATTAAAATCGCCAACAGAAAAAGTAACACAGCTGGAAAAATACTAAGGAATATTAGCGAAATAAAAACGAGGTTAGATTAGATTAGATGGGGCGTTTTATAGTGAAAATCTACTGTCCATGAAATAGTAGCGTTGGTGGAGTTTTACAAAACAAGGGTAGAAAATCCACCTAGATCACGTATGGATTAAATTGCAGACACTCCACTAACCATGCGGTAGACCATAACAGTTTTCACATCATGTACGAGCTGGGATATGTACACACAAAATAAAATAAATAAAATATCGGAATATTGTTGTTTATCCGGTTGTTAACGATTGACCAAAGATAATAATTATTAATTTCTTGTCTTCTTTTTGTGTTTCAGGTTATACAAATGGCGTGAACGTACATTTCGAAAACAAAGATGGTGGATTTTTTTTGAAACAATCACCCAGACAACATTATCTAACACCACCAGATTTAACCGGAAGCACAACCAGTTCCGGATTGCCATTGTCGATAGATCGATTTACAGTATTTCAAAGTTCTCAGCCCATATCCGTTCGTGCTACCTATGGCCCCTTCAGCACCAAACAGACGGTGCCGGCTCGATATGTTGTCCCGGATCCGCTTCCTCTAAATACATCGGGTAAGACATTGTTCTATTTTTTTTTGTACATCGTCTCAACTACATTTCCATTGAGGCGTGGTATTAGCAATAGAAGCAAACTGGTGGAAGAATAGATTTCTTGATCCTATGCTACGCTTATAAGTAAACAATTTCACAATAATTATAGTAAAAGTAAATAAAATAACGTGAATACAAATTTAATTAGGTATACCTACTCAACAGCGTGTATTCAAGTAATTATTCACATCAACTTGCTTTATATCCACGTTTAAACCGACTATTTGCTTACCTACAATCCTACAGACTCTTGAACTTCGAGACTCTTTAGAGACCAATTTATACGCTTTCTACGTTTCTCTACAACTTATGATAATAAAAAAAGCTCGCGTATGCTCTCGACAAAATACAAAATAAACTAATAACTACACCGCGTATTTATGAGTTTAATCATTTTAAAAATTTATTCGTATATGATAAATATTTTAGAGAAGAAATCACAACTTATTTTTTGTCTAGAAATTTTATTTTAACCATGTTCACACACATACAAAAAAAAATAGAGGCACTTTAGAGAATATGCACTTCCTCTCTTTTAAGTCTAACATGTCTTCTTCAAAAAAAATTGAATTGGGTAATATTTTAATGATGAACGTCAACTTTTTTTTGAAAAATTTGCAAAACGAAAAAACAGGTATATAATATTTCGGGCCGTTAATCTGTAGTTCACATTTTTTAAAATGCTTCAGATTAAATTGTGTAAGTACCATTAATCTAGCTGAAAGAACTGCGATCAGTTGTAAACGATTCTGCAAGTGATCTACATCATTCAAAATTCGTCTTTGGAGCGTGCTCAATTGGATTTCAATCCAGTGATTGAACAAACCACGGAAATACTTCAATGACATTAACACAAAGATGTCTTAGCATTTGCTCATTCATAATAATTTTTAAATCAATTTTGTAGATAATGAAACTCCCTACAAATTTGCACACTCAACATTTTTTGATACCTCAATTACTTTAGTAATTACAGCTCGTTAAAGTCCCAAAAAGTGCGGATTGAAAATTGTTTTCAATACAGTTTTGAGTATATCTACAAAACTGTTTAATATACAGGGTGTCCGAAAATTAGGAGTAAAAAATCGGGGACTAATTCTACTTGAAAAATTAATGTGACAAGTTCCTATAAAATTTTTCCGAAAGCTCATTAATCTTGGGGTTACAGGGCCTTAAAGTTGGTTTTTTTAAATCAATTTTTTCCAGTAACTTTTTTCTAGTATACCGTTTCGATTCAGATTTGGCACACTTATCACTAATGTTTATTTGTATTCTTGCACCAATATTAAGGTAAATCCCCCTGTGTCAAAGAGTCGAAACTGACGTTGAATTTTGGATAAAGGATCTTTTTTGAAGATTTTTCGATGCTCTTCAATCGGGCATCATCAAAATTTAGAAAAAAGTTATTGGAAAAAATTGAGTTAAAAAAAACTTTGTAACCCCAATATTAATGAGCTTTCGGAAAAATGTTACAGGAACTTGTCACATTAACTTTTCGAGTAGTCACTCCCCGAGTTTTTTGCTCCTAATTTCCGGACACCCTGAATAGATCTGAAATTACTTTCTTATACGAAGTAATAAGAAAGTACTTATAGTAATCGTGATTTTTTTCGACTTCAAGATTTTAATAGATTTACAGGTTTTGAGGGCCCCTGAATCCATTTTGACCATTTTCGTGATGATGTGTGTCTGTCTGTCTGTATCCACCATAACTCAAAAATGACTTATCGGATTTAATTCAAATTTCATATTTAAGAGTTTGAACAAATTTGTGGGTGCCACATTCAATGTTTTTCATCTAGCACCAACACAAGTGACACTTACCTGAAGACATTTTTAGGTTTTTTAGGAATATCTTGAAAAATAAACAATTTATGAGATTTTTTAATTCTTTAACATTGATTTAGAATTGAATTTTGAACAAATTTTGTTTGAACTTTTTTTTGAAATTCTGTCAAAAAAAAATTAAAAAATAAAACACTTATTTTTGTCGTAAAATTCGGTTATAATGAGTGGAACAAGGACAGGTTTATGCGTATTGCAATAAGTGCGAGAGAGACTTTCGAAATTTATTTGAATATTATTGCTGGAAACGCTCAAAATTGAAACACGATTTTTACAAGAAATTTAACTTAATTTCTTTAAGAAAAGTAATTGTGGTACTATCCGTATAAGAAAGTCATGTGTTGGGCACATCAGATATTTTAACTTTTAGTAAAGTATAAATCTATATTATTACGACAAAGATTATGTTTAATTGGCGTTATAAGTACTTAAAGGGTAAATTTTTTTGTAATAACAAAAATTATTAAAGATGAGGTCGAAATACGTAAAAAGTTCCACCTGTTTGATTTGCTTTAACCCAACTGTTCACTACTTTTAATTTTTTTGAAACCACTTTCAATCGGTCCATCACAACAAATTTTCAACCCGCACTTTTTAATGACCTGTAATTACTAAACTAATTGAGATATCAACAAATATTGATGAGAGTTTCATGGTATACAAACTTGATTTGGACTTCTTTTGTACTTTAAAATATCTGATGTGCCCAACACATGACTTTCTTATACGGATAGTATCACAATAATTACTTTTCGACCCTCGGATTCAACTACCAAAGCGCGCTATGAGAAATATAAAGTGTTTTAGGAATATCTCGTTTTTTGAAATTTTTTTGACGGAATTTCAAAAAAAAGTTCAAACAAAATTTGTTCAAAATTCAATTCTAAATCAATGATAAAGAATAAAAAAATCTCATAAATTGTTTATTTTTCAAGATACTCTTAAAAAACCTAAAAATGTCATCAGGTAACTGTCACTTGCTTTGGTGCTAGATGAAAAACATTGAATGTGGCACCCACAATTTTGTTCAAACTCTTAAATATGAAATTTGAATCAAATCCAATAAGTCGTTTTTGAGTTATGGTGGATACAGACAGACACACACACAGACAGACATCATGGCGAAAATGGTCAGAATGGATTCAGGGACCCTCAAAACGTGTAAATCCATCAAAATCTCGAAGTCGAAAAAAATCACGATTACAATACTTCCTTATACTTCGTATAAGAAAGTAAAAATAACAGTTACGCACCCCTTCAATTCAAGATGGCGCCTTATTCCCAAGGGGATGGAAGCCAAATTATTTAATTTAAATTTCTCTGAAGAGGTACTAACATCACACAAAAATATTGGCCTGCTGGTAGGAATTGTTTTAAGATCTCTAACTTTTTTGGACTAACTCGTGATATTATATAAACATCTCGTTGACTTTTTGTCCAATTTGACCATAAAAATTTTTAGTAATAATTATGTTTATTCTAAATTAGGTCACTTCTATTCCAGGTCCTGCAATCGACCTACAAGACCAAGCAACCCACCACCTGGACATGTCTGCTCACATAGTACGTAACGAAGTACCTCGCGACTCACCAGTCCTCCGCGTTCTATTCCACACGGGCACCGATCCAGGAGGTCGTCGTCAAATCCTCCTGGCCCGCCACCACCAACGCGTCTGCATCGTTCTCCACGCGTCCATGGGAACCAATCCACCTCTACACGCGGCTTGCAGCCCCGACGGCGAAGACGGTGTTTGTCTTGCTCAAATAACAATACCGTCTTCGTGGTGGCCACCGCTGCCATCACCAGATAAAGATGGCCGACCTGGCAAGTTGACAAAAACACCACCGCGTTTAGTACAAGTCGCGTATTCGGTTTTGGAGCCATGGCCTGATGAGGGTGAAGGGTGTCATCCGAAAATGCAAGTGCAGCCTTCGGTGGTGTTAGGGGTGGTGCCATTGGTGCCGGCTAAAGGGGCGTACAAGGAATTGAGGTTGACTGATGCGATTTTGATGCTGTTGCCGCATCCGCCGTTGTTTCCGATGTCCAGAATGCACATTCCAGTGTTTGTTGATAAGCAGAAGGCCAAACTTTTAACTGCTATTGTAATCAGGTATGTTATTACATATAAGGAAGTATTATAGATTACGTTAAATAAACATGTAAAATAACAGCACTTAAAGTAACAACAACTTTTGTGATTTACGAGTATTGTGGCTTTTTTACTGGTAAATGACTAAGAATTTTCATCTAAGTTTTAATAACAACATTAAGCTCTTATTGTTAGTAATAACAATAACTCTGTCAATAAAATATAAATTAAAATTGTATTTTTGATTTCTATTAAAAGATTTTTATTGTTTTTTATGACACATTTTATGTATTTTTGATAAATGATTAAGAAATACTTCTATCTACTTTACCGTTGTACAATTCCATTAATGAAATATCTTCTATACATACAGGGTGGTCCTGAATGCCATTTCAGAAGAACTAGGAACTTTTTCTCTTCGAAGAAGCTCAGAAATCACCCCCCAAAATTTTTCGTAATAATTTTGGACCACCTTGTATATTATGACATTTTTCGATTTCACGAAATAAACAAGTTGCATCTACACGTAAATACAATTGATATAGTCCCATTAAAAGGAGTGGGGTGCAAATGGATTTTCTTCAAAATAGTAGAAGAGGCGGCTGCAAAAAGTTAATCGTCATAAGGTGTACGAACGGGAAAAATAGGAATGATAGTTTAGATCTTTATTAAGAAGGAACGCTAAGGTTGCCTGCGAAAATCCTGCCGAAACAGGATTAAAAAAAATAATTTTGGACTAAAAGATCTCACTTAAAAATCTTAAGATTCACATATCTAGTAGGTACTAGAAAAAATAACAAATTAAAATTAGTTGAAAATAAAAATTTACTCCGATTTTCAATAATTAAAATGATGTCTATTTTTAAGAAAAGAACATTGATTTCAGAAAATAAAGAAAATCCTTTGTGGACATAATAAAGGAAATATTTCATGAAAGTTACTAGTACTTTGATTGGAATCCAGTCACTGAGTCATTGCCTAAAAATAATACTGTATTTTGGTGGATTCCAATAAAATTCTATAACACAGAATGTTTAAAATTGAGCTTGAACTGTCTGAAAAAAAAACTTTTACTTATTCAGCAATTTAACTAAAAATAAAACCTGCAACAAATGATCTTCCATTGCAATCTGAAATGTTTAAAAAACTTAATAAGCTGAACAAAAGTTTAGCTGTAGGAAAGCAGCAGTTTTTCCTATACCTTGCGTTTAATTTTCTATATTTTAATTAATCCAACAATGAGAGGTAAATTTAGAATAACCTAATGAACCTTTACTGAAAATGCCAATTTATAGTCGTGGGAAATATTTTGATAAAAAAACTGGCTAAAATGTACTTTTATTTTATTCTAGTAAAGTGTACATAATTATTTACAAATATTGCTAGAAAAACGTTCAAGGATTTACTGTTTTTCTTATAAATATTTTATTAGCTCCCCTAACATACTAAATACATCGCTCAAATTTGTTACGGCACCATATTTTCCAATTTGAAGCACCTTATTCTTAGAAAATGTTGATGTTATTAACGCATAAAGTTAGTTTACCTGGATATTTTTTTGAAACGTTAACAAAATCAATGTAGCCGGGAAATTTACGATAACGCCGTATTTTTTAATTCTGAGCACGTTCTTCTTATAAACTTCTTTGATATCATATACACAAAGGGCATTTTACCTGAAATGAATTTAGTTTTTTTAACTGTGTAGGTGTGTGTGTGTGATTGAAAGTGAAAATGTTTTAAATTCATTTTTGATTTGAGGAAGATTAGATTAAAGAAAATGGTGTGACAACTTGAGGTTTTTAGACAATATCACACCTTGGACACTATTTTTTTTTAATATGTAGATATATCTATTAGATCTAGGAAAAGGTTTTTTTTAATAACTTTTTCCTTAAAATTTATTTATAAAAAATTCGAATAATAGTTTTAAAGAATACTTTTCCTATAATAAAATTTAAAAAAAATGTATACGACCAATAGGAACCGAGTAATCCACACTTACTCCTATTTCCAAAATGGCGGAAAATGCACCATCATAAAAAATTAAAATTTCATATACAGGGTGTCCCAGTTTATATCGTCAGGATTTCACCAGTCGATAGTTTAGCGAAAATTAAAGGTGGTTTGTCTAATAAACTATGGTCGAATGTTGCTTCCTTTTTGATGTACAGGACATTAAAGAAAATAAGTTATTTTAAATAATTTGCTATAAATCAATAACAAAAAAAGTTAGTCTTCTGAAATTTTGCATAGATCTTTTTTTTTGTATTTTCTTATTAATAGTGGTTGAAATTATTTCATTTAGAACACAGAGGCGTGCGTACGGATTTCTTCAAAAACATTTTATTGAATAAAACGTACACCACTGGTTTTTGTTTGCAGCATCAATATGCAGAGAGTATTTTCCATTCAATTTAGAAACTTTTTTGTATCTTACAATTTTTTGATAACTTCACTTTTTTTTTCTTATTTATTAAAGAAGAAAAGTTCTTCCCTATTAGTATTCTGAAAAAAGCATAAGTACAAAGTTGTAGAGAAAAATATTTCCTACAACTTTCCTTTAAATATTTTATTGATATTGAAAATATTTAAAAAGATATTCAACAAATAAGTTGCAAATTTTAGGGAAATTTTTCTCTAGTTAGGTACTACTTAAGTACTTACTACTACTGCTTACTACTCTTTCACCAAAATTATCAACTTATTTGTTGAATAACTTTTTAAATATCGACAATATCAAAAAAAGTTTAAAAGATAAGTTGTAGGAAATATTTTTCTTTACAACTTTGTACTGACTCTTTTTTTCGAAAATTTAATAGGAAAAAAGTTATTCAATAAACAAAAAATCCAACCCTTAATTAAGGGCTGGTGAAGAAGGGCGGGTTCTACGAATACACAAACTCAGTTTTAAACTTTCAGACCATCTAGAAGATTCTACAAAAATTGGCTGTAGGGTAAAAAAAGTCTATTTGAAAACTTTTTTCTGCCTTATTTACTGTACTATTAGCTTATTTTGAGTTAAGTTATCAAAAAATTATAAGATACGAAAAAGTTTCTAAATTGAATGGAAATTAGTCTCTGCATATTGGTGCTGCAAAAAAAACAGTGGCGTACGTTTTATTCAATAAAATGTTTTTGAAGAAACCCGTACGCACGCCTCTGTGTTCTAAATAAAATAATTGCAACCACTATTAATAACAGAATACAAAAAAAAAAGATCTATGCAAAATTTCAGAAGGCTAACTTTTATTGTTATTGATTTATAGCAAATCATATAAAATAATTTATTTTCTTTAATCCTGTACGTCAAAAAGGAAGCAACATTCGACCATAGTTTATTAGACAAACCACCTTTAATTTTCACTAAACTATCGACTGGTAAAATCCTGACGATATAAACTGGGACACCCTGTATTTTTTGTAAAAAAAGCTAATTTTACTGGACTATTTATTATTCTGATATCAAAGTAAACATGTATATGATTTTTTCTATTTTTTATTAACGAATTGACATAAATGTAGCCCCAAATTATTCAAAATTCATGTTTACAAAACCTTTCGATTACAGTAATTGTACAACATGATTGAAATAAATGATTGGAATAAATAATTGCTGTACGCTGCATGGTCCGGCGTAATTTTCATTTTCCAATTTGTGGGTTTATTCGTATTTTTATTCCTATTGATTATCCATTTTATCGAGATAAATGAAGTAACAAAAAATTAATGGATAAAAACCTAACCATGCTCCAATTCGTAGCCTGAGCAAAGCAGCTTAACAATAAAAATGGAAACTGTTGCCAAACCAACTAAATCATCTATTTTGTTCGCCTTGTTATTACCTTTAGAAATGGATTGTTTTTTTGCCAGTTCACCAACTCCCGTCCGATTAGTTTCCAAACTAATAACGTTTTAACGAATTTCGTCTTGAGGTCAAACTATTCACATAAAATTGCAAACTTGCAAAACTACCGAAAGAAAAAGCATTCCATTTCCGAACTAATTTGAATCAAATCCACCACTCGACGACGGTTCTTGTTCTTGATCCCACAAACTTCAAGTATATACTTGTGTCATAGTTTTTTCGCGTTATATAGTTTGTAGTTTAGAACTTAGTATACATAAATTAGTTCAGTTGTTGTGGTTTGTGTTATAGAGCTCGTGTGAAGAGTGGAGTGCGTTTACTGGAGGCTGTCACAGCAGGAGCAACCGCTTGGAACATGACAGTTGACATCAATCCTAAACATACAGGGGCTACAATTACTCTTGTCAGACGAGAGCCCCCTGATACGGAAACCACCTCAACTGCTGGAGAGTAAGTACCGCTTTAGGGGCCACTAGAGTTGCATCATTTGGAGCGAGTTATTATTTTTATAGCTCTCTCTTCTCTATGCTAAATCTAGCACACTTCTTGCTTCACCATATAATAATAGCAAGGATAACATATTTTTCATTTACAATCTATTAAATTATTCAATACAATAAAATATTCTATGTAGAATCCTCTATTTTCAAGTTTAGGAATTATTCATGATTCATGATTCAAGTGCACTAGACAGGAAATATCGTAGGTATACGAACCCTAACAACTAAATGTTCGGACAAAAGTAAATTTTTGAAGTATGAAAGGAGAACTGCAAATTTTACGCAAATAATTAGTAAACACCTAATAATACAATAAAATAAAGCCTTAATAACAATATTATGCATGGAAGAGAATTATTTATTGGATTTAACAATATTTTAACCTTAATAATTGGCAAACTTTACAAAATGAATTTGCAACTAAATGTTGGGATAATTTTTAATTTAGGACCATTAATAAGAGGTTACGTCTCCTTTTGCTTTAATAGCTGCCTGTATTCTAGTAGGCATTGTATTTATTAAATTTTGGTATAATTCTGGCGTGAAACTGTCCCAAATTTCTTCTATTTTGGTGTTTAAGTCCCCAATGGTTCTTGGTGGATTATTGCGCAGAATACGTTTAATTTTATGCCAAAGAGTTTCAATGATATTTAAGTCCGGACTGGATGACGGCCATGAAAGCACCTTTATGTCGTTTTCCCCAAGTTCCAAAACTGTGATTTTTTAAAAAACAGTCGTTAGAAAATTACGTCACCTTTTTCAAGTGCAATTTTAAAGCTACGAAAATTGCCTAAAATCACCAAATAAAGAATTGGGGATTTTTTTGTACATAAAACCAACATCCAGTTTTGCAATAAAGTAAATTTTACCAAAATCCAACCAGTGGTTCCAAAACTGTGATTATTTTAATGTAGGTAGCACCCTCAAAAAACACGTTTTTTGAAAAGTGAACTATGGAACTCGAAAAAAATGCCAAATAAAAAGTTGTGTAACTTTTTTGTAAAAAAAACCAACATCCAGTTTTGCAATAAAGTAAATTTCTTCAAAATCCGACTACTAGATCCAACGTTTTGAAAATAATAATTCTTTGTTTCTACAATTTTCCCATCCTGCTGGGTTAAAGTGCCACAGTTTTGGAACCGCTGAGCGGATTTTTACGAAATTTACGTTTTTATATAACTAAATGTTGGCATTATAACAGAAAAAACCATCAATATTATGGAAGTTAATTTAGATAACTTTTGCGCGTATGGAAAAAGACAATCAAATTTACTTTTGTCCGTATATTTAGTTATGTTAGGGCTCGTAATAAAAGTATTTGTACATTGAAAAAAAATGTTAAAAATATTGTTGTCGCTTTGAACTTATATTGGCAAAACGTGCACTCGATTCATTCCAATAATTCAGTAGTTCAAGTAGAAATTACTTAACAGATAATTTTTAATAATTTATCCCGGCGCCTCCGCCTCAAATAAATCTCCTGATATGGACGTGTAAAAATACCGAGACACAGCGCAGACAGACAAGCCATTGAAACAAGATTCTTTTGTCGATATTCTATATAAAGCCTACGTTAACTTGAATGCTATTTGTTCTACTTCTCGTAAGTTACTTAACCAATATTTTTAACTTCGGGTAATATCTCATAGCATATACGACGACCTCCGACATAGGACAATGCAGAAAGGACGTGAATGGAATTTCAATAGCGAGAGCTTACAGCAGCATCTGTTCACTTCCCTCACACTAGAAAAGATACGTACTTATAACACCACTTCAGCTTTATTCTTTGTTCACACTCGCAGTGGCAAAAAGTTTCATCATCAGTCTACATAATATTCCGGGGTTTTGCTTTGCAATTATATGTGGGGAAAATATGGTTTTTCTTTAATCTATACTATAACCAACTTGTTGCACAACAAACAGAAATAGATTAATATGATAAAATTCGTTTTATTTTCCTTAGCAGAAAAAACACAATAAAGTTTTTAACGATTTTAAAGCAGAACTCGAAGGTTTCTTTATATACCTACCGATTCACTCTGTTGGATTTTCAATTTATTGTAGACGTCCATTTCTACTTCTATTATACATTCTGCTATTGTGGTTACGGATTCGAAAATAAAGTTTCTTTCAAGCCGTACTATAAATACTTATAAGGTTGAAATTTTCTCGACGCTTTCTAGAAAATAGACAGCCAATGTTTTGGGTATAAAAATTGGGGCGTAAATGAACACATTACCGCAAGGGGTTTTAGTAAGAAATATGATGTGGGTTGGAAAAAAAAAGGAAAAATACATTGGATGGGAAAAGGAAATAAATTTCGATGTTTGAGGTTTGATATTTCTGTAAACGGACAAAGGGATATATTGCTTTATTGGAGCAGCACACAGCTAAGCGTAAAAAACGTTTTCATCAATTGTGATATATTGACAAAAATGCAATTGTAAAATTTAGTATTTTCGTTAATTTTAACGGAATATTACTGACAGTGAAATTTAAAATTTAATAAGGAATCTGATTAAATTATTATAAGTTTTAGATAAAAATTTTCAGCAATTACATAATTTTTTTTTGGTTTGTACTGGGTGGCCCATTTTCGAGCCTCATCATAGAGATCTCGGAAACCGTAACAGATACAGGGTTGGTTAAATTATGGCAAAGATCCACAATTTGAGGCTTATCAAAATGCTGTGTTGAAATTTTAAAAATTCCGAATATTTTCTGAAATACCAAGAAAAAAACGAAATTTCATAAAATCTTTTTAATTTTTTTCTGACGTTATTTGAAAACATCCTCTACAATATGGCGCTGCCAAAACCATCATCAACTTATTTTTTTTAAATACGGACCTGGATTTTTATTTTTATTTTTATTTTTTGTTAGCTTTGGACATCCTAAAAGCTATGACCCATCACAAATTTTCATTTTCAAACCTTGCGATGACAAAAACTGGCATTTTCGGTATTTTTAAAAATATTTAATAGGTACGCCACTGTTTTTAAAAGAAATTATTACTTCTGACTAAATAATGTTAATAATAGCTTTTCATCAGTATCATAAATTCAGATATTTATTTTTTACCTAACAAATTTAGAATGTTGAAAAAATAATTTGTTTTAAAAATAGTGGTATTAAATATTTTTAAGAAATACAGAAAATGTCAGTTTTTGTCATCGAAACGTTTGAAAATCAAAATTTGTGATGGCTCATAGCTTTTAGGATGTTCAAAGCTAACAAAAAATAAAATAAACTATCCAGGTCCGTATTTAAAAAAAATAAGTTGAAGATGATTTCTGGAAGACGAAACGTGGGATTTAAAATTTGACAGCGCCATATTATAGAGGATAAAAAGTGGCAATGACGAAGTGTTATTTGTTTTAAAAAAAATTTTCAAATAACGTCAGAAAAAAATTAAAAAGATTTTAAAATTTCGTTTTTTTCTGGATATTTCAGAAAGTATTCGGAATTTTCCAAATTGCAACACAGCATTTTGATTAGCATCAAATTGCGCAACTTTGCCATAATTTAACCGACCCTGTATCTCTTACGGTTTCCAAGATCCCTATGATGAGGTTCGAAAATGGGCCACCCTGTACTCAACATTCTAAAATGATATTTTTCTATTTCCTCATAGAATTTTGTGATAAATAATACTCCTATAAATGATGTACACTTCTGTGCAATAAAATTAACCACACAAAATATGTTACAGTTTAAAGCGGACCATAATGAGTTCCTCAGTTACAAAAATTTGTAAATTTAGCAATTTCCTTAATGTCAAAATGCCGCGCCATTTAGATAACAATTCAAAAATTTGAATTATAACTAAAATAGAAGATGGTGTTTCTATAAGACAAATTGCTCGATTGATGAACATCAGTAAAGACAATGTCTTCACAGTTAAGAAACGCTGGAAGTAGGAAAGAACTGTTAGACGAAAAGCAGGATCTGTGCGCCCCAGAGTTTCTGGTAATGATGAGGACGCAGCTCTTATAGAATATTTAGCGCAAAACCCTTTTGAGTCTGTAAGAGTCGCTAAGGATGGAACAGATTTTCCTGGTTCTCTCAAAAGTGTGTAGGAGAGTTAAATCGTCAGATTTGCAAAATAGAGTAGCAGCTAAGAAACGAATACTAACGGAAGAAAATAAACAGGCTCGTGTCATATTTGTATTAAATTACGTTTACAGAGATCTAGCATTTTGGGAATTAATGGGATTCAGTATCAATGTGTGGGTATGGATTAGCTATAACGGAATGGGCATTTCTTGGAAAGTTGATGGGCGATTTAATGCAATGAATTACTTACGATTTTTAGAAAATGTTATGTTGCCTTCTGTGGAACATTTATACCCCAACAACAGTTTCATCTTCCAGCAAGACAATTGCCCGGTCCATACTGCTTATATCGTCAGAAACTGGTTTCAAAATAACAATAATGTTGAAACATTACAATGGGTTGCAAATAGTTTAGATATCAATCCAATTGAAAAAGTATGGGGCAGAATGATAAAATTTTTTCACTCCCAAAACTTAGAAGAATTATGGGAGGCAGTACAAAATTCCTGGGAAGAACTGGCGGACGAATAAAATTATCCATTCAGTTCCTTGGCGATTAAATGCAATAATACCTGGAAATGGTAGCATGACCCGTTATTAGAAAAAAAAATGTTTTCGGCTATGTTGTATTTCTTAATAGCGTTTTTTTTTCGAAAGGTCTTAATTTTGATCTTTTAATAAAGGTGTTATTTTCAAGTTATGCTGTTTTATCATTTATTGAAACTGCTGCTAGGCAATTAAAATAGACCCGAATTATACAACTAGAATATTGTGAAAAATAGTCATAAGACTTGTGCTTAATTTTATTGCACAGAAGTGTACATAAGTAATAAGTAATGTATACTCGCAATTTATTTGATGTTTCATCATTTTAAGAGTTGGAATGTACCTCGTTTAATAAATTTTTATTACTACTGAGTTCACCAAAGATGAGACCACATTTTCAATTTGTATTTAAATTACCATAATTTGAATGATTTGAAATAGCCAATCCAATCCAATTTATTTATTTTAAATATAATAAGTACCTATAATGAGGTCGTCAACTTTTGTTGGCATTCTTAAGGTACCGCTGTCAATTTTCGTGATTTTTGTAAAAATTTTAGGCTTTCTTTTAATAGTGTGTCTGTGTATACAGGGTGTATCAACGATGCGAGATAGATTTACGGATTTATATTCATTATATCAAAAAATATATTAAGAAAATGCGAATATCTCGAAAACTTTTGCATCTGTAGATTCTGACAATGCAATAATATATTCCACGTAAAATAACTAAATAAATAGCTTGTAAGTCGCAATTTAACGTCCTGTATAAATGGTATTATGGTGCAGACAATATCCAAGAATTTTCTCTTTGCAGAAGTTTTCTATATCTACAGCTAAACAAGTTATAGAAAGAAGAATGCCAAAGTTTTGACGGACCCTGTTTATTGAAAACTAGAATATGGCAGATGGCTCAATAGCATTTTAGTTTGAAAAAATTTTAATAAGTTTTTTGTATTTTTTGGGGTATTAAAATGCGTAATTTAAGAAACAAATTTCCTAGTTTTTAAAAATATAAGGATTTGTATAACCGCTAGTCGGATTTTGGTGAAATTTAGTTTGTTGGAAGGCAGAAAGGGGATTTTATTTACAAAAAAATACCGAAGGATTTCTTTCTTTCTTTTTCTTATTTTTTTTGGGTGTCTTTTAAGAAACACTAATTTTCCGAGTGATTGTGTTTAAAAATTTACAATTTTATAATCGTTGATCGGAATATTGTGAAATTTACTTTGTTGCAAAGTTGAATAGCGGTTTCATTTTGAAAAAAATATCAAAGGGGTTAAATAAGTATTTATTTTATTTTTTGGAATATTAAAATGCGCATTTAATAAATAGTATATTTCATTACCAGTCTGGAAATAAGGATTTTTTCGTGCGCGCGTGACAAATTCTCGTGGGAGGCGAAGCCGAACACGGGAAGTCATGCAAGCACGAAAAATCCATTTCTGGACGTGTAATGAACGATATTTTTTATTATACTTATCTAAAAACAACCCAAAAAAAGGATTAGAAGTAATTTTAGGACATTTTATTTTCAAAGTAATTATAATACATCGTAAAAATAGTAGGCAAACACGATTAACATTTCCATAGCAACGACTTGTTTATTATCGGCGATGCTTTAGTTTCTGTCATATTTAGTGCACGGAAAAAAGAATAGGAGATCGGGAAAAGTTTTCCGTGCGCTGTTCTGAAAACGTCACCTTTACGTCATTGCAAAAACAGATGAAAACAAGGTGTTTTCAGATAAGTATAATAAAATAGTATATTTCATTACCAGTCTGGAAAAAAGGATTTTTTCGTGCGCGCGTGACAAATTCCCGTGGGAGGCGAAGCCGAACACGGGAAGTCATGCAAGCACGAGAAATCCCTTTCTGGACGTGTAATGAACGATATTTTTTATTATACTTATCTAAAAACAACCTAAAAAAGGATTAGAAGTAATTTTAGAACATTTTATTTTCAAAGTAATCATAACACATCGTAAAAATAGTAGGCAAACACGATTATCATTTCCATAGCAACGACTTGTTTATTTTCGGCGATGCTTTAGTTTCTGTCATATTTAGTGCACGGAAAAAAGAATAGGAGATCGGGAAAAGTTTTCCGTGCGCTGTTCTGAAAACGTCACCTTTACGTCATTGCAAAAACAGATGAAAACAAGGTGTTTTCAGATAAGTATAATAAAAAACCTATTTCGATTGATCGGTTTTAAAAATTTATAGTTTTGTAACCGCTGGTCGGATTTTGGTGAAATTTAGTTTGTTGGAATGCTAAAAGGCTTGTAATTCAGAAAAAAATAACGTCCGATTTATTTCAATCTTTTTTTTATTTTTTGAGTGTTAAAATGCGTATTTTAAGAAACAGCAAGTTTCCGAATGATTGTTTTTAAAAATCAACAGTTTTGTAACCACTGATCGGAATATTATGAAATTTAGTTTGTTGTAAAGTTGAATAGCGGTGTAATTAAAAAAAATGACAACGAGGTTAATAAGTATTTTTTTGAGTTTTTCTAATATTAAAATGCTTATTTAAAAAAACACTTTTCAGACTGTTCGTCTTTAAAATTTTACAGATTTGTAACCGCTGGTCGGATTTTGGTAAAACTTAGTTTGTCGGAGAGCTGAAAGGCGATTTTATTTAGAAAAAAATAACAAAGGATTTATTTCACTCTTTTTCTTGTTTTTTGGGTGTCAAAGTGCATATTTTAAGAAACAGCAATTTTCCAAGTGATTGTTTTTAAAAATTTACAGTTTTATAACCGCTGGTTGGAATATTGTAAAATTTAATTTGTTGGGAAGTTGAATAGCGGCTTAATTTTGAATAAAATAACAAAGGGGTTAAATAAGTATTTTTTGATTTTTTTCGAATATTAAAATGCTTATTTAAAAAAAACAAATTTTCGATTTCAAAAATTTACAGTTTTGTAACCGCTGGTTGGATTTTGATGAAATTTTGTTTGTTGGAAAGTTGAAAAGCGATTCTATGTATAAAAAAATACCGAAGGATTTATTTCACTCTTTTTCTTATTTTTTGGCTGTCAAACTGCATATTTTAAGGAATTTTCCGACTGTAAGTTAGGAAACTCAAATGTTTTTTGCTCCAGTAATACAATACTCATTACGAAGAGATCAGGCAATGGGATTAAATTAAAAACATTTAAGCCTGTAAACGAGTAAACTTAAATACTGTAATGGCTTTGTTATAAACTCTGTAAATACAAAGTTGACCAAAACTAAAAATCAAATACCAAATAAACTTTTCTATTGTCATTTAATTCCAGAGTGACTGAACTGTTTACATGGTTAATCGAAGTGACAGAGGATGCATCCGAACTGTACGACGGTGCAAGAATCGTCTGGACAGCCCGATTCGAGCCACACCAAGAAGAAGAAAACTTGGAAGTTCATCGTAGCGAAGGCAAAAAATCAACAACCCGACTCGATGTGCAGAAGGACGACATCCAGGCTGTTGTTCCCATCAGCAAGGTAATATAACAAACTCGTTGGGCTTGATTTCAATTACATTCCAACATATTATACATCATAATTAATCTATTATTATGAATTATGACTTCATCCATTATACAGAGTGAGCTCATTTTTGCAATTAACTGAAATTGGAGCAAGTAGAAAAGACAACTTGATATATTAAAATGTAAATATGTTGACATGTACTAATGGTCCATTTATGTTGGATTCAATGTAAAGGATCATCAGCTTACCAGCATGCTTAATGTTTATTTTATATGTATACATTTAACTTAATTGCCTCTTAAGATATATCAAAATTACAAAACGAAAACGGTGTTTATTATCTTTACAGATAATTTGAGATGGTTGAAATTAAAGTAGCACGACGCCAATAGGCGTTCTACTTGGAAAGTTTTATGGGGGTATTAAAGTTCAAAGAAATTGTGCGTTCAAGGTATTTTTTTATGGTTGTAATTGGAGATTTTGCCCATTATTTACAAACCAATGTGGTTTTCATTCAGGTTTTCAATCAAGTCGTCAGTGTTTGATTTCTTCAGCAAGGGAATGAAATCAGTAATAGAATATAATATGATCGCGGTATTTTCCTAGGTAAGAGGAATTAGTTTTTGTTCCGGGATAAACAATATTGTGTTAATTAAAATAAAGGATATTCAGCTCGGAGATTTCGGTTTGGCTTGGAAATATTTTTTATATTAGGAAGAAATTATTTGTACAAGTAATAAAAACAATACTTTTTTGAGTTTGAAATTTGATTAGTAACGGCGTAGCTAACGCTCGTTAATTAACTGTCTACTCATTCAAGAAATATCACTTTACGGACATGTTACATAAATAACTACCTATTTTGTTGTATTAATATTATTGAGCCGTTGACTGAAGTGATAAATGCTTGTCTTCTGGAGAGTCACTTTCCTGATAAGCTGAAGATATTTAAAGTTTTACCATTGTTTAAGGGGGGTGATAACGGTGTTGTCGATAACTACAGACCGATCTCTATTTTACCAATCTTTTCTAAAATAACAGAAAATGTTATTTATAATAGCAAACGATACCACTTCTGTTGTATAAGACGTAAGTAGGGGATCTGCTGATGATTTGACATCTCGGACAATTGCACAGGCTGAAAAATGGTTTCTTGCCAATGAACCCTTTTTAAATAAAAACAAAACCGTAATTATGGAATTTACTAGTAGGGCAAGATTTAATGATGGGGAAACGATAAACTTCCTAGGAATTCACCTGGACTCTGGTCTGAGATTTCAGCATCAAATTGAGGTAGTTTTTGCTATTAGATGTATCACTAATTTGGTGGGAGGAGGAGCAGCACTGCAGACTTATTACAGCCTATTTCATTCTGTTGTTGGTCTGGTGTGCTGCTGCTCCGGTCCACCTTAACAGAGTTTTATCACTGCAAAAGGCAGTTGTTAGAAGCATAGTGTGTGCTAGGTATGACGAGCATTGCAAACCAATTGTGTTGAATTGAAGATATTGTCTTTCTATTCCTTAATAATTGATCAAAATTTGTGCTATATTAAGTCGCATTTGAATAGGTTTACGACTTATTCCGGTGTACATTCAAAAATTGATATAATTTTAAATAAATGTCAATGTTGATTTAATATTGACATAATTCTAAGATCCTTAAGTAGCCAGAATAGCAATAATCCGCCATTTGATTGATATTATTGCCAAATGCAATTTATCTGTCATAATATCAATATTGATATCATTTTAATACTAAGCGTGAATAGCCTTGATTGTCTTTCTGATTGTCTTTCTTTTCCTTAGTTGTCGAGAACGTCTGTTGTTGTGATAGCATTTTACAGTGCAATTCCACTAAGAGTGAGAGATTTCCTCTTCCTCCTTGTGAAATTTCAGAGAATTTTAAAGTATGTTTTAACTTGTAATTATTGTTTGTATAATCTTGATGAATTTTACTTTCCCGATCCGAATATATTTTTAAATTATTTGTAATGTCTCTATTTTATTTCATGGAAACTTTACTTTTTATACTTTGCTGTTTTGGCTATTTTAAAGTGGTTGTTTTTTTTCTCTTTTGCTTGCTTGTATTTTATTTGTTGTTATAATTATACAATGTAATTATAAAAAAATCTAACATCAAACGTTTTCTCTTTGAGATTCCCCAGTAATATAAAATTTCACAGTCCACTTTGTTATATTGTTTTATAATGACTGTATTATTAACCTGCCACTGTTGACCTATTTATGAAATATACAGGGTGTTCGCGCGAAGTGGATCACTATTGCCCACTTTGTTATTATTCGAGCTACAAAGTCGGTTAAATTAGCAAACTAGTAGCATTTTTTCCGCTGATTACAATGGTGAAAACAGAAAAACAATTGACCATCTGGTTTTCGAGATATTTACAAAAATAACATTTTTAAATGGAACACCCTGTATATTTTTGCAAAAATCGATTATAAATTAAATTCTATACAAAAAATCTCTTTATCTTTTTTTGATAATAATTTAAAATAAGCGAGTTATTTTGAAAATATGTTTGCAATTCTTTAATATCGTTTTGAATATTTCACTTATTCTTAAAAAAACAGGTTCTTGAAAAGCGTGAAAAACTTGGTGTTCCAAAAAACGCATATAAACAATTTGTTAATTTTTTTAAATTTAGCTTTGTAGTAAAGGTGTTGTCAAAAGGCGGTCAGATGTTTTTTCGGGGGTTTTTTATAAAAATAATTCTGGAATAACGCGGCTTGTAAAAAATTCATCTTGGGACTTCTAAAAAAATAAGAGAATAAAAATTCATATAAACAGTTCGTGATAGTTTCTAATCAAAACCATCATTCTTCTTTGTAATAAAGTCAATTTCACAAAAATATTAAAAACGGTTCCAAAACTGTGAACAAAAATCTTTGGAAATAGATTTTTTAAGAGTGCAATTTGGGTCCTAAAAAAACGGAAATAATTCACGTACATCATTCGTGATTTTTTCCAAAATATAACCAGTATTCTTCTTTGCAGAAAATTTAATTTTACCAAAATCTAAGAGGTGGTTTAAATACTGATAAAGACAAACACAATTTGAGGTTTCAATAAAAAACGAGAAATAATTCAAATAGAACGTTCATGAATTTATCCAAAATAGGAAAATTTGGCGAATGTAGCTACCAGAGATTTTGGAAATTTTTTGATATTACCTTACTAATTTAGATCTCCTGATTACGAAAATGCTAAAAATAAGCGGCGGTCTCCAATATTTCCAAAGTTATAGGAGTTTAAAAACTTGAAACATCCAAAGTTTGGATGTGTAAATTAAGCACTTTTTTCAACTTTTATTCATTAAAAATGCACTCAGTAGACTCTATTGCACTAACTAATGATTAATCAAGCATTGCATTTTAGTAAAAAAGATTTATTTGGTCTATTTCGGCACGTTTATTTTGAAACACTAATCTAACCTTAAAATTTAAAATCAAGGATCGCTTGATTTCTTAGTAAGGGCAAGGGAAATTCCTTTGACAGCAAAACAAGAAAAAGAAAATGCTTTAAAAATAGTGTTTTCATAAATAATATTAAATGGTAATGATTAATTAATTAATAATTAATGCAATAGGTACTAGTGAGTGGATTTTTAGTGAATAAAACTTGATAAAAGTGCTTAATTTACACATCCAAACATTGGATGTTTTAAGTTTTCAAACTGCTATAACTTTGGAAATATTGGAGACCGCCGCTTATTTTTAGCATTTTCGTAACCAGGAGATCCTAGTTAATAAGGTAATTTCAAAATTTTTCCAAAATCTCTGGTAGCTACATTCGCCAAGTTTACCGTAATTCGGCTTTGATATATTTTTTTAACAATAATCTGAGAAGAGATTCTGAAAGTATAATTTTTCAAAAACAAACTCGGAAAATGTTATTTTTGAAAAGTGCAACTTGGGACTCCAATAAAATGCAGATAAAATTTATATAAACGGTTCCTGAATATTTTCCAAATAAAACCATAATTCAGCTTTCAAATAAAAGTATTTTGGCGAAAATCTTAGAAGCTGTGATTTTTTAAAACATAACTATCGGGTTTTTATAAGTGCAACTTGGGCCAACCAAAAGATTCATATAAACAGGTATTTTTTTACAAAATTTTGCTTTAAAACTAAAGTTTTTCATAAAAATCATATCAGCGATTCCTAAACTGTGTATTTTTAAAACATTCACTTGAAAATTATGTCGTTTTGTAGTCGTCAAACTTTCAAGCCACGAAAAGCGCCAAAAATCAACAATAAAAAACTTAATAAATAAAATCCACATCCAACTTTGTACTAAAATTTCACGAAAATTCGAGGAGTGGTCCCAAAATTATACTGTTTTTTTAAATTTTTCATCTTTGACCTTGTTTAAATTATCACAGTTTTGGAACCAGTGAGGGAATTTTGAGAAAATAAAATGTTTGGTTTGGATTAGTTAATCGTGCGTGCCAGGCATTATTAAAAAATCAAACATTTATAGACAAATTTATACAGTACCTACACTGTTTTAAGATGTTATCATTTTAGAAGCACTGGTCGATTTTTGATAAAATGGTTTTATAATTATACTTTGTAAACAGAAACTTTACTTTTGGATTAAATTAAATAGCCGGTAATTTCCAAGTGAAATTGTTGTAAAAATCGTTAAGTGACTGTTTGGGAACTGCTGAGCAGATTGTGACAAAACTTGCGTTTTTATATAACCAAATGTTGCCCATACTTACCAAATTTTAGGATACTCAGTTAAAAACAAAGCTATAAGTATTAAGAAAAATATCAACAGTATCAACTAATTAAAAAAAATTTGCTCTAATAAAAACAACCTAAATTAGAAGTGGATTTTCAAACGCTAGTTTTTAAAAATTTTCGAAATAATTACAATATCTATAATGAAGCTAACAGAAAAAAATCGCAGTGTAGAAAGTAATTTAAAGTATTTTTAAACATTTAGAAAATTTCAAATATCTAATACAATAGATATTTATTTTATTAGGAGTATAAGCGAAACTTTTATGTGACGAAGTATGGAGGTGTAAGTGCCGAGCGGAGCGAGGAGAATTAACTCCATACGGAGTCACATGAAAGTGCTTATACTCCGAATAAAATACAATATTTTATTTTCAAACGGCGTATAACATGGTGTTATAACACTGAGTAGGCAAGGTATAAGTTTCATTTCTATGACACCACTCTTGAGCGGCGTATAAGTAGAACTTATACTCCGGCGGAGTATAAGTTATATCATTATCTGCAAAAATGTATGACAGTTGCATGACAGTTGCAAAATTACTTATTAAATTGATTGTCATATTACGATTAGAATGATTCCATTTGAAAATAAAATATTGTATTTTATTCGGAGTATAAGCGAAACTTTTATGTGACTCCGTATGGAGTAAATTCTCCTCGCTCCGCTCGGCGCTTACACCTCCATACTTCGTCACATAAAAGTTTCGCTTATACTCCTAATAAAATAAATATCTATTATTTTCAAATGGAATCATTCTAATCGTAATATAACAATCAATTTAATAAGTAATTTTGCAACTGTCATGCAACTGTCATACATTTTTGCAGATAATGATATAACTTATACTCCGCCGGAGTATAGGTCCTACTTATACGCCGCTCAAGAGTGGTGTCATAGAAATGAAACATACCTTGCCTACTCAGTCTTATAACACCATGTTATATGCCGTTTGAAAATAAAAAGTTTTAATGAAAATTTATTTTAATTTTGCATCGTAAAAACTAAAACCTGTTAAATTATCGTACAGTTTATACGAACTTTGATTTAGATCCGCCAAGACGTTTTTGACTATGTAGACAAACAGACATTTTGAAAATAATGAAACTGAGTAGGTATCTATATGAACGTAAAAATGAAATTCAACATAATTTTTAACGCGATTATTGGATCATTAAAATGTAGGAACATAAATCTTTGAATTGATAGTAAAATTAAAGTTACTGTGCGAATTAGTTGAAAATGTGTGTTGTGTAATCAAATTACAAGTCATTGTTCTAGTATTTATTCAATAAAATTATAAACAGCAATTAAAAACGATACATCATAAACCATAATAGTCAATAAATATAACGAAAACTTTAATTAATTAAAATATATCTGATTAGCTGTAACTCTAAAGTGACACTGCAGAGTAGTATTGTAATGCAATTTTCCTCGTCCATAAACTTCCTCTCCAATAATTCCATCAATTCTATCCAAACATTCACACGTTAAAGGATTGTCCAAAAGATACAAATCTTTCGATGTATTCCGCATCAACTCCACAACATCATCCGGTATACATTCAATGTTATTTTGATTTAAAAATAATCCACTATCTTCCTTGAGGCTATGAAACAAACTGGAAACACCATTCAATCTATTTCGTTCCAAATGCAAATTCACCGAAGGCAAATCGGAAAAAGCCTCCTCTTCAACTCTGCTAATTTTATTATTAATTAGCCTAATTTCTACGATGCGTTGTTGAACTGGTCTTATGTCCGCAAACGCGTTTTTCGATATGGTTTCAATTAAATTAACGCTGAAATCAATGTAATTAATTTTCGGACAAGCTCGGAAAGCGTTGCCGTTTAGTTGCGTTATTTTGTTGCGATCCAAATGGACGGCTTTCAGTTCTGTCATATTTATAAATGCGTCCTCTTCAATAAATTCGATTTGATTTCTGGATAAGTACAAAATGCTCAGTCTGGGAATTGTTGCAAAATAACCACTTTTAATTTCTGTGAGATTGTTCACTGAGAGCGATAGATGCTTCAGTCGTGGCACGTTTTGGAAAGCCCCAGCCTCAATTTTTGATAGGTTTACGTTTATCAGCGACAAAGTTTGAAGTTTTGGGAAATTTTTTATCATACCTTCGCACAGTTCGGTAATGTTAGCGTTAGTTACGTCGATCATTAGATAATCGTCTAACAAATTGAAATTGACTGCGTCTATCTGATTGCCATTTCCTTTCAAACGTCGATGCACCCATGCATCTACTTTAGCTAAAGCGGATTTATTGGCACATAAACCATTAGTATAATTAGTGGAGTACACCGATAAAAATGCCACAATGATTAATTTGTACATCATGTTGTTTTGATGGTTTACGCACTACTATTGGAAATAGTCGAAATATTTGCATTGCTCGAATATTTTTGTTGTTTTATCTGGATTAGTGATAAACTTTGGTCTTCGTGTTTAGTATTTAGATCATTTTGGTGTTGGATTTCATAATTTATTTACCAGAAGTAGACTATGTCACTGTAACATATTTTATAATACACATCTGATATCATTCATGATATTAAAATATATGGGACACGTTCATTGATGCAGGCTACGGTTTTTTAAACTACACTATCATCATCTGAAAACATTGGAATAAGTAAATACACATTTTTTTAAGAACACGCAAATTTCGGCGTATAGTTGATAAAAATGATAATTTACAATATTTTACTTGACCCTCTTAATAAATTATATTGAGATCTATGAAACTATAACAGATAAATAAGAATAATTACACAGATAAATTATGCCTGGACATTAAGGTGGCCGTTATTCAGTTAATGTCTAAATTTGTTTTCTCTCACCCCAAACATATAATTCAGGTATTTACATATAAAAAAATCACGATTACTATACTTTTTACTTTCTTATTACTTCGTATAAGAAAGTAAAAAATGCGTTAAGTTTTTGAAGGCGCCTGGAAATTTTTTACACACGTATTACCCAGCGTTTTGAAATGATCGATAACTTTATTTATTTATATCTGTTCTATGTTTACATTTTTCATTGGTATTTTCAACTTTTTTTTCGATTCAAAACCTCATATCTTCAAAACGCGTAGGGATATTGCAATGAAATTTGAAAATGTGGATACAACGCATCGAAATCTGTATGAACCAGTATAATTTTAGTTTTAATTATACTTGAGATTGACAGGAGAAATAAAAAAACTCAATTTTTGGGGGTACTTTGGGTAGGAACGAATTTATGATAAAAATCCAAAATGCTTTAAATTTTGTATATTAATAATAATTATGAAAGACAGTTGAAGGGTGATAATAAATGTGAAAACAGTTCACCAATAACTAGTCTAGTTTAAAAGTGACAGCACTTTGAAAAAAATGACAATTTTCTACTTTTTTTCGATTCAAAACGTCATATCTTGAAAACGCGTAGAGATATCGCAATCAAATTTGGAAATTTGGATAGAACGCATCGAAATCTATATGAATTAGTATAATTTTAATTGTATTTGAGGTTGGCAGGAGAAATAAAAAAACGAAATTTTTGGGGGTACTTTGGGTAGCAACTAATTTATGATAAAAATCCAAAATGCTTTAAATTTGGTATACCCCCAAGATACTGCACAAATTAGCCAGATTTAGAGCGAGACCGGCGATATGGTAGGGCACACAATAGCTAGCACGCTGTCGCGTGTTGGTTGCCGGCTTGGCCCAACTGTGCATGAATATCCCTGTATTAATAATAATTATGAAAGACAGTTCAGAGGTGATAACAAATGTGAAAACAGTTTACGAATAACTAGGCTAGTTTAAAAGTTATAGCACTGTGAAAAAAAGAGATATCGCAATGAAATTTGGATAGAACGCATCGAAATCTATTTGAATCAGTATAATTTTAATTTTAATTATACTTGAGATTAACAGGAGAAATAAAAAACGCTATTTTTGGGGGTTCTTTGGATAGGAACAATTTCATGAAAAAAATTGAAAATGCTTAAATTTGGTATATTCTCGGGTATGTTAATAGTAATTATGAAATACAGTTGAGACGTTGAGATGTGATAATAAATGTGAAAACAGTTTACCATTTCAATTGCACTTTTAACTGTACTATTGATAAGTTAGCTTTTTAAACTTAAGTAATGAAAAATCCCCTCATCACAACTATATTTACCATTCATTTACCATGTAACTTTTTTAGCGCACTTAATTTTATATATTATGATAACCCGACTTTTGGACATTTTCCAAGTGTCGGAACCTAATGCATGTTTCCAATGACAAATTAAAATTGTATACTTAAGTTTTTTAATGAGGTTTACAACATCATTCAAGTTTATATTACGATATTAATGTGAGGCAGGCTGGTTTACCCCCTGGTCTTACAAGATGAGAACTTACTGTTATTACATCCCAGGCAAATAAACACCAGCAACCTGAAATAGCTACTGTAATAAACGATAAAGAGATATACTTCAGTATGAATTTGAAACTGTTTATCCTTGGTACTTTATTATATTGTATTAAAGGTTGTTTTGTTCTAAATATAAAATAATTTACAGTTGCTTTCTGAAATAACGCAGGAACTTATTATTCACTGTTTCATATAGATAATAATGGTCTTTACAAAAAAATAGCTGTCTTAATTTTAATTGAACTAATTAAAACCGTCCGATTAATATTAATCAGTAATCACACTTTATACGACAAATAATCCTTTAGACTAAGAATTAGGATTGGGTTAACGATCATATTAAATTACGGCCCTGATGAGATGGATTTTTCTGTGGCAGTTCACGACATAACTTCGTGATGACCCTACCCTCTAAAGTAAGAGCAAGAATATGGATTTCTTACTGTTTGCGACTTTTCATTTAATTTAAATTATGTGAAACGATTTGGACTTTTACTACTTACACTTACTCATTCGTTAAGACAGTTTAATGATAATTAAAAAACTACTTGGTGAATTAAAGCTTGAAGTGGTGCTATTTTATTGAGTTGGTACGATTATAAGAGCTTTTTAGTTTTAGATGAAATATGAAATTTAGTTTGTTTGGGAATTATTACAACTTTTGGCACCACAGGGTTTTATTTGATTTACAAAAATGGTGTATTTACTTATTTTTTATAGGGGGAAAATAGCTATTTTTGCATTTTTTCTAATTTCCTATTTATTTACTAACAGATTTCTAACACCATTAATTTTTTTGAACTTTATGTAAACTGAATTATCAAACTTTTAATAGACTTTTTCTACGGCTTTCTCTAGAACTTCCTTGCTCCAAGCTTATTATAAATTAGATCTTTGTTCTTTCAAAGTTAAGTCTAGCAGTCTGTCTCAAGATGATAAAGAATTTATGTTGTATGAAAGAAATGTGGAAACTAATTATAACAGAGAGAATAAGGAAAAGTGACTAAAGTAATTTTAGTTATGTATGTCCGAGGTAATATTTTATAAAACTTGTTTTGTATTTACATACTTGAATTGTGTAGATTTAAATGAAGTGACTTTTAAACCAATTCAATATTGTAATTTGAACATTGATTTCTATAATTTTTCAAATAATTTCTGCAAATAGTTTTTTTAATTCAACGACAAACGGGAATTGCAAATTCTAAGATTCAAATTAAAACAAATTGCTTTAGATTGTTTTTTCATTTCCAAATGCTCTATCCCTCTTTTATTACGCGCGTACAAAAATAATTACTTGAATCTAACTCATCTTGAAGATTCGCACTTTGAAACCACTTTTTTCGCAAATCTTTATTTTCCGGAACCGGTAAAGAAGTTTAGAGGGTGTTTTTACAGTCGTATTTTTACATTCGGGTACAAAACCACTTAGAAGTGGATTTTTATTCATTTTGCAGACTTTTATGTTATTTTAATGTGAAAAGCGCTTGTGTTTACGAAGATGTGACATCACGCGGACCTTCTGATATATTCGGCTGTTTCCGAAACGCGATTTTTGGGGGTTTTTTGGGTAGGAACAATTTCATGAAAAAAATTGAAAATGGTTAAATTTGGTATAATTAATAGTAATTATGAAATACAGTTGAGAGGTGATAATAAATGTGAACACAGTTTACCAATAACTAGCCTAGTTCAAAAGTTATAGCACTTTGAAAAAATTTACAATTTTCTACTTTTTTTCAATTCAAAACGTCATATCTTGAAAACGCGTAGAGATATCGCAATGAAATTTGGAAATGTGGATAGAACGTATCGAAATCTATATGAATCAGTATAATTTTAATTTTAATTATACTTGAGATTGACAGGAGAAATAAAAAAACGCGATTTTTGGGGAAACTTTGGGTAGGAACAATTTCATGAAAAAAATTGAAAATGCTTAAATTTGGTATATTAATAGTAATTATGAAATACAATTGAGAGGTGATAATAAATGTGAAAACAGTTTACCAATAACTAGTCTAGTTCAAAAGTTATAACACTTTGAAAAAAATTATATTTTTCTACTTTTTTTTTCGATTCAAAACGTCATATCTTGAAAACGCGTAGAGATATCGCAATCAAATTTGGAAATTTGAATAGAACGCATCGATATCTATATAAATCAGTATAATTTTAATTTTTATTATACTTGAGATTGACAGGAGAAATTAAAAAACTCGATTTTTGGGGATACTTTGGGTATTAGAAACAATTTCATGAAAAAAATTGAAAATACTTAAATTTGGTATATTAATAGTAATTATGAAATACAATTGAGAGGTGATAATAAATGTGAAAACAGTTTACCAATAACTAGTCTATTTCAAAAGTTATAGCACTTTGAAAAAAATTACAATTTTCTACTTTTTTTTTCGATTCAAAACGTCATATCTTGAAAACGCGTAGAGATATCGCAATCAAATTTGGAAATTTGAATAGAACGCATCGAGATCTATATGAATCAGTATAATTTAAATTTTTATTATACTTGAGATTGACAGGAGAAATAAAAAAACTCGATTTTTGGGGATACTTTGGGTAGGAACAATTTCATGAAAAAAATTGAAAATGCTTTAAATTTGGTATATTAATAGTAGTTAGGAAATACAGTTGAGATGTGATAATAAATGTGAAAACAGTTTACCAATAACTAGTCTAGCTTAAAAGTTATACCACTTTGAAAAAAATGACAATTTTCTACTTTTTCTCGATTCAAAACGTCATATCTTGAAAACGCGTAGAGATATCGCAATCAAATTTGGAAATGTGGATAGAACGTATCGAAATCTATATGAATCAGTATAATTTTAATTTTACTTGAGATTGACAGGAGAAATAAAAAAACGCGATTTTTGGGGATACTTTGGGTAGGAACAATTTCATGAAAAAAATTGAAAATGCTTAAATTTGGTATATTAATAGCAATTATGAAATACAATTCAGATGTGATAATAAATGCGAAAACAGTTTACCAATAACTAGTCTAGTTCAAAAGTTATAGCACTTTGATAAAAATGACAATTTTCTATTTTTTCTCGATTCAAAACGTCATATCTTGAAAACGCGTAGAGATATCGCAATGAAATTTGGAAATTTGGATAGAACGCTTCGAAATCTATATGAATCAGTATAATTTTAATTTTTACATTTTTACATTTGGATACAAAACCACTTAGAAGTGGATTTTTATTCATTTTGCAGACTTTTATTTTTTATTTCAATGTGAAAAGCGCTTGTGTTTACGAAGATGTGACATCACGCGGATCTTCTGATATATTCGGCTGTTTCCGAAACGTCTTCGCTTTATTAAAAAAAAAATATGTATTTTAAACATTAATTACTAATTTATTACACGTCTAAAAATTACAAAACAAGTAATTTCAAGTAAGAACATTGGTCAAAGTTTTTTTAAGATCTTTTTTGAAAAATGTGTAAACTCATCATTATATTTCGTATAAATAACAACATCAAAGCTGGCCTGCCTAAATTTCACAATAGCCTTTTTTTTCTAACCAACAAATCTATTTGAATTCCGTACAATACTGGCACATAATGTACAAATCGTGAACTGATTATAGGGTAGAAACTGAACAATATTATGCAATATCTATACAGGCATAGACGTTTCTATCTCTTGAATTTTATGCTTTTAAATAAAAGATACACAACAAATCGTATTTGAGAATCCACTTGATTTGATGCCATAAATTCGAGAGGGTTGTTGTTTGCTATACGACCCTTATGCGCTATTCTTCAAGCTCACTTTGAAATGATACCTACTCTGCTAATACAGCTCACATCTTATATTTCTTACTCATCTTTATTATCCGAATGTAGTTCACGATGTTACTCTCAATTTTAAGAAGCAGGGAGGCGTCATAAAAAATGTATAAATAAGCTGTGCTCACACGAAAGAAGAAATAGCAAATATTTCGTTTGTTCTTTTTATTATGACAAAGTAGCATAGTGTTTTTTACAGTTCAGTTTATCAGATTAATTATTTAGTATACTGTGCCTTTATTTTATACGAGAGATACGAAATCCAATTTAAAATTTTTCGTCCAACCCTGAAAATGTGGGTTAACCCACCACGCGTTCTTTCCTGTGAATAAAAGGCGTTTATTTTCTTTTAAAGGTGATTATGCCGATTTTCCCATGTTATTTTAGCGAGTTTGACGGCGCAGCATGTTACTGTGATGACGTTCAAAGAATTTCATTACAGCCCTTAACTCGGTGAGGGCGTGCGAGGTTGTGCGATAATACAGAGGGCTTTAGAACTTTTAGTATAACATGGTCGTAATAGACGGCATGGAACAACAGCAAGAAATTGCCTTAGTTGGATAAACTATGTTGGCAGATGAAGCTGTACATAAACTACGTCTTAATTTGCAAATATTCTCATTAATACTCTACAGAACATTATTTATTACGTTAATAATGGAATGCAAATTTGAAAAACTTGGCTGGAATTTACAACGTAACTAAGTTAATTTAAATTGAACAGTCACTAAGTAACACAATTGAACTCATGAATATTTCAGTATTTTTTCTACTCCCACACTTTAATTGATTTATTAGACATTTACTACCTGTACTGTAATGAGATTCATTACGATACAAGTTTATAACCAATAGAAATACAACATTGCAGCAATATTCCGTCAATAACAAATATTGCCATGATAGATCTAATATTTAAAAATTGACAGTTCATTTTGATTTTTTCACATTTCTGAGTTTATGATAAAGTTGTCAAAATATTTATTTTCTTATTTTTCATAATTTTGACTAGTCGTAGAAAAATAGCGTATGCAACTCACATTTATTGGCTATTAAGATACTCGCATTTATTACGATTCTAATAGTCGTATCTTAATAGCTATCATTAAATGCTCATTGCATAATATACTATTGGATATTGTGTAGATTTTTAAAAAGTATCGTATAATTTTGTTAATCTTAAAATATCATTTTTCATTGTTTCTAACTTGTTTAAAAAATAAATTTGAATTTTTATAGAAACAATAGTGACATTTTAAATTTAAAGTATTTTGAAATCACTGATTGAATTTTTATTAAATTTAGTTCTTCATGTAAATAAATATTGTGTAATTACAAAGAAAAATTATTCTCGAAAAGCAATTTTAATAATTTCTCCCACCCTGTCTAACATTACCTTTAATCAATATTCATCGCAAAAAAAAAATCTCTGAACTCCAGACGAGCAAAGCAACTTTTCACATTAATTTTCGGAAAGTAGCTCGAAGCAAAATGCAACGGAAAGGAAATATCGAACAACCAAACTGCATCGTAACTCGAAAGAGATTTGCTTTGGTAAAAGGTAAAATTTGCAAGAGGAAATTCGTTGGCTTTTGATGTTCACGTTGATGTTGTGAGTGCATCGTTCTACTGAAATTTGCCGCAAAAAAAGCGTGTTTCATTTGCAGTTTTGTAGTATATTGGCATGAGCTCCGGTGAAACCTATAAACAGAAATTTACTAGCAACTAATCAGACGGTTTGTGGTGGGAAAAATCTCGCCCTTTCAGATAGGGAGTTATTTTCTTCCAGGCGAAGGAAATCGATAACGTTACTAACCTCCGTGGGTTTCATTAATTACATAGAAGTCGGGAATTCCATTTAATTTATCATATTTGGAACTTTGGTTACATAGGTATTACAGTCGAGGAATGCTAGTTATTTTTTAGGAAATTAAATTAGGCTTTGCGTATACTGGAAAACTTTTGTAAGCAAGTTAATTTGAAAAGAATAATGAGGACACGGGAAATCTTTCTCTGAACATAGTACTTACTATCTTCTTACAAAGTTTCCAACTAAAATTTTACTTATTTTGTTCTCTTACTTCACTCTTAGTGTAATTGAGTTTCTGCAATATTTACTAGTTTCTGTACATAGATCTAATATATTGAATATGTAAAGAATTCGCTTATTATTTCTGTATATTTGATTTGTACTTTTAGGAAATAAAATACTGCATTGTTATATCAATATTAATTAAGCGATATCAAACTGTCAGTTGCTTTACTAGGATTTTGTCGACAAATTCAATTTGTAATATCTTAAAAAATTTGTAGCATAATTTTGAGGGGATAACCGCTGTACAGGGTGGGCAAAATTCGATGTTTTTATAAGGTAACTTTTAAACCATAAGAGATATTGAAAATATGACCGCGCATCGTCAAGCTCTTTTTTTGAAAACCCCCGATGGCGAAGTCAAAATCTAGCGATCGTCGTTTGTTTTCGAGTTATGGACGAAAATTCGATTTTTAGAGATTTCGACTTATGTCTATATTTTGGTTGTTTGTGAATTAAAAGAAATGGCATTTGCATGTTCAGGGTGGGCTAAATTCGATATTTTTATAGGATACCTTAATGGCGAAGTTAAAATTTAGCGATCGTCGTTTGTTTTCGAGTTATGGACGAAAATTAGATTTTTTGAGATTTCGATTTATGTCTGTATTTCGGTTGTTTGTGAATTTAGAGAAATGACGTTTTCATGTTCTTAAGGCACTTTTTTGAGGAGAATGCAATGGCGTTAACAGATTTTAAAAATGCTTTTTAATTTTTAAGTTATGGCATAAAGTTTTATTTTTACTTTCTTATACGAAGTAATAAGAAAGTAAAGTAATTGTGATTTTTTTCGAGTTCGAGATTTTGATGGATTTACACGTTTTGAGGGCCCCTGAATCCATTCTGAGGAGAATGCAATGGCGTTAACAGATTTTGAAATTTTTTTTTAATTTTTAGGTTATGACATAAAGTTGTATTTTTTTAAATGGAAGTCGAGGTGGGCTGTGACTTTGTTGAAAAGAGCATTTTTTTCTCTTTTCAAACATGTATAATATGTAGGGTCTATTTCTTCAATTTCTTCTTGAAAAATAAAAAAATCTGAATGTTTGAAATAAAATTTTAAAAAATCCTATCAAATAAAAATGAAATTACAACAAACGAAACATACATATAAACACAACACTGTCTAAAATTAATATCTATATGAAACAACTCAAAAAATTACGTCTATTGACTGCAATACCCTTTTCAAGACACTTCTGTGTGCATTATGTGTGAATATTTGACACGGAATTAAGGCGTTGTGTAAAGTTGGCTTTGAGTTCATCTGTATTTCTACTTTTAGTTTTATATAAAGTATCTTTAATATGTCCCCAAAAAATAAGTTTAAAAGTGTCAAATCGGGCGACCTTGTTGGCCATCTAACTGGTCCATTGATACCAATTAAATTATCTATGAATTTTGAGTTAAGCGATTCTTTAACTGTTCTCGTATTATGGGGACGTGCAGCGTGCACCATCTTGTTGTAAGAAAAACTGACTTCTATCGCTGAGCGATACATTGACCAAATATTCATCAACTATTTTCTCATCTAAAATTTGGTAGGACCGTTCACCAGTTAGATTTTCTTCATAAATCTTGTATGCCAAACTTGATTTTTTATTAAGGCACACCAAACCGATCCTGATTTTGGATGTCAATGGCGCGCCGAAGGTTCTCATCAGACCATTAATGACATTCGCCTACTGCGATAAAAGTGCGAAATATTTAAATTCAAAAAATTTAGATTTTTTGATTTTTCAAGATGAAAATGAAGGAATAGACCTTACATATTATACACATTTGAAAAGAGAAAAAATGCTCTCTTCAACAGCCCACCATGACTTACATATAAAAAAATTATGTCATAACCTAAACATTAAAAAGCATTTTTTAAATCTGTTAATGCCATTGCATACTCTTCAAAAAAGTGCCTTAAGAACGTGCAAACGCCATTTCTCTAAATTCACAAACAACCGAAATACAGACATAAATCGAAATTTCAAAAAATCGAATTTTCGTCCAAAACTCGAAAACAAACGACGATCGCTAATTTAACTTCGCCATTAAGGTACTCTATAAAAATATCGAATTTTGCCCACACTGTACAAGTTACAGGAACTTAAGAGGAAAATCCGCCTATTTTTTATATTTTTTCGTCTAGAATTATACAATTTTTTTAACTGAGTCTGTCAGACAATAAAATTAATAATTTACTGCAAGGAAATCCGTCCATTTTTCAAAGTATTCTTTCAGACGAAATATTTTTACTTTCTTATACGTAGTATAAGGAAGTATAGTAATCGTGATTTTTTTCGACTTCGAGATTTTGATGGATTTACACCTTTTGAGGGCCCCTGAATCCATTTTGACCATTTTCGCCATGATGTCTGTCTGTCTGTCTGTGTGTGTGTGTGTGTGTGTCTGTCTTTATCCACGATAACTCAAAAACGAGTTGCCGGATTTGATTCAAATTTCATATTTAAGACTTTGAACAAAATTGTGGGTGCCACATTAAATCTTTTTCGTCTAGCGCCAACACAAGTGGTACTTACCTGATGACATTTTTAGATTTTTTAGGAATATCTTGAAAAATAAACAATTTACGACATTTTTTTATTCTTAGACATTGATTTAGAATTAAATTTTGAACAAATTTTGTTTGAACTTTTTTTTGAAATTCCGTCAAAATTTTTTAATTATTTTTCATATAATAGCGCCATCTATCACTCAGTGGCAAAAATACTTTATATAAATTACAGAAATCTATAACGTTGAGGAAATCGATTGTAGCAATATTATTATTTGAAAAGATCGACGGCTACGGCAGCATTGTGGTGGCGAAACTACCACCGGTTGTTACGCGGTCGTTGATTTGTATTTTTTGTGTCATATTGTAATATGTACAGTTAATAGGAGTAGCTAATAGCAGCAAAGTATTCAGTGTACTCTTCTTTTCTTATCCAGAACAAATACCACTTCTAGCACAAGCCGCCGTGGCGCAGTGGGTAGAGAATCTGCCTAGTAATCTACACGGTGCTGGTTCGATTCCATAGATTTCCATTCTTTTTTTTTACTTTCTTATTATTCATATAGTAGCGCCATCTATCACTCAGTTGCAAAAGTACTTTATATAAATTACAGAAATGTATACCGTTGAGGAAATCGATTGTAGCAATATTATTATTTGAAAAGATCGACGGCTACGGCAGCATTGTGGTGGCGAAACTACCACCGGTTGTTACGCGGTCGTTGATTTGTGTTTTTTGTGTCATATTGTAATATGTACAGTTAATAGGAGTAGCTAATAGCAGCAAAGTATTCAGTGTACTCTTCTTTTCTTATCCAGAACAAATACCACTTCTAGCACAAGCCGCCGTGGGTAGAGAATCTGCCTAGTAATCTACACGGTGCTGGTTCGATTCCATAGATTTCCCTTCTTTTTTTATTTTAATTAAATGCTTTATTTATTCGGAGCGATTATAAGTCACGGACCAGGTTAGGTTGTTTTGTATAGTTTTTTTTTTTCCTTTAAATAATAGCATAAATCGGTACCATAAGATGATGCCGGAATAACCATTGCCCTTACACGTGACCTTGAATTTGATGGAATACTTTGCTGTGATTAGCCTCTCGTCAGTTAATTTCACAGAAATTAGGTTATTTTTTATCGTGAGTCGTTCAGTAAGTTTTGGCATTTTGATTTTTGGCGACGGATGCAAATAAGTACTTAATTTGTCAATTTGACAGTAAACGTCAATCAAATAAAGGCATTGTAACACAGGGAATCAGGAAAATATTAGGCGTAGTTTAACTTAATTTCTTTAGGAAAAGTAATTGAGGTATTATCCGTATAAGAAAGTCATGTGTTGGACACATCAGATATTTTATTAACCATTTTATCAAATGGAATTCCTTTTATAAACTCAATGCTTGATTAACTTTAATTTTCACAACAAACTTCCACAAGTTCAAGCTAAATACATAAATTTTAAAGGATCCTTAAAGTTTTCAAATAGTCACTAACAATTTGAGTTATAAAACAATTTGCTTGGATTTTTGAAGCCACTAAGTAAATTAACGTCAGTTCATTGTAAAGGTGGGAAAGTTTCATCGGTAGATAAAAGTTAAATTATTGCAGAAATTTTATTTATTGCACATTTTTCGGTTTTAGAACTCAACAAGTGCATTTTATAAACTCATATGTATATTACTTTTCACATTTTTTTCACAATTTTTTTAAATGTTAACCGGTTAGCTCACGCGGATAATTATCTGGAGAACTCCTTATTATATCGTTTGTACCTGTACAGGTTAATTAACCCCTTTTTTCTAATAGATTTTTATGTATCTCCTAGCAAACAAGTTTCAAAGCATTTCCGACTACTAAAATATTTTTTCTCAAGAATATAAAATTAATATGATTCAAAATCGAAACTCGATAAAAACACCTTCCACTTATTTGTTAACAAATTGCGTCGGAGTTATTATTTAAATTTAAATCTATAAATTGCGGTTAGTTTGTCATGTATGAAGCAACCAACTTGAGAACTTGGCTACGATTACCATATTTTTCCAATTTTATACCCAGCAAGTCTTTGTCTACACAATAGGATACTTTGGGAAGATCAAATAAAGCTGTAAAAGTGAATTTTGTATTCATTCCCATAATATGAGGCATATTATTATGTTTGTGGACATACTTTATATACAAAATGCTAACATCTTATTTCGTAAAGTTGATTGAAAAAGTTTTTTCAGTTATTAAAATTATAAAAGTAAAATCAGTTGTGAAACTAATTTAGTTATTTGGTTTGAACAGTAAAAAGAGAATATCTGCTGTGTCCAACACATGACTTTCTTATACGATGCGATATGGTACTAATCTTTGAAAAATACTAAAGTTGCCAATAATCACATGCAGTCCACATCCGATTTTTTATTAATATTAAAGAAAAAGTATTTAAAATATTGTACAGGGTGTCCCATTTTCGACACTTTTAGGGGGTATTGGCGTTATTATCAAAGATAGAGTGTTGCGGTTTTCACCTTCCTGTCCTACTTTTTTACGAAACGAAAGATTCCGGAGTCAAATTTGTCATGGCTCTCTTACTTTTTAATCTACAGAGTGATTCTGAAAATCTTTGTTTTTTAGACACCCCTCGTATTTCCGTTATGCGTCTACTTATCAAAAAGGTGAAAACTGATCTTGATAGAGTTTTTTACGTATAATTCAGTGGCGTAGACAGTTTTTGTGTAAAGGGTTTAGTTTTTGAGATATTGGCCAAACTTATGTTTTTTTAAATGGGACACCCTATATATATTGATTAAGCAAAATTTGAGCTTTCCAAAAATATATAATACTTAATATTTACTTTGAAAACAAGCTCAAAATTCGATATTTTTACTAATTTTCTTTATTTATAACAGTAGGCCATGGCTAATTTTTTAAAAACAAATCCAAAATTTTCACAATGCGTAATTATTTTAAAGCTAAACACTTCAAAAGATAATTTTAATGCATTGTATAAAACATACCAACAATATAATACTTCTCATAATTATCGTAAATGGCCTTTGTAATAAAAAATTAAAAGTAATAAAAACTCCTACGTAACAAAAATATTTCATTAATAATGGAAATCTGACAAATCTGTCTAATTTTGCATTTGTTTCTAATAAACTAGCCATGGCCTACTGTTATAAATAAAGTAAATTATTAAAAATATCGAATTTTGAGCTTGTTTTTCAAAATAAATATAAAGTATTATATATTTTTGGAAAGCTCAAATTTTGCTTAATCAATATAAAAAATAATATATAGGGTGTCTTATTTAAAAAAACATAAGTTTGGGCAATATCTCAAAAACTAAACCTTTTACACAAAAACTGCCTACGCCACTGAATTCTACGTAAAAAACTCTATCAAGATCAGTTTTCACCTTTTTGATAAGTAGACGCATAACGGAAATACGAGGGATGTCTAAAAAACTAAGATTTTAAGAATCATTCTGTAGATTAAAAACTAAAAGAGCCATACAAATTTGACCCCGGAATCTTTCGTTTCGTAAAAAAGTAGGACAGGAAGGTGAAAACCGCAACACTCTATCTTTGATAATAACGCCAATACCCCCTAAAAGTGTCGAAAATGGGACACCCTGTACTTGGAAATTATTATTCCTAAAGTTGAAGTATTTAAATTCTTTCATATATTTGTTATTAAACCACGTGGAAATTACATTAAATTTCCCTTAAAAATCGTGTATAAATTTTGAGCGTTTTCCAGCAATTTTCGAATAGTTTTCGGAAGTCTCCCTCGCACTTATTGCAGTATGCATAAGTCTATCTTTATTCCACTCATTACAGTCGAATTTTTGGACAAAAATATTATGCTTTGGGAATTACTTTTCCTAAAGTCGATGTATTTAGATTCTTTCATATATTTTTTAGTAAACCACATGAAAATTAAGTTAAATTTCCTGTAAATATCGTGTTTAAATTTTTTGCGTTTTTCAGCAAAAATCATGGCGAAAATGTCCAAATTCAGGATTGAGAGGCTCGCAAAACGTGTAACTCCATCAAAATCTCGATTTCTATACCTACTTCCTAATTACTTTATATAAAAAAGTAAAAATGTATCCAGTAACTGAAATAAAAATGTTTCTAATATCTTTAAAGTTTCCATTTTACTTCTGCGGTAGCTACAATAAAACTGTTGAAAATATGTTAACTGAAACAAGCAACTGCAAAAGTTTCGTTCATGTTACATCTAATTCGCATTGTATGCTCGTAAACACACATCGTTGTTCGCCACAAAACCCATTTTCTTTTCCAGGTAAATTAAGTTCCACATACCAAAAACACATTTTTCTAAAACCACCAGCTACTTTGAACATAAGCAAATAATTTCCAATTTTGTTGCAGAATTGGGAGGTATTAAACACAGCCGTTCTAACTGGCCAGCAAGTATCCCAAGCCATGAAAGTTTTCATAGTTTCACAAGCAGGAAAAGCAGCCGATGTCACGTTCCAGGCATCTTGCCATTCGGAAGACGACAGCGTGCTCAAGGTATGTTTATTAACTTCATTTCAACTGTAAATAGGTCATTTTATTTAGAACTCTGCTAATGCAATTATCACAATGTGTTTTAGTACAGGTCGTAATTGTAAAATTTATTTTTAGAAGCACATACTCTTCTACATTAAATTATTTTAATATTCATTGTTATGGCAGGTGTCTTCGTCTTGTGGGTCTGTTTACGTGGATGGAAGTGAAGCTAGGGGATCGGTTAATGGGTCTGTTCTGGTAAAATATGGTACATACACTGGTTTGGCTAAATTTACTGTTTGGATGCCGGAGTTTCCACTGGATCTCCAGGTTAGGGATACCAGATTGTCCCAAATGAAGTCGTGGAGAGTACCAGATTTACATCCTAGGTAAAAAACATGCATCATTTTTTGTATAATTTTTTATGTAAACTATTAGCTCATTCACCAATACAAAAGACAGTTTAATGGAGCATAAGTTTTTGAGGAATTAGCAAAAATAAACAAATAAATTTTTTTTTGAAATTATCAACAGTAGAAAAACTTTGAAAATTTGAGAATATCAATACAAAATAACATGAATTGATCGTAATGATTTTCTTATTTCTATTGTGATTGCAGTTCCGTCAAAAATCGAAGAAAAAAGCGCTCTTACGGCAACAGTTGGAGTTCCAGCAGCCCAGACGATTTAGGCAACATCGTGGAACGTCCAGTGTGCCGCCTACGCTACCAACAAACCCCTGTAGATGTTTACGCTCATTTTATGGCAACAGACCACGACTCAGGCCGCATAAGTTATCTAATAAACCGCAGAACCTGGCTGCGAGTCACAGATTTAGTACTGCCATGGCTTCGAGTTAGTGATCCTAGAATAGCCAGTTTGCATGGCCGGATTTTACAAGGCAGAAGCATGGGAAGAACAGAAGTGCAAGTAAGCGATATTGTTGTACAATTTATTATGCATTGGTCACTGTGTTGTTTTTCTTTTTTTACAGGTTTTATCCCCGATAACCAGCCGAGTTTACGGTGCTAAGGAAATACGTGTAGGAAACGACAAAGTTGGTTTATCCCGACTGATAGTACAAGTAGTTTCCGGGCTTCAATTGAACATATCTCCAGATAGTTCCATTGAGAATGGCTATGTAGCTGAAACGAGCGTTACACGCAAACTTACCGCTCAATACCAAGAAGGTTTACTCGACATAGAGCTGGAATTTTCTGATGGAACTCGAACGCCCTTACGAGATATTTCAGACACCGATTATCATTTGGTAGTGGAGAGTCTTGATCCGGAAGTTGTTGCTTTTGCTCCAATGGTTGCGTCGCACCATCCTCGTGTTATTGCTGTGGGAGAAGGCACTGGAGATCTTCTGCAAGTTACGTTATTGTTGGCGGAGGAATGTCGTACTGCTAATCGGCCGAAAATGAAAAGTGCTGGTCCACTTGCTACGGCTGCAGCGTCCATTACTGTTGACTTTACTAGCAGCGAGTTGCAACATCGGCCGGATATTTTACAGAATGATGGGGGGAGTTATGGTGGATCTAAAGGGGGAAGGGAGTTCACGGATTTGCAGGATATTTTGAAAGGTACATATATGTTGTTTTTAGAGTAATATGCTGAATAAAGTTTAATAATTATGTACGTGAGGTAATCATAAAATGGTTCCAACCCGATGTCAGCGTCTCTAATTTTTTTTTACTTTTGTAATATGTTGTAGTCATACTTAAAAAAGGGTACATAAATTTTAGATTTTGTGTCGTAAAAACTGTCGTAAATATTTGTAAAAATGGCCGGATATTTTTGAAGTTCGCTGTGTTATTGTACAAGAGATAATTTGATTGAAAATCTCACGAAAGCTCTACATTTTATTGTGTACTATAGCACTCCTTAAAAAATAAATTTAAACTATCATGACATATACAGGGTGTCCCGGTAAAAGCGGGAAATCTCTCGGATTCAGATAGGGCATGAAAAAAAAAGATGACAAGTTCCTATAAAAATTTTTCCTACAGGCGTTTTTTAAATTTTGATTTTTTTTCGGAATGAGACTTTTTTAATGACTTAATAAAAAATTAATTCGTTTATTATTTTTTTTTTCGAAAACGGTCCACTTTATCGACAATAAACAAGAGTAGCTTTTCTTTAGTCTAAGGTTCAAGCTACCTGATTTTGTTGTTTTAAGTCTTTTTCACACAGGGTGTTAAAAGTTTAAGCATTAAGTTGTAAAGCTTTGTCTGCCCCTGGTAAACTAAACAAGCTAGATATGGGTCAAGGACATTATTTCAAGAGGTCCTTAGTAGTGTCCATAATATTAACTTTTTATAAAATTCTATTAATTACCTACTTTAAAAGTTATTTAAAAAAAAACGATTTCCAGCGACGCTCTTCAGGGCTACATATCTTCGTAGGGAGGGCCTGTAGGAAAAAATTTTATAGGAACTTATCTTATTTTTTCATGCTCTATCTGAATCCGAGAGATTTCCCACTTTTTCCGGGACACCCTATAGAAAATTTAATAGATTTCCTTGTTGTACAAATTGTTAAATAAAAATTTTCCTTTGTGTTTGCTTTATTACTAAAAAAAAGAAACATCAAAAATCCGTGGAAAATTTTTGCTTTTATTGTCTGCTATAGACACGAGTCACTTATTTTTTTTTAATCCTTAAAACTGTCATAACTCTTTAAATTTTTACAGATTTCCTTTAGCTTATACTAAATTATAACTACAAAATTGAAACAGTCAAAATCTACAAATATTCCGAATTTTATTTCCAGGAGAGCGAACTCACTTGGAAAGGAAGAGGCCGATATACGACGACAGCTCCCCTCTCAATCGCCACTCGCCATGTGCGCCCTCTTCTTAACTGCTGTACTGCGCAGCTGTTAAGCGTCTAATTGAAACTGACAGATGCGCAGTACAGCAATTTAAGAGCAGGGCGCACATGGCGAGTGGCGATTGAGAAGGAAGCTAACGGCGCAAAGCGTCCCATCGCTGTGTACAGGGCAAGATGAGAAGTTCGCTCTCCTGTTTCTAGCCTTCTTGGTAGATACACTCACTTCAAAATTTATCCAAATTCTATAAAGTGTATAAAATTGTCTACATTTCAATCAAAATTGTGTAAATGGTCAAATTTGAACATCTAAACGATAGTTTTGTATCTAAATTAGTTCAGGAAATAATTTCAAAAAATGGACTAACTTTTTTATATTTTAGAACTTTACCATTTTTCCAAAAAAAGTGTCCCTTTAGGATTGAGTTTCCATGAGTTCCTTCTAAGTTCCTGTATGAAGAATTGAAAAATTCTGTTTATCTGGCTGTTAATTTCTCTAAACTTACGACATACTAAATACCTACTATAGAGCAAATAATTTTACAAATATTTACAACATTGTATAAAAAATAACGATCACCTTGTAATTAACTGTAACAAAAAGCCCTAAATTACGCCAAATATTAATTTAGTCCCTAGAAATTAAACTACATCTAAACCCTTACCGCCAATAACTACATTGAAACTTTGTAGCTCAAAATAAAGCCACTCCAGGACCCACGATTTATATGAACTTCTGTAAGCCAATGAATTCGTGAATAATTTTTTAAACGTAGGTACTTAAGACCACCCTGTATAATAGCTCCTTTTAATTTTTCATAGTTTAAGACTTAAAAAAATGTATTAGAAATATTTTGAAATGATGAAACTAAATCCAACCGAAAATGGTCGTTTTGCAGGTACTCCTCTAAAGGATGACAACAGCCAAGAACCAAATGTCCAAGCTAGACAATATCAAGGTAACAAAGGCATTATACGTCGACAGCACTCCACAGCTCATTTAACCCCACTAGAAATTAGCATGTACGTCTTGTTAGCAGCTTTTTGTTGTGCTATTGTGGTAAGTCCTCATCATCACAAAATACATTCCAAACAAGATATTGATACTCTTCATTTTTTACCTCCAGGTCTTTGTAGTATCCTGTGTTGTGTATGCTTCCAAATTCAAGCCAATAGAACCAGGAGTAACTGCCGGTGTTAGAGCCTCGCCAGTTAATCCAACCACAGTAATGATCCAGAAGGAAACGCGTAAAAGTAGAGAAACCACCACCAATGCTCACGATTGGGTTTGGTTGGGTCGAGCTACATTGGATACGTCCAACAGAAATTCAACAGTAGCTAATACTAATAGTGGCAACGAGATACGAATTACAACGAATCCGTTGAATACAAATTATTGCGAACCGGATGACTGCTTAGCGACAAGTTTTAGTAATCCTAGTCATATTGAGTTGCCTAGTACATCCGCCGCTCCAGCAGATGTCAACTTTAATCGACCGATAGATAGCAGTACCTATTGTAAGAGCAAGTTTGGTGGTGGGATTAATAATATTGATAATAATGATGATCTGCAAGTTTGGTAGGTTTAGTTACTAACACTTTGTATTATCGAAATAATAGTTATTATTATAATCAGTTCAAGATCTTCTCGTTTTGCAAAAAGAAACAAATTATTAGGACAATAATTTCCAGTATAACCGGAAGTACTAGAAAGTCTCCAATATTTTCATGAAAGAAATCACTTTGTATAATGGACTAATTAACAGATTTAAATTAGATTTATTAATAGAATTTTATCTGTTGTCAGTTAGACGTGACACACCCTGTATAGTTGTTAATAATTATTTTACTGCCAATTTGTTTTACTTTAACGGGAAAAGATTCTGAATAGATTATTTGCAGAACATTACTAACTCTCCTATATTTTTTGTAATTCTAGGAACAAACCAACCCCACCACCTCCACTTCCACCACACGGCGTTTCTCTTCAGTCGAAAGGTAAAGATGACGATTATCGTCCACCCGTTCCACCACATCGAAATATTGGTGTATCAGCTAATGGTTCCATTGAATTGACCCCGTTGAAAAAGCATCACCATCACCATCATCACAAAAATGGTAAAACACCTGAGAAGAGTCATTACAGATCCTCCAGTGATTATAACCGACCTACCAGTACAGCTGCTCTTGGTAAGGAGAAAGAGGAATTGGATGAGCAGGAACCGATGAGGAGTGTGTTTGAGTTTGATGATGTGCCACATGAAAATTCAAAGAAGGATGTGGGTGATGAGAAGATGCATTTTGTGCAATATCCGAAGTCTCCAAATTCAAATTGTAAGTTTGTTGGGTTAGTCAAGAATTATCAACTGTTTTGAATTTTTTTTTAGTTTAAATTCAGAAAATTCAAAATTGGACTAACGTACGTTTAATAATTTTGAAAATTTGCTAAGTTATATTAAAAAGAGATTTTGACCATACTAGCTTTCAATCCCTTATATCTCGTAAAAAGTGCATCCTATATGAATAAAATTTTAGATGTCGCTAAAACATAGTTTTGTTTGTACAATGAATTTTTGTCATAATTTAATATTTTAAAATTTAGGAGTTGTAGTCAAAAATGTGACTTAATGGTTACGTATGTACATTAGACAGTGTTGTTATTTTTACATTTTAAAGTTCTGCCCTGGCTAGCGACTTTAAAGCATCAAGCCCTTTGACGTCGCTCGATCTCTTAGCGCACAATTTCTTTCTTTTTTCGCTTGTTTCTAACGCTATAATTAGTTAAAAAGAATTTTCCCCTCATGGCACATTTTTATAAATAATAACGATTTTGGACAAAAAATATTGAAAAAATTATCACATGTTTTATAAATTATACAGGGGGGTCCCTTAATGACGTGCTAATATTTCAGGGTGTGATTCCTCAGGTCATTTTATGAAGAAAAGTTCGTATCAACACATGTCTGTAACGGCTTAACTTTTTTGCTAGAGGGTGTTGATGTACCTACAATATTTAACCTAACCATAATGAGTTTCAATTTTAATTTAATTATTTGAATCAAGAACGGTGCCTCTGACGAGAGAAATCCAAGAGACCGTTTTCATGTAGAATTGTCCAGGCTAATCAGAAAAAATAATCCACATGGAAAAATGTCATTTGCGTAGGTACCACTTTTTTGTAAAAAAATATCATAGGACATGTTTGCAGGGACGCCACTGGTGGAGCAATAGAAGAACTTTTCTAACTAAAATATGTGGTTTTATATGCTAATAACACATACCAAAATTGAAAATAATATCTAAAGTATTTTCGGAGATAATAAAAAGTAGCTCTTTAAAGAAAATTCAACACTCTAGCAAAAAATTTAAGCCATTGTGGACATATGTTCATATGAACTTTTCTTCACAGAATGACCTGAGGAATCACACCCTGAAATATTAGTACGTCATTAAGGAACACCCTGTATACAGGGTGTTTGGCATCGGCTGACTTTCGGGAACTGCGACCATTCCTTTGTTCGTACACTTGTAATAAAAGAATCTTCTCAGAAATTCCAACTTCTGGGTAAAGCCAAGAACGGTTCCGAGGAGCGCTTCTCTCACTATTTCAGGCGTTATTTCAGCACTTCCAAAGTGAAATACAGGATAGACACGAAATATTTTTAGATACGATTTTTGAATACATTCTGCATTATCCTATATAAGTTTTTATCTCCAATCCGGTTTTTTATCCATATAAAGTCAACTTACGAAAATATTTTTAACAAATTTAATAATTACTCCGAGTAGACATCGTTTATGTTCAAAATGGAATTTAACTTTTCGATTATAAATAAACCAATATTTAATCATGTATCAAATTTTTAACTATTTTCAACAATAGTTATCAAAATAAATTAAATGAAACGTGAACATAATTTGATTTATTTTTTCAAATTCCAAATTTGAACATTAATAATTCTTTAAGGTTTAACACTATCAAAAAAATTACAAGATACTTTCGATCGCGAATCATCTCAGCTATAAATTTCATGTATAACTTTTTCTCGATAATCAAATAATTTAGCACACTGGCTTCTTTTTATTCAACAGTGTTTCACTTTTTCAATTTACAATTTTCAACATTCAAGAGATGATTGCTCGAAAACTAACCCTGGTTGGGGATAAAAAATTTATATAGAGCGATGTAGAATTTATTCAAGAATCACACCTAAAAATATTTCGTGTAAAAATATAGCCATGTAAAGTTTTGTATGGGGTGTCCCGGAAAAAGTGGGAAATCTCTCGGATTCAGATAGGGCATGAAAAAATAAGATGACTAGTTTCTATAAAAATTTTTCCTACAGACCCTCCCTACAAAGATATATAGCTCTGAAGAGCGTCGCTGGAAATCGCTTTTTTTTAATAACTTTTAAAGTACTTGATTGAATTTTATAAAAAGTTAATAACTCTTGTTTATTGTCGATAAAGTGGACCGTTTTCGAGAAAAAGAATAATAAACGAATTCATGTTTTATTAAGTCAGTAAAAAAAAGTCTCATTCCGAAAAAAAATCAAAATTTAAAAAACGCCTGTAGGAAAAATTTTTATAGGAACTTATTTTTTCATGCCCTATCTGAATCCGAGAGATTTCCCATTTTTTCCGGGACACCCTGCCTTTGTTCTTTTGGATTTTGTTGGTGAGGACCAACCACGATTATTTTTGACAGGGTTATTTTAAATTCTAGGGTGATCCCTTTTAATATATTTGTCTTACTCCATTTCCAAATGCAAGAAGTCTAGACTCGAGTCTTCTTGTCCAGATGTCATGTAAAGTGTATAATAAATATTTGTACTCTTGCTTGTTCTCATTGGCTATGTCTAGAATTTTTAGCCTTTTGGAGTTTATTATGTTATAAAAATTATCATTTGATATAATTTGTTTAGCTAAAATATCAACGATTTAGAGTAACAATTTGATTAAAAAAAAAGTAATAAGTAGACTAGAATTACTCGTGTTATTCACTTCTGATATTTTGGTTAACTTAAATTTCCCTAGGTAGAAACAGTGCCGAGGTAAAGCGGGCAACAATAGTCGGCAATCCAATGTTTAGCGCTGACGAAAACAACACAGATGTAACTAATATTGCAGATTTACCCGGTTTGGATGATCTCCAATTAGACATGGATTACGATCAAATAATGCACTATTTCGAGAATTTAAAGGTTTGTCGACAGGAAACCACCGAAACTACATGATAATGTTTCATTTGTGTTTCAGGAATCAAATGCCTGAGTAGAAGAGATCATTGCAAGGATCCGTGACATTTTGTTGTCGTTTAGCGAGCAGTATCGTATGAACGCTTTAAACGGCAACACAACAAGTCCAATGAAGAGTAACATTCAAAGTTTCGATTACTTCTTCGATCATCTAAGTGAATCGTATGCTTAAAACTACATTCATTAGGGTCAATTAAACGAAGCTTTTGCCTTCTCACTTAATCACTATGTATACCCATTATACAATACATGCAAATTGCAAGACTGAATTGTTATGGTTTCTAAATTATTTTCTTTCGTTTACTTCATCTGTAAAGAAAACGTACTTAACGTAAAACTTAATAGTTAGTGGCATGATGGTACGAAATGTGCGCGAATTTGTAAAATATCATCAATTTTTATTTATTATTTCGACTTCATCCTATACTATAACGTTTGGTCTGTTTATTCTATGAGAGGTATATTTATCAACAACTCGTGACATGTTCGTTAAGGATTTTTGCAGTGATCCCAATAATATTCTAGTCAAACAAAAATAATAAAGCTTTATTATTTTATACTATACATTATATGAAAACAATACGTATAAATGAATGTCCTTATTAAATAGGAAAAATTAATGCACAATTTATGGTTCCTGATATTATGCTTTAGCGCTTTTTATAAGTATTTTTATGAACATCCAATATTTTATTATATTCTATGTAGGGCTCCAAAAATATTTTAAACTAAAACTTGTACTGGTTCAAAATTAATTGTTACTACATAAATCTAAAATATGGTTGTTCATTATTGGACTTTTTCCTTTGTATTTTGTACAGTTCTGTAAAATATTATTGTGTATATAGTAGATTTATGTAAAATTTCCCGACTGATTAACGAAAAAAAAAATTGTAATAATTTACATGATTTTTGAAGATACTTAAAATATGTGTTCGTTTGATTGCACAGTTTTTGTGGGTAACAAGATTTTGTATATGTTGGCATACGGAATTTGTGTGAAATTCGTTTCTGTACATATTAAATAAAGGCATAGGACTGCTTAATATGGAAGTATAATAGGCCGCTTTAGATAATATGGAAAAATACAGAAGATAACACCCACCCCATCTAGTCTATCTACTTATCATCACGAAATTATCTAAAAATTAATGTTAGAAATGCTTTTGAAAAGTTAGAATTATATTTAAAAAAACTGGTAAAAAGCTTTGCCGCTGTATCCATTTTTTGTATTTAGTTTTGTCCAAGAAATTTTGTCTCCCAAAAATTTTCTTCCTATTTATTATTATAATTCAGTATTATTTTCCAGTTATATACCAAATAAAAACAATTATTACAGTAATACTCTGAGAAATTAAAATTGTAACTCAAAATGTAACTACTTAATTATGTTATGTAACTTAACAATGTTGAGATGTTAAATTAATTATCCTTCATGAAACTAAGTTTGATTTCTAAAACTAAACTAATTGCTTATGAATGTATATATAATATTATATAAAAATGTTATAATTGTTATTTAATAATATTTAGATTTCCCTCTCCACTTATCTCTTATCCAATATTGTGCTTGAATTAAGAAAAATGAAAATAAATGTTAACACGCGAATAATATATTTGTAGTTTGAGGTAAAATTATTATTCAAAATTAGTACATATTTTATACATAACATTCCCCTCTTTAATAATATTTAGATGCTTATTTATTTTGTGTAATGACTATTATTTGGAAAGTGAGGTGTTTGCAAAACATATCAATTATGGAAGCAAAACTGTAGGACAGGTTTATTAGCAATAAATTTAAAACAAATTTCTTTTCTGAAGACACTCTCTTATATTCGTTTGTGTAGAACATTGATGTATATTGAGTAAACTGATATATGTACAAGTACAACATTGTAAAAGTTACCATGAAATCAGTAAAATATAAAATATTTGTAATTGAACAACTGTTTTTATTTCCTTCCTACAGTAATTTTACACATATTTTAAAAAATGTCTATAGTCGTAAGGCGACAGCCAATATCGACATCCCCCCATGTTATTCTGTATCAAGTACTTCATCGTATAAGGATTTTGATTGTTCTCCTCCCGCCACTTTTCGCTTTCCTTCATGTCATCGAGAATTTTTTGTGAAACAGCTATAGCTTTAAACGGTAGTTTATTTGCCATGTCCGTTAGAAATCTTTCGACTTCCTCGAATTCACATCTACCACCAACTTCTAATATAATTCTACCAGCTCTAACCGGTGTAACAAAATGATCTATTGCACCTTTACCACCGCCCATTCGTTGTCCTTGACCTTTTTTGGTAATAGGCTGCCAAGGAGAGTCAACTCTCCATACAGCAAACATACGATTTACGTCTATTTTTCGACTGATTGTCATTCGCAGCATTTCGAAGTGGCCCCATCTTAAACGACCACCACCTAAAGCCTACAAAAAAGCATTTAGACAATAACAAATATAAAATTATATACTAACTAAACTAACCATAATTCCGTACTGCCTGTGTTGGAGGAAATTGTGGACGAGTTCTGGGCCACGCATAAGGCTTAATTTTTTCGTCATTTTGGGCTGTCGTGTAGCAGGTGGTAATTGAGGTACTTTGTCCATGAATCTTAGTTTTGGTTTTTCAGGAAATTCAATATCTTAAAACAAGAATATTATAACTTGATGAGACTAGTGTACGGGATCTGCTTACGGTCATAATTTGGAGGCGGTGGGAAGTGTTTCATGCCACATTTTTGTACTACAGACACTGCTGGTACTGAAACTATAATGTAAATAAATGTTATTAAACGTGTTGACTAACTTACTCCTTAGTAATAACAATTTTTGAAGATTCATTTTGTGTAGTCTTAAATTTTTACTAAAAGTTAGGTTAGAATTGGACCACAGCAGACTGAAGTTAGCAACAATATAAATCGCCACGTCAGCGTCCAAAACCCATTTTACGCAGTAACATATTAATGTTAGGGCTGTCCCAAAATTCGAGAATTTTTTACTAATATACAGGGTGGTCCGAATTAACTTTTGGTAATTTTGAAATCAACAGAAAACCTTAAATATCAATAATATCAATTTTTTTAATAAACTTATAACGAAAATTTAACCGTTTTAGAAATAAGTTGCGTTATTGATGGTATGTTAAAGAATATTTTAATCGACTTTAATGGTAGTTATTTTAACGTCGGCAGTGAAAATTGGATATTTCATACAAAACACACCAGCAAAATTAATGCCATGGAAATGATACACCGAGAGGAAGACCGAGGAAACAGTGGATCCAATAATTGACGGAATTGAGAAAGAGGAGCAGAACTCGTAATCCAAATCCGACACTCGAAAGGGCGGAAACGAAGGAGATAAAGAAAGAAAGAAAGAAAGTATCAAATTTTCTCTCAGCTCGTTAGTATCATTAACATTTCATTACTGGTGTTTTAGATAAATTGTCTTTAATGTGTCCCCATAAAAAGAAATCCAGAAACGTCAAATCAGGCGGACGAGGTGGCCACTTCGCTAATCTAAATGACATCAACCTACTACTGAAAATATAGGAAATATTACCTACAGCTTATCCTAAAATTTGCGAATTTTTAGAAAAATAAAATAAACATCAAGGAATAGACCCCACATGTTATATACAGGGTGTCTCAAAATTAGCCTGTCAAAATGTACCAGCTGATTCTACGTTCAAAAATAATGAAAAAAGTTTTAATAAATATAGGTTGAAAAATGCTTCCTAAGGGAGCTACAGTCCCCCTAAAGGGGGGCCCCAAAGAATAGTTTTCGGTAATATCTCTGCAACTATTTTCAGAAATTTTGCCAGGGGCGTCACATACAGGGTGGGTGCTGTGTAAATTATGCCCCATATTTTTAGTGTGGATAATTTAAAAAAAATTTATATCAAATTTTGACTCTGGGTTTATTTTTACAGAAAAAAGGTCATCTCAGTCGATCTTTGAATCTTGAACAGTTTTCGAGTAAAAACTACACAATAAAAATAATCACAAAATTGAAAAAAAAAATTGATTTTTTGTTTTTATTATTAATATTTGACGAAGAAATGCTAAACGAAGTAATAAATACCTATAAATTTTAATCCATTGTCTACTTTTGATAAATTTTAGTTTTGTGATTATTTTTATTAGTGTAGTTTTTATGGACGTGATTTTTTCAAAACAATTTTACTCGAAAATGGTTCAAGATACAAAGATCGACTGAGATTACCTTTTTTGTGTAAAAATAAACCAAGTTTCAAAATTTCATATAAAAAATTTTAAAATTATCCACACAAAAAATATGTGGCACAATATAACCAGCACCCACCCTGTATGTGACGCCCATGGCAAAATTTCTGAAATTTGGAAAAAGAAATATATGGCAAATTATAAAAGCTTCAAACTCACCAAATTTCATGAATCTACCTCAAACAGTTGCAAAGATATTACAGAAAACTCCTCTTTGGGGTCACCCTTTCAGCATTCTTCAACCTATATTTATTGAAACTTTTTGTATTATTTTTGAACGTAGAATCAGCTGGTACATTTTGGCAGGCTAATTTTGAGACACCCTGTATTTTGAAAACAGAAAAAAATTTCCCTTTAACTAAACCATAGCCAACTATGATTTGTATTTAAAAAAACGCAAGTTTATGTCATAACTTAAAAAAGAATAAATTTATTGAAAATCAGATTATTTCATTGCATTCTACTAAAAAAGTGCCTGAAGAACGTGTTATTAACTTTTCTCTAAATTGAAAAACAATCAAGATATGGACTTGTAACAAAAAGTTGAAAAATCGAACTCTCCTTGATACCTCGAAAACAAAAGACGACAGCTAATTTTCGTTTTCAGACTTGAGTTTATCTTGAAAAAAGAGATCGAGACTCCGTGGTCCATTTTTCGATATCTGTTATAGGTAACGAGTTGCCCTATCAAAGCACGCAATTTAGTCCACCCTGTACACCAAATACTTCTTTAGACTTTCTAGTTTATAATTTTAATATGTTTTTGTCAAAAATAGTTTGTTTCTTTTAAGATATTACTATTTTTATAGAACTCTATTCGTGATTATTTTAGAATACAAAAAACTCGAGTAACGTTAATTATAAAAACATAGTATGTAAATGTAAAATCCTAAAATATAATTATATACAGGGTAATCCATTTAAAATAGTAAAGTTAGCGTCTACTTGCGGCATAACTAGAAAGTCGCCAATATTTTCATTAAAAAGGCCACGTTATTGTATAATGGAAGTGTGCCACTTTTCAGATTTAAATTATACATATTTATTAGTAGAGTTAGATCTACTGTCAACTCGTCATGATACACCCTGTATAAGAGATGGACTGAACTAATTTTATTTAATAGATTAGATATTAGATAAATAAATACTTAAACTAAAAAATATGCAATGATTAAGGCTTGGCAAATGAAATCGAGTAGACCTAATTTTATTTATCAACTATTTTTCAGTGTTTTAAACCTACCAAGACCAAGTTATAAAAGGAATTTTGCTTTCACCATCGTCTGAATAAAACTTGTATTTATAAAATATTTATAAAGAAGTTTTTCATGTTTTACTTTATACTTTCCTTAGAGCACTTAAGAGTTCTAGGACTATTATACATATTGATTTAATTATTTACCTTTGATTATAATTGGAAGCAAACATTCATCCTACTTTATTAGTAATTCAGACCGTCCGACCTTCAATGTTTTGAACCAATTCAACGCTCCAAGAGGTCTATTATTTAAAATAAAATGTGAGCTCCAACAAAAATGCAAATGATTTTAAAAAGCACGCAAACTTTGATTTATTATCCTAACCATGTTGTATATTATTCAATTTATTCCAACAAAGTAAAATAAACAACTCTCAACTCGAGTCTTGCTTGACTTACTGGTCATACAATACCATTAGTAAATCAGATCAACAAATGCACGAGGAAAGGAGACGTAATCCGTACCAGAAGGAACAATCTTTGTAGATTCAGGGGGGTTAATGCACATCAGCCACAAGCGGATGTCAGCCGGCATATCTACTGCCGGTGATGAAAGGTGATGGAACACCCTCTGCTTCATCTCCATATATTAACCTCATGCATACATAATTAGAGAACGTTTGATGTGACAAGTGTGCCTTTACAGGGCGCTGCTGTCACGTCGATAACGTATTATATCCTTCAGGCTATCTCCTTTCGACAACAACATTCGGCCCAGCAAGCGACCGCCTGCCCGCCCCCCAAATATTTCATTATTTATGTGGTACAAGTGCAATTGACTTCACTAATGAGTAGAAGTTGGTTCGTACAAACTGCGAATAATTTACACGATGCGATTGGAATGAGTCAATAAAAGTCTGCGGTTTGGTCCTTTAATTATGCACGAGATAGTTAATAGAATGAAACAGTGCTTCAATTTGGCTATGTATTGTTCTGGTGCTCGTTGTCAAATTGGTGGGTGTAATGTGCAAAGTTTGTGTACCGGGTGAACTTGCACAATAAATGGAGGCTGAATCTGAAAATTTATTGACACGCTTGTTTCAGTTACAGTATTCAACATTAGTATAATTAATCTCACATCCCTTAAAAAATGGCAATTTGTTCAGGATGATAATCAGGGACCTAGAGACAATTTTCCATTTATCAATCTCTTGGATCTACCATTAAAAATTTAGGTCCTTATGTAATATTCTGAGATCACTTTTATGAAGAGTCCCGATTCGGGCTCCCTTTCTTTCGCTATCTTATTCAGTATAGAATATAATCAAACCGAATGGAATAGAAAAGGCACTAAAACACTTTTTCCAAAAATTTCTGGACCGAATAAAAGTCTCCTGAGACCAATACTTTCTTCATTTTACTTTCTTATACGAAGTATACCTTGTATACCCTGAGAACAAATAAAAATCGGATAACAACATTTGAGTTTTTTTTACATTATCTTCATCATGTGTACAATACACTTCTGGAGTTTGGTCCGTTCCTCCCGGCTCACTATGTATAAAATATCAAACGTTAAAACCACTAGAATTTTAGACAATTAAATTTTGGCGGATGCGCCAGTGTTGCACAACAAATTTATGTTCTTTAGCTCTAAACTAAAATTTGCGGCTTAATAATTCATGAGCTGATCTGAAAGACTACTTCAAATTGAAAGGATATGCGGTAGGAAACCGTTTCCGGTTTAAATTACTTATAGCGACTGTTGTTGATAATTAATTAAGATAGTGAAAATTATATATCTATATTAGAGAGTTTTCGCATATATAGTAAAGGGTAAAATCACGTGACCAATTATACTACATATTACAGTTTGTCTACTTTTTCGCAAAACAGAGGTTTCAGTTAGTGAAATTTACGACTTTATTTAAAGACATTCATGAGCTGATCTGAAACAATACTTCGAATTAAAAGGATATTAAAAAATAAACGGTAATAGTCTAAGATCCGAAGTAAGGTCGTCCTTCACCCATCTGTTTACCGGATGAAACTGATTTTATATCAAAGGTAATGTTTTAAGAAATATATCGCACATAGGTTGCCTAATGAAATACGGTCATGGCTATCTTTAATTTCATAAAATGTCATAAATTTTTTTTTTATTATTTCACTTGCTTGCTTACCGATATAATTTAATACCAATCGAAAGAATAAAGTATAAGGACTATAAAAAAAATATTTAGAAAAATTTACTATAAAACGATTGATATACAAAAAAAATTTAACGTGAAAATTTTTAAATAACTGAACTTTAATCAAGATCCGATTCATCGGAACTTACATGACTATTATCTAATTCTGCAAATTCGTTTTCATTTTCTTTTTCTGTCATTTGCAAAATATCGTCTATTTTCAAAGGCGTCCGGTCTCCAACAAATCCTGTTGGTTTTAAATAGCCGTCTAAAAACCAACCGCAGTTTTCAGGGCGCAGTTTTACTCAATCAGCATCAGTTGCATTAAGCTACATGGAATTGACATAAATAGTACGCCAAATTTTTTGAAGTAGTGATGTCCAGCACGGTGGTATAGTGTTTGAGTCAAAAGATTTTATTTTTTAAACTTTTCAGATAATAGTCATGTAAGTTCCGATGAATCGGATCTTGATTAAAGTTCAGTTATTTAAAAATTTTCAAGTTAAATTTTTTTGTATTTCAATCGTTTTATAATAAATTTTTGTAAATATTTATTTTGTGCCTCAGGTTGGCATTAGTCATTTTGCATTCGTATAAATCGGCTGGAAACTCATGTTTTGCCGGGCTAGACCGGCAAAAACTAGGAATTTTTAGTTTATCGATTGGCATCATTGAAATCATAAAGAAAATTTGTATTTTCCATAGAAACGAATTATTATTTTTGTCATTCGGCTACTACTGTCAGTGTCAATTTTAAGTATCGCGTGTTACCAATATAAAAATATCTGATGTGCCCAACACATGACTTTCTTATACTTACGGATAGTATCACAATAATTACTTTTCCTAAAGAAATTAAGTTAAATTTTGAGGGTTTCCAGCAATTTTCAAATAGTCTCTGTCGCACTTATTGCAATACGTATAAATCTGTCCTTGTCCCACTCATCATAACCGAATTTTACGACAAAAATGTGTTTTATTTTAGATTTTTGACCTATTACTCACTTAAAAAAATCTCCCGGTATGAAATTACATTTATTTATTCATTATTATTGTTTTCGGTACCATAGAAACCAGTAAAATAAAAAATACTAATGGTCCGTCCTTCTGGGATTCGAACCCGGGACCTTCCGTTTAGCAGTAGTCAAGTCTCTATGTCTAGTCTACCTCGACCATCGGATTCAACTATCAACGCGCGCTATGAGAAATATAAAGTGTTTTAACAATATCTAGTTTTTTTGAAATTTTTTTGACAGAATTTCAAAAAAAAGTTCAAACAAAATTTGTTCAAAATTCAATTCTAAATCAATGTTAAAGAATAAAAAAATTTCATAAATTGTTTATTTTTCAAGATATTCCTAAAAAACCTAAAAATGTCATCAGGTAACTGTCACTTGTTTAGGTGCTAGATGAAAATCATTGAATGTGGCACCCACAAATTTGTTCAAACTCTTAAATATGAAATTTGAATCAAATCCGAGAAGTCGTTTTTGAGTTATGGTGGATACAGACAGACAGACACACAGACAGACATCATGGCGAAAATGGTCAGAATGGATTCAGGGGCCCTCAAAACGTGTAAATCCATCAAAATCTCGAAGTCGAAAAAAATCACGATTACTATACTTCCTTATACTACGTATAAGAAAGTAAAATATCTGATGTGCCCAACACATGACTTTCTTATACGGATAGTATCTATCACAATAATTACTTTTCCTAAAGAAATTAAGTTAAATTTCTTGTAAAAATTTTGAGGGTTTCCAGCAATTTTCAAATAGTCTCTGTCGCACTTATTGCAATACGCATAAATCTGTCCTTGTCCCACTCATTATAACCGAATTTTACGACAAAAATGTGTTTTATTTTAGATTTTTGACCTATTACTCACTTAAAAAAATCTCCCGGTATGAAATTACATGTATTTATTCATTATTATTGTTTTCGGTACCATAGAAACCAGTAAAATAAAAAAAAACTAATGGTCCGGTCCTTCTGGGATTCGAACCCGGGACCTTCCGTTTGGCAGCCATATAATGAAACACATGGTCTACCTCGACCATCGGATTCAACTATCAACGCGCGCTATGAGAAATATAAAGTGTTTTAAGAATATCTAGTTTTTTGAAATTTTTTTGACGGAATTTCAAAAAAAAGTTCAAACAAAATTTGTTCAAAATTCAATTCTAAATCAATGTTAAAGAATAAAAAAATCTCATAAATTGTTTATTTTTCAAGATATTCCTAAAAAACCTAAAAATGTCTTCAGGTAACTGTCACTTGTTTTGGTGCTAGATGAAAAACATTGAATGTGGCACCCACAAATTTGTTCAAACTCTTAAATATGAAATTTGAATTAAATCCGATAAGTCGTTTTTGAGTTATGGTGGATACAGACAGACAGACAGACAGACACACAGACAGACATCATGGCGAAAATGGTCAAAATGGATTCAGGGGCCCTCAAAACGTGTAAATCCATCAAAATCTCGAAGTCGAAAAAAATCACGATTACAATACTTCCTTATACTTCGTATAAGAAAGTAAAAACGATTCCGGCTTAAATTAAGGAAATCCAAGTGACTGTTAGAAATGATGAATTAAAATAATAAAAATTAAATATTAGGGAGTTAGGTATATTATGTATGCAAAATATTGCAAATTTTAATAGTATATTAAAAAACTAGTTTTGTAAAACTTATATTAAGATAGGAGTCCAGGTTTGCAGGACGACTGCCATAGGCAGGAGCCTGTAAAGGACGAGTGCTCTTAAGCTTTACAAAACTAGTTTTTTATACTATTTTTTCTAATTTGCATATTAAATATATTTTTTTTACAAATAAAATCAATTTAGGGAATTTTGTGACAGTTGGTGACACTTTTATTTCAAAGTTGATATTCACAGGTAACTTTTAAATTTGAATCAAGTAGATACATAATTGTCATTTTTCGCCAGAAATAGATACGGCAAATTACAGAAAATTCCACGGTTAATTTGCTGCCGATAAAATCTCATGATAAATACGAAAAACAATAAAAAACAGTAACGTCAATTTCACACTGATATTTGACATTTCGTTCAATATGTGTTACCCATGGAAAAAAGTTTCTAGATTTGGGGGGGGGGGTTTCGTAATGGATATTAACACACTCAAAACGAGTGCTGTAATAGCTTTGTTACGTCATCAAATTAGAAAAAATATCATAATGAAATACATTATTTCAATTTGCGTACTTTTCCATTAAACAGTTTTCAGCAAGATTTTAAACAATTTAAATTTTTGTAAAAGTTTCGATCTTCGATGTTACAAAACAAATTGATCTGAAAGTAACATAGAAACTTCTTGCTTTTTTGATGAAGTAATTTTTCACGGAATTTGTCTAATTCTAGATTTTTTAAACCGTCGTAAAATTTAAAGAAATTGACAATTTTCTTGTGGTTTGCTTTATTACAAATAAACAAGTCGGTTTTAATAGAAAATTCAAAGAAAACACAGATCCAATAAAAATTTTGGAAAAACTGTCATAAAATTTCAAATTATAGAGTAGATATAGACGAATATCCTTTCAATTTGCTTTGTTACAAAGAAATGAGTTGATGCTACTAGAAAATTCAAACATAATAAAAGAACGGGCGAAAATTCCAAATTTTATTCCCCATATACTCTAAAATTACTTAAAAAACTTAATTTTTAGACTCTGACGTTTTGAAAAATTAATAAATTTCTTTGATGTTTATTGTTTTATTATAAAGGACAAGTAACAAGTTAATTCTACTAAAATTTCCGGTGTTATTTTCTACTGTAGATAGACTCACTTCCTTTATTCAAATTCTATGAAAAATATATAAAATTATCAAACTATTTTTCATTTTTCTCAAAATTTGCAAAAATATACAAAAATTTATGCTAAATTGGAATAAATAAACGATAGTTTTGTATCTAATTTGGTTCAGGAAATAATTTTAAAAAATAGACACCAGATTTTAAAAATTTTATGATTCCTACAATTTTTACAAAAGATTACCCCCGCGACTATTCCTTCGTAGGGCAAAGAAAAGACATGAGACAGAAGTTAGTAATTAATATTGGTAGATGCAGAATATCGTAGTCATGCCATCTAAAGAATTGTAACACCAGCTCTAAAAAGTACCTAGTCAAAAATGAAGAGCCATTAGCCATGTAACGAGCAAAATATTATTAACAATTTATCAGAGGACAAAAATAAAAATATTGCAGTTGTTGGGTAAAAAAGTGCTGAAAAACTCACGACCTGAAGCTTTTTCAGTGATAATGTGACAAAGTAAACATAATTTTGTACTTTATAGAAGGTCGATGCCAAAGCGAACCGCAAAATGAAAACATTATCCATTCACTTTTTTCCATATCTGCTATCTACAATATTTAAACGAATATTACTCTCTTGTGACCCTTTCAAAAATGATTAAAGTTGCAAAGCATGCGTGGTTTTACGCTCAAATATGCATAGTGTTAATTTGTCATAAAAGTCAAATCAAACGTAACAAAATTCATCGTAAGCTTTCACACACACACGTACAATTTGTCTCAATTTTTTTCATCATTTCTTAAAATTCTACAGTAAACTAAACCCGTCATGGCAGTGAGTATTTTTCAACATATAACCATAATAATTACCTATCTAAGAAAAAATTTTCCTTAGAATGATAAATGTAAAACAGATTCAAAAACCGCTGGTGACCGTGGAACTGGCAGTAAAGCTAAGAAACAACAAATTGATGAAGCAAAAAACTCTTTGAAGACAATACAATCGGATCCTAGATATAACCAGTGTAACTGTTCCTCTTGGTGCTTTGATAACTTTGTATTATCCGTTAAATGTAATCGGCTTTTAGGAGAATCGTACGGAATTTTATACAAATTAATATCATAGATGAAGTGTCATTTATTATTCCAGTCATGAATCCTGTGAGCTGTTTGCCAAATATGTACAAGCAACATGTCCTAATGAGTGGGTCAGAAAATGGGAGCGCCAAGTTGAGGAAGGCACTTTTCCAGCGGATATACCTGAAATGGAATAAGTTTAATTATATTTATTGTGGTAACTTAAGTTGAAACTAAACAAATCGTACAAATATGATGCATCCGTTTTTTTGTTGTTGTGATGTACCACGCAGCAATGTCGCTTTTACACATATGCAAACTTATTTCCCCTAAGAGAATCCACGCAGTAAAATAAAATACAAAAAAAACCTTGTACAATTTCCCTTGAGCAATCCCTCTGCACCCTTTTTGTCTCAAATTCCAGCGCGTCCTGCAAGTTAAAATAAATAATATAAATGTATCATTTTTAGGACGCATATCGCTGGGGCATTATTTAAATTCTTTTATTATGTGTAGGTAACTTTTTACTGTTTTTATTTGTATTGTGGAATATAAGTTTGACGATGGTGGTGGAACGTGTACAATGTACTTTTTTCGATGAAAGAACGAGTGCGTGTGCTTTACAATATTAGAAACCGGGATCAAATACGTGATGGACTGATATGTGTGAGCGTGAGAAGCAAATAAACGGCTACTTGTTTCCTATAGCCGCGTTTCCTCTGTTTGGTGTGTGTATCCGAACTTGGGAATTGGAAATGCCGACAAAATCCTTTATATTCGCCTTCGGGTTTTCTTCTAAACACCTCCTTTTTATTAAAATCGTTTCATTTTCTAGTTGGGGAAAATTAAATACTCCACCTGAAACTATTTATCTAACATTATTAACATGATTAATAAACTGCATCGCTGTCTCATATTTTATTGCACTTTTGATTCGGGAATATTAAATATTTATTAACCAGCAATAGAGATTTTCTCTCTCTTTTACAGTTGATATGAAATAACCGTTAGGGTTAATTTTAAGACAATTACGGTCCCCTTTCCTGGCATATATTACTAACGTAAATCTCAATAGTATAATCATAAGTGAAAACCCACTTCCAATAATCCCCAAGTTTGGCAAATATTGTACTGCGCCAGTTTCGATCTTCTGTTTCTGTTATAAGCTACGTATAAGGCAGTATAGCGGAAACGCACGTTTCTAATTTCGTACAGTCGGTATTTGTATTGAAAAACGTGCGTCAATTTATTACACTTACACACAATTACTCGGTACATAAATAAATACCTATAATTTTCGAAATCTAATATGGTATCAACTTTCCGGTATCTGGAGTTCTGGAGATAGGAGGTATATCCTTTTAGGTAGCTCACTTCTAATTCCAACTAAATTGATATCAAATCCCAATCTGCTGATCCAGTGTTATTAAGCACGTGCCTTGACATGTCTGTGCTGTAGACATCGTCAATATGTTCGCACGAAAAGCTCCCACATGATTCTCTAAGGAGGTGCATACAATACACTTTTTTGGGGAGACAGCAACAGGAAAATATTGTAGTAAGATATCGATTTTAGTACGTGAGGTTAGTTTGAAGGTGGGAATAAATAATCGGGTTTAGAACATCAGTTGGGTACATATATATATATACCATGGAATTTTCACAAACAGATTATTATACCTACAGGGTGATTCACATAACTTAACGACCCTGACGAACTTTAAATACAATCAGTGATATGTTCCTCACGACTTGATTCATAATTTTAAATTTTTGTGTGATTTGGACATAACTTGCAAAAGTTAGATATACTTAAGAATAGTTATAGGTTCTTGGTATAAAGTAAATTTAGGCTTCAACGAGTGTTTTAAGATAGATTTGCAGGAATAACACCCCAACAAAATTGACTTTATTCTCAAAAACACAAACATTACGTTATTGCACAAAAACCTAAAGTTAATTAATGAAGCAAGTGTTCAAAATGTCGGTAACCTTTTTGTACACAAGCTTGAATATACGCGTTACAAAGGATCGGCGAACTCTGATGTAATTTCGCGGCAAGCAGTACGAATACTGTTTTTCAAAGTTTCACTATCATGAAATGGCGTTTCATACACTTTATTCTTACGATTCCCCACAAGAAAAAGTCCAACGGGGTTAAATCAAGATTTCGCGGTGGCCATTCATTAATGCTGTCTCTTCTTATCCAATGTTGCTTTCATCTAAATGAGCCCTTACGTCTCGCACAAAATGTGGAAGAGCACCATCATGTTGGGACCACATTCGTCTTCTAATTTCTAATGGTACATCTTCCAAAAGTATGGGCAAAATGTTTCATAAAAAGTTTAAGTAACGCTCACCCGTTAGATTGTTCTGAAAATATCTGATGTGTCCAACACATGACTTTCTTATACTTACGGATAGTATCACAATAATTACTTTTCCTAAAGAAATTAAGTTAAATTTCTTGTAAAAATTTTGAAGGTTTCCAGCAATTTTCAAATAGTCTCTGTCGCACTTATTGTAATACGCATAAATCTGTCCTTGTCTGACTCATTATAACCGAATTTTACGACAAAAATGTGTTTTATTTTAGATTATTGACCTATTACTCACTTAAAAAAATCTCCCGGTATGAATTTACATTTATTTATTCATTATTATTGTTTTCGGTGCCATAGAAACCAGTAAAATAAAAAAAAAACTAATGGTCCGTTCCTTCTGGGATTCGAACCCGGTGCCTTCCGTTTGGCAGCAATATAATGAGACACATGGTCTACCTCGACCATCGAATTCAAGTATCAACGCGCGCTATGAGAAATATAAAGTGTTTTAAGAATATCTAGTTTTATTGAAATTTTTTTTACGGAATTTCAAAAAAAAGTTCAAACAAAATTTGTTCAAAATTCAATTCTAAATCAATGTTAAAGAATAAAAAAATCTCATAAATTGTTTATTTTTCAAGATATTCCTAAAAAACCTAAAAATGTCTTCAGGTAAGTGTCACTTGTTTTGGTACTAGATAAAAAACATTGAATGTGGCACCCAGAATTTTGTTCAAACTCTTAAATATGAAATTTGAATCAAATCTAATAAGTCGTTTTTGAGTTATGATGGATACAGACAGACACACAGACACACACACACACACAGACACACAGACAGACATCATGGCGAAAATGGTCAGAATGGATTCAGGGGCCCTCAAAACGTGTAAATCCATCAAATACTCGAAGTCGAAAAAAATCACTTTCTTATACGAAGTATAAGAAAGTAAAAAGAAGGGACCAACGATGTAATTGTCTATAGTACCACACCACACATTTATTGAAAGAACGTTTTGAAAATGCGTTCCTCTGATCCAACGAGGTTTCTCTAAGGCATAGTAGTGACAATTGTGACGATTATCCGCACCATTATTGCAGAATTTTCCTTCATCGCTCAACATTACAAAATTTAAGAAATTTTCATTTTGATTCATTTTATCTTATATGAAGTGACAGTAGTCCAGTATATTTAGTATTTATTATTTATTATTGCAATTCATTGGGTAAGAAAAAAAAATTGCCATCGTTAGGGTACCATACATAAAGCTTAATTCCGAGTTTTGGATCATCAACCCCTTGCAGCTTTTCCGCCATCTTGAATTAAGGGGTGAATTCTAATGTCATCAATAACAACCGTTTTTTATTTATCGAAAAAACAGCTGATACCATTTTAACGAGAAAAACGAGTTCTACAAATTTGTATACCTACTTGATATTTTTTTATATTTGCGAATTTAACGAGTAATAATGGATTAATTGAAATAAAGGGGGTTCCAACTTGAATTATCTACAAAATTGACTTTTTTCGCTTATTGTAATTGTTTACAAGTTACAGCATTTTGTTACAAAAAATAGTGAATTACTTTTTGAAATTATGTGCACGTGTCTCGAAAATGCACCAGCCTGGAAAAATGTAGGTACCTATAATAAATTGCACTGTAACTTGTAAACCATTGCAATTAGCAAAAAGTTACCAATGTAATTTTATAGAGAATTCAATTTTCAACAAAATTGCATGGAAACATTTTCTTCTAAAATCGAAAATACGCGATTTATGCGCGGAAAACCAAAACAACACTTAAAAACAAGATAGCGAGTTTTCACCATGGCGTAGAATTGTGCAAAATGTGTTTCCCAGCTTGTATACTTACTTATACATTCGCATGCAAAATTCGTCTCGAAATAAGAAAATTTCGCGATGACTTTTTACTTTCTTATACGAAGTATAAGGAAGTATAGTAATCGTGATTTTTTTCGACTTCGAGATTTTGATGGATTTACACGTTTTGAGGGCCCCTGAATCCATTCTGACCATTTTCGTCATGATGTCTGTCTGTGTGTCTGTCTGTATCCACCATAACTCAAAAACGACTTATTGGATTTGATTCAAATTTCATATTTAAGAGTTTGAACAAAATTGTAGGTGCCACATTCAATGTTTTTCATCTAGCACCAAAACAAGTGAAGACATTTTTAGGTTTTTTAGGAATATCTTGAAAAATAAACAATTTATGAGATTTTTTTATTCATTAACATTGATTTAGAATTGAATTTTGAACAAATTTTGTTTGAATTTTTTTTTGAAATTCCGTCAAAAAAATTTCAAAAAAACTAGATATTCTTAAAACACTTTATATTTCTCATAGCGCGCGTTGATAATTGAATTCGATGGTCGAGGTAGACCATGTGTCTCATTATATGGCTGCCAAACGGAAGGTCCCGGGTTCGAATCCCAGAAGGACGGACCCTCGAACGGACCATTACTTTTTTTTTATTTTACTGGTTTCTATGGTACCGAAAACAATAATAATGAATAAATAAATGTAATTTCATACCGGGAGATTTTTTTAAGTGAGTAATAGGTCAAAAATCTAAAATAAAACACATTTTTGTCGTAAAATTCGGTTATAATGAGTGGGACAAGGACAGATTTATGCGTATTGCAATAAGTGCGACAGAGACTATTTGAAAATTGCTGGAAATCCCCAAAATTTTTACAAGAAATTTAACTTAATTTCTTTAGGAAAAGTAATTATTGTGATACTATCCGTAAGTATAAGAAAGTCATGTGTTGGGCACATCAGATATTTTACAGATATATTCATTTGCTTATGGGATCGAGCTCTATGAAAACATGTTCATCTTCCATGCGCTGCACACGGAGAAGTACCTATTGGTCACATCACAATCTTTTTTCATCAAAAATATAGATACCTAATTGAAAGCTCTACACTTTTATGCATAAAAATATCTGATGTGCCCAACACATGACTTTCTTATACTTACGGATAGTATCATAATAATTACTTTTCCTAAATAAATTAAGTTAAATTTCTTGTAAAAATTTTGAAGGTTTCCAGCAATTTTCAAATAGTCTCTGTCGCACTCATTGCAATACGCATAAATCTGTCCTTGTCCCACTCATTATAACCGAATTTTACGACGAAAATGTGCTTTATTTTAGATTTTTGACCTAATACTCACTTAAAAAAATCTCCCGGTATGAATTTACATTTATTTATTCATTATTATTGTTTTCGGTGCCATAGAAAGCAGTAAAATAAAAAAAAACTAATGGTCCGTTCCTTCTGGGATTCGAACCCGGGACCTTCCGTTTGGCAGCCATATAATGAAACACATGGTCTACCTCGACCATCGAATTCAACTATCAACGCGCGCTATGAGAAATATAAAATGTTTTAAGAATATCTAGTTTTTTTGAAATTTTTTTGACGGAATTTCAAAAAAATGTTCAAACAAAATTTGTTCAAAATTCAATTCTAAATCAATGTTAAAGAATAAAAAAATCTCATAAATTGTTTATTTTTCAAGATATTCCTAAAAAACCTAAAAACGTCTTCAGGTAAGTGTCACTTGTTTTGGTCTTGATGTCTGTCTGTGTGTCTGTCTGTCTGTGTGTCTGTCTGTATCCACCATAACTCAAAAACGACTTCTCGGATTTGATTCAAATTTCATATTTAAGAGTTTGAACCAATTTGTGGGTGCCACATTCAATGTTTTTCATCTAGCACCAAAACAAGTGACAGTTACCTGATGACATTTTTAGGTTTTTTAGGAATATCTTGAAAAATAAACAATTTATGAGATTCTTTTATTCTTTAACATTGATTTAGAATTGAATTTTGAACAAATTTTGTTTGAACTTTTTTTTGAAATTCCGTCAAAAAATTTTCAAAAAAACTCGATATTCTTAAAACACTTTATATTTCTCATAGCGTGCGTTGATAGTTGAATCCGGCGGTCGAGGTAGACCATTATATGGCTGCCAAACGGAAGGTCCCGGGTTCGAATCCCATTAGTTTTTTTTTTATTTTACTGGTTTCTATGGTACCGAAAACAATAATAATGAATAAATAAATGTAATTTCATATCGGGAGATTTTTTTAAGGGAATAATAGGCCAAAAATCTAAAATAAAACACATTTTTGTCGTAAAATTTGGTTATAATGAGTGGGACAAGGACAGACTCTCAAAAATTTTACAAGAAATTTAACTTAATTTCTTTAGGAAAAGTAATTATTGTGATACTATCCGTATAAGAAAGTCATGTGTTGGGCACATCAGATATTTTTATAAGAAATTGCACTGTAACAATTACAATTTAGTGAAAAAAGTCATCAGTCTAATTGTAGAGAATTCAATTGGCAAATTAATTCCATTGTAATATTTTCTTCTAAAACCGAAAATACGCGATTTATGCACGAAAAACTAAAACAATCTTTAAAAACAAGATGGCGGTTTTTCACCACCGGGTAGAATTGTGTAAAATGAGTAATCTGACTCGTATACTTATACACTTTCGAAAATCGGAAGCCAAATTCGTCTCGGAATTATTTCCCAGCAAAGTATAAATGCCTTTTACTACTGCCAAGAGACGATACGCGCAACTTCAAGACGCTACAGTAAGTTAACAATTGCTCGCATGAAAAAAATTGTCATATCAAAATTGTAGGTAATTGTGTGTTTAACAAATTTGAAATGAACATTTTTGCGATAGCTTTGAAGGAAAAAAAGATATTCGACCAAAAAAATTTTTCAACCCCTTTTTAATCAATTAATCCGTTACTACTCGTTAAATACGCAAAATATGAAAAAATATAGAGTATACAAATTTGTAGAACTCATTTTTCTCTGTATCGAATGTTTTTTCGATGGCAAAAAATGTTTTTCTTACCCAATGAATTGGAATTGTACCCATAGGAATCTGACAAACTATACTATAGGCAAGGCAGTACCTTGCTCTCTCACTCTCACTCGTTTCTAACTTAGTGTAAATAAAAATCAGGAAAAATATTTTCCGGACTTGCTATGAGGTTGCAAATTGAAAAGTACTTTCAATATTATTAGACAAATATAATTTGAGATTTGCAACTCTTTTGCAATATTTTGGATATGCGAAATTGGAAATATTTACATGATGTTATCAATTTAACAAAGTTCCGGAAGTATGAAAAGGTTGCAAATTCAAAGTACAGTCTGTACCTGTGTAACGAACATTTGCAACCATGTTCGAAAACTTTTGCATTTTGTTGAGCCCCCTATGTTAAAAAATTTACCGCTCCGAGTAATAAAGAAATAAAAAAAAATATTTCCGTGCAAATTGGCATGTGGGTTCAGGACTGTATCATAAGTATTACATAAAGTTTGCATAACTTTTGGAATTTTGTACGAAGAATTACAACAAAATTTGCTAATTATTTAATAAAAATCGATATTCCGTTTAGCAAAAAAGATTGCAAACTCAATGGAAGATTTGTACTACACTAGAAAAAGTTGCTCTAAATTTACATCAAATTTGGGTAGTTAATTAATTAAAGTTTACTTAATATTTTGGGTAAATATCATAAGAATGTAATTTTAAACCAAAAAATGTATTATTAAAGAATTATTATACCGTGTTTACTATGTGGTGGTAAAAATAGAGCATAAAGTGACAAAAAAGACATTAAAAATTCCAAATTTACCTTTCGATCTAATATTACATCTTTACTAGTGTAAAATGAGATAAATTTTGGTCTAATTTATGTCATGTGACGTGAGGTGACGCGCGTATGATGCGGCGTCCATCACTTGTAAGTTCATCAAGCGCAGTGGTGAATGCAGACGTTTGGTTTGATTCTTAGTGTTAATTGTAATTTTCAATTCAATCAAGAATAAAGTAAGTATCTAAAATTTAAATATATATTACTCGAGGAAAATTAGGAGAATGTGCATGATTTTCTCATTGCCTCCAAGTAATAACCAAACATTTCAATGAGGACTTGGGGGTTATATTTTATAAATTCAAGGTACCTGATGTTTGCAATCACCTACATATCTATATTTTTCTTCTTCTTTTTTTTCAGTGTGTAGATCCTAACGATATTGACCAAGCAAAACTTTTAACGGCCGCACCTGTTATTGTAAAAATAGGTAACATTGTTCTACGCTATGGACTTTGGGCTTCTAACTAATATCTAATTTTTTTTAGATACTGCAAATACGCATACAATGGAATATTTCATTTTCATGGAAAAAGTTCTAATTGACGACCATCCTGCACTAACATTTTGGACTGTTGTTATTTTTAACTAGATATAGATGTTATTTTTATATACTCTGTGTTTTTCGAAAACCGGACCACAAATATATACCTCATTAAAATTTCAAATCTATACTTTCCATAGGAAATAAGTTTTAGGCTGGTGCAATTTTCGAAAAACACACAGTATAGATACAAATAATAAATAGTTTAAAAGGAGTCCATACCTAACTTATTTATTTTAAACTAGCGAAGAGTATAATAATAATATAATAAGTCAGGAATTTAGGCTCTTTTCCTATTTTTTTAAACAACCTCAAACTTTATACCAAAATGTGTTTTAATCAAAAATTATTATTTTGAACGGTTTTTAGCCATATTATAACTTAGGGCAAAAAATCTTGATGGTTAAAACAAAATTTGGTATAATAATTTGGGGTTTGATAAAAAAATTGGAAAAATTCATAAATTCCGAGTTTTAATAATAATGTAATTTTACTATGGATTTACAATACTACTTATGTAGTAATACCTAAGTAATTAGTATTCGGTTCCAACGATTTTCGTGGTAATTTTAAATTTCGTACATAAGTAATTAATTAAATTTACTTTTTCTATGTAATTATACCATTTGCATTATGATATAAATTCCTATTTACTAGTTTAAAATTACATAAATCCTGTAGTAAAATTTTAATTCAAATTTAAATTTACATAACGCATTCTAAAATTACCACGATAATCGTTGGCAACGAATAACCAATTGCGGACGTAGTAAATTTACACTAATAATTTTTGCAGTGTAGGCCACTTAACATTTGTTCAAGTTTGCATAACTTTTGTAATTTTGTACAAAAAGATATTGCAAATTGTTGTTTTTTCAATTTTTGACAATGTTCCGGTCATCCGGATGGGTTGCAAATTTAGACTTAATATTATTTTAGCGCTTTCAAACTTGTGTCCAAGCTTCAAAACTTTTGGAATTTTGTGTACCTTTTTTGCTTGAATGACTGGCCTATCAGGGATGTTCATAGCTGATTTTATTTTAGATATTTGTTATGTCTAAAGCCAATCCTTTGCATCTGGTTATGTGTGAAATTTGCATATTGGGCTGCATTCAAAGCTTCTCAGGTTCGTAATTTTATGTGAATCGCCCTGTATATTTCATAAAATGCTTAGAAATTTTTTTATTGTTACAAACTGAAATAGGTGATAGAATTGCCATAACATTTCATAATTTAATCTAAGTTCAAAAATAAACGAGATCAATATTTATCATTTCAGCCTCCATGTATTAAAGCGTTTTGATTTTATTTCAGCAACAATAACTTGAATAATTATTACATGATAAATTACCAGGAGTAAATTGCAGTCCTGATGTTTATTTTGATATCCTGTATACTAAAAGCTTCATCAATATGCATAATTACTAAAACCACCGAAATTTCAATGGATTTATTAATCCTTTCAATCGAACAGAAATTATACTCAGTATTCATGTGGTTGAGGTTGTTTATAATTACCTTTGAATATATCTAACACTTTTTAATAAAATGAACTATTTTGCTTTTGTTAAAGTGCGGTTTGAATTTACAGAACAGTTACAAAGCTTCTGTTTGAATAAAAACTATACAACAAACACATTTTCTATTATGAACAACAAACAGACATGCTGATGTTGGTTTTGGATTCTTTTTGTACACAATAAGTTTCCATTCATTTTGTGCACTTTTTAGATGTCTTATACTTACATGAATATAAAAAATCACGATTACTATACTTCCTTATACTCCGTATAAGAAAGTAAAAAGTTTCTGATGGAAAAAATGTTTATTATATTTAGACTGGAATATTTGTTCTGGGTCAACATTTAAATCTGAAATAGAGTCCAGGAGGTATTGAGATGTTTTCAACAGTATTTTTATGAAAGCTTGACAAATATTACACTGTTCATGCATATATGAAAGGGTGGTATTCAAAGATGCAGTTTTTTTTACTCTCTTATACGAGGTTATAAGGAAGTATAGTAATCGTGATTTTTTCGAGTTTGAGATAACTATACAGTTTATATCGTCAGAATTTCACCAGTCGATAGTTTTGCGAAAATTAAAGGTGGTTTGTCTAATAAACAATGGTCGAATATTGCTTCCTTTTTGACGTACAGGGCATTAAAGAAAATAAATTACTTTAAATAATTTGCTATAAATCAATAACAAAAAAAGTTAGTCTTCTGAAATTTTCTATAGATCTTTTTTTTGTATTCTCTTATTAATAGTGGTTGCAATTATTTTATTTAGAACACAGAGGCGTGCGTACGGGTTTCTTCAAATACATTTTATTGAATAAAACGTACACCACTGTTTTTTTTGCATCACCAATATGCAGAGAGTATTTTCCATTCAATTTAGAAACTTTTTTGTATCTTACAATTTCTTGATAACTTAACTTTTTTTTTCTTATTTATTAAAGAGGTTCTTCCCTATTAGATTTCCGAAAAAAGCATCAGTACAAAGTTGTAAACAAAAATATTTCCTACAACTTTCCATTTGATATTGTCAATATTTAAAAAGATATTCAACAAATAAGTTGCAAATTTTAGGGAAATTTTTCTCTAGTTAAGTACTATTTACCACTACTACTTACTACTCTTCCCCAAAATTTTCAACTTATTTGTTGAATAACTTTTTAAATATCGACAATATCAAAAAAAGTTTAAAAGATAAGTTGTAGGAAATATTTTTCTTTACAACTTTGTACTGACTCTATTTTTCGAAAATTTAATAGGAAAATGTTAAATAAACAAAAAAATCCAACCCTTAATTGAGGGCTGGTGAAGGAAGGGCGGGGTCTACGAATTCACAAACTCAGTTTTAAACTTTCAGGGTGACCCTCTAGAAGATTCTACAAAAATTGGCTGTAGGGTAAAAAAAGTCTATTTGAAGCCTTTTTTTCTCCCTTATTTACTGTACTATTAGGTTATTTTGAGTTAAGTTATCCAAAAATTATAAGATACGAAAAAGTTTCTAAATTGAATGGAAAATACTCTCTGCATATTGGTGCTGCAAAAAAACCAGTGGCGTACGTTTTATTCAATAACATGTTTTTGAAGAAACCCGTACGCACACCTTTGTGTTCTAACTAACTTTTTTTGTTATTGATTTATAGCAAATTATTTAAAATAATTTATTTTCTTTAATGGCATGTACGTCAAAAAGGAAGCAACATTCGACCATAGTTTATTAGACAAACCACCTTTAATTTTCGCTAAACTATCGACTGGTGAAATCGTGACAATATAAACTTGGACACCCTGTATATTAGAAAATTACTTGAAAATGCTCATTTAAACACGATTTTTGGGGGAAATTTAACTTAATTTCCATGTGTTTTAATAAGAAATATACGAAATAATCTAAATAAATCGACTTTAGGAAAAGTAATTTCCAAGCACAATATTTTTTGTCCTAAAATCTGGTTGTAATGAGTGGGGCAAGGACAGATTTATGCATACTGCAATAAGTGCGAGAGAGACTTCCGAAAATTATTTGAAAATTGCTGGAAACGCTCAAAATTGAAACACGATTTTTACAAGCAATTTAGGTTAATTTCTTTAGGAAAAGTAATTGTGGTAGTATCGTTACTATCGAATAAGAAAGTCATGTTTTGGACACATCAGATATTGTCTTACTACGCTATAGTATAGTAGAAAAGTTATTTTGATAATATGGGACAATTATGAAATAAATTAATTTTCTAACCAATTGAAAAAGAATAAAATAAACTGAAAGAACGTAATTTAAATTTTTAATTAGATTTTCGCCATCAAATATAACGACAAGTTTGCGGTGGCTGCAGATTGAAAAATTCAAACGGCCCTTGAAATATTCCAAACATATAGTGGCTCTTAAAAAAAGCTTCGAGCTCTAATTAAAGGGCTTCCTTGTCAACCAGCACTTGAATTGCCGCCTTGCATAAGACCGCCTTACCGGTTTGTCTTTGAAGTTGTAAATGCAGAGTACGCACTAATTACTAATTACTAATCCTTCTTTTGAAACGTCAGATGAGATTTTCTTTGATGGAACACGGCTAACATGTATAGGTGTTTTACTTCACAGGGATGGCAATTGTTCTACTGAGCCTTTAAAAAAACTGCCTTTGGTCGATTGTCAAAGATTTATGATATAGGTAAGTACACATGAGACATGTATATGGATGCTTTGCCTTTGTCAGGAATTTCTAGCTAGAAGAGAATTTTCGTTTGTTAAGGACCAAGAAGATGTGAATTACTATAATTAGAAAAAAATTGTTGAGGATTTGCAAGAGTTGTCATGATAACTCAAAAATTGTGTATCGAAATTGATCCAAATTTCATATTTAATGTTTGAATAAAATTAATTACCACCTCAAGACATTTTGAAAAATTAACATCAAAATTATTTCTACACAAAACTATAACGCTGAAGGCATAATACATCACCACTGAATTGAGTTACACCCTTCAAATGGACAATTAAACAATTATTCAGTTGCAGTCTGTAATGGGCAACTTGTGAGATGTAACAAGCTTTTAATTGAATGTTTTAGATCCCTAAAGGTGTGCCCTTTGGTCAAGCAATCATGTAGCAAATCCGGATTAATTTGTCTGATAATTAGTTTAGTACACTCGCACCCCTTTTCCATATCACCCCTTGAGATTTTAAAGTGATTGTTATTCCATTAAAGTTCTAATTTGCTTTTGTGCCAATCAAATTGTGGGTACTTCAATATTTTGCGACGTCAATTGCTCAACGAATTTACGATCGAGGTTTAAATGTAAATTTTTTACATACCCCCCAGGTCTATTTTAAGAGTTTTTCAATTTTACTTCATTACGTGAATTTACATATTTTCTGGGGTGGTAGCAATCTTTATTAGTGGTGAAGTACAGCACTGCTGCTTAATAAACATTAAAAGAATATCACGTTGAACTTGAACAGTTATAAAGTAATGAATAAGGTTTAATTTTATTACATGATTTATTGAAGGAAATTATAACAGGAAATTTATTTATTTCCTTCCAAAATTATATTAATATTCTACAGAGATATCAAAACTTGTCGGAGTTAGTAGCCATTTTGATTGTCAAAATTTGTTCTTACATTGTAAATTTAAGCAGTTTTTGAATACCTATGGTTTACACCACAGAGCACAAAATTTACATGATTGAAGTTTTATGCCTCCAAAATATACCGACGTTTCGAATAATCTAAATTAAGATTTTTTAGAAAACTTAATATTTTATTTTTTATCCTAAACTTTATTGGATTTTATACAGGGTGTAGGTAACTGAAATTCTTGGCCAAACTTTAAGAGCTTGTTGAAGGGAACCAAATAATGAAAAAAGTTCCTATAAACAAGGGTCCAGAAATGATTCCTACGGGAGGTATAGCCCTCTAAAGGGAGCACATTGACGATGATTTTTTTAAATATTTTCGAAACGAATTGACATAGAGTCACGAAATTTGATATAATGGATAAGCATTAAATAGTGAACAAATTTCTGTAAACATAATTTTTAAAATTTAGTCAGGGGCGCCTTAAACTGAGGGGAGGGTGGGGGTAAATTTTGGGTAATTTTTTTGTCCGCTGATTTTTTTTAAATTTGATATAAAAATCTAAAAATTCAGTCTTTTACGTAAAAATGGTGCTCTTGTTTTGTTTCGATTAGACGCATCGTTTTGGACAAAATTCCATATATTTAATGCTTTCCTGGGATGTAAGATAATTTTTAAATTGAAACAAAACAAGAGCAGCATTTTTACGTAAAAGAATTTTTAGATATTTATATCAAATTTGTACCTCCCTTAGGAATCATTTCTGGACCCGTGTTTATAGGAACTTTTTCAAAGTTTTGTTCCCTTCGACACGCTCGTAAAGTTTGGCCAAGCATTTCAGTTACAACCGTATAGTGAAGACAAGCAAATTATTCAAGAAGTAGTTCTTCTAAGAACCTACTTTTTTGTTAGAGCAAGTGAATAAACCAGGAGTTTGCAAAATAGAATATGTTTATTGAACAAGTACATAAACTGAGTGAATATAGCAATAATATAAGTATATAAGATACACAAAACAAAAGTGACAAAAATGACAAAAGTTAACCGGCTACGAGAGCGCAACATGCATGGCTCTATGTCGGATCGATACTAGATCGATATCTTCAGCCCCGGAAATGCGTCAGCGATTACGCATAACCCATTCGCACTAACATTTTTTATTATTTTATAAGTACAGGGTGTCCAGATTTCGTTGTAAATGCGGGGTATCTCGCTTACTAGCAGAGATAGAGAAATGCGGTTTTTGCGACACGTTGCTACTTTTTTGTGAAACGAAAGATGCCGTCAACGTTTTTTTCATAGCCCCCTTTCTTTTTAAGATACAGGGAGAAATTGAAAATTTGCACTTTTAGGGCATACGTCGTATCTCGGGAACAGCTGAAGATATTGGAAATATAAAAACTGCATCTTATACAGATTTTTACGTAGAATCCAGTGGCGTACTCAGTTTTTTCTTAGAAGCGAAAATTTCGAGATATTTACTAATCTTATAAGTATTAATTGAAATGGAACACCCAGTATGTTTTTTACTAGTTGGATCCAGGTTATCATAAGCTTTACAAAAATATAAAACACTCTGTAGTTATTTTCTATATTAATCTGGAAAATGACAATTTTCAAAAATTCAGCAAAAAATTTTTGTAAATAGGCCTTGAAAAACAACAAACAAAGAAGGAATATAGTCAACTTTTCACAAGAACAAATAAAAGTTTGAATACACTTTATAGAAATTGTTCAAATTGATTTCCGTTATGTCTCAGACACATTTCGCATATTTTTCTTAATCCTGCGTAAAGCATTCAGAATTATGAGAGATTGTGTTTATAAATTCCTAAATTCTCTTTCTGTGGCAGCACGTAAATCTTCTTGTATGAATAATGACATTTGTTTCTTATTTTTCATAGCCTACTTATAAAATTTTTGGCTGAATTTTTGAAATTTGTCATTTTCTAGCTTAATATAGAAAATAATTACAGAGTGTTCTTATATTTTTGTAAAGATTATGACAAGTTGGATCCAACTAGTGTAAAACATACAGGGTGATCCATTTAAAATAACATAAGTTTAGTAAATATCTCGAAAATTATCGCCTGTAAGAAAAAACTGAGTACGCCACTGGATTCTATGTAAAAATCTGTATAAGATGCAGTTTTTACCTTCCCAAGATACGAGGTATGCCCTAAAAGTGCAAATTTTCAATTTCACCCTGTATCTCAAAAATGAAGGGGGCTATGAAAAAACCGTTGACGGGATCTTTCGTTTCACGAAAAAGTAGCAACGCGTCACGAAAACCGCATCTCTCTATCTCTGCTAGTAAGCGAGATACCCCGCAATTACAAAGAAATCTGGACACCCTGTACATAAATTTAAGTGTAGAATATGAAAATGCAAAGATATACATATAAAGTGTTTTATTAAAAAAAGCATAAGTCACTTTTAAGGAACTTAATCTGTGTCGTTACTGTCGTTGTCTCACATTTCATTACATTTTTACTTTCTTATATACGAAGGTAATCGTGATTTTTGATTATGGAAAATTAAATATTTATTAACCAGCAACAAATATTTCTCTCAGTGTAATGATTTCCCGATGATGACCCTCCATCATCCATATTCCGCCATTCTGCTTATCGCTCGTGGACAATTTTTTTTTCGTCTATTTGTAAGGTAAGTAGATTTGTCAAGAATTCAATTTTACGTAAAGCCTAAGTTATCTCGAAAGTGTGTGTTGGTGAGAAATAGCAACACTACAGTTGACGTTATTTACTGACAGTGGACAAATAGTTGTACTTTAGGGGGAGTTTGTGGAATATGTGCATCATCCATCAGTCAGAGGAATGTTTAGAGGATATAAATAACGTTCACACAGGTATAACTGTACTTAAACCCAACATTGGTTCCATTGTAGTAATTTGTAAACCTAAACACACTAGGCCATGTATGAAATGAGGAAAAACTACCGGGGATGTGTAACTGTGTAAGTGTATGTCTTCATTAGAACCAAAGCGTTGTGCCTTTGGCATTTAATCCGATAATATAGGCACGATTTAAGATTTCGGATTTCCCAATGTTCCTGATGTATAATGTTTTGCTATAATTATTGCATTTATCTACAGTTTGTGCTCACCAACACCGTTTATGCTGTATGAATCCATGTAGCAGATAAGATAAATTTAATTAAGAACAATCACTATTCTGGTTGTAACTTAATCTATCCTGAATGCCAGTATAGACAGAGGCTTTCATCTAAATCTCCAGTTGAATGTAATTTGATTATATCTTATTAAACAAAGGCAGAGGAAGGATAAGGCCTAAAAATTAATTAAATATTTTTTGCGTTTAAACCTCCATTTACTACAAATATATCAGCACAATATCCAATACAAAAGTTTTTGATTAAATTTTATTGGTTTGGTTTCCATTTCATGCGAAGAAAAACTTGACATACTTCGTTAAGCGAAAATTTTACTTTTATGTACAGGGAGTCCCATTTTCGACACTTTTAGGGGGTATTGGCGTCATTATCAAAGATAGTGTTGCGTTTTTCAACTTCCTCTCCTACTTTTTTACGAAACGAAAGATTCGGGGGTAAAATTTATCATGGCTCTCTTAGTTTTTAATCTACAGAGTGATTCTCAAAATCTTTGTTTTTTAGACACCCCTCGTATTTCCGTTATGCGTCTACTTATCGAAAAGGTAAAAACTGATCTTGATAGAGTTTTTTACGTAGAATTCAGTGGCGTAGGCAGTTTCTGTGTAAAAGGTTTAGTTTTAGAGATATGGTTCAAATTTATGTTTTTTTAAAAGGGACACCCTATATATTATCTTTTATATTAATTAAGCAAAATTTGGGCTTTCCAAAAATATATAATACTTAATATTTATTTTGAAAAACAAGCTCAAAATTCGATATTTTTAATAATTTTCTTGATTTATAACAGTAGGCCATGGCTAATTTTTTAGAAACAAATACAAAATTTTCACAATGCGTAATTATTGTAAAGCTAAACACTTTAAAAAATAATTTTAATGCATTGTATAAAAGATACCTACCAACAATATAATACTTCTCATAGTTATCATAAACGGCCAATGTAATAAAAAATTAAAAGTAAAATAAAAACACCTACGTAACAAAAATATTTCATCAATAATGGAAATCTGACAAATCTGTCAAATTTTGCATTTGTTTCTAATAAACTAGCCATGGCCTACTGTTATAAATAAAGTAAATTATTAAAAATATCGAATTTTGAGATTGTTTTTCAAAATAAATGTTAAGTATTATATATTTTTGGAAAGCCCAAATTTTGCTTAATCAATATAAAAAATAATATATAGGGTGTCCCATTTAAAAAAAACATAAGTTTGGGCAATATCTCAAAAACTAAATCTTTTACACAAAAACTGCCTACGCCACTGAATTCTACGTAAAAAACTCTATGAAGATCAGTTTTCACCTTTTTGATAAGTAGACGCATAACGGAAATACGAGGGGTGTCTAAAAAACAAAGATTTTGAGCACTCTGTAGATTAAAAACTAAGAAAGCCATGACAAATTTTACCCCCGAATCTTTCGTTTCGTAAAAAAGTAGGAGAGGAAGGTGAAAATCGCAACACTCTATCTTTGATAATAACGCCAATACCCCCTAAAAGTGTCGATAATGGGACACCCTGTACAAGTCGTGTCTGATTATACTAAAAAAATATCCATAGATAAATATTTTTAACTTTTGTTGGGAGTAGAATGATGTTCCTCTTTAGAATTTTTGAAAATTCCTAGGGTCAAATAAGATCAATAAAAAAACGTACACAATTTATTTAGGGAAATTAAAATATATAACTATATTTCAATACAAATTTACAATTTACATAGAAAATATTTTACACAATTTTACTTGGCCTCTCGAACTTCCACTGGGGTGTAACCTAGAAATGTCCTATAACTCTAAATTAACCATTATCGAAAAAACCTTTCATCACGAATTACTCACCAAAAACTATATAAAACAGTAATAGAACTGCGGAATTCCATCGAATGTATTTGAAAATTGACGAGGCTCGGCTTGCTGAAACAAAATTCTATTTTAACAATTACCCATTTAAATCATTTCTCATGTTCTTAACTATTATTGATTTTCTTTTATTACATTATGAGTACCTATATAGCAAAAATGTAAAAATCTTGCACATTTCATTTTATGCAAATTGCGCTTGTTAGAACTGAAACTACAATAAAAAGTTGAATGCTTTAATCCGCATAGTTATCATAAATTTGCTACTTAATGCGGTCAAATAAATATTTAAAATGTAAAATGTTTCCACTTAAGGAAACCTTTCAGGATTAAGAAAGGAATATTCTGTACAGACTTGCTTATGCAAGTTTAGTGTAATGTAATTGGGGCAAGTGCGCCCAATAATTAACGAAAAACGTTGCAGATTTATATAAATTATGAAGACACTTTTTCTCGTATACAGGGTGGTATTATATTATATTATATTATATTATATTATATTATATTATATTATATTATATTATATTATATTATATTATATTATATTATATTATATTATATTATATTATATTATATTATATTATATTATATTATATTATATTATACAGGGTGTTTCAGGATTAACTGAACAAACTTAAAATTTGAATTCAGGACTTCAAAATAAGGAAAATATTTCTATGGCGGTATGTCCGGAAACGTTTCGTTAAAGAGTAACGCCGCTTTAAAAATGGAGGCTAAAATTAGTTTTTTAATTTTTTTCTCAAATTTGGATAAAGTTAAAAAAATTAACTTTGGTAGGGATTTTCTACTAATGGAAACGCTTCTAAAGAATATTTTTTGAATCATCCCTTATCGAAAAAAGTGGTGAAATCAGCAACCCCTATTTCATTTTTCTATTGAAACTCTTTAACGGACCAGAATTTTCTCATATAAAAAATTGTTCTGGAAAGCTAGATTCATTTAGAAAGTATTTTGTCTCTTTCATTTTTTTCATAGAATTGATACTTTTTAAATAAAAAAATAAAATAGTCCTGATCCACATGATTATTTTGGAAATTATTGCATTATTTAATAAAATGGAAAATGGGCAGCAGGCTGCTGTCAAATAACCCTATTTTATTAAACTTTTAGAAACGAGTTCCTAATAATTAATTATTACCTAATTATTAGTAAAACGGACCCTTTTAGTAAAAATGATTTTAATAATTTTTATTTGCTGAAAATAACCCGATGTTACTAACAATTAGGTAATAATTAATTAGTAGTAACCCTTTACTACAAATTGATCAAAGTGTAGTTATTTGACAGCAGCCTACTTAACATTTTCCATTTTATAAAATAATACAATAACTTCCAAAATAACCATGTGGATCGGAACTATTTTATTTTTTTATTTATAAACTCTCAGTTCTATGAAAAAAATGAAAGAGACAAAATATTTTTTAAATGAATCTAGCTTTCCACAGCAATTTTTTATATGACAAAATTCGGGTCCGTTAAAGAGTTTCAATAAAAAAATTAAAGAGGGGTTGCTGATTTCACCCCTTTTATCGATAAGGGATGATTAAAAAAATATTCTTTAGAAGCGTTTCCATTAGTAGAAAATCCCTACCAAAGTTCATTTTTATATCTTTATCCAAATTTGAGCAAAAAATTAAAAACCTAATTTTAGCCTGCATCTTTGGAGGGGCGTAACTCTTTAGCGAAACGTTTCCGGACATACCTCCATAGAAATTTTTTTTCTTATTTTGAGGTCCTGAATTCAGGTTTTAAGTTTGTCCAGTTAATCCTCAAACACCCTGTATATCTTGTCAACTGGGCGATAGAATCTTACCTGGATAATAAATCGCTTCCTTTCTCACTGTATAATTAGCTTGGGGTACATGAAGTACACAGGAAAATTTTTCCGGTGCCTCCAATGGTGGTACTTCGACAACAGCTTTTATATCGTAAAGTCCAGCGGTTTCTTGAATCAATATTGTCGAGGTGTTTACTTCACTGTAACAAAAATATTTTCAAATCGATTGAGAAAGTTGAAATCATAAAATTTAAATTATTCGTAAACGTAAAAATTTTATAATATCGAAAATTTATGGTCCTGAAAACGATTATTAATGCTTTAGGTAATCGATTTTCTTTAATACAATAACTGATAGCTCATTTAAAAGTACACCCCTATACCTATTTAGTGTTGGCATAAAATTTTAATATGCCATTCAAGGTAGATTTTCTTGTGTTGGGTTTTATGGAGGTTGTACTATAAAATCTTGCAAATTCACATTTGGCCTCCTCACGGGAAAGTCAACTAAATTTAATAAGGTAAAGCCACTAATCGCAAAACAAAATTTTAATGTACATCCCAAGGACTAAAATTACAACCCCCTTAAGCTAGTGTACACTTAAAATATTCCGAAGTAGGAAAGTTTTATTCTAAAAATACGATACTTATTTGAGATTTATGTGAGTAAGAAAAGAACTTCTGTAATGTTACACAATACGTTGTGCACACAATAGAAATGAAGGTAGTTATAGTATAACTCGATATATTTAAAGAGTGTAATGTCACCTACTAAAATAAAATTGTTCAACAAAATTATAAATATTTTATGTTGTCCTATTTGTAAAAAAATTACTGCATTCCTCGGCTTAAATTCACAAGAGCAAAGTGTTAGTTTATGTGAAAACATAACATTAAAACGCCCTCTCTAGTTGCCATTAAAATTAAACATTTATTGGCATAGTTTAACTTACCCTTTGCCTATTTGTATACTCATGCTTGGTTTTGGAAACACACCATCGGCGTAACATACCACTTGTAGAATTCCGTCCTCCAAATATTGCTGTCGTAACTCCAAGTTTTTCTCTGGAACTTAAATTTGAAACATGGAAATTATGCTAAATTCCCCGGAAAAATCGTGTTTAAATTTTGAGCGTTTCTTAAGTAATTTTCAAATAGTTTTCGGAAGTCTCTCTTGCACTTATTGCACTAGGCATAAGTCTGTCCTTGTCCCACACAGCCAAATTTTAGGACAAAAAATATTGTGCTTGAAAATTACTTTTCCTAAAGTCGATGTATTTAGATTATTTCGTATATTTTTATTTAAACACATGGAGATTAAGTTAAATTCCCCGTAAAAACCGTGTTTAAATTTTGAGCATTTTTAAGCAATTTTGAAATAGTTTTCGGAAGTCTTTCTTGCTCTTATTGCACTAGGCATAAGTCTGTGCTTGTTCCACTCATTACAGCCGAATTTTTGGACAAAAACAAAATTCTGCTTGGAAATTATTTTTCCTTAAGTCGATGTAGGTAACGGGTGTCCAATAAGTCTTTCGGTCAGGGCGGCTATGGAGTATTTTTATTTTCATTAATAAACACAAAATTTAAAATATAATTTTCATGTAACCATCATAAAACATTAATTGTGTCGTCTTAAATGACGTTATGTTTGAGGTGAAGTTGTAACGGTTTAAGTTTTGTGTTTATTAAGAAAAGCAAAATACTCCATAGCCATCCTGACTGAAAGACTTATTTGGACACCCGTTATTTAGTTGTTTCATATATACAGGGTGCTCGCGAGAAGTGGCTCACTATTGCTAACTTCGTTATTATTGGAGCTACAAAGTCGGTTAAATTAGCAAACTAGTAGCATTTTTTAATATAATATATATATAATAATATTTCGGTAATTCTTTCAAGTTTTTTTCATCTTACTTAAATTCAAGATTGTGATTGTTTGGTTTTAATAAATTACTATTCCGTTTTAGGACTACTTGATTTTAAAGAATTGTAAATTTTTTTCAAAATAACTCGCTTATTTTAAATTATATTAAAAAAAAATTAAGAACATTTTTTGTACAGAATTTAATTTGTCATCGAGTATTGCAAAAATATATAGGGTGTTCCATTTAAAAAAATGTTATTTTTGTGAATATCTCGAAAACCAGATGGTCAATTGTTTTTCTGTTTTCACCATTGTAATCAGCGGAAAAAATGCTACTAGTTTGCTAATTTAATCGACTTTGTAATTCCAATAATAACGAAGTTAGCAATAGTGAGCCACTTCGCGCGAACACCCTGTATATAATTAAGTTTTTATTGTTTCTTTCTAGAGATGAAAATAAAACTTTCAAATCTATTATTTTTTATTTTCTGGTTAAAACACTAAATTAAGTAAATTTTCATGAATTTCTTTATCAATTAATTCACTTTCAATGGAACATTTTATTATACGAACCTAAAATCAGTTCAATAAATTAAAATAAAATTTTGACATTTTACTTGACAGCTGTCACTTATGTGAATTAATAAAAAATTATTACAATGCAGACAATTCTGGACACTCTGTATATTTTACCTTTAAAAAATGTTACTATTTGGTAGTATTTATATTAATTCTATTTGTTTTATTATTAAAACTTGCCCAAAAATGATATACATATTTTTTAAATAAAATGTACCGAAATACAAAAATTTTTAAAATTCATCTACAGATTTCTGTACAAAAAATTCATTACAATTCAATAATTTTCTAGTAGAGGGCGCTAGAAATATTAATTATTTTATTGATTATTAATCGACAATGATTTCTTTATCGAACCACGCCACTATAAATTATTATTTAAGCAACATAAAACCCGTTTACAGCCAAGAAATGATTGATAAATCCTAATAACAATTATTTATTGTCCAATTTAAGTAGTACATGCGGTATGCACTGGATGGCGATAGTGTTTGGGAGTTGTCAGTTTTCAGTTTATTTAGTAGCCTGTTGCTCGGCAATGTTTTTTTTTTGCATAAATCGCGCGACAGAAAAGTTATCCGTCAGTTTGAAAAATACGCTGCACGTTTGTGTTGTGTTCATAAATAAATCCGTCTGTTATACGTGTTGCGAATTAAGGAACTCTTTAAAATGAAAGTGCATTACTGTATGAGTTGAGAACCAACACCGCCGAAATATAGGTTAACTACCGCAAGCCCGCGAGAGTGTACAAGAATTAATTTTCAAACAATTTTATGGTATTCCAAGTGAAAATGGAAAATAGTCACTACGCTGGCAGCCAGATATTTTCATGGCTTGCCGACTACACCAAACTGCCAGTGGATCAGGTGAATTTTATTATCGGTCAGATCGCTGCTTTGGGACTAGCCACACTTTTCAGGACGGTGTTGCACCCCTCGAAAACTACCCCTGCTGTTCGACATGCTTTCGGACTAATATTTGGACTGTTAACCGGATATTTTTGTTTTGGTTTTCAAGCCATTCACCTGGCAAGTCTACCAGCTTTGTGTTATGTGATCATAATCACCCAAAACCCCCACATTGTCCATGGCATGGTGTTAACAGTATCATTAATTTATTTGTCATGTTTGCATTTGCATCGGCAAATCTACGACTATGGTTCGTATGGACTGGACATTACAGGACCTTTAATGGTAATCACGCAGAAAGTAACTAGTTTGGCTTTCAGTTTACACGATGGACTAACGAAGAATGAATCGGATATGACACAAACCCAAAAGCAGTTTGCTATAACGCACACACCGGGACCATTAGAATATTTTAGCTTCACGTTGTTGTTTCCTGGAATAATGGCGGGGCCTGTAATATTTTACAAAGATTATGTGGAATTTATCGAAGGGACAAACTACACTAGCAATCAAAAGGGCAATAATAAACCACCAAATGTGCTAGAACCTAGCCCCGTGGGGGCAGTTTGTAGAAAAGTGGCACTCGCAGTTGTTTGTGCCATCATTTTTGTCATGTTCCTACCAATGTTCCCAATCAGTCGAGTTAAAGACCCAAATTTCTTAGAAAACACCACGATTGTTTATAAATTTTGGTACCTGAGTGTTTGCACAACATTAGTCAGATTTAAGTATTATTTTGCGTGGACGTTGGCGGACGCAATTTGCAACAATTGCGGAATAGGTTTTAATGGTTATAAGGAAGACGGCAGTCCAAAGTGGGATGGAATCACAAACGTCGACATTCTCAAATTTGAGCTAGCTAAAAGTCTAAAGGAGAGCATAGAGGCTTGGAACCTGGGAACAAATAGATGGCTACGAATGTTGGTTTATGATCGAACCAAGAAATATTCCACAGTTTTAACGTATGCCCTTTCGGCTGTGTGGCACGGATTTTATCCCGGATATTATCTAACATTTTTCAGTGGCGCTTTGTTTACATTTGCCGCCAGGACTGTTCGCAAAAGTATCCGTGACTATTTTATGGAGAGCTTTGCAGCCAAATTTATTTACGATGTGATAACATTTATTGCTACCCGTTTAGTATTGGCTTACATTACATTTACTTTTGTTTTGTTAGAGTTTGCGGCTAGTGTAAGGTTGTACAACAAAATGTTTTGGGGCTTGCATATGGCAGCTGTTTTAGTTTTACTTCTTTTACCGAGAATTTCATCACGAGATTTGTCTTCCAAAAATTGTTCTTTAGCCCAGGTTTTGAAGAGAGCTGGGCCCTATTCAAATCGAGTAGGAAACAACGACTGATTTTTTACAGTTTTTTATTATTATATGTTAAAGTTAAGCATAACTTAGTGTGTCATTATAAGCTAAAAATGTTTCAGAAAATCTTCTAGGATGAGTCACAATGAAGTCAGCGCATAATCATGTAAACAATATAAACTTTAAAATGTGTAAATATTTATGAAAATTCGCTGTTTTCTTCTAATTAAATTAGTAAATAATAACTTTTGTACATATCTGAATTTTTGTTCTAATCCATCAAGTATTTATAATTTCACAAACTCCATTACTTTTTTGGTTGAATTTTTCCAAAATAAAACTTTAAGAGTGCCAAAGATATTTTTGTATATGTAGTTATTTTCCATTGATAAGATTTTTGTCAAAAATCGTTATGTGATATTAATTTTTAAGTTATTATAAAAGTTTGTGCAATAAAAACAATATTTACTTCGTATTCTTCTGTCACTGTATAAGCAGACAATTGTATCGTGCAAATAACTTTCACCGCATTATTATAGCATATTATCAAAATGAAAATTTTGTCGGAATATATTATGGGAAAGTTGTAGGCATCTGATGAGAATTATGTAAATTTTTAATAATAGAACCCTTACAATATATTTTGTAATTACTTCAGTCCTTGGGAATAAAATAAATGTTTTAATATTATCTTGTACGTAGTTATTACTACATATTTTGTCGTTCGATTTCAATTAACTTAATTGACGTTAATACACTGGTTAATCTGTTGATATTTTGAACCCATTCATATTCATTTTGTATTCGTGCATAATTCCGCATAGAAACTATTTTTCTTCTGAAACATTTTTAGCGGTAGCTGCTTTAATATTGCGTATTTAACACTCAATTACTCCATATAAAAGCTCATTGAGGTTTTGCCCAATTTGCAAGTTAAATGTTGTACTTTGACCTGTGCTTTTTACTGTAAGTGCCTAGTCTAAAATTTGTTTTATACAATATTGTTAAATGAGCTAAAGTGGAAATGAAAAACTAAAAATACTTTGTTGTAACGAGTAAAATATACATATTTTTAGAGATATATATTTATTTTCTGAAACTTTTTCTATGAAAACATTTATACTGTTGTATTGTATAGAAGAAACTATTAGATTTTTTTAATAAAGTGTGTTATTTATTTTAAAAGTTGTTTTATTTCATAAGGCAGCTTTGCTAATTTATTTTAATTAATTGCCGTATACTTGGGAAATTTCGCTTCTTTTTCAGTTTTTTGCAAATATATCAAATTGACAAGAATTTGCAGTAAATTTATAAAAAACAAATTAAAGAAAAAATAAAAAAGTCAAAATTGCATATTGTAGAAATAGTAATTTTTCAAGTGGCTATTTCAAAAGTATTAATTTTGGAACCTCTAGTGGAATTTTGGTAAAATTTAGTTTATTGGAAAGCTGAAAGGCGATTTTATTTTAAAAAAATTACTAATAATTTATTTCAGTCTTTTTCGATTTTTTTTTAGATGTCAAAATTGCACATTTTAAGATACAACAATTTTCCGAGTGATTGTTTTTAAAAATTTACAGTTTTGTAACCGCTGGTCCGATTTTGGTGACATTTAGTTTGTTGGAAAGGTAAAAGGCGATACTATTTTGAAAACAATGATGGATTTATTTCAGTCCTCTTCCAATTTTTTTGGATGTCTAATGTGCGCATTTTAAGAGACAACAATTTTTCTTGTGACTGTTTTTAAAAATTTACAGTTTTGTAACCGCTTGTCAGATTTTGATGAAATTTAGTTTGTTGGTAAGCTAAAAGACGATATTATTTTGAAGTATTTATTTTAGCCTTTTTCGAAATTTTTTAGATGTCGAGACTCGAGAGTGCGCATTTTAAGAAACAATTTTCCTAGTGACTGTCTTTAAAAATTTACAGTTTTGTAACCGTTTGTCAGATTTTGATGAAATTTAGCTTGTTGGAAAGCTAAAAGGCGATATTATTTTGAAGTATGTATTTTAGCCTTTTTCGAAATTTTTTAGATGTCAAAATTGCACATTTTAAGAAACAACCATTTTCTGAGTGATTGTTTTTAAAAATTTACAGTTTTATATCCGCTGGTCGGATTTTGGTGAAATTTACTTTGCTGGAACGCTAAAAGACGATATTATTTTGAAAAAAATTACGAAAGATTTATTACAGTTTTTTCGAATTTTTTTAGATGTCAAAATTGCACATTTTAAGAAAAAACAATTTTTCCGAATGATTGTTTTTAAAAATTTACAGTTTTGTAACCGCTGGTCGGATTTTGGTGACATTTAGTTTGTTGGAAAGGTAAAGTAAAAGGCGATACTATTTTGAAAACAATGATGAGGGATTTATTTCAGTCTTCTTCCAATTTTTTTGGATGTCTAAAGTGCGCATTTTAAGAGACAATAATTTTTCTTGTGACTGTTTTTAAAAATTTACAGTTTTGTAACCGCTTGTCGGATTTTGATAAAATTTAGTTTGTTTGGAAAGCTAAAAAGCGATATCATTTTGAAAAACATTTTGTAGTATTTATTTTAGCCTTTTTAGAAACGTTTAGATGTCGAGAGTGTGCATTTTCAGAAACAACAATTTTCTGAGTGATTGTTTTTAAAAATTTAAAGTTTTATAACCACTGGTCGGATTTTGGTGAATTTTACTTTGCTGGAAAGCTAAAAGGCGATATTATTTAAAAAAAAATGACTCAGGATTTATTTCAGTCTTTTTAGAATTTTTTTAGATGTCAAAAGTGCACATAAAAAAAAGACAATTTTCCGAATTATTGTTTTTAATAATTTACAATTTTCAATTTTGTAATCGCTGGTCGGATTTTGGTGACATTTAGTTTGTTGGAAAGGTAAAAAGCGATATTATTTTGAAAACAATGACGAAGGAGTTATTTCAGTCTTCTTCCAATTTTTTTGGGTGTCTAAAGTGCGCATTTTAAGAAACAACAATTTTTCTAGTGACTATTTTTAAAAATTTACAGTTTCGTAACCGCTTGTCGGATTTTGATCAAATTTAGTTTGTTGGAAAGCTAAAAGGCGATGTTATTTTGAAAAAATAGCGAAGTATTTATTTTAGTCTTTTTCGAAATTTTTTAGATGTCGAGATTGCGCATTTTAAGAAACAATAATTTTCCTAGTGACTGTTTTTAAAAATTTACAGTTTTGTAACCGCTGATCGGATTTTGGTGAATTTTAGTTTGTTGGAAAGCTAAAAGGCGATATTATTTTGATAAAAATTACGAAGGATTTATTTTAATCTTTTTCGAATTTTTTTTAGATTTCGAAAGTGCGCATTTTAAAAAACAACTATTTTCTGGGTGATTGTTTTTAAAAATTTTAAGTTTTGTAACCGTTGATCGGATTTTGGTCACATTTAGTTTGTTGGAAAGGTAAAAGGCGATATTATTTTAAAAAAATAACGAAGTATTTATTTAGTCTTTTTCGAAATTTTTTAGATGTCGCATTTTAAGAACAATTTTCCGAGTGATTGTTTTTTTAATTTACAATTTTGTAACTGCTGGACGGAATTTTCTGTATTTTAGTTTGTTGGAAAGCTGAATAGTCGTTTTATTTTGCAAAAAATTATGTCATAGAAGAATCACATCAGAAATAGATATTTTAGCAAAAAAAAATATGAGAAAAAAATTTAGATTTAAAATTTATGTTATTGTATAACTAATAATAACAATCAGCGTTATCTTATCAACTTTAGTAAGTACATATTTATAACTTTATTTCCTTGCTTAAAGCAAAACCAAGGACAATAAATTGCGATTATTTGTGGTGACCCATTTAGCAGAAAAAAGTGTTAATTAAAACAAGGTTATACTTTTCATACACAAATTACCATTATAATGGTTACCTACAATTTGTAATTTCAATTTTCATTGTTCCCAGAAACTAAATTAGTTACTTATTCAAGTACAACTATTTTTGGATGGATGACTTTTGTGGACACGGTCCATTACATTAGTACCTACTTTTATTTATTTTTCAACCTCACCTAATATCAACATCCTCTTTGTTTTCCGGTCTTCGCTGCTAAAAGTCGAAACTAGGCAGGTGTAATTACCCGACAGGTCCGGTCCAGGTTCGATGATGTGAAGGGCTCTGTGTATGCTGTTTATGTCTTTACTGGCTGTATATTCCAAATTTAGGCGACCCTTTAGAATACCTTCAAAAAAACAATTTTATTAAATGTACAATCATTGTTCAGAATTAAATTAATAGCTTGTCGTAAACTAGTTTTAATGGAGCTATTGTAGTTAAAGTCGGGCAATTTAAACAAATAAAAGTCAGCAAAAATCAAACTACAGAACTATTACCTACTTTTAATTTGTTTTGTTGTAAAAACAAACATCTAAAATTTTTATTTATTTGTGTACGAATTTACTACTCACCCAATTCTTGTGGTTTTTTGTTTGGTATCCACTGGTAAATTGGTGTGGGCTTTTCGTTGAAAAACCACTTGACTACTAGTCCTTCATCTAAGGACTCTTCTAATGTGTAGTCGCAATCTAAGATAACAGGATCACCTAGCTGTGCAACTTCTGGCACTTGTAGCCTGTTGATCTTTACACAGGAAACAATTTTCAGGAGTACTGAAAAAATATACAATATGAGTCGAGTTATTTGGATATTAAGCAGACTATAATAATTCTTTTATGAATGAAATTATTTGATTTTTATCCATTTTATAATCTTTAGCTACACATTTTAAAATTACTAGATATCCAATTTATTAGTTTACTTTTTAGGAATAATTACGAACAACATTTTTGTAATTTTAATTTTGCAACCCGAAACGGTAATATATATCTTAATATTAAAATCAAGTAATGTTTATACCACGATATCTATAGATTCATTCCTAACCAAAAATCACATATGGAGTACCGAGTGCATTATTTTTAGAATACTTATTTCAGTGCTATAGGTATAACCTTAGTTAAGTGTTAACAGAAATTTAATGCATGTTATTTTTGTAATGAAATTTATCATCGGAAAATTTGATTAATTTAACAATATAGTCCACATTCGATTTTTCTTTAATCATTAAAGAAAATGTATTTAAAATATTGTTCTTGGAAATATACTTTTCCTAAAGTCGATGATTAGATTCTTTCGTATACTTTTTATTAAACCACATGGAAATTAAGTTAAATTTCCCGTAAAAATCATGTTTACATTTTGAGCGTTTTCCAGTACCTAATTTTCAAATAGTTTTCGGAATTCTCTCGCACTTAATGTCAATAGGCATAAGTCTGTCCTTGTCTCACTCATTACAGCCGAATTTTTGCCGAGTTAAGGACGAAAATTCGATTCTTAGAGATTTCGAATCATGTCTATATTTCGGTTGTTTGTGAATTTAGAGAATTGGCGTTTGCACGTTCTTAAGGCACTTTTTTGAGGAAAATGCAATGGCGTTAACAGATATTGAAAATGTTTTTTAATTTTCAGATTATGACATAAAGTTGTATTTTTTTATATGGAAGTCATGGTGGGCTGTGACTTTGTTGAAAAGAGCATTTTTTTCTCTTTTCATATATGTATAATATGTAGGGTGTATTCCTTCAATTTCTTCTTGAAAAATCAAAAAATCTAAATTTTTGGAATTTATCGCAGTAGGCGAATGTCATTGATGGTCTGATGAGAACCTTCGGCGCACCATTGACATCCAAAATCAGGATCGGTTTGGTGCGCCTTGATAAAAAATCTAGTTTTGGCATTTATGAAGAATATCTAACGGTGCCTACTCGGGTACCTACTACCAAATTTTAAATGAGAAAATAATTGATGAATATTTGGTCAATTATCGTTCAGCGATAGAAATCAGTTTTCCTTGCAACAAGATGATGGTGCACGCTGCACGTCCTCATAATACGAGATCAGTTAGAGAATCGCTTAACTCAAAATTCATAGATTATTGGATTGGTACCAATAGACCAGTTAGATGGCCAACAAGGTCGCCCGATTTGACACTTCTAGACTTCTTTTTTTGGGGACATATTACAGATAATTTATATAAAACTAAAGGTAGAAATACAGATGAACTCAAAGCCAAGTTTATACAATACCTTAATTCCGTGTCAAATATTCACACATAATGCACACAGAAGTGTCTTGAAAAGTATATTGCAGTTAATGGATGTAATTTTTTGAGTTGTTTTATATAGATATTAATTTTAGACAGTGTTGTGTTTAAATGTATGTTTCGTTTGTTGTATTTTCATTTTTATTTGATAAGATTTTTTAAAATTTAATTACAAAAATTTAGATTTTTTGATTTTTCAAGAAGAAATATTATATTTGAAAAGAGAAAAAAATGCTCTTTTCAATAAAGTCACAGCCCACCATGACTTCCATATAAAAAAATACAACTTTATGTCATAACCTGAAAATCAAAAAACATTTTCAAAATCTGTTTACGCCATTGCATTCTCCTCAAAAAAGTGCCTTAAGAACGTACAAACGCCATTTCTCTAAATTCACATACAACCGAAATATAGACATAAATCGAAATCTCTAAAAATCGAATTTTCGTCCTTAACTCGAAAACAAACGACGATCGCGAGATTTTTATTTCACCATCGGTGGTTTATCAAAAAAAGAGCTCGACGATGCACGGTCATATTTTCAATATCTCTTATGGTTTAAAAGTTACCCTATAAAAACATCGAATTTTGCCCACCCTGTACTTAGATTCTTTCGTACATTTTTTGGTAAATGTTGATTTTAGCGACTGGTCGAATTTTCGCGTTTTTTTTTTGACAGACGTCTAGTAGACGTTCTTTTACGACGATTGATACATACCAATAAAAGCTTGTGCAAATGCAAATGCCCAAAAACCCCCTCAAACTAACGGGAATAATAATTTCGCTGTAATGAGTGGAACAAGGACAGACATAGTTATTTATATGTATAAGTGCAAGAGAGATTAGTTTTTAAGGATAAGAAAAATGAATTGGATAAAATAAATTTGAATATTTTTACATAAAACAAGAAAAAAGTAAGCTAAATTTTCCATAAAATATCTCTAAAATTTTTTGCTCTTAGCAAGTTTAAAATAATTTTCGGAAGTCTCTCTCGCACTTATTGAAATAGCTATGTCTGTCCTTGTTCCACTCATTACAGAGAAAATTTTAATTAATGGTATTTATCGTTGTTAGAGGCATTATTTGCACAAACTTTCGTGGTGTGCAATGGAATCAGGAGACAAAATAGAACAAGGTAGGCAATGTCGCAACCCTGTAGTCAACCAGTCGCTAAAGTCAACAATGACCCATTTTTTAATAAATTTTGGAAAAAAAATGGAAATTAAGTTAAATTCCCATTAAAATGTAAAATAGTATTTAAATTTTGAGCGTTTTCAAGCAATTTTCAAATAATTTTCGGAAGTTTATCTCGCACTTATATCAAAAGGCATAAATCGGTCCTTGTCCCACTCATTACAGCCGAATTTTTGGACAAAAAAATATTGTGCTTGGAAATTACTTTCTGTATTTAGTTCGTTTGTATATTTTTCATTAAACCACAACAGAAACGATGTAAAAAAACAAAAAAAAAACTAAACACGTCCTGGGATTCGAACGCGGGGGCATTAAAAAATCACGAATTACTACGTCTACTTCCTTATTACTTCGTATAAAAAAGCAAGCACAAAAAATAATTAACAAAAAACGCATAAAAGAATTCAGTTCTGCGAAAAGTAAATAAAAAATATCATTTGTAGTAAAATTCATGATACAAGTACCTAGGTAAGATCTATCAAACTTTTCTATAGAATCAATTCGTAACAATTAAAAGTTGTTTACTTTTTGTCGTAGTTTAATTTCTCAAAATCGTGTCAATTTATATCACAATTTTTACAACTTGTACAAATATATTGCAAAAACCCAAATTAAATATATAAACACTATTTATGGACTTATTATGTTGAGGATCATTGTATTGTAAATAAAACAAAGATAAGTATGTAGATGTACCACTTAATATTTCGACGTTCGATATATCACACCACTTTTTTAGATAAGATGTTTTATTTATATTGGGTGCGCAAGCAAGAACAATATCAACTAGGAATTGAATACAAATAGTGTTAAAGTGATGACTTCACTGAGTATTAATACTACTTGTTACTTGTAATGACTCACTAAACTATAACGTTTATTTGTCAATTTTAAAAATAAGGCTGATTTGATATAATACCTATTATAACTAGAACTAGTACTTATAGTTAGTTATTTTAGGAAATATATTTCACCTAAAACTTTTTAGTTTTATAAAATTAGTTTTATCGTTGAATTAATACAATCTATACAACGTAATTTTAATAGTATGATTTATAACTAGTTAAAAAGGTATTAATCGCCTTTTTAAAATTGCTATATAAATTTTGCTACTGTAATAAAAATGATGAAGTAATCAAAAGCACGAAAACTTTATCTTTACATCTTCAGATGGTCGAGGATGAGGTTAATATTATAACTTTCTTAACAGCTTGTAACTTCATCTCAACTAAAAAGTTAAATTAACTGCTTTTTTATCGGTTTATGGCGAACTATAAACGAAGTCAACTTTTATTCTTATAAAACGCCTCACAATTAGTCATTGTTATACTTAAATCACTTCACTAGCGAAACATTATATCCAGTTTGTTGTTTTATTTATTGTTGTGAAATTGTACCACATCATGATCATATGATGTGTTATCAACTATTATTATAGTATAGTAAATAACAGCAGATTTCTATTTTTGTTTTAATAAATCCTCGCAATAAAAATATTATTAACCCAATTGTTATTATCATGCCATATCAACTTACCAATAAATAAAAATATTTTTAATAAAACCTCGTATTGTCGACAAAGCAAATAGTGCTTATTCATCTTGAAACTCATAATAACAAACTGCATTAAATAGCATAATTAACGTACAAATCTCCGGATTTATAAAGAAACCAACTGCAGTTAACTGTTTGAATTAAACATAGTTAAAGCATGATGGTAATTTGTCATCTTAAAAGCTACATACAGCACGTGCCGAATTACTTTTGAGGCCGCTCCTCACCGGATAATGGAAGAGGGTGGATGTTGTAAGGGTCGCGACGGAGCTACAACTGAAATTTCAGGCGTCTAACTTTGATACGGAAGTTACTGAAAGGGTTGCGCAGGTGTGTGAAGTTTTAAAACATTTTCGTATCAACTGAAACAATGAGAAAAATAATACTTAATTGAGAAGTTTCGAGAATGGGATACAGCAGTTTTGCGAAGTTTGCTAGTTTTATTGCGAAATGACTGAAAATCCGTGGACAGTGGCGCATCAGGTACCTATAGTATACAACGACCGTAGGGTGAAGAAAATATCTTTATTTTTTCTTAAAAAGTCTTCTAAGCAAGGATGAGAGGAATCGGTTTCTACATATAGGGTAACTTGTAACATACGGAGGAGAATAAAAAGGTAGATAGATGGGCTCAAAATAAACCACTTTTGTTAATAAACTTTTTACAAAAGCTTAATAATATGAAGATGCAAAGTTGGAGAAATTACTAGCATTTTTCAAAAAAATAATAGATGTAATTTATGTTTTAAATGTTGTATTTCGGAAATTTTAATTGACTGAACTATTATTAACTGTAAGAAATTATAAGAAAGTTGTAAAATTAAAATTACTCCTTAGAAATTTTTCCTTTTATTTTTCTAAATTTTCCATTGTTGAGAGCCACTGAATATTAAACAAAATAGCAAGTAAGTTGCCGTTAAAATGTGTAAGTGTCAAACTGACATTTCAGTTTGAGACAGTTTACTTTTCAGTAAATATTGTTATTTATTACTTTTTGTTGTTAGAAGTTATTGTTATTAAATTAACAGTTGAGTTAAAATGGTAAATTACATTAATAATGAATACATGGGCATGGAGCTGCCGATCAAAATGCTGCACGAGCAAGGCGTATATTTGGAAATATATCTAGATACCCGCACGCCTTCTGAATTTAATTTCAGTGGTACTCAATAGGTGAAAAAAAGTTAAGAGCTTTGAACCACTGTAACTTCTGTTTTATTGGATTTTTCTCAAAAGTTTATTATACAAAAATATTTATGTTAGTCTCCACTATACAGGGTGATCAGTAATTGGCGCACTCCGAATACAGGACCTTATAGAGCACATTAAAACTAAGGATAATCTGCAAAGAAAAATTAAATCTGATGGTTAGTTTCCGAGTTATAGAGTTTCCCTCATCCAAGTTACAAGCTACTTATTTTAATAAGCAAGACAAAAATGAGTGAATAATTCATGCTACTATAATCTCTGGATAAAATGCAATATGATTTGTTCAATTTTTTTCACAAAACCTCTAATACAAAGAAATTGAAAATGTTAAAATTTAATAAAATACCTAAATTTGAGAGAAATTTGAAGTTTGGCAACCTCTCCAGCTCCCCTTGGGATAAACTAAAATAACCTTCTATTGCCATAAAAATATTAATGATGAATTTCAATTGTTGTTTCTGTTTTTTAATAAAATTGACAGTACTAAATTACTTTGACAAGTTCTCGCATCACAAAATATTGAACGTTTTTCTTTTTTTTCCTCGTCGAACCAATTCACATGTTCAATGCAGTGTTGCCACTTTTATTTTCACAAAAGTGGTCATATCTTTGTAAAGAAAGGACTTACAGCACTGCGGTAAAAAAATCGTCATTCTTAAAACGTAATGTTTATCACAGTATGCTCCGAGTGCGGCAATTACTGATCACCCTGTATATTGCCCTTTTAATCTCCTCCATATGTTACAAATCACCCTGTATTTTGTTTATAACTTTAATCAAGTGTAGTGTTTTCTTATTTGGTTAATTTGACTTTGTATAGAGTTTATTTAATCGAAATTTGGTAGGTTCTAATGTTAATTTCTCGTAGTTCCTTTTGGGTGATGTTATGGAAACTTGTAGAAAGAAACCAATAGAAACTTTCAATTTATTTATTAATAAAACAAACACTAAAAACACTATAAACAATAACCGTTAGGGGTTTGGTCAAGACCAGCTTTATTTGTTTTGTACTGGTCGAAAAATGTACTTTTTAATACGTACGTACGTATGTTATGCTGATATTGTGTTATATGAAAAATTGAACTAATGAATATGAAGGATGGAAATATACTGTTTTTAAAATGAGTTTCGATGACCTAAAAATGATCCCTTGAAAAGGCGGGGTAGTTTTCGTCCCAACCGTAGGTGATAAATTTGTCGACTGATCTTGACTATAAACATATACAGGGTGTCCCAGTTTATATCGTCAGGATTTCACCAATCGATAGTTTAGCGAAAATTAAAGGTGGTGTGTCTAATAAACTATGGTCGAATGTTGCTTCCTTTTTGATGTACAAAGCATTAAAGAAAATAAATTATTTTAAATAATTTGCTATAAATCAATAACGAAAAAAGTTAGCCTTCTGAAATTTTGCACAGATCTTTTTTTGTATCCTCTTATTAAAGTGGTTGCAATTATTTTATTTAGAACACGAAGGCGTGTGTACCTACGGGTTTCTTCAAAAACATTTTATTGAATGAAACGTACGCCACTGGTTTTTTGTGCAGCACCAATATGCAGAGAGTATTTTCCATTCAATTTAGAAACTTTTTTGTATCTTATAATTTTTTGATAAGTTAACTCAAAAGAACCTAATAGTACAGTAAATAAAGGAGATTATTAGATTTCCGAAAAAAGTATCAGTACAAAGTTGTAGAGAAAAATATTTCCTACAACTTTCCTTTTAATATTTTTTGATATTGTCAATATTTAAAAAGTTATTCAACAAATAAGTTGCAAATTTTAGGGAAATTTTTCTCTAGTTAGGTATTACATACTTACTACCTACTCTTTCCCCAAAATTTTCAACTTATTTGTTGAATAACTTTTTAAATATCGACAATATCAAAAAAAGATAAGTTGTAGGAAATATTTTTCTTTACAACTTTGTACTGACTCTGTTTTTCGAAAATTTAATAGGAAAAAAGTTTTTGAATAAACAAAAAAATCCAATCCTTAATTTACCAATTGCATCGAAAACCAAAAATGAAATACCGCATGCGCGGGTGGAAGTTAGCCCTGCCCACACCATTTAAATAGTGACCCCCATCCGAACTTAATGATACCAACCATACACCTAACATCCCTAGGAACTTGACATCTAAATTGAGAGATAGAATACTTGACATTTGGTTTAACAATTAATCTAAAAATTCTATCTAGTTGTTATAGCCGCGAGATCACACAATATTACTAATAATAAAGTTTAAAACGTTCTGCGGGTTCTACTTAACGTTATAAACATGCCAAAACTAAACCCACGCCGGCTTGTTGTTTTTGACAGCTTGCGTATGGAGCCTGTATACCCCCAAGATACTGCACAAATTAGCCAGATTTAGAGAGAGAACGGCAGCAAGCGAGACCGGCGATATGGTAGGGCACATACTAGCTAGCGCGCTGTCGCGTGTTGGTCGCCGGCTTGGCCCAACTGTGCATGAATATCCCTGTATAGGAGACCGAACTAAGTGGAGTATATAGTCAGTAGTCGTGTCTAAAAATTATGGCGGCGCGCGCTTGCTGGCGTGCTTCCGTATGTTATATTTTTTTACACTACTGATACATTAATACTTTGTTATATATTTATTATCCACTATATATTACTATTACAAAAATTATTTTATATTTTTTAGACACAACTAGTATACTTTGTTCGGTCTCCTTATACAGGCTCCATAAGCTTGCGGCTGCGATCGCTGTCAATAGTACCAACCTAACAACGCAACTAGCACTATTTTATTCACGATTTTGAATTTCCCGGACTTTTATGGGCGGAGTTCGCGCATGCGGTATAGAAATTTGTTCGATGCAATTGGTCCATTGAGGGCTGGTGGAGGAAGGGCGGGGTCTACGAATACAAAAACTCAGTTTTATACTTTCAGGGTGACCCTCTGCAAGATTCTACAAAAATTGGCTGTAGGGTAAAAAAAGTCTATTTGAAGCCTTTTTTTCCCTTATTTACTGTACTATTAGGTCATTTTGAGTTCAGTTATCAAAAAATTATAAGATGCGAAAAAGTTTCTAAATTGAATGGAAAATACTCTCTGCATATTGGTGCTGCAAAAAACCCAGTGGCGTAGATTTTATTTAATAAAATGTTTTTGAAGAAACCCGTACGCACGCCTCTGTGTTCTATATAAAATAATTGCAACCACTATTAATAAGAGAATACAAAAAAAAAGATCTATGCAAAATTTCAGAAGGCCAACTTTTTTGTTATTGATTTATAGCAAATTAATTAAAATAATTTATTTTCTTTAATGCCCTGTACATCAAAAAGGAAGCAATATTCGACCATAGTTTATTAGACAAACCACCTTTAATTTTCGCTAAACTATCGACTGGTGAAATCCTGACGATATAAACTGGGACACCCTGTACATATTACAAGTTTAAAATTCATGTATCACATTTCCTCAAGTGGACAACTAGCAATAGGGGTCGTTAGACTGACGCCATACGCCACACATATTGAGATATTGGCATGATGTGTTAAAATTAAAATAACAATTAAAAACAACAAAAATAAGGACGTCGAGGTAGTGGTACATTACACAAGTCAAACTTTCGGTTTTAAATTGCAACATAAAAACGTTAAATTTGGCATCGTTGAAATCAATTTGTTTCTTTTACATATAAGGGTATACTACCTAGAATTTCATGGAGCACCTCATGATGACTAAAATAGATATTAATAGCAACTTAGTAAGTACAAATAAAGCAGGTGATGTAAATCTGTCGTAGCCACAAATATTATTGTCGGTATTACGAATTCTTTAAAAAATATTATAAAGATTGAAAAGTGAGTAAATAATTTTTACTTTCTTATACGAAGTAATAAGACAGTATAGTAGGTAATCGTGATTTTTTTCGACTTCGAGATTTTGATGGATTTACGTGTTTTGAAGGTCCCTGAATCCATTTTAACCATTTTCGCCATGATGTCTGTCTGTCGGTCTGTATACACGATAACTCAAAAACGAGTTATCGGATTTGATTCAAATTTCATATTTAAGAGTTTGAATAAAATTGTGGGTGCCACATTAAATCTTTTTCATCTAACACCAACATAAGTGGTACTTACCTGAAGACATTTTTAGGTTTTTTAGGAATATCTTGAAAAATAAACAATTTACGAGATTTTTTTATTCTTTACCCTTGATTTAGAATTAAATTTTGAACATATTTTGTTCGAACTTTTTTTTGAAATTCCGTCAAAAAAAATTTCAAAAAAACGCGCTATACTTAAAACCTTATATGTATTTCTCATAGTGCGCGTTGAATCCGACAGCCTAGATAGACTAGTGACTAAAGGGACTTAGCTGCCAAACTGAAGGTCGCGAAGTCGAATCCCAGAAGGACCCTTATTTTTTTTTTATTTTACTGGTTTCTATGCTATATGCTATATGGTACCGAAAACAATAATAATGAATTAATAAATGTGATTTTATACCGGGAGATTTTTTTAAGTGAGTAATAGGTCAAAAATCTAAAATAAAACACTTATTTTTGTCGTAAAAATCGGTTATAATGAGTGGGACAAGGACAGTTTTATCCGTACTGCAATACGTGCGAGAGAAACTTCCGAAAATTATTTGAAATTGTTGGAAAAAAGCCCAAAATTTAAAAACGATTTTTACAAGAAATTTAACTTAATTTCCATGTGGTTTAATAAAAAATATACGAAAGAATCTAAATACATCGACTTTAGGAAAAGTAATTTCCAAGCACAATCTTTTTTTGTCCTAAAATCTGTTTGTAATGAGTGGGGCAAGGACAGATTTATGCGTAACGCAATAAGTGCGAGAGAGACATTTAAACACGATTTTGACAAGAAACTTAACTTAATTTCTTTAGAAAAAGTAATTGTGGTATTATCGTATAAGAAAGTCATCAGATATTTTTCTTAATAAAAACGTTATTAATTTTCGAACTTGTTGTTTTTTATTATTTTATCTCTATAATAATTAATAACACAATCGCACGTTATTATTGATGAAGTCAATATTATGGCCAAGTATGGCACATAACTTAACAAATTTTATAAGGATGATATACACTGTGTCCCAAATTGGTGACTCCACTATGGGTAACTTCGGTATTATTGGAGATACAAAGATGGTTAAATTAGGAAAGTTTTAAAGAATTTTATGGCCATTTCAGATTAGCTAACAGATTTTGAATATCTCTTTTAGTTTTTCAGATATTCGGGAAAAACAAAAATGTTGCATTTTCTTTAATGGTCAATATTTTTTTTATTATCCATTTTGTGCTGTTAAGACTTTGACATTCTTCATGCACTTTTTTAAGATACTTCTGACGGTGTTGACAGTTTTTTCCCAACTCTTTTGTTTTTTGAGATACGATTACTAACTTTGGTTTTTCTTATGGACGGCAATTGTTTTTTTGGTATTGACAAGTAGCATTTTTTATTACCTTTCCAACGATGTATCACATGACGAAAAATTCCTATTTTCACAAGAAAAATCAGAAAATTGTATTTTTCAATAGAAAAAAAAAACAAAAGACATTCTACAATGAATAAAAATCAATCCCTCTATCGCTGCATGAGCATGATGAGCGTATTTGTATGCTCGTGATTTACATACGGGCAAATTGAAATGTTAACACTGCAGCTGAACGACAACAACCCCACGACACTTATTTCAGAAAACTTGCCACGAATTTGATTAATTTTGGGTCGTTTGAACAAAAGAGGGACAATCGTTATGATATAAATAATGAAGAGAGATATCATACACTCATCATGCAGCGATAGATGGATTGATTTTTATTCATTGCTGGGATTTCTTTTGTTTTTTTTTAGTGAAAAATACAATTTTCCGATTTTTCTCGTGAAAATTGGAATTTTTCGTCATGTTGTGATACATCGTCGGAAAGGTAATAAAAAATGCTATTTGACAGTGCCAAAAAAACCATTGACGTCCATAAGAAAAACAAAAGTTAGTAACCATATCTCAAAAAAAAAGAGTTGGAAAAAAACTGACAACACCGTTAGAAGTATCTTGAAAAAGAATGTCAAAGTCTTAACAGCACAAAATGGATAATAAAAACAATATTGACCATTAAAGAAAATGCAACATTTTGGTTTTTCCCAAATATCTCAAAAACTAAAAGAGACATTCAAGATCTGTTAGCTAATCTGGAATGGCCTTGAAATTCTTAAAAACTTTCCTAATTTAACCGTCTTTGTATCTCCAATAATAAAGAAGTTACCCATAGTGGAGCCACCAATTTGGGACACAGTGTATTTACTAAGACCGACGTTTTCCATTTCATGACTACCTTTGACCAAAATAATTTTTGATATCTCGGTGCCTACAAATTCTCTCCTGTACTAAAATATCTGAAAATTCCAACTGAGCAAACTAACAAGTAGATCCTGTACAATGTATCCTCCTAACCCCTAACGCACCAACAATTGTGCGTCTAGCTCTAAAATATTTCTCTAGTTGTAATGTCTGTATTAAACTTTAGCTTAATTGCGGTTTAGCAGACTTGTGGGGTTAATATTTCAAAGTGGCGGCGCTGACAGGTAGAACCGGCGCGGAGGCGGCCTGCTGCTGTGTGGGGCATGTCGTGGTTACGATGGGATATACATTGGGAAAACGGAAGGACCAAACAGGAACCGGAACTATTCTGTAACGCACGTACCGCATCGCAAGAGGAGAGAGAGTTTCACAAGTGGCCATTATTAAGTTAACTTCTTGCCCTCAAATTATCTGTAGTAGTTGCTAGTCGGTAACTTTTACAAGTCTTAAATTGGTTGTTAAGTGTTAAGCTCTTAAATTACTAATAGAGGTGGTACGGACTACATTACGTGATTTAGTTGTGGAAGAGGAAGTCGGTGCGTTTGAAATTTGGACAATAATGAGCTGAACACGTCAATGAAAGTCTGGTGATCATCCCACGCAGGATATTTTAATCATTAAATTCAAAAACATCCAATCATTCTATAATAAATATTATAATATAATCGCTCGTCTATACTAGTCTACATTTATTTCGTCCTACTTACTAAAACACTTTTAGATATTGCGTAATATTATCTATTGCCATTTCACAATTTGCATATTATATAAATCTTGTGAATGGTCAATTAATTCAAGATTCGTCTCATACTCGCATTTAAAATCTTCATATACCTACTCCGACAATCTGCAACCAGAAATACAATCATAATTTATTATTTCAAATTACCTAATCATTTTATGTCCATCCGGTCGTGCAAACCCTTCGCCATAATTAAACTACATAATGAACTTTCGGACCTTACATTATCTGACCTGACCACTACCATTGTGCAATTTCGTGACATGTTCTGAAATGAAGTTGTTTGTTATTGCCTTATTCAACCCAACAAATTATTTTGGATAACTAGGACGATAATGGTTTTTCAAAATGTGTAAAATATTTCTTGAATATCCTGTATACAAAAAACTAAAATTCCTTTCTATTTTATTTTCCGCTTGTACCTCATCAGCAGCATTTGTGCATCTTGCCTAATTTAAATATTAAATGTAAATGTGAGATGACTGAGATGCAATGATATCGTATAACACAAAAACTTTTGTAAAATAAATTATGTCGAAAATGTAATATGAATTCACAATCACCGGATCACTATGTATAATATAACGGAATGTTACATCAGACAACATATAGAATAAAACTTTGAAACTACTCGTATTCTTTCAGTTTCAGAGTTGATTTACTTGCCTGTCACGTTTAGTTTTCTCCTGCGTGCTTGATCTTCGTTGACACTTATCTAATGTTCCATTTAACATATAAAGTCCGTAATCGCCCCTGGATTTCCCTTCTGACATACCCTGCCCTAAAATGTCACAAGTTTCATGTGCTTTTATTGGCCCTTATCCCTTTTGCACAGTTAATACTCTCAGTACAATAGTAGCACTGCACTGTACCAACAACAGAAATTGTTGAAGCGTATTTTGACTTTTGAAAATTTCTCTCTAGGAAAAATATAGAAAAACCCACATACTAGGTGGACACCCTGTAGAACAATATAGTTAGGATCTTATAGATATTTTTCACATCACGTAGATAAACATTCAAAATTTGGCTATATTGCTATACTTGTTGCCAATTGAAGTTAAGGGAATGAACCGAAAAAACATCAAAGGCTCAAATTTGTGACACACCGGAAATGCGCTCCATATAACCCAGGTCTGATTTCACCCTCGTAAAGTGAAGTGTGTATTTTTGATTTTAAACTTAATCTACAAGTCATTAGTCCTGACTACGGAAAAATGAATTTTGCATTTTAAGCAGGAATTTAATGTGTTAGATGTGCGAAGTTTAAATTGGGAACATCAATTTTAAACTCGCATGATTTTATTTTTTTACTGGTTTCTGTTGTACCGATACCAAGAAATTTAACTTAATTTCCAGGTGGTTTAATAGAAAATATACGAATAAATCTAAATACATTCAGCCATATGCATAGTCAGGTTTAGTAGTCACAAAGTAGTTACTTTCTCGATATGTACTAGGAGAATTGCCATGCATAATCGGTATTTAGTAACTACTTTCCCTAGTACTTACTAGCCAGAAAGTCACTACTAGTTAGTAGACAGAAAGTAGCTATTTTTCCAAACGACTATGCATATGGATGATTGTCTTTACTAAAAGCAATTTCCAAGCACAATATTTTTTTGTCCAAAAATTCGGCTATAATGAGTGGGACAAGGGCAGACTTATGCTTAGTGCAATAAGTACAAGAAAGAGTTCCGAAAACTCTTTGAAAATTTCCTGAAAACGCTCAAAATTAAAAAAAAAAAATTCGCGCTATTTAACTTAATTTCCATGTGGTTTTATAAAAAATACGAGAAAAAATCTAAATATATCGACTTTACGAAAAAAAAAATTCCCAGCACAATATTTTTTTTTCCAAAAATTCTAATGTAATGAGTGGGACAAGGACAGACTTACAGCTAGTGCAATAAGTGAAAGAGAGACTTCCGAAAATTATTTGAAAATTGCTAGAAAACGTTCAAAATTTAAACACGATTTTTACGGGAAATTTTATTTAATTTCCTTGTGGCTTAATAAAAAATATACGAAAAAATCTAAATACATCAACTTTACGGAATAGTATATTTCATTACCAGTCTGGAAATAAGGATTTTTTCGTGCGCGCGTGACAAATTCTCGTGGGAGGCGAAGCCGAACACGGGAAGTCATGCAAGCACGAAAAATCCATTTCTGGACGTGTAATGAACGATATTTTTTATTATACTTATCTAAAAACAACCCAAAAAAGGATTAGAAGTAATTTTAGGACATTTTATTGTCAAAGTAATTATAATACATCGTAAAAATAGTAGGCAAACACGATTAACATTTCCATAGCAACGACTTGTTTATTAGTGGCGATGCTTTAGTTTCAGTCATATTTAGTGCACGGAAAAAAGAATAGGAGATCGGGAAAAGTTTTCCATGCGCTGTTCTGAAAACGTCACCTTTACGTCATTGCAAAAACAGATGAAAACAAGGTGTTTTCAGATAAGTATAATAAAAAGTAATTTCCAAGTACAGGGCGTCCAGATTTCGTTGTAAATGCGGGGTATCTCGCTTACTAGCATAAGATAGAAAGATGCGGTTTTCGCGACACGTTGCTACTTTTTTGTGAAACGAAAGATGCCGTCAATGGTTTTTTCATAGCCCCCTTCGTTTTTAAGATACAGGGAGAAATTGAAAATTTGCACTTTTAGGGCATACCTCGTATCTTGGGAACGGCTGAAGATATTGGAAAGGTAAAAACTGTATCTTATACAGATTTTTACGTAGAATCCAGTGGCGTACTCAGTTTTTTCTTAGAACTGATAAATTTTGAGATATTTACTAAACTTATGTTATTTTAAATGGAACACCCTGTATGTTTTTCACTAGTTGATTCCAGCTTGTCATAAGCTTTACAAAAATATAAAACACTCAGTAGTTATTTTCTATATTAAGCTAGAAAATGACAATTTTCAAAAATTCAGGCAAAATTTTTGTAAGTAGGCCATGAAAAACAGCAAACAAAGAAGGAATACAGTCAACTTTTCACAAGAACAAATAAAAGTTTGAATACGCTTTATAGAAATTGTTCAAATTGATTTCCGTTATGTCTCAGACACATTTCGCACATTTTTCTTATCCTGCGTAAAGCATTCAGAATTATGAGAGGTTGTGCTTGTAAATCCATAATTTCTCTTTCTGTGGCAGCACGTAAATCTCCTATTGTATGAATAATGACATTTGTTTCTTATTTTTCATAGCCTACTTATAAAATTTTTGGTTAAATTTTTGAAAATTGTCATTTTCTAGCTTAATATAGAATATAATTACAGTGTTTTATATTTTTGTAAAGCTTATGACAAGCTGGATTCAACTAGTGAAAAACATACAGGATGTTCCAGTTAAAATAACATAAGTTTAGTAAATATCTCGAAAATTATCGCATCTAAGAAAAAACTAAATACGCCACTGAATTCTACGTAAAAATCTGTATAAGATGCAGTTTTTACCTTTCCAATATCTTCAGCCATTCCCGAGATACGAGGTATGCCCTAAAAGTGGAAATTTTCAATTTCGCCCTGTATGTCAAAAACGAAGGGGGCTATGAAAAAACTGTTGACGGCATCTTTCGTTTCACAAAAAAGTAGCAACGTGTCGCGAAAACCGCATCTCTCTATCTATGCTAGTAAGCGAGATACCCCACAATTACAACGAAATCTGGACACCCTGTACATACAATATTTAAAAAATATTTTCTTTAATATAAATAAAAAATCGAATTGTGTGCAACATTTCACTAAAGAGTAGACAATTCTATACGTAAACTTATTTCAATTGAGACATATAATGCACTTGAGAAAGTAAATCCCATTTGTTTATATCTTACCAATTTAAACTTAACGTATTTGCGAAAAGTACAGCTGTGACATTTTTATTACTCCCATATACATACGGAAATCAAAAACGTTGTATTTACTCCTTGGGGGGCTCCCTATCTACTTTTTTATTTGCAATATGATGTAATGCCCTAAATCAATCGCGCCCTACTGATTTTGTGACCACGCAAAAGGGGGATAATACTGACAGTTTCAGCTTTTAGGCTTTTTTATTGAAATTCCATTGTGAAATGGTATCTGTATTTCAAATAAACATTGTTTTGGTGAAGAAGAAAATTTCACAGGGAAATGACGTCAAAGCTTTGATTAATTTCCAATCGATAATTTACGACAAATTCATGTTATAACAGAGACGGAATCACATAAACTATGTCATGTTGGTTTTTGTTTTATTGTTTTATTTTTATAAAATGCATCCATTTTCGATTATATTATTAATTAAATTATTCATAAATTTATGTAAGTACTAAAATAGGTACAATGGTTTAGGAACATGTGTCTCAACTTATAATATATTAAATATTATATGCATAATTAATTTATTATGTATAGAAACGTTGTAGAAATATGTACAATTTATTTAAATGAAATAATCAATTATGATTTGAAAGACATTAGTGTACCTACTACACTACTGTACTTACAAAAATATCAATTCCATCTAGTAATTAGATACCATTAACGACATGCAAAGTAATTTATTCTCCACTAAATGAATGTACATTATTTTATTCATTAATTTCTATAAAAATGTTAATATTAATTTTTGTCAATGTACCGAAAATGTACTGAATAATGTACAATGTACTGAAAATAAACTGCTGGCCATTTGAAATGTACCAAGCGAATTTTTAGGTTGAATTTAAAATCAAATATTTTGAAAAGGAGAAAAGATATTAACATGCGGTTTTCAGGATTCAAGAGATAATTAATTGGGAAAACAATATTGTGGCTCGATTTTTTTACTTTGAAGTACGTTACTATCTACAGGGTATGAAAGAAAGTCGTCTTTTTTTCTCAAACTTTATAACTGCCGAAATTCCACACAATTTTTTTAATATTTTTTTGATGTCCATTTTTTTAGTCCTTTGTTAATCTCTGTAATTTGTAAAGATAGAACTTTGCGGTTTTCGCGAACCTTTGCCACTTTTTCGTTAAACTTTTAATGCCGCAAACAGAACTAACCTAACTTGTTTTGTTTCACCATGAAAGCTAGAAAAAAAGTAAAAACTATTCTAGATAGATATTTTTGCGTAGAATCCAGTGGCGTACTCGAAAAAAAATTGTTTTGCACCGTTTAAGAGATATGACCCAAACTAGGTGTTTTTTAAATGGAACACCCTGTATTTTTTATTGTCATTAAAATGATGTAAACAGTAGGCACTTTAAAATTTAAAAAATGCCCTAAAAAAGTAAAAAACCCAATTATAAGTCAAAAAACTTTATTTAGTTGGCCATGAAAATCGGGGATAAAGAAATGTTAACAAGCAACATGAGACATTATATTAAATTAAAAAAAATAAAAAAGTAAAATATTTTGTTAAGTTTCATTGTTTATTTATAATGACCGTTAAAAAATTTTATTTCGCTATTTGTTTCTTTTTTACTAAGATAAAATAAAAATAATATTAATATTAATATTTGCTTGTAAACATTTCTTTATCTTCGATTTTAATGGCCAACTAAAGTTTTTTGACTTATAATTGGGTTTTTTGCTTTTTTATGGCATTTATTAAATTTTAAAGTGCCTACTGTTTACATGATTTTAATGAGAAAAAATAGACAAATTTAATGAGACTAAAAAATACAGCGTATTCCATTAAAAAAAGACCTAGTTTGAGTCATATCTCTTAAACGGTGCAAAACAATTTTTTTTCGAGGACGCCACTGGATTCTACGCAAAAATATCTATCTAGAAAAGTTTTTACTTTTTTTCTAGCTTACATGGTGTGTGGGATATGACAGCACCCCGGAAAGTGAAAAATTTCGTTTACTCTCAGAAACAAAACAAGTTAGGTTAGTTCTGTTTGCGGCATTAAAAGTTTAACGAAAAGGTGGCGAAAACCGCAAAGTTCTATCATTACAAATTACAGAGATACCCTGCAATTACAAGCAAATTGGGACACAGTGTACTTTAATGAGCTTCATTATGATACAGATTCTTCATTACGGTACAAGTTTATAACCAATATAGAAATGCAGCATCACAGCAATTTTTCCCATACATTTCTCTTCCTATTCCTATTAATTCGATGAAATAAAATAAACCAACATTTATTGACTACTGAACAGACAACGAACCCGTCGAAGAATAACACCATAAAAACATGTTATTGTTTATAACTATATCATGTCAAGCAACAAGCATTGATGAGCTATTAAAAAACTTTATTCAATTTTAAATGAATAATGTATGCACCTCGAGTCCCCCAGTTTTAATAGCATGTGATGGTTTGTGTCCCCCAATGCAACCTACCTACCTACATTATAAAAATTTCTGTGGGTAAACGCGTGTAGGTACACTTATACGTGTGTGTGAATGTTTATGTGTGTGTGACGATATGGATGGTGAGTTCTCATCGGCATCATCAACAGTACAATACAATCATGTTGCAAATTTACCCACAGCAGGTGGATGGTGGTATACAGTTTCCCCTGTTTATTATTTTTCTTATATTTATCTAGTTCATATTTTGGGGTTGGAACCGGAAGTATCAGTTTTTCCGTTAAAATTATGAAACTTAATTAACTGGTGTTAAAAATGATGGGAAATGTATTTTTAATTATATTAATTATTCGTGCATCATTATAGAAAAAGAAAACATTTTTATTGTATACCTTTTTTGATACCTAACGGTAGGCATAATAATTAAGTACCAAAATAGCGAAATAATTATCTCGTGGCTTTGTTAGAAAAAAAACTATTAACTTGCCCCTATTTCAATTATTATTTACCATTGGCAAACCCCATAAAAGAAATAATACAATAATATCATCGCGTCCCAAACACCCACCCACAATTAAGTTCTTATAAACATCCAAGATTTAGTCTCATCCTCCTCTAGCCGCCCTTCAGAATATAGTAAAACAAGACAGAATACATCCGCTAAGGCCACACGACTTTGAAGAGCATATTAACAGTTATTTCCCATGTCTCAATACAAAGTACCTACACGTCCAATCGTGGGAACCTCGCTGGCTGTGAAGTTATTTCACATCATTCACCCTATACTGTGACCAGAGAGGAACACCCTTATTATGACCATGCGGCGCTAAAGCCAAAGGTGGGGGTAAAAGAGTGTAAATTCCCACGATGTATTGGAATGTTATTCGTAGGTTTTTCAAAACACAAATCATTATTTAATCGCTCGTCCACGGTACCACCAGTGCTCCAAAAACGCTCTACCGGAGAAAATTGTGTTGTGTGTTGGTGTTAGTTTCAAGAAAGTGGATTAATTCTTGTAATAGTTTAGAATTTTATTGTACAGTATGCCGTATAGTGACGACGAAACTTTTATGAGTACCTTATCGGAAACATCTAGTACCATGTCGAAAGCTGAGTTGAGGAAGACGCATAAACCTATTATGGAAAAACGGAGGCGAGCGAGAATCAATCACTGTTTGAATGAAATAAAAGGATTAATTTTGGAGGCTATGAATAAAGATGTAAGGATGTCAACAAAATCGATACTTATACAAAATTTCCAAGTTCAATTTTCCAAAAATGTATTATATTAGATTTGTTGTACAAAAACAATATTGTGTAATTAGATTATTATCATGAGTAGATATTTCCTATTGAAATACGCATGAGTCTTAAGATTTATATTATTCAAAGAGATGCGCCTTATTTAAGAAAGCAATTCTTCAATATGTCCTCAAACGAATAAGGCATTTTAAACTGGTTTAATAACTAAAAATATTAAAATATATAATTGTGGGGTTAATGTTCGTTTTGGACAGGAGAAATCAGCCAAAATAAAAAAAAATTAAACGCTTATTTGTATTGTAGATTGCTCTGATGAAGCCAAAATAAATAGGCGAAACGTCAACATATCTCACTATTAGACAAGGTTTACAGTTTTATTAACAGATATTTTATATAGGATTAAATTTTGATTATCATTCAGATTTATGTTGGCGAGTTAACTAATTCCGAGGTTAACCCAGAGTTAAATCATAGCATTGTTGACAATCCTGAGTTAATCTCAGAATTAACTCGCTTTTCTGAAATTGGACATTAATGAGTGGAAAAAAAATGTGTATCCAGTTGGGGCCCAGGTGATTCTTTGTAAATAAACTAAATCGCAAATCACTTTCTATAAAGCAGGCATGCATCCCCAAACATAAAAAATTTTTGTTCTTGTTACATCCATTTTTTATTTTCACCCCTTCAGAGATTGCCGTTGATTTACCTAACACCCTGTATATTTAAAAAGTAACTTTAGAATTTATCTAAAATCTAAAAATGAAGTCTTATCAATAGTTAGGAAACTTGAAATATTTTTATTGCTTACAAAATCAATCATGCATGAGTTCAAGATTTTTATGAAGCAGTTCTAGAGGTAGACAAAACTGAAGTTATTATAAAAAGCGATGGCTTCGGAGATGCGCACAATTTTTGTAAAAAATGTCCGAGTTCTGCACTCAAATAACAACCTAACAGCCTCCGGCGTTAATTAAATTTTGACCTGGCTGTGCGCAACTCGGACACCACGTAAAATAAAAAGTAACCACTTTTGTATTTATCATGCAATTAAATTTAGAGTAACATTTTTTATTATACAGGGTGATTCAGGTTTTAATGCACAAACTTTAACAAGGTATTCTACGTTACAAAATAAGGAAAAAGTTCATATAAACATGGATCCGAAAATGCTTTGTTTTTGACATACAGGGTGACAAAAAAAGCGCTTCAAAACCACATTTTATTACATATCTCTAATAATAAACAAGATACGAATTTGAAATTAATTTGAACCATAGTATCCTTATAAGAAGGTCAACTACCAGAACAAATTTGAAATTTCTACGTCAATCCAGAGGCGTAGAATAGGGGTGATCCATACATGTTTCTGCTCATATCTTTTAAACTCCCTGTATAATTTTATTTTTTTTGTAATTTTTCTGAATTACTGATTCAGTTACTAAAAATTTGTACTCTTGTCAAAATGTCGTATCTCTTACCGTTTTTATCTGAAGACACGAGTAAAATTTTATTAATTTTAAAATGGTACAAAAAGTACAAAATGAGTGTATATGCCACCCCTATTCTACGTCTCTGGATTGACGTAGAAATTTCAAATTTGCCCTGGTAGTTGACCTTGTTATAAGGATACTATAACCCAAATTTCAAATTCATATCTTGTTTATTATTAGAGATACAGATACAGATACAGGGTGATAAAAAAGCGCTTCAAAACCACATTTTATTACATATCTCTAATAATAAACAAGATACGAATTTGAAATTGGAACCATAGTATCCTTATAAGAAGGTCAACTACCACAACAAATTTAAAATGTCTACGTCAATCCAGAGGCGTAGAATAGGGGTGATCCATACATGTTTCTGCTCATATCTTTTAAACTCCCTGTATAATTTTATTTTTTTTGTAATTTTTCTGAATTCAGTTACTAAAAATTTGTACTCTTGTCAAAATGTCGTATCTCTTACCGTTTTTATCTGAAGACACGAGTAAAATTTTATTAATTTTAAAATGGTACAAAAAGTACATAATGAGTGTATATGCCACCCCTATTCTACGCCTCTGGATTGACGTAGAAATTTCAAATTTGCCCTGGTAGTTGACCTTGTTATAAGGATACTATAACCCAAATTTCAAATTCGTATCTTGTCTATTATTAGAGATACCATGTAATAAAATGTGGTTTTGAAGAGGTACTTTTATCACCCTGTATGTCAAAAACAAAGCATTTTCAGACCCATGTTTATTTCAACTTTTTTTTTTATTTTGTGAGATAGAATACCCTGTTAAAGTTTGTTCATTAAAACCTGAATCACCCTGTATATTTAAAATTCAATCTTTGTTATAGTTAATTTTCTTCGGAGTATCTCCCAAAAATATTAACACCACGTCTTTCGTTTCAGCCAACTCGCCATTCTAAATTAGAAAAAGCTGACATCCTAGAAATGGCTGTTAAGCATTTACAAAACGTCCAACGTCAACAGATGGCAATGGCAATGGCCACAGATTCCTCAGTTTTGAAAAAATTTAAAAATGGTTTTAGCGACTGCGCTGGGGAAATCGACAAGTACATCGCACTACTCGACGGAGTGGACAATGATATGAAAAACCGCATATCTTCGCATTTACAAAAATGCATAAGTGGCATTGAACAAGTGAGTCAACTTAATTTTCCGGGTATCAGCAATTTACCGTTACTTCTGGGTGCAAATATTTTCCCAACAAGACCAACAAAAATTATAGAAACACCTTCGAATCAAGGTGATCAAAACAACAATCCTCAGATACAAATCCCTCAAGGGATTCAGTTGATTCCAAGTAGGTTACCAAGCGGTGAGCTAGCACTACTTGTTCCAAATTCCAAGATACAATATCTACCGTCCTCGTCACCCTCTACTACTACAACCATCCAACCAAGACCAAGCGCTTTTGCCACGGTAGTACCCTCCAAGATTGAGCCTAGTAAACCGTTAAGCCCTCCTATTAGCCCCGAACAATCATCACGACCACAATCCCCTCAAGGTTTTCGACCAGTTCATCCTATTAAACCAAGATTTACTTGCGCTGCTGAAGACTACCAAGTGGCACAAGTATCCTCCACATCGTTCCTTGAACATCAATTCACCCAACCAATGGAAGTGAAAAACATTAAGTTCCCAATACACAAGGAACCGAAACGTATGATGAGCCCCAAGAAACTTTCTGAGCCCTTATGTATTATCACGAACAATTCCGAACGCTATCGGCAAGCTCAAACTAGAGAAGACGCAGTTAACTTTGTGGAGAATTTAATACCACATAAAAGGAAGTTTTGTGAAGTGGTCACGGTAGTAAATCAAGGCCTGTTGACGGTTGCGCCAGCACAAGATTTTTCTAATCAGTCGGACAGGAAACGGTTTAAAGGCGAAGAAGAGTTGGATCTTAGTGGTGGGTTTCGGGCGAATATGAATCAGAAAGATGATCAGCAGAAAGCAGGTAGTTCTAAAAGTAACTATGATCAGAATAATGACATGTGGAGGCCATGGTAGGGGGTATATTGTGATTTTTTTGTTCTTCAAATGCAAGCTTTAAATAGAGTTAAGTAAATAATATTAATTTTATCATTATAAGAATACCATGGGTGTATAACTCTGAAGAAATGTTATGTTTTAAGTTTAATGTAAAGTTTTATTGAGTGAGTGTTCCATCAAGTTATGTAGTTTTAGATGAAAATAAACTAAGTATATAGAAAGCAGTTTTTTCTTTTGTTGTGTTTTTATAGGTACGAAAATTTATCTTCCGAAAATAATATCGATAATATAAAAACCAGCCATGATAGAAGAAATGTTCAATATACAGGGTGTTTTTTAAGTACAGGGTGTCCCATTTTCGACACTTTTAGTGGGTATTAGCGTTATTATCAAAGATAGAGTGTTGCGGTTTTCACCTTCTTGTCCTACTTTTTTACGAAAAGATTCCGGGGTCAAATTTGTCATGGCTCTCTTAGTTTTTAATCTACAGAGTGATTCTCAAAATCTTTGTTTTTTAGACACCCCTCGGATTTCCGTTATACGGCTACTTATCAAAAAGGTGAAAACTGATCTTGATAGAGTTTTTTACGTAGAATTCAGTGGCGTAGGCAGTTTTTGTGTAAAAGGTTTAGTTTTTGAGATATTGCCCAAACTTATGTTTTTTTAAATGGGACACCCTATATATTATTTTTTATATTGATTAAGCAAAATTTGGGCTTTCCAAAAATATATAATACTTAATATTTATTTTGAAAAACAAGCTCAAAATTTGAAGAGCTACATATTTTTAGTGTAAAGTCAATTTTATCTGCCGCCAGTGGCGTAGTTAGGCGTGAGTTTGTCGACGTTTTCTACAAAAAAAACTAGAACGCCAATGGTTTTTTGGAAATTTTGTATTATTTTCAAACTCTTCTAATAATGTACAACAAAAAAGGTCTCTTGAATTTTTTGCGTAATAATAATATTCTTACAAAAATGGCCGGTTATTACCAACAACAATCAATAACATAATCAAAGCAGATGTTGAAAATGGCCACTTTCTGATAAAACGCACGATTCCAATCGTTTTATCATTGAGTGTCCCACACGTTCAAAAATTCTTGCAGTATTCCGTATGACATTGCAGTAATAAAGAAAAAATTAAATTTTCAACATCCTATATTTCGGAATCTAAGCATTTCCGGAAACATGTTTATCGAAACTTTTCTTCTTCTTAAAACATCCTAAGGAATTGCGCCCTGAAGTTACGGACCATAGGTACTTAGGAAACATCCTGAATAAATAAAAAAAAATCGAAATCGATTGAAAATTGAGCTCTTAAGAAGTAAAATCGTTATTTTTGTAACCAAAATATGGTTTATTGGTTTACACAAAATATAAAAGCAAAGTCGCTCGATAGAAAATTTAATTATAAACAAGAGAAAAAAAAATGTTTGAATGGAAATTAAGATACGGATTAGAAATTTAACAACTTCCCACAAATATACCAGTAGAATGGAAACGGAAATGCAACAGTTATTCACCCCACTGAAATTTTGTCACCACAATAAATACTATTATAGTTATCCTTTTTTAAACAAACACCTGTTAAATATACGTTTTCTACCTAATCGTGTGAAAAAATTGAGTGAGTTCCGGATATATACTCTATTATACAGGTAGGTAGTAGGTAAGTGAGACTTCCTAATGAACCGGATACTTTAATGATTTAATACTTTAAAAAAACATTAGAAAGGAAAAGTTTTATGCTTTAATTTATTATTAACTTTTAGGTTACCTATTCATAAAAGTTTGGGTTTTGGCATAATTTTTTTTAATATAAATAAATAAATAAAAATAAATTTCGTTCACTATGTTTATAGTAGGTATAAAATACATATTTTTTTTAAATATTGTTATGTGGAGGGGATCTTTTTATAATAATTTTAGTACGTTCAAATAAGAGCAGAAAATTGAAAAATAAAAAATATAAGAAAACTTATGTTAGGTACTTGTTTTGTACACAGTATACATTTTTTTAAATCCTTCGAGTGCTACTACTTAACAACCTTTAAAATTCGTAAAATTTTTGATTAGTAATTCTTAATTTATTACTTATTTTTTCTCATTTGTACACTTATAAATCGAGATTAAAGTCAAATTTGGTTTAAATTAGGAAAAAATCTTTCTCCAGGAGTAACCTATAGGATACCAACTAGGAAGTGCAGAAATTTTTTTTGTGTATTGAATCTAGATCATTTTATAGTACCTAACACTGCATCAGCAATTAACGACAAATTTTTAATTTTCATATTTAATAGGTAGATACTGCCATTAAATTTAATATAAAAATTATAGAACGACTCCCCTTCCTCTCAAATACAACTTTTTTACGATATGTACAGGGTGGGGCATTTTTGATGTCTTTTGGGGGTTACACCTATTTCCACACTAGATAGAAAAAAATTAATATCGCAATCATGGGACCGATTTTAATTATAAATTTAATGCCGCTAACCAGATTCAGATATCTCTTGCCATTTTAGAGATATAGGTCAAATTTGACATTTCGACGATTTCGATGAAGAGTCATAACTTCTTTATTTATGAATATTTTTAAAAATTGTAAAAACATTATTTATCCAGTTTTTTATGTAGATTACGAATTATGAAATATGAAATCATATTTTTCCGAGGCTCTAGATTTTGCTACAGAACCCAAACATATGTTTTTTTAAATGGAAACCATAGTTGGCTTTGATGTCATTTTAAAGATCTTTTTTTTTGCTTTCCGAATATATAAACATTTATATATTTATCTCAAAAAATAACTGAGTTTTTGATGATTTTCTCTTTATGCCACAAATCTAGTGTGCCATGACTGAGATAAAATCAAATTAATAAACAAAAACTAGCAATAAGCAATTCTGAAAAAACTTAAATTTTAATACTAAAAAAAATGTAACATATTTACAAATAATTTTCAAATTGTCTTCCATTATGTGCAATGCATAACTTTTGCACCGCTTTTCAACAGCTAATTGCATTTATATGAACAGTGGTAATTTTCCTAGAAGCTTTCTCAACATTGTTTAATTTATTATTCGTCCATTGAATTAGATGTCGTTTTATAATGTTTTATTTTTAATAAATCCCAAAGGAAAAAATCTAACAGTGTCATGTCTAGAGATCAGGCAGGCCACGGTATTGGACCATATAAGTTCTAAATCACCTATTAGGAAATTCCAACTTTAAGAAATTTCTAGTAATTTGTGCATTATGGGCTGACGTCTCTCTGGATAATTAACTAAATATAATTCTGCAGCTTCTTTGGCATTATATCTGGATAAAATATAGGATTCCAGGATATCGTATTTTTCAAAATTTGTGTAATTCTGCATTATTATTGATTTTAACTTTACACGAACATTAATTTTAATGACATTTGCTTACTGTAGCATTTGTTTATTTTATTTTATCTCAGTCATGGCACACTAGATTTATGACATATAGAGAAAATTATCAAAAACTCAGTTATTTTTTGAGATAAATATATAAATGTTTATATATTCGGAAAGTAAAATAAAAGATCTTTAAAATGAGATCAAAGCCAACTCCAACTATGGTTTCCATTTAAAAAAACATCTGTTTGGGTTCTGTAGCAAAATCTAGTAGCCTTGGAAAAATATGATTTCATGATTCGTAATCTACATGAAAAACTGGACAAATAATGTTTTTACAGTTTTTAAAAATATTCATAAATAAAGAAGTTATGACGTTTTACCGAAATCGTCTAAATGTCAAATTTGACCTATATCTCTAAAATGGCAAGAGATATCTGAATCTGGTTAGCGGCATTCAATTTGTAATTAAAATCGGTCCCATGAGTGCGATATTAATTTTTTTCTATCTAGTGTGGAAATAGGTGTACCTAACCCCCAAAAAGACATCAAAAATGTCCCACCCTGTAGGCACTAGGTACCTATCAGGTTTTAACTCATTTTGGAAAAGGGAGTTCTTAATAAATAAATTCCAAGTATTTCTTTCCAAAAATAATTGAATAAGGTTGTTAAAAATAATCTGATTTGTATAATTAATTTTCTAAGATCAACATAATCAGTTTCTACGCCACTGGACAGTTACAATTAAATTTAAATTTAAATTTCAAACACTCTTTTTTTTGTACGATTTGATGTTTTATGTTCAATTTCTCTTGTTTATTAAATCCCCTGAATATCTACAGTTTTGGCCAGTGGGCGGTGGATGAATTTAGATTACACCCTGTATAATGTAGAACAACTGTAACATTAAAAATTGCTGTGTAAAACTGGCTCTATGAAGTCTGGTGCTATATTTACCTGTAGCGTAGCGCATAATATTAAAATTTACAGAAATTGTATACTTATGAAACTCCAGTAATGTTCATTTGAGCTAGAAAACAAATATATGCAAGCATTTAGTATTATCTTTTTAATTTGTTTACATTTGTATAAAATAAATAAACATAAATTACAGTCACAGAGGAAGAAGTAGAACTATAGTGTAGGTGTCAAAACATCAGATTAAAGATTTAGGAAATAGTGTTGGTTGTTGGTTTAGGAAAGTTAATTAAGAATGTTGTTAATTTGTTCATTTAACACACTTACTTAAGTATTTAAAACAAGTATACAACTTCTAATCTAACCTAATATTCTACTACAATGGATAACGAACAGTTCGTATCGTTAAAGGGTAAGCTACCAAATATTTCACTTAAAACCCGAACTAGGTAATGATTTTTAGTGATGCGTCTCACAAGACCAACCCTCGCAAACACCTTACTAGTAACCTGTGATAGTAAAGATTTACCAGGGAATTTATTAAACAATGCACTGCAACAAGACCCAACTTCTGCCCCAGATGCCAAAACTTTGTCCCTGGGACAATTCCTTATGCTGCCGCAAAGTCCTGTGAATATTTATTTGGGTGAAATGTTTTCTAGTTACATCTGTGTGTATAGTGAGACGAACAGTATTGTGAAGAATGTTTCTGTTAAGGTATGGATTGAATTTGGTGCCACAAAGTTTTTGTAGGAATAATGTTAAAGACTATTTGTAGGTGGATCTACAGACTAGTTCCCAAAAGTTACCATTATCATTAAATCCTCCTACACCACAATTAGGTCCCGATGAGACTGTTAATGTTATCATTCATCATGAAGTTAAGGAAATTGGAACACATATGTAAGTAGCGCCAGCTGATTAGTTTTTTTTAATTTACTGTGCTAAAACCGGCCCAAAAATTGAATTTTAGTATTTTATATTTGTTTCGCTAAAATTTGCGTTTTCAGATTGGTGTGTGAAGTTACATATCAAACTCCGAACGACATTCCACTATCATTTAAAAAGTTCTTCAAAATCCTAGTGCTGAAACCACTGGATGTAAAAACGAAATTATACAATGCCGAAAACGACGATGTTTACCTAGAGGCCCAAGTGCAAAATCTAACAACTGGTCCAATATTTTTGGAAAAAGTTTCACTAGATGCTTCTGTTTTATTCAATGGTACCTAATATCGTTTCAATTTTTACAATTTACTTAAGCTTCGCTTGCAGTAACATCATTAAATGGTACAGATGGCGAGCAGATTTTTGGAAAAACTATTTTATTGCACCCGCATGCAATTTCCCAGTTTTTGTACTGTTTATCACCGTCAGAGAAACTTATGTCTGATTTAAAATTACTGAGCGGGGCGACAAATATTGGCAAGTTGGATATTGTTTGGCGGTCCAATCTTGGAGAAAAGGGACGGCTACAAACTAGTCAACTGGAACGAATGGTGTGTGGTTTCTTATACGAAGTATAGTAATCGTGATTTTTTTCGAGTTTTGATGGAAAACGCTCAACATTTAAACACGATTTTTCGGGAAATTTAACTTAATTTTCATGTGTTTTAGTAAAAGATATCGAAGGCATTAAATACATAAACTTCAGGAAAATTAATTTCCTAGCATAATATTTTTTTGTCAAAAAATTCGGCTGTAATGAGTAAGACAAAGACAGACTTACGCATACTGCAATGAGAGCAAGAGAGATTTCCGAAAACTCTTTGAAAATTCGTGAGAATGCTCAAAATTTCAACATGATTTTTACGAGAAATTTAGCCTTATATTATCGACTTTAGGAAAAGTAATATTCACGCACAATATTTTTTTAAACAAAAAAATTCGCCTGTAATGAGTGGGGCAAGGACAGACTTATAGTGCAAGAGAGACTTCCGAAAACTATCAGAAAATTGCTTGAAAACGGTCAAAATTTAAACATGATTTGGAAAATTTGGCGAATGTAGCTACCAGAGATTTTAGAAAAATTTTGAAATTACCTTATTAATTTAGATCTCCTGATTACGAAAATGGTAAAAATAAGCGGCGGTCTCCAATATTTCCAAAGTTATAGGAGTTTGAAAACTTGAAACATCCAAAGTTTGGATGTGTAAATTAAGCACTTTTTTCAACTTTTATTCATTAAAAATGCACTCAGTCGACTCTATTGCACTAACTAATGATTAATCAAGCATTACATTTTAGTAAAAAAGATTTATTTACTCTATTTCGGCACGTTTATTTTGGAACACTAATCTAACCTTAAAATTTAAAGTCAAGGATCGCTTGATTTCTTAGTAAGGGCAAGGGAAATTCCTTTGACAGCAAAACAAGAAAAAGAAAATGCTTTAAAAATACAGTTTTCATCAATAATATTAAATGGTAATGATTAATTAATTAATAATTAGTGCAATAGGTACTAGTGAGTGGATTTTTAGTGAATAAAACTTAATAAACGTGCTTAATTTACCCATCCAAACATTGGATGTTTCAAGTTTTCAAACTGCTATAACTTTGGAAATATTGGAGACCGCCGCTTATTTTTAGCATTTTCGTAATCAGGAGATCTTAATTAATAAGGTAATTTCAAAATTTTTCCAAAATCTCTGGTAGCTACATTCGCCAAGTTTACCCATGATTTTTACGGGTTTAACTCAATTTCCATGTGTTTTATTAAAAAATACATGAAGAAATTAAATACATAAACTTTAGGAAAATTAATTTCCAAGCATTTTTTTGTCCAAAATTTCGACTGTAATGAGTGGGACAAGGACAAATTTATGTGTAGTGCAATAAGTGTAAGAGGGATTTCCGAAAGCTGTTTGACATTGCCTGAAAACGCTCAAAATTTAACATGATTTTTATGGGGAATTTACCTAACTTAATTTCCATGTGGTTTAATAAAAAATATACGAAATGCATCAACTTAAATAAAAGTAATTTCCAAGTACAGGGTGGAGCATTTTCGATGGGATTACAGGGTATCTAGGGTTTCTGTTGAAGTTAGAATAAAACGGATAGCACATTTTTGGGTCAACTTTTTAAGACAAATTGAACGGTGAAAACACGAAATGTCTACCTTCTTTTGTTTTTGAGTTACAGGTTACAAGCAGAAACGTTGTTTCTATTTAAAATTGGTTTGGTTATTTGTTTAATTATTTGTTTAATAAAATGTTTTTTTATTGTAATTTTTAGTTTTCGTAACAAGTTCGCTGAGACAGTCATTTGTTTCACAAACAGATCAATCACGACACACCTATAATAGATTTATTCTTTTTTAAACTGAAAATATGCAATAACTTCGTTATTTATAAAAATAAATATATATATTTTTGGAAAGCTGAGAAAAAATCCTTTTTAATGAATTCATACTATGGTTTCCATTTAAAAAAATACAACTTTATGTCATAACTCAAAAACAATTGAACGGAATTAAAATTTGATTATATCGTCTTGTTTCAAATTAAAATCTCTATAAAAAACATATAAAGTATTTTTTTGTAACTTTTCAATTAACCGAGATACACTGACTTGAGAAATTCGGTAAAAAATCAGTTTTTGCTTGTAACTCAAAAACAAAAGAAGATAGACATTTCGTTTTTCACCGTTCAATTTGTCTTAAAAAGTTGACCCAAAAATGTGCTATCCGTTTTTTTCTAACTGCGACAGAAATCCTAGATACCCTGTAATCCCATCGAAAATGCTCCACCCTGTACAATATTTTGAATATGTTTTCTTTAATATAATAAAAAATAAGATGCGATTGTTATCATTTCAATATTTTCAAAGATTGGTACTATATCGTATAAGAAAGTCATGTGTTGGAAACATCAGATTTTGTTAGTTTACAATATTGGTTGCTTATAATTGTGTATTTTTAGGGACCAGATTATGGCGACTTCAGATTGTCCATAACGGAAATGTCGAATTTTGTTGTACTTGAAGAACTGTTTACCTTCAAATGTAAACTGACGAACAATTGGTGAGTTATTGAAGAACCCGAGTTTAATTAACAATTAATTGTATTTTATTTGTAGCCAGCGAACTGTAGATTTAGTATTGTCTCTAGAAAATGTTGAAGGCTTAGCATGGTGTGATATATCTGGTAGAAAATTGAAACCATTACCATCACAATCGTCAGAAATTTTAGAATTCAAGTGCATTCCACTAAAACCAGGATTAAGAACCATATCTGGTATACGATTATTGGATACGTTTTTAAAGAGAACATATTCGTTTGATGAATTGGGGCAGGTGTTTGTTATTGTTAATAATTAATAAATATTATTTATTGTATCATAATATGTTTTATTTATAATTACGTTTGAGAGTGCAAAATATTTCGTGGTACCATCCCTGGAGGTACTGATTACAGTACCGCGCGCATTTTCAGACTAAAATCCTACATTCCAAAGCAATTAAACGGATAAATCTACGTGGCGGAACTGACCACTACCCCACTTTTACACCTACCTACCTGGTACTGCATAGTAAATATGCTAGCACCTTAGTGCGTGCGCAACATGCCAGAGCACCTGTGTGTTGGTTGTACTCCGGTAAACTTAAAGTCATTGACATTCAGGTTAAAAGAAGTTTCCATTTTACTGTATTTTGTAGAATAATCTGTCCTTAAATAATATGAGATGTTCTTCCTGCTGATGCAAACCTTCTATAATGTTTTGCCTGAAGTAAGTCTGTTTTTTATCTACATGGATATCTTATCTGTTACGTTTTGGATGAAACGCATCATATGTGTGGAATTTAATCAAAAATAATCGTATTTTTTTGTAGGTGATTGTTACATAAATTCAGTACAGTTTAATTATGAGTGTTCAGGATAAGATACAAGAGGAGAAAATAAATAGGAAAATGCATGAGTTGTTTATGCAAGTGTTAAAAAACCGGGACCTCTCGAGAGCTGGTGACCTTTTCTCAGTACCAGATTCTCTGATTGTCAATGATCTAACTGAAGTGGTGAGTATTCACAGTTATATTATTAGATAATTGTTTAAAAGTACATTTTAATACATTCAAAAAATTAGGTCGTGTTTCAAAATTGATTTGCTGCAGTAGGTACTACTTCGGTACTATAAAAATTTGGGTCCATTTACATGATTTTATTCTAAAAATAATTCTTATACAGATTATTCTTAGTACCTATGCAAAATGAAGAAAATTTTTAGTCCATTCTTCAACAGATGTTAGGGAAAAATGTTTAGAACCGGAATTTTTAGAATTAAAAGAGTAAATCCAATAAAAATGTAGAAATTACTTAATCTTTACCATTAAACATTTATGATTTATCTACTAAATTCCATATCTATTATTATACTTTAATTTCTAGAAATCTTTTCTGTTAATGCTGTTAATTATGATCAGAGATCAGAAAATAATAAAAAGATAGTTATTCGTTATTATTCAGCATTACTCGCTCTTAATTAACTCGATAAATTATATCGCATTTTTTAAATATTTTTATCGTAATGTTTTATTTTATTACGGGAGGGTAAGCTGCTAAACTATACTGAAGCAACGAAGCTTATTGTCCCCATTTTTTTGCTTTACCTGGAATTCAAGCTCAGGTAGTTACATAATTTACAAGATATTTTTGTCGCCCTAGAATAGAAACAGTGTTAGGACTGTTTTCTATTTTATACTTTAAATTTTTTTCAGAAATTGTTGCATTTATTTAGAAAAAGTACGAAAGCTTCTACCAAATCTTTGAATACTTGAAAATGTCCCACTTGACATTTGCTAACTTCATGTCATATCATGATTTAGTTCAAATGTACCCACTCAAGTTTGTAATGTTGATAACATGGTTCTATACAGGCTATTTCAAATTCGCTTCTCACTACAGGGATCTCACTGATCTCAGAAACCGTAATAGATACAGCTTTGGTTAAATTGGGGCAAAGTTCCGTAATAATGTGGCCAATAATATGCCGTTAAGAAATCGAAAATATCTTTTGTAGTTCTGGAGAGTTTTGGAAAAAACCAAATTTTTGCATTTTCGTTTTTATTTTTTTCTGCTCTTATTATTCAAGATATCGAAAAACCAAAATCACTTTGCCATGGACACTTTTTGTGCTTTATAAAATGACGTTAAAATTTTCCTCGTGCGACGTTTCGTTTTTCCGCTGACGTCATCAACTCAATTTTTTTAAATACAGCCCTGTATTTCTTTTCATTGTTTAAGTAGCATTTTTCATGTTCTATAAAATGGCGTTTAAATTTTTTCCATACGACGTTTCGTTCTTGTGTAATCATCGGATCATTTTTTGAATACCTACGGCACTGGATTTTTTTTTACAATTTCATCAGAATTTTGTTTCATTGTATAGCCCATCATCAGTATTGACGATATCATAAGTGTTTATTTTATAAAATTATTTAAAAAAATTAATTCAATTGTTTTTATTATTACTACTAACAATAAATAATAGGTTAGTTTGATTTATTATAACAGGAAAATTATAATTATTAAAGTTTGCCAAAATGTGTGGATATGAGGAAGCGAGGAAAAATACTGATGAAAATGTAAAAAAAATCCAGGGCCGTATTTAAAAAATGATCTGATGATGATTGTCCAAGAACGAAACGTCGTATGGAAAAAATGTAAAGGCCATATTCTAGAACATAAAAAATGCTACTTAAACAATGAAAAGAAATACAGGGCTGTATTTAAAAAAATTGACTTGATGACATCAGCGCAAAAACGAAACGTCGCATGAGGAAAATGTTAACATCATATTATAAAGCACAAAAAGTGTTGACGACAAAGTGCTTTTAGTTTTTCGATATCTTGAAAAATAAGAGCAGAAAAAAATAAAAACGAAAAGACAAAAATTTGGTTTTTTCCAAAAATCTCCAGAACTACAAAAGATATTTTCGATTTCTTAACGGCTTATTATTGGCCACATTATTACACAACTTTGCCCCAATTTAACCAAAGCTGTATGTCTTACCGTTTCTGAGATCCCCGTAGTGAGAAGCGAATTTGAAACAGCCTGTATTGTGATATGTCTATGGTGTGAAATTTGAGGTTATGTTGGTATTTGCTAACTTCATGTCAAATAACGATTTAGTTCAAATGAACACTCTCAGATATGTAATATTGAGGAAATGCTTCCATATTGTAATATGTCTATGGTTTAAAATTTAATTTGTCAGATTTGAAGTTTATTAACTTGAAAATTATAAGTTGTGAATAAATATTTTAAAGATCTGTAGATTCGACATTTTTTTTGTATTTTTGCAGAATTATATGTATTTAATTTCTAATTTAAATTTATATCCGTATTAACTTTCATATTATATCGCGTTCAATATAGAATTACAGAAACTTTAGTTGTTTTTTAAGGGATCCCATACATGAATTTAATATCGTTACAAAATTTAATTAAAGACCAGTCATGCGTTTATTAAATAATGGCGATGGAGTACGAAATATTATAATTTTTTTGGCAGTTTTTTGGACACAGTCTTAGTAAGTAAACAGGGAGTTGAAATAGACTTTTTCTACCCTACAGCCAATTTTTGCAGAATCTTGTAGTAAGTTTAAAACTGAGTTTTTGTATTCGTAGACCCCACCGTTCCTTCACCAGCCCTTAATTTAATTTTTTTATTTATTAAATAACTTCTTTCCTATTAAATACCGAAAAAAAAGGATCAGCACAAAGTAGTACAATTTTCCTTTTAACATTTTTTTTGATATTGTCAATATTTACAAAGTTATTCAACAAATAAGTTGAACATTTTTGGGAAATATTTCTCTACTTTTAGGTACTACTTACTACTAGTACTTACTACTCTTTCCCCAAAATTTTCAACTTATTTGTTGAATAACTTTTTAAATATCAACAATATCGATAAAAATTTAAAAGAAAAGTTGTAGGAAATATTTTTCTCTACTACTTTGTGCTGATGTTTTTTTTTTCGGAAATCTAATAGGAAAGAAGTTATTTAATAAATAAAAAAATCAACTTTAATTAAGGGCTGGTGAAGAAACGGCGGGGTCTACGTGTACAAAAACTCAGTTTTAAACTTACAGAGTGACCCTCTACAAAATTCTGTAAAAATTGGCTGTAGGGTAAAAAAAGTCTACTTGCGTGCTTTTTTTCTCCCTATTTACTGTACTATCTTGAATTGGAAATTTAGGTATAAATAGTAGGTAGGTACGAGATAGGCAATAAAATGCCGAATTCTCAAAAAAATCATTCGGTGTAAATTTTCTAGTAGAACCAACTGATTTCCTTATAACAAATCAAATCACAGAGAAATATGTCCATTTTTCTATATTTTATGATAGTTGCAAGAACACAAAGCCTAAAATTTAACAAAATTTTAACCTGAGTCATGTTAGCAATAAACGGCCAGCCATAAAAAATACCGGCCAGCAATAAAAATACCGGCCAGCAATAATTTTTCATTTAAATTCACTATTGTGCCTTACCAGGTGCTGATCAAAGACTGAAACCAGTCGGCCAAGGTAGATTACATGTTTAGCCACCAAATAAAACCACTTTCAGGCCAATTCGACTTTAGCATAATTTTTTATACACTCAGCAATAAAACTGTCACTACCCAAACTCAAAATTAAAAATTCCTGCCGCCGCCTCTAGGACCGGCCAAAGGCTAAAACCAGTCGGCCAAGGTAGGTTACTTGTTCAGCTACCAAATGAAACCACTTACAGGCCAATTCGACTTTAGCATAATTTTTTATACACTCAGCAACAAAACTGAAATAATACCCACTTTTCCCAAACTCAAAATTCAAAAACTCCTGACGCCGCCTCTAGGGCCGGCCAAAGGCTAAAACCAGTCGGCCAAGGTAGATTACTTGTTCAGCTACCAAATGAAACCACTTACAGGCCAATTTGACTTTAACATAATTTTTTATACACTCAGCAACAAAACTGAAATAATACCCACTTTTCCCAAATTCAAAATTCAAAAACTCCTGACGCCGCCTCTAGGACCGGCCAAAGGCTAAAACCAGTCGGCCAAGGTAGATTACTTGTTCAGCTACCAAATGAAACCACTTACAGGCCAATTTGACTTTAACATAATTTTTTATACACTCAGCAACAAAACTGAAATAATACCCACTTTGCCCAAACTCAAAATTCAAAAACTCCTGACGCCGCCTCTAGGGCCGGCCAAAGGCTAAAACCAGTCGGCCAAGGTAGATTAGTTGTTTAGCCATCAAATGAAACCACTTTCAGGCCAATTCGACTTTAGCATAATTTTTATTCAGTCAACAGATTTAAAACTTAAACAAAAACTTAAAAGTATACAATAATCTGAAACTAATCCTAGGAAAAATTTGCCAATGGTCAGAATGATAGCCCTTTACATGCCCTCAGAAGTTAATACGCAAACTTATTTCAGCACAGCATTATAATTTAAGTGTGAATTTGAAAATATAAATGCTTCCTTTTAGAGAAGATTTACAGGAAAATGCATTTTATTCACAACTTGGTGGAGTTTGATTAGTTGAATTCTCGTTTGCGCTTTTTTCCTCATTCAAATGTCGACGGTTCCAAGATTGTTGATCGATGGTGGTTTTCTTGAATTTGTAGTCAGTCAATATGGATTCTCGCAAATATTGTTTTTACATCTGTTCAGGTCTGGACATAGATTATGCTAAAATATCTATATACTATATAGAATACTATTTTTCATACACAAAAATATCTAATATCTTTAATTTTAACAATATCAACAAAATAGTAAACAAAATAAAAATTTATTCTAAGTAAAAAAGAATTAGAAAATCCTAGGAACATAATACAACATTCAAAATGTCATTATCACATTAAAAATATTATTGCTAACAAAATTAAAATTGGTTCTATAAGTATAAAAACGAAAATGAAAAACATTCTTATATAAAAAAGTCTATATCTGTATTAATTGCACAAAAAAAAGACTAGAAAAAATTAATAGAGTGTGTTTAAAACATGTTTAAATACTTAGGTACCTTTTTTTGAATTTTGGGTTTGGGAAAAGTGGGTATTTCAGTTTTATTGCTGAGTGTATAAAAAATTATGCTAAAGTCGAATTGGCCTGAAAACGGTTTCATTTAATGGCTAAACAAGTAATCTACCTTGGCCGGCCCTAGAGGCGGCGGCAGGAATTTTTGAATTTTGAGTTTGGGAAAAGTGGGTATTTCAGTTTTATTGCTGAGTGCATAAAAAATTATGCTAAAGTCGAATTGGCCTAAAAATGGTTTCATTTAGTGGTTAAACAAGTAATCTACCTTGGCCGACTGGTTTCAGTCTTTGATCAGCACCTGGTAAGGCACAATAGTGAATTTAAATGAAAAATTATTGCTGACCGGTATTTTTTATGGCTGGCCGTTTATTGCTAACATGACTCAGGTACATTTTTAAGAGTCTACAGTAGATAATAAAATTTTCGATGGATTTTCATCGTGCTTACATTGTAACAAAGCAAACCTCAATGGAATTTGTCCATTTTTATATATTTTATGATAGTTTAAAGGACACGAAGACTAAAAGCTGACAAACTTTTTTAAATGAGTGTACAGTAGACAATAAAATCGGGAAATTTCGATGGAATTTCATTTTGTTTGAATTTTCTAACAGAACCAAATTATTTCATTGCAACAAAATAAAGCGAAAAGAAATTTTCTATATTTTATGATAGTTTTAAGGACACTAAATCTAAAATTGGACAATACGTTTATATTAAACAATAAAATTTCCAGAAATTTCAATGGATGTCCTAGTAGAACCAACTTATTTTTTTATACCACAGCAAAACAGAAATAACTTTCAAAATTTTAGGTTTTTTAGATTTCTCTTAATTAAATACCTGCACAAAATTGGAAAATTTTAGTAGTAGAGCTATTTTGTCTCTTTTTAATGAAGTAAACCACAAGGATTTTTAAACGTTTGTAACACTTTCAAAGTATAAAAATAGGACAAATTTTGAGGCGAATTTTCTTGAGTTTTGAAAACATAATTCATTAAACAAATAAAATTAAACCAAATTAAAAGTCTGTAGTGGGCATTAGTGTCTGGAATTTTTGTTGGATTTTTTTCTCTTAAATTATCTATTAGGTATAACTAACTTACTTCTTTCTAACAAAGTAACTTGCAAGAAAATTTGTAAATTTTTCGTAGTCTTATAGCAAGATTAAGGACGCGAAGTATAAAATAGATCCATTGTAATAAATGATTTCATAATATAGGACATAAAGTGCTGAATTTTTAATGGATTTCCATTCATATTTCATAATTATCTCGTAAAATTAATTTGTATTTTTGTAACAAAGTTAACCATAAGGAAACCTTTTCATATTTTGTAATTCTATGGGAGTTGTAAGGACTAATTTTTACTCATAAAGTTGCCATTAAATTATGACAATCCTCAATATAGTTACCAAGAAAATTATCATTTGCATTAGAAATTAGTTTTTCCAATCTAAAGGTTTATCCAATTTTCTAAATATAAATACTTAAAATGTTAATCACTCAAAATTTCTGACATTATACCAGATGCCCCAGGTTTCAGTAGCCGGATTGATGAATCTAAAAAGTAATTTTTTTTTAGCTTAACGAAATAACAGCAATTACATCTCTTCCTGAATACTCAACCAATGACAATGATCAAACGGTTGTGGAAATTTGTGTAACGAGAATAACATCTTGTATAAGAGAAACTGGTAGTGTGGAGCAGCATTGCGAGGCATTAGTCGCCCTTTTGGAATCATGTTTACATCACAATTTGCAAGTGTCCGTTCGGGCGGAGGATCCACCACATGCCAAAATTTCCAGCGACATCATATCCTGTATCTTTCTAGTAAGTGCTAATATTAATTTAGAAAAAGGTGATAGCTAAAGGTGTTGTGTTATTTTTTAGAACTACAGTAAGCAAATTGTTATGCAGCGAGCATTGCCTGTAGCTGTCAAATTCTTACATAAGGGCAATAAGGAATTATCGAGGAATATGGCTTCCTATTTGTCCTTAGCAGCTATGGAGCATGCTTCGTTGCTAACGCCTCACGTTCAGCCTATTATGGACTCGATAATATCGGGGAATTACCCACTATGTCGAGTTTTGCCAAATATTTATGAAGTTTCTCCAGAACCTTTCCAAGGCCACGCAATGGCTTTAGTGTCCTTGTTACCACATTGTGACAACCAGGAAAAATTGGCACTACTCCAATTATTTGCACTTATGGCTAAAGATAATCCATCGGTACAACCTTAAATTCATGTCTTTTATTATTTAACTTGTCTGAGGTTCTAGTTATTGGAAGCCAGTGTTCCTCAGTTGTGTGAATATTTGAGTAGTGCCGTAACAGCAGCAGCAACTTTGCAAATATTTTTGCATATGGTTGAACTGGAGCCCTCTCTACTAGTCGATCATGTCAATGCAATGAAACTGACTGCTCAAAGGCATCCTCAAACAGTTTGCTTAGCTGCGCAAATTATTGGAGCCATCGGAAAATTAAGCAAGGTAAATAAACAACATTTGGTATAATTTCAACAAATCCTCCAACGGTTTTTTTATAGGATCGTGCCGAGGATGCTTTAAATTTCGTTTTAGAATATTTACCAAAAGCCGATCGGGGTTCTCAAAGTACATTATTGAGAGAAGCCACATCGCTATGCAGCTCGTTTCCGATATTATTTACAGAAAAACTTCTTGTTGGTGTTAGACAAAGTCATCATTCAAGGTTTGTAGTTTGTAGGTATAAAATGAACGCTTTAATTTTACTACTTTGTGTATTTCTGTAGTACAAAACAAATCACCCACTATCCATCTTCAAGTCAGATAACATCTGGTGGAATCACTATTGTGAAAGTAGGTGGTGGTACACAACCCGCAGTTACGCCAGTTAGCTATGCTAGAAGAGCTAAGTTGGGGGATTCTAGAAGCACTGGAAGGCTGCACACTGCAGCTCAGAATACTCATCGTAGTATGACTAGGTTAAATCATACAGGTAACTTGATATAAATTAACCAGTTAGACATTTAGAAAAATTTATTCAGAATAAAAAGTTGTCCTACTATGCAAAATTTCAAGTATATAACATCGCCCGCTTATGATAATTTGTCGTAATTAATGTTTAAAAAAATGTTTAGTTTTCTCACACAACATTTTTCACGTAATTTATTATTGTATTTTACAAAACTGACATATTGATCAATTTTGCTTTTCTAGGTGGTTTACATAAAAGTATGACTCGCCTATGTTCGTCACAAAACATCAATACCCCAGCTACAGTCCCAACAAGTGTAGCACCAACAAACAACATTGTCATCACCACTGATGGTAAATGGACTGCCCCCAACACCAACATATCCAGTGGTGGTGTCACTGTTACAACAATATCGCTACCAAAAATCCAACGACCACATAGTCAAGGTCCTTTAACCGTGAATACAAACCATCATATTAGCCAAGTGAGTTAGTTAGATTTTATTAAGTTGGAATTGTATTAAATTAATTAATTTGATTTAGTTGTCTATTAACGCCATTTCGTCTACACCGCCCCCAATCCAAAACTTGATTACATTGAGTTCGGGGTACACTGGACAAATTTCTAGTGGGCAAGTTTCTGTATTGAGCAGTCAGAATACAACCACTCAGACTATAGCTGTGGGGAAAACTGCTGTGAGCGCGGCACCGGCGCCTCCGCCACTTCATTCTGATCATCATTTGCCCGGTACATCAGGAATGGGTAAGTAATAAGTTTCTTAAAAAAACACAGTAGGAAACAAAAATCATTTTGAGTTTGTTTGAATTTTCTAGTAGAACCATCTTATTGTATTGGAGGATATCTGTTAAATTTAATTATTTTATGGTACTTTTAAGAAAGAAAAGTCTAGAATTCAGACATTTTTAAAGTGGGTCTTGACTATAGCAGGCAATAATATCTAGAATTATCAACGGATGTTAGATTTCTTTGATTTTCTGGTTTAACTAACTTGCGTCTTTGTAGTAAAGCAAACCTCAAGGAACTCTATTAATTTTTCTATATGTCAAGACAGTTTTAAGGACACAGAGTCTAAAATTAATTTTTTTAAAGAGATTCTATAGTACACAATAAAATCAGGAGTTTTCGTTAGATTTTCAATCTGTTAGAATTCTATTGTAAAATCAACTTATTTCTTTGTAATAGAAAGTAAATTATAAGGACTTCCAGGCATTTTTATGAATTTTTGACAGTTTTTAGGACACAAAATCTAGAATTGGTGAAATTTCTTAAGTGAGGCTATACTAAGCAATAATATCAGGAATTTTGGTTGGATTTTTATTTTGTTTGGATTTTCTATTTGCGAATCCAAAGCCCTAGAAATGGCGACAATGTCTATTCAAAATGTCGGACGTAACTGTCCATAATCAAATGTAAGAAATGTGCAATTCACGTTATTTCTATTAAAATAAATAATTTGCAATAAATAAAAAATGACAAAAGTGAATATTGAACTTTTTGACATTTTTACATTATTAGAAACTTCGGTGCATCCTTTAATTTGCGGAGAAAGTATTTACAAACTATTATACAGGGTGATCAGTAATTGGCGCACTCCGAATACAGGACGTTATAGAGCACATTAAAGCTAAGGATAATCTGCAAAGAAAAATTAAATCTGATGGTTAGTTTCCGAGTTATAGAGTTTCCCTCATCCAAGTTATAAGCCAATTATTTTCATAACCAAGACGAAGATGAGTGAATAATTCATGCTACTATAATCTCTGGATAAAATGCAATATGATTTGTTCAATTTTTTTCACAAAACCTCTAATACAAAGAAATTGAAAATGTTAAAATTTAATAAAATACCTAAATTTGAGAGAATTTTGAAGTTTGGCAACCTCTCAAGCTCCCCTTGGGATAAACTAAAATACCTTCTATTGCCATGAAAATATTAATAATGAATTTCAATTGTTGTTTCTGTTTTTTAATAAAATTGACAGTACTAAATTAGTTTGACAAGTTCTCGCATCATAAAATATTGAACGTTTCTCTTTTATTTTCTCGTCGAAACCTATTCACATGTTCAATGCAGTGTTGCCACTTTTATTTTCACAAAAGTGGTCATATCTTTCTAAAGAAAGGACTTACAGCTCTGCGGTAAAAAAGTTCGTCATTCTTAAAACGTAAAGTTCATCACAGTATGCTCTGAGTGCGGCAATTACTGATCACCCCGTATATTTCCCTTTAAAACAATTAGTTTTTGTATAATTTAGAAAGAGAAAAAAATTTATTTTAGTAAGTCTTAATAGTTCCTAATAGTTATAAATAACATACAGGGTTGGATAACAGACTACGTCACTGAATAGAATGAAAAAACTACAAATATTTCTTTTAATAGTAATAATAATAATAATAAAGTTTATTCAGAAATTGGGTGTTGCGACACATTTGCCCAACCCTGTATATTAATACTTATACTTCATTGAAAAATGAATGTTTAATGGACAAATGAACATTAAAAATCCAACCCAATCCTCAGCTAACGTTTCGAGATTTATTATCTCCTCTTCAGACCTTCAAATTACTTAGATATGAAAAATGGGTAGTTGTTGTCATCATTTCCATTAACTTCTTTTTACAGAGTTTTCAATTGAAGTTCTGAAGATGAGATACATAATAAATTTCGAAATGTAAGCTGAAAATTGCGTGATAGATTTTTTTTTAATGTGGAATTATCTATATTATACATTCAATTTTCAAAGCTTTGCCACGGATGTTGATCAAAATAAAAAAATAGTTTTTTATGTTACATACCTATATATCTTATACATACAAGGTGAATGAAACTCGAGGGACATTATACAGGAATGTCGTTTATTTGAAGGGATACAGCTTCAGTTAAATTCAGCCAAAGTTGCGTAACTAGCTGCCTAATATCCTTAAAAAATCTGAATTACCTTTTTTGTAGGAGTACAATTTTTTTGAAAACTGAAATTTCTTTTTTCACCTTTAGTGAGATTATTTGGAGTTATCGAGTTAAAAACTGTTCGGTTAGGTTAAGTCAGATTGTGAGATGTATTATCAGTGGCGGATTTACGGGGGGGGGGGTTTTCGGGTTCAAACCCCCCCCCCGTGGAGATCCAAAAATTAATACTCATCGAAATACTGAACTTACAAATTTTATTGTAACGTAATATTATAGAAAAAAACTATCCAAAACCCCCCCATGGTAAAATCCTGGATCCGCCACTGTGTATTATTAATTAATTTGTGCCACTCATTGTACTTAATATAAAAGACGTAAGTAACTCTTCAGCACTGTATTAAAAAAAAATCATGTCTATGATGAAATCATAGCCTGAAAAGCTAGAAAAAGCCGAAGTGTGACACACCATTGCAATCAGAATAATCAGAGGTATTGAATTCTTTAGTAAAAATCCAGGACCGTCCTTTTAAAATTACCTTTATGATGTAATTAAAGCTTAAAACACTCGAAAATCAGAAATGATCAGAGCTTTCGAATTTTGTAGTAAAGAGTCCAGGTCCGTAATTGAAAAAGTAAATTAATGATAGTTGCAAAAAAAATCGGACCTGAAATCCCATACTAGGTATATTCATATAGACAAAAGTGGCTGTACAAATATGAATTTAAAACCACAAAAAGATTGATCAATTTTTTGAAATTTTGTGGCATTTTTTGAACAAAATTTAAAATTCAACAAATTTCTTATAAGAAGTATTAAAATCCATATTTTTCTTGGATTTTCATTGGATTTGAATTTGCTATTGGAAGCAACTTATTTATTTGTAACAAAGAAAATTGCAAGAAAATCCATCAATTTTTGTTGAATATTTAAATATGACTGTTTTATAAACACAAAATCTAGAATTGAACACAGTCTGTGTTAGATAATAAAATTTATTTTGGACGGATCTGGTTCAATAATCTAGTAGAACAAACTTATTTCTTTGTAACGAAACCAATAGCATGGATATCCGCCCATTTTTTTTAAATTTATAACAGTTTTAAGGATACAAAATCGAATTAGACAAATTTCTTAGTGGGTCTTTGGTAGGCAATTAAATACATAATTTTTTTCATTCTGTTTGAATAATCTAGTAGAACCAACTTATTTATTTGTAACAAAGTAAACTGCACAAAAATGTATCCATTTTTTAAGTTTTATGACAACGCAGTCTACATTTCCCTTGTACAAGAGGGAACCCTTCCCCCCGACAAAAAAACATAATTCCTTCATAATAAAACAAATTTACAAAAAAATAAAATTACTCCTACATTAAAATCCTTGTTTCCAATTTTAGGTACAGGAGTGGTACCAAGACGCACAAACAATACCAGTGTTACATTACTAAACGCCAATCAAAACTCCGCATTGAACCAACGCATCAGTGTGTTTGAACCATATCCAATGCGCGATACAATTCAACATTTTTGTGAAAAACATTTAGACAAAATTAAAAGTTACATGGACAAGGTATCGTTGAGGATCCCCTCACCTGCCAAATGTACCATTGAGGAAAAGCGACAGAAAAAATCAGCCAAACTCCATTTCGCTTGTCAAAGTAGAGGACAACATTGTTTATACTCGAAAACTTATTTCACTATGAGAACACGAAATCCTCGTATTTGGATACATCTCATGTTTATTTCACTTCAGGTAGATAAATTCCTAATCTAATCATCATCGTTACAATCTGGTGAAATTGTCTTGTGTTTTAGGCTCGACACAGCCACGCTTTAAGTTCACGAGATACCCAAGTAGCCAGTTTGAAGAACTGCTGGGATATTTTAAAATGTGAAAACAAAACGTTTTTAACGTTAGTAACCAGTGCATTTCCCTGTACAAAAGATCAGGACCTATTGATAAATGAGTTGAGGCATACTGGATATTTTGATGTATTCCAAGTATGTCCATCTATAGGTGGATCTTCGATTCAACTCGAAGCTAATAATCCTATAAAATGGGGCTGTTTCTTGTGTACACACCCAGAGAAAGCATTAGGATTCCTTAAAGGTACTATTTTGAAATTTATGGAATGTACGTAGGTACTTAGTGTGTATTTCAGGTGATACTCAACCAGTTATTGAAGGGCAGCTCAAAGAGAAGAAAGGACGTTGGAGGCTGTTTAGGCGATGGAGGACCAGATATTTCACGCTGTCTGGGGCGCATTTATCATGTCGCGGTTCTGTAAGTGGCACAAAAAAATAATTAGCAAATATTTTGTCAATTGACCAGTTGAAACATAAAAGAAATTTATGAAATTTGTTACTTTTATGCTTAATAAGTTGAGGTAAGAAAAGTGATTTAGTGGCACACACTTATACAGGGTGTTTCTACTCAAAGTGGACAATGTAATAGAAGTTGTAAATCTGATCGAGACTAACACTTTCTTCAAATTAATATTTTTCATTTGAGCTTTTGTTTTCGAGTTATCGACCTTCTTTTGTTTTTACATAAACCTCTTTATCTTCATTATTTAAGGTCGGATTTTAAAAAATTAAAGTTTTTTGAAAGTGTGAGTTCGATATCTACAATTTTTGTGTTAAACATTTTTTTTTAAATATCAACAAACATAATGGCGACCAATTTTCTTTTTAAAACTTGGATAGCTCTAAGTCTGCTCCAAACAAAATTGGTCGCCATTTTGTTTGTTGATATATTTTTTAAAATGTTTAACACAAAAATTGTAGATATCAAACTGACAATTTCAAAAAACCTTATTTTTTTTAAATCCGGGCATAAATAATGAAGATAAAGAAGTTTGTGTAAAAACAAAAGAAGGTCGATAACTCGAAAACAAAAGCTCAAATGAAAAATATTAATTTGAAAAATGTGTTAGTCTCGATGAGATCTACAACCTCTATTACGTTGTCCATTTTGAGTAAAAACACCCTGTATAGTAGCATTGGTCCACAAAAAAGTAGGGATTTTAATGGTTAAATTATGGCCTTTGGTACTGATGCTCCTAGGGGCCATAAAAACAATTTTAGTACTAGAGGCATTTGATTTTTTTCTGATAGTTTTCCCATTATCTAGAAAAAGAAAAATTTTAAAGAGTCAATTTTTTGACTATTTTGTCATAAGTGGTACGTCCACTTTATTGATGTGCTAAATTATTAAGGGGGGAGGGCTGTTTATATGAAAATTCGGTATGATAGTTCTTTGAGACCACATTTTTTAATTCAAGAAAAAATAATAGCTCATTAGGTATGTACAGGGTGTCCCATTTTCGACACTTTTAGGGGGTTTTGGCGTTATTATCAAAGATAGAGTGTTGCGGTTTTCACCTTCCTTTCCTACTTTTTTACGAAACGAAAGATTCCGGGGTCAAATTTGTCATGGCTCTCTTAGTTTTTAATCTACAGAGTGATTCTGAAAATCTTTGTTTTTTAGACACCCCTCGTATCTCCGTTATGCGTCTACTTATCAAAAAGGTGAAAACTGATCTTGATAGAGTCTTTTACGTAGAATTCAGTGGCGTAGGCAGTTTTTGTGTAAAAGGTTTAGTTTTTGAGATATTGCCCAAACTTGTTTTTTTAAATGGGACACCCTATATATTATTTTTTATATTTATTAAGCAAAATTTGGACTTTCCAAAAATATATAATACTTAATATTTATTTTGAAAAACAAGTTCAAAATTCGATATTTTTAATAATTTTCTTTGTTTATAACAGTAGGCTAGGTACGGCTAATTTTTTAGAAACAAATTTAAAATTTTCACAATGAGTAATTATTCTAAAGCTAAACACTTCAAAAGATAATATTAATGCATTGTATAAAACATACCAACATATCATACTTCTCATAATTATCATAAACGGCCATTGTAATAAAAATTTAAAAGTAAAATAAAAACACCTACGTAAGAAAAATATTATATCAATAATGAAAATCTGACAAATCTGTCAAATTTTGCATTTGTTTCTAATAAACTAGCCATGGCCACTGTTACAAATAAAGAAAATTATTAAAAATATCGAATTTTGAGCTTGTTTTTCAAAATAAATATTATATTTTATATATTTTTGGAAAGCCCAAATTTTGCTTAATCAATATAAAAAATAATATATAGGGTGTCCCATTTAAAAAAACATAAGTTTGGGCAATATCTCTAAAACTAAACCTTTTACACAAAAACTGCCTACGCCACTGAATCTTACGTAAAAGACTCTATAAAGATCAGTTTTCACCTTTTTGATAAGTTGACGCATAACGGAGATACGAGGAGTGTCTAAAAAACAAAGATTTTCAGAATCACTCTGTAGATTAAAAACTAAGAGAGCCATGACAAATTTGACCCCGGAATCTTTCGTTTCGTAAAAAAGTAGGAAAGGAAGGTGAAAACCGCAACACTCTATCTTTGATAATCACGCCAAAACCCCCTAAAAGTGTCGAAAATGGGACACCCTGTACTTAAGAAAGTAAAAAATTCCATGCAAGAACAAAACTTACGTCTGGTGTCTTTCCCGTATTTATTTAACTTCTTTTTTTAGAGTGGAGGTGAATCCATCGACGTAAACCAGATCCGATCGGTGAAGGTATCCCGTGGTGCAAGAAACATTCCAAAAGCCTTTGAAATATTTACAAGTAATCAAACTTTAATTTTGAAACCCAAAGATGGAAAAAATGCTGAAGAATGGGTACAGTGTTTGAATATTGTTGTGGCACATTCTCAAGCCAAGGAGATACCAGGAAAAAGTAATTCATTGCCTGCACGCGGAATTAATTCTAGTCGAACCAATATATAATTTGTGTATTAGGGAGATACATCTTTAAGTCAGAAGATGTACTTACCTATGTATGTATATATTATTGACTCAATTATATTTTTTTAGTATTAAAATATGACTAACAATGTATTTTTCCACATTATTTGTGTTGTAAGAGTTTTGGATATTTGTTATTGACATAATGTTTGTTATAATTTTTTTTTGTAATTTATGTTGATTAATAAATTGAATATTTTTATACAAGGTACAGACTTTTTTGTGATTTTTGAAATAATTTCAAGTTGTAGTTTGTAGTAACAAAAAAAAGAGATTTTAATTGGAGCTTAGCTAACCTAGTGTAACAATTAAAGCAAGATAGTTTTATTATACTTTTAGCTGTTCACCTAATGAACGCTTAATTTTAAACGAAACCTCATTATAATGTGTAAATAAGACACTAAATTTTAGCAGGTAAATTTTTTATCTCTTTATATGTTTAATTCTACATTATCGCTGTTTGTTTGTTATGTTATAGCAGGTGTTACAATTATAAAACTAAAATCCAGTACAGTTTTACTTCAAGGTTTTATTGAGAATAGTTAAAGACGGATTCATGAAATTTATAAGTTAGAATCACGTCAATTTGAAAATTTTAATTAACACCGGCGCATCCACCCAAATTGTCAAAGCGATTGTTTCAATGTGATTTAACTCAATTTTGAAATCTTCCTCGCTTCCAAAACCCCAATTCAAGTTTCTATAAATATTTTTAAAATTAACAGTTTTCGAAACATAGGCATGTTTTCAAAAAAATTTACAAAATTAGAGATCCCAATAAAAAACGTGTATTTCCGCTCTAAAATTTGTGTTTTTTTTTTGCTACTTAAGATTTAAGTTTTAGTGTGCTTCTGAACAAAATTTCTTAATAAAACTTCCAAATATGATTTTGTGATTTTTTCGCTCAATCTTGCATCACCGCATCCTAGGTGGCTTTGCATTTGAAGAGGAGAAAATAATTTTGTGATCATAAGTAGATCTTATAGTGACCAATTGTTATATGAGGTCAGTGTCTTTGCCCTGTTTTTACGAAAATTAAATTTTATAATTTTGTATATTTATTGTATACAGGGTGTTCGCGCGAAGTGGCTCACTATTGCTAACTTCGTTATTATTGGAGCTACAAAGTCAGTTAAATTAGCAAACTAGTAGCATTTTTTCCGCTGATTATGCAATGGTGAAAACAGAAAAACAATTCACCATCTGGTTTTCAAGATATTCACAAAAATAACATTTTTTTAAATAGAACACCCTATATATTTTTACAAAAATCGATGGTAAATTAAATTCTATACAAAAAATTTCCTCATCTTTTTTGGATAATAATTTAAAATAAGCGAGTTATTTTGAAAAAAAGTTTGCAATTCTTTAAAATCAAGTAGCCATAAAACGGAATAGTAATTTATTAAAACCAAACAATCATAAATTTGAATTTAAGCAAGTTGAAAAATACTTGAAAGAATTATGGAAATATTGAAAATTTACAAAATTATAATTTTCATGGCTACTTGATATTAAAACTTTGAAAACTTTTTTTCTAAATAACTCGCGTATTTTAAATAATTGTCAAAAAAGCATTAGAACATTCTTTGTTCAGAATTTAATTTATCATCGATTTTTACAAAAATATACAGGGTGTTCCATTTAAAAAATGTTATTTTTGTGAATATCTCGAAAACCAGATGGCCAATTGTTTTTCTGTTTTCACTATTATAATCAGCGGAAAAAATGCTACTAGTTTGTTAATTTAACCGACTTTGTAGCTCCAATAATAACAAAGTTAGCAATAATGAACCACTTTGCGCAAACACCTGTATATTAAAAATATTAAATAAAATAGTAATATTTCCGTAATTCTTTCAAGTTCTTTTCAACTTGCTTAAATTCGAAATTATAATTGTTTGGTTTTAATAAATTACTATTCTGTTTTATGGCTACTTGATTTAAAGAATTGCAAACTTTTTTTCAAAATAACTGGCGTATTTTAAATTATAATCAAAAAAATTAAGGACATTTTTTGTACAGAATTTAATTTGTCATCGATTTTTGCAAAAATATATAGGGTGTTCCATTTAAAAAAATGTTATTTTTGTAAATATCTCGAAAACCAAATGGTCAATTGTTTTTCTGTTTTCACCATTGTAATCAGCAGAAAAAATGATACTAGTTTGCTAATTTAACCGACTTTGTAGCTCCAATAATAACGAAGTTAGCAATAGTGAGCCACTTCGCGCGAACACCCTGTATACGCAACTAGAAAAATTTATAAAAAAAAGTTGTTCAGGATAAAAAATTATGTAAAGCATAAAATTTGGTAAATATACCTATAAATATTATCAATCAACTACCTAATAACATTTTTTTATAGATTAGACAGTTATGCGCACACCGCGCACAAATTCTCCTATCATAAAATAAACAACAGTTTGTCTGCAACCAAATGATGACTAAACTACTCATATTACACTATTACCTACAATAATTTTGTTTAAAACACGGGTGCACCACCTCCCGTGATAATATCCCCCATTTATCGAACCCAAATGCAACTCACCCGTTAATGCACTCCGTTACGCCAATAGCCGTCGACCTCCTAGTGCACGTGACCCACCCGGCACAGTCGACTTGTTTATTTTCAGCCTCTCATACGGCCCACTCGATCGTCGCAATCAGTCAAGTCTTTCATCTAAAGTTGTGCTATATTCACCTTCGTTTCGTCGCTAAATCGCGTTAATTTTGCGTGGGTTGCGTGGTAAATTAATACACCAGGACAAAATAAAGTAATAAGCAAGGTGTACATGTGTTATTTCTGTTCAGAAATGTGATTGAAAGTGTGTGTTTGTGTGCGTGTATGTGCAAGAACGATGATTTCACGTTAAAAGTAAACTTTTCACCAACAGCACGGTATTTCTGTTGTGTGTGGCGGTGTTTTAATTATTTTACTGGCAAAAATCCGATTATGATTTTTATTGGTTAAGACACTTGGGTTGAGGCAGCAAAATCTTGTTTCTCTTGGTGATTCTGTATATAGTTTATCAAATGTTGGGTGTATTAAAACGCCGTTGGAAACCGAAAAGGTAAAACTATTTTTAGATCAGCTTCTCTCTTGTTGTTTTAATATTTTTATCTCTAAAAATATCACCGAAAAATTAATTTGAGGGAGCGCTTGTCAATTGGAGATGAACAATAATTCATAATGACATTTTTGAGATAATAAACAAATAAATCACAGCTAGCTATTGACGTAGATTTTTTAAGTTGAATTTTCCAGATATTCAATGTTTAATAGGGGAAGTTTCGAAATAAAGGGAAAATCCCGCTTTTTGTACAAAAAATTCGCACTAAAATATTTCATGTATTGATAAATGTGTGCCACCCTCTACCACCCCTCCGCCATTCGGTTGTTTCCGATGCTCAGCTGTTCGCTCCACTGTTGCTCTGTTTATCGATTTTCAAAGTAATTTTGTACTTTTACTTCGGCATGCGAGAAGTAATTTTGCACCCATGTACATAATACCTACATAAATTTTAGATTTCATAGAAAATAATAGTTTTGCATGGAATTAACCTGAATACCCTGAAGAATTTCATGGAAAATTCAAATAATAATTATTAATAACATTATAAAACAAATGCAGAAAAATGCATATTTAGTTGAGAATTTTTTTTATTTTGGTTTTAAATACATATATGCGGTAGTGTTGATACTTTCCAGGTCACAGGAGTTTGAAAATTTAATAATTTAACATTTTGTTTGTGTGAACTAAATATTAAAAAATTTTGTATTATAATAATGATTTAATATACATATACGTTTCGGTTTTTGATAAGCCAAATTCTGTGTACTATCTCTACACATACAATCGCCCAAATAACTTTTAAATATGCCTAATGTGTCCTCGGCACAGAATTATAATTCTGTGTCCTCGGTTCGACACAACATCAAAAAATTTAGCTGTTTTCTTAATCTCGCACATTGGTAAAAAATAGTAAGTATGTATATTGTGTTATTAGAAGAAAAAGTGCCACAAAATCACTTTTTCTCTGAATAGCACATTTTATTTTTTCTTCTAACGCAGGAATTAAAAAACAAGTCAACAAGAAAATAAAAAAAATATAAAAAACGAACGTCACAAAAAAATGACATTGTGTCCTTCGACTCTTTGGATACACAAAGTTAAACAGAAATTTTTCTCCTAGGCAAACAAATAAGTCGCTTTTTTCTTAGGAAATAAATGGCTGTTTTTGTGTATCACAGGAGAAATTATTTTATAAGGGAAATTAAATAGGAAAGAAATTTTATCGATTGTAGTTTTTAATTCAACCTTTAAATGGCACTATAGCCGTGAAAAACACTTTCTTAAAATGTTTTTCTACTCCCATACTTTAATTAATTTATTAGACATTTACTACCTGTACAGGGTGTCCAGATTTAGTTGTAAATGGGGGGTATCTCGCTTACTAGCAGAAATAGAGAGATAAGGTTTTCGCGACACGTTGCTACTTTTTAGTGAAACGAAAGATGCCGTCAACGGTTTTTTCATAGTCCCCTTCGTTTTTAAGATACAGGGAGAAATTGAAAATTTGCACTTTTAGGGCATACCTCGTATCACGGGAACGGCTGAAGATATTGGAAAGGCGAGTGAAAACGTAAAAACTGCATCCTATACAGATTTTTACGTAGAAATCAGTTTTTTCTCAGAAGCGATAAATTTCGAGATATTTACTAAACTTATGTTATTTTAAATGGAACACCCTGTGTGTTTTTCACTAGTTGGATCCAGCTTGTCATAAGCTTTACAAAAATATAAAACAATCTTGTAGTTATTTTCTACAGGGAGGGTGAAATTCCGTTGCCAGCATGGGGATCTCGCTTATTATAATAGATAGACCATAAGTTTAAATTTGGCAAAGTTGCCAAATTTGGTGCTCAAAAATAATCCGAAAACAATTTTGAATTATTTTGAACGGTATGTTAGAAAACTGAAAAAAACTGAAAATTACGATTTTAGATTTTCGCCTATAATTGCTATTTCTGAACTTTTTTTAAATCTGTAATAACATTCTCTCAACTTTTTATGCTCTATCGATCAGTAATCATCGTTTCTTTAAACATCGATTCGTTTTTGTTTTTTTAACACCAATTTCATTTTTTCTTATGGGCGCGTTTTCTACTTTTCACACCATCGGATAGTACATTTTTTTCCAAATTCATCGATGTGCTACACATAGTATTCAGATTCAATTTTAATTGTTAAAATAAAAAAAAATGTATTCAACACACCAATTATCAGAAATCGAGTAGCTCAATCTTGTTTATTTTGTGTGGTATTGTTGTTTTGATATAATAGAGTTTCTATGTAAAGAATAAAAAATTCGCATCATATTACGATTTTTTAACAATAATTGTAATTTGGCACTGATAACAGTAGTTAAGTTTCTTCAATTTTGAATTTGTTTACAAGTTACCATGGTAACCACACAAAATAGACGAGATTGAGCTACTCGATTTCTTATAATGGCGTTGTTGAATACATTTCCTTAATTTTAACAATTAAAATTAAATCTGAATACCATGTGTAACACATCGCTGAATTTCAAAAAAAAAGTACTATCCGATGGTGTGAAAAGTAGAAAGCGCACCCATAAGAAAAACTAAAGTTGGTGTTAAAAAAACAAAAACGAATCGATGTTTAAAGAAACGATGATCACTGATCGATAGAGTACAAAAAGTTGCTTTGACAATGTTTTTACAGATTTAAAAAAAGTTCAGAAATAACGAAGTTATGGGCGAAATTCAAAAATCGTAATTTTCAGTTTTTTTCAGTTTTCTAACATACCGTTCAAAATAATCCAAAATTGTTTTCGGATTATTTTTGAGCACCAAATTTGGCAACTTTGCCAATTTAAACCTATGGTCTATCTATTATAATAAGCGAGATCCCCATGCTGGCAACGGAATTTCACCCACCCTGTATATTAAGCTAGAAAATGACAATTTTCAAAAATTCAGCCAAATTTTTTGTAAGTAGGCCATGAAAAACAACAAACAGAGAAGGAATACAATCAACTTTTCACAAGAACACATAAAATTTTGAATACACTTTATAGAAATTGTTCAAATTGATTTCCGTTATGTCTCAGACACATTTCGCACATTTTTCTTATCCTGTGTAAAGCATTCAGAATTATGACAGGTTGTGCTTGTAAATCCCTAATTTCTAATCTCTTATCTTCTATTGTATGAATAATGACATTTGTTTCTTATTTTTTATAGTCTACTTATAAAATTTTTGGCTGAACTTTTGAAAATTGTCATTTTCTAGCTTGATATAGAAAATAACTACAGTGTTTTATATTTTTGTAAAGCTTATGACAAGCTGGATCCAACTAGTGAAAAACATACAGGATGTTCCATTTAAAATAACATAAGTTTAGTAAATATCTCGAAAATTATCGCTTCTAAGAAAAAACTGAGTACGCCACTGGATTCTACGTAAAAATCTGTATAAGATGCAGTTTTTACCTTACCAATATCTTCAGCCGTTCCTGAGATACGAGGTATTTCCTAAAGGTGCAAATTTTCAATTTCGCCCTGGATCTCAAAAACGAAGGGAGCTATGAAAAAACCGTTGACGGCATCTTTCGTTTCACAAAAAAATAACAACGTGTCGTGAAAACCGCCTCTCTCTATCTGTACTAGTAAGCGAGATACCCCGCAATTACAACGAAATCTGGACACCCTGTACTGTAATGAGATTCATTACGACACAGATTTTTCATTACGATACAAGTTTTATAAACAATAGAAATACAACATTACAGCAATATTCCGTCAATATCAAATATTGCCATGAACATCTGACAAATCTATAATTTAAAAATTGACAATTAATTTTGATTTTTTGTCATTTCTGAGTTTGTCATAATATTTGCCATAGTTGCCATAATATTTATTTTCTTATTTTTCATTATTTTGACTAGTCGTAGAAAAAATAGTATATGCAACTCACATTTAATGGCTGTTAAGACACTCGTATTCATTACGACACTCACCTACGACTCGAGTCGTAATTCTCATACTCGTGTCGTAATAGCTACCATTAAATGTTCATTGTATAATATACTAAGAGCCGTTTGCCACGAGGGTAGTTTTAGTATTAAATTTGATACAAGTGATCTGACTAAATGTGTGCAAATTCGGTGCAGTAGTGTACAGTGCAGTAAAGAAGAGATTTAATTTAGACCTATTGTATATTATTAATTTTTCAACCAAATCTGCGCGCGCATAAATAGTATTAAATTTTGTACTTAAATTAGCCTCGTGGCAAACGGTTCTTATACATATTTAAGTACCTATATGAAATTTGCTTAAAATTTTTCTTACTGTAGTTTTCGACTTAAAAAAACAGTTTAATTTTGAATTAATTAAACTCAATGATAACATCAACTGTACCTATTAATTAACTTGAGAAATTTACTAATTATAATAATTTAATCCACCGAACGATTATATCCTTTAATAAATTAAGGATATAAAACAATTTTTTTTTTGTTTATTAGGCTCATTATCTCAAATAAGGATACATTTTCACTAATTTTAAACAAAAGCCCACTTTCATTTTGGGAGTAATAAAATCATTAAAATGAGTGATTAGCATTTAATCCAACTTTTATATAATGAATTATTTTGCATAATACATTTTGGCGGATGTAGCAGGAAATATCAACTTACACATGGTGTTTATAAAAAAAGTAGGTGCACCTAAATTATAATTAATAGACTTGCAAGAATTAACATATTAATTGTTTGTTGGGTTGGTAAAAAATGCTTCCTATAGTTTACTTCACAATAGTAAGATATTTTTCATGTGATTTATTATATTGACCTATGAGTTCTTTATTTAGATTTTATGTTTATTATGCTATCGTAAAAATGAGTAATAAAAATCAGATTTTATTTTTGGACACAAAGAACGGCGTATTGTTTCGGATGATCTGTATCTTTATACTGATTTATTCGCGTCGAATTTTTTATAGACCATTTTTTATATCTAGTAAATTCCAATCGAAAGCGGTGTGAGAATTTTTGCTTTCAACATTACACATTAATTTATGTTTTTTTTTCTAAATGCATAACCGATAATTTATTATGTACTTATATATTATGTAACCGATAGAAGTGCTGATGCTATAATATAATATGTCTAATAATAGACAAGAATTATTCAATTAATATGTTTATGGTTAAAAGTATGTTTACTGAATTTATTACGATGATTATCGAATAATTATCGGGTTAAATGGGGGCTTAAGTGAGAGTAGATATGCATGTATTGGTAATTAAATTATTTTTTATTTCGTACTTTTATTAGAAAATTTTCACATGCCCATCAGCGATATACTATTCAATTTTTAATGTAAACGGATTTTATTTTATAAATGCATTTACGTGACCAGTTAAGTATAATAAGTTATACTATTTTTATCAAATTCAAACCTCCATCCGGTTGCCCGCCGTGCCAGTCCGTCACTGTGCAGTTTTATTCGTTTACGAATTTATTCTCGCATAAATTGTTCGGTCTCTTAAATATAAATTTTATACACATAATACTTTCGTGAGAAATATTGTATTTTTCGGTATAAAAAATATGAATAGCAGGTACTGATTCTTCGATTAATTCCATTTCATGACTTTGCAATTAAGTTTTTTATGAAATTATATCTGAAATTATGTTTCATTAAACTATTAAAAATTCACGGTAAATCAATTGACGTCTTGGTTTCTGACAAAAGCTAATTGTAAGATCAATTCACTTCACCAACGCCTCTAAGAATACAAAATGAGATGATGCTTATAAAAATTTAAAACTCTGCATGGTTGGGTCTAATCTTGTCTTGCTTTGTTAACACCTGAAAAATATTTTCTGACACTCTTATTTTAAAGTTTTGTTTAGATCTAGACTAGATTTGTCTCAAAAATAAGATGTATTGTGTTACTAACACGACTATAGTATACAGGGTGTTCCCGAATAACGTCAGAATATTTCAAGGGGTTATTCCTGAAATCATTTCACGAAAAAAGTTCCCATAAACGTAGGTCCGTAAACGCTTCGTTACCGAGATACAAGGTGTTAAATGCATATCTGTCATTTCGGCTTTATTATAAGTCATACTTTTTTTATTTTTTTTAACAAAATAGATAGTCCAGTATAGTTAGTCAGATTCCTATGGGTTTTATTGCAATTTATTGGGTAAGAAAATTTTGTTTTGCCATCGATACAGTAGATACCATATAGAAAGCTTAAATTCGAGTCTTCGACCATCAACCTCGTGCAGCTTTTCCGCCATCTTGAATTAAGTAGTGAATTCTTATCTCGACAGAAACAGCCGTATTTTTGATTTTATCTAAAAAATGGCCGATACCATTTTTAACAAGCAAAACGAGTTCTACAAATTTGTATACTTGATATTTCTTCATATTTTGCGTATTTAACGAGTAGTAACGGATAATTGAAAAAAAGAGGGTTGAAAAATTTTTTGCTCCTATTTTTTTTCCTTCAGCGCTATCGCAAAAATGTTCATTTAAAATTTATTAAACACATAGTTACCTACAATTTTGATATAACAAATTTTTTCATGTGAGGAATTGTTTACATACTGTAGCGCCTGGAAATTGCACGTATCGTCACTCGGCAGTAGTACAGGACATCTAGACTTTACTGGGAAATAATTCCGAGACGAATTTGGCCTCCGATTTTCGAAAGTGTTTAAGTATACGAGCCGGAAAACGCATTTTGCACATTTCTACCCGGTGGTGAAAAGCCACCATCTTGTTTTTAAAGGTTGTTTTAGTTTTTCGCGCATAAATCGCGTATTTTCGGTTTTAGAAGAAATTTTTTCTATGCAATTTTGTTGAAAATTGAATTCTCCATAAAATTGCACTGGTAACTTTTTTGCTAATTGCAATTGTTTACAAGTTTGTTATACCTCCAATTTTCCAGGCTAGTGTTTGGTGCATTTTCGAGATAGTCGCACTTTGTCAGACAGTCGCGTTTTTCGAGACAGGTGCACGTAAACGTAAACAAAACTATTTGTGTTAATTTCAAAAAGTAATTCCGTGTAACAAAATGCTGTACCTAACTTATAAACAATTGCAATTAGCGAAAAAAGTCTATTATGTAGAGAATTCAATTTACAAATTAATTTAATTGAAACATTTTCTTCTAAAATCGAAAATACGCGATTTATGCGCGAAAAACTAAAACAACCCTTAAAAACAAGATGGCGGCCCTTCACCACCGGCCAGAATTGTGCAAAATGTGTTTTCCGGCTCGTATACTTAAACACTTTCGAAAATCGGAAGCCAAATTCGTCTCGGAATTATTTCCCAGTAAAGTCTAGATGTCCTGTACTACTGGCGAATGACGATACGTGCAATTTTCAGGCGCTGCAGTAAGTAAACAATTGCTCGCATGAAAACAATTTTCATATCAAAGTTGTAGATAATTGTGTGTTTAACATATTTTACATGAACATTTTTGCGATTGCGCTGAAGGAAAAAATGATAATCGACCAGAAAAAATTTTCAACCCTCTTTTGTTTCAATTAATCCGTTATTACTCGTTAAATACGCAAAATATAAAAAAATATCAAGTATGCAAATTTGTAGAATTCGTTTTTCTCGTTAAAAATGGTATTGACTGTTTTTTCGATAAAATAAAAAATACGGCTGTTATTGGCGAGATAAGAATTCACCTCTTAATTCAAGATGGCGGAAAAGCTGCAAGGGGTTGATGGTCTAAAACTCGGATTTAAGCTTTCTATGTGGTATCCTAACGATGGCAAAAAAAATTTCTCTTACTCAATGAATTGCAATAATAAATACTAAATATACTGGACTAAGAACACTTCAAAGTTTTTTTGCAAACTCAAGATACTAACTAAAACTAATTTTGACATTTAACAAACAAAACAATTTTTAAAATTTAAGCGATTGCTTCTAAAATTATTGTGTTTTAAAAAGAGGCAATTTTTATTTTAAATAGTTAAAATTTTTTTAAATTTTATTTTAATTGACAGAAATCCCCTCCCTCAAAAAATATGGGTAAATTGACCCCACGCTACCCCAATATTTCTCGCTCTCTGTATACATGGTGTCCCAATTTCACTTCTCTACATGACTATCTCGGTTATTATTAATAACTTAATTACAGAACTTTTAGTCTTGAATCTGCTGCGTTTGAGGAATTGGGTTTAGAAGAACCAACTATTAATCTGGACATCCATTAAACTTTAAAATAAGTATAGTTACAGGCGAAGTTTTTTGTTTCTAATAGGGACTTTGCATGATTTTCAAAATAATTTTTTTTTAAAAGCTAATACCAAATTATCACTATCAATATTTTTGAAAAAAATTTTTGGTCCGTACTTTCCAAGTAAATAAATAAAAAGTATTGCAAAATTTGAAATTTCCACGCATTGCCCGGAAACGCCCGAATCGGCTCAAAAGACTGCTGACGTCACGAATCTAGTTCCACAGTGCAGCACGCCGCATTTTGATTTATTTCGAAAAATGTCAAACGCGTAAAATATATTTAGACATGGCAATGTCAACTAGATTCGTGACGTCACACAGGACTCTCCGATTTCAAAGCGTTTTCGGGCGGCAATAATATATTTGAATTACGGTCAATTTATAATCGTTTTTTTATGTACAAATATTTAGTAAAAAAAATTATTTTTGCTGTAGAGTATTATTAATATAGTCGTTTTACATTTCTAACAGAAAAAAACGGGATTTTAAAAAAATGCAACATCCCTATTGCCAATTTACAATTTTTCGTGTTCATGAAATTTCCTTCCCTCTTTTCCAACTTTGTAAAGTCTAATATAAAAAAGATACACGATATTGATCATCAGAGTATAAGTGTATAAGCAATATAAAATTATCTAAAATGATTAATGAAAACAACAAACACTTTTTTAATAAGATAACATTTTATCAACTTTTTCCTTGTCTAGATCTAGCATGCATTTTGATAAAGTCAAGGATAAAGTGTAGGTATATCCAATTAATCTAGGCATATAAGGTAACTTCCTCGAGTAACTCTTAAAGTTAGTGTAAATTTAAAACCACATTTTTAAAGAGTGTCAGTTTGTCATTTCAATCTATTAATATTATACTGAATTAGTTTGTTACATATTTTATAATGAAATTAGTGTGGAAAATTTTTCGTAAATATCGACGTGAATTATTCAGAATTTATCGTGGAAGGCGCCAATAATCTCATTTTGAAAATTTTTTTGAGATCGTAAATGCTCAGAATATTTATAACAATGTAATATAATATAATGATAACCTTTCCGATTTATTCCCGTAATAATAGATTGATATCGTAATCTCTAATGCACTAAGTACTCTATTTAAGTTTTATTAAATGAAAAAATAAGAGGCGCCAGGTATCATTATGATAAAACGCTATATCTGAAATGAGACATTTCTAGGAATGTTTATTTGTATTAAACTTATTCACACAATCACACAAACGTTACCAATAATTGTTTATCTGCCTAAAATAGGCACATATTCATATTTTTTTTTTAAGTATTTCATTGAGGAAATTTTATTGTATTGTCATTTATCAATTATTATCATAATTATAATATTTTGCTATTTTCATCATGTTATACGGCAATATTAACAGAAAAAAAACTTCGTGCATTTAATCTAATCAAAAAGTTTACTTAGAACACCTCAGTCAGTGGTTGTAATGTGATATGATATCAATATCAATATCAATATCAATAAAATATTATGTTCATATGAATAATGTAGTGAATTGAGAAGAATGTGATAAACCAAACAAACTTTTTTTGTTTTTGTTGTAAATTTTTCTAAATAAACGCAACTTTTATCTGCCTAAGAAAGTAAATTTCATGACAATGTAATCAATGGTTCTAAAAATGTGCCAATTGCCAATGTCGGAAATTGTGGTATATACATAATTTAATAACGCAGCCAGATATCAAAAAACTGCAGGTGTATAATTTATCACCTTTGTTGATTTGATTAAGGTTTTTTGGTAATATCCCGCTTTTTGTTGTACCGCAAAAATAATTGTACAAATTGAAGGTAGGTAATGATATTTTTTCTAAAATTACAAATGTTAGGACAGGGTCTTTCACGCAAAAGTAACACCCCTCTTATTTTCTTACCTATTGAGATATTTTATTTTTTCAAAATCATATTTACTGTAGTTTTTTCTGAAGTTTTCTAATATGCCATCAAAACTTTTTTAACTTGAAAAATATACAGGTTGTGCTAAAAATGGCATTTTTTCTTATGGAACACCCTATATATTTTTACATGAATCGATGGATCTTTTTAAGCTGATTCCAAAAATATATATGACTTTGACATTTGGACCAAAAGTGACGGAGATATTAAACGTTAAATTTGTAAAATTTGAGAAAATTAACATTTCTTTTTTTTTACCTTTTAGGATATTTTGATTTTATTTTATTGTATCTTCTTTATTCTTCCTGTAATTGTCAAAAAACTAGAACACAGCTTAGTTTATAACTTTTTTTTAATTCATGGCAACCTGTGAATCTAGGAACATTGTAGGCAATCTTGTATAATTTATATTATTCATAAAATCATTTTGAATTAAAAAAAGTTAATAGTAAGTATACTTGAATACTACAGAAAAAATAAAGCAGATGGAATTTCAAAAATATTAAAATATCAAGTAAAAAAGAAGAAATATTAATTTTCTCAAATTTTACAAATTTAACGTTTAATATCTCCATCACTTTTGGTCCAAATGTCAAAGTCATATATATTTTTGGAATCAGCTTAAAAAGATCTATCCATTCATGTAAAAATATATAGGGTGTTTCATAAGAAAAAATGCCATTTTTAGCACACCCTGTATATTTTTCAAGTTAAAAAAGTTTTGATGGCATATTTGAAAACTTCAGAAAAAACTACAGTAAATATGATTTTGAAAAATTAAAATATCTCAATAGGTAAGAAAATAAGGAGGGTGTTATTTTTGCGTGAAAGACCCTGTACAGCCATTTAAATTTGAATTTCATTTTGCATTTGTCAATTTCTCTACGAGAGGCGTTTTTTCGACACATTTTATAATTTCTGTAAAGGCTCTACTTAATTGCCTCAAGACAAAGCAAAACTTTTTCCAAAAATAAAAATTTAATAAACTTGAACAACATAATGGTAGGCTTCTAAATAAAATAAAGGAAGTGTTTACATACCTACATATGTAATATAATTATTAGTTACTGAAAACATTGATACAACATAAATATGTTAAGTAAACGGAAACAATTATATTCTTATCTACCTATAAAAGCTTGTTTTTGAATACGAAAAGGTAACAATAATGTAAAACCAGCTTTTAACAATACTTTCTTCGACTTTCCTTGAACCCAGATAATATAAAAAAAACAATATAATTGTAGTACTTGCGCTAAAAATAACTTTGACCTATAGCAAAGAAACTCCACTGATTATAAATTTAATACAAAAAATGATTATTGTAGTCACGAGGGTGACAAATGCTCTATAGTCTAAATAATCCAGATACACATAAAGCACAATACGGTGTCTAATTCCAAACAATACAACGAGAAATGGCTATTATATAAGGTAATTTTATTGTCTGGTGCATGGATAGCTAGAAGAGGACTTAAAGCACAGACAAGTTTCACTTGAAGAATTCTTGTAATTGCTCGTTATGGGTTAGGTACCCATTTTTGCTTTCAAACCCTGACTTATTTTGAATTACACGTAAAATAACAACCATCATAAAAAAACTTAGTATTATGTGCGTCATTTTTATTTTGTGTTAGTAGATACTTAAAGTATGTCAAATATGTAACAATTGTCGTTTTGTTGCTGCGCTGCACATGAAAAGCGAAAGACACTCCCGGCTATTTAGTATTCACCATTCATTACATTCCTGAAATCAGATAAAACATTGTTTAGTGCCCCACGAACGGCATATATAGGAAATGTGCGTGTGTGTGTCTGTATTTACCACAAATAAAACCGACAAAATACAGGGTGATTCAAGGTGACGGCCTAATGGGAGAAAGAATTGTTTTTATGTAACCAGCAAAAAGTTGGAAAGTGTCACAAATTTTATTTTATGACTAGTGCACTAATGGATTTTCAAACAAACATTTTACCGTTCCCCAAATATACTGTCACCATCAATCACCCTGTATGTATTAGGTAGATTGTCTATTCTAACCTTTCATTTTGATTACTAAACACTTACGGAATGCTTCCGCTTTGTGCGAAATTTGAGATAAAATCCACTTTCTCTCAAAAAATAAATCTAACCATCCCCTTTCATTCTTCGTTTAACGGGAGCGGCTGATGGTACTAAAACTACTAAACCACACAAGATACTTCCTGCCGTCTAATGTTCTCCTTTCACAGTGACAGGTGGGATTCATCGGGCCGTGACTGAAGTGCGGGTCTACGTAATAAAAAAAAAACAACAGGCAACATCAGCATCTGTAGCCATTCGGCATTTCATTTGCAAGAAGTGCAACCCTATACCCTGTGATGCATGGTTGACGAATTGAATGGCGTTGTGTGTGCACCTGCTTTAACATTTTTTTAGTGTTGGTTGTAAATTCCTTCAAGTCCAGTCATATTATATTCAAACTTAGTGCTTCAAGTGCATTTTGATAACTTTATTTATGAGTAGATAATTCAGAAATTGATTGGATTATGAAGTTTAAAATATCACTGTTACCAATTTTGTGCAGAATTTGATGGTCTACAACTTTTATCGTGCAATCAATAATTAATTATAAGTTTCAGCAGCCGAAAATGTCGAGTTAGAAAGATAAGAAATTTTATCTTCTATACTTGAAATATTTTGAGTAGATAGCTCGTCATATTTTCCATCTTTTTTGCTCTCAATGGGGACGATTCGAGGTATAAAGTCAGAGAAAGCGTGACGAGCTGCCTTCTAAAAATAATGCTACTATAGATATAAAAACTTAAAATCTGAATTCAGGACCTCAAAATAAGAAAAAAATTTTCTATGGAGGTATGTCCGGAAACGTTTCGCTAAAGAGTTACGTCCCTCCAAAGATGGAGGCTAAAATTAGGTTTTTAATTTTTTTCTCAAATTTGGATAAAGATAAAAAAGTGAACTTTGGTAGGGATTTTCTACTAATGGAAACGCTTCAAACGAATATTTTTTTAATCATCCCTTATCGATAAAAGGGGTGAAATCAGGAACCCCTCTTTAATTTTTTTATTGAAACTCTTTAACGGACCCGAATTTTGTCATATAAAAAATTGCTCTGGAAAGCTGGAGCTTTTTAGAAAGTATTTTGTCTCTTCCATTTTTTTCATAGAACTGACAGTTTATACAGGGTCCGTCAAAACCCTGGCATTCTTCTATAAATTCGTTAGGTTTGGAAATAGAAAACAATTTTAAAGACATAAGTTGTCAGAAATTTACTGCTCCATAACCTAAAATTATTTCCATTTATACAGGGTGTTTAATCTATAGATGTAAGGTAGGAGGACCTGGCCGGCTAACGTGTGGGTCCTCCTCTCCCTAAAAGCATTTTTTATTTCCATGGCAATCTAAATTCAATAAATAGAATAGAATTTCTCATACGATATAAATTATTGGAAATATCTCCTAAAATATTAAGTTTAGGTATAGGGAATACTTTATTAAAAAGGTTTAATTTAAATCTCTACAACCTACGTCAGAAATATACAGGGGGTTCCATTTGAAAAAATAGAGTTGTCGTTGTTTCAAGTCAATGGAAACTGACGGTCAATTGCAAACACCCTGTATACTATAAATTTCAGATTTTTGTATCACAATATTCCCTAGACCTTACATTTTAGAACTCCGAAATAATTTTTAAAAAACTACAAAGTATAACTAAAATAAACGCGTTTTTTGAAATCTCTAATTTTGTGAATTCTTTTTTAAAAGTGTAAATATCTCGAAAACCGTTCATTTTAAAATATGAAACCTTCACACTTTTTCATCTAAAATTACGTGTAGAATCTGAAAATCTATTACTATACAGGGTGTTCCATTTAAAATAACAAAGTAAGTAGCTGTCCAGCCGTAATTAAACACCCTGTATAAATGGAAATAATTTTAGGTTATGGAGCAGTAAATTTCTGACAACTTTTGTCTTTAAAATTTTTTTCTATTTCCAAACCTAACGAATTTATAGAAGAATGCCAGGATTTTGACGGACCCTGTATATATGGAAAATGTCCAGCAGGCTGCTGTTGATCTACGACAAATTTAGGTACAGCTATATGCACCCTACTATTGGTATAGCAATATTTTATTCAAATTTAGCGCGTAATATTGTGGGAGGGGCTTTACTCAATATGTTCATTAAACCTTTGTTATATGAATGTTTATTTTTATGGCAAGTAATAAATTACAGTATAATCTCACTACTATTGTTAAGCCTCTTAAAACACAAAATGCTTGTGTTATTTCAGTAAAAACTGTTTACAGCTTAAAAAAAATTATATGCAAAGTTCCACCTTTACATGTGTGGGCATTTTCCATTTACCACACACAAACATCCACACAGCCCAACTTATTACTAAAGTATTATTAGAACCATATCGCTTTAATCTATATTTATTATTATGAATTGCAATCTTTATTAGTTTGACATTATTATATTTGTAAAATGTGCTAGTGATATTTATGTGCCTATTGGACTAGTTTCGGTTTGGTGGTTTGTACAGAATTTTCGCGTAGGTTGCCGAGGAGGAAACCAGAACTGGCACTCTGCTACAGTAAATTCATGCAATTTTGTCCCAGAATCTATCTTTATCTTTGTTGTTGCAGTTCCGCGTGTTCGTGCCATGACACAAACTTTGTAACTGTCTCTATGTACTGGGATAATATGTAATTTATTTTATGAATTTGATGAATATTATAATTTTATGACAATAATTTCTGATTCATCAAAATAGTATTTATGCTCAAATCGCAAAATTTTACCCTTTACAAATTATTAGGAACTGTATTGTCTGTACTTCTTTATCAAGTTCGCTATAATTTTTTCCACCTCAGAGTACGGAATACTCTAAAATGAATGAATTAATTTCACAATGCTGTTATCAAATTAATCAAGCTAATTTATTTCCTACTAAAACTTCTAATGCAGCACAATGATAATTGTTATGAAGCTAAATCAAAGAATAATTTTTACTCGCAAGTCTTAAGTATGCCATTCACATACTCACACAAACCGAATTCTTTTGTAAATAAACGCATCGGATCGTCGGAAAATATCAAAGAACGGAACGCCAAAGCACAAATAAATATTATTTGCATATGACTATTAAAAAGCATTTTGTTGTTTTTCGGGCCTTAAATCAACAGCTCATTTATTTATAAACTGTTATAGCTACAAAGACATGCTGTGGATGCAGCCACCATATGCACATAATGATCAGCATAAATTGATTTGATTGGTTTTTATATTGGCATTTCTTGTAAAATGGATTTTAATCTAATCACCGTGGTCGTGGTATTTTAGTAAATGAATATTTTGCTTGTGGAAATTCCACACTAAGTGTTCCATTACTTCCATTACAGAAACAATTCAAATGAAAACAATCTAGTAGAACTTGGGAATAGTTCACTGAATAAGGGATTGAATGGCTACATTCTGGTTCAAAGAAATTTGATTAGTTAGACCTCGATTTAGACTGGAAGTGGCACCATGTGAGAAGCGGTTGGAAAATCAGTCCCCAGTTGAGAACGACGGTGATAAGTTTAAAAATAACCATTTACCAGACTGTTCTTAACTTACTATCAAGTAACCTTGAAATTGGGACTGTACTTTTCTATATTAAGCAACCTCTTGTATTAAGTTCAGGTCCATGGGCTCCATAAAAATTCGGATTTTATCTTGCATGAATAATAATTTTTAAAGAATACAATTTTCTACTTAACAGATTCTACACTCATGGATTAAGTCAGTTGCGTCAAACTCGCCTTTAGTAAAAATATCAAAATCCTTTGAGCTTTCTTACAAAACACGTTACGTAGGTACCTAAATGACAGCAAATATTGATGGATTTGTAATTAATTTATGGCTAATCATTAAATGCGCAATCACCAAAAATTTCACATAAAAATACAATAAAGTGGAAATAAAATGTACCTAATGAATGAAACTGGACGTTTGTAGTGGGAAAAGCAAATGAATAACACTTGGTTTCTTCAAAAATTGTGCATTATTCAAGTTCTACTATCTTCTATGAACTTTGACCTCTAGTTTGGAAACTAGTACCCATGGATTGTTGAAACTCTGTAACATTGTAGAAGAATGTCTACTGAATCGAATAAATCAAACTTGACGTTTGTAGTACGAAAAACAAACGAATAGCACTAGGTTTCTTCAAAAATTGTGCAACTATTCAAGTTCCATTGTCTTCTATGGCCTATGGAGACGTAAGTACGCTTGAAAAGCCTAAACTTGTCAATATTGTGAAAGAATGTCTACTGCATCGAATAAATCAAACTTGACGTTTGTAGCGCGAAAAACAACTGAATAGTACTCGGTTTCTTCAAAAATTGTGCAACTATTCAAGTTCTACTGTCTTCTATGATCTATAGTTTGGAAACTAGTACTCTTGGAAAGTTGAAATTTTGTAACGTTGTAAAAGAATGTCTACTGAATCGAATAAATCAAAGTTGACGTTTGTAGTGCAAAAACAAATGAATGGTACTCGGTTTTAAAAAATTGTGCAATTATTCAAGTTCTAGTGTCTTCTATGACCTATAGTTTGGAAACTAGTACTCTTGGAAAATTGAAACTTTGTAAAGTTGTAAAAGAATGTCTACTGAAGCGAATAAGTCAAAGTTGACGTTTGTAGCTCGTAAAACAGATAAATAGCACTCGATTTCTTCAAAAATTGTACTACTATTCAAGTTCAACTGTCTTCTATGACCTATAGTTTGGAAATTAGTACCCTTGAAAAGTTGAAACTTGTCAATGTTGTGAAGGAATGTCTACTGAATCGAATAACTCAAACTTGAAGTTTATAGTACGGAAAACAAATGAATAGCTCTCCGGGTTCTTCAAAAATTGTGCAACTATTCAAGTTCTAGAATCTTCTATGACCTATAGTTTGGAAACTAGTACTCTTGGAAGGTTGAAACTTTGTAACGTTGTAAAAGAATGTATAGTGAAGCGAATAAGTCAAAGTTGACGTTTGTAGCTCGTAAAACAAATAAATAGCACTCGATTTCTTCAAAAATTGTGCAACTATTCAAGTTCTATTGTCTTCTATGACCTATAGTTTGGAAACTAGTACTCTTGGAAAGTTGAAACTTTGTAACGTTGTAAAAGAATGTCTAATGAAGCGAATAAGTCAAAGTTGACGTTTGTAGCTCGTAAAACAAATAAATAGCACTCGATTTCTTCAAAAATTGTGCAATTATTCAAGTTATACTGTCTTCTATCGAATAAATCAAACTAGAAGTTTATAGTGCGAAAAACAAATGAATAGCACTCGGTTTCTTAAAAAAATGTGCATTATTCAAGTTCTGTTCTACTGTCTTCTATCACCTATAGTTTGAAAACTAGTACTCTTGGAAAGTTGAAGCTTTGTAACATTGTAAAAGTATGTCTACTGAAGCGAATAAATCCAACTTGACGTTTGTAGCGCGAAAAACAAATGAATAGTACTCGGTTCTTCAAAAATTGTACAATTATTCAAGTTCTAATGTCTTCTATGACCTATACTTTGGAAACTAGTACCCTTGAAAAGTTGAAACTTGTCAATGTCGTGAAAGAATGTCTACTGAATCGAATAAATCAAACTTCACGTTTGTAGCGCGAAAAACAAATGAATAGCAGTCGGTTTTTCAAAAATTGTGCATTATTCAAGTTCTACTGTCTTCTGTGACCTCGAGTTTGGAAACTAGTGCCCTTGGAAAGTTGATACTTTGGAACATTGTAAAAGAGTGTCTACTGAAGCGAATAAATCAAAGTTGACGTTTGTGGCGCCAAAAAAAATAAATAGCACTCCGGTTGCTTCAAAAAATTATGCAATTATTCAAGTTCTACTGTCTTCTATAATCTATAGTTTTAAAACTAATACCCTTGGAAAGTTGAAACTTTTCTACGTTATAAAGGAGCGTCTACTGAATCGAATAAATCAAACTTGACGTTTGTAGCGCGAAAAACAAATGAATAGCAGTCGGTTCTTCAAAAATTGTGCGTTATTCAAGTTCTACTGTCTTCTGTGACCTCTAGTTTGGAAACTAGTGCCCTTGGAAAGTTGAAACTTTGTAACATTGTAAAAGAGTGTCTACTGAAGCGAATAAATCAAATCTGACGTTTGTAGCTCGTAAAACAAATGAATAGCACTCGGTTTCTTCAAAAATTGTGCAACTATTCAAGTTCTACTGTCTTCTATGACCTATAGTTTAGAAACTAGTACCCTTATATTCAGTCGGGAGGAACGGACCAAATTCTAGGAGTGTATTGTACACATAAAAATGATGTAAAAAAAACCCAAATGTTGTTATCCGATTTTTTTTTCAAGGTATGACATCATAACAAAATTTTTTTCGTTAGAATAATATTACGTATTTTATTTTATAAAGTGTTGCAAAATCCCTCACACTTATTCAAATCAATATTCAAGTTAATGGCGGTATTTTTGAAGATTTATTAAATACGTAATGCTTAAAACCATGTGCGTCAAGAATTTTGTTATGACGTCATTCCTTGAAAACAAATAGAAATCGGATAACAACATTTGAGTTTTTTTGCATTATTTTCATGTGTAGGTACAATACACTCCTGGAGTTTGGTTCGTTCCTCTCGACTCACCCTGTATAACATTTAAAGATTTTTCCAGAAATATCATGTCTATTATCTATACCATGTATAACGTCTGATAGAATAAATCACATTCTAATTCTAGATGCTTATTTTATGCTAATGTTTTACTTTCTTAAAATTGAAAACTTATTATTATCTTATTACCTACTTGGATTTAATTAGTAGATATTGAAAATGCTTTTCTACGTAATAATTAGAAATATCCGCATTTGTGTAGCAATTTTTTCAAAATTCTATTTGCTCATACCGCAAAGAAAGTTGGGGCCTCTATTACCTCGATGTTACGAATGCAAAAGCCTTCCTCCTAATTTGGCCATCATCACCTACATACCCACATGTCCAAATCCAACAGATTGCAGCCGGACTAAAACCACATTTTATTTGAATGGTTTTATACATCTGAATTGAACGGGCAAAAAGTGTGCCAAACATTATGGATAAAATAATACAAACTGAAACACATTCACAAGAAGTGAAAAGAGAGAGGCAGTATAGTGTGAGCCAACGCAAGCCAAAGCAAATATGACTCTTCTTAGATAGAATGCAACCGCAGCAGGATGATAATGATGTGAGCAAAGTTGCTTTTAGCATCACATACCTACACACACATGCACAATTTGGGGTCGGTGAACTGCATCCTTGCTAGACTGCATGACGCCTTCATTCATGATGACGATGTCAATATAGGGAAGCACACAAAATAAACAGAAATCAATTTAATTTTTTTGTGTGCGAACTTGGTGATGATTCATCGAACCAAAAATATTTGTTGCTAAATAGAAGAATAATAAAATAATACAAGGTTAAACGCACTTTCATTTTATAACAACTTAATAGAATAGAACTGAAGTGAACCATCCAGTGAGATGTGGAATAAATAATATTTTAGAATAATTCGCTTGGTTGATTTTGGGCAGGTGAAAGATAAATAATTTCGGTACATTGAATTTATGTTCAATAGAATGAAAATGAAAAGGTATATTGAAGTAGGTACATAAATAAGTTTCTTGTAGGTTTTTACGATAAAATTTCGTTTTCTGATTCAATAAAATATGAAAAATGTATAATTTGGATATTGCAGGATGATTTAACTATTTTTATATACGACTGCATCATAAAGTACTGTTTATGACATAGTTTTGCGGTCATAAAGTAGCCCTTTATACAGTAGTGTATAATGTGACTTTATTTTACTGTTACTATAAATTATCTAGATACATCTAAGGACAAACACGGGTATGAAACAAGAAATAGAGATTTACTGTTGCCGAAAAAACATAGCACAGCTTTATACCAAGCGCATGTGATGTACAGGGGTGCTAAACTTTCCTATTTTCATGTGCACATTTTTGTTTATACATATCTTGTTTGTACATGCTTTATACTCTGTTTTGTCTGTGCATTGTACTTTTATGGGTATTGGTTTTGTTTATGTACCTACCTATTTAAATTATGTATTGACTTGTTTCCAAACAGTTATTGATTGTAACAATTATATGTCTGTTATGGTTAATAAATTATTATTATTATTATTATTATTATTATTATTATTATTATTATTATTATTATTATTATATTATATCAGTTCTCAGTGTCAAAATAAATACTGTCATTTATAATTTTACCAAATAATTAAAATGTAATTTTAGCAGTCGAACATAAAGCTTTATGTTCCTATTCATTAGCCTCGCTCGGAAGCTCGCTCGGAAGCTCGCTCGGCCATAAAACAGACTCGTCAATAAAGTCATAGATTATGTACTTGTATAAATATAGCTATTTTAAGTTAGTAAGTAAACTGGTTTTAAAACCTTTTCTTCGAGGTTATTATTTATAAAAAAAATTGACCAACCCAAACCTTCAGACAAATCTTACTACAAGTTCATTACCTCGTTCATTACTAATTATTATTGTGACTCATTTTGTCGTTTTACCAACAAATTATAAACCCATTTAATTCCGTAAAATTCACACGGTTTTGTTGCTTGTGTATGTATTTTTTCCTGAACAAGTAATATCGTGTTGTGGGCTGGGGCAGCACTTTGTTGTGCAATGCACCTCGGTACTAAGAATCGCTTTATTATTATTTGAAGCTACTACCCACACTATTTTTCTCCAAAGTATATTGCCATTTTATGAAATAATGCGGCTTAAATAACAGCTATCCAGTTACAAAGTCGCACTGAATTATTTATTGCTAACCAGAAAAATTACTAAAGTTATTACCTTCATAATGTACAAACGTCGTTTATTCTTATGTAATAAACATTGTTCTGTTTATTCGTTATATTTAAACAACAGAAAGGAATTGCTACTGATTTACAGTTAGAAAAAAAATGAAAAATTCTCATTCACATATGGTGGAATTTCTCAGAAAACTGCAACAACATCATTGTCTAATTGCCTCATAAAAGAACAACAGTCGGTATTGTGTGTGTATATTATTATTAATGGCCACAAAACCACCTTATCATTGACATCAAATATTGCAATAAATTGGAGGAATTGTTCCAACAATACCAAGAACTGGTCCCGTGCGCGGTTATGCCTGATTAATTGGCAAACAGGTGAACCCATGCACCTGCTAACTGCTGCTGTTGATGTTGGTTTCAATGAAAAAGTTGGCTGTTGCAAGAACTTCCAGCTTGAGTGCTATAACCAACATGTAGCATAAAATTGAGCCTTTCAGACAGTTTTTTTTAACTTGTTGGTTTTTGTTCCAATAAATATGCAGGTATTACTGTTTCTTAATATTATAATATGGTATAACATGCAAGTATCTAGTAATTATTGCTATAATTGGTATTTACTGTTATACATACGTATAGGTAAAATGGCAAAAATTCCTGCATTTATTGAGTATAGACATTTTTTTGTCTCGTTTCAGATTAATGACAGTATACCTTATTTATAAAAGCTTAATTAAAAGAGTCCGTATCCGATGGATATCCGGATCAATTTCAGGATTTCTTTGTATGGTAATGGTAGAACAAGTAGCAAGTAGTTAGTGAAATTTATGTAATGATTGACATAGTTTCATAATAAAACGTTTTAGTTATACAGGGTGTTTCAGGATTAACTGGACAAACTTAAAATCTGAATTCAGGACCTCAAAATAAGAAAAAATTTCCTATCCACATGGTTATTTTCTAAGTTATTGCATTATTTTATAAAATGGAAAATGTCCAGCAGGCTGCTGTCAAATAACTATACTTTGATAAATTTGTAGTAAAGGGTTACTAGTAATTAATTATTACCTAATTGTTAGTAACATCGGGTTATTTTCAGCAAATAAAAATTATTAAAATCATTTTTACTAATAATGGTTTAATAAAATGTGGGGTTATTTGACAACAATTTGTTGGCCATTTTCCATTTTATTAAACAATGCAATAATTTCCAAAATAGCCATGTAGATCGGGACTATTTTATTTTTTTATTTAAAAAGTATCATAGGCCAGTCAAATTAGCTTTTATAATGCAGGAATCCGGAAATAATAGATAAAGTGTTCAAAATTTGATAAAAGTTGTAAATTGATATGGAATGGAACTATAAAATTTTGCCCCCTCCAAAAGTGACGGGAACATTTTTAAAATTGCAAAAAACTAAAAATTAAATTTACTCACTAAAAATAATTTAAAAGAAGGGCAAAGTCCGGTAAGAAATTCTTTAATTTATTCTTTATTTTCTATTAATTTTGCCAACTTTTCAAACAACGGAAACATTAATATTTATTGATTTTTAATGTTTTTATCTATGACAAGAAGAGAACAAATTATAAAGATTGACAAATTGCAGAACATTCTTCTGTCTAATATTTTCCTACTATCCTTGAATTTGCTTTAATTTTTTGGCCGGGAAAGTAATTTTGTCGAATTTTTTCTTTAAAAATGGAAATTTTTTAATTTTTCGGTCTTGGAAATAATTATAAAGTCGCAATTTCTGATGGCATATGTTTGAAAACGATTTTCATTGTGCGGTGTATAATTTGCCCCCTTTAGTTGCTTCCGAAACTTCTCCGGAATTGCAATTTTTAAATTTCGCATTTTGGAAAATTTGGCGAATGTAGCTAACAGCGATTTTGGAAAAATTTTGAAATTACCTTATTAATTAAGATCTCCTGATTACGAAACTGCTAAAAATAAGCGGCGGTCTCCACTATTTCCAAAGTTATAGCAGTTTGAATAGGTACTTGAAAAATCGAAAGTTTGGATGTGTACCTAAATTAAAAGCACTTTTTTCAACTTTTATTCACTAAAAATGCACTCAATAGGCTCTATTGCTCTAACTAATGATTAATCAACCATTACATTTTAGTAAAAACGATTTATTTTGAAACACTAAATCTAACCTTAAAATTTAAAATCAAGGATCGCTTGATTTCTTAGTAAGGGGAAGGGAAATTCCTTTGACAGGAAAACAAGAAAAAGAAGATGCTTTAAAAATACAGTTTTCATCAATAATATTAAATGGTAATGATTAATTAAGTAATAATTAATGCAGTAGGTACTATTGAGTGGATTTTTAGTGAATAAAAGTTGATAAAAGTGCTTAATTTACACATCCAAACATTGGATGTTTTAAGTTTTCAAACTGCTATAACTTTGGGAATATTGGAGACCGCCGCTTATTTTTAGCATTTTCGTAATCAGGAGATCTTAATTAATAAGGTATAATTTCAAAATTTTTACAAAATCGCTGGTAGCTACATTCGCCAAGTTTACCCGCATTTTTTTGATAATGGAAATAAATAGAAAGTTTGGCAAAATTCACAGGTTGTATGAAACCACGGTTTCGATGCGAATACAAATTTGCCTCCTTCTACAACAACGGCAACTCGCTAAACATCATTATTTTTTACACAAGTTTTTATCCCCCTGGAAATAAATAAAAAAATTCGCAAGTTAGCGGGGGATGTGAAACAATTACTACTATTTATTATTATTATGTGATGACGTATTTGAATATTGACATATGAACAATTCGACGCGAGGTGTTAAATATGAGCGCTCAACGTGATAATGATAACTGTTACCTCGTTGGTACAGAAGATGTCTCAAAAACACGTTAAAATTTTATTTATGGAATCTTCATGTTTTTTATGATTTCCAACAGATTTTTTTAGTTTTAGAATTATAAAAAAGTATTTAAGCCGAAAATCCATCCAAAAATGGACTTTGTCGTAACTTTTTTTTCAGTTTTGAAGCAAATTTTAAAAAAATGTATCAATTCCCGAATTTTCGGTAGGCCTCGTGAACTATCACTGATTTCAGTCGACGCAACACCAGATTTTGCAAGCCTTTTTTAAAAATTCGAATATTTTTTTGCATCTTTTGCATCTCCTCAGAGTTCCGGCTAGCATTTGATTTTGAAAACATGAAACTCGTTAATTATTGATGTGTTCTGTTAAGAACTCTCGAGGAACTCTTATCAGATGAGGATTCCATCTTGTGCGAGCAAGACATGGTATCTACAGTGAGAACCTAATGGAGTGTTGCAAGGAACTCAAGATAATTCTAGTCATTTCGCGAAAATGGACTAGGTAATGTACAAATCATGCTGGACCACCGCCGACAAAAATTTTTTGAGAACGAAATCTCTCAAATAACTTTTCGTTTCGTATTAGCTTCCAATTAAATAAAGCAATAATAAATTAGTCTATCTCTTGTAATGTAACGTATGCGTATGCTCCTGCGCAATTCACCTGCACTGCTGCCGTGCTATAGAAATTTCGTTTTTGATTAAACAATGCTTTTTTGACAGAACTGTTTCTGCAATGCATCAGGAACTGTAGAACTCTTATCAACGAACCTGAAAGTCAACTCAGAACTCCTTTATTAATAATTAAGGGTGCGGCACGAAGTTAGCACCCCATTTCGATATTAAAAAAATTTTCCATTTTCCATAGAGAACTGTAGAACTATGCTAATATGGTCCAGAACTCCTTAAAAAATTAGGGGTGCTTGAATTTGGGGTGCTAACTTCACACAGGTAAAACAATAGAATAATTAGGTATCACGTTCAGCGCTCATATTTAACACGTCGAATCGTTCATATGTCAATATTCAAATACGTCATCACATAATAATAATAATAATAATAATAATAAATAGTAGTAATTGTTTCACATCCTCCGCTAACTTGCGAATTTTGCCAAACTTTTTATTTCCATTATCAAAAAAAATGCGAAATTTAAAAATTGTAATTCCGGAGAAGTTTCCGATGCAATTAAAGGCGGGAAATTATACACCGCACAATGAAAATCGTTTTCAAACATATGCCATCAAAAATTGCAACTTTATAATTATTTCCAAGACCGAAAAATTAAAAAATTTCCATTTTTAAAGAAAAAATTCGACAAAGTTACTTTCGCGGCCAAAAAAATGGGAGCAAATTCAAGGATAGTTGGAAAATATTAGACAGAAGAATGTTCTGCAATTTGCCAATCTTTATAATTTGTTCTCTTCTTGTCATAAATAAAAACATTAAAAATCAATAAATAATTAATGTTCCCGTTGTTTGAGAAGTTGGCAAAATTAATAGAAAATAAAGAATAAATAGAAGAATTTCTTACCGGACTTTGCCCCTCTTTTAAATTATTTCTCAGTGAGTAAATTTAATTTTTAGTTTTTTGCAATTTTAAAAATGTTCCCGTCACTTTTGGAGGGGGCAAAAATTTATAGTTCCATTCCATATCAATTTACAACTTTTATCAAATTTTGAACACTTTATCTATTACTTCCGGGTGTTTTGCTAATTTGACGGGCCTATTATTTTTACCGTGGCTAAATTCTATAATTTGAAAATATGAAAATTGTTTTTTATTTCTCTTATAATTTAAAGCCGCGCACATTATTATTTAAGTGGCAATTTAATTAAAAATGTAATAATAATAAATAATACACACAGCAACAGAAATATTTTACTATCAACATTCTTCAGGAATCGGACTTTAGATGTAACTTGCAATCTAACTATATCTAATATAATAATGTATCTACTATGTCCATACCTAACAAATTAAAAAAAAAATGTCCTCTAAACGACGACAATGGAATCTTTAATTGAAAATAACTAACTGTAGAAAGGCGATATTTTTTCAAAACGTTCAACCCATTGTGTTTCATGACATATAATTCCAAACTTGAATGTAATGGAAAAAATTAAATAAAAACAATATCACAATGTACCATTATTACAACCAAGAGCTTGTCCACATGTTGATATTGTACGCCTTAGATTTGTTGTTTGAGTCTTATTGAAAAAATGTATTTACTAGCCTATTGTTGTTTTGTTGTTCCCTATTTTCGTCAATGTAATTTTTCATTTCACTCACCATTTCCACACATCTATTCCAAACCGCCCACCCATATTATTAATTATCCATGTGAGCAAAGGATAAATTTGGCCTGTTACATAAATAACTATGTGACAAATTCAATGACCCCCCACATCATCAAAAAGAACGCTATTTGATAATACCCGTTTTTTTTTCATCTCGCTAATACTCGACTGCATTTCTGGGTGTTCTTGCCCTGTTCCACTTTAGTTCCACCAAGCTCTAATAAATGTATTCAGAGTGCAACCAGCATGCATAATGCAAGCAAGAAGAAAAAAGCGTGTTAAACCGGAAGCAACTTAGATAATGTAAATCTTAAGATGTTAATGCACCTTCTGTAATAAATTATTTAACGGAAACGAATGTCTGCAGGAAGGTATTTGTTGCATAACAAGGTTTAGTTTTTTTTACTTAAGTAATATATCATTTTGCTCGTGTGTATTTGAATTGGTAATCAATACAGTGATTGATGGAGACGTTTGTTAACTCGCTTTTTATTCAAGTGGCAGTTGGACCAGTGGGTTAATTAATTGGAGGTCTGAATATTAAAATAATTTGAAAAATAGTAAGGATACTAAATATCTGTCAGAGTTAACAAAGACATTTTTAGCAGTTCTTTTGCAATCTCCAGTTTCTGTTGAATCGAATCTTAGGAGAAACCTGCTTAAGTTCCTTTCTTGCCAGAACTTGGGATTTCTATACTCGACGGTCATTATTTTTCCTTGTATCTTCTAGTCACTTTTCGTCTAGAATCTTTCAATAAGCCCTATTTTCAACTGTAATACTTTTCGTTATCTAATTTTTAAAGTTGATTCCACATTTTTATTTGTTGCTCTATCGATTTTCTAACTTTAGGGATGACTCATAGGTAGGTACTCGTGCGCACACACACAACTTGATTATTCGCTAGTTTCTTTCCCCGCATACAAAAACCAGCTTATAGACCTTCAGCAAAAGTCATGCTTCATTACATTGCAATTACACATGCCAATCAATTGAAACGAACGGACAGCAACTAAGCCATCATCATTGAATTGATAAAGGATTTTGTGGGAACTCATGAGTCACTTTAGTTACTTTTCCTTTTTAATGCAAAATAGATGTAAATAAATAGATTCAATTCACCCTCAACGTCAGGTTAAGTTATTGTGATTTTTACTTCAGGATTGGCTGCCACAGGGTGCCAATTATCAGCCACAGTTCAAATGGCTACGTGCCTCACTCCAGGGCGTCTCTAGTTAGTTGTTTTTTATGCGTGGAGATAACCATCTCAGGTCTCCTTTGTCGATATCAAGTTTAAGTAAAAATTATCGCTGGTTATTATACGAGCAGGAAAAAATGTCAAGGTGTTTTTCAAGCCATATAATCCGATTAAGTTTTGCGTTCGTTGGGCATACAAGTGGAATCATATTTTTAATGATTTGGAGGACGAAAGCGCAGTTTATAAATGATGTTGTCTGGGGCGGTTGTATTTTTATAATTTTTTAGGTTTCATTTATTATTAGCACTTTTTATGGTAGGCAGCAGTTTCGCTTATAAGAAATGAAACGGAGTAAATATAAAATAATTAATAATGTTGAATTTTAGAGGCGTCAGATCGTACGGTCTTGGAGATCAATTGATAACAAAGATATACTGGATTTGACAATTTGAAAAGAAGAGTTTTTTTGGTTTTTCCTAAAAATAAACTAGCCATGGCCTACTGTTATAAATAAAGTAAATTATTAAAAATATCGAATTTTGAGCTTGTTTTTCAAAATAAATATTAAGTATTATATATTTTTGGAAAGCTCAAATTTTGCTTAATCAATATATATAGGGTGTCCCATTTAAAAAAACTAGTTTGGACAATATCTCAAAAATTAAACCTTTCACACAAAAACTGCCTACGCCACTGAATTCTACGTAAAAAACTTTATCAAGATCAGTTTTCACCTTTTTGATAAGTAGACGCATAACGGAAATACGGGCGGAGTCTATAAAAAACAAAGATTTTGAGAATCACTCTGTAGATTAAAAACTAAGAGAGCCATGACAAATTTGATCCCGGAATCTTTCGTTTCGTAAAAAAGTAGGACAGGAAGGTGAAAACCGCAACACTCTATCTCTGATAATTGGGTCTATCACGGTGGCACTCGTAAAGAATACGATGTCGCAAAATATCCAATTATCGTAAAGTTTACGACAAAATGGATGGATCGATATCACGGTGCAATCGATCACGACTAACTTTACGATATTGTTTTCGATGTCGTGTATATTCGCGACCATCGATTAATTTGGTATTACGGTGTCAAAAATCATCGCAAAGATTACGATTAATTTATTCGATCGTCGAATTCTCAAACAAGTAGTACAAGGCACTTGTTTGGCGTTTACGATAGTAGAAAAAAACGAATTTTTGTACTTTCTTTGAGTTTTTTGAAATGGCATTACTTAATCTACCTCTGTTAATTGATATTTTAAATGACGAAGAGGCAAAGTAAGTACGCTCGTGAAATATAAGTTACAAAAAATTACGTCTTAAGAATGACCAATTTTTTTACCGCAGTGCTGTAAGTCCTTTCTTTACAAAGATATGACCATTTTTGCGTAAAGAAAAGTGGCAACACTGCATTGAACATGTGAATAGTATTGGAGAGAAAAAAAAAGAGAAACGTTCAATATTTTATGATGCGAGAACTTGTCAAACTAATTTAGTACTGTCAATTTTATTAAAAAACAGAAACAACAATTGAAATTCATTATTTATATTTTCATTGAAATAGAAGGTATTTTAGTTTATCCCAAGGGGAGTTTGGAGGTTGCCAAACTTCAAATTTCTCTCAAACTTAAGTATTTTATTAAATTTTAACATTTTCAATTTCTTTGTAGATGTTAGAGATTTTGTGAAAAAAATTGAACAAATCATATTGCATTTTTCCAGAAATTATAGTAGCATGAAATTATTCACTAATTTTTGTCTTGGTTATTAAAATAATTAGCTTGTAACTTGGATGAGGGAAACTCCATAACTCGGAAACTAACCATCTGATTTAATTTTTCTTTGCAGATTATCCTTAGTTTTAATGTGCTCTATAACGACATAATTAATTAATTTCGGCAGGTGTCAGTTCCAAATGCATGTTTCAATAATATAATATATTGTTGGTTACCTAGCAAATCTCAACAATGTTTTTAATGTGCATGTATGCATTAAACTGAGTTATTAATACACTCCTGTTATTACATTAACTAGATCTTTAATAAACGATCGATAAAAAACCACATTTCCTAAAAAGTGCGTAGAAAAAAGTAGTATACATATACATATATAGTATACATGGAAAACATATTTACTGTCCGCTGCCTTCTTACTTAGTAAAGTATCACTTTCTGTCCTAGTTACAGAAATAACTGTTTTTGTTAGCTCTCATAATAGTCCTGGAAAAATAGACGAAAAAAAAGGCTGAGTTGGAAAAAAATTGTAACAGGCTGAATTTTTGCATGCACCTTAGTATTATAGCCCTCAATAATGTGTGAAAGTTCCCCATCGATTTGATGGCTGCTAACTGAGTTACTCGAGGTCAAAGGTCGCGATAAACAGTTTATTGCAAAAATCTCGAGGACGGCGATCTTTATTGAACAAAATATGGAGAACTAATTTGTATCTGAGGCGATTTGCTATAAAAACTTATTCAGAAGTTTTTTTGTAGGAGCAATATTTCACGAGATAACATGTTTCAAAAACTAAGAACGTAGAGGACTTACTTCACTACGAAGAATAACGACTGATCTTAGGATATGAAAGTTGGATAATGAATTATTATTCAATATGTATATTTATGGCGTTTTTTATTTATTTGTCCATTTATTGCATTTATTTGGGAATTTATGATACAGTAATTAACTTTCTTCAGTTTCGGAGAGCGATTGTTCCGTCACCAAAGTTTGGCCGAGGAAAGACGATGGATCGATGTCGTTATCAATATTAAAATTTTCCATGTTCATACATGTTTGGCTATTACATTTTCTACAAACTACAGAACAGTTCAATCATGCTTTCCAACATCCACAATTGGAACCACAGCCTTTCTTGCACTTACAAAATACTGTATTGAGTAATGCATCAGGAGCGGCTTGGAGCAGAGTTGTAACTGGCTCTAAAATAATATTTTGTAGTACCCATCTCCAGTCCTGAGGATCAATTTCTCCATTCCAATTGTGGATGTCGGCGGAAAGCAGAATTGAATTGTTCTGTAATTTGTAGCCAATGTAATGGTCAAACATGTACGAACATGGAAAATTTTAATATTGATAACGAGGAGATCGATAACGACATCGATCCATCGTCTTTGCTCGTCCAAACTTTGGTGACGGAACAATCGCTCTCCGAAACTGAAGAAAGTTAATTACTGTATCATAAATGCCCAAATAAATGCAATAAATGCACAAATAAATAAAAAACGCCATAGATATACATATCAGCTACAAATTAGTTCTCTATATTTTTTTCAATAAAGGTCGCCGTTCTCGAGATTTTTGCAAAAAACTGTTTATCGCTACCTTTGACCTCGAGTAACTCAGTTAGCAGCCATCAAATCGATGGGGAACTTTAACACATTATTGAGGGCTATAATACTAAGGTGCATGCAAAAATTCAGCCTGTAACAATTTTTTTCCATGTTAAAGTCTTTTTTTTCTGGACTATAAAGGAGAATTGGAAAATTATTATTGTAGGGGACAAATTCAAAAATAAATCCTCAAGTAATGAACAATAAAGTTGAATTATTTCCAGTAGATAGCTCGTCGTACTCTCCATTTCTCTCGCTATCGAGGGAGACAAACACAAGATAGAGACTGAGATACATAGTTTGACGAACGGTCTACTAAAATAATGCAGCTCTACATTCTTTCATTATCTCTTTGACAAAAAATTGTAGATCTCTACTTCAGTATATTCTATGCATCATATTTTTCCTAGCTTTTATTCGATTACAGATTTCTACATGTTGCATCACTCCAGCTTCAGCTCTGGAAACCAAATGAAGACAAGAATATTGTTTTAAGCTAAATATTATATATAATTTAAATTAAGAATGAGATAGGTACAACTGTAATATTTTTTATGATAACTAACTCATAGTGCTTATTTTAGAATTACGAGACTAGTTTAAAATAAATAAGAGGTTTTAATGAACCCAACTGTTACCATTCTTCCTTTTTGGCATGGAATTATATTCCTGAATAGATAATCGAAACACTCATTTTAAAATAGATACTTACCTAAGTATATATTTTTCGTGGTAAAAAAATTATTTTTGTTTATATTTTTTTGTGGACTTCCGTTTATAAGAAATTTATTACGTATTATGTTGTTATACATTCTGTAGGATGCCGATAATATACAAATGAAAAGAGAGTTCTTTTCATAGGAATTACTGTGATAGTAATTGAATACAGTAGCTTCGTTGTATGTTGATTTCCAGTATTGATTGCGGGAAAAAGTCCATGGTGAGTAATTCTTGTGAGAATTGTGAATATGATAAGTTTCTACGTATCAAATCCTGGTTACCTTTCTATAGATTGCAATGATATTACAATTATTTTGCGTTTTAAAAATTATAGACTCTATAATAAATTTTGTCAGTGGTTTTAAAATTAATTACGATCATCACAAATTCTTCCTGCTTATTTTCCACCTTGTATTTCGCCAACTAAACCAATCTATAATACCTATAACGTGTATAAGAACAATAGACGAAGACATATCTTCGTTGTACGGCCCCGATCTAAACCCCCTTGGGGCAAACACGCGGCTTTAGACAACCTGACCATCATCAACCATCGCCCCCTATCCAGCATCAACGGACGTGCTATATAACTGTGCTCTGTGGCTATACGAGTATCTTTGTAAAGTAACAAAGTATAACGTATAATTTGGAAAATTACACAAATTACACTTGGAGCAACAGATACAGAATTCAAAAGTACCTTGTGGCTCTAATGCTCACGTTTTATTTCATAACAGGTTTCAAATATGGCTTATGGGTAAGTTGTGAGGGTGGGTTGTCATATAGGATGGTTATTCTATACAATGAAGTTATCTTGCGCTTGGCGATAATTTCAGTGTGTAATATTCTGGAAATAATGGTTCAAAATCGCTGATGGTGATGTGTGAATTAAATTTGCATTGATAAATAAAAACCACACCACAAATTATTTATGGAGTCACGATCGTGGAATTCATAAGCAAAGTAATAATAACAAATTGCCCTCGGTATTATGTTTTCAAATAATGTGAAATATAATGCAGCCGAGCATGGTGCATATGCAAAATAACGTGTAACATAATCTGAAATTCGTGCCGAGAGGTTCGTAATCAAATCAGACAAGTAAATCTACATGTGGTGGTAAGGATTCTTCGAGTAAACATTTTTGTTGGTTAGTAGTTTTTTGAAGCAGCAAGGAAATTACTACTTATTGAAACAATTTAAGTAATAGTGTATTGTATATTTAGGCGAAAGAAAAGATGCTAAGGCGAGGTTGGCAGTATTATGATACATGTAAAATCATATTTTCATCATTCATTTCTTATCCTACACAACAATAAAAATAGAATATTGTAAACGTATTTAGACCGCTCAAGAAAATTAAAAAATATATATGACTTCAAATTTCAACTAATGTTCAAGATTGTTGCAAAGTTGAATGATCATTTGGTTTTATTTTATTTATTTACAATTTTGAAACAGTTGGTTAAATTTTTGTCAAATTAACGTTATCGAAAAATTAAATGAGTTAAGAAAAATTCACGAACTGATTATCTGCATTTTTCTGCTTTAAAAAAATCGTACGTTTTGGAACCGCTGTTCGAATTTTTGTCAAAGTACCTTTTTTGCAAAAGTGAATCATGGTTTTATAATTTAAAAAAATACAAATTGTTTATATGAATTTTTCTGTTTTTTAGAAGCCCCAAGCAGAAAATACAATTTTAGAGGGTGGTTCTTAAAAAATACATCACAGTTTTTTAACCGCTGCTCGGATTTTTTATAAACTAATTTTTTGCACAGTTACATGATTGTTTTACTTAAGAAAAATTCACGAACTGATTATATGAATTTTTCTGCTTTTTTGTCAAACTAACTTTTTTGAAAATTTGAATCTTGCATGGTTTTAATTTAGAAAAAATCACAAATTGTTTTTTATATGAATTTTTCTGTCCTTTAGAAGCCCCTAGCATAAAATTCTGTGTTTCGAGGTTGATTTTTTAAAAATTACAGTTTTGGAACCTCTACGCGGAATTTTATCAAACTAATTTTATTGCTAAATTGAACGCTTTTATCTTAGAAACATTCACAAATTATTTATATGAATTTTTCTGCTCTTTATATAGCCCCAAGCAAAGAAACCGCATTTTTCGAGGGCGATTCTTAAAAACATAAACAGTTTTAGAACCACTGCACGAATTTTTGTCATAATAACTTTGTTCCAAAGTTGAATTATGGTTTTATTTTAGAAAAATTTACGAATTGATTATATGAATTTTTCTGCTTTTTTTGGAATCCCAAGCACAACATCCCATTTTTCGAGATAGTACTTTAAAAATCTTACGTTTTGGAACTGCTGTTTGAATTTTTGTCAAACTACCTTTTTTGCAAAATTGAATGATGGTTTTAATTAAAAAAAATTCACAAATTGTTTATATGTATTTTTCTGTCCGTTTCAAGCCCCAAGCATAAAATCCAATTTTTCGAAGGTGGTTCTTTAAAAAAACACAGTTTTGGAACCGCTACAGGAAATTTTGTCAATCTAACTTAAATGTAAAATTGAATGCTTTTATTTTAGAAACATTCACAAATTTTTTATATGAATTTTTTTTTGAAACACGAAGCAGAAAATCGCTTATTTCGAGAGTGATTCTTTAAAAAAATCACCTTTAGAACCGTTGTACGGATTTTTTTCATAATAACTTTGTCGCGAAGTTGAATTATGGTTTTATTGTAGAGGGTGGTACTTTAAAAATCATAGTTTCGGAACCGCTGTTTGAATTTTTTTCAAACTACCTTTTTTTTGCAAAATTGAATGATGGGTTTAATTTAAAAAAAAATTCACAAATTGTTTATATGAATTTTTCTGCCCGTTTGAAGCCCCAAGCATAAAATCCAATTTTTCGAAGGTGGTTTTTAAAAAAACACAGATTTGGAACCGCTACAGGAAATTTTGTCAATCTAACTGAATTGTAAAATTGAATGCTTTTATTTTAGAAACATTCACAAATTTTTTATATGAATTTTTCTGGTTTTTTTTTTTGAAGCCCGAAGCAGAAAATCGCATATTTCGAGAGTGATTCTTTTAAAAAATCACCTTTAGAACCGCTGTACGGATTTTTTTTTATAATAACTTTATCGCGAAGTTGAATTATGGTTTTATTGTAGAAAAATTCAGAATATGAATTTTTCTCAAACACCAAGCAGATAATTCCACGTATCGAGAGTTTAATAAAATCACAGTTTTGGAACCGCTGCTCGGATTTTTCCTAAGCTAACTTTGTCGCAAAGTTAAATAATAGTTTTACTTAAGAAAAATTCAACGCAAGCACAAAATCGCATTTTTCGAGGGTGATACTTCCGTTGTTCGAATTTTTGTCAAACTACCTTTTTTGCAAAATTGAATGATGGTTTTAATTTTATAAATTTAAATTAAATAATAAAAATTCACAAATTGTTTTGGAACCGGTGCTGAGATTTTAACTAAACTAATTTTATTGCAAAGTTAAATGATAGTTTTATTTTAGGGAAAATTTCGAACTGTTTATATGAATTTGTCTACGTTTTTATTTCGTCTTAAGCAGAAATTCGTTTATTTCAAGACTGATTCTTAAAAAAAAACAGTTTTGGAATCACTGCTCGAGGTTTTGTCGAACTAACTTTCTTGCAAAAGTGAGTGGTGGTTTTATTTAGAAAAATTAACTTAGGTATTGTTTATATTTTTCGAGGGTTATTCTTCAAAAAAATTACAGTTTTGGAACCGTTGCTCGGATTTTTAATAAAGTAACTTTGTTGCAAAGTTAAATGATTTATTTTAGATAGAACTGTTTATATGAATTTTTCTGCGTTTTTTGAGTCGCAAGCAGAAAATCGCATATTTCGAGATTGATTCTTTAAAAGTCGTAGTTTTGGAATCTCTGATCGAGTTTATGTCAAACTAACTTTATCACAAAATTGAATGATGGTTTTATTTTTTAAAAACAAAATATTTGTTGATGTGAATTTTTCTGTCTTTTTGAAGCCCTAAGGAGAAAATTAAATTTTCGAGCGTGAAAAAGGCACAGTTTTATACCCTCTGCCCGGATTTTGACTGATTATGAGAACTTTTCTGCTTTTTTGGGTCCCAAATCACAATTTTGAAACCTGTTTGAATGTTTGTCAAGTTATCTTTGTTGTCGAATTATGGAAATAAATACTAACTGACTCGATTATTTTTTTGTTTTTTTTTGGATTCGTAAGTAAGTTGTACTATTCAAAACCGAGTTTTTCGTGTGTCAATATTTTGATTTATTTCCCTTTCCCTTTAACGATTTCATGCCAAAAATTAAAACTCCAATCTAATATTTTTTCTACATTGTTACAGATCACCCGCAAACACTAAACACCCCGGATCAGACACCACCAACACCACCCCCTTAGACAATAATTCAGATCGCAACAATCGCCATCAAGTGCATCCTGTATTCGAATCTCAAGCTTTCTTGGGCTACGACAAACCACCGCCAATTCCCATTGACCGCTCTGCCACACCACCACCACCACCGCCTCCAACCCTACAACAGTGCTACCCTCTAGCGCCCAATATCTGTGTCGAGGCTGGTCGCATTCAATTCATTCGGCCAGAGCTAGAGGGCGGTGGCAGGATTGATCATCGGAGTGGTTCGATAGATGGCAGGGAGCCGCGACCAGCCAGGATAACGGTGACGAGGGGGTTGCAAACGGACGCTGCTGAGGGGGATGGGGATGAGTTCAGGAAAATACAGGTAGGTGGCGCTATTAGTTTTGTAAAGATTAAGTTCTTTAGAGAACAGTTTCAAATGCTGTGCTGTTCATCATAATTAGTCCTTAATAAATTCTAATTTGATGTATAGATAACTATATCATCATCGTTGAAATAATAAAAAAAACTTATTCGTACATTGCTGGTTTATAAATGAAGATGAATGGATTTCTTTATAGGTACAAAATACCCAGACACAAGACACAATAATTTATTACGAACGGCGACGTTTCAATAGAAATCTTACAGTATTAAACCGCCGTTCTTCGCCTCCCCCTCCTGTTTTTTAATACATAAAGCTCACTGAACTGGAAAAACTGATAACGTTCAAGTCGTAACTTAAATCACAGTCATATTGAGTCCTGCAGACCATTTTTCTGTACTACAATGGTGTTATTGATTGGTGAAATAAATGGTTTATTATTTGGCAGATTGAATTTTATTTGGTTGATGCTGGTTATGGAAAAATTGTAGGAAATTGGGATTTGAGCTTGAGCAGAAATTTTGTAGACGTTTTAAATCTAATATTACTTCAAATGTGGAATAGGTATCAAATCTGGTGATTTAGGCGGATCGCTTTTAAAATATGACCACATTCCACATACAAAGGGTGTGATTTTAATGACCAACAAAAAAATATTTGCCCCGTGACTTTTTCAACCGATTGTTATCGTTAATTGTTAGCTAATGGTCTTGGTCGCTATTTTATAGTTCTTCATCTAGGCTCAGAAGAAGTAATCTAAAATATTGCGAGTTTGACTTGTTATAAGACATATAGGGTTCAGGAAGCCATGAGGTGGACACCACTCGGATAAGTTTAAGCTGAGTATTTTTTCATCATTTCTGAAACATAAACAATTTCCTGGATGGTTTGTATTTTGACCAAACATTCTAAAAATCAACTAGTCTGATTCTATTTACTTTCATTAGTTGACAAAATAATTAGTACAAAAACCTGAAATGCATTTCTTCGGTAAACAAAAACTACGCCTTTTCTAACTTTGTATCTCTAAGTATAGAGAAGTAAATAACAAGCACGCTGATTGCTTTAAGAAAAATGATACCGTTTCGAATGTTTGACATTGATTTATCATCACGGAATGCGTTTGCTTTCCTCCTTCTCAGCAACCAACACAAGTGCATTTGCTTTGAATTTACACAGATTGAACACCGAATTAGACAAAATTGGAATCTCGATGGGTGAAGAAACAATATTACACTTTGTTTATTCCGTAATGAAATAATTATTTAAATGAAGATACAGCTGTAGGTTATTACAGTAAATTTTTAGATTATCTGTTAACACAGGCATCACTCAACAGCAAGAACAGAAACACATCTTTCGTCTACTATGCGAAAAAAAAATCTTTCCGCTCGCTTAATTTCTACGTTTACCATCAAGCAAACAGCCATTTACCACTCTAGTTTCCTTAACCATGCCTTACTAATGACATCTATAAATAAGCCTTATGTCTGATGCACTTACTTTCATTCTTCAAGAGCTCCGTTATCACAAATTTAATTCATTATTTTATAATTCCACGTCGTGTTCTGTTCTTTAATGTTATTCCTTTTATTGGATTATTCCACCCTTTTGCGTGACCAAATTGCCTTTACCATATTACTGATTATTCCCTATTTTAATGTCTTTTCAAGTAGTGTAATTTATTTACGAGCCCTAGGAAATGATTTACGAATGAATAGATCCTTTTATCAAACGCGTTAAAATTAACATCACAAAATTCTTCGTGGAAACAAAGACGAAAGTCCTAAGTACCTGTGTTATGTTCTTTTCTGTACATATATGCGGGCACGTAACGTAAAAGAGGCGGGATAATCCTTATGGTTACAGGAAGAACTTACAATGAAACCAGAGGGTCCTAAGCTGACCATCATTCCACCCAAATCCAGATCGATGCATTTTACGGCCACTCCACTAAGTATTATGGAATTTGGGGCTTTCTCTGATGCTTTTGGTGCAGGCGGAAAAGTGAAAACCGCTTTTCCGGAAAGTAGCTTAGTTATTTTATGGGACGTTTTAAGAATCTATGTCCACTCTGTTGGATGCAGTGGGAATTGCAATGGAAAACAGTTTCGCAAATATTGGAAAATTATGCTATTGGTACTTCGAAAAGGAACTCGTAGAAAGTGTGTGGTTGTAGATCAAACAAAGACGTCTGTCGACAAGAACTTTGCTTCTACTTGAATGTGTACTTGACCTCTGTTGTATGCACAAGGCTGAAACGTTATGTGAATGGACGAGAAAGAAGTCCGATAGATCAATACCTTTATCTTATTATACATAACTAGAGTGCTATCGGATATTAGGAAAATTTTAAAGTTACCAATTAATTTTCTAAAATTTATTTCAGCCATGAAGGAATTTGGTGTTAATTTAAAATAGTTACAGTTAAAAGGATGCTAGTGTACAGGGTGTCCCATTTTCGACACTTTTAGGGGGTACTGGCGTTATTATCAAAGATAGAGTGTTGCTGTTTTCACCTTCCTTTCCTACTTTTTTACGAAACGAAAGATTCCGGGGTCAGATTTATCATGGCTCTCTTAGTTTTTAATCTACAGAATGATTTTCAAAATCTTTGTTATGCGTCTACTTACCAAAAAGGTGAAAACTGATCTTGATAGAGTTTTCTACGTAGATTTCAGTGGCGTAGGCAGTTTTTGTATAAAAGGTTTAGTTTTAGAGATATTGCCCAAACTTATGTTTTTTTAAATGGGACACCCTATATATTATTTTTTATATTGATTAAGCAAAATTTGGGCTTTCCAAAAATTTATAATACTTAATATTTATTTTGAAAAACAAGCTCAAAATTTATTTATAACAGTAGGCCATGACTAGTTTATTAGAAACAAATGCAAAATTTGACAGATTTGTCAGATTTCCATTATTGATGAAATATTTTTGTTACGTATGTAGGTGTTTTTATTTTATTTTTAATTTTTTATTACAATGGCCATTTATGATAGAAATTATGAGAAGTATGGTATGTTGGTATGTTTTATACAATGCATTAAAATTTTCTTTTGAAGTGTTTAGCTTTAGAATAATTACGCATTGTGAAAATTTTGCATTTGTTTCTAAAAATTAGCCATGGCCTACTGTTATAAATAAAGAAAATTATTAAAAATATCGAATTTTGAGCTTGTTTTTCAAAATAAATATTAAGTATTATATATTTTTGGAAAGTCCAAGTTTTGCTTAATCAATATAAAAGATAATATAGGGTGTCCCATTTAAAAAAACATAAGTTTGGGCAATATCTCTAAAACTAAACTCTTTACACAAAAACTGAATACGCCTCTGAATTCTACGTAAAAAACTCTATCAAGATCAGTTTTCACCTTTTTGATAAGTAGACGCATAACGGAAATACGAGGGGTGTCTAAAAAACAAAGATTTTCAGAATCACTCTGTAGATTAAAAACTAAGAGAGCCATGACAAATTTGACACCGGAATCTTTCGTTTCGTAAAAAAGTAGGAAAGGAATGTGAAAACCGCAACACTCTATCTTTGATAATAACGCCAATACCCCCTAAAAGTGTCGAAAATGGGACACCCTGTACTGGTTTAATAAAATATTTGAAATAGAGATTGCAACGAGGTAATCAAATAGGAGAATCAAAGAATAAAGCGAGAGTTTTATAACTAGCTCCTTTTATGAAAAAAAAAAACAAGTTGAAAATTAGTTGTATCATTAGAATATCAATTTTCGTAGCCTCGTGCGAAGTTTAAAAAATTTTCGTCAATTCAATAAATATTTATACTGTTTTAAAAATCGGGATTCAATTTAAATTTAACCACGTGACTAGAAACTCAACGCGATTGGTGTGACGTCACGATGTTACTTCTGCTTGTTGGGAAAAGTTGAAAAATCTTGTAGTTGTCGTTTTATTTTCATTTTTGGAATATAATACAAAAAATTGTCTTGGGATCAATACGATCAACAGAAGCGCTAGCTGAGAAATTTTTTTTATGAAAACCCCCAATTCGTATGTGATTTTTTCTCGTGTTCATACAACTTTACACTCGTCAGATTCATTCAATTCCTGTTAATTATACTGTCAATTTTAATTTAGCATCACTTATTTTATTTCCTCAACTCGTTAACCGTCTAAAATTACTAAAGGTACATTCTACAAATTAATGCTTATTTTCATAATATACTTTGAGCTAAGTAATCATATTTTGTATTCCTTTCACTTCTGCCCTTTTCACTTAATGTAATAATTAAATTAAATTAAATTAAATTACTTATTATGTTACTTTATTGCAGAATTCACTGGAGGCTCGCATAACTGAACTAGAGGTAGCCTTAGAACTTGCACAGAAAAATGAGCAGCGAGACAAACAAACGATTGCCAAATTGCAAAAGTCGCTTAATAAGGTAAGCAACTAGATTTAAAATTATAATTGTTTTTATTTTAATCTTAAATTAAATATCCAACTACAATATAAATAACAATACTTTACGATTCACTTTAAAAAGTCGTAAAAAGCCCTATTTCCAGACAACACTATTCTATTTTATATGAGCTACGAAAACTTTTATTGGATTTTAAGTTAAAAAAACTGTTAATCCACCATAATGGTTTTCGTTGCATCTATTACTTAATACCCAGTTTAATTTTATTATTATGATTATTCTTTTTTTGTCGTCGAATTGATGTTGTGCACGTTTAGCTGAAACTAAGTAGCTGAAGTGAATAGCAGTACTGTTTTAATTACTTTTGGCGCACCGCCCAGGTCTATAAAGTAACAAAAAAGTTTTCCGGAATGTGGGAAATTTTCCAGTTTAAACGGTTATTATTATCCGGTGTGCTAATACGGGGAGAAAACTTGCAAAAAGGAAACTAGAGCACAATTTTGTATATATTTTTAAAGTGATGACTTAATAAAATTATTGTAGGTGTAATGACAATGGAATATTTTTTTCACAATTATTGGAATTTCGAATTTGTGCCTATTTTTAAGGAACTCTATGTTCAAGTTTGGTATTTATACAGGGTGTTTCAACGATGCGTGGAAGCGTAATTAAGGATTCATTATTGACAGTTTTACAATTTTTTATGAAGTTCCAGTGGCGGCTCGTAGTCATTTAGTCGGGGGAGGCAGTTAAAAAAGATGCAAGCGTAGCGAGCTTAAAAGCGCCGCAGTCAAAATTTTTTTCGTGGTTCAAGGTCATCCTTTTTAAGGGTACTTTTTGCTTAATAATCTTGCTCACGTACCATGCCGGGTTGCCTTGATATTAAAGTTTTTTATCATGTTATATGAAATTTAGGAAAAGGAGCTCTACTTGGTCAGAAAAATATTTTGCATAAGTACCTACTAAATACAAACTCTTGGTTACAAAGAAAGATACAAATATAGATTAATCTTTTTAAAATTTCTCTATTTTTTCTTACTGAATCATTAAATCTTTGAATTTCGATTTGACGAGCTGAATCTTGACGGTTATTATTATTTTGTTTGCCTAAAAGTTGTAATTTACAATAGATATAATATGCTCTTGACTTTTTGAATGTCTCTCTATCGAGCGATCTAAATTTTTCAGGCAGTCATAGCCAAATTTTGACCAAACTTCTTCACCCCGAATTGAAAATAAAACACACGGCCAACAAAACATTTTTTTTTAAATGAAACTACCCGTTAACTATTTACATTTACTGTACCAATGATTAACAAAACTACGAGGCGGTTTACCCTGATTAATTAAATACTTACTTAGGTCTGGATGAGGAACCTCTAAATCTTTGACGAACAATTTATCATCGTAACACAGTCGATTAAATTTAAATTTTATTAAAAAGTCAACAATGTCTTCACAATTTTTAATATTTGTTACAGTGTCACTCCCCCCCCCCCCTTCCATTTTAAGAATAAACTTTTGTTTGCACACAAAAAGAAACACAAATACCTAACCTGTTTCACCTCATACTTGCACACGCAGACGCACAACAAACAATTGTTTCTTTTGTGTTTAAAAAAAAAGGTGTTTTTGCCTCCAACTTGAATGTGCAATGATAAAAAATAGTAGTAGTAACTAAAACGCAGGCGTAACAATCGTAACACATGTTCACCACAGTTTCGTGTTAAAAAATAAAATCGAGGAGCGCCTCGCAGCCCAGAGCGCAAGTACGGGTGTGTGTGACAACAACATAGGCAGAAGTGCGATTCGAGTCGTAAGTGGTATAGAACCACAGATGAGAGAAGTTAACGAATATTTCGAGCATTTCAACAGGGTGGCGGTTAATTCAAATTCTGATTCAAAATATTTATCTGTAAAAGTTGTTAAATAAGATAGTAGTATCTATATTTTAAGAAATTGAAAAAAACATATTTGTAAAATAAAAAAAATTAATGGCCATAGAGTAGACACTGCCTCACCTGACGAGCCGCCACTGTGAAGTTCAATGTTTTTCTAAACCAACTTTTTATAGAGTTTCTTATATGTCAAATAGTCAGGCGGGGCGAGATTCCACCTGTAGTTCCGTCGATCATGGGACATACTGATACGAATTATTTAAAAGTCATCCTATGAATTCCATTGTATCTCATACGTCTTATTTTCGATAAAAAATGTATTAATTAAAACAACTAATCTTCGTCATTCATAAATATTCCAAAGTAATAAAACCCTAAAATACATTTTATAAGTAATAAACTTGGTACTTCCAGGTTTAAGACAGTTTAGGCCCCTTTATAAATAAGGCAATTAAAACTGTTTAAACTGAAATTTTCCTTGTGGAAAATTGAGCTAAAAGTTTCGCAAACCGTCTAAAGAGCAGTCTTAAGTGAAATTAAATTATATCAGAGGAAGTAGTAGTAATCGAGGAATAGAGTTATTAGGGAAATGCGCTTTTTCTTAGCTCACTACAATCGTCTGGCTTTATGCAGTATACTGTTCTTTTATTTTCCTTTAATATTGTTCTGATGCTATTCAACCATGCAAAATGTGCTTTTCTTCTACAATATGCTTTCATATCTGTCTGGTGTGCACTGTGCACGAATTCTTCGTCTGGTACATCCAATCCTATATTATAGTAAGTGAGAGACTATTGAATGAACTTTCACTTTCATTGTATGCGAAGTATGTATGCACCCACCTTGGCAGTTAGAACTTGGAACGTGGTTGTACTGTATTGCGTCGCGACGTCTGCTAGTGTGTATGTCGACGACAGCAACGACGTCGATGTTGGTTTGTGACCCGGCGCCAAAGTTCATAGCTGAACCACCGCCGCCGCCGCTTTTCTACATATATTCCGCTTTTCGTTCACCGAATTTCATGAATATAGATGAAGACAAGTGGTGTGAATCAAACTAATATGAAAGCGTGGAACTTTGTTGGGTGAAGGGTTCGATTTACAATTACATTCAAAATTAGAATGTGCCGTTTGCAAATGTCCTTCAACTTTGTTGAGATTTTTTTTTGTTACGTTTACATTATATGATTGTGGGTGCGGGTGAAATCAATATTATTGGAGATAAATTTGCCGTTAAATTCTTAGCTGTTGTCTGAGCAGATATTAGAAATAACGGAGCTGCTGCAATTTGAGCAATTTAATAATAACAATCAACAACATTCTGTATAATCAATTATTATAGGTTATTAAACTTAACTTACTATACAAGGTGATTCAGAACATATTGAAAAAAATTACCAAAATATACAACACATCCACACAACTAATATGTATAGCGTAAAGAGAAATAAAAAAGAATACCTTCAAAATAATTGCTATCGACGCCTATGGAAAACTGGTCGACTGTATAAGGTGTCCCATTTTCGACACTTTTAGGGGGTATTGGAGTTATTATCAAAGATAGTGTTGCGGTTTTCACCTTACATTCTTACTTTTTACGAAACGAAAGATACCGGGGTCAAATTTGTCATGGCTCTCTTAGTTTTTAATCTACAGAGTGATTCTGAAAATCTTTGTTTTTTAGACACCCCTCGTATTTTCGTTATGAGTTCAGTGGCATAGGCAGTTTTTGTCTAAAAGGTTTAGTTTTTGAGATAATAATTAAACTTATAGTTTTTTAAATGGGACACCCTATACATATATTATTTTTTATATTGATTAAGCAAAATTTGGGATTTTCAAAAATATATAATAGTTTATATTTATGTATTTTGAAAAACAAGCTCAAAATTCGATATTTTTAATAATTTACTTTATTTTAAATAGTTTTAAAAAATATAAGTTTGATTATTATGTCAAAAACTAAACCTTTTAGACAAAAACTGCCTACGCCACTGAACTCTACGTAAAAAACTCACTAAGATCAGTTAACAATACTACTGAAAATATGCAATAACTTATACAGGGTGTTCGCACGAAGTGGCTCACTATTGCTAACTTCGTTATTATTGGAGCTACAAAGTCGGTTAAATTAGCAAACTAGTAGCATTTTTTCTGCTGATTACAATGGTGAAAACAGAAAAACAATTGACCATCTGGTTTTCGAAATATTCACAAAAATAACATTTTTTTAAATGGAACACCCTATATATTTTTGCAGAAATCGAAGACAAATTAAATCTGTACAAAAAAGTCCCTAATTTTTTTTTATTATAATTTAAAATAAGCGAGTTATTTTGAAAAAAAGTTTGCAATTCTTTAAAATCAAGTAGCCATAAAACGGAATAGTAATTTATTAAAGCCAAACAATAATAATTTTGAATTTAAGCAAGTTGAAAAAAACTTGAAAGACTTACGGAAATATTACTATTTTATTTAATATTTTTAATATACAGGTGTTTGCGCAAAGCGGTTCACTATTGCTAACTTTGTTATTATTGGAGCTACAAAGTCAGTTAAAGTAGCAAACTAGTAGCATTTTTTCCGCTGATTATAATGGTGAAAACAGAAAAACAATTGGCCATCTGGTTTTCGAGATATTCACAAAAATAACATTTTTTAAATGGAACACCCTGTATATTTTTGCAAAAATCGATGATAATTTAAATTCTGAACAAAGAATGTTCTTATGCTTTTTTGACAATTATTTAAAATAAGCGAGTTATTTTGAAAAAAATTTTGAAAGTTTTAATATCAAGTAGCCATGAAAATTATAATTTTGTAAATTTTCAAAATTTTCAATATTACCGTAATTCTTTCAAGTATTTTTCAACTTGCTTAAATTCAAAATTATGATTGTTTGGTTTTAATAAATTACTATTCCGTTTTATGGCTACTTGATTTTAAAGAATTGCAAACTTTTTTTCAAAATAACTCGATTATTTTAAATTATGATAAAAAAAAGATGAGGTCATTTTTTGTATAGAATTTAATTTACCATCGATTTTTGCAAAAATATATAGGGTGTTCCATTTAAAAAAATCTATTTTTTTGAATATCTTGTAAACCAGATATTCAATTGTTTTTCTGTTTTCATCATTGTAATCAGCGGAAAAAATGCTACTAGTTTGCTAATTTAACCGACTTTGTAGTTCGAATAATAACGAAGTTAGCAATAGTGAGCCACTTCGCGCGAACACCCTGTATATGATATATGATGATGTTATATATTTTTGGAAAGCTGAGAAAAAATCCTTTCTAATGAATCCATAGTCAATTATGGTTTCCATTTCAGAAAATACAACTTTATGTTATAACTCAAAAACAATTGAACGTAATTAAAATTTGATTATATCATTTTGTTTCAAATTAAAATCTTTATAAAAAACATATAAACTATTTTTTGTAACTTTTCAATTAACCGAGATACATTGACTTGAGAAATTCGGTAAATAGTCAGTTTTTGCTTGTAACTCAAAAACAAAAAAGCTGTAGATTGGCGACAGTACCTTCGATGCTAGATATGATTTGAGTAATCTTTAGTCCTAGATGAGATAGTCTTTAGTCATACGCCATACTCTGGATTGGCACCTGTCGGGCGAGCTGCTCATCATCAGCAAATAAAACACGTGGTGGCCGCCCGTGATCCCCCTCTCGTCCATGGTATGTTGGATATTTCCAGTATCACTTCGTCGTTGTCTGCCGGAAAATCGTTTTGCATACAGACGTGAAGCTGCGTTTTCCAAGGATTCACCGTAAATTAATACCATATATCCATTAACTCTTAATTACTATACACATGTGCCATTTTTACAGTGCAGCTTTGTAACAATTGATATACATAGTTACAACGCAAAACATAGACTAAATAAATTGTGTCAAGTGGTAATAAAGTTATGAAAAAATAATGAGAGGGATCCTGACATGTTTTGTACTGGAATCCAAAAAATCTAACTACGCCACTGTGAAAGGCATATTTTTTATAACAAAAAAAATTTCGTCTACTTTTATTTTAGTATTTTAGATCACCTTTCATTTAGTTAGTATTATAAGATCGCATGTTTAATTTTTTAAACATTCGATCTAGTTAATTATTACTGAACGCACTCTTTTGTAAGCCGCAATTCCAACTGAGGGCTCCTATGATATCCACCTGATGACCCTCATTTTTGTTCTGGTTTAAATGTTTGCTTACTTTTGCCGCACCTGTACTCGTACTATTTAATTTGCAGAAGTAGACTTTTCCCCACTGATAGGAATATCCTGTCTGGCGTAGATATTTAATTTATTACAAATATAATACATTGCGGTTGTTGTTGACCTAATATTTCCTAACCCACGCATGTTTTATTGTTAAATTTCTTTAAAACTTATGCAAACTATGGTTTGTAAGTTACTTTTTGTGAGGTTTATTAAATAAGTAATAATAAAGTGCCGCCTTTGAAACGACATACAACTTTATCAGAACTGTTGAAAACACTCCTATTTCACAAGATTTATTACTTAAACACTTCATATTCCATGCAAATATTTATGCATTTCATTAAATAAGATTTATTGATTGTGATACAGTTTGTGAAATCAAAATCAAAACAGTTGCGCCTAGATGATGGGTGATCCATTAAATTCAATTCAATAATATTTGTCAGAGTATTTTCCTGACCATTTAAAAGATTTATGTCGCCCCTCGTTCTAGTAAAATCAAATGTTGTTTACCAAATGGTGACAATAATGCGAGTCAGTTCGGTCGGTGACCTAGTAAAACTTCCCGGGGAAAAACTAATAAAAAAAAAACAGGCTCGTGCAATGAAATTTATATCCTTAAATGCTGAAAAGCTGAAAAACGCTGAAACCTTCCAGTGAATTATTGCAACTAGGCCATTACTAGACTACATGGAGCTATTACAGGGTGGTTCGCAACTTATTGGAAAAAATTCTGTACTTACATGCCTGCTTCTGCAACAACAGAAGATTGAAGTTCATTGTGTGTGGTTTGGAACCAAACAGATGTTTTCAGGGTTGATTCTTTTGTAAAGTACAAACGACAATTTTTATGCACGATCCTACATTATAATATTAATTTATGGAATTCTATAATGTAAAAATTAAAGAGTATTTCATAAAGTTTCTGTTATTTTGTTCTAAATGTAATAGTATAGGTAAAAATATTATATTACTTTATTGAAATCAAATCTCATCTGAGGTGCGTTCTCAAGGCATTGCTCCTTTTATACAGGCATCCGGCTAAGTGGAGTTTAATCAGCATATTACTGATAATTTTTTTCGGCCAATCTATTAGGATTTTATTATAATTTTTCTTTGATCCCCACTTCAAATATTAGCGTGTACAGGGTGTCCCATTTTCGACACTTTTAGGGGGTATTGGCGTTATTATCAAAGATAGAGTGTTGCGGTTTTCACCTTCCTTTCCTACTTTTTTACGAAACGAAAGATTCCGGGGTCAAATTTGTCATGGCTCTCTTAGTTTTTAATCTACAGAGTGATTTTGAAAATCTTTGTTTTTTAGACACCCCTCGTATTTCCGTTATGCGTCTACTTATCAAAAAGGTGAAAACTGATCTTGATAGAGTTTTTTACGTAGAATTCAGTGGCGTAGGCAGTTTTTGTGTAAAAGGTTTAGTTTTTGAGATATTGCCCAAACTTATGTTTTTTTAAATGGGACACCCTATATATTATCTTTTATATTGATTAGGGAAAATTTGAGCATTCCAAAAATATATAACACTTAATATTTATTTTGAAAACAAGCTCAAAATTCGATATTTTTACTAATTTTCTTTATTTATAACAGTAGGCCATGGCTAATTTTTTAAAAACAAATCTAAAATTTTCACAATGCGTATTTATTTTAAAGCTAAACACTTCAAAAGATCATTTTAATGCATTGTATAAAACATACCAACAATATAATACTTCTCATAATTATCGTAAATGGCCATTATAATAAAAATTTAAAGTAAAATAAAAACTCCTACGTAACAAAAATATTTCATCAATAATGGAAATCTGACAAATCTGTCAAATTTTGCATTTGTTTCTAATAAACTAGCCATGGCCTACTGTTATAAATAAAGAAAATTAGTAAAAATATCGAATTTTGAGCTTGTTTTTCAAAATAAATATTAAGTATTATATATTTTTGGAAAGCTCAAATTTTGCTTAATCAATATAAAAAATAATATATAGGGTGTCCCATTTAAAAAAGCATAAGTTTGGGCAATATCTCTAAAACTAAACCTTTTACACAAAAACTGCCTACGCCACTGATTTCTACGTAAAAAACTCTATCGAGATCAGTTTTCACTTTTTTGATAAGTAGACGCATAACGGAAATACGAGGGGTGTCTAAAAAACAAAGATTTTCAGAATCACTCTGTAGATTAAAAACTAAGAGAGCCATGACAAATTTGACCCCGGAATCTTTCGTTTCGTGAAAAAGTAGGACAGGAACGTGAAAACCGCAACACTCTATCTTTGATAATAACGCCAATACCCCCTAAAAGTGTCGAAAATGGGACACCCTGTACATGCACATGTCCTCAAATTTTTTCAATAAGTTGTGAATCACCCTGTATGTGGAATAATTTCCGGGAGTGCGGTTTTAGATACACGAAAATTTAATGAACATTTCCTCCAATAAAACTATTTTTTGTCTTGACTAAAATCTGCGTATATCCAGGATGTGATGCGTAAAGCGAATTGAATGCAAATTGGCCCAAAAGTCTCAACTATTCAAACACAACACTTAATCAATGTCACAAATATGTGCATTGGTGGCTTTGAGTGGTGTCGCCGTTTCAAACACAATTTCCAGAGTTTCAAACAAAACCAAAACAAACACATAGAATGTGGAAACAATTGACTTTAGTCACCATGCACGGCTTTCTCTTTGTGATGGTCGTGTGTGCGTATGACTTGCGTTCATCCCCTAAAACCCAAAACTGTGAGATGGATTTGTTGTGTGTGGGACAAAAGTATTTCTTTCATGTTCATGATGTATTTGATGTTTATGCCAATGCATGTGAACAACTAATAAAGTATGGGTAGACGATGCTAATAATTAAACACGGACCTGTGAAATATGACAATTTGGGCCGTAAACTGTTAAATATTCATACAGGCAGGGATTAATAGCAGCACAAATGACCTGATGCGTGTGTTCAGATGGATGTTTTGTTATGGGTTTGCGAGGGGTGGAAAAGGAGGATGGATGTTTTGTAAATGTGGAAAAAGGGGGAAATGCGCTAAACATGCCCAGCATCCACGAATTAAAGTCTTCCACAGGGGTATTATGCAAATACAGACACTTCAAAAGTTCGCCCGGCTGGTAATAATTTTAGGAGCAAATCAATTTGTTTTTTTTTTGGAGGGGCATTTAAAATTCAATTCAGTTTTTCATTTCATTAATTACTCTCTAGGTATAATATACCGTTTTATGAATTTATTGCAGAGAGTATACAGGATGTCCGGAAATTAGGAGCAAAAAACTCGGGGGGTGATTCTACTTGAAAAATTAATATGACAAGTTCCTATGACATTTTTCCGAAAGCTCATTAATCTTGGGGTTACACTGCCTTAAAGTTTATTTTTTTAAATCAATTTTTTCCAGTAACTTTTTTCTAATGTACCGATTCATTTCAAATTTGGCACACTTATCACTAATGTTAATTTGTATTCTTGCACCAAAATTGAGGTAAATACCCCAGTGTCAAAGAGTCGAAACTGACGTTGACCTTTGGATAAACACCCAGAACTTTTTTGTTAGGCACTTTTTCTAAATTTTGATGACGCCCGATTGAAGAGCATCGAAAAATCTTCAAAAAATATCCTTTTGCTGCATCACGATAAAACGAGTCGTTTTTGAGAACGCCTTAAATGAATACCAACTAACTACAGCTCATTTTCAAGATTAACAAGGCAAGCATTAAACAGAAGCGCGTTTTTCTCCAAAACTACTCGTTTTATCGATATTCAACAAGAGGCTCTTTTTTGAAGATTTTTCGATGCTCTTCAATCGGACATCATCAAAATTTAGAAAAAAGTTATTTAAAAAAATTGACTAAAAAAAAACTTTGGGGCCTAGTATCCCCAATATTAATGAGCTTTCGGAAAAATGTTATAACATAACAACTTGTCACATTAACTTTTCGAGTAGAATCACTCTCCGAGTTTTTTACTCCTAATTTCCGGACACCCTGTATATTCAATGGAACTTTCGATATATACAGGGTGATCAGTAATTGGCGCACTCCGAATACAGGGTGTTATAGAGCACATTAAACCTAAGGATAATCTGCAAAGAAAAATAAAATCTGATGGTTAGTTTCCGAGTTATAGAGTTTCCCTCATCCAAGTTACAAGCTAATTATTTTAATAACCAAGACAAAAATGAGTGAATAATTCATGCTACTATAATCCCTGGAAAAAATGCAATATGATTTGTTCAACTTTTTTAAAAAAATCTCTAATACAAAGAAATTGAAAATGTTAAAATTTTATAAAATACCTAAATTTGAGAGAAATTTTAAGTTTGGCAACCTCTCAAACTATCCTTGGGATAAACTTCTATTGCCATGTAAATATTATTAATGAGTTTCAATTGTTGTTTCGGTTTTTTAATAAAATTGACAGTACTAAATTAATTTGACGTTTCTATAAATTCTCGCATCATAAAATATTGAACGTTTCTCTTTTTTTTTTCTCCGAACCTATTCACATGTTCCATGCAGAGTTGCCACTTTTATTTACACAAAAATGGTCATATCTTTGTAAAGAAAGGGCTTACAGCACTGCGGCAAAAAAATTGGACATTCTTAAAATGTAAAGTTTATCATAGTATGCTCCGAGTGCGCCAATTACTGATCACCCTGTATAACGGAATGCTCATTTCTGAGCAATGACCAAATATAAAGAGGACGATTCTCCTATCTCTGACTTGATGCATATTCTCTTCTTTGATATTGATACCAAATGTACGAGTATAAACTCAAATTAGAATATCAATAAATAAACCCATTTAGCAAAGAAAACAATTTATTAATTATTTGATTTTGAAACAGAAATCAAAGAATATTAATTTAATATTAAAAAAAAACATTTCATAGAAATAACTAAACTTGACTAAACTATGACTTTAATTAAATATAAACTAGACTTGTAAATATAAATAATTCGACATTTTAACCTGTCTCAATTTGATCTGAATCCTGTTGTATCAATTCTTCGTCATTGTAAACGTTCTGGTCCATCTGCCAAATGTGCATCATTTTATTATCTGATACTGTACAAATCAACCGTGGTGCATTTAGATTCCAACTGAAGTCTATAAACAAAAATCGAAAGGTCATATCGTATAATTTTTGAGTAATTGTTACATACCAGAAATTTTGGCTGTGTGTCCTCCGTGGATAAACACCAATTCCGGTGGTCCATCTTCTGCAGCCTCTGGAGTTTGTTCCTTGCCTATTTTACTGATATCCCACACATGCAGTCTTTTGTCAGTTCCAGAAGAAGCTAAAACCGTTTCGTTATGAGGCGACCATTGGACTTGGAAAACTGCGTCTGTATGTGATTCAAAATTATGCAGCTTCAGTTTCAAATTTCTCAAATCCCATATAGCAACTGTTGTATCAGTGCTGCCAGTAGCTAGGATAAACTCTGAGTACGGATTGAAACTGAGACAATTCACCTCTGCAGTGTGCGCATCCACCATGTAGACTGGCTTACTTGTATCGTTGCTTCTAGTGTCCCAAATCATTAGTTTGTAGTCGTCAGCCACAGATCCGAACAAAGTTTCATATTCTAAATGCCATGCGACGTCCTCCACAGCGTCCGTATGGCCAGTGAAAACAGTTTTGGCATCAATGATGCCCTTTTCCTTAGGGGTGGAGTTTATGTTCCATAGGCAAATGTTGTCGTCATAACTACCAGATAATAGATATCCTTGTAAATTCGGGTTCCAAGATAGTCCATAACCTCCTTTTTGCTGGCCACGTAGACGCAAATCCGGATGGCATTCTCCACTAGGGTCTGGTTTGCTTGGATGTTTCGTGTAATCGAAAACCAGTACGTCACTTGAACAAGATTTCGTTGCAATCATAGAAGGGTTTTGCGGCATGTATCTAGCGCGGTTGACTTCGCCTTCATGGTTAATTTTAATTTCGAATTTTATCTTGTCTGACAAGTAGCCAAAGTGGTCGTTTTCATCATCACGTGGATGTGGTGCATCCAACTGAACGCTAGCGATTAACAAATGATTCTGTTTATTCGGTGTATATGTACCCAAGATTAATCGATGAATGGAGTGATCTTTACCGTCAGGACGGGTAACATCAGGCAACCATTGAGCAGTTAACGAGGGAGATTCTAGAGGATGGGTCATCAGTACGTCGTAAACTATTGGTATCATTTTATGCCACATCTTATAATCTTTGACTATGCTTTCCTCTTCATCAACATCGAATGTTTCTAAAGGAATCATTAAATCAACAGTACACAAGTTATTCGATAACTTCAGCAAGCACGAAACATCAAAATGGTGGATTTGTGTGCTCAACTATTACGTCCACAAATCGACCAAGATTGTTTCACTAGATACTTACCCATATTGTTCATTTTGCGTTTGGTTTGATATAGAAAAGGGTAATGAAATTTCAAGCACGCAAAATAAAGAAATGTCACCAGCTAGAGATGAGACAAAACTGCAAAAAAGACGTTGGTACCACCAAAGAAAATTACACCGGTAAGCTAACCGTTGCTTAGAAAGTTGTATGTTATACTGTGGGCGCACCTGTCAGAATACAAAATTTTGAATATGTGGTGAGAGGAAGGGGCATTTAGAAAAGTTGGGGTGGCCGGAATGGGTTTTGAAGATGGCAGTCAGAGATGTCCGGTTGCCAGTGACGTACCCTTGATATAACACTGGCAGGTTTTGACAACCAATTTGGCTTATTTCAGTTTCAATATGAAACGATTTTCTTATTTCATCTTTCAAAAAACTAAACAATAAGAAGAAAAAAAATCATTAATATCTTTTCAGGATGATTAGTACAGTAAAGTTAGATCAAAAATGACCATAATTGTAAGTGAACTACACCAAGGCCAAATTTTTTATATGTGAAAGGGGCCTATCAGAGAAGCTTAAATCCGGATTTTCGTATTGCTATGTGGTGGCTTCCGGTCGCCATATTGGAAAACGCGAATCGCTCCATATCTTCGAAACTATCAGTTTTAGAGGAAAAGTTCCAAGGACCAAAATTGTAGATAATGGAATTGTATTTCATTTTTATATATACTTTTTTTCTGTGCGGCCAATATTTTTTAGGTTATGTGCATTTGAAAATTATTTTTTCACTTAAACCTGTTTGACACGGTGCCCAATTTTTATGAAAATTTACATGTAAATTTGCATGTAAATTATCATACAAAATTACATGTAAATTTCCAAGGTGACTATAATTTCTGTTTGCAACGTGTTTACGTTTTTAACATAAAATTTGACCCCCGCGCATGCGTGTTTACTCAATTTTTACGGATTAATTGGCAGAAGTGTCTTTTTGCATTGTTCAGTTTTAAAGTTTAACCTGAACTGAAACATTATTATATTTTCTAACTTTAACATAATAAAAATAATGTGCTGCAAAACTACAATTATACATAATACTGCACTAAATTAAGAACAATAATTCAGTTTTCTGCAATCTATTTAAAATCATGCACAGCGAATAAAACCATATTTGTGAAAACTATATTGTCCCCAAAAATCCCATTCGCATTTGGTATTGTCTATTTGAGACACCACGGTGGCATTTTTGGCACTTCAAAATATCTAAGCAATTCAAGCCCATAAATGTAATTGGCCTCTCAGCCTCAGCCTTAGATTTAACAATGACATTATATTTTGTACCGTTAACCCGTAACTAATTTATCTTTCCTCAATTTTGTTTGTAAAAAGGAAAATTTCCGTTGATTAAATAAATAATTATATTGTAAAATCTCATTCCCAAAAAGGCAAAAGGGCATTATTTTCTATTAAAAAATGAATTAGTATAGGTTAGGTGAAACAACAAGATTAAATTACCATCAGTGAACGTTTTGCCTTTGCGCACTTTTACGCGCACTTTTAGCAGATATTTTAGAACAAGTTCTATAGTAATTTGTATAACTAGCCTTGAAACTAGAGTTTTGCGATTGCGAGTAGGGTTTGCGAGCAGAGGCCGTAGGCCGAGGCCCGCAACTACGAGTACTCGCAAAACAGTTTCAAGGCGTGTAATACACACTATTTTTTGTGCCGAAGTTTATTTAAATAAATAAAATTTACAAAATATTTGTTTAAATATTTGGTATTAGGGATTTTTTTTTATATTGGTAACACGCGATACTTAAAATTGACACTGACAGTAGTAGCCGAATGACAGAAATAATAATCCGTTTCTATGGAAAATACAAATTTTCTTTATGATTTCAATGATGCCAAGCGATAAACTAAAAATTCCTAGTTTTTGCCGGTCTAGCCCGGCAAAACATGAGTTTCCAGCCGATTTATACGAATGCAAAATGACTAATGCCAACCTGAGGCACAAAAAATGATTTACGTGCTAATTTACACCGAAATTTGACAAGACATTTGCTGTATGCAACGATGCTAAATGTACGAAATAATTAACATGCAAATTTTCATGAAAATTAGGCATCGTGTCAAACGGGCTTTATTCCCATTTTTCTCGTTTCCGGAAAAAGTTACGTACGGTCGGCGCCAACGAAATTTGAACGAATTTCTGTTACCAGGGCAATTTGTTGCGATTTTTACTAGATTAAAAACGGCTTTCGCCAGTGGTGTATTACTACAGTAAATGTCTGATGTGCCCAACACATGACTTTCTTATACGGACAGTATCACAATAATTACTTTTCCTAAAGAAATTAAGTTAAATTTCTTGTAAAAATTTTAAAGGTTTCCAGCAATTTTCAAATAGTCTCTGTCGCACTTATTGCAATACGCATAAATCTGTCCTTGTCCCACTCATTATAACCGAATTTTACGACAAAAAAGTGTTTTATTTTAGATTTTTGACCTATTACTCACTTAGTTTTTTTGGCATTTTTTTGACGGAATTTCAAAAAAAACATCAAAGTTCAATTCTAAATCAATGTTAAAGAATAAAAAATCTCATAAATTGTTTATTTTTCAAGATATTCCTAAAAAACCTAAAAATGTCTTCAGGTAACTGTCACTTGTTTTGGTGCTAGATGAAAAACATTGAATGTGGCACCCACAATTTTGTTCAAACTCTTAAATATGACATTTGAATCAAATCCGATAACTCGTTTTTGAGTTATGGTGGATACAGACAGATACACAGACAGACATCATGGCGAAAATGGTCAGAATGGATTCAGAGGCCCTCAAAACGTGTAAATCCATCAAAATCTCGAAGTCGAAAAAAATCACGATTACAATACTTCCTTCCTTATACTTCGTATAAGAAAGTAAGAAGTATGCACCAAAAAGATAATTTAATTTTGCTCATATTTTTACACAGCCACTAATAACTTTGTACCTAATCATTTTCCAATAAACATTTCGTAGTTTTTGTCTACAAACAAAACAAAACAAAATGCAACATGTAACATACTGTAAGTTTAATTAAAACCTGCACATGTCGTTAATGTTTTGTTAATTGTCACAATCGAGTGTTGACCATCCCCAAAAACAACATCTAGAAATAGTTTCCCACAAATTCTGTAACGTGGACACGCAAATACCACCCCCACAATTTCATCCCCATGAAATCATACTGATAAACAATATTGTAAACAGAATAGTACGCGACGACGTCATGTGGTGTGTATATTCGTTACTATACCAGTCAAAGCAGAGAGAGCACTTGCGCATTTTGCACCCTTAAATTTAAGGGGGGATCGTTCATAGAATGGGCAATATGTAACTTACAACGAACGAAACCTCCACCACTCTGTAGTGAGATTCGTTGCTAGCCCTTCGTTTCATAACGCTTTGTGCAGACATAGGGGGTGTGCTGATGGACAAAAACGGTCTGGGGGTTAAATTCGCAAAAATACAATGTTTTGGGAAAATGGACAGAGTATAAAGTTTTAGATTAATTAATAAAATTAATTACTTATAGAGGGTTGTAGGGTGCATCATGCGGAGGATTTATTTTTAAAAATGTTTGAAATGACTGTTTTTCTGTAGTTTTATTAAACTAACAACCCCTTCGATTTAGATTTAAGTACAGTGGATGTGTTGGTGTGTATTCCGAAATTTCGAGCCAGTAAAGTTTTTACTCATGAATGGGATCCACTTTAACGAAAACTAGTCGTGTAAGTATTAAAAAAAGAGGTATTTTTGAATGTGTGACATACAAAAATTAAAATATATGTTTGCATATGACTTTAAAATACTTTTAGTTTTTATTTTAAGAAACAGCAACAATAGAAAATTAAGACATTTAAATTATAGTTTTTTATATTATACAAAAACTTATTAAAATTTGGTTTCATAATTTAGTAATTCCCAAAAATTAACAACAAAATTTTGTAAAACTAAAATTGTCTAGGTACTTCAAAAATATCGAAATTTACAAAATAAAAACATTATATTCTCTAAAAACATGTCTATAAATTTAAGTAAATTTTCAGTCTTCCCTCCTAGCAATTATAACTAATTTTACCCTATAATGTTTTTCTTTAACACCCTGAAAACTTACAAATCTCTGAAGCCTTTTGATTATCGCAGATATTTGGAGAAGTGATGCCCATGGATAGAGTTACAAGTAGTAATGTGCACTTCACTAACTGAAACTGAAATTAATTTAGTCCTTATCGATTATTTAGGGTGTTAATGTTGCAATAAATGGAGAAAAAACCTTTCCATTTATTGTCTTGTAATTAATTGGTTCCCATAAGTAATTTTATTCTGACTTAACTTAACTTAAGTAAAATCTCTTTCAAAACACCTGTTTAACTTTGCATGCCAAATTTGAATTTCAAGGAATCTAAATCGATTATCTCGCAAATTTCATGCGACTTAAATTCCAGTCATTTCAACGCTGCGATAATTGAAGTAACATATTTGAAGTGGTCGTGATAAACCAGATAATAATTACTTTTTTAGCATTATTGATACAAGGAAGAAATAAATAAATACTCCACAATACACTGTGTGATATGGTAAATTAAACTGTATTTAAAAGGCTAATTTTATCCTACAAATATACGCTTTCGTTATAGTGGCCATTGAAATTTATACGGAAATAAATAATTCACGGAACAATAAAAGAATTGTACGTTGTGTTGTATAGAATGAGAGAATATACGTCGTGAGGATGGGTGCGGCTTTTTACGATGTTCAAATGCTTTTTGTCACAATTTAAATATGCAATTACATAGTGGCTAAAAGTTTAATAGTCCAATAAAACACAATACAGGGCCGGATTAACTTATAAAAAACATCCAATATTTTTCATAATTGGGAGTTTGGTTTTCTAAAAAGTGCCCTTTTTTATTGTAACATAAATTTTACGTTATAAATGAAATAATTACAATCATGTTTCTGTATTTATTGACAAATGTAATAATAATTTAAAATTTATCGATATTTGAAATTCTCTTATATATGGCGGTCTAGCAATTCTGATTGGTCATGACGTCACATCTTAGTAATGTATCGTCGTCTGCTCAGTGTTTACCTGGTTTACGTTTATGTAAGTTTTTCATAAAAAAAGTATTGTGGCAAAAATGTCTGCTAAACTGAAACCAGAATTTATGAAAGCAGATTCGAGAGTAATTAGTAAATAAATATATTACGAGCTGTTAAAGTTGAATTACTTTGCTGATAATCGTATTTTATTAGATAAATTGAAGGTTAATAAACTGTTTGATTAGGGTAAATACGAGATCTAAGAGCCGTTTGACACGAAGCTAATTTTAGTACTAAATTTCATACAAGTGATGCGCGCGCAGATTTAGTTAAAAAATTAATAATAAACAATAGATCTAAATTCAATTTTTTCTGTACAGCATTGTTCACTACTGCACCGAATTTACGCACATTTAGTCAGATTGTATACAAAAAAATAGAACATGCTCTAATTTATTGTAACAAGTTTACTAAATCTGCGCGCGCATAATTAGTATTAAATTTAGTACTAAAATTAGTGTCGTGTCAAACGGCTCTAACAACTAAATGTTGGGACAAAAGTAAATTTTTGAAGTAGGAAAGGAGAGCTGGAAATTTTACGTAAATAATTAGTAAACACCTCGGTAAACACCTAACAATACAATAAGATAAAGTCTTAATAACAATATTATGCATGGAAGAAAATTATTTATTGGATTTAACAATATTTTAACCTTAATAATTAGCAAATTTTACAAAATGAATTTGCAACTAAATGTTGGGATAATTTTTAATTTAGGACCATTAATAAGAGGTTACGTCTCCTTTTGCTTTAATAGCTGCCTGTATTCTAGCAAGCATTGTATTTATCAAATTTTGGTACAATTCTGGCGTGAAACTGTCCCAAATTTCTTCTATTTTGGTCTTTAAGTCCCCAATGGTTCTTGGTGGATTTTTGCGTTTACGTGTTACGTTTAATTTTATGCTAAAGAGTTTCAATGACATTTAAGTCCGGACTGGATGAGGGCCATGAAAGCACCTTTATGTCGTTTTCACCGAGTTCCAAAACTGTGATTTTTTAAAAACAGTCGTTAGAAAATTACGTCACATTTTTCAAGTGCAATTTTAAAGCTACGAAATATGCCTAAAATCACCAAATAAAGACTTGGGGATTTTTTTGTACATAAAACCAACATCCAGCTTTGCAATAAAGTAAATTTTACCAAAATCCAACCAGTGGTTCCAAATCTGTGATTATTTTAATGTAGGTAGCACCCTCAAAAAACACGTTTTTTGAAAAGTGAACTGTGGAATTCGAAAAAAATGCAAAAAAAATCATATTAACATTTCAGGATTTTTTCAATATAGTACGATTATTGAGCTTTGATTTAAATATTTTTTGACACAAATCCAAACAGCGGTTTCAAAACTGTGATTCTTTAAAACAGTTACTAGAAAATTTTATCATTTTTAAAGGTGCAACTTTGAAGCTCTGATAAATGCCTAAAATCACCACATAAAAACTTGTGTAACTTTTTGTAAAGAAAACCAACATCCAGCTTTGCATTAAAGTAAATTTCATCAAAATCCGACTACTAGATCCAACGTTTTGAAAATAATAATTCTTTGTTTCTACAATTTTCCCATCCTGCTGGGTAAAGTGCCACAGTTTTGGAACCGCTGAGCGGATTTTTACGAAATTTACGTTTTTATATAACTAAATGTTGGCATTATAACAGAAAAAACCATCAATATTATGGAAGTTAATTTAGATAACTTTTGCGCGTATGGAAAAAAACCATCAAATTTACTTTTGTCCGAACATTTAGTTGTTAGGGCTCGTATATGACAGATTCGAATTATAATTCAACTAAGTACCATCTAAATTTTGTACATTTCGCAACATTTTTTATTAATACTTACGCTGAAATGATCTTCGCAACAAAAATAATTACTTGACTCTGATCTTGACGATTCGCACTTTGAAACCACTTTTTTCGCAAAACTTTATTTACCGGAACCGGGAAAAAAGTTTAGAGGTTGTTTTTACCATCCTATTTTTACATTCGAGTACAAAACACCACTTATAAGTTGGATTTTTTATACATTTTGCAAACTTTTATGTCATTTCAAAGTGAAAAGAGCTTGTGTTTACGACGATGTGACATCACGCCGATCTTCTGATTTATTCGGCTGTTTCCGGAACGTCTTCGGTTTACTAAAAAAATGTTTAACATTAATTACTAATTTATTAGACGTCTAAAAATTACAAAACCAATAGTTTCAAGTAAAAAAATGATCAAAGTTTTTGAAGACCTTTTTTGAAAAATGTGCAAACACCCAATAAAATATGAACATCGATTTAATTTCGCGTTTAATGTTATGTCTTTTAGTTTACGTACAAACCCTGCTCCTGTTTGGTCAGATTTGTTGATTTTTTTATTATTTTTAATAAATTAAGGACTAGTGTGACAAAATCGTTATTCAAGATAATTTTATGCTTGTGTCCTAATGATTTGTGTCCTAACCTTTCTTAGTTTCCGAGATATTAAAGAAAATTAAAGCTGCAAATTTACTGAATAAAATATTGTAATAGTTGTTAACGTTTCTATTAAGAATGTACCCTCTCCCACTCCAATAAATTTGGTGTTTGCGACATTTCAAAACCTCAGAACATGCCATTCGTTTAATACTCGTTTTAACAATATTTTCATTCATCGCGTAATAGTCCGGATATGTCACTTATTTCAATCCAACAACCTGATTTGTTGATCTCCCACAGGACCACCACCACCGAAATTCATGTAAATATTACTCGATTTACACAGATAGCATAATTGATAGTGTATTTGGTTTGTAGGCTAATCTCGGAACTAAAGGGACCACATCCTCCCTTTGTACCCTTCGTTTTATTAGTATTAGTGTGTGCGTATGCATCCTCTTCCATTTGCATTTCCCCTCACACCGGTTGTCTGCAAATGCGATTGTTAAATATTGAAACCGCGCCGAGCGTTTATAACCATGTCCTAAAGGGTTGGCTAAAACTTTGGTTCTGCACTGCCCCAGAATGAATATCAATAATCAATAACAAAAAAGTAACTAGGCTATTTAATAATGGACCTCCCTTTGAATTTGTATCTTTGGAGTTAATAATACTCGTATACAATACCTAAAATAAAATTTAACTAACAAATATATAGTACACAATTATACAACCTTCCTACTCCTAACCTCCATGCCTCTCGATCATAAACTATGTCTTCTTTTAGATTCCCTCACTGACTTTCTAACGCCCTGGTTCCTTTAGAGAAACAAACGAACCATTTCAAGTTTCTTATTTCTATTCGACCAATCATCGTTTCAGTAACATTCTATTTCTTATTTCTTTTTTGGTGATTCTATCGCTTTTTGAAACTCTGCTGCTTTCACAGCTACGTTTCCAATTTTTGGGTGCTACCTCCATATATACATTGAAAAGTAAGGGCGACAAGCTGCATCCTTGTCTAAGTCCTTTAATCGTGTGTATTGATTTGGACAACTGATATCCTATTTTAGTATAGCTACATTATTGTCATATAATTTCAGAATAATTTGTATCAGATGAGGATGTATTCCTGTGATCTACATCAGGGCACTCCATAATTTATTTTGTTTTGTTTTGTTTCGTTTTTAATTAGTAACAACAACGTCAATAATAATAATAATAATTATGATAAAGATGTGATGGTTTGTTGATGCAGCACTAGAACAAAGGGAGTGTGTAATCGATAGGGACAGGCGGCGGCATCATCAGGGGCACCTCCGCCGCCGCCGTTGTCGTCTCTCTTGTGGCTCATTGATTTTAAACCTATGCCGAGAATGAGGACCTTTTAAATAAAGAAGCTCAAGAGAGTTTTGCTTTATGGGCTCTTGGTGATAGAATCCGAGTATAAAGCAAATTTTCCACAATTTGATTTAAGCGCCAAGCCAAATTTATAACTAAGTATTAGAGTTGATGAAAAATAAACTGCTTCAACAGTCTACAATGACCAATTGTCTGTTTTTTCCCTTGCGACTTCTTCACTAGTAATTATAATGTTCATTAAAGCCTTCGAACAAAGTTAGTTTCCAACAACTCCAATTTAAACTTGTCCTGCAGTTTTCTAAAGACACCTTCAGGCTCTTTTGTGTCTGTTGTAATCCGTGCCCCGCCCCCCACCTTAACTTTCAATTCACTTTAGCCATTACCAACAATTTATCGAGTTTGCAGGATAATCTTCCTTTTCTACCGATGATGATTAATTGGCTTAAACATTCCGTTTCTTATTATGGATTTATAACTTCATTTCCAGGTGAATATTGTTTATCTGTCTGCTAAATAATTCACGAGTCGTAAAGAAAAAGCGGATACAAAGTTGCCCGTCTAAAATTTAATAAAAATGCAAAGTGGGCCCGGTACGTTACTCATCATAAACACTTCATTTTTGGATCTTTTTACCTCAGCTTTCGTTGGATTTAACAACTTTTTAGTTAATAAGAATGTGCAGAATAAAAGTTGCGTTATGAATTTTTTTATGGGTGTGCAACTAATAGGGGTGGAAGGGTGGATCATTACGGTACCAAGTTCCCCTGATGTAAAAGCGGTATTAACACAGGAAGTACATTAGTTTAAAATTGTACAGGGCATGCACTCTCCTAAAAATCATTTCAATGCATTTGAGAGGGTAAGGTCCTCAAAAAAATTTAAAATGCACTCTGGTTTTATAGCTAGGCCGAAATTATAATGGACAATAATGAAGGAATCTTGTTATAAGAGACTAATCCAAGGATAAACTATAGTTATCGTGACTGACTTAAAATCCACATAAGGAATCAGCGCCCTTTTTGAATGTTGTTGGAAAGTCCAAAGAAAATACTCGACATATATAAAATTTGAAAAAGCCACTGCTATGGTATTTGGTTTTTATTTATAAGAATTTTGCAAAAAATCTCATTCAGATATTTTGAAAAATACCATTATAAACCAGACTCAACTTTCATTGATTGTCTTTTCGATTTTCTAAGAAATACCGAGAGATCAAAAATTATCTTGGTCAAAGGTGGTCATGAAATGAAAAACGACGGTCTTAGATTGTATCATCCTTTTGAAGTTTAACAAGTTATGTGCCATAATAAGTATTGACACGATACTAGCTCCGACAATTATTTTAAAATCCATGACCACCTTTGACCAAGATAATTTTTGATCTCTCGGTACTTCATTACCAGGCATTTTTTAGACTGCCGATTAAGTAAATGGTTAACAGCGAAGGCTTGGACGTTTTTCCTGGAGAGTCTTTCTCAAATGTACTGATAATGTTGGACAATTTAAGAAATGTCCACCAGTGGCCTTTGAAAATCGAAAAAACTTTAACTTTAACACCCTGTATCTCGGAAACGAAAACATAATGACCCTATATTTATTTGAAAAAGTATAGCATTATTTTTGGCCAAAGAATACGCTCTTAAGTTATCTGCACGTACTTAGGAAACACCCTGTATATTAAAGACATATTTTCGGCATTTAAGCCAGATGAAGTCAACTGATCTGCATTTTTATTCCCAATACTTAGATTTTTTTGCAAACACTTGTAGTTTCAATAGCAGTAATCTCTCCATGAATTTTTGAAGCTACTCTTTTCTTGCTTTCAATGGAAGTTTCAATATAACTTCCAACCACCAGTATTTGCTAGAAGCGAAGTAGATGATCTTCGGAAACAATGCCCCATATTTTTCAGTTTGTCATAAATTGAGAAAGGAGGTAATCTTTGGCATTGGACTAAATGTGTTTATACCAGCGGAAAGCTTGATACAATTACCAACTCTGTAAGCAACAAAGAATGTTCTTTGATCTTCATGATCAGAACACAGTGATAAAGAATTCTCGGGAAACTTTGGTTTTTGGTATGAAAATATGAACAAACTCTCCTTCATTTTTACTTTCTTATACGAAGTAATAAGAAATATAGTAATCGTGATTTTTTTCGACTTCGAGATTTTGATGGATTTACTCTTTTTTGAGGGCCCTTGAATCCATTTTGACTATTTTCGCCATGATGTCTGTCTGTGTGTCTGTCGGTATCCACGATAACTCAAAAACGACTTATCGGATTTGTTTTAAATTTCCTATTTAAGAGTGGGTGCCACATTAAATCTTTTTCATCTAGCACCATTACAAGTGGCACTTACTTGAAGACATTTTTAGGTTTTTTACGAATATCTTGAAAAATAAACAATTTACGAGATTTTTTTATTCTTTAACATTGATTTAGAATTTTGTTTGAACCATTTTTTGAAATTCCGTCAAAAAAACTTAAAAAAAGTGAGATTTTCTTAAAACACTTATATTTCACTAGTAGATAGAATAGTGAGTTTGGGGCTTGGCTGCCAAACGGAAGGTCACGGGTTCGAATCCCAGAAGGACCATTATTTTTTATTTTTTTGTATTTTACTGGTTTCTATGGTATACCGATAACAATAATAATAAATAAATGTGATTTTACATTAATATCGTATTGAATGTCGACTGCATGTGATTATTGGCTACCCGTTCACTATTTTCCAAAGATTAAACCTGTATCATGGCAATGTATAAGAAAGTCATGTGTTGGGCACATCAGATATTTTATATTTTTTAACTGCAGATTAGTTAACTCCTCTACTTTGCAAGCACCTCCAAGTTTGATAAAATCAACACAACCTTAAATATGAATTCATGAATTTCAATACACCAAGCATCTTAAAAACATTATTATACCTTCATTAACAAAAAGTTTTTATCAGCTTTTTGGAAAAATTTTGAAACATCCTCTTTTGTTAATATTGTACTACATCCTACTAGATTTTTTTGGTTTGTGTCCCACTGATCGCTTCTTCCAAAATTTTCACAAAATCTGTTGCAACACGTTGAAAAATTCACCGCTGTTTATAAGAAATTTGACTGACAAAACTCAATCGTGCGTTGGATACTTGATTTTGAGTAAAACATTACTTGCAAAATTAAATATGATTTTGAATTTTTCTCAATTTTGGGCAGTCATAGATAGAATTTTGTATACTATACGTGGGCTAGAGCATATTACAGTAACTCGTGTGATTACAATTCTTCACACTCGTAATAATGCTTCTATCCCACTAATAGTATAAATAACTATTATAAAATACTAGTCTTATTTTTAAAGATATTTGAATGAAATTTTTTGCATAATTCTTAGAAAAAATAAGATACATAACTCTCTTTTTACAATTTTGTTGGAAAGTCCAAAGAAAAATATTCAATATTTATACAAATTGAATAATTTTATTTCAAAAAATTATGCCAAAAATCATCGAAACATTTTTCCTTAATCTGCATTCACTTGTTAATTAAATTAAATAATTCACTCCAATTACAGTGACCCCTGCTTGATAGGCAACCAATCAGCCACGGAACTTATGAAAGTGTTACTACCTCAGTATCGGTTTCATTTTTAAAAGGCGGCACCGGCACAGTAGTACGAGCCCTAACAACTAAATGTTCGGACAAAAGTAAATTTTTGAAGTATGAAAGGAGAACTGGAAATTTTACGCAAATAATTAGTAAACACCTAACAATACAATAAGATAAAGCCTTAATAACAATATTATGCATGGAAGAAAATTATTTATTGGATTTAACAATATTTTAACCTTAATAATTAGCAAACTTTACAAATTGAATTTGCAACTAAATGTTGGGATAATTTTTAATTTAGGACCATTAATAAGAAGTTACATCTCCTTTTGCTTTAATACCTGCCTGTATTCTAGCAGGCATTGTATTTATCAAATTTTGGTACAATTCTAGCGTTAGACTGTCCCAAATGTCTTCTATTTTGGTCCTTAAGTCCCCAATGGTTCTTGCTGGATTATTGCGTAAAATACCTTTGATTTTATGCCAAAGAGTTTCATGACATTTAAGTCCGGACTGGATGAGGGCCATGAAAGCACCTTTATGTCGTTTTCCCCAAGTTCCAAAACTGTGATTTTTTAAAAACAGTCGTTAGAAAATTACGTCACATTTTTCAAGTGCAATTTTAAAGCTACGAAATATGCCTAAAATCACCAAATAAAGACTTGGGGATTTTTTTGTACATAAAACCAACATCCAGCTTTGCAATAAAGTAAATTTTACCAAAATCCAACCAGTGGTTCCAAAACTGTGATTATTTTAATGTAGGTAGCACCCTCAAAAAAACACGTTTTTTGAAAAGTGAACTGTGGAACTCGAAAAAAATGCAAAACAAATCATATTAACATTTCAGGATTTTTTCAATATAGTACGATTATTGAGCTTTGATTTAAATGTTCTTTGACACAAATTCAACCAGCGGTTTTAAAACAGTAATTCTTTAAAACAGTTACTAGAAAATTTTTTCATTTTTAAAGGTGCAACTTTGAAGCTCCGATAAATACCTAAAATCGCCAAATAAAAACTTGTGTAACTTTTTTGTAAAGAAAACCAACATCCAGCTTTGCAATAAAGTAAATTTCATCAAAATCCGACTACTAGATCCAACGTTTTGAAAATAATAATTCTTTGTTTCTACAATTTTCCCATTCTGCTGGGTTAAGGTGCCACAGTTTTGGAACCGCCGAGCGGATTTTCACGAAATTTACGTTTTTATATAACTAAATGTTGGCATTATAACAGAAAAAACCATCAATATTACGGAAGTTAATTTAGATAACTTTTGCGCGTATGGAAAAACGACAATCAAATTTACTTTTGTCCAAACATTTAGTTGTTAGGGCTCGTATTAAATAAATATTTCACAGCACCCTACGATGTGATAATCATTTATAATTATTTTATAGTTCGTCACGCTGTATGATTTACTATTCTTATTAGTATTACCTGCTCAGTAGGTATTACTACCAAAAGTTTATATGTTATAAAATTCGTTCTAATATCCTTTTTTTCCGGAAAACATCTTTTAATTAACAGTTTATTGTCTAAAATATTACTGCCTACCTCTCTTTTATTGCAATATTTTCAAATTTCCACAGCAAATTCTCCAAACAGTTATTACCGTTTAATAACGATACTAAAAAGCAAATTGAACTTTTTCTCGTTTTACCAGGCAGCCCTACATGATTTGTAGCACAAAGGGGTGTCCGAGCTGGTGGCGGCGACGCTGGGCATCGCCACACCGTCATTCATTGACCGCCAGTGGGGGGACAAGGGGAAATGCAACCGTGTACGTCTCGTAATTCTACACACAATATCCGTGGTTGACGCCGGTCTACAATTCACATTCTGCAGATTACACACCAAAGCAAATAAATCCGTTCTGCATCCATTATCATTATCACCATGGGTTTCATTATGTTTCTTATTGTACACGAAATGGTTTAATATCAATTAGAATAACCGAAAATTTGCAGTTTAATTATTTTTTTATGTTGAGTTGGGAAATGTTATTTAAGAGAGCTGGCGCCATGTAGGAAGCGTCTTGATCATAAATTTCGTACAGTGCTTTGATGCAACAGCAACAGCCCATCTGGGTGGTTGTGTGATGATAAATTGTGTCAGACTTTCTTATCCCCTGTAAATAATAACGTTATTTGTTCTAGTTTCATTCATTTCACAAATCACAGATTCGTTTAATCATGAAAAAAGTTCAGTCTCATGTTTGCTACACGAACATCCATTTAGACTAAAACGATCAATTACTGGAGAATATTAGCAGAGATTAATCAGAGGGGGCTAATCCAACTCGCTAATTTAATTTCTCTTTTTCGTGTTTCTACCTATTAGAACACCCTGTCCAGAACATAAGGAAGCGAAACGATACCATCAGTTAAATTGGTTTTTCTACTAATTTCCGGTCCTGCAAGAGCAAGATGCTGTCAGACTGGAAACCAACAGATAACATCATCGTAGGTAGATATATTAGTCCTGAGGAAAAAAGGGGATATTCAGCGACGGGTGTCCACACATGTCATACTTTATTACATAAATAATATTAATATCCTGGGGGTGTTTACGCCACTGCCATCAGTGGTACCAATTCAGCGAAATTGATATTATGTCGCATCTATAACAGTTATATAAAATGTTATGACTGTTGTTTGGGGCTTGTCCGAGACACTCTGTAAAATTGCCAGAGGACGTTTTATGGAGTTTTGTGTTTGACAAAAGTAATTTTGAATCGGGTGTAATGATCATGGTTTTTCTCAAAAGTATCTTTCGTCCAGGCTTTTAACCATATGCATAAAAATGTAGTCCAGTCAACTTGGTCAAATTTCAATGTTGGCCAAAACATGAAAATGGTTTTTGCATGGTTTGCTCATTTTCTATCATTCCAATAATAAAAGTGGTTATTATGAAATAGTTTAAGCTCTAAAAAAACCTTCAATTTGGTTTTTAAACAATGTTTGTGCGACTAACTGTTAACGTACCCGAGCGCGTCAAAGTGCGGTTCATAAGTATACGAGCCCTAACAACTAAATGTTCAGACAAAAGTAAATTTGATTGTCTTTTTTCCATACGCGCAAAAGTTATCTAAATTAACTTCCATAACATTGATGGTTTTTCTGTTATTATGCCAACATTTGGTTATATAAAAACGTAAATTTCGTAAAAAATCCGTTCGGCGGTTCCAAGACTGTGGCACTTCCGGCAGGTGGGAAAATTGTAGAAACAAAGAATTATTATTTTCAAAATGTTGGATCTAGTAGTCGGATTTTGATGAAATTTACTTTTTGTGCCTCAGGTTGGCATAAGTCATTTTGCAATCGTATAAATCGGCTCGTTTTGCCGGGCTAGACCGGCAAAAACTAGGAATTTTTAGTTTATCGATTGGCATCATTGAAATCATAAAGAAAATTTGTATTTTCCATAGAAACGGATTATTATTTCTGTTATTCGGCTACTACTGTCAGTGTCAATTTTAAGTATCGTGTGTTACCAATAAAAAAAATCCCTAATACCAAATATTTAAACAAATATTTTGTAAATTTTATTTATTTAAATAAACTTCGGCACAAAAAATAGTGTGTATTACACGCCTAGAAACTGTTTTGCGAGTACTCGTAGTTGCGGGCCTCGGCCTACGGCCTCTGCTCGCAAACCCTACTCGCACTCGCAAAACTCTAGTTTCAAGGCTAGCAATACAAATAACTATTGTTGCAAACCTGGATGTTGGTTTTCTTTACAAAAAAGTTATACAAGTTTTTATTTGATGATTTTAGGCATTTATCGGAGCTTCAAAGTTGCACCTTTAAAAATGATAGAATTTTCTAGTAACTATTTTAAAAAATCACAGTTTTGAAACCGCTGGTTGGAATTGTGTCAAAAAACCTTTAAATCAAAGCTCAATAATCGTACTATATTGGAAACATCCTGAAATGTTAATATGATTTTTTTTGCATTTTTTACGAGTTCTGCTGTTCACTTTTCAAAAACATGTTTTTTAGGGTGCTACCTACATTTAAATAATCACAGTTTTGGAACCGCTGGTTGGATTTTGGTAAAATTTACTTTATTGCAAAGCTGGATGTTGGTTTTATGAAAAATGTTACATAATTTTCTAACGACTGTTTTTAAAAAATCACAGTTTTGGAACTCGGTGAAAACGACATAAAGGTGCTTCCATGGCCCTCATCCAGTCCGGACTAAAATGTCATTGAAACTCTTCAGCATAAAATTAAACGTATTCTACGCAATAATCCACCAAGAACCATTGGGGACTTAAAGACCAAAATAGAAGAAATTTGGGACAGTTTCACGCCAGATTTGTACCAAAATTTGATAAATACCATGACTGCTAGAATACAGGCAACTATTAAAGCAAAAGGAGACGTCACCTATTATTAATGGTCCTAAATTAAAAATTATCCCTACATTTAGTTGCAAATTCATTTTGTTAAATCAAATAAATAATTTTCTTCCATTATTTGCGTAAAATTTCCAGTTCTCCTTTCATACTTTAAAAATTTACTTTTGTCCAAACATTAGTGCTTGTAGACTAAATTCATTTTAAACTTACTTAGTATGAACTTTTAGGAAAAATCCTGAAGCAGGCCGATTTTTATTTTTAAATTGTCATTTTTAAGCATGTAAATAGTACTCGTCGCAGAAACTAGTCGATTCAAAAAGTAGCCGAAAGTAATTCCTCAATTTAGTAAAATGTACGTAACATTTATATTCGCCATTTTTAGAAAAAAAATGGCTAATTGTTAAAAGATAGGTTATTTTAAACATTAGTGAAGAATTCGTAGTGACTTTCCGAAAGTTAGTTTTTTTTCATTGATTTCATAATTGTTAAATTTTGAAGCTGCCATAGTTGTCAATCCAAATTAGGTACATATGATTGAATTTTTTTTTGATGATTTTGCAAACATTCGGTCTTATTTCGGCATTTTTTAAAAATTGTTTAGTTGATGATTTGGAAAGACTTTAAAAAAATCTAAATGGTCACCTGAAAATCTACTATATAAAATTCAAATTTGTACATTGTTCGGTTATAACGTCTACACCCTTGCACATATCGACTTGAAATTTTACACACGTGTAAACTGAGCGTCCATACCTGTACCTATGTGTTTTGAGTATTTAATTGTTGATAGATTTTCTTAAATAAATTAGCATTAACTTTATATCTATACTTATATACTAATAATAACACAGCGCCCCATCTAACATATAATAGTGAAACCAGTTTCGTAAATTTGGTTTTTTTCCACCGGGATACAGATTTTTTGGGTTTATACAGAACGTAAAGATGTAGGTAATAAAAGATTGCGTGAATTTTTTTTTTCCGAAAAGTTAACATAACTCATAATATAATAATAATGTGTCGTGGGGCGAAGCCCACGGGTATCAGCTAGTGTTTGATAAAAATAAGATTCAAGTGTTAGTCAAGAAAGTAAACAAGAAAAGTTTATTGATGTGAGTCGACAATCGATAGACGGAAAATTTATTTATTGTAAATCCGACCTTCGAAATAAGAAACATTGTAATACTGTACCGTATTTCAGTATAAATATGCACTGAAAAAAGTCATGAAATCGACATTTCGGATCGGCATTTTTAATAAAATCATCCCTACGATCAAGAAGTTCGCTACGGCCCTGCTTGTAAACTCAGTAGAGGTATTTTTTGTTAAATTAGCTACCTCCACTATGAGTTTACAAGACATTAACAAAATTTTACATTTTCAAAATAAATTTTCTCAGTACCCAATTAATGCCCCAAATTTAATTTTTTTTATATTGTTGAATAGAGAATGAAAATCCCTTTCGAACGAGGTGCCGCACGCCGTCTTTTCTAGTTTAAAATTTTCGGGAACGGGTTGTCATAATTCAGAGGAGGTGCATGGGGGGGGGGCGTACAATTTACATGCTAAAAAATGGCAATTTAAAAATAAAATCGACATGTTTCAGGATTCTTCCTAAAAATAAGTCAAAAATTACTTTCATTCTCTTTTGCAATCGTTAAATCGAGCAATAACTCGACAAATAATGAAAATATCGAAAATTGTTATGCATGCAATAATATGAAGAATTTTATTTCCAACAATTTTCCTCTAAAAACTTTTCGTCGCGAAAAACTGGACTCACTCTTCAATACAAGATGGCAGTTGGTTTCACCTTTTTTGAATTTAAGTTTTTCTTGTGACCCCTTAACTGCCCTTAAAAAAAATGATGCGTTTCTAATTTAATGTTTTGTTAAATTCTAAGTTGACTGGACTATGACCCATATAGTTTTTTGATACCTCTTAGCAATTAATTTAGGCTAGTTTAAAATACATACATTCAAAAATATAATAAAACAGCTTCATTGTTTTCGTTTATAAATATATAACTAAAAATAGGTCATTAACTTGCTGCGGATTCATTTTAAGTGTTATACGCCAGTTCAACTACATCTTAAGTATCTTTATCTAGGGAAATTATATTACTGAACTAACGCAGCCCGCTATCTAAGTGATATTATTTAAATTTTGATTGCTCGGGGTTTTACGATGTGGTATAAAATAATAAAATCAGGAAACTGCTGAATTTATTATTTGACAACAACACTTTGTCGGAAAGTTTACCATAACCCACATTCCACATTTTTTTACTTTTTTTAAGTTGTAAATCATGTCTGTTTTCTTTGTTGTTGTAAAAAGTAAAGTTAGTCTTAATTAAGATTTTGGCGGATGCGCCGGGTTAACAAATTTCCAAAATTAAACCAAAAAACTAAATTCATGCTAACAATGAATCCTACGAATTTAAAGACAATCACTTTGTGCTTTCGCTTATAAACAACTTGAAACTTGTGCGACTTCATCGGACATCTCTTATAGGATTATTTAGGTGCTGAGCACGTCTCCAGCCAGTCACGTACATCTTCTGCGAGAGAACGCGAGCCTTTGATTAATAAATTCAATTTCCTAGGACAGAACGATTCGAACATAACCTACCTCAATACTTTTCATTCATACCTCACTAAATATTTCCAATATACTACTTAACTTGATTAAGAACATTTTTTATCCGTTTAGCTATTAAATAGCTTCTTATTTATGGTTTGCTTCGAGTGCTGTTCAGATACGATTACAGCAAAGTTGCCCTTAAACATGGGGAAAGTTTCGTATGGGCTTTTTGGTGGTTATAATGGACTTAAGAAATAGATATAAAATCCGGTAGAGATATACAGATATATAATATAACTTTATCCTCACGCCCTTATTTTCCCCTTGCGCGTATGCAATCCTATTAAAAGAAGAGCAGACAGAGGTGGGACAAATCGTAGGGTGCAAGACTAACAGCTTTATGGGTGCAACAGACTTTTTTATGATATAAGGGAAAATGTTCTATGTGGATGGTTTGATGCAAATCCAAGCTTTGACTAACACTGAAAAAAGTAACATGATGGTTTCTGTAATATATCTGATGTCCCGCTTTTATTATTGCAAACTTAAACATGTGAGAACCTGAAATTTTTAAAAAGTTTCCTTTTTCTTCTCTAATTATTTTGCTCCAACTCAGAAAAACACTAAATAAACTTGTTTAACAAAGTTTTATTAAGTGCATCATTTTAAAACAACAATAAAAATATATTAATTTAATATTAAAAAAAACATTTTACAGAAATAATTTAACTTGACTCAACTATGACTTCCATTAAACATAAATTAGACTTACAAATAACTAATTCGACAATTTAACCTGTCTCAATATCTGAAGCCTGTTATTTTGATTCTACGACGTCATTGTAAATGGTTTTTTCCATCCGCCAAACTTGCATCATGCATTCTTTTGATACTGAAGAAATTACCCGTGGTTCATTTAAATTCCAACTGAAATCTATAAGCAAAAATAGGAAGTTCAAAATATAAAGTTTAATTTTGTAACTTTTATACATACCAAAAATTTGGGCTGTGTGTCCTCTGTGGATAAACAACAATTCCGGTGGTAGGTTTTCTGCAACCTCTGGATTCTTTTTCGTCCCTATTTTACTGATATCCCACACATACAATTTTCTATCAGTTCCAGACGAAGCGAAGATAGTTTCGTTATGGGGCGACCATTGAACTTGGTAAATTGCCTTTGTATGTGGTTCAAAATTATACAACTTCGTTTTCAAATTTCTCAAGTCCCATATACCAATTGTTGTATCAGTGCTACCAGTAGCTAGGATAAACTCTGAGTACGGATTGAAACTGAGACAATTTACATCTGCAGTGTGCGCATCCACCATATAGACTGCCTTACTTGTATCGTTGCTTCTGGTGTCCCAAATCATTAGTTTGCGATCGTCACCTACAGATCCGAACACATTTATATTTTTCAAGTGCCATGCGACGTCCTCTACAACGTCCGTATGACCAGTGAAAATGGTTTTGGCGTCGATGGTGCGATTTTTCTTAGGGGTGGCGTTTATATTCCATAAGCAAATAGTGTGGTCGTCACTGCCAGACAATAGATATCCGTTTAAATTCGGGTTCCAAGACAATCCAAGACCTTCTTTCTGATGGCCAAGTAGACGCAAGTCCGGATGGCATTTTCTACGAGGGTCTGGTTTGCGTGGATGTTTTGTGTAATCGAAAATCAGTACTTCATTTGAGTAAGATTTCGTTGCAATCACACAGGGATTTTGTGGCATGTATATAGCGCGGTTGATTTCGCCTGTATGCTTGATTTTAAATTCGATTTTTAACATGTCGGACAAGTCGTCGTCTTCATCATCATATGGTGCATCCAACTGAACGCTAGCGATTAATAAATAATTCTGTTTATTCGGTGTATATGTACCCAAGATTAATCGGTGAATAAAGTAATCTTTACCGTCAGGACGGGTGACATCAGGCAACCATTGAGCAATTAACGAGGAAGATTCTAGAACATGGCTCATCAATAAGTCGTAAATTATTGGTATTAATTTTCGCCATTTATTATATTTTGTGATTACCCTTTCCTCTTTCGCATCATCGAATGTTTCTATAGAAATCATTAAATCAACACTACATAAGTTATTCGACTACTTCATCATGCACGAAACATTAAAATGGTTGATTTGTGTATTCAACTATTACGTCCACAAATCGACCAAGATTGTTTCATTGGATACTTACCAATATTGTTCATTTTGCGTTTGAATTGATAGAGAACAGGGTAATGAAATGTCAAGCACGCAAAATATAAAAATGCCCGCAGCTAGAGATGAGACAAAACTACAAGAATGAGGTTAAATACCACCAAAGCAAATTACACCGGTAAGCTAACTGTTGCTTAGGAAGTTTCATGTTATACTATAGGCACACCTACATGTCAAAATACAAAATTTTGAATATATGGTGATAGGAAGGGGCATTTAGAAAATTTTAGGTGACCGGAAGGGATTTTGAAGATGGCAGTCAGATGTGTCCCATCGCCAGAGACGGAGGTACCCTTGATATAGATAACACTGACAGGTTTTGGCAGCCAATTTGGCTTGTTTACAGGATTTTTTTATTTCATCTTACAGAAAACTAAACAATTAGACTTTCTCTGTGATAAAATTTTCGGATCTTTCTAAGCTTTTGCGTTCGAAGGCGGGGTCGACCCTGAGTGTAAAAACTATATTTTGGATAAGCCATCCCCGCGTCTAATTTTCCACCGTCTTGAAAAGAAGAGTGAGTTTGACTCGGAAGTCGTCATTTTTTTTGAAAAGTGTCTAGAGCAATTTTATAGAGAATCAAAATTCCTCACATTTTTTGATAATTATATTTTTTCATATCTCTTATTGTTTAAATAATATAGCAGCACAAAATGGAGAATAGGTGTAAATCGAATTTTTTCGCATTTTTAGCATAGTTTTATGAAAGAAACGATTACTGTGTCAATAATTAATAATGATTATACAATCTGCAATATTTATGCAAAAAAAATGTTGCATTAACAATTAACAAATAAGCAAAATTGTCTCTACGAAAACGAAAATTGAAAAAAGAGAAATTCTCATTGTTACACACAGCAAACATTCCAGTTTCACTTTTTACTGCGGAAAAACTTTTGTTAACTACAATTTATAAATTATTAGGCGGCCTCTTTGTATGTAAGTGGTTTTTTCACGGTTACTGCAATTGTTTCACAAAAGATTTGCATACAGTTGTCTTATCAATTTTATTTCTACTGAACTCTTTTCCGCACCACTTGTGACCTAGACCGATGTCAAAATTCCTGTCTTGTCCTCTTTGATGGACTAGAGTCTGGTGTTTTCATCGTCTAAATCTAGCACTTTTGACACAACCCCATCTGTTTCGGTGATTATTCTGCTTATGGGTACGGAAGTTGGACTTTCATCCTCAATATTGTCTTCTTCGGGTGTGTTGTCAATTTTGGGAGCATTTTTACAACTTTGGTCGTTGCATTTCTGGCAAATAATAGAGCAATTTAAGCCGGCTTTACGACAAGTTCAAACTTTGCCGCATTTGTCGGCCTTGCACCTGCAAGAAATTAATTTCAGCAGTTCAGGTGGAGTCGGGCTTTTACTTCATTGAATGTGGAGGTTTTTTTCCAATCCCATTCTGCGGGGTCAAGATTATTTCCTAACCATCTCTGGACCTAGTGGTACGCCCTCAAAATGTGTTGCTTGCTTGTATGGGACGTAGCGGTAAATTGGTGTTTGTTTGACCTTTGCGAACGTATTTTGTTTCATCACTTTGCCCCTCCGTATTGTGTTCACAAAATCTATTTCCAACAACTGCAAGGATTTCTTTACCCACTTTTCGCTCTTTGAACTGTTTCAGAGAAGTTAGAAATAGAGTTGAAAGAATGCACAAAATTAAAGAAATTTTTCGCAGCAAAAGTGGTTCAATTTTTGTTTTCGTAGTGACAATTGCATTGTTATTGCAAATTGTATAATTCTTTTTTACACTTTGTGCTGCTATCTTATACAGGGTGATCAGTAATTGGCACACTCGTTGCATACTGTGATAAACTTTACGTTCTAAGAATGACGAATTTTTTTACCGCAGTGCTGTAAGTCCTTTCTTTACAAAGATATGACCACTTTTGTGAAAATAAAAGTGGCAACACTGCATTGAACATGTGAATAGGTTCGGAGAGAAAAAAAAAGAGAAACGTTCAATATTTTATGATGCGAGAACTTGTCAAACTAATTTAGTACTGTCAATTTTATTAAAAAACAGAAAGAACAATTGAAATTCATTATTAATATTTTCATGGCAATAGAAGGTATTTTAGTTTATCCCAAGGGGAGCTTGAGAGGTTGCCAAACTTCAAAATTCTCTCGAATTTAGATATTTTATTAAATTGTAACATTTTCAATCTCTTTGTATTAGAGGTTTTGTGAAAAAAATTGAACAAATCATATTGCATTTTATCCAGAGATTATAGTATAGCATGAATTATTCACTCATTTTTGTCTTGGTTATGAAAATAATTAGCTTGTAACTTGGATGAGGGAAACTCTATAACTCGGAAACTAACCATCAGATTTAATTTTTCTTTGCAGATTATTCTTAGTTTTAATGTGCTCTATAACGACCTGTATTCGGAGTGCGCCAATTACTGATCACCCTGTATAAACAATAAGAGATTCGAAAAATGTTATAAACAAAAGATGTGCGGAATTTCATCCTCTATCAAATTGCTTTCGATCACTTTTTTTAAAAAAGTGACGAGTTTTGAGTTATCCTCAAAAGTCAAACTTACTCGTATTTTCAAGATGGCGGAAAATGAGACGGGGATGGCATGTCCAAAACTGGTTTTTTACAGTCAGGGTCAACCCCCTGATTGCAAAAGGTTTAAAAGACCCGAAAATTTTATCACAGATTGCCTTATATTTGATCTAATGTTCCTGTACTAAAAAAGAAGAAAAAGAATTATTATAATACATTTAATGTCCACTCGGATTTGGACGTTACGTCTATCTTACAGATTTAAACTGACACAATTTTGACATTAATAACTATTATACAGGGTGTATCAGTTTTAATCGAACAAACTTTAATGGTACATTCTCCTGGTCGTCCTGAATCGGAAAAATGTATATTATATACCTCTATCTCGATTCCTAAGAAAGAAGTTTACAAGAAAAAAAATTTTTTTTGCAATAACTTCCATAAAAAAGCTTGAATTCAAACAAAATTTTGCATGCCTGTCCTCCTCCATAAGGACAATTTTATGAAAATATTTTCGATTTTGGGGGGGCACCAGTGGCGTGCAATTCGGTCACATCTCAATTATTTCAAAGAAAAAACTATGCCACTATAATATAAAAAAAATATTTTTTATCTATCGAATTCCTTGTTCAATTTGGAGTTAAATTTGCTTTTACAGAACGAAAATTGAAGTTTTAGTTCCAGAGATAATTAATTTTTTCCAACGACCTGCTAACTTAAAATTACTAAAAAATGCGGGAATGATGACAGATGCTGTTAATTCATTAGTTCGTCGTTGTCAGAAATGCATCGAGGCTGGCAGGTTGCATTTTGAACAGTTGCTGTGATTTTATAATTATTTTTTGTTACTTTTTGTTTTTTAATAAATTTCTTATTTGATTTGTGACTAATTTCAAGTTGGCACGTCTTTCGAAAAAACTAATTACCTCTGGAACTAAAACTTAAATTTTTGTTCTGTAAAAGCAAAGTTTACTCCATTTTGAACAAGGAATTCAATAGATAAAAAAATATTGCTTAAAAATTACAGTGGCATGCTTTTTTCTTTCAAATAATTGAGATGTGGCCGAATTGCACGCCACTGGAGCCCCCCAAAATCGAAAATATCTTCATAAAATTGTCCTTATGGAGGAGGGCAGGCATGCAAAATTTTGTTTGAATCCAAGCTTTTCTATACTTAAATGTGATTACAAAAAAAATGATTTTTTCTTGTAAATTTCAACACCCTGTGTCTTTCTTTAGGAATCGAGATAGGTGTATATAATATACATTTTTCCGAATCAGGACGACTAGGAGAATGTACCATTAAAGTTTGCTCGATTAAAACTGATATTGAACTTATTCAAGGAAATTTGCATGTTTTCACATATATTTTACTTTTGTCTGTCTGGTAACATCCACAATTAATTTAATTGATTATTTAAAGAACTAAATCGGAAAATAACTAGTCAATTTAATGTATTTTAAATATCCTGCCAAGTATTTCGTATGTAGTACCATATATCTAGAACTTTAGTAGTACCTATCCAAAATAAATTAAAAAGCCAAAAATATTCCTATAAAAATGTAGTTTAGCTGCTAATTCTAATTATACCCTGCGGAATTTAATTACAACTGCAGATTTTCGTTTTGTAATACACCTACTCGTATCCCAATTTAAACCTTTTTGCACTTACGCTGTAATTAAAATAGAATTTGCAATCAGCAGCCGTTTTTGACGCAGTTAACAATTGTCTATACACAAATCCCCTATCATAGTGATGTTATTGTTGCTCGTGTTGGATGGAAGTGATGGGTGCTTTCATACAATCATACTCCCAGTTGCTATATTCGCTTACACTCTGTTTGACATCACGTCGGTACATAATCGATTGATAGATTTGGCAAACAACCGAACCGAACAGATGGATGTATGAGCTGGATCACTGTCATTTGGATGTGATGTGTGTGGGTATAGACAAGAAAAAAATGTATTTTCGGGGGAATATGAGCGTGGCAAAGCAAAGTTATATTTAAATTAAATGCAAAAGGAATTAGACAAAAAATTCAAAGGAAATGTTTGGCGTGATTTCGGGCTATTTCAGTTTGATTGCTGGATTTTTCCTTGTTTCTTCTACCTAAAAAGGATCAATATCCTTCCGAATGCACTATAGTTTTTTGTTCTTTTTACTGGCTATTTGGAAAGGAAAGAATTTTCTATCCGTATAAAAATAAAGTGTTCAGGAAGATTCAGTTCTTGTTTTCTGCTACTTTAAATAGTATTTACAAAATTACAAAATATTACAGAACATCTGTTATTGATACAATCCAAAAATTCTAGTTAGTTTTGAAATATTCCAACCAAATATATTCTGAATTAATTAAACGCAAAAATACATAATTTATCATTTTAATTGTCATGGTCATGATTGCACATTAATAGATTATGCAATTTTAACAAAAACAATTATATATTTTAGAAAGTGTCATAAATAATACTAAAACAATACACTCCCATTAAACAATACACGCGTAAAGTAGTAAATGACAAATTTAAATATTCATTGGAGCTACCCACATATTATCTTGATATAAAGTTTCTTTGTTCTATCTAGGTAGTTAAACTTCTAGGATTAGCTACTAGAATTTCGTGTATTACTAAAATGACCTTTGGAAATACTTTAATCAACATTCCCAGACACAAATTTATTCTCTGTGGAAATTGTCTACAAGAAATATGAGCAATTTTTTCAATAGTAATATAATAAGTGCTTTGGATTTTCCGGTTAAATTACGAAAACTTGTTGCACAGCAACAAAGAGTGTCAGTTTGACAGTTTAAAAATACCGAGTGCGAAGCACGAGGTATTTTCTGTCAAACTGACACGATAAGATAATTTTATGAATGTACACAACAGTTTATTTTATTTGATATTACTGCAAGTATTAGATCATACTAATATATAATTACAAATTCATTCTTATACAAATTTTGTTATTTATATTGTTACTATGGAAAACCTACAATTAATTTTATCGAAATTTTATCGCTGAAAAACCATGTAGGTTGGTCCAATACTGCATTATGATTGGTTGAAATTGCTATGAATAAAATTATCGGCAATAAATAATTTGTTTCTATTCCTATAGGTACTTTAATTGATTTATTAGACATTTACTACCCGTACTGTAATGAGATTCATTACGATACAGATTTTTCATTACGATACAAGTTTATAACCAGTAGAAATGCAATATCACAGCAATATTCCGGCAATATCAAATATTGCCAAGAACATCTGACAGATCTAATATTTAAAAATTTTCATTTCACATTTCTGAGTTTATGATAAAGTTGCCATAATATTTATTTTCTTATTTTACATTATTTTGACTAGTCGGAGAAAAAATAGTGCATGCAACTCACATTTAATGGCTATTAAGACACGAGTATTCATTACGACATTCACCTAGGGCTCGTGTCGTAATTCTCATACTCGTGTCATAATAGCTATCATTAAATGTTCATTGCATAATATATTAATTTGTACGTTAATTTCTCGTATCAATTATACAGGGTGTCCCAGTTTATATTGTCTGGATTTCACCAGTCGATAGTTTAGCGAAAATTAAAGGTGGTTTGTCTAATAAACTATGGTCGAATGTTGCTTCCTTTTTGATGTACGGGGCATTAAAAGAAATAAATTATTTTAAATAATTTGCTATAAATCAATAACAAAAAAAGTTAGTCTTCTGAAATTTTGCATAGGTCTTTTTTTTTGTATTCTCTTATTAATAGTGGTTGCAATTATTTTATTTAGAACACAGAGGCGTGCGTACGGGTTTCTTCAAAAACATTTATTGAATAAAACCTACACCACTGGTTTTTTTTTTGCAGCACCAATATGCAGAGAGTATTTTCCATTCAATTTAGAAACTTTTTCGTATCTTACAATTTCTTGATAACTTAACTTTTTTTTTCTTCTTATTTAATAGCTTCTTCCCTATTAGATTTCCGAAAAAAGTATCAGTACAAAGTTGTAGAGAAAAATATTTCCTACAACTTTCCTTTTAATATTTTTTTTGATATTGTCAATATTTAAAAAGTTATTCAACAAATACGTTGCAAATTTTAGAGAAAATTTTCTCTAGTTAGGTACTACTTACTAACTACTACTACCTACTACTTTTTCCCCAAAATTTTCAACTTATTTGTTGAATAACTTTTTAAATATCGACAATATCAAAAAAAAAATTAAAAGATAAGTTGTAGGAAATATTTTTCTTTACAACTTTGTACTGACTTTTTTTTTCGTAAATTTAATAAGAAAAAAATTATTCAATAAACAAAAAAATCCAACCCTTATTTGAGGGCTGGTGAAGGAAGAGCGGGGTCTACGAATACACAAACTCAGTTTTAAACTTTCAGGGTGACCCTCTAGAAGATTCTACAAAAATTGGCTGTAGGGTAAAAAAAGTCTATTTGAAGCCTTTTTTTCTCCCTTATTTACTGTACTATTAGGTTATTTTGAGTTAAGTTATCAAAAAATTATAAGATACGAAAAAGTTTCTAAATTAAATGGAAAATACTCTCTGCATATTGGTGCTGCACAAAAAAGCCAGTGGCGTACGTTTTATTCAATAAAATGTTTTTGAGGAAACCCGTACGCACGCCTCTGTGTTCTAAATAAAATAATTGCAACCACTATTAATAAGAGAATATAAAAAAAAAGATCTATGCAAAATTTCAGTAGGCTAACTTTTTTTGTTATTGATTTATAGCAAATTATTTAAAATAATTTATTTTCTTTAATGGTCTGTACGTCAAAAAGGAAGCAACATTTGACCATAGTTTATTAGACAAACCACCTTTAATTTTCGCTAAACTATCGACTGGTGAAATTCTGACGATATAAACTGAGACACCCTGTATAAGAAAATCGCCATTTTTTCCTAAAATTTGAAATCAAAAAATTTTCTAATAAAAATATTTCAAATAATTTGATTCAGAATTGGTTTCTCTTGCTAAATTTTTAATCAAATAATGCTATAACACAAAGTAATCTGTCACAGACTGAAATAAAAATGGTGAAACCCCAAATTAGTTCTGTAATTATTCATACCGAAAATGTTGGAATATGACCGATAGAACATCACAATTAAATAATTGATATTGTGGATTGTATTGAACTTAACTAGTCTTAACTGTTTTGTGTACTCGTGAACCAATAGTACCAGATAAATGTTACAACCTAATTTACAGACTTAATAAAATACCCAAGCAGTTGTACATACAGTAACTGTTGAATTATTAAAACAGTCTGTTGTGGTTTTGTAGTGATTTTTCAAATGGCCTTTTCGTCTTTTAAGTATTCATACAGTTCGGTACGTTTAAAAATCAAGTTTGTGAGTTTTTCAATTAATGCTAATCGAGTTTATATAAAAATTCACATGACAAATATGCGCTAACATAATTATCATAAAACATAAGTGCCTGTTGGAATCTCTAAATATTCAACTACAAGTATAATACTGTGATATACTAGAATTATTTTCATTAGACATGTAGGTCACACTGTCTGTCTCTATCTTGTTAGCCTCTCTTAACAGCGAGAGAGACGAAGAGACAGGAACAATGTGACGCTCATGCCTAGTAAAAATAATTCTGTTATACACAGGAATTTAAGCTGAAATTCCCAAAGCATATTTACGAAATTGTTGTTTATTTTTGTAAATTTTATCACAATATGTAATTGAAACAACATTTTTATTGCAATATTTACATTATTGTTGCGGTGCATTTTTGTATAGAAAATATTTTTCTTTCGTCTGCTTTTGTAATTTTTTAGTCTATCCCCAGTTTCAATAGTTTCTGTTTGTTACAGAGGGAATCAGCGCACAGGGATGCGGACCGTGAACGTCGATTACGCGCCGACAGCGAAACCAGAGCCAAGCAGGCGCTGCAGGAGGCGGCACGCTGTAGGAACAGGCTCAAACTCCTCACCAACGAATTTGCCAGGTAACAACAACAGATAATTCTTGTACTGCCATTAAAATCTGTCAACGGGAACAAACTCAATTTACCAGTCGCGCTGCGCAGTTTTAACTCAATTACTCCGCACCACACCAAACAAGAGTTATGTCATTTATAGACAAGACAAGATGTACCATCATCATCACCCTCTTGCTACCTATACCTTTGTAATGGTTGGCAGCCCTTGATATTACCGCCGCCTTCAGCGGAACCCGCCACCGTCTTTTTGTATTTACATATTATCATCTGTGTGTATCTCCCTCTGCGTCAGTCAAGTCAAGAATAAGGGGGAAATCCAGTTAGATGCTGGCAAATAAAACTCTAAAGTTGTTAGAGCGATGATGATGGGTGGAGGATTTGTTAAAATGTTTTCGTATCGAATTAAGATATTTCTGTTTACTTATGTTTAGGGGATGTAGACATGTTGGAAGTTTAGATAACGTATAAAAAAGAAAGGTTCTTTGTGAAAAGAATGTGCCTGTAAAAGGTTTGTAAACTAAAATAAAAATATTATTGTGGCAGTAAAAGGTCTAAAGATTACACACTATAGTTCGTATAACATGAAAATGAAATTTGGCACTATAAAACACTTAAAAAATAAACTTATATTAATCCATTTATAGATTTGCTTTTATTGTTAAATGATCATTATTATAAGTATGCCTGGAATCTGGTATATTAATAATGATTATGAAAGGTAGTTGAGAGGTAATAAAAAATATTAAAACAGTTTACCAATAACTAGTTTAGTTCAAAAGTTATAGCACTTTGAAAAAATGTCAATTTACAATTTTTATTTTTATTCAAAACGTCATATCTTCAGAACACGTAGAGATATCGCAATGAAGTTTGGCAATTTGCATAGAACGCATCGAAATCTATCTGAATCAGTATTGTTTTAATTTTGATTGTACTTCAGATTGTCGGGAGAAATAAAAAACGAAATTTTTGGAGGTACTATTTTATGATAAAAATCCAAAATGCTTTAAATGTGGTATATTAATAATAATTATGAAAGACAGTTACGAGATGATAATAAATGTGAAAACAGTTCACCAATAACTAGTCTAGTTCAAAAGTTGTAGCACTTTGAAAAAATCTGAATTTTCAACTTTTTTTTCGGTTAAAAACGCCATATCGTGAAAACGCGTAAATATATGGCAATGAAATTTGAAACTTTGGATAGAACGTATCGAAATATATCTGAATCAGTATAGTTTTAATTTTAATTGTACTTGAGATTATCAGGAGAAATAAAACAACGAAATTTTTTGAGCTACTTTGGGTAGGATCTATTTTATGATAAAAATCCAAAATGTTTTAAATGTGGTATATTAATAAGTAATAATTATGAAAGACAGTTAGGAGATGATAATAAATGTGAAAACACTTCACCAATAACTAATCTAGTTCAAAAGTTATAGCACTTTAAAAAAAATTACAATTTTCAACTTTTTTTTCCATTTAAAACGTCGTATCTTGAAAACATGTAGAGATATCGCAATGAAGTTTGAAAATTTGGAAAGAACGCATCGAAATCTATCTGAATCAGTATTGTTTTAATTTTGATTGTACTTCAGATTGTCAGGAGGAATAAAAAAACGCAATTTTTGGGGGTTCTTTGGGTAGGAACTATTTTATGATAAAAATCCAAAATGCTTTAAATGTGGCATATTAATAATAATTATGAAAGACAGTTACGAGATGATAATAAATGTGAAAACAGTTCACCAATAACTAGTCTAGTTTAGAAGTTATAGCACTTTGAAAAAAATGACAATTTTCAACTTTCATTTCGATTCAAAACGTCATATCTTGAAAACGCGTAGAGATATCGCAATAAGGTTTAGAAATTTGGAAAGAACGCATCGAAATCTATCTGAATCAATATAGGTTTAATTTTAATTGTACTTAAGATTGCCAGGAGATATAAAAAAACGCGATTTTTGGGGGTACTTTGGGTAGGAACTATTTTATAATAAAAATTCGAAATGCTTTAAATTTGGTATATTAATAATAAATGTGAAAACACTTTACCAATAACTAGTCTAGTTCAAAAGTTATAGCACTTTGAAAAAAATGACAATTTTCAACTTTTTTTTCGATTTAAAACGTCATATCTTGAAAATGCGTGGAGATACCGCAATAAAGTTTGGCAATTTGGATAGAACGCATCGAAATCTATCTGAATCAGTATAGTTTTAATTTTAATTGTACTTGAGATTGTCAGGAGAAATAAAAAACGGATTTTCAAGTTTTCAAACTGCTATAACTTTAGAAATATTGGAGACCCCGCCAGTTTTTAGCATTTTCGTGTAATCAGGGGATGTTAATTAACAAGGTAAATCCGATTGTTTTAAATCGCTCCGGTGTACATTCGCCAAATCATTTTTTTTCTGTAGGAAATTCAATCACGAATAATATTCGTAAGCACGTTGAAAAACGTCGATTTCCCCCCATTGGGCACCCCAACTATCCCCACACGCAGATTGGTGCCTACCCTACCAACGCGCGGTTTTCGTTCAGGTTCTTGCATTTTTTTCGGTGGTATTCTAAAGCAACAAAAAAAGCTTCAACATTCAACTTAGTTTATATATTTATTTGGTATATTATATTAAATATGCGATGGTAATTAAAATGCTTGCGCAAAAATTATCTAAACTAACTTCCACAACATTGATGATTTTTTTCTTAATAAGGTCAATAATGACCATGTAGTTCTTCCAATAGGGACTTTGCATGATTTTCAAAATAATTTTTTTTGAAAAGCTGATACCAAATTATCACTATCAATATTTTTGAAAAAAATTTTTGGTTCGTACTTTCCGAGTAAATAAATAAAAAGTATTGTAAAATTTGAAATTTCCACGGATTGCCCGGAAACGCCCGAATCGGCTCAAAAGACTGCTGACGTCACGAATCTAGTTCCACAGTGCAGCACGCCGCATTTTGACTTATTTAGAAAAATGTCAAACACGTAAAAAATATTTAGACATGCCAATGTCAACTAGATTCGTGACGTCACACAGGACTCTCCGATCTCAAAGCGTTTTCGGGCGGCAATAATACATTTGAATTACGGTCAATTTATAATCGTTTTTTTATGTACAAATATTGAGTAAAAAAATTATTTTTGCTGTAGAGTATTATTAATATAGTCGTTTTACATTTCTAACAGAAAAAAACGGGATTTTAAAAAAATGCAACATCCCTATTGCGCAAAAATTATTTAAGTTAATTTCCACATTGATGATTTTTTCTTCATTATGGCAAACTACCTACAAATTTTCTAAATGGATTTAAGTAAAATTTTAGTTCCTCTTTTGTCTGCAACATCATCGCGGAATTAGTCAAATCGAAAAAATCTTCGTTTATTATTTTTGTATTCTCTAAATATTTTGAACATATTCATTGCAAGGAAAATATTATTTAATATTATGTATAAGAATTAAAGTAGTTTTCATTTTAAGAAATATTTTATTTTAAAGGGGAAATATATCATTAATTTTATTGAGAAAAGCACCACATATCACTAAAAATCTTCATTTTATAATCCAATGCAAAAATTTTCCTTAAACCGATAAATCGTTTTAAAATTTCGGATAACTCTACATTTAGATTTTTAATCATGAAATTTGCAAAAAGATTTGCTCTCTTTTATTCATAGATACTACTCTTTGAGCAAACTTTATACCTCAAAAGTGGGTTATAGATCTTTATTTAACTATTGAGAAAAAATATTTCTAATAAAAATCTAAGGGTCAGTTGTATAATCGGTAGTTATCCGTAACTGTCAGTTAACTTTCTAGGTTACCATTATTAACAATGTGGACCAAATTATGCAACTGTCCCTTAAACTAATTTTGTTATGCACCTACATAATCTTCTTTCATCTTGCAACATTAGGGGGATATTCTACTTCATACAATCCCTAGAAAAATACTTTTCTACTTTAACCATTTGCTGAACAAATTAAACCAATAAAAACCCGATGAATCTAGTATTGACTTTTGGACAAAGCTACCCAACTGTGTATTGTTCGTTACAATGTTTGTTTACCCCACCGATTATCGTCTGAAAGAAATGTTATAAGCTTTGTGAAATGGGACACAACAACAAACAACTCAAATCTCTTATAATACATTGGAGACGGGCAAGAGATAAAACGTCTAGGTAGCTATAACAAGATGAAAGTTTTCTCGTTTTTTTACAAATCCAAATATTTAACTTTTACTACTATGTATATCAAACAGAGGCAGTAGCAGATAAGGGATGGTTAAAAGGATGAGGCCCCCCGTTTTATCTGCTCGAATAAATCAAATTAGATAAACCGAAATGACACAAAAGAGGACTAGGGATTTTGTTTGAATTAAATTAAGTTTGTTTCAGTGGGTAAAAACACACGCAAATAATTTTGAATCCAGATGACATATTAATATAATATGTAATCTAAAATGCAGTTCCGTTAAAATATTTCTTAGTAAAAAAGCCGTGTATATTAGAGCGTATTATGCAAATTTTCTGTGATAACAATTGGATATCGTGCGCTATAAAACAAACAAATTTTACGAAGAGTCGTTAATATAACAACACACTTGCATACAAATTAGCTTGGAATTAATATGGGTGCTTTAATGGAATGTGATATGAGAATTAATTAAAAAAATACGTTGATCCTAAAATATTTACTGCTGCCAATGGAATTTCTCATCATAAATTGTGCGTTTTTCTTGCGCCCATCTCCAACAGCATGCTATGAAAAGTGGACGGGCACTTAATAAGAAAATAGCAAGCGATATACCTTATGAAGGGAGCTATCAGGCAAGTCAAGTACTAACTAGCTAACTGGCACAAGCATTTGTAACATCTGGGAGTAATGTGCAGGAAAAGGGGAGATTTCAAACATCTCATATAATACACACTGTAATTTCCTTCACTCCTGCCACCTTTTGGATGCTGGTGATCCTTAATAAGTTTAGTCCCTTATAACAAGCATATCTCAGTCAAAGTCAAGGCTCGCCCTAATACGTTAACTCATATTTTATATATTGTAGTTGGCTCTGACAGAAAATGAAACCGGAGTATACAGGGTGTTTAATTTTTTGTAGCTAATCAAACAAGTATATTTTTTTTACTTTAATACATTTTTTCAAAGTTCCCTAAACAGATGACTAAAATAGATCCCATAAGTACGCCACTGAAATATATTCAAAAAATGGAATACCCTTTAGGTATTTCACAAACGAAGCCTCCTACGACCAATGTTTATAGGAACTTTTAAGGTCCTCTATCAACTGTTACAAAAAGTCGACAACCTACTTCGCATAAATAATTTAAAATTACTTAAATTGTAAGTTGGATTGATTCTTTCAGTAACTGTGTGGTCTAAAGCCGACACGACACGTCGTAGATAAAGACACTGTTCGTGCGTAGCATTACTGGAGCTAATTTAGAAAGTTGTGGTTTTGACATATTGTTAAGCCCACCACATTAAATTCAAAATGTACTAACTGGTAATTAGATAGGTGAAGTATAACAATTAGAAATGATTGTAGGAGAATAATTCCAGATAATTATGAATTTTATTTATAAGAGAAACAACTGTTCTAAGAAACAACTAAATCCTACGGTTCGGTGGCTTCAAGTATCCTTAAACTATATGATAATAAAATTTATTGGACAAAATCTAGATAAGTATTATAAAGGATGATTTTAAAACGATTTATCAGTTTGAGGAAGAAAAAAGACAAAAGATGAGGAGGTACTCTTTCGTCAAATCATAAAATGCATATTTTTTGGAGTGTTATACAGTGTGTCCTACATTGGTGACTCCACTATGGGTAACTGCTTTATTATTGGAGATACAAAGACGGTTAAATTAGGAAAGTTTTTAAGAATTTCATGGCCATTTCAGATTAGTCAACAGATTTTGAATGTCTCTTTTAGTTTTTAAGATATTCGTGAAAAACCAAAATGTTGCATTTCTTTAATGCTCAATATTTTCTTTATTATCGATTTTGTGCTGATGAGACTTTGGCATTATACATGCACTTTTTTAAGATACTTCTAATGACGTTGTCAGATTTTTCTCAACTCGTTTGTTTTTTGAAATACGATTACCAACTTTTGTTTTTCTTATGGACGTCAATTGTTTTTTTCGCACTATCCAGTAGCATTTTTTATTACCTTTCCAACGATGTATCACCACATGACGAAAAATTCCAATTTTCACAAAAAAGTATTTTTAATAAAAAACAAAAGAAAGCTCTACGAATAAAACATAAATAAAAATTATCATAAAAATTAAGTAAATTATTTCTCGATATGGGCCCCATTTTTTTCTAAGTACTTTCCACAGCACTGTAAAACGGAATTTGTCACTCTTTGTAGAGTGTTTCTATTGATGGCGTTCAATGTATCCATCACTCTGGCTTCTAGAACCTGCCTATTTTCTGGTGTATCGAATTCGTAGATTTCATTTTTGGCATATCCCCAGAGGTAGAAATCGCACGGCGTCAAGTCCGGTGACGTAGCAGGCCACAGACTTGGTCCTTTGTTTGCAATTATTCTATCTTGATTTCGCTATGCCAGTTACTCTTGAAATCTGCCTCACTGAAGAGCTCGGTGCATCGGTTACTGTCTCAAGAATGTTGTTAACATTTTCTTCATATCATAACGATTCTCCCTCTTTTGTTCAAATGCCCCAAAATTGATCAAATTCGTCACAAATAAGTCACGAGCATGTCAAATTTTTCTTCGTTAGTACATACTGGTTTCTTAGCTGCTACTCTATTTTGCAAATCTGACGATTTAACTCTCCTACACATTGTTGATCGAGAACCAGGAAAATCTGTTGCATCCTTAGCGGCTCTTGTAGACTCAAAAGGGTTTTGCGTTAAATATTCTATAAGGGCTGCGTTCTCATCATTACCAGAAACTTTGGGACGCGCAGATCCTGTTTTTCTTCTAGCACTTCTTTCTTGCTCCCAGCGTTTCTTAACTCTGAAGATCGTGACTTTACTGATGTTCATCAATCGAGCAATTTGTCTTATAGAAAAACCATCTTCTATTTTAGGTCATATTCAAATTTTTGAATTGTTATCTAAATGGTGCGGCATTTTCACATTAAGAAAATTGACAAATTTACATATTTTTGTAACTGGGAAACTCATCATGTCCGCTTTAATCTAGAACATATTTTGTGCGCTTAATTTTATTGCACAGAAGTGCACAAGGTGCATGGACTTTTAGGCTGAACTCAGACAAACTCAACGTCAAAACGACATTTTCTTGTACAAATTTTGGATAAATAAAGTTCCAAATTAAAAAAATTGAGTGTTTTTCCAAATAACATACGAAACTATCGTTTTCATATTCCAATTTAGCATAAAATTATGCATATTTACACAAATATTGATTGAAATGCAAAATAGTTTGACAATTATTTTACATACTTTTTATAGAATTTCGACAAATTTTGAAATTTATATTACAGTAGGAAATAAAATCCGAAAATTTCGTTTCTATTTAAATTTTCTAGTAGAACCATCTGATTGCATCGTAACAAAAAAACGCAAGAAAATTTGTTAATTTCTCAAAGTTTATCAGTTTTAAGAATACAATGTCTAAAATTCCAAAGAAATTTAGAGTCTGTAGTTACAGGCAATTAAATTACATTTTTTGAACGGTCAATGCTGGGTTCTTAAAATTTTGCAATTAATTTACGTTAGTTAAAGAGCTACATTTTTAGTGTAAAGTCAATTATCTGCCGCCTGTGGCGTAGTTAGGCGCGAGTTAGTTTTCTTTTCTTCATAAAAAGTAGTTTTTTAGAAATTTTTTATTATTTTCAAACTCTTCTAACAATGTACAACAAAAAAGGTGTCTTGAATTTTTGGCCTAATACTAACCTACTCTTCCAAAAATGGCCGGTTACTACCAACAACAATCAATAAAATAATAACACTAATTAACAAAATAAATTTTTTTCATGTATATTTGATGAGAGGTGGCTTTTCTTATGTATTTTCTCCCGCTGAATTCGAAAATTAAGGTTACAATTTTTTTATGGAGCAGTTTTTGAGATATTGTAATTTTTGCATTTTTTTGAGTTTTTTTCACTTTAAAAGTCATATCTCGAGCTAGAAATGTCCGAATTGGTCGTTCTTGGTACCAAATGAAAGGTATTAAGATGACAAACATATACATGTAATCGGATCTTTAATTGTTTAAGCAGTTCAAAAGATATCGGTAAAAATAGGCGACCCTGCATTCCACACCAAAAGCAGAGGACTTTGAGATCGGAACATTTAAAAAAAAAATCTGGCCTATGGTACCTTGGTACCAAGAACGACCAATTCGGACATTTCTAGCTCGAGATATCACTTTTAAAGTCTAAAAAATAAAAAAATTACAATATCTCAAAAAATGTTTCATAAAAAAATTTTTAACTTTGATTTTCGAATTCAGTGGAAGAAAATACATAAGAAAAGCCACCTCCCATCAAATGTACATTTTTAGTGTAAACTAGTGTATTCAATTCCGACACTAAGTCAAAGCAGATGTTGAAAATGGCCACTTTCTGATAAGATAAAAGGCACGATTCCAATCGTTTTATCATGGAGTGTCCCATACGTTCAAAAAGTCCTGCAGTTATTCGTGTGGCATTGCAATAATAAAGAAAAAATTAAATTTTCAACACCCTGTATTTTGGAATCTAAGCATTTCCGGACACATCATGTTTATAGAAATTTTCTTCTTAAAACATCCTATAACGAATTGCGCCCTGAAGTTACGGATCGTAGGAAACACCCTGTATAGTACATAATAAAATCCGTAATTTTCGTCAGATTTTCATTCTGTTGGAATATTCTAGTAGAACAACTTATTTCTTTGTAACAAAGTGAACCACAACCACATCCGTCCATTTTTTTTAGGGTTATGTCAGTTTCTAGGACAAAAAATCTAAAATAGGACAAACTCATTAAATGAGACTGTAGTGCCTATTTTCATTCTATTTGAATAGTTATTTCTTTGTAACAAAACAACCCGCAAAGTAATCTGCCCTTTTTTCAACGTCCATGAAATGAGCCTTGATATTATAAAGATTGCACTTTTCGCTGGACTGTCTTCTTAATATAAGAGATTCTAAGACCGCTTGGTACCTTTTTGGACGTCTGTTAGTGGTTGTAAACTACAAAATATTGAGCGAATTAAATGTATACAAAACATTCTAGACTATGTAAAAATTAAAAACCTGAAAAGGACAAAAATATGTTATGATTTAAGTTCCTATACAATATTTAAAAAATACTACGCTATATCTCAATTTGATTTTAATCAATGTTCATCTCTTATTAATAGTCTCGTATTACCCTTGACACAAAAATGCAGTCAAGTGATTGATCTGATGATCTATTTCGGGTTACAGCAACCAGTTCCCTGTCAACTAAACTCAAACAACAGGAAAAAACACAATCCCTTTGACCATCTTCCTCGCATTAGATCCAACTGCATTTTACTGACAGATTTAATACATGTTCGCGCAAGAATACACATCTGATTGGACAATAAAAGTCGTCGGGGAAATTGCATTTTATTTGTTCAAATCCTCCTACTGGAATTATGAATAAAGTCTGTATAGGAAATTTATAAGTAAGGGACTTGAAAATTATCGGTGCTAGGGGTTGAAGACAAGCGGGGGATAACCCTCAAGAAACTAGCAAAGGTATTATAAGGGAGTGAAGTGAAACTCTCATCAAGTGAAGAGGTTCGTAATATAAGAAAGTTGTGTTGCAAGAACTCAAGTGATAACGTGCACGTGCTTGGTTGCGGAAAAAATAACAGGAAAAATACGCGGATCAAGCCAGGAAAGGTTTAATTCGATTTTATTGGCACAGAAATCCATTGGAAAAGTGTATTGATGATAATAATAATAGAAAGACAAAATTATTTTTTATTTGTACTACCCCAGAATATTTAGTTCTGTGCCGAGAGAAAGTTGTGGTTTTTCATATTCCGCTAGAGTTGCACGCATTTCTGGCATTTAAATTACAAATATTTACATTGGTTTGGAAGGATCTTTGAATACTTTCATAACATTCCTTTTTAGACGATTACGGAATGGAATCTCCTGCTGAGAGGGTTGTGTTGAGCAAATGCTAAATCAATAAGGAAGAAATGTTGGGTGTACACAAAGATTTACTGAAAAAAGTCGTTTATATGCAGAGTACTTTCATATTAGAGAAGTATAGACATTTAAAAAAAGAATAAAGTTGCAAGCGATCTTTTGTAAGAAATCTGAAGTTATAGACGAGTTTAGTTTCAGATTTCATAAAGTAATTTGTAGTATGATGCTGTTACTAAAAAGACAAGTCGAGCTGACAACTTTTCAAGAAGTTATGTTGCATAGTGCGCTACCTCAAGTTTCTAGCGAAAACACGAAAAGTGTTACCTGCTATTATGGTATACTGATGCGGATAAAATTTAATATTTTTATAAAACTGAGTCATGGATGAAATGTAGAAAACGAAAAAACTTTTTCCACAATAAATTATCTTTAATTACCTCATTAGTGTTACCAAAATACTATGCAACCATAAAATAATTAACCTTCTATAATAGTAGTTTATGCAACAAGTATATAATCTATGACTTTATTGACGAGCTTTATGTTCAACTGTGAAAATTACCTTTTAATTATTTAGAAAAATTATAAATGACAGTAATAAATTCAGCTGATATATTGATATTTTACAACAATAGTAAAATAAAGTGTCATTATACACTAGTGTATAAAGAGCCACTTTACGCACGCAAAAGTACGTCATAAACAGTACTTTATAATGCAGTCGTACATAAAGAAATTTTTAAAATTGTACTAAATATTTATTAACTATATGATCTAAACTAAACGAAATACCGCAAATCTTCTTCCAGCTATATTTAATGTGTCAAATCTAAAATACTATTTTAACAGTTTACGCACAATTATAATTTAATTAATTTATAATTTATAATTTATTTCTAATGACAGATGTACCAAATCCAATCAAGAAATTATAATTAGTGTTGTCATTGTATCAAAACTAATTAACAAACATCTGTTATTCATTGTCGATAATTGAAAATCATTTATACACAAATTGCACAGCGAAATAACAACAAAAAATCAGATGTAAAAATTGTAATTTTCTGTAAAATTACTGTACCATTTTTATTTCAGTCTGTGACAGATTGGTTTGTGTTATAACATGATTTGATTAAAAACTTAGCAAGAGAAATAAATTTTGAATCAAACTTGTTTGATTATTATTATTATTAATTTTTTTATTGAAAATCTCAGGAAAAAATGGCTATTTTCTTATACAGTTTATACAATAAACTAACGTACAAATTAGTATACTATGCAATGAGCTTTTAATGATAGCTATTAAGACACGAGTATGAGAATTAATGAATACTCATGTCTTAAAAACCATTAAATGTGAGTTGCATACACTATTCTTTCTACGACTAGTCAAAATAATGAAAAATAAGAAAATAAATATTGGTTCTATGATTTATATTCCTCGGACAAAAAATCCGAGACAAAATATCCTCAAGACAAAATATCCTTGGACAAAAGATATTGAAGACAAAATATCCTTGGACTAAAGATATTGAAGACAAAATATACTTGGACGAAATATCCTTAAGATAAAATATACTTGGATAAAATATCCTTAACATTTTTTTTATTTTTTTTTTATTTAATTCAATTTATTAACCCATTATAAACATTAAAAAATATTATTTATATTAAGTAATTATTTCGGTTCAGGGCTAAAACTTTGAAACAAAACTTGAAAATGAAAAATAAAAAACCTAACCTAACCTAACCTAAACAAAACTACCAACGTATATCATTTTCAAGTTTTGTTTCAAAGTTTTAGCCCTGAACCAAAATAATTACTTAATATAAATAATATCCAAATTTGAATGATCTTTACTCGAAGTTGGTTTTTTTCGGGATTTTTGGATTTTTTTTTCAAAAATTTAAATATTAAAAAATATTTAAATAAATGGTTAGTTTGTTCTAATACTCATGAATATATTCTTCAAAAATATTTTGTCAACGGACAATTCACCTTAATTAACAATATTTTGTCTCGAATATATTTTGTCCAAGAATATTTTGTCTCAAAGATATTTTGTCTCAAGGATATTTTATCCAAGGATATTTTAACAAGGATATTTTGTCGGGGATATTTTGTCCAAGGATCAAAACGCCGATTACCATAAAATATTATGACAACTTTATCATAAACTAAGAAATGTCAGAAAATCAAAAAATCTATATCGTAATGAATCTCATTACAGTACAGTTAGTAAATGCCTAATAAATCAATTAAAGCATGGGAGTAGAAAAATATTATTTTACCTCAAATAGATTTTTTAGATCCATGCATGTGATTAATACCGTTAATTTTAAGACTTTACAACCTTAATACTTTCATGTCTAGAATTAAGTGTAGCATTCGAAAATGTGGAAATATATAGGTGTTCCATTTAAAAAAATAAAGTTATCTTTGATCAAAATTTTTAAAAATGAACGAACAACCACTAACACCCTGTATAAAGCAAATTTTCCTAAACTATATCAGCTTATTGTTTGTATATTCCTACTTCAAACGTAAGAAAAAACTTTGGAAAAAATGTGTCATTGTCAAGATTTGAATTTTTATTTACATCTATGTTTTTGTAAAAAAAAAGAAAAAGTGTAAATAATTATAATACCGTTAATGTTAGGACCATACAACCTTAATACTTTTATGTCTAAAACGAAGTGTAGAATCTAAAAATTCAAAAATATACAGGGTGTTCCATTTAAAATAACAAAGTTTGTGTCTACTTCCGGTATAACCGGAAATGCCAGAAAGGTGGAAATATTTTCGTTAAATAGAGCACATTGTATAATGGGTGTGTACCAATTTTAAGAACCAAATGGTGTTTAGTAATAGAGTTATGTCTACTGTCAACTCGTCGTGACACACCCTGTATTTATATCCGAATAATAGGTATTGATTTAAGACCCTGTATAAGTTTTCTTAGTTACCTACATCCGATAAATTTCCGTCTGTCTGTTCTGTCTTGTTTGTAGACATCATTTGGGAAATTGAAAAATAGAGCACAACATATCGACGAAACGTAAACCTAAAAAAGGTAATTTTGTGGTGAATGATCACTGATTGGAAACAAACTCACATCAAAACGGGATTTGCAGCAGACACATCATTATATTCGCTTTCAGATACATCTTACTGATGTAGGGGCGTAGATGGTATCTACATAAAGAAAAAATTTATTACTATTGTCTATATCTATTGAAATTGAATGTATGTTTGTTTTATTTTGCAGAATGGAGGAAACAGTACGTTCGATGTTGACATACAAGAAACAAGTCGAGCAATTGAAGCAAGAAAAAACTGCACTCACTTTAGCATTTGAGGTAAGTAAGCGAGTATTTAGCAAAATGAGGTAGTTTAATTTCATCCAATTATAATTTCTGAAATGTAATAAAACAAAGCTGTGCATTTTATGGTTTATTCGTCTCGCGTTGCTGATTGCTGACAGCGAAAATTATCTTTCCATTTTGGAATTTATTGTAAGGAATTAAGGAATTCATCACATTTTGTATGAAAATTACGTTGGGCGTGGGATGAAATTAAGTACTTTTAAGGTGTAAAAGCGCAACACCGGGACTTAAAGCAAAGCTTATATCTTAAATCTTACGAGTTGCACTAAAAAAGAAGGATATGGGGGTTATTAAAATTATTTGGAATGGCCCAAGTTTTGTATAATTTGAATTTCTGGAGAAGCAAAATATTTTACTTGGAAAATTCTCTTGTTTCTAACGAGGAGTAAGTAATACATACCACAACTTCTAGAAAGTCGCCCATAAATTTTATTTATTAATAGAGTCGCCTCGTGGACAACGTGTATATTATTATGTATTTTTATATAACAATTTTCCAAACTCCAAGCAAATGCCAAAATTATCAAAAAAAACTAAAAATTCCCCCAAATCCATCCCAATAAAAAAGAATACTAAAACACAACCATCATCTCATCTAATTTCTCTTGGGCCCTTGTTAGCAGCTGTTCTATAAACTGCCCCCCACCCTCATCCCTCCTGGTGGTGTAACGTTATTAACAATTTCGTTTCACGTCTAATTGATCGTTTACTGTGACCATAAAAATCTTGGTGCTTTACTACAATTTGATATCGCTTTAACAGGGCTGACTCATGAATAAGGGTTGCGTATTAGTAGAGACCCAAAACGAAAACCTGACATAACAACTGGCACAGCCTGATATAGCAACTTTAATGCCCTGTGCAAACATACATGGACAATGTGGGTGTGCGACAGAAACGGCGGCGGCAGAGGTGGTGGTTTGGGGGTTATTTTACAGTTTGTATCGATTGTGGGTATCACCCCTGTTTAATGCACAGAAATATGCCAAATCATGTCTGTGGAAGCTTGTCTACCTAATTATGTTTCTTTTAGTATGTACGAAATATTAATCTTCATTTTAGAAGACAGGAAATAAATGTTGAGATTAATTGGCAGTGTAGGGGTAGTTTTTCAGATGGTAATTAACTGGAACACTTCATAATTACTATAACAATGGCATCGCTCTTCAAATTTACTAATTGGCAATTGAACAGTTAATAAAATTGTGGACTTGACCTAGTTGATCAATTTACAGGTTTACAAAACATTTTTTTTTCTAATATAATAGGATTAAAAAAAATATGTTTACTTTTATAAACCTCGGTATAGGTCCTCGCGTTTTTATGTAACTGAACATTAATTAAAGACCTACCAGTTTTTTATAAGAGGGAGATAACAAAAACCAAAAATAGAAACATAATTTTGGGTACCTTTTGGATTCTGTGTTCGTCAAAAAACTGTATGCCTTAAATTTTAAGGAAACATCCAAGAAGACATCTCAAGCTAAAACTAAAGTAGATTTCGAGTAAACACTTAATAATTTTTAGAATAACGAACCGATAAAACAATATAAAAATGGTGGATGTTTGCCATCTAAATATAGTTGAAAAAATGAACCCTTTCTACTTTAGGGGCCGTCTCCGATCCGGAGGTTGGTAGTCATCAAGGCGATTTTTATATTTGAGCCCGCTGATTTAAATAATTTGTTATTGGTACAGTTAAAGTTTTGTCGAAGGTTCTTCAGCCATGAGTTTCGTCCCCTTCCTTTAATCTTCTCCAGTGTGATGACCCGAAGCAGTTGATATATTTTTCCTTTCATGTCTTTTAACTGTCAGTATCTTTTCCTTTTCTTTATTCATCTCATGACTTCTACTTAGTTCTTCTCTCCACCCATGAAATCCTCAACATTCTCCGATACATCTACAACTCGAATGCCTCTAGTGTCTTCACATCGGTCTCCTTGAGCGTCCATGCTTCCATTTCGTAGTACAGTATTGACAATGCGTAACATCTCATCATTTTAACCACAGAAACCCCGTTTCGATCGTAGTAAGATATTTTTTTAATATTTTTAACTTAATGCCAGTTTAGATTTTACTGTTATTGACGTCACAACTAATGGTAATTTCTTGCTACCCTTCAAATTCCATCTGCGACCTTCTTAGTTTCATCATCCAGTTTTTCCAGAATCAATCCGATCGATTTTCAGAACTCCCCCCTCAGGCAAATCATCCTGCATCCTTTTAAATTTTCACCATAAGTAACAGGATACTTCAACCTCATTATATTATTTAAAACATTTTCCTAAATTTGCCTTAGTTCGTCCATTAATTCACAGATTTAAATTAAATCGCACGTTTTGCTTTAATCTACCTTGCTTGCAGCCCTTTTTTAGGGGAGACCACCGATGTGGTTTCATGCAAACAAAGAGAAAACTTCACTTCACCCCTCGATTCCTTCCTGCTGGCGCTGTTAACTGACCCCCCCTTGTCTTTTACTGACTGACTAGCACCTGCCCCTCTACTCCCTCCTACACACCGTCAAGCTGGCATCTTTTTATTAATCCCACCCCTTGTTGAGAATCTAACTTTATTTAGTCGCTAGCTAGGAAATTAATTTATAATTCTTTTCCAACACACATTCTTTTGAAAGTTGAAACGCTAAAAAAATAATGATTTTTATTTATCTCGCACACATAAATAATTAACAGGGAATTTCCTCGGTTCGGGCTTTTAATCCTTAATCTGCTTTTGCTTCCAAGAATTAAGACTTCTAAAGCGGTTTGGGCGCCTTTCAGAAACATTTGGAAAATCGTAATCAATTTTAATGATAAGCAAATATTTTTAAAAGCTCTTGAAAGCTTTCAATGTGTTTGTCATTCAAACATATTAAATTAAAATGGAAATTGTTCGTATAGAGAGAGGTTGTCCCGTCTAAGAGATTATCCATTTATTAATAAGAATATTTATGTGCGACTGCATCATAAAGTACTGCTTATGACGTAGTTTTGCGGTCATAAAGTGGCTCTTTATACACAAGTGTATAAAGTTACTTTATTTTACTGTTACTATAAATTATCTATATACATCTGCTGTCAGTGTCAAAATAAATACTGTCAGAATAAATTTATTATTGTCATTTATAATTTTACTAAATAATTAAAAGGTAATTTTAGCAGACGAACATAAAGCTTTGTATGCAACTCGTATATAATCTGAGTTTATTGACTCGTCCTATTTATTAGCCTCGCTCGCAAGCTCCCTCGGCCATAAAACAGCACTCGTTAATAAAGTCAGATTATATACTTGTTGTATAAATAGCTATTATTTGGAGTGCGTTTACTTCGTAATTTACAACAGTTTTTTTTATTTAGAATTTGAAGATTGCAGGTTAGTGTTGGTTATTTATTTTTGAGATATTTATAAAGAGATAACTTTGAGATAATTTTGTGACCCAGGTAATGGAAGAAATAGAGAGAACAATGACAGAAGTTATTTAATTATTATTTAAAATTTACAACCGGAATTAAATTAGCTTTGTGTAAGATACTTGCGAATTTTCATATTCTAGCTCCTATTCTTAAGTTTTATAATAATTTTTTTTCACGGAGGATGTAAAGTAGGTCGTAGAAAAATTGCTACTTACATATATGATTAGAAAAACGTATTTTTATACATTTTCTCCAATTATTTTTGTATTGCTAAAGTTCATATGTGCGTCAATGTTGCGTTGTGTTGCGTTTCAGGCAATTTAGCTGGAAAATGTCACACTAACCTTAACAGATAAATCCCTGTCAGGGGTGGTTTTTTTTCCAAACACACCTCACCCAATTAATTTCTCTTCTAAAAATCCCCATACGTTTAAACCACAGCTTACTCGAAGACATTAGTTCCAACATTTCTATTATAATTTAATATGCTGCGGTGATAATTCCGCAGTTGATTAAATGTACGTGGGGGTGTGGAACAAGTAGTCAAAACGGGAGCAGAACAGGATGATACTGCAATGGTTTGTACGTGTGTGTGTTATGTGACAGACCATTGAATAATTTACAGCACACGAAAGAGGAGCATACACTGTTTGTTGGGGGCCGTAAACCTTTAGTCCCTCTGCCAAGCGTGAATTTGTTCCTTTTACACCACATTACACCTGCTATCTCTTTTCCACTAATTAACCTTTATAATTTAATACAGACAAACCTACACCCAAAGGTATTTGGGGCAAACACGCGCCAATGTGACTGGATGTATAAAAATGAATAAATGTTAAAAATAGGGATGTGTGGAATAGGTACCGATATAGTGGGATATTAGGGTCATCTAGTTCACTGTTGGGTTGGAAAGGAATGCTTGATAATGAGCAGGGGCAATACAATAAAAACCGTTCTGATTTTGCTACAATGGCGTGAAAGAGATTGCTTCGTATTTTCAAAATGTCCTTCAGTATAACAGAAAGAAATTTAGGGAGTTAAGGTCGGGAGATTTGGGAGGCTAAGTTACAAACCCATCTCGCAAATATTGAGAAGCGTCCTGACAGATTCTATATGAGAAAGATTTTTTTGGCATTTTTACCACTGTCATTTGCTACAGGAAAAGTTATTATTGCATATTTTTATAAATAATAATTTCTATATTATAATGATATTTAATTAAATGAAATGTAATTATAAATTGCTATTATAATTTATGCAGATACGAAATCGGATTAATTAGCAACTAAAATTTAATTTGGGGTTTAACTGTAAGCGTTCGACTTTAAATTTCATCCCTAACCCCCACTATACCTTCTAGCAGCATTAATTCTTGGTGTAGTCTTTCCCAGCTTCTTGCATTCTACTGCATTAATATGAATGACTACTTGGCAACTTCAGTAATTAACTCGTTATAAATTAGTACTGGGGATGCAGTACCTACCTTACCCCACTTAAACTCGGCGCACTCGTCCTTCTTACTATACACATCTATTAAGTGCTGGATGGGATATTCCGCAACAACCATGGACATTAAACTGCTATTTGAGATGTTAAAGGCTAAAAGGGAAATGAAACAACCAAGCAAACCACGCCAAGGGGCGAAATATATTTTATATTTAGAATTGATGTGTTTGGTGGTGGAGGAATCTTAATTATAACAATAATTTTTGTTATATACGGTTTGATGTTGTTGTAGCCTACCCACGTAAATTCTCTTCTGCCTGATTTGTTATTTAGATTATTTACGCAGCTGCCTCTCTCTGATGGTTTCATCTGCCTAACAGACTTTATCTTTAGCGACAATGTGAAATAATTGTAAGTTCTTTGAATTATTGTGAAACGGAGAGTACAAAAGGCAGATAGCTGTCAAGCATAACTTGATGATGAAACACTAACGAACAGGCGAATACAAAACCCATTGGAATGAATACGGAACAACGCTCACCAACGAACAATGACTCTTCCTGTTTTCTGCTATTTTGTGCTAGCTGGCAGGCAGCAGCGCAATTACTCCGGTATACGGCATTAAATCGTAGAATATCCTGCACCAGGATCGCAAACTCCAAAGCCGGTTTATCATTACGATAATGTTTTCTGTGGAATTGCCGGAGTTTGTCGTTTGGTGCTGTATCGCTGCACAAATAGTTGAAGATATTAATTCGTTTATACAAATAAAATCTAAGGAGTGTACATTTAAACTTTAATCTAATTGTGCCACTAATTTATTTTGAAATGAACATTATGTTACTGATTCTTTCTATCATCATACCAATCTCTAAAAAGAAAATTTTAATTAAAATGAAACAATTTTCGATATAAAAGTAAATCATAGTTGTACCTTGACAACAATCTAATAAGGAGTATAAATAGTAATTTTAGAAATATCTTAAAAAATTTAAATATCTATTTGATTTTCTACATATTTTAGATTATGAAATTTTATTCAAAACTTTTCTTGTCATTTTCCAGTTTTTTTTAGAAAAGCCTTAATAAACATGATTTTAAAATTGTTCAAGATCAACTTTAACAATTAATAGCTCGACTAAGGATTTCCAAATTTTGGAGAAATCTTCAACATAGATACTGAAAGTTATTTTAATAGTTTGCTGTTCAAATTGAAAAATTTTACTGAGATAGCAGTATTCCAGGATAAAAAATTATGAACTGTGTAGAAATTAATTTAGAGTATTTTTTGACCACTCAGAAAAATCAGCAATTCAATTATTATAAATTCGTAGTTTTTCTTGAATTCCAAATTTGCATCTTTCTTTTAAATTTATTACACCTATATTAATCTTACAATTGTATGTGGGTCGTTCCATTTCAAATCGTCCAGGTTAGATTTTTTTTCGACCCGAAAAATTTTTTTTTCTTTGTTATGAATTTTCGAAAATTAGACCCAAGATCCGGTTTTTTTCACTATTCGCTTACGCAGTCCCTACTTACAACTTGAATATCTTTGCCAAAAATGATCCGATTTTCAAAATTTTGGTCTCATTTTGTAGGTAAAGGTTTTTCCAACAAAACTATGCCTTAAACTTGATATATGTCTAAGGTGAATTTTTTTTCAGAAGAATAACTAAAAAACTCAAAAATTTTTCAAACTGAAAAATCTCGGATTGCCACAATTTTTTTTTCTTGATATTTTTTTTGAAACAAGGGCAGTAAATAAACAACTCATAAAAGCTGTCTCCACATGCGCAAATTCCCCGTTCAAAAACTACGATTTTTTAAAATTAATATGGGATTTTTCGAAAATTGTATACTTCTTATACTACAATGATGTTTATTATTATTGTTTATCTAAATTTTTACAGGGATTACATTTACCTACAAAATGAGACCAAAAATTTGAAATTCGGATCATTTTTGGCAAAGATATTCAAGTTGTAAGTAGGGAATGTGTAAGCGAATAGTGAAACACCGGATTTTGGGTCTAATTCTCGAAAATTGCTAATACGAAAAAAAAATTTTTGAGCCAAAAGAAAAAATATGTAAAGATAAAGAATAAAAAAAAAATTCTAATCTGGACGATTTGAAATGGAATGACCTATTTATACAAGAAAATCATGCCTTAGTTACATGAGATATCTTATAATGAATTCATTTCCGAAAGTGAAGTGAAATTTAATGTTTAATTGCTTGTCTAATTTGCGAATAAACTTGTAAATTTTATTCCTTTCAGAATCGCTGTAAACAATATCAAACTACAATATCCCGCCTCAATGTGGAAATATCATCTCTGCGCCAGCAACTGGACCAAGAAGGTCAGAACCCCGAGTGCATCCTCCAAGCCCAAACTGCTGCTTTACACCGTCACGCCGAAGAATCCAGAAAACAATACGAAAGATGTTTGGACGATGTAGCTAACCAAGTTGTACGTGCTCTCTTGGCACAAAAGGTAACTACATCATCCAAAAAAATCAGTTTTTACTCTAATTTCCATTTCTCTTCTTTAGGGTTTAAAAGAAGAAGTTGGGAGTTTAAATTCGCGTATACAGGAACTCGAGTCTCAAAATCGTGCACTTAGTATTATGTTGGTGCATCAATTGCGCGGTGAAACACCATCAAGTGACCTCGACAATTTTTCAAGATGTCTTTTGAACGAGGAAAAGGAAATGAAAACTCGCTTAAATGACGAAGATAAAGCGCGGAATCGGTCGACGAAATCATCACCAACGGCTGTAATGTCTACTAGTTTAAATATGAAACATTGCAACTCGTTCAATTCTGATATTTTGGACGAATCTCCTAAGCAATCATGCGTCAATACCATTGTGGAAAAGAGATTGTCAGCTGATACCTCCAATGCACTTGGTTAGTTTTTTTGATGATACATACATTGGACAGCTCATTAATTTGTTGTTTTTTTTAGACACTAGACTGAGTTTGGAAGACAAGAAACGCCATCAAGTTCTGACGAAATTATGGACAGAATTAAAGGGAACCGAGGTAACTCCTCGAAAACTCTTGGAGGCGCTCAGTGCAGTGGATTCGGCGTTGTGGGTGCCCCCTAAACGCCCCATGTCGCTTAACCTTCAACTGCCAGTTTTGCAAACCACCAAATACAAAGCGCATCCTATTCTAAGTAGTACGTTGTTTAGAAAATCCTGTAGGTATATTTCGTTAGAAAAATACGTTTTTCTTTTAGCTCAAACTAGCTCCAAATCGGAATCAGAGGAAGCAACTGGAAACGAATCACCAGAAAGCGGTAACCGTGATGAGGGCTATTCAACAATGTCCTCGGATGTTCAAGCAGATCTAACCCGTGGCGACGCCACTTTGCCCCGAAGGGACTTGGAGGACCTCAAAGAAGAAACCGAATTAACCGACAACAGACTGTTGGTGACAGATGCCAAAGATCCTGATATTTTGTACATTCCTATGAATCTTTTGAATCTGAAACAAAGGTTGAATAATGTTAAATAATATGTGTTGTAATTATTTGTATTTTGTTGTTTTGTAGGAATAGTTATCCGCCTGGTAAAGGTATTGTGCCCTTTCAGCATATAATGAGAAGTTTTTCCGATTCGCATCTATGTATTAAGATAACAACTGCACCTACGCCTTGCTATACGTTCAGCTCACCCATTTCCAGCACGCCTTCGTTCTTTCTGTTCGATTTCACTGCTGACAAGGCTGGAAATCCTTTGAGAAGGGCAAGAGGGGGACACAATTTGATGTTCGGTAAGTCATAATAAAATATGCGATAAATTCTACCGAACCTCTCTTGCCGCTTAACGAATAACACACCTTAATTAACGATTTGTTCAAATTAATCAAACTCTAGTTTAAAAGGTTGTTAAAATTGTTCCATTCCAAGTCTATGGTTTGAAATTTGAGGTTATGTTGGCAGTTGATAGCTTCGTGTCATTTAAAGATTTAGTTCAAATGAACACATTCAAGTTTGTTATATTGATAAAATGGTTCTATATTGTAATATGTCTATGGTGTGATATTTGTGGTTATGTTGAAAATGTCACATTTGACATTTGCTAACTTCATGTCATATAATGATTTAGTTCAAATGTACAGACTCAAGTTTGCAATGTTGGTAACATGGTTCTATATTGTCACATATCTATGGTTTAAAATTTAAGGTTATGTCGGTATTTACTAACTTGTCATATAACGATTTAGTTCAAATGATCATCCTAAGAATCTCGCAAAAAAATTTATTCAATTAACTTGTAAAATTAAAACCAGTATTTACAAAAGTCTTGGATGGACGCTAGCAGGTTACACAGTTTTAAATAATACAGGGTGTTTCAACTCAAAGTGGACAACGTAATAGAGGTTGTAGATCTCATCGAGACTAACACTTTTTTCAAATTAATATTTTTCATTTGAGCTTTTGTTTTCGAGTTATCGACCTTCTTTTGTTTTTACACAAACCTCTTTATCTTCATTATTTATGGCCGGATTTTAAAAAATTAAAGTTTTTTGAAATTGTCAGTTTGATATCTACAATTATTGCGTTAAACATTTTTTCAAAAAATATCAACAAACAACATGGCGACCAGTTTTCTTTTTTAAACTTGGATAGCTCTAAGTCTGCTCCAAAGAAAATTGGTCGCCATTTTGTTTGTTGATATATTTTTTTTAATTTTAACTCAAAAATTGTTGATATTAAACTGACAATTTCAAAAAACTTTAATTTTTTAAAATCCGGCCATAAATAATGAAGATAAAGAGGTTTGTGTAAAAACAAAAGAAGGTCGATAACTCGAAAACAAAAGCTCAAATAAAAAATAATAATTTGAAAAAAGTGTTAGTCTCGATGAGATCTACAACCTCTATTACGTTGTCCACTGTGAGTTGAAACACCCTGTATAAATAATCTAGGTATGCATAGTTTCCCAAATTTCGGCTTTTGTCAATTTTTGACAAATCCCCAGCTACAATGACAGGTTTCTTTTTTCAATCACCACCATTCCATCTAAACCGCACAATTTCCCTTCTTGTAGGCCAAAATCATTCATTAGACGACAAAACTTCCCAATTGTCCTGGTCCAGTGCCACGGAAGACGGACCCTGGGATCCTGACTACATCCAGCATTGGCTACGCCTGGACGAAACAAGGTCAGCGATGCAGCAACATCGCGACATGCTAGAATTAGAATACGATCGCGCAGAATTAGAAGATTGGAGTTTGAGTCTATCCACAGATGATCTGCGCGAACAATGGAAACGTTCCGAACAGAACAATCTGCTGACACCTAGTCAAATCAGCATTAGCACTTTGCCAAGTATACAGGAGAACAATCAATTGGAGTTAGAGGAAGACGCCAACGAGTGCCTCTGGAATAACTCCAGGTAATTTTGTAAATTCTCTATTAAAATACTCAGTTTGTTCAAGAAGTTGTTTTAGTTATATGGTGGACAAGGAAGGTAGAGAGTTGGTGACGTTATTGATGGACGGGCAGCAAAAGCAACAATGGCCCTATGCTGTTCAAAGTTTAGTTCAACAAATTTCACCAGATAATAGTTGGTCATCGAATGGTTCTGATTGTTTTTCTCAAGAAACGGAGACGTGCTCGAAGCGTTCATCGGCGGCTCTAAGTGGCTCTAGCGAAGACAATGGAGAAGTACCTACGGATTTCACACGAGATTTCTATAGGTAAGGATTTTATATGTGAGAATTCTCAAACAAACTCCAGTTTCAAGGTTACAAAGTTACATACTAGTCTTCTATAGCATCTCTCAAAAAATAAAATAAATATGTCACTAGAGCTTTTTATAATTAAAAGAATTCTTCAGCTTTGTATTATTATTAATTTCGTCTAAATATCGAAAGTGGTTCTAAAATTGTTGTGATTTAAAATGGACAACCTGGAAATTTATTACGATTTTTAATAGCATCTTTTTATCTCTTAAAAAATAAAATAAAAATGTCACTAGAATTTTTCCTAATTGTCCCAATTAATTATTTTTCGTTAACTTTGTATTAAACTATTAACATGATTTTCTTTTTAACATCTCAAATAATTATAAAACTTTGAGTTTGAAAGCAAACAATCCTTAAAATTATTGCGATTTTTAATAGCAAATTTTCATCTCCCATAAAATAAAATTAGAATGTCATTATATCCGTCCCTATTTTTCAACTTTGTGTTAATATCAATTTTATGGAAATATCTCGCTAGTATCATAACCATATCATCATGACTCGGATTATAACTAGAATAATTTACGCTAACCTAATTATATCATTGTTCCAGGTTGGTTAAATTCGAAAGTACTAAGAGTTTGGCATCGATTTCCTCTCGAAGTTTAGGCGAAAACGGCGAACAATCCAACTTGCAAAACGTTCTGTCCTTTATCGCTGAACAACAAAAATATGTAGCTTCATGTGATGATTCCTCTCGCCCACAATCAATCAACATCACTAACGAATTTAACGTTGAAGGTCCATCGCCGGTTCAAACAAATATAAAACTAAGCGACAGCGACAATAGTATTCCTCGAAATAGTGACGACAGCGAAAATTATGTTACTCTTCGGCAACTGTGTGAAGAATTCAAAGAAAAAGAGGAAGAGGAACGTAGGAAACTGGAGCAGAACATTGCATACGCTGAAGAAATTTGTTTGGAAAATTGTTCCAATATCAGTGAACATCCAGTGGATATCTGCAGCAGTGTTAATGTTGAATTAGCATCAACTGAATACCAAAGCAAGGAGGAAAAAACAATAATAATGGATCAACTGGAAAGTGTGGACCTAAATTGTTTAAACATTGACGCAAACACAGATTCGACTGTTTCATGTGAAAGTGTGTCGAAAAGTGATATATCTACGGCGCCGGCGCAACTAAACGATTCGAAAAGTGATGTGTGCGATTTGAGTGATTTAACGGAATCTAATGACTATTCTACATCGCTGTCATCGTCAGTTAGTACATCGGATACGATTGTCTCGAAAATACCGTTACGAAAAACCACGACAAATACATCGATGTCCACGTCATCGTCGTCTTCCTCATTGCGTGCCAGCCCAAAGAAAGAGCGACCAGATAATAATTATGCTAATGTTGAGACGAGGATTCCGAAGAGTAAAACGACATACGGGAAGAACTCCAGACCATTGTTGAAGGTAGAAAATCAGTTTTGTTTATTTCTAGAAAAGTGTTAATAGGGATGTTGCATTTTTTTAAAATCCCGTTTTTTTCTATTAGAAATGTAAAACGACTATATTAATAATACTTTACAGAAAAAATATTTTTTTTTACTCAATATTTGTACATAAAAATATCTGATGTGCCCAACACATGACTTTCTTATACTTACGGATAGTATCACAATAATTACTTTTCCTAAAGAAATTAAGTTAAATTTCTTGTAAACATTTTGAAGGTTTCCAGCAATTTTCAAATAGTTCTCTGTCGCAGTTATTGCATTACGCATAAATCTGTCCTTGTCCCACTCATTATAACGGAATTTTACGACAAATATGTGTTTTATTTTAGATTTTTGACCTATTACTCACTTAAAAAAATCTCCCGTTATGAAATTACATTTATTTATTCATTATTATTGTTTTCGGTACCATAGAAACCAGTAAAATAAAAATAAACTAATGGACCGGTCCTTCTGGGATTCGAACCCGGAACCCTCTGTTTGGCAGCCATATAATGAAACACATGGTCTACCTCGACCATCGGATTCAACTATCAACGCGCGCTATGAGAAATATAAAGTGTTTTAAGAATAACTAGTTTTTTTGAAATTTTTTTGACGGAATTTCAAAAAAAAGTTCAAACAAAATTTGTTCAAAATTCAATTCTAAATCAATGTTAAAGAATAAAAAAATCTCATAAATTGTTTATTTTTCAAGATATTCTTAAAAAACCTAAAAATGTCATCAGATAACTGTCACTTGTTTTGGTGCTAGATAAAAAACATTGAATGTGGCACCCACAAATTTGTTCAAACTCTTAAATATGAAATTTGAATCAAATCCGAGAAGTCAGACAGACAGACTTCATGGCGAAAATGGTCAAAATGGATTCAGGGGCCCTCAAAACGTGTAAATCCATCAAAATCTCGAAGTCGAAAAAAATCACGATTACAATACTTCCTTATACTACGTATAAGAAAGTAAAAACAATTATAAATTGACCGTAATTCAAATTTATTATTGCCGCCCGAAAACACTTTTAGATCGGAGAGTCCTGTGTGACGTCACGAATCTAGTTGACATTGGCATATCTAAATATTTTTTACGCGTTTGACGTTTTTCGAAATAAGTCAAAATGCGGCGTGCTGCACTGTGGAACTAGATTCGTGACGTCAGCAGTCTTTTGGGCCGATTCGGGCGTTTCCGGGCAATGCGTGGAAATTTCAAATTTTGCAATACTTTTTATTTATTTACATGGAAAGTACGAACCAAAAAATTTAAAAAAAAATATTGATAGTGATAATTTGGTATCAGCTTTTCAAAAAAAATTATTTTGAAAATCATGCAAAGTCCCTATTGAGACAAAAATTCCATTCAAAAATGAATACAAGCAAATCGTTTTTTTCATGTTGATGGATACCAATAATGCAACTATTAATCTCCAACACGATCATCTTGAAAACATGTTTTTTTTTATTTTAGTTCCAGTCACTCCTACTATAAAAATTCATCACCACATTTCTCTTCTATAGTTTCGTAATATTTTTCTGAAATATCTCCTTCCTAGTTAATCTTACGCTAATATGTTATGGAGGAAAAATAACGACTTTAAAAAAATCGAATATCTTGTTAAATAATAAACTATTTAAATCGACCCAGCATTTAAAATTTTTCTCATTCCATAGTATAAAAATTTTACTAAATCTGACAAAAAAGTAAATTTGTATGATTTCACACAAATTATAGAAGAGGCTGTTTGATTATGTAATACTGTTGGTTTAGAGCAGCTTATTTTCGAAAAATAACTGATTCTAGAAACTCGATTGAAAAACTAACATAAAAAATTTCCTCGTAATTTAGAATCTTATTTGAACCCCACTGACATCTCGTTTCCTTTCAGAAAATCGTTCACGTCCATCAACCCGCTCCTGCCCAGCACCCAATAACATCAGAACGTTTGCCGCAAAGTTCCTCCGGAGTGCTCAGTAACATAATTGAGGGTCCACCACATCGGGCTGTAAGTTTCCATGAGCGTGCCACTTCCAAAGATGTGATTGACGAGTTGAATCGCATGATTAAAAATGGCGATGGTGATGGATCAAATGCAGATGGTGTGGAGAGTGGGAGTCCCCGATTGGATCAAGGTGGAAGGCCAACGGGATGGAATTACGTGGAACGAGATGTTGATATCAGTGATCCTAAGGCGAGTGGAAGTATTTTTAAGAGTTATGTTTCTTAAGTGGCTGATTAATTGTTAGGTTATATAGGAGTATAACTTTTATTTACTTATAGGCTAGTAGAGGAAAGCAAAAAATATTGAAAAGTCAAATCTTTTTTGGTTGGTAGCGTAAATCCACCAAAATCTAAAAAAAGTTCCTTGTGGAACGTCCACTATCTTGAACATAAAGGTGACTTTGACTTCAATTTTTCTTCTATATCTCAGCTGCTATTGGTTAGAAAACAGCATTTTTTATACGGTTTTGTAGGGAATATAATTCTCCACAAGTTTTATCGAAAACTATTTGCGATACAATTTTAACTAGAAAAATTGGAGTAAAAAATTTACAAGTGGGGTTGTAAATTGTTGGTCTGTTCCTATGCATCCAATTGTGAAAATGTTCACATGAATATTGTAGTGAATTCAGTTCTCTGCAATTTTATATACTACATTACTCGTAAGTCAAAAAGTTACCGAGATAGAAGACTATGTCAAATGAATATTCTCTTTTTAGAGAAAAAATCTCGTTTTTAACATGAATGTTAGGATCATAAAATTATTTTCTATAAAGAGGCAGAGTTTCAGGTGCATTTTTTTTAACTTGGTGTTCCTGTTCCAGTGGTGTTCTAATCCACAAGCAACCATAAAATATTTGGCATTTTAATATTTTTGTAGATATAATATTGCATAATTTGAATAAATCTAAGATTATCACCAGAATTTTTGAATAAAAACAGAGAACCAACTTTTAACACATTTTATTGGGTTTTAGGCACGAGCTGGTTTACTAGAGGTGATGATGACTTCAGTATCGAGTGATTCTTCACCAACTTCATCATGTGGTGGAAGCATTGCTAGTGATTCTATGGAAGATCCACCTGATTATGGGCAGTTGCACAGGATTCACAAGTACCATCGACAGAAAAAAGGTGCATAAGAATGTTTGATTTGCTTGTATAGTGTTGCATGAATATTTCTTTTCTTTTTGGGGAGTTATTTAAGTACAGTTTTTGAAAAGCAAGTTTTTCTGTATATAAAAAACACTGTTGCCTATTGTTTTTCTTACTTTCTCTTTTCCTACTTTACTTGCTTATGCTGCTACTAAATAGTTTTGAAGAAAAACCCAAACATTACATTTTGCGGTGTATGGTCAAGCTCCTCTTTTTTTATTACTTATGAAAATTCTTTTTCAAAACAAAAAATTACTAATTTTTAAAATTTATGTCTAAACCATTAAAATACTATTAGAATCTCCAATAATGTACTTACTCCAGTTGAGCCCTGCACCTCAAAACCTCTACTGCAAAGTGATTGATTCAAACTGGTGAATATTGTAAGAAATCCAACAAAATCTCTATATTATATCACTCATCACTGTTGGTTGCATTTCTTTCAATTTCTTGAATCCATCATTTTGCAAAAACAAAATGACCAAACAAAAAAGCAACAACAATGTTGGGGGTTTCAAGCTTCTTCCGCCGCCTCGGCACCCTGCACTCCTCTGACGGAAACGACGGTCTGATGATGTCATCACTAAATTGTAGCCTGTGCCGTCCGTCCAGAATTGGCCGTGGTACGTGCTGGAGTGCCCCTCAATAGACCGACCATCATCGGTCGGCCGGATTTCTATGTGCGATATGGTGAAAAGGAGCGCGAGGCCGTTGCATCATTTGACTTCCTGGATGATTTGAGCACCACCAGTAGTTCATTAACATGTTCCATGGATGATGGAGCAGCGTTGGAGGAGCCGATTATGGAAGAGAGTGTTGGTAGAGGACGTTGTAAAGTCAGTGAAGTGTGAAGGAGACATGAGTTGTTTTATGTTCATTGTATCAAGAAATTGGTTTTTGGAAATAAAACGACTCAGAATTTGTAGAATGTACTATCGAAAAGTTGTTGAGCTAATTGATATTATTTATTACAATGACGAAGATGATGATAATAATAAAAGCTATTAAACATTTTTATTTTGTCTTACAAACCGATAAACCGCGTGGGTATTTTTGTATTTTACAGTCACATAAGCGAAAGATTTTGAAGGCAAACTTATGATATATAAAATGATTGTGTAGTTGGTACACTTAATAATAAAATGTACTTTGTGATATACTTGTGAAAAATATTTATTACTTTTATTTTAGAAGTTATTGCGTATATTTACTATTATAAAAATAAAGAAAACAATAATGTTTGTATTATAATAATGTAATCGATTTAGGTTTATTTATTTTCTCTTAGCGGGCATTTTGTATTATACAGTATTTTTAGGCCTACTTGCACTGGATATTTACGTTAATTTCAATCTTCAATGCTAATTAAAATCTTCTGGTTTTTTTTGCTGTAACAAAGTTTTGAATGTTTTTTTGTATAGAAAATAATTATAAGACTTTTCATATTATAATGTTGTCTATAATTTTTGATCTGTGTGTACTATTAGAGTGATAATGTATTTTTTATATAGTGTGTACTTATATTTAATAATATATTTAGTACAAATTTAGAAATATAAAATTTAAAAAAAATTATAAAAAGCAATTATTTATAAAAATTCCTTCAAGTCAAATTGAAACATTTTTGAGGAACTGTAGTAAGAGACGAGAAATGTAAGTACAGAATTATTAGTCATAATTTTCAAAAAATTTACACTTTCCAGGAATTAGTCAAATTCCATACGCATTCTAGAAATTCCAGAAATTCCACACACTTTCCAGGAATTCCGCAAATTCCATAGACATTCCCACACACATACACACAATAATAGAAATAAAACTCAAAATTATTTTTTCTAAACGTTTATTCCTCTCATAATAATATCGCCAGTAAATCTTTCTAAAAAAAATTATAATAAATCTGAACAATGTTTCGACAAACACGTTATTATTAATAAATATTTTAAATCTCTAAGTAACTGTGAGAAATCTATTTTAATCTTTTTAATAGTATTTCATATCTTATTAGTTTGGTTCTATTACAATATTTTATTATAGATTTTAAATACATACATCACCATTTTTCCCTATTATACATGCTACCTAACAAACTTACAAATAAATACAGTTTCTTTTGTACAAGGCCTAAGGGCAGTTCAATAAACACTCTCAAAATTAACAAAAACAGAAACAATAGCTTTTAGTGTCATACAATAAATAAAATGAGTTTGCTACATTATTATGTGCACAACGTTAACATATATCTATATTTCATGATTTCATGAACAGCTACAGAATAAAATAAAAAATGGGATTTTTTATTATTAGTATTTATTATAGGGCAAGATCTGTGAAGTCGACCAAAAAGCGAATTCGATAAGATCCCCGAAATACGATTTCTTAATACTAACAATCACTTTGTTCTACTAAAAATCTTATAATATAAAAATTGTTCACTGGAAACGGAATTTTCGGGAGTCGATTATTTTGAAGAACGGCTGCATCGTTATTGAGACTTTAAAAATATCATGCGACACTAGCGATCACCGCGATGACCGCCTCGAGGGACAATGATTAAGATCCAAGTTGCAATATGCGATTCAGATGTCTTGGCACTTGTTTGCACACACAAATAGGGACTTTGCATGATTTTCAAATTAATTTTTTTTGAAAAGCTGATACCAAATTATCACTATCAATATTTTTGCAAAAAATTTTTGGTCCGTACTTTCCAAATAAATAAATAAAAAGTATTCCAAATTTAAAATTTCCACACATTGCCCGGAAACGCCCGAATCGGCCCAAAAGACTGCTGACGTCACGAATCTAGTTCCACAGTGCAGCACGCCGCATTTTGACTTATTTCGAAAAATGTCAAACGCGTAAAAAATATGTAGACATGGCAATGTCAACTAGATTCGTGACGTCACACAGGACTCTCCGATCTCAAAGTGTTTTCGGGCGGCAATAATATATTTGAATCACGGTCAATTTATAATCGTTTTTTTATGTACAAATATTGAGTAAAAAAAAATATTTTTGCTTGAGAGTATTATTAATATAGTCGTTTTACATTTCAAATAGAAAAAATGGGATTTAAATGCAACATTCATATTATTTTATTTCATTTTGTGTATTCGGAACATAAAACTAGTGTAAGAAAAATGATGATCCTGGGTACGCACTAGTAAAACACAGTATCTCTGTGCGTGTCATCATTTTTGTTAGACTGGTTAAGTTAAAGTTATACCTTACAATTTCTTGCAATTTCAAGCAGGTATCAAGATAAAAACAGGTTAATCTTAGTAGATTAACCTGTTTTTATGTTATTATCTTTATCTTATTTTATAGTTAAAATGTAAAAAGTATGCGCGCATTTCTTGAAAAACTGATCTATCTAAAAATACTCTTTACCACAGGCGCTAACAATCATGTTATGTATAATATCTAAATGTAAGTAGTATTACACAAAGCATGTAGTAATTTCCCACGAATAATGACTTGTATTAATACTGAAAGTGTGGGATATTTGCAGTTTTTCTTAACAAAATAAACTAAAAATCACAATATACAGTTTCTATATAGAAAAGTTATAGTTATAAAAATATATAGCAAATAATTACATACAAGAAAACATAAAAATAATAGTAATAGAAATGCGCGCATTTCTTGAAAAACTGATATATCTAAAAATACTCTTTACCACAGGCGCTAACAATCATGTTATGTATAATATCTAAATGTAAGTAGTATTACACAAAGCATGTAGTAATTTCCCACGAATAATGACTTGTATTAATACTGAAAGTGTGGGATATTTGCAGTTTTTCTTAACAAAATAAACTAAAAATGACAATATACAGTTTCTATATAGAAAAGTTACAGTTATAAAAATATTTAGAAAATAATTACTTACAAGAAAACATAAAAATAATAGTAGCACAAACTTAAAAAAAATCTCACAATTGCGATGAACTGGTCGTGGAGCTCTCATCTTCCGAACTATTTCCAGATAAAAAAGCATCATTTTGAGAATCTGTAGCCATATGTTTAGGAGACGGCAACACGGCATTACGTTTATTCTTATCAAGCTCACTCGGCAATGCCGGCAGAGGCAAATCAACCACCTCCTCCTCATCTAAATCATCCTCATGTACTTTCGGCGTAGAACGGGCCATGATCTTCCATGTTTCTAATGGCTTAACATTTTCACCATTATTATCACCAACTAAAACATTCTTCATGCTACTAGATGACAAAATGGCACTGGAAGATGCACTAAGACTGAGCGGATTGTTCTTTCGCATCCGTGGTCGTTTGTTACATGGAGATTTCGTAGGAGTGGTTTTAGGCGGAGTTGAATTCCTAAAACTCCGTCGAACGATTCTTGACGCCACCACATCAGCACTTTCATCCAAATCCAGTACATAACTAACTGAATCGGATTTTTCCACGACTCCCTTGACTTTGGGTGATGTGGGAGGCGAAGTGTCATCCATGTCCGATTCGGGAGAGTGTTTAAACGATTTTGAACATATAGAATCCTGTAAACTACATCTACTAGTGTACAAGCGCTCGCGAAAAGACAGTGGACGCTCTATATCATTTTTCGTAGCACTGTGTCGCTCACTACAACTGGAATTAACCAAAGGCCGATTGAACGCGTCTCCAGCTTTCTCGAGGACCTGAGTCATCACTTCTTTGTTCTGTTTGAGTTTCCATTGCAACTCTTCATTATGTTGTGACAAACGACGTTTTTGGTTCGATTCATCTTTGACGCTTTCATTCAAACGTTGGTTTTCATTGATGAGATTTCTAGAAGCAAAACAGGTGATTATTAGACAAGTAATAAAAGCTAGGCATCTATGGGGTACATAATTCACTAACAGCACGTCAATGAATTTCAACAGTAATACAATAAGGGAGTATGATTTTTAATAAATACATAATTTTTTCACCTCTTCATTTTTAAATTATTCACGATTAAAGTGATGGCACTCAATACATTAGGAAGACAATTTCATAAATAAATTATTGTAATAATATAGTAAGTTTAGGATAAAAATCATATATGTAGGTATTGCTGGCATCCTATCCCTCACTATCGCCACTGCGAATATTTTTTTATGTTTTTAGATTAATTTAGTCCACAACGTATGCTCATTAATTTATCAAACATACAGATAGAGGCACTTACTGTTCTAAATCAGTTTTCCGTTGTAACTGCAGTTCAAGATCTTCACAGCGGGCATTCAAAGCAGCTGCTTTTTCCTCGGCACCAGCGAGGGTTTCGGCCTTCTGCATAGCCTCAGCTAGTGCTCTCCTCAACTCAGCCACTTCATTTTGTTTCAACTCCAACACAGCCCTTAAAGATTGCACCTCCTAAGGACAAAAAAATAAGTACAAATAGATCCACAGAATATTAGTAGAATGCTTCACCTGTAAACCCACGCCCTTAGCATCATCACCATAACCTAACAGCCTCTTATTCTCCACTTCTAGTTGGTTAACTCGCTGTACCAAAGACTCATTGGCAGCCTGTAATGCATCAAGCTGTATCTTAAAGTTCTTCTCTTTGCCTTCAGAGTCTTCCTTCAATTTCACACTTTCGTATTTCGCTTGTTCCACTTCCAAACGTTTCTCATCAATTTGCTCACGAATGGCGTCGTTCTCCTCCCGAAATATATCCAATGATTCTTCATGAGTCTTTTGCAACCTATTAAACTCATTTTTAAGTGTTAGTAATTGGGCCTGGTGTTGTTGTGACAGCGTTTGACTAACGGATTCTTTTTCTGTGTGGATCAGCTGTTGTAGTGCACAGTTTTCGTTATTTACTAAACAAAAAAAAAGAAAATGAGATTTTACGTGGATAGAATTTGTTTGCAAGTACTTACATTGTGTAATGCGATTTCGATGCTCTTCAATTAGTTGCTGGATATCACTGCGGTATCGCATACGCTCATCCTCGATATTGCTAGCATGTTGGAGTTTTTCTTCGGCTAAAGTTTCCTCCAGTTTTTGACAAGCTAACTTAATTTCCTCTGCTTCCAAACGATATTTCTCCACTTGGCGACGAAGAATCGGAGCGTCATATGCTCCAACCTATTTCAAATTTAAATTATAAGTAAACTATAACGAGGTAATAGCTTAACTTTACTATATACACAAAAATAACGCTTCTCCTAAATTTCGATCTTAATTTAAAAATTTCTGTTGTCTGCTAGGTTTCCCTTATATTTTTAATTTTATTATTAGGTTATAAAACTCACAAGCTCTGGAAAAAAGGTTAAAATAAGCATCTTTGCACTGTAATATATGCCAAAAAAATAATATTAACATGTCAACACAAAGAAAATCTGGTTCAAAGATTTTTTTATAATCATTAAATTAACAAAAATCTCACAGAACAACATCTTCAATGCTTGTTTTAACACTTTTACTTTTACTCCACTATTTTTTATAGTGTAACATAGAGCCTAATCACAAAATAATAAATATGTTTTTATTTAAATGGATTAATTTTGAGGATCACCGTACTTAAAAAATGTTTGATCCTTATTACTACTAACTTTCAAAATTGTTAAAATAGAGACAAATTTGAATAATTAAAAAATATCTCTCTTTAGCAAAATTAGCAATCTACGGCAATTTCTTTACTAACGTTAAAGACTAGATGTTGAATTAAAACAGCCAATGCTTCAGCAGTGCGGGGCGTTGGATGTTGTTGTTTGGCAGCAACCCGATTTTGTGTTGGGGGCAGGACCATGGGCGATGTACAACCCCCCTTGACGGTGCCTCGGCCACAATCTGTAACAAAACACAAATTATTTAATTTCCTTTTATAATTAACATTTTTTCTTTAAAGACCATAAAATAAATTGAGCGCATCAAACTATTAACAGCTTTACATCGAGCATTAATTACTTCATTGAAACGAAGCAAATGCAACAATTTTCCACATGTGTTTTGTTTGAGTGATAATCGTATTTCCGCTTGTTTGTTTGTTCTTTTTGCGGCCAAAGAATTTCTTTTCAAACTACTAATTACCCAATTAATTAGAAGAAAAAAAACATGCAGCCTCTGTAACATTTTTAAAAACATTTTCGCAATATCATTCTGCGCATTTCTTTCCTCTTGTAAGCCCAGCCAGATGATGTTGCGTAATAACTGTGGAAATCAGTCTATTTTTATCCGAATTATCCCAACTAGAGCCAAGTTCAGATTTTTGTTTTTATTTTTATTTTCGGTCGGTAAAACGTGTGTAACCCAATTTTAAATAAACATTTCGTTGGGGTTTTATGTGACAAACGAATAAAGTTGTTTAGAAAAAAACATACTAGAGCACAATTTTAGTAGATGCATTTTCTTATTATATACCAACAGTTGGAATCTAATACAATTTGTTTTTTCTCTCGAATTAGGTGTTCTGGTAAAGAAATTCATTTTCAGCTTGATCCTGTTTTAAAAACTATGTACTTATTTATACTGAGAGGAACAAACGTAAAGGCGGGAAAATTTATTTGTTATCGCAACCATTGATTATAGGAATAACACTAGAAATACTTCTTTATAGTAAATTATGATTGATCTTTTACAATGTCTGTTCAGTAAAATAATATATTCTGTCATGTTACACATCATTTGGATGTGAATTAAAAATTGATTGTTTGCACAATAAACATCAAGCGTTTCATCTGCACAATGCTATATAATTTTACATATTTTAGTATGCACAAATTTGATATGCGCTTCTAATCTTTTAAAACATTTTCCGTCGTTTTATTAACCAATTGAAATTCTAAATTCCATGGAAATTGAGCAATGGTCACTGTGTGTTCAATTTCCAAAACTACAATTCTATTTCTTTATTATAGCGACATTGTTATATCGGGTGTTCATTTAAAAGTCATCAAATTGGCTTTGATATTTGTCGCTATCTTTGTCTAACCAACTTAATTTATCATGTTGTTGTCTTTTAAGAAATAGAGCCAAAGCCAATTTGACTTTTTTAAATGAACACCCGATATACGTATTATAAAATTCTAGCTAATATATAAGTGTACAGGGTGTGTCACGACGAGTTGACAGTAGACGTAACATTACACAATGTGATCTATTTAATGATAATATTGCCACCTTCTGGTACTTCCGATTATAGCAGATATACACAAGCTTTGTTATTTTAAATGGAACTCTCTGTATATTTTTGAATTTTTAGATGCTACAATTAAAATTATTTCCTATTTCATTTTTTTTACAAAAACATTTTGTGAAGTAGGAATATACAAGAAATAAACTAATATAGTTTTGGAAAACTTGCTTTATACAGGGTGTTGGTGGTTGGCCGTTAATTTTAAGACCTTACAACCTTAATACATTTATGTCTCGAATTAAGTGTAGAATTCGAAAATCTAGAAATATATAGAGTGTTCCTAAAAAAATTAAGTTATCATTGATTAAACTTTTTAAAAATTAACGGACAACCACCAACAGCAACTTTTCCATAACTATATCAGCGTATTTCTTGTGTAGGTATTCCTACTTCAAACATAAGAAAAAACGTGTCATTGTCAAGATTTGAATTTTTATTTACATGCATCTGTTTTTGTAAAAAAAAATTAAAAAGTATAAATAATTATAATACCGTTAATGTTAGGACCATGCAACCTTGATACTTTTATGCCTAAAATGAAGTGTAGAATCTAAAAATTCAAAAAATATACAGGGTGTTCTAACTAAAATAAGAAAATTTGTGTCTACAAACCGGAAGTAGCACAAAGGTGGCAATATTTTCATTAAATAGTCTACCTGAAAATAAAAATACTTCCAAAATATGGAAGTGACATTGTTGGAACTCAGACTTACTTTTTTATTCTCTCAAGTCTTTTTATCAGTTTTCTCGATATTTTTTCACGTTCCGTAAGCATTCTTGTGGACTCGGTTTCGCCACAATTTTCCAAACTGTTTCTCAACCATAAAAGTGACACTTTACAGACGTAATATACTATTAGCTTTGTCCTACATAACATAAATTTCAGAACTAATGAAATTGTCAGAAAACAGTTTATTGACTATTTTCTTGCAATTTTAATCATTCTGACTGGTTTATTTGTGTATAGTTAATTTATGTAGGCACAGACCTAATTCCTACTACGTATTTTAAGTTAAGGAGGGTTTGTCCTCCCTCCCCTTCTCTCGGCCTCCCTAGACATAAAAATGTTGATTTAATTCTTGTTTGTGAAAAGTATTTAGTGATGAAATAATAAAAAATAGATGAAGTATGATTTCCACAACTACTTCACTGATGTAAATCTGCAATTCTCAGGATTCTCACCATAAAATTTCTCATTCATAATCTGAAGGTTAATATAATCCAATTGAAACATTCAACAGCGTTTCTTATGAAAGAAACATTTAACAGTTTTTATCTTTGATATTTCCTTCGAGAACACAGCTCGTTTGCTTCCTTTGCAAGTGTGACCAAGTGTCAAAAAATAACATAGTACATAATTTGAACCGGAAATCCTAAGCTGTGCGCACACACACAGGAAGAACTGCTAGTTATAAGCTAAGCTGTCTGTTTCATCACACTCTGCAATCGACTGAAGCGGTGAATAGAACCAAAGTTAATAATATGCGAAAACAAAAAAAAAAAGAAGGAAAATAAACCCAAAAGGAAACTGTTTGTTTGTTCATCTGCCATCGACGGTGTGGATTTTGTTTTCTTTGGGAAAAATGTTATTGTTGGCAAATTGCTTTTTCACACATTCAATTATTCCAAGAGCAAAAGTTTAACTCTTAAACTAGAATGTTTATTTCGTAACTTCCGTAATACAATTACTGTCGCTTAATTACTCGGAATGCATAATTAAAATATTTAACATGACTTTTTATTTCACTCACCTGTGATATTGTTTTCCACATACATAACAACATCAAACACTTATTATAATATATCCAACAACAATGGGAATTATTTCACTGTACAAAAACCTCACAAAATTCAACTCATATTGTTTCCAAATGCTTCCGTTTTTCTCCAACTATCTATAAAAACGTTTTTTTATCACCCCACATTTACAAACAATTGTTTGCTACTGCACACCTTTCTTTTTTAGCAGGATATTATAGACAAAACTGCTATTATTTGACGTCTTGTCATTTTGCAATCAATGCATACACTATTGCAGAAAAAATCTTATTGTAGTTTGTTTAATAGTTGGATGATTTTTCTCATCATTTGTATGGAAATGCATGTGAAAACCAACGGGAAAGAACTAAATAAAATCCACAACAACTCCACCACTAACTGAAAAGTTGGTAAACTTCCGGCAATCGTTTACAGTATAATAATCTAATAATCAATTAACTCGCGCCTTCGATAATATAAAGTGTATTGTTATTATTCAATACCATCGAGTCATCATTAAACGCACATTTTTTCACTTCTTTCTAATCACTATTACAAATTACTAATTAAATTAACTCACACAAACATAATGAGACAATTAAATCATTTTATTAATACCACCGCAGATTATCCACAACAAATTTGAAAGCGCATCACCACGCCGCATATAAAACTAAACTTATTTTTAATTTTCGCATAACAGTCGCACGCAAAATCCATTTTTACCCACATAAACTACATTGAAATAATATAAACAAACGGCTGAGAAGGTAAATCATTGGAAAAATAGCCGGCGATTTCAGTTCGTCGACGTTACATTTCTAACTGAATTTGCTAACGCACTTTGCATTCATTTCGAATAGAACCGCTACATGAGGAGATTACGTTGCACGTTACGCTACGAGATTATTAAAATTGTATAATAAGAAAATCCTAATCCATCTTTCAAATCTTTTAAACTTCCAAACATGCTGAATTGGGGTGATCCATTAAAATACTATTGGGGAACTACTATTATTGTCTAGGATCATTCTGACGAATGTAGTGGGTTTCTTCCCTAAAATAATCGCATTCAAGTTGCAGACGATCGATTACCACAAAGAAACGTGAACATTATATTTTGTATACTTGACTATTAGTGTATTGTGTTCTATAGATTTTATCATTTTTATACAGGGTTGACAAAAAGTAAGGAATAAGGGGTTTCGGAAGAAAATAAAATATAAAAATTGGATTTTTCTTTGGGTCTTAATATTTTTAGTCTAATCTAAGCATATTATGACCTAGGAATTTTAAAAAACGTAAAAAAAATTTATGTAAATATGAGTTTTTCTTCGTTGTCCCTATTGACCAGAGAGAATAACATACTCGGCGTTTCTCATGCAGACGTACTGAATTTTCAGGACTGAAAACCTGAAATTGTAGGGTTTCCTTGCAGCGCTTCCCAAGAGCCATAGAATGGTTAAAGAAAGTGAGTCTACGCATTTCCGGTATCATGGAAGCTCGAAACGTGCCAAATTCAATTTTTTAACTTTGTTTTTACACAAAGACAAATTGCATTTTTGGATAGATAAACAGAATAAAAAAAAATTATTAATGATAAGTATACATTAAAGTTATTGGTTCATCACTGCGAACTTCGCTATTATTGGTCGCATTTTTGACAATGATTAAAATTATGAAAAAATAAAAACAATTGAGCCTCTAATTTCCGAGATATTGACAAATTCATTATTATATGTATAAGATAATCATGTGCTGGACACATCGGATATTTTTTTATGTACATTTTTATTGACAAGTTTTGCATAATTAAAATATAACAATATAATTGCTTCAGTGATGATATTTTTTACTATCATAACCTATAAGTTGTTGTTTTATTACAGCAAAACAATTATTATTGTTTATGTTTTCATTGCTATCAACTTTTTTCAATTAGTTATAAAATTGTAACATTAAAACCGACGATAATCCAGAGATTTAATAAGCATTTCTTCTAAGTTTGATTTTTGTAATATTAAATTTTAAGAAATATCATTAGAAATATTTTTTCCATATAAACATTGTTTTTTTAGTAGTGACAACCACAATTAATTGTTTATTAAATTCTTCCACCCGGAATTTTTACGCGTTTTTATAAACAATATTAAATTATGGATTTGTTTCGTAAACATGATAGCATATTTATTTTAGCAGTAATTATTATTACTGTACATATTACCTACTAATGATTTAGTTCAAATGAACACACTCAAGTTTGTTATATTATTAAAATGCTTCTATATTGTAATATGTCTATGGTTTGAAATTTGAGGTTATGTTGAAAATGTCACACTTGGCATTTGCTAACTTCATGTCATATAATGCAATATATGCATATATGCAATATTGACAAAATTCTTCCATATATTAATACATCTATGGTTTGAAATTTAAATTTGAAGGTTGTTAAATATGTTACATTTGAGGTTTATTTGTAGTTTGTAGCCACCCACATGTATGGTACGTTTGAGGATTAACCGGTTTCTTGTGTCTCGGTTCACTTTATTTATTTGATGATTAAAATCCATAAAAATAATTGTTTAAAAAATTCTAACTTTTAATAATTTTACTAGAAAAATATGTGTAACAATAAAGAATAAAAGCAAATAAATTATGGAGATGGGAAAATAACACTGTAGCAATGACTTTTTGCGGGACACTATAACAGACCATTGGAGAACTGTAACAAACCAACCGAAAAACCATATAAAATCAACTTTAAAAAATATGTGTAGAAAAATCGAATAGAGGCAAATACTTAATTACTTGAATTTACTTGGAAGCATTTTATTTTTCTAAAAATCAATTTCATTTAAAATAACGTAATAGTAGTTTATGCAACAAGTATATAATCTATGACTTTATAGACGAGTCTGGTTTATGGCAGAGCGAGCTTGCGAGCGAGGCTAATAAATAGGACGAGTCAATAAAGTCAGATTATATACGAGTTCCATACAAAGATTTATGTTCGACTGCGAAAATTACCTTTTAATTATTTAGAAAAATTATAAATGACAGTAAATACATTTATTCTGGCAGTATTTATTGTGACATTGACAGCTGATATATTGATATTTTACAATAATAGTAAAATAAAGTTCCATTATACACTAGTGTATAAAGAGCCACTTTACGCACGCAAAAGTACGTCATAAACAGCACTTTATGATGCAGTCGTACATAAAAAACATTACGGATTTCATTAAAAAAATTATAGATGACGATTATATTTACCTACTTACTAAAAAAGAAGAAAAGGTTGTTAAAATTCTTGTTAATTAAACATCTGTCCAACTCCATTATCTTTACTTTAGTAACCAAAATGAAATTTCTATCATTTGGTTAAGAAACCTGTATAAGTAATTCTTCTGATTGGTCCCACATAAACACGATTACAACAAAATAATATGTGGGCGCGAGTTTTTTTACTACAATCGTCGTAAAACTGTAAATAAATATTATAATAACAACAACAGCAAAGTAAGTGCATATCTTAAGTTTCATTTCGAGGCATTTCTCTTGAATGAATGCCCAAGAAGGACAAAAAAAGACACCGCATTGAATTTCATTGAAGCGCGTGAGCGTATTTCGTACTGCATTATATCAAATAGCAGCAAGTATTTAACGCTACTTTATTTACTTGTTTGTAATGCAGGTATTTGCTTTCACACTTTAGCTATAAATCACGAGAACTCGGACATTCTATTCTATAACCTGCGGTTATTGTGATATACCTACCGCGAAAAATTACTGCAATTTTCCGTGCTAAAATATCTGATGTGCCCAACACATGACTTTCTTATACGGATAGTATCACAATAATTACTTTTCGACCCTCGGATTCAACTATCAAAGCGCGCTATGAGAAATATAAAGTGTTTTAGGAATATCTCGTTTTTCTGAAATTTTTTTGACGGAATTTCAAAAAAAAGTTCAAACAAAATTTGTTCAAAATTCAATTCTAAATCAATGTTAAAGAATAAAAAAATCTCATAAATTGTTTATTTTTCAAGATATTCTTAAAAAACCTAAAAATGTCATCAGGTAACTGTCACTTGTTTTGGTGCTAGATGAAAAACATTGAATGTGGCACCCACAAATTTGTTCAAACTCTTAAATATGAAATTTGAATCAAATCCGATAACTCGTTTTTGAGTTATGGTGGATACAGACAGACACACAGACAGACACACAGACAGACACACAGACAGACACACAGACACACGGACACACAGACACACAGACACACAGACAGACATCATGGCGAAAATAGTCAAAATGGATTCAGGAGCCCTCAAAACGTGTAAATCCATCAAAATCTCGAAGTCGAAAAAAATCACGATTACTATACTTTCTTATTATATAAGAAAGTAAAAATCATTTCACTCAACGGAACTAGTCCGACATATGACTAATAGTTAAATAAAGTAACGTCTACTTAAATTTTATATGAATCCAATAATAAATCAGCCAATAAATTTGTTTAAAATTTACTCATGTCTAGTGCCTGCCTGCTTTTAGAGAACTATTAATAAAATCGTGGTACCCTACATAAACTCTAATCTCAATTATGTATTTAATAACAAGTATTTAAGCCATGTGCTTGACAAGTGTTGTTAAAACATCAAGATAAAAAATTTATTCTTTATTCTACTAAAGTAATTAGTACACTTTCAATTTATGTAGTGAAATAAACACATCGCAAAAGTGTTTTTAAATAAGGAAATGCAGTGAGTTTTGAACCGAAATTAGATCTTTAGTTAAAACTAATATTTGCAACACTTTTTTGTAAAACAACCACGAATGTCTAGAAAGTGTGCAATTAAATTTAAATTCATTCAATATTCAACCATTTAATTAGCGTAAATTTAATTTACTGCATATAACGTGCAAATAGAAATTCACTTGCTTCTTGGTTTATATATTTAAATAGGGCATTGTGTCAGTGGATTAGTTACAATAATAAATAATAATTAACTGACTTTGTTTACCTAATTAATACCATTAATACAAATAATCAAAAGTAAAGTATGAAAACTGGCAGCGTAAAAACAAACAAGAACATATCAAGAGCAAGACAATAATAATTGAAATTTTTAGGTTAAAACTGAAAGTACTATCATACATCAATTTAGACAAACAAATATTAGTTTTTAAATTGCTTCGAAATTAAAATGATTGTCTGAACACTTTTTTATGTTCCACTTGGTAGATCGGTCTTTTTTCATGGTTTAGTAATTACATCTATTGCTTCAAGTCAAAACGAACAACAATATTGTATCGAAGAAATGAACAGGTGCTAAAACTGGTAAAGATAATTGTTAATTTTATATCTTGTTTAATGTTTTATTTGTTTTAATGTATAGCAAAGGATTTTTATTACTGCATTGAGGACAAACCACACAGCAAGTCATAAAAATTAAGTATGTACATGATTTTTTAAAACGACGACCTCCTTGAATATTTACAGTCTATTATTTATACAGAGCAAAAAACTCGAGGAGTGATTCTACTCGAAAAGTTAATGTGACAAGTTCCTATAACATTTTCCCGAAAGCTCATTAATACTGGTTTACAAGGCCCCCAAGTTTTTTTTAAATAAAATTTTTCCAATAACTAAATTTTGATGATGCCCGACTGAAGAACATCGAGAAATCTTCAAAAAAGATCCTCTTGTTGAATATCGATTAGTTTTCGAGAAAAACGCGCTTCTGTTTAATGCTTGCTTTGTTAATCTTGAAAATGAGCTGTAGTTAATTGGTATTCGTTTAAGGCGTTTTTCTCGAAAACGACTCGTTTTATCGTGAGGCAGCAAGAGGATCTTTTTTGAAGATTTTTCAATACTCTTCAATCAGGCGTCATCAAAATTTACAAAAAGTGCCTAACAAAAAAGTTCTGGGTCTTTATCCAAAGGTCAACGTCAGTTTCGACTCTTTGACACTGGGGGATATTTACCTCAATTTTGGTGCAAGAATACAAATAAACAATAGTGATAAGTGTGCCAAATTTGAAACGAATCGGTATACTAGAAAAAAGTTACTGGAAAAAATTGATTTAAAAAAAACAAACTTTAAAGCCCTGTAACCCCAAGATTAATGAGCTTTCGGAAAAATGTTATAGGAACTTGTCACATTAATTTTTCAAGTACAATCACCCCCCGAGTTTTTTCTCCTAATTTCCGGACACCCTGTATTACCTAATTTTTAAAATTAAATGTTACAAAGAAAGTATCAATTTTGAAACATATAGAAGATTCACAAATATTCTCATTAATTCGAAAATAAACTGCAGGCCAACTGAAACGTATCAAGCGAATTTTTAAGATGAATTTAAAGTCAAATATTTTGAAAAGGATAAAAGAAATAATTTAATTGCGAAAACATTAGTGTAACCAGATTTTTTTAATTTAAAGTACATTATTATCTACAGGGTATGAAAGAAATTCGTCTTTTTTTCAGACTTTATACAGGGTGTCCCAAAATTAGCCTGCCAAAATGTACCGATTCTAAGTTCAAAAATAATGAAAAAAGTTTTAATAAATATAAGTTGAAAAATGCTCTCTTAGAGCCGTTTGACACGAGGCTAATTTTAGTACTAAATTTCATACAAGTGATGCGCGCGCAGATTTAGTTGAAAAATTAATAATAAACAATAGGTCTAATTTCAATTTCTTCTGTACAGCATTGTACACTCCTGCACCGAATTTACGCACGTTTACTCAGATTGTATACAAAAAATAGAACATGCTCTAATTTATTGTAACAAGTTTACTAAATCTGCGCGCGCATAATTAGTATTAAATTTAGTACTAAAATTAGTGTCGTGTCAAACGGCTCTAAGGGAGCTACAGTCCCCCGAAAGGGGGGCCCCAAAGAGGAGTTTTCTGTAATATCTCTGCAACCGTTTGAGGTAGATTCAAGAAATTTGGTGAGTTAGAAGCTTTTATAATTTGCCACATATTTCTTTTTCCAATTTTCAGAAATTTTACCAGGGGCGACACATACAGAGTGGGTGCTGGGTAAATTATGCCCCATATTTTTTGTGTGGATACTTAAAATTTTTATATCAAAATATGAAACTTGGTTTATTTTTACACAAAAATGGTCGTCTCAGTCGATCTTTGAATCTTGAACCGTTTTCGAGTAAAATCGTTTTGAAGAAGTCACGTCCATAAAAACTACACTAATAAAAATAATCACAAAATTGAAAAAAAAATTTGATTTTGATTTTTTGTTTTTATTATTAATATTTGACGAAGAAATGCTAAACGAAGTAATAAATACTTATAAATTTTAATCCATTGTCTACTTTTCAAATAAATTTTAGTTTTTTGATTATTTTTATTAGTGTAGTTTTTATGGACGTGATTTTTTCAAAACGATTTTACTCGAAAACGGATCAAGATTCAAAGATTGACTGAGGCGATTTTTTTTGTGTAAAAATAAACCAAGTTTCATAATTTGATATAAAAAGTTAAAAAATTATCCACACAAAAAATATGGGGCAATATTTACCCAGCACCCACCCTGTATGTGACGCCCATGGCAAAATTTGTGAAAATTGGAGAAAGAAATATATGGCAAATTATATAACCTTCAAACTCACCAAATTTCATGAATCTACCTCAAACAGTTGCAAAGATATTACAGAAAACTCCTCTTTGGGGTCACCCTTTCGGGGGGCTGTAGCCTCCTTAGGAAGCATTTTTCAACCTATATTTATTGAAACTTTTGTATTATATTTGAACGTAGATTCAGTTGGTACATTTTGGCAGGCTAATTTTGGGACACCCTGTATAACTACCGAGATTCGACAAATTTTTTTTATATTTTTTGATGTCAATTTTTTTAGTCCGAGGGGATTGGATTTCAATGTATAATTTTCGAAAAATTAACTTCATAGAACTTTTTCAAACACTGTAATATACAGATTCAAATATTCTCTTGTACCTATGTCAAAATCTTTTTTGTCCGCATTTAAAAATTGTGAAGACTATTGTGTCCATAATTATTCTCTATAATTAACTTTTCGCGCAATAAAAAATATAAAACTGAAACCAATCTTATGCTGTTCTGAATTAGTTATTATTATGCATTGTATAGTATTTTATATTAAATCGGTAATTTAATTTTATGTTTAAATAATAGAAAAGTTACATAATAGAATAGGAAATAATATTTTTTAAATACACCAATTTCCAATATTTAAAAATTATCATAACTGTTGGAATTGTTCGAATGAATAATAAAATAAATAAAAAACTTATGAAAGGAACGGGTTGGCATTTTAAATTATTCAATGTTAAAAATTCAAGGATCCTTTCTTCCTTTCAACTTACTAAAGTCAAAATGTCAAAAAAGCTTCATACACCAAAAATCAAAACCATCAGATCCAAACTACGTTTCAGTTCCATGTCATAATAGTTTACAATTATTATAAACTCTTACAAATTACGAACAAATGAAACAAGATTTTTTTTATGAAATATAAAACAAAGAAAACTACAGAATAGATAGTCCAAAATACTAACAATATTATAAGGGAGAAAATCCGCCAAAGTTAATAGCTGAATTTTTTAATCCCAATAAAATGTGTCAAAACAATAAATTTCATTCTCGTATCTGTTAAGACAAAGTCCTCATGATTCTAAGTTGATTGTACTCTAAATAATATCTGCACAAAAAAAAAGTAATTCTCAAATATCTTACCCTTACTTTTCTTAACTCCTTTCACTGTCGTCCAAACATAAGTCTTCGCCTTTATCCTATCACCCTCACCGGCAAAAATACTCATTTCACTACTAAATTTACTTTTCTTATTCTTAACACCCATATTGCCACGATTATTATTCAAATCTACAACACTCGAACTAAAAAACGATGACAGTCTATGAAACGGGCCCATTAAATCAACAACAAAAACTAATTGTTTTTACAAACTATGTATATGCACAGACAGACACCAATTGAACTAGAGGCCGGCTTCAGAAATACTAAAAACTAAAATTGCCGCCCTGCTGCTGCCACGGCACGGCACATTCAACTTGACGATAACTTTCTTCTTTATTGGACAGGTAAGTGTACGATATCGTTGCAGTAAGCAAAAGCAAAGAACTTTCTATCTTCTGGATGGAGATTATCCACCATTAAGTACTTGACTTTAAAAATAAGTTCTTGCTTATGATGGTGTTTGTTTATATTTTATTGACGTCTTGACATAAATTTGTGTGAGTTTATTAATTATAAAAACAAGTGGTTAATTGAGGAAATATTTTTGTTTCATAAGGATTTTTTTTCATTTCTCAAATAGCGTTATGTAAAAAAGATGTGGGTATCAGAAAAACCATATAACTTTACTTTTTTGACTATAAATTGTGTATAATAATTTTATTTATACCCATACAACTATTTTAACTTATTTATGGTCTACAAGATGTTGTAATTTTATAATGCAAACAGAATAAAATTATAGTTTCATCTCTCGTTACTTCATGTTAGGTTATTTACAGAAACTCAATTTCAAAAGTGTACACTTTTGTAGAAATTTCTTCTGGGGTCCTCCTCAAAATTGTTTTATTTATAATCAACTTTTGGCTATTGAAAAGTTTTGAACAAAAATCTGTAGTACCAGGAAAACGTAATGATCTTGAAAAATTAATTTCAGACATATTTTTTTTAATCAAATCCACAATGATTTAAAAAATAAAATCAAAGTTCACCTTTCCACTTGCTTTTGAATTTCGAAAAAACATTTCAAATCATGCTTTAATGAAATTAGATTAGAAGAGATTTGAAGTTTTTAGATTAGACTCTTAAACAAATTTAATATTTATAAACAATTAGTTAAAATTTCCTATAAACAACATTTACTTTTTAATATGTATGAGCACTGAACCAAAGATTTAAAAATTTCTCTACGATATTAAAACTAATAATTATTATGAAAATCAAATTTAACAAAAAACATTACAGTTCATATTAGAGCAAATGTATGCATCTGGCTCGGCATTAGAACCGATTTACTTTCACATTCGCCGTTTTATTGTTTTCTACATACGAACGAAGGAGAGAATATATCTAATTAATGTTAACAACACTTATTAACATATTACATTCATTATTCTTGTGTACACATTGTGCTGTAGTAAGCAGTAAATTCGTACAAATTTGGAATTTAATTGAGTTTGCCAGCAGTTGCGCCCAAATATGGCACCGGTTCTAAATACAAACCAATATTTACTAGGAGTACTTAGCTAGAATTTCTAAAACCTAAACAAATTATAATATTTTCCATCATATCATATGGTAGGTATATTATTTAAATCAAAACTAGTGCGTAAACTACAATTTCACCAAGTTCTTATTAATCTTGTCGTGTCTGTTACAAACAAACAATTATCGTTATAATTATTATTAGTGTTATGGATATCGTGCTTGAACTTGCCATGCTTCAGTGAGCAAAATTTTTCTTATAACTGACTGAACTTGCCATTGCCACATGCCAACAAGGCAACCACCGATAAGTAGTAAGCATATTTTTTTGTCATTGGATAACTCGTTGAACTTACGTAATTTATGTGGGAAGATGATACACTGCTTAAACAAATTAGACAGCTCGTTCTAGTAGAAAGTTAAATGTGTCTGTGAATAAATTACGTTATGTTATCGTGACCAAATTTAGATGATATCGCCCAAAAGAAATGTGTTAACAGACGTAAATAAAAGTTATTGTCCTGTTATATAAAAAATGTTTATAACCAATTTATTAGCCTAATGGAGTTTTAATGGTTCTGATCTCTTAATTTCAATAGTTTATTACTATACGCGTATGGCGTAGTTTCGCTCTCTATATTGACATTTTTGGAATTTAATAGAAAAAGCCTATAATAACGAAAGTAAAAGTTTCTAGTTAATTTTATGTCCATCCCAAGAAAAGAATTATTTTAAGTACATAGCATTGTTCTATTTCTCAGATGGAAGTCAAGCCTTTCTTTGTCAAATACCTACTCCCACGTTTTTATAGAGTAATTTAAGACGAGATCTTTTTAAAATAACACAATGAGACGTAGCCAATAAAAATACAAAAACTCTAATTTTATTGTGAGGTTTACACAGAAAAAATAGAAATACCAGTAATCCTAAGACGCATTATTCTAATTGTAAGTCAGTTTCTTTATTTTCTTTACACTACAGGATTCGTTTTCTGCTATCCATACTATACAGGGTAATCAGTAATTGGCGCACTCGGAGCAATTTAGGTATTAATAAGTTTTTGTTGTTGTAATATGTTGACAAATAACAGGTTTTGTTTTTTCTAACCCTACTTTATTTTATATAATAAGATTTACTTTAGTATTTGAGGGAAAACTCGGCCTACTGTTAAAAATATTTCAAAATTTATTAGAACAGAAATAATTTAAATTGGATCATAACTTTTTAAAAAATAAGAATAAAAAAATTGGTTTTTAGAAAAAAGACTCAAAATTAAAAGACCTTTTTATTATCTTATCTGAAAACACCTTGTTTTCATCTGTTTTTGCAATGACGTAAAGGTGACGTTTTCAGAACAGCGCACGGAAAACTTTTCCCGATCTCCTATTCTTTTTTCCGTGCACTAAATATGACAGAAACTAAAGCATCGCCGATAATAAACAAGTCGTTGCTATGGAAATGTTAATCGTGTTTGCCTACTATTTTTACGATGTATTATAATTACTTTGAAAATAAAATGTCCTAAAATTACTTCTAATCCTTTTTTTGGGTTGTTTTTAGATAAGTATAGTAAAAAATATCGTTCATTACACGTCCAGAAATGGATTTTTCCTTATTTCCAGACTGGTAATGAAATATACTATTCCAATGATATAATAAAAGTGGTATATTGATGCAAAAATATTTTTGAAGCGTCGCGACGCCTAGCGTCATGCATATTAAAGTCTATATTTCTATCCTAATTTTGAGTAACGGCCCGTAGGTATATAACACTTTTTTCAAAATTTAATTCCTTCAGTCGTTTACGAGAAAAACGCATTTCCCCAGATAAAAGAATCATCCTGTACACATAATTAATAAAATGTAAAAAATACCTTTCGTCGGAGACTGTTTCTTCTCTTTGGAGGATGATGTGAGGTGATTTCGTAGATTTTTTGTAGCAATGGTTGGTGATGGAGTGACATTTTTCTTAACTGCAAAAAAACATAATACGTTTTACAATTTTTGAAATTATTATATTTTTTTTAAATTGAAGGGTCCAATGCAAGAACCAGCCATGTCTATTTTTTACGGAAAATGCGTTGGATATGCGGTCATCTCCTACAGAAATAGCTCTATCATCCTGTGAAAGAATCGGCTTTTTATCAATATCAACAAGTATTACAGATAATGCCCATACATCCCAGTCATTGAATTAATGATTTAAAGGTCCCAATCAAAACGTTTTTTCCTGCACCTGCAAAATTCATCAAAATGGACTTGGCTGGTTCTTGCATTGGACCCTTCAATTGGACTACGAACAATTTTATAAACGATTCACTGATCGAGGAAAAGAAAAAATGAGGCAAAAGAGGAGGTATTATTAGTATTTTTTGAAGAATTACAAATCCTCTATTCTATTCTATGTTGCGCGCTACAATTTGTATGAGGAAAATGGTGACATCAGTAAATTTAATAATTTAATTGTCTTTTTGAAGAAGCGATCAGTGGGACACAAACCAAAAAAATAACAAAAGAGGATGTTTCAAAATTTTGCAAAAAGCTGATGATAAAAACTTTTTGTTAATGAAGGTAAGAATGTTTTTAAGATGCTTGGTATAATGAAATTCATGAATTCATATTTAAGGTTGTGTTGATTATTCTCGTTAAAATTTTCAAATCAAGTACTTACACACTTTACAAAAATTGAGTATATTATTAGTATGTAGGTATATTTTTTCTACTGCCTTATTTCGAAATGTGCTAAACTTATATTTACTAAAAAAGTTAGAAATTTTCCAAGAAAAATAAGTAGGTAAGTTTGATCGTATCCTTAGAAACGCTGTAAACAGAAAATAATTAAATTTTTCTGCAATCGCTATCAACTCTGTCAACTTGTGATTTAAATTATTATAATAGTAGTTTATGCAACAAGTATATAATCTATGACTTTATTGACGAGTCTGTTTTATGGCAGAGCGAGCTTGCGAGCGAGGCTAATAAATAGGACGAGTCAATAAAGTCAGATTATATACGAGTTCCATACAAAGCTTTATGTTCAACTGCGAAAATTACCTTTTAATTATTTAGAAAAATTATAAATGATAGTAGGTACCTAATAAATTCATTCTGACAGTATTTATTGTGACATTGACAGCTGATATATTGATATTTTACAATAATAGTAAAATAAAGTGCCATTATACACTAGTGTATAAAGAGCCACTTTACGCACGCAAAAGTACGTCATAAACAGTACTTTATAATGTAGTTGTACATAAAAGGTATTTATTTGTCCATGTTTTAGAAAAAAATGGAATGCAGTGCCGAAGAAAATAGTAGTGATGTAGGCAAGGACATTGAAATGTGGCAACTCTGAATTTGCTAACTATCAAATTTTTTACTTTCCTCTCTAGAGACGAAAAATTTTCATTACACCACTCATTTTTGTAAATTTTAACTTTCATCTTTCAAATATCTATAATAATAGCCTACTTTCAAACAAGGCAGTAGAAAAATAATACATGGTGGTTCAGAGTTTACCTTTCAAACTTAAATAGGTAATAAAACTCGTTAAAATAATAAGATTTTTCATTTGCCACTTTTCATATAAACGTCTCCTTTGAAAGTTACAGGGTGTTAAACTTGAAATTTTTTAGCAGATTTTTTGAAATTACTCGAAAACTGAAAAGGCTATTTATTTCAAATTTGGTACGAACAATAACACTATTTATTGCTATCAGATAAGTGTATTTTGATTTTATTTTATGTATTGGGTGTTCTATTTTTGGTGGGCAATACGCCTTTAATCAGTCATAACTTCTTTTACATATTTTTTTGACTGTTTTGAATAAAGTACTAGAAAGAACAGGCATTTTCTATACCTTTTAATACTGTTGCAGTTTTTTTTTATATTTGGCTCCTTTTAAAAGTTGTAGCATCCGTAAAGATAAAAATGTACTACATTGCCTCGTTCATTGCAAGTTCATAATCCTGGTTGTCATGATAAACAAAAATAAATTGATGTCAGTTACTTGGTGTCAGCAAATTTTTAAACATTTAGTTTTTCCTACCAACATGCCAAGAGTTTTCATAAATGAAGAATGGTTGGACAATAATAATTATCTTAAACGATGGCATGTTGGTACATAAAATTAACTGTTTAAAAACTTATTGACACCAATAATTAACCGACATCATTTTATTTTTGTTTACCATGGCAACCAGGACTATGAACTTGCAATTTAGTACCCCTACATTTTATCTTTCGGATGCTACAACTTTTAAAAGAAGCCAAATTTTAAAAAAATTCAAAAGTATTAAAAGTTAGAGAAAAGACCTGCAGTTTCGAATACTTTATTCAAAACAGTGAAAGGAATACGTAAAAAAAGTTACGAGTGATTAAAAGTGCATTGCCCACCAAAAAAAGAATACCCAGTACATAAAATAAAATCAAAATACCCATATCTGAGAGAAATAAATATTGTTACTGTTCGTACGAAATTTGAAATTAATAGCCTTTTCCGTTTTCGATTTTCGAGTAATTTCAAAAAAACTGATAAATAATTTCAAGTTTAACACCCAGTAACTTCGAAAGTAGCAAAAGTGGCAAATGAAAAATCTTAATGTTTTGCCGAGTTTTATAACGTGTTGAAGTTTGAAAGGTAAACTCTGAACCACCCTGTATCATCATGCGATTTGAGAAAAAAATAATATACAGGGTGGTCTAAAAACATGTTACCACTCATATGGTGCTACATAATTTTAAATTTTTTTAGTTGCAGACTATATATGACCACTCGACTTTATTTGGAAGAGGGAAAGAAGGAGTGCAGGTCGAAGGAGTGCACTCATTCAGTGCTTCATTTGGACTTGTGTACATTATGTTATTAAAATAAACTCAATCCCATGTAAGTGGTAACCTACTTTTGGACCACCCTGTACAATATGGCACGAAAATGTATTTTCAGAATTCGCAGGTTTCCAGTACGATCACTCGTCCTATAAAATAAGTATTTCTTTAAATTTTTGCAGTTTTTTAACCATTAGTAGCCATAAACTTTTTAGCTTTTCCCAAATTTTGGTATACTTAGTCCACCATGTGGCACTTAAGAGTAAATTATGCAGTAACCATTCTGAATTTATGACAAAAAACATCATTTTCTTGATTTCTTGTGAACATTCTAATATTTCACTGCTAACTTTTTTCCGAAAAAGGCAAAAATTAAGGAATATCATATTTGCGTTGTGTCTATAATTTTAATACCTATAACAAGAAGATAATATTTATATAGAGTATTCCCGGCTTGTCTGCAACATAGGTCTAAATGTTAAACACTTTTTGATTTGGGGATTCAGGCCTGCTTCATTAGAAAGTAATTTGTGATGTGATATATTTTTATTTTAATAAATCAAGTAAGGCTCGACTGGATTCAAAAACTGATTTTCGGCCTGCCTCCCTGTTTACAAGACATTCAATAAAAAAAAATCGTAAAGTAGTACAGTAACATTAGACCAAATAAAAGGCAAACTGTGGGGGTCGACCCTGATTATAATAGATCACTTTTGGACAAGCCACCCCCGTCCCATTTTCCGCCATCTTGAAAATAAGGATGAGTTTGACTTTTTTGGGGATACCTGTCTCGGAACTCACAACTTTTTTCGCGACCCAGGGCAATTTTATAGACAATCAAATTCCGCACATTTTTTTATAACATTTTTTCATATCTCTTTGAATAATTATGCAATTTGCAATATTTATTAAAAAAAAAGTAATAACAATTAAATTATCACTGTGAACACGAAAATTGGACCAACAGAAATTCGCATCGTTCCAGTGCCACTTTTTACTGCGGAAAAATGTTTGCTAATAATAATTTATAAACAATTAAGCACCCTCTTTGTATTTCGGTGGTTTCTTCACGGTTTCTAGAATTGTGTGTGTCGGATAAATTTCGCATACAGTTGTGAGGTAGAGTTAAATGAACACTTTTTACGTGGTTTCCCCTGTAGGCATAATCCAAACTTCGTGGCTTGTTAGCGTCTCGTCCTCTTTGATGCAGTAAATCCGGAGTTTTCATCCTCCAAATCTAGCACTCTTATTCGTCTCTATCTGCTTCGGTGATTGGTCTGCTTATGGGTACAAGAATTGAACTTTCATCCTCAATATTGACTTCTTCGGGTGCATCGTCGATTTTGGGAGCATTTTTACAACTTTGGCCGTTGTATTCTGGTAATTAATAGCGCAGTTGAAACTGGACTTAAGACAAGTGCGAGCTTTGCCATTTGTCGGCGTGGTACTAGCAAGAAATTAATGTCAGCACTTCCGATTATTTATATTGCAAATTGGATAATTATTATTAATAATTCAAAGAGTAATCGTTACATTCATAAAACTATGATAAAAATGCGAATAAATTCGACTTATTCCGTTTTTTCCATTTTGCGCTGCTATATTATTTAAACAATAAGAGATATGAAAAATGTTGTAAACAAAAAATTGGGAAATTTAATTAACTACAAAATTGCTCTCGATCATTTTGGGAAAAAATATTTTTTGAAATTTAAATTTGGGGACAATGTATATTTTATTCTAAATAATTAACATAGAGGTCGCGGATTAGTATTTTTTACTAGAATTGGAAAAATGAAATGCATGAAAAATTTCAGGCTCGTCATCAGCAAATTAATACTCCTATGAAAGTTCGATCTAATATTATACAACGAACGGAGCAGATGCGTTAGTTAGGTTGCCTACATCCATAAAAAGTATTTTGTATATTTACAGATATTTGATTTATTTACTCTGTTGTAAGAAAGTAAAATTTGAAAAGAATAATTTATGAGTATAAAACTGGTGACCAAAAGTATCGATGTGCAAACTGCAAAGGTGCTAATTTTAAATGTCAGTAATCATTTATAGAAAAGTTATTACTTCATACAACATCCTTGCATAATAATACATAAAAAGTATAAATAGGTAATTATTTTTTATTTTAAATTCCACAGTACATGAAACCTGTTCAATACCATTTGTTGTAAAGAATCTAATATTAAATGTTTGAAAACCATAAAGATTAAATTAAGAGATAAAACAACCTTATAATCAAAATAACCATGAAAAAATATTTACACCTCTTGTGTACGCCCTATCATCTTCAGATCTTGCGCACACCTTATAAATAACCTGGTGCAGGTTGAAACTCACCTGTTATCTGCAAAACTTGTTTCACAACATGTCTCTCATACAAACACACATTCTTTAAACCTTTCTTGGACAAGTACTGTTATACACGCATTTATTAAATCAGGGAGTGAATGAAATAGACGGCTGATGAATGAATGAAACCGGAAAGAAGCCAAACAATTTTTTTCTCATTATCAAACAGAAATGGTTTTTACTTACTCTCGTTTTGTTGTAGTGGAGTTTGTTTATTCGGTGTTCCTGTAACAAATATCATAAAATTAGAATTAAATTTTTTCACAAATGATTTAATTTAGCAATTAATGGCTTTTACGCTACCTCTATTGCTTTTGCCGAAACTAGCAAATTTTCTGCTGCGTTTTTCAATCCGTTCAGACGCAGACCTGGTCAATTTAACCTTTGAAGGGTGTTGCCCCATTTTTATGTAAATTTTTCAACATAATTGCACGTCTTTCAAATCATATCAACTAACTTCATGTAAACTACCCCTCAAATATTTTACTTCATCCATTAATCTTAATCAGGCGAATACAAAAAGTTTAAGTTTCTGCAGCACCATTAATCAAATTCTAATATATTACAACAGATGATTGATTCGATAACAATAGTCTTTGAAGCATGTTATAGTGATGGCGGTTTTAGAATTTCCCACATTACAAACTACTTAAGGAATTAAATACTTATGGTAAAATGTCGCTTTAGCAACAATATAACTAAACTGTTATATCGTAATTTATATGCATACAGTAACTGTTGTTTATTACGATGTTGGTGTAATCGGAGAAGGATCACACAATTGTGAGAAAACCGTGGCCTAAGCAAACTCTCAGATGAAAGCTCAAAATCACGAGAATTTTTTATTGATATAAGTAGCATAGGTCACGCTCAAAACTACCATTAAATAATGTCGTGGTAATATTTCTTCAAAGATCTTAAAACCGCCTAAGAATATTTAGCAAATGTTCATTTTGTCTCTCGCTCTACTGGAAGTATCGAACTCAAAATTATCTTTTGAAATCCCTAAAACATCAACGCAATTGTTATTTTATAATGTTCAAGTTAGTCTAGAAACAATTATTAAAACAACGATTTTTGGAATTAGTTTAAATATTTATATGTATGATATTTCAACTTTCAACTCCAGGTTATTTCGAGTGAGCCAAATGTAATCGAAAATAAAATGTATTCGAGCTAGTTTTCTTTAATCGATGGTTATCCTTAACTGCCAGTTAATTTTCTTGATACCATTGAAGCAAATAGCTCAGTCAAATTAGACTAAAAATTGGCAAAATTTACATGATGACCAAATTTTTTGAGAGCTGATAAAGCTCTGAACCGCAAAAATCCAACAAAATTTTCTTGTGCGTCACGTGATAAGGATGATTTTTTATATCTCGAATTTTACTGATTGGATTTTAATGTAATTTCTTTTAAATTGTTCAGAAAAATATTTTTTACAATTTTTGTTTGAAGCTTTTTTTGATAGCTCTTTAAAAAATAAGTTGTAAGCAAAATACTTCCCTTTTTGTGAGTTTCTTCAATAAAATATACAGGGTGGTCCAGGTTAAACTTATTAATTTTGGGAGGTGATAGAGCATCAAGAAAAGTTATTATTAAAAAACTTTGCTCAAAAATGTTTTATAACAAAGATACATGTGTCAAAGTTTAAAATAAAAACTCGATTTCTTAACATAACTTCTAAATTATTCGATCGATTTCCATTAAATTTCACACACAAAGTAATGTAGTACATTTCTAAGTAATGATAAGGTTCATTAAAAAAAATCTCCAGTGGCGTAGATACTGGGGGACCGTTCCACTTTTCCCCTCCAATCTTTGACGCCACTGGATATATTGCGAAGAAAAATTTTGGATTGTTTGTTCAATTTAGAGAAAATAGTTACTCTTGAAAAATTTTAATTTAAGGCTTCGTTTTTAAGATATTTGACTTCACGGTTTGGAAACACAACCACAAATGCTGCTATAAACTAAAAAATATCTGATGTGCCCAACACATGACTTTCTTATACTTACGGATAGTATCACAATAATTACTTTTCCTAAATAAATTAAGTTAAATTTCTTGTTAAAATTTTGAAGGTTTCCAGCAATTTTCAAATAGTCTCTGTCGCACTTATAGCAATACGCATAAATCTGTCCTTGTCCCACTCATTATAACCGAATTTTACGACGAAAATGTGTTTTATTTTAGATTTTTGACCTATTACTCACTTAAAAAAATCTCCCGGTATGAAATTACATTTATTTATTCATTATTATTGTTTTCAGTGCCATAGAAACCAGTAAAAGAAAAAAAAACTAATGGTCCGTTCCTTCTGGGATTCGAACCCGAGACCTTCCGTTTGGCAGCCATATAATGAAACACATGGTCTACCTCGACCATCGAATTCAACTATCAACGCGCGCTATGAGAAATATAAAGTGTTTTAAGAATATCTAGTTTTTTTGAAATTTTTTTGACGGAATTTCAAAAAAAAGTTCAAATAAAATTTGTTCAAAATCCAATTCTAAATCAATGTTAAAGAATAAAAAAATCTCATAAATTGTTTATTTTTCAAGATATTCCTAAAAAACCTGAAAATGTCTTCAGGTAACTGTCACTTGTTTTGGTGCTAGATGAAAAACACTGAATGTGGCACCCACAAATTTGTTCAAACTCTTAAATATGAAATTTGAATCAAATCCGGTAAGTCGTTTTTGAGCTATGGTGGATACAGACAGACAGACAGACAGACAAACATCATGGCGAAAATGGTCAAAATGGATTCAGGGGCCCTCAAAACGTATAAATCCATCAAAATCTCGAAGTCGAAAAAAATCACGATTACAATACTTCCTTATACTACGTATAAGAAAGTAAAAATTCGAGTAAGTTCTTAAAATAGGCTTAGATACATTTTCGAACTCTTTTAGCCACGGAATTAATCGCTGCCACGACTTGATCCCAATTTTCCGGATTTTTCAGACCTAACCGAAATTTTCTTTAATTCAGCACAGCATTTGATATTGTGTTTCCAAACCTTCAAACTCAAATATCCCAAAAACGAAACCTTAAATTAAAATTTGTCGAGAGTAACTATTTTCTCTAAATTAAACAGACAATCCAAAAATTGTATTTTCCTCGTAATATATCCAGTGGCGTCGAATATTGGAGGGAAAAAGTGGAATGGTCCCCCAGTATCTACGCCACTGGAGATTTTTTTTATAAATGAACCCCAGTATTATCTAGAAATGTACTACATTACTCTGTGTGCGAAATTTAACGGAAATCGATCGAGTGGTTTAGAACTTATGTTAAGAAAACGCGTTTTTTGTTAAACTTTGACACCCTGATGTATCTTTATAAAACATTTTTGAGCAAAGTTATTTAATAAAAGTTTACTTCTTTTCTTGATCCTCTATCACCTCCCAAAATTAATGACGTTTAATCTGGACCACCCTGTATTTTAATGAAGAACCTCATGCCCTAAAAAAGAGCAGTATTTTGCTTATAATTTTTTTTACTTTCTTATTTAAATAACTACGAGTAGTAGAATCCGAGATATAATAAATCACCCTAATTTTGTTGGATTTTTGCGGTTTGGACCTTCATCAATGACCCTCGACTTCCTCTCAACAATTTGCCGATCATGTCAACTTTGTAAATATGTATTAGGTACTTTTTGATCTAATTTGACTGGGGCTAAAATGGAAATAAAGTTAGTAGAATAGGATAACTAATGTGATAGTTGTGATAATACTGAATATTCAATGATAAAGACCGAATCACTCTGTATACAAAAAGCATGTTGATCTCCCAGATTTTATCGCTAGCACTGAAAACATTTATTTATTTTTCTGCACAGAAGGATTTATTGCGTCTCAAGTTTAATATCCTACCTAACCAGGCTGTAATAAACAGTTGTATCTTTAAAAATAGCAAAGTTATTAATTATTGCCGATAGCAGTAAAATTATAAAAGTGGTTTGTTGCTATGAGCTCAAGCATGCAGATGACGATTGTTAATCATAAAAGAGTTTATATGGAAATTTGCATAGTGAAATAGGTATATAGAGGTAATTTTGTTGTTGTAGGTAAAATATAGTTTTTGGATCCTAAACGTTTAAATCCGTCAAAATTCCAAACTCGAAAAAATCACGATTACTATACTTTCTTTTATATGAGTAAAAAGGAGAATTTATGCTTTCGGATTTAAACTTGCAGAAATTTTAAGAAATATTTTACGACTTCCTTTAAGAACCTTTTTTACTTCTGGTCAAAAATTAACAAACCAAGTTTTAATTTATGCTTCACAAGCGAGGCGTCATTCTAAATCCATCCCATCAGAAAAATCCACTATTAACCAAGATTACTTTGCATTTAAAACAAAGTTCTATTGAAATTATTGTTACAGGGAATAAAAGCGTTTTTGTAACCGCGGGCACTTAAAACCGTGTAAAATCTCGGTCCCAGTCATCTATTTCCAGAATATAATTTATAGGTCAACAGTCTTGGCTATTTCCAGGCAACCTCATCAGCATCATGCTACACTTGGTCATTATGCTGTTTAAAATCAAGTCGTTTTTTGCAAAATCTCTCAAACTCTAACAACAATGCTTAATTTGAAACCGAGTTGTATTCACGATGGTTTTTTCATGTTACAAGTGTAATGTACCACTACCTCTATGCCCTTATTTCTGTTGTTTTTACTTGTTACATTCATTTTAAGTATTTTAACACATGCCAATATCTTAATGTGTGGCCTATGGCGTCAGTTTGACGACCCCCCATTGCTAGAGGTCCACTTTTGATACACGAATTTTAAACTTCTAATATGTAACTTGTAAGTAATATGTATATGTTTGGTCAAGACCAGTCGACAGATTTATCACCTACGGTTGGGACGAAAACCATGCACCCCGCCTTTTCAGGAGATGACTTTCAGGTCATCGAAACTTATCCTATTTTAAAAACAGTATATTTCCATCTTTCATACTCATTAGTTCAATTTTCATTTAACACATAATATTAACTTAACATACGTATTAAAAAGTACATTTTTGGACCAGTACAAAACTGATAAACCTGGTCTTGACTAAAACCTTAACGGTTATTATTTGTAGTGTTTTTTAGTGTTTGTTATATCAATAGATAAATTGAAAGTCTCTGTTGGTTTCTTTCGACAAGTTCAATAATATCACCCAAAAGGAACTACGAGGAATAAACATTAAAACCATCCTAATTTCAATCAAATAAATTCTACACAATCACAAAGTAAAATCAATTAAACAAGAAAACACTACACAAGGATTAAAATTTAATGAGTTGGGTTGCAACACAACAACAATGAAATAGTTTATGGAGCTAAAGAACGATTTTGTGTTTACGGTTGTGAAATTGCATCGTTTGTATCTTCATAAGATCGTCCACAAGTCACGACTTTATGGTTGGATTTGACGAAAATTTATGGGGTGACATTTAGTTTAATTGGATTTGCCCCAGCGCGGCGGCATACATCTATTATTTAAAACTGTCAGCATTAAACAAATTTTATTGGCAGTTTATCCATTTCACTTTTTGCTGTAATAATGGAGCTGTAACGTAATCGTCATTATGGTTCATGCAAGACAAGCTGTGCCACTATACAGGGTGTCCTTAAGTAGATTCCAAAAATTGCCTTATTTTTTAGGGACTGCGATTTAACGCAATTCAAAATGTCTCGATTGACTGGACTAAATTAATTTGGACAATAAAAGCTCTTCATTGGAAACCCTTTACTAATAATTTTCATAACTGGAAGATAATACTTTGTATCTGTAGAAGTTTCTAATAATTTTATTCTTCGATTTAAAAAATTATTTTGGCCTTCAAAGCTAAAATCTATCAGTTTGTTTACAAACACTCAAAATGAAAGTAAAAACGTGTCGATGAAATAAAACCCCACACTATAATAACAACAACAATTATAATAAAATTCAAATGGATCTAAATTGTTGTTAATAAAACGACGCCTTTGCAACAAATGCCACCTCTATTCAAACCAAAACCAAAACAATTATACTATAGTTATGTTCTATTCATATAAATCACCACATCCCACTTCTTACTTAACCAATAAAGAAAAAAACAAGAAAAACGATAAGTGGGTCCCCTTGTATGTTACGTGTGTGTGCAACCAAGGTAAAAAGTTTATATTTGGAGTACCAATACCAGGCGATGATGTTGGTATTGTAATTGTTCGGTCACCCACCTTAAACTTAATAACAGCAAAGTAATAGTGATTGATTTATATATAAACCACATTAAACCATTGGAACGAACTGGAATGATTGTACATAAATGTTTTGTAATTTGTTATTTAGAATAGTGTGGGAAGTAATACGGCACTGTAATATATGTATGCTTTACGGTAGATATTATTTGCCTTATAATTAAAGGATTAAAGATTAAAGTCATTCATCTGGATGTACAAGACGAAATATGTAAATAATTTGTGTTTTTATTAGTTTGCTCAACTGTGACAAGGTGATTTTTTTTCCTATCAAGTCTCAACTTCATTCAATTTTTGCAAGTAAACAAAACAAACAACTTACTCCAATGTGTTTGCAGTTGTTACATAAAAGGTCGCCTCTGTATACGAGTATTTATGCCATTATCACATTGACCTCGACTTAATTCAATGACGAACATCCAATATTTAAAAAAATATTTCGCTATACGAACAAATTTTCAATAATTACAGTACAAATAATTCAATTTATACATATAAAAATAGTTTATGGATACGACTGCATCATTCATAAACTACTGTTTATTTCATAGTTTTGCGACCATAAAGTAGCTGTTTATAGTACTAGTAAAATAATATAGGTATTTATGCAACAACTATATAATCTATGACTTTATTGGGCGAGTCTGTTTTACGGCCGAGCAAGTCAAATTAATAGGACGACTCAATATATTAGGATTAGATTACAAATATGTTTAATTTTTATTTTACTTGTTTTTATTTAATCATTAATTTTTTCCCTCTAGATTCATTTAAAACTAACTTATCAAAAGAGGGTAAACATTGAGTTGTATTTCATGCAAACGTCGCGGTTAATGCACAGTAAATAACCGACCCCTACACGGGTCAAGGCAAGGGGGAAAATACTCGCATAAGGTAATAAATTAGCATTTAGGGTGTGTATGCAGAAAAAGGCGTCTACAAACTCAATATTCAATGTCATACGTAGTAGGTATACTGTACTGTTTATAAAAATTTATTCGGATAGTATGTGAATTTAAACTATTGAAATTTATGGAAAATTTGGTATAAAAAAGAAGTTTGTTTGTACAAAAAAATATGGAAAGATCACAAATTCGATTCAAGATCACAAAATTCATGACGTTTATATCTTGAAATGAACTATTCTGATTGGTGCAAGTCTCAGTTAACTGTAACTAAAACTTGAAGATTTATAACTAATGATTTTATGAAATTAACTATTTTAAGTTCTTTTATACGAAGGTACGATACGAAACATTTTAAATTAGTGATATCTGTACTAAATTTTTAACTAAGTATTTTGAATGTTGTCGATTTTGCTAGAAAGATTATTGCCACCAAAATTACGGCTCTGATCTAAGTTTACAAGAGGTAAATATGTAGCATGTAGCAATAGCCTCTGATTTCTTTTATAAAAAAAAACAGTTTTTCTGTTTAAGAATCCTTTTCCAGTTTAGTAAAAATAATTATAAAGAAGTAAAATGGGAATTACATGATGGGAATTGTCTCACGCCAAATATTATGCAAAGCGAATACGTTGCTCTTGACTTAATTGTAGATTTCTTGAGTTGTCTTCAAGGACAAAAAAAACTTATCCATTCATATTTTATTTTACTTTATTGGATGTGAATCGATATTTAGTCTACGAACGTTTAATGAAAATTGCTAAATTTTGCGCTACTTTTTGGAAACCGGTCGCTTAGAAGAAAATTTGTATTTAAGAATCTTAACAAAACAGTAACAAACACTACGACAAGAATTATGAGATGAAGACCAAGATAAGAACATGATATTCAAAAATATTACAAAAATTTGTCCATTTCTTTGACCTGAGTAACCAAATTTGGTAATTTTTTCGTTGTGGTTGAAGCTCGATTATTAAAGGAAGTCAATTTATTTTATTTCCTAATTTAAATGAGATTGTCAAAATTTTTATTTCAAAAATCTAAAAAAATAGTTTGGCGAAAATCACAATAAAATTTTCATCCAAAATTAAAAAATTTAACAGGATTAATCATTTTTGTAATAATCTGCCTGTCTAAAAAAGAAAATAAATTTACAGATACTGAAGTTAGATTAGGAGCTTCAGTTTCTACCTATTTAGCCTCCATATGCTTGCACCATCATGTATACAGGGTGCTTCTGTGAATCATGAGCTATCGGATAATTTTTATAAAAATAACATTTCATAAATAACGTAGTAGAAAAATTAAAATATTTTTATAAATTCAAATCAATAATAGGAAAAAAGAATTTATCTGAAAAATTTAGAAAAATTATAAAAATCTGAACCTAAAATGAAATAATCAATTATAAGTTATATGGACGTCCTAATCAAAAGGCAAATTTACTGAAATAATTTAGGTTTTTAGTTCCTATCACCCAATTCAAATGAGAAATGTGTTTGTTTAATAAAATTCCAAAAATTTATTCTGAAGTTGATGTTTGTTTTTTATCATTATGAGTAAGGGAACATTCTTGAGTGTCTATTCTATAGCATAATTTCGGTTTAGTTTTGGTTCTACAATCTTCTGTATGTAGATATTACACTGACCCTATACGCCTACGTACAAGGTGGTCTAAAGATGAAAAAATTTATTAAGATTATAGCTATCTCCATTATATGACTTTTTTTTAAATATACAGAGCGCTTTGTTGTTACATCGCAGCAAGCAGATTACTTTGAAAATATAAATAGAACAAACTGTATAAATGTATTGTGTTTCTATGTATAAATTTACATAAAGAACACTGTTTTCTAAAAAATTAGGCGTTATGTATATAATTGTTCAAAAATATTGTGATTTTGGAAAAAATACACCCACGGCTACTTGATACAGGGTCACTACACAATTTCATAAAATTTAATTCGGAGGAATTGTACTTTTCCAAATGAAGTCCAGGATAAAACGCAGTAAACAGTTTGTAACATGTTTTAGGTTCATTAATAGTATATTGTGTTATTAAGAGAAAAAATGCCATTTTATGTGCGGAGTATCTGGACGTTTGAAAGACAAGCGAAGCGAGTCGGGCAATTCCATACGAAGCACACAAAATCACCTTTGTCCGAATAGCACATTTTATTTTTTCTTCGAACGCAGGAATTAAAAAACAATTCAACCAGAAAATTTAAAAAAATCCAAAACGAACGTCACAAAAAGATGATATTGTGTCTTTGGATACACAAAATTAAACAGTATTTTTTTCTCCTAGGCAGACAACTAAGACACATCTTCTCTAAGAATACAAAATGACTGTTTACTTTGGGTATTCAAGAACACAATGTCATCTTTTTGTGATGTTCGAAGAAAAAAGTATTTTTGCTACTTTCACTCTAATTATGTAAAGAAAACTACATTTAAATTAGGCAAAATTACCTCAATGTAATTTGGACAAAATAATAATGTAACCGACTAATGACCCTATAAATCATCGCAATGCCGGATGTGCTAATGCAAAACGAACCAATCATCTATTTTCCTCTCAATTTTTTACCCAAAATAAACTCAAAAACAAATGATACCCAGCCCAATGCTGAATTACATTCGTACATTTCCTAATTAAAAATAAATTTCCACTGCACAACGAATGATCGAGCTAAATATATCCTTTCCCGCACTATAATAGCTGGATTAGCTCCTCTACATCTCATCTACTATGCACAACAGAAAGCAGGAGAACAACAGATACACACACACCACCAGCAACCACAGCAGGATTCGCGTGGCTCACAAACAAAACATAAATACAAACTGATGGACTATGGAGGAGAGCGCGTATTCTCTGCGACATCCACGAATATTGCCCGTTAGGTTAGTTTACCCGCGGCCAGTCGCTCGGTGACTGGAAATTACTGTTTGCCGGCACTGGAATTGGCTATTCAAATTTTAAGAAGGCTAACGTGTGTGTGGTATAAAGCGATCGGATAATGTCGGTCGCTAAAAATCGCCATAAAATTATTCATTAGGTACAATTTTCTTATCAACACTACCAAAAGAAACTAATTACTTCTATGTAGGTACTGTTAAACTAATCAGGGAAATGTGCATTTAATTAAACGCATACCACGAGGAAATTGGTTTATATCCTATATTCCATATCAAAAAACTCATTATTTATTAGAAACAATTAGTATGCTAGTTGATTGTAGGACGTAGCATAGAAAATTAATTTTATGTTATTTTATTATTTTGTATTTTCATTCAGCATTACCATATAATTAAGAACATCACACATACATCGTATATCCGTTTACTGTACGTGTACATGCATATATTATCTTTAACGCATAACTTAGAAACACTTTGTTTGAAATGGTGTCTACACAGAGAAAAATGTGTTTGATTCGTAAAATATAGGCCAATTTTGGCTAGTTAGTATACCTGTATACCTATACACTGAGTTCCAAAAAAAGTCGCGCACTATATTATTTTAGCTTTACACATAAAATGTTTGAAGCAAGACAAAGTTTCTGCTTTAAGTACTAATTTTAGACATATGTATTAAATTATAAAATTAAAGTTTATTGGGAAAAAATAACAAAATAAACTACTTATAAAACTTAAAAATCAAACATTGAACATTTTGGAATGGAAACTCGCTAATGAAAAAAATTGAAAAAGTTGAGTTTTAATTCTTTTTAATACTGTGTGTTGGCCCCTCGGTCTTGAACCAAAGCAGCAATTCGTCTAAGCATACTTTAAAGATTCTCTCGCTCTTCTTGTAGCGCATTACGAAGTTCTTCCAGGGTCTCTAGACTCTAGACTCAATCGGATTCAAGACTGAGTTCATAGCAAGGCATTCTAAACGCTTAATTCCGACTTCCTCTAAATAGCGAACTACACACCTTGGCCTGCAATATCCTGCATGAACAAAAAATTGGGAACAATAAAAAGGGCAAACGGAACAATAAAATCTTGAAGAATGTCTCTTATGTAAGAATTTGCATTCAAAAACCGTTCTCAATGAATATAAAGCTCAGTTTTTCCGTCCAACAAAATGCCAGCCTAAATCTTTACTGATCCGCCCCAAAAATTCTCTTGCTGGACAACCGTAGCTGGACCATACCTTTCACCTCGCCTTCTTCAAACTTTTTGGCGTCGTGAAGGTGAACGTAGGCTAAATCGCAATTCATCGGAAAACAGAACGCGCCTCCACTCATCTTAATTCCAAACTTGGAAAATTTGGGTAAATTGAAGTCGCTGTTGTCTGTGCCGCAACGTTAGTCTAGGTCTTCTTGACTTTAAACCATTTTCCTCCAAGTGTCGTCTAACTGTTTGAGCACTCACAACTCTTCGTCGTATGCCTAAAAGTCTTTGGGCGAGCTCTAGAGCTGTTTGGTGACGGTCACGTAAACTTTGTAGCAGCAAAAACCGATCGTGTCTTGCAGATGTAGCTCTTGGGTCTTGGGTGATCAGATCCATGACGCCGGGTCATCATGTTTGTTGGACAGTATCTCTGGAGTGCCCTTCGAAAGGTGGTTCCTGATTTATTCAACGCACGAGCGACACATCGCACGCTACGACCATCTTCCACCAACGCAACTGCTTTTGCAATTTCTTCGGGTTGAATTTACATTTGAAAGTGTCTAAGTTACAACTCAATTGATGCGATCAAGGAGGAATGAATAATTTTAGAAAAACTTCCGAAATTTTTTAATTATCTTCAGGCTTGAAATAGCAAAAGTACCCAAAAAGTACAAAGATCCTGAATAATAATGACAAAAATTGACGTTCATAGATTGAAATTATGTAAATACAACAAAACATAAAAAAAATAAGGAGAAAACAAAAAATGTGTACGAAATTAAAAAAAAACCAGTGCACCACTTTTTTTGGAACTCAGTGTATTTAATCAGTGTAAAAAAATTTACAATAATTTTGTAATAATAGTAGAAATAATTAAATCAATCTTATGAGGTAATTGAATTTATGCAAAGAACTAAAATATTACCACAATCTCCAGTAGTAGGTGTAAAAACATTTCGCGCAATTTTCTATTTCTGGATTCTCGTCACTTGGTTACAAAGTAGCTTATAAAAAATTTTTTATCAAGTGAGGGACAAATTTAATTATTTTCAGTTATACAATGTTTTCTCTGAGAAAAGTTATTCAGAATAATCAGAATAAAAATTATCCTACTATGCAAAATTTCAACAATCTCGAGCTACTTGAATAAAATTATTTTTTCTAAAAAAATGTCTTCGCAACATACATATTTGTCATGAAATCGTATCGATTTTCACAGTACAACCACAGAATGTGGTACAACTAAAAACGAGATCAGTTTTCGGGTGCAGGGGTGAGCCACCATCTTGAATAATGTTTTTTTCAAAATATCTCGTTTTCGGTTGATTCCGCGAAAAAAAAACAAGGGACAATTTTGAGATATAAATGATATGCGCAATGGCAACGGTCATTAGGGTGTCTTGTGACGTCAGGACGGACAGAGAACGTTGTTTTATTGAAAACCTCAATTTTGTAGAAAATTATTTTATTGCAATTTTTGTTAATAATTCTTTAACGTGGCATTTATATTACTAACGTTATGATCCGTCAAAGTTAAAAAATAAGGAAACGAAAAGATTTGTGCCGAGATAACTCGCTTATGGTCAATCCTATGGAAAAAATATTTAATTTGTTACATTTATTAAGCAACAAATTGGTAGATATATTAATTTTTAAAATGTACTAATATTTTGTAAAAAAAATTATCTTGAAATTGTTTCGTATAATATTCTGTTATAAATAAAAGATAAAAATATTTTCTAAAAATTAATATACCAATTTGTTGCTTAATACCTTCATAAATACATACTCCACAAAAAAAATTAGGTTGACCATACGCGAACTACTTTGACTAAAAACTCTTCATTCTCCATTTTATAACTTTGTAATGCTGATGCAATGATAAAAAAATATTCACAAAAAATGTAGTAAATTTTATTCTCTACAAAATCGCTCTGATGCATTCTATCATGGGATCTACCGGAAACAAGAAATGGCGAAAAAACTACTTACTGCCTTTATAATTATTTTATAATCCGTAATTGTTGAATTAATTTGTAATCTCCTGATAAAATTCAGTATATCAACATTGCTGCACATGCTTTGTTTACCAAAACACATAATAAGAAGAATGTATTTAGCTTGCTTAATTTACAATGTAAACAACCAGAATTAAATATTGCCAAACAATCGGATTATGGACTAAATATATTCTAGAAACAGTTTTATACAGGGTGTAACAGAAATAAGTACATTAATTTTATCCAGTGACAGAACTCGGCAAATTAAACAATTTTTCTATGTAAGTACCATTTTTTCCAAATCGCCTATATTTTTTAATTCCATCCCCCCATAAATTGACGAGTCTCGAGCCCTCCTTGTATTGTTCTAATTACAAGCTCTACAATGAATGTTTTCGTTAAAATACTTAGAAACGGTCGCTACCCTTCTTTGACTTTTGACAATTTCCTTACTCCAGTGGCGGGTAAGGAAATTTGACAAGTTTTATTATCAGTTAAAATAGGGACTTTGCATGATTTACAAAATATTTTTTTTTGAAAAGCTGATACCAAATTATCAATATCAATATTTTTCAAAAAAATTTTTGGTGTATACTTTCCAAGTAAATAAATAAAAAGGATCGTAAAATTTGAAATTTCCACACATTGTCCGGAAACGCCCGAATCGGCCCAAAAGGCTGTTAACGTCACGAATCTAGATTCACAGTGGTGACAGTACGCATTTTGACTTATTTCGAAAAATGTCAAACGCGTAAAAAATAGTTAGACATGGCAATATCAACTAGATTTATAGCACTATATATACAGGGTGATCAGTAATTGGCGCACTCCGAATACAGGGTGTTATAGAGCACATTAAAACTAAGGATAATCTGCAAAGAAAAGTTAAATCTGATGGTTAGTTTTCGAGTTATAGAGTTTCCCTCATCCAAGCTACAAGCTAATTATTTTAATAACCAAAACAAAAATGAGTGAATAATTCATGCTACTATAATCTCTGAAAAAAATGCAATATGATTTGTTTCAAAAAATCTCTAATACAAAGAAATTGAAAATGTTAAAATTTTATAAAATACCTAAATTTGAGAGAAATTTGAAGTTTGGCAACCTCTCAAACTATCCTTGGGATAAACTTCTATTGCCATGAAAATATTATTAATGAATTTCAATTGTTGTTTCTGTTTTTTAATAAAATTGACAGTAATAAATTAATTTGACGTTTCTATAAATTCTCGCACCATAAAATATTGAACGTTTCTCTTTTTTTTTCTCTCCGAACCTATTCACAAGTTCCATGCGGAGTTGCCACTTTTATTTACACAAAAAAGGTCATATCTTTGTAAAGAAAGGACTTACAGCACTGCGGTAAAAAAATTGGTTCTTCTTAAAACGTAAAGTTTATCACAGTATGCTCCAAGTGCGCCAATTACTGATCACCCTGTATAGTGCTGTAACTAGATTCGTGATGTCACACGGGACTGGCCGATCTCAAAACGTTTTCGGGCGGTAATAATATATTTGAATTGTGCTCAATTTGGAATCGTTCTTTTATGTACAAATATTGAGTAAAAAAATATTTTTGCTGTAGAATATTATAAATATAGTAGTTTTACATTTCTAACAGAAAAAAACGGAATTTTAAAAAAATGCAACATCCCTATTGTATTTATTTCTGTTACACTCTGTATTAGACCATTTAATATTAGGTTCTTTAAAAATTATTGTTTCTTATTCAATTTATACAGAATTTAACTGCCCTTTCAGAATAACTTTTAACATTTCCATTGAATTTTTAATTTCTAATCGTAAAAATCATATAATTCTTCCTTACCAATAATCCTCTTTGACGGAAGACCAACTCCATTACTACCAGCAGCGCTTAAATCGCTCAACGAACTATGAATACTGCTTTCAACATTCTTTCCATTTGTACGGGATCCAGTACAATTTTTCGACGGAGTAGTTGAGCGTATACGCATCCTTCGTCTGAAAACCCAACAAAAAAAAAACAATTTTACAAAAAGTTTCAAAAATATTTTGTCGACTTACGCTTTGGTATTTGGAGTTTTGGGAGACTTAGAAGAATTATTATCACTTCTCAATTTTTGTGGTATTTGTACATTTGCGACGTTCACCCCAACATTAGTAAACACTTTTGATTTGACTTCTTTGAGATTGTTTTTATTCACCTCGTTTTTGGATATTTTATTCATAACAGCATCCCATTTGTTGTTGAGTTTCTTGAACGCTTTTTTCTCCCCCACTCCTGCGGTTTTTAACCCAGTAGAGGAGTCAGGTTTGGTTTTAACTTTGGGCGCCACATCCCGATTGGGCATTTTGTATTTCTTGGCACTGTTGCCTCCGCACTCAACCTTAGCCAGGTGTCTAGGAGACAAATTACTTGAAGGACTGGATACAGCTGGACTACCAGCACTCCGTTTCTTTGAAACATCTTTTGATGGCGTTGTTTTAACTTTAACCATTATATTATTGAGATCTTGTTTCACTTCATTTTGGCTTTTTTCTAGAATTTCACGTAAGTTGCTTTGGCTGTTTTCCGAAATGGTCTTCGATGAGATATCCGATGGTGAAACATCCAATTGCACAACAGGTGCATCGTCGGCGCACGTATCAACGTCTGTAAAAATACCACTAGAGTCCATGTTCTCTCGATTATTCACATAAATATCAGCAGCCGCTTGTGGGTCCACTCCGTAAAGAGTCCCATCAATCACTTGAGCTCTTCTATCACCTCTCAGCACAGTTTCCTCGTGACCATCCGCATCGCTTTCCGTATAGAAATCAGAGTCAGTCATCGGGTCCACCTGCCTCCTCATTTGCTGCCTTGGAATAGGTCTTCTGGTTAATGGTGAGTTGTCTGCACCTCGACTAGCAGGCCGGCTCATCTCACCATCGCCTTGATAGCCAGTATCCAAACTTGTGATGCTCGTAATACTTGTAATAAAACTACTGTTAGTTTTGGATGTACTGGGTTCACTTTTAGGGTCTAGCTCAACGCTTGGCGTTGGATCCAATGGCAACTCTTCTGGGGAAGGCGTAGCCTCCAGTCTAGTTAACATGAAATCTTTGGACTTGTCTAGTGTGCCTAAGATTAGGTCAATATTCATCGTATTCTCGGTTGTTAGGGTTAAGTTCGACAACAAGTGGTCGTCGATTATCCCTAAGCTATAATCAGTAGCAAAACTGGGCCAATTGGGGCTTAAAAGATCCCCCTCCTGTTTAACTCCTGGTCGTTTCTCGTCATCATTATTGGTCTTCTTTGTACTTTTTTCGTTCACGTATTCAAGGCTCAGTGATCTGGACTGAAATGTTGAATCAAAAGTGCTAAAATCTACCATTTGATCAGGGGTTAGTAGCCCTAGGGAATCCTCCAATTCCAAAGAATCACGCTTGCTATTTTCATCTTCATAATTATTATCTAAACTGGACTTCAATTGTAACTTCCGATATAAATTAGAATCGTTAATCGATGGAGTAGATGAATATATTTGGAACTTTCTTGCAGTTTTGCTTCCTTCAGTCACGAGAGTTTGATCTAAATCATCTACATTTGATAAATTAAAGGACAGAGATGAAGAGCTTGTATCAGCATTATTGTTGTAATGATTCGGTAGATTATTTAACATTAAAGACTCAAGTTTGTTTTGTTTCGGATTAGATGTGCGCCGTCGCTTCACTTCTGTACAAAGATTTTCACAGGAGTTGGTTACATCCGAAGTAACTGTCCCATCATCAATTGTAGAAAAGCTGCAATTATTTATTTTTTCGTTTTTGTCTAAAATAAAAATAAAACTTTAGTTATACGTAAGAAAAAATCAGATTAGATTAGGTATCATAAGAAAAAAATATTTAGAAAAATATTATTAACGTTATAATAGAATTAAAAAAAAACTCACCTTTTTCTATATTAATGTCAAACGTTCTACTATTTACAGCTGCTTTGTCTTTCTCACATACATCTAGACACGCCGTTGTTGAGAGTATTGAAAACGGACCTGAACTTGCTACACCGTCATCATCATCATCATCATCATCATCATCATCCAGCGACTCCAAACTACCAATCTCTGTTGGCCTTACTAATTCTTGTGAGGGGGTAACTTTGGCCAAAGGGACCATCAACCCCCTATTTGCGGCGCAAGCAAAATAACGAATGCCATTTACCATCCCATCATGTTTACCAATTGACTGTAACAATTCAATGCCACACCAGATACCATCGGCAAATCGTACAGGACCAAGAAAACGAAGGAAGCCTTCTTTTTGTCCAACGCACACTCTGGAACCCAAACTGCTTCGAGTTATAAAAGTTGGTGCTGGGGGTGCTGGGGGTGCTGGGAGTGTTGGGAGTGTTGGGAGTGTTGGGAGTGTTGGGAGTGTTGGGAGTGTTGGGAGTGTTGGGAGTGTTGGGGGTGCTGGGGGTGTTGGGAGTGTTGGGGGTGTTGGGCGTAGTTGACGGACGCGAGAGCCAAATTTTGGAATTTTACTTGTTGCGTTCTGAAACAAAAAATGGGATTTTAGGTTTCAAGTAATACGACAGGGAAAGTCGAAATTGCGATGATTTACTCGATATTCTTATTTTAAAATATGTTTTTTTATTACACCTATACATATAAATAAATACAACAAATTTTCAATTTTTAATTTACTATATCCATTATTAGTACCTAATACCTAGTACCTCATACAAAATTATTACTATTAATTGCATAAGTCCTAAGACACTGTAGCATAGGCAACTTAATTTACACTACAACCGGAGAAATCGTGTAGCTAGAGCCCCATTAAGTGGCAGTTGGAAGTTTGCAATCCTTTAAAATCAAGTAGGTAGCCAAACAACCAAACAATAATAATTTTAAATTAAAGCAAGTTGAAAAAAACTTGAAAGTATTGTGGAAATACTGAAAATTGGCAAAATTATATTTCATGGCTACTTGGTATTAAAACTTCGCAAACTTTTTTTCAAAATAACTCGCTTATTTTAAATAATTATCAAAAAAGGTAAGTAAATGTTTGGTACAGAATTTTATGGATCATCGATTGTTGCAAATTTATACTGAGCGTTCTATTAAAAAAATAATATTTTTTTAAAGAACTCGTGAACACCTGACTCAATTGTTTTTCTGTTTTCACCAATGTAATCAGTGGAAAAAATGTTACTAGTTTGCTAATTTATCCGATTTTGTATAGCAATAGTGAGCCACTCTACGCGAACATCCCTGTATATGTATTTTAAAACATGGTAAAAATATGATTTGGCAAAATTTTACACCTTGTAGTTGAGAAAAAAGCGTTATACTTATGACCTTTATTTATAGGAAGTTTTAGTCATAAAATATCGTCTACTACTGACTTAAATCTGGTACACATCATGCAGAAATTTTAATAGTTTTATGGGAATGCTTCATTCTTTTCTCATCCAAACCTTAGATTTTATTAATAGTTTTGGTAAATTACCTACACAAACATTTTTATTTGCTAATTTTAATAAATTTTCTTATGTTTCTATTATCCAAATTTTCTAAAAACTCACATTAATATAGAAAGAAAATATGTACCTAGCAATCGGCGATTATTATTATAAAAATATTAATCTTTGTTTGAACTTTCGTTTACTGCAAGATACTCTCAAAATTAATTGCATTAATTAACAATAATTGGGACTATTGGTTTGCATTTTCTAAAAAGTACCCTTTTTTTATTGTAACATAAATTTTACGTTATAAATGAAATAGTTTCTGTATTTATTGGCAAATGTACCCTGTAACAATAATTTAAAATTTATCGATATTTGAAATTCTCTTCTATGGCGGTCAAGGAACTCTGATTGGCCATGACGTCACATCGTAGTAATGTATCGTCATCTGCTCAGTGTTTACTCGGTTTACGTTTATGTGATAATTGGTTTTCATTAAAAAAAGTACCTATTTTATGAAAGTAGATTCCACGAATTCAAAAATATTTTCTTGGTTTGGGAATAGATGAGAAATACAGGGTGAGTCGGGGTTAAACCGCCATACGTAAACCATGCATAGGAAATTTGATTTTAAGCAGAAAAGTTCATATAAACATGTACCCGGAAAAAAATTGCATTGAAAATTATGGCGGCTATTTTGACCAGTTTTTATGAATTTTTGAAAATTAGCTGCTGTTTAACGACGCATTTTTTTCTCTTTCTTTTTCAATTTCTTTGCTAATAAAGTTGTTGTTGTCGAATTTTTTTTTATTAATAATGTGTTTCGGATTTTTCGGATACCTACATGTTTATATGAACAGGGTGTCCCATTTTCGACACTTTTAGGTAGGGGGTATTGGCGTTATTATCAAAGATAGAGTGTTGCGGTTTTCACCTTAAATGTTAAGTATTATATATTTTTGGAAAGCCCAAATTTTGCTTAATCAATATAAAAAATAATATATCGAGTGTCCCATTTAAAAAAACATAAGTTTGTGGAATATCTCAACAATTAAACATTTTACACAAAAACTGCCTACGCCACTGAATTCTACGTAAAAAACTCTATCAAGACAAATTTGACCCCGGAATATTTCGTTTCGTAAAAAGGTAGGAAAGGAATGTGAGAACCGCAACACTCTATCTTTGATAATAACGCCAATACCCACTAAAAGTGTCGAAAATGGGACACACAGAGAAAAAAGATTTCTTAAACCAAGAAAAAATAATTTCTTGAATAATATGTCTTATTTGAAGACAAAACATTATTCATTTAAGAAAGTATTTTTGGATGAAATATATGTATGAATTTGAACCAAGAAAAATAATATCTTGAGAAACAAATAAAAAATATTTAATTTAAATATATTGAGACTTTCGTTTATAAATTTTGTATTCTCTTACGAAGAATTTCAATATTATTCACATCAAGAATAGTATTATTTAATGTGAGAACTAAACTAGTTTTCTTTTTAAACAAAATTTTATTTAAAAGAGGATTGTCATTTATTTATATTAAGAATTATTAGTTTTAATTCAAAACAAAAACAATTTAATGTAAAAATAAGTAATTTTACTTCAAGTAAATCATAATCTTAAAAGATTGAACATGTAGAAGGGGTAAAAATAATGCGTAATTTTAGTATGTAGTTCATTGTATAGCATCAGTTTTACCGGTGCAGTGGTGTGATACATTTATGTCGAAAATAATAATATAATGGAAGATTTGCTACATGAAATACAAATGAGTTATCTCATTCCCCAATTCAGTGGTAAGTAAATCCAAACCAATTTGAAATGGTGCATATAAAAGCTCTCACCATGTGATTTTTGTAGAAAACGGAATAACAATTGAAAATATAGCATACTTATCAGATGATCAAATGAAAGAACTTATTCCTGCAATAGGAATAAGGGCAACCTTTTTAAGTAAAATGAAACAGTTAAAAACTCGACAAACTGAAACGGTAGATTTAAATGTAAGTACATTTTTCAATATAAAGATTATACGTATATTTTTATTGGATATATTGTAGATTTAAAATTAAAAAGAAATAACATTCCAAAAGATGGTTTAGCACAGGAATTAATAAATAATTTATCCGAGGATGAACTTTATGATGGTATGTTAAATAATCAATATAAAGTGAAAAATTATATAATATTCTATTTATTTCTTATTTATATTTTATTTATTTGTTTAAGATTCCAGAGTTTCAATGCAATTAAATTTTTTGGTTCATCTCATACCACCCAAGGGCATGTTTAAATGTGGTAAAAATCATTGGAAATTTTCCATTTTGGAATGTATCGAAGGGATAATTGTTCATGCAGAAGTAAGTACCGAGTATTTTAAAAATACAAAATTTCATGTACCAAAGGAGGTGTATATTTAATATTTCTTTTTGAAAATAAGTTAATTTATTATTTAAAAGTCAAACCTTTTATGTAGTAAGAAAAGTCTTATTTACTTCTCCAAAAATAAGTTTCCTTGTTGGAACTATTAAAGGGATTATAGATTATAATATGTTAATCAACAACTGAACAGTCGCTCTCAAAACAATACGCTTTAGTAAATGATATCTTTTTTTATTTTTGGGATTTCGTAATCTACCTATTAATTTAATGTTAATAAATAATGCTTTTATTTTTTTAGGCACCTGGAGATATAGACAGATTAATTGCCCTGCAAAAAGAAAAAAGTATAAATAGAAAGCAAGGGTACATGTTAATAGAGGGGGCCTCTTTGAAAGAAGTTCGGACCACATATATCATTGTAGATTCTGTGAGGTATCAATTTGACAGTACCATAAAGGCGTTGGATGTTCTTTTTAAAATTTTTCATGTGTTTAATGCGTCGTATCCAGTTCAGTCAGAACATATTTGGTTAATCATTCAAAAGGCGATGTTTAAAATTACTACAAAATATGATAAAGTAATACCACATATCTCAGATATTTTAAATATTTTTGAAACCTATTAAAATGAACTGTTCATTTTGCGGTAAGAATTTTATTGCAACTAGCAAATTTGTTTTACATTTAGACTATTTACATGGGGTAAATCATAACTTTGTATGTCCGTTCAGTAATTGTAAGAGATCTTTTCAGAGGCGGGATGTTTTTAAACACCATATTAGCATTAAATATATTTTTAATACAAACGTAAAAAAATCTTCAAATTCTAGATATATTCCTGACAATAATACTAGCAAGCAAACGAATGAAAATATAATTAAAGATGATAATTTAACAAGTGTAAATGATAAACTAGAACAAACAAATTTTGATTTTTCTTCTAAACTTTTAGAATTTCAAAAAAATTTACTTGAATCTGCTGAAGTTTTTGTTTGTAAACTTAATAGTAATATTTCTCTAACACGTTCATTAACTCAAGATATAATGGAATATTTAAATGATTTTTTTTTATCTGGATTTTGCAATCTTTTCAACAAGTACCTTGATAACATAAAATCTCTTTCCCAAAATGGAAATGAAATTGATACTTAATAAACAATCTGAAGTTAATGTTTAACATGATAACAAATCCTTTTCAACATTTAAACACAATATACAAAAGATTTAAATATTTCAGTTCCTCAAAAAGTTATATTGTTGGAACAGGAACTGATCAGATTTTATTTTATTTGATACAATTGATACTTTACTGTTTTTTTAAAATTGAATATATTTTTATGAAATCTTCTTCTAAAGAAACATGTTGGTTTATATGTCAAGAATTAAATATTTTGAAGTTAGACTTGCACTTTAAAGCATATATCGTAGAACCAACTATTATTTGCAATAAAAATCTTCCCAAAAAAGATATTTAATCTATTGTATCTTCAGTTTTACATATATTACCTAATGGTAATCAATGTGTTTGTGTTTTATAAATTATTGTGTGTTTTATGTTCATGTATTTTTAAATATTTTAATAGGTAAATTTTATTTGTTATTATACGTAGTATACTAAGTTTTGTTTGTATTCTTGTACTTTTAATATTTTAATAAATTTTATTTTAATATAGTAGGTATAAGTTTCTTGGGCTCTTTTTAATTTTCTAAGAATAAACTCGTTATTAAGTCGAGAAATGGTTCCAGTACCCGGTTCCCTCAGTCGTCAGTCGCAATGAGGAAATTTAGGATTTAGAAGAGATTGGTGCAACTGGGCATAACACAAAGTGATTTAGAATAATTCAGCAAAACTATAAGGGGATGTACAACATTTCCATACAAATATAATAGTGCAAAAAAATGAAATAAAATAAAGCCATATACCCATCTGCCTTAATTTTTTTTCTTCATATTTTTGCGCTATTTATATGGATCAGTTGTACATTCTCTTAGGCCCCGTTGTATAAACGCTAGAATTGCAGTTCAACACTGACAGTCAGTGTTGAACTGCAGTTCTAGCGTTTATACAACGGGGCCTTACAGTTTTGCTGAATTGTTTTAAATCATTCAGTATATCATAATTTTAAAATAAGCAACCGCAATACTGCTTTCGGATAAATAATCTCATTGAAGAAACAATTTATTATTTTCAATTAAGAATATCTTATCATCATCTTGAAACTATCTTGTGATTAAAGAAAGAGAAATAACATTATTTATTGAAGCAAATAAAATGTTACAAATAATAATATCATAGCTTTGTAGCAAAAATTCATGTTCTTGGTATAAAACAATCATGACTTTACTGTACGAATAGATTTTCTATATTTAAAAACTGTATTTACTTAAATCAAAGCATTAATATAATTAATTCAAATCATACATTGTTTTCTTTCTCAAAAAAATATTTTTCTTACTTTAAAAATACATTTATTTGCGTATATATAAAACATTCATTGTTTTCAGTGAAATAAATTTTATTTCGTTAAAGAGTAGACTTTTCTCTGTGCACCCTGAACTTTTTTGCTTAAAATAAAATTTCCTATTATGCATGGTTTAGTTGTGGCGGTTTAACTCTGATTCACCCTGTATAATGCACCTGTAGTTCGTGGTGTGAAATTTACTCTGTAACTGAATTGTAAATTGTTTTTAACAACGACATGCAATAAAATTTAAATAGGAATCATTGATCTTAAATTATCGAAAAATTGGTTTTAGGTCTTCTATAGAGAAAATGTGGCATTCATTGAAAGACTATGAATGTTGAGAATTAAGAATTTAATATTTTTAATAATTAACATACTGTAAACGAGAGTAATTACTAAACAAAAGGTGACGTCGGAGTTGCGCACAATTTTTGTAAAAAAACTCAAATAACAACCTAACAGCCTCCGGCATTAATAAAATTTTGACTTGGCTGTGTGCAACTCGGACAACACGAAATAATAGAGATAATAGTATATACGCTATTTTTTGCACTTCCGAAGCATTTGCATGTGAAATCATTCTAAATTTATGCATGTCAAAGTGACAAACGTGTCGGCAACAACCATAAAATACTGTCCAAACTGACAAAAAATACTCGTGTAACCTAGCAATGCAAATTTAATCCCTTGGGATTAAATAAGTCACTTCAGTCCTTGTAAAGAGGGATTAAATTGGCACATTTAATCCCGGAAGTGCAAAAAATAAATAAATACATTAAGTGCGTTTAAACATTAATTTATTTTTATTAGAAAAATTGAAGGTAAATAAACTTTTAAATTAGGGTAAATAAATAGATTTGAATTATAATTCCAACTATAATACTACCATCTGAATTTTGTACATTTATAACACTTCGAAACATTTCTTCTTGATACTTACGCTGAAATGATCTTCGCCAAAAAAATAATTCCTTGACGCTGATTCATCTTGACGAATCGCACTTTTGAAACAATTTTTTCGCAAATATTTATTTACCGGAACCGGGAAAAAATTTAGAGAGTGTTTTTACCGTCGCATTTTTACATTCCGGTACAAAACACCACTTATAAATTGGTTTTTCATTTATTTTGTAGACTTTTATGCCATTTCAATGTGAAAAGCGCTTACGAAGATGTGGACATCACGCGGATCTTCTGATATATTCGGCTGTTTCCTTAAAAACCCCCCAATTAATTGCATAATTTATTATTACGGCTTAAAAGTAAAAAATTACAAATTTTTCTTTGGAATTTCTGAGGATTCGGAAAACAATATATTAAAATGTATACAAAACCTTGACATTTTATAATATATCCAAATGTAGTCTAGAATTCACAACCAGTTTTATTATAATTGAATAAAAATAAAGTATTACTGATATGATTACAATAATAAAAGGTATCTATAATAAAAATTTGAACATAACCGTATTAATTCGATTAGAAAAATGCGCACTTTAATGAACATTGCATTCTTTACATGTACATTTTCCCATTTCTCATGTACACTTTTTCCATAACTGCACTTTACTTTTGTTCGTGTCAGGATTGCAAATTAATTGTTTATGCGAATGACGACGCACACAACAAAACCACATACTTTCAAGGATGTGTTGTACTGGTATTTCACAAATAGGTACACACGGCTGCTGAGAGAAATAAAAAAAATTCTATAAATAATTATTATTCATTTATCATTTATCTGTGATGTCTTCTGTATTTCAAAGCAAAAACTGATCACTATCGCAGCCAGCAGTAAAACTACCTGGCGCCACAACAATATTTAAAGAAACACGTCCAGAAGCTAATTAAAAATTCAGGAAATCTCCAGTGGATTTTGTACCTGTTGGATGTCATCTAATAACTGCTGTAAGATATCTTCCTGCTCATAACAGTGCAGACGCGGAAATGTAAAATCACTTGCAGCAAATACATAACTATATGGATGGATGTACTGCAATTATCTCTAGAATTATGTTGCATATCGTACCGTTAGGTATATACGAGTATCATACAAATGAAAACATGCCACTAACTTTTTGATTAATACACTGTAACCACGGATGATGTTACAAATAGAAAAACTTTTTTAATATGCAATTAATTATTTAACAATTAATTAACAGAAACAGTTTAAATGCCATCAAGAACGTAATTTCCTGATTTTCCTTCTTCTAAATATACATGATTGTCTCACGAAAAAAAAACAATGATTTAATTTATACCAACATGCAATGATTAGCCGTAATTTGTGCGTGGTGACCCGTGTAGTCGTCGACTCCTAATTCCTTCTGTTGTTTAAGACTTAAGGCGTTTAATTTTTGTCAATTGAACAACAGCATGACTACGTAACAAGCTTAGCGAGTTACTAATCAATGCAAATTGGCATTGATTTTAACAAGGGCGCCTAAAAACTGATCCATGTACAAGACGAGTTTATGAATATTAAATAATAGTATATTATACAATGAGCATTTAATGATAGCTATTAAGATACGAGTATGAGAATTACTACACGAGTCGTAGGTGAGTGTCGTAGTGAATACGAGTGTTTTAATAGCCATTAAATGTGAGTTGCATACACTATTTTTTCTACGACTAGTTAAAATAGCGAAAAATAAGAAAATAAATATTATGGCAACTTTATCACACTAAGAAATGACAGAAAATGAAAATGAACTGTCAATTTTTAAATTTTTCAGATCTGTCAGATGTTCATGGTAATATTTGATTTTGGCAGAATATTATGTGATATTGCATTTCTATTGGTTATAAACTTGTATCTGAATCGTAATGAATCTCATTACAGTACCAGGTACTAAATGTCTAGTAAATCAATTTATTATAGTACGGGAGTAGAAAAAATATGTTATGAATTTTTTTGTCTAAAATCTGATGCAAGTAAGTAGAACATAAAACTTTGACAATTCTCTTCTTTGTATAATTTTAAACAATCGTGTGAGGAATTTTCAAGGTAATCGTTGTTGGTATGCTTTTTTAGACCTTTATAACAAACTACATACATACATGTCTATTTGCTTTCACACACCACAGGTACACATGGTTTAAGGTTAGTGTTACATCTTTAATACACCCAGTATTTTCTAATTACATAAATTACCAACATTTTCTTTATCAAATTGATCGATTTTCACATTTTTACCATACAATATAGGAGGCCCCGTTCTATATTTGCTCATCAAATTAATGATCCGCACCTTTATTAACTCATCGACTATCTTTAATGATTTGTTGGTAAAATAGCAACAATAGGTTCGAGCTTGTATTCTACATTTTCGTCACATATTCTATATTTTTACTTAATTAATATGCATGCCAACAAACAATAAAAAAAGAGTGTATTTTTTATTGATTGCCACACAACAAATAATTTTATGGGTTTAAACTATGTTGCCGCATTATTCCGCATTTTTTTATAATTATCTGATGTTGGGAATATCGAAAGGCAACAGTTTATATTTACTTATGTCGTCATTAAATCAGGGCCGGCTCTAGATTTTTTAGTTTTATTTCTCTACCTCAGATAATTTTTGCATCACAAAAAATACTCAAAATGAAAGTTGTAGGAAATAATATCCTCTACAACTTTTGGTTGAAGATTTTTTTCATAACTGTAATAGAAAAGAATACATATATATTTTATTGAAGAAACTCACCCCCTAAAGAAGGGCAGTATTTTGTTTATAACTTTTTTTAAGAGCTATCAAAAAAAGTTTCAAACAAAAGTTGTTTGAAATATTTTTCTGAATAAATTTAAAAAAACTACAATAAAATCCAACTAGTAAAAACCGAGATATAGAAAATTACCATTATCACGTGACGCACAAGGAAATTTTGTTGGATTTTTGCGGTTCGGGGCTTCGTCAATGACCCTCGACTTGCTCTCAAAAATTTGGCCATAGTGTCATTTTTGTAGATATTAGGTACTTTTTGATCTAATTTGACTGGGCTAGCAATAATATATTTGAATTACACTCAATTTGGAATCATTTTTACTGTCTTATACGAAGTATAATTTAAACACGATTTCTACAAGAAATTTAACTTAATTTCTTTAGGAAAAGTAATTGTGGTACTATACGTATAAGAAAGTCATGTGTTAGACACATCAGATTTTTACTGTAGTAATACACCACTGATAAAGCCGTTTTTAATCTAGTAAAAATCGCAACAAATTGTCCTGATAACAGAAATTCGTTCCAATTTGGTTTGCGTATCTAATGTATAGGGTCTTTCACGTAAAAGTAACACTCCCCTTATTTTCTTACCTATTGAGATATTTTAATTTTTCTAAATCATATTTACTGTAGTTTTTCTGAAGTTTTCAAATATACCATCAAAACTTTTTTAACCCTTTGTGTCCCAACATACTAAATTTTTTATTTATTTCAATTTTGGCTGCTGTTTTTGCTCTTATATGGGTATAGTATTGTCAGTGATTTTTTTAAAAAATTTTGCACCACACCCAAAAATAGCGGAGGGTGGGGACGTATCCTTCTGTTCTCTGAAAATGCATACACTTTTTTGTGTAACTTGACTTTAATGTCACTGTCAGACAACAATCGTAAGATCCGTTCAGTTCATATCCAAGATTTTCAAAGTGTTCATTCATCATTTGCAAACATGGAAACAGATGTATGGAAAATTTCCGCAGCTAAAAAATTCAAAAATCGCTCTCAAGACTTGTACTTATGCTTTTTCAGTGAACAGAAGTGTACATAGCGAAAACAGTTGATTCTCTAGCTAGAGTGTACCTGGTAGTCCCATGAGCACCAAACCGACTCGAATGCTCACATAATACATAATAATTAAGCAGTGGAAAAAAAGTGGGACTTTAAAGTCCCGTTGGAACAGAAAGGGTTAACTTGAAAAATATACAGGGTGTGCTCAGAGGCGGATTAACCAGTAAGCAAAAGAAGCTAGCGCTTAGGGCGCCAAAATTTGGGGGGCGCAAAATTTCCTGCAATCTTTTTTTTTTATTATTTAGTTTTAAATAATTATTATTTGATCATATTTCATGAAATAGGAGAAATCTCAAAAAAAGTTAAAAAATATCTCTGCAAGTCTGAAAAGTCGGAATATAGATAGCAGATACGAGTATACCCAGTGCTTTCATTAGGATATACAGGGTGATCAGTAATTGGCGCACTAGGAGCATACTGTGATAAACTTTACGTTTTAAGAATGATGAATTTTTTTACCGCAGTCCTGTAAGTTCTTTCTTTACAAAGATATGACCACTTTTGTGAAAATAAAACTGGCAACACTGCATTGAACATGTGAATAGGTTCGACGAGAAAAAAAAGAGAAACGTTCAATATTTTATGATGCGAGAACTTGTCGAAGTAATTTAGTACTGTCAATTTTATTAAAAAATAGAAACAACAATCGAAATTCATTATTAATATTTTCATGGCAATAGAAGGTATTTTAGTTAATCCCAAGGGGAGCTTGAGAGGTTGCCAAACTTCAAATTTCTCTGAAATTTAGCTATTTTATTAAATTTTAACATTTTCAATTTCTTTGTATTAGATGTTTTGTGAAAAAAATTGAACAAATCATATTGCATTTTATCCAGAGATTATAGTAACATGAATTATTCACTCATTTTTGTCTTGGTTATTAAAATAATTAGCTTGTAACTTGGATATATATAATATATAATAACAACAACTTGTTTTATTTTTCATTTCATGTTCTTGTTACAAAAAAGACAAATAATGTCAAGGGGGGCGCAAATTGTGGTTCAGCTTGGGGCGCAATATACCCTTGATCCGCCTCTGGGTGTGCTAAAAATGGCATTTTTTCTTATGGAACACCCTATATATTTTTACATGAATGGATAGATCTTTTTAAACTGATTCCAAAAATATATATGACTTTGACATTTGGACCAAAAGTGGCGGAGATATTAAACGTCAAATTTGTAAAATTTGTGAAAATTAACATTTTTTTTACCTTTCCATAAGAAAAAATGCTATTTTTTGCACAGCCTGTATATTTTTCTAGTTAAAAAAGTTTTGATGGCATATTTAAAAAGTTCAGAAAAAACTACACTAGGTATGATTTTGAAAAATTAAAATATCTCAATAGATAAGAAAATAAGGGGGGTGTTACTTTTACGTGAAAGACCCTGTACCTATGTAATGCCGGCCCTGTATCCTAAAACTAACTTTCCTTTTTTGCGTTAAAGTTCACTTTACATTAGGCAGATAAATCTTATCTTTATAAATATTCATTATTTTATTATATAAGGTCGTAAATTAAAAAAATTATGCAACATTCAATGGTTTTCTGGGTTAAATAAACCATAGATTCATGAGAAACAGAGTCAAGTTTATAAACCTGCACTTTTAAATATTGACAAAAGTTGAAAGACCGCATAATCAATATCAATATGTAGGAAATCAAAAATATTGGACATTATTTTATATCAGTTATGTAACACGTTTCATTATACAATGCTTATTTTATTTAATTATAAAAAATGAGTGAATATATGCTCAACGGTAAAGAAACCCAACGGTTTTTTCATACTTATATTTTGTTCATATTTTTATCATACATCACAAACTATAACGCAAGGAAAATAAAAAACCAAAGCAACGGCAGGAAATGTTCATACGGTTTAATAGTCTTAATGAAAGATCGTACAGCCGACTGAAACGCACTAACAAGCTCAATTATTTTGTACATTCGAATGACAACAAAATAATGAATCGATACATAAATTAAACAAATTCCAATAGGAACGTCGCTGTACCCAGCGGAAGTTTATGTAAAATCAATTTACTTTTTGAGGTAATGGTACATTGTTTTTTATAACAAAACTCGGAATAGCAAATATTAAATTAAATGTTAAAATTATACTTATACGAATAAGCTTAAAAATCATTTTTTATAATAGTAAATCTTATATTGTTGTATCTGCTCCTCTCTTATATTAGTCTACTTACAAAATGTAGGTAACACGATTAAATCCTCTTTTTATAGCCTAGACACTTAATGACAGAAACGGCATAAAATCAATTAAAACACTACTAATCAAAGAAATAAAACGTAATAAAAACAATTTCACTCCCACACCCGCACAAACTGACAAAACAAAGCCGAAAAATCAACTCGAGTGTACCAAAACTAAACAACGCGGTCACAACACAAATTTCAAACTGAACTTTACTATAAAATACAACACATTACTGACTGACTTTGTCGTGGAAAAGTTAAAACTCCGGGCTGCGCACGGAGTCGCGCTCCACGCCGACACTAACTATCAAATTTATTATTTATTAACTTAAGTTATTGTTAAAATAAGACAGACACGTTTGTGTTGTGTTCTTCTCAATTCAATAAAATAACAATAAAATACCGGAAATTTTTCATGTGTTTTCAACTACACGTCATGAAAATTATTATATAAAAAAACCTGATGCATGAAGATTGTTGAGAAAAAATAAAGGAATTGAATTGGTGGCATGGCATGCTAAAGGCGCGTTGAACGCATGTGTTAAGGAAGAAAAATATCATTAATTCATTGTTAATTATTGTGTTTATTATATGTGTTAAAAAACATCGTTTTCTATGTGATAGTATAGTCAGGGCCGTACACAAGCATTATTTGTCTTAGGATAATATTTTTTTAATTAACTGTTTGATTTTACCGGTGAGTACTACTGGACAGAAACCGATTAGGTACCGTTTTCCAATACCTAATAATTTTATTGTGGAACATATTTGTGCATTTAATTATTTTTGTGTTATTCTGATTCTACGGGATAGTGACCCATTTCATTAGGTGTTTATAAATAACTGACCGCTGCTGGATCTGTTTGTGTTTCGGAAATTAGGTAACTTATTGCAGTTTTTGGCATGCAATAATGCGAGAATAATATTTTTTAAATGAGCTGTATAATGTAACATGTAGGTAAACATCTACAGACAACAAGATATTTTGGAGTTCCCGGTAAGAATTTTTATTTGTTCGCATATAATTTATAACGGTATTAAGTAGTGAAAATCATAATGAAAATCACTGTACTCCTTAAGTATATCTTTAAGAAAGTACAAAAATCGAACAATCTGAAAAATTTATAAAATGTTTTGTTTTTCTAACATAACTCAAATGTAAAAAAGTTTTAGTAGATACAACGACGTAAAAATTCTACATTCTAAAATACAATTTAAGCACAATCCGCTAAATATTAACACCTAATACACAATTTGTTGTAAACCATCACAAAAGTGCAACGAACAACACAGATTTAATTGATTGACTACAACAATAATAACACTAAATTTCATCATAGATTCTATTCTATTCTTTTGTATTTTAATGGACATTGGACAAATGTGTTAAAATTGTACGATTCTTACCTTCGACATAATGTAAGTAGTAACACATAACACATAATAATGTTTCTCAAATCAATAGACAGACTCGAAGTTCGAAGTGCTTTTGCCGAAACGCGCCATCAACTAACGAACAAACCCGAGTGTGCGCGGAAATTTCAAAATTTATCAATCGGTTTACATCTATTTATTTAACAAGTTGGAAAATGTGTTAATGTGTCGTAATTAACAACAAAAATTTGAGTTTTGGATGTGGTTAATCGTAAAAACGCTAAATAAATGATATCGATTATTTTTATTCGTGTAGGTAACTGACGCTTTGCTACCGTGTGAAATGGGAAATGAAATTAATCGCAGGCAGCGTTGCGTTGCATTGTCTGTTAAGGCGGATTTACACGGTGCACTTTGGATGAGCGATTCGGTGATGCAACTCAAATTAAATAAAATTAATATACAAGGAGGTAAAGTGTACTGGGGAGATTTTTAAAAAAATTTGGATTTTTCTTGTTAATTAAGATCTCCAATGTTTGGATGTGTAAAAAAACCACTTCCATTGTTTTACTGCCAAAATATGACATTTCTAAGTACAGTGAACCAGTTAAAATTTTTTTATGCTAATAACATCGATTTTGTCCACAAAAAGTAAGAAATCGTCAATCCTACACTGTTCTCATTCAAATTTCGTTTCCCCCTACAAAGAAATAACTAGATCTTTCATTTTTACTTTTAAATTTTGATCCGGTATGTTAAAGAATATTTTGGTCGACTGTAATGGTAACGAGTCAATTTAAGGTTAGATTTAGTGTTTCAAAATCATAAAAATAAACGTGCCGAAATAGAGTAATAAATCGTTTTTACTAAAATGTAATGATTGATTAATCAATAGTTAGTGCAATAAGTTTTATTGAGTGCATTTTTAGTGAATAAAAGTTGATAAAAGTGGTTAATTATTTACACATCTAAACATTGGATTTTTCAAAGTTTCGGAAATATTGGAGACCGCCGCTTTTTAGCATTTTCGTAATCAGGAGATCCTACTTAACAAGGTAATTTCAAAATTTTTCCAAAATCTCTCCGGTAGGTACACATTCGCCCAATTTTCCTTCTTAAATGTTTTAAGAAATTCCACTGTTCTTTCTTTTAAATTTACATTTTACCTAGGTGTGACAATAATCATGCTCTACTCTATTTTGAATTTGGCGCTTTTGAATACACGCCACCTCAGAGACAACGACAACTGAGCGAATTAGTTGACCTGGCGTCTGTCTGATCATTGCTACTGTTTTGTTGTTTTCCATTTCAATTTTATCAATTTAATTTTATATCCACCACCACATTGCTCAGTAAATAATCAAAACATACTGGTTTAACCAACAAGCTAGGTAAGTTTACTATTAAATGCTAAGAACTCAACAAAATCAACCAACTGCCGTGTTGTGTTGGTTAATGATCTAGTATTAGGAAGCAGACCAGCTCGGTGCTCGGTCAGTGTCATGACGGTTTATTTCTTCTACATTTATTTTCCATCGCAGTAGTAAACAAAAAAAAAACCAACAGAACTTGCTTTAGATAGATAAACAGCACCAACAAGGAAGTGTACACTTAACAGCTTTAATTTGTTTACACGTGATGGTGAAGCAAGTTGTGTACTTGTGTATCAGTGCAGTTTAATAATACAGCATCATGGCTACGGATTATGAGTTTTATATGACTCATTTAAATACCAATTTCAATTAGTAAGTTTGTTTCGGCATATTCGGTGCTTTTTATCCCAACAACAACACGTACATCTAAAAAACCTTGCGCCATACCTACATATAAACTTCAAGTGTTTTTTATTACAGTTCTTGTCCCTTAACACCCCCAATCATGGACACAGATGAAGCAGAGTCCTCGTCCAGTGGACCAATTTCCACTTTGAATTCATTGTTTTCATTCACATCACCAGCAGTGAAGAAATTACTCGGATGGAAACAGGGGGATGAGGAGGAAAAATGGGCAGAAAAAGCTGTGGATAGTTTGGTTAAAAAACTGAAAAAACGGAAGGGGGCTATTGAGGAATTGGAACGTGCTTTATCGTGTCCAGGTACCCCTAGTAAATGCGTCACGATACCCCGGTCATTGGATGGTAGATTGCAGGTAAGAAAGGCGACAAGTTAAGCCATAATGGTTTTTACCTGTACAGGAACTAATTCGTTGAATTGCACTTGAAAATAGAATATTTGTTTAGAAATTTAAATTGTTTTCGTAAAAAATACAGGTATTTACAGGGTGTCCCAGGATAAACACGACATATTTTTAGGTACGATTCTTGAATACATTCTGCATTGTCCTATATAATTTTTTAATCTCCAATTCGGATATTTTTTATTTTTATTGTCCATAAAGTCATTGCAGGTGGCAACTTACAGAAATATTTTTAAAAAAGTTAATAATTACTTCTAATAGACACCCTGTATATTCGTGATTATTTTTACTTTCTTATACGCAGTTTAAGGAAGTATAGTAATCGTGATTTTTTTCGACTTCGAGATTTTGATGGATTTACACGTTTTGAGGGCCCCTGAATCCATTTTGATCATTTTCGCCATGATGTCTGTCTGTCTATCTCTGTGTGTGTGTGAGTGTGTGTGTGTGTGTGTGTGTGTGTTGTGGGTGCCACATTCAATGTTTTTCATCTAACACCAAAACAAGTGACAGTTACCTGATGACATTTTTAGGTTTTTTAAGAATATCTTGAAAAATAAACAATTTATGAGATTTTTTTATTCTTTAACATTGATTTAGAATTGAATTTTGAACAAATTTTGTTTGAACTTTTTTTTGAAATTCCGTCAAACAAATTTCAAAAAAACGAGATATTCCTAAAACATTTTATATTTCTCATAGCGCGCTTTGATAGTTGAATCCGAGGGTCGAAAAGTAATTATTGTGATACTATCCGTATAAGAAAGTCATGTGTTGGGCACATCAGATATTTTAAATCTATTTAAAAATTTTGCTTAAATTCATTAAAATTATCATAAAAGATAATGTTCTAATTTTATCAAATTTGAAATATTTGCAGATAGTTAATAAGATTATACAGAAAAACTCGAAGAGAAATAATAATTTCTTAAAATATTCAGTTTTAAACTTGTTTTAAAATTTGTTATTTAAAAAAGTACTGAAACATGTCGAAAAATTGGAGTTTTATAGCTGTTTAAAAGTTTCACTTTCGAATTTTACTGAAAAGCCAAAAATCCTCAAATTTGGCCATAAATGGGTTTTTTACCTACGCGCAATCACAAACAGTTCTATTATACATGGAAATTAAAGTTATGAAAGTTGGTTCAAAATTTTCAAATTTTTTAGGTATCGCACAGAAAAGGTCTCCCCCATGTCATCTATTGCCGAGTTTGGCGTTGGCCCGACTTGCAAAGCCACCACGAGTTGAAACCCCTGGAGCAGTGTCAGTTTCCATTTTCTGCAAAACAGAAAGAAGTATGCATCAACCCCTACCACTACAAACGCGTGGAGAGTCCTGTACTACCACCAGTGCTTGTCCCGCGTCACAACGACTTTGTTCCCGGACATTCACTCCTTCCGTTCCAACAAATTGTAGAGCCCAACATGCCGCATAATGTTACGTACTCATCCTTCAATTCGAACCATTTGAGTCCTAGCTCGCCCATGTCGAGTGTGGCTAGTCCGCATAGTAGTGTCAACAGTAACAATCCATCATCGCCGTATGCTAACTTAGCGGAAACTCCACCACCAGCCTATAGTCCTACGGATGAGAATCCGGGTGGCGGTGGTAATAATAATACGGGCAGTCCGGAACAACCGGCTGCCTCCATTGTGAATAATGATGTGCAACCAGTGCCATACCAGGAGCAACCATTTTGGGCCTCGATTGCTTACTATGAGTTAAATTGTCGAGTTGGAGAAGTTTTTCATTGTCATTCGACGTCGGTGATAGTGGATGGCTTTACCAATCCAAGCAATAACAGTGATCGGTTTTGTTTGGGACAATTGAGCAATGTCAATAGAAACAGGTATGTATTATTTTAAATAGGATACAATCCAGTTTTTGAGTAAAATATTTGGCGGAAAATTTAAAATCCATTGCCTATCAATTTAATTCTCTCAGCACTCAAAAAATTATGATTAGAATGTAATTATTACAAATAACAAGTGACTCTGCGAGAATGAAATTGAAAACTTGACTCACTAATCCATAAAAATTATGAGGACTTGATGACAGAAATTCGGGAAAGGATTTCTGTCATCGCAGCAATTTTTATATTTCTTATGGTGCAGGAATCCGTATGCGTTTTATTACTAATTTTTAGGGATTTTTAGCGAGTTAAGTTTTCAACTGGAGCAGTTTTCTTCTAATCTAATAGAAAGTTTATTATTTAAAATTTTATTTTTGTTAAATTTTTATTAAAAATCTCAACCATATTAAATGTAGTACAATTTTCCCACATTTGAATTTTCGTACCAATAGTTTTTACAAAATTTTATAAAAAATTGCTAGCTCAGAAATCAACTGATATTTTTTTCTGTTCCAGCACAATAGAAAATACACGTCGTCACATAGGCAAGGGTGTCCACTTATACTACGTCAATGGCGAGGTATACGCCGAATGTCTGTCCGACTCAGCTATATTCGTCCAAAGTCGCAACTGTAACCACCACCACGGCTTCCATCCATCTACCGTATGCAAAATCCCAGCCGGTTGCTCTCTACGAATTTTCAACAATGCCGAATTCGCACAGTTATTGTCACAATGTGTTAATCACGGCTTCGAGGCCGTTTACGAACTGACCAAAATGTGCACAATACGAATGAGCTTCGTTAAGGGATGGGGTGCTGAATACCATCGACAAGATGTGACGAGTACCCCGTGTTGGATTGAGGTGCATTTGCATGGACCGTTGCAATGGTTGGATAAAGTTTTAACACAAATGGGGGCACCACACAACGCCATCAGTTCGGTGTCGTAAACGTAAAATGTTAGTAAGTTGATTGTTTTTTTTATGCATTTAGTGGTAATAAACATTGCGATTTAATTAAATGTAGATTACATTCGTTACGAATCTATCATTAGTACTGCATACATTGAAAACTAGTTTGTAAATTAATATGAGAGTAGTGTTTTTATAATTCGGATGCATGGGAAAATAAACTTGATTATGAGTAACTGTAAAATGATTTAGCATGAAAATTAATTAATGTGCATGAAAGCTACAGATGTTTTTACCTAAATTAATCGATTATATTTCTCTTGAAATACACCAAATATGAACCCTAACAACTAAATGTTCGGACAAAAGTTTTGATTGTCTTTTTTCCGTAAATATCTAAATTAACTTCCATAACATTGATGATTTTTTTTGTTATAATGCCAACATTTGGTTATACAAAAACGTAAATTTCTTAAAAATCCGCTCGGTGGTTCCAAAACTGTGGCACTTTAACCCAGCAGGTGAGAAAATTGTAGAAACAAAGAATTATTTTCAAAATGTTGAATTTAGAGTAGTCGGATTTTGATGAAATTTACTTTATTGTAAAGCTGGATGTTGGTTTTCTTTACAAAAAAGTTACACAAGTTTTTATTTGGTGATTTTAGGCATTTGTCGGTGCTTCAAAGTTGCACCTTTTAAAATGATTTTTAAAAATCACAGTTTTGAAACCGCTGGTTGGATTAGTGTCAAAAAACCTTTAAATCAAAGCTCAAGAATCGTACTATATTAAAAAAATCCTGAAATGTTAATATAATTTTTTTGCATTTTTTTCACGTTCCACAGTTCACTTTTCAAAAAACGTGTTTTTTGGGGGTGATACCTGCATTTAAATAATCACAGTTTTGGAACAGCTGGTTGGAATTTGATAAAAATTACTTTATTGCAAAGCTGGATGTTGGTTTTACGTACAAAAAAAATCTCCAAGTCTTTATTTGATGATTTTAGGCAATTTTCGTAGCTTTAAAATTGCTCAAGTGATGTAATTTTCTAATGACTGTTTTTAAAAAATCACAGTTTTGTCATTGAAGACCATAATAGAAGAGATTTGAGACAATTTCACGCCAGAAGTGTACCAAAATTTGATAAAAACAATGCCTGTAAGAATACAGACAGCTATTAAAGCAAAAGAAAACGTAACCTCTTATTAATGGTACTAAATTAAAAATTGTCCCAACATCTAGTTGCAAATTCATGTTGTAAAATTTGCTAATTATTAAGGTTAGAATGTTAAATCAAATAAAAACTTTTCTTCTATGCACAATATTGTTATTAAGGTTTTATCTAAGTTTTAAAATTAATTTTCACAGTGTTGTTTCTTTTACAGAGTCTCAAATGAATCAATAGCTCCAGGATGAATTTGATTTGTTAGAAACTACCAGATACCTTAGATGAAATATAGAAGGACTATGAATTGTACAAAAGATCTCAAAAGCTATTCAATATAATTACGAATATAACTACAATTTACTATTATATTATACAAGTTTTGTTTTAATCTTGTAGCATTTTTTCGAGCAAATTTGGAAATAATGTGCCTATAAACGAGGATAAAACGTAATTTGCAAACCATGTGCCTAAATTCTGTCTTATTTTGTGCCTATAAAAGATTTATTGACCTTTCCCTAAAATAACCTCGTATTTACATCGTTTTTCCGACTACATATTGAAAAAGTATTTTTTTAAATGTTATAACTGTAAAGAAACAATGAATGCCTATTGTGAGTGCTGCTTCACGTAATTTAAAATTTATGCTTAATTACAAGAGAATCCTATAAGTATAAGTATTCCAAATTTTGAAGGTTTCTTGTTCGTGTATTATTGGCAGGTTGTGTGAAAAACCTTCCAAATGAAACCATATTGAAGACAAGTGCAAATATTTTTACCTTAATAGAAAAATATATATTTATTTTAAATGATATTGTATATCAATTTGTGTAATGAAAACTTTACCTTTTATTTCACTAGAAATACTTGTAATGAAATATATATGTACATATACGAGGATTGAATGGAAAGTAATGGAATTTCTAAAGTAACGAAGCAGATTAAATTATGTGTAAAGATATTTTCAAAAGAATACTCCACGCCACTGCTTTTCAGCTAAACCTCGTATATTTATATTATGTATAAAGCCGTAAATACACCATCAAAGGTTCAGAAATATGATATAGATTGTGTTGATTGCATTATTTGTATTTCTGACATTTGATTGTTTAATTATGTCTTAATAAAATTTACTTTCGCTTCACCCTCAAATATATTTACTACAGTCTATTAAATTTAAGAATGGAGTTTAGATTTTAGAATTTTACACAACTACAATAATGGCTGCCAGAACCTGCAGAGGTTTTAGACTGATGTTATGTAATACTTGCATCTTTTATGATCCATGTTATGAATTAGACTTTGTTTTTATTTTAATATTAATCTTATTATCATAATAGAAATAAAAGAAGCAGCTTCTATACTCTATTTTTAATACCCACACCAATGACTCGACAGGTTGTTTACTTGTTTATTTTTGTCCTTATTATTACAGCATTTATCGCATTTTTTTAAAAATAACGGCTTGTAGGAAACTGCATCGAATTGGAATTTGTTTCTACTCTATTCTTAACTTTAATGGATTGCAAAATTGAATCACGTAAATTTGGAAGTTATTAATTAGAACTTAATAAACTGTTGTATTTACTAGTATCTACTTAAAAAAGTCAGGGGTCATTTTCGAATTAGCTCCAGTTGAAATAATGAAAATTGTAATTACTAAAGTGATACCCAGAAATTTTGTGCAATTTTTTATTATTGTAGCTTTAATATTTTCCCCTGTTACTATTTTTATTGGTTTGACTTAAATTCAAAAACAACTTTCATATTTTTTTACTATAAATAATTTGTAGATTATAATGAAATTTATAGAAATGATATTGTGTATTATTATTATATTAATCGAAGCCATTTTGTGAGTGTCCAAAATTATTGTTTTGGATTAGTGATTTTCGCCCTGTTGCCATGTTGTCTCGCTTAAATTGTTTTTAGTTCCATTTCATTAAGTTAATTTGATTTGTAATAAATACGTCTTGTAGTTAAAAATATATACATTATTATAAATTGTTTTGCCCCTTTTTATTTGTTATTGGGTGTTTATGCATATTAAAAAAATTCAAGGCATCGTTACTGATGAAATAAATGTATATTATATTGTATATCCTTTCAGAGCTTTGTTTTATTTGCTATTGTGCCCTTCAAAAAAAATTTCCTTTAAGTTACTAAAACAAAACAATCGGTTACCTAACCCGACGCACCATATACATAATATAAGTCAATAAATGTGTAAAACGTTCAAACAAGCGCTAACAAATATTTAAATTTCAATTATTTCACATATTCTGTGACTGACTGCAAACAATTTCAGGCATTGTTAACGCTAAAGAGAAACAGACACCCAATAAAAATGTTTTAGGAGTCCAGTCCAGTGGGAGAACCTACAAGGTTACCAATGTTTGGTTATTGGATATATAGGTTGGGTGCTTGGTCGAAATTTGTGTAAATTTTAAATATTTGTCTTGTGTGTGTATACGTCGTTGTCTGAGACCAATATGAGAGTTGCGGTAAGTGTTCAATATTTTTTTATAAGAGATTTTTGACTAATTGTAAGTTTTGCCACAGATTATGTTAGACAATTGGTACTTTTTGTATTTATTATGTTAGCATTTTCGGAAGTTTAATTTTTTTTATTAACTGTTTGTTTAATTTTGAAATATTCTTTTTTAAAACTTAATTTTTGTCTTCAATAATTTAATTGAATAATAAAAAAAATTTTATTTGTAGCATTAATTTGAAGAAATATAATTTATTGTCCAATTTCCAATTGGATTTAAGCAAAAACTAATTTTATCATCAACTTATTCAATTTTTTAAAATATTGTGACAAATTTTGGAAAGCTGACCCTAATTTTGAAAAAAAATATTGTAATTTTTTGTTAATAGACAAATTGAGGTTTTAATTTAAGACTAGTAACTACCATGGCGCTAAATTATTAATATTATTTAATTTAGTAACCAAACCGAGTTCCGGAAATCAACAATCATAAATAGGAATTATGGTACAACTTTTTTTTTGACAAAACATTTATAGAATATTTTTAATAGAAAATTTTATAAAACATTTTTTTTTAAGTAGTAACTATTCATAATTTTAATTTTTCTATATTATTACAAAGCCACTAGTTTGTGAATTATAATTTTGTAAATTTTCATTGAAATTTGAGATTTTTGTTTAAATTATAGCTTAGCAAAAATTAAAAGAAAATGTGAACAGAGTAAAAAAAATCACATTTTTTTCATTTCCACATAATAAAGCTTTACCAGATATTTTTTCTCAGTTTTATTTTTCAGAACTTGTGGGTTAGATGTTAGATTATAATTATTTATGTGGATAAAATAATTACATAATTATCTTTGAAATTGTCGACTTAATACGCACTTTAAAAATTTATACAATCTTGTCAAATTTTCAAATTTAGAATCCAGTTTTGCCAAACTTAACAAAAAAGTGTTAATGAACTTCCGAATTTGAGCGTCTTTGGGAAATTTTTGAAATTACTTTGTTAATTAGGATTTCCTGATAACGAAAATGTTAAAAATAAGCGGCGGTCTCCAGTATTTCCAAAGTTATAGCAGTTTGATTAGGTACTTGAAAAATCCAAAGTTTGGATGCGTACCTAAAGTAAAGGGAAGAGAAATTCAAATAAGAACAGTGTAGAATTGAGGTTTTTTACTTTTTGTGGACAAAATCGATGTTATTAGCGTAAAAAAAATTAAATTTTTTTTATACATCCATCAAAAGTTTTGCTATAACTTTGGAAATATTGGAGACTAATTTTTAGAATTTTCGTAATCAGAGGATCTTAATTAATAAAGTAATTCCAAAATTTTTTAAAAATCGCTCCTGTACACATTCCAAATTTACCAAAATGACTTACATTTACTTTTTACAAAACAAAATATCTTTTAAAATAAACAGGGTTTTTGGGCTCAAAATAATTCGATTTAACCAAATCGTTTTTTAAGTATATCTACAGAACGGTTTAAAGTAGAGTTTGAAATTTGGTGGGTTAATAAGTCTATAAGGAAGCTACAATGTGATGGAATTACAACCAAAATAATATTGTTCAGTGTCGTACTTATAGGGGGAGACTCACTGTTTTTTTGGATATTTTTTGTAGGCGATTGAATTTTTTTTACAAAATAACAATTATGATAGATACACTCAAGACACGTAAAAAAGATATATTGTTTGACTTGCGTTAACTCAACTGTTTGCGAGATATTTAACTTCGAACATTTTTTTTTTGCTATAAAAACAATTTGTAACACCCTGTAAACTAAAAAATATTGGGTCACTCTAATACAGCTGATTCTACGTCCAAAACTAAGCATAAATGGTTGTAGAAACCGGCTCCCAAAAATGTTTCGTTACTAAAATGCAGGGTGTTGAAAGATGTATTTTTTATTCGCCCTCTATCTTTTTTAGGTATATCTACAGAACGGTATAAGATAGAAATTATGCTTAGTTTTGGACGTAGAATGAGCCGTATTAGAGTGACCCAATATTTTTGACTTTACAGGGTGTCACAAATTGTCGTTTTAATAGCAAAAAAAATTTCAAAGTGAAATATCTCGCAAACAGTTGAGTTAATGCAAATAAAACAAGTATACCTTTTTTAAGTGTCTTGAGCGTATGTATCACAATTCTTATTATTTTGTAAAAATATTTAATTCCCTACAAAAAATATTCAAAAAAACCCTCAGACCTCTTCGATAAGTACGCCACTGAACAATATTATTTTGGTTTTAATATCAACAAATTGTAGCTTCCTTATAGACTTATTAACCCACCAAATTTCAAATCTCTATTTTAAATTAAACCGTTCTGTAGATATACTTAAAAAATTATTTGGAAAAACTTTTGGACTAAGGTATGTTTGGTTTAAACGAATGATTTTGAGTCCAAAAACTTGTGGTAGGATTTTGTAAAGACCTTTTAGAGACACCCTGTATATTTGCAAATAATATCAAAACAGTTATTTAAAAAAACGAATCCTGTGAAAATTTATATAGAATCTTTTTAGTCCTTTTATGTAAATTTATTGGTACCACTTAATTTGCAGATATAATACTGAGAATATTTTTAGAGTGTGTATAACTAGCCAAGATTTATTATTTTTTAATATTGTTGGAAGTTTTTACAATTTTACGTATTAATTAACGAGTGACAAAATTAGGATAATTAACAGCGTGAATGATGTGTTTGTTACATTTTATTTATTTGACGGTCATAATATCTGAGCAAACTATTTTAAGCAAATAAACTAAAACTATTTTCGGTGAAATGAATAATTTATAATTTTTATGAACAAAACTTTAGTTACGTTATGAGCAATCTATTTTTATGAGTTGACTACTCCATGTTCAAATTTACTCATAAAAATTTGAGAAAATATGTACCTACCTACTATTGAAAGTTATACAAATGTTTCGATAATAATAAAAAAAATGTGGTGCGGATTTTTCGTAGGTACTGTACGACAATAAATATAAATTATTTAATTGACCAGGACTCTGGAAAAACCTGCCCTCTAAACACATGCAATTTAATCAGACTTACAACACAACAAAAACTATATTTGCGTATAAATCTGTATTATTCATAATAATACACAGTTAGAGGAAAATTTTTAGAATTACAAAAGTTTATTTATTTGATCTTCATATGACCCAAAATAAACTATTCGCATTATAAACATGACTGCAATGTTAATTGTACGTGTACAAAATTGTTTACAAGTTTCCGTTGTAGCGTCGTCGGAATATAAAAAATCTGGAAACAAACTGTAATGGATTTGTTTTTCTCACCAAAGAAATTAAATAATCAATTAGGAAATGTGCAACAACATTTTTTGTTACAGATATGTAGGGTAGGTAATTGACCAACTAAAAATCCTGTTTTGCAAATTTAACACGTTAAACGCCGTAATCAATGGAAAAAAGTTCACGCTAGACAGCAGAATAATTATTATATTATTATGTTCTCTACAGTGGATCATTCTATAATATTAATTCATTAATTGTCAATTAGTTTGCTCTCTATTTAATTTGAATAAATAAATCGACGGTACTCTGGTTCTACTGAAAATTGACAATTTTTGAGTTAGGTCGTCATTCCAGAGGACCATCGAAATATGCTTTTATATTAATGAAATATCGGATGTGGACAGCATGTGATTATTGGCAACCCCTTCACAAGATGAAAACTGTATCGCATCGTATAAGAAAATCATGTGCTGGACGCACCTTATATTTTCAAAAGATATTCATGTACATTCCTAAAGAAATTTTACTGGTCCATAGTATGCATTAATATAAAAAAGTCATCAGATTTTTTTATTGCAATAACTTGTTCAAGATATTAGAACTAATTTCACAATAACAATTTTCTTTATGTACTGGTGGGCGACAAACTTAAGTCTTACAACTAAATCGTGGGGTTCACAAACCCAAATACGAGTAGGTAATGCGTATTTATCTAGTTTACCTATAGGCTATAGGTAACTAATTCGTATACAACAAATTGCACAAAAATGTTATTGACCCACTTGCAAAGTTTTGCTGGGGCGTTTGGTCAAAATACCCACCCACCTACACAAAATTTATTACATAAAATATACTTCTTAATCCAGGCTGATTATTTTTCAATGTAACTTTCGTTTACCATGAATCACAATCAAAGTGCCTTAATTTTTAGTCTTACACACTGTAAAAGAAACAATAAACAATTCGTACATATAAAAAATCCCTGAATTTAATTACAACTTCCTCCAATTTCGAACACAAATCGAGGAAGCACGCATATTTTGATTTGAAACCTTCGCAATAAAATAATATGAACGAATTTAAACAACTACACTTAATTATCGTATTGTTATTTTTGAAATCTATCATATAAATGCTAAACCATCAATAGGAAGCTACATAAAAAATAAACATATACAGCCTCAGTAAGCGCATAAGGAATATTTAATTGTTCATTAATAATATTAATTTGCAATATAAGTACAAGGCTGCAGATTTGTTGTGTTCGTCCAAACTAATTATGCTAATATTTTGCGTACAGATTCTTGTGGGATTATGTGCATGCATAGCTGCGGCTAGTGCTGGAGGTTACGGACTTCTGGGCGGTCTAGGCAGCTACTACAGCGGCAGCGGAGGCTACACTGGAAGCGGAAGCTACGGTGGAAGTGGCTCTTATTACCGACCCGGTTACGGCGGAGGTTACAGACCTGGTTATCAATCTGGATACAATGGATATTACTACACTGGACAAAACAACTATAACAGACCTGGGTATTATGACGGATGGTACAACAGACCTGGGGGGTGTGTTGTTTAACTAAAATCTTAGTTTTAACACAATTTTGTCGTTGATTTATCCTGTAGGTATAGGCCGGGTTACAGTGGATACAAACCAAGTTATGGAGGATATGGCGGTTATGGCGGCGGTAGCTACGATGGGTTCGGCGGAGGATATGGTGGAGGAAATGGAGGAGGATATGGCAGCGGTTATGGAGGAACTGGAGGATATGGCAGTAGTTATGGAGGAAGCGGAGGTGGTTACGGAGGGTCTATTGGTGGTTATGGAGGATCTAACGGATTTGGTACAAATTATTTGGGAGGAGGATACCATGGCTAAAGAAATTGTTCATAGTTTTAATTTTAATATTTTTTTTGTGATATTAGGTTTGTTTCAAACTAGAGAACGAATCAAATTGTGAGAAATCAATTTGTTGACTATTTTCTTGCAATGTGATTGGTTCTGCCGGTTTGAAATTGTTGTAGGAACAAACCTATAATTATTTCTATATTTTTATTAGTTTAAAGTTTAGATTATATATACATACTCATGACACAAAGCATTTATACAAGATACATACCTACATTTACACATATTTATATTTATGTAATTAGAAGAGTACATACTTACTACTAATAAAACAAATTATACTTACATTAACTACTTTTTTATTTATAAAATGTACGAAAAACCATAGGGGAAAAATAACAATTAGGTACAACAGAATACTGAATGTTGAATCCAAAAGAAGTGTTTTGATCAACATTTTGCTACATGGCAGGGTTGGAAAAAATCACGATTTTTTTAAAAAAATCATAAAAATCGATTTTTTTAATTAAATCATGATTTATTTGATTTTATTGATTTTTTTTAATGGTAATGCTTACAGTGAATATTTTAATTCCCAGAATCCAGATAAAGAGAATTTAATTATTATTTAATTACTTCAGTGATTTTTTTTGACAATATAATTACATAAATCTTTGTCCGTTTTAAACTTTTAATAAATATTCCGTTTCGTTATACAGACTGGCCTCAGCTTTGAACTTAATATTATGCTAGAATTTTCTTCAAAACCAACAATTTAGCAAAAAGGACCTCTACTGACTAGAAGACATTAACAAAACGTTATATTTTCAAAATTAATTTTCTCACTAGTGTTTTATTAAACATTGATTTAAATCAATGATTAAAATAAAAAAATCACTTGATTTAAATCAATGATTAAATCGTGATTTTAATCAAAATGATTTAATCATGCCAACCCTGCTACATGGTGATTCACATGTCCTTTAAACCTCTGAATCTATTTTTAATGATTAATATAATAAGTAATGGTCGAAAGAATTACGTACCTAATTAAATACAGGCTGTTTCAAATTCGCTTCTCACTACAGGGATCTCAGAAACGGTAACAGATACAACTTTGGTTAAATTGGGGCAAAGTTGCGTAATAATGTGCCGAATAATAAGCCGTTAAGAATTCGAAAATATCTTTTGTAGTTCTGGATATTTTTGGAAAAAAACAAATATTTGCCTTTTCGTTTTTATTTTTTTCTGCTCTTATTTTTCAAGATATCGAAAAACCAAAATCACTTTGCCATTGACACTTTTTGTTCTTTATAAAATGACGTCAAAATTTTCTTCATGCGACGTTACGTTTTTCCGCTGACGTCATCAACTCAATTTTTTACAATACGGCCCTGTATTTTTTTTCTTTGTTTTAAATAGCATTTTTTATGTTCTATAAAATGGTGTTTTAATTTTTTCCATACGACATTTCGTTCTTGTGTAATTATCGGGTCATTTTTTGAAATATTGTTTTTAAATATACCTAATAGATAAAGGAATATGAACACAAGAACAACTACATAATTGTTCATATATTTAATCAAGTGGTAAACAATTAGCAATTACAAATTACATTGCAAAAAAATCAATTAAAAACTTAAGAATTGTATAACATAACAAATAAAGAATAGTGGAACAATTTTGAAAGCAAAAATCTTTAAATTAAAATTAAAACAGAATCATAACAAAACATATTTATACAGAAATTGGAAAATTTATAAGGTAGAAAATAAGTAAAAAATTTAAAATACAGGTAACATTATACTTAGTAAATAAATATATACATATTATATATGTATAAAGCACTTATATTTTGAATACATTTTAATAAAGATAAACAAAGATAATTAAATTAATAAATGGAGCGAACAATATAAAGAGAAACAATAACAAAATTACACAAGTTAACAAATAAAAAGTAGTAAAAACAGTTCAGAAGTACAATCTTTAAAAAAGTAAGTGCATAAACCCTTAACATTACTAAATAAACATTAAATACAAAAACTGGCACATTTAGAATGAAGAAAAAAATTCTAAAAGAACAGAAAATGTCATTTCTGGTATTTTTGCAGGCCTATTTCCTGTAACTTTTGTATAATTTGAACCATTAATTTCTGTAATGAAATAGCCGGAATAGTGTTTTTGGTAAAATAATAAGCCACAACTTGTTTAAAGTTTTTCCTGATCCCTCTTATCATGAAAACAAGCGCATGGTTCGCAGCTTTGTCTGACCGGCCAAGTGAACCCATGTCCTCAAATCCTACTATTCTTTGTTTGTGGCTTTCATAATAAAAACCACTACTTAATGATATTTCATCAAACATTAAAGGTACAGTGGCGATCAAGCTCATCCATCTTATCCAATCTGTGTTTCAAATCTTCAAAAATTGAATCATTCAAACCTGTTGGACAACACCTTTTTAAGAGTTCAAATCGAAGGCAGTTGAAAATACGATTGCAAATATTTATACAATCGGGGACTTCTTTTGCAGACTGATAAAGCGACAGCTTTATCCTGCACAGTCCACCTTCTTCCATGGGGAGTTCTCTTTAAATTTCGTAACTGCGAGTTTATCAACTCGACAGTCACACTGTTAAGATTTTCCTCCATGAACTGAAATCGACCGTCATGTGATAAATTTCGAATCGAATTTAGATCTGCCCTCGTAGTCTTCAAAACAGACCTCAATTTTGACAGTCGATGTATTCGGTACATCGCATTTTGCTCGGGAGTTAAATCTCGAGAACAAAGTCCCAATTTGCCCAAAAATCCAGTACCTCTTTCGGTAAGAAAGGAGAATTTGTCTGAAGGATCTATTTTACATTCGAAACTTGGAGACTTGACAATAATCATGATCAGTTAAATTCTAACAAGGACGTGTCACTTCACCTGATTTAAGCAAAGTATCGGCATTATTGGAAGATGCAGGCTTGGTCGAACAAGCATCAGTTAATACAGAAGTATCTGTATTATCAACTGTACCTTCTTCAAGTATGCGAGGAGAACTACTTACTAAAGAGGATTGGGAAATTTTGGAATGGCTTTGTATTGTAGTTTACCCGAATTAAAAAAATCTAAATTATTAAAATGATCCTCGCATACCTATACGAAAATTTTTACGAAAGTCGGTATCACTAATATTACAAATTTTTTCCAAGCCTGCAGGGTTTGTGGATGACTAGGAAATGCAAAAAATAGTTTATTTTTAAAGGAATCCGGAACGTTGGCATAATAGGAATTTTTGCATAAGGGATATTTGCAACTATATCTTGCTCCTCCAATAACAGACGACGCTAAGGTTAAATAAGACATAATAGCAAAATTTAGAAAAAGGTGGTTTTAAAATTTGTAAAAAATTACTAACAAGAAATCTAGGGGCTCAAAATTAAGTTTGTCACAGGAAGGATTCAGGTACTTACATCACAGTTGTACATTTATAAATATCTAGTGTTATCCTATTCAGTCCAAGGTGATTTACCTAAAAGGAACATTATATTAGATCGAAAATAGAAACAATAACATAATTAACATAAAATTAAACAGCTCTTCACTTTTGCATGTGGCAGTGATGGAAATTACGTATTTTTATTTAGTTACATTTCAGTACAACTGGTACGTATCAAAATGGATTAAGTAATAAAGGAAAACTTACCAATCTCGTATCGCCCGAATCCAAAATTGTTAAAAATAGCAAATTGGCGGGAACATCCATGGACAGCATAGACATAGCATAGAAAAGAAATATTGATGGACAGCACGCGGCAAACGATGATGATGTTGGTTGACACTTGATAACAGCAGTGACACCACTACAAAATCCCCAAAAGTTACTAAATTTCCATCTTCATTCCCATGATTTGAACTAATTCGTTATATGACATGAAGTTAGCAAATACCGACATAACCTCAAATTTTAAACCATAGACATATTACAATATAGAATCATGTTACCAACATTGTAAACGTGAGTCTGTACATTTGAACTAAATCATTATATGACATGAAGTTAGCAAATGTCAAATATGATATTTTCAACATAACCTCAAATTTCAAACCATGGACATATTACAATATAGAAGCATTTTATCAATATAACAAACTTGAGTGTGTTCATTTGAACTAATTTAAAATCATAGACATTAGAATTTTTTCAACATATTAAACTAGGGTTTTAAAATTGCTACAAGATTCTGCAAAAACTGGGTGTAGGGTAAAACTCCCTGCTAACTGCACTATATATTCTGGGTAAATTTTTATTGGTTTTATTACTAAGTTTAATGAAATATCAGATTTTTATTTTGTGTAAAACTAAATTTTCATTTATTACTGAGTACCTACACTGTTCCTAAAGCAAGAGTTGATATAATCGTATATAGGTGTATTAAGTTTATCAAGTTTATTTAGACATAACTTTTATTCATAATTTTTCGAAAATTACTACACGCAACCCACCAAACACTTCCATGTATTACAAGTTGCCTACATTTAGGTATATTTAAACTCCACATAAAAAAACTGGTAATCAGTACCTCAGCATTTTTAAACAATTTATAACCAAAAACCCACTTTCATGCACATACAAAAATACATTTATTTTTTCAAGGATATTTACGTTATCACAAACACCATCTATTGATGACATTAGTTGTCACTTTTGACATTTTTGACCCTTCAGCTAGTCTTGTGGGGAACTGAGAAATTTATTAGTTTAAAAAGAACTCATTTAAACTTACAATTTCGAATTAGGCAATACTACTTTAAGTAACCATGCAGAGCACCTTGTGGAATACAATTAGGGTGAGTGAGTCACTAGATAATTGTAGAAAAAGATTTACGTAATACTTAACCTTAAATTCTTCAGCAGGAGTGATTATTTTTATAATTTTTTATAGTTTTACCATATTTCTTTTGTAATCTACTTAATCCCCACGTGTTTCTAAACTGGTTTCCTGAGCTGGTTTTAACAGAAAACCTCAGGAAACCAAAAAGTGCCATGATATAAATTTTCTAGGCGAATGGCTTAAAACATCATCGAAATATCTTAAACACATTACATTACCGATTGTATTCAACGACTCACGATGCAGACATTGTAGTTATTGGGTCTGGACCCGGTGGTTATGTGGCAGCAATTAAAGCCGCACAACTAGGCTTGAAGGTAATAAAATAAACATATCTTGTAGTTATCGTTCCTCATATTTTAATTTTATAGACAGTATGTGTGGAAAAAGAAGCAACATTAGGAGGCACCTGTCTCAATGTTGGCTGTATTCCTTCCAAATCCCTTCTAAACAACTCACACTATTATCACATGGCGCATTCTGGGGACTTAGCGTCAAGAGGAGTAGAAGGTGGTGGTTTTGTCTGGAATTAACGCTTGCTAAAGTTGATTTGCTTATAGCTGACAACGTGCGATTAAATTTGGATAAACTAATGGAACAGAAACGTGGCTCTGTCAAGGCTTTAACAGGAGGCATCGCCCAATTATTCAAGAAAAATAAGATAACATTAGTTAAAGGCCATGGAAAAATTACAGGAGTAAATCAGGTGACAGCTATGAAAGAAGACCAATCCACCGAAGTGATAAATACGAAAAATATCCTGATTGCCACCGGATCAGAAGTTACGCCTTTTGCAGGAATCGATGTAAGTTTCGAAGAATAAAGTGTAGTAAAAATTAAAAGTGTAATTACATTTTTAGGTTGACGAACAAACGATTGTATCTTCGACAGGTGCATTGTCTTTAACGGAAGTACCTAAGCGGCTTATTGTCATAGGGGCCGGTGTTATCGGTCTTGAGTTGGTAAGATTCTCACATGCAAATTTTTATTTGTGTTCAAGATCTACACAATAACTGTTACCTTATTTATAAGTTTTGGGAAAAATCTTAACTTGAACGCTATTTCTAAACCCATTTATGTGATTACCATTCCAAGTTCTCGTTATTTTAAACTAATTAAACGTTTCTGCATGGACTTATTCCTAAAATAAATATTGTTTAGGGATCAGTATGGTCAAGATTGGGCTCCGAAGTAACAGCAGTTGAATTCCTCCCCACAATCGGTGGCGTTGGAATCGACCAAGAAGTAGCCAAAACCCTACAGAAAATCCTAACGAAACAAGGATTGCAGTTTAAACTTGGCACCAAAGTAACAGGCGCTCAAAAAACCGGTGGAGTTATTAAAGTCAGTATAGAAGATGGTAAAGATTCTAGCAAAAAGGAAGAGGTGGGTTTATATGTTTATTATTACATACGAAAGGTTTTTTCATTTTGTTGATGTATTTATTGTTCAGTTGGAGTGTGAAGTTTTGTTGGTTTGCGTTGGACGTCGACCGTACACTGTTAATTTAGGTTTAGAAGAGATGGGCATTGAACGAGACCAACGAGGTAGAATTCCAGTTAACAATATGTTCCAAACAGTTATTCCAAATATTTATGCCATCGGGGATTGCATCCATGGGCCCATGTTGGCACACAAAGCTGAAGATGAAGGTGAGCAGATTGACTCAAACAATTTTTGTATTATTTCTTTCATAAAAGATGAGTTTAAGACAAGAAAACAGTGTATGTACATATTTCTATTTAATGAAGACTTGTGTAAAATATGGTGCTAAAGTTATTGTGCTAAAGTCAAAATACTAAATACAAAACTACATACTTAATTTTACTGAATTAGTACAGGGTGATTCTTTTATCTGGGGAAATAGATTTTTCTCGTAAACAACTGAAGTGAATTAAATTTTGAAAAAAGTGTTATATACCTACTGGCTGTCACTCAAAATTAGGATAGAAATATAGACTTTAATATGCATGACGCTAGGCGTCGCGACGCTTCAAAAAAAAATTTCCAGCAACATACCACTTTTATTATATCATTGGAAAGGTCTTTTAATTTTGAGTCTTTTTTCAGAAAACCAATTTTTTTTATTTTTATTTTTTAAAAAGTTATAATCCAATTTAAATTATTTCTGTTCTAACTAAATTTTGAAATATTTTTAACAGTAGGCCGAGTTTTCCCTTAAATACTAAAGTAAATCTTTTTATATAACATAAAGTAGGCTTAGAAAAAACCTGTTATTTGTCAACATTTTACAACAAAAAACTTATTAATATAATACCTAAATTATACAAAAAAAATGTGCCTCTTCAGATTAGAAGACATTTGTGGCTTCAACTAGATGGGGGCTCCTTGTCATAATGCCGCTGTTGTGCGGAATTATTTAAATATAGAATATGAAGACAGGTGGATGGAAACTTACGGGACAGTAGAATTAATGCTAATATTTTAAGAAAAGTCACATATAATGAAATAAGAAAACGTTATAATTTATGTTTAAATAACAATGGTACTCATATTGAACAATTGTTAAAATAATCAACTTTTTCATTAAATTTTTTGTTTAATTTAGGTATTAATAAGTTTTTTGTTGTCGTAATATGTTGACAAATAACAGGTTTTGTTTTTTCTAAACCTACTTTATTTCATATAATAAGATTTACTTTAGTATTTGAGGGACAACTCGGTCTACTGTTAAAAATATTTCAAAATTTAGTTAAAACAGAAATAATTTAAATTGGATCATAACTTTTTAAAAAATAAGAATAAAAAAAATTGGTTTTTAGAAAAAAGACTCAAAATTAAAAGACCTTTCCAATGATATAATAAAAGTGGTATGTTGCTGGAAAAAATTTTTTTGGAGCGTCACGCCGTGCATATTAGTGTCTATATTTTATCCTTATTTTGAGTGACAGCCAGTAGGTATATAACACTTTTTTCAAAATTTAATTCCCTTCAGTCGTTTACGAGAAAAACGCATTTCCCCAGATAAAAGAATCACCCTGTACAGGAATATTAGATCAAACATAAGAGGATCTTTCGAACCTTTTGCGATCGAAGGGAAGGTCGACCCTGAGTATAAAAAATCGCTTTTGGACAAGCCATCCCCGTCTCATTTTCCGCCATCTTGAAAATAAGAGTGAGTTAGACTTTTGAGGATATTTCGGAACTCGTCACTTTTTTGGAAAAAGTGCTCGAGAGCAATTTTGTAGTGAATGAAATTCCTCATATTTTTTCTTTATAACATTTTTTCATATCTCTTATTGTTTAAATAATATAGCAGCGCAAAGTGTAAAAAAGAGAATGAGTCGAATTTTTTCGCATTTTTATCATAGTTTTATGAATGAAACGATTACTCTTTGAATAATCATGCAATTTGCAATATTTATGCAAAAAAAAATTGCAATAACAATGAAATTGTCACTAGGAAATCGAAAATTAAACCACTTTTTACTGCGAACATTTTTTTGTTTGATTCGTTTTGTGGATTCTTTCAACTCTGTTTCTAATTTCTCTGCAACTGTTTAAAGAGCGAAAAGTGGATAAAGAAATCCTTGCAGCTATTGAAAATTAATTTTATATAGTTATACGGGGGGCAAAGTGATGCAATTCTTAACGATTTGCCATGCATATTGCTTACAAAATACATTCGCAAAGATCAAACAAACCTCGCCAATTTACTCCCAACGTCCGATGCAAGCAACACATTTTGAGGGAGTACCACCAGGTCCAGGGATGGATAGAAAATTGTCTTGACCCCGCAGAACCCATGTAAACAACAACGCTTCTTGAACTCTATGTCACAAGTGCCGCGGAAAAGAGTTCAGTAGAAATAAAATTGATAAAAAATGATACCACAACTCTATACGAATCTTGTGTGAAACAATTGCAGAAACCGTAAAACAACCACCGAGATACAAAGATTTCGCTTAATTGTTTATAAATTATTAAGAACAAAAATTTTTCCGTAGTAAAAAGTCACACTAGAATGTTTGATGTGTGTAACAATGAGAATTTCTCTTGGTACAATTTTCGTTTTCGTAGGGCAAATTTTGTTTTGTTGTAACAATTGCAAATGAAAAAAATGTTTGGATAAATATGGCAAATTGCATAATTATTGCTAATTATTCAAAGAATAATCGTTTCATTATAAAAATATGAAAAAATTCGTTTTACCTCCTTTTTTCCACTTTGAGCTGCTATATTATTTAAACAATAAGAGATATAAAAAATATTATAAACAAAAAATGTGCGAAATTTAATTCTCTGCAAAATTGCTCTCGATCACTTTTTCGAAAAAAGTGACGTGTTCCGAGATATCCTCAAAAGTCAAACTCACACTTATTTCAAGATGGCAGAAAATGAGACGGGGATGGTTTGTCCAAAAGTGGTTTTTACGCTCAGGGTCGACCTCTCCTTCGATCGTAAAAGGTTCGAAAGACCCGAAAATTTTATTACAGATAAAGTCTAATGTTCCTGTACTAAATTAGCCGTTTTGGACTTGAATGTTTTTTGCCTTTAACGAATCGATGATAGGTTTTACCCTGTAACCTGGCACATTTTAAATTCTGTGTGACCTGACGCAATTACGGTTTTTCATGTTATAAATTCTCATATAATTAACTTGTAAATAGTACAAACTATAAAAAATACTCCTTGACCTTTCCTTCCCATAAAACAAAGCTCATAAGAATTTTTGTAAAATTTCCAGGTATAGTCTGCGTCGAGGGCATCCAAGGCGGACCAGTACACATCGACTACAACTGCGTCCCATCAGTCATCTACACCCACCCGGAGGTGGGCTGGGTGGGCAAATCCGAAGAAGATCTCAAGAACGAAGGAGTGGACTATAAAATAGGCAAATTCCCCTTCATGGCCAATTCGCGTGCCAAAACCAACAATGAGACCGATGGTTTTGTGAAGGTGTTGGCTGACAAGGCTACTGATCGCATTTTGGGTACACACATCGTAGGTCCATCTGCTGGTGAACTGATAAACGAAGCAGTGTTGGCACAAGAGTACGGTGCAAGCAGTGAAGATGTTGCCCGGGTGTGTCACGCTCACCCAACATGCGCCGAAGCGTTGCGGGAAGCTAATGTTGCCTCGTACTTTGGAAAACCGATTAATTTTTAGAGTTAGTGATTTGACCGGAATCCGGGATGATTAATTCGATTTTTTTATTACATATGTAAAGACGGAAAGGAATTTTATTATTTAATTCACTATTATTTGTTGCTTGATTTGTTGTAGGTACACATGATTCATCTTCGGTAATACAAAAGAAACCAACAGAAAAAGCATGTACATATTTATTTTATTTGTCACAATGTATCGTGTATTTTTAAGAAAATACTTAATTTCTGTAAACTGATTGCCCTGTAAAATAAAGTAATAATTAATTATTATTAAATATTGTTTAAGAGGAAATTTTATGGTTTACTCATTTATTATTATCCAACTCCCAACACACAATGACTAATAATGTTTTTGTTATTTCCCTTTTGCATTTTTAGCCAATAAATAAACAATAAACCGTTTGTTCTTATTTTCAGAGTTAGTACCTTATTAAAAACCAGTGATGTTTGTCTACACATAAAAAAGTCAACTAATTGTTGTATAAATTGTTAGGGATTCCCGAGACCTCATATGAGTCTGATTTATTCATCAGCAATAAACAATTTGTAAATTGCACGGAAATACCTGAATTTTATTCATGGAATCGTGTATACAGGGTGTCCCGTTAGCATAAACGTCTTGACAATCATCGGGCAAAATAAAGTAAATTTTCCGTGAGTACAAAAACAACTATATAAAAAAGTGTTAAATTTGATAAAGGAATTAGGACGAAAATGCTGTGGTACTTTCTTAATTCCATGTTTGTTTTTTTAGTTCAGATATCTTAATTTTTAGAAATGTATGTAAAAAAAATTATTTATCGGCTGTAATAAAAAATAATGTAACCACAACTCATTTAATCATTTACTAAATATGAAATCACATGACAACAATGTTTTTCCATTTGCAATAACCAATAAAATTTTGTTATATTATGTACTTGCAGTTGCGCGCGTAGTTAGATATTTATATATCATGTAAGCTATATTTCTTTAGATCCCACTCGTTTTTCATCTTATTGTAATTTCGACGAAATTGTGTTTTTGTTAAGAAGTCCTCCTGCCGGTATATCCTGATGTTATATCTGCGCAATTTTTTTCGCAATTTGACACATCCGAAATTGTTAACCACTGAAATAGGTAAGTAAGATTTTTTGGAAAATCCTTAATACATTTGCAATGATAATTATGTAATAAACAATCGTATGGTGGTTTTTATTGACCACAGGTGAAGTGTCGTTTATCATACAAAATACCTACATAGAAACCTATAGGGAAATTACATGTGTCTTTTTAAAAAAATTATATTTTCTTTCTTAAAATATTTTTCAAAATAATATTTAATAAAGTCAATTATGTACTACTTTTATTTTTTTATTTAAAAATAAAAAATTTACATGATTTCACATATTTTAGAGAAAACCATAATTTTATACATTAATTTGGATTGTACGAAATTATAAGTATGTAAATATTTTATTTCACGGCCCGATGACTTTCAGAGACTAGTACCTATCTACGGACTACAGTAAGGGAAATTTTGTTAGCAAGTTCATTGTCTTGGGTTTCCCTTGCAACTTGAGTAATAAGCTGATTGATTAAGGAGACCGACCGAACAAAGCACTGGCAGTAATAATCTCTTACTATCTGCTTTTGCCTTCTTATTAAAATATATTTATAAATGTGTTAAGAAAGTAAATTATAATTCGCCTTATTAATTAATACCATTTGACATAATGATGCAGGTGAGCCATTTTGAAAGAAAATCTAAACAAATTGGTAGTTGACGTTTTTTGGAAAAATATTTTGAAAATTATTAAATAATTTTAGAAAGAAAAAAGACTTCGAACTTTTATAGGTACAGTTTACTGAACTAATGACTTGTTTCTCTTGTGGCTGAAGATGATTCAAGCTTAATGAGTCGAAACTAGTTTTTTTTAAGTACATATGTTTGTGAGTTTCCCTACCAAAACAACTTTCCGTAAAATCCCCCTTTTTTCTGCCATTTTTCCTATCTCGCCTAGACTATTTACATTAAACATTAATATCTTCTTTGGATACATGAGTTAGTTACTTATCAAGAAACTGGCGATTTTCGAATTACTAGGAGGAATTTCTAAAAAATTCGTATTATTTTTTCCATTTATTCCCTTTTCGTTAATGATATACTATATATGCCAAAATTTTGATAATTTTGGAACGATTTTACAATACCGGACATATTAACGATTGAATTGAAATTTTTTATAATGATGAATAAAAGCTCTCTGAATACGAATTTAAAATTATTTTTCTGTGCACGAAGCTACTTTTCAGAAATAAAATTAAATAAAAAAGTTGATTATTTGAACTTAACGGACATTCTCTACATTTGTGGACCTACCTACATGAAAATTTCAAATTGGTAAAGTTGATTTGTCGTTAAAAAAATCTAACATACAAGAGAGTTTGTGTATGGTTTTGTATAATTTCCTTCAAAAAAAAACGCGATTTTATAAAACTACAATTTGGAGCCCCAAAAAAAAAACAGAAATAATGCGTATAAACTGTTTGTGATTTTTTCCTTTATTAAACCAATATTCAGCTTTGCAGTAAAATTAATTTGAAAAAAATCTATTGAGTGGTTCCAAAACTGTGATTATTTTTAAAGAATCACCTCTAGAAAAACGCGATTATTTAAAAATTCAATTTGGGGTTCAAAAAAAACTGAAATAATTGATATAAATTGTTCGTGATTCCTCTATAATAAAACCATCATATTTAGCTTTGTAATAAAGATAATTTGACTAAAATCTAAGCAGTGGTTCCGAAACTATGATTATCATAAAAGAATCACCTCTAAAAAAACGCGATTATTTAAAATGCAATTTGGAGCCTCAACAAAAATAGAAATAATTTATATAAACCAAACTATAAACCAAAATTCAGCTTTGCAATAAAGTTAATTTGACAAGAATCTACACAGCAGTTCCAAAACTGTGATTATTTTTAAAGAATCACCTCTAGGAAAACGTCAATATTTAAAATTCCATTTTGGGGCCCCAAAAACCACTAAAATAATTTATATAAATTGTTCGCGATAATAAAACCAACATTCAGCTTTGCAACAAAGTTAATTTGACAAAAATCTAAACAGCGGTTCCAAAACTATGATTTTTTTAAAGGTGTCACCTCTAGAATAATCCGATTTTTAAAAATGTAAGTTGGGGCCCAAAAAAAAAAGAAATAATTTATATAAATTGTTCGTGCTTTTTTCTATAATAAAACCAATATTCATCTTTACATTAAAGTTAATTTAACAAAAGTCTAAACAGCGGTTCAGAAACTGTGATTTCTCAAACACTTGCTCAAAAATTATGTAATATTTTTGACGTGCAAATTTGAAGCTCTAAAAACGCCTAAAACCTCCATATAAAAATTTCCAGAATTTTTTATACATAAAACCAACATCGAGCTTAGCAATAAAGTAAATTTCAGCAGAATCCGACCAGTGGTACGAAACTTATAACGTTTTAAAAAGAGTATGAGATAATTTTGGAGTTTCTAGAAATTTCCATCATTTGCCTGGTTTAAAGCACCACCGTTTTGGAACCGCTAAGCGGGTTATGATGAGATATGCGTTTTTGTATAGCCAAAAATTATCTTTATAAAGAAAAAAATCACCCACGTTATGGAAGTTAGTTTTGAACATTTTAGCGCGAATAGAAAAGAACAAAAATTCCAAATCCATTTTCTACATGGTCCACTTGGAAAATTCGTAGCTATACACCGAATTTTTACATAGCAGTTTTACGTTGCTCAATGCTGGTATTAATCAGGGCCGTTTTTACATAATTTGCCGCCCTGGATAAACATTTTTTTGTCGCCCTATCTGATAATTTTTACGCGCAATAAATTAAAAGGTGGCAAATTTTGTGAGTGCTTTAAAAATTTGCCGCCCCTGAAAATTTCACGTCATATTTTCACGGTAAAAGAAGAAAAATAAAATATCTTAAAAATAGGTTTTTCATCAATAATTAGTGCAATAGGTAAACTAGAGAGTTTATTTTTAGTTAATGGAAGTGGTTTTTTTACACATCCAAATAGAGGTTTTTCAAGTTTTCAAACTTTGGAAATATTTGAGACCGCTGCTTATTTTTAGCATTTTCGTAATCAGAGGATCTAAATTCACAAGGTAAATCCAACATTTTTTAAAAATCGCTCTGGTACACATTCATCAAAAAAGGGTTTTTCCCCTCATAAAAACACATAAATCTATCATCTATTTACCTTTTTTCTTTCGAAAATATTGCTCCAATATTTTCGAAACAAAAAAGGTGCTTTCATATAATTAATTTTCGTAAAATAATATTGAATATTGCTGACTAAATTAAAGAATTGCCATAAAAAATTATTTTGCCCCTTGAAGAGATAAGCATAACTTTAGTCCACTCATTAAACACATATGTTTGTAAAAAAAATAACTATTTCTTCTAAGATACTTTCTTATCATTTCGAATACTTTTGAATAAATAAAATGGAAATATTGAGCTAAATTTTTCATAAAGTTACTATCATATTATGTAGTTCTTATTAATTATCTAGTATCTGTTCTATTTTTCATATCGGACCCCATGAAATTTTTATATACCTACAAATTTGAAAAAATGAGAATTGTACAGGGTGTCCGGAAATTAGGAGCAAAAAACTGGGGGGTGATTCAACTTGAAAAATTAATGTGATAAGTCCCTATAACATTTTTCCGAAAGCTCATTAATCTTGAGGTTACAGGTCCTTAAAGTTTGTTTTTTTAAATCAAATTTTTCCAGTAACTTTTTTTCTAGTGTACCGATTCGTTTCAAATTTGGCACTAATGTTTATTTGTATTCTTGCACCAAAGTTGAGGTAAATTCCCCAGTCTCAAATAGTCGAAACTGACGTTGACCTTTGGATAAACACCCAGAACTTTTTTGTTAGGCACTTTTTCTAAATTTTGTTGACGCCCGATTGAAGAGCATCGAAAAATCTTCACAAAAGATCCTCTTGCGGCATTACGATAAAACTAGTCGTTTTCGAGAAAAACGCCTTAAATGAATACCAACTAACTACAGCTCATTTTCAAAATTAACAAAGCAAGCATTAAACAGAAGCGCGTTTTTCTCGAAAGCTACTCGTTTTATCGATATGCAACAAGGGGATATTTTTTGAAGATTTTTCGATGCTCTTCAATAGGGCATCATCAAAATTTAGAATAAAGTTATTGGAAAAATTTTATTTAAAAACAAACTTTGAGGCCTTGTAACCCCAATATTAATGAGCTTTCGAAAAAATGTTGTAGGAACTTGTCACACTAACTTTTCGAGTAGAATCGCTCCCCGAGTTTTTTGCTCCTAATTTCCGGACACCCTGTATACAGGGTATTTCACCAGTGATAATGAGCCTGACGGAATACAATAACGGATACACAAATAACTATTTTAGTAGTTCCACTAAAAATATCTGATGTGTCCAGCACATGACTTTCTTACATGATGCAATTGTAGTTCAGATATTTATAATTATAAATATCAATATCTACAGATCTATGTAGATACATAAAATGTAGCTTAGCGCAGTAAAATATTTATGGAAATTTGAAAAATCTAACTTGTCACAGTGTACAACCATAAAATTTTAAAATATTACCTCATTTTGCCATGCCACATTGTTATAAAACTATAAAACTATAGAATAGATAATTGATTGCTCCAAATTCGTGTTGTTTGTTTAGGAATGCTTGTGAAAGGAAACTGATCAGGGATCCATTCTTCATATGTCTGAGTGTTTGTGAAATAGTTGTGGTCAAAAATACCACACAAACACAACATAACTCAAGATCAAAGTACTCGGATGCAGTGACCACTAGCACTGCATCATTTTCGAAGAAATGCTACAATCCTACAACGTTTACTTAATGATGTTGGGTTATACCAAAAGAAATTTTCCCAGTTTTCATTCTGGTAACTGTAAAAGAGAAAAGATTTAGTTTTATAGTTCATGTACAACTTTTTTATCAATAGAATTAAACCCCAAGTACGATCTACTGGTAATTTTGCAGAAAGTCTCAAGTTTCTTTATTTTTATAACTATTTTATGGCAACATAAATATTTGATTGAAGGATTATCGTTTTGCGGTTAAAACATGATAAATTTTCCAAAATACCAAAATTTCTAAACAATAATTAATAATTGTAATTTTTCTGCATTTATCTACTATCGAAACCACAAAAATTTAACAACTTTTCATTAAATGATACGGAGTTTATCAAATTAAAAACAGAAAAACTTTATTATCCTCATTTGATTTCAGTTATGGGTTTTTCTTAGTTTTATCAAAGCAGGAAAATCGTAGGTACTCATATTATGAGTGCAAGGAGATATTAGCTCAGTATATTTACCAAACAATCGTATTTATTAATTGCACTTACAATTTAAGTTTCAAACCCACTCGTACAGTAGTTGAGTACGGACGGCGACTAAACATCTGCCATTATAACAGTTTTAGTAGCAGGTATGGTTTAATAATCTACAAATTATGGGAAATCCCACATACTTATCCACACGATATATTTTTTAATCAAACTTTCAATACGACCAGCACGGTCGTTCAGTGAGCTTTTGAAATTCACATCAATCGGAACAAGCAGCGGACGTGCAAATTTCAATGCGTGTCTACTATTTATTGTAATTTTTTTCATGTAATTGCCATCAATCGTTATTTATTAGTGCTTAATAAGTTTGTTTGTCGCTTTCATTAACTGTGGGATTTCTGCTTTTTCTCCAGTTTTATTATATTGTGAAATTGGTAATTTCCTTGGGCCCCAAATGTCGGGTTTGAAGCTAATCAGAACTAAAGTTCTTTGCAAAAATTTTTATGCCGCACAGGGCAAGGGTAAGTGTTTGTTTACTTTTTATGATAGTGAGGTTTTGAATTTAATGGAAAGTACAAAATTAAGACTAGATTATTTCATTTTTATATTATAATGCAGCGATAAAAATGTTTTTTGTTCATAAACGCCAGATAAATTTGTATTGTGCTCTTAGTTTATGACCTATCAAGCTCCTGGGATTTCCATAATATAAAAATGTTTTTTCCCTGACAAATACACTTATTTTATCTAAATAAATTTCATTAATGGGCAGATTTATCAAAGACTTCAAAACCTACTTCACTTTGAAAATCTCATATAAAAACATTGTTGAAATATGTAATGAAATAATAAAGAATTCCCGCGATGCGAAAAGGGTTGGCTTAAATAAAATCAAATATTTTATTTGCGGATGTAATTCGATGAAAAAAAGTTTTGATTCTTATAAAAACGAATTTTTCTACTACTACTATTAAAAAATTAGACTTCTTTATTGATATTAGTTCGAAATACAAAATATTTTCATGTAGTTTTCTTCAACGACAAGAGAGCGACGTTAAAAAAGTAACATTTTTTCACTTTTCCTGCCGTCGCATCATATTTTTAAGTATTATGCAGGCTTTACATAACTAAGGATTATTATTTTAATTTTTTTTGTTTTTTACGTAGTTTACTGACCGAGGTGTGAAAAAACGTATAGGTACATCTAACGCTAGTTATACAAATAAATATTTTTCCTTCTCCCTCTTACGTAAATCAAATTTACTATTTTGATTAGACAACTGCAATCGAAAGTGAAAGATGCAAGGCTCTCGTTGCTAGGTACGAAAGTAATAGTTTCGTCGCCAGGACAAAAATTTGCAATTAAGTATTGCTAATTTTTATAAGTATTTATTTAAAATTTATATTGAATGCAAACATATAATTTGTGTAATTATCAGAAATCTTTAAGGGAGCATTTTCATTATTTTCTTGCTCCATAAATGGAATTGGGGTTGAAATTTTCGTTCCTTTTTCGGTTTCCACAACCCCAGTTTCTTGAATTTTTCTCGTTTTCTACATCATATGGACGGAATTTTCGTGTAGGATTTTATCAGCCACTTCAATTTTATTGCTCAGAGACTCGGCTATGTATCCTATAGAAGACGATTTCCAGCCCCCATGTCCCATGTCGCTTCAAGTCCAATATGTCCACGCCTGGTGCATTTGTCAATAATATAAATGATGTTCGTCGAAAAGAATGACCAGTGTATTGGATTGGGTTTGAAAGTTATCGAAATTTCGCTATTTTATAAGGAATCTTGGAGATTGTGTACTTACCAACTATTTGGTTATCGCATCTGCCACGTTCATAAATCATACCGATAGAAGAAACTAGGGTCCTGTGCATTTTTAAATCGAAGTTGAATATAACTGTTAATCAATGTTGTCCAATCTTTTTGATCTTCCTCATTTGTTATTACGAATTTTCTTGTCGAAGGATTTGACCACTATAATATTATTCTTATGGTCTACGGTTCTGCATCTTCATATTGTAAAGCTCATCAGGTTGGCATGCTCTATAGCATCTTCAAAAATCGCTACTACTTTCTTCATCAAATATATTTAATTTTCATTTCACTCTAACAAAAATTTCACAATCGCGTTTTTCAAAAATACCTGCGATTTTGGGGGTAATATCCATCATTTTTGATAAACGCCTTTTAACGTTCAAACTTGGAAATATCAAGATTCTTATTTATGTAAATTGTTAATTTGAGCATTGAGTATTCCGACCACAGACTAGGAAATTTCATTACGTACGTTCGTTTTTTCCAAAAAGTACGTCAGTAAAACGATTTCACTTATTTCTTCAGCATCCTTCGTCGCATAAAATTTTCGTAGGTTGGTTATATCGTTCTTTCGATTTAGTCGGCAACAACGAACCACACGCAACTTTCGCAGCTTCTTCAATTGCACTCATTTTCAATGAAATAATGTTTCTTCACAAAATTATGCGGATAAATTTGTTGTTTAAAAATTTTGACAAAAAATTATTAGAATGTACTATGCGTAAGCCCTTTTCTTTGGCATAAAATGTCTCCTTGGCTGAAGAATTTACTTACGCGCATCTGGCAAAGTAAATAAAAATAACTATAATATAATATAACAACAATAAAGACAAATTTTCACAACACATAATAATTAAATGAAGAACACCAAAGTCCAACCCACAAACTTTTTATATTTTTAAAATTATTGTAAAAAATATGACATGTTTCGGCTTAACGCCATCATCAGATCTAAAATGAAAATTTGAACTAAATTGGAACATCAATTCCAAAACTGTGAGTTTTTAAACTGGTTCCATTCCAAATTTAAGTGTAAGGAAATTATGAAAAGACAAATGACACTTTTGAAATACAAATTGATGATTTTCCAGTATATAAAGAAGATAATAAAATGTTGACAACTGCGGCTTTTTATTTAATTTAATAAATAATTAATTTGCCTAGTTATAATTATAAAATTTCATTACCTAACTTTTCCCTGTTAAATTTTTGATTCGGCAAAGTGACTGTGTACTTTTTATAAATCGACTAAGCTGTTTATTATTTATTCAATAAATCCCTATTTTTTATCTGTAGGTGTTTGAGTCGTATGATGATTTTTCCGTTCTGCTACCACTAATATTTAAATAGATACCTACACATTTAAATTCCAATAACACCAAAGAAATTATTGGTTTTGGTCTAATATTTTCAATAATTACATTAACATTACACATCATATTTGCGCCTAAAATTACGTCAAAAAGAGACATATATTTAAATACCTACTACCTACCTATGTTCCTGACTGACATTTTTGTAGTTTGACTTGTACAGAGTGTCCCATTTTCGACACTTTTAAGGGGTATTGGCGTTATTATTAAAGATAGAGTGTTGCGGTTTTCACCTTCCTTTCCTACTTTTTTACGAAACGAAAGATTCCGGGGTCAAATTTGCCATGGCTTTCTTAGTTTTTAATCTACAGAGTGATTCTCAAAATCTTTGTTTTTTAGACACCCCTCGTATTTCCGTTATACGTCTACTTATCAAAAAGGTGAAAACTGATCTTGATAGAATTTTTTACATAGAATTCAGTGGCGTCGGCAGTTTTTGTGTAAAAGGTTTAGTTTTTGAGATATTGCCCAAACTTATGTTTTTTTAAAAGGGACACCCTATATATTATTTTTTATATTGATTAAGCAAAATTTGGACTTTCCAGAAATATATGATACTTAATATTTATTATGAAAAACAAACTCAAAATTCGATATTTTTAATAATTTACGTTATTTATAACAGTAGGCCATGGCTAGTTTATTAGAAACAAATGCAAAATTTGACAGATTTGTCAGCTTTCCATTATTGATGAAATATTTTTGTTACGTAGGTGTTTTTATTTTACTTTTAATTTTTTATTACAATGGCCGTTTATGATAATTATGAGAAGTATTATATTGTTGGTATGTTTTATGCAATGCATTAAAATTATCTTTTGAAGTGTTTAGCTTTAGAATAATTACGCATTGTGAAAATTTAGCATTTGTTTCTAAAAAATTAGCCATGACCTACTGTTATAAATAAAGAAAATTATTTAAAATATCGAATTTTGAGCTTGTTTTCAAAATAAATATTAAGTATTATATATTTTTGGAAAGCCCAAATTTTGCTTAAACAATATAAAAAATAATATATAGGGTGTCCTATTTAAAAAAACATAAGTTTGGGCAAAATATCTCAAAAACTAAACCTTTTACACAAAAACTGCCTACGCCACTGAATTCTACGTAAAAACTCTATCAAGATAAGTTTTCACCTTTTTGATAAGTAGACGCATAACGGAAATACGAAGGGTGTCTAAAAAACAAAGATTTTCAGAATCACTCTGTAGATTAAAAACTAAGAGAGCCATGACAAATTTGACCCCGGAATCTTTCGTTTCGTAAAAAAGTAGGATAGGAAGGTGAAAACCGCAACACTCTATCTTTGATAATAACGGCAATACCCCCTAAAAGTGTCGAAAATGGGACACCCTGTAAAGAAAATGCAGCCGTTATTATATAGAAAAAATCGAAGGGATCTTTTGTACAATTTACAAGAACTTGTACAAATTTTGGAAAGTGTGCTTAAAGTTCTAAATGAAAAAAAAAGAATTAATTTTTTGAACCAAATTAGATACAAAACTATCGTTTGCATATTCATTTAGCAAAATATCTGATGTGCCCAACACATGACTTTCTTATACGGATAGTATCACAATAATTACTTTTCCTAAAGAAATTAAGTTAAATTTCTTGTAAAAATTTTGAGGGTTTCCAGCAATTTTCAAATAGTCTCTGTCGCACTTATTGCAATACGCATAAATCTGTCCTTGTCCCACTCATTATAACCGAATTTTACGAGAAAGAAGTGTTTTATTTTAGATTTTTGACCTATTACTCACTTAAAAAAAATCTCCCGGTATGAAATTACATTTATTTATTCATTATTATTGTTTTCGGTACCATAGAAACCAGTAAAATAAACTAATGGTCCGTCCTTCTGGGATTCGAACCCGGGACCTTCCGTTTGGCAGCCTGTGGGCCATTTTCCATTTTATTAAATAATGCTATAATTTCCAAAATAACCATATGGATCTGAACTATTTTATTTTTTATTTAAAAAGTATCAGTTCTATTTTAAATTAATTTAATTTAAATTAAATTAAAGAGACAAAATTCTCTCTAAATGAATCTAGCTTTCCAGAACAATTTTTTATATGACAAAATTCGGGTCCGTTAAAGAGTTTCAATAAAAAAATTAAAGAGGGGTTGCTGATTTCACCCCTTTTATCGATAAGGGATGATTCAAAAAATATTCTTTAGAAGCGTTTCCATTAGTAGAAAATCTCTACCAAAGTTCATTTTTTATCTTTATCCAAATTTGAGAAAAAAATTAAAAACCTAATTTTAACTTCCATCTTTAAAGGGGCGTAACTCTTTAACGAAACGTTTCCGGTCATACCTCCATAAAAAATATTTTCCTTATTTTGATGTCCTGAATTCAGATTTTAAGTTTGTCCAGTTAATCCTGAAACACCCTGTATAGAAGTCAATCTACGATAAGTAGGAAATTTTCGACAAATAATTAGAATCAATCATGCAAAATGTCAATTTCAATTCTCCAATATCATGACGAGGACAAACCAATTTACATGAAATATGTTATTTTTCTAAAGAATTTTTTTATCAACACGTGTGGCATTTTACGATTGTTATCGCAATCATATCACAAATACACGTTTTTGCATTGGCGTTTGTGTATAATCATACTATTTTTTCGGTGTCATTTCTATTGAATTATTTTTCACTTTTGTGATGACGTTTTTATATCATGCGGATTTTCCGGCGAAGATAAACGGTTTATGTTTGTATTTTCGCAAACATGGTTAGCTGATGTTTTATAATATGCGCGTGTGTGTCAAGGGGAAAGTTTACTGGTGAACAATAATTACCTACTTACATATTTTTCGTGATATTTTAAAAGGCGAGTAGGTTTTCCCCCTAAATTTCACTGTTCACAATTACGTACATTGTTTTGTTTGTATAAACAAAAATATTTTGAATGGAATTTTGAGGAAAAGTAGTAGGTAAAAGTTGGAGAAAACCCGACGAAGATAGTTGTATGTGTTCTCGTTAAAATAGTTGTAATTGGTATTTTTGGATTACTTATTTGGTTTTTTAAAACTTTGGTTTTACACAGAAATCGTTAAATTTTTATTACACATTTTTATAGTTTGTACCGCAATTTGTAATACTCCTAATAATTATCAGGTTATGTGGTTTGAAAAACCGTGTGTAAATTTCTTTTTTCTAAGTACATAATTATGTACCTATATCTAATTACCTATTATAGTATTGTATGTAATTTTATCTCGCGTGATGTGTTTCGAAAATATATTTAGTGAATAGCTGTAATTTCCAATATACAGCAAATACGCATTGTGTAGTTTTGCACTACAAATAAATTCGAGTAATTTTGATTTTTGATGTGTTAGAATTTGGAATCGTAATGAAAATTCGATTTTGAGAAAATGACGGCCAAAAACAGTTTTTTCGCAATATCTTTTTTGTCATCAATAGCACAAAAATAAAAAATTTTGCAAATTCTAGAAAGATGTTGAAATTACCTTGTTGATTAAGAAATTGCTAAAAATAAGCGGCAGTCTCCAATATTTCTCAAGTTATGGCAGTTTAAAAACTTGAAAAATCCAAAGTTTGGATATGTAAATTAAGCACTTTTATCAACTTTTATTCACTAAAAATGCACTCAATAAAACCTATTGCACTAACTATTGATTAATCAATCATTACATTTTAGTAAAAACAATTTAGTACTCGGCACGTTTATTTTTATGGTTTCGAAACACTCTAAATCTAACTTTAAAATATCTCGCTACCATTGCAGTCGGCCAAAATATTCCTTAACATATCGGACCAAAATTTAAAAGTAAAAATGAGAGGTTGCTTTATTTCTTAGTAAGGAGAAAGGAAATTCAAATGGGAACAGTGTAGGATTAAGGATTTTTTGCTTTTTGTGGACAAAATCGATGTTATTAGCGTAAAAAAACTGAAAGTCTTAATTAGTCCACTGTACTTAGAAACATCATATTTTAATAGTAAAACACGAAAAAGAATGCCTTAAAAATAGGGTTTTCATCAACAATATTAAATAGTAATGATTAATTCATCAATAATAATTAATGCAAGTTGTACTAGTGGGTGTAGTGTATTTACTATTTATAGTTGATGCCGTTCATGGAAGTGGTTTTTTTACACATCCAAACATTGGATTTTTCAAGTACTGCTATAACTTTGGAAATACTGGAGACCGCCGATTATTTTTAGCATTTTCGTAATCAGGGGATCTTAATTAACAAAATACTTAACCAAAAATATTTAAAAATCGCTCCGGTACACATTCAGCAAAAATCGGCAAACATCTTTTACAGAGGATAATTTCCTAGAACTTTTGTCCGAAGTATTTTCCTCGGACTCAAATAGACTGCAGAGGCGTAAAAAGGAAGAGGATTAGGTACTTTTTCTTTCATTCACAATATTTCCTAGAGATAGAATTTATCAGTGATATTGGGGATTTCAGATTTTATTGCGATTTTATACACTTTTTCCTAACTTTATTTATTGATAAAAATCGTTAATATGTTTCCTCATTAAGAACTTTGTCCAATTCTAGATTCTGTGCTTAAAACTGTCGTAAAATTTAAAAAAAATGGACTGATTTCCAAAATATAGGTTTTAATAGAAAATTCGAACATTAGAAAAATTAAACAAAAATTTCTAATTTTATTGCTTATATACTTGAAAAATTTGTCTAATTTTAGATTTTGTGTCCTAAGAACCATCATAAAATTAGACGAATACGGTTTGTTTTGTTACAACAAAATAAGTTGATTCTACCAGAAAATTCAAACAGAATAAAAATCTGACGAAAATTTCGGATTTTATTCCCTGCTCTAAAAACATTTGAAAAAATTATTTAATTCTAGATTTTTTTAAAACTATCATAAACATACAGAGTGTGTCACGACGAGTTGACAGTAGACATAACTCTATTACTAAACATAATTTGATTCTAAAAATTGGTACACACCCATTATACAATGTGCTCTATTTAATGAAAATATTGCCACCTTTCTGGTACTTCCGGTTATACCGGAAGTACCAGAAAACATAGATGTAAATAGAAATTCAAATCTTGACAATGACACGTTTTTTCCAAAGTTTTTTTCTTGTGTTTGAGGTAGGAATATACAAGAAATAAGCTGATGTAGTTTTGGAAAACTTGCTTTAGACAGGGTGTTGGTGGTTGTTCGTTCATTTTTAAAAACTTTAATCAATGATAACTCAATTTTTTTAAATGGAACGCCCTATATATTTCTAGATTTTCGAATTCTACACTTAATTCGAGACATAAAAGTATTAAGGTTGTAAGGTCTTAAAATTAACCGTATTATAATTAATTACGTTTTTTAAAAATTAACGGTCAATCACAAGCACCCTGTATAAAATAAGTTTTTTAAAACCATATTACCATGTTTCTTGTACATTTCTGCGTCCATTAAAATTGGGTTTGTTTTTTGAAAGAACGTGTCATTAGTAAAATATGAAAATGTTTGACTCTAAGTTTTTGTGTGAAAAAATTGGAAGAAACATAATTACTTAATTAAAATAAATAAAATAAATAAATAAAAATAAAAAATATTAAATTAAATATAATAAAAACAAATTTTAGTGGACGTAGAAATGTACAAGAAACAGGGTAATATGGTTTTAAAAAACTTATTTTATATCTACAGGGTGGCAGGGTGCTTATGGTTGATCGTTAATTTGTAAAAACCTTGGAAATTGGAAAAAACGTAATTAATTATATAACCGTTAATTTTAAGACTTTACAACCTTAATACTTTTATGTCTAGAATTAAGTGTAGAATTCGAAAACGTGGAAATATATAGGGTGTTTCATTTAAAAAAATAAAGTTATCATTGATCAAAGTTTTTAAAAATGAACGGACAACCACCAACACCCTGTATAAAGCAAGTTTTCCAAAACTATATCAGCTTATTGCTTGTATATTTCTACTTCGAACGTAAGAAAAAAACTTTGGAAAAAATATGTCATTGTCAAGATTCGAATTTTTATTCACATCTATGTTTTTGTAAAAAAAATGGTAAATAATTATAACACCGTTAATGTTAGGACCATACAACCCTTAATACTTTTATGTCTACAATGACGTGTAGAATCTAAAAATTCAAAAATATACAGGGTGTTCCATTTAAAATAACAAAGTTTGTGTCTACTTCCGGTATAACCGGAAGTACGCGAAAGGTGGCAATATTTTCGTTAAATAGAGCACATTGTATAATGGGCGTGTACCAATTTTTAGAACCAAATTGTGTTTAGTAATAGAGTTATGTCTACTGTCAACTCGTCGTGACACACCTTGTATAGAAAAATTAGCAGATTTTCTTGAGGTTTGCTTTATTACAAAGTCAAAACATAATAATTGTACCAAAAAAATTATTGTCTGTTATAGGCAAGACTCACTTTAAAATTTTTTGAATTTTAAAGTTTGTGTCCTTAAAACTGACATAAAACTTCGAGAAATTGACAGATTTGAGATTTTCTTGCTTTTTTGTAACAGTACTAAGATGGTTCTTCTATAAAATTCGAAAAATCTAAATTGTCGAAAATTTAGAATATTATTTCCTGCTGTAGCTAAACTCCTTTCAAAATTTGTACAAATTCTATACCTATTTAAAATCCATCCAATATTCCTGATTACATATGTATATGATATCTGTTGTAGATAAATTTGAATTTAAGAGTGTGTCCTTACTTAAAATTATCAAAAAACTTGGACAAATTGACAGATTTTCTACTAGAAAATTGAAACAAAATCAAAATTGTCGAAAATTTACTACTTTAGATAGATTTTAGATTCACTTCTTATATAAAATGTCCAAACTATTTTACATTTCAATCAAAATTTATCTAGAAATTACATTACATATACAGGGTAGTGGTAGGTCGATCTTTATTTGTTTTGAAATTACAGGCCTTCGAAATTATTAACAAGAAGTTTTCTTTTTTCATTGATATCTCCTTAACCATTGTTTTTATAGAAAAAATGGCTGTGAGCAATTTTGTAGTAAAGAAACATCCCCACATTTTTTGTATAAACAAAAATTTTGTGAAGTCAATTGTTTAAACAATAATGACGCGGGAAGTGAACAATGCGGAGCAGGAGTGAGTATGGCTTTTTCATTCTTATCGTCAGTATATGCCTGTAATGATAAATTTCATAATAATACAATAACGCTGAAACAATTTGTATCACCGACGATAAAAATGAAAAAATCCATACCACCCCAGCAGCAATGTTCATTCCAGCGTCATTATTGTTTAAACAAGATTCCTGCAAAAAAATTTTTTTTACTACAAAATTGTTCTCTACCATTTTTCCGATAAAAACAAAAGTTTTGGAGATATCACTGAAAAAAGAAAGCTTATTGTTAATAATTTCAAATACCTGTAACTTTAAAACAAATAAAGATCGACCTACCACTTTTGTATTTTTTAGTCTTAGAATTATGTCTATTTTATGCTCGCAAAATTTGAACATAACGATACGGAACACCTTGTATAGAATTTTTTGCTAAATATGAATACTTATGCAAACGATAGTTTTGTATCTAATAATTTCAAAAAATGAATTCTTTCTTTTTTCATTTTAGAACTTTACCTAACCACATTTTCCCTTTGGGATTGTTTCCCTGAACTTGTCCCAAGTTCTTGTAACTTGTGCAAAAGATCCCTTCGATTTTTTTTCTATAATAACGGCTGCATTTTCTATACAAGTTAAACCACTACAATATCAATTACGAACATAGGTACATAGATATGTAAATACATGTTTTTTTTTTACCTTATTTTTTTCGCAAATATAATGTGGGCTGAGCACTGTAGGTAATTATTAAAAAAAATTTAATTTGGGACATGTTTAAAAAGTATGTAATAAAATAATTAATTGGTCGAATGGTCGAAATACTCCAAAACAAAATTGAGAATATTACATCAAAAGATCAAAACCAACAACTTCTTTTTTATTTGGAATTTAAATATCTGTTTAAATATTAGTGGTAGCAAAACGAAAAAAACATACGACTCCTACAGATAAAAAATACGCATTTATTGAATAAATAATAAACAGATGATGTGTACTACTAATGTCGATTTATAAAAAGTACGCAGTCACTTTGTCGGATCAAAAATTTAACAGGAAAAAGTTAGGTAATGAAATTTTATAATTTGTAAATAGGCAAATTAATTATTTATTAAATTAAATAAAAAGCCCCAGCTGTCAACATTTTATCATCTTCATTATATACTCAAAAATCAAACAATTGTTATTACAAAAAGTGTCATTTGGCTTTCATAATTTCCTTACACTTAAATTTTGAATGGAACCAGTTTAAAAACTCACAGTTTTGGAATCGCTGTTCCAATTTAGTTCAAATTTTCATTTTATTTAGGACAAAATAGTAAGGACACTAAAAATTACTGTGGTATTTTTATAATAATGAAATAAAAATAATAAAAGATCACAATTTTGGAAAAGCTGGTGCGTTTTGTTTAAAAATTAATTTTTAGAAAGTTTACGCCCATCTTTATTTAGAACAAATTATTGAGCTTTGCATAGGTACACATCAAAAACCCTAAAAATGTTTCCTTGCAATAAAATTACATCATATGACATAATTTTTCGGAGAATCAGGAACAATGAGGACTAAAAAATTGCTGAGTCAAAGTAAACTTATATTTTGAACTATGTATATCAGATGTGCATATCATATAGACAAACATAATACAAAGTTACATTTATGTAAATACATACATAGGAAAATATTGATATATATTATAACATTCTGTCACTTTTAGTCACAATTCACAATGCAATTATGTGTTGTGAAAATTATACAGAATTTTTTCTAAATATTATAGTTTGATATCTAGTTTTGTATCTAATTTCATTTTACTATAATTTTGAACATTACCCGCCTTTTTCAAAATTAATACAAAATAAATTACAACACAAATTGTTTATATTATTGTACAAACTATAACAAAACCATGAACTACAATGAAAAGCATCGAAAAGCACGAACGTTAACAGAGGATACAGATAAATGTTCAAAACGTATTATAACAAAATCTCGAAAACCACAAACTCTATAACAAAGTAACGAAAATTTTCCAAAATACATGATTCGTAATTTAGAGTTAAATTTTGATGGAGATGCAGGTGGAGTCCTGCTTTGTTATACAAGTAGGTATAAGAAAGTCGTATGCTGGCCACATCTGATATTCCTCTTAAAATTTCATCATTCAAAGAACGTGTGAAGAACTTCCTTCCATGATTTTAACCATTCTCAACCTTCATTTAAGAATCGTTTTTTTTTTATTTGAGAATAAACCACAACATGACATATTTCTATCCCTGCAACCTTGACAATTTGCGGTTTCCAAATCCTGGGTTTGAAATTAAGATCCTGATCATTTTATAATGATGCGTAATATACTCACATAATTGTAACTTTCTGCCCTGAGTAAAAACATTCGTCCAGTTTATGACGATTTTGTCCCCCACTATAACTAACGAAACTTTATTAGTTTTTAACAGCTGGTTTTTCCATCTGCTTTGGTATGTGATGTGTAAATTTGTCGCGGAAAATGCAAGGCCTAAAACCTAAAACCTGTTCAGTTTTAAGTTTTGAGAGAAACAATAATTATTATTAGGTACTAAAACTTAAATAAAATTTGGAGATATATACATACACATAATATTATAATTCCCACGTACATTTTTCTATAAATCACACGTCACGTTTTTGTTTTGTCCATACATTAGCATAATTTAAATCTAAAACCACTTCATAAATGACTGATGGTGTGATGGTAAGAGGTTCAAAGAGAAAGTGTGAAAATAAAAGTAATTTTATGGTATAGGTATGAATTATTTAATCTATTAGAAAGAAGCTAAGTATTTAAAAAAATGCAGTTATTTCACTAATGATATAATTGAAATAAATAATTATTGTGGTTTTTTTGTACAATCTAAATCAATTAAAAGAACAAGAAATATACAATTAGAAATTTTGGAATTTTCAGCCCTTAAGCAGATTGAAATTTGATATGATAATGACTTTCTTATATTAATACGTACTATCATGATTATATTATTAGACAAATAATTTCTGAGAAAAATAGCCAAAATACTTGGAAAATTTTCTGCTATTGCAAATTCCTGGTTTTTAACTCGAAATTCTCACACTTGAATATTTTTGAAAATGCGTTGAGGTTCTTTAACAATGATTTTCAATGTTCCCATTATAAAAACGGAAATTTATTGAAATCCAACCAGACATTCCAAATCTATACGAAACTCCATCGAAAACCCGTTTTTTGAGGTATAACTCATCTTTTTCGAATCTCAGGTTAAGTTTCGAATAAATTAGAATTTTTTTCTGGTTGAATTTGAGTTAAATATAGATTTTTACAGAGGCGATGTTATCTGGAACATCAATTTGAATTTATTCCTGATATTTTCTAATTTTTTGTTGTTCTTATCTGCCTTAATTTTAGGCAATTTCCAAAATGCCCATGTAGTCCAGTCAAACGAGTCATTTTAAAATGCGTTAAATCGGAATACAATGAGATTTTGAGGGTAAGTAGTGGTTGCCAACGGAACACTCCACCTCGTTTTTCACCCTTAAAATTCCTCAAGGGTGGCCGCCATCTTGAATTTTAAGATTGAGTTCGATTATCTCGGTAAATAGACATCTCACGTTAACATCGCGTATTACCAATATTGTTAAGGAACTAATTCGCAACAACTTTTGTTTGAAATTTTTTTTCATATTATTAATATCAACAAAATTATATATTTTCAAAAAAGCTCATCTTAAAATCATAAAATTTAAAAAACAATTTTCACCCGCTATATGCCCTTTTTTGGAAAATTATAAGTTTGTAAAAATTAATAACATGAAAAAAGTTGTTGGTAATTAGTTCCTTAACAATATTGGTAATAGACCCCTTGAGGAATTTTAGGGGTGAAAAACGAGGTGCGTGTTCCATTGGCAACCACTACTAACCGTCAAAATTTTATTGGACTACCATTATGGTAGACAATGCAATCGAATTTTTTCTGATGTATCAATTTTTCAAATTATAAGAAATTATCTGTTTTAAAGCAAATTTGAAGTGTTAACATTTGAAAATGTGGTAATTTTTGTAGCGTTGATGAAATTTTTGCCCAAGGGAAATGTCTATGTTATTAGAGAGTACAAGCTTTTAAATTATTTATTATTTAGCTTAATGTTGAATTTAAATGTCCTACAGTTTTATATCAAAAATTAGAAGACACTAACACTGAAAACTAAAAAAATATCTGATGTGGTTTGTGTGATTTATTTTGTGGTCTAAATAAATGAACAATTTGCTATAAACAATTTGCCGCCCTAGAGGCCTGCATTGCTTACTGGGAAATCCAAACCCGGGGGTTTTCATCTTATTTTTGTTAACTCCTCACAAACATTTATTGTTTTGACTATTACTCAACTAATAAACCCATTATCACACAAAAAAATGGTTTCCTGTAAAAAGCTTAGGTACGCAAAAGTGAACAATGTTCAAGTGATTACATTACAAGTTAAATTATTGTTATCATTATTTAATTATACGGGGTTTACCCATACATGGACGTATGATTACTGTTTTGTCTTGAAGGAATTTCCCAACACCCTATAATAATCCCTATCCAATCAAATCCCTCCTCCTTTCTCAGCAGCTCAGCACAATTCAGATCAGAGAGCTCGCGTACTAACAGGATCGAACGGTTGTGGTGGATTGTATTTCGAAAGTTTTATTATCTGAAAATAAATAAATAAGTGTTTGGTTTTGGTCGGGGTGCAATAAATAAAAAGGAAGTGACTACATAGTATTAATACGTAAGATTATTATTGTAGTCTTTTTCAAAGTGGTGTTTTTTATAAATATACCAACACTAAGAATATATTTTTATTTTTCATAAATTATTTATTTATGACTAAAAATTAAACCTAATTTTTATTTCCGTAAATCTGCTTTATAATAATTTTTATCCTGATTTATAAATTTATATTTTCTCGAATTTGAACATAATTCTCGCACCTTCGTATACAGACTTTTTTATTTTCAATTTTCGTCTGAAGCGCATATGGGGAAATCCTAAACAACAAACAATTCCTAAATTAATTAACACATACTTGCGACATTTTTTCTAGTAATTAAAATTAGTAACCATAAGCCATACAAAAGAATTAAATAAAAGTATCTAAGATAATCATAATATGCATTAGCATCATCAATAGTGTATAGAAAGTGTATGGCATTTTTTGGTGAAATTTAAAACTTTTTAAATTCTCTTTATTCTTTTTTGACTAAAACAAAAATTTTTTAAAAAAGTGTACATACTCGTTATATAAATTTACACTATAGTTACTTCTGTTGACGTAGTTCTCATAAATTAACCAAATTTCGTTTTTTTTATTTAAATTTAAAACATAATTGTTTTATCTGGGGAAATGCGTTTTTCTCGTAAACGACTGAAGGGAATTAAATTTTGAAAAAAGTGTTATATACGATATATGATTCAAAATTAGGATAGAAATATATACTTTAATATGCATGACGCTAGGCGTCGTGACGCTTCAAAAAAAAATTCCAGCAATATACCACTTTTATTATATCATTGGAAAGGTCTTTTAATATTAAATATTTTTTCTAAAAACTAATTTTTTTAAAAGTTATGATCCAATTTAAATTATTTCTGTTCTAACTAAATTTTGAAATATTTTTAACAGTAGGCCGAGTTTTCCCTCAAATACTAAAGTAAATCTTATTATATAAAATAAAGTAGGCTTAGAAAAAACAAAACCTGTTATTTGTCAACATATTTCAACAACTTATTAAAAACTTATTAATACCTAAATTCTTTATTTTATAATGACAATTTTGACAAGAAAATTTTATATTTACAATTTGAAAAGAATATTTTCAAAGATACTTTTTCCTGAATTAAAACTGTAAATATAAATTTCATGAAAAAATCTGATACATAGACAGTTTTTTCATACTTTAAAATATCTGATGTGTCCAACACATGACTTTCTTATACATTACCATGATACAGTTTTAATCTTTGGAAAATACTGAAGGGGTAGCCAATAATCATATGCAGTCGACATTCAATATGTTATTAATATAAAATCACATTTATTTATTTATTATTATTGTTTTCGTTACCATAGAAACCAGTAAAATAAAAAAAATATAATGGTCCTTCTGGGATTTGAACCCGCGACCTTCCGTTTGGCAGTCAAGTCCCTTTAGTCACTAGTCAATCTCGGTTGTCGGATTTCGGATTCAACGCGCACTATGAGAAATATAAGTGTTTTGAGAATATTAAAAATTAAAAAAAAACTAACAATGGACTCGCAAATTTTCAAAACGTTTAACAATGGACTCGCGCTATCCCACATATCTACAGGGTGTCTCAGATTTGAAACGGAAAAATTAAACAGGCGATAGAACTCGCAAAAATAAAAAGAAAAGTTCATCTGAACATGTATGTTTTAAAGCTTCGTTTTCGATATAATGGGTGTTAAAGTTAATAAAAAAAATCTTTTCTTTTCAAAAATCTCAAAGACTAGGTACTTGGCCAATTTTGATAAAACTTGGCAAGTTTTTAGTGACAAATAAAGGGCTTCATTTGATGTAATTAAATTGAATTTAATTATTTCAGGGCCGGCGCTGGGACATTCTAACTAGATATTATAAAGAAAATTTGAGCACGCCACTGCTTTTTTATAAGTTTGATATTATTTTCAGATTGAGCAATTAAAAATACAATGTTTTTGTCTCTTGCATTTTCTGTCTATCTTGCTTACTTTTCGAGAAACAAAATAAAATTCGGTTATGCGCCCGCCCCTAGAAAAGTAAATTTATGGAGCTATTCTCTATTGAAAATGTTATATAACATTCTGTAAAGTCTCTGTAATTTGACATTTCAAAAATGTTTTATATTGTTCAAACGTCAAATAACATAGATTTAACAGAATGTTATCTAACATTTTCGATACAGAATAACACCATTAATTTCAGTATGCAATAAAAATTAAATAATAAATAAAAAGTAACAATATTTTATTAAAATACATTACCATAATTGTTGGAATTAATAACCTCTAACATCAACACATATTTGTCTACAACGACGAACAACAGATTGAACTGCACTTGAAATCTTAACACCCTGTATATCGAAAACGAAGCTTTAAAACATACATGTTCATATGAACTTCTCTTTTTATTTTTGCAAGTTCTATCGCCTGTTAAATTTTTCCGATTAAAACCTGAAAAAATTAATAAACCATTAATTTAAAAAAAATCTAATGGATCCCCAATTTTCTTTATTTAAAATGGTTACACCAAACAATGCTTATTTGTATATTATTCTCCCTTATTTTACTCTGCACATCATAAATAAAACCTTATCTACTCGTATATCTACCTTAAAATAAAGTAATAATTAAAAGCAATGGGGTCCCATTTACCTATACTTTATGGTTCAAATAATCATTTTGACATGCTTTCTATCTGGAGTTGGAACTACCTGACAACTGATAGAGGTAAAAATATAAACCTTTTGTACCTAACTAAAAATACCTCCTAATACATCATTATTACAAAATTTATTATCTATCACACCTCTTTGATTAATTTGTGCCTCCTCACACCCTCGAACCCGAAAGCTTTTTTTTTAATATAAAATTCCCTATTGACTATTTTAATTATAAAGTAGGTGTTATTAAAATATTAAAAAGAAAAAATGTACTGAGACTATTAAGGTCTATTTTTTTAAATTGCAGTACTAAACTCGTAAAAATTCTCAAAATATTATGAAGAAAATGAAGCAAAAAGAATTCACGATTTCCTTGTAGTACAGTAAAATTATTCGAAAATCATACGTGAAAGGTCGGAATCGTCCGGAACGGGATCAACTTTTAGGGGTTGTTAGGGGACCTGAAGTTAAGTAATTTCCCAAGTTTGCGACCTCCAACGCTTTGCGGATTTTCCGCCATCTTGATTTTTAGGGTTGATTTGGTTTTTTGTATTTTTCGGGCTTATATTTGATATTAGCAAAAAAAGTGTCGATACCTTTTTTGTAGAGAATAAAAATCCCCACAAAATGATGTAATATAATCGTATATAAATTATCATCAGTAAACAAATTATGGTAGTTTAAACATCCAACAAGTGGGATTTAAAAGTTTTTTATTTATTTATTTCAGTAATCGTCCATATTAAATAAAAATAGTTCAAACAAAAGTTGTAAAGCGTAAAACTCCCTACAGTTTTTGTTTAAACAATTTTCTTCCTGTGTCAATACTTTTTGCGCTACAGTGAGTGAAAGGTTCACGGGAACTGAAACGAGGCGTTCGCGCTTGTCGCATCGCGCTAAAATCTAACGCCTTTATAGGCGTTTATTTTCAAATATTTGTTCCTAAATAAATTTTTAATTAGTTATGTACAATATTTATCGAATATATTGTATACAGGGTGTTCGCGCGAAGTGGCTCACTATTGCTAACTTTGTTATTATTGGAGCTACAAAGTCGGTTAAATTAGCAAACTAGTAGCATTTTTTCCGCTGATTACAATGGTGAAAACAGAGAAACAATTGACCATCTGGTATTCGAGATATTCACAAAAATAACATTTTTTTAAATGTAACACCCTGTATTTTTTTTGCAAAATTCGATGATAAATTAAATTCTGTACAAAAAATATGTCCTTATCCTCTTTTGATAATTATTTAAAATAAGCTAGTTATTTTGAAAAAAATTGCAATTCTTTAAAATCATCAAGTAGCCACGAAACGGAATAATTGTAATTTATTAAAACCAAACAATCATAATTTTAAATTTAAGCAAGTTGAAAAAAAACTTTTACGGAAATATTGAAAATTTTCAAAATTATATTTTATGACTACCTATACTTGATATTGAAACTTCTTAAACTTAAAAAAAAATATTGTACATAACTAATTAAAAATTTATTTAGGAACAAATATTTGAAAATAAACGCCTATAAAGGCGTTAGATTTTAGCGCGATACAGCAAGCGCGAACGCCGTTTCAGTTTCCGCGAACCTTTCACTCACTGTAGCGCAAAAAGTATTGACACAGGAAGAAAATTGTTTAAACAAAAACCATAGAGACTTTTACGCTTTACAACTTTTGTTTCAACTCTTTTTATTTAATATAGACGATTACCGAAATAAAAAAATTAAAAACTTTTAAATCCCACTTGTTGGATTTTTAAACTACCATAATTTGTTTACTGATGAGAATTTGTATACAATTGTATTACATCATTTTGTGGGGATTTTTATTCTCTACAAAAAAGGTATTGACACTTTTTTTGCTAATATCAAATATAATCCCGAAAGATACAAAAAACCAAATCAACCCTAAAAATCAAGACGGCGGAAAATCCGCAAGGAGTTGGAGGTCGCAAACTTGGGAAATTACTTAACTTCAGGTCCCCTAACAACCCCTAAAATTTGATCCTGTTCCGGACGATTCCGATCTCAAAAGATAATTTTACTGTACTATTGTAACCTTTATTGTAACTATAAGATTTGGTAAATTTGACGAATATACAGGGTGTATCTTGGTACATTCTCCTAGTTGTCCTGATTCAGAAAAATGTATATTATATACATCTATCTCGACTCTTAAGAAAGATACAGGGTGATGAAGTTTACAAGAAAAAATCATTTTTTTGGATAAACTTCTATAAAAAAGCTTGAATTCAAACAAAATTTTGCATACCTGCCCTCCTCCCTAAGGATAATTTTATGAAGATATTTTCGAATTTGGGGGGCATCAGTGGTGTGCAATTCGGCCACAACTCAATTATTTCAAAGAAAAAAGCATGCCACTGTAATTTTTAAGAAATATTTTTTATGTATTGAATTCCTTGTTCAATTTGGAGTAAAGTTTGCCTTATTTACAGAACGAAAATTGAAGTTTTATTTCCAGAGATAATTAGTTTTTTCGAAAGACGTGCCAACTTGAAATTAGTCACAAATCAAATAGGAAATTTATTAAAAAACAAAAAGTAACAAAAAATAATTACAAAATTACAGCAACTGTTCAAAATGCAACCCGCCAGTCTTGATGCATTTCTGACAACGACGAACTATTGAATTAACAGCATCTGTCATCATGCCCGGATTTTTTAGTAATTTCAAGTTAGCATGTCTTTGGAAAAAATTAATTATCTCTGGAACTAAAACTTCAATTTTTGTTCTGTAAAAGCAAATTTCAGTCCAAATTGAACAAGGAATTCGATAGATAAAAAATATTTTTTTTAAATTATAGTGGCATACTTTTTTCCTTGAAATAATTGAGATGTGACCGAATTGCACGCCACTGGTGCCCCCCCAAAATCGAAAATATCTTCATAAAATTATCCTTAGGGAGGAGGACAGGCATGCAAAATTTTGTTTGAATGCAAGCTTTTTTATGGAAGTTATTGCAAAAAAATATTTTTTTCTTGTAAACTTTAACACCCTGTATCTTTCTTAGGAATCGAGATAGATGTATATAATATACATTTTTCCGATTCAAAACGACCAGGGGAATGTACCATTAAAGTTTGCTCGATTTAAACTGATACACCTGTATACCAGAGCGATTTTTAAAAAAATTTGGATTTTCAAGGTATATCCGAAATTCACAAGAATTAAGATCCCCTGATTACGAAACTGCTTAATTTACACATCCAAATAGGTATTGGATTTTTTAACCACTATTATAAAATTCAATCTATTTTCATTTTTTTATAGCGAAAATATTAATTTTCAAAAAAATTATTCTAAATTTTTTAATTTTATTATATGCGTGGTTTTCCAAAAATATTCGTGTTATTTAAAAGAAAACGTTATAATTAATGTAGAAACATGAAATTATTTATGTAGCACATAGCGTAAAATCCACTACAATTACAATGGTATTTAAATACAAATAATAATGGATAAAAAAGGAAAGTACAACTCAATGTAGTAACAATCCGAAACCCACGAGTCTCTGTTCGTTATAACAATATTAGTACGCACGTCCCCTTCTAGTAAATTCAGTTAAAAAAGGATAAGACGTCAAACGAACAAACTAGAAATGCGCTAGAAAACATCATCGCGTTGTGAAGTTAAAGCGCATGACTGGGGAATCCCGAATGTTGTCGTAAATTTCCACATATCCACGCCTGATTTCGTTTCATTTAGTTTTCGAGTCGTATTCATCCAGAGCGGTTGCAACGATAAACGATTAATTATCCTCGAAATATACATCGAACAATTAATTTTCACCGTGCGTGTGTGTGCCGCGCACTTTAATTAATATTCTTAAATCGACAGTGTAACACCACCAGCAAAATGTCAAAAAAATCTAATCAAATTCCAGATGTTCCTGCTGCTGGGAAACTAACCTCAAATGAAGCTAACGAAAAAAGTGCCTTATACAGTAATTCGTCGACAACAGACAGTGGGTTCATATCCAGTGGAAATCTGATATTTTCCGGCGATTTGAGCGAGGAAATCTTGGAGCCAGAACATACACCAGACGAACCACCAGCACCAGCACAAGAGGAAGTCAAGGAAGATAATCTTATGCGTCTGGACAGTGGCATGTGTTTATCTGAAAGCTTGTCGAATCTAAGTTTAAACAGTCCAGGTTTAAATGATTTAAGTGGTATTAGTAGTAGTGCTAAAAGTCAAAAAATCGAACCAACTACACAATTAATCCGGAACTCTTCAGACGATGTCCCATGGAGAATTTACTTTGAACAGGATGAGGATGGAGATACGTGAGTTAAATTTTGTTATTTGTGTGCATGATGGAGTTTTCCTAATCTAGTTAAATGTCACTGGAGTCAAAGGTTGAGAGGCTCCCGATTTATCCAATACGATTACATTGTCTGAACATACCCACTTATTTTGTACAATTCTAACGTAACTTTTCGGAGTGTCCTTCAAAAGTATCGGCATGTGTGTGTGTGTGTATTTTGGTTTTTGATTAATTACACACAACCTTGGTGTTTTCCAAGCATTTATACAGGGCTATTCAAATAAATTATGAAATTTTTTTGTAGATTGGAATTCCTGATTTTAATATAATGGGTTTAGCCCCGTGGGCTTTGACATCTTGACCCAGTCCGCCCCTGTTTACTAACCTCTGCCCCTGACAGTTTAATATTTAAATAAATAAGTAGATAATTGAGAAAAAGTTTTTCAATCGACAGTTAACCTTAGCTTGTTTTGGTTACTATTTTTTTGGGAAATTAAGTTTTAGTCTCGGTTTTAGTTAAAGATAACCAATTGAAAAACTACCTAAAGTGTTATTTTTACTCCCTAGAGATTAATAATTATAAGGGACTAAAATAAATGTCAACATGATTGTTAATTGCAATAAATTCGGCATTAAAGTTTTGTTGTTACTAATTACGGTAAATTTTTACTTTATTTCCTAAAATTCGAAATAGCTGATGTGCCTACTTTGTTTCTCGTTTAACCCTGAGTGCGTTATGCACCTTCATATGTTGTGGAAATGGCTCTAAATGGTAAAAATCCAATAATTAATAATTTCGCTGTAATGAGTGGAACAAAGACAGACATATCTATTTCTATAAGTGCAAGGGCAAGGAAAATGAATTGGATAAAATAAATTTGAATATTTTTCTAAATTCGATTCTTTTGGGGTTATTTCGAATATTTTTACATAAACTAAGAGAAAAGTAAGCTAAATTTTTCATAAAATGTCTTAAATTTTTTACTGTTAGCAAGTTAGAAATAATTTTCGGAATTCTCTCTCGCACTTATCGAAATAGCTATATCTGTCCTTGTTCCACTCATTACAGCGAAATTTTTACTTAATGGTATTTATCGTTCTTAGAGCCATTTGCACAACAAAAGAAGGTGCAAAACGTACTCAGGGCTAAACGAGAAACAAGTTAGGCACATCTGATATTTCGAATTTTTGAAGGACATAAAGTAAAAATTGACCCTAATTACCAAACATTTCGTATAAAACTTTTAAATTCAAATTATTTTACTTCTTTTTTACGAATTTACTGTCAAATTGGTCGAAACTGCAAATGTACTGTTTTTGGAAAAGTTTGCAACCTTGGAATTTAATCCCAGTTTAGTTTATTCCTCGGTTTATTCTTTAGTTTTTTAAACAGAATGTTGCTCTCTAAAGTTTGGATTTAATTATTTTAATAATAATATATTAATAATAAAATAAATAATAATCAATAAAATCATGGTAATAAAATAATAAATAAAAGTCCCATATTCATCAGTCCCTATTTCTGGTTTCTATAGTATTGAATGGTAATTAAAGAATGATTAAAGTTAACAGGATTGATCTTCTATTTAACACTGACAGTCTTAACGTGCTGGTTTTCAATTAGAAACACCCTGACCCCTGATCTGACAACTATACAGTGTGATCATAAAATCGGGGGTTTCTTAAGGGAAAAACTTTTATTTTTAGATTTTTTTGGTTCTTGTTTTTAAGAAGCTGAAAAGATTATATTAAATAGTCACGTGATTTGTTCCCTATCAAATTTAATGTTTAATTTAAAAAATTTCAAAAATTGCCTTTTTTCAGTGTAGTGCAGGCGCCAAAGGTACTTGAGTATGCATAATATGAGGACCGGCAACTATGCTCGGATTCTTATATCTGAGACCCTAAATAATGAAAAAAATCATGTTTCCGGCAAATCGGATGGTCCATTTCAATTTCCTCGCCCTCTTATTATGTTATCACTATTATTACAGTCAATCAGATATTTGAGATTCAAAAACTTGCGGGTAGGCTGAATTTTTAATATGTTGTTTCTGATGGTCCGAAAGGTAAAATCTCAAGTTGGCGTATCCCCACCTGTTTCTGAATCCCCGCCATCTAGAAAATTTTTTGGAATCGATTTTTGGATTTGCCTTATGTTCTGTTGGTCGGAGGAAAAAAGTGAATAGACAAAAATTGTATAGCTCAAAATTTGCATCATTTTTTGTCTTACGCTAAACTCTCTGTAGTTAGTTCCCAAAAAGATAGAGGGCGCCAAAATTTCCAAAAATGCGCTGTACCTATGTGCCTGTTATATGTCAATGTTTTTCTGGTATTTGAGTACCTAAAAGTGTTTTATTCAAAAAAACGTGAAAAAATATCGTTTCAAGTGTCCAATTTGAAAAGAAAAAGACCGAACGAGTTAACGTGTTTGTTTTGTGATACAACAGGAGACTTAGTTAAAAAACCAATATCTCAATCGTGGATGACTATTATAAGAGCAGCAGATTCAAATTTCTTCGCAATATATCCAGTGGTGTCGAAGATTGGATGGGAAAAGTGGAGCAGTCCCCCAGTATCTGAGTCACTGGACATTTTTTTTATAAATAAACCTCATCATTACTTAGAAATGTACTACATTACTCTGTGTACGAAATTTAATGAAAATCGATCGAGTAGTTTAGAAGTTATGGTAACAAAACGAGTTCTTATCCTATACTTTGACAACCTGTATCTTTGTTATAATACATTTTTGAGCAAAGTTTCTTCATTAAAGTCTACTTATTTTTTGATGCTCTATCACCTCCCAAAGTTAATGAAGTTTAATTTTTACCACCCTGTATATAAAAATATAAAAGGGGTGCGAAAAAAAATTGGACCATATGATGGAGCGGCAACATCCAATATATCAATTGATAAAATGCGGTCCTCATATTATGCATACTCAATTCCATTCAGCTCCCGGTCTAGTGGCATATTTAAAAAAATTGTTAATGCCACTTTACGCCTAATTATGTGCAAATTTTCAAAAATCAAACATTTTTTTATTGTGCATTTAAATTTCTAACACTAAGAAACGATCGTTTCTCTGAATATTCTCAATTTCACGTGAACGGATTATAAAATATCAAATTGCTTTCTAAAATTCGCTTTTCGGGAGAAATTGTGTCTTCAAATTAAAACATTTCTGTGGTTTTTTATCGAGCAAAAACTTTATAAAATGAATATTCTACTGTTAATGAATTTTTGATGAGTTTATCAGGAAAAAATGTAAATATAAAGTAAAAACTGTTATATTTTTACTTTCTTATACGAAGTATAAGGAAGTATTGTAATCGTGATTTTTAATAATAATAAATAACGTTTAAATTAAATGATTTTGTTCTAAGTTTAAGCAGAAAATACCCAAAAACATTTTCATTAATATAATGTTGTGTAAATTCGTAAAAAGTCGTTTTTTGGTATCGGAAATTTTCTGTATATTTTTTTATTATTATTGTAACCTTGTAAACTTGGTGTTTCGTACCATTTTCAGGGCTATTCAGTTAAATTATATACAACTTATTTTGATTTAGTATTGTAAATTGGCATTCTTGGTTTTATCAGTAAACAGACCGAGTTCACTTCTGTTTAATCATAAAATAATCGCGACCCTTGACAAAACAATCTGGTGCAATGAGGATAATAGTTCAATGTAAATAATGAAGATTTATAATAATAATGCAACGTGTTTTGATATTGTAAGAATATAAAAATAAATCACCACTGATTGTGGAAAAAAATCCGCACTATATTATTATATTTTCCAGATTTTCGTGTTTTATTCTCAATTTTGGCACCGTATATTTAACGAAGCTGTTTACTTGATTCAATTCGGAATATTTTATATTAAATTAATGTGTTACGTAATTTTTCTTGTTTTGTTATATGTAGTTGTAAAAACATTTCACATTCTCATTCTATGATGAACAGAGAAAAAATCCCCGTCGAAATCCAAAAAAACAATTTTGTAATTCGTTTTTTTAACACATTTATGTAAACTTTTACATACATTTCCATAGAAGTTTGCATAGTTATTAAATAACTTATGCTTTAATTGTTCGTAGGTTAAAAACTGCAAAATAGTATATGACGTCAAATTAGTGTAGGATTATATTTAAAAACAGTGTTATAAATATTTTCTAAGAAAACATTGCAAAAGTTTTGGAATTGGGATTTTTACAAACCATTTTACGCACGTTGGATAATAAATTTACCGAAATTTTCAGATAAAAATATCATTTGTGGTTCAAGTGTAAATTACCTAATGCGTTTATTTACTCTAACACAATTTAGATAACGTACATACTTTACAGCAATTATTAAATATATTGCACTTTGGTGTCAGATATTTATGTAAATTTACCGTTGGTTTTGTTCATCACATTTTAAATGTGCTAAACCACAAGCTTATCTATTATAAACAAAAAAATTGTTGCAATTTTCCGGTATTAAGGGAATCAGTTCGTAGGATGATGAATTTCCACATATGCAAAGTGTGTCACCATTATGTATTAATGAGTCATTTGTTTAATAATTAGATATTATAAATACAACAATGATGCATAAAAATGCAATATCTAATATATTGGGTATTTTTCAACAAAATTGGTATAATAGAAGTATGGAATTTTTTTGAGTTTCTTAAAATAACCTAACTTTGTAAACAATCTAATAATCACACAACACACAACCCAAAATTTTCCAATTCTTTGCATGTTGTTTGTTCTTATAACAACATAAAAACATTAATGGTAAATATTTTTTTGCCAAATTCGATATTCTATCTTAAAAATTAAAGTCATTAGACCGATTTTTTGAAATTTCCAGGCTGATATGAAGAACTTCGAGCTACTCTTGTCTCCTGGATTTTGTCGCGTTGGATCCAGTAGCTTGATCGACGTTTTGCCATTTATACTTCTGACTCCATCAGAGTCTGCGACATATTTTAACAATAAAAGTAATAATTTGAACTCGATTATAAATAAATAACGTTATTTATTTGGAGGTGATTAAAATTACTTAGAAGAATTTGTCCAATATATAATTTTGGTTTCAAGCACATTCAGAGAAATCTGGATATTTGATCCGCTCATAAAAAGAGGAAAATGATGGTCGATCATCAAAATAATTTCTATTTTTAAAAGTTTTGCGATTTCGACAAATTACATAATGGAAATATGTTATGTACCTACCTTTTTTGAGGACTTTTGACGCTAGTTTTAGTTTTACTAATTTCAGTAATTTCCTCGGTAATTTCCCAATGACTCTTGTCTGTATCTCCGATAAGGGAGTTATCGGAATATTACAAAATTTCACAATTAAGATTCGGATTTATCTTAAAGTATTTTTAATAATCTTATTTAACTAAAGTACGCAAATATAAATAATTATTAAATATTGTAAACCGAGAAATTTATAAATATTATCTTCTTTTTATTTGCTTATTTTAGTTTCCTTTTTCTTTTCTATTCCACTGCTCTGGTGTTTGTTTTTCATTTCATTATTTTAATGTTATATAAAATAAACGTTTAGCTTTCAAGCAACGTAAATTAGACCAAAACCTAACCAGAGGTTCTCAAACTATACGAAACTCCATCGAAAAATCGTTTTTTAAGGTGTAACTTGTAACTTTGTAATCTCAAATTTGAATTTTTTGCAAAGGGCGTTATCTAGAAAATCCATCAAGTTTTCCGTTTTTCGATTTTATTGTTGACAACTAAACCTAGCTTTCTTGATTTAACATAATTTTCAAAATGTCCATGCTTGCATGAAATGTCATAAATTTCGAAGTTTTGGTTGCATTAAGTCAAATTTGAATTTTTGTAAAAGCCAATATACAGTGACCGGCAGAAAGTGTGCAGCAAATGGGAAATTTTTCTATCTTTAGAATTATCAAATTTATTTTACTGTGGAAAGGTTCTGCATGTCCTTAAGCAAAAAAGAGCCTAAACAAAATCAGTAAAAATTGCATCGTATAGGGAGGGGTGAAAATTTAAAATTCACTCAAGAATAAAGTACCTACCCTTATTTTGCGCTGTAGAAAAAAAATTATTAGGAAAAGTTGTTTACACTTAAAAGTTATCTCCGAATATCAAATTTGGACTCTGTAGACAAAAAATAAACGTGTTTCCTTTTTTTCGGCGCGCCCCCGTAGAACAACTCGCTAGAAGCTATGCAGCGCATAGATTCAGTTTTTTGACAGTTCTTGGGTTAATACTTACATAATTTAGTTAAATTGGTTTAAATGCGCGAAAACGGGTCGTTTAATAAAATTATAATAATTTTATCAGGAAACTGAAATTGACTTACCGGTAGGTACAGATAAAAGTAATTCCTGAACCAATATTTAAGTTACTTAAAAAAATAAAAATGGCAATTAATTGCTAAAGATATCAAGTAAACCCGCATTTGTTTTACATTAAGTTGTTTTACTTATCCATAAAATAAAATACGGTGTGCACCAAAAAAATGAGATTATTTTTGGCATTATTTTATTAACCGCTCTGTTTTCGCACATTTAAACCAATTTAAGTAAATTATGTGTTTACTTGCCCCAAGAACAGTCAAAAAACTGAATTTATGTGCTACATAGCTTCTAGCGATTCGTTATACGGGGGTGGGTCCAAAAAAATTAAAAATGGTTTTTCTTTGTCTACAGGGCCCAAATTAGATATTCGGGGATAACTTTTAAGTAAAAATCACTTTTCCTAATAACATTTTTTTCTACGGTGCAAAATAAGGTTATTCTTGAGTAAATTTGAAATTTTCATCCCTCCCTCGTATACTATGCAATTTTTACTGGTTTTGCTTATGCTCTTTTTTGTTTAAGGACATGCAGAACCTTTCCAGAGTAAAAAAAAAATTTGGTAATTCTAAAATTTCCATTTGGTGCACACTTTCTGCCGGTCACTGTAGTTTTTATTTGGAAAATATATAGAGATGTTTTCCCACCATATTTTCTTTTTTAATCAGTTTACCTAAATATTCGAAATTTTGAAACCGCTAGTCCGAAATGTCTATTTTATTACATATTTAAAAAAATCAAAAGTTGTTAAAGAAAATTTAGAACGACACATTACCCCAAAAAATTTCTGCTTTCTAGGATATAAAGCTGGAATTTAGCATTGAAAAACTGATAAATTCCCAAAATCCTACAGTTTTCTATTAAGACTATAGCACACACTGAAAAATCTGATGTAGCCAGCACATGACTCATTTTGCGGTCTAATTAGTAATTTGGTTCCTGTACTGTTCGTTTTGAAGCAAAAAATAAGTTTTGTTCCGACCATAAACTTGATAAAAATAAAAAATCACGTCATCAGTACTTCAAAAACTATTTACATAATTTGAGTGTCCCCATAAAATAATTCCAATTTATGATAAACTAAATATAATTATCTGTTATTCTGACTTAATTTCGATCCTTGAATGTGAAATCCATAAACAGAGTGTGTAATAATGTATTCATAAAACTGATTTCCTTTCGTTTCTTTTTTCGGTGCGAAACCAAAACCCCCACGTACTTAGACAGTAAACCATAAGTGAAACTAACTTGGTATTATACACGTTCACGTTCTTCTTCTGATGCTGATTTCATCATCCACACAAGCATACTTTACGGAATTCCCTAATAACATTCGATAGAATATCCAACCGTGCCATGCCATGGAGTTCGCTCATTAATTTAACACACACTTTGTTCGCTATTGTGTACCCGTGTACGAGACGTGACCTCTCTCTGTCTCCATCTCCGTTTTATTATTTATGTGTGAAATTCCAATTCCAATGGGAACAATAACATTTATTTTATAGTATATTACCCAGAAAATTTATGCTTTTTAACTGATTGGGAATTTCGCAACTTTCCCCCGACTCGGTCATAATACAGTTTCCTTGAACTTGATAAATCCTGGTTTGGATAGAGCGTAAAATGGGATTTTTGTGGTAGAGAAAAGTCCAAACCGTAATCTCCGGGTTATTCTACAAATTTAATTCAGAGAAATTGCATTGGTAATATTTCTTTTTGCAGACATCTGCACTCGGCGATTATGGAGCTTTACACCGAAGTGGCTCTAGCGCTGATTCGAGCTGCCCCTCATCGCCGCCTCCTCGACACCCCCAACGACATGGCCCAAACGCCGTTACATTTGGCGGTGGCGACAGGACAATGGGTCATTGTACGTTGGTTGATCGTGGCTGGAGCCAGACCGAATCCACGTGATTTGTACGGGGATTCTCCAATGCACATTGCGTCGAGGGCAGGAGACTCAAATTGCGTTAAAGCCATTACGGATCCGGTGCAACAGCAGGAATGGGAGAAGCTGCAGCTTAGCTGTACGCAAGAGAGCTACCAACCGTGCAATTTAGACCAGTGGAACTATATTGGTGAGTAGGATGTGAAATATGTCCACACAACGTGATTCGCCTAAAAACAAAAATTGGAGAAAAATTCGTTATAATTTAATCCTTCGCAGTTAATGCATACAAATTATACGATATTGTTGTATATTCTTCCTCCGATTGTACTAGAGTAGTAACACAGTTTCACGTCTTTGTCTCCCATGCGCGTAACATGATGCATGTTTATCCTGTCGACCTGTACATTATGTCGAAATTTGAAATTAAAAACATGATATGATAAGTTGAGTAGGTACATATATTGATAAAGTAACAAAGAGAGCAAGCTGCGATAGTCTATCACAATTTAACATTTACATCATAGGAAAAACCACAGTGCAAATTGTGATAAACTGTTCAAGTATATAAAGTGTGTGTGGGTAATAATAATAAAAAAAATAATTTATAAATTATTGGTGCCACCATACGATAAATATTGTTGTAAATTTAAACATTGCGTAAAACGTTTTTTTCTATTTAATTAAACAAACAACATATGGAAATATTGGATTTGTATTTACAAACAACTGTTTTAAACTTGTAACCTGAATGAAACTGTTCTTGGTATAGTGTGTGTGTTTCATTCAGTTCATGCATTTCCTGTATGCATAAATTATACAGGCACATAGGTTTGTGCATTCGCTATACTAAGATAACAATTAGTTTAATAATAAATGGCTGCAAATAGTTTAGTCATAAATATTCTGAAAAGAAACGGATATGAGTTTGTTATAATTTAAAACTTACATGGTGACTCAAAATAACAAAGAAGAAGTCCAAATACGAAATTTGAAGACAAGCTTTTTCACTATTCTCGGTAAAATGGACGTTATCATTTCCTTCGTTGTTTTAAACTTCTGAGAAAAATTGATCTAATGGAGTAGGGAAATTTTGAAAATTTCTGAGTCAAATATCTTCATTTTTATATCGAAGAAATTACAAAATTCCTACATTTGCTGTTGGTAAATTTTAAGACGTTTATTTTTGTTACCGTTTAATTGTTCAATAATGAAGTATGTAAATTCACAAGTATCTAAGTGATAAAATGTAAGGTTGAAAAATAAAAATAGTGACTTCTTTGATTCAACCCTTGCTTGCTTAAATCCATGATAAATGCAAGTATATACGAAATTTGCATTTAAAATCGTAATTAAAAATTATGAAGATTTAAGTCTGTCAGCTTCCTCCCGAATAATTTTAAAAAAATATGAAGCTGCCGAGAAATTTTGATATAGTTGACACTGCTAATAATTTGTGCATTTCTGCAAATTAAAGTGAGCTAACTAGATTAAATAACGATTCTTAAGTTGATAGAAAAGGGCGAGGAAAAGGGCAAAGTAAAAAATTGAGACAAATTTTCTTTATAAATTCTAAAAATTAAGTCAACTTGTTTAAAATTTAAATAATTTAGGGGTAAAATCTACTTTTAGGACCTGATAATTCAAATTTTCTCATAAATATTTTGGAAAATATTAAAGTTTTCAGAACACAATTTATAAAGTTATCACAAAGCTCCTACTGTTTGTTATTTTAATCGATTCTATTGTTCTTTTTAATAGTTAGGATTTAAATTCCATGTTTGATAAAAGTATCAATTTTAAGTGTACGTATTAAAATTATTACATTGTTCTGTAAATTGATAGTTCAGATTATTAAATTAAAATGTAAATTTACGCATCCGTAATTGATTAAGGTCAATCCCAAGGTGGGGGATTTTCGGGACTAGAATATGGTCTGGGTGCCCGGAACTGTATGGCCTACTTAAGTTCCAATCACACCCTTGAAATTATTGAACTAAATTGTGAAACATCCTTCATAAAATTAATGGATTTTTATATTATTGTCATTTTTTTAAATTAAATCTCTCCTAATATTCCTGCAGATGGTCACTCTTTTTACGATCATTTTATTTTATCATAACTCGACAAACGTTGTAGTCGTTCTAATAGTTGACTCTATCTCACTAAGTCCAAAAAGTCTATAGGTCTTAGATCGTACGATCCTGCCGTCAGGAAAATTTGTCTTGCGTGCCGTGTGGCACGTAGCACTTGTCTAAGGACATTATCCTCGAGAAACAGGTTTTCCAATTGGGAGCATAAAAAATGATTAATAAAATTGAGATATTGAATTTCATGAATAAATATTCTTGTAAATAAGAGTAATTCAATTTTATGAAATATAAATAATATATTTTGTAAGGTGCTGGCAATAATATATTACACATACAGGTATACAATATGATTTTAATATAATATTCAAAATAAATAGTACAAAGTTATTTTTTAAAAATTTATCACTCCACTATCACATCGTCAAAATAAACAATTATCTACGTTTTAACCACATTGTTGCATGTCCTTGGAACAACCCACTGTTTACTTTTTGTTTTTGTTCCCTTAAAATCGCACAAATTTCGTACATAATTTCGAAAGCACAAAAAAGTTGTTTTTAATATTTTTCATCGATAATAAAAAAGGACATGATGAGATCATTTGATAATAATAATTCTTACGAAAACTTTCCAATAATATGATGTGCTGAATTTGCGGATTGGATTTTATGTATTGGGAATCCCTGTATATAACTTTATTAGTTTTGGTTTTTAAATAAAAGTGAGTGAGATTGATTTTTTAACATTGGGGGACAAAAATTGAAAAATAACTTGAATTGTTTACATATTAATTTTATTGGTTTAATATATTTAAACTACTTGTAGTTTGTAGTATGAAAAACCTGTTTATTAAAGTGTGTTTGTTGCACTGCTATTTAAATATTTGTTCAATAATTTATAAACTTAACTTCCTCACCTTGAGAAGTATATTGATATATGACCCCATATTCTTACACACGCACAAAAGTCACTTCCTACAATATTTTATTGAATTATCAGGAAATAATCGTGCAGATTTTGTGTTTAAATGTTTAAAAATCCAGTCGATTGATTTGAAGGAGGAAAAATAACTAACCCGGAAGTAAATACTAATTAACTTTAGTAATTTATGCGAAAATAATAATGAAACGAGAAAAAACAAACCAAGTTTACAGTAGAACTAGAAATAAATTGTGGGGACGCATGCCAATGGCTTGGGATAAATTTAACTGGAATTATGCGCTTTTCAGACACACTCGCTCCATTTTTGGATTCCTGATTCATCGGTTTGTAGGTTTCCTAGTATTTTTTCTGAACCACCGTAAAAGTGAGAGTAAAAATGTATCCTTATAAATAATTGGCGAATCATTTTTTAACAATATGTTCAAATTATTCAAACTAGTTTAAAATGTTTCTAAAACTAAAATGGTTCCATATTGTAATAAGTCTATGGTATGAAATTTGAGGTTATGTTGAAAATGTCACTGCTAACTTCATGTCATATATTGGTTTAGTTCAAATGTACACACTCAAGTTTGCAATGTTGGTAAAATGGTTCTATATTGTAATATGTCTATGGTTTAAATTTGAGGTTATGTCGGTATTTGCTAACTTCATGTTATATAACGATTTAGTTCAAATGAACCCTCTTGTATAACCGGTTGTATAAAAATTTAATCGTGAGATAATATTATTGTCTAAATCACCCAGGCCGATCCGTTCGTACTACACTACTGCGCATATGCCAATTCTTACTACTACTGTTCAGAACAAATACTATGTTCAACACTTTTCAACATAAGCCGCTGTGGTGTAGTGGTTAGAGAATCCGCCTAGTAATCGAGGTGGTGCTGGTTCGATTCCGCACATTTTCCTTCTTTTTTTTAATTTTAAGTATATGCGTTATTTATTCGAAGTAGTTATAAGTCACGGACCAGGTTAGGTTGTTATGTATAGGCTTGTTTTTCCTTTAAAATAATAAATAGCATAAATCGGTACTATAAATATGATTCCGATTGCCGAGATTACCCTTGCCCTGTTGCGTATGCGCAGTGAGCGGATCGGCCTGGGTGATTTAGCTTCTCGTGAGATAATCCTCCAAAAAGAATAAACTGCCATAGAAACGATTGTTGATTACAATTGTTACTATAGATATTTGGGAGGATAAAAATTTAACACCGCGATTAAAGTTTTATACAACCGACGCTTAGATATTCAATATCGACAAAATGCTGGCCAACAATTTAAATACTTATGTAGGTTACTACATTCTAGAGTGTTAACTCTAGAAAATATTCACTGAGTTTTTGAAATATGTATACCTACACTTTTGAGGTGCCAAAAATTTCATAAAACTAACTCACAATGACTTTTGTCTAAATTCCGAAATTGTGGTCGCTTAAATTAGTCAATTTAAAAAGTTATTGCATATTTTAGAAGGTGCACTTTTGAGGCTTCAAAATTTGTATAATGCAACAATACATTTTTCCTGAGTTTTTCTATAAGTAAATTGAAAACACCTGGCTATGCAAAACAGTAAATATAACCAAAACTGTGAATTAAAAATTAAATACAGTCAACCCCGGAGTTTTTTGTTAAATTTATTGCTAAGCGGAAGCGGGCGAACCTACTGGAGGTCCTTCGCTCAAGTCCTGACCCCTTAAATAAATCGTAAATTTAGTCGTTAACATGTGGATTATTCACTTCAAAAATTAATTTAAATACGCGTATGAAGATCCTAAATTGTTTTTCGATGATCTACGTATCAACCTGTTGATTTTGTAGGAAAATCAGCTAACAAAATAATAGGGGAGCAAAAGAGTATGGGAAAACTTCCTTCTACACTCGCTTTTATAAATTACGATCAGCTGATTGGAATAAACTTACTTAAGTGTCGGTAATTAAAGTCATTTTTTCTATTTTCGTGTATTGATTTTAAGTAGGGCATTAATTAGTGTAGATAGTTTAACTAATTAGGTTTATTTAATGTTTTGTGTCAACGATGCGTTAGTTCAGTCACGTATACGTCCTTTTTAATTACAGTCCATTAATTCTTCCAATTATTTGTAGATTTTTGAGGACAATCATTAACGAAAATTACCGATCATTATACATATTTTACCCTCTCCACTCTCCACACTAATGCGTAAATATAATCAGTTGTGTATTAATAACAAATTATTTTTAATATGATAACCTTTCAATTTGATTCTAGATTGTTGTATGTACTTTTACAATTGATTGCCGTAGAGCTAAAGAATTTGATTTTGGAAATTCCCATATTATTAAGTTTATAACGAAGTTGAAACAACAATGTTCAAGTTAAATTTAACTTTAGTGTTTTTATGATGAAAATACACACAGAGGGAACCTCGTGATAACGTGGGCGAATTTTGCACTCGGTCGATCTATTTTTGCAATGCTAAAATATTTTAATGCACACATATGTACGCATTTATAGAGCGTAGATTGGAAATAACATTACAATACAATAGGCGCCAAAAATATTTATTATACTGACAAAGAATAAATGCAGAACAATTTATATGTGGAAAACCAAATAAGTAGCAAATTATAAAAGCTGTATATTATTATTGTTGGTGTCTGGCGAATAAACCGCACAACTAATTAGAGATGATCAATGAATTAGTCAATTAAATGAATAAATACTTTGGGCTTTTCCAAAGCGGACTTGAATTTTTGCGGGCATATTTCGTGGATGAGCTGTAACAGACGCTACATGCATTTAGCTATTTTAAGTTGGTCGGTTGTATTTTAACTTGTGGAATGCCTTGTGATTCGTTAACTTTGGGAAAAACCAGCGGCAGACACTGTCTGCCTGCTCCTGGCTCTGACAACATCTCATTGAATTCCGCATAGTTTCAGTTTAAATTTAGTCGCACGGCTACAAAAGGATAAATTAATGTGCCTGCCTACAAGCCATATATTTATAATATAATAAATTTGTACATTTTTTCTAAGCCCTTTTTTATTTTCAGGTCAAACTCCGGTTCATGTAGCAGCCCAAAATAGTCACATAGATGTTTTGCGCCATCTAGTGTGGAATGGAGCCGATATAAACGCCCGCGAAGGATGCATGGGCTACACGGCCTTACATTATGCATTGGAAAAACGCGACGAGCCTTTAATACAGTTCCTGATGTCCGAATGCAGTCGACTAAACCCCGAATTATTAACATATGGTAGAAGAAGTGTGTTGGAAGTGGCAGCAATTGATTTACCTTCAAGTATAACTTCTGCCCTTAAAGCTAGAGGGGTGCCGTCGCCTTACATGAGCGAAGACGAAGATTATGACGAGGACAGCAGTGACGAAAATAGCGAGGTTTGTTTTATTACTTGGCTACTATTTATTACAACCAAACTAATTTTAGATGTTTTTTTTCTTGCAGAATTCTTACGAAAACGCCAAAATGTTCGTGCCGAATTTGGTGAATGCGACAGCTTAATCAACAAGCTGAATATATGCCGCGATATTTAAAAATCAAATGTAACTCTGTGATTGCTACTCGTACTACATATAAGAAATTTCATCAAAAATAACATTACCGAGAACAACCATATGGTTATATTTTGCTGAAAAATAAAGTCACGCTGGAAAACTTGTGTTGTCATTGCTAGGAATTTCGGAATATTTGTTTCTTTTTGTTTTGAATGAAAACATAAAAGGAACAAAGTGCCGAAAGAATTCAAATCGCCGAAAGGATAAAACTAACGAACCGAAAATGAAGATCTCATTGTTATTTCACTAGAAAGAAGCTGACATGAGAATTTATGATTATGGTACAACCAAAGGACACGAGTTACGAAGGGGATTTTAAGGGAATAAACAGGGGGTTAACCATGAACAACACATCTTGTATATAAAATTATAATTTAGCTTCAATTTATCACATAAGATCATAAGTAGCTGACACAATTACATATTTTTTATAGGAAATTGTTTTAATTTATATTAAGTTTAATGTGTACATATCTTTAAGTTTTTAATTTGTTGTAAGTATTTTATTTCGACTTTTTTTTTTGTTTAAAAAGAACATAAAGTAAATACATGTGTATTAGAAAATGTTTGAGTTTTTTTATAGTTCCTTTATGTGCTTCAAATTAAATTAATCCTGCCTCGATAAAAAAATATGAAGAGTTAATAACTAGGTCAGAACTGTGTTAAACATATTTTTGACTTCTCTGTTTTCGTTTCTGAATTTACCAAAAAACTATTTTAAAATTTTCTTTATGGTTTCAAGCTGCGCGATAATATATCGTCGTTACAACAACTGCAACTTTTTCTAATTAACTTAAATATGAAAAAATAGACGTTTGTTTTTGAAAAACCACCACTATGGATAAAATCAAACTCTTTGAATCCAATAAGATAATTATTATGATACATAATATATTGCAGATATATTATATTATATTATATCATTATTATCTGGCAACAAAGGACTTAACATTTTATTGTGGGACCAGGGATGTCACACCATACACAGGAACCTTTGAACGATAGACGACTATAGGAAAAATATCTCTCGAGTCTTGAGGAACAAATCAAAATATCTACTAAGCTCCATTTTTATAAAATGGTCAAATATTTTAAGCTAATAATAAAATCAAATGCTAAGTACAAGTGGATGCGTTTCTTAAAGTGTACATTTTAAATAATCAGAATAAATGTATACTGGGTGTCCGAAAATTAGGACCAAAAAACTCGGGGAGTGATTCTACTCGAAAAGTTAATGTGACAAGTTCCTATAACATATTTCCGAAAGCTCATTAATATTAGGGTTAAAGGGCTTCAAAGTTTTTTTTTTAATCAATTTTTTCCGATAACTTTTTTTCTAGTGTACCGATTCATTTCAAATTTGGCACACTTATTCATTTGTATTCTTGTTTCAAATTTGAGGTAAATCCTCCATAGTCAAAAGGTTCAAACTGACCTTGATCTTTAGCTAAAGACCCAGAACTTTATTGTTAAACCTTTTTTCTAAATTTTGATGACGCACTATTGAAGAGCACCAAAAAATCTTCAAAAAAAATCCTCTTGTCGCATCACAATAAAACGAGTCATACTCGAAAAAGACGCCTATTTGAGATTGAGCTACTCGTCGTTGAATACATCTTTAATTTTAACAATTAAAATTTAGTCTTAGAGCCGTTTGCCACGACACTAATTTTAGTACTAAATTTAATACTAATTATGCGCGCGCAGATTTAATAAACTTGTTACAATAAATTAGAGCATGTTCTATTTTTTTGTATACAATCTGACTAAATGTGCGTAAATGCGGTGCACTAATGTACAATGCTGTACAGAAGAAATTGAATTTAGACCTATTGTTTATTATTAATTTTTCAACTAAATCTGCGCGCGCATCACTTGTATGAAATTTTAGTACAACATTTATACTATTTATGCGCGCGCAGGTTTGGTTGAAAAATTAATAATAAACGTTAGGTCTAAATTAAATCCGTTCTGTACTGCACGGTACTCCAGTGCACCGAATTTACACATATTTAGTCAGATTGTATACAAGAAAATAGATCATGCTCTAATTTATTGTAACAAGTTTACTAAATCTGCGCGCGCATCACTTGAAAATTAGTACTAAAATTAGCCTCGTGGCGAACGGCTCTTAGTACCATGATATTTAGACGATGATTTTGCAAAATATACTATCCGATGATGTAAAAAGTACAAAGTGCGCCAATAAAAAAAACTGAAGTTGGTGTTAAAAAAACAAAAACGAATCGATGCTTAAAGAAACGACGATCACTATGGAGCATAAAAAGTTGCTTTGAGAATGTTTTTACAGATTTGAAAAAAGTTCATAAATAAGAAAGTTATAGGCGAAGTTCTAAAATAGTAATTTTCAGCTTTTTCCGTTTTCTAACATACCGTTCAAAATAATTCAGAATTGTTTTCGGATCATTTTTGAGCACCAAATTTAGCATTGAACCTATGGTCCATCTATTATAATAAGCGACATCCCCATGCTGGCAACGGAATTTCACCCACCCTGTACATATTCGTCAAATTTTCCCTTCGACGAATGATACCCAAATTCATACGATCACCCGCAGAGAAACTCGAAAAGTGAAACTTTCAGGCACTATTATCTGGTTAGGATAAATGGTATCAGGAAAAAAACGAAATAAAACAATAAAAATACCTTTAAATGAGAAATTATTTTCTGGTAATGTAATTAATACAAATGATACGTAATTATCTAGACATTATAAAAAAGAGCACAAGACATCAAAACAATTTATACCATTAGCAATGCATAAAACAGATAGTTTTTCTCAAAAAATTGTTCATATGCGTCTACAAACCTAATTAAAACTGTACTTATTTAATAGGAAAAAAAACTGATACCCATTAACGTATAGCAATCAACCCAGATTCAAGTAACTTCTGTATTTTAGCCGCAATTTCAGGATTTTTCAGATGGTCCTGCAACGCCCTAGGATCATTTTGCATTTGTTCCAAAATCAAACGCATAGCCGGATCCCGCAAAATGGCTTGTACTTCAGGATCGCCCATGGCCCTCTCTCTTATCTTTTCCGGATTATCTGAGACGGCACTTTCCACAGAGCTCGCTCGGTAGCCTTGGAGCGCCTCAGCATTGTTTGGATCAATATCTAACGCCTTCTGGAACGCACTTATGGCTTTGCTGGCTTGTTGCATACCTTGGAGAATATGGCCTTTTCGAATCCAGCCTTTGATAAACTTGGGGTCTAGTTCAACGCACTTTTCGCAATCTTTTAAACCCAAATCGAAAGCGGCTAGTTTGGTGTAGCAAGCAGCGCGGTTGCTGTATAATTTGGCGTCATCGGGGTTGCGTTTGATAGCTTCACTGTAGTGTTTAACAGCAGTCGCGTAGTCACCTTTTTTAAATAGTTCATTACCTAAACAAAAATCGTTAGATATTATTGTAGTGTAGGTAGCAAGTAAACTTACCTAATTCCTTTTCCTGTTCAGCTAACTCTGGATTAATATACGCTTTTTTCTCCTCATCCTTGATGAATTTATCAATATTCGACAGCAATGTTTTGATTTCGGGGGTGCGATGTTCAGACATACTTTTTTCGTAGTACATTTTGGCGACCTTGTACTCCTTCATTTTCTTATAAGCATTTCCAATTCGCATCAAACTCTTTGCGATCAGTTTGAAATCGGCGCGATTTTCTCTGCCAATTTCAATACCCTTTTCGCACTCTTTAATACACTGTTCATATTCTTTTTGCTCAAAATACACAGCGGCTAGGTTATTGTAAAAAGTAATATCAGTAGGATCATGCTCAATGGCTTTTTTGTAATGTTCAATAGCACTAGCAAACTCTTTCTTCTTGTAAAAGTCGTTACCCTGCTCTTTCTCGGATTTTGCTAAACGTTTATTCTCAGGTAGCTCTGGTTCCGACGTGGAAGCTTTAGGTTGCGGTTTTGGAGGGTCCGGTTTTCTTTGCGGCGGTGGTGTTGTATCCATTGGTTCGTCACCTCCAGCTGAAATTAAACAAAATAAATATTACATCTACATGTACGTTAAACTAAACTTATATTACCTGTATCAATTCCTAGTAAAACAGTAAAAGTAGTCAATATTCTAGGATCCTGCAGTTGTAGATAATCAGTAAATTTCTCTGGATTTGTCTGCAATTGACCTATAATGGCTAAATACTCTGGATCATCTAAAAATTCTCTAGTTCGAGGATCCGCACGTAATTTTGGAATTATGTTGGCTCCGGAGAATAAATTCGAAAACATGTTCTGGCCACGTGGTGGTAATAGTTGAGATTTCACCTATTAAAAGAAAAACATACTTACAACTCTTGTTCGATGTGTGAACCCTGTCAAATATGTCATACAATAATTGTACTATCGTGGTACACTGTGCAACAGAATAAAACCTAAACATTTCCGAGATCGGTGGGTTCTGAACAAATATGTGTTCTTCGCTACTTTAGGTCAAGGAAGCGATTTTTAGTTTTACATTTAGTTTGAGATTCCTAAAATTTAAGTACGTTTTTTAATATGTAATTTTTCTAATAAACATATTCACGCGTATTGTTTTGAAAATATGGACCTCAAAAGGGTCCTTCTTTGGTTTTTCGGCTTTAATTAAAAATATTATAACAAGATCGTGAAAAATATACTTCCAAACTTTTATTAGAACATAAAATTATGAATAAAATGATACCAAAGTAGCCCAGTCAAATTAGATCAAAAAGTACCTAATATCTACAAAATTGACATGATGGCTAAATTTTTGAGAGCAAGTCATTGATAAAGCCCCGAACCGCGAAAATTCAACAAAATTTCCTTGTGTGTCACGTGATAAGGGTGATTTTTTATAACTTGGTTTCTACTGGTTGAACTTTAATGTAGTTTTTTTTAGTTAATTCGGAAAAATATTTCAAACAACTTTTGTTTGAAACTTTTTTTGATAGCTCTCTTAAAAAAAGTTATAAGCAAAATACTGCTTTTTTTAGGGGGTGAGTTTCTCCATTAAAATATTTTTTTTTATTACAATTTATGAAAAATATCTTCAAACAAAAGTTGTTGAGGATGTTATTTCATATAACTTTTATTTAAAGTATTTTTTGTGACACAAAAATTATATAAAATAGAGGGCGCAAAACACGGCACTTTCTTAGTGGGTGAGTTTTTTCAATAAAATGTAAGTATATGCTTTTCTATTACAATTATGAAAAAAATCTTTAAACAAAAATTATTTCCTACAACTTTCATTTCGGGTATTTTTTGGTGGCGCAAAACACTGGTCTTTTTCACGGGGTGAGTTTATTCAATCAAATATAATTACATACTTTTTTATTACAATTAAAAAAAATTAATAACGATGATTACCAAAAAAACGTGAATTTTACCATTAGAAGTACAGGGTGATTCTTTTATCTGGGGAAATGCGTTTTTCTCGTAAACGACTGAAGGGAATTAAATTTTGAAAAAAGTGTTATATACCTACTGGCTGTTACTCAAAATTAGGATAGAAATATAGACTTTAATTTGCATGACGCTAGGCGTCGCGACGCTTCAACAAAATTTTTCCAGCAACATACCACTTTTATTATATCATTGGAAAGGTCTTTTAATTTTGAGTCTTTTTTTCTAAAAACCAATTTATTTTATTCTTATTTTTTTAAAAGTTATGATCCAATTTAAATTATTTCTGTTCTAACTAAATTTTGAAATATTTTTAACAGTAGGCCGAGTTTTCCTTCAAATGCTAAATAAATCTTATTATATAAAATAAAGTAGGCTTAGAAAAAACAAAACCTGATATTTGTCAACATATTACAACAACAAAAAACTTATTAACACCTAAATTACACAAAAAAAATATGCCTCTTCAGATTAGAAGACATTTGTGGCTTCAACTAGATGGGGCTCCTTGTCATAACGCCGTTATTGTGCGGAATTATTTAAATATAGAATATGAAGACGAGTGGATGGGAACTTACGGGCCAGTAGAATTTCCTCCTAGGTCGTTTTTTTTTTGTGGGGAACTCTTAAATAAAGTTTACAAAACGAGGTCTAATAATGTAGATCATTTCAAAACAAAAGACTGTTGATGCCTGTGCTGAAATTAATGCAAATGTAGGATAAGTCACATATAATGAAATAAGAAAACGTTATAACTTATGTTTAGATAATAATGGTACTCATATTGAACAATTATTAAAATTTTTTGTTTAGTTTAGGTATAATAAGTTTTTTGTTGTTGTAATATGTTGTCAAATAACAGGTTTTGTTTTTTCTAAGCCTACTTTATTTTATATAATAGGATTTAGTTTAGTATTTGAAGGAAAACTCGGCCTACTGTTAAAAATTTAGTTAGAACAGAAATAATTTAAATTGGATCATAACTTTTTAAAAAATAAGAATAAAAAAAATTGGTTTTTAGAAAAAAGACTCAAAATTAAAAGACCTTTCCAATGATATAATAAAAGTGGTATGTTGCTGGAAAAAAATTTTTTGAGACGTCGCGACCCCTAGCGTCATGCATATTCAAGTCTATATTTCTATCGTAATTTTGAGTGACAGCCAGTAGGTATATAACAGTTTTTTCAAAATTTAATTCCCTTCAGCCGTTTACGAGAAAAACGCATTTCCCCACATAAAAGAATCACCCTGTACATAATATTTTGTAAGCGCAGTTGACATTTAGAGTCACAAAAAAATATCCGAAATTAAAGTTGTAGGAAATAAGATCCTCTTTTTTTCATTATTGTAATAGAAAAATACAGGGTGCTCGCGAGAAGTGGCTCACTATTGCTAACTTCGTTATTATTGGAGCTACAAAGTCGGTTAAATTAGCAAACTAGTAGCATATTTTCCGCTGATTATAATGGTGAAAACAGAAAAACAATTGACCATCTGGTTTTCGAGATATTCACAAAAATAACATTTTTTAAATGGAATATTTTTGCAAAAATCGATGATAATTTAAATTCTGTACAAAAAAATGTCCTTAATTTTTTTTTATTATAATTTAAAATAAGCCAGTTATTTTGAGATTCGGAGCTTCAACAATGACCCTCGACTTGCTACCAAAAATTTGGCCATCATGTCAATTTCGCCATTTTTTAATCAAATTTTACTGGGTTAAAGCGAACTTTCTACGATTAATACTTGAGATGCAGGAACTTTTTTGTAATGAAAAAAAATTGAACGGTGCCTCTGGTTAGTGGCGTAACTACTGACTGCCCGAACAGGCAATTTGTCTGGGACCCCCAAAAACAGTGGACTCATAATTCTTCTCAGAAACAAACATTATATCATATAGCAGCATATACCAATGGTTGGCCTAAGCCGACGACATTGTATTGATAGCCAGGGATAAGGAAGAACTAAAGAACATATCGGAGAGTATTGCAGACAGCAAAAAAAGTACGGACTGGCGGTTAACCAGGAAAAAAGCAAATTTAAATTTATGCAGTTAAGGTACAATCAATAAAAAGGAAAAAATGTCAGAAAAAGGCTACAAGAAAAACCTCTCGAATTTCAGGAAGTGGAAAATTATATGTATTTGGGGGTATTAATAAACGATATATGCGGAGAAGAGAGTGACATAGACTGGAAGGATTTACAGAACAATGCTTCAACCGACACTGTTATATACTTAGATGTGAAACGTGGGTAATGAACAAAAAATAGAGAGATGGGTGCGAAAAATCCTACGTAGAATATTCGCAGGTAAGAAGACGGACGAACAAGGAAATTTATGAACTTTATGACAAACCAAGAGTGAGTAAAGTGATGAAAGCCAGTGGTTGGGATATCTGAAAAGGATGGACGCTGGTAGAACCTTCAAAGAAATAGCATGGAAAACCCCGGCAGATAACAAAAAAAGGGAGACCTAGACGGAAAAAGAAAGAGGCTGCCACGGAAAATCTAAAAGAGAAAAAAGTACAAAATTGGAGAAATAAAACCAGAAATAGGAAAACATGGAAAATTATTCCCAAGCAATGGCTCTAAAAGGCCAAGTAAACGCTGCAATACTGCAATATGTATTGAATTTCTTGAAGTTGAAATGTTTATTTATACCTAAATTTTACCCTTTCGGAAACTTTTTGAGTGTAAATATAAATAGTAAGGTAATAAGTTAGGTTAGGTTAAAAAAAATTAGGTTAAGAGCCCCCAACTGAAAAAAATATCCAGGGCTTCGTTCTTATAGTTACGCCACTGCCTCTGCTATAGGTATATTTTAAAATATGAATAGGAAATACAAAGTATTAATCAATTTAATTTTCAGCAAAATGATCCTTAAGACAGATCTAGTCTAGTTAGTCCTTCAGCTAGAGGTCAAAAGGTAGGAAGTAAAAGTGGGATGAGACGACGCAGTGTTTTCTGAAGGTTTTTTGGTCGCGGAATCCGAATCTGTGCGTCATTTTTCAATAAAGTGGTGCAAACAAAAGTTATTAACAATTTATTGTTGAAAACGCAATAACTCGAAAAACATAGATTTTACTTTAAAACAAAAGTTGTTCAAAATAAAAAGACTCTCCGAAAAGGTCATATGATATTTTGTCATAAAGTCGCACGGACAAAAGTTATTAACAATTTATTGTTTAAATGTTTAAAACGCAATAACTCGAAAAGTATACATTTTACCAAAAAAAGTTTCAAACAAAAGTTGTGCAAAATAAAAAGACTCTCCGAAAAGGTCATATGGTATTTTGTCATAAAGTCGCTCGAACAAATGTTATTAACAATTTATTGTTTAAAACGGAACAAACCAAAAAGCATACATTTTAGGAGAGTCTTTTTATTTTGCACAAATTTTGTTTGAAACTTTTTTTAGTAAAATGTACACTTTTTGAGTTATTGCATTTTAAACAATAAATTGTTAATAACTTTTGTCCGAGCAACTTTATGACAAAATACCAGATGACCTTTTCGGAGTCTTTTTATTTTGAACAACTTTCGTTTGAAATTTTTTTTGGTAAAATGTATACTTTTCGTTTTCGAGTTAATTTAAACATTTAAACAATAAATTGTTAGTAACTTTTGTCCGTGCAAATTTATGACAAAATACCATATGAACTTTTCGGCGAGTCTTTTTATTTTGAACAACTTTTGTTTGAAACTTTTTTTGGTAAAATGCTCGGTAAAATCTATACTTTTCGAGTTATTGCGTTTTAAAAAATAAATTGTTAATAACTTTTGTTTGCACCACTTTATTGAAAAACGACGCACGGATTCGGATTCAGCGACCAAAAAACCTTCAGAAAACACTGCCTCGTCTCATCCCGCTTTTACTTCCTACCTTTTGACCCCTAGCTGAAGGACTAAGTGCAATGTTGGTCGGAAAAATGAAATCACGTTCCATAAAGAACCACGTGGGAGGAGGTTGAACGTAGATTACAAATTATTCCCAAATAAATATAGAATATAGTAGAGTACAGTTACATGAAACATTCCAAGAATAATAAATTTCCATTTATACAAATAAATTCATTCTGAAATATTGTTCTGAAGACCTGAACTGTCTTCGATTTTGGAAAAGTTCCTATCGAAATAAGTGTGGTTATGGAAGAACCAAGAACCAAATATGAACTGCTAAGCACTAATCACGAAGTCGAAATTTAGTGCAGACGTAAGACTCGCGTGAGTAATACTAAAAAAATATGAAATTCTTCCGATTAAGTTAATTCGTCAATCGATTCTATAAAAATCAAAGAAATAATTTTTCATCTTACTTCGTTTAGGCCTTCTTTCAATTGTGCATTTGTTGGGTCGATTTTCAATCCCTCTTCGTACGTTTTGATGGCTTCATGTAATTTCCCTAAATAAGCTAATGCGGTAGCTTTCCTAGAAAACGCCTTGCCCCAATCCGGCTTCAAAGCAATGGCTTTTTCGGCATCTAGCAAAGCTAATTCATATTTATTTGCTTTAGCATAGGCAGCTGATCTATTCGAATACAAAACAGCATTATTTGGATCTAATTCAATAGCTTCTGTGTAACACTTTGTAGCTTCATCTAGTTTATTTGCCGATAACGCGACGTTACCCCGTTCTTTTAATATGTTGACCTACGACAACATGTAAAAAAAATGATGTAGGAAATTATTGTAATGTTTCGTTTTATCTTACCTGTTCCATTTCGCTTACAGTTCAAAGCAGCTTTTGTTATAAATTTGCTAAAGTCACTTGTGTATTAAACGTAGTCTCTGAGCTTTGACTAAATATATTTACAACGTGCTCGTGCGGTATAATTTTTCTAGAAAATGCTTTCTTCCAGAATGTTCTCTCAAATCCCCTCCGCAATGACTCATAAATGACATTTGACAGCTATTATTTGAACTAACAATCATAGATGGCGACATATGTACAATTTTACAAATTAATCCGGAAAATAAAATAATACAAATTAATGGAATTATTTTACCTTATGTTTATTAAACTTGACTACAATCTACAATTATAATATAAAATTCTTCAAGCAATACAATTAAAATCTGTGCGGCCTTAACGGTTTATCTACATCAAATATTTTGGGATCTTTCAAATAACAAGCTTCTTTCAGATAAGTAGCCATCAAACCGGCATTTTGTGCTTTAACAATCTCTGTTTCTACGAGTTTTTGTTGCGTTTCACAAAGTCCAGTTATATGTTTGCCATAAATTTGTCCAGTATAAGGTGATTGAAATTGCGATAATAATTTCACATTTTTATAATCAACTTTGATATTGTGCTTGCACAATATACACTGTTGTCGCTCTTTTTCAAAAGGATTTTCCATGTCGAACTTTGGTGTATCATCTAAGGGGCCACTTGAGCTGAACATTCGCACATTTTTGCTGAATGGAACTACAAGAAAATTAAACAGGAAATGGAGGCAGTTTTATCAGTGAAAGTCAACTTACTGGGTAGAAATTTACTGGTTATGCTTCGAAATAAATATGCCATTATTTGAAATAACTAACGATTAATTAATTTTTAATTATTTGTAGGTTATTTTCGGCTTCTTCTACTTATTTACAAGATTCTTGTAGAGGAGTTCGGTTATTTATTTAAAAATCAGTGGTCTCAACTTGCTCAACTAAATTTTTTATTTTATTAAGTTAGCATCACTGATCTTTAAATTTTATTTCAGTATTTTCAGTACTTGCATTGCATGAGTGTAATTTAGTACTTAACGAAGACCGTTTTATCCAAACGATAGATTTTTGTCTAAAGTGAAAGCCACGAAAGCTCCTGAAGGGTAAAAATTACAATTTATTTAAATAACTAGGAAACTAGGCGATTTTCTTTTAACAAAATTGAAGTTAAATTCTCCTTAATCTTCGTTATTTTATTGGACAATTGAAATCACGTGATGAAGATAACCAATTGTGTTGCTGAGATTAACTTTAAATCTCATATCAGTTTAGTGTTTATTTTGTAAAAGGAAAGCGTCTAATTAGTAATTTGCTTTAATCTGTACTGTGTAATCTTCAATCCGAAGTAAATATACTTTGTCACGTGTCGGTAAACATTCAGCGTGTCAACTGTAGTTCGTTTAAATTTAGTGCTTATCTACTAATATTAATAAGTTACACTGCTTCTCTAAATTTAAAAAATATGCATAAATCTGCATATTTAAAAAAAAAACTAAATAACACGTGTCATTTTTAATTACATCTAGAGAGCGTAATTGTAACGGACCCGTCTATTCGACTCGACTACACAAGTACATGAACCAGTTATGCCAATTACATCAAGTCTAACTAAAATCCCTAACTTAATTAGAAATGTCAATCTTGTGGAACTCGTGCCTAAAAATAATAATTTAGTGAAAAAAATTAGAAAATAACATTACGTAAGCGATAATTATAACAACACTAACGCGAAATTTGTTGAAAATAAGTTTATATGCAGCGTTGTGCGACAAAATAACCAATTTTATAGCTTGTGTAACAGCCCCTTCGGAATCAATCACAAGGAATAAAATTTCAATTTGATTATTTTTAGAAACCCATCTACGCACTTATAAACATTGAAAACGTCCAAAGGTATGAATATTAAATGTTAATTTTAGGTTTTTTTCATGAATATAGAGACATTTCGATGTTCTAGTTAATTTGGGGTTAGATCTACTATGTCTTCAAATAACCAGGTTTTTATAAATTGTAACGCATGAGATTATATGGTTTATGTTCCAAGCACCCGGTGGTTTATTTTATTTGATAGCAAATGCTTTAAAAACCATATAAAGATAGATTAATTGTTTCTTTGTTGGGGGCTCTGTCAGATGTAAGCTTTACATACGAATATGACTACTCACAGATAAACATCTGCTTTAGTAAATTTAGAAACAAAGTCCAAATGTTTACCCTGTTTCCCATGCATTTTAACTAGTTGCTATCTTTTATTGTTATTAATTTGGTCCTGTATTTTATTTTTCAGTTGGGCTGCAAATCGCATGTGTTAGATGTATTTTGGCAAGAGTTGAGCACATTTTGAGCACTTTCGATGGCTGCTTATTTAAACCGCACAATTTCGTTGATGTCTGGTGGAGATGGACCACACAATATACCTCTCCCTGTTATGAATGGACGTTCAACTGTAGATAAATCACCTTTGCAGGTTTTCGTCAAAGCTAAGAAGAAAATCAATGATATTTTCAACGAAATCGATGAATATGTCAAGGATACCGTGGAATATATGCATGGTTAGTTGAATATCAATCAGAATAATATGCGTAGAAGTTTTTACTTTTTATAGTAAAATTCCGAAATTTCTGTGTAAATGTTTGTTGAACTAACAAAATAATCGCTAATCTAAAATTGCTACATTTGTTGTTACACTTTCTTTACAATGAAATTATTGGAAATAAAGGCGCATTTCTAAAGATCTGCATGTTGAGTCGAAAAATTCAACGTCTGTATTAATTTGCAATTTTTGTTTGTTTTTAGAAATTAAAAAATGCGAACAAATTGTCTCTGCTGACAAGGTTAAAGAATCGGAGGAATTTGTTAACAAAGTCCATGGAATTCGCGATGTCCTCAGCAGAGATCACATGAAAGTTGCGTTCTTCGGGAGAACATCCAATGGGAAAAGCAGTGTGATAAACGCAATGTTAAGGGACAAAATTCTGCCCAGTGGAATCGGCCACACTACGAACTGCTTCTTACAGGTAGGCAAATTTTACTAAAATAAAAGTAGCTACTATTTGTGTTATTAATAAAATATCTGATGTGCCCAACACATGATTTTCTTATACGGATAGTACCACAATTACTTTTCCTAAAGAAATTAAGTTAAATTTCTTGTAAAAGTTGTGTTTCAATTTTGAGCGTTTCCAGCAATATTCAAATAAATTTCGGAAGTCTCTCTCGCACTTATTGCAATAGGCATAAATCTGTCCTTGTCCTACTCATTATAACCGAATTTTACGACAAAAATAAGTTTTACTTTTTTGAAATTTTTTTGACAGAATTTCAAAAAAAAGTTCAAACAAAATTTGTTCAAAATTCAATTCTAAATCAATCTTAAAGAATAAAAAAATCTCATAAATAGTTTATTTTTCAAGATATTCCTAAAAAACCTAAAAATGTCTTCTGGTAAGTTTCACTTGCTTTAGTGCTAGATGAAAAACATTTAATGTGACACCCACAAATTTGTTCAAACTCTTAAATATGAAATTTGAATCAAATCCGATAACTCGTTTTTGAGTTATGGTGGATACAGACAGACAGACATCATGGCGAAAATGGTCAAAATGGATTCAGGGGCCCTCAAAACGTGTAAATCCATCAAAATCTCGAAGTCGAAAAAAATCACGATTACAATACTTCCTTATACTTCGTATAAGAAAGTAAAAACAGCCACTTCCCTTCCAAGTTCTTCAATAAAATAATGTAAGATACTCGATTCAAGAACAGTTTTCTCTTCCAGGTTGAAGGAGCGAATGCAGACGAGCCCTACCTTATGCAAGACGGCTGCTCCGAACAACAAGCCGTCGAATCCGTTGGACAACTAGCTCATGCCCTGTGCAAAGAAAAACTAAATGAATCCCAAATGGTTCGCATTTATTGGCCAAAGCATCTGTGCTTACTGCTCAGAGACGATGTGGTTTTTGTGGACAGTCCTGGAGTGGATGTCACACAAAACTTGGACGAGTGTATCGAAAATTACTGCTTGGATGCGGATGTATTCGTGCTAGTAGCTAATGCTGAATCAACTTTAATGAACACGGTGAGAAAGGCGATTAATTGAAGCTAGTTGAAGTGTTTATTGTTTTATTTTGTAGGAGAAGAACTTTTTCCACAAGGTTTCCACAAGACTTTCGAAACCGAATATTTTTATTTTGAATAATCGATGGGATGCTTCTGCTACTGAACTTGAATATTTGGATCAGGTATTGTACAATATACAGGAGGCATTAGAAGTTTTGCAGTATATTTAGTTTGTTGCTACAAAATTATTATAAATGGGGTTGATATTTTTCTTAAAATTTAGGATTTGCGACTGAAGTTAAATAGAAATAATATCTATTTTTAGTTTATATTCAGATGTACTATACGCAAGGGTGATGGTAATTTTTTTTATATTTTTTGACCAAAATTTTCGTTTCATAATTTTGTTGGCTCTTCTCTGTATGAGTTATTCATGGTTCAAGTCAGGGCTCAATGCATTAGAACTTATAGAATTATAGAAAATAAAATATTTTTAACAAAAACAGCCTAAATTTCAAGAAATAATATTAAGTATGTACGACAAACCTTCGAACTATTAGTATTATAATAATTATTGTAAATTACTCATTTTCAATGCAAAACTCTTATATGCTACAACTGATAAGTGTGGCATGTTTATTTTTTATTTACTCACGCTCTTTTTCATTCTGGCGGTTCCAACGGCTTATGCAAATTAGCTTAATTTACCCACGACTTTCAAGATTACTTTATTAATTATTTATTTCGTTTTGTAAGCCTTGCAATGAACAGGAAGAGGTGAGTGTGAGTGGGTGAAACATTTTTTTTGTTTATCTTTCTAACATTAAGCCAATCTAAAATTATTTTGTAATTTGTTTAGGTTCGCAGACAGCACCAAGACCGTGCAATAGATTTCCTTGTGAACGAATTAAAAGTGTGTACCCAGAAAGAAGCGGAGGAGCGGATATTTTTCATTTCCGCAAAGGAGGTGCTGCAGGCGCGTTTAGCAGAAAAAGGACAAAGTGCCACTACGCCTCTAACGGACGGCTTTCAAACCCGCTACTTTGAGTTTCAGGACTTTGAGAGAAAATTCGAAGAATGCATTTCAAAGTCTGCTGTTAAAACTAAATTCGACCAACACTCGCAACGTGGAAGGCACATAGCAAAGTACGTTTAACTCAAAATTGTTTGTAAGAAATTATTCAAATATTTTACAGAGAACTCAAAGTTATCCTGGATGAAATTCACACAGCCGCGCTAACTCTAAAAGAATCCAGACTAAGCCAACGCAAGGAGCTATACGATAAAATGAACTACACCGAACAGCAACTGATTTTGATCACGCAAGACATGAAGTCCAAGATTAAGCACATGGTGGAAGATGTAGAGCAACGTGTGTCTCTAGCTCTAACCGAAGAGATTCGTCGTTTAAGTACTTTGGTTGACGAGTTCAACTTATCGTTCCATCCAGAACCTTTGGTGCTAAATGTGTATAAAAAGGAGTTACATCTGCATGTTGAGACCGGTTTAGGTTCGAATCTCCGAGCGAGATTGAGCACTGCTTTGGCTATGAACATGGAGGCGAGTCAGAAGGATATGACTGAGAAAATGGAAAAATTAATTCCGGAGTCGTATTGCGTAAACAGTGGAATTGTAATGCCACGACGACAACCATTCGAGATACTATATCGTTTAAATTGTGATAATTTATGCGCTGATTTCCACGAGGATTTGGAATTTAGGTGTGTTAAAACAATTGGTTGTAATTACGATATATAATTGATTGGATGTTTTCAGATTTTCCTGGGGTGTCATGGCACTCATACAACGTTTTAGTGCTAGTGGAGGTAGTGGGATTTTGTCATTGAAAAATAAAAGGGAGTCACCGCAAAATTCTGTCATTGCAATGACACCTAATGGAGATGATCTTGATGGGCGTTTTATGTACACTAATAGTACTCTGGATGATTGGTCGTTGTTGTCGCGGATTGCGATTATGGGAGTGTCTTCACAAGGCACAATGGGATGTTTGTTGGTTGCTGGTTGTCTATTTAAAACCGTCGGTTGGAGGATAATTGCTGTTACAGGTATGAAAATTGAGAAATATTTATTAGTGCTATTATTAAACAGGGTGGGCCAAATTTTAGTCGGGAAATTTCGGCGTAAATTATTTAGAACTTGTTCTAAAATATCTGCTAAAAGTGCACAAACTCTCGCTAATGGTAATTTAACCTTGTTGTCTCACCTAACCTATAAAAATTTGGTTTTAATTTGTTATTCATACTGAACCGTTTCTACTTTTAGAAGTAAAGAAAGTCGTCATACATTTTATCTGAAATTTTTCAATGTTTTTGTGAGTCTCAAAGTGGCACTCTCTGAAAATCGTACTTGTCGCAGGTGCCTGTTTTAAAACATCACAATTTTGGAACCACTGGTCGGATTTTAATAAAATTAACTTTAATGTAAAACTAAATAACTGGTCTGTTTATAAAAAACTCGTTAATTGTTTTTTTGGTATTTTTATATGCTTTTTTGGAGCCCTTAAAGTACAGTTACAAAAAATTGCGATTTTTTAAGTTCTTCGTTTTGAATAATAACAGTTTTGTGACTGCTGGTCCGATTTTCCTCAAAGAACCTTCATTTCAAAGCCGAATGACGTTTTTAGATAAAAAAAATTACCAGTTGTTAATCAGCAATTTTTCAGCGTTTTTGTGAGGCTCCAAGTGGCACTCTTTGAAAATCGTACTTGTCAAAGGTGGCGGTTTTAAAACATCACAATTTTGGAACCACTGGTCGGATTTCAATAAAATTAACTTTAATGTAAAGCTAAGTAACTGTTCTATTTAGAAAAACCTCGCTACTGGTTTTGTCGATACGTTTATGTACTTTTTTGGGGCCTTTAAATTACAATTACAAAAAATCGCGACTTATTAGTTGGTTCGTTTTAAATAATAACAGGTTTGTAACCGCTAGTCCGATTTTCCTCAAAGAGCCTTAATTTCAAAGCCGAATGACGCTTTCAGTAAAACAAAATCACCAGTTGTTTATCCGCAATATTTCAACGTTTTTGTGAAGCTCCAAATAGCACTCTTTGAAAATCGTACTTGTCGTAAGTGGCTGTTTTAAAATGTAACAATTTTGGAACCACTGGTCGGATTTCAATAAAATTAACTTTAATGTAAAGCTAAGTAACTGTTCTATTTAGAAAAACCTCGCTACTGGTTTTTTCGCTATTTTTTGTGCTTTTTTGGGGCTTTTAAATTACAATTACAAAAAATCGCGATTTATTAGTTTGTTCGTTTTGAATAATAACAGTTTTGTAACCGCTAGTCCGATTTTCCTCAAAGACCCTTCATTTCAAAGCCGAATGAAGCTTTCAGTTTAAAAAAATTACCAGTTGTTTATCCACAATTTTTCAACGTTTTTGTGAAGCTCCAAATGGCACTCTTTGAAAATCGTACTTGTCGTAAGTGGCTGTTTTAAAATATAACAATTTTGGAACCACTGGTCGGATTTCAATAAAATTAACTTTAATGAAAAAATAAATAACTGGTCTGTTTATAAAAAACTCGTTAATTGTTTTTTTGGTATTTTTCTGTGCTTTTTTGGGGACTTTAAAGTACAATTACAAAAATCGCGATTTATTAGTTTATTAGTAATTTTTTACATATGTAGTTGGCGATAAAAAGATAATTCTAGTAAAATAACATTTGTATCCATAGTAACTCATTAAGAGAAAACAATAATAAATCTATTACATTTTATAATTATCATTAGTGATGCCAAATTTCAACGCACTCTATCTCGACAACCAGGGTTGGCATGATTAAATCATTTTGATTAAAATCACGATTTAATCATTGATTTAAATCAGTGATTTTTTTATTTTAATCATTGATTTAAATCAATGTTTATATATAAATAAAACACTACTGAGAAAATTAATTTTGAAAATATAACATTTTGTTAATGTCTTGTAGAGTCAGTAGAGGTACTTTTTGCTAAATTGTTGGTTTTGAAGAAAATTTGAACAAAATATTAAGATCAAAGCTGAGACCAGTCTGTATAACGAAACAGAATATTTATTAAAAGTTTAAAACGGACAAAGATTTATGTAATTTTATTGTCAAAAAATGGTAAGCATTACCATTAGAAAAAATCAAAAAAAATCAAAAAAATCAATAAAATCAAATAAATCATGATTTAATCAAAAAAATCGATTTTTATGATTTTTTTAAAAAAATCGTGATTTTTTCCAACCCTGTCGACAACTAAGCATTTTTGGCAATAAGTTTCTAATTCTAATTCATACTAATTTGTGGTGTTATGTTGATTCTGTTTCCCGATTAAAATTTGGTCCACTTTTATATGTATGCAGTTTACTAAAAAAAACTATTATTGTTTCCTGTAAAATAACTGCTGTTCTTGTTCCCAGGAGCCTTATACAGTTGTCTATACCTGTACGAACGTTTAACTTGGACCAACAAAGCCAGAGAAAAAGCCTTCAAAAAACAATATGTTGCGCATGCAACTAGAAAACTCCGAATGATAATCGATTTGACATCGGCCAATTGTAGTCACCAGGTGCAACAAGAATTAAGCAGTACATTTGCCCGTCTTTGTCATTTGGTTGATCAGGCCACTTCCGATATGAATAACCAGTTGAAGGACTTGGAAGGGGAAGTAGCTGTTTTAGAAAATGCGAGTGGTAGAGCTCGCGTGTTGAAGAATAAGGCGAATTATTTGATAAACGAACTGGAGATGTTTGAGGATGCTTACTTGAAAAATAACTAGAAGTTGTTCGACAATAGTTCTTTCCCTTTGTTTAGTTTTTGTTGTGAAGGAAAAATTTGATCTAAATTGTTTTTGTAGAATAATAATTAATGTAAATAAGGTTTTATCACTTATTAACATACATTTTTAAACCTTATGTAATACATATTTCGAAGTATTTATTGTATTTGTGATAATAATTTTATTTTGATTATATTCAATTTTTGTAATAACACAATTTTCGTTCCTGTATCTTATTTCTGAAATTAATAATTAAATAGTTTTTTTTAGAAATTCAACAAAATATCCTGAATCTGTTAAAAATACGCTGATTATTATTGTATTTATTGAAAGGTTCTATCAATCTTATTATCTTGTAGTTTAATTTAGAAAATGATATTGTAAATAATAATGTTGAAATAAATTTTTGTTCGTTTTTATTTTTATTGATTAATTACATAGTATAAAATATAATGTGTACGTACATATAAATTTAAAATTATTATAAAATATAGAAAAACACATGGCCACAAAAATAATCAATCATACAAAATACCAACCTCAACTTTGTGGTTGAGCTTTTGCTTTTAAAAACGCTTCAAATATATCAGTATTTCTTTTGAAGTGTTTTCGAACCGTAGACAATCGTTTAGGATATAAATCAAAAATACCTACATTTACCACATATTTTCCATGCTTCGTTTCCAGTACAGGCTGAAGACTGAAACATATATTATTATACCGAGATATCGAAAAGTATCTTGGTCAATGGTCATGGATTTTAAAATAATTGTCGAAGCTAGTATCGTGCATTTATGTTAAGCATATTTTGATGGTCAAAATGTGTTCTTATTATTGTAAGCTTAAGCAGTTTTTGAATATAGTTAACACCACAGAGCAGAAAATTTGAATAAAGCCTATTCTCAAACTGATGTGCTAGTTAATGGAATTTGGGAATATAGTCAGCCTTTATGTTTGGACAACTTTCGAGAGCACTTCCCAGATTTAGCAGTAATACCACAGGATTTTTATGCGTGCCTTACAAATTGTGTTAGTGTTTCGCGAACATGGTTCTGTCTAATAAAATATCTGATGTGTCCAACACATGACTTTCTTATACGGATAGTACCACAATTACTTTTCCTAAAGAAATTAAGTTAAATTTTGAGGGTTTCCAGCAATTTTCAAATAATCTCTGTCGCACTTATTGCAATACACATAAATCTGTCCTTGTCCCACTCATTATAACCCAATTTTACGACAAAAATGTGTTTTATTTTAGATTATTGACCTTCTACTCACTTAAAAAAAATCTCCCGGTATAAAATCACATTTATTTATTCATTATTATTGTTTTCGGGGTACCTTAGAAACCAGTAAATAACAAAAAAAAAAAATGGTCCTTCTGGGATTCGAACCCGGGACCTTCCGTTTGGCAGCTAAGTTCCTTTAGTCACTACTCTATCTAGACTGTCGGTCGGATTCAACGATCAACGCGCACTATGAGAAATATAAGTGTTTTTAGAATATCGCGTTGTTTTTGACGGAATTTCAAAAAAAAGTTTAAACAAAATTTGTTCAAAATTTAATTCTAAATCAATGTTAAAGAATAAAAAAATCTCGTAAATTGTTTATTTTTCAAGATATTCCTAAAAAACCTAAAAATGTCTTCAGGTAAGTATCACTTGTGTTGGTGCTAGATAAAAAAGATTTAATGTGGCACCCACAATTTTGTTCAAACTCTTAAATATGAAATTTGAATCAAATCTGATAAATTGTTTTTGAGTTATCGTGGATACAGACAGACATCAGGGCGAAAATAGTCAAAATGGATTTAGGGGCCCTCAAAACGTGTAAATCCATCAAAGTCGAAAAAAATCACGATTACTATACTTTCGTATTATTACTTAGTATAAGAAAGTAATAAAAAATTATTAATTTTCGAATTTGTAGTTCTTTATTATTTGACCTTTGACCAAGATAATTTTCGGTATTTCCACTCAAATGAAATAATGTATTACCTTGTAAAATCGTTAACTTTTCCAAACGTTATCATCAAGGATAAATCCTTGGCAACAGCCGAAATTAAGTAGGATGCATAAACCAAATCCAGTACTTTGTTGTTGCTTAACATCATTATAGCACATTTCAAGCACATATCTGGATAATTATCCACCTCTTTTAACAGTTTTTTAACATACGTCCAGTCTTTTAAAATTTCGTTACCTGAATAGAAAAACTTAGTGTATTATAGGTACCACATAACACAAATTAAGTTGTCACCTAGTAATTTATAGTAATAATGACTGCCTTCGGTATCCAACATTTGTACACTTAAGATCTTTTCCAAAACGCATCCTTTAGATAAAACACAGCCTACAGAATAGTTTTCCTTTATTTTGTTGTTCCACTCACAAAACAACTTTTTCTGGCAAATACTCTTATCCTCTCCTAGATTAGTTACCAAACTTTTCTGAAGCAGGTGACAGAATTCCTCTAGTAAACTATATAATTATCAAAATTTAAAAAAAATTAATCCCTTGTTCAAATGGTATATTTACCAATTAGTATCATCCACATTGTTTTGAAAAAACTCTCTTAATATCACAGAAAACTCGACTTTTTTTTCATCATCATAAATTGGCACACCATTTCGAAACACCTTAAAATTATTTTGGGGCGTTTCTATTAACCCTTTAATAGCTCTGATCATTTTCGATGTATCTCTATAGAAAAAGACAATTCAATATTAATATTGGGTTATAACGAATGGATGGAGTAATAAACTAGTGTACCGAAGCAATTTTTCAAAAATTTTGGAATTGCCTTGTAGTGCAGGCGCCAAAGGTATTTGAGTATGCATAATATGAGGACCGGCAACTATGCTCGGATTCTTATATCTGATATCTGAGACACTAAATAATGAAAAAAATCATGTTGCTGGAAAATCGGATGGTCCATTTCAATTCCCTCGCCCTTTTATTATAGTCCCGGAGCCAGCGACACTTTTCCTTGCTACATTTGTTTAAGGATGGTTTATCTTTTTTCTTACAGTAATAATGTAGCCTGTCAACAAAATGAACTCCTGCCACCTCTCTGGGAGGACAACGATTAACCCTCTACATGTTAATGATATTAATGACACTGACAAATTATATTATAAGACAAACAATGCCCTACTGGCTATCAAGCCGTAGGTACTGCTTTGTTGATTCAATGTGTCATAGTAACGGAATTTAAAAACTACTAGATTATTCTTATTAGTAAAACAGCAAATTTTACTTAAAAAGATTTCGGACCAAAATAATAAACCATTCGCACATTAAACGTTGAAGGCACCACGGGCGTCATCAGAATAATAATGCCTTCATTTTAAGGTTTAATTAAATGTTATTAAACAATAGATAAAGCTTAATCTTTAAACATTCCTAACATTTACACTTTTACATTTACCATGCTGCCATCGGCCGGTGTCCCGCTGTCGCACCGGCAGGAGTCGATTTTATGTATCTATAGCTTTAATATGACACAAAAAAAATTAAATTAATCTTAAACAAATCTTGCAAAAATCAGTGTCGCTGGCTCCCGGACTATTATGTTATCACTATTATTACAGTCAAGCAGATATTTGAGATTCAAAAACTTGCGGGTAGGCTGAATTTTTTATGTTGTTTCTGATGGTCCGAAAGGTAAAATCTCAAGTTGGCGTATCCCCACCTGTTTCGGAATCCCCGCCATCTAGAAAAATTTTTGGAATTGATTTTTGGATTTGCCTTATGTTTTGTTGGTCGGAGGAAAAAAGTGTAAAGACAAAAATTATATAGCTCAAAATTTGCAACATTTTGTGTCTTACGCTGAACTCTCTGTAGTTAGTTCCCAAAAAGATAGAGGACGCCAAAATTTCCAAAAATGCGCTGTACCTATGTGCCTGTTATATGTCAATGTTTTTCTGGTATTTGAGTACCTAACAGTGTTTTACTAAAAAAAAACGTGAAAAAATCTGTCAAGTGTCCAATTTGAAAAAAAAAGACCGAACGAGTTATCGTGTTTGTTTTGTGATACAACAGGAGACTTAGTATAAAAAACCAAAATCTCAATCGTGCATGACTATTATAAGAGCAGCAGATTCAAATTTCTTCGCAATATACCCAGTGGTGTCGTAGATTGGAGGGGAAAAGTGAAGCAGTCCCCCAGTATCTACGCCACTGGACACTTTTTTTATAAATAAACCCCATCATTACTTAGAAATGTACAACATTACTCTGTGTACGAAATTTAATGAAAATCAATCGAGTGGTTTAGACGTTATGGTAACAAAACGAGTTCTTATCCTATATTTTGACACCCTGTATCTTTGTTATAAAACATTTTTGAGCAAAGTTTTTTCAATAAAGTCTACTTATTTTTTGATGTTCTATCACCTTCCAAAGTTAATAAAGTTTAACTTTTACCACCCTGTATATAAAAATATAAAAGGGGTGCGAAAAAAAAAGGACCATATGATGGAGCGGCAACATCCAAAATATTAATCTTTGAGCTGTTATGAGCTTATATCAATTAATAAAATGCGGTCCTCATATTATGCATACTCAATTCCATTCAGCTCCCGGTCTATTGTTAATTAAGATCATTCTACCAAAATCGCTCCGGTACATTCGTTAAATTTTCCAAAAATACTAATTTCTTACCCGGAAAACAAATCCTCAGGACAATAGCTACTAATCTTGTCTATTTTATTTCTCTCCTTCTACAACACATTTATTAATAATTGATGATACCTAGAAACTAATTGACCAAACCTTTAAATACTGATTCATGCAAAAAAGACACTCTGGAAAGCATCGTTCTTTAAAAGGCCTCCATCCTTGCTTCGGTTTAATTTCTATGGCAAAAGTACTCTCAGATAGTTCTGTGGTGTACTTATCAGGCAAGTAGGCAAAATCATCGAAAATTGTTGTGCGTCCATACTGAAGTATCTTAGTTTTTCGAAAATCTACAACATTTCTGTATTAAAAAATAAATAAGTACTATAATCAGCTATCAATAATTTACCTCGTCGATGTTTCGAGAGTTCCCTTTGCAAACGGTTTACTTGGCTTCTGGTTAAATTCACTTGTACAGCATCAGAAACGTAGTTCTCCCCCAATAACGACCGCATAATTTTTTTGTAGAACTTTAAATCTCGTATTTCTTGTCTCCAACTATGGCCACTGTACCAATAGAATAATTCAGTGAACCAGCATATTAGCCATGTTATTATTGAGTTGGGTTTGTCGATTTTTCTGATACGCAGAATTTTCTTCGATTGTGGTAGAGATATGACGACATTACTGTTACCTTCGCCCCTGTAGATCCAGTCGGATGGTATGTGGAAGTGTGACCCATTTTTACCACTAGTCATCTTCTGGCACTTTGTAAATAGACAATAAAGCACTTTCTACTCTCATCATAACTATTTTGCGGTAGGTTTATTATGTAATGTGGAAATAATTACATTACATAATTATTACGTTGAACAAAACTTCTGGTAAATCACATAAAAAAACAAATACACTGTTGCGATAACTCCTGTGGGTGATTTAGCACACAATAATATTTTTATATCTTCTGGGTGTAACATTTCAGTCAATGCTATTAAAATAAGATTATAATCTGTGATTTTATGTTGTTTGTTATCAATTTAACCTACAAAAAATGTTAAACAGGCAACCAACATTGCAAATTGCCCTAACAATTTGAAGTTAGGTACTAAAATTTAGTGTTAAATCGAAAATCATCATAGCAGTATTTGCACAGATATCTTACTCTTTCTAAAGTAAGATATCTATGAGTATTTGACATTCGATGGCATATTTGACTTTTTATTTTCCCGCTGTTTTTGTATAGTAATCGTGATTTTTTTCGACTTCGAGATTTTGATGGATCTACACGTTTTGAGGGACCCTGAATCCATTTTGACTATTTTCGCCATGATGTCTGTGTGTATCCACCATAACTCAAAAAGAGTTATTGGATTTGATTCAAATTTAATTCATGTTTAAGAGTTTGAGCAAATTTGTGGGTGCCACATTCAATGTTTTTCATCTAGCACCAACACAAGTGGCGTTTACCTGAAGACAATTTTAGGTTTTTTAGGAATATCTTGAAAAATAAATAATTTACAAGATTTTTTTATTCTTTAACATTGGTTTAAAATTGAATTTTGAACAAATTTTGTTTAAACTTTTTTTTGAAATTCCGTCAAAAAAATTTCTACTCAGAGTAATTATTAAATTTGTTAAAAAGATTTCCGAAAGTTGTCATGACTGCAATGATTTTATATGGAAAAAATGAAAAAAGAAATCCGGTTTGGATATAAAAAAATTATACAAGACAATGCAGAATGTATTCAAGAATCATACCCAAAAATATTTCGTGTCTATCCTGGGACACCCTATACAGGGTGTCACGACGAGTTGACAGTAGACATAACTCTATTACTAAACACAATTTGGTTCTAAAAATTGGTACACATACATTATACAATGTGCTCTATTTAAAGAAAATATTGCCAGCTTTCTGGTACTTCCGGTTATACCGGAAGTCGACACCAACTTTGTTATTTTAAATGGAACACCCAGTATATTTTTTAATTTTTAGATTCTACACTTCATTTTAGACATAAAAGTATTAAGGTTGTATGGTCCTAACATTAACGGTATTATAATTATTTACACTTTTTCATTTTTTTTTACAAAAACAGATGTGAATAAAAATTCAAATCTTGACAATGACACGTTTTTTCCAAAAAAATTTTCTTGAGTTTGAAGTAGGAATATACAAGAAATAAGCTGATGTAGTTTTGGAAAACTTGCTTTATACAGGGTGTTGGTGGTTGTCCGTTCATTTTTAAAAACTTTAATTAAAGATAACTTAATTTTTTTAAATAGAACACCCTATATATTTCTAGATTTTCGAATTCTACACTAAATTCGTGACATAAAAGTATTAAGGTTGTAAGGTCTTAAAATTAACGGTATTATAATTAATTACGTTTTTTAAAAATTAACGGTCAATCACAAGCACCCTGTATAAAATAAGTTTTTTAAAACCATATTACCATGTTTCTTGTAGATTTCTGCGTCCACTAAAATTTGGTTTGTTTTTTGAAAGAAATTGTCATTAGTAAAATATGAAAATGTTTGACTCAAATTTTTGTATGAAAAAATTGGGAGAAACATAATTACTTAATTATAATAAATAAAATTAAAATAAAAAATATTAAATTAAGTATAATAAAGAACGAATTTTAGTCGACGTAGAAATGTACAAGAAACATGGTAATATGGTTTTGAAAAAGTTATTTTATATCTACAGGGTGCTTATGGTTGATCGTTAATTTTTAAAAACCTTGGAAATTGGAAAAAACGTAATTAATTATAATACCGTTAATTTTAAGACTTTACAACCTTAATACTTTTATGTCTAGAAGTGTAGAATTCGAAAAAATGGAAATATATAGGGTGTTCCATTAAAAAAAAAAAAGTTATCATTGATCAAAGTTTTTAAAAATGAACCGACAACCACCAACACCCTGTATAAAGCAAGTTCTCCAAAACTATATCAGCTTATTGCTTGTATATTCCTACTTCAAACGTAAGAAGAAAACTTTGGAAAAAATGTGTCATTGTCAAGATTCGAATTTTCATTTACATCTATGTTTTTGTAAAAAAAAATGAAAAAGTGTAAATAATTATAATACCGTTAATGTTAGGACCATACAACCTTAATACTTTTATGTCTAAAATTAAGTGTAGAATCTAAAAATTCGAAAATATACAGGGTGTTCCATTTAAAATAACAAAGTTTGTGTCTATTTCCGGTGTACCAATTTTTAGAACCAAATTGTGTTTAGTAATAGAGTAATGTCTACTGTCAACTCGTCGTGACACACCCTGTATATGTTCGGATGCCTACAATTAATCAGGAGTAGTAATGGCTGCAGACTAATTCAATATTTGAATAAATATCTTAAGTGGTCTTATCTCTGATTTAAATTTAAGTAGGTACACGATTGTAATCTAAAGCTAAAATTGTTAAGTTGATACAACAGTTATTACATCATTACTTAGTATAGCCTAAAATATTTTAAGAATAAATAACGAGACTAAATTTAAACATTTAGAAATTTAAAATGTTTACTTTAATAGAAATATTTATAGTATTAAGTTCAATTTTGGCAATTTTATTTCTGCGGCAATATTATAATAATCCCTCAGCAATTTTTAACGTGTATCAACAACCTAATGGGTTTTATTGGATAAAGGTTACTTTTATGTATCTAATTTTGTCTTTGAGAAAGGTAAAAATGTTTTGGTACCTAATAAGTAGTAAATATTATTTATATTTGTGTATTTTGTAGGCTAAACCAAAAAAAGCAAGGGACCAATGTCGGGAGTATATTCAGTTTGAAAAACCACAAGAATTATCTGAGCATCAAAAGGTACCTATAGTGTAAAACGAACCTTGTACCCTGTAGAATTTTACCAATTTTTTAAAATTATAGGCAATTGACGCAGTTTATTTCAATGGTGCTAACGAACAAGGTGATCATCTTGTTGTGGGTACAGCAAGGCGAAAAGCAAACCTTCTCGATGGTTTCCTATACTTAAAACTCCACAACATTGGTCTTTTGGAAACGTTAAAACTTCCAGGTACCGCATTGGAACAACAATCAGAAGAGATCGGAGAATATTCTGCGGAAGGTGTAAAAATCGCTGTTGTTGAACCAATGAAAGCCTGGAAATTGAAATTTGATGGGCAGCTAAGAGAACATGGTAACATTAACATACATGATGTAAAAATTGATGCAGATTGGGTGTCGGATTTACCTTGTTTTAATTTTGACCACCACATGGATCCTTTGACAATGGCCAAATCGATGGCGTATGAGAAGTTTAACAGGGATTATTTCAAAAATCTGGAAAGGTATAATTTTCAGTTGGCTTTTTCCAATTTTTACTTCTCAAATAAATTACAGTAACCACCAAACTCATTATGAACAACATGGCAAACTAACTGGTATAGCCACAATCGATGGTACTAAACACAACTTAAACTTGGATACAGTGCGTGATCACAGTTTTGGAAAGAAAAGAGAATGGAGGAACTTTTGGAGATATGGTCTGCACTTTTTATCAACCGAAAATGGTGACAGGATTACAGTGGGCAAAATTTGTTTGCCTGTTAGTTTCTCTCGGTAAATACCTAACCAAAATAATTTTTACAATAAAAACAATTTAATAACTAGGTTAACAATGGGATATGTTTACTCAAAAAGCGATAACAAAATATATCCAGTAAATAGTTGCGATTTGGAATTGTATCAACATGGCGAAGATGGATATCCTCCAGTTGATTATGCTTTCAGTTTCTCAGCAGGTAAATTTTGATATACCTACATACATAGATATACATACAGGGTGTCCCAGTTTATATCGTGAGGATTTCACCAGTCGATAGTTTAGGGAAAATTAAAGGTGGTTTGTCTAATAAACTATGGTCGAATGTTGCTTCCTTTTTGATGTACAGTCCATTAAAGAAAATAATTATTTTAAATAATTTGCTATAAATCAATAACAAAAAAAGTTAGCCTTCTGAAATTTTGCATAGGTCTTTTTTTTTGTATTCTCTTATTAATAGTGGTTGCAATTATTTTATTTAAAACACAGAGGCGTGCGTACGGGTTTCTTCAAAACATTTTATTGAATAAAACGTACGCCACTGTTTTTTTTGCAGCACGAATATGCAGAGCGTATTTTCCATTCAATTTAGAAACTTTTTCGTATCTCATAATTTTTTGATAACTTAACTCAAAATAACCTAATAGTACAGTAAATAAGGGAGAAAAAAAGGCTGCAAGTAGACTTTTTTTACCCTACAGCCAATTTTTGTAGAATCTTCTAGAGGGTCACCTTGAAAGTTTAAAACTGAGTTTGTGTATTTGTAGACCTCGCCCTTCCTTCACCAGCCCTCAAATAAGGGTTGGATTTTTTTGTTTATTGAATAACTTTTTTCCTATTAAATTTTCGAAAAAAAGAGTCAGTACAAAGTTGTAAAGAAAAATATTTTCTACAACTTATCTTTTAAACTTTTTTTGATATTGTCGATATTTAAAAAGTTATTCAACAAATAAGTTGAAAATTTTGGGGAAAGAGTAGTAAGTAGTAGTAGTAAGTAGTACCTAACTAGAGAAAAATTTCCCTAAAATTTGCAACTTATTGGTTGAATATCTTTTTAAATTATTGAGAATATCAAAAAAATATTAAAAGGAAAGTTGTAAGAAATATTTTTCTCTACAATTTTGTACTGATGCTTTTTTCGGAAATCTAATAGGGAAGAATTATTTAAAAAAAATTATTTTCTTTAATGCCCTGTACATCAAAAAGGAAGCAACATTCGACCATAGTTTATTAGACAAACCACCTTTAATTTTCGCTAAACTATCGACTGGTGAAATCCTGACTATATAAACTGGGACACCCTGTATAGGCAAATATTAATTGGAAGTTTTTAGGAGGTAAAAATTATACTATGGAAGTAATGGTGGTTGATTCTCCACATTTTTATATTAGTAAAGATTGGGAGTCTAAAGTGGTGGAGAGATTGTGCAAATTTAGAGTAAATGGTAAAAGGGGATGGGGCGCAGCTGAGTGGCAGTATAGAAACATCGCGGGAAAAAATGTACAAGAGTAATATGTATTATGGATATATTATTATTTATAGAGTATAGTACAGTGTGGAACAAAATGATTTTCATTTATAATTAGTTTTTTCTTTCTGTCTGTATCTCGTACAAGAAAAATGTTCAAACAAAATTTGTAGAAAATTAAATTCTACACCCTAGTTACAAAAACTCCGGCCACTTTTCCAACTCTTAACAACAGATGTCGCTGTTTTGGTATTTAAAAACAGCGACATCTGTTGTTAAGAATTGGAAAAGTGGCCGGAGTTTTTGTAGCCACCCTGTACATTAACTAGTTTCGCGACTAACTTCAGACGAAAATAATGTTTACGGAAAAGGAGTTGAGTTTTCGACTAGATATTCTATGGTTTTCTAGACCAAGTAAACATTTCCAATTCTTTGAAACATGAATACGCCTGTCCCCATTTCTAAAATAGAATCACCTACAATATGAGTCTCCTTGCTGCAATAACATCAACGAAAACCACCCTAAAACCCACCGAAACAATCATAACCCATCTCGATGGACGCAAATTCAAAGAAACCGAAACAAAAACCACTGAACTAAGCACCCAACCTTTTGGCTACGTAGTGGACGACAAACCCGACAACATTCCAGCCAAAATCCTGGATTTTCTGTACCTTGGAAGTCAGGATTGCTGTGAACTGGAAACGCTTCAGGAGTACAAAATTCAAAGAGTGCTGAGTGTTGGTATTCCAGCACCAATTCACTACCCAGAAATCCAATACAAATACGTACAGTGCTTGGATTTGCCTGAAACCAACATTGTCGATATTTTCCTGCATGAATGTTTGCCTTACTTGGAATCAGCTGCAAAAGACGGTTGTGCTGTTCTTGTACACTGTAATGCTGGCGTTAGTCGATCATCTTCAATTGTAATTGGATTTGTAATAGTTACACAGAATCGGAGTTATGAAGAAGCTTTGGAAATGGTTAGAGGAGCCCGACCATGCGTAAAACCGAACACCGGTTTTGAAAAACAATTAAGGAAATTGAGAACACCAAATTCGTAAAAGTTGGAGGAAGAAGGACCAAAAAGTTTTCAAATTCTAACCTATAAGTACTGTGGCGTGTTCTAACCTATAAATCCGGTAATCAACTCGATTGGTTTCGTGAATAAAACAATGAACAGATACTTGCTAAAATTGTCCTACATTGGAACCCCCTTTAGGTATACCTAATAATAAGTTGTGATGAAATAAAACATTTTTCTGTAATATGTGTGTAATTTTTTCCGGGTGATTACTTCCAGAGGGGCCCAAAGACAAGGTAAAGGGGGATTTCCAAGACCTGATGACCCCACAACAATTCAGGGATGTTTAGAAATGGCCTTAAAGAAGTTAAATCCAAGTAATGACCCTATTGTTTTGATGGGTAGTAGGTAGGGTTTTAAACCAGCGGTTTTTAATTTTGAATCACAAACTAAAATTATTTGTACCTTTAGAACTGATGCTGGTGTCCATGCACTTAACGCAGCCTGTCACGTTGATCTCATTAGAAGCAGCGGTCTAGTCTATCAACCTAAAACTGTTACTGTGTGCCTTAACCAATATTTCAATGAGAGGGACATACCCATTCGAGTGGTACAAAGTTATTTAACACCCAGTGATTTCCACTGTAGATATTCCGCAGTTTCCAGGACATATTTATATAGAATTTTGATTACTTCATCTTCCGATTCTATGTCCAAGCATCAACTCTTTAGTCCTATTGAAGAATTGCATCGAAGTCATTTACATCGGTATATATGAACACACTTTTACGTAAATTCATTGTGCTAAAAATAACGTTATTTTAGATCAGTTAGTTTTGATATAAACGCAATGAAGGAAGCGTCAAAAATGTTTTTGGGTTTACACGACTTTCGGACATTCAAAAGCACAATATCGACTGCTAAAATTCGCAATGACGTAACTAGAAAGTGTATAGAATATTTGAAGGTAGAGGAAGTTCCGCAATTTGGTTACACTACTTACAGTTGGCCCCAAGGATTAGAAGGTGGTTCCGATAAATACCAATTTGTATATGTTTATATTAAAGCTACAGGGTTTTTGTACAAACAGGTAAGATCATCAATAAACAAGGTGGCAAAAAGGCGGTATGTAATGTGTAGAAATAAATAACAGAATCAAGTTTTAGGTTATGTATACGGAATTTGAAATTACCGCCAATTTCAACGCGTTTAAACGCCTTTTTACAGGTTTCTATTTTGGCTTCATAGCACCAATTAACTTTTTTTCGAAATTCACTCATTACAATCGTAAGGATTTTTCAAATATACGTTCGTATTCGTCAAAAACTTGAAATTTATCTGTAATATTTTGTTTGTACGCTATTTGTCCGGTTGGTAACATGCAATTTTCATAAGTTGGCAACACATACTTCTAGAAAATTTACGCATCTTGTGCCTTCTTTTTGACTTTGGTGAGGGAAAAGAAGCGTGTTATGTAGTATAAACTTCCACCGAGTGTTTTTTTCTTTTATTTGTTGCAATTAACAATAAACGAATTTAGTGTAGGTCATCCAGAGACTGAAGTGAGTACAAATATACATAAAATAAATTGTGGAAACCGTTATGTAAATCGTATCAAAGTGGTACACGTTTTATAACCTATCATTTGGAGGGAAACCATGTAAAATGGCTTCCGCAATGGATAATTTGTTGTAACGATGCCGAAGTTAAGTTTTTCAATTATTGGAGGGCCCGAAGGGTTGGAATAAGGTGATTTGTGGAAATTATTGCAAATCTCTTGTGAGAAACTATTGCTCCTTTGTTATTAGTACGTTATTAGTGCCGGCCATTATTAATATTTGAGCGTTTGAATGTTTTGCAATAGGCCGGTTTATAAACTGCAGTCTTTGCCAAAAGAAACTCTTACTTGTTATCGTTATCTCTTTTAATACCTTGGCTTGTGTAACATTTCTATTGTTTAAAGTTTTTTTACAAAGTACTCGAAAGGCTTATCTTTTTGTAGATTAGATTTGTTGCGAAACGAATTATAACATAACATTTGTGATTTAGATATTTGTCTCCTAAACGTGTATTGCTAATATTTATCTCTAAACAAACGCCGGAATGTAGTTTCAATTGTAAATTTTTAAAAATTTGTGTTTTTGTCAACAGGTGAGAAGAATCGTGGGGACATTAATTGCAGCAGCTGAAAATCGCATCACCCAAAGAGACATCAAATTTATGCTTGAAATTCCATCGAAAGCATCTTGGATACCTAAAATAAAAACTGTTCCAGGTCACGGTTTGTATTTGTGTGACGTTGAATATCCACAAGACATTTTGGATAACTTGCGTGCCTAACTTTGATAAAACGGCTAAATACAAGTTTTTAAACACATTAGTCATAAGTTGATTACATTCTTGTAAAAAGAAAATAGAATGGGGGGTGCCAGAGTGTATGTAGGCGGTTTGCCTTATGGAACAACTGAACGTGACCTTGAGCGTTTCTTTCGCGGTTATGGACGCATGAAGGATGTTCTTATAAAGAATGGCTATGGATTTGTCGAGTTTGATGATCGTCGCGACGCTGATGATGCTGTTCATGAGTTGAATGGCAAGAAGTTGTTAGGCGAGCGAGTGACTGTGGAGAGGGCTAGAGGGACGCCGCGAGGGCGGGACCAATGGTCTTCTTCATCCTCGAATCGCAACAGCGATCATCGATCTCATGAACGGTAAGTTTGTATTTTAATTTTTTCTATTATCATTACCAAAGTAAGCTTTTTTCACCTTGATCAGACAAAGAATTAACGTTCGTCTATGTGAATTTTTGTAGCAAAACTTTTATCATTTGATAGAGAACCTTTTTTAAGAAGAAAAGTTCCCTTAAACGTGTCAAACATTTCTTTCTAACCAAGCGGGGCGAGATTCCAGAAAGAAAACTAAACTCGAAAGTTTTTGGTCATTTATACCTATAGTTGCGTCGATCCAGGAACACATTGTATAATAAAATAGATACCATCCTCCTATAAGTACGCCACTGAACAATATTACTTTTGTTATAACACCATCATACTACAGATTACTTAAAGTCTTATTAACCTACCAAATTTCAGATCTCTATCTTAAACAGTTCTGGAAATATTCAAAAAATTATTACTATTAAAAAAATTCATTTTTAGGCGATCATTACAAAAACGTTGATTTTATGACGCCTTTTGCCCCCATAAAGTTTTACTTTTTTGTACACATCTGTCAAATGTTACTTTTTTGGGACAGAACTGTCAGAAACTGAAATAAAAAGTGACGCTTAATATTTGACAGGAGATGCTTTGGTTTTTAGTTGTCTAAGGTAACTATGTTTTTCAGTAAAATTTCAAAAAAAGAATTAATTTTGTTTTGTGACCAAATTTTTGAATTCTTTCGTGATGATCGCCTAAAAACGTTGTGTGCACCTCGGCCAAAAGTGCTTTTTTTGTCTCATCTGAATTGATTCGACCAAAAAAGATCACCTTTACGGCCTTGATACACAAATAACTATTTTAATGCGCTTTATCCAACAAACGAAGCCTTCTACGTCATAAGTATGTTAATAGTAGCCTTCTTGAAAATTTGTCCTTTATGAACTGTTAAAGTTCTGCTACAAAAAAGTGAAACACCCTGTATAATTTATCAATATCTTTAATACCGGTAGCTTGCATATTTTTTCAGTACCTAAATATATCATAAAATGTTATTTCTTTGCAGGTATGGTCCACCAACCAGAACCAATTACCGTCTGATCGTTGAAAATTTATCCTCACGGATATCCTGGCAAGATTTGAAAGATTTTATGAGACAAGGCGGTGAAGTAACTTACGCGGATGCCCACAAACAACATCGCAACGAAGGCGTGGTAGAATTCGCCTCTTACAATGACATGATGACAGCTATAGACAAACTGGACGATGCAGAACTCAACGGCCGTCGCATACGTTTAATTGAAGATAAAAACACCAAACGTCGTCGATCGGGCTCATACAGTAGCCGTAGCCGTTCTAGATCCCGTTCTGGCCAAAGATCGCGATCAAGATCAGCACGCAGTTCTCGCTCCAGAAGCAAGTCACGCTCCAAATCAAAATCGCATGAAAATAATCGGGACCGTGCCAGCAAATCCAAGTCGCGTTCACGATCGCGCAAGTCTCATTCGAAGTCTCGTTCCAGGTCCCGATCAAATGAGAGAAAGCCATCCGTGGATAAGTCCAGGTCGAGATCGAAATCGATGTCGAAGGATAGGTCGAGGTCACGATCAAAATCGCCTAAAAAAGACCACAGCAGTCGATCAAGATCTCGTGATGGATCTATGGATCATTAGGCGTTAGGAGTTTCTCTTTATCTTCTTATTAATAATTATTGTTCTATTTTTAGTTTTTTATAAGCTAAGTTGGAATTTAATCAGCAAAATATAATTATGTTAATTTGTAGTGCTGTTATAACAAGATGTGTAACATTTTTTAAATAAAATCTAAGACTCTTTTAAAAAATACTTGCATGAAGTAAGTTATTTTAGACTAATCCAATTTTTCATTTAAATTATGTGAGTATTACATCTTAACACACAAAAAAAACCAACAAAGCTCCTTTCAAGTCTTGTATAAATTTATTTTCAGATTTATAATAATAATTTTTTAGTGCATCACCTAAAATGTGTAAGACTGTCTTTTTTTATTTGTTATTATTTTATATCAGTAATCTGGATGGTCAAGTTAATAATGTAGAAAAAGTTTTAGGTTTTGTATTTTTATATCTGGCAATGATTTGAAAGCAGGTATTCGTCAACATTCAAAAAAAAGAAAAGGCAAATTCTAGCATAAGACAATTTAATTATTTCTTGTAACACACAATAGAATAAAAAATGTAATAAACTTTATATAAATGATATACAGAAGTTGGAGTAGTTTATTAAAAATTATAAAAGCAATCTGGACCAAGAATGATTTTTTGGTTATTTTTAACCTTTTATCATAGAACTCTAAAAATATGTCAAATGTATTATTTCAGCATATACAGGGTGTCGACCTAGTGTGTGTCTTTCATTATTAAGGTTAAATGTGCATAACTAAAAAATAATTTCAACTATACAAAGTATTCCGCTTTTGGTTTTGAAAGCGCATCAACTATTTTTTAATGACACCCTGTATATTTCTGAATTCTAAGAATAAAAGTTGTATGACATTAAAATTAATGGTTTTAGGAAGAACAAAACTCGCATATGCGTAAATCTTAATGTTAATATCTTTATCTTAAAAGGAAAACACTGTTTTTCGAAAAAACAAGCAAGAATTATAAAATGACAGTCTATAGAGAGCAATTAGATGTGCTTTTAGTAAAATTATCTTAAACAGGGTGTTTGTAATTAATCGTGAAATACCACAAACTTCTAACGGTGAAAACTTTGTTTCAAATGGAACCCTCTGTGTATTTCTACATCAAGAATTAAATTATTTACCTTATTCATTAAATATGGGCTATACATAAATTGTCTAGACATTTTTATATTTTATAGTTGAAGCAAATATCATTATGTTACTCCTAGAAATAGGAAATGGAATTGGTTATATTTCTAAACAAAATACACCCTGGCAAGAAAAACCCCGGCCACTTTTCCAACTGTTAACAACAGATGCTTATGTATTTAAAAACAGCGACATCTGTTGTTAATAGTTGGAAAAGTGGTCGGGGTTTTTCTAACACCCTGTATAACACTACTTTCCGTAAAAACTGGAAACCTGTAATTAAAGATTCCAATATTAACTTATTATTTATTGTAGTCGTAAGGTGTCACCACATAACTTATTTATAGTTATCTATACATAAATATGATATGCAGTTCTACGTCTTGCTCGTAGATGTCGCACAAAACAATTTTAGTTGTTATATGAACAGATAGATGGAGCAACATAGTGGTTTTCCGAAAATTAATCTAAATTGAGTAAATATACAATCTTTAACAACATTTTATGATAACTTTTTATAAATTTATTTTTTACATTATTGAATAGATTACAATACGGTTCTGTGTTTTAAGTATGCTCAAATTTAGGCAACCAACAATACACATAATTTTTAAAAATGTTTCAAAATAATTATAACGTTGTTACAGAATCCTATGAATAATAATAATCAACGCTTTATTGTGTTGAATTTATTATTATAGATGAATATAATTATATTATTAAATTTTTAATGGACAATAACTATACTTAAGTTATGTTGGCGACCTTTGCCAAATTTAGTTATTTATGTTGTTTAGGTGGTTGACCTGCTTTCTGACTGACGCTTGTTTTTAAAACTTTTCCTAACGGCTATAAAAATTACAAAATCACAACTTGGCGCCTTTGTATCATTGAAAAAACATAATTTATATGTTTAATTTTATTAAAACTGTATTCAGGCTTTCCTGCACCTGCCAAGGTATGAAATAACATCGTACAATTTTTCTTAAACCCTCATGTAAGAAACATTTTATACTGTTTACATCCTGAAATAACCTAGAGCTTCATTTGTAGATTCACAATGGACATGGACATGGTTCCAGTGGCATTTTCCACCCCGGCGGTGCCATCCTCCAATAATTTGCGGCGGAGAACGCTTATCAACCAGTCAAGTCGCCACCGCAGTTCAGTTGCCCCAGTTTTATCGGAAATTGAGGAAGTTAACGATGATGAGGAGCGAAGTTCCAGGCGCATTGAGGCCCATATGCAAAGACGTCTTTCAAACATTAGCAACATTTCGATTAGCAGCAGTGTGTCTAAATTTACCGGGGAGGATGATATGAAATCGCACTTTCAAATTTGTACAAAACTATTTACAGAAAATGTGAGTGGAACAATACGATGTTTTGTGGTTTTGGGGGTTTTATTTATTTATTTTCTAGAAAATCAACTCTAAAAATGTTTGGAAACTTCACATAATCGATGTGCTAAGAAGCATGTCGATAAAGCCGCATGAATCTCTACTGTTAGCTGGAACTTCCTTGGATATCAGTGCTAAAGTGTACAGTCTTAGAGTGGACGATGCACATAGTGAAGGTTTGAAACTAGCTAGTGGAATGGCTAGAGTGGCTACAACAAACGACGTAGACTCAGATAATAATGGTAGTAATATTAAAAAGAACCATGAAATTGTTTTATTTCAATGCATGTTTTGTAGATGAGCCAGGAGGAGAAAATCGCTTTGTAGCGAAAAAGAATAAGAAAAGAATCATGTTAAAGAACAAAAACACTATAACCAGCGATGTCAACTCCCTATTAGGATCAGTGCCCAAACTAGAGTCGGTGTTCTTCAGATCCAAGTTCATGTTACTGTACGTAAAAAGATTTTGCGCGAAAATGTGTCAGATTAAATATCGGATTTGTTTCAGAAATAAAGACATCGACACCGATTCAACACTAAAAATCAGCAACATAATCTCTTCTGATCAACTGACGATATCTATAATAGAAAGAAACTGTGAGATTTGTCCAGTTTTAAGGAATTTTGTCATTGATGAATGGGATCCCGATGAAGAAGAGCAATTGTAAGCGAAGGTTAACAAACACATTTTATGGAAAGTTTACGCTTTTATTAAATTTGCAGAATGAACACCAACGAGGTAGTTTTCGATGCAAATGGAATACCAATAGCTGAACTAGATGGTTCAATACATGATATATTCCAAGATGAAAATAATTATGACAATGGTGGTGAGTAGGTTTATCTCTCTAGTTCAATAACTTACATTATTATGCAGTATTTACGTTTAAATCCCAAACAAAGGTTACAAAAGGATAGAATTAAACTTTCTGAAAAATCTTCCGCAAAATTCATTTAATCAGAAAACTTTTCGAGTAGTTTTTAACTATAAGTCTCGTAGTCTAAAAGGCTTTATTATAAAAGTAGGCTTATACAGGGTGATTCATATAACTTAACGACCCTGACGAACTTTAATTACAACCAGTAAAACGTTACTCACTTATGACTTGATTTATAATTTTAAGTTTTTGTGCTTAAAACCGAAGCTAGTTCTGTTTACCCGGAGCTAGAGTTACTAGCTTGCTAGCTTACTAGCACTAGCTGCCTATCCTAGCTTGAAAAACTAACCTCGTGTACATCGGGCATTTTTTAATATTGAATAATTTAAAATAGGGATGTTGCATTTTTTTTTAAATCCCTTTTTTTTCTGTTAGAAATGTAAAACGACTATATTAATAATACCCTACAGCAAAAATAATTTTTTTACTCAATATTTGTACAGGGTCTTTCACGCAAAAGTAACACCCCCCTTATTTTCTTACCTGTTGAGATATTTTAATTTTTCAAAATTCTGTTTACTGTAGTTTTTTCTGAAGTTTTCAAATATGCCATCAAAACTTTTTTTTCAAGTTAAAAATGTTTTGATGGCATATTTGAAAACTTCAGAAAAAACTACAGTAAATATGATTTTGAAAAAATAAAATATCTCAATAGGTAAGAAAATAAGGGGGGTGTTACTTTTGCGTGAAAGACCCTGTACATAAAAAAACGATTATATATTATTGCCGCCCGAAAACGCTTTGAGATCGGAGAGTCCTGTGTGACGTCACGAATCTAGTTGACATTGCCATGTCTAAATATTTTTTACGCGTTTGACATTTTTCGAAATAGTCAAAATGCGGCGTGCTGCACTGTGGAACTAGATTCGTGGCGTCAGCAGTCTTTTGGGCCGATTCGGGCGTTTCCGGGCAATGCGTGGAAATTTAAAATTTTACAATACTTTTTATTTATTTACTCGGAAAGTACGGACCAAAAATTTTTTTCAAAAATATTGACAGTGATAATTCGGCATCAGCTTTTCAAAAAAAATTATTTTGAAAATCATGCAAAGTCCCTATTGAGCATTAAAAAAACATTTTTTTCAATGCTTCTTTTTAGCCTAATCTTTGCAATTAAGAATAAATAAAGGTATGTCAAAAATTTCCGGACGACTCTATTCAGGGATGTCCAAAGCAGATATAATTTTATTATGTCTAAAGCCAATTTTTTTGCATCTAGTTATTTGTGATATCTGCATATTGGGCTGCAACCAAAGCTTTTCAGGCTCGTATTTTTATATGAATCGCCCTGTATATACTTGAAGTAACAGGTGAATCAAAACAAAACCTGACGTTTTCGTTCCTAGTCTACTCTAATTTGCCCCTTTTGGATTTTTGCATAAGTATAACAAAATTTTGTTAATAATCAATTTCCGTGTTTTTCAGCCGATGACATGATGGAGGTTGACGAAGACTGCCAGGGACTCCAAGCGCAATTCCGTGGAGATATAGCTCACGTCGTAGACATTCGTCCAGATGCAACTATGCCATTATCCGAGTATTCCTTCAATACAGTCATTACAGCAAACGGTAGAACAATGGATCGTATTTGGGCTGGTCCCGGTCATTGGCGATTGAAATTCATTCGGCCGCAAACTAGTCGCTTTTCCGGAAGCAACGGAGAGAGGCCCATAATGCGTATGTCTAAAGCAAAAAGACCGAGATTGAATCAAGAAACTGATGTAAAGAGTAATACGGACTTTGATTTGGAACGCACAGCGAAGGTTATGAATATATCAATGCGGGATAGCGCAAAGTAAGTATGGTAAAAGTGGAGTGGTTTTGAAATTAACGTGGTTTATAAAAAAAATTTGTGGTTTAGTCCAAATTAAATTATTCGTCTACTAAAAAAGGGAAATTTAATTGGGTGGATGTATTTTTTTGGAAACCGCTTATTTTAATGTAGTCTGTTATTTTGGAAAATGGCGAAAGAAATTCCTAATAAAACCAGCAGAACAGTAGTGAACTTTTTCTTTTCGTTTTTAGACTAATAATGCCTACAATGCAATTTTCACGGCACGAAGTAATAAAACTAACTCGAAATCTCATGATAAAACCAGACGCTCGTCCAAGATTTAAAAAAGACTGTGAAACCACCGAAGTACAAAAATACAATTACGAAAATCAAAACGATTCCATGTATTGTTCACAAGCCAACGTAAGTATAAATTTTCATTTATTTCCAAAAACTAACTCTGTTGCTTGGATAGTTGGACGATGATAATGAAGATGCAAGTGATTTTGAAGAGTGCGTTGCGCAGGAGAACCAAGAGCATTTCATGGGGGATAACATGGTAGAAGCTCCTGAAATGGTAAATAATTTCGAGTTGTTTAAACATGTTTATATTTATAATTGGATTTTAGGTGACCAATGTTTTCGTGCCTCCATATGCGTTGTTAGCGAAGAGAATGGACATGAAGAAGCTCAAAGCTGCTGTGTGGAAACACTTAACTGGAGCGGTGAGTTTTCGTAGAAAATTCCGAGGAGAGTGTTTTTATTTTTTATTTTCAGGATAATATATCTGAGGGAACAGTCGCACCCACAAGTTTTTCTAGTATGTACCAGAATCTTCCTAATTTGATTACGGAGAGTATGAAGAAGGAATTGAGCTGCCCTTTGGTGTTTGTGGCGTTACTACATGTAACAAACGAACAAAATCTGGAGTTGATTGGGCAAGAAAAGAACGATTTTAATATTGTCGGACCGTCAAAGAGAAATTAATTGTTCAATGTAAATATATGATTCATTTCATAGTTTTTAAATCAATTTACAACAATTATTATGACACTAGTAAATGATTAGAGTTATAAACTAAAAAATTAATTATATATAGGTATTATTATATAATATAGATGTACATACATTTATTTAAATTATTAGAAAATTATATATTCATATTGAAGATAATTTTTGTTTAACTAAATTAATATAAGAATGTAATATGAATGTAAAAGTTTGATGGATGTTTATTATTTATTTATTCTTTCTAAAAAAAATCAATAGACGTGACAAAATTAATAAAAAATATTGATAGGTACGGTGTTTTCTAAGATAAAATGAACATTTGCTCTAAACTGCTTCATTTTCTAAAAAGTTCATTCTAAGAACATTTCAAGCAACGATTTTTTTATTCAAAAATTTAGTTGAACAAGGATTGACTTATGCGCAATTCAATAAGCGTGAGGGAGATTTACGAAAACTACATATTTAAAGTTAGTCATAAATATACAATTTTCTACTCCAAAACATGCTTTATTTTTCGATAAAACACACAATAAAGTCAATAAAAACACATTTAATTTAAACTAGGTGACAAATTAAATTTTGTACAAAAAATTTCCTTAATTTTTTTTTATTATAATTTAAAATAAGCGAGTTATTTTGAAAAAAAGTTTGCAATTCTTTAAAATCAAGTAGCCATGAAACGGAATAGTAATTTATTAAAACCAAACAATCATAATTTTGAATTTAAGCAAGTTGAAAAAAACTTGAAAGAATTACGGAAATATTACTATTTTATTTAATATTTTTAATATACAGGTGTTTCCGCAAAGTGGTTCACTATTGCTAACTTTGTTATTATTAGAGCTACAAAGTCGGCCAAATTAGCAAACTAGTAGCATTTTTTCCGCTGATTATAATGGTGAAAACAGCAAAACAATTGGCCATCTGGTTTTCGAAATATTTACAAAAATACCATTTTTTAAATGGAACACCCTGTATATTTTTGCAAAAATCGATGATAAATTAAATTCTGAACAAAGAATGTTCTTATGCTTTTTTGACAATTATTTAAAATAAGCGAGTTATTTTGAAAAAAAGTTTTCAAAGTTTTAATATCAAGTAGCCATGAAAATTATAATTTTGTAAATTTCAATATTTCCGTAATTCTTTCTCAAGTATTTTTCAACTTGCTTAAATTCAAAATTATGATTGTTTGGTTATAATAAATTACTATTCCGTGTTATGGCTACTTGATTTTAAAGAATTGCAAACTTTTTTTCAAAATAACTCGCTTATTTTAAATTATTCTCAAAAAAAAATGAGGACATTTTTTGTATAGAATTTAATTTACCATCGATTTTTGCAAAAATATATAGGGTGTTCCATTTAAAAAAATGTTATTTTTTTGAATATCTTGAAAACCAGATGGTCAATTGTTTTTTTGTTTTCACCATTGTAATCAGCGGAAAAAATGCTACTAGTTTGCTAATTTAACCGACTTTGTAGCTCCAATAATAACGAAGTTAGCAATAGTGAGCCACTTCGCGCGAACACCATGTATAATAAGATTTACTTTAGTATTTGAGGGAAAACTCGAAAGACCTTTCCAATGATATAATAAAAGTGGTATGTTGGTGGAAAAGCGTGAAGCGTCGCTACGCCTAGCGTCATGCATATTAAAGTCAATATTTCTATCCTAATTTTAAGTGACAGCCAGTAGGTATCATATAACACTTTTTTCAAAATTTAATTCCCTTAAGTCGTTAACGAGAAAAACGCATTTCTCTAGATAAAAGAATCACCCTGTACATAAGAAACTATTTCAACTTTCGACATGCATCCCGTATAGTTTTTTGTCTTGTAATCCTTCTAGGTTAGGTTAATCTGTCAATTTGACAGTAGTTGTTTTTAACTAATTTCACACCCAAATGCCAAAAACCAGAAGCAAATATTTCGGACATAATCTACGAAAAATTAAAACAATTTGTTAAAAACTACACTTATTTATTTAACAATAAGATTCATGCCAGTACAATTTCACTTAGGCATCGATATCATTACAAAACATTTATTTTTTCACGGTAGTTGACCATTGAATATAACAATAATAATAAATTAAAATATAATTTGTAATATAATTCAAGCCTTTACATAAAAAGGAAGTTAATTATTATTAATAATTATAGTAATTAGGTACAAATTTAATCTTATGTACTACTGGATTGCGCCGTCGCCTGGCTTTGCCAATGAAACGAATGGCGCACCGTTCTATCACCTGGATATTCCATCTCCTTTTCCGCATTTGGCACATAATGTGTCTTGTAGAAATGTGAAAAATGTCGACCGATCTCGTCATTCATAAATAAATATCCCATATCCATTGAAGCCTTCAAATTTTCTAAAAAAATAATCTAGTTCCTAAGAATTTCTAATTAAAATCCAGTAAATAAATACCTTGCGCTACATATCGATGCGACCCATCCTCGACCAAAACGTTATAAAAAGGTTGCTCATCTTTGAAGCGCAGCTTATCCACGTTATTATTACATTGCCACTCAGCGGCCGCCAAACAAACCGGATCCCAGTCATAGATGACACATTTGTAGTTTAGGTATTGATGGGCCATTACCATTCCAACAGCATATTTTAGATTTTGGGTGCGTTGGGCGGCCTCTACCGCACCATCAGTATCATTCCGGGCATGATGAGCTTCATAATCGCGTAACATATGAACCACACGTTGTGCCTGAAAAAAACAACATTAAACCAAGAATAAAACCAAAGAAATGCCTACTTGTTCTGGCACTTCATACTGTTGCGATAGCAAGAACTGCTCCAGTGGTTTAGTGTCCATATTTTGCAACATATATAATCTAGCCAGACTGACCATAGCAGAAATATCATGTGGGTTGACCAGTTTCAGTAGCTCTAAACTTGACCGCAATCTGGTTATCCGCCCGTTTGTATGAGTGTGCTGCCTGGCAGATACCTCCAAATTATTAGCCATGCGCTCAATCACTTGAGTAGCATTCGCCACGGGTAGAAGTTCTTTTCGAGACAACCGATTGTGAGGACAAGCTCCTAAATACAACAAAATTCGTACTGTTAAGCTACAAGATATTATTTCGCATTTATGTACCTTTAATTACAATTTGCCCGCCGTAAAACACATCAATGTAGTAGTGGTTCATCATAACATCGTAAGATTCGCAAAACCGAAGGAGGAAATGTGCGGGGAAACTTATAGGATCACATCGGAGGCCCACACGTCTAGCTACGGCCTCGAATACAATGGCCAAGGTAATTGGTAAACCTTGCCGTTTTTCTAGAACCTCGTTCATGAATGAATTTTGGGGCATGTAGTATTCTTCGTTATTGCCTCGTCCCCGGAAACCCACGTCCTGAAGGAAGATTTAAAATACTATAAACAGAGTGTCCACCTAGTGATTGGGTCTTTAATGTCATTTTTATTAATAGTCCTAACGATTTTTTTTTCAAAACCTCATTACTAACTATACAGGGTGTGTCACGACGAGTTAACAGTTTTGGTTCTAAAAATTGGTACACGGTAATTATACAATGTGCTCTATGCTTAATGAACATATTTCATCCTTTCTGGTACTTCCGGTTAGACACAAACTTTGTTATTTAAATGAAACACCCTGTATATTTTATAATTTTTAAATTCTATACTTCATTTTAGGCATAAACGTATTAAGATTGTAAGGTCTTGAAATTAAACGGTATTATAATTAATTACGTTTTTTCCAATTTTCAAGGTTTTTAAAAATTAAAGGTCAACCACAAGCACCCTGTATAAAATAGGTTATTTCAAAACCATATTACCACATGATACAAAGAATATGATATTACCATGTTTCTTGTACATTTCTGCGCCCACTAAAATTTTTTGTTGTTTTTGTAAAAACGTGTCATTAGCAAGATATGAAATTTTTTGTATGAAAAAATTGGAAAAAACGTAATTAATAATTATAGCGTTAATTTTAAAACCTTACAACCTTAATACTTTTATGTCTAATTTTAATTTTTTAAAATTTTTACCTTTTCAAAACTTTTATTTTGTTTAAACTGAGTATTTGTCAGAACTTTTTAGATAAATAATGGAGAGGACAGGATTTCGATCAAATAAAGTACACTGTCTCATTTTGTTTGTAAACATTTCTTTATCCCCGATTTTCATGGCCAACTAAATTTTTTTGACATAATTGAGTTTTTTGCTTTTTTAGGGCATTTATTAAATTTTAAAGTGCCTACTGTTATACATCATTGTAATGAGAAAAAATGGACAAATTTAATGAGACTAAAAAACACAGGGTGTCCCATTTAAAAAAGACAGTTTCGGTCATATCTCTTAAAATGTGCAAAACAATTTTTTTTCGAGTATGCCACTAAATTCTACGCAAAAATATCTATCTAGAACAGTTTTTACTATTTTTCTAGCTTACATGGTGTGTGAGATATGACAGCACCCCGGAAATAAAAAAAAATTTGTTTTCACCCTGTATATCAGAAACAAAACAAGTTAGCTTAGTTCTGTTTGCGGTATTAAAAGTTTAACGAAAAAGTGGCACAGGTTCGCGAAAACAGCAAAGTTCTATTTTACAAATTATGGAGATACCCTCTGCAATTGCAACTAAATTGGGACACAGTGTACAGGGTGGGCAAAATTCGATGTTTTTATAGGGTAACTTTTAAACCATAAGAGATATTGAAAATCTGACCGCGCATCGTCGAGATCTTTTTTTGACAAACCCTTAATGGCGAAGTCAAAATTTACCGATCGTCGTTTGTTTTCGAGTTATGGACGAAAATTCGATTTCTTGAGATTTCGATTTATGTCTATATTTCGGTTGTTTGTGAATTTAGAGAAATGATCGCTAAAATTTGACTTCACCGTCAAGGGTTTCTCAAAAAAAGAGCTCGACGATGCGCAGTCAGATTTTCAATATCTGTTATGGTTTAAAAGTTACCCTATAAAAACATCGTATTTTGCCCACCCTGTACATAAATTCAATGCAAAATTTGTTAAATGTAAATCCGTGCAGCAAGTTTTTTATTTCGGGGTGTAGACCATTAAATGTACGTGGCATTAAAAAATAGCTGCACCCTTGCAGTTTATAATTTATAACATTTTCGTCAGAACTTCCGTAATATCTCTTTCACTTACCTGAAACAGTACTTTGCGTACCACGCTAATCAGTTCTCTGCTCTCTACAATATTGTATTGGTTCTTAGTCAAAATCTCGTTCCTCCACCTAGTCAGCTCCTTTTGTGGTACCTGAAGCAAACTGTGATTTGGATAGAGAATTCGAACGGAATGCTTGACTTGTTCAGCTAATCTATCAAGTTCTGTCCTGATTTCATCCACTGTAATTTCCAGATGTGGCTGACACCATTGCGCTACAAACGCCGCTCCAATTTCAAGAATCTGTTTTTCGGGTGGTAGAGCAATATAATCGTACCAAACCTTTGTCAGGTGAAGTTGCCGAATGTATCTCAATACTTTTGCCGCGTAATACTGAAAGGTTTTGTTACCAATTGTGCTGAAAGAATTGTTATATTAACTTAGAACTATACGGATTCAGTTTACTTACTTTAGAGGTACCACTTCAATAGAGTCAATCGGTTTGTGATAATTAACTATTTCCATGAGGTAAATCACTAGAATTTGGTAGCCACCACGTTCGCTTGAAATTTGCCCCCATTCCTCCAAATCCAAGTCAGAAAGTTCGTATTTTTTATAAAATCTCGGTGGCATTGATTTTAACAATTCTAGTGCTTGCTTTCGTAGGGCGTATACATATTTCACCTCTTTCACACCGAACGAATTCTCATTTTGAAACAGGACATTCTTCAAGCTGGGCCATCTATCAAAGGCAGCAATTTAGAAGGGTAGAAACAAAGTGAGATTTATACTGTTACTACATACCTACTCCACAGTTTTGCCTTCCAAACTTTATTGCTATCATTCACTGTGCATCTGTAAAAGTTACAGGTGGATGAAAAATACACAACATCTTCTATCGATAAACAGTCGCATGATAGAATGTATTCGATGAGTTCAGCTGGTAAGTTCTCCATTTCTATAATTTGTTTATTAACTAATAAACATTAGTGAACACACGATCACCAAAAGTTAAATCAGCAAAAAGCAGACATTGATAATTGATGTCAAAAATCTAAACAAAAGACAGAAAGCGAAGAAGCAGAAGTGTTTTCTAATGTGTATTTTGGGTTGCCTATCAGAAGGCAAATGTGTACCGGAGCGATTTTTAAAATTTTTGGAATTACCTTGTTATTTAAGATCCCCTGATTACGAAAATGCTAAATAAGCAGCAATCTCCAATATTTCCAAAGTTATAGTAGGTAGTTTGAAAACTTGAAAATCTAATTCTTATACGGATAGTACCACAATTTTTTTACCTAAAGAAATTAAATTAAATTTCTTTTAAAAATCGTGTTTAAATTTTGAGGCTTTCCAGCAATTTTCAGGTAATCTCTGTCGCACTTAATGCAATACGCATAAATCTGTCCTTGTCCCACTCATTATAACCGAATTTTACGACAAAAACAAGTTTTATTTTTTGAAATTTTTTTGACGGAATTTCCAAAAAAAATTCAAACAAAATTTGTTCAAAATTTAATTCTAAATCAATGTTAAAGAATAAAAAAATCTCGTAAATTGTTTATTTTTCAAGATATTTCTAAAAAACCTAAAAATGTCTTCAGGTAAGTGCCACTTGTGTTGGTGCTAGATGAAAAAGATTTAATGTGGCACCCACAAATTTGTTCAAACTCTTAAATATGAAATTTGAATCAAATCCGATAACTCGTTTTTGAGTTGTGGTGGTTACAGACAGACAGAGATCATGGCGAAAATGGTCAAAATGGATTCAGTGACCCTCAAAACGTGTAAATCCATCAAAATCTCGAAGTCGAGAAAAATCACGATTAGCTACTATACTTTCTTATTACTTCGTATAAGAAAGTAAAAATCAAGTCACATTATTGTTTTCCCAAATAAATTATCCCTTGAATCCTGAAAACCGCATGTTGATATCTTTTCATCTTTTCAAAATATTTGACTTTAAATTCAACCTAAAAATTCGCTTGGTACGTTTCAATTGGCCAGCAGTTTATATGACGGAATTTTTCAAGCGAATTTTTAGGTTGAATTTAAAGTCAAATATTTTGAAAAATAGAAAAGTTATCAACATGCGGTTTTCAGGATTTCAGAGATAATTTAATTGAGAAAATGATAGTGTTACCCGATTTTTTTACTTTGAAGTACATTAGTATCTACAGGGTATGAAAGAAAGTTTTCTTTTTTTTGTCAAATTTTATAACTACCGTGATTCCACAAAACATTTTTTATATTTTTTTGATGTAGATTTTTTTAGTCCTTACTTAATGGGAAAACAACTTGTTTCTCAAAATTTTGATATCCCTGTTATTTTATAAGATACCGAATTTTTGCTGAAAATTTGATTTTTTCTTTGTTTTTTGTCGTTCGGCCGTATTGTGTTTTGTAAGAACCAATCTCTGTAGGTGATTATAATACCTTATGAACGGCTTTCTTATAAAAAGTACACTTTTTGTACTTTCATTAATTTATTGGTAACCAGTGGCTTATCATTTATCGGTACACGTTCGCTAATTGGTAAATTTTTTAATTCATTTTTTGAGGCTATTTTCTTAATGGAATAGAATGGAATTTAGTTAGTTTATGTTCATCATTGGTTTAAGTGACTTATATCCTCGAAACGGGTTTTTCACTTTTTCAAAAATTTGCTCATATTCGTGTATACCGGGTGGCTACGAAATCGTTTTACAACCGCCACCATTTTGTTACATTTAACTGTATTAATTTGAAATTTGGCATGGTTTGATTGTTGAAAGGAATAATCATTTTGACGTTTAAAACAATCTGATGACACTTCTGGTTTCACCGGAAGGGTCACCTACTAACTTTAAATTTTTTTTAAACAACCCTGTATATTTTTTTCCGTCAGAATTAGATTCTACTCAAAATTACCTTTTTATCGACATATCACATGATGACATTTGCTTTCAAAATGGCAGCATAATTATTATTGCAAAAACCTGTTCAACAATATTAAATTTAATAAAAAATTCGGTATCTTATAAAATAAGAGGGATATAAAATATTTGAGAAACTGGTTTTTTCCTCATTAACCAGGGACTAAAAAAATCGACACCAAAAAAATATAAAAAAAAATTTGTGGAATTCCGGTCGTAGGTATAAAATTTGAGAAAAAAAAGACGACTTTCTTTCATACCCTGTAGATAGTCACGTACTTCAAAGTAAAAAAATCGGGTCACACTAATGTTTTCGCAATAAAATTATCTCTTGAATACTGAAAATCTCATGTTGATATCTTTTCTCCTTTTCAAAATATTTGACTTTAAATTCAACCTAAAAATTCGCTTGGTATACGTTTCAATTGGCCAGCAGTTTATTTACTTCAAAAAGTAATTAAACATTCATAATTCTCGAAAAACTCAAAATACAAAATCATTTTCTTTTCTGTATTTGTTAAACAACAATATTCTTCTTCCAATATCGTAATTTATATTATATTTTAACCTATATTTATATATTATGTAAATATCTATATTTAAATTGAAGAGTCACCTTTAGACCAAAATTCGAAAAAAAATCAATAAAATTCTATTGACAATTCGCAGTTCTTGAGAAATCAGTGATAAATTAATTATTATTAAACTATAGTAAGTGGTTATGGAATTGTTTTAAAATAATTAGAATGTTTTCTTAATACGAAGAATTAAAAATATACGATTGTTCTAGAGGGACTGCTTCAGGGACATTTATAAACCCATCAATTATGAACAAAATTGTATTATTCCACTATGCCAAATATCTATCGTCACAATTAAATCTTGTACACAGTTATAACTTAATTGAGCAATTTTTGGATTTTTGCAAAAGGTTTAAAAATTTTCCTGTCTTTTAATTGCACCTGTTAAACAGGTGTATACTAACTGGAATTTGTTGTGTTATTTTTTATCACTGCCAGCAATAAACATTATGTTTAGATTTGAAAATGAAATTAAAAATAATGTTATTTATTCAGGCTGGGTAATTTAAACAAACAAAATTAATTAAACAATGTTATAATACGCCGTGTACTTTATATTATGTACTAACAGCCTTTTTAAATAATACAATGGCTGATATACTGATAATTATAATAATTTGTCGTGTATCTGCGTAATACCAGACAACAAGAACAAAGATTAATGTGAAATGGTGTAAATTTATGATCGTAATATTATAAGTATTGATAACAATAATTGACTAACATGATTTTATGATTATTTTTTTATAAAATCGCCATAATAGTAAAAGTTGGTCTTGACGTAGGTTATTCCTTATACTAGTAAATAATAATAAATAAAAAATATAGGAAAACCCAACGAAAAGCTTTCGAGTATATTTTTGTGTATAAAACCCATTCCCACGTCAAATAAACTACCTGTTTCGATTTTTTTTTGAGTCGAAGGTTCAAAAAAATGCCAAATAATAGGTAAATAAATAATCTATAAATAATATACCTACTCATATTCCTTCAAATTACTGGAAAAAGTTCAATTTCCATAATTGAGAATATTGAATTTAAATAGATAACTCTGCCTAATTTTTCAGCAATTTTATGATTGTTTTTTGAAATATCTCATGTGTCCAGCACATGATTATCTTATACGATGCGATATAGTACTAATCTTTAAAAAATACTGAAGTGATAGCCAATAATCACATGCTGATGTCCACATCCGATTTTATATTAATATTAAAGAAAATGTATTTAAAATATTATACTTTTCCTAAAGTCGATCTATTTAGATTCTTTCAAATACAGGGTGGGTCGTAACTATTCGGACATAGAATAGCCACAGATAGTTCGGACCACGGTATAATATATATACCGTGGTTCGGACCAAAATATGAGGATTTGACCAAATATGCCTTAGTAAAATATTTATTTATTTATTGTATGGAAAAAAATACAGGGTGTTAAAGTTAAAATATATTTTTTTTGGTAATAATATCACATCTTTATAAATTGTTACAAAATTTGGCAGAGGGGTATTACTTTAGGTAAGGAATATTATTTTATTTATTATTTTAAATTTTGTTATAGGTTTGATGAACCTTTTTGGTAATTTTGACTAAAAAATATGTTGTAAATATCATTCATATGTAAAATTGTTTGAACTTCATAATTTCAACCGTTTTCGAAAAAAATGCCATTAAACAGTTCAGAGTCTCGAAAAGTGATCTAAATAAATATTATAAATGTCATAACTATTTCGACATAGAGTAGCCACAGATAGTTTGGACCAAAATATGAGGATTTGACCAAATATGCCTTAGTAAAATGTTGATGTGGAAAAAGATACAGGGTGTTAAAATTGAAATATTTTTTCTTTTTGTAGATGTAGGAGAAAACAACAACGTTGAACATTTACTTTGAGTTTCTATTTCTTTTAAGCTAGTTTTTTTATTATTCCTGTTTATTGATCAAATACAAACACTTACAAGTCTTCTTACGTTTTTCATTTATAACACTTTTCGAGATTCTGAACTGTTTAATGGCGTTTTTCTCGAAAACGGTTGAAATTATCAAGTTCAAACAAGTAGAACAATTTTACATATGAATGATATAAACATATTTTTTAGTCAAAATTACCAAAAAGGTTCGTCAAAAAAAGTTATGATCGAATTTCATCATCAGGTATCGCTCATGTGGCGCCACCTATAACAAAATTTAAAATAATAAATAAAATAATATTCCTTACCTAAAGTAATACCCCTCTGCCAAATTTTGTAACAATTTATAAAGATATTGTGATATTATTACCAAAAAAAGAAAAAATATTTCAACTTTAACACCCTGTATTTTTTTCCACAGCAACAATTTACTAAGGCATATTTGGTCAAATCCTCATATTTTGGTCCAAACCATCTGTGGCTACTCTATGTCCGAATAGTTACGTCCCACCCTGTATATTTTATTAAACATGGAAATTAAGTTAAATTTCCCGTAAAAATCATGGTTACTTTTGAGCGTTTTTCAGTAATTTTCAAATAGTTTTCGGAAGTCTCTCTTGCACTTACTCCTATAGGCATAAGTCTGTCCTTATTCCATGCATTACAACCGAATTTTTGGACCAAAAAATATTATGCTTGGAAATTACTTTTCTTAAAGTCGATGTATTTAGGTTCTTTCATATATTTTTTATTAAACCACATGGATATTAAGTTAAATTAGCTAGTAAAAATGGTGTTTAAATTGTGAGGTTTTTCCAGTAATTCAATAGTTTTCGGAAGTCTCTCTTACACTTATTGCACTAAGCATAAGTCTGTCCTTGTCCCACTCATTACAGCCGAATTTTTGGTCTAAGAAATATTGTGCTTGGAAATTACTTTTCCTAAAATCGATGTATTTAAATTATTTCAGTTTTTTGAGTTATCGTGGCTACAGATACATACACACGGACACACATCATGGCAAAAATCGTCAAAATGGATTCAGGGACACTCAATTTTTTCAGAATTTCAAACTCGTTTTTGTTCTGAAACATCCTGTTGATTTCGTTGTGTTAATCAATGATAATAAAAATAAAATTATAGCTTTAAAAGTTTTTTGTAAACAAACCACATTTAAATGTATCAAAACAATAATAAGAAAAAATTAGATCGGTAGTTGATACCGCCATATAATTACTTGAAATATTTAAAATTGCTAATAACAATATAGGTACTTTAATTATTGCCAAACCAACTCAATGAAAACCACTTTTTAAAACCAATTCTTTTTGTAAATTGGCAAAAAATATTAAGTAAACAAAATTTGCAGACATATATTTAATTACCTATAAGTAAATAAAATAAAAACAATTCGAATTAAATTTTATAGTTTTTCAACACAATTAGGTGTGATGTTGATTTAGTCGCTAAACATTAGCATACATCAGCTATTCTATAATTTTGAGTACCTGTCACAAATTCATCAAGACGAAGTAATTATAATTTAAAGTGAAATAATTAAAACTGGCACTAACGATAACGATTTGATGATTTGAAGTGCGAATATCTGGCCCTGGTCTAGGACAGCTTGGACAATATATTTATACGATGCGATATACCTATGTAGTACTAATCTTTAAAAAAGTACTGAAGTGGTAGCCAATAATCACATGTTGTCCACATCCGATTTTGTATTAATATTAAAGAAAATGTGTAGGTACTTATTTAAAATGTGAAGTGGCTCACTATTGCTAACTTCGTTATTATTGGAGCTACAAAGTCGGTTAAATTAGCAAACTAGTAGCATTTTTTCCGCTGATTACAATGGTGAAAACAGAAAAACAATTGACCATCTGGTTTTTGAGATATTCACAAAAATAACATTTTTTAAAGGGAACACTCTATATATTTTTGCAAAAATCGATGGTAAATTAAATTCTATACAAAAAATGTCATCTTTTTTTGATAATAATTTAAAATAAGCGAGTTATTTTGAAAAAAAGTTTGCAATTCTTTAAAATCAAGTAGCCATAAAAAGGAATAGTAATTTATTAAAACCAAACAATCATAATTTTGAATTTAAGCAAATTGAAAAATATTTGAAAGAATTACAAAATTATAATTTTCATGGTACTTGATATTAAAACTTTGAAAACTTTTTTTCAAAATAACTCGCTTATTTTAAATAATTGTCAAAAAAGCATAAGAACATTCTTTGTTCAGAATTTAATTTATCATCGATTTTTGCAAAAATATACAGGGTGTTCTCTTTAAAAATGTTATTTTTGTGAATATCTCATGAATTAGATGGCCAATTGTTTTTCTGTTTTCACCATTATAATCAGCGGAAAAAATGCTACTAGTTTGCGAATTTAACCGACTTTGTAGCTCCAATAATAACAAAGTTAGCAATAGTGAACCACTTTACGCGAACACATGTAAGTATATTAAAAATATTAAATAAAATAGTAATATTTCCGTAATTCTTTTTTTCAATTTGCTTAAATTCAAAATTATGATTGATTGGGTTTAATAAATTACTATTCCGTTTTATGGCTACTTGATTTTAAAGAATTGCAAACTTTTTTTCAAAATAACTCGCTTATTTTAAATTATTATCAAAAAAAATTAAGGACATTTTTGTACAGAATTTAATTTGTCATCGATTTCTGCAAAAATATATAGGGTGTTCCATTTAAAAAAATGTTATTTTTGTGAATATCTCGAAAACCAGATCGTCAATTGTTTTTTTGTTTTCACCATTGAAATCAGCGGAAAAAATGCTACTAGTTTGCTAATTTAACCGACTTTGTAGCTCCAATAATAACGAAGTTAGCAATAGTGAGCGAACACGTTGTATAATACTTGGAAATTACTTTTCCTAAAGTCGATGTGTTTAGATGTTTTCTTATATTTTTTATTAAATCACATGGAAATTAAGTTAAATTTCCTGCAAAAATCGTATTTAAATTTGAGCGTTTTTCAGTAATTATTACAAATAATTTTCGGAAGTCTCACTTGCACTTATTGCACTAGGCATAAGTCTGTCCTTGTCCTACTCATTGCAACCGAATCTTTCACAAAAAATTATTGTGCTTGGAAATTACTTGTATTTAAATTCTTTCGTATATTTTTTATTAAACCACATGGAAATTAAGTTAAATTTCCCGTAAATCGTAAAAATCGTGTTTAAACTTTGAGGTATTCAAGCTATTTTCAAATAGTTTTCGGAAGTCTCTCTCGCACTTATTTTGCATTAGGCATAAATCTGTCTTTGTCCCACTCATTACAGCCGAATTTTTGGACAAAAAAATTGTGCTTGGAAATTACTTTTCTTAAAGTCGATGTATTTAGATTCTTTCGTATATTTTTTATTAAACCACGTGAAAATTAAGTTAAATTTCTGTTACTCTAATCTTGAGTACCCATCACAAATATATCAAGTGCAAGTACCTATTTATAATTTACCTAATTTAATATGATTAATAAGTAAAACTTGAACAAACGATAATAACGCGATTTGAAGTGTGAATATCTGGCCCTGGTTTAGGACAACTTGGATAATGTTTTTTGTGATATTTGTAGATGTTTATAAATTGTAAAATTATGCAGATCAGTGTACGCATTGCGAACAACGAAAAAATACAATAACCCTCACACAGTTTTCCAGATGTATCATTAAAAAACATTGCAAATTACAAGATTTTCTGTAAATATTGCTCTAAATGGGAAATTTCGTATTTCTATTTAAAAGCTATTTGAATTAAAAGGAACATAAAATATACGGAGATTTTAATTCACTGATAAGATTATGTAGCTAGCTAGTTTAAAGCTAAAATTCATTGTTTTATTTAAGAATATTCTGCATTTATCTTTTATTTCAGAAATATAACAAATCTAATTTTTTTTTTTTATTTGATGACGTAACAAAGCTATTACAGCACTCGTTTTGAGTGTGTTAATATCCATTACGAAACCCCTCCAAATCTAGAAACTTTTTTTCGGTTGGTAACACATATTGAACGAAATGTCAAATATCAGTGTGAATTTGATATTACTGTTTTTTATTGTTTTTCGTATTTATCATGAAATTTTATCGGCAGCAAATTAACCGTGTAATTTTCTGTAATTTGCTATACCTATTTCTGGCGGAGTGCAGGAAATTTCTGAATTCATTTCGTGAAAAATGACAATTATGTATCTACTTGATTCAAATTTAAAAGTTACCTGTAAATATCAACTTTGAAATAAAAGTGTCACCAACTGTCACAAAATTCCCTAAATTGATTTTATTTGTAAAAAAAATTTATTTAATATGCAAATTAGAAAAAATAGTATAAAAAACTCGTTTTGTAAAGCTTAAGAGCACTCGTCCTTTACAGGCACTCCTCTGCCTACGGCAGTCGTGCTGCAAACCTGGACTCGTATCTTAATATAAGTTTTACAAAACTAGTTTTTTAATATACTATTATACATATAATTCGGTATAAGAATATAATAAAAGTAATATTTATTGCGGATGTTGACCCCTCATATACATAATTATTTACACACTTACTGACTTTTTTATGCCTCTTTATAGGCTTAAATAAATATTTGATTTTTTTAAATCACATCAAATAGTAAGTGTTGTACTTTTGCTTTATTATATGAATAAAAATTATTACCGTACAATACTGCTGCATTTATGCCGAATATTTCCGAATTTATAGGAAGACACCCGATATAAAATAATACTTCAAATAATTTTATGATTAAATAATTAAATACATTTTTATAAATATTTTTAGATCAACATATATTTTTTTTATTAAATTAATTATTTCATCATGAGTGAAATAATTTTTTATTTATCAAATTATTTTTTTGTTACCAAATTCATTTTTTTATCAAATTATTTTTTATTAAACTGCTCCAGTCGCTCAAATAAATTCCAAACAGTTTGAAATATATTTACAAGAGTTTTCTGTAATTCCTCTTCAACATTCAGAATTAAAACAAAAAAAGTGTTCAAATGATTCTCTAAATTATTTACACATTCCTCCAAAATCTGAAAATCGTTGGCGGTTTGACTCATCGAAATCATATTTATTAATTGTAAACGTACTAACATTATCCATGTTTATAGATGACAAAAAAAAACTATCACTTTTAAGACAACAGGCCAACAGGTAATGTTGTAGTTATGCAGGCAGATTTAGCTGTAGCTGTAACTTTAGCTGTAGCTGTAAAAACTTGAATATGTGTTAAACAATGGAACCATTTATGCAGATTTAGCTGTAACTTTAGCTGTAGCTGTAGATGTAATAGTTCGTCAACTTCAACTTTTACAGCTAAATCTCTTAAATCTAGTAACTTTTTAGGGATTTTATTTTTGGTTTTGTCTAGGTATGTACATCAAACATCAACTCAATGCTCACTACAGCTAAATCTACTAAATCTTGCATGTATGGACTGTTTATTTACAGCGGCTTAGAGAAAACTTACAGCTACAGCTAAAGTTACAGCTACAGCTAAATCTGCCTGCATAACTACACCACTACTTCTTATGCAATAAACTAATAAAAGAGGTTATAAACTACGCATGCGTATGCAACAGGCGAGTTTTCTCGTCTGCCCCAAAGCAGGAGAGAAAAATTCTCACACGATTCGGGCAACTTTTGATACATGAAAAACTTGGGATTGCCTAAAAACTCCCAGGGAGTTTCTCGCCTATTTCAAGAATACGGGCCCAGATGCAATATTGGACCTACTTCAGATTCCTCAAGTGCCATGAAATTAGGTACATATCTCATAAAAGATAATTTGATTAAAAAAAAAATAATTTGATAAAAAAAAATAATTTGATAAAAAAAAATAATTTGACAAAAATAATAATTTGATAACAAAAAAATAATTTGATAAATAAAAAATAATTTCACTCATGATGAAATAATTAATTTAATAAAAAAAATATATATTGATCTAAAAATATTTATAAAAATGCATTTAATTTTGATACAAACGGCGCCTCATATAATTTTCATAAATATTAACGAAATAATTTTAAGCGACAATTCGACCCCATCATACGGTTAAGAAGAATCGACTTACCGGAACAGTTCCCACGTGTCCTTATCTACTTATTTTCCAGTAGTTTTGGAGCATTAAAAAAATGAATAAGCACCTTAATTAACAAGAAAATCCTCCATGTCTCATAAAATGACCCGAATTATTATTAATTTTTGGACCCCATTTTCTCTCAAGTCGCAAATTTTGAAAAATAAATAATGGACCATCAACTTTTATCAAAAAATGATGCAACCTTGTTTGAAAATAGGCTATTACTATAGATATTTGAAAGATGAAAGTTGACATTTACAAAAACGAGTAGTGTAATGAAAATTTTCCTTTCTAGAGAAGAAAGGTAGCAAATTCAGTGTAGCCGCATTTCCTTGTTTACATCACTACTATTTACTTTGTCACTGCATTCCATTTTTACTAAAAACTATTCTAAAACAAAACTAATAACTACCTTTTATAATAATTTAAATCACAAGTTCACAGCGTTGACACTTGACAGAGTTAACAGCGATTGCAGAAAAATTTAATTATTTTCTGTTTGCAGCGTTTCTAAGGATACGATCAGGCTTACATACTAATTTTTTCTGAATTATTCTTCACTTTTAGTAAATATATGTTTTCCACCCTCGTAGAATTATAGCCCGAAGCGACAACCGAGGGCCGAGGGCTTTTCTACGCAGTGTAAAAGTGTCACTTTCTTCTCTTATAGTGTAATATACGAGCCCTAAAAACTATATGTTCGGCCATTTGATAATTTATATCTAAATATTGTTTTAACAGTTAACTGTTACCAGCAAAAATATATCTATTATTTTTCTTTTCATATACAGGGTGTGTCACGACGAGTTGACAGTAGACATAACTCTATTACTAAACACAATTTGGTTCTGAAAATTGGTACACGCCCATTATACAATGTGCTCTATTTAACGAAAATGTTGCCACCTTTCTGGTACTTCCGGTTATACCAGAAGTAGACACAAACTTTGTTATTTTAAATGGAACACCCTGTATATTTTTGAATTTTTAGATTCTACACTTTATTTTAGACATAAAAGTATTAATGTTGTATGGTCCTAACATTAACGGTATTACAATTATTTACACTTTTTCATTTTATTTTACAAAAACATAGATGTAAATAAAAATTCAAATCTTGACAATGACACGTTTTTTCCAAAATTTTTTTCTTGTGTTTGAGGTAGGAATATACAAGAAATAAGCTGATGTAGTTTTGAAAGCTTGCTTTATACAAAGTGTTGGTGGTTGTCCGTTCATTTTTAAAAATTTTAATCAATGATAACTCATTTTTTTTAAATGGAACACCCTATATATTTCTAGATTTTCGAATTCTACACTTAATTCGAGACATAAAAGTATTAAGGTTGTAAGGTCTTAAAATTAACGGTATTATAATTAATTACGTTTTTTAAAAATTAACGGTCAATCACAAGCACCCTGTATAAAATAAGTTTTTTAAAACCATATTACCATGTTTCATGTACATTTCTGCGTCCACTAAAATTTGGTTTGTTTTTTGAAAGAACGTGTCATTAGTAAAATATGAAAATGTTTGACTCGAAGTTTTTGTATGAAAAAATTGGAAGAAACATAATTACTTAATTAAAATAAATAAATATAAATAAAAAATATTAGATTAAATATAACAAAAACAAATTTTAGTGGACGTAGAAATGTACAAGAAACATGGTAATATGGTTTTGAAAAACTTATTTTATATCTACAGGGTGCTTATGATTGATCGTTAATTTTTAAAAACATTGAAAATAGGAAAAAACGTAATTAATTATATAACCGTTAATTTTAAGACTTTACAACCTTAATACTTTTATGTCTAGAATTAAGTGCAGAATTTGAAAATGTGGTAATATATAGGGTGTTCCATTTAAAAAAATTAAGTTATCATAGATCAAAGTTTTTAAAAATGAACAGACAGCCAACAACACTCTGTATAAAGCAAGTTTTCCAAAACTATATCAGCTTATTGCTTGTATATTCCTACTTCCAACGTAAGAAATAAACTTTGGAAAAATGTGTCATTGTCAAGATTCGAATTTTTATTTACACCTATGTTTTTGTAAAAAAAAAAAATGAAAAAGTGAAAATAATTATAATACAGTTAATGTTAGGACCATACAACCTTAATACTTTTATGTCTAAAATGAAGTGTAGAATCTAAAAATTCAAAAACATACAGGGTGTTCCATTTAAAATAACAAAGTTTGTGTCTACTTCCGGTATAACCGGAAGTACCAGAAAGATGGCAATATTTTCATTAAATAGAGCACATTGTATAATGGGCGTGTCCCAATTTTTAGAACCAAATTGTGTTTAGTAATAGAGTTATGTCTACTGTCAACTCGTCGTGACACACCCTGTATTTTTGAACTACTCAGTTTTCTGACCATACTATGTTGACAAAATACCTATTATAAAAAACTCAATTCTGTTTGTAATTTTTTTGTTGTTGAACTGAACCCGACTTGGTAAAAAAATTATGCGTTTTAGATAATATCACCAAATTAAAACTATGATAGTTTTGGATATTGTTTTGACGTTTAGGTAAGCAGGGGGTTTTGTTAACTCATATTTTAAGTAATGTTATCAATTTTGATTGAACAGTTGGCCCAAAAATGGCTCGAGGAGTGCCAACTCCCCAAAAAGTGAGAGATTTAATAATTACCTTTAATCAGCTTGTTTTGTCAGGGGAAAAATGAGGCAAACTGGCAGAGACTTGCAATTATCAAAAACTACAGTCTACATCAGTAACTTCTATCATAAAATCATATGGCGAAAACCGTAATACCGATATTAAGGGAGAAAGTCTAGGACGTCCGTGTTTAGTTTCGGATCGACAAAGAAGAGAACTGGTTAAAATCTGAAAAAAGAACAGAAGAGGCTCTGTAAGAGAAATAACGGCTGAATGGACTGAAGCTACTGAATTATCTCTTTCTAGGGAAACTTGCAGAAAGTGGATCCATAAGTGTGGCCTCGGTTTTTATAAAGTAACTTTATCAATGTAATTTTTTTCAATATGATAGGAACATGAAATATGACATTTTAGGCCAAAGAAAAACCATTATTAACCGACCGCCAGAAAAAAAACCGTTTGGCTTGGTGTAAGGAACGACGATCATGGACACTGCAGCAGTGGAATTCGATTATTTTTAGTGATGAGTCGAAATTTGATGTGTCTGTGGGGGATAATCGAAAAAGAGTAATTAGAAATAAGAAAGAGGCGTTTCATAAGGATTGCTTAAAACGTACTGTGAAGTTCCCTTTAGGGGTTATGATATGGGGCTGTATGTCCGCAAACGGCGTAGGAAATATGCAGTTCATCAATGGGACAATTAATGCTGTATAATACCAAGACATACTGGAAAATAACTTAATTCCAAGTATTGATAAATTGTATCCAGCAATGTCATTTATTTTCCAACAAGATGGAGCTAAAACCACTCGAAATTGGTTCAACAACCATGACATAACAGTATTGTATTGGCCTTCCAGCAATCCAGACTTAAATGTTATCGAAATCCTTTGGCACAAAATGAAACCGACACTTAGAAACAATTCACAGAGAACTCAGGAAGGTTTGAGGGCTAAACTTCAAGAAGTATGGGACTCAGTGAAAGTAGAAGAGTGTCAATCTCTTGTAAACTCCATGCCAAATAGAGTTCAGGCAGTTATTGCAGCAAAAGGCGATGTCACGCCATATTAAATTATTAATTTGTTATTTATAATTTTGAAATTTTGTTTTGGCCTAATAGTCCTTCAGCTAGGGATCAAAAGGTAGGAAGTAAAAGCGGGATGAGACGACGCAGTGTTTTCTGAAGGTTTTTTGGTCGCTGAATCCGAATCCGTGCGTCGTTTTTCAATAAAGTGGTGCAAACAAAAGTTATTAACAATTTATTGTTTAAAACGCAATAACTCGAAAAGTATAGATTTTACCTAGCATTTTACCAAAAAAAGTTTCAAACAAAAGTTGTTCAAAATAAAAAGACTCTCTGAAAAGGTTATATGATATTTTGTCATAAAGTCGCACGGACAAAAGTTAATAACAATTTATTGTTTAAATGTTTAAAACGCAATAACACGAAAAATATACATTTTACCAAAAAAAGTTTCAAACAAAAGTTTTGCAAAATAAAAAGACTCCCCGAAAAGGTCATATGGTATTTTGTCATAAAATCGCTCGAACAAATGTTATTAACAATTTATTGTTTAAAACGGAACAAACCAAAAAGCATACATTTTAGGAGAGTCTTTTTATTTTGCACAACTTTTGTTTGAAACTTTTTTTTGTAAAATGTACACTTTTCGAGTTATTGCATTTTAAACAATAGATTGTTAATAATTTTTGTCCGAGCAACTTTATGACAAAATACCATATGACCTTTTCGGAGAGTCTTTTTATTTTGTACAACTTTCGTTTGAATTTTTTTTTATTAAAATGTATACTTTTCGTTTTCGAGTTAATTTAAACATTTAAACAATAAATTGTTAATAACTTTTGTCCGTACGACTTTATGACAAAATACCATATGAACTTTTCGGAGAGTCTTTTTATTTTGAACAACTTTTGTTTGAAACTTTTTTTGGTAAAATGCTAGGTAAAATCTATACTTTTCGAGTTATTGCGTTTTAAACAATAAATTGTTAATAACTTTTGTTTGCACCACTTTATTGAAAAACGACGCACGGATTCGGATTCAGCGACCAAAAAACCTTCAGAAAACACTGCGTCGTCTCATCCCGCTTTTACTTCCTACCTTTTGACCCCTAGCTGAAGGACTATAACATTTATTTGTCGATTTTAGTTTTATAAAATAAATTTTATAGCATAAAAAACTGTGATTTTTTGTTAAATTTTATGGTTCTAAAGTAGCCAGAATCATTGTTATTCTACAAAAAAAATTATATTAATAAAAAATATACTTTACGAGTAAGAGTAGGTACATTCTACATTGAGAAAAAAATTGATAGAAGTTATGAATTGGCCGAACAAAAAAAAAGTCTTACTTTGATCCCAACAATACGTCGTTAAAATATCTACATCGAATTTTGAATCACCCTGTATAGTTGTTAGGGCTCACTATTATATTATCGCCTAGATCAAAACATAGTTTTGCAAATAATAATAATGAATAACCTCAAAACTGGTGGTAAATGCGCTCGTAAATACGTAAATATGAAGCAAAATAAGAAAGTAACACCGTTATATTATAATATAAGTTTTTAAAAAGGCTTGAGAATTAAAGATCGCAATATTCTAGAAAAATATTCCAAAATTTTAACTTAATGATAATCTATTGAAGAAAAGATAGTTTAAATACTAATACCTAAAAGCTTATTGTATAATTTTCAAATTATAAAGTATAATCCTCAATTTAGATGACATCAGTTTTTACTATTTTATCTTGAAATTCTATGTACCTAATTATGTTATAATTAAAATTTGCATTCCAAATAAAAATTTTATATAATCGCGTTAATTATGCAGGGTTCAAAAGTATCTCAACCGCGTGTAAAAAAATTAATAAGCATACACGTGTCAATTAAAATCAAGTTGAAAATCACAGGATGCCTTATTTTTTCATTGTTAATAAATTTGGAAACAAAAATGAGCATATGAAACCTGTTTGCTGCTCCTTATACGATTCTTATTTGTGGCTAAACTTGATATGGTAAACGCCTAAAGAGAATTATAATTGAAGAATGAATAATTATTATTCAAGGATTTCAAATTTGTAATTTTATGCAATTTAGTTTTTTTGCACTTCCGGGATTAAATGTGCTAATTTAATCCGTCTGTACAGGGACTGAAGTGACCTATTTAATCCCAAGGGATTAAATTTACATTGCTAGGTTACACGAGTATTTTTTGTCATTTTGGACAGTATTTTATTGTTGTTGTTGACACGTTTGTCACTTTGACAAGCATAAATTTAGAATGATTTCACATGAAAATGCTTCGGAAGTGTAAAATATAGCGTATATACCACGGGATTGATGTATCATTTAATCCTTCGGGTGAATTGCACCTCAATCCCTTAGTATATAGGAGTAATATACTATTATTGCATTTTTTAAAATAGCAGAAACAAAGAGTTAAATCAAATCCCGTATGCATATGACGCGATTTTGCATCCTTATAGTTTTGACATTTCTATGAAAATTCAAAATACCGGTAAAATATATTTATTTTTAAATAATTATAATATTGAAAGTTAAATTTTTTGGTAAAGTTATCAGGACAGGATCGGAAAAGTTCAAAGTGCTTAAATTTCCAATTTCCTTCTCTAAATGCACTTTAGCATTTAATTCTCATCATCGACATATAGTACTAAATATATGTCGATGATTCTCATTCAACTATTATTTGATGATGCTGTACGACTTTCCATTCCTAATATAGTTCCATAATGTGTTTGGAAAACTAGGGCATTAGTTAACATTTTTTTTTCAGGTTTAATAAAACGACATTATTATCTAATCTAATTCGTCCCTATCATTCCGAGTCATATGTTAATGTTGAAAAAGTCCCTGATACAAATTTAATGCATAACTTTCTATATCTACGTTTAATACCATCAGTCATACTCATACCCATGTCATAATCATTTCAACATTTTAACTCAAACAGATCCGAGAAAACTATTTCTTGTAGGTCTAGGTCTAGGTCATGTTACTTCTTAAACGAATGGAACTTTTGGTTTCATTTAGATACCGTAAAACTAAAACCTTCATGAAGAATTCCATTGGTACAATTTTATTTCCTGGTAATTTGTTCCAAAATAGTCTGTGCCCAAGGGCGGATTAAGGAATTTTGAATCTACAAGCGGGGTGATATTCGGCGCCCTTATAGCTTGTGAATAGCATATTTATGTACTTTATACAGGGTGATTCATTAAGAATGGGCAATCTCTGAACTGGAGATACTACACACCAAAATATGTCGATTGAGCTTAACATTTCTTATACAAATGTTGCAGGTTTACGAGATACAGGGTATTTAAAGTTGGAATTTGAATTTGAAATTTCTTAATAATTTTGTGATTTTAAGCAGTATCGTCTTGAAAATTGGCGACTTTATGTTTTTTGGCATGAAAATTACGAATTTTATGCTGAATTTAGCACTATTTATACAGGGCGTTAGTTACACCCTGTTACTTAGGTAAATTACAACATATCTTTTTTGCCTAATGAGTTATGGCTAAAATGACTAAAAAATCTAAAAGGCAGTTCAATTTTGAATCAAAAGGTACTCTTGTTTATTTCATGTGACTCTATCAGTTTTGAGTTATTTGCATTTTAAACATTCAATGAATTTTGTTTATTGTAAAATTAATTTATTCTTTTAAATTACTACTATGCTGGGTAACAACAGTAAAGACAACAAATAACAATCAGTAACAGTAATAAAAGAAAACTTCAAAGTAAATGCTCAAAATGCCCGCCTTCCACTTCAATACGTATCTCGTAAACCTGCAACATTTGTATAAGACATGTTAAGCTCAATCGACATATTTTGGTGTGTAGTATCTCCAGTTCAGAGATTGCCCATTCTTAATGAATCACCCTGTATAGGGCAGTTTAATACAACATGATTCTTTTTTACGGCGAGTGTCAGAAGAATGCAGTTGCAACCGCAAATTTGTACAGGCGACGTTATCCTGACCGTAGGCACCCGACTGATAAGATTTTTAAGCAACTTGAAAGCGAACTGAGGTCAAATTGGCCAAAACAGAAAAGGCAAAAAAACCGGACAGGACAAACCCCGGCAATGAAATTAGGGTCATTGAAGTTGTGGACAATAATCCACATGTGAGCCAAAGACAAACTGGGATAAGTCAATCTTCGGTTTATCGAATTTTAAGAGGCAACAAATTTCACTCGTATCATGTTACGTTGGATCAGAGAAACGCATTTTCAAAACGTTCTTTCGATGACAGTAGACATAAAACTCTATTATTAGACACAATTTAGTTTTAAAAATTAGTACACGCCCATTATACAATACGCTCTATTTAATGAAAATAACACAAACTTTGTTATTTTAAATAGAACACCCTGTATATTTCTGAATTTTTAGATTCTACACTTCATTTTAGACATAAAAGTATTAAGGGTGTATGGTTCTAACATTAACGGTATTATAATTATTTACATTTTTTTTACAAAAACAGATGTAAATAAAAATTCGAATCTTGACAATGACATATTTTTGTTGGTGGTTGTCCCTTCATTTTTAAAAACTTTGATCAACGATAACTTTATTTTTTTAAATGGAACACCCTGTATATTTCCATATTTTCGAATTCTACACTTAATTCTAGACATAAAAGTATTAAGGTTGTAAAGTCTTAAAATTAACGGTTATATACACTATTGGACAAAAGTAAAGCAATAAGTATTAATTCTGAAATATGTGAACAGAAAATGAAACTTACATTTAAAAACATGAAAAATATGATGTAATTAGTTTTCTATAGTCAAAAACATTTGATCTGGAGATTCATACTTTTATAATATTTCTTATTAAGTAAGTCTCGATAAAAAATTAAAATCAATTGTAGGAAAAAGGAGTCAGATAAAAGTAAAGCAACATTTCAATTTTATTGAACTAACTCAACACTGACACATATGAAACAAGTAAACAATAAATATAATATTTAGTAATTTATTGCATATCCATTACTTGCAATAATTTGCACGCATCTTCTTAGCATCGACGAGATTAATTTTTGTACAACACTTTCCGGAGTATTCCTCCAAATATCGTTGATTTTGTCGATAAACGCCTGCTTATTTCTAAATAATTCCGGAGTATTAGCAACTACAACGAAGGAGGACATCTAGAGAGTGCACCAAAATCCGGACGACCACGGAAAACCACAATCTACACGGATAGATTAATTAAAAGAATTAGTCAGAATGACCCTTTCAAATCAGTTCCAAGTATTAAAGCAGAAATTGCGGGCCTAAATATTAGTTGCTGGACTATTCAAAGGAGGCTGGTTGCTGTAAAGCTGTTCAGTAGAAGACCTACAAAAAACATCTGATTTCAGCAAGAAACAGGGCCGCCCGGCTTGCCATTGCACTTGCTCACTTGAATTGGACCGTGGACGACTGGAAAAAAATATTTTTTAGCCATGAAACCCGGTACACGATTTTTAATTCCGATGGAATGCGTCGTGTAAGACGACTAGTAGGTCAAAGGGTTAATCCAAAGTTTGTTAACCAACCGTAAGCATGGCCATGGAAGCGTGTTCTTATGGGGTTTTTTCTCATGGAATAGCGTCGGCCCCGTCCATTTCAATGATGGCATCATGGATGGGCTTGCTTATAGGGACATTCTCCAAAACACAATACTGCCTTATGCAGAATGGGAAATGCCCTTACACTTCATTTTCCAACATGACAACGACCCAAAACGCAAATCACGCATAGTAACAGAGTAGCTAATCGGAGAACGTGTTCGAATTTTGGACTGGCCAGCCCGGTCACCTGACCTCAACCCAATAGAGAATCTGTGGGAAGAGGTCGAGAGACGAATTAGAACGGAATTATTTAGAAACAAGCGTTGATCGGCAAAATCAGCGATGTTTGAAGAAATATTCTGGAAGGTGTTATACAAAAAAAATTAATCTCCTCGATGCCAAGAAGATGCCTTAAAATTATTGCAAATAATGGGTATGCAATAAATTACTAAATATTATATTTATTGTTTACTTGTTTCATATTGTGTTGCTTTACTTTTATCCGACTCCTTTTTCCCACAATTGGTTTTCATTTTTTATCGAGTTTAATAAAAAATATTATAAAAGTATGAATCTCCAGATCAAATGTTTTTGACTATAGAAAACTAATTACATCATATTTTTCATGTTTTTTAATGTAAGTTTCACTTTCTGTTCACATATTTTAAAATTAATAGTTGTTGCTTTACTTTTGTCCAATAGTAATTAATTACTTTTTTTCCAATTTCCAAGGTTTTAAAAATTAACGATCAACCATAAGCACCCTGTAGATATAAAATCAGTTTTTCAAAACCATATTACCATGTTTCTTGTACATTTCTACTTTCACAAAAAATTGTTTTTTATTATATTTAATTTATTATTTTCATTTATTTATTATAATTAAGTAATTATGTTTCTTCCAATTTTTTCATACAAAAACTTAGAGTCAAACATTTTCATACTTTACTAATGACACGTTCTTTCAAAAAACTAACCAAATTTTAGTGGTCGCAGAAATGTACAGGGTGGGCAAAATTCGATGTTTTTATAGGGTAACTTTTAAACCATAACAGATATTGAAAATCAGACCGCGCATCGTCGAGCTCTTTTTTTGAGAAACCCTTGACGGTGAAGTCAAATTTTAGCGATCGTCATTTGTTTTCGAGTTATGGCCGAAAATTCGATTTTTTGAGATTTCGATTTAAGTCTATATTTCGGTTGTTTGTGAATTTAGAGAAATGGCGTTTGCACGTTCTTAAGGCACTTTTTTGATGCGAATGCAATGGCGTTAACAGATTTTGGAAATGTCTTTTTAATTTTAAGTTATGACATAAATTTTTATTTTTTTAAATGGAGGTCATAGTGGACTGTCACTTTATTGAAAAGAGCATTTTTTTCTCTTTTCAAATATATATAATATGTAGGGTCTATTCCTTCAATTTCTTCTTGAAAAATAAAAAAATCTAAATTTTTGAAATTAAATTAAAAAAAATCTTATAATAAAAATGAAAATACAACAAACGACATACATATAAACACGACACTATCTAAAATTAATATCTATATAAAAAAACTAAAAGAAAAAGTTCAAAATTACGTCTATTAACTGCAATATAATTTTCATGACACTTCAGTGCGCATTCGAAATGTGAATATTTGACACGGAGTTAAGGCATTGCGTAAATTTGGCTTTGAGTTCTTCTGTATTTCTACTTTTAGTTTTATATGAATTATCTTTAATATGTCCCCAAAGGTGTCAAATCAGGCGATCTTGGTGGTCATCTAACTGGCCCATTGCTAACAAACCAATTATATCTGAATTTTGAGTTAAGCAATTCTCTTTCTCTAGCTGATCTCGTATTATGAGGTGGTGCACCATCGTGTTGTAAGAAGAACTGACTTCTATCGCTGAATGATAAATTGTCCAAATATTCATCAACAATTTTCTCATTTAAATATTAGTAGTACCGTTCACCAGTTAGATTTCTCTCATAAATCTTATATGCCAAAACTTGATTTTTTATTAAGGCACACCAAACACTAAAACCAAACCAACCCTGATTTTGGATCTCAATGGCGCGCCGAGGGTTTTTATCATGACATTCGTCTACTGCGATAAATATGCGAAATACATATTATTGGAAACAAAGGGTAATAATTCTGCATTTAGTGTGGGCCTCAGTGATGACATATACGAGAAAATATTTAACGTCGACTTTTGGCCTAAAGGAATAGTTTTACGTGAATTTAATGTGAAAAATGTTTTTTTATCCAGGAACCAAACGAAAAGGACATAAGTAAGTCAGAAGAAAATATAACAACACTAAAAATTATTCACCAAAACATTCAATCAATCAAAAATAAAATAGATGATATTGAAATATATTTAGATCAAGAAAAACCAGACTTTTTGTGCATATCTGAACATTGGTGCGTTGAAAGTGAAATTGAATTAGTTAAATTTGAAAATTACAAACTAGCTAGCTATTATTGTAGAAGTCAATTCAAGAACGGTGGAGTTGCAATTTTTTGTAATAACAAGTTTTCTTTTAAAAAGTTAAGTGTTGCGAATTTTAGTAGGGAAAAAGTTTTTGAATGTTGTGGTATGTTGTATATGGAAATTTTGATTTTTTGTATTTATAGATGTCCAGATAGTAATTTTAATGATTTTTTAAAAAGTATAGAAGATCTTCTGTTAACATTAAATTCACAAATAGTCAAAAAAAAGGTATTTATATGTGGAGACTTCAACTTGGATTTGCTACAGGATAATTCGAGAGCAAATCATTTCAAACAACTTCTAATATCCTTTAATTTACAACAAAAAATACTTCAACCAACTAGAGTCACAGCTGTGAGTCAGACTCTTATTGATAATATTTTTACCAATGTTGCTTGCTATAAATCGGGTGTTATATTGTCAGGCTTGTTAAACCATTATTCTGTTTGTTGTGAGTTTTGTTGCACCCAAAGTACAAAATCTGTTAGTAATTATGTCTCGAGAAGGATCTTTAATAGGGGAAACATTGATCAGTTTGTTCATGCACTGGGTGAGGAATCTTGGGATGATGTCTATGGGAGGCTGGACAATGTAAATGATGCCTACGGTATCTTTTTGGAATCTTTTTTGCGGTGTTTTAATGTGTGCTTTCCTTCCAGAATTTTTAAAAATAAGAACCACAGCTCTTACGCTTGGATCAATGAGGATATAAGATATCTTGCTCGTGAGAAGAGGCGCGTCTTTGAAGTGTTGAAGGCTTTACATGGACAACATATAGAAGATGATATTGCCAAACATTATTATAAAGAATTAAATAAATCTATTAAAATTCATGTCAAAGCAGCAAAGGCTGATGCATACTATAAAAATTTAATAAATAATTCAAAAAATAGATCTAAAAAAGTTTGGGATATTATAAATTCCAGCAAGACCGACACGGGTGAGGGTGGTGCTTTGACTAAATTTGCAAGGGGGCACACTTCGGATATAGCTGGCGATTTTAACAATTTTTTCATCAACATGACTGACTCATTATCTTTACAGCATCCGGGAAATGACTACACGATGAAGACACATATACAAGACACAATGTTCTTGATGCCTTGTGATGAAAGAGAAGTTTTGGATATCATTATGTCACTAAAAAACAAAAAATCGTGTGGTTGGGATGAGATTCCGACTTTCATTTTGAAACAATGTGGGTTCATTATTTGCCATCCTTTGGCTTTTATTTTCAATTTGAGTTTTTCTTTGGGTGTTTTTCCGGGACAAATGAAGACTGCTATTGTGAAGCCAATTTTTAAGAAGGGTAGGTACGATGATTTTAACAACTATAGACCTATCTCGCTCTTGAGTGTCTTGTCCAAGGTGTTAGAAAAATTGATTTCGAGGCGTCTTGGCGGGTTTCTGGCGAGGCATGACGTCATTACAAAATGTCAATTTGGGTTCTTGGGGGGACTATCAACGGAAATGTCTATCTTTGAGGCTCTAAACAATATACTTGACATCTGGAACACCAAAAAAATATCGGTTACGGCACTATTCGATTTGTCGAAAGCGTTTGACTGGGTTGATAAACACCTGCTTTGCTTAAAGCTTCGTGAGTACGGGGTGCGGGGGAAGGCTCTTGAGCTGCTGGATTCCTACATGACAGATAGATACCAATACGTCGAGATTACCTGTAACAATGGCACGTACAGGTCAAAAAGAGAGATGATTAGGAGGGGAGTCCCACAGGGATCAGTTTTGGGTCCCCTTCTTTTTGTGATCTTTATTAATGATCTTCCTGAGGTAAAAACGGAAAATGAAAAAATGTTGCTATTTGCAGATGACACAGCGGTCATGTGTGAGGCCGGCAGCTTGGAATCTCTTCTGACGACCGTCAGCAACTATTTTGAGGGACTGATGTCGTGGTTTGACAGAAACTCGCTAAGGCTGAATGTGGATAAGACCCAGATTATCAAGTTTGGGAATTACTTTGACTTGAGCTCCGTCCAACTACAAAACCGGGATATCGATCTTCTCAGTACCGTCAAGTTCTTGGGCGTTTCGATTGATTCGGATCTCGGATGGAAGACGCACATTGGGGGTGTAATCACGAGGGTAATTAGATCCAGTTATCTTCTTTTGACTCTTAGAAGCAGGCAACTGCCGAGGAAAGTGCTTATAGTTGCCTACAACGCATATGTTTGTTGTCACTTGAAGTATGGCATAATATTTTTTGGAAACTCCTCTCACATTTCTGATTTATTTAAAATACAGAAGCGTTGTATTAGAGCCATGAATAATTTATCAATGCGCGAATCATGTAGACCATACTTCCGCCTGTGTTCCTTATTGACGCTGACTGATATTTACATTTTTGAATGTGCAGTATTTATTAAGAAACACCCACAATATATGTGTAATTATATGCCGAATCATGGATATTCTACAAGAGGAAAATCTTTGATTAGGCAAAGACAAACAACACTTACTACGGTGTACAAGGGTGTGACAAACTCAATGATAAGAATTTATAATAGAATTCCACAACACATAAAAGATCTCCCTTTAAACAAATTCAAGCGCACTCTTAAGAGTTATCTTGTGGCAAAATGTGATTATGATCTGGATGAATTTTTTAACTCCATGTAGGTTGGAAAGTGTATGTATTGTGTGTAATGTGTGTTCTGATGTTTTGTGTATTTTTGGTTATGTTGCTTGATCCTTAATGTATTGTATATGACATGTTTCACACCACTATTTTATATTGTTGGTATTTTAAGGAACGAATAAATATATTATATATTATTATATTATTAATTCCAAAAATTTTGATTCTTTGATTTTTTAAGAAGAAATTGAAGGATTAGACCCTACATATTATAAGTATATATTTGAAAAGAGAAAAAAATGCTCTTTTCAATAAAGTGACAGCCCACTATGACTTCCATATAAAAAAATAAAAATGTATGTCATAACCTAAAAATAAAAAAACATTTTCAAAATCTGTTAACGCCATTGCATTCACCTCAAAAAAGTGCCTTAAGAACGTGCAAACGCCAATTTCTCTAAATTCACAAACAACCGAAATATAGACATAAATCGAAATCTCAAGAAATCGAATTTTCATCCATAACTCGAAAACAAACGACGATCGCTAAATTTTAACTTCGCCATCAAGGGTTTGTCAAAAAAAGAGCTCGACGATCCGCGGTCAGTTTTTCAATATCTCTTATGGTTTAAAAGTTACCCTATAAAACATCGAATTTTGCCCACCCTGTACAAGAAACATGGTAATATGGTTTCAAAAAACTTATTTTATACAGGGCGGTTGTGATTGACCGTAATTTAATAAAAACGTAATTAATTATAATACCGTTAATTTTAAGACCTTACAACCTTAATGCTTTTATGTCTCGAATTAAGTGTAGAATTCGAAAATCTAAAAATATATAGGGTGTTCCATTTACAAAAATTAAATTATCATTGATTAAAGTTTTTGAAAATTAACGGACAACCACCAACACCCTGTATAAAGCAAGTTTTCCAAAACTGCATCAGTTTATTTCTTGTATAGTCCTACTTCAAACACAAGAAAAATTTTTTGGAAAAAACGTGTCATTATCAAGATTTGAATTTTTATCTACATCTATGTTTTTGTAAAAAAAAATGAAAAAGTGTAAATAATTATAATACCGTTAATGTTAGGATCATACAACCTTAAAACTTTTATGTCTAAAATGAAGTGTAGAATCTAAAAATTCAAAAATATACAGGGTGTTCCGTTTAAAATAACAAAGTTTGTGTCTACTTCCGGTATAACCGGAACTACCAGAAAGTTGGGAATATTTTCATTAAATAGACCACATTGTATAATGGGTGTGTACCAATTTTTAGAACCAAATTGTGTTTAGTAATAGAGTTATGTCTACTGTCAACTCGTCGTGATACACCCTGTATACTCTGGTCGCAAAAGTGTTAACTGTTATCACTGTTAATAGTATCATGTTTTATTAAGTAGGAAGAAAATTTCCTTTAGTACGTAATTAATCGTACAAAATTGAAAGATAATTTCCTAAAAAACCCTGCCATGTAAACATTGTAAACAATACCATTGACGTAGACGCGGACATTTTCTTGTACCTGAGCTTTTTGGTTTTTTTACTTGTTGCATTTTTTCCATAGCAATTTGATAAAATAAAAAAGTAAATTTGTTTTACTCGTTGATGTCCGCATGAAATCGTCGGACACTCGTCAGCTATATATAACCGCTATGAATCGAGCACTCCATGGCAAAACCCTAGATAAGTGAAATTACGTTCGGGCGGTCGTGTATAGACTTTGACGGTGTTACGGTTCGGCACGCCTATTTTAATCAGTTTAGAATTTTTTTAGACAGAACCAACCTGCAAAAATATAACATAACTAAACAACCACAACTTGTGTTCATTTAGAGTGATAGAAGAGAAAAAACAAGCTGATATTTTTGTTGTTAACTTTTCCCGGTGTATTTACACAATAAAATTGTAAATTTTTGGTGATATTTGTGCAATAGGTAGTTTCGTGTTGTTTTGCAAGCCTCCCCTGTGAATTCTAACAAAAGGTAAGGTCTTTGTGGTGTTTTAGTTTTTATCCCCATGATAATTTGACACACCCCAGTGTGATGGAAGAATAAGGGTGAATTTGCATTTAATTTACAATAAATTAAAAATAATTTAGTTGTGCGGTGGATGGAATTGTAAAACAATTGAGCTTGGGGACAATCACAGCTGATTATCTACAGAAGTCTATTTTCAACCAGTAAACTTTCTGATTTTTTTACTGTTAATTTGTATTAACCAAGTGGATTTTTCGATGTTTTTAATAAAAGACAGGTGTATTTTGTTGTATATACGGTAAGTCCTGGTGAAAGTTTTGTAATTTAATTGTAATTTAATTCAAGAAAAAACCAAATAATTCCTTAGTTTCATTGAAACATAACCTCAAAATGTGCTCTAGAAAATCGATAAATTCTATGAAAAGTACAAATGTAGAGTTAATTTGGTCGGAGTTGAATTATATTATTCTAAGAAATTGTAGTTAGTCGTAGGTATTTAAATTTTAAATAATTCATTGTAAAAAATTGTGTAATTGTTACTGAAATTAGAACCGAAATCTCCCTCCAATAACTACGAAGTCTATTTTAGAGGAAAATGTGTAAATCGAAATTAGTATGTAATGACTCATTCCATATCTGATCTTTATGACACCACATGTGATGCGTTATTTTATTAATACACAGTTTATTTTCATTTCTAGATTTTAAAGGTTTAAATGTTTCTAAAATGTAAATTTGTGCGGTGAGTATAAAAACTGAACTATTAAAAAAACCGCCAAAAACACGCTTTAATAGAACGATAGATTAATTATTTAGCATATTTAAAACCCGCGACACTATTTAAAAAACAAACAGCATACCTAAATAAAATTGTTATACAAATTGCATCAAATTAGGTTAATTAAAGAAACTAGGAAATACCAAAAAAACAAATTCAATTCAAAAATTCCATTTAATTTTATTAATAGATTCGTCAGCATGAATCTTTCACCTGTTTATACAATTAAAGGTTAACAAAAGTGGAATATTCTACTGTCTGTCAATAAATTCCATTACACTTTCCGATTCATAATTTTTTGTTTAATTTGGAAAAAATAACTGCATTATAATTACGATATGGGTTATTGTTTGTTTTGGTAATTTTTTTACTACGAGTTTATTGCATTTGGAATGGAATTTCCCTACAATGGAATTATTAACATGTGGAAAATTAATGTAAATATACATTTATTTAATACAAATATACATCATACAAGAGTTCTTAGATGAGGATACCTATTTGGTTTTTTAACATTTTATTTTTCATTTTTAGACCCGATATTTTTATCAGATAAATTTCCAAGGTTACAGTAATGAAACTGCACAAATTTGTCTGTCATATAAAGTTACTTGTAAGAAATTCGCCATTTTCCACAACTTTATCTACATGAACATTTTATTTTTTCTGTGACGAAAATAAGAATTTCAAATTTATGTTTTTCTTCCAAATTTTCTTTATTAAAAAATACTAAATTAAATAAATTTTCCTATCAGTTAATTCACTTTTATGGATTTTTTTTAAATTCTTCTAAACTTGATTAGTTGTAGAAATAAATACAAGAGATCTCGAAAAATGACTGCTTCATAAGCTAAAATTATTATCATTTATACAAGGGGGTTTAATTACGGCTCTATATTATTGCATTTTTAGATTATACATTAAGTTTAGATGATAAAATCAAAATACAGGGTGGGTGAAATTCTTTTGCCAGCATGGGTATCTCGCTTATTGTAATAGATAGACCATAGGTTTAAATTTGGCAAAGTTAGTAATTTTGCTGCTCAAAAATAAATTGAAAATAATTTTGGATTATTTTGATATTTTGAACGATATCTTAGAAATCTGAAAATTACGATTTTAGAACTTCGTTATTTCTGAACTTTTTTTAAATCTGTAAAAACATTCTTATGCCTTGTACACACTTGTATACAAAATCGAGCGATTGTCTAGAGACATGTATCTAGACAATGTATACAGGGTGTTCGCGCGAAGTGGCTCACTATTGCTAACTTCGTTATTATTGGAGCTACAAAGTCGGTTAAATTAGCGAACTAGTAGCATTTTTTCCGCTGATTACAATGGTGAAAACAAAAAAACAATTGACCATCTGGTTTTCAAGATACTCAATAAAATAACATTTTTTAAATGGAACACCCTATATATTTTTGCAAAACTCGATGGTAAATTAAATTCTATACAAAAAATGTCCTCATCTTTTTTTAATAATAGGTAATTTAAAATAACCAAGTTATTTTGAAAAAAAGTTTGCAATTCTTTAAAATCAAGTAGCCATAAAACGGAATAGTAATTTATTAAAACCAAACAATCATAATTTTGAATTTAAGCAAGTTGAAAAATACTTGAAAGAATTACGGAAATATTGAAAATTTACAAAATTTAATTTTCATGGCTACTTACTTGATATTAAAACTTTGAAATTTTTTTTCAAAATATCTCGCTTATTTTAAATAATTATCAAAAAAGCATAAGAACATTCTTTGTTCAGAATTTAATTTATCATCGATTTTTGCAAAAATATATAGGGTGTTCCATTTAAAAAAATGTTATTTTTGTGAATATTTCGAAAACCAGATGGTCAATTGTTTTTCTGTTTTCACCATTGTAATCAGCGGAAAAAATGCTACTAGTTTGCTAATTTAACCGACTTTGTAGCTCCAATAATAACGAAGTTAGCAATAGTGAACCACTTTGCGCAAACACCTGTATATTAATAATATTAAATAAAATAGTAATATTTCCGTAATTCTTTCAATTTTTTTTCAACTTGCTTAAATTCAAAATTATGATTGTTTGGTTTTAATAAATTACTATTCCGTTTTATGGCTACTTGATTTTAAAGAATTGCAAACTTTTTTTCAAAATAACTCGCCCATTTTAAATTTTAACCAAAAAAGTTAAGGACATTTTTTGTACAGAATTTAATTTGTCAACGATTTCTGCAAAAATATATAGGGTGTTCCATTTAAAAAAGTGTTATTTTTGTGAATATCTCGAAAACCAGATAGTCATTTGTTTTTCTGTTTTCACCATTGTAATCAGCGGAAAAAATGCTACTAGTTTGCTAATTTAATCAACTTTGTAGCTCCAATAATAACGAAGTTAGCCACTTCGCGCGAACACCCTGTATGTATAGACAGTATAGAGAGTTTGTTGCTTGTCCACATTTGAATGCCTTGTTGCTAGTTTTAGTTACTAGACATGACCGACCTGCAGTAGAAACAAGTGTTCGTATGCAAACTAAGTAATCTTTACAGGAGATATCCCGCTCTTCTTCGACTGATCAATTTTTTTATGCTCCCGATGAAAAGTTGTTTTCACAAGCTATGATTTTTTTTCTAAATCACCTAGTGGTACTTCATATTTTTGGACCAGCTCTTTGATAACCATTTTTTTTTCTTTGTACGATATATACAGTGTGTCCACAGATGGAGTTGACAAGAGGAAAATAATCTTTGTTATTGATTTTACGACGAAAAGTCATTTCTAAAAAATCCTGCTTGTCGAAAAAATGAGTTTACCATATAAAAATCTTAGATCAGATGTACAGGATGTAAAAAAATTTAGAAAACATGAAAATGCTTTAAGAGAAAAGTATGTACCATTATTTATTAAATTAGACATAATGTTTATTTAACAAAATTGTTTATAATCTAAAATAAAGCCTGAATACAAAATTTGAAATTTGAATTCTAATTTTTAAATTTATTTACAAATTACCATGGTAACCACATAAAGTAATGCATCGTTGAATACATTTTTTTTAATTTAAAAATTAAAATAAAACTGAATGCTATGTGTAGCACATCAATGAATTTGGAATAAAATGTACTATCCGACGATATGAAAAGTAGAAAGCGTGCCTATAAGAAAAACTGAAGTTGGTGTTAAAAAAACAAAAACGAATCGATGTTTAAAGAAACGACGATCACTGATCGATAGAGCATAAAAAATTTCTTAAAGTATGTTTTTGCAGATTTAAAAAGTTCAGAAATAACGTTCTAAAATCTTAATTTTCAGTTTTTTTCAATTTTCTAACTTATCCGTTCAAAATAATTCAAAAATTGTTGTCGGATTATTTTTGAGCACCAAATTTGACAACTTTGCCAAATTTAAACTTATGTTGGCAACGAAATTTCACCCACTCTGTATAAGGTGATCACAATTGACCGCCAATTTTAAGAAAATTCAAATCACTACAATTTTTAAATTTCTATTCTATGTTGTGGAGGATTAAATTCTTTTTTTTATAAAATTAAACTATCGAACGCTTTAGAATTAAAAATAGTAGTAATAGTACCGTCTGTATATTTCTAATCTATTTTTTATCAAATTCGCTACATTATTTTTTAATGAGTATTGCAATGATTGTACCTATAGTAATACATTAATTTGATAACTATAATAGTTATTTGGAAAACATCATAATTACCTACTTACAAGCAACCAGCATATCCATTTAATTTAACTAACAAAACATCACTTTTGCGATAATTTTTAAATATGTAGGAAAATTTAATATTACCTAAGAATTGCAAATTATGAATTAGATTATTCGTATAACATACTAAAGTGAAAGTAGTTTAACATTATACATATTATAGAAGAGAGTGGTTGTAGAATATTTCGTTAATACTTGCTAGATTACTTTATTCTTGTTTTTATAATGGAAAAATATACTAATTCTAATCCGCCCCGACTGTTTTCAGTACTGTTTAAATTGTACCAAGTTTATTAATTTATTGCAATTAATTAAACCCGACAAAAAACTCTTTTTTTAGTTTATGACGATATTTCAATATTAAGGAGTCGCTATGAAATTTCGTGACTATTTTATAGGCAGTAAACATTTCCATGTTTTTATTACTAATAGTTAAAACTGAAGCTTTATTAGAACTTGTTTAAAAATCAAACATTCGGCATAAATTTTTAAATGACAACTTCTTTGATCAAATCCGAATCTACATAAATTACGTAACATATTTTTTTTGCAGAATTAATAATAACCTGTAAAAATCGACTCTGGCACATTTCAAAGCATTTGAATATATTAAAAATTAATTTTGATGAACTAGATATGAATCTGTATACAAATTTTTTTTCGAAAATATTAAATTTCCAAGTTTAAACCGAAACGAGGTAAACAATTTCATTTGTTTTTTAAAATTACCTTCATAAGTATCAAGACTCGGAAAATTTCCTATTCGTCAGTTTGGTTGCCATGACATGATGGTACATGTCAAGAAATAATTGTAGAAAATGCGATCAATTATTCCATGTAGAGTTCAAGGGTACAAGAAACGAAAACATTTTTTTTTAATTTCCGTAATGAATATTCTTTATTTTGCTATTTTAGTTGAAACATATTTTATATTCCACACGTGTGATTCGCAAGAAAAAACATTTTTAGCAATTTTTTGTGATAGTTTGCAAATTTTAGCATTATAAGTAGAAAATCAAAATCAAAATTTTCGATTGTTCTAAAATTTCCACTTAAAGTATTTTCTTCAGTAGACAACTCGTTACACTATCTCTGTCTCTACTTGTCATTCGCCTCTTTTGAGTGAGAGAGAGAGCGTGTGACGCACATGTCTATTGAAAATAATTCTACTACAATTTTTACTTTCTTATACGAAGTAATAAGAAAGTATAGTAATCGTGCTTTTTTTCGACTTCGAGATTTTGATGGATTTACACGTTTTGAGGGCCCCTGAATCCATTTTGACCATTTTCGCCATGATGTCTGTCTGTATCCACGATAACTCAAAAACGAGTTATCGGATTTGATTCAAATTTCATATTTAAGAGTTTGAACAAAATTGTGGGGGCCACATTAAATCTTTTTCATCTAGCACCAACACAAGTCACCTGAAGACATATTTAGGTTTTTTAGGAATATCTTGAAAAATATACAATTTACGAGATTTTTTTATTCTTTAACATTGATTTAGAATTAAATTTTGAACAAATTTTGTTTAAAGTTTTTTTTGAAATTTCGTCAAAAAATTTTCAAAAAAAATAAATTAATTTTTGTCGTTAAATTCGGTTATAATGAGTGGGAGAAGGACCGATTTATGCGTATTGCAATAAGTGCGACAGAGACTTCCGAAAATTATTTGAAAATTGCTGAAAACGCTTAAAAATGAAACACGATTTTTACAAGAAATTTAACTTAATTTCCTTAGGAAAAGTAATTGTGGTACTATCCGTATAAGAAAGTCATGTATTGGGCACATCAGATATCTTTAAATACATATTCACAATATTTTCAATTTGGTCATAATATTTGTTATGAAACTTAATTCTACTATACAGGGCGATCAGTAATTGCCGCACTAGGAGCATACTGTGACAAACTTTACGTTTGAAGAATGACGAATTTTTCTACCGCAGTTCTGTAAGTCCTTTCTTTACAAAGATATGACCACTTTTGTGAAAGTAAAAGTGGCAACACTGCATTGAACATGTGAATAGGTTCGACGAGAAAAAAAAGAGAAACGTTCAATATTTTATGATGCGAGAACATGTCAAACTAATTTAGTACTAGCAATTTTATTAAAAAGCAGAAACAACAATTGAAATTCATTATTAATATTTTCATGGCAATAGAAGGTATTTTAGTTTATCCCAAGGGGAGCTTGAGAGGTTGCCAAACTTCAAATTTCTCTCAAATTTAGGTATTTTATTAAATTTTAACATTTTCAATTTCTTTGTATTAGAGGTTTTGTGAAAAAAATTGAATAAATCATATTGCATTTTATCCAGAGATTATAGTAGCATGAATTATTCACTCATTTTTGTCTCGGTTATTAAAATAATTAGCTTGTAACTTGGATGAGTGAAACTCTATAACTCGGAAACTAACCATCAGATTTAATTTTTCTTTGCAGATTATCCGTAGTTTTAATGTACTCTATAACGCCCTGTATTCGGAGTGGGCTAATTACTGATCACCCTGTATATGCAGCCGAGTTTTTCGGACACACTGTATAAACGAGAGGGTGCGAGTATCAAATAAATAAATAAAACTTCGACTTTTAGAGATTTTTTAACATTTCTTAACATTGAAATGTAACATTTTCTTTTAGATTTAAAAATTTAGAAACCGTTATTAAATTTAATGCTGTAGGTTAGTTTTATGGTTTAACATTTTTGTCACCCTCAAAGAGTGTAATTGTTTTGTGTAAATTGCAGTGTTCCGATTTGCAAACGTTGGTTTAAATTGATTGACGAATATTGTTTTTTAAGTCTAGCTATTTTAGAATAGTAATTAATGCCTTAACGTTTGTGGGCTCCGAGGTCGGATCGAGTTTCAAAAATGCCTATTTTGTATTATTGTATCATTCATGACTCATAAACTAATTTTCGGCAGAATATTATCTTTAATTTGTCTACAAATTTGCATTTTATTAAACTGCGTAAAATCAAACATTAATTAAATAAACAGATTTATTTGATCCATGGATTTTATCTTGAATCTTTTCCTGAATAATATCTTATTTTGATTATATAATAACCAAATTACCTATTTATCTACCTTATTATCGAAGAAATAAAATAAAAATTAGCATATCGCATTCCTGTTATAACATTTAATAAGTTTTTTTGTTATATTTCGATAAGATTATGCACATAATAAACGTTTTATCAAAATTTGCATTAATTATAGCAAATTATCTTCTATTGACCGATGAAAAACGCAATTCCGGAAGACCTTGCCAAAAGTTTTTCGAATTTATGATTTAAGGAAGCAGACAGACTACAAAAAATATTTTAATTTTAATTGTCGGTCAGTGGATCGTATAAATTTAATTTGGTTTCTAATGCACGTAGTTGATAGTGTATCGAGGTCGCCATTTAAATAAAATTCCATTCAATTTCATACTAAATACTCACTGTCAAAGTAAATAATGCATACACTCAGAAGGTATTTAATTTTCTTGCTATTTAGTACAATCACCATCTGTTTGTATTAAAGTGTTTAGTATTTATTACTGGAAAATCGTATTCTCTTGTTTCTATCTAGGTGATCTTATTAAATTTCATTATATAATTAATTTTTCTGTTGCAGATATCAAAATGGCTCAACTAGTTACGAGTGTCGTGGATAAATACCACGATATTTTAGACAACAAAAGTGGTAAGTGATACCTGAAAATAATTTACGGAAGGTTATTGATTCCCTTTCCGATGTACACAAAAATTAACTTGCGTCACTAGGAATATTCCTTTTCCTGTTGGCTCATCGTGATCATCAATAACATGATTGTTTAAAATTCACCAAATAAAATTAATTAACAGAACAATTTCTTTTTTTTGTAATTAGTAGATAACGATCTAGATCCACGAATTAATATAAAATAAAATTCTTACTGAGAATTATTAATCTGGTGCAAATAAGTAACGAGCAAATAAGTCGATTACACAATATACTTTCTTTCTTCGTTTCTGCACGAAACTGTCCATGCCCGGTGTGTGAGAGCAGGTATGTGTGAGTAATTTGCATTCTTTGTGGCGATTATGTAAAGGTTCACAAGATAGTCCGGGTCCGGACTAAATGCCAGTGGCGTAACTGTATGAAAATGCCGCCCACCCATGTAAAAATTACAACATTTCTACGATCAAACATAATAATAAAAATAATATTGGTACCTACTTCTGTCCTAGTTAGTCCTGGAAGTATTCTTTTGATGTCCTCCTCTTGTATGTCAGTATTTTATTTTCATATTTCAAGCACAAGAACTCTCCATTAGTTTCCATTTCTGCCCTACATTAATTTTTCTTGTTTTATTTAAAAAATCCCACTGTCTATAGTAATTGGCTATAGCTCCTCATCTTCTATTTCTTCGGAATTCTGCTTGAGTTTTTCTGGTGTATTTTCTTTTGGTCATTTTCTTATTTTTCACAAGTTAAATTAGAACAGATTGTGGCGGGAGTCTTGTTAGGATTTACTGTCCATTCTTCACTTCGACGTAGAAGATCTTTTGTGATTCCCGTACTGCATTATTGTTCAAGGAGGCTCAACTTCTTAACAAGTATCGTAATCTTCTTGAAGGTCAGTAAATCGACCTCTTGGGGCTCGCAAAATGCCTCTTGTCTGGTATGTTGAATTTTTTTTTATGTAGAAACAGGTATTCAGAGGTTTCATCCTCTGAGTTGCAGAATCTGCAGGTTTTATTTCTGACTTCCCCATTTTGGTGAGATGATATCTCAGGGAACAGTGGCCAGTTAGGAGCCCGACTATTAGATCTAGTCTTTCCTTGGTAGGTCGAGAAGCATTTTTACGCTTCTGCTGGCGTAAGGCTTGATGAGTTTTTTCGCCTGTGTTAGCCCAGGAAGATTATCCAGATTTTCACAAGTTAATCCCGCTTTAAACTAAACGTGATACCAGTGGCGTAACTGTATGAAAATGTCACCAACTTGTGGAAGAAGTTTGACCAATTGAACTATTTGTTACAAGAATTTTTTTAGGACCAGCACACTAGACTTTAAGCTTATAAAATTAATAAACGAATCACGCCTCGCGTCATTAATTTACCTTACTACATAATTTCAAATTGTCCCAAATTTCTGTTACAATTTACATATATTTTGTAATTGAGATTCTTAATTTAGGTCAATAGCATATTGTTTCTCTTTAAAAAAAAAAAAGGTTAAACTATAATGGGAAGTGTACTAGTATATAAGCAACGTTCACCTTCCGACTTTCATACAAAATAGCTCAGTTATTTCCAGATATGTGTGAGAAAAAAAAAGAAAATTTCTCGAAACTAATTACTTTTAGTTCCCTAATAAAATCTGACCCACCCTGTATACACGGCCCGTCAAAACCTTGAAATAGTTGTTTATGTAACTAGGGTGGAAAGTGATACTTTACTGAACTGTCGGCATAATTCCATTGCCTTCGAGGTTGTTCCAAAGTTACGCTATACTGTCAATTCTCGTGTCTCGAACTCGATCCAGTAGTTTCAAAGAAAAGTAAACAGATTTCACAAGAACTTTCGCTTATTTACTTCGTGAATCTGTTTAGTAGTGGTCTGCTGGCCTCAATATCAAAATAATATGAGCGCAATCACTTTCATTTTAATCGCCGCAGAACTACAGGTAATCTATGGCTGTTTGGTAAGGTTGCATAACATACCTTCAGCGTATTTTATTAAGAAAGGTTAGGATTTGGTTGACGATGTTGATGCAGCCAACAAGTGCACGTTGGTTTTTAGTTCTCAAAGAGGTATTTCGTTGCGTGGTTATACATAATGTTGTGATTTGTCAGCTGTGTTTTTTTAACGTTATCTAGGACATATTGGATGACTTATATAGTTATTTAATAAAGCAAACATAATCATAGTCATGCTTGCTTAAGTTTACATATAAATAAATAATAACAAATATTAATTAGCTTACGTATATTAAGAATTTGTTTAATTTTTTTTTCGTTTTATCTTTTATCTAATTTTTTTGAAAAATAATTGCATGAGTCAATAATAGTTTTTCCTGAAATTGTAAGCTACGGAATCCAAACTATAATTTACTAAGTCACCATACGCAGCTCCAATTGAATTTTTATACACGTTAATTACAAATAATACACACAAATAAAAAATAATTATTATATTAGAACTAAGTGATAGATCGTGTTCTTATCATTGGAACATTTACGTAAAAACAAGCAAAAACCATGTTGTTTTTTTTACTTACGCATCAGGTGTACTAATTACTACTCGTAGGTACATAAGAACTAAATTAAATTACAGATATTAGGAAAAGCAATTTTAATTACAGATGACAGTATCCATTATTGTGTACTGTAGACAACAAAAAAATTAATTATTGTTTTCGTTTGTTGTTAATTCAAATTACTATTCATCAATAATTATTATAAGCCCACTCCCTATTACAATTAGCTCTTATTCGGAGACATATTTGATTTGTTTCCAATATTTCATTGTGTGTTAGGCAATGTTTTTAAATTGTATTTTTTGGGAATTTATAGAAAAATGTCGACATTGCCCCATTTATAGATTCGTAATTCATGAACAGCGCTTCAGGTTCTCCTTGGGAGAACAATTTTACAAAGCTAAGCATTGTCGTTTTTTGGAAAAAAAAATCAAGAAGACTAGAAACAGGAGAGCAAACTTCCCATGTTGCCCCGTACACAAAATAATAATCATAATTTATTCAATAAAGCCCAATAAGCACTGAACAAGTTACAAAGCGAAATATAGTTAAGTTAGATACATAAAAGAAATCACATACACAGCGATGGAACGCCACTCGCAATGTGCGCCCTGTTCTTAAATTGCTGTACTGTGCATCTGTCAATAATTATAATGATACACTGTCAAGTTGACAGATACGCAGTACAGCAATTTAAGGGCAGGACGCACACGTCGAGTGACGATTGAGAGGGGAACTGTCGCCGTACATCGGTCTTCCCTTTCCAAGTGAGTTCGCTCTCCTGTTTCTAGTCCTCTTGGAAAAATAATGAAGTGCGTGGAATATTTTTTGAATATTTTAGTGAGTTAATAAAGAAATATCGACATTCATTTAAAATTTCGTAATTTTTTAACAGAAATCCCTGAAGGGATCCACAGATTTTTTTATTGGAGAAGAATTTTACAAATTGGGGGTTGCTGTTTTTAGAAAAAAAGTCATGAACTTTGTGGAAGTTAGTTTTGGATATTTTAGCGAATTTATAAGAAATGTCGACATTTCCCCATTTAAAAATTCGTAATTCCTAAACTGAGCCTCAGATTTTCCTTCAGAAAACAATTTTATAAAGTTGCGGTTTTTAGGAAAAAAATCATTAACTTTGTGGAAGTTAGTTTTGGATATTTTAGAGAATTTATAGAAAATGTCGACATTTACCCATTTAAAAATTCGTAATTTCAGAAGAGAGTCTCAGATTTTCCATTAGTGAACGATTTTCCAAAACTAGAGATTGGTATTTTCAGAGAAAAAATCATGAACTTGGTGGAAGTTAGTTTTGAATATTTTAGCGAATTTATAGCGAAATGTCGACTTTTCCCCATTTAAAATTTCGTAATTTTTGAACAGAGCCAGAGATTTTCCATTTGAGAACGATTTTCCAAAACTGAGTGTTGCGGTTTTTACCTAAAAAATCATGAACTTTGTGGAATATGTTTTGAACGTTTTAGCGAATTTATAGAGAATTGTCAACATTTCCGCCAAAAATTCGTAATTCTTGAACGGAATCTCAGATTTTCCTTTAGAAAACAATTCTATAAAGCTAAGAGTTGCTGTTTTTAGAAGAAGAAACATATGAAGGTTGTGGAAGTTATGTCCGGTTGCACCAAGCTAGCTAAACTAATAGAAAGATGAATATTTAGCAGCGGCATGTTATTGGCTAAATGATTGTTATTTGCTGTGTTGCTTAGCAACAAATTTAAAAGATCCAATAAGCTGCCGCTGCTAAATTTTAAACATGCAATTAGTTAATTGAGCATTTAGCAGAGAAATGTCGACATTTCCTTATTTCAAAATTCGTATTTTTTGTAAGGAGTCTCAAATTTTCCTTTAGAGAAAAAAATCATGAACTTTGAGTTAACTTTGAGTATTTTAGTTTATTATTATAAAAACATTCAAATACATTAATTTAATTGGCTAAACAGCCAATTAAAGAATGATGTATTTCTGATATTTTTGCTTCAATAAAAAATTATCATTAACATTTTCCAGTTGTTGTGTTTTATTATATAATACTTTGCATAAAAATATAAAAAACACAAAATTTACCTTTTAAATAACAAAAACAATAATAAACAACATATTATAATGAAATTGACCGCATTGAATTTTAACCTTGCAACTTAACCCTTCGTATACTTAAGTATTTAATATAATTTAACATCAGAATTAAACAATTAACATGTTGCTATTAAAAAGGTAGATAGACAATTGTGTTTTTACTTTATATGTCAAAAATTATTAATAGATTGGATATTAATGCTCATAAATTTGTTGCAAAAATTAATTAATTTAAACGTTTTATTTTGTTGATGTATAGAAAATTTAAATATTTATATTTAATAAAAAAATCCAAAAGCAATATAATTGTAATAAATAATAATTCCATTCCATTAGTAACAATTATAATTAAATATGACATTTGTAAGTGAATTTCTAATAATAATAGACTATATATTTTTTGGGATGCACTACGAACCAGCGATTCATGTTAATAATATTAAATTTGCGTATTGGAATTATAATTATGTACGTACAATAAAACTGTAACAAAAAATTAACATCTTAAGAATGTTCTTTACCATGCCAAAGCACTGCAACTGGTTTTATGGGCATCATCTTAATGACGCACGAACCAGATAAAAAAACTAAAAATCTGCTAAAACTATTGGTTTTTCCCAACCCCTGCAGATTATAATTTTTTCCTGCAGACTACATTCGATAGATCCACTTTTATAAGTTTTGTTGGTTTATTTTTGGACAATTGACGTCAGTAGTCGAGAGCATTCCTCAGGAAATGTTTTGGTATTTGTATGCAATATTATGGAAAAAGAATTAATAATGTTGTTGTGTTTTTATTAAAAATTAAACAAAAACAACCATAGGATAATGTAAACATTTATGCAATAATTTTTTTTAAAGAAGTTTTCCTTCATATTTTGGGAATTTCAAATCTATATATTATCTACTATAATTCATGACAATAAAAATTAGAGGGTTTTTTTTGTTTTAATGACCGCTATTAAATAATTATTTTTTACAACTAATTACCATGCTTGCTTATAAATATATAAATTTTAATTATAATTAATTGGATTCAAAAAAATATAAGGTATGGGAATTTTTGATAAAGATCTACAATATTATATTTTAGAAACATAAATAACTACAGTTCTACACCTTCAGTTTGTTTCCTGGGTCCAAAAAAATTTCCATTAAGTTAACCAAAGTTGTTATTTCGTATTTTATTGTCATAAAAATGTGTTTTATTAATTGCAACTAAGTGAATTGCACAGAGCAAACTAGGAAAGTTTGAAAACCAGCTACAGCAAATAGATTTGATAAATATTATAAGTTCACTTCAAAGGTTACTGAACTGGAATATCGAATAAAGTCGGTAATTTTACTGAGAATCAATTAAGTGTGTTGATTTTATGAAATTGTTTTTATTAATAACATCACATTGTTTTTTAAGATAAACTAGAGTAATTAATTGTTATGCTCGATTCCACAAACTGTAAATAAATATTTAATCAGAGAATAACACTAATTCACTAATATTTGTTTGTATTGTCTGAAATTCAGTGAAAATTAGCGATTGACGAATAGGAGTTCGTAAAATTCAAATTAATCAAAGAATAATTAATTATAAGGAGCGATTTCAAGAGCGATTTTGAAAACATTTTGAAATTACTTTGTTAATTAGGGTTTCCTGATTACGGCGCAGCTATCTGCAATATTTCCAAAGTTATACGAGCCCTATCAACTAAATGTTCGGACAAAAGTAAATTTTTGAAGTATGAAAGGAGAACTGGAAATTTTACGTAAATAATTAGTAAACACCTAACAATACAATAAGATAAAGCCTTAATAACAATATTATGCATGGAACAAAATTATTTATTTGATTTAATAATATTATAACCTTAATAATTAGCAAATTTTACCAAATGAATTTGCAACTAAATGTTGGGATAATTTTTAATTTGTGTTCTAGCAGACATTGTATTTATCAAATTTTGGTACAATTCTGGCGTGAAACTGTCCCAAATTTCTTCTATTTTGGTCTTTAAGTCCCCAATGGTTCTTGGTGGATTATTGCGTAGAATACGTTTAATTTTATGCCAAGGAGTTTGAATGACATTTTGACATTTAAGTCCGAACTGGATGAGGGCCATGGAAGCACCTTTATGTCGTTTTCACCAAGTTCCAAAACTGTGATTTTTTAAAAAACAGTCGTTAGAAAATTATGTCACATTTTTCAAGTGCAATTTTAAAGCTACGAAAATTGCCAAAAATCACCAAATAAAAACTTGGAGATTTTTTTGTACATAAAACCAACATCCAGCTTTGCAATAAAGTAAATTTTACCAAAATCGAACCAGCGGTTCCAAAACTGTGATTATTGTAATGTAGGTAGCAGCTCCAAAAAATACGTTTTTTGAAAAGTGAACTGTGGAACTCGAAAATAATGCAAAAAAAATCATATTAACATTTCAGGATTTTTTCAATAGAGTACGATCCTTAAGCTTTGATTTAAAGGTTTTTTGACACAAATTCAACCAGCGGTTTAAAATCTGTGATTTTTTAAAACAGTTACTAGAATATTCTCTCATTTTTAAACGTGCTACTTTGAAGCTCCGATAAATGCCTAAAATCTCCAAATCAAAACTTGAATAATTTTTTTGTAAAGAAAACCAACATCCAGCTTTGCAATAAAGTAAATTTCATCATAATACGACTACTAGATCCAACGTTTTGAAAATAATAATTCTTTGTTTCTACAATTTTCCCATCCTGCTGGGTTAAAGTGCCACAGTTTTGGAACCGCCGAGCGGATTTTTACGAAATTTACGTTTTTATATAACCAAATGTTGGCATTATAACAGAAAAAACCATCAATGTTATGGAAGTTAATTTAGATAACTTTTGCGCGTATGGAAAAAAGACAATCAAATTTACTTTTGTCCGAACTAACTAATAATTAATTAATTATTACATTTTAGTAAAAACGATTTATTACTCTATTTTAGTCAGTAAAGTTACAATTTAACAAAACATTAAATCCGAAACGCATCATTTTTTACAGACAGTTAGGAGGTACCAAGAAAAGCTTATAAATTCTTACAATTTAAAAAATAAATTTCTCATTAATTAATGCCCCAAATTAAAAAAAAATTTATACTGCTGAATACAGAATCAAAATCCCTTTCGAACGAGGTGCCGCACGATGCCATTTCTATAGTTTAAATTTTCGGGTGGGTTGTCATAATTTAGAGGGGGTGCATGCTAAAAAATGACAATTTCAAAATAAAAATCTACCTGTTTCAGGATTTTTCCTAAAAGTTCATAATTAAGCTTAAAATGAATTTATTCTATACTTATGAACCCCATTTTACTTATATCTGACAGGGTACAATTTGACACGTTCGGGTACGTTAACAATTAGTCGCACAAAAACTGTTTAAAAACCAAATTGATGGTTTTTTAGAGCTTAAACTATTTCATAATAGCCATTTTTATTATTGGAATGATAGAAAATGAGTAAACCATGCATTCTCTTTTGCAATCGTTAAATCGAGCAATAACTCGACAAATAATTAAAATATCGAAAATTGTTATGGATGCAAAAATTTGAAGAATTTTATTCCCAATAATTTTTCTCTAAACGCTTTTCGTCGTGAAATCGTAAGAAATCGAGTTATTCTCGAAAATATGGACTCACTCTTCAATACAAGATGGCGCCGGTTTACCAAGGAGTTGGTTTCAGCTTTTTTGAACTTAAGCTTTTCTTGGGACCTCCTAACTGCCCGTAAAAAATGATGCGTTTCGGATTTAATGTTTTGGCCAACATTGAAATTTGACTACGTTTTATTTTTATGGTTTTGAAACACTAAATCTAACCTTAAAATGACTACCCTTACAGTCGACTGAAATATTCTTTAACATACCGGACCAAAATTTAAAAGTAAAAATGAAAGATGTTATTGTCGTAAGAAAACAGAAAATCTTAATTGGTCCACTCTACATAGAAACTAGAAACGTCATATTTTGATAGTAAAACACGATAAAAATTGCCTTAAAAATAGGGTTTTCATCAAGAATATTAAATGGTTATGATTAATCAATAAACAGTAGGTATACTAGTGAGTGCATTTTTAGTTGGTGGAATTGTTTTTTTTACACATCCAAACATTGGATGTTTCAAGTTTTCAAACTGCTATAACTTTGGAAATATTAGAGAGCGCCGCTTATTTTTAACATTTTCGTAATCTTAATTAACAAGCTAAATCCATTTTTTTTAAATCCCTCCGGTAAACATTCGCCAAATGTACCAAACATTTTATTAAATTGAATATTCATTAAATTCTAACTAAAATCAGAATAAAATATGTTTTTAATTAAAATATAATACGATACGGATCTGCCTCTCAAGACAATAGCTAATAGTAATTAATTATGTATTTTGTAGAAGGTGCTTAAACTTTTCGGAATACGAGGTGTGTTCAAAAAGTATCGCGAATTTTGAATTTTCGCGGGTTACGTATATTCGAATTTCGATTTTTTTGTGGCGTTATGTTGGTACTCATGTCTCTCACTTATGCCGACAAGCTCGGCCATTTTGAATGTTCACTTAATTGTTGACAGCTGCTTTGCTTGCACATGTTTTGGATCGTCTTCGATTTTTACCTATTCAAAAAAATGGATCAAAGAACCTGTATCAAATTTTGTGTGAAAAACGAAATTAAGTGCGCGGATGCATTCCGAATGTTGACTGTGGCATACGGAGAAGCTACCTTGGACCGAAGCAACGTTTATCGGTGGTACAAAATGTTCTCAGAAGGCCGAGAAGATGTGAACGACGAAGAGCGTGCCGGACGCCCGAGCACTTCAACAACAGACGAAAAAATTAATGAAGTGGAGAAAATGGTATTGGCCAATCGTCGAATCACCGTTAGAGAAGTTGCTGAGGACCTAAACATATCGATTGGCTCGTGCCATTCGATTTTTATCAATGATTTGGGCATGAGACGGGTCGCCGCGAAATTCGTACCAAAATTGCTCAATTGCGACCAAAAACAGCATCGCATGAACATTGCTAATGAGATGTTAAACTCTGTCCGTATTCCCCAGATCTGGCCCCCTGTGACTTTTTCTTGTTCCCTAAACTGAAGAGGCCCATGAAAGGACGACGTTACGCTACGCTTGACGAGATAAAGACGGCATCGAAGGAGGAGCTGAACAAGATTAAAAAAAATGATTGTTTGAAGTGCTTCGAAGATTGGAAAAACCGTTGGCACAAGTGTATAATATCTCATGGGGATTACTTTGAAGGGGACAAAATAGATATTCATGAATAAATAAATAATTTTTGAAAAAACACAAAATTCGCGATACTTTTTGAACACACCTCGTATATTCATATTCACGTAAATCTAAAAATATTTGAAGATTATTTTTTATTTCATCCTTGAAATATTTGAATATAAATTAAGAGACACTTCAGGATTTGAATAGCTCATTTGTATTAAATTAATAAAACATCATCTGCATTTCCTCAAATTCAAGTGACGTATATAATAGTTTTAAACGCGTTATACTGATAATATTTATTTTTTCATATTGTCACTAAAAGAAAAACAGACATATTAAAGTTGATGGTTTTTGGTAATCTAAAAAAATTACCTACTATGTTATATTAGTAAATTAGTAATTACTTTTTTAGCAAAGTACCCAATCATTAAGGTTATCTAATTTTGTTGTGGAATTGTGGAATATTCATGATGGCGAAGTGCGTGTTGTTTAATATAAACGTTTTTTTGCTGTTGCCATTGATAAAAGCAATGAAACTTGGGGTATTAATTATAATAATTGTTCACTACTAGGTATCTATTTGCAAGCCATTTTAATATACTTAATAATTGTTATTTGTTTTCAAGTTCACATTCATATTATTTTACAATCAACACAAGAAAGTGCAGTTTAAGCAATTCAATTAAACAGACAATATATGTGTTGTAAATTAATAATATAACAACAAGAGATTAATGTAAATAAAATACTTTTAATATACATGAAATGGACACTTAAATAAAATCAAGGTTTGAAAAACATTTTTTGTAAATGTTAAAAGTTAAAAGAAGAATAGAAATTAAAAAGGCGTCAAAATTTTTTCGACATTTAAAAAAAATTATAGGGGATCGTAAATTTGTGTTATACTTAGATTATTATATCATCCTTTTGAAGTTTGTGAAGTTATATGCCATAATATCATCCGTGTTTTAGGATTAACTGGACAAACTTAAAATCTGAATTCAGGATCTCAAAATATGAAAAACATTTTCTATGGAGGTATGTCCGGAAACGTTTCGTTAACGAGTTACGCCCCTCCAAAGATGGAGGCTAAAATTAGGTTTATGATTTTTTTCTCAAATTTGGATGAAGATAAAAAATGAACTTTGGCAGGGATTTTCTACTAAGAGAAACGCTTCTAAAGAATATTTTTTGAATCATCCCTTATCGATAAAAGGGATGAAATCAGCAACACCTCTTTAATTTTTTTATAGAAACTTTAACGGACCCGAATTTTGTCATATAAAAAATTGCTCTGGAAAGCTAGATTCATTTAGAAAGTATTTTGTCTCTTTAATTTTTTTCATAGAACTGGCAGTTTATAAATAGAAAAATAAAATTGTTCCGATCCACATGGTTATTTTAGCTCTGTGGTGTAAACCATATTCAAAAACTGCTTAAGATTACAATAATAAGAGCAAGTTATGACAGTAATAGAATGGTTCACATAAATGCACGATACTAACTCCGACAAATATTTTAAAATTCTTTGACCAAGATAATTTTTGATATCTCGGATTAATTTGAAATATGTATTATTATATGAAAATTTGAAAAAATCAATAAAATACCTATATCCACTTGTTGCTCCAAAAAAACTTTTATAAAACCAATAACCTCTCAACATTGATATTAGTTCAATTCGACACCCACTGACCATTTCTAATAATTCCTTGTGTTATAACATATTATAAATTATGTATATCCAACTAACACTTTTCTAACTCATAGTCTATGCGTGCGTTTGGTGGAAAGTGGAAGTTGATTTCTTTTTACTAAATCCACCATATAAAAGCATATTGGGTGGGCAACGTGATGGTATGTAAACTTCGCCCGCGACCAGGAACTAAACATAACAGTACAGAAAAAAAATCGGTGTTGCGTTCGAAATTTAATTTATTACCTACAATATTTATTTAATTTAAAAAGTAGGTTGTTGATTTAATTCTTGTTGTCTAGCAGGGAAAATTTGTTAGATAATCAAGGGAATAACTACTAATTTCTGTTAGTTTTTTCCATCGGATTATCGTAATATTGCGAGTCATGTCATGTGGACATAAATATCCTTGGTTGGATTCTTAGTAAGGACATTTCGAACTAACTTGAGTGGAATGAATTCATCAGACTCTCACATATTACCAATTGGTTTTCTTATGTAGGTCAACATATAGTGGACGATAGTTCTGTTAGGTATTACACAAGGTCGTATTCCCTTGGACGTGAACTTACTACATTCCAAACCAAGCTGTAATATTATTTCCGTGGTGTAACAAAATTAGTAACTGTGTATCGTAATCACTTAATGATGATATTGAATAAATCACAAATGTGAGCAAGGTGTACCAGATTCAAAGTCATTCATCACTTTCAATAAATCCAGATACAATTAGTGGGACGCGTTCAATAACTTTTGACAAAAATACAGGAAATAATTTACAAATTGTTGTCCTTACTCAATACAATTGACCCCTTTTCTTGTGTATACTTTTGGAGAATTGAAATTTTAAAAGAAACAATCTTAATTACTCTAGAAAGGCAAAAATATTAAAGCTCTAGATTCTAGGACTGAAACTAAGCCTAAATAAGCAGATTACACAAATTTATTGGTATTTACCGAGATGTAAGTTGTAAACACATAAACTTATCGTCGCAGGGCGCCGCATTAACTCGCATGATAAAATGTTCAATTTGATTCCCTGCAACTTTGGTAACTAATATCCGATTTTAGCGTCAAATCGAATATTTAAAAAAAATACAATTAACAAAATTTTCAAAATTCTACACCACTGTAATTTCGGAAAAACTGTTTTAGATAAAAGTTGTAGGAAATCTGATTTACTTACCTGAAAACATTTTTAGGTTTTCTAGGAATTCTTGAAAAAGAAACAATTTACGAGATTTTTTTAACTTAATTTCCATGTGGATTAATAAAAAATATACGAAACAATCTAAATACATCGACTTTAGGAAAAATAATTTCCAAGCACAATATTTTTTGTCCCAAAATTCGGCTGTAATGATTGGGACAAAGACTTATGCCTAGTGCCATAAGTGCAAGTGAGACTTCCAAAAACTTTTTGAAAATTGTTGGAAAACGTTCAAAATTTTAACACGATTTTTACGGGAAATTTTACTTAGCAACTTTTTTTTTGCAGATCCTAGAGTAAATAACTGGGCCATGATGTCCTCACCGTTTCCCACACTGATAATTTGCGTATCCTACGCTTACTTTTCCAGAGTATTGGGACCAAAATTGATGGAAAATAGGAAACCATTTAATCTTAGAAACACGTTAATAGTTTACAATTTTTTACAAACAATTTTTAGTACTTGGATATTCTACGAGGTAAATGCTCTTTTCAATATTTTTTCTGTATATTAATTTGGGTTTTTTTCCAGTATATGATGAGCGGCTGGTGGGGAAGTTACAGTTTCAGGTGTCAGCCTGTCGATTATTCATCCAATCCAATGGCATTGAGGGTAAGTACTTTAACAGTAATACAGGAAATAAAGAAAGATATTCATGGGTATAACCTACATTTAAATGTTAATATTTTTGCGTGATAAATTGCATGCAGAACAACAAACAACAAAATAGTCTTGTCTAATTTTAAACTGCAAATTTTTATTATACAGTGCGTCCCTGGATTAACGTAACTATAGGTGTAAATGACCAACAAATTTTGAGCAGAATTTTTCCTGTATTATTTTTGACATGTTTTTGTAAAATAAAGTGTGCTTTGACAATAATTATGAGAGGCAGTTGAGAGGTGAAAACAGTTTACCAATAACTAGTCAAGTTCAAAAGTTACAGTCCCTTGAAGAAATGGCAATTTCCAAGTTTTTTTTCGATTGAAAACGTCATATCTTGAAAACGCGTAGAGATATCGCAATGAAGTTTAGAAATTTGGAAAGAACGCTTCGAAATCTATCTGAATCAGTATAGTTTTTATTTTAATTGTACTTGAGATTGTCAGGAGAAATAAAAAAACGCAATTTTTGGGGGTACTTTGGGTAGGAACAATTTTGAGATAAAAATCCAAAATGCTTTAAATTTGGTATATTAATAATAAATGTGAAAACACTTTACCAATAACTAGTCTAGTTCAAAAGTTATAGCACTTTGAAAAAAATGACAATTTTCAACTTTTTTTTCGATTTAAATGTGGTATATTAATAATAATTATGAAAGACAGTTAAGAGGTGATAATAAATGTGAAAACAGTTCACCAATACCTAGTTTAGTTTAAAAGTTATAGCACTTTGAAAAACATGTCAATTCACAATTTTTTTTTCGATTCAAAATGTCATATCTTGAAAATGCGTAGAGATATCGCAATGAAGTTGGGAAATTTGGATAGAACACATCGAAATATATATGAATCAGTATAGTTTTAATTTTAATTGTACTTAAGATTGACGGGAGAAATAAAAAAACGCGATTTTTTGGGGTACTTAGGGTAGGATCAATTTTTTTATAAAAATACAAAATGCTTTAAATTTGATATATTAATAATAATTATGCAAGACAGTTGAGAGGTGATAATAAATGTGAAAACAGTTCACCAAATACCTAGTTTAGTTTAAAAGTTATAGCACTTTGAAAAACATGTCAAATCACAATTTTTTTTTCGATTCAAAATGTCATATCTTGAAAATGCGTAGAAATATCGCAATGAAATTTGGAAATTTGGATAGAACGCATCGAAATCTATCTGAATCAGTATAGTTTTAATTTTAATTGTGCTTGTGATTGAAAGGAGAAAATAAAAAACGCGATTTTTTGGGGAACTTAAGTTGGAACAATTTTTTTATAAAAATGCAAGATGGTTTAAATTTGATATATTAATAATAATTATGAAAGACAGTTGAGAGCTGATAATAAATGTGGAAACAGTTCACCAATACCTATTTTAGTTTAAAAGTTATAGCACTTTGAAAAACATGTCAATTTTCATTTTTTTTTTCGATTCAAAATATCATATCTTGAAAACGCGTGGAGATACCGCAATGAAGTTTGTAAATTTGGATAGAACGCATCGAAATCTATCTGAATCAGTATAGTTTTAATTTTAATTGTGCTTGAGATTGACAGGAGCAATAAAGAACGCAGTTTTTGGGGGGGGGGTACTTTTTGCTCTTTTAGACCTGTAGTTGTGTCAATTCGGGAACACATTGTATAGAATGCAAAAAAGTGCATAGAATTTAATCGTAAACCTTACAATGACAACGTAATAATATAGGAAATATTACGATTCAAAATTATGCAAATATTTGCACTTAGTAAAACAAAACTTTCTATTATACTGCATTATTAAATTTATAAATAGATCATTTACAAAAATGCATTTTTATTGTTGTATTAAGTGATTTTTTTTGTTCCTTAAAGAGAAATCTTACTTTATTGATTTGTTTTATTTATAGATGCACTTTATAAATAAACAATTATATAATCCTGGAAAAATTCCGTTATTTCAACAGGAAATTATTAGAATATAACAGTAATTTATGTCTGAGATTTGTCTGTTTTTTTATTTACGATATTTATAATGATAGTTCACAAGAGAGAGAATAAATCTTCGATAATTTACAATTGCATTTTTGAATAAAATTAATTATTCATGCGAAGCAGTTATAATATATATATTTCAATCACTTATTATATAAGGTGTGTATAGTTTATAGGACAATACACTGTTTTATTAACTTTTTCATTTATTATTGCTCCATTTGTCGAAATCTCATTTATAAAAAATCTTAATTTGTATCCTCGTTTTTTATAGATGGCAGCCACGTGCTGGTGGTACTATTTCTCAAAATTCACGGAATTCTGCGACACACTATTCTTCATCCTGCGAAAGAAAAATAGCCACGTGTCCACATTGCACGTAATCCATCACGGTTGTATGCCATTTTCCGTCTGGATGGGCTTGAAATTCGCTCCAGGTAAAAACCACAACACTATAATTTAAATATTAACTAAATTTTTTACTATTACAGGTGGCCACAGTACTTTCTTTGCTCTTCTAAACAGTTTCGTGCACATTGTTATGTACTTCTACTACATGGTAGCAGCATTGGGTCCTAAATACCAAAAATACATTTGGTGGAAGAAGTATTTGACTACATTCCAAATTGTACGTAAAAGAAAAGCTGTAGAAAATTATGCATTTATATTATTTGAACATTTCAGACGCAATTCGTGGCAATTTTCGCCCATCAGTTCCAATTGCTTTTCACCGAGTGCAACTACCCAAAAAGTTTCATGATTTGGATTGCTCTGCACGGGGTGATGTTCTTCTTTTTGTTCTCCGACTTTTACAAAGATAAATACGTTGATGACAAGAGGGCTGTGAAAAATACAGGCGCATGCATGGTAATTAATTGTTTTATCAACTTGTAGACGCCCGATATTTCTATGTACTAATTAATTTTTTTGTGCAGCCCCTTTTGGAAGACGAGAAAATCTCCAATGGTTCCCTGAATTCCGACAGTTCCACCACATTGAACAACACATATATTAAGAGTGAATATTCGGATTCGTATAAGGCATGCTATTCAAACGGAAGCACGAAGGGCTTCGTTACGCAAACAATAGTAAAACACAATGGCAAGAAAATTGAATAATGGGATGTGGTTGGTTGGGTGATTTTATTTGTTTATGTAGGTGAAAAGTCATTAGATAGGCAATTTAAATCGTAGTTACTAGTTAGCGAATAAATATGATGCTCTTTATTCAGAATTTTTAAACAAATTTATTGCTATTCCATCAAAAGATTAAAAAACTACTTACAGACTATTTCTCCTATAAAACATGGATTAAAGAGTGAACTATGTACACCATTTAACTTTTACTGGGATTCAAAAGTTCTTTGTTTTGTATTATTTTAATACGTAATTCTAATTATGTAGATAATAATTATTTATTAGTAATTCTAGTTATTTTTATGGTTATTATACTTTTGTTAATGTACAGCACAAATTATTTCGCTTTTTCAAAATTTTCTAATTTAACTCAGGGCGAAAAAATATCGTTGTATTTCGTGAGCTTAATGCTTATTGGGACCATCAGTTTTGTCTCTGCGTGCTTTTATACATTTCAATCAGAGTGGTCACGTTTTATGCCATAAAAATGCATTTTCCCAATTGATTGTTGAACACTCTGGTTTTATTTTAATTACCCATTTTTAGTTGATATAAGAGGCTCCATCTGATTTATTCCGTTTTACAACGCCGTTAGTGCCTAATGTTGCAAACAAAATAATGTTTTTAAATAAAAATGTTTACGTGAATTTATTATTGTAAATTTTTGTACTTATTGCCTTTTCTATGTAAGTATTAACGTTGTTATTTGAGATGTTGTATATTTTTTAAAAATGAAATTATAGGTATTATTTTTGATTAGAGACGACAAATGCTTTATAAACTCGTATTTGTTTATTTATTGCACGTCTTATTTGTAAATATATTTTCTTGTGAATTGTCTATTATAGGTTTATTGTAGAAATTCTTAAGTAACATTTGTACAATAGTATTTTTGTATATAAAATAAAAAATGAACGGTTTGTTTGGTTTTTTTTTCTCCTTTCCCTTTCACACCTCAGCATCCTATATCTCAGTAAGATGTTATTTCTGTGGGTGTTTTTTAGAGAATTTTGGACCTCCTACAACTTGCTGTACCAAAACTTTTTTAAATTTTCAAATAGAAGAAGTATTTAAAAAAAGTGTCTAAATTTTTTTTACAATATTACGTATTACACAAGAAAATTAAAATAGAATGAAAATTCGTGAAAAATTCTGAATTTTATTTTAGACATTGGGTCTTTAAAATTGTCATAAAATTTTAAAAAGTGGGTATAGAATTCCTTGCGGATTATTTTACTGCGAAGAATTAAATTTATTCTAGTAAAAAATTTGGCAAATTCTAAACTTTGTGTCATTAAAAGTCTCATAAAAATTGATAGATTTTCATACGATTTGCATTGTTATAAAAAGGTATTTTTAGTTTTACTAGAAAATTTGAACACAATGAAAATTCGTTGATAATTTCGCATTTTAGTTCTATTTATAGACTACGACCTCACTATTTAGTCACTTCAAAACTTGTTTAGGCTTTTCAAACTGCTCGAAGATTCATTTTTGTTAAATTAAGATAATATTTTCGCAAAATGTACCTGAAGTTTTCCAAAATTATTCATATTTCGCGCTACATAAATTTCATATGTCTCATTTGTAACAAGCTAGTTTAGCTGAGTAAACCAGTCTTGAAATAGTGGGAGGGGTGAAGAGGAGAAGCGCCAATTTCAGAACGGACTTTTTAAGCTTAGTTACAAGAAGACTAAAAACAGGAGAGCGAACTTCCCATTTCGCCCTATACACAGCGATGAGACGCTATGCGGCGATATCTTTCGTCTCAAACGGCACTTGCTATGTGCGCCTTGCTCTTTAAATTGCTGTACTGCGCATCTGTCATGTGAGGGGAATAGTTGCAGTGTATTGGCCTTCCCTTTCCAAGTGAGTTGGCTCTCCTGTTTCTTGTAATCTTCTTGTTTACTTACGATTCTTGAATTTATGTCACAGAATTATATATATATATATATATATATATATATATGTATATGATTTATGTACAGCGTGATCAAGAATGACTGAATCTGTTAATATTGAAAATATAACTAGTGGAATTGGTGCTATTGACGCAAATAACCTCAAGGGCGTTGGCGCGCACATCTTATGTTGTAGTTATGCAGGCAGATTTAGCTGTAGCTGTAACTTTAGCTGTAGCTGTAAAAACTTGAATATGTGTTAAACAATGGAACCATTTATGCAGATTTAGCTGTAACTTTAGCTGTAGCTGTAGATGTAATAGTTCGTCAACTTCAACTTTTACAGCTAAATCTCTTAAATCTAGTAACTTTTTAGGGATTTTATTTTTGGTTTTGTCTAGGTATGTACATCAAACATCAACTCAATGCTCACTACAGCTAAATCTACTAAATCTTGCATGTATGGACTGTTTATTTACAGCGGCTTAGAGAAAACTTACAGCTACAGCTAAAGTTACAGCTACAGCTAAATCTGCCTGCATAACTACACCATTACTGTCAACTTTTGACAAGCTTGACAATTCCAACATAAATACTTCACCATAACATAACCTTAGATTTTGTAAATTGACATTTTTAATTATGACAATCAGGTTTGCAAATCATATCACAATAAAAAATCCTAATTTCGCAACTGGTTTAATACCAACAGATTCAGTCATTCCTGATCACGCTGTATTTTGTGTTTTTGTGGGTCCATATTTGCATTTTCTTGTTCTTTTGTATCCTAACCTTACAAACTCAAATTACGTTCCAATAAGCCATATTTAAGCAGCAACTTTTTTATTCTTCTATAATCTGATAGGATAATCCTGTACATTTTTCAAACAATGTCCCGTGTAATCCATTTTAATTTTATCAGTTTCGAAATAAATAAATTTTAAATCATAAAAAAGAATTGAACCTACCAAAAATTATATAGTTTAAATCAGGCTTTTACTTTTACAAGCCATACTAGCGCTCCGTTACTTCGCTAATGTCACGTATCATCTGTCAATTTTGAAACGAGGTTTTCGAAGAAATGGCAGATGTGGAGGTAGTTATTATAATAATAAAATAATCGTATTTGTACTAAATTTTCAACAAATATATTTTCGTCTTGTTTTCTAGTTAGCAAAATCGCTCAAAGATCTTCCGTACAAGATTCAAAGTGCTAGTTTGAATGATCGTAAAGAGGTTATAGAAAATGTTATTGATGTTTTATCCCAATCCGGTAAGTGCTCTCGGAAAAATATTATCAATAGCTCAAGTAGGTACCATATGTGAATGATTATTTATCACATATTTCATAGATATCAACCCGGCAATAGTTAAAGGCATATGCAAGCAACTACAACTGACGATATTCCGGTACCGAGACAGCAATTCTCAGGGGCTGGTCCGTAATCTCATCGCCTCATTACTAGACAAACATCCAGAAACTTCTACGAAATGTCTTTTAGAGCTTTTGAGTGATGTAGCAGCGCAATTTAAACATCTATTTATAACGTACGTACCAAAATAAGAAGTACAATATATCATACAGTTTTACCACGTGTTTTAGTGCAAATATATGCCAAAGTGCTTTAAATGTATTAAGTTGGTCCACGTTGGTTTTCAACAATGGCTGGAAGAAAGACCCAGGCACCATCCAGGGTGAAATCAAGCGAATTTTGGAAACACAGGCGTGTTTGGTTACAGCCGTCATGTCCGCTGGAAAACCGAAACAAATTGCTAAAGCCACTCATTTGGTACATTTATTTCAATTCAGCGTTAGTTAAGAATTTATTTCATGTTTGTGCTTTCCAGTTGAATCAATCGTGGAGCACTGTGGAAAACAGCGAAAAGTTGTATTTAGATAATTTGGTTTCTCTGCAACAAACTCAGTTTGTTGTTGTTCTTGCTTCATTGCTAATCAACCGACTTTCGCATATTGGGAAAAAGGAATTATATCATAGTTATTTAGTAAGTTAAAGTCACAAATAATAAATCTTGTGTTTGTTTTCTATATTTTTGTGTTTTTTTAGGATACTCTCTTAGAGACGTTCATTAAAAACTATGTTAGTTGTAAACAAAGACCATTACCCACTTTAATTGTAGCATGCTATCCACTGCTGGGTGCTGTGGATGAGCCACTATTCAAAAGCAAGTTGTTACCAGCTTTACAAAAGTCAATGTTGCGCAATCCTGAGGTTATTTTGGAAGGTGTTGGAATGATTGTGGGCGGGTTGCAGTTGGATTTAAGTGCTTATGCAATGGATATTGGCCATAGTTTAATAGGTAAAACATGTTTTTTTAATTTAATTTAATTTAAGCCAGTTACAAGGAAAATAGAGCAGTAATCATGAGGATAAGTTCTGGAATCTGGAATATACAACTTTGTTACGTATTACCGTTTTTACGTTACAAAAATGATGATAATAATTAATAAATAGAGTGACAGAAATTGTACACTAAAGAAATGGTAAAAGGGCATTCCTTCTTCCTCTTTCTTCTGTTTTTATAAATAAAGCAGTTTGCAATGAAATTAAGATTTTTTGCAAATTTTTAGGCCAAATTTAGTTAATACAAAATTGTTTACTTTGAAGCTATCATAAATTCCAAATGACTCAATATTAACTGGGAAATTGTTATTTTTGTTAGATTGTACCGGGTGCCCAAATAAGAAAGGACACCGGGTGTATTTCAGTAACTATTTATCGTAGAGCTTTCGGAAAAAAATATTTATGGTTAAAGTGGACAAGAGAAATTGCTGGAAATTTTTAAGTTTCTAACTCGACCGCTAGAGGGCGTAACACTAACTACAAATAGAAAACACGGTTTTTCGCAAAAATATTTCGAGTTAATATATACCAAAAATAGTTATGTTGTAATCTAAGCAAAATTAGAAAACTTTTTTGTTTGGAGTATTTTTCTCTATCTTGTCAAATAAAGGGTGGGGGAAGAGGCAAATGTTTATTTCAAAAAATTGTAATAACTTTTTTTTGGCTTAACCGTTTTCGATAAATTTGGTCTCGTTTGAAAGAACGTTTATTAGGGCTTCGGATAAGTAATTCACATCATTAATTTAATTTTTCCCCTAGTCGCCGGAGGGCGCTTTATGATAAAGTCAAAGATTTTGGTAATTTTCTCAAAATTGTTAAATGGAATGGTGCTATTATTACTAGCTAAGAGAAAAGAGCATAAAACAGTGAAGAAACTGGTGAAAACCGCAACTCGATATCTCTTGTCAATGCAGAGATATGAATAAAAAACTTTTAACCAAATTTTTGCTTGGAATCTGCGTACTGCATACATCCTTAATGCTATCGTTGCATTTTTCAGGCATTCAAAATAGACGGCCAACATATAAAATCCTTCTTCGTTGGTAATTGGCATTTTAAAACAAAAAATCAAAAAGCAAACCAGAACACAGGAATAAATAGTTTTTAACAGTTATGCATTTATATTTACCATTGTTTATTTTGTTTGACATGAAAACTTACTTTGCTTTTGTTATATCAAAGCCTACTTTTTTATTTTTACCTTTTGCCTTCAGCATTTTCAAACTACTCAATAGTTAGAATTGCCAATAAAGTATGGCTATTCCATGGTTCATTTTAAATTACGTCACACAGATATCATATGTATTTTAGATTCTTGCGAATTTAAGAAATAGGCTGTATTAATTAGAATAGTCAACAACGTTACCTACATTGTTTTATTGTAAAGCTAGTAATAATAGCACCATTCCGTTTAACATTTTTGAGTAAATTTCCAAAATCTTCGACTTTGTCACAAAGCGCCCTCTAGCGACCAGGGAAAAAATTAAGTTAATGATGTCAATTATTTATTCCAAGCCCTAATAAACGCTCTTTCAAACAAGACCAAATTTATTGAAAACGGTTAAGCCAAAAAAAAGTTATTACAATTTTTTCAAATTAACATTCGTCTCTTCCCCCACCCTTTATTTGACAAGATAGAGAAAAATACTCCAAACAAAAAAGTTTTACAACAAGATTACAACATAACTATTTTTGGCATATGTTAATTCGAGATATTTTTGAGATATTTTTGAGAAAAACCATGTTTTTTATTTTGTCGTTAGTGTTACGCCCTCTAACGGTCAAGTTAAAAACTTAAAAATTATTTCCAACAATTTCTTTGGCCACTTTTACCATAAATATTTTTTTCCGAAGGCTGTACGATAAATAGTTTTTGAGATACAGCCGGCGTCCTTTCTTATTTGGACACCCGGTACAAAATATAGAAAAAATGTTAAATTTCTCTTCCTTAAACTTTATTAAAAAGTGATAAGTTAATTCGTGGAAAATTTCGGATTTTATTGCCTACTGTAGTTAAATTTGTCCAATTTTAGATTCTGTGTTCTGAAAATTACCCCAAAATATTTGATCGAAAATCCCTAAAATGGTTCGGATTTTATATGTAGTTACTCTTTAACTCACTTCAAAATATTTCCAATTTTTGATTTTGTGTCTTTAAAATTGCCACAAAACTTCGAAAAATGAAGAAAGTTCCATGTCGTTTACTTTTGTTATACAGAAACAAGTTTGTTCTACTAGAAAATTCAGATAGATTCGAAAAATTCTGATTTTTATGTGTACTATAAATTCGCTTAAAAGTTGGTCCAATTTTGAATGTCTTTAAAATTGTTGTAAAATTAAAAAAAAAATAATGAAATTTATTTTATAACAATGAGGCCAGTTAGTTCTATTAGACAATTTCATCACGATGAAAATTCTGGATTTTAAAACTTACTTCAAAATTTGGCCAATTCCAGACTTTGTGTCATTAAAATTCTCATAAACTTTAAATTAAATTTTTGCGTTGTCTTCATCTCTATCTCGTGTTCGTGGGAGAGATAGAGCATCACGAACATCCTACTGAAAATAATCCAACTATTAATGTATTTTTCTTTGTAGCCAATCTGCACTCCAAAGACGACTTGGCTCGATTGGAATCAGCGGAAGCCTGTAAAAGTTTAGCACAAAAACTGAGCGACTCTGTCGCAGTGCACGAACTGCTTAAGAAGACTTTTGCTGTTTTTCATGGCAGTGACGGAAAATTAACAGTCGTCGATCATAAAATCAGCATGTTACAGGTTTGAATCCTTACTTTCTTGTATGTATTTTATATTGATTATTTTCCCTTGCTTAGGGAGCTGGAAATTTTAGTTACAACAACGTAAAAGGTAACGAGTTGGAAAGTTTGGCAACCGTGGCTGTTGACTTGTTCATTAAAGTACTGGAGGTGGAAGTACACGAAAAAACTCTCTGCCAAGCTCTTGAGATGCTCACTTTATGGTGCGCCAAATTTCAAGCGGATGCTCCAAAACAACTAATCGACATCTTCAAAGTAAATTTTAATTTTTCTTGTCATTTTATTTGACTCTTTATTCCAATTTCAGAGCGGTATGGGATTGAAAACATCTACGTCACCAGTAAAAATTGCCTATACTCATTGCATGCTTTCCTGTATTTCAAATCTGAAGCAACTTTTAGTATTAGCGCCACTTTTGATGAAGTGTGTTGAAAAAGCCGTGGCACAACCTACGCAATGTTTGTCTGTATCAGAAGGTTTAGCAGCTGCCCTTCTGCTAATGAAACTAACCGATGCTGGATTGGACAAGGAAAACAGTTTTCAGGCGATGTGGGCGGCTGTTTTGGATATGGATAAGCAAATCTTTGTGTCGGACAAGTTTTTGACCAGTACTTCAGACGAATGTAAGTGGAACCTGTTTAGGATCTTTTCCTCTGTCAATATCAGCCAGTTTTTACTCCAGAATGCGCGCACTTAGTGATATATTAGTATTACAATGCGAAATTTGAGACGATTTTTCTTTAGAAAATTCTGAAGGGGTAATAGTTTTTTATGTATAAGCAACAAAAATTGACCAGTTCATGACATGATAAAGTATAATTAAATCGGTGAATGCAAGAAGGGTGCGAAAAGTTGCAGTTCTTACTTAAAATAGCCATTATATACTGTCCCAAATTGGTGGCTCCACTATGGGTAACTTCTTTATTATTGGAGATACAAAGACGGTTAAATTAGGAAAGTTTTAAAGAATTTCAAGGCCATTCCAGATTAGCTAACAGATCTTGAATATCTCTTTTAGTTTTTGAGATATTCGGGAAAAACCAAAATGTTGCATTTTCTTTAATGATCAATATTTTTTTTATTATCCATTTCGTGCTGTTAAGACTTTGACATTCTTCATGCACTTTTTTAAGATACTTCTAACGGTGTTGTCAGTTTTTTTCCAACTCTTTTGTTTTTTGAGATATGGTTACTAACTTTTGTTTTTCTTATGGACGTCAATGGTTTTTTTGGCACTGTCAAATAGCATTTTTTATTACCTTTCCGACGATGTATCACAACATGACGAAAAATTCCAATTTTCACGAGAAAAATCGGAAAATTGTATTTTTCAATAAAAAAAAAAGAAATCCCAGCAATGAATAAAAATCAATCTATCTATCGCTGCATGATGAGTGTATGATATCTCTCTTCATTATTTATATCATAACGATTGTCCCTCTTTTGTTCAAATGACCCAAAATTAATCAAATTCGTGGCAAGTTTTCTGAAATAAGTGGCGTGGGGTTGTTATTCAGCTGCAGTGTTAACATTTCAATTTGCCCGTATGTAAATCACGAGCATACAAATACGCTCATCATGCTCATGCAGCGATAGAGGGATTGATTTTTATTCATTGTAGAATGTCTTTTGTTTTTTTTTCTATTGAAAAATACAATTTTCTGATTTTTCTTGTGAAAATAGGAATTTTGCGTCATGTTGTGATACATCGTTGGAAAGGTAATAAAAAATGCTACTTGTCAATGCCAAAAAACAATTGCCGTCCATAAGAAAAACAAAAGTTAGTAATCGTATCTCAAAAAACAAAAGAGTTGGGAAAAAACTGTCAACACCGTTAGAAGTATCTTAAAAAAGTGCATGAAGAATGTCAAAGTCTTAACAGCACAAAATGGATAATAAAAAAAATATTGACCATTAAAGAAAATGCAACATTTTGGTTTTTCCCGAATATCTCAAAAACTAAAAGAGATATTCAAGATCTGTTAAGTAATCTGGAATGGCCTTGAAATTCTTAAAAACTTTCCTAATTTAACCGTCTTTGTATCTCCAATAATAAAGAAGTTACCCATAGTGGAGCCACCAATTTGGGACACAGTATATAAAGTGATTCACATAATTTACGACCCTTAAGAACTTTAAATTCAATTCAGTTACATAATTTTCTAAAAAATTAGCCATGACCTACTGTTATAAATAAAGTAAATTGTTAAAAATAACGAATTTTGATTTTTTTTGTCAAAATAAATATAAACAATTATACATTTTTGGAAAGCCCAAATTTTGCTTAATCAATATAAACATAATATATAGAGTGTCCCATTTAAAAAATTATAAGTTTCATTATTATCTCAAAAAGTAAACCTTTTCGACAAAAACTGCCTACGCCACTGAACTCTGTTGAATTACCACCGAAAACATGGCGGCTCCCGCATAGAAACTAGGCTTGCCCGGGAAGCGAGAGTGCCGCTTCTGTATTATCTATTCTGTGATGACGCATTGACGGTGATTGACGCTAAGACAAAGATTCATATTTCCATCTTTGTTTAACCAATTGCTGGCTTATTAGCCAGATGTCTTAACTATTAACAAACGTACGTCGCGAATAGAACAAATGCCTTCATGCATGACAGTAAATGACATGTAAGTCTTAACTAATTTCAGACACACGCAAAGATCCATTGGACAAACTGTAATTAAATGGTTCGCCATCTAAATATTGATTGGATTAGGAAGAAAAAACAGCAATTAAATCATTTGAACATTGTACTAAATTCGGCAGGGAAAAAATATCGGGGTCAATACGTGGATAGTAAACAAATTAAACTGTATCAGCAAATAAACACATCAACTAAATATTTATGCGTATTCAAAATAAATAGTCGTAAAACAAAGTTATTACTTGGTCAGCAGGATTATAAAATTGATCAGTAACAAAATAATATCCATAAGCTATTGTATATTATTTGTGTTTGTGTATTAAAATCATGGTCAGCTGACAAATTAAAATTAGCTATTAATTTCATTGAAGTGCGATTTTATTTAAAAAAGTGGCGTGACCCTAGCGACCAATTGCATCATTCGGCGATTCATTGTAGTGATTTTCACATGTTTAGAAGTGATTTACAGACTTATTGATATTTCGTGAGGAATTCTGCTGTAAAATGGATAATGAAAGCTATTGTGATGACCGGTGCAGTGAAGACAACGAGCTCCAAGTGCCTAAGTATGAATCGGACAGTAGTGATGAAGAGGTTATGGTGATAAAGAAAACGAAACAGTGGGTGGACTGGATTTTAGTTAAAAGGTTTGATAACTGTAATCAAGCTGAAATAGCTGTGGCAGAAGAAGGTACTTGGGCGTTGCACTATTCTAATGAAACAGAGGATGGAAAGAAGAAATACTACAGGTGCAACAAATTAAAAAGACGTGGTCCACAATGCTCTGCAAAACTATACTTATTATTCGAATCTACTGCAGATTCTGTGCTTATGTTCAGGGCTGATGCTGATCACGACCATGATAAAAATATGGAGTTTTTCTCGTCGTACGGCTTGAGTGACACTGTGAAAGATGAAATTAATAAATTGTTCGAATTAAACATTAAACCTAAGGCAATACTGCAACATCTTACAAAGATGAAGGATATCAACATCCCTAAAATGTCTCAGTTGAGAAACTACTTGAGTGAACGACGTCGCGCTACTTACGGCCAACGAACCATCAGCTTAGGAGAGCTAGAAGCTTGGATACTTTCACACACAAAGCTACCTACGGATCTTCATGAGGTTTTTGCGATTTCTTACAACATTGACGACGACGAAACTGCGCCCGCTTTCCGCCTTGCCATTTCAACAAAACATTTAATTGAACTTTCGAAAGACGCAAGTGTTGTTCATGCAGATGCCACTTACAAAATAATTTGGCAAGGTTTTCCTGTTTTGGTATGTGGTACCACCGACCAAAATCGAAAGTTCCATCCACTGTGTTTAGCGGTTGCCAACAACGAGCAAAAAGAAGATTTCAAATTGATTTTCGAAGGTCTTCAAAACAAAATACAAGAATATCACGGAATTACTTGGAATCCAAAGGTTTTAGTTTGTGATGCTACAAAAGGTATCCAGAACGCGTTCGTTGAGGTTTTTGGAGATAATGTGGTAGTTCGCATGTGTTGGACACATACAAGGAAAAAAATACAAGAGAGAGTAGAAAGGATAATAAACAATCAACTCCGCAGAGATATTCTGGCTGATGTTGATGCATTGCATTCTATAACAAGATCAAATATATTTGAGGTAGCCTCTGATGCTTTTCTGCAGAAATACAAAGACCAAACAGAGTTCGTCGAGTATTTTAAGGAGCAGTGGTTGGTACAGAATCGTAACTGGTTCTTGGGAGCCGCTCCTAATTCTCCATCGACCAACACCGCTTTGGAGTCGTTTACCAAAGTAATAAAGGACAGTAATACCCTACGGGAGCGCTTTCCACTGTCTCGTTTCTTGGTAGTTGCAACAGAAATGGTTAGCGAATGGTCTACTAAATTTATTACCAATCCAGACGTAGCGAAACTTCCTTCAATAAGTTTCAAGGACTGGACAGATTCTTATCAATGGGCTAAAATGACAAAGGAGGTGTCTGTGCTACGTAACGATGACGATTATACTTACTACCAAATTCCAGCCGGTCAAGCCACCACTTGTGAAGTTTTTGAAAAGCAGTGGGAAAGCTTTGATGATTTTAAAAAACAGCACTTCAGTAAGTGGCTGGTTTCACTACCAGTTAACAAAGATGATTGGAGACAGGGAAAATGTGATTGCCCAGCTTTTTACAAAATGTATATATGCAAACACGTAATTGGATTGGCCATTCGTTTAAGATACGTGGTTCCTCCTGCAGAAGTAAAAAACATTCCTATTGGAGAAAAAAGAAAACGTGGCCGTCCATGTAAACCCAAACGAGCTTTGATTATTCAATAAGTGGTTTTATTACCTATTCAATAAACCTAAGTAGGTTATTTAAATTAGGTTTTTAACATTCCTTTTAATTAATGTTTGATTTAATATAATTATTGTTTTATCTTCAATAAAGTATTTTGTTTTCATATTTTTATTTAGTTTACCAAATAAAATCACTGTAGGTAGGTTAGTCATTATTACAGTATTTTTTAATAACTGGCAGCAGCAAGGAAGTTGCGTATGTACATTAGTTGTTGTAGAAATAGAGTTTATTAGCAGAATAAAATAAATTTTACAGCTTGCAAAAATTTTATTAAATCTAACTTACGATTTGCCTCTTCATTACTTACTGCAAATGTATTTAATTAGCTATAAAAATAATTTTGGAACTGCCTAGTATGACATTATTTGCCGATCAATCTTTTTCTATTTGCTGACCACAATTTGACTAGATTTGCCGACAGAAAACGTTTTAGAACTGACGAACACCTCAATCAACGGAAACATTTTAAATTTGTTACCAGATGGGCTTTTTCTATTGTCATATAAATTTATGTTTTTCTTCATAAAAACTGTTGAGGTATGAAAAGTTAAATAAAAAAAAAAATCGTTGATAGTTTTGCAAAAAATTACATAGAAAGAATTGTGAGTTGTGAAAAGAGGTCTCATCATTAATATTCATCAAAAATTTGTTAAAATAGAAATCATTGAGTTATTAGAAATAGACCGTCAGAAAAAATTTAATTTTTTATAGTTTTATAAAAAAACGAACAAAAATTAAACTGCTAAAAGTCGTGACTGAAATTTATGTCTAAAATCAATGGGGTGCAATTTAGTACAGTAAAATTATTCGAAAATCATACGTGAAAGGTCGGAATCGTCCGGAACAGGATCAAGTTTTAGGGGTAGTTAGGGGACCTGAAGTTAAGTAATTTCCCAAGTTTGCGACCTCCAACTCCTTGCGGATTTTCCGCCATCTTGATTTTTAGGGTTGATTTGCTTTTTTGTATTTATAGGGCTTATATTTGATATTAGCAAAACAAGGGTCGATACCTTTTTTGTAGAGAATAAAAATCCCCACAAAATGATGTAATATAATCGTATACAAATTCTCATCAGTAAACAAATTATGGTAGTTTAAACATCCAACAAGTGGGATGTAAAAGTTTTTTATTTCGGTAATCGTCCATATTAAATAAAAATAGTTCAAACAAAAGTTGTAAAGCGTAAAACTCCCTATAGTTTTTGTTTAAACAATTTTCTTCCTGTGTCAATACTTTTCGCGCTACAGTGAGTGAAAGGTTCACGGGAACTGAAACGAGGCGTTAGCACTTGTCGCATCGCGCTAAAATCTAACGCCTTTTTATGCGTTTTTTTTCTAATATTTGTTCCTAAATAAATTTGTAATTTATTATGTACAATATTTGTCGAATATATTGTATACAGGGTGTTCGCGCGAAGTGGCTCACTATTGCTAACTTTGTTATTATTGGAGCTACAAAGTCGGTTAAATTAGCAAACTAGTAGCATTTTTTCCACTGATTACAATGGTGAAAACAGGAAAACAATTGACCATCTGGGTTTTCGTTTTTCGAGATACATATTTACAAAAATAACATTTTTTAAATGGAACACCCTGAATATTTTTGCAAAAATCGATAAGTCAAATTCTGTACAAGAAATGTCTTTATCTTTTTTTGATAATTATTTAAAATAAGCTAGTTATTTTGAAAAAAAATTGCAATTCTTTAAAATCATCAAGTAGCCACGAAACGGAATAATTGTAATTTATTAACCAATCAATTTTAAATTTAAGCAAGTTGAAAAAAACTTTTGCGGAAATATTGAAAATTTTCAAAATTATATTTTATAACTACCTATACCTACTTAATATTAAAACTTTGTAAATTTGTTTTCAAAATAAAAAAGGTAAGGACATTTTTTGTACAGAATTTAATTTATCATCGAATTTTGCAAAAAAAATACAGGGTGTTCCATTTAAAAAAATGTTATTTTTGTGAATATCTTGAATACCTATACCAATTGTTTCTCTGTTTTCAACATTGTAATCAGCGGAAAAAATGCTACTAGTTTGCTAATTTAAACGACTTTGTAGCTCCAATAATAACAAAGTTAGCAATAATGAGCCACTTCGCACGAACACCCTGTATATAATATATTCAATAAATATTGTACATAACAAATTAAAACTTTATTTAGAACAAATATTTGAAAATAAACGCCTAAAAAGGCATTAGATTTTAGCGCGATACGGCAAGCGCGAACGCCTCGTTTCAGTTCCCATAAACTTTTCACTCACTGTAGCGCAAAAAGTATTGACACAGGAAGAAAATTGCTTAAACAAAAACTATAGGAAGTTTTACGCTTTACAACTTTTGTTTGAACGCCTTTTATTTAATATGGACGATTACCGAAATAAAAAAATAAAAAATTTTTAAATCCTACTTGTTGGATTTTTAAACTACCATAATTTGTTTACTGATGAGAATTTGTATACGATTATATTACATCATTTTGTGGGGATTTTTATTCTCTACAAAAAAGGTATTGACACTTTTTTTGCTAATATCAAATATAAGCCCGAAAAATACAAAAAACCAAATCAACCCTAAAAGTCAAGATGGCGAAAAATCCGCAAGGAGTTGGAGGTCGCAAACTTGGGAAATTACTTAATCTCAGGTCCCCTAACAACCCCTAAAATTTGATCCTGTTCCGGACAATTCCGATCTCAAAAGATAATTTTACTGTTCTAATAACAAAATCAATACGGGATAAAATGACGTGAAGTTGAAAAAAAGCAATCAAACCTCTCAAAGTCGCTACTAATATTTTTAGTTTTGTAAAAAGAAAACGAATAAAAACTAATCTAAAATATTAATATTGGCTGATTTTATGTCTAAAATCATTGACGTGCAATTAGAAAATCAACAAGTAGTTGAAAAACAAATCAAACTTTACAAATTCGCTTCCATTACCTAAAGTTTTATAAAATATTCAACAAAAATACTGCTGAACTGTTAGCACATTCGCTATTTCTATTTTTAACTAACTAGTACATTCAAATTAGACGAAAAATGGGCTCTTACGGGAAATAAATCCAAAAAACTTGCACTTTTGGGATCCGACGAGGAAAGTGGTGAGTTTCAAAATTCTATGGTGTCCTCCAATTTTATTGGAGCCTGGGACTCCTAAAAGCCATTTTACCACAAAACGATCACTATTTCGCAATTTTAGCTTCTGTACAAAAATAAAATTCTCCACAAAAAATGTATTTACCGCTTTTTCTTATATACAGTGGTTCTCAAACTACAAGCGCCCCAATATGGGTATTAAATTAATTTAATAACTTCGAGCCAGCGCAGAGAGGATGGGAAGCTTGTACATTTCCAAGAGCTGTAGGTATTTCAGTGCAGAAGGTTTGTCATAGGGAGTATACTAATAATAATAAATAATATACTAACTACCCTTATACTGGGGCGCTTGCAGTTTAAGAACTACTGTATATAACGAAAAGTGGTAAGTACAATTTTTCTACAGAATTTTATAAGGATTATTTTTGCACAGAGACTAAAATTGCGAATTCGTGAGCGTTTTGCAGAAAAATGCAAAAAACCGCAAACGTGCATGTTATTGTTAGGAGTGCCAGGCTCTAATAAAATAGGGACACCATAAAATATTAAAACCCACTACTTTCCTCGCCGGATCCCAAAAGGACAAGTTTCATGGATTTATTTCCCTTATTTTTGCTAATTTGAATGTACTAAACTTTATTGTCGTATTTCTAAAAACCATTTCGCTTTTCAAGACAGAAAAAATAATATTACATCACAATTTGGTTTATATCTCGTATAATTTTGCAAAAAGTGTGCAAAAAACTCTCATATTACATGTTCATAAAAAAATTTTTGGATCACAAAAATCATTGAGTTATATTAGACATAGAAATCATAGAATGTTAATCAAACCTAATAAATTTGCTTCTATTTCTTATAGTTTTCCAAAATATCAAACAAAAATACTTCTAAACTGTTAATAGACACGGTGTGTAGATTTTCTTTTAAATTTGGGGTCGTAGTTCAAAAAACCATTGAGTGTAATAAAAATACAGAGGGTCCCAAAATTAGCCTGCCAAAATGTACCAGCTGATTCTATGTTCAAAAACAATGCAAAAAGTTTTAATAAATATAGGATGAAAAATGCTTCCTAAAGGAGCTACAGCCCCCGAAAGGGGGGCCCCAAAGAGGAGTTTTCTGTAATATCTCTGCAACTATTTGAGGTAGATTCATGAAATTTGGTAAGTTTGAAGCTTTTATAATTTGCCACATATTTCTTTTTTCAATTATTAGACATTTTGCCAGGGGCGTCACATACAGGGTGGGTGCTGGGTAAATTATGCCCCATATTTTTTGTGTGGATAATTTTTACATTTTTTATATCAAATTATGAAACTTGGTTTATTTTTACACAAAAAAAAGTCGTCTCAGTCGATCTTTGAATCTTGAACCGTTTTCGAGTAAAATCGTTTTGAAAAAGTCACGTCCATAAAAACTACACTAATAAAAATTATCACAAAATTGAAAAAAAAATTGAATTTTGTTTTTATTATTAATATTTGACGAAGAAATGCTAAACGAACTAATAAATACCTATAAATTTTAATCCATTGTCTACTTTTGATAAATTTTAGTTTTGCTGAGACTACCTTTTTTGTGTAAAAATAAACCAAGCTTCAAAATTTGATATAAAAAATTTAATAGTTATATCCTCACAAAAAATATTGGGCATAATATATCCAACACCAACTCTGTATGGGATGCCCCTGGCAAAATGTCTGAAAATTGGAAAAAGAAATATGTGGCAAATTATAAAAACTTCAAACTCACCAAATTTCATGAATCTACCTCAAACAGTTGCAAAAATATTACAGAAAACTCCTCTTTGGGGTCCCCCTTTCGGGAGGCTGTAGCCTCCTTAGGAAGCATTTTTCAACCTATATTTATTGAAACTTTTTGCATTATTTTTGAACGTAGAATCAGCTGGTACATTTTGGCAGGCTAATTTTGGAACACCCTGTATAATGGTAGGAATTTGAACAAAACTATAACCTCACAATTTGAATTATATCTGTTATAGTTTTGAAAAAAATCACATTCAAATTATGTGAAAGGAAAATGTTCACCAAAAAATTATAGCAATAAAAGTCACCGAGTAATTATAAATAGAACGTCAAAAAAAGCAATAACACCTCACAAATTCACTTCTGTTATCTAAAATTTTATGAAATATTCAACATAAATATTTCTGAACTTTTAGCAGATTCGCTATTTCTATTTTTGACTAACTTTATTGTCCTAATTCAAAACACCATTCAGTTTATCAACACAGAATGAAAAAAAAGTATTACCTCGCAATTTGGTTCATATTACCTATTTTTTGCACAATATGAGATAAAAATTAATTGGAATTGTGCCAAAAACTATTAAATACAAAAATGCATTTAATAGGGAAGTGAATAACCAATGAAACCTCACCAATTTGCTTATATTTTCTAGAGGCCATTTTTCCAACAATAGATATCCCTGTTTTTACGATATTTAGGTATTTGTGACAGTTAAAAAAATCAATGAGTTATAAGAGTTACTTAAAAAAACATTTAATCTTACATATTAGCAGATTTAGATAATAATTTTTTTTTGGTTTTATAGCTTTAGTTGACGTTATGCAGTTTTGCGAGCTTCTACTACTGAACCACTGGGACAAATTACATCAAAAAACACCCACGCCAATTTTCCGAGCAGTTCTCCATTGTATTCTATTCACTTCGTCAAAAATTCGAAGGAAGAACCTAGAAATTCTACGACGACTAATGTCGAATTCCAACGCATCTAAAATTGGCGTTTCGTTATTGAGGGAATTGCAGAAGTTTTTGGAGGCAACTAACAAAATTCGCAACTCAAAGGACGAAGAATCTATCTCACCACATGCCATCGGGGAACTTCTAACTAGCTGCTGTTCGTCTACTAAGTTTACCAATGAAGAACTGCATGAGTTGTTGGTGGAAATGCTTTTGCCGGCACATAATCAAGCTGTCGTTGAGATTACATCCGATTTGTGGGTGAAGATTGTCAAGTATTTCAAAGTGGTTCCTAAGGATTTTGTGGCTCAACAAAGCGGTGTATTGCAGAAACTGTTTGTCGAAGAGTACAGAGCTACCCAAGTATGTATTTATTAGAGTCAGAGCTCAAAATTATCTAAACCAAACATTTTTCTAGACACACGAAAATGCTTTAGCTACATTATCTCGCATAAACGGCGATGTTATTTTACCATACGTTGTAAACAAAGCGATGGAAGTGTTGGAAAATCCGAAAGTTTGTCAGGTGTCCAAAGACGATTATTTTACATTTTTAACACCTGATGATGAACTCTATGACAAGACAGTTGTACCAGGGTATGCTTTCAAATTAACTCAGTACAATAAAACTTTATTTTATTTTATTCTAGTGAGGACAGCATTGCTGAAATGAATTTGAAGCGGGAAAGTAAAGCGTACAGTTACAAGGAACAATTAGAGGAGTTGCAGTTACGACGTGAGTTGGAAGAGAAAAAAAGAAAAGAGGGCAAGGTAAAGCAGCCACAATATACGCCGAAGCAGTTGGAGGCTATTAAGAACCAGAGGATCAAAGAGCAGTCCATACGTGAGAGGTTACGAGAGGTAAGAATTGTTGGGAATTATTTCGTAAATTAGAAAAAGTACTAAAATTATAAAAAACATTTAATGGTTAGCCTCGCGCAAGAATTTTTTGGGAAAACTTAACAGCACTCTTTTTCTAAACGATTTAATTGAATCCACTATAAAAAGCTCCTCCAATGAATTTGTATCATTTTTGTTTTATTACATCTACAGTTTGGTATAAAATATCTTTTCAGTTGAACGTGATGATTAGCAACTGCTTGTCGATGATAAAAGCAATATCCAAGGGCAATCCGTTGCAGTTATCCCTACATTTCAAGCAACTCTTATCGCCACTTCTCAACAATCTACAATCACCCCTTGCAGCCCCATCAATTTCTAGCCTATTCCTCGAGTTACGCCACACTGTCTTCTCACGAGACCTCGACAATCTCGCCCAGTTAATATCATTTGTAACACTGCGGTTGTGCAAGCCACAATGTGATTTGGATGCGGCTTGGCAAGAAGAAACCATCAATAGTGCCATGGTACGCACTATCAGCTTACTCCATGAAAAATCGGTGAAAAACGATGATGGTACTGCGTGGTTAACAGTGCCGGCTTTTAGTTTTCTGTTTCCAATGTTGAGGTTGAGTTTGACGTCGGTCTATGCGAAAACTCATGATCAGATAGTCCATGATGGTTTGCAGATTGTGTCACGACAGGCGAAGGTGCGGGGGAAGGAGGAGAATGGCACGAAGGATGTGTTTCATCCACAGTATTTGCCCACCAATCAAATGTTTGCATTGTTAGTGGAAATTATCAGTAAGTATTTGATAATTGATGTAGCCAGCACATGCCTTTGTTAAGCCCGTTTGACACTATGCGTAATTTTTTGAAAATTTACATGTACATACATTTGCATGTAAATTATCATAAAAAATTACATGTAAATTTCCAAGGTGATTATAATTTGTGTTTGCAACGTGTTTATGTTATTAACATAAAATTTGACTCCCGCGCCTGCATGTTTACTCACTTTCTACAGACTTAGGTGTCTTTTTATTTTTTTGACATTTTATAGAAAAATTAATCATAATTAAATAAATTTTCTTCAGAATTACGATTTATGCTCTGGCTAAATCTTACAATTCCATTTCGACACGTTTTTAAAAGAAAAACTCAAAATCATGGTGCAAATCCGTGGTGGAATAATAAATTTACAACTCCACCACGGTTATTGTTCTTAAGCAAATTAGTTCAAATATAACTTTGGTTTTTTGTCACAAAATAGGTAAATGCGTCTAGTTTAAAGGAATATAAATCACAATTAAATAAAAAATATCAAAAAACCAGAAAAATTAGAATTTTTCAGTAGATTAAATGCAGAAGAAACTACGAAAAACTGCTATAATACGAATTGTTTCATAACCCTGTATATTTTAAGCAAACCCGTCATTTCTATTTGCAACAACAGTTAAAAATGCAACTTTTTTGTCTCTTAGAAATTTGCCATAAAACCAGTGGTTCTAAAATTATTTCCGGAAAAGGCCCAAGATTAATTATTTTCTTCAAGTCTACTGACTTTTCCTTAAATAACTTTCTTAATATAAGAGTAGTGGAAAAATTCTCCAATTAAAAATTATTTAATAAAGCATTGTTTATTGTAAAATTGAGTTTTGGGGCAAAATTTGTCAAAACTATAGGCAGTAGAATCGTTTTAGTGCAAAAAAACCTATGAAAAACTGCTAAAACACTAATTTTTTTGTCATCCTGTACATTTTAAGCACAAGTTATCATTTCAATTTTAAAGAACAGTTAAAAATGCAACTTTTTTGTCTCTTAGAAATTTGTCCTAAAACCAGTGGTTCTAAAATTATATCCGGAAATGGGCCAAGATTAATTATTTTCTTCAAGTCTACTGACTTTTCCTTAAATAACTTTCTTAATATACGAGTAGTGGAAAAATTCTCCAATTAAAAATTATTTAATAAAGCATTGTTTATTGTAAAATTCAGTTTTGGGACAAAATTTGTCAAATCTATAGGCAGTAGAATCGTTTTAGTGCAAAAAAACTATGAAAAACTGCTAAAACACGAATTTTTTCATCATCCTGTACATTTTAAGCACAAGCTATCATTTCAATTTTAAAGAACAGTTCAAAATGCAACTTTTTTGTCTCTTAGAAATTTGCCATAAAACCGGTGGTTCTAAAATTATTTCCGGAAAATGCCCAAGATTAATTATTTTATTCAAGTCTACTGACTTTTCCTTAAATAACTTTCTTAATATAAGAGTAGTGGAAAAATTCTCCAATTAAAAATTATTTAATAAAGCATTGTTTATTATAAAATTCAGTTTTGGGAGAAAATTTGTCAAAACTATAGGCAGTAGAATCGTTTTAGTGCAAAAAATCTATGAAAAACTGCTAAAACACGAATTTTTTCATCATCCTGTACATTTTAAGCACAAGCTATCATTTTAATTTTAAAGAACAGTTAAATATGCAACTTTTTTGTCTCTTAGAAATTTGCCATAAAACCAGTGGTTCTAAAATTATTTCTGGAAAAGGCCCAAGATTAATTATTTTCTTCAAGTCTACTGACTTTTCCTTAAATAACTTTCTTAATATAAGAGTAATGGAAAAATTCTCCAAATAAAAATTATTTAATAAAGCATTGTTTATTGTAAAATTTAGTTTTGGGACAAAATTTGTCAAAACTATAGGCAGTAGAATCGTTTTAGTGCAAAAAACTATGAAAAACTGCTAAAACACGAATTTTTTCATCATCCTGTACATTTAAAGCACAAGCTATCATTTCAATTTTAAAGAACTTTTTTGTCTCTTAGAAATTTATCATAAAACCAGTAAAAAGTTTTTACACTGTCAGTTTTAAATTTTAAACTGAACTGAAACTCTGAAAAATTGCAGATAAACAACTGGTGATTTTAACTAAAAGCTCCATTCGACTTTGAAATGAAGATTCTTTGAGGAAAATCGAACCAGCGGTTACAAAACTGTTATTATTCAAAACGAACAAAGTAAATAATCGCGATTTTTTGGAATTGTATTTTAAAGGCCCCAAAAAAGCACAGAAAAAAAGCGAAAAAACCAGTAGCGAAGTTTTTCTAAACACACCAGTTATTTAGCTTTAAATCAAAGTTAATTTTATTGAAATCCGACCAGGGGTTCCAAAATTGTGATGTTTTAAAACAGCCACTTACGACAAGTACGATTTTCAAAGAGTGCCACTTGGAGCCTCACAAAAACGCTGAAAAATTGCGGATAAACAACTGGTGATTTTTTTTTAACTAAAAGCTTCATTCGGCTTTGAAATGAAGGTACTTTGAGGAAAATCGGACCAGCGGTTACAAAACTGTTATTTTAAGGGTTCCGAAAAAGCACAAAAAATAGCAAAAAAACAATTAACGAGTTTTTTCTAAACAGACCAGTTATTTAGCTTTAAATTAAAGTTAATTTAATAGAAATCCGACCAGTGGTTCCAAAATTCTGATGTTTTAAAACAGCCACCTTCGACAAGTACGATTTTCAAAGAGTGCTACTTGGAACCTCACAAAAACGTTGAAAATTTTCAGATAAAATGTATGACGACTTACTTTACTTTTATAAGTAGAAACGCTTCACTATGAATAACAAATTAAAAGCAAATTTTTATAGGTTAGGTGAGACAACAAGGTTAAATTACCATCAGCGAGCGTTTGCACAATTTAACGCGTACTTTTAGCAGAACAAATTCTAAAATAATTTACATACAAATTTACGCCAAAATTTGACTACGGATTTGCTGCATGCAACGATGCTACATGTACGTGTGAATTTACATGCAAATTATCATAAAGATTAGGCATCGTGTCAAACGGGCTTTATACATATCTAATTTATAGGAATTTAAAAAAAAGTTGAAATGAAAATTTTCAAAATTAAACTGTAAACAAACAAGAATTAAAAAAATCCAAATTATTTCATTTTCAAAATATTCTTAAAAAAATATTTTAAATTGCAATAAATACAAATACTTTTATCATTTGTCTTTTTTAGATACATCACCACATGGAAATTAATTTAAATTTCCCCTAAAAGTCGTGTTTAAATTTTGAGTGTTTTCAAGCAATTTCCAAACAATTTTCGAAAGTCTCTCTTACGCTTATTGCACTACGTATTAGTCTGTCCTTGTCCCACTCATTATAGCCGAATTTTTGGACAAAAAAATACTGTGCTTGGAGATTATTTTTCCTAAAGTCGATATATTTGGATTTTTTCGTATATTTTTTATTAAAACACAACATAAGTTAAAAAATGGCAATAAATACAAATACTTTTATTATTTGTCTTTTTTTAGATACGTCCTCTGGACGTGTCCAGCCACAAGCCGAAGCATGTCTCCTAGAGGTAGCAGGTTGCGTCAGCGGGCAACCAGGTTGTGCCAAAGCTTCCATTAGTGAACTAGATGTGCTTTTGGGAGCGTTACAAAGTCCCGCTGTGGTTGTAAGAGACGCCGCTTTGCGAGGTTTAACTATTATAGTTGCTGTCATAAATGATTTAAATGATGAAGAATATTTGTGGAAAATCAACAAGCGAGTTTGGATAGCACGGTTCGATGAAAATGATGAGAATCGAATTTTGGCAGACAAACTTTGGGCTATGGCCAAACTTGATTTTCCGGCTAGTAGGAGTGGAGAATTAATGGCTGATATTGAACATCCTGTGGAGTGTGTGCAAGTCTCCGCTTCGAAGGCGTTAGCGGCGTTATTGGAAAACAGTCGCGATCAAGTGGAGCCCACGTTGAAGGAGCTACTGAAACTGTATAATCAACGTTTAACAGTAAGTTTGCTACCGCTCTCAAAATCTCAAATTTGACTATGGACACCATGGACACACTGTATTATGTATAAAATAAAATTATTTCGACTTACAAACGATTCAGAAGTTATAAAACTTTGAACCCCGTTTCTGAACTTTTAAGTTGTAACATAGTAATTTGATAATTTTTTAATTAGAAACTCTCATCTTCAAATAATTATTTTCCAGGAAACCACAATGAAGTGTTTCTTTGTTTTTTAGATGATTCCAGCGAAAGTCGACGAATTCGGCCGTGAGGTAGAAGCAGCAATCGACACTTGGTTCCCGCGCCGGGGCGTCGCCCTCTCCTTAATACAATTGGCACCCTTAATCACCCCCGAACTAATTGGCGACTTAGTGCAATTCTTCGTGTTCACTTCTCTGAGTGACCGCAACGATGAAGTACGCAAGGAAATGCTGAGTGCCGCTCTACGTATCGTTGACTTACATGGAAAGGAAACTGTGGGTACTCTATGGCCGGTATTCGATCATTTCATGAGCAAATCCTCTAAATCAGCTCATTACGATGCAGTGAAGCAAGCAGTGGTAATATTGATGGGGTCATTGGCGCGACATTTAGACAAAGATGATCCAAGGATTAAGCCTATAGTTTTACGATTGATTCAAGCTTTGTCCACGCCGTCACAAACTGTGCAGGAAGCAGTGGCGCATTGCTTGCCTCACTTGGTTCCATCTGTTAAAGACGATGCTGCTGGTTATGTCAACAAATTGTTGCATCAGTTATTGAAAGGTGATAAATATGGTGAGAGAAAAGGTGCGGCTTATGGTTTAGCTGGACTTGTAAAAGGAATGGGAATTTTGGCGTTAAAACAACTAGATATTATGACTAAACTAACGGAAGCTATTCAGGATAAGAAAAACTACAAACATAGAGAAGGTAAATAATTTGGTACATATTTACGTACCTACATTATTATCTATTTTGTTTTCCGTAGGTGCTCTGTTTGCTTTTGAAATGCTTTTCCAAATGTTAGGGAAGCTCTTCGAACCGTACATAGTTCACGTGCTGCCTCATCTTTTGCAATGTTTTGGTGATACGAGTCAGTATGTGCGAAGAGCCGCCGATGACACCGCAAAAATTGTCATGAGCAAACTATCAGGACATGGTGTTAAATTGGTGCTGCCATCGTTGTTGGATGCTTTGGAGGAGGATTCATGGAGAACTAAAACTGGTAAGTTAGGACACAAAGCAGAGTCTGGGCATATGACGGAAAATCGCGTGTGTCATCCAGACTCTCTACTTTAAGGAACTCTAGATTCGTGATTAGCTTTCCCCCCAAGCTAACACATTTTTACGATTATTTGAATCCTACGAAAATATTCTATATGATTCTGATGTGATGTTGGTTTTTATAGGATCAGTGGAGTTGTTGGGTGCCATGGCATACTGCGCCCCGAAGCAACTCTCATCATGCCTTCCCAGTATCGTTCCTAAACTCATAGAAGTTCTAAGCGACTCTCATATGAAAGTGCAAGAAGCTGGCGCTGCTGCCTTAAAAGTGATTGGTTCAGTAATAAGAAATCCAGAAATCCAAGCAATTGTTCCCGTGTTGTTGAGAGCGCTTCAAGATCCCTCGAACAAAACGTCAATTTGCCTTCAAACGCTTTTAGATACACAGTTTGTACATTTTATTGACGCTCCGTCGCTTGCGCTGATTATGCCAGTGGTGCAGCGAGCATTTATAGACAGGTATGAAAAGGAAAAAATGTTTGTAATTTAAGGTTGATTAATAATTTTGGTTATAGATCAACGGAAACACGAAAAATGGCAGCTCAAATTATTGGAAATATGTATTCGTTAACGGATCAGAAAGACTTGATGCCATATTTACCAACGATTATTCCAGGCTTAAAGACGTCGCTTTTAGATCCTGTTCCTGAGGTGCGCTCGGTTAGTGCCCGGGCTTTGGGCGCTATGGTGCGTGGCATGGGCGAGAGTAGTTTTGAGGATTTGTTGCCTTGGTTGATGCAAACTTTGACTAGCGAGACGAGCTCAGTGGATCGATCTGGAGCGGCGCAGGGATTATCTGAGGTAATTTTATTTCTGTTGTCTTATAGATCTTGTAAGGCTAGGGAGGAGCCCTTATTAAAAACCCACAATTTCCTTTGTCATATTACAAATCTAAACATTTTTCCAGGTTGTGGGCGGCTTGGGCGTAGTGAAACTCCACAAACTAATGCCGGAGATTATAAGTACTGCCGAACGTACAGACATAGCACCCCATGTAAAAGATGGGTACATAATGATGTTCATTTATATGCCAGTAGTTTTCACCAACGAATTTACACCATACATTGGACAAATAATCAATCCAATCCTCAAGGCATTGGCAGACGAAAACGAATATGTACGAGATACGGCCTTAAAAGCAGGACAACGTATTGTAACTTTATACGCTGATTCGGCCATCCTCTTACTGCTACCAGAACTGGAAAAGGGTCTGTTTGATGAGAATTGGCGAATCCGCTACAGGTAACCGAAAATTATTACATATATGATTCAAATGTGTTGAGGCCTGACTCAAAAACGGAGAAGCGAGAATACTGAAAAAAATATGTGCATAATCAGATTTTTTATTAAACCACATGGAAATTAAGTTAAATTTCCTGTAAAAATTGTGTTTAAAGTTTGAACGTTTTTGAAGCAATTTTCAAATAAACTGCTGACCAATTGAAACGTACCAAGTGAATTTTTAGATTGAATTTAAAGTCAAATATTTTGAAAAATAGGAAAGATATCAACATGCGGTTTTCAGGATTTCAGAGATAATTTAATTGAGAAAACGATAGTGGTACCCGATTTTTTTACTTTGAAGTACATTACTATCTACAGGGTATGAAAGAAAGTGTCCCTTTTTTTGTCAAATTTTATAACTACCGAAATTCCACAAAAAAAAATTTTATATTTTTTTTGATGTAGATTTTTTTAGTCCTTACTTAATGGGAAAACAACCTGATTCTTAAAATTTTGATATCCCTGTTATTTTATAAGATACCGAATTTTTGTTGAAAATCTGATTTTTTGTTTTTTGTCGTTTGGCCGTATTGTGTTTTGTAAGAACCAATCTCTGTAGTTGATTATGATACCTTATGAATGGCTTTCTTATAAAAAGTACACTTTTTGTACTTTCATTAATTTATTGGTAACCAGTGGCTTATCAAAAATCGGTACACGTTCGCTAATAGGGATGTTGCATTTTTTTAAAATCCCGTTTTTTTCTGTTAGAAATGTAAAACGTCTATATTAATAATACTCTAAAGCAAAACAAATTTTTTTTACTCAATATTTGTACATAACAAAACGATTATAAATTGACCGTAATTCAAATATATTATTGCCGCCCGAAAACGCTTTGTGATCGGAGAGTCCTGTGTGACGTCACGAATCTAGTTGACATTGGCATGTCTAAATATTTTTTGCGCGTTTGACATTTTTCGAAATAAATCAAAATTCGGCGTGCTGCACTGTGGAACTAGATTCGTGACGTCAGCAGTCCTTTGGGCCGATTCGGGCGTTTCCGTGCAATGTGTGCAATGTGTGGAAATTTTAAATTTTGCAATACTTTTTATTTATTTACTTGGAAAGTACCGACCAAAAAAATTTTTCAAAAATATTGAGAGTGATAATTTGGTATCAGCTTTTCAAAAAAAATTAATTTGAAAATCATGCAAAGTCCCTATTGGTAAATTTTTTTAATTCATGTTTTGAGGCAATTTTATTAATGGAATAAAATGGAATTTATTTAGTTTATGTTCACCATTGGTTTAAGTGACTTATATCCTCGAAACGGGTTTTTCACTTTCTCAAAAATTTGCTCATATCCGTGTATACCGGGTGGCTACGAAATCGTTTTACAACCCCCACCATTTTGTTACATTTAACTGTATTAATTTGAAATTTGGCATGGTTTGATTGTTGAAAGGAATAATCATTTTGACGTTTAAAACAATCTGATGACACTACCGGTTTCACCGAAAGGGCCACCTACTAACTTTCAAAAATTTTTAAAACAACCCTGTATATTTTTTTCCGTAAGAATTAGATTCTACTTAAAATTACCTTTTTATCGACATATCACATGATGACATTTGCTTTTAAAATGGCAGCATAATTATTATTGCAAAAACCTGGTCAACAATATTAAATTTAATAAGAAATTCGGTATCTTATAAGATAAGTGGGATATAAAAATTTTGAGAAATTAGTTTTTTCCTCATTAACCAGGGACTAAAAAAATTGACATGAAAAAAATATAAAAATTTTATTGTGGAATTCCGGTAGGTATAAAGTTTTTTTTTTTTCCTGAAAACCTCATGTTGATATCTTTTCTCCTTTTCAAAATATTTGACTTTAAATTTAATCTAAAAATTCGCTTGGTACGTTTCAATTGGCCAGCAGTTTAGTTTTCGGAAGTCTCTTTTGCACTTATTGCACTAGGCATAAGTCTGTCCTTGTCCCACTCGTTACAGGCGATTTTTTGGACAAAAAAATATTGTGCTTGGAAATTACTTTTCCTAAAATCGATGTATTTAGATTCTTTCGTATATTTTTTATTTAACCACATGGAAATTAAGTTAAATTTCCCGTAAAAATCATGTTTAAAATTTGAGCTTTTTTCGGTAATTTTCAAATAATTTTCGGAACTCTCACTTGCACTTATTGGACTAGGCATAAGTCTGTCCTTGTCCCACTCATTACAGCCGAATTTTCTGATAATGTGCCTAGAAATTAGTTTCCTAAAATCGATGTATTTAATTCTTACGTATATTTTTATATCACAAAAAAGAAAACTCACCCATAAAAAATGTGGCAAGAGTGGTTTGTCCAAAAGTGGTTCGCGCAGTTCGTGATCCGATCGACATAGGAATTTTTTTACAGCAAAATATTACGGCGCCTGTACTACTGTTCAAATTTCGGTGAGTGGTTAAAAATAAACACATTTTTTTCCATAATTTTCTCCCCTTAAAGTGAGCGCTTAACATATTTGTATCATATGTATAGTAGTAGGTATTATATGCGACCAGAAACTAATTTCTACTTTTATCTAGTTCCGTACAATTATTGGGTGACCTACTATATCGCATTTCGGGCGTCACAGGAAAAATGTCCACAGAAACAGCGAGTGAAGATGATAATTTTGGAACAGAACAATCCCACCAGGCTATCATACGTTCTTTGGGTGCTGAGCGTCGAAATCGCGTCCTTGCAGGACTTTACATGGGACGATCTGATGTTGCTCTAATGGTTCGACAATCTGCGCTGCATGTGTGGAAAGTTGTGGTGACGAATACACCACGAACATTGCGGGAAATTCTTCCGACACTCTTCAGTTTGTTGTTGGGGTGTTTGGCTAGCGACAGCTATGATAAAAGACAAGTAAGTAAAGATAAACTTGACGCCAATGGATTATGCTTATAATAACATTTTTTCCAAATAGTGTTTAACTGTTTAATTTTTTAGGTTGCAGCACGTACTTTAGGTGATTTGGTGCGAAAATTAGGTGAACGAGTACTACCCGAGATCATTCCAATTTTGGAACGTGGTTTACAAAGTGACCAACCCGACCAGCGTCAAGGGGTATGTATTGGTTTATCCGAAATTATGGCATCCACATCACGTGATATGGTGCTCACCTTTGTCAATTCTTTGGTGCCAACCGTTCGCAAAGCTCTATGCGATCCTCTGCCAGAAGTCCGGCAAGCAGCTGCTAAAACTTTTGACAGTTTACATTCCACAGTCGGTGCTAGAGCCTTGGACGATATTTTACCCACTTTGCTCAATCAATTGGTGAGAAACTAGAGCTGTATTATGAACAGGAAAATAATAAAATTATTTGTAGAACGATGACGATCCTCATGTTGTCGAGTGGACTTTGGATGGTTTACGCCAAGTCATGGCGATTAAATCACGTGTTGTTCTACCATATCTCGTGCCTCAACTAACCTCGCCACCAGTTAACACCAAAGCGCTCTCTATTCTAGCGTCAGTGGCCGGCGAAGCTCTAAATAAATACTTGCCACGTATTCTACCAGCGCTTCAGGCAGCTCTAGCCGCAGCACGTGGTACACCTGAAGAACCTCAACAGTTGGAATATTGTCAGGCGGTGGTGTTGTCTGTGGTGGATGAAATAGGCGTTCGAACAATCGTCGACAGTATGCTGGAGAACACCCGTAACGAAAACGAGGATCAACGACGTGCCGCTGCCACTTTATTGTGTGTGTTTTGTGCCAATTCCAAAGCACAATACACGGCACATGTTGCGCAGTTGTTGCGTGGTTTGATTCATTTGTGTACGGATTCGGATAAGGATGTGCTTCAGATGTCTTGGGAGGCTTTAACAGCTGTTACTAAAGTAAGTTTGTAGTACAAACAAATTATGAGGTAACAAATTTTCTGTGTTTTTTGTGCATTTAGTTATAGAAATGCAGAAATTAATTTAGAATTTTTCTGAACGTTTCATTAAAAAACAACAATATAATTAAACATACTTTCAAAATTCCTAGCTTTATCATCGCAATGTAAATTACGTTAGGTTTACAGGTATAAAAAATCTGGCTACATATTTGATCTCACAAGTATAGACAACAAACTATCGTACCTTCAGCGACTATTTTGATTAATGTCCCTAAAATCCTAAATAAGTTTACATAGAAAATATTATAAAATATTTGTTTATTTTTTTTTATAGACTTTGGATGCTAAGCAGCAGCAAACTTATGTGTGGGATGTGCGACAAGCTGTTCGTTTTGCAATATCAGATATGAAAAGTCCCAGCTCATCGACTCTACTGCCTGGATTCTGCTTGCCCAAAGGTATCACACCGATTTTGCCTATATTCCGAGAGGCCATTCTGAATGGAGATGGTGATGAAAAAGAGGCGGCAGCTCAAGGTTTGGGTGAAGTTATAAAAGTCACTAGTGCCCCAGCGTTACAACCTAGTGTTGTTGCCATCACTGGACCATTGATTAGAATTTTGGGTGACAGGTTCAATCCTAATGTGAAGACTGCTGTCTTAGAAACGTTAGCAATACTTTTGGAAAAGGTAATTTTAGTTTTTAGTTTGTTAGAAAAAGTATCAAATTTTGAAATCACGATTCTACTTTTAAGGTTTACTGATTTAGAAAAGTTATAACTTTGAACCCGCTGATCTTTTTTTGCAAAATTTCTAGTTTTCCAAAGGCAAATGTTTTATCTACAAAAAATCATTACGATTCTACGAGTCCTAACAACTGAATGTTCGGACAAAACTAAATTTTTGAAGTACGAAAGGAGAACTAGAAATTTTACGCAAATAATTAGTAAACACCTAACAATACAATAAGATAAAGCCTTAATAACAATATTATGCACGAAAGAAATTATTTATTGGATTTAACAATATTTTATCCTTAATAATTTCTCAAATCTTACAAAATGAATTTGCAACTAAATGTTGGATACTTTTTAATTTAGGACCATTAATAAGAGGTTACGTCTCCTTTTGCTTTAATCGCTGCTTATATTCTAGCAGGCATTGTATTTATCAAATTTTGGTATAATTTTGGAGTGAAACTGTCCCAAATTTCTTCTATTTTGGTCTTTAAGTCCCCAATGGTTCTTGGTGGATTACTGCGTAGAATACGTTTAATTTTATTCCAAAGAGTTTCAATGACATTTAAGTCCGGACTGGATGAGGGCCATCAAAGCACCTTTATGTCGTTTTCACCGAGTTCCAAAACTGTGATTTTTTAAAAACAAAAAATTACGTCACTTTTTTCAAGTGCAATTTTAAAGCTACGAAAATTGCCTAAAATCAATAAATAAAGACTTAAGGATATTTTTGTACTTAAAACCAACGTCCAGCTTTGCAATAAAGTAAATTTTACCAAAATCCAACCAGCGGTTCCAAAACTGTGATTATTTAAATGTAGGTTTCATCCTAAAAAACACGTTTTTTGAAAAGTGAACTGTGGAACTCAAAAAAAATACAAAAAAATTCATATTAACATTTAAAAAAATTTTTCAATATAGTACGATCCTTAAGCTTTGATTTAAAGGTTTTTTGACACAAATCCAACCAGTGGTTTCAAAACTGTGATTTTTTAAAACAGCTACTAGAAAATTCCATCATTTTTAAATGTGCAACTTTGAAGCTCCGATAAATGCCTAAAATCACCAAATAAAAACTTCTGTAACTATTTTGTAAAGAAAACCAACATCCAGCTTTACAATAAAGTAAATTTCATCAAAATCCGACTACTCTAAATCCAACGTTTTGAAAATAATAATTCTTTGTTTCTACAATTTTCCTACCTGCTGGGTTAAAGTTTTGGAACCGCCGAGCAGATTTTTACGAAATTTACGTTTTTATATACTTAACCAAATGTGGGCATTATAACAAAAAAATATCTGATGTGCCCAACACATGACTTTCTTATACTTACGGATAGTATCACAATAATTACTTTTCCTAAAGAAATTAAGTTAAATTTTGAGGGTTTCCAGCAATTTTCAAATAGTCTCTGTCGCACTTATTGCAATACGTATAAATCTGTCCTTGTCCCACTCATCATAACCGAATTTTACGACAAAAATGTGTTTTAATTTAGATTTTTGACCTATTACTGACTTAAAAAAATCTTCCGGTATGAAATTACATTTTTTGTCGATCGTTTATTAAAGATCTAGTTAATGTAATAAAAGGAGTGTATTAATAACTCAGTTTAATGCATACATGCACATTAAAAACATTGTTGAGATTATGAGATTTGCTAGGTAACCAACAATATATTATATTATTGAAACATGCATTTGGAACTGACACCTGCCGAAATTAATTTATTATGTCAGTAGTATTTTGACTTATTGAATATTATGTCAGAATTTGGATTTTGCCATGGAACAAAATTAGATTATTTTCATTCTAATAAAGAGCGATCGACAAAAAAATAATGTAATCAACATGAGTGTTAATCGGCGATTAATAATCTCGACTCATTAACGCGCTCGCTGCGCTCACGCGTTAAAATCGTTTCGATTATTAATCGCTCTTATTAACACTCTTGTTTATTAAACTACTATTATTTATTCATTATTATTGTTTTCGGTACCATAGAAACCAGTAAAATAAAAAAAAAACTAATGGTCCGTCCTTCTGGGATTCGAACCCGAGACCTTCCGTTTAGCAGTAGTCAAGTCTCTATGTCTAGTCTACCTCGACCATCGGATTCAACTATCAACGCGCGCTATGAGAAATATAAAGTGTTTTAAGAATATCTAGTTTTTTTGAAATTTTTTTGACGGAATTTCAAAAAAAAGTTCAAACAAAATTTGTTCAAAATTCAATTCTAAATCAATGTTAAAGAATAAAAAAATCTCGTAAATTGTTTATTTTTCAAGATATTCCTAAAAAACCTAAAAATGTCATCAGGTAACTGTCACTTGTTTTGGTGCTAGATGAAAAACATTGAATGTGGCACCCACAAATTTATTCAAACTCTTAAATATGAAATTTGAATCAAATCCGATAACTCGTTTTTGAGTTATGGTGGATACAGACAGACAGACAGACAGACAGACAGACAGACAGACATCATGGCGAAAATGGTTAAAATGGATTCAGGGGCCCTCAAAACGTGTAAATCCATCAAAATCTCGAAGTCGAAAAAAATCACGATTACAATACTTCCTTATACTACGTATAAGAAAGTAAAAAGACCATCAAATTTACTTTTGTCCGAACATTTACTTGTTAGGGCTCCTATCATCTTTTTTTTCATCAAACATCCCTCGAACTTTAGGACATTCAAGGCATATTTAAAGATGTTCATGGTATATCAAATAGCATTTCTTTTTCAGGTTGGAATCATGTTGAAACAGTTCCTGCCCCAGCTGCAAACAACTTTTATTAAATCACTCAATGATCCCAGTCGTATTGTGAGACTAAAGTCTGGTAATGCTCTTAGCCACTTGATTGTCATTCATCAAAGACCGGATCCCCTTTTTACGGAATTGCACAATACTGTGAAAAACACAGAAGATGTTGTCATTAAGTAAGTTTTTTCATATTATACAGAGCCGTTTATTAACGTTTTGCTTACAGGGAAACGACTTTACATGCTTTGCGTGGTATTATAACTCCAGCCGGTGATAAAATGTCAGAGCCAGTGATGAAGCAAATCCATCAAACATTGATTGGGTATCTTAGCCATCCAGAAGAGTCAATTAGAAAATGTTCTGCAGGGTGCTTGGGGGCGCTCTGCAAATATCTACCACCAGATTTGTTAGAAATTACGTTATCTGATAATTTATTGAGTACGTATACGAATTTTTTTATAGTATATCTGGATTAAGTTATTAATTCGTAGGTGACGATAACACAACAAATGTTAGCTTGCGTGAAGGTCGAGGGGCAGCCTTGACTGTAACCTTAAAAGAATGTCCTGAAATACTTTGGGATGAAAAATATCGTAAGAAGTTAATCCAAACTTTACTTGTACAACTGTCCGCACAACAAACCACAATGACGTTGATTGGTATACGTTCCTGTGGCTATGTTCTACAGTATTTAATGATAAATGGTGAAAATTTGCCAGGGAATTTGTTAACACCTTTCGTCAGGGTAACTACCGATAAATTTTCTAAAGTACCATTTCTGATTTTGTTTATGTTTCTTTCTAGACTATGAATAATGTTAACAATGAAGCCAAACAATTACTTGCAAAAGTTTCAATATATTTAGCACGCAGTGTGCCGGTGAATAAACTAGCTAATGATTTATTAAGACTTTTGTTGCCAACTTTAGTAAACGGTACAAAAGAGAAGAACACTTATGTTAAAGCTAATTCTGAATTGGCGTTAATTGCGGTTCTTAGACTCAAAGAAGGTGAAGAATTTTATCAGGTAAGAATCGAATGAAGTTTTTAATTAAATATTCTAAATGCATCCATTGTTTTTTTAGAAATGCTTGGGAATATTAGATGTGGGCGCTCGTGAGTCTCTGTCTGATGTTGAGAGTAAAGTACTGAAGAAAATCTTGCACCAACCCGATGGAAAAGAAGAGGAATTGGATGACACGTTGTTGACTTGATCATTGATAAAACCATCGGATGCATTTTTTATAATTAACAATATATTCATTGTTGTGATGATGAGTGTCTGTTCAAACTTACTAAAGAACGATCCAATGTTATTACCTAGTTTTAATGGTTTTTTATCATCAATAAGCAACTATAAATGCATACGTTTTATTTTTAATATGTTACGTTTGAAATGTGGAGAAGTCAATAAAATTTGTTTAGTTTTTCTTTATAAATTTCAAGCTACCTGTATGTATAATAAAAAGAAAATATTCAGAAAATTATTTGTTTTTTTAACTAGCTATTGGTTATGATTATATTCTAATATATCACAAGACTTTGTTTTTTGACCTCTTGAAGTTATTAAGTGGCATTCCTATCAAGTTAAAAAAAAATACTAAATATGTACACTGTGTCCCAAATTGCTTGTAATTGCAGGGTATCTCTGTAACTTGTAAAGATAGAACTTTGCGGTTTTCGCGAACCTGTACCACTTTTTCGTTAAACTTTTAATGCCGCAAACAGAACTAAGCTAACTTGTTTTGTTTCTGACATACAGGGTGAAAACGAAAATGTTCATTTTCTGGGGTGCTGTCATATCTCACACACTATGTAAGCTAGAAAAAAAATAAAAACTGCTCTAGATAGATATTTTTGCGTAGAATCCAGTGGCGCACTCGAAAAAAAATTGATTTGCATCGTTTAAGAGATATGACCCAAACTAGGTCTTTTTTAAATGGAACACCCTGTATTTTTTAGTCTCATTAAATTTGTCTATTTTTTCTCATTAAAATGATGTAAACAGTAGGCACTTTAAAATTTAATAAATGCCCTAAAAAAGCCAAAAACCCAATTATAAGTCAAAAAAATTTAGTTGGCCATGAAAATCGGGGATAAAGAAGTGTTTACAAGCAATATGAGACAATATATTAAATTAAAAACTCTTAACATTAATATTATTTTTATTTTATCTTAGTAAAAAAAGCGAACTAAAATTTTTTAACGGTCATTATAAATAAACAATGAAATTTAAGAAAATATTTTACTTTTTTATTTTTTTTTATTTAATATAGTGTCTCATGTTGCTTGTAAACATTTTTTATCCCCGATTTTCATGGCCAACTAAATTTTTTTGACCCATAAAGGAGGTTTTTACTTTTTTAGGGCATTTTTTTAATTTTAAAGTGCCTACTCTTTACATCATTTTAATGAGAAAAAATAGACAAATATAGTGACAGTAAAAAATACAGGGTGTTCCATTTAAAAAATACCTAGTTTGGGTCATATCTCTTAAAGGGTGCAAAACAATTTTTTTCGAGTACACCACTGGATTCTACGCAAATATATCTATCTAGAACAGTTTTTACTTTTTTTCTAGTGGTGTGTGAGATATGACAGCACCCCGGAAAGTGAAAATTTTCGTTTTCACCCTGTATCTTAGAAACAAAACAAGTTAGCTTAGTTCTGTTTGCGGCATTAAAAGTTTAACGAAAAAGTGGCACAGGTTCGCGAAAACCGCAAAGTTCTACAGAGATACCCTGCAATTACAAGCAAATTGGGACACAGTGTACAGGGTGTCCCATTTTCGACACTTTTAGGGGGTATTGGCGTTATGATCAAAGATAGAGTGTTGCGGTAACAGTTTTTGTGTGAAAGGTTTAGTTTTTGAAATATTGCCCAAACTTATGTTTTTTTAATGGGACACCCTGTATATTATTTTTTATATTGATTAAACAAAATTTGGGCTTTCCAAAAATATACAATACTTAATATTTATTTTGAAAAACAAGCTCAAAATTCGATATTTTTAATAATTTTCTTTATTTATAACAGTAGGCCATGGCTAGTTTATTAGAAACAAATGCAAAATTTGACAGATTTGTCAGATTTCCATTATTGATGAAATATTTTTGTTACGTAGGTGTTTTTATTTTACTTTTAATTTTTTATTACAATGGCCGTTTATGATAATTATGAGAAGTATTATATTGTTGGTATGTTTTATACAATGCATTAAAATTATCTTTTGAGGTGTTTAGCTTTAGAATAATTACACATTGTGAAAATTTTGCATTTGTTTCTAAAAAATTAGCCATGGCCTAATGTTATAAATAAAGAAAATTATTAAAAATATCGAATTTTGAGCTTGTTTTTCAAAATAAATATTAAGTATTATATATTTTTGGAAAGCCCAAATTTTGCTTAATCAATATAAAAGATAATATATATAGTGTTCTATTTAAAAAAAACATTATTATAAAGTTTGGGCAATATCTCAAAAACTAAACCTTTTAGACAAAAACTGCCTACGCCACTGAATTCTACGTAAAAAACTCTATCAAGATCAGTTTTCACCTTTTTGATAAGTAGACGCATAACGGAAATACGAGGGGTGTCTAAAAAGCAAAGATTTTCAGAATCACACTGTAGATTAAAAACTAAGAGAGCCATGACAAATTTGACCCCGGAATCTTTCGTTTCGTAAAAAAGTAGGACAGGAAGGTGAAAACCGCAACACTCTATCTTTGATAATAACGCCAATACCCTCTAAAAGTGTCGAAAATGGGACACCCTGTACTCTTTGCGAAAAGAAAGAAGGTTGTAAATAAGTTCTATAACTTGCTGCCTTGCTGGAAAAGCATTTACCTTAAGGATGATTTTAATCAGATATCTAACAATAAAACTAAGAACTATATTAAATACTTCTATTTACACTTGATTGACTTTGTATTTCGTAGTTTGTTCCACACTGCTCCTGTGGAACCATTTCAACAGCTTATCTTCTAACATTTCGACAGCTCCCTTGGTTAAAACTACGGTATCATGTTTCAACATCGAATACACATTTAATCCATACACAGGCATTAAATTAAAATGCTTAACCCCATCAGTAGCCACTGTTATATTCCTTGGCATAATATCCGTACTAAAACAAAACAAAAACTTTGTAATTTGTCTAACATCTACTTGGTTTTTATTACTCGTCCACAAACAAAACCGAAGGGCCCCAATTTCGACTTTTGACCAATTCCTCCAAGAAAGTCCGATCGTCGTTCGGTAGTTCCAAATTGTTAACTACATGTAAGTCATCCTGCGCCAGTTTCACGGAGAGAGTAGAGGTTAAACCGTGAACACGCGTATAAAACGACAGCATAAAAAAGTGTGTATTAGGTGATTTGGGGCCGTGGATTACACCACCGCCTCTAAACAACGGACTGCGAATTGAACCATGTCTAGCACGGCCCATACCTAGAATACATTGAAATTACATCACAACAAATTAACAAAAATTTCACAAATAATTACCTTTTTGTGGCCACGGTTTCTTACCACCCCCTCGACATTCAAAGCGGGATTTCGTATGAGCGTAACTCACATATCTATATAGAGTTTGCCAGCGGATATTGGTGTGGATGATATCAATACGGGGATTCGCACCAAATACATCCGGATGCAAGTTTAATAAACCCAATTTGTTTACTTCGATAGTGTCCAAGTTTTCTAACCAAACCTGACGAGGCTTTCGGTATTTCGGTGGAAATAATGCCGCTGTCGGTGAAAGTGCGGATTGTAGATGATTGGTGGTTGCAGTACAATATACACGACTGAGGTAATTGCTGCAGTTTCTGAGTTTTGATAAAGTTTCCACAAGCATTTTTTTGCCGTAAATATCACGACACCTAAGTTAGGTTAGAATTACAAATACAGAACACTCAGGACCAGAAGCGCCATATCAACATTAACGTATCGCAACCCCTGTGACATTCGGTGTTTTTAACAGCGCAAGTGTAGGTGGTTCTACAAAGCGCGAAATTTAAATCTGATACTTAAAAAAAATACTTTCTAAAAAAAGATGTACTGAAAAAATAAAAAAGTAGCTTTATTCTTCAATGCGGAGGAAAATTTAAGAAATTTGGCGAAATGCATAGAATATCTAGCGAAATGTTTGTTACTTTTGTATGTAGTTATCAATACAGTGATTTTTATTTTTTGGCTACACTGCAATGCAAGCAAAGCGGCAGAAGACGAACTAATTTTGTATACAAAACAAAAACATAACATCTCTGGTAAATATGTGCGATAGTGACGATAATAGTTGTGAGGATGTTATTCTTTTATCATTATTATATCTTCGTTGGAAAAGAAGACAACGAAGAAGCAGGCGAATGTGGATACAGCCGATTGTGAATGACCGCTCAAAGAAAAGTCAATATAGTTTGTTTGCTGAATTACGGAAAAACGAGGAAAAGTTTTCAGACTTTACGCGGATGTCAACAGCCTGTTTTGACGAATTACTTAATTGTTTAAGAGAAAAAATAACTAAAAGAAACACCCGTATGAGAACATCTATACCAGCAGAGGAAAAATTAGTCATAGCTCTTAGGTAATAGTTTGTACAAATCACCGATATTCAGATTCGTTAAGTTAGTTATTGTAGGTATTTGGCTACCGGCTGTTCCCAAACAGATCTACACTACACCTTTCGAGTAGGAAAATCGACTGCTAGTTCTATTATAAAAGAAGTCTGTGAGGCAATCTGGCTTTGCCTAGCGGAAACTGCCATACCTCAACCTTCCACAGAGAAATGGTTAGAGATAGCTGGTGAATTTGAAAGAGACGCTAACTTTCCCAACTGTCTTGGTCCCATTGCTGGGAAATACGTAAAAACTAAACGGGATCCTAATAGCTTTTCCACGGTATTATTTGCAATGTGCGACATCAATTACTGTTTTACTTACGTAGAAGTCGGACCATACGGGGAATGTAGTGATCCTGGAATTTTCAAGATTTCAAAACTTTTCGATAAGTTACGTAATGGTTCTTTAGGAATTCCTCCACCACGTTTCCTTGAAAACTCAAATGAAAAGTATCCATATGTAATTGTGGGTGACCCGGCTTTTCCTTTGATGGAAAACTTGCTTAAACCGTATGCGGGTAGACGGTTACCCGATAACAAAAATGCTTTTAACGCTAAGTTACTAAAAGCGCGAAAATACATTGAAGGTGCGTTTAGAATTTTGGCAAACAAATGGCAGATATTTTACCGGCCATTAGGTGTTGATTTAAATGCGGCTGAAAGTATTATTAAAGCTGCCTGCGTTCTGCATAATTTTATAAGGGCGAGAGATAGAACGCATGAAGAATTAGGTCAAGATGCGAAGATGCTGTATTGTAATATGCCAAGTTTAGAACCAGGATACAATAGGGGTAATTCAAAGGCATTGGCTGCTAGAGATAAATTGTCTCAGTATTTTGCGGAAAACATTCAATAGTTGATTAATAACAATACGTTTTAAATGTTGTTTTATTTAAAAAATAAAAATCTGATGGTATTATAGCAAAAATAAGGTTATTCAGTTGGGTACTTGCAGTAAAGTGACTCAGCTTTCCTAGCATATTTTTTAGGGAAATACAGCCAATTCTAGGTCCAAAACTAAGCCTAATTGATTATACATATCTGATATTTAGTCTATTGATTAGTTGAATTTATATATGCATGACCCCATCCCATAAGGATATTTTTTAAAAGTGTAGAAATAAAGTCAAGTGGACTTCCAGAAGATTAAAAAAAAATTTATGATTTTTACTTTCTTATATGAAGTGATAAGAAAGTATAGTAATCGTGATTTTTTTCGACTTCGAGATTTTGATGGATTTACACGTTCTGAGGGACCCTGAATCCATTCTGACCATTTTTGCCATGATATCTGTCTATATCCACGATAACTCAAAAACGACTTATCGGATTTGATTCAAATTTCATATTTAAGAATTTGAACAAAATTGTGGGTACTACATTAAATCTTTTTCATCTAGCATCAATACAAGTGGCACTTACCTCAAGACATTTTTAGGTTTTTTAGGAATATCTTGAAAAATAAACCATTTATGAGATTTTTTTATTCTTTAACATTGATTTAGAATTAAATTTTGAACAAATTTTGTTTGAACTTTTGTTTGAAATTCCGTCAAAAAAACGAGATATACTGAAAACAAATATTTCTCATAGTGCACTTTGAATCGGACCGACTGTCTAGATAGACTAGTGACGTTGGGACTTCGCTGCCAAACGGAGGGTCGCGGGTTCGAATCCCAGAAAGACCTTTTTTTATTTTACTGGTTTCTATGGTACCGAAAACAATAATAATGAATAAATAAATGTGATTTTATACCGGGAGATTTTTTTAAGTGAGTAATAGGTCAAAAATCTAAAGTATAACCTTTATTTTTGTCGTAAAATCCGGTTATAATGAGTGGAAGAAGGACAGATTTATGCGTATTGCAATAAGTGCGACAGAGACTTCCGAAAACTATTTGAAATTTGCTGGATACTCTCAAAATTTAAACACGATTTTTACAAGAAATTTAACCTAATTTCTTTAGGAAAAGTAATTGTGGTTGTACTATCCGTATAAGAAAGTCATGTGTTGGACACATCAGATATTTTTTATAACTGTAAGTGCGGGTTTATACAACATTACATTATACTTTACATTAAAATTACATTAGAATTAGAAGATAAATGTACGCTATTCAGTGTAGACGTTTATACAACATTATCATTACATTAGAATTACATTTCACATTACGAAGATGGTTATCTTTTATCTTTATAATGTAATTATCGTAATGTGACCCTATTGCGCATGTTCTAAAACAACAGTTAACAGCTGACTGTCACTGTCTGTCACTTTTCGTTCGGGTTTAAGGTGGTTCCGCATGAGATTGTTAGATTTAACTTTTCAAGCTTTTGAGTTCTGCATCTATATTTGAGTTTTAATGAACATTCGTGTACTAATTTGAAAATCGACAAAGAAACAATAATCACAGGCTGTCTTCATTGGTCGATTTTAATTTTAATATACGAAAATATGACAAAGATATGTACACATGGAGAATAACCCTTATTCATGACATGCGCATAATGTCAGAAATTACTGACCGCTGATTGGCTACATTATAAGTTTTAGTGTTGTATAAACCCGAGTCCGATTTCTGATTGTAATGTAATGTTAATTATAAAATGTAATGTTAATGTAATGTTGTATAAACCAGCACTTTTAGACCATTAGACCTTTACCCATAATATCTAGCAATTTACAACTGAGCCCCTCAAATTTGCATATCCATTTGGCATTTACATATAAGCGGCAACCCACAAAACTTTAATTTTAGTCATTCGAGATTCTGGGATTTAAAACATAACCAACATTCATTTTGTTTTTTTTATATTGGTTCTTGATATCATTTTATTTAAGTGAAGTTAGCGTTGTTCAAACGCACCTACTTGAATATTTACATTTGCAACTACTTCATTTAGATGATTTTGGCTTGATGTTTCGTAGACCAAATGTACAACAAACATGGCGACTCAACAATTTGTCATTTGTCGTTGAATTAAGTAGACGCTTTTGCTGCAGTGTTTTTTGCATCTAATATTTTGAAAATAAAATCGAATAAGTAATCTTCGTAGAAAATCACAGTGAATACAAACAACATGGGTTATCATAATAGAGTTCGCAGTAGATCACGTTCACCAATTTACAATAGTAAATCAAAAACAAGATCATCCAACGAGCGACATGAAAAATATCGAGGTGATCACCACAGATCTATGTCTAAATCTAAAACACATCAACCAACTTATTCCAATGGGTATCATCAATCCAGAGAGAAATCTTACAGTGACACTAGGAAGTCTAGTCACATTGAACGGTCCCACAAAAAGTTATCCCACGAAGACGAATTTATGGAATCACGAAGACAGGAACGTGAAATAATAGGAATGAGTGAATGTTCAAATATTTGGGGAAGGTCTCCACCTCCTGAAGAACTTTTGTGTAGTTTAACTGTAGAGGAAAACCAATCACGTCTTGAAGGTGCTACCAAAATAAAGCATAAGAAAAGTAAACATAACAAGGAGAAAAAACGAAAGTCCAAAAAGCATAAGAAAGATAAGAAAAAGAGGAAAACCGTATCATCCAGCGAAGGCAGTTTCTCAGAAGATGAAAAATGGGTTGAAAAATGTAACCTTCCGCATTCAGATAACGATGATGATGGTCTCGTTGGCCCAGTTCAAAAATCTCATACTTCTTTAACTCACAAAGAAATGGGGAAAGCTCTTCTTCCTGGTGAAGGTGCTGCAATGGCGGCATATGTAGCAGAAGGCAAACGAATACCCCGAAGAGGTGAAATTGGATTAACATCGGATCAAATAGTAACATTTGAATCAGTTGGTTATGTCATGTCCGGTTCGAGACATAGAAGAATGGAGGCTGTGCGTATTCGAAAAGAAAACCAAATTTATTCTGCTGATGAGAAACGAGCTTTAGCAATGTTTAGTAAAGAAGAACGCCTTAAGCGTGAAAATGTTATTTTGGGACAATTTAAAGATTATATATCGAAGTGTAATACTAATCAGTTAACCAAAGACTGATAGTAATTAATATTGTTAATTGTTAGTGTAATATAATTAAGATTATAGTAGATAAATTATGTGATACTTATTGTTAAAAATAAATGATGTGATTGTCATTTGCTTTGTTGTTTTTTTTTCTTAAAAATATTTTTCAAATAAACATGATAGATTAGTGTTAGGACAGAACGAAAATAAACTCATATTTTATGCTTTCAATCGATTTGCTTCCTCTTTTTAAGAGCGACTAGAACAAAATTGTATCCCTATTCTGATTAATATTTGACCACAAATAATCTTATTTTTTGGTTTGCAAACTGATGCGCACATTTCCGCATCCCCCTTGCTGCAAGCCACAATCCCACAAAACATCGATTTCCAGTTTACTTTGAACATAATTTTTAAAGGATAAATTTTCTTATTTTAGACGTGGGGAGTAGTAGGTAATAGAAAGTTACATATTTTTTTAATAAGCATTAACTGTAATGGACTCGCATTTCCCTTTTAATTTAGCGCGAATTTTTGGTAGTCTAGTTTAGTTACAATAAGAAAATTTGAAGTAGGTAAGTTTAAAATAATATGAATGAAAGAAAACTAAAGCAGTACCACTTAAATTTACTGCAGAATTTTAAGACCCCTACGTTGTGTTTTATTGAACCTATTTCCATTACAAGACCCCCGTTTACAATTTAGTATGGGGAAGTGTTATGATGTAGAATCAAAAGGAAGAGGTGATACTAAGAAAATAAAATTATTCAATTTTTCAACAATCCCTAATATTTATTTAACAAATACCCATTAAAACTGTCTAGGTACTCCAGTGTCCTTTCGTATTTAATACATAATTAAACTACAATTTAATTAAAAAGGTTTTTGGAAACAAAGTCCATTCCTGTACAGGGTGTCCCATTTTCGACACTTTTAGGGGGTATTGGCGTTATTATCAAAGATAGAGTGTTGCGGTTTTCACCTTCCGTTCCTACTTTTTTACGAAACGAAAGATTCCGGGGTCAAATTTGTCATGGCTCTCTTAGTTTTTAATCTACAGAGTGATTCTCAAAATCTTTGTTTTTTAGACACCCCTTGTATTTCCGTTATGCGTCTACTTATCAAAAAGGTGAAAACTGATTTTGATAGAGTTTTTTACGTAGAATTCAGTGGCGTAGGTAGTTTTTGTATAAAAGGTTTAGTTTTAGAGATATTGCAGTAACTTATGTTTTTTTAAATGGGACACCCTATATATTATTTTTTATATCGATTAAGCAAAATTTGGGCTTTCCAAAAATATATAATACTTAATATTTATTTTGAAAAACAAGTTCAAAATTCGATATTTTTAATAATTTTCTTTATTTATAACAGTAGGCCATGCCTAATATTTTAGAAACAAATGCAAAATTTTCACAATGCGCCATTATTCTAAAGCTAAACACTTCAAAAGATAATTTCAATGCATTGTATAAAACGTAGCAACAATATAATACTTCTCATAATTATCATAAAGGGCCATTGTAATAAAAAATTAAAAGTAAAATAAAAACACCTACGTAACAAAAATATTTCATCAATAATGGAAATCTGACAAATCTCTCAAATTTTTGCATTTGTTTCTAATAAACTAGCCATGGCCTACTGTTATAAATAAAGTAAATTATTAAAAATATCGAATTTAGAGTTTCTTTTTCAAAATAAATATTAAGTATTGTATGTTTTTGGAAAGCCCAAATTTTGCTTAATCAATATAAAAAATAATATATAGGGTGTCCCATTTAAAAAAACATAAGTTTGGACAATATCTCAAAAACTAAACCTTTTACACAAAAACTGTCTACGCCACTGAATTCTACGTAAAAAAACTCTATCAAGATCAGTTTTCACCTTTTTGATAAGTAGACGCATAACGGAAATACGAGGGGTGTCTAAAAAACAAAGATTTTGAGAATCACTCTGTAGATAAAAAACTAAGAGAGCCATGACAAAATTGACCCCGGAATCTTTCGTTTCGTAAAAAAGTAGGACAGGAACGTGAAAACCGCAACACTCTATCTTTGATAATAACGCCAATATCCCCTAAAAGTGTCGAAAATGGGACACCCTGTACGTAACATACCCAGTTCATAGGCTAATCAGCCTTTTCCCAGCATTCTTTTTGGGTCCCGGGTCTTTCACAGAGTTTTCTCTTGGTTTTTTATTTACTTAAGTACCAAAGTATCGCCTAGCCCTAAAGAACATGACGTACCAGTTTTACGTTTTACAGAATAGAACCCAAACCCCAAAGTCCCCAAATTGTTTACTATTCTAGTCTCCAATCTAAAATATAAAATACAAATACACAAATCTGATGTCTTAAATCTGTTCTTAATGTTTTCTAATACATTATTCGAGCACATATAAGAGTTCGTCCTCGTTCAAGTATTTTTTTTTTAATTTTATTGCCTAATAAAGTGAGGGACCAACCAAAAGTTATGCAACCAAAATTACTGCTGAAAGAGTTATTATAAATTTTAACGTGGTTCCTTTCAACATAATTCTTAAACCAGAAGTACCAGAACCTAACTATTATTCTAGATTCTAGAATCTAGAACATTTCCCATCTTTATTCATATTTTACCTTTTTTAGCGTTTTAGCGTTGTTCAAACGCACCTACTTGAATATTAACATTTGCAACTACTTGAGTTAGGCTTGATGTTTCGTAGACCAAATGTACAATAAACATTGCGACACAACAATTTGTCATTTGTCGTTGAATTAAGTAGACGCTTTTGCTAGTGTTTTTTGCATCTAATATTTTGAAAATAAAATCGAATAAGTAATCTTTATAGAAAATCACAGTGAATACAAACAACATGGGTTTTCATAATAGAGTTCGCAGTAGATCACGTTCACCAATTTACAACAGTAAATCAAAAAGATCACCCAGCGAGCGATATGAAAAATATCGAGGTGATCACCACAGATCTATGTCTAAATCCAGAACACATCAATCAACTTCCTCCAATGGACCTTACCAACACAGAGAGAAATGTTACAGTGACACTAGGAAATCTAGTCACATTGAACGGTCCCATAAAAAGTTATCCCATGAAGACGAATTTATGGAATCACGAAGACAGGAACGTGAAATAATAGGAATGAGTGAATGTTCAAATATTTGGGGAAAGTCTCCACCTCCTGAAGAGTAAGTTAAATTCTTGTTTTACCTTAATATTATTTTACTAACTTTTGTGTAGTTTAATTCTAGAGGAAGACTATTCACGTCTTGAAGGTGCTACCAAAATAAAGCATAAGAAAAGTAAACATAACAAGGAGAAAAAACGAAAGTCCAAAAAGCATAAGAAAGATAAGAAAAAGAGGAAAACCGTGTCATCCAGCGAAGGCAGTTCCTCAGAAGATGAAAAATGGGTTGAAAAATGTAACCTTCCACATTCAGATAACGATGAGGATGATGTCGTTGGTCCAGTTCAAAAATCCCATACTTCTTTAACTCACAAAGAAATGGGGAAAGCTCTTCTTCCTGGTGAAGGTGCTGCAATGGCTGCATATGTAGCAGAAGGCAAGCGAATACCCCGAAGAGGTGAAATTGGATTGACGTCCGATCAAATAGCAACATTTGAGTCAGTTGGTTATGTCATGTCCGGTTCGAGACATAGAAGAATGGAGGCTGTGCGTATTCGAAAGGAAAACCAAATTTATTCTGCTGATGAGAAACGGGCTTTAGCAATGTTTAGTAAGGAAGAACGCCATAAGCGTGAAAATATTATTTTGGGGCAATTTAAAGATTATATATCGAAGTGTAATACTAATCAGTTAACAAAAACTGATGAGTAATGTATTTATATTGTTAATGTATTATAATTATTATTATATAATTAAATTATTTTGCAAAATAATTTATCTGTAGTAGATAAATTATGTGATATTTATTAATAATGTATTGTTAAAAATAAAGGATATAACTGATTTGCTTTATCTATTTTTTTTCAAACAAAATTGCATTCCCATTCACATAAATAATTCACCACAAATAATCTCATATTTTCGTTCAAAAACTGATGTATTCAATCAAAATCAAACAAGTAAACACAAAATATTCAAGGTAAAAAAAACGAATTATACAAATTATATTAAGCATATAATTTCATATAAACAGTACATATAAACTTCTTTTCACAATTTAATTCGAAACAGGTATTCATTGACTTAAAAAATTAAACGGTAGTTAAACAATCTTTATCAACCTCAGATACAAGAACTTGTAACAATTCACTCTGAACAGCTTTTTGAAAAATCTTAAGAAACCCTCGCTCTGAATCACTGTGATTACACAATATAACATTAATCCCATTTTGTGTAGCATCAAGTACTTCATGGTGGGACATTTCGCCTGTCAGATACAAATCGGCCTCAACACTTCCAAGAACGGAAGCACCTGAACCAGCACAAACTGCCACACTTGATATAGTAGAATCTGAAACCCCATAAAAATATTAAATGATAATGGAAAATTTATGGTAGTCTTGCCTAGAGATTTTCCGCAACCAAGACCCAATCTAAGATGTGGTAATTCAATATGTTTTTTCACCAAGTCGATGGCTTGTTTTAAGGTTATATCTGCATCAAGTTTAACTAAACGCCCCATGCCAATTTTAGAATTTTCAGCATTGGGCTGTATAGGAGTAATATTTTTGTTAAGGAGGAAACTTGAGGCCAGCCAATCGTTAACACCACCACGCATCGCGTCCCAGCTTGTATGTGGACTGAATACGGCAATGTTATTTTGTATGCATTTTATCACAATTCTGTCCTTCCAGGAACTGAAAATTTTTTATTTACATATTGTTCGCATGTCTTACAAACACCTACGCTTGGGTAATTGTTTTCATAGGCTTAAATATGTTGGGATGGTACGATACTATCATTTGGGCACCGCGGATTATTGCTTCATCCAAAACGGGTTCTGTGAGATCGATGGTTAGTAATACTTTAGTAATTTTGTGGTTTTTGGTAGGTTCCACCAACACGCCGACATTGTCCCAGGATTCTGCCAAAGTTAGCGGCGCTAGGTCTGTGAATTTCTTCACTAATTCTGCTAAAGGTACTCCCATGGTTTTGGTCGATATCTGCCTCGTAAAGTATGCAATTCCTAAAATATTACAGCAATTACAGCAAAAAGGCTTCGGTCGGTTATATTAAGAGGTGCCGGATTTTGATCATGTGTTACAATACTTAGGGCCGGTTGTATAAAACTTGTATATAACCGGCCCTAAAATGGTAGAAGTTCAGACGCTTTTCATAAAGAATCCACCGGAGCAACCATGAAATTCATGTTGTTTTGAAAATTGTCAGAAAGAATGCAGTACCGACCAGTATTGTAGGTTGCAGATAATATTATAAAAATTTTGTTCTATATAAAATATTTAAAAAAAAACCTAACCTAACTTAATTTAAATATTAACTAAACTTCACCGATTCCATGCCAACTTTAACAATTTCCAACAACAACAAATCACGATTAGTATTATTCTTATTATTTCGTGTAAGAAAGTAAAAACTGTTGTACTTAATTTCACTAGGTATTTCGCCGATGGATTTTCAAAGTTCGCATAAAATTACGTCGATTTTTACACTTCGTTTTTTTAACGGCTCCTAACTGCATTTTTACCAATATTATAATTAATAAAGTCTTATAATGTTTCTATAGAAATGCTGTGTTATCTACTCCCGACATTAAAATTTGACACCATGACACCGGTTAGTGTGCTTATTAAAATAAATAATTTGTCTTTTCACTCTATTCTTACCTGAAAAATACGACATTATGAATGTGTTCAGAAGAACAGTTCGTTGGGAATATATTTTAAGAAACTTACGAATTCAACAATTTAAACCTAAGTATGCATTATAAAAAATCTGTTCCTACCTTTTTTAGACTACAAAAAGTTTGGTTGTCTTTGTCCTTCTATTACTATTCCATAAGTCCAAAATCGCAAAATCAATCATTTGAAGGTTATGTTCAAAGTATGTCGAAATTCGATGTTTTGTGGGTTGCCGTTTGTATGCAAATGTGTAAACGGAAAGATGAAATTATTTGTGGTGAAATATTTATATGGGTTATATTCAAGTCTCTATTAAAAAGTGAATAAAGTGAAATATGAATTTATTTTTCTATCTTTCCTAATATGTTTATTTGAAGAAATATCTTTGAAAAAAAAAACAACAAAGTAAATAGTAATCATTTATTTTTAACAATAAATATCACATAATTTATCTACTGCAGATAAACTATTTACAAAATTTCATAATATAATTTTAATTATAATACACTAACAATTAACAATATCAATTACTATCAGTCTTTGGTTAACTGATTAGTATTACACTTCGATATGTAATCTTTAAATTGTCCCAAAATAACATTTTCACGCTTAAGGCGTTCTTCTTTACTAAACATTGCTAAAGCTCGTTTCTCATCAGCAGAATAAATTTGGTTTTCTTTTCGAATACGCACAGCCTCCATTCTTCTATGTCTCGAACCGGACATGACATAACCAACTGATTCAAATGTTACTATTTGATCGGACGTTAATCCAATTTCACCTCTTCGGGGTATTCGTTTGCCTTCTGCTACATATGCCGCCATTGCAGCACCTTCACCAGGAAGAAGAGCTTTCCCCATTTCTTTGTGAGTTAAAGAAGTATGCGATTTTTGAACTGGGCCAACGAGACTATCATCATCGTTATCTGAATGTGGAAGGTTACATTTTTCAACCCATTTTTCATCTTCGGAGGAACTGCCTTCGCTGGATAATACGGTTTTCCTCTTCTTCTTATCTTTCTTATGCTTTTTGGACTTTCGTTTTTTCTCCTTGTTGTGTTTACTTTTCTTATGCTTTATTTTGGTAGCACCTTCAAGACGTGATTGGTTTTCCTCTACAGTTAAACTACACAAAAGTTCTTCAGGAGGTGGAGACCTTCCCCAAATATTTGAACATTCACTCATTCCTATTATTTCACGTTCCTGTCTTCGTGATTCCATAAATTCGTCTTCGTGGGATAACTTTTTGTTGGACCGTTCAATGTGACTAGACTTCCTAGTGTCACTGTAAGATTTCTCTCTGGATTGATGGTACCCATTGGAATAAGTTGGTTGATGTGTTTTAGATTTAGACATAGATCTGTGGTGATCACCTCGATATTTTTCATGTCGCTCGTTGAATGATCTTGTTTTTGATTTACTATTGTAAATTGGTGAACGTGATCTACTGCCAACTCTATTATGATAACCCATGTTGTTTGTATTCACTGTGATTTTCTACGAAAACTAGTTATTCGATTTTAATCTCAAAATATTGATAACAATTAGATGCAAAAAACACTGCAGCAAAAGCGTCTACTTAATTCAACGACAAATAACAAATTGTTGTGTCGCCATGTTTGTTATACATTTGGTCTACGAAACATCAAGCATAAATGAACTAAACGAAGTAGTTGCAAATGTAATATTCAAGTAGGTGCGTTTAACAACGCTAACTCTTACTCAAAGAGTAAGATATCTGTGCGCTAACTTCATTTAAATAAATTTATATCAAGTACCAATATAAGAAAAAACAGTTTAGGTTGGTCATATTTCAGAATAGTATACAGGATGTTTCAGTATTAACTGGACAAACTTAAAATTTGGGAAAATTTGGCGAATTTATATTTATTATTATTATATATTATAATTATATTATAATAAATACCAGAGATTTTGGAAAAATTTTGAAATTACCTTATTAATTAAGATCTCCTGATTACGAAAATGCTAAAAATAAGCGGCGGTCTCCAATATTTCCAAAGTTATAGGAGTTTGAAAACTTGAAACATCCAAAGTTTGAATGTGTAAATTAAGCACTTTTTTCAACTTTTATTCATTAAAAATGCACTCAGTAGACTCTATTGCACTAACTAATGATTAATCAAGCATTACATTTTAGTAAAAAACATTTATTTACTCTATTTCGGCACGTTTATTTTGAAACACTAATTTAACCTTAAAATTTAAAATCAAGGATCGCTTGATTTCTTAGTAAGGGGAAGGGAAATTCCTTTGACAGCAAAACAAAAAAAAAATGCTTTAAAAATAGGGTTTTCATAAATAATATTAAATGGTAATGATTAATTAATTAATAATTAGTGCAATAGGCACTAGTGAGTGGATTTCTAGTGAATAAAACTTGATAAAAGTGCTTAATTTACACATCCAAACATTGGATGTTTTAAGTTTTCAAACTGCTATAACTTTGGAAATATTGGAGACCGCCGCTTATTTTTAGCATTTTCGTTATTAGGAGATCTTAATTAATAAGGTAATTTCAAAATTTTTCCAAAATCTCTGGTAGCTACATTCGCCAAGTTTACCAAAATTTGAATTTAGGACCTCAAAATAAGGAAAATTTTTTCTATGGGGGTATGTCCGGAAACGTTTTGTTAAAGAGTTACGCCCATAGATACGCCCCTTTAAAGATGGAGGCTAAAATTAGGTTTTTAATTTTTTTTCTCAAATTCGAATAAAGAAAAAAAAAAGAACTTTGGTAGGAATTTTCTACTAATGGAAACGCTTCTAAATAAATCGATGTTACTAACAATTAGGTAATACATAATTAATTACTAGTAACCCTTACTACAAATTTATCAAAGTATAATTATTTGACAGCAGCCTGCTGGACATTTTCCATTGTATAAAATATGTAATGCAATAAATTCCAAAATAACCATGTGGATCGGAACTATTTAATTTTTTTATTTATAAACTGTCAGTTCCATGAAAAAAATGAAAGAGACAAAATACTTTCTAAATGAATCTAGCTTTCCAGAGCAATTTTTTATATGACAAAATTCGGGTTCGTTAAAGAGTTTCAATAAAAAAATTAAAGAGAAGTTGCTGATTTCACCCCTTTTGTCGATAAGGGATAATTCAAAAAATATTCTTTAGAAGCGTTTCCATTAGTAGAAAATCCCTGCCAAAGTTCATTTTTTCATCTTCATCCAAATTTGAAAAAAAAATTAAAAACCTAATTTTAGCATCCATCTTTGGAGGGGGGTAACACTTTAGCGAAACGTTTCCGGACATACCTCCATAGAAAATGTTTTTCTTATTTTGAGGTCCTGAATTCAGATTATAAATTTGTCCAGTTAATCCTGAAACACCCTGTATACATAGTATTTCACGAGTATTAATGAGCCCCGTGGAATTGATAACGCAACCCACAATACATTTTGCAAAGTTAATGTGGTTATTTTATATTTCCTATTGTTTTAAAATAAAATAATGAATCTATGAGAAAGATGATATAGCTTTGCTTCCAATAGTGTTATTTGTCACAACGGACATTTTTACAAATTCATTTAACCAAAAGCGAATGACATTTATGCTAAAATTTATGAAACTGTACAGCTAACTAAGTCTCATGTTTTTTAATTAAAAATATCTGATGTGCCCAACACATGACTTTCTTATACATTACCATGATACAATTTTAATCTTTGGAAAATACTGAAGGGGTAGCCAATAATCACATGCCGTCAACATTCAATACGTTATTAATATAAAATCACATTTATTTATTATTATTGTTTTCGTTACCATAGAAACCAGTAAAATAAAAAAAAACTAATGGTCCGTTCCTTCTGGGATTCGAACCCACGACCTTCCGTTAGGCAGTCAAGTCCCTTTAGTCACTAGTCTATCTCGGCTGTCGGATTTCGGATTCAACGCGCACTATGAGAAATATAGGGTGGTCCAGGTTAAACGTCATTAATTTTTGGATTGTCTGTTTAATTTAGAGGAAATAGTTACTCTTGAAATTTTTTTATTTAAGGTTTCGCTTTTGAGATATTTGAGTTTGAAGGTTTGGAAACACAACATCAAATGCTATGCTGAATTAAAGAAAATTTTGAAAAAGGTTTCAAAATAGGCTTTGATACATTTTCGAGGTTTTTAGCCACGGAATTAATCGCTGCCAAGACTTGATGGCAATTTTCCGGATTTTTCAGACCTAACCGAAATTTTCTTTAATTCAGCACAGCATTTGATATTGTTTCTAAACCTTCAAACTCAAATATCCCAAAAATGAAACCTTAAATTAAAATTTGTAGAGAGTAACTATTTTCTCTAAATTAAACAGACAATCCAAAAATTGTATTTTCCTCGCAATATATCCAGTGGCGTCAAAAATTGGAGGGAAAAGTGGAATGGCCCCCAGTATCTACGCCACTGGAGATTTTTTTATAAATGAACCCCATCATTATCTTGAGATGTACTACATTACTCTGTGTGCAAAATTTAATGGAAATCGTTCAAGTGGTTTAGAAGTTATGTTAAGAAAACGAGTTTTTATTTTAAACTTTGTTATAAAACATTTTTGAGCAAAGTTTTTTAATATAAGTCTACTTTTTTCATGATGCTCTATCACCTCCCAAAATTAATGACGTTCAACCTGGACCACCCTGTATAAGAGTTTATGAATACCTATCTCGTTTTTTTGAAATTTTTTTGACGGAATTTCAAAAAAAATGTTCAAACAAAATTTGTTCAAAATTTAATTCTAAATTAATGTTAAAGAATAAAAAATCTCATAAATTGTTTATTTTTCAAGATATTCCTAAAAAACCTAAAAATGTCTTCAGGTAACTGTCACTTGTTTTGGTGCTAGATGAAAAACATTGAATGTGGCACCCACAATTTTGTTCAAACGCTTAAATATGAAATTTGAATCAAATCCGATAAGTCGTTTTTGAGTTATGGTGGATACAGACAGACACACACACAGACATCATGGCGAAAATGGTCAGAATGGATTCAGGAGCCCTCAAAATGTGTAAATCCATCAAAATCTCGAAGTCGAAAAAAATCACGATTACTATACTTCCTTATACTTCGTATAAGAAAGTAAAAACAACTATCCATATTAACTTTGCAAATGTATTGTGGGTTGCATTTACAATTTCATCACTGTATTTAAGATTCAACTTAAGAATACTGTTAATTAAAAAATATCTGATGTGCCCAACACATGACTTTCTTATACTTACGGATAGTATCACAATAATTACTTTTCCTAAAGAAATTAAGTTAAATTTTGAGGGTTTCCAGCAATTTTCAAATAGTCTCTGTCGCACTTATTGCAATACGTATAAATCTGTCCTTGTCCCACTCATCGTAACCGAATTTTACGACAAAAATGTGTTTTATTTTAGATTTTAGACCTATTACTCACTTAAAAAAATCTCCCGGTATGAAATTACATTTATTTATTCATTATTATTGTTTTCGGTACCATAGAAACCAGTAAAATAAAAAAAAACTTAGGTCCGTCCTTCTGGGATTCGAACCCGGGACCTTCCATTTAGCAGTAGTCAAGTCTCTATGTCTAGTCTACCTCGACCATCGGATTCAACTATCAACGCGCGCTATGAGAAATATAAAGTGTTTTAAGAATATCTAGTTTCTTTTGAAATTTTTTTGACAGAATTTCAAAAAAAAGTTTAAACAAAATTTGTTCAAAATTCAATTCTTAATCAATGTTAAAGAATAAAAAAATTTCATAAATTGTTTATTTTTCAAAATATTCCTAAAAAACCTAAAAATGTCATCAGGTAACTGTCACTTGTTTTGGTGCTAGATGAAAAACATTGAATGTGGCACCCACAAATTTGTTCAAACTCTTAAATATGAAATTTGAATCAAATCCGAGAAGTCGTTTTTGAGTTATGGTGGATACAGACAGACAGACACACAGACACACAGACACACACACATACTACGTATAAGAAAGTAAAAATATGTTTGCGGATGAATAATTGTTATAAAATATTACCAAAGTTATATTTCCCATTCTTAAGATATACGAGTTAATTTATTATCGCATTCGCATATTTCAATCCCCTGGTTTTGGTGCTTGTCCACTTTTTAATGTTTTGCAGACATTACTTATTTTTACTACTCTACTACTCTACGGTGATCTTGCGACATTAATATTTTGGCTATCCTCAGCTTTGTCCTTAAACTCTTCTCGATATTCAGTTAAAAGTTCTTTAAATAGTCTTGCCATTGCTGTGCCTTAATAGTCGATATTATTTTTTTACTTTTGTTGCTTTTTTGGTATTTAACATCACTAAACAATATTATTTTTTATAAGTAAACCATCAGATTTTATAATTTACTTAGAAACTAATTAAATCACCAAATTTCTTAACTTCTTTGCATCAGCTATTCCGCTATGAAGAATTGAATTTGAAGATTGATTGGTCAGATATTCAAAAACATGCATTATAAAAATAGTACAATAAAGTAATGGCTGGTATATCGGATTATTTTATTCATCATACAGTACACACTGCACATTTAATTTTAACTGTCTTATGATCGATTTTTTATTGCACATAAAAAACGAAAAATATAAATTACCATCATATCATATGACATAGTACCTAGTCAACTTCCAAGTACATAGTTTGATAATGCCAAATCGTATAGAATGTGACATTAAAATATGCTTTTACGGCATTGGGTTTATTCTTTCTTTTTTGCCTTAGCAATTACGCTAATTCAGGTATTTTAATTTAATTTTTTATATTTTATTTTGCACTTAGGTAACTTTTTTTTAGACTACACCCAAAGATCTAATTGCACAAGAAAAATTATTTCAATTTTTGGTTTTGTGTCTCCAAATAATAAATGCTGAAGTGGTGTTTTTAATGACATTTGGCTATACATTTGTCCTTAGTGAATATAATGGAATTGACCAATACCTAGAACTGTATAATACTAAAGGAAATCTGGAGTATGCAGTTTGGGATTTAACTACTTTTATTTTTGGCGAAGGTGATAGTGTTGTTGTATAATTTATTTGACAGTTGGTAATAATAAGTACAAATGTATTACAAGATAAGAGTAATTGTAGAATAATAAAATTAAATTTACTGTCATTCTATGTGATGTCATAGATTATTTTATAATGAATGATTTTCAAAAATTGAGTGATTGTTTTATAAATTCTTAAATTTTTTTCGATTATTCGATAATTTAAGTAAACGACCACACAATTTAGTAAAAAACAATTTTACTTTTTTAAGAAAATTAACGACAAATCAAATAACAAAGCGATGTGATATATGATCCTAAAATAAACAAGACAAAAATTGTTATAAAAAGTCTTAACTTTTAAACTCGTTTTTTGTTTTCATAAATAAAAACAATTGCTTTCTAGTAAATAGTCCATTAGGTTAATAATACAAATATCTCAAAAACGAATTCATTAATCGAGAAAAATACTAAGTTTGAGTTTATTTACAAAGTTAAACAGGGAATCTAAAAAATATACAATTGTGTGGGTTACCTACATAGGTAATTATAGAAAATACTTTTTTAACATGAATCTTACAAGAAAAAGTTATTCTAGATAAAAAAGTTTGTTTTTCTCAAAACCTCTGACAGCTTAGGTAATTAGATTTGCTTTTAATTATACAGGGTGTATGTACATGAGTGAAGAAAACACGAAAATGATTCAATAGAAAATTACTTGAAAATAACACCTTTATTAAAAGACCAAAACTAAGGCCATTCGGAAAAAAAACGCTATTAATAAGTAGGTACAACAAAGCCGAAAACATCTTTTTTCTACGAAAATGCGGAATGACGTTTTTTCTGACAAGATAATCGAACTTGAAAGTAGGCTTTTGAAAAACTAGTACGGAAAATTAGTGTGGAAATTTTTTTCCGCACACATTTTTTAAACTTTCCGCACGCAAACAAAAACATAAAGAAGTACTTACATTTAGTTATAATTGTAACATTTATTTAATATCTAACAACCGGAGGAGTGCACATTAGTTCATCGCTTTCGCTTTTGTTTTGAAACTCCATGTTTATATTCACGTAATTTGATCTCAAAATCAAAATTATTTCGATGACAGGACACAATTTATAAACTGTCAACAGCTATGAGCTTTCAGTTCTATGACAACAAACTCACTTGATGTTTTTTTAATTAGAAAAAGATTTACAAATAATTTTATTTTTTACGAATTCCACGTTTTCGTAGAAAAAATCGTATGTAACACGCTTGCGGAAATGGCCCATGACAATACTCGTGTGATTGCAGCACTCGCTTTCGCTCGCGTTGCAAATTTAACACTCGTATTGTCATGATGCGTTTTCCGCACTTGTATTACAATATACTATTTTTTTCTAATAACGGATCATGCTACCATTTTCAGCAATTATTGCGTTTGATTGCCGAGGAACTGGATAATTTTGATGATAATTCTTTTGAATTCTGGTGGAAATTTTTTTTCTCATACCTGAACGAAAATGGCCACTTTATTTGCGTGAAATGCGGGTACAAAGTCGACTTTTTAGGGTAGTCGCGGAAAATAAGGAGTGGGGGTTCATTTCTCAGTTGGGTAGCCATTCCCTCTCTGATATACGGGAGTTATTTGTGTTGTCAGCATAAACACGGTACCTTGTTTATGGTTGTTAAGGTGATTTTCTCACCGCAAAGCGTCAAACAAAAATGTCAATGTTATGCTGTTATAATTGGTTCGCGCGTTTCACGCAAAAGAAGTGGCCATTTTCGTACAGGTATGAGAAAAAATAGAGTATACTACACGGGAGGAATTGATTCTGCCTCGTGTTCTTGCGCCCTCGCTCTGGCGCAATTTTCACACTCGTCAGAATCTCTAAATTCCTACCTTGTTGCATAAACTACTACCTATTATACAGGGTGATTCAAAATTCGATGTAGATATTTTAAGGACGTATTGTTGGGATCAAAATAAGACTTTTTTTTCAAATAAACATGTGTCCTAAAATGCATCCCCTCCGAGCTAAAGCCACTGTAAGTTGCGTAAAAAAAAACGATTATTTAAAATTGTGACCACAATAACTGATCAAATCTTCTGAAAATTGGAATGCCCCCCTTTTTTAGCCACTCTATTTATTTTTTGCTTCAAAAATTATGTAAACCCAGTTTTGGAGGAGGTTGGAGGGGGTCCACACTTGTATGTAGCTCGGAGGGGGTGCATTTTAGGACACATGTTTATTTGAAAAAAAAGTGTTATTTTGATCCCAACAATACGTCCTTAAAATATCTACATCGAATTTTGAATCACCCTGTATAAAATGTTTATCATTCTACCCCATACATTTTCAATTGGGTTGATGTTTGGACTATTTGCAACTCATGGTAATGTTTCAACATTGTTATTTAGAAACCATTTTCTGACGATATTAGCAGTATGGACCGGGCAATTGTCTTGCTGGAAGATGAAATTGTTGTTGGGGTATAAATATTCTACAGAAAGCATCATAACATTTCCTAAAATTCGTAAGTAATTGATTGCATTAAATCGTCCATCAACTTTCCAAGAAACGCCCATTCCATTATAGCTAATCCATGCCTACACATTGATACTGAATCTCTTCAGACAGCGCTCACGTATCTTTCCTCGAACCTCGAACCTGGAATTTTGCGGTCTATAAACATGAATGTGACCGTCGTTGGTGGATTTGAATACTTTTTCATCTGTAAAATCTGTAAATATGATTCAATGTGCTGCAATCGCCTTCTGTTTTATAACAATACATCAACTTTTAGTGTTAGATTTAAAGTCCTCATCTTCCCCCCGTAAAATTTCCTTACTATGCCACTGCTTTGAATTTACTATTCTATTCATTTAGGTGTTTAAAATGTGAAGAATGAAATTCCGAATTTGGAACTCAATTTTTTTATTTAGACTTTTTTTTCAATTACGAACAAATGCCAAAAATAAAGATACCTCTCTTAAACCACATTCAAATTTTTTTAAATTATACGCAGTCTGTAGGATATTTATAGTTAAATCTGATTGGAGTTTTATAGGTTTTGAAGAAAGTATAATATTTTTTCAAGAATTTTTTTTTTTAATAAAATACATATTAAAAGAGTTTTTCCTATACCTACTTATTATGTAACAGTGGACACACTGTATATTTTCCTTTTAAAATTTTGTTTGAAGCGGTTAAATGTTCGATTAACATCTTGATGTCCTCCTAAAGGTGTCACATTCTAGACATAAAAGTATTAAAGTTGTAAGGTCCTAAAATTAATGGTATTAAGTATAATATTAATAACTTTCCAAAACTTGAGTCAAAAAATTTCACATCACTTTTAAGTCTAGAATTTATTGTAGAATTCGAAAATGTAGAAATATATAGGGTGTTCCATTTAAAGAAAATTGATTATTGATTAAAATTTTTAAAAGTGAACAGACAACCACCAACACCCTGCATAAAGTACTCCAAAGTACTCCAAAGTACTCCAAAACTATATCAGCTTATTTCTTGTATATTCCTACTACAAATATAAGAAAAGAAAACTTTGGAAAAAACGTGTCATTGTGGAGATTTTAATTTTTATTTACATCTATATTTTTGGAAAAAAAAAATAAAAATAATAAAAAATAATACCGTTAATGTTAGGATCATACAACCTTAATACTTTTAGGTCTAAAATTATTGTAAAATCTTAAATCCAAAAATATACAGGGTGTTCCATTTAAAATAACGATATAATCGGAAGTACCAGAAAGGTGGCAATATTTTCATTAAATATATACATGGGCGTGTACCAATTTTTAGAACTAATAGATATTTATTTTATTAGGAGTAGGTATAAGCGAAACTTTATGTGACGAAGTATGGAGGTGTAAGCGCCGAGCAGAGCGAGGAGAATTAACTTCATATGGAGTCACATAAAAGTGCTTATACTCCGAATAAAATAATAGTATATTATATACCAAGGTAGAGAAGTTCAGTATTATAGACAGAGGGCCAAGATTAGATCGCGAGGTGCGTAGCGCCGAGGGATCTAAGGCCCGAAGGCTATAAGAGACTTCTCTACCGTGGTTTATACATAGTTTTTTTCACTACTAGTTTTATTAACTCTTATAATTGTTAATAAATAGTATTATTTATAATTTAAAATACTTATTCAATTCAAAAAATGAAACCAATGTCTTTTGTTTAATAATGTGACAATACTGACAGTTGTTTATTAATTGATTTTGACACAAAGGTAAAAGTTGTAGAATTTTGACTTTTGGTAAGTTTCCATACAAAAAAAATTGCTCACATTATTAAAACACCATACATTGCTTTTAAGTAGTTCTGCTTGCAATAGCCTAATTAATAACAATTTTCTCTCTACGTTAAATATGATGCTGTCCATTGATTCAAGTTAGAATCCGTGGCGGCAATTCAAATTATATGGGAACTTTTACAATTAAATTTATTTATATTAAGCAATTTGAATTCCTAAAAAACCATTAAATAGATTTTCTTGGCCCTACTAAATCATATTATAAAGCGTTTTTCTTTAAAACTCTTACTGGATTATCAAAAAATATGAATTTGTTCATTATTTACCACTAGTAAATAATGAACCAACATTATTTACTCGATATTGACAAAAGGTAGAGAAATCAAACTTCACGGCATTCTAGTATAGGCAATAATGACGCCTTCTATGACTAGTAGTGAAAAAAATACAATATTTTTTTCACTACTAGTTATAGAACACGTCATTATTGTCTATACTAGAATGCCGTGAAGTTTCATTTCTCTACCTTTTGTCAATATGGTAAATAATGTTGGCTCATTATTTACTAGTGGTAAATAATGAACAAATTTATATTTTTTGATAATCCAGTAACAGTTTTAAAGAAAAACCCTTTATAATATGATTTAGTAGGGTCAAGAAAATCTATTTAATGGTTTTTTAGGAAGTAAAATCTCTTAATATAAATAAATTTAATTGTAAAAGTTTCCATATAATTTGAATTGCCGCCACGTATTCTAACTTGAATCAATGGACAACATCATATTTAACGTAGAGAGAAAATTGTTATTAATAAGGCTATTGCAAACAGAACTACTTAAAAGCAATGTATGGTGTTTTAATAATGTGAGCAATTTTTTTTGTATGGAAACTTACCAAAAGTCAAAATTCTACAACTTTTACCTTTGTGTCAAAATCAATTAATAAACAACTGTCAGTATTGTCACATTATTAAACAAAAGACATTGGTTTCATTTTTTGAATTGAATAAGTATTTTAAATTATAAATAATACTATTTATTAACAATTATAAGAGTTAATAAAACTAGTAGTGAAAAAAACTATGTATAAACCACGGTAGAGAAGTCTCTTATAGCCTTCGGGCCTTAGATCCCTCGGCGCTATGCGCCTCGCGATCTAATCTTGGCCCTCTATCTATAATACTGAACTTCTCTACCTTGGTATATAATATACTATTATTGTCAAATGGAATCATTCTAATCGTAATATGACAATCAATTTAATAAGTAGTTTTGCAACTGTCATGCAACTGTCATACATTTTTGCAGATAATGTGGTTGTGTTATACTCCGCCGGAGTATAAGTCCTACTTATACGCCGCTCAAGAGTGGTGTCATAGAAATGAAACTTATACCTTGCCTACTCAGTCTTATAACACCATGTTATATGCCGTTTGAAAATAAATTGTGTTTAGTAACAGTGCTATACGTCTACTGTCAACTCGTCGTGACATCCTGTATACCTACCTATGTTATAAGATTTCGAAGTATTTATTAATCCGTGGAATTCTTTAATGTATTATTAATTAAATCAATGCAAACTGAAGTGTGCTATTACTATCGTTCTATCGATCTAATATATTAATTGTAATTTGTAATGATAAATTGAATAGTGAATGTTGCAAGGTAACAAATATATCGTTAATCGATAATATAAAATAATCTAGAACAATCAATTTATTGTTTCATTAATGTGCAAGTTAATGCTCAGTGTTTAAATCAATAAGATAGATATTTTATTAAAAAGAATATAATAATTTGATAATACTGAATACATAGCTATAGATAAAAATAATACAATTATGTTTATGACTAAAAAATGTAATGACAAAGTAAAAATGTAAAACTTTCGATATTTTAATTATGTAAAATGAAAGAAGAACTTATATTAATTACTGATATTGACTTATTGAGGTATAGAGAATGCTTATTGAAAATGAATCTACTATACAGGGTGTTCGCGCGAAGTGGCTCACTATTGCTAACTTCGTTATTATTGGAGCTACAAAGTCGGTTAAATTAGCAAACTAGTAGCATATTTTCCGCTGATTACAATGGTGAAAACAGAAAAACAATTGACCATCTGGTTTTCGAGATATTCACAAAAATAACATTTTTTTAAATGGAACACCCTATATATTTTTGCAGAAATCGATCACAAATTAAATTCTGCACAAAAAATGTCCTTAATTTTTTTTTATTATAATTTAAAATAAGCGAGTTATTTTGAAAAAAATTTGCAATTCTTTAAAATCAAGTAGCCATAAAACGGAATAGTAATTTATTAAAACGAAACAATCATAATTTTGAATTTAAGCAAGTTGAAAAATACTTGAAAGAATTACAGAAATATTACTATTTTATTTAATATTTTTAATATACAAGTGTTTGCGCAAAGTGGTTCACTATTGCTAACTTTGTTATTATTGGAGCTACAAAGTCGGTTAAATTAGCAAACTAGTAGCATATTTTCCGCTGATTACAATGGTGAAAACAGGAAAATATTTGACCATCTAGTTTTCGAGATATTCACAAAAATAACATTTTTTAAATGGAACACCCTGTATATTTTTGCAAAAGTCGATGATAAATTAAATTCTGAACCAAGAATGTTCTTGTGCTTTTTTGACAATTATTTAAAATAAGCGAGTTATTTTAAAAAAAAATTTCAAAGTTTTAATATCAAGTAGTCATGAAAATTATAATTTTGTAAATTTTCAATATTTTCGTAATTCTTTCAATTATTTTTCAGCTTGCTTAAATTCAAAATTATGATTGTTTGGTTTTAATAAATTACTATTCCGTTCTATGGCTACTTGATTTTAAAGAATTGCAAACTTTTTTCAAAATAACTCGCTTATTTTAAATTATTATCAAAAAAAGATGAGGACATTTGTTGTATAGAATTTAATTTACCATCGATTTTTGCAAAAATATATAGGGTATTCCATTTAAAAAAATGTTATTTTTGTGAATATCTCGAAAACCAGATGGTCAATTGTTTTTCTATTTTCACCATTGTAATCAGCGGAAAAAATGCTACTAGTTTGCTAATTTAACTGACTTTGTAGCTCCAATAATAACGAAGTTAGCAATAATGAGCCACTTCGCGCGAACACCCTGTATATTTATGTAGGTATTGTATAGAACCCAAATGTACAGGGTGTACAACTAGTAAAAGTGGCCAAGAGAAATCGCTGGAAATTATGTACAAGTTTCTAGCTTTGCAGCTTGTACCTGCCATGGCAAATTATAAAATCATGATTTTCTCCAAATTATAGGCAATTAAAGTAGGTACTTATCACAGATACCCTACACCATTACAAATGGTAACTGGGTTATTGATAATATATACTTATCACAGAAATAACTTTATTGGAAAGCTGAAAAAATAATGCATAATTTTGGTCTAACGCTTTTCGCTCTAGCTCATCAAATAAAGGTAGGAGGAGAGGGGGAAAATGGTGTTTTGGATTTTATAGACAAACTCATCGGAGATCAAAAGTGGCTATGAAGAAACTTTTTTGAAATTTTACAACTTTGCAAATATTAATAATATAAAAGTTTCAAACAAAAGTTGTTGGGAATTCGTTCCTTAACAATAAAAAAGTACCAGAGGTTTATATGATATATGATTTTACATTACAATGTGTTGTTGAAAATTTAAAATACATATGCTAAATTTCGCTGCTTTTGTAGGATATTTTTTTTGAAACATTCAATTATACGAATATTAATAATATGACGTACAATGACAATGTTTAAACCATAATGGATAGATAAATAATTTTCAAAAATATAAAGGAATTTAATTATTTTCCTAAGATAAAGAATTGATTATTCCACATGGTTTATTATTTATTGCAGTTTCAACAATAAATAAATAAAAAAAATTCGCATGATTCGTTTTTGTAAATTATAATTCTATATTTGCTCAATTATGTTCAGATTCTGAGATTGTGCTGTCCAAGAAGATCGATATTCTTTTCATATAACAAATTCTGTATTACCTATTCGAGGGCACAAAAATGAATTTTGGATCAACATTTTGCATATTAGAGAAACACGAGATGTTGAAGGATAATGTGACAATCTTAACAGAAAAAGTAAGTTACAAATGTAAAGAGAACGTCGAGAGAATATTTTGATGTAGTTTTAGCAAATTTATTTTTTCTCATACCTGCACGAAAATGGCCATTTTATTTGCGTGAAATGCGGGTAAAAAGTCGCCGTTTTAGGGTAGTCGCGGAAAATAAGGAGTGGGGGTAACATTTCTCACTTGAATAGCTATTCCCTCCCTGATATGCGGGAATTATTTGTGTTTGTTTATGGTTGTCAAGGTGATTTTCTCACCGCATTGTGTCAAGCAAAAATGTCAATGTTATGCTGTTATAATTTGTTCGCGGATTTTACGCAAAAGAAGTGTCAATTTTCGTACAGGTATGAGAATAAATAGAGTATGCGACACGGGAGGAATTGATTCTGCCTCGTGTTCTTTTTTTCAATTTTCACTCTTGTCAGAATCTCTTAATTCCTACCTTGTTGCATAAACTACTATTATACAGGGTGATTATAATTTATTGCTAAATACTACAAACTTCAAACGGTGAAAACTTTATTTTTTAAATAGAACCCCCTGTATATTTCTATTCTACATTGTTGACAATTATATTTTCAATTTTTTTAATTTTTATCAGACTTTATACCTAAACCCTAAACCTGATGTAGTAATAATACTTTTGTAGATATTTTGTTTTTAAGTTTTTTTATATCTCTGTTAAAAATATAAAATTCAAACAGTGAAAACTCCTTTTTTCACTAACTGAATAGCAAATTCATCAACATTAATTTTGATGGATCTCAGAGACTCAGAGCTAAACTAAATTGTGTCAAAAAAAATGTAGAAGTGACCGATTTAGTTACCATTTCATAATTTCGTATTCTCTGTGTAAGAGAAAAAGCACAAGAAATTCAGATAGACTTTATGTAATTAGGTTTAGAATTTTTTTGAGTTTATTTTTCTACGAAATTCTGTTAATAGATCGTTTAATACCAAGAACTTGCCTTGTCTGCGCAGTCGTATCTAATGATTTTTTAAAAAATTTATCCATTTATTGGCGAAACAATACTTGATAGCTATGACTTGCAGCCCAGTAATCAACAGATAAACAGCACTCATCACATATTACAAGTATTGTTTTATCTGTCCTTGGTCGAATTCCTCCCCAGAGAAAATTACTTATATAAATAAGCCATTGATTAGGTATCTATAATATATATTGTTCAATTTTAATTGTGTGAACTACAAACACGATGGTTGTGAAAAGATACATGAATTGTGGAGGGCTTAAATTACCCGCTCTTGGACTAAGCACATGGCAGGTAAGATTTAATCTACTCATTTTACAAATCGATATACTTATTTTTCAAAAAATTTTAACAGATCACAAATGATGAAAAGGAATTGGAAACAACTTTGCACTACGCTTTGGAATTAGGTTACCGTTACATTGACATCGTTACTCCTGCTCATGAAAAAATTGTTGGTAACGCAGTTAAATCATGGATATCTTCCGGTAAACTAAAACGCCAAGATTTATTCATAACCACCAAGTTACCCATGAAAGGATTGCTACCAGATCTCGTTGAAACACAAGTTAAAACCTCCTTAGAAAACCTTCACCTAGACTATGTGGATTTATATTTGCTAGATATGACCATCCCTCTGACTGCCTCCACAGGTCACGTTGCACTTTGGAACAAAATGGAGGAACAAGTTGATGCAGGACGTGTTAAAACCATTGGCTTAAGCAACTTTACCATCGCACAAATTTCAGAAATTTTAAAGAGCGCTCGAATCAAACCTGCAAATTTGCAAGCCGAGCTCCATGTTTATTTGCAACAACGGGAACTGGTGGAATATTGTTACGGGAATAATATAAGTGTTACAGCTAATTGGCCACTTGGGTCATTGGATAATTTACCAAATATGTTGAAAGATCCTGTAGTGCAACATATTGCCAAAAAACACCAGAAGACAAGTGCACAGGTGTTATTAAGGTTTTTGATGCAGAACGATATTAGCAGTATACCCTCGACTGTAAATGCAAGGAGACTGAAGAAGAATATGAATATATTTGATTTTGTTTTGGATGTTAATGATATGAAGAATTTGGTTGACTTGGAGATGGGAGAAGGCGCCAGGATTGTTAAACTTGAATGAACTAAAGATTAAGTTGGATAAGGTTCAGTAAATTCACTAGCCATCACGTTCTAATTTTAGTACATATATTATAATTTAATTTATATTCAAATAATAAATATTACTTAACCTAAAACACATGACATTTTTAATATGGACCCATTTTACTTATTTATACTTATATTAGGTACATTTTATTTAATCTAGAAAATGTCAAAAACAGTAGAAGTTAGTCCATGAATCTAAATTAAAGTTATACTTTTGAGTCCATCCTCCACTCTTTCTAAGGTTCCAAATATTGCCTGACTTATGGACCGGGTGTCCAGATAAGAAAAGACGCCGGCTGTGTCTCAGAAACTATTTATCGTACAGTCTTGGGAAAATATCTGATGTGTCCAGCACATGACTTTCTTATACAATATACGAATAAGGTTTGGATCTTTGGAAAGTATTGTACTTAAGCCGTTGTCAATATGTAATCATATTTTAACAAATTAATTTAGTTATTGTTTCAAAATTACAAAAATTGCTTAAATAAAAAAAAAAAATTTCGTACTTTTTCTTTTAAAGCCCCTTTGCTTTATTCCCATTTGGCGATCCAAGGAAATCATTAATTATTTACATATAATTGAATAAATAAGTCAATCATTGAGAAGTTTAGTAAGAAATATTTAATTACTCACAAGTTACGATTAACTACTAAAGAAATTACAATAAAATCAAGAATAATTTACACTTTTTTATTAAGAATGAAACAGTATATTTGAGTTTCGTCTTAACAATTTTTGACAATATGGAAAATTTAAATTAGTCTAAAGCTTTTATTATCGCTTAACTCATATTTTTGTGGTGGTTTCGCCATTTCGTAACTGAAATTTATTGTAAAGTTTCGACATATTTTATTATCTATTATTTAAACTGTTTATCATCATAACCAGAAGGCGCCATTAATTTAATTCACTAACATGTCACTAATGCCTTGTTTTTATTCATAATTTGATTTCAATGAATTGTGACAGCTATTTTCTCCAAGCTCTGAATGGAAAAAATGCTAATCATCAAAACAATTATCTCATATTTGATATTTGTGTACAGGTACTTTAAAAATGTGTTCTCTGTATAATGAAAATTTTATCTGACCTTGAGTTAATGTTAATATATAAAAACGAAATAAATTTCACTTGAGTAATTGCATTATACATAACGTTTATTTGTGAACGAAATAGTATATTATATACTAAGGGATTGAGGTACATCATTTAATCCCTGAGGGTGAATTAAATTTCATGAGCGAGCCAAGCGAGCGAGGGAAATAATAAAATAAAAAATCGTTTTGAAGAAGTCACGTCCATAAAAACTACACTAAAAAAAATAATCACAAAATTGAAAAAAAAATTCTGATTTTGATATTTTGTTTTTATTATTAATATTTGACGAAGAAATGCTAAACGAAATAGTAAATACCTATAAATTGTAATCCACTGTCTACTTTTGATAAATTTCAATTTTTTGATTATTTTTATTAGTCTAGTTTTTATGGACGTGATTTTTTCAAAACGATTTTACTCGAAAACCATTCAAGATTCAAAGATCGACTGAGACAATCTTTTTTGTGTAAAAATAAACCAAGTTTCATAATTTGATATAAAAAATTTAAAAATTATCCACACAAAAAATATGGGGAATAATTAACCCAGCACCAACCCTGTCTGTGACGCCCCTTGCAAAATTTCTAGAAATTGGAAAAAGAAATAAGTGGCAAATTATAAAAGCTTCAAACTCACCAAATTTCATGAATCTACCTCAAACAGCTGCAAAAATATTACAGAAAACTCTTCTTTGGGGTCCCCCTTTCGGAGGGCTCTAGCCTCCTTAGGAAGCATTTTTCGAGTCATGTTAATATAGACTTTTTAGACTTTTCGTCATGTTTTGACAAGTACAATCTGTCCTAGAAATATTGCACGCTAATTTTGAGACACCCTGTATATGCTATTTTTTGCACTTCCGAAGCATTTGCATGTGAAATCACTCTAAATTTATGCTTGTCAAAGTGACAACGTGTCGGCAGCAACAATAAAATACTGTCTAAAATGACAAAAAATACTCGTGTAACCTAGCAAAGTAAATTTAATCCCTTGGGATTAAATAGGTCACTTCAGTCCCTGCAAAGAGGGATTAAATTAGCACTCTTTTAGTCTTCAGATTAGAAACATGTCAGCGAAAATATTTTTAGATTGTGGGGGGTTGAAAATGCCTGCACTTGGACTTGGCACCTGGCAAGTAAGAAATATTTTTCTGTATTCGCTATAAGTAGTTCTTTTGTGATTTATAAAAAAAGAACGCGTTGTTAAGCGAACTAAAATATAGGTGATAGGTGAATCATCGATTGACAGTTGGTAATTAGGTATATTATATTTATGTATTATTAAAATATCTGATGTGTCCAACACATGACTTTCTTATACGTATTTTTGACTTTGTACTGGATGAGGATGACATGAAGCGTTTAAATGATTTAGAAGTTGGAGAAGCAGGCAAACTTGTTACATTCAGGCAATTTCCAGCGTAAGTTAAAAATGCAGGCAAAAAATTTATGTAAATATGTAAAAGAGAGTTTGATGATTTGAACAATGCTTCAAAATATTTTCCATACTTTTACTTCTAAAATGGTACTTAAAGGGAATTACAAGAAATAAAAATAGACAATTATTTTCATGCATATTTATTACCAATTTGAAAACATAAACCATAGTTATATATCACATGGAAAGTTCTAGTAACACCGGCGCATCCACCAAAAATTGCAGAATAATTGTAGAATTATCTTAAATTATTTATTTGAAAATTAAAATCTATATATTGAATACTTGACTACTAAGCTGATATGCCCCGTCTAGTCTAGCATAATGTCACGTGATTTGAACATTTAAGGCATAAAAGTAATATCATTCCCCAATACATCTTTAATTAACTATCACTGCAAAGTAGTGACATTACTTGGGTCATTATTATCAGTCCTTGTATGGAAAAATTTGTTTCTTGTTTCTAACAGAGTACAGATGAAAAAGAATTCAAAACTTCATTAAATTACGCTTTGGAATTGGGTTGTCGCCACATCGATACAGCTTTCTTATACCAAAAACGAGCACATCATTGGTTCTGTTATCCACTCATGGATATCCTCTGGTAAATTAAAACGTGAGGATTTATTCATTATTACCAAACTTCCATCGTTTGGGATGCATCCCGATCGTGTCGAAACTTTCATGAAAAAATCGTTAGACAATCTCCAGTTATACTACGTGGACTTGTACTTAATTCACATGCCAATAACAATGTTGAAAAATTCCCGATGGAGATTCACTAAAGGACATGGTGCCAGAAGTCACGGATCTTGTGGACGTTTGGAAAAAGATGGAGGAGCAAGTCGATGCTGGAAGGACAAAAACCATAGGCATAAGCAATTTCAACATGAAGCAAATTGACAGGATTTTAAAGAACGCTCGCATTAAACCTGCTAATTTACAAGTGAAATTGCATGTTTATTTGCAACAACGAGAACTGGTTAATTTCTGCCATGATAATGGTATCAGTGTTGTAGCATATTCACCCCTGGGTAACCCAGGATTCAATAAATTTATGGATAATTTAGGACTAGAGTAAACTATAAAAAATCTTGTAAATAAAACATGCTTACGTTCAAATGTAACATGCTTACTTAAATTTTAATCTTTTGTAAGAAAGTAAAATTACCTAATATGTTGGGAGACCCAATAATCCAACAAATTGCTAAAAAGCACAACAAAACAAATGCTCAGATAATGTTACGTCATCTGGGATAAAGAAACCTTGCTGCTTTATCAAAAAGTGTTAAAGTGTCTCGTTAAAGGAAAATATTCGTATTTTTGACTTTGTATTGGATGAGGATGACATGAAGCGTTTAGATGATTTGGAAGTTGGAGAAGCAGCCAGAATTGCTAATTTTAGTCAACTTCCAGGGTAAACCAGAAAATGCGGTCGAAAAATATGTGCCAATAACAGAGATATTTGTTTCAGAATGCGTGATCACCCCGAAAACATGAAGCGTTTAAATGATTTAGAAGTGGGAGAAGCAGGCAGACTTGTTACATTCAGGCAATTTCCAACGTAAGTTAAAAATGCAGGCAAAAAATTTATGTAAATAAAAGAGATATCTGTTACAGAATTAATAATCATCCGGAAAACCCTTTGAAAGGATAAATGCGACAGAAAATAAGTTTAAATCGGGGATTGGGATAAAGGATGTATAATTTATAGTTTTTTGTTCATTTAATAGGACAAATAAAAATATATAAATAAACAAATCAATAAATTTTAAAGTAATTTAGATGTGTGGGTATTTTTGACACCTTGTATTTCGACCAGAATACCTTCTTGGACATAACTTACATAAACTTATAATATTAAAATAACTCAAGAAATCTTTCTCCAGGATCATTTCATATAGTCCTTCAGCTGGGGGGTCAAAAGGTAGGAAGTAAAAGGGGGATGAGACGACGCAGTGTTTTCTGAAAGTTTTTGGGTCGCTGAATCCGAATCCGTGCGTAGTTTTTCAATAAAGTGGTGCAACTAAAAGTTATTAACAATTTATTGTTTAAATTTCAATAATTTCAAAAGTATACATTTTACCGAGCATTTTACCAAAAAAAGTTTCAAACAAAAATTATGCAAAATAAAAAGACTCTCCGAAAAGGTCTTATGGTATTTTGTCATAAAGTCGCACTGACAAAAGTTATTAACAATTTTTGTTTGAAATATTTTTTGGTAAAATGTATACTTTTCGAATTATTGCGTTTTAAACAATAAATTGTTAATAAGTTTTGTTTGCACCACTTTATTGAAAAACGACGGACGGATTCGGATTCAGCGACCAAAAAACCTTCAGAAAACACTGGGTCGTCTCATCCCGCTTTTACTTCCTACCTTTTGGCCCCCAGCTGAAGGACTATAGAAAACGTTTGTACCAAAAGGTTTCGAGAAAAAATTTCAAAGTTATTTAAAAAATAGTATAATACAATTTATTTAAATTGTACAAGTATTTAATTAACACAATTCAAATTATATTTGAAAGTCCATTGTCTCCAATTGCACACAATTTTCGTCTTGCCTGATGCAAAACCGAATATTTTATGCGTGGTAAGGGGTCCCAGACAGGGGCGTAACTAGGCTGGGGCAACCGGGGCCCTGAAGTAAGTGGCCCCCAAGATTTTGGATAAATGGTAATTTTAGTTTACCTACAGTGAATAGATTGCCATAAATCGAATATCTTACTGTTTTATTGGGAACAAATTTGTAAAGCTTGGGAGGGGGAGGTTCCTGAAAAATGTGTTTCATCATTTACCCAGAGAGCCGGCGAACAAAAATAACAAAATTAAAAAATTGACAGGGGATTTGTTCATTTTAACTCTGAAATGCATGTAAATCATATGACCTTGAACTTAAAAAAAATTTCGTCTCCGGCGGAGGGTGGCAGGGTTATTGAATTCTTACAAAAATCCACACCATAAGTAAACCTGTTTTGCCGGCTCTAACCCAGAGGGCCCAATTTGCGTCCTTGCACCGAGGCCCCTAAATGCCTAGTTACGCCCCTGGTCCCAGAGGGAGCCAAAATCCACCAAAATTTAACCAAATTTCCTAATGGAACGTCCGCCATCTTAAAAATAATTGTGACTTCAATTTTTTGGTGAGAAAAGAAATTTTTTATACGGTTTTGTAACACTTCACTAATAGGTACCTCGTTTTCATTCACAATTTGCTTCAATTTTTAAATTTGACGATACCAAACTGTAAAAAGTCATTTAAATTCTGCATTGAAAAAATACTAATCATCAAAACAATTATCTCATGTTCGTGGACAAGTACTTTAAAAATGTTTGTATAATAATAATCTAATCTGACCTTGAGTTACTGTTATATAAAAACGAAATAATTTCGCTTGAGTCAGTGCAGTAGTAAATATAACGTTTATTTGTGAACGAAAACTCGTTTAATCTTCAGATCAGAAACATGGCAGCGAAAATATTTTTAGATTGTGGGGGGTTGAAAATGCCCGCACTTGGACTTGGCACCTGGCAGGTAAGAAATATATTATTTTTCTGTATTCGTTATAGTTCTTTCGTGATTGATAAAAAAAAGAACGCGGTGTTAAGAGCACTAAAATATAAATGAATCATCATTGATTGACAGTGTTATACAGTGTGTTCGCGCGAAGTGGCTCACTATTGCTAACTTCGTTATTATTGGAGCTACAAAGTCGGTTAAATTAGCAAACTAGTAGCATTGTTTCCGCTGATTACAATGGTGAAAACAGAAAAACAATTGACCATCTGGTTTTCAAGATATTCAAAAAAGTAACCTTTTTTTAATGGAACACCCTATATATTTTTGCAAAAATCGATGGTAAATTAAATTCTATACAAAAAATGTCCTCATATTTTTTTGATAATAATTTAAAATAAGCGAGTTATTTTGAAAAAAATTTGCAATTCTTTAAAATCAAGTAGCCATAAAACAGAATAGTAATTTATTAAAACCAAACAATCATAATTTTGAATTTAAGCAAGTTGAAAAACACTTGAAAGAATTACGGAAATATTGAAAATTTACAAAATTATAATTTTCATGGCTACTTGATATTAAAACTTTGAAAACTTTTTTTCAAAATAACACGCTTATTTTAAATAATTGTCAAAATAGCATAAGAACATTCTTTGTTCAGAATTTAATTTATCATCGATTTTTGCAAAAATATACAGGGTGTTCCATTTAAAAAATGTTATTTTTGTTAATATCTCGAAAACCAGATGGCCGATTGTTTTTCTGTTTTCACCATTATAATCAGGGAAGAAAATGCTACTAGTTTGCTAATTTAACCGACTTTGTAGCTCCAATAATAACCAAGTTAGTAATAGTGAAACCACTTTGCGCAAACACCTGTATATTAAAAATATTAAATAAAATAGAAATATTTCCGTAATTCTTTCAAGTTTTTTTCAATTTGCTTAAATTCAAAATTATGATTGTTTGGTTTTAATAAATTACTATTCCGTTTTATGGCTACTTGATTTTAAAGAATTGCAAACTTTTTATCAAAATAACTCGCTTATTTTAAATAATAATAAAAAAAAAATTAAGGACATTTTTTGTACAGAATTTAATTTGTCATCGATTTCTGCAAAAATATATAGGGTGTTCCATTTAAAAAAATGTTATTTTTGTGAATATCTCAAAAACTAGATGGTCAATTGTTTTTCTGTTTCCACCACTGTAATCAACGGAAAAAATGCTACTAGTTTGCTAATTTAACCGACTTTGTAGCTTCTATAATAATGAAGTTAGCAATAGTGAGCCACTTCGCGCGACCACCCTGTATATGGGAGATCTTCAATGAAAGGCAGTTGACTAGAGACTGATTTATTTTTCAAAAATACTTTGTCATGTGGCTTTTACATTTAGGTAACCTATGTCACAGACAGTTGGTAATTTGGTATTTTATATTTAGGTATTCTTAAAATATCTAATGTGTCCAACACATGACTTTCTTATACGATACGGATTTAATTCAGATTTTCGGAAAGTATACTGAAGCTGCGATCAATAAGGATATTTATTACCAATTTTAAAAGAGTCAAACAAATGTTTAATAAAATTGTGCAAATGATTTGTAAATATCGTCCTTACTTTCATAGTTATAGATATAAAGTAGTACTTGGAAAATTGTTTTAACACCGGCGCATCCACCAAAATTTTTGTAGAATTAACTTAAATTATTTATTTGAAATTGAAGCCCATATATTGAAAACCTAACTACTAAATTGATGTGTCATTCCCCAATAAAATACATCTTTAATTAATTATCACTGGATGTAAGAAATTTATTTTTTCTTCTGTTTCTAACAGAGCACAGATGAAGAAGAATTGAAAACTTCATTAAACTACGCTTTGGAATTGGGTTATCGCCACATCGATACAGCTTTCTTCTACCAAAACGAGCACATCATTGCTCCTGTTATCAATTCATGGATATCCTCTGGTAAATTAAAACGTGAGGATTTATTCATAGTTACCAAACTTCCACTGATTGCGGTGCACCCCGATCGTGTCGAAACCTACATGAAAAAATCCTTGGACAACCTCAAGTTAGACTATGTGGATTTATACCTAATTCACATTCCAACATGCGTGACAATTCCCGAAGGAGGTTCACTACTAGACATGGTACCAGAAGTGACGGATCTTGTGGAGGTTTGGAAAAAAATGGAGGAGCAAGTTGATGCTGGACGTACAAAAACTATAGGCATAAGCAATTTCAACATCAGGCAAATTGATAGGATTTTAAAAAACGCTCGCATTAAACCTGCAAATTTACAAGTGGAATTGCATGTTTATTTGCAACAACGAGAACTGGTTAATTTCTGTCATGAAAATGGTATCGGTGTTGTAGCATATTCACCACTGGGTAACCCAGGATTCAATAAATTTATGGATAATTTAGGGCTAGAGTAAACTATAAAAAAACGTATAAATATAATAAACTTACTTAATTTTCATTTTGTTGTAGGAAACAAAAATTACCTAACATGTTGGAAGACCCGATAATCAAACAAATTGCTAAAAAGCACAACAAAACAAATGCTCAGATAATGTTACGTCATCTGGTACAAAGAAACATTGCTGCTATACCAAAAAGTGTTAAGCAGTCACGTCTAAAAGAAAATATTGATATTTTTGACTTTGTACTGGATGGGGATGATATGAAGCGGTTAAATGATTTGGAAGTTGGAGAAGCAGCCAGAGTTGTTACATTTAGTCAATTTCCAGCGTAAGCTAGAAAATGCAGACAAGAAATTTATGTAAATAACAGACATATTTGTTTCAGAATTAAGAATCATCCGGAAAATCCTTTGAAGGGATAAAATCGAGAGAGAAATATGTTTATCGGGGGTTGTGTGTATACAAACGAAATATGTATAATTTAGATATAGTTTTTTTGTTCTTTTAAAAGGACAAATACTAAATATACATAAATAAAAACTTAGAGATGAAAGAAATTTAGAAGCTTGTTTATTTTTGACATCCAATATTTCAACCACAATGATTATACATAACTTACCTACATGAACTTTTTATCTTAAATAAATCAATAAGGAATCTTTTTATAAGATCATTTAAAAGTTCTTTGGGAAAAATTCCAAAAAAACATATAAAAAATAAAACAATTTTCTCAAATCTTATATGTATTTGTTTGGTCAGGTTTAATTTGAAAGGGAGGAAAATGGTTCTTGCTTTACTAACTGTTAACTTATATTGAGGTTGCACGTAACTACTTAACAATGAAACACCACGTTGTACCAATAACAATTATGTTTGGTCTTAGTTGGGTTAGTAATCAAATGAAATGAGTAAAGTGATTTACAAAGTTAATATTTTTATACCTATATGAAAATTCGACAATTAAGCCAAGATTAAGATCGAGATTCTAACGATACATTATTATTTTTAAGAAAGAAACACTATTTTTATCCGGACATAGATCTAAAAAGTAAGTTATACAACCGAAGCAGAAACAGAACTAAAGAGAATTTCTCTCTTCCAAAAAAAACATTTTTGTAGGGCCGCCTTTTATAAGTGGTCAGTCTATATCATCAGAAAATTGGCTCTATCTCAGAAACTGTTCATTTCACAGCTTTAGGAAAAAAGTATTTAGAAATTGCTAAAAATAATTTTAAAGTTTCTAACTCGACCGCTAGAGAGTGTAACACTAACGACAAAATAGAAAACACGGTCCTTCTCAAAAATATCCCGAGTTAACATACTCGTATGTTAAAAATAGTTGTATTGTAATTTATCGGAAATTAGAAAACTTTTTTATTTGGAATACTTTTCTCTATCTTGTCAAATAAAGTGTGGGGGAAAATGCGAATGTTTGTTTAAAAATATCTGATGTGCCCAACACATGACTTTCTTATACGGATAGTATCACAATAATTACTTTTCCTAAAGAAATTAAGTTAAATTTCTTTTAAAAATTTTGAGGGTTTCCAGCAATTTTCAAATAGTCTCTGTCGCACTTATTGCAATACGCATAAATCTGTCCTTGTCCCACTCATTATAACCGAATTTTACGACAAAAATGTGGTTTATTTTAGATTTTTGACCTATTACTCACTTAAAAAAATCTCCCGGTATAAAATCACATTTATTTATTCATTATTATTGTTTGTGGTACCATAGAAACCAGTAAAATACAAAAAAAAATAATGGTCCCTCTGGGACTCGAACCGTGGACCTTCCGTTTGGCAGCCAAGCCTCTACATCTAAGCTACCTAGACCATCGGATTCAACAATCAACGCGCGCTATGAGAAATATAAAAGTGTTTTAAGAATATCTAGTTTTTTTGAATTTTTTTTGACGGAATTCCAAGAAAAAGTTCAAACAAAATTTGTTCAAAATTTAATTCTAAATCAATGTTAAAGAATAAAAATATCTGATGTGCCCAACACATGACTTTCTTATACTTACGGATAATATCACAATAATTACTTTTCCTAAAGAAATTAAGTTAAATTTCTTGTAAACATTTTGATGGTTTCCAGCAATTTTCAAATAATCTCTGTCGCACTTATTGCAATACGCATAAATCTGTCCTTGTCCCACTCATTATAACCGAATTTTACGACAAAAATGTGTTTTATTTTAGATTTTTGACCTATTACTCACTTAAAAAAATCTCCCGGTATGAAATTACATTTATTTTTGTGCCTCAGGTTGGCATTAGTCATTTTGCATTCGTATAAATCGGCTGGAAAATCATGTTTTGCCGGGCTAGACCGGCAAAAACTAGGAATTTTTAGTTTATCGATTGGCATCATTGAAATCATAAAGAAAATTTGTATTTTCCATAGAAACGGACTATTATTTCTGTTATTCGGCTACTACTGTCAGTGTCAATTTTAAGTATCGCGTGTTACCAATAACAAAAAATCCCTAATACCAAATATTTAAACAAATATTTTGTAAATTTTATTTATTTAAATAAACTTCGGCACAAAAAATAGTGTGTATTACACGCCTTGAAACTGTTTTGCGAGTACTCGTAGTTGCGGGCCTCGGCCTACGGCCTCTGCTCGCAAACCCTACTCGCACTCGCAAAACTCTTGTTTCAAGGCTAGCAATACAAATAACTATTATTCATTATTATTGTTTTCGGTACCATAGAAACCAGTAAAATAAAAAAAAACTAATGGACCGGTCCTTCTGGGATTCGAACCCGGGACCTTCCGTTTGGCAGCCATATAATGAAACACATGGTCTACCTCGACCATCGGATTCAACTATCAACGCGCGCTATGAGAAATATAAAGTTTTTTAAGAATATCTAGTTTTTTTGAATTTTTTTTGACAGAATTTCAAAAAAAAGTTCAAACAAAATTTGTTCAAAATTCAATTCTAAATCAATGTTAAAGAATAAAAAAATTTCATAAATTGTTTATTTTTCAAGATATTCCTAAAAAACCTAAAAATGTCATCAGGTAACTGTCACTTGTTTTGGTGCTAGATGAAAAACATTGAATGTGGCACCCACAAATTTGTTCAAACTCTTAAATATGAAATTTGAAACAAATCCAAAAAGTCGTTTTTGAGTTATGGTGGATACAGACAGACACACACACACAGACACACAGACAGACATCATGGCGAAAATGGTCAGAATGGATTCAGGGGCCCTCAAACCGTGTAAATCCATCAAAATCTCGAAGTCGAAAAAAATCACGATTACTATACTTCCTTATACTACGTATAAGAAAGTAAAAATCTCATAAATTGTTTATTTTTCCTTATACTTCGAATAAAAAAGTAAAAATTAGAATAACTTTTTTTTGGCTTAACCGGTTTCGATAAACTTGGTCTCGTTTGAAAGAGCGTTTATTAGGGCATCGGATAAAAAGTTGATATCTTTAATTTAATTTTTTTCCTGGTCGCTAGAGGGCGATTACTGACAAAGTCGTAGACTTTACTACTTTAGTAATTTTCTAAGAAATGTTAAATGCAATGTCAATGAGAATTGTCTCAATTTTTCATTTTTTTGTGTGCAATCTTGCCCCTTCTGGTAAAATAAAAAATTACTTTCCGAATCAGTCTAGGTTTTAAGAAAGACACAAATTATTGACGCATAGATTTTTAATTAGTTGCATAAATTCAACTGCTTTTCTAGACATCTTTCGCGCCTTTGACAAGGTTTGGCGAAAAGGTTTGATCTTCAAAATCAAGGCTAATTTACCCCACTTGTTCTACAAGGTTCTCAAATGCTATCTGTCAGATACACACTTCTTGGTGAAGCAGTAAAAAATAACTTCTTTTATTAAGAATAAAACAGTTTTGTCTTTACAATTTTTGACATGTATTAGGAAAATTACAAGTAGTCTAATGCTATTGAAATTGTTTTACTATTATTTTATATGGTGAAATGTTTTGCAATTTCGTAACTGATATCTATTTATCTTATAACTTTCGACAATTTATATTATCTATTATTTAATTTTTTTATCATCACACCTACTTCATATTAATCTGGCCTTGAGTATTATATTAAAACGAAATAAATTTCGCTTGAATCATTATATTTATAACGTTTATTTGTAAATGAAAACACGTTTCGTTTTCAGATCAGAAACATGGCAGCGAAAATGTTTATAGATTGTGGGGGGTTGAAAATGCCTGCACTTGGACTTGGCACCTGGCAGGTAAGAAATATATTATTTTTCTGTATTCGTTATAGTTTTTTTCATCAATTAAAAAAAATTTAAGAGTAGTAAAATAAAAGTGAACTATTGATTCTTAAAAAATAGGAAAATGTGTGATTTTTTGGAATGAACTAAAATATTAATAATAATCATCAGCGTAACTTTATTTAATAGTTGAGATTGACGATTAGAATAAAGTTCTTCAAAACCAAATTTTCCACAGCTACCTTATTTGTGACATTATTATCCATACGTATAGGGAACTAATTTTCTTCTGTTACTCACAGTGTACCGATGAAAAAGAATTGAAAACTTCATTAAATTACGCTTTGGAATTGGGTTATCGCCACATAGATACAGCTTTCATCTACCAAAACGAGCCCATCATTGCTTCTGTTATCAATTCATGGATATCGTCTGGTAGATTAAAACGTGAAGATTTATTCATAGTTACCAAACTTCCATTGACTGCGGTGCATCCCGATCGTGTCGAAACCTACATGAAAAAATCCTTAGACAACCTCAAGTTAGATTATGTGGACTTGTACTTAATTCACATGCCAACATGTATGAAAATTCCCGAAGGAGGTTCATTTATGGACATGGTGCCAGAAGTTACTGATCTTGTGGAGGTTTGGAAAAAGATGGAGGAGCAAGTGGATGCTGGACGTACAAAAACTATAGGCTTAAGTAATTTCAACATCAGACAAATTGACAGGATTTTAAAAAACGCTCGCATTAAACCTGCTAATTTACAAGTGGAATTGCATGTTTATTTGCAACAACGAGAACTGGTTAAATTCTGTCATGATAATGGTATTAGTGTTGTAGCATATTCACCATTGGGTAGCCCAGGATACAATCAAGTTATGGTTACTTTAGGACTGGAGTAAACTATAAAAAAATTTATAAATAAAACAAGCTTACTTAATTGTTATTCTTTTGTAGGGGAGAAAAATTACCAAACATGTTGGGAGACCCAATAATCAAAGAAATTGCTAAAAAGCACAATAAAACCACTGCTCAGATTATGTTACGACATTTGCTACAAAGGAACATTGCCGCTATACCAAAAAGTGTTAAGGTATCTCGTCTAAAGGAAAATATTAATATTTTTAACTTTGTCTTAGATGATGATGATATGAAGCGTTTAAATGATTTGGAAGTTGGAGAAGCAGCCAGAATTGCTACTTTAAGCCAAATTCCAGCGTAAGTTAGAAAATGCAGTCAAGTAATATGTGCTAATAACAGAGATATTTGTTTCAGAATTCTTAACCATCCGGAAAACCCTTTAAAAGGATAAGTTCGACAGGGAAACAATCAGGGATCGGGCGTTAAAAAAAAACAAATAAATAAATAATAAACATAAATAAGAAACAAATTTGAAAGAAATTTAGACGTTTATATATTTTTTCACACCCCGTATTTCGGTCACAATGAAGCTTACTGGGACATATATGTATATGAACTTTTAATCTTAAAATAAGTTAACAATCTTTCTCTAAGATCGTTTCTTAACGTATCTAAAAGAAGTTCTGGGAAAAATTTTTAGAGTAATTTAAAAATATCTAATGTGTCCAATACATGACGTTCTTATATGATACGGATTTAATTCTATCTTTGAAAAGTACTGAAGATGTATCCAATAACCATATTTTATTAATATTAACGCAAACTAATTTAACTATTATGTATTTTACGGAAAAGTTCGGATGTCTACGTATCAATTCAAAAGTATACGGAATCGATTCAACAATGTTGCTTTGTACAGAGAAGGCACCTGAAAAAAAAAGGCAGCGGTAATAATTTTTTACAAAATGACTTCACTTTCTGTAGAAAATCCTTCAGCATTTCTAATATTAGTTCGTTTATTTCATCTAATCTTAATCCTATAAGAAATCTCGGGGATATAAAAATATAATAGGAAAGATTCTGAGAGTGTTGCCGCCATTATTTTCAATGTTATCCTGAGACAGGGTTGACCCAAATAATTCTGATGAAGAAATCCTCTCAGCCTCTTGTTCTTCGAGAAACTTTTCTGCTTAAAATTAAGCCTAAACCGAAACGGTTCTTGAGGAAAAACGAAAACATGCCCAGGATGTACAGAGGGGTGGGTGGACAGATAAAAGCATCTCCGACTCCGGCTAAAATTTCCTCACTTTCTCTTTTCCCTTTGACACACCGAAAACTACGATCATTAAAAAATAAGAATTTATTTAGAAACAATAAAATTACTATATGACAAACAATTACAAAACTACTAACACACATTAATTTATACCTACATTATCTTTAACACTAATGAAAAGTATGTAGGTAGATATACATGCCTACAATCTGCAGTGCGGATGCTTGTAGTTTCTACGGCTACCCTGCATCAGAAAGCAGATTCCAGCCCGATGCATCCAGATAAGACAAAAATTAGTCTGGAGCAAGCACGTGGCAAACCTTACACCGCATGACTATACAAAACTTACCATTCTCCTACTCTCATCCCAAAACCATTTCGACGGGAACGGAGTCTGAAATTTCACTACAAGTCCTTCCTGAAGAAGAAAGGTTTAGTCGCAATCCTAAATCATCAATTTGGATTTTACCAGCAACATTCGACGATCAGGCAAGTGCACACAGAGTGATCAGAAAAATCAAAACAGATCTTGAGGCTTGAGGATAAGATGTATTATTCAGCTGCTTTTTTAGACATCTCTAGAACTCTTTACCAGATCTAGCATCACGAAGACTTGATTTTCAAAATCAAGGCTAATCTATTCCACTAATACATTCTCCATCCGGGTTTTTTACTTTCTTATACGAAGTAATAGACCTAAATTATAAACCCCCTGTAGAAAATGAATAAATTGCAAGTAGTAGGTACACTTTTGTTAACATCTTGCCAAAACCGCATTTCAATTTGAATATTAGAAGGCTAGAAAATAAAATTTGAAAGTTAGCCCATTTATGGACATTATTTAAAAAATTATCCTGTAATTATTAAACGAAATGCTTTAGAGAAAAATTGTTTTAACAATTATAATTTTAATTATAATTTTAATTATAATTGAATGTAGAATTTAAAAATGTAGTAATATAATTTAAAAAAACGAAGTTAGAGTCAACTTCCGGTATAACCCGAAGTCTTAGAAACATATGCTATTTAGGCTATAATCCAATTTTCAGGAAAAAATATTAACTACATCTTTTAAAACGTCTAACCAACAGTTTCGGTGAATAACCCTGTATAGAGCAGATGCAGAATTTATTTAAGAATCACACCTAAAAATATTTCGTGTCTATCCTGGGACACCCTGTCTAGACAGCCCAAAGACAATTGTGGCTTGTCCACACAATGCCTTGTTCCTAGTTTTAGTTACTAGACATGATAGTAGAAACAAGTGTTCGTATGCCAACCAAGCAATCTTTACAGGAGATACCCCCTTTTCTTCGATTGATCAAATTGTTTATGCTCACGATGAAAAGTTGTTTTCAAATTTTGAATTTTCTTTCTAAATCACCTACTGACACTTCATATTTTTTGGCCAGCTCTTTGTACGATTTTTATATTCGGGACTAGTCACATCCCACAAATTAGATGCCGCGCGAAAATCTTCAGTTAATAATAAAACTTCCTCTGTAGGCCACATCTTGATAATAAAAAACAAAAATACTCGATTGTCTAGACTCTAGATACCAAAATCGCTCGACTTCGTATGTGTTTACCTACAAGGCTTTAGGAGAACCTATGAAAATTGAAATTAGCCTAATGCTATTGGTATCGTTTAACTCTTATTTAATATGGTGAAATGTTTTGCAATTTCGTAACTGATATTGATCATTTAAGTTTCGAAAATTTAATATTATCTACTATTGAAAATGTTTATCACCACACCTACAAGGAACAAGGCAACATTAATTCCTACAGAGTTCACTAATACCTGAGTAGCTCGTTTTTAATCACAATTTAATTTCAATGAATTGCTATACCTACCTTGGTAGTTTTTAAATTTGGCTACTAAATTGTGAAAGGGTTTTTCTACAGGTTCTTTACATCCTGCATGTAAACATTTTAATCATCAATCAAAACAATTATATCATATTCCATATTCGTGATTCGTGTAGATACAAGTACTTTAAAAATGTTTGTGTTCTCTGTATAACAACAATTTAATCTGCCCTTGAAATAATACTATATAAAACCGAAATATGCTGCGCTTGAGTCGTGTATTATACATTATAACGATTATTTGTGAACGAAAACACGTTTAGTTTTCAGATCAGAAACATGGCAGCGAAAATATTTATGGATTGTGGGGGGTTGAAAATGCCTGCACTTGGACTTGGCACCTGGCAGGTAAAAATATATTATTATTTTACTATATTCCTTAAGCCGGGTTCTGAGAACAGAAACGTGTCGCCAGCTACACTTCGTCAACCAATAGAATTCGAGTATTTGTGTATTCCCCTCAATTCTTTCAATCCTACTTTGCCATACTCGTACTGTCGCGTGAAGTTGAAATTTTCGAACTACATTACTACTGTCGCTGGTTTTGTAAGGTTATGGTATTTTATTTAAATTTAAAAATGAATGATAATATAAATAATAATCGTACGATCGTAACATTAGAACACGAAAGTGGAGTACAATTTGACGTGTTCTTAACTCCGTACGAAATAGAGAAATGTCTTTGTCTTATACTTTTTTCCTCGTGTTTTCTTTTATGCCAAAGCCAATACAATACAAGGAGGTTCATATCACTCGACATTTTATCCAAATAAATTTTTTAAAAGTTAATTATGTACCACGGATAAGAACGACGAGAAACCGTTGATTTTTGAACTTTGAAAAGTGTCGCAGATACAGTGAAGTCAGTCGCCAGCGACTGTGGTCAGCGACATCAAATAATCAAGAGTGGGGAGTGTAGCTGGCGACACGATTCTGTTCTCAGAAGCCGGCTTTATAGTTCTTTTGTTGTTGATAAAGAAGAACGCGTTTTTAAGAACACTAAAATATGTACCTATGTGAACCATGGATTGACATCATCTGGAATTTATATTATATTTAAGTAGGTATTTTTAGAAAATAGGAAAATATGTGATATATTTTTTGGAATGAACTAAAATATGTATTAATAATCATTAGTATAATTTTATTTATTTGTGGTTGAGGTGTTGAGGAGTGTATTAGTTTTTCACCGGTATATTTTAAAGACCAAAAAGAAAACTCTGAACTGACTTTACAAAATAATAGTATTTTTGATACCTACTTATATTATACAGAAAAAATTCAAACATGGATCAATTTAATTAAAATTGTTTTGGTATACAAGTTATTTTATCAGTTAGTGATAAACTTATCTTCTACAACGACGGGGTGTTTCATGAGAAGTGAAACAAGCTCACAAGCCTATAGTTACATTACATGCACGTGGCCCTGTTCGTAAACTATGTATCCATAATCAACTAAAATCAACTTGTAGTTTAAGTAACTACTCGTATGTGTTCCGTTTTTGCCAGGCGAACACCAACTTTGTTATTTTGAATGTAACACCTTGTAAATTATTAAATTCTTCGCTTATTGTTAGTGTTAAAGAGTATAAAGAGAATTGTACGTATTTATTTAAAAATGTTTTACAGATAAAAAGCAGTTACAATTTTATAAAGCGAAGTATAGGGAACATTTTGATGTGATGAAAATCGGTCGAAAAACAGAATTTTATTATCTACCAACTAACTTTAAAATTAATCAAAATATTTTACACACTGACAAATTGTCCAACTATTTTACATTTCAACCAAAATTAGCACAAATATGCATAATATTCAACTAAATTTGAATTATAGTTTTCGAGAAGATTTGGTTCAGAAAATATTTTCTAAAAGTGCACTCGATTTTCTATATTAAGCAATGCTCCAATATTGTAGAGATAATGAGATAAGGTTTCATTATTTAAATGAGGTACAGTTGGCGACACGGAATAGTTTCCAGGCATTTTTTTCCATTGTAAATTAAATCATGTTCATAGGCTCGATAACTGCTTAGTGACATTATTAGCAGTTATACTTGTGTCACAATATTTTATGTAAAGTATTTGAAGTAAAACGCCTAGAAATTTTCTTACTGATGCTCAAAAAGGCGCAATTGTGGCACAGTTAGAAGATAGTTCGTCAAGTAGACAAGTAAATGTAATTTAATGAGATCTTCGCCTGTCTCCACCACTGTCGTTAAAATAAATTTTGATTTAAAAAGTCTGATTTAAAATGCTTAAAAAATTAAAAAATCGCTACTTTGATCAATTTGTCTGGAAACTATTCCGTGTCGCCAACTGTACCTACGTCAAACTCGAATTTCTCATAAAAATTTGAAATTGGAACTATGTATTTTATTACATGGATATTTGTCACCGATTTTGAAAGAGGAATAATTTTTTAATAATATCTAATGTGCAAATGGTTTGTCAATATCGCCTTTACTTTCATAGTTTAAATTAAAACACATGGAACATTGTTTTAGCACCGGCGCATTCGCCAAAAACGTTGTAACATTTTGTTAAAGTTTTTTATGCACAGATATATTATAAATTGACAATTATACACGAATTTCTTAGTCATAAACGTCTTTTTATAGTCTATGGACCTCTTTATGCTCATGGGCTATAATGAAACGTCAAATAAAAGTCACAGCTGTTTTTTTTACTCACAGTAAGTTTTTTTGTATCTAAATAAATTCTGATTTTTCGGGTATCAAACCATCACTACTTCTTGCCGATTCAGTCACCTCGTTTCGGCTTAGCAAGTCATCACATTTTCTTGGTCTGATGAAAAATCCATCAAAGATTCTGGATCACCCAACTAATTAAATAATTTTTGTAAAAAGTTAAAATGGATACCCTTGTTTACTCCTTTTACTATAGTAACTTACTTCAAGTGGCTTGAGACATATTTCATTATTTGAGATAAATACTTAATCTGTGCATAAAATAGTGTATGTATTTCTGGCGTAACTTGTTGTTATGGCCCTACAACCTTTTCCTACAACTTCGCGCCATAAAAGCCTCTTTACGCCCTTAATACATAAATAACTATTATTGCAAAAATGAAGCGCCTTTACATTTAATACTTAAATACCTACTAAATATACAGAGTGTTCGCCCGAAGTGGCTCACTATTGCTAACTTCGTTATTATTGGAGCTACAAAGTCGGTTAAATTAGCAAACTAGTAGCATTTTTTCCGCTGATTACAATGGTGAAAACAGAAAAACAATTGACCATCTGGTTTTCGAAATATTCACAAAAATTACATTTTTTTAAATGGAACATCCTATATATTTTTGCAGAAATCGATGACAAATTAAATTCTGTACAAAAAATGTCCTTAATATTTTTTGATTATAATTTAAAATAAGCGAGTTATTTTGAAAAAAAGTTTGCAATTCTTTAAAATCAAGTAGCCATAAAACGGAATAGTAATTTATTAAAAACAAACAATCGTAATTTTAAATTTAAGCAAGTTGAAAAAAACTTGAAAGAATTACGGAAATATTACTATTTTATTTCATATTTTTAATATACAGGTGTTTGCGCAAAGTGGTTCATTATTACTAACTTTGTTATTATTGGAGCTACAAAGTCGGTTTAATTAGCAAACTAGTAGCATTTTTTCCACTGATTATAAGGGTGAAAACAGAAAAACAATTGACCATCTGGTTTTCGAGATATTCACAAAAATAACATTTTTTAAATGTATAAATGTATATTTTTGCAAAAATCGATGATAAATTAAATTCTGAACAAAGAATATTCTTATGCTTTTTTGACAATTATTTAAAATGAGCGAGTTATTTTGAAAAGTAGTTTTCAAAGTTTTAATATCAAGTAGCCATGAAAATTATAATTTTGAAAATTTTCAATATTTCCGTAATTCTTTCAGGTATTTTTCAACTTGCTTAAATTCAAAATTATGATTGTTTGGTTTTAATAAATTACTATTCCGTTTTATGGCTACTTGATTTTAAAGAATTGCAAATTTTTTCAATATAACTCGCTTATTTTAAATTATTATCAAAAAAAGATGAGGACATTTTTTGTATGGAATTTAATTTACCATCGATTTTTGTAAAAATATATAGGGTGTTCCATTTAAAAATATGTTATTTTTTTAAATATCTTTAAAACCAGATAGTCAATTGTTTTTCTGTTTTCACCATTGTAATCAGCGGAAAAAATGCTACTAGTTTGCTAATTTAACCGACTTTGTAGCTCCAATAATAACGAAGTTAGCAATAGTGAACCACTTCGGGCGAACACCCTGTATAGTCTTAACTAAACTGTCATGTTCAATCTAATCTAGCCTAATGTAATTACTAGAACATACAGTTACTTGTGTCATTATTATCAATTCATGTAATAAGAAATTAATTTTTTCTTCTGTTTCGAATAGTGTACCGATGAAAAAGAATTGACAACTTCCTTAAACTACGCTTTGGAATTGGGTTATCGCCACATCGATACAGCTTTTTACTACCAAAACGAGCATATCATTGCTTCTGTTATCCACTCATGGATATCGTCTGGTAGATTAAAACGTGAGGATTTATTCATTGTTACCAAACTTCCACCTTTTGCGGTGCATCCTGATCGTGTCGAAACCTTCATGAAAAAATCCTTAGACAACCTCAAGTTAGATTATGTGGACTTGTACTTAATTCACATGCCAACATGCATGAAAATTCCCGAAGGAGGTTCATTAATGGACATGGTGGCAGAAGTTACTGATCTTGTGGAGGTTTGGAAAAAGATGGAGGAGCAAGTCGATGCTGGACGTACAAAAACTATAGGCGTAAGCAATTTCAACATGAAGCAAATTGACAGGATTTTAAAGAACGCTCGGATTAAACCTGCTAATTTACAAGTGGAATTGCATGTTTATTTGCAACAACGAGAACTGGTTAAATTCTGTCATGATAATGGTATCAGTGTTGTAGCATATTCACCACTGGGTAGCCCAGGATACAATCAAGTTATGGATACTTTGGGACTAGAGTAAACTATAAAAAACCGTATAAATGTAACATGCTTACTTAAATTTTAATTTTTTGTAGGAAAGTAAAATTACCTAATATGTTGGAAGACCCGATAATCAAACAAATTGCTAAAAAGCACAACAAAACAAATGCTCAGATAATGTTACGTCATTTAGTACAAAGAAACATTGCTGCTATACCAAAAAGTGTTAAAGTGTCTCGCTTGAAGGAAAATATTCGTATTTTTGACTTTGTATTGGATGAGGATGACATGAAGCGTTTAGATGATTTGGAAGTTGGAGAAGCAGCCAGAATTGCTAATTTTAGTCAACTTCCAGGGTAAACCAGAAAATGCAGTCAAAAAATATGTGCCAATAACAGAGATATTTGTTTCAGAATGCGTGATCACCCCGAAAATCCTTTCAAAAGATAAATTCGACAAGGAAAAGTATAATTTATAGTTTTTGTGATCGTTAAAAAATTAAATTATAATCAAATATTTCAAAAAATAACATGTGTATTATGTTAAATAAGTCTTTAAAATATAAATTATACTTAAATAAAAGAACAAAAAAGACGTTTAGGTATTTTTTGACACCCTGTGTTTCGGTTACAATACCTTGTTGGACACGCTTATATGAATTTTTCATTTTAAAATAGGTCGAGGAATCTTTCTCTAAAATCATTTTATATAACTTCTGGGGGACAGCCTGATTTAAAAAAGGGAAGACGACTGCAATTAATTTTAATTTAAATGAGGTAAATTTCCTGTAATTAGGTAAGCTTATTACGAGAATTTTTTTAAATTACACATTGCAATAGTTAAAAAAATCATTCAGTGGAACTACTTATCTTTTGCTGTATTTTTAGATAAGATATAAAAATCACGCAAGAAAATAATGTAATTTACAACAAATTACAACACTTCTGATAAAATCAAAAAAATATTAAGATAAAGATCATTCCTCTTAAATTTATAGAATCACTCTTCTAGATTTCTTAGAAGCGAAAGTTTTGATAATTTCTGATATATCGAGGATTTGGGGCTAACTTACTTTCGATTGAGAGAATCGCTAAAGAATTTATATTTTTTTGTGTCATAGTAGATCGTAAGAATGTTTTGATAAATCTCACTTTCAAAAAACTTCTTTCGCCGCTAACCATAGAAACTGGCGTAGACAATAAAATTGTCAGTTATATTACGACAAGTAGTCAATGTTATGCCGATTATTTTTGTCGTGGTTTTACGAATGTCAACTGCGCTGGCATATGAATTTGACGAGTGCATCACGAGTCGAATTCGAAAGCGCAGTTGACATGAGTGAAACCACCACAAAAATGATCTGCATAACATTGACTACGAGTCGTATTTGGAGGACTATTTAATGAATCAAATACCTCAAACCCGTTTTATGCAAATTAAATAATTTATCAATCGAGCCATTCATGATTGTTACTGTAACAACAATTAATAATATTCGGTAAGTGCCATAAGTGTCAGAAAACGTTCCACACTATCATTTGTTTAAAATTATCACCAAAAGGACTAGTACAATTATCGATCTAATTTGTACTAGTACAATTACCGCTGCAATTTTTTTGTAACCATGGAAGTGACTAAAATTAAGTTTTTTCATTCGTTTATGAACATTAAATGACAGATGATTTAAATAGTCAGTGCAATCCATACATTCTGATATAGGTCTTCGAGCTGTTTTTATTTATAAAATTCAAAATATCACGTTTATTTGTTTCTTCTTAAAACAGTGCCGTCAATATCAGTTTCTGTGTCCATGGTCAAAGCTTGTTGAAGATCATGGCAATAGTCCGGGAGCCAGCGACACTGATTTTTGCAAGATTTGTTTAAGATTAATTTAATTTTTTTTGTGTCATACTAAAGCTATAGATACATGAAATCTACTCCTGCCGGTGCGACAGCGGGACACCGGCCGATGGCAGCATGGTAAATGTAAAAGTGTAAATGTTAGAAATGTTTAAAGATTAAGCTTTATCTATTGTTTAATAACATTTAATTAAACCTTAAAATGAAGGCATTATTATTCTGATGACGCCCGTGGTGCCTTCAACGTTTAATGTCCGAAAGGTTTATTATTTTGGTCCGAAATATTTTTAAGTAAAATTTGCTGTTTTACTAATAAGAATAATCTAGTAGTTTTTAAATTCCGTTACTATGACACATTGAATCAACAAAGCAGTACCTACGGCTTGATAGCCAGTAGGGCATTGTTTGTCTTATAATATAATTTGTCAGTGTCATTAATATTATTAACATGTAGATGGTTAATCGTTGTCCCCCCAAAGAGGTGGCAGGAGTTCATTTTGTTGACAGGCTACATTATTACTATAAGAAAAAAGATAAACCATCCTTAAACAAATGTAGCAAGGAAAAGTGTCGCTGGCTCCCGGACTACAATGTTTTTCAAACAATTCTTTAACTGGCAATTTTCGAAGGTCATAAAAACTCCATGTAGCTGCATGAGCATTGATTTGCTGAAATCTCTCTTCAACTGACTTTATTGCACAGTCCATTAGGGGGTTGAAAATAGTTATTTACGATACAAGTGTTAAAAGTAAGATTTTATTTTGAGAGTGGGGAAGATTGCGGAACGAGCGCAGCGAGTGGAGCAACCCTATGAACAAAATAAAATCACTTTTAACACGTAAATCATACACTATTTTTTCTACAAACACAGTAAAATGCATTTCAAAGTCTTATTAAAAATTCCAAAAATTACCTAAAAAAATAGTAGTCTGTGGTCTGTGACATTTACGGAAAAATCTTAAATGTGACATGCTTGTCAAAAAAGTAATCACCTCAAAAATAATTAAACTAAAGATGAGTTCCAACGCAAATCCAATAGAAGAACATTCCAAAACATGTAAGTCTTCCAGTTTTCCACGCTTGGGCTCATTACTTGATAATAAAGGCAATGTTAAGTCATATAACCTAACCTCACATTTTACTTTTAACACTGGTGTTAAAAGTAAATCACGTGATTTACTTTTAACGCGTTTTCAATTTAATATGACACTTTTAATTGCAGTGGGCCGTGTAGAAAATTCAATTTTTACTAACGTTTGTAGAAAAAATCTATTTCAAACTGTTTTTCTGGGTGAGGCACTGCCACCCCTGACTATTTTAAATGTGAAGAGCAATGAATAAACAATAAACGAATGTAGATGATGTTCTAAGCCATCGTATTCGACTGTATTTCCACCTGTCAGATTTTGCGATACACTAATTTAAGATTTGAATTTAATTCCCTGCAAAACCAACTTCTGTTTTGATAAAAATGATGAAAAGATGGCATATTTTCGAAAATTGTACAATCCGTCTACATAGTTTTACAACTTTTATAATTGGTTTGATGTAATTTTAACTTTGTAAGAAAGTATCTGAAATTTCTTTTAAATTTGCACAGGAGCTTGCTTGCGTTTTAATTTTTTGCGCCCTTTTCGACGGAACAGCTGGAACACCCCTAGAGCCGGTACTGTTTGAATATGACTCCTCAGACTTCAACTTTTTCTTGAATTAAATATTTATTTGTATATGATATAATTTTTTTAGATATTAAGTATTGTTATTTGCTGAGACTATAGTCAACAATGAAAATTGAAAAATAGTGAATGTGACAAAAACTTATAAAATGTTCATTTTGATACTTAAGATAAATAAGGAAGAAAAATCCTTAAAAACAACGCTTTTTTAGGGCTGCTCCCAAGTTAACGTAGCTACCTAATACTTATGATTGGCAGACGGTCGATTTTATTGCTCTTTTCTTCTAGCCTGTATCACAATTTTTGTACGTTATTGTCTATTGTATATTATAAAACTCTAGATCTAGCTAGATGATCCCCCAAATCCCCCAAGTGTGAATTCCAATGCATTCAAGAATAAGACCAAATAATTATTAATCATTATATATTTTTGGAATGCCCAAATTTTGCTTAATCAATATAAAAAATAATATATAGGGTATCCCATTTAAAAAAAACATAAGTTTGGGTAATATCTCAAAAACTAAACCTTTCAGACAAAAACTGCCTGCGTCACTGAACTCTACATAAAAAACTCTATCAAGATCAGTTTTCACCTTTTTGATAAGTAGACGCATAACGGAAATACGAGGAGTGTCTAAAAAACAAAGATTTTCAGAATCACTCTGTTGATTAAAAACAAATTTGACCCCGGAATCTTTCGTTTCGTAAAAAAGTAGGAAAGGAAGGTGAAAACCGCAACACTCTATCTTTGATATTAACTCCAATATCGCCCAAAAAGTGTCGAAAATGGAACACCCTGTGTACAACCTAAGAAATTTTCAAAAAAATTTCAAAATCTTTGCGAGGGAAAAGGCTAGTTTGATTTTTGTTAAATTAAAGACTACACTCGTTCATTTTTTTATTTTACATTTAAATTATTAAAAATTTTCTTAAAAATAATACAATTTGTTGTACTTTATGAAGACATCGTTTGAAAACGATTGCACTTCTCTTAAAATGTAGATATTTTATAAATGATTTAACATTAAGCAGTGTCTAGACGTAATTTATAAAAACATAATGGTACTTTACTCGGACAGTAACTTCCAAACTATTTACTAAAAATGAAATTGCATGATAACCTAACAGATAAATTATTTGTATGATTATAAATAGACTATTGTAAAGTATTGGTGATAAAAACACAGCTCCGTTTACGTAGACATTCTTTTTAACAAGTCAGATAGCACCGTTTGAAACCTCTGCTCTCATACATTGACGTTTGAGAATATTCTGGATGCAGCGTATTTAATTTTTCATCCACTATCTTCAACATACTCTCCACATCATGTCGAGATGCCTCCTTTTTAAACACGTCACAAATCATTTGAATATACCAAGAACCTGTATTCTCATTACGAAGGGAAAAAAATCCTGGTAAAGTAGAATAGGCAATGAGCATATCGGCATGTTGTTTCTTGATTGGCTTGGTTATTGGTACGGCATCCAGGGATATTTTCTCATAAGTGCTACCCCTACAATCAGTTTGATAAGTTTTGGAAGTGTTTAGAAATGAAACTAACCTGCAACATTGGAAAATGAAAATCTTGGGTTTCCCAAGTAAATATTTGCAGTTTACTGCTGTGAATTGTTCTAAGACTTCGTCCACTAATAAACCTTTTCCATCAGTGCCAATTATTTCTGTATAACCACCGTGTACTAGTTCACCCTTATCATTTGTATTTGATCCATGACTCATAATAACTACTACTGATATATCACAAGTTCTGAGACTAGATTTATTACGAAACGTTTTAATTTTTGACATCATTTGCTGAAAATAATAAAAACTTTATTGTTGTAAAAATTAAAATAGAAACTTACCGATTTAGTTAAATTTTTATGTGATTCAACAGAATAATTTAAGGTTCTACTAAATAATTTGTCCAAGCTGTCCTCATCAAATTCAGACCCTTTTCTCTCATTTTCATCTGTCAAAAATTTCCTATTGTTTATCACTAAAACTTTGCCAGTTGGCCGTTTGCCTGGAGTTCCATATCGTGGTACTTCCGAAATAACATTGTTATTATTATTAACATTGGTTGTAGGTCTTTGTCCTGGTGTAGACAAGACGATTTCGGGAGCAGACCGGAAAGTTGATGAAGCAGATGAAACTACTGGAGGTTGACTGGGAGTCAATGGAACGAAATTATGATTAGTTTGTGAGGAATTAACAGGGGCTAATGCAGATAGATTTATTCTAGATGTGGGACTACCATTCGTGCCTAAGGTAATACTGCGATATGATGGTGCTGGTCTTCGGATTGGTACCGCATCAGAAGATAATTTGTTTGGGAAGCTCCATAAAGAGGGTCCAGACGCATTTTGATCGAAAATACTTCTACTATGCGATGAAATGTCTACAACCAAATAAATTAGAATAAAAAAATGATTTTTGAACGAGGGGTAAACCGATGTGATGTTTTGTTTAGGCTAATTGTACGTGGAAATTGTGTAGAAGCTACTAGGAAGGTCGACACCGACACTCTTTTCTTATTTTTATTTACATTATAGGCAAGGCAGTGCCTTGCTCTCTCACTCTCACTCTCACGCGCTACTAATCTAGTGAAAATAAAAATCATGAAAAATATTTTCCGGACTTGCTATGAGGTTGCAAATTGAAAAGTACTTTCAATAATATTAGACAAATATAATTTGAGATTTGCAACTCTTTTGCAATATTTTGGATATGTGAAATTGGAATTATTTACAAGATGTTATCAATTTAACAAAGTTCCGGAGGTATGAAAAGGTTGCAAATTCAAAGTACAGTCTGTACCTGTGTAACGAACATTTGCAACCATGTTAGAAAACTTTTGCATTTTGTTGACCCCCCTTTGTTAAAAAATTCACCGCCCCGAGTAATAAAGAAATAAAAAAAAATATTTCTATTCCTCAAAAATTTATGCAAATTGGCATGTTGGTTCAGGACTGTATCATAAGTATTACATAAAGTTTGCATAACTTTTGGAATTTTATACGAAGAATACAATAAAATGTACTAATTATTTAATAAAAATCGAGGTTCCGTTTAGCAAAAAAGGTTGCAAACTCAATGGAAGATTTGTAATTGGTCACTTAACATTTGTCCAAGTTTGCATAACTTTTGTAATTTTGTACAAAAATATATTGCAAATTGTTGTTTTTTCAATTTTTGACAATGTTCCGGTCATCCGGACGGGTTTCAAATTTAAACTTAATATTATTTTAGCGTTTTCAAACTTGTGTCCAAGTTTCGAAACTTTTGGAATCTTGTGTAGCTTTTTTGCTTGAATGACTGGCCTAATCGAAGTTTCAGAGGAGATTAGCCAAGAAACAAGTCGAATGCTTATTAAACAAATTTTAAATCCTAGGCAAAATATCACCAAATAAGAAAACCTGTCCTAGGTGATAAACTGATATGGATATCATAATCTTAAGTGTTGACAAGGAAAATGCTACATAAAGGATTACAAATCCAAAATCAAGAATTTGCTAGAACCAAATAATAAAAAACAACTATACAATCGAAGAAAAACTAGAGCTTTAATAATAATAAAAAAAGTCCATCCTTTACGGCAAAACCTCCAAGACTTTTCGGCAAAGACTATATCCTTTACTGGAAAGACAGATTCCTTCGTAAAAACTCACAAACTGTTTGTGGAACTGGAACATTTAGAAGGGTTAGAAATTAAAGAAAGTTTGGATGTTCTCTAACAGCTTTCAGCCATAAAATTTGTCATATGGAGGTGGAAGGAAAACCAAAAACCATTCTGTGTGAATGTCTTGATGAAGAAAGGATGCGATACTTTGGGTGACTTTGCAGCTTCACACTGTCATCATTAACAATGATTTATCAATACATTTTTTAAAACTTTTGAAAGCTCCATTATTTTTTATTTAATTAAAAAAGTTACTTGAAAAATGAACAACATCAATTTAGGAACTATCCTGTATAACTTTGAAACAGATAATTTAAACAGAGGCGTACGGATGGGGAGTAGATATGATTTATTTAAAAAAAATTGTGTAGGGAAAACAATTTTTTTTAATTTTTCATGTAATGTACCACATTATCCCATAAAATTACAGGAAAAAATGTCAAGATTAATATTTCTTATAAAATATCTGTAGATTTAAAAAATGATGCACTAACAAAAATTAAGATTTATTCAGTAGCGCCTGTGATACTGAATTATCTATTTCAAAGTTATCAAAACGATAGCAAATATTTACTCTCCAAATCTAATATAAAAATGTTTTGGGGAAGCTAACGAATAAAAACCAAAATAATTTGTAAATTCAAAAGTATGTATTTCGGAATAGTTTAATTTTCATTTTCAATATAAGTAGGTATATTAAGCAAACTCTTATTATCTTCAATGTCGAAGTTACAAACATAAATTCGGACTATGCTACTTTTATTATACGCTGATAATTCATATACAGGGTGGGTGAAATTCCGTTGGGGATCTCGCTTATTATAACAGATAGACCATAGGTTTAAATTTGGCAAAGTTGCGAAATTTGGTGCTCAAAAATTATCTGGAAATAAATTTGGATTATTTTGAACGGTCCATCTATTATAATAAGCGAGATCCCCATGCTGACAACGAAATTTCACCCACTCTGTATAACTATTGAAATTAAAAAAAATGATTGTTGCTTAATTTATGCTCTGCAAAAAGAGTAAGAGCGATTTTTTTAATTAAATTGACCAAAATCGAGGTATTTCACGTCAAAAATTTATGAATAAAAGTTGTATCTAGTAAATTTTATTTCCTAATACAAAATTCTCTTGAAACCGGAACCTAGAAATTTCGAAAAAACTTTTTGCAGATTTTGCCTTCTAATCTAAAAACATGGCTTTAAATTCGATTCCTTGAATAAAATATTTCCCACTATATTTGTTACTTTTATTACTAATGTGTCGAAAATTATCATAAATCTTCTAAAAATGGACCTATTTGGATGTGGCGGTTTGCTTTAGTATCAAAAGCCAAGTTAATTGTACTAGAACAACAGCAAGAAAATGAAAAATTCCATTTTTTAATTCCCTCTAATAGAATCGCGTAAAAATTCGTCAATTTTTACTTTCTTATACGAAGTAATAAGAAAGTATAGTAATCGTGATTTTTATATTTTGTGTCTTTGAAACTGTCATATAATACAGAAAAATTAACAACTTTCTTTACGGTTAGATATATTACTAAGAGACAAGTTAGTTCTACTAAAAAATTAATTCAGATCTAAAATCTACGGGGTGTCCCAGTTTACATCGTCAGGATTTCACCAGTCAATAGTTTAGCGAAAATTAAAGGTGGTTTGTCTAATAAAGTATGGTCGAATGTTGCTTCCATTAAAGAAAATAAATTATTTTAAATAATTTGCTAAAAGCCAATAATAAAAAAGTTAACCATCTGAAATTTTGCATAGATCTTTTTTTTGTATTCTCTATTAATAGTGGTTGCAATTATTTTTTTTATAACACAGAGGCGTGCGTTTTTTTTCAGGACCAATATGCAGAGAGTATTCTATTCAATTTAGAAACTTTTTTGTATCTTACAATTTTTTGATAACTCATCTCAAAATAACCTAATAGTACAGTAAATAAGGGAGAAAAAAGACTTCAAATAGACTTTTTTTACCCTACAGCCAATTTTTATAGAATCTTGTAGAGGGTCTCCCTGAAAGTTTAAAACTGAGTTTTTGTATTCGTAGACCCCGCCCTTCCTTCACCAGCCCTCAATTAAGGGTTAGATTTTTTTATTTATTGAATAACTTTTTTCCTGATTAAATTTTCGAAAAAAAGACTCAGTACAAAGTTGTAAAGAAAAATATTTCCTACAACTTATCTTTTTAACTTTTTTTGATAATGTCGCTATTTAAAAAGTTATTCAACAAATAAGTTGAAAATTTTGGGGAGAAAGTAGTAAGTAGTACCTAACTAGAGAAAAATTTCCCTAAAATTTGCAACTTATTTGTTGAATAACTTTTTAAATATTGACAATATCAAAAAAATATTAAAAGGAAAGTTGTAGGAAATATTTTTCTCTACAACTTTGTACTAATGCTTTTTTCGGAAATCTAATAATCTCCCTTATTTACTGTACTATTAGGTTATTTTGAGTTAAGTTATCAAAAAATTATAAGATACGAAAAAGTTTCTAAATTGAATGGTAAATAATCTCTGCATATTGGTACTGCAAAAAAAACCAGTGGCGTACGTTTTATTCAATAAAATGTTTTTGAAGAAACCCGTACGCACGCCTCTGTGTTCTAAATAAAATAATTGCAACCACTATTAATAAGATAATACAAGAAAAAGATCTATGCAAAATTTCAGAAGGCTAACTTTTTTTGTTATTGATTTATAGCAAATTACTTAAAATAATTTATTTTCTTTAATGGCCTATACATCAAAAAGGAAGCAACACTCGATCATAGTTTATTAGACAAACCACCTTAATTTTCGCTAAACTATCGACTGGTGAAATCCTGACGATATAAACTGGGAGACTGGGACACCCTGTATAGAAAATTCCGGATTTTATTGCATACTAGAACCGTACTTAGAAATTAGTCCCATTTCAGGCTTTGCGTTTTGAAAACTGCAATAACATATTTAATGCACAGATTTTCTTGTGGTTTTCGTTATGGCAACAAAATTAGTTGGTTCTACCATAAAATTCAAACAGGATGAAACAGGGAAGAAAATTCCGTATTTTACCTACTATAAAGTTACTAAAAAAATGTATCCCATTTTGTGTCTAAAAAACTGCCATAAAACCTCAAAAATTATACCAATTTCCTTGTTGCTTACTTTGCTACAAAGAAATCAGTTGATTGTAATAGAAAATTTAAACATAATGAATAACCAATAAAAATTCCAGATTTTATTTCCTACTTATAGACTTGCATAAGAAATTTGTTTCATTTTAGATTTTATTCCCTAATATAAAATTCTCTTGAAACCGGAAGCTAGAAATTTTGAAAAAACTGTTTGCAGATTTTGTTGGAGCCTTCTAATCTAAAAACTTGGCTTTAAATTCGATTCCGTGAATAAAACAGTTTCAAATATTTTTTTACTTTATCAATAAGTAAAACACTAAATGCGAAAAGAAAAACCACAAATACTAATGACTGTATAGGTAGGTAGGTACTATAACTGAAAATTGGAAAATGCGTAGGTATTTTGTATGTATCTCACAACAAATTTTCACCTTCGGTTTACCCCCGCTGATTTTTAACTGATAAACAAAAATATGCATACTTTGTCTAGTAGTGGAAGTCGAAGTAATGGTGGTTACTACACTCTGATGACTTACTATCCTCACATTTTCAGAACGGCTCCTGAAATAGATATATTTCATTACGTTTTGTCTGTATTTTAAGTGTTTGGAATTACTACTTCTAACTTACCTTTCATATGTATTTGTTGTAGCATGGTTGGATTGTCCGACTAACGATTGTGTACTTTGTAAACTTGAACTGGAAAAAAATAGAATAAATTGTTATCGTTAACCATATTGAACTCCGATATTGTATTAGTCGCAGTGAGGTAAATATCGTATCATAGTTGTGAATGGTTATGGATTTTCTACAACCAACTTACTAGAAAGAATCTAATTTTTATAAAAAGATCTAAAATCTAAACATATTGCAAAGTTCAAACAAACAAAGAAAATGTACTGGTTGAAATAATTTATCTCTAGCTACTTACGTTACTTCTACGCCTGGTTTTTTCTTCTTCGAAAACATAATTCACTAATTAAAATGCCTGTTATAACCTGCCCAAATTATTTGAGGCACAGAACAGGCAAGTTGATGCTTACTACATTTATTTGTGCTGTTGGTAGCTTGAACTTGATAAGATAACTGATACCTACTAAGCGTTCAAATCAAATCGTTGTCTTTGTTGCATAAAGATAAAATAGGATGAGTCATTATTTTTAAAATGTTTATTATGAACAATTACAGTTGGATACAAATACAACATTAAAAAATTGAACTCTATAACCCATAAAATTAAACCAAAAAAACAATTCTTTTAGGTTTATTACAAATACCAACATAAAAAATCAGACTTAGAAAAACCGTAAACTGTGATATCACTTGGTTTTATCTAGATATGATGATAACCAACTCAAAATACACATAGCACAAATAACATGCACAAACTACTTTAAAAATTCAATATGAACCTATTTGCACTTATAGCTATTTTTTTCTTCTAATTTTTATGGCGATATGGTAAAGTGTTGAAAACTTTGAAGTGCATGAAACAATTTAAGTCCAGGACTTTGGGTAGCACTAACTTGTCGAGCTCCAATTAATTTGTACTGTTTATCCAATTCACCTAATTCTACTCCACATTTTAGAAAATCCTTTGCAGCTTGCACCTGTTGATCTCGGGGGCTTTTTGCTGGAAAAATATAAAATTAGTTTAGTTAAAATTAAAAAAAATTGTCGCATTTAGATTTTGTGTTCTAAAACTGTCTACAAAACTTTAAAATATTTTCAGATTTTTTTATGGTTTTGGTTTTCTTTGTTAGAGCGAAATGAGTGGGTTTTATTATAAAATTCAAATAGCAGAATAAAAAATCCCGTTTCAGACTGTATGTATGTCTTTAAAACTTTTTCATAAATCTTATGGACAGATTTCCTTGTGGTTTCTTTATTATCAAGAAATCCGACGTGTTTCAGATTTTTGCGTCTTCAAGGCCAAATGCCATAAGAAAATAAAATTACTCTACCTGTGAAATTTCCAATGAAAGCTAATCCCAGTGACCGGGAGTTATAGCCTCTAGTATGAGCACCAACTTTGTGCCATCCAGCACCTTCATAAATATGTCCATCACCCCCAACCAAAAAACTAAAACCATGTAATAAAACATTACGGTTTACATAAATAACGTATTCTTACTTGTAGCCTATGTCATGGAATAACAACGATTCCATATGGAAATTTTGTATGTTTTTCAATAATTCAGCACATCCCGTCTCTGTAGTACATTCTGGAGTTACCGTGTGGTGCACCACAACATATTGTATAGGAATCAAAGCATAATCCACTGCAATAGGTGTTCGTCCACCCCATCGAGATCTGGTTATTATATCTGGACAAATTGCAGGCATTCCTGGAACAAAATAAAATTTAAATTGTTCTGAAGAGTATAGGTAAATATACCATTAATTGCAAAAGTTGGTGCCAAAATCAACAACAATTTCACTAAGAAAACTACAATTATCAGCTGATAATATTTCATGTTGCACTTTCGTTCAGGTTTTAGCAAGTGGCAAGTGAATAAATGACTAATGACGATGTATTATTGTAGATTTATTTTATTTATTATTAATACTTTGGTTTGGTTGGCCTCCGTTTGGTTGTAACCTTTGCAAGCAGCAGTTTGATAAACATCGCAGAGTTCATCAGTTTATATGTTGCAAAACCGGTGTTTCCAATATCCATTAGTAAGGGGATAAACCAACATCGACAGGACAAATTTTACTTTCTTATACGAAATATAATTTAAAAGTAAAAGTGATTGTTTTCGACTTCAACATTTCTGACTGTGTGTCTATCTGTATTCGGTGATAACTCAAAAAGGATTTATCGGAATTGACCCAAATTTTATATTTAAGAGTTTCAATACCTAAATGAAAACATTTTTAGTTCTACTAGAAAATTTAAATACATTGAAAAACCAATAAAAATTCCTCATCATTTCCTTCTATAGAGTTACCTAAGAAATTGTTTTTATTTTTGTTATAACATCTTATTTCATATTCACTTTATAAAATAATATAATTTAGTTATTGGTATTATGTAATAGGGAGTTTTCAAGATCATCTCGTTAATATAACGGTTGCGTTAAAATCACGTGATTTTTTATAGCGCATGCGCGTTGAACTGACCGGAGATACGCCAGTTAAATCCGTTATCGTGCGAGTTTAATGTTTAATGCAATACATCCATATTTCCGTCTTTCCTTATCAAACACTTCCCTCGAAAATTCTTAATTCAAAATATTTAAAATACCTAACAAACTTAAGACTTTATGATGTTAAAACTGATGTCATATATCAAAATAAACAGATTATTGTGGCTAGTTTTACTAGAAAATTTAAACAGATTGAATACGTGATGAAAAAATCCGGATTTTATTGCTTCGTTTTAAGAAACTTGCCTAATTTTAGACTTGTAGTCCTTAAAATTGTCATAAATCTTCTAAAAATGGACATATTTTGATACGGCGGTTTGCTTTAGTACCAAAAGCCAAGTACTAGAACATTCAAACATAAAGAAAATGAAAAATTCCATTTGTTACTTCCCTTTAATAATAGACTCACGTAAAAAATCGTCAATTTTTATATTTTGAGTCCTTGAAACTCTGTCATATAATACAGAAAAATTAACAAATCTCTTTACGGTTAGCTATATTACTAAGAGACAAGCTAGAAAATTTAATCAGACCTAAAATCCAAAGAAAATTCTGGATTTTATTACGTACTAAAATCGCGTTTAGGAATTTGTCCCATTTCAGGTTTTGCGTTTAGAAAACTGTAATAAAATTTCAAAAAATTTACAGATTTTCTTGTAGTGTTCGTTACTATAACGAAATTAGTTGGTCTACTATAAAATTCAAACACGATGAAAAACCAATAAATACTCCGGATTATATTTCCTACTATAGACTTGCATCATAAGAAAGAACCCCGCAGTTTTTAAAGGGGAATTGGGTTTCACTCAATCTCCCTCAAACCCATCTCAAACCTAGTGAAAAATGTCAGTCAAATCGTTCTAATCAAATGTCTCCATGGACACAAAAAAAATAATGAAAAGATTTCGAGATATTGGCCGCCGAAGATCGAGATTTTTTAAACGGCGAATACCTGATCTGGCATATAAACTTCTTTATTATTGGAGCTACAAAGTCGATTAAATTACCAAACTAGTAGCATTTTTTCCGCTGATTATAATGGTGAAAACAGAAAAACAATTGACCATCTTGTTTTCGAGATATTCACAAAAATAACATTTTTTAAACAACCTGTGTATTTTTGCAAAAATCGATGACAAATTAAATTCTGTACAAAAAATGTTCTTATCATTTTTTTATAATTATTTAAAATAAGCGAGTTATTTTGAGTTTGCAAAGTTTTAATAATCAAGTAGCCATGAAAAATATAATTTGGTTTTTCAATATTTCCGTAATTCTTTCAAGTTATTTTTTCGACTTGCTTAAATTGAAAATTATGAATGTTAGGTTTTAATAAATTACTATTCCGTTTCATGGCTACTTGATTTTAAAGAATTGCAAACTTTTTTTCAAAATAAGTCGCTAATTTTAAAATAGGTATTATCAAAAAAAATTAAGGACATTTTTTGTACAGAATTTAATTTATCATCGATTTATGCAAATATATACAGAATGTTCCATTTAAAATTTTATTATTTTTATAAATATCTCGAAAACCAGATGGTCAATTGTTTTTCTGTTTTTATCATTGTAGTCAGCGGAAAAAATGCTACTATTTAGTTTGGTAATTTAACCGACTTTGTAGCTCCAATAATAATCAAGTTTATATGCCAGATCAGGTTTTCGCCGTTTAAAAAATCTGGCCGATATCTCGAAATCTTTTCACAATTTTTTTTGCGCCCATGGAGACATTTGATCAGGACGCTTTAACTGACATTTTTCACTAGGTTTGAGCAAGATTGAGTAAAACCCAATTCCCCTTTAAAACTGCGGGGTCCTTTGTTTCATTTTAGATTTATTTTTTGTTCCTAAAATTGCCATAAAACTTAAAAAAATTGACAGATTTCCCTTGAAACAAAGAAATAAGTTGGTTCTACTATAAAATTCAAACAGCATGAAAAACCTACGAAAATTGACAATTTTACTGATGTCTACTACACACTCACTTAAGAAATGTATCCCATTTTAGACTTTGTGTCTTTAAACATAAACCTTCAAAAAAAGACTCGTTTTAAAAAATTGTACAATTTTAGACTTGCAGTCCTTAAAACTTGCATAAATTTTCTAAAAATGGACTTTTTCGATGTGGCGGTTTGCTTTAGTACCAAAAGCCAAGTTAATTCTATACTAGAAAATTCAAAAAGAAAGAAAATGTAAAATTTCAATTTTTAATTCTCGCGTTAAAATTCGTCAATTTTTATATTTTGTGTCCTTGAAATTGTCATATAATACAGAAAAATTAACAAATTTCTTTACGGTTAGCTATATTACTAAGAGATAAGTTAGTTCTACTAACTAACTAATCAGATCTAAAAGCTACAGAAAATTCCGGATTTTATTGCATACTAGAACCGTACTTAGAAATTTGTCCCATTTCAGGCTTTGCGTTTTGAAAACTGTAATAAAGTTTCAAAAAATTGACAGATTTTCTTGTGGTTTTCGTTATTACAACTACAACGAAATTAGTTGTTTCTACTATAAAAAAATGAGACACCAACGAAAATTCCATATTTTATTATACCTAAATATACCTACTACTACTATACTATAAACTTACTCAAGAAATGTATCACAGTTTGTGTCCTAAAAACCTCAAAAATTATAGACAAATTTCCATGTTGCTTACTTTGCTACAAAGAAATTATAGTTGGTTGTAATAGAGAATTTAAACACAATGAAAAATCAATGAAAATTCCGGATTTTTTTTCCTACTACATATATGTAGACTTGCATAAGAAATTTGTTTCATTTTAGATTTTTGTCCTTAGAATTACCTACTATAAAAAATTGGCAGATTTCCCTTGATAAAAAGAAGTGAGTTGGTTCTACAATAAAATTCAAACAGCATGAAAAACGACCGAAAATTACCAATTTTTATTGTCTACTATCGGGTGTTCATTTAAATTTCACCTCTAGTGAAGTGAAACTTAAATGAACACCCGATATAATAGTCCAGACAAGAACAAAACTGCCGATAAAAAAAGCTTTAAATCGGAGTCCAATGAGATTTTGAGGGCAGGTAGTGGTTGCCAACGGAACACTCCACCACGTTTTTCACCCCTACAAATCCTCAAGGGGTGGCCGCCATCATCAATTTTAAGATTGAGTTCGATTATCTCGGTAAATATGCATCTCACGTTAGAAATGGGTATTACGAATATTGTTAAGGAACTAATTCCCAACAACTTTTGTTTGAAATTTTTTTTCGTATTATTAATATTTACAAAGTTATAAATTTCCAAAAAAAGGGCATCTTAAAATCATAAAATTCAAAAAACCATTTTCATATCCAATTTTTTGGAAATTTATAACTTTGTAAATATTAATAATATGAAAAAACATTTCAAACAAAAGTTGTTGGCAATTAGTTCCTTAACAATCTTGGTAATATGCGTTTTTAACGTGAGATGTATATCTACCGAAATAATCGAACTCAATCTTTAAATTCTTGAGGAATTGTAAGGGTGAAAAATGAGGTGGAGTGTTCCGTTGGCAGTCACTACCTACCCCCAAAATTTCATTGTACTCCGATTTAACGCATTTTAAAATGACTCGTTTGACTGGACTATAAACTCACTTAAGACATTTATCCCATTTTAGAGTTTGTGTCCTTAAACTGTAAATGAAACTTCAATAGACGAATTTTCTTCCCATTTGTTTTATTACAAAGAAATAAATTAATTCTACTATAATATCCATAAAAAATATCGGGATTTTATTATTTACTAAAACTTACTTCAAAATTTGTCAAATTATAACAACTGAAAATATTTTTAGCCTGACTTAATTATCAGAAAGACATAAATAACGTCACATTCTAAGAGTATTGTGTTTTGTTAAAATGGATATGAATTTTTTATGAATAAGAGTATTTTTCTGTTAAGATATTAATATTTTTGTAAAAAACAACATATGTGATTTTATTTCAAAAAGAATCCAAAAACTTGAAATAATAACAAAATTTACCAGAACTTGCGAGCACGTCTTTATTATTTTTATTTATTTATTTTTTATTTATTTTGCTATATAAACGGTCCCATTTAAAATAACAAATAAGTTGGTGTGCGCCCAGCGAAAACCGAACATTCGATATAGTTGAAAATATTTTACAGATATGAATGTTTAGTAATGTAGGTATTTTATCTTGAAATTTATAATTTAAAATTCATGAAATAAGTGTTCGAAAAACATTCTCTACCGAAAGGACCCGAAATCTTTTTGATAAAATTATTCTCTCTGAATTATTTCTAGAGCTTTTCTGTTCAATTCAATATTGTTTAATCGTTTCCGAATATTTCTGAATTGTTACGATGACACCCGATCTCGCCCAATATAAAATATTAATTAAATTAATTAGCATAATATTAATAAAATATCGGACGTTAACAGTACGATTATTGGTGACGGTTTCAGTACTTTCCAAAGATTAGATCTACATCCGTATCGTATAAGAAAGTCATATGCTGGACACATCAGATATTTTTTATTTATTACATTTTTCTCCGAATACATATATCCATCTGATAATTATTACTTAATCAATAAATATTTTCGATTGTTTAGAAAATTGTTTCCTGTTCCTTTAGATTTTGTAAAGATAGAACTTTGCGGTTTTCGCGAACCTGTGCCACTTTTTCGTTAGACTTTTAATGCTGATTAGATAACTAAATTTAATAAAACTAGCTTATTATTGTTTGGGAACCGCTGTGTTAACTGAAATGTCCTTTTTAGTATTTTTATCTCTCAAGGTTGTCCGCCCTGTGTGAAGCTGCAACAATTTGACATTTCTTGTCAAGTGATCAAAGCCAAATAAGGTCATAATTTTTTCCCAGTGAAATTAACAAGAAAAACAATAATCAACGGCAGCTAACACAATGAATCCAGATTTAGGTAAGTGGAAACATTCCATGTATTTCTATTATTAGTTTTCGTAGTGAAATTTGTTGACATAACCTTAAAAACATTGTTGTTGTTTTGGAAGTGTTTTACGTGATGAAAGCAAAGTTTTTAACTGGTTGTTTTTATCCTAGGTTGTATTTTATTAGATTTCGATGTATTTTATCTATGAATAATTAGGTGTGGTTTTATATTGCAAAAGCCAGGGGTGTTAAAAATGTTCTGTTGGAAATGAATATAAACCCAAACAGTTGTATTATTAATGTCATTTTATAAACTTATTTGTTCTTAGAAATAGTGGGTTTTGTGGAGTACAGATCTTTATTTCATATCTTTCCGGGGTTGCTATAAATTGTGTAAAACTAACTCCTAATAAGAAAACTAAAAGTTAGTCGTCCAGAACAACATAAGTATTGTGTATCCGAATTTTGTCTTCGGGACTTCGTTGGGTTATAACTGAAATCTCTGATTTATAAGGTGTTTCTTCTACTAGTAGCTTAAATAAAATAGAACTGTTCATTCTTTGTAAATTTGTCTTTTATAACTTGGTATCTGTGTCCACCTAGTCGTTCATATTTATCTTTTTTACCAATAATCCTAACAAAAAATTTTCAAGACAAAATACATTATTAAACATGCATATCTGTAAAATATTTTCAAGTATACCGAGTATTCGGTTTTCGCTAAGCCACCAACTTTGTTATTTTAAATGGAACCGTTTATATTTTTAAGTTTTTGATGCATTTTGAAAAAAAATCACAGATGTTGGTTTTTACCAAAATATTAATATCTTAACAGCAAAACACTTATTCATAAAAATTTTGAATCCATTTTAACAACAAACAATATTCTTAGACTCTGACGTTATTTATATTTTTCTGATATAAATAAATCAGGCTAAAAATGTTTTTAGTTATAACATGGACAAATTTTGGAGTAATAAAAGTAATAAAATCCAGATATCTTTTATGGATATTATTCTGTAGTAGAATTAATTTATTTCTTTATAATAAAACAAATGGGAAGGAGATTCGTCTATTTTTGAAGTTTTATTGGCAGTTTAAGGACAAACTCTAAAATGGGATACATTTCTTAAGTGAGTTTATAGTAGACAATAAAATTGGCAATTTTCGTTGGTTTTTCATACTGTTTGAATTTTGTAGTTTTATGACAATTTTAACGACAAAAATCCAAATTGAAACAAATTTCTTATGCAAGTCTACAGGGTGTCTCTAAAAGGTCTTTACAAAATCCTACCACAAGTTTTTGGGCTCAAAATAATTCGTTTAAACCAAACATACCTTAGTCCAAAAGTTCTTCCTTACTGAATTATAGGGCGCTAAAAATATTTTTCCAAATAATTTTTTAAGTATATCTACAAAACGGTTTAAAGTAGAAATTTGAAATTTGGTGGGTTAATAAGTCTATAAGGAAGCTACACTTTGTTGGTATTAGAACCAAAATAATATTGTTCAGTGGCGTACTTATCGAAGAGGTCTTAGGGTTTTTTGGAATAATTTTTGTAGGGGATTAATTTTTTTTACAAAATAGTAAGAATTATGATAGATACACTCAAGACACGTAAAAAGGTATACTTGTTTGATTTGCATTAACTCAACTGTTTGCGAGATATTTGACTTTGAAAACTTTTTTGCTATTAAAACGACAATTTGTGTTTGTGACACCCTGTAAAGTCAAAAATATTGGGTCACTCTAATACGGCTCATTCTACGTCCAAAACTAAGCATAATTTCTATCTTATACCGTTCTGTAGATATACCTAAAAAAGATAGAGGGCGAATAAAAAATACATCTTTCAACACCCTGTATTTTAATAACGAAACATTTTTGGGGGTCGGTTTCTCCAACCATTTATGCTTAGTTTTGGACGTATTAGAGTGACCCAATATGTTTTACTTTACAGGGTAAGTCACAAATTGTTTTTATAGCAAGAAAAATTTTCGAAGTTAAATATCTCGCAAACAGGTGAGTTAACGCAAGTCAAACAAGTATACCTTTTTACGTGTCTTGAACGTATCTATCATAATTCTTGCTATTTTGTAAAAAAATTCAATACCCTACAAAAAATATCCAAAAAAACACCCTATAAGTACGACACTGAACAATATTATTTTGGTTGAAATACCATCATATTGTAGCTTCCTTATAGACTTATTAACCCACCAAAATTCAAGTCTCTACTTTAAACCGTTCTGTAGATATATTTAAAAAACGATTTGGAAAGATATTTTTTAGCGCCCTGTAACTCAGTAAAGAAGGACTTTTGGACTAAGGTATGTTTGGTTTAATCGAATTATTTTGAGCCCCAAAACTTGTGGTAGGATTTTGTAAAGACCTTTTAGAGACACCCTGTATAGTAGGAAATAAAATTCGGAATTTTTATTGGTTTTTCATTGTTTAAATTTTCTAGGTAAACTTGGCGAATGTAGCTACCAGAGATTTTGGAAAAATTTTGAAATTACCTTATTAATTAGGATCTCCTGGTTACGAAAATGCTAAAAATAAGCGGCGGTCTCCAATATTTCCAAAGTTATAGCAGTTTGAAAACTTAAAACATCCAATGTTTGGATGTGTAAATTAAGCACTTTTATCAAGTTTTATTCACTATTAATCCACTCACTAGTACCTATTGCACTAATTATTAATTAATTAATCATTACCATTTAATATTATTTATGATAACACTATTTTTAAAGCATTTTCTTTTTCTTGTTTTGCTGTCAAAGGAATTTCCCTTGCCCTTACTAAGAAATCAAGCAATCCTTGATTTTAAATTTTAAGGTTAGATTAGTGTTTCAAAATAAACGTGCCGAAATAGAGCAAATAAATCTTTTTTACTAAAATACAATGCTTGATTAATCATTAGTTAGTGCAATAGAGTCTACTGAGTGCATTTTTAATGAATAAAAGTTGAAAAAAGTGCTTAATTTACACATCCAAACTTTGGATGTTTCAAGTTTTAAACTCCTATAACTTTGGAAATATTGGAGACCGCCGCTTATTTTTAGCATTTTCGTAATCATGAGATCTAAATTAGTAAGGTAATATCAAAAAATTTCCAAAATCTCCGGTAGCTACATTCGCTAAATTTTCCATTTTCTATTACAACCAACTCATTTCTTTGTAGCAAAGTAAGCAACAAGGAAATTCGTCTATTTTTTGAGGTTTTATGGCAGTTTTTAGGACACAATGTGATACATTTTTTGAGTAAGTTTACAGTAGGCAATAAAATACGGAATTTTCCTTGGTGTTTCGTCTTTTTTCAATTTTATGGTAGAACCAACTCATATCGTTATAATATCGAAAACCTCAAGAAAATCTGTAAATTTTATTACAATTTTATTACAATTTTCAAAACGCAAAGCAAGAAGACTAGATACAGGAGAGTGCACTTCATTGTTGTTCTATTGTTGTCCGATGGGACATATGCGGCGAAAAGCTCCCCACTCTCAATCGTCACTCGCCATGTGCGCCGTGCTCTTCAATTGGTGTACTGCGCATCTGTCAAACACATGGCACATTCAAAATAATTCGAAACATGCAAGATGTCAAAGTCACGTAGTAAATATAGTGAAAACGTATATCTAGAACTTTAGTGAAAACCATTAAAATGTCACGAAAGTTTTTTACCGGATTCAACAGCAGTGATAATATTTGATTTTCAAGCAGTATTGCCGTGTCTTACAGGAGATGCTTGATCTTTTTACCGTCTCTAAATGGTTTTCAATTTAACGATGTTTCAATTAAAAATCAATGAAACACGTTGTTACATTTGGCATGAAGGAGAAGCCCACCAAGGGGCAAATGAAAGTGCTTCGTGTGTTTGGAATTACTTGATGTCTTTACAAGAAGAAAACATTCCCACATCAACAGGCAAATCAAAATCCATAGATTTGATTTTTTATACAGACAACTGTGTGGGCAAAAACGAGAACAGATTATATATCTAACACATATTTTTGTGTGCCACAAAGATGTCTTCCATTTTAAAAACCTTGTTACCCAAATTGATATAAAAACGTGTACGTACAAGAATTCAGACGGAGATACAATTAAAAATGTCAAATATAAAAATATTTATGCTAAAAAATCATCCTGGAATGAATTTTATTTGCATTTATATTGTGCGTAGTTTCTTTATTTTATACTGTTTTATACATAAGTCAGTAAATAAAAGTTACAATTTTTTTTGGGAAAGACCGTCACAAATTTTAATTAAAGGTGAAATAAGAGTTACAGGTAATGAGAAAAATGAAGTTGTTAGGTTTAAATGCAGCTCATGATGCCTACTTTTTAAAGCGTGTACCACGTTAGTTTAGCATATTGTTGTATAAAACGTATAATTTAAAAGGCTTCTCCTGAAAAACAATGAATTTTTAGTAGGGACAGTCTTCTGCCAAACCAACGATATGTACTTACAATTTTCAACAAGCTCTTACGTTAATAAATTATTTTCTGCTCCTTCCATCGTTTTATAATTTCATTTCCTTCATAACAATGACTGGTTTTACACTCAGAATATTTGACATATTTGACGTTATTACAGTCACAAGTACTATTATAACCTATAACAAACGCCACAATGTCGAGCTACTTGAAAGATGCGCAGTACATTACTGCGCACATGGCGAGTGACCATTAAGAGTGGGGAGCTTTTCGCCGTATATAGGCCTTCCCTTTCCAAGTGAGTGCACTCTCCTGTACCTAGTCTTCTTGACGCAAAGCCTGAAATGAGACAATTTTCTAAGAGCGGTTCCAGTATGCAATAAAACGCGGAATTTTTTGTAGATTTTAGATCTGATTGAATTTTCTAGTAGAACTAACTTATTTCTTTAGTAATATAGCTAACCGTAAAGAGATTTGTTAATTTTTCTATATTATATGACAATTTCAAGCACACAAAATATAAAAATTGACGAATTTTTACACGAGTCTATTAAAGTGAATTAAAAAATGAAATTTTTCATTTTCTTCCTGTTTTAATTTTCTAGTAGAATTAACTTGGCTTTTGGTACTAAAGCAAACCGCCGGATCGAAATATGTCCATTTTTAGAAGATTCATGACAGTTTTAAGGACTGCAAATCTAAAATTAGGCAATTTTTTTAAAACGAGTCTTTTAAGTTTTATGTTTAAGGACACAAAGTCTAAAATGGGATAAATTTCTTAAGTAGACATACCTAAGTTGGTTTTTCATTCTATTTGAGGTTTATAGTAGAACCAACTCTTTTCTTTGTTTCGAGGGAAATCTCTTAATTTTTTGAAGTTTTATGGCAATTTTAGGAACAAAAAATCTAAAGTGAAACAAATTTCTTATGTAAGTCTGTAGTAGGAAATAAAAGCCGGAATTTTCATTGGTTTTTCATTATGTTTAAATTTTCTATTACAACCAACTCATTTCTTTGTAGCAAAGTAAGCAATAAGGAAATCCGTCTAATTTTTGAGGTTTTATGACAGTTTTTGACAGGGTTGGAAAAAATCACGATTTTTTAAAAAAAATCATAAAAATCGATTTTTTTGATTAAATCATGATTTATTTGATTTTATTGACTTTTTTGATTTTTTTTGATTTTTTTTGATTTTTTCTAATAGTAATGCTTACCATGAATATATTAAATCCCAGAATCCAGATAAAGAGAATTTAATTATTATTTAATTACCTCAGTGATTTTTTTTGACAATAAAATTACATAAATCTTTGTCCGTTTTAAACTTTTAATAAATATTCTGTTTCGTTATACAGACTGGTCTCAGCTTTGATCTTAATATTTTGTTCAAATTTTCTTCAAAACCAACAATTTAGCAAAAAGTACTTCTACTGACTCTACAAGACATTAACAAAATGTTATATTTTCATAATTAATTTTCTCAGTAGTGTTTTATTAAACATTGATTTAAATCAATGATTAAAATAAAAAAATCACTTGATTTAAATCAATGATTAAATCGTGATTTTAATCAAAATGATTTAATCATGCCAACCCTGGTTTTTAATACACAAAATGAGATTAATTTTTTAAGTAAGTTTATAGTAGGCAATAAAATAGGGAATTTTCTTTGGTGTTTCGTCCTGTTTCACTTTTCTAAATGCAATAGAATCCTGAATTTTGTGTGGAATTTAAATCTGACTGAATTTTCTAGTAGAACTAAAAGTGCCTTTACACTATCTGATTTTTAATTCGATTTTCCATTTGATTTTTCGTTACTTAGGATATTGATTGTTGACAATAATGAATATCCCAGGTTACGAACAATCTTATGCAAAATCGAATGAAAAATCGGATAGTGTAAAGGCACTTTAATTTGTCTCCTAGTAATATAGCTAACCATAAAGAAATTTGTATAATTTTATATATTATTTGACAGTTTCAAGGACGCAAAATATGAAAATTGACGAATTTTTACGCGAGTCTATTAGATGTTAGAGGGGATTAAAAAATGGACTGTTTAATTTTTTCCTGTTTGATTTTTCTAGTGGAATTAACTTGGCTTTTGGTACTAAAGCAAACCGCCGCACCGAAAAAATTTCAATTTTAGAAGATTTTAAAGACTGAAATATTTAAAAAATTATAAATTTTAGGTTTCTAACTAATTCTCAAAATCAGCACTTTCGATTTTAGTTACACCTTTTCTAATTGTGTTTAACAAAATCCTGAAAGTGAGATACAGGCCAGGAGAAGAACAACAAACATTCGTGGATATAATATCGATTCAATTGGATAGATTTGCAGAAATTTTCCTCGATTCCAAAAATAAATAACTTAACTCTGTCGACATCTTATTTACAACAATTTTTCTGAAATTTCCTGTAAAAATAGAACTTTATTTCTGGGACATCTAGCATCCGGGTTACTTTGCAATTAATGCACACTAGAATCAATCTTTTTTTTTTGTCTGGGAAATAGTGACTATTTTAAAGCTGCAGCATTCCCTCAGTTTAGTTTCCTGTATAATTAAGGTTTTGTAATTTATTTTCATCTGGATATTATGTGGAAGACAGCATTTGAGCTTGAGCCAAAAGTTTACATAAGAAAAAAGATGTTAAACATTGTCTGGTGTAATGATTGGTCATAATTCGGCGCTTAAAATGTCCAATTAACTAGCGGTGTGCATTTTGGCAAAAGCACAACGAATATGGTATGATTTATGCACAGACATGTGGTGACCTCAAAATTTAAACTAAAACTAAGTATGTATTAAGATTAAGAAATTGTGTCTTTATTATTAATTTGCGTCCTAATATGGTAAAACAAGAAAGTTATATATATGGTACTATAGAGGGCTTCATATCTGCACTTATAAATAATTTTTGTATACGTCGTTTCCACATAGCCGCAACATGAAATCTAGTGTTAATTTCATGGATCTTTTATGGCGTTAATACGAAATAAGAAAAATATCCTTAACGAGCCTTGACACAATGATCCACCTCTCCAGCTGCATCAGACACGCGTGTTGGTTGTTGGCCATGAAATACGCGGGCGGTTGTGGAAATCATTGCAAATCATAGAAATTATTGCTGGTTTTTGATCGACAATAATTCGATAGTTTGTGTTGGTGCGTCAGTGCAATAAAATGCTAAAAATATAAGCACCGAGGTAAACAAATTATTGTTACCTAAAGTAGTGAGTGATGTTGATGTGTGCCATTGTTTGCAAAATGTGAATTCAGTTGCACCAATTTTTACTGCGTCTTGGAATAGAGTCGACGTTTAGGATTTAGAAAATATATAAATCAAGAAATTGGCAATAATATTTTTCTCGTTTACTCGTTTAGATAATTTATTACAGAAATAAAACCGTAAATGCCTAAAACTTGTTTTGAACGTATATTATATAATTTTATTAATATCTGTTTAACTGTTAAGGTACAAAGATTTAAACGTTTCAAAGTGAATGAAACTTGAGAATTTATGAAAAGTTACATTTTTAAAAGTCTATTTTACTATCTATAAATATTGAAAAATTAATATTTGCTTTGGCGAATGTTGTCCATTTCTTTAAATATGGACCTTAAAACTAATACACAAACTTTTCACTCATATTTTACTACATTATCTCAGAAATGATTTCCTTATATCGTATAATTAATTCTGATTGTTTAAAAATTAATACTCTTGCAACTAATAAATATTTTGCCATTTATTCCAAGTTCTTCTTCATATTCCTTTTTTTTTGTGGTACTACAACTCTTTCTGTTCAACTAATAATCTCTTCTAAAGCCTTGTTCATAATGGGAGCATTGAGCGCCACACCGCATTCCACATTGTGACGAGCGTCGCGCAGCGTTGTGTTAAGCCGGCTTCTGAGAACAGAAACGTGTCGCCAGCTACACTCCCCACTCTTGATTATTTGATGTCGCTGACCACAGTCGCTGGCGACTGACTTCACTGTATCTGCGACACCAACGGTTTCTCGTCGTACTTATCCGTGGTACATAATTAACTTTTAAAAATTTATTTGGATAAAATGTCGAGTGATATGAACCTCCTTGTATTGTATTGGCTTTGGCGTAAAAGAAAACACGAGGAAAAAAGTATAAGACATTTCTCTATTTCGTACGGAGTTAAGAACACGTCAAATTGTACTCCACTTTCGTGTTCTAATGTTACGATCGTACGATTATTATTTATATTATCATTATCATTCATTTTTAAATTGAAATAAAATACCATATCCTTACAAAACCAGCGACAGTAGTAATGTAGTTCGAAAATTTCAACTTCACGCGATAGTACGAGTATGGCAAAGTAGGATTGAAAGAATTGAGGGGAATACACAAATACTCGAATTCTATTGGTTGACGAAGTGTAGCTGGCGACACGTTTCTGTTCTCAGAACCCGGCTTTAACAGCGTCAGGAGTATTCATAGTAATAGCACAGAAATGGCACAGAATAACAGAAGCGACATTCGTGTGAAATCCTTTGTTCTTCGATGGATCAATCTTAGTGACCTTCAGCCATGTTTTTGGTGGTAAGCGAGGCGGCAAATTCGAATTGAGGGTAATCGGCGTTTTGATCCTTGGACAAAATATCCCCGACAAAATATCCTTGTTAAAATATCCTTGAGACAAAATATCCTTGAGACATAATATTCTTGGACAAAATATCCTTGAAACAAAATATTTTTGGACAAAATATATTCGAGACAAAATATTGTAGGTTAGGTTAGGTTTTTTATTTTTCATTTTCAAGTTTTGTTTGAAGGTTTTAGCCCTGAACCGAAATAATTACTTAATATAAATAATATTTTTTGATGTTTATAATGAGTTAATAAATTGAATTTCGTTTTGTTCTGAAAATATTTAGTATTACAATTTTTTGACTATAGTATATTTTATGTTACGGATATTTCATCCAAGTATATTTTATCTTAAGGATATTTCGTCCAAGTATATTTTGTCTTGAGGATATTTTGTCCGAGGATTATAAGTCATAGAACCGAATTGAGTGGTTAACCGGAAACAAGTGTTATAAACAAGAAGATTAGACACAGGAGAGCGAACTTCCCATGTTGCCTTGTACACAGCGATGGGACGCTAGGCGGCGAATCCCCTCTCAATCGCCACTGTTCTTAAAGTACAGCAATTTAAGAGCAGGGCGAATATGGCGAGAGGGGAGCTGTCGCCGAATCTCGGCTTTCCCTTTCCAAGTGAGTTCGCTCTCCGGTTTCTATTCTTCTTGGTTATAAGTTTTTAAAATAAAACTAGAATGAACTTGGTTGAATTAACACCGAAAACATGGCGACTTCCGCTAGAAACTAGCGTTGCCCGGGAAGCGAGAGTGTCGCTTCTGTATTATCTATTCTGTGGTAATAGCGTCTACCGGGAGTTGAACAAGTTTACAAAGTGACTCCAACGAGAGCAGATTATTTAGATAACATCTTATTATTGTCATTATTTACTAATAATAAAATAAAATTAGATTATTGTCTGTGTTTTCCTAGGATCTCGGCTACTTCTGCATACAGTCAAATTTCTAGTTTTGTAGGAAGCTAACTTCGTGTTTCAAAGGACAGTAATTTCTGCTATTAGGACCTTAACAATATCTTCCTCGGAACTCATATTGCACACTAAAAACCTGGTAAAAACCCTACGAAAACTATCCGGATTTTTTCGAACGCTGAACGCACCCGCTCTCTTAACGCTCTCCTACTCTGAACGTTTGCATTTAAATAGGATAGATTAATAGTGGACGAGACGTTCAATGCTCCCACTATGAACAAGGTCTTTTAACCTTATTTTATTAATTTACTCATCACTTCATTCTTTCACTTCTTTGGCAGCCCTTTATTACGTCATTACGTGTAATTTTTTGGCAACAATCTGAAATTTACCTACTAAAGAGAGACACAAATTTAATTCTGATTTTATATCATAAGCGATTATAAGAAAAAAATGTCGAGATGTTTTGCCCAAATATTTTTCCATAATGACTGGAACTAGAACAAGTTTTCCTAAAAATTGATAGTAAATTTTTTAATACCACGAAAATCCTATAAAACTATCTGTTTTTTTACTATAAATAATAAATAATCTGAGCCATCTGCGACACATTCACTCTCTAAGCTCTAGGTCACGATCTTATACACAGGTCTAGCAACTGAAGCCAATTTTAGGTTACTCTGGTATTGGTGCCAGTTAGTTTAGTTCTGTCAAACGTCGCTACATCTAGAGATGTTGTTTACTATTATGATTCTAACCCAGCACAAGAATCCCTCGATCACAGCAACTCTGGTGGCGTTTAAAAGAACTGACGCATCAATAGCGAAGTCGCCCCCAGTCTTTAAGTTGCTAGACCTGTATATAAGACAGTACATCAGACGGGGAGTGTGACGCACATGTCTACTTAAAATTATCCTAGTATGGATTCTTTAAATCCAACTTTGAAAAATAATTTGGTTCTGAAAAAAATCTTTACGAATTAATATCATTTTTTCTAATAGACAGGAGTACCATTTTTAAGAAAGTTGAAAACTCTTTATTTTTGTATTTTTTCGAAAAAGAATCACGGAGTTCTACACAAATATTAAACACATTTCGTCGTGACACACCCTGTATACCAACCAAGCTATTTTATGTATTTACTAGAAACTTAAATTGTACATCTTCAATCAGGCGATATAACCTTGCCAAATATCTGAGTACATACATTTCGTTAGTCAATAATAGGTAGAGGTATGTACTTTGATAATAAATAAAGTAAACAAAATTCAGCATCAAAACGTCTAATTTCGATATATTTGTAGTTAGTTTAAAATTAATTAACAGTGAGTTAGTAGTTTTTTACGAAAGCAGAGATTTCCGGCCGTTCTTTTTATTCTAAGACAGTTAAATCATTTCCTGTTCAGCGCTTAACCGTCATAAATAAATCCACTAAGATAAGATACTATTTTTAAAAACCCTACTTGACGAAATTGTTTTCCATTACAAAATCGGCTGCCCATACAATTTTTTTATCTACTAATTTACGATCCCTTGAACTATTGGTAATAATTTTAGGATCATCCAGTCCCAGTGAATTTGTCTGCCGCCACCGTCGGCCAATATGCTGTTTTATTTGTTTGGCGCGACCCCACACACTATTGTGGGTTCCATCTAATTTTGTTCGGTCGTCGAGTATTAGTGTCTAAAATTGCTCGCGCACGCGTCCGCAATACTAAAACGAAAAAGTAAGAAAAAAATATGAAGAAAAATATTCCCGAAATGTCGTGTTGTCTTGTCGCTTGCCACAATGTTTGTCTCATCGTGTTTTTGGGATATACCCCACGTGATTCGTATGTGAGGTGGTGATTCGATGGATTTTTGTCAATGTGCTCAGTAATTTTTTTAGTGACATTTGTTTGAATTTGGCGCTAGTTTAGTGTTAGTGAATAATGGATCGTTCCATGTATGGAAAAGTTGTGCCAGGAACTTTGCATCCTTATCAGTGCACTTTGAAAAATGGAACTTCACCTGGATGTAAGTTAACAGTTTTTTAAGCAGTTCCGGTTAAATCTGGTCGACTAGCTGTCTGTCTTAAAATTTTCACAAGAAGATTCCTATAATTTAAGCAATTAACACCTATTAAACTAATAAAGTGAAATTTTCTAGATGTTTATTAGCATTAGATACGCTCAAATGGACACACAATAATTGGGCATTTTGTGTGTGAAGGTCATTTTTGTTTATTTGTGCAATTGATGGCTGCATAAACGTAATACCTACGTACAATTTGAAATTGAAACATGAAATTCTAAACCCGGCACGCATGTTTTAATAATGACATCATTGAATTAAGTAGTGCATTACATTGTTTTTATTTTTAGTTAAGACATAAGTTTGTGTATAAGCTTGTTTGATGTGTTTTATGAGGAAGTATGAACAATGTTGATGTTTTAAATTGAGCAGAAGTCATTTGAAAAATAAACAAATTGCTTCTTTTATGTATGTACTTCTAAATTTAAATAACCCGCAAAGTATATTGAGGGTATTGCTCAAAATTTATAGCTTGTCGCCTGGAAAATATTTTTTTAATATTTAAAAATTCTATATTATTAAAAGTTAAAATACATGGATCAACAAAAAAGAAATAACATGTTTTACATATATGTATCGAGCGATCAAATAAATTTGTAATCGAGTCATCCATGGATTTGAATCCGTATGTCTTTAACTTGAACCATTTTAGCTTTCAACTGACATTGTAATGCAGTTCAAGTAACTACATACGATTTCGGGTTCATGGATGACTCGATTACAAATTTATTTGATCGCTCTTTAGAACAAACACATTATGTTACTAGTAAAGTAATATTTTTTATTATATTATAGTACAATAATGTTAGTACGTAATCGTGCACGTGGCAGTAAAAGTTTCTCAAAAAAATCAACAAATATCTCACTTTTTTACCATATTTCTATTGAAGAAAAAAATTTACAAATTAAATACATTAAGTAATAGGAACAATGATTGTAAAATAATAAAAAAGTAGTGACGAATTAATGATTAAGTAAATAACTTATTTATACAACAACAGTTTGTAAAAAATGTATGACTTTTTCGATTACAGCAGCGCTTTTTGTCACGCAAGGTTTATTGTTAACATTCTCGGAAAACAAACATTTAATACCTTCATGTCCCTTTGATACAAAAACATCTACCAACAAATTAAATGTTATCCCCGCTAGTCGTATTCGATTCTTTATTTCTTTAGTTATTACATCATCCAACATCGACAAATTTTTTTCATCCTTGTTCTTTTTCAACAAATCAGAATCAGTGATGTTGTAAAATTTCAATACTCGCTGAAGAATTTCAACATTATTGGCCCCATCGATATTAACAGAAGCTTCTATAGCCAATTGCCCTAAGCTGAACTTTTTGCGTCCAGTTTGAGTTTCTCGAAACATAGATAAAGTGTCAGCGAATCCAGCGATGACTCCCTTAAACTGTTGAAGCATGTCGACTTTACGTATTGCAAGCAATAAGCGCGTTTTATGGAAATTACAATTGTGTGCTGTAAGCACGCACGAAGATCCACAGGTAATGATAAAATCTCTGAGTTGTTCTAGGCTTTTGACGATTGAAGTCGTTGATACTCGTTTACCGCGGTAAAAAAGTTCTCCTCTTATATTTTCAAGGTGATTCTTTTGGGTAGCCAAAAAATGGATCTCAGCAGTAGGTTTTATGTAAACGTCGAATTTTTTTTCATCACACATGGCAGCAATTTGAAGAATTTCCGCCGACTTCGATAAACCGGAAGTTTCCAAATTAAAGAGCACAATTTTTTCATGAGTGGAGTTATTTGCAGCTAATTCGCCGGCTGGTAAAACATTGACAACTTCTTGATTCAGAAAACTCATTGCTGTTTAATACGTTGGGCCTTCTTTCCTAAGTAACAATTTGGGAGCCAAAATGCTCAGGATTTTTATGGTTGTATAATAATTTACAGTTCCTCTGTAATGAGAAAGTTGTTGAATTAAACTTTTATATCTACATAAATGTGTAATTTGTTGTGATCATTAGTGTCTTCTTAGTATTATTGTAATCAAGAAGACTATAGAAACAGGAGAGCGAATTCATTTGGAAAGGGAAGGCCGATATACGGCAACAGCTCCCCTCTCAATCAATTTTTTATTTTATTTTTTGTTAGCTTTGGACTACCCTAAAGCTATGACCCATCACAAATTTTGATTTTCATACGTTTCGATGACAAAAACTGACATTTTCTGTATTTTTAAAAATATTTAATACGACACTATTTTTAAAACAACTTATTTTTTCAACATTCTAAATTTATTAGTTAGGTAAAAAATAAATATCTAAATTTATGATACTGATGAAAAGCTATTATTAACATTATTTAACCAGAAGTAATAATTTGTTTTAAAAACAGTGTCGTATTAAATATTTTTAATAATACAGAATAAAAGGTCAGTTTTTGTCATCGAAACGTTTGAAAATCAAAATTTGTGATGGGTCATAGGTTTAAGGTAGTCCAAAGCTAACAAAAAATAAAATAAAAAATCCAGGTCCGTATTTAAACAAAAAATTAATAATGGAAGACGAAACGTCGGATTTAAAATTTTACAGCGCCATATTGTAGAGGATAAAAAGTGGCAATGACGAAGTGTTGTTTGTTTTAAATTTTTTTTCCAAATATCGTCAGAAAAAAATAAAAAAGATTTTATGAAATTTCGTTTTTTTCTGGATATTTCAGAAAGTATTCGGAATTTTTAAAATTGCAATACAGCATTTTGATAAGCATCAAATTGTGCAACTTTGCCATAATTTAACCGACCATGTATCTCTTACGGTTTCCGAGATCCCTATATGAAAATGGGCCACCCTGTACAATGCTGCTCTACAAGCAATAGAAATAGGTAAGAGTAAGAGATATTTAGTACGTAAAGCAAGCAACAAAGACCGCCGATTGGTGGCAATGACAACCAATGAAATCATGAGTAAGTCAGTGGTACCACACCACACCTCAAGCACAAGTTCACCAGATAATAATCTTCGATCTTTGTCGCTTGATTATATACTAAATATCTCTTACTCTTACCTATTTGCATTGGTTGTAGCGTATTGTACACTAACATGAATAATTTAAGGAAGTATCCCTTCAACATTTAAAAAAGTGATTAATAAAATTGGTTTACAATAATTATAATAAGTTTCTAACTGGGTGATATAGGTATTTTCTACATACACAAAATCAGAACAATAATAATGTATAAATTTTTTATCACTTACTTTTAAGTTCTTTTTTAGCGCCAATTTTAACAAAAATTTATATTTTGCAGCAAGAAATCCTCTAACATAACTCAACAACGAACTAATTATTAAAGAAATGAAATTCTAGTTCTATTGTCTATATTGACAAAGTATCTAATATGATGATAAAATACTGCATCGCTTAAGTACATTTATAACAAAAAAAGAAATTTTACACCTTAGACCTTAGATAGTTACAATAGAAATAAGATAACATAAACTTTTAATAGAATAATCAGGTGCATAACTGTGTATAACATAATGATTTTTAATTAAAATTGACAAAGACTAGGAAGGAATTACATACTAAATAATGTGAAGTAAAGCTAGCAACTTATCAAAATCGTAGAAATTTCCGAAAATTAACATTTATTCCAGGTCTTTGTTGAATTCCCTTTCGTTGAGATTCTTCATGCGAGATGAATTTGTTAAACAAAATTTTCCCTATGCGAAAACATTTGTTCCATATATTATGGAAATGTTCCTCCAGTAAGGTTTTCCATTTCCACTAGATGGCGTCTAATTAAACATATCACAATTTAAGTAGGATTTTCTTTTATTTAAAATTAGGTACTCACCAGGTTGGATGGGTCACTGCTTAAAACCTTAAAATCATTGCGTATTTCGAAAACGTCATGCATTGTCATAAAACCATTTTGTAGCAATCTTCATTTTGTAAGAATATAATTATTATTGGGACGAAGCTTCTAGATAACCCTGAAAGCATACTTTAAGCCCTACATTCTTATATGTATACAGGGTAGGTGAAATTCGAGGCACACTACATGGATCTCGCTTATTTGAAGAGATACAGCTTCGGTTAAATTGAGGCAAAGTTGCGTAATTACACACAATACCATTTTCTAGCGGTTCGGGCTTTTATTTCGTAATAAACATGATTTTTAGTAATACGGTCCTGGATGGTTGGTTTTACACGATTATGAATAACAAATTAAATAGAATTTTACGAACAATATGGATGCAGTAATCAAACTGCGGAAAAATTGCTTTTTACAGTTGTATTATCGGTTATAAAACATTCTAAAATAAACTAAATTTTTATTTTCATTTTTATGTATTCTAGAGGTTTTTTTCGAAAATAATAGAAAATAATATAAATAACAGAAAATTTTTGATTTAATTTAACAAAATACGTTCTATTTGGTTGATCGGTTGTAGTCGTTACGGAAAATTTTCAAAATATGTTTGTTAAGCACGATAACTATTTTTATGAACTGACTAATAAATCTCTAGCATATCTCTTTTTTCGTCTCGTTAGAAAACACCATTTTAACAAAAAAAAAATTATTGTTGCAAATGGCGAATTAGGTGAACGTTTAATGGGATTGTCATATTTCCATGGCATATTACTAATAGCGTTTTCAACTTATAAAACCAGCGCTGCACTGACCAATATTCTAGTGTTCGACTTATCGTTTGCACGCACTCAGGGCTAGTTTTTTAGTGTTCGACTTAAACAAATTTGCACTCAGTGTTGCACTTAGTGCATCTTTTTTTGCACCAGCTCTGAGAGCTCGTGCGGCTATTCAGTGCAAAGAGAGCCGAAAATCTAGAAGTTTTGTTGTTTACTTGTTAACATCATCCTCATCATTAGACGATGAAGAAATTAATTATTATTTACAGAATTGTAAGATAAATGTGGTGCCAAAAATAAAATTATTTTTTTTATATTATATTTTATATATTATTTTAATTTTATAACCTCAAACATAGTTTAAAAATATGCACTGGAGTGTATGAGTATTCGACTTATATTGCACTTGTTACGGTATAGCACTGGCCCAGTTTTACGACTGAACTTTTATTGTGTCAGTGCGCACTGAGTGCAAGTAAGTCGAAAACGCTAAAAGGTAAATCATGATTTTTATACAAATTGAACAGCAGAACATTACAATAAATTTTTTAAACAACGATGGATTACTTTGAAGATATGCTCTTTGATCAACTAAGAGAGTTTTTGTGACAGCTACATAATGCAAAAATTGTCACAGAATATGGAATAATTTATTCAAAATTTATACGGAATCAACAGATTGTATACTGCTACTCGTTATTTGAAGAATTTTTATAGAAACTTGTGTTTAATTTTTTATTATTTTCCGATATCTTTAATAAATATTTTGGAAATACAACATGAACATCCAAAATTTGGTTTATTCTAGGATGTTTTATAACCGATGAAACAACTGTAAAAAGCAATTTTTTAGCAGCTTGATTTCTGCATCCATATTATTTGTGAAATTCTATTTAATTTGTTATTCATTATCGTGTATAACCAACTATCCAGGACCGTACTACAAAAAATCATGTTTATTACGAAATAAAAGCCCGAGTCTCTAGAAAATGGTATGGTGTGATATATCGTTGTAACCAGAACGATCAGAGGTTTTGAATTTTGAAGTGAAAAATCCAGGTCCGTATTTAAAAAAATGAAGTTGATGATGGTTGTAGCATTTTGAAACATCGCATCTGAAATCTAATAGCATATCCTAATGGAGGATAAAAACTGGCTGTGAGAATGTGTTTTCAGTTTTTTTCAGATATTTCAGAAACGAATTAAGATAACTTCGATTTCATTTAAGGACATTGTTGAACACCTAATTACGCAACTTTGCCTCAATTTAACCGAATAAGCGAGATTCCTGTAGTGTGCCTCGAATTTCAGCTACCCTGTATATAAAGAAATAATCTTCGATGTTTTGTTTCCTGAGATATCATCATCGGGTGCATTTTTTTATAGTCGCCCTATTTGATGATTTTTATGTCATATTTAAGGATATTTATTTCTGTTTTTAACGATGTGTTACATTATTTGATTTTTCGATTTTTTTTGGAAAAAAGTACTTTTCTTATAACATCAATTCTGGGACAGACTCTATAATTTTGATCAAAACTTTTATTGATTTATATTTTTATAACAATAGATTTTGGGATATTACTTCGCACATCTGCTTTAATGAACTACAACTAGGTACTTAGCGCTAATAAATATCTAGCGTATATTCGACATAATTATGAAATTAAAGAAATGTAATAATGCAACAAACTACAGCCTAGTCTGTGTACCTGGTTGCCAAAATCTTCAACAATCTCTTTCTGGTCCAACTTTGATTTAACAAGTTAACAACAAGGTTTCACTTTCATAATCATCATTTGCATGTGTTATGTATTCTATTTCTTCTTAGTAGTTATTTACATTTGTTTCAGTTAAATTTGATAAGGAAAATACTCAGTTGACTTTGTAACAAATTCAAGAAAATACAGTTTATTTATCTTCATATCCACGTTTTACAGACCTATTTGCATTATCACTATCGATTTCTGTGTACATATTTAGCGGCAAATCATCACATATGTTTGTCTTTGACGTCACCACACGACCGATGAAATCATTTCTTTCTAAACAAGGTGGAGGTATTCAGTTCTGTTGTTGGATCATTGTACATTGATTATGATTACAAGAGGTGATTGTGATTCGATTTTTTTGTGAAATATATTTGGTAGTGTTGTGGTTGTGGATTTGTGTGGATTGGCTTATTTGGTCTTCGTAATAAAATAGATAAAATGAATGGTAAGTCTTTTTATTAAGTAGTTTTTTAGGAAATGGAAGTTTATTTTGGATTTGGTGAAAAAATGGTTGTGTAAATTGAAAGAAATTGCTCGAAATTATTGTTCCATTTGAAGTATTTTAACGTGTATAATTATAAACATTATACCATGCCACATAATTTATTAGCTCACGTCGTTGACAACACCCATATAACACCTGTTGAATTAAAAATGCTAAAGTGATTAAATTTTGTTATGGAATTTGTGTGACAATAATGTATGATAATGATGGAATTATATAGGGTGTCCCCAGATTTATTGCAATAGAGGTGTAAATGACAAAAGAAATGTGATTTTACATTTGATAATTCACGCAGTTAAAATTTAAGGTAATTTTTTACTTTATATCCTTCCGGATTTTCGCGCGTCCATAAACGATTCCCAAAAGAGCATTTGTGGTTGTCAAATGTGCAAATTTCCCATTATTCGACAATCTTACGGAACCGTGGAGTGAATGGGGGGGTTAGGTTGGTATAAACGAGCTAAAATAGACAAAAAATACGACAAATTTAGTTAACATGCAAATGTTTTTAGTACTACAATTTTTTTTTCTATAGCAAATGTTATAGTGTGCTTTTATCAACTCAAAATAGTAGATAAAGTAGCTCTTTAACCGCAAGGGTAGATAAAGTATTTTGATTTTTTTGAAATGAATGAATTAAAACGTATATTACAGTTGATTTTGACAACTTAATGACAACTCATAATATTTACTGATATTGTAAATTATCATTGATTATAATTTAATTTGTAACTAGTTTTTCTTTATAATTGGTTTTTCTTTAACATTTGCTATAGAAAAAAATTTTGTATTATACACGACGATAACATTCCATTATCTTCTCGAGCTTATTAGCGTCTCGACGCTTAAATCGCTCTCGAAGATAAACTACAATTTTATCGTCTTGTATAATAAATAACTATTAATTAGATTTTTAAAAAGGATCAATTTTTATAGACAAGGAAAATGAACTGGATAAAATAAATTTGAATATTTTTTCTAAATTCGATTTTTTTGGGTTATTTCGAATATTTTTACATAAACTAAGGGAAAAGTAAGCTAAATTTTCTATTAAATGTTTTTTAAATTTGTTACTCTTAGCAATTTTGAAATAATTTTTGGAAGTCCCTATCGCATTTATTGAAGTAGCTATGTCTGTCCTTGTTCCACTTATTACAGTGAAATTTTTATTTAATGGTATTTATCGTCGTTGCAGCCATTTGCACATTTATGAAGGTGCGAAACGTACTCAAGAGTTAAAATAAACTGCTGGCCAATTGAAACGTACCACGCAAATTTTTAGGTTGAATTTAAAGTCAAATATTTTGAAAAGGAGAAAAGATAACATGAGGTTTTCAGGATTCAAGAGATAATTTAATTGCGAAAACAATAGTGTGACCCGATTTTTTTACTTTGAAGTACGTTACTATCTACAGGGTATGAAAGAAAGTCGTCTTTTTTTTCTCAAACTTTATACCTACCGAGATTCCACAAAATTTTTTTAATATTTTTTTGATGTCCATTTTTTTAGTCCCTGGTTAATGAGGAAAAAACCAATTTCTCAAAATTTTTATATCCCTCTTATTTTATAAGATACCGAATTTTTTATTAAATTTAATATTGTTGAACAGGTTTTTGCAATAATAATTATGCTGCCATTTTAAAAGCAAATGTCATCATGTGATATGTCGATAAAAAGGTAATTTTAAGTAGAATCTAATACTTACGGAAAAAAATATACAGGGTTGTTTTAAAAATTTTTGAAAGTTAGTAGGTGGCCCTTACGGTGAACCCGGAAGTGTCACCAGATTGTTTTAAACGTCAAAATGATTATTCTTTTCAACAATCAAACCATGCCAAATTTCAAATTAATACAGTTAAATGTAACAAAATGGTGGGGGTTGTAAAACGATTTCGTAGCCACCCGGTAAACATGAATATGAGCAAATTTTTGATAAAGTGAAAAACCCGTTTCGAGGACATATGTCACTCAAACCAATGGTGAACATAAACTAACTAAATTCCATTCTATTCCATTAAGAAAATAGCTTCAAAAAATGAATTAAAAAAATTTACCAATTAACGAACGTGTACCGATTTTTGATAAGCCACTGGTTACCAATAAATTAATGAAAGTACAAAAAGCCATTCATAAATTATCATAATCAACTACAGAGATTGATTCTTACAAAACACAATACGGCCGAACGACAAATAACAAAAAAAAATCAAATTTTCAGCAAAAATTCGGTATCTTATAAAATAACAGGGATATCAAAATTTTGAGAAACAGGTTGTTTTCCCATTAAGTAAGGACAAAAAAAATCTACATCAAAAAAATCTAAAAAAATGTTTGTGGAATCTCGGTAGTTATAAAATTTGACAAAAAAAGAAGACTTTCTTTCATACCCTGTAGATAGTAATGTACTTTAAAGTAAAAAAATTGTATAACACTATCGTTTTCTCAATTAAATTATCTCTGAAATCCTGAAAACCGCATGTTGATATCTTTTCTATTTTTCAAAATATTTGACTTTAAATTCAACCTAAAAATTCGCTTGGTACGTTTCAATTGGCCAGCAGTTTAGAAACAAAAATTTTAGGACATAAAGTAAATAATGACCATTTAAATCTAAGTTTCTTTTGTCTATATTGCAGTCAATGCAGGGACGCCCTCTGTATACTATAAATTTTCTATATAATTGTTGTTCGATCACATCAGCCTATAAAACGAATTTTAAATTTGCAATCTATTAAAATTATCAATGACCACAATAACACAATATAATAAATCTCGTGATGACTTTTGTTCTAACTTCTGACTAATATACTTTCTGTAATTAAAAAAGTTCGAGATTACTGTCAGTTATTTTAAGATAAGATAAGATAAGATAAGATAAGATGTTACAAGTGTTGAAAACGATCCATTGCATTACGAACGGTAATATGGCGTGAGACGCAGTCGAACGCTGTATGTTAGTAAATAGTAAAATAGTAATGCAATGGAGTTTTCACAAGAACTAACATACAGGTTTTTTTTATCATTAAAATAATAAATAGGTGCTTACTGCTTAAACAATTTATCACAAAATAATAGGTATGTCAAATGTCAATTTGTCAGTGTTCGAATTTCTAATTCAAGCTCGAATTAAAAAAAAATGGAAATTCCCTAACATATCAAAAATTTTGCAAACAAAGCCTCTGCAAATTTACTATCTGTAAAATCCACAAGCTGAGACGAAGCAAAATACTAAAAATTCATCAAGTGGTGCGAAGAAAATAAAATCGATGAATATTCGGAAACAAAGCTTGCAGCGTTACCAACCGAAATTTCTATAAATAAACTCCCTTAATCTAAGATTAAAACATTTTAGCATTTTTAAAAATATTTACAAAGCATCTATTGTTTTGTAACATTGGGAGACATAATGGTTTCATGCCACAATCAGTTTCTATTTCTAATCTAATAAGATTACCCCAAACGCACTCTCCTGATGATATTATAAATGATTAATCAATTAATACTATATACTTAAACCTTGTATTCACACACCAAATTTGAATTAAATATCTCCAGGCGTTTTTCAGATTTTCGAAATTTTCATTTTTTGTCCTCAAATTTGACACTCTGTATATTACCAACAAAGCATTGTTGGACATACGAGTATCTTTAAATGAACTTTTAATCTTAAAAATAGTCGAAAAATAGTACGAAATTTCACATTTCTCCTGGGTACAGTAGTAGAAAAATAACTTGATGATTTTCCAGCTAGACATTAACTCGTTTCAGGACTAAGCATGCAGTTTTTGTATCTCGTCCTATTTGTGTAATGTGTGTCCTCTTCCCTCTTTGTGTGCTGTAATGGTCGCGACTGTCCCCGAAAATGACATATGTTATTTCTTAACAGGTGCCCACAACTCCAATCAACAATCAACCTCAAAACACCACAAAAAAATTCCAATTTACATCGTCGAATATCATCATGATGTCTTAGAGTTCATTTATCGCAATATCGGCTCCAAATATTTACCACTAGAGGGCAACTCTTTGATACATTTTGATTCACATCCTGATATGTTGATACCGATGAAAATGCCAGCAGAAACAGTTTTTACGAAAGTTAAGTTAATGGAAAGCCTAAGTATAGAAAACTGGATTATGCCTTCGGTATACGCAGGACATTTCTCCAATTTAATTTGGATTAAACCTCCATGGGCACAGCAAATGCAAGATGGTTCTCAGAAGTTTCGCATTGGACGTGAGACTACAACTGGAACAATCCGACTAGATTGTAAGGAAAATTATTTTATTGCTGAGGGTTTGTTTACGCCTACCAGCAATTTAGAAAATATTCGTGAGGCTAATCTAGACGTCATTACCCTAGGACGCGTACTAGAACAACAGACTGATAATTTTACAACGATTAAACAGAAATTAGCTGGATATAACACCCCTTTTGTTTTGGACGTTGATCTAGATTTCTTCAGTACTGGAAACCCTTTTCAAAAAATTTACGAAAATGCCCATTTGTACGAGAGTTTGAAACCGATTTACAAATTTGAAGTGCCTACTGCTCAAGATGATAAACATTTGGAACAAGTGACTATCAAGCGATTTAAACAGATAGACGAGTTGGAAAAACTATTCAAACACATGGAGCTTACAAGAGAATTGCCAGCAGATAATCCCGATTTAGTCGAGAAAATCCAACCGATTAAGGAGGTTATGTTGAAATATTATGCGGATGAAGATATTGATTGGGAGTTGGTGCATGATGCCGGATGTACCATTGATGATACTGAGTTGCCCCAGCACTTTTCCACAGATGATGAGTTGGAGGTGATGTTTACATGCTTTAGAGGGTTTCTGAAGGTTCTACCTGGAGAACCGGTAATTGTGACTATTTCGAGGTCAACGGAGGACGACTATACCCCGTTTGAAGTGGTGCAGAAGATCCAGGATAAAGTTGTGGGGATTTTGAATGAACACTTTTTGTGCGATGAACCAGTGTTGCAGTATTTGGAGGATGGAGGCGGGGATTCTAAGGGGGAAGAGGAGACAGTTTCATGAGATTCTAAATTATATTGTCGGTTATTTGTGATTATGAAATTATTTTATTAAAATTTCTCATTGCAATTATTTCATTTATTAAAACATAAAATAATAGTAAATCGTTAATTTTTATAGTCTTCATCATAGTTTAAATTATGTTATTTAATATCTAAAATTTCAGTTTTATTTCGTACATCTATTGAGGACAATTTTGTACCTACTTCATAGTTTCAAATTTCAAAACCAGCAGCTAATTAAAATTGCTTTCTCCGCCCACACATGACTATATTATCTACGACTATAACTTATTACATAATCAAAAATCTCTTAATATAAGACACAAATGTACACTTTTGATATAGTACACCTGTAAGCTACTTGCCTTATATTGTCACAATACCTTGAGTTTATTCTTAACCACTTTGCTTATAAGTCTCGGATAGGTTTATAGTGTGGGTTTGTCAAATAAGTGTGGGCTTTAGTAAGTACAATAGTTTACAGAAAACTACCAAATACGCAGGAATGTGCTAAAAAAACAACAATTATTGATTTTATTATAAAGTTTTTATATGTAGTTTACTATAATTTGTAATTTATAAGAGCGGCTAGAGTCAGATGATCTAATTGAATTAAATTGAATGAAGTTTGTATTAGATGATTAGCAATTATTTTCGGTGAGCCCAGTGGGAGGAAAACCTTGAGTAATGCGTAATTTTCATTTTTATAACCAAACGATTAGTTTTCGTCTGTGGCTTGTTGTGGTAAAAGATTTTCTTCGCCTTGTGGTTTTTAATTATTGTGTTTTATTAGTGCCATGCGTTCGGTTCTAAATCTGTAATATAAAATACCCATAAATATTGCTAGTGTTTTTTAGACTCATAAATAAGTCGCAAAATTATTTCTGGTGTGCGTTTTACCAATGAAAATTTGGACCGGAACCGTTGAGACGGCCGGAAATAGAAAATTCGTCGCCGCCATTCGTCATAAAACTAACACACACCTGAATTATTGGACGCCAGCCAAATTTAATTTTGTCATGTTTTTGCATAATCCCAGGGACGCGACCATTGAGAATCCTAAATAAATTTGTTTTGGGGGAAAGGGACAAAAATACTTTTTAATTTGGAATAGGCGATAATTTACTTACTAGTGAATTTTTACATAGGGATTGAAGAACAATTTGTGGCAAGCTCGTCATATAAAACGCCATTAATCTACCAATTAAAAATAGATCATCAAATGAATCTAGGATTTAGTAGTTTGATAAAGAAAAAAGTGTTCGTCGAGGTTTCTCTACAGTTTTGGAAGTACTGATACTGATTGCATATTTTAATAAAAGTAATCTTTGAGATCTTTAAGACCTTCCCAATTTTCGAACCAATACTAAATTTTCATGAATTTTATTGAATTTTATGGCTGTTTATGATCTTTTTACTATTTTGTATACAATTCTAAAAAACCTAAAAGAAATTGATTTTATTTTAAACCGTTCCGTAGAGACGTTTAGGTCTAGCTATGGTCTACATATTTAATTTACTAGATATTTATGACTCAAAATTGTTTTTGTGCCTCGGGTTGGCATTAGTCATTTTGCATTCGTATAAATCGGCTGGAAACACATGTTTTGCCGGGCTAGACCGGCAAAACTAGAAATTTTTCGTTTATCGATTAGCATCATTGAAATCATAAAGAAAATTTGTATTTTCCATAGAAACGGATTATTATTTCTGTCATTCGGCTACTACTGTCAGTGTCAATTTTAAGTATCGCGTGTTACCAATATAAAAAAAATCCCTAATACCAAATATTTAAACAAATATGTTGTAACTTTTATTTATTTAAATAAACTTCGGCACAAAAAATAGTGTGTATTACACGCCTAGAAACTGTTTTACGAGTACTCGTAGTTGCGGGCCTCGGCCTACGGCCTCTGCTCGCAAACCCTACTCGCACTCGCAAAACTCTAGTTTCTAGTTTCTAGGCTAGTAATACAAATAACTATTTGTTTACTTTCCAATACGTATAGACCAGTAAAATTAGATTAAAAAATGGACAAAATTGACACTATGGCCAAATTTTTGAGAGCAAGTTAAGGGTCATGGATGAAGTTCCGAACCGCAAAAATCCAACAAAATTTCCTTGTGCGTCACGTGATAAGGGTAATTTTTTATATCTCGGTTTCTACTGGTTGGATTTTAATGAATTTTTTTTAATTTAATCTTTAAAGAAAAAAAAGTTATAAACAAAATACTGCCCTTCTTTAGGGGGTGAGTTTCTTCAATAAAATATACTTATATATTTTTCTATTGCAATAATGAAAAAAATGTTCAAACAAAAGTTATTTCCTACAACTTTCATTTCGTATATTTTTTTGTGACGCAAAAAGTACATGAGGTAGAGGGCGCCAAATCAACTGCGCATACAAAATATTTCTACTAATGGTAAAATCCGCGTTATTATTATTTTTTTAATTGTAATAGTAAAGTATACGTGTTATATATATTTAATTGAAAAAACTCACCCCATTAAAAAGTGCAGTGTTTTGCGCCCTCTACCTCATGTAATTTTTGTGCTACAAAAAAAATACTTGAAATAAAAGTTGTAGGAAATAACATCCTCAACAACTTTTGTTTGAATATTTTTTTCAGAATTGTCATAGAAAAATATATAATTATATTTTAATGATGAAACTCACCCCCTAAAGAAGGGCAGTGTTTTCCTTATAACTTTTTTCTTTAAAGAGCTATCAAAAAAAGTTTCAAACAAGAGTTGTTTGAAATATTTTTCCAAATAAAATAAAAAAACTACATTAAAATCCAACGAGTAGAGACCAAGATCTAAAAAATCACCCTTATCACGTGACGCACAAGGAAATTTTGTTGGATTTTTGCGGTACGGGGCTTCGTCAATGACCCTCGACTTGTTCCAAAAATTTGGCCATAGTGTCAATTTTGTAGATATTAGGTACTTTTTGATCTAATTTGACTGGGCTAGTATGTTATTGTGCCATATTTTTCCGTCTCCCATGATTTTATATCTCTTAGCCATCCTTTAAGGAAAAAAGGCTTTTGAAATGGTGTAATTATTTAATAAAACAAGAGTTGCAAGTTATATTTATTTTGGCACATAGAAATTACATTTGTTTAATTGTATTTTTAACTCAGTTTTGAAATCACTAGTCCCTAGAAAGAAAGAGTGCTTATTTGTTCCCTCATTTTGAGGCAATGCCACTTTATATACATACCTACAAGTCGAGTGAAATATTTTTTTTTGTCGATCGTTTATTAAAGATCTAGTTAATGTAATAAAAGGAGTGTAGTAATAACTCAGTTTAATGCATACATGCACATTAAAAACATTGTTGAGATTATGAGATTTGCTAGGTAACCAACAATATATTATATTATTGAAACATGCATTTGGAACTGACACCTGCCGAAATTAATTAATTATGTCAGTGGTATTTTGACTTATTGCATATTATGTCAGAATTTGGATTTTGCCATGGAACAAAATTAGATTATTTTCATTCTAATAAAGAGCGATCGACAAAAAAATATTGTAATCAACATGAGTGTTAATTAACTCTTATTAACACTCTTGTTTATTAAACTACTATTCTACTGCCTTGTTTGAAAGTAGGCTAATACTATAGATATTTGAAAAATGAAAGTTGACATTTACAAAAATGAGTGGTGTAATAAAAATTTTCCTCTCTAGAGAGGAAACTATAAAATTTGATAGATAGGTAGCAAATTCCGAGTTGCCACATTTCAATGTCCTTGCCTACATCACTACTATTTTCTTCGTCGCTGCATTTTACTAAAACTGTTTCTACAACAAAACAAATAAATACCTTTTATAATAATTTAAATCACAAGTTGACAGATTTGACAGCGATTGCAGAAAAATTTAATTTTTTTTCAGTTTGCAGCGTTTCCAAGGATACGATCAAGCTTACCTACTAATTTTTCTTGAAAAATTCTTAACTTTTTCAGTAAATATAAGTTTAGCACATTTCGGAATAAGGCAGTAGAAAAAATAGTATACACCATTCGAGAAGAAAGTGTCATTTCCACTCTCGTAGAATTATACAACTTTTCTACTCAGTGGAAAAGTGTCACTTTCTTCTCTTGTAGTGTAACATACTATTATACAGGGTGTATCAGTTTTATCGAACTAACTTTAATGGTACATTCTCCTAGTCGTCCTGATTCGGAAAAATGTATATTATATACACATATCTCGATTCCTAAGAAAGATACAGGGTGTTGAAGTTTACAAGAAAAAATCATTTTTTTGCAATAACTTCAATAAAAAAACTTGGATTCAAACAAAATTTTGCATGCTTGCCCTCCTCCCTAAGGACAATTTTATGAAGATATTTACGATTTTGGAGAGGCACCAGTGGCGTGCAATTCGGCCACATCTCAATTATTTCAAGAAAAAAGCATGCCATTGTAATTTTTAAGAAATATTTTTTTATGTATTGAATTCCTTGTTCAATTTGGAGTAAACTTTGCTTTTACAGAACAAAAATTAAAGTTTTAGTTCCAGAGATAATTAGTTTTTTCGAAAGACTTGAAATTAGTCACAAATCAAATAGGAAATTTATTAAAAAACAAAAAGTAACAAAAAATAATTATAAAATTACAGCAATTGTTCAAAATGCAACCCGCCAGCCTCGATGCATTTCTGACAACGACGAACTAATGAATTAACAGCATCTGTCATCATTACCGGATTTTTTAGTAATTTCAAGTTAGCATGTCTTTGGAAAAAAATTAATTATCTCTGGAACTAAAACTTCAATTTTTGTTCTGTAAATGCAAATTTCACTCCAAATTGAACAAGGAATTCGATAGATAAAAATATTTTTTTAAAATTACAGTGGCATACTTTTTTCTTTGAAATAATTGAGATGTGACCGAATTGCACGCCACTGGTGCCCTCCCAAAATCGAAAATATCTTCATTAAATTGTCCTTAGGGAGGAGGACAGGCATGGAAAATTTTGTTTGAATCCAAGCTTTTTTATGGAAGTTATTGCAAAAAATATTTTTTTCTTGTAAACTTCAACACCCTGTATCTTTCGTAGAAATCGAGATAGAGGTATATTATATAATATACATTTTTCCGATTCAGGACGACCAGGAGAATGTACCATTAAAGTATGCTTGATTAAAACTGATACACCCTGTATAAGCAATAAATTCCCCATGTATTTTGAAAACAATGCATTATGTGACAATTTTATAAAAGTAATTACCTGGCGAATTTAGCTATAATGAAAATCCATCAGGGGTGTATAGTTTTATGTACCACTTTCTCAGCAAGCTTAATCGATTTTGTTCACATGTTTACTTTACTACATGTATCGTGTTCATTTTCCATTTTATTGATAATGCTATGATTGACGGTCTGGAGTTACGTAAGGTTAAGGTGGAGAGTGAGTTTAGAAATTCCGCAAGTTTAGTGTCTATTTTTAGTGGGCGTGTGTGTGTGTTAGTAGTTTGGACGTCGGTACCGGGGGGCCTTTGCCAAAATACCGTTGCAACAGTTAGTCATTATTGGTGTCTTCCCTATGATTCTTAAATAAATCTAATGTATTGTTTTCGGTCGGCAGTTCATTTCAATTAGATCCAGCAATTGAACCAACTAATAATCTAAATAATACTGGTGTGATTAGATTTTTTTGTGCGTGACTGATTTAGTATTCGGTTACCTCATCGACTTTGTTGTTGTTGTTGTTTTGAATTTGATTTTGTTTGTGAAAATGAGTAGCAAGATACGCACGCGTACACCATCACCTAAAACTGTTACTTTCGATCCATCTCCTCCTACAACTCTTGAGAGAAGACCGCGAAGACTTCGCTTTAAGTCTCATGTTGAATGGGAGCAGTATCTCAGTAAGTAGTTCTTGTAAATGATAAATATTGAGGCATGTCTTGGTGGAATTGTGTAACGTCGGATTTGAAATAAAAGAATTCAGAAGTTAGTTTTTAATTTGGCACACAGATGAGTATGACTACGTAGCTGTGTTTATTGAATTGTATAATATAAATAAAGCATGTTTCAAGGTTGGGTTTCATTGTAACAATTATATTGTAATTTCCTGAGTAATGTGACATTCTTACTACTAATTTACGATTGCCTACATTAAGTATAAATGGGTCATTCCGATAAAACTATTCCAATAGTTTCAATGAACTTTCGAAATGTTTGCAGAAACATAATTAAAGTGTTTTATAGACAAGGAGATATTAATAGAGTCGTTGATTTACTACTGCAAATTAATAAATTTTAATTTAAAAACTTTCGGGTTTATGGATGTAGGAACTTTACCTTGTGTATCAAAATAAATTCGTATTCCTTTGATTAGGTGCTATTTTTAAGCAATTTGACTCAGATTTATGCTGCCAAATTATGTTTTTTAGCAACAAAATTCATGTATTGTTATTTTCAAGATTTTCTAGACTTGGAAAGAATGTATTCTTGTTATCAACGTTCAAATGTAATAATTATATTATACAAGGAGATTTTATGATACAAAACAGACTCTACCTAAATTTCTTTCTAAGATATAAGTTTTAAAAAACTGTTTTTTGAATAATTTTCAAAAACTACAAACAAATATATAAACAAATTGATAATTTTTCAGGAAAGTACTTTTCTTTTTAGTACATATATCGGTAGTTATACATTAAACTGAAAAGTTCCAAAATCGTGTACGAGTATTATAAATAAAATGCATTCTTGACTATCCCTATACTAAGATTATTTCCAATAGACATTTACGTCACACTCTTTCAGTGTCTAACCTCTCCTTCGCCTCCGTTGAAAGAGCCACGCGGTCTCTGGCAAATATATTTTAACGTCTACACTCTACAGTGTCATTTTTATTATTGAAAATTTATTTAAGCATTAAAAACGTGAACTATCCAAAAGAATAAGTTTTACTTTAATGACAAATTAGTCCAGGAAAAATAGACTTTAACATGAAAAAAATTTGTTACAGGCTGAATTTTTGCATGCACCTTAGTATTATAGCTCTCAATAATGTGTGAAAGTTCCCCATCGATTTGATGGCTGCTAACTGAGTTACTCGAGGTCAAAGGTCGCGATAAATAGTTTTTTGCAAATATTTCGAGAACGCCGACCTTTATTGAAAAAAATATAGAGAGCTAATTTTTAGCTGAGGCAATTTTCTATAAAAACTTATTCAGAAGTTTTTTTGTAGGGGCAATCGTTCACGAGATATAGCGTTTCAAAAACTAAGAATGTAGAGGACTTACTTCACTACGAAGAATAACGACTGATCTTAGGATATGAAAGTTGGATAATGAATTATTTTTCAATATATATATTTATGGCGTTTTTTATTTATTTGTGCATTTATTGCATTTATTTGGGCATTTGTAATACAGTAATTAACTTTTTTCAGTTTCGGAGAGCGATTGTTCCGTCACCAAAGTTTGGACGAGGAAAGACGATGGATCGATGTCGTTATCGATCTCCTCGTTATCAATATTAAAATTTTCCATGTTCATACATGTTTGGCCATTACATTGGCTTCAAACTACAGAACAGTTCAATTCTGCTTTCCGCCGACATCCACAATTGGAATAGAGAAATTGATCCTCAGGACTGTGGATGGGTACTACAAAATAATATTTTAGAGCCAGTTACAAATCTGCTCCAAGCCGATCCTGATGCATTACTCAATACAGTATTTTGTAAGTGCAAGAAAGGCTGATGTTCCAATTGTGGATGTTGGAAAGCAGGATTGAACTGTTCTGTAGTTTGTAGCCAATGTAATGGCCAAACATGTATGAACATGGAAAATTTTAATATTGATAACGAGGTAATCGATAACGACATCGATCCATCGTCTTTCCTCGTCCAAACTTTGGTGACGGAACAATCGCTCTCTGAAACTGAAGAAAGTTAATTACTGTATCATAAATGTCCAAATAAATGCAATAAATGCACAAATAAATAAAAGACGCCATAAATATACATATTGAATAATAATTCATATTATCCAACATTATATCCTAAGATCAGTCGTTATTCTTCGTAGTGAAGTAAGTCCTCTACGTTCTTGGTTTGTGAAACGCTATATCACGTGAACGATTGCCCCTACAAAAAAACTTCTTAATAAGTTTTTATAGCAAATCGCCTCAGCTACAAATTAGCTCTGTATATTTTTACAATAAAGGTCGCCGTTCTTTAGATTTTTGCAAAAAACTGTTTATCGCGACCTTTCACACATTATTGAGTGCTAATACTAAGATGCATGCAAAAATTCAGCCTGTTACAATTTTTTCCAACTCAGCCTTTTTTTTTTCGTCTATTTTTCCTGGACTAAAATTTAAAGAAATCGTTTGCTTGATTTTCAAAAATATAACAAAATCTCTAAGTACCCTGAAAGCTGTCAAACATACCTAGGGTGCTAGAAAAATATTCTGACTTCACTATACAGGATGGGTGAAATTCCGTTGCCAGCATGGGGATCTCGCTTATTATAATAGACAGACCATACCTTTAAACTTGGTAAAGCTGCCGAATTTGGTGCTCAAAAATAATCCGAAAACAATTTTGAATTATTTTGAACGGTATGTTAGAAAACTGAAAAGAACTGAAAATTACAATTTTAGAACTTCGTCTATACCTTCTTTATATCTGAACTTTTATTAAATCTGTAAAAACATTCTCAAAGTAACTTTTTATGCTCTATCGATCAGTGATCCTTGTTGATTTAAATTAAACATCGATTCGTTTTTGTTTTTTTTACACCAACTTCAGTTTTTCTTATGGGCGTACTTTCTACTTTTCACATCATCTGATATCCAGTATATTTTTTTCCAAATTCATCGATGGTATTCAAACTAAATTTTAATTGTTAAAATTAAAAAAATGTATTCAACGACTCAGTTATCAGAAATCGAGTAGCTCAATCTCATTTACTTTATGTGCCTACCATGGTAACTTGTAAATAAATTCAAAATTGAAGTAACTTGGTTACTATCACCAATGGCAAATTATAATTATTATTGAAAAATTATAATTTGTGATTGAAAATAAGTTTCTGTAACAGGAATTTTATATGATTTATAACTTTCCGCCTTTAAAACCGTCCGAATTTGATGTCGAGGTAACTGTAAGTTATAGGTCAGTTTCCTTGTGGAGGTAGAGATTTTCGTTTACCTAAAGCCTAAAGGGTTGAAATTGTATAATTATATCAAAAACAGAGATCTTTATTTTAGTGCAGCCAAAATTGTAATCTGTAATTCTATTTTCATATTTTGTTTATGATTTCACAAAAGCGCCAAATTCCATTAAATTCTTATCCAGGTAAGAAGACAATTTTAAAGACGGTCGTCTTTTCTTGCTTTGATAGAGTTTCTATGTGATGAATAAAAAATTCGCTCGAAACATTATTGTTAATAACAAATTACAACTTTTCAATAACACAGTGCAAACAACAACAAAATTTATTGCTATTTCTTAGACCACGTAGGGTGGTTCTTATAGATTTTTCAATGCTGAACACGAATCTGTAAACAGAATTTTTGTATCACCCACAGTTTTCGAGAAATTTGAGACAAAAAATCAAAAAAACTCAGTCAGGGCACACTAGATTTGTGACATAAAGAGAAAATCATCAAAAACTCAATTATTTTTTGAGATAAATATATAAATGTTGGTACGATTTTACAATACCGGACGTATTAGCGATTAAATTGAAATTTTTTAAAATGATGAATAAAAGCTCTACGAATACGAATATAAAATTATTTTTGCGCGCACGAAGCTACTTTTCAGAAAAAAAAATTAAAAAAGTTGATTATTTGAATTTAGCGGGCGATGTTAGCCAATCAGAAACTTGCAGTCAAGACAAGCACATTTATAATATTCCATCGTTGCCATTTTACTGATTGTATTAGTAGATTTCGACTGTGTTGTGCTATTAATTGTGCTTGTTTCATTGTTCAGATATTAACAGTAGCGATATTTTTAGTTCACATTGATCTGTGTCATTTGGGTTGGGAAGAGGATTCTCCTTATTAAAATATTAAGGCCGGAGGCGGTTAGGTTGTTATTTGAGGTTGGTTTCACTTACATAATATTAAAAGGTGAAGTCCGGAGGCGGTTAGGTTGTTATTTGAGGTTCGTTTCACTTAGATAATATTAAAAGTGAAGGCCGGAGGCTGTTAGGTTGTTTTTTGAGGTTAGTTTTATGTAAATAATAGTACAAAATCATAGTTTTGGTTAGGAGTGCAGAAAAGTGGCAACAGTGTTTCATTGTTCGTTTGTGTGGTTCCATCAATGATGGAATGTTCGCATGCGCGGTCGTCATAACAAGCTTTTGATTGGCCAACATCGCCCAGTAAGTTCAAATAATCAACTTTTTTTTTCTGAAAAGTAGCTTCGTGCGCGCAAAAATAATTTCATATTCGTATTCGTAGAGCTTTTATTCATCATTTTAAAAAATTTCAATGTAATCGCTAATACGTCCGGTATTGTAAAATCGTTCCAAAGAAGCATGTTTGGGTTCTGTAGCAAAATCTAGCGAGCAGGAACTTTACACTTCCGTTTCGCGACGGGTAATTATTAAGTTTGTGACGAAGGAAGGGGTTCGACCACCCGGTCAAGATTGCGTCGAAAACCAGACTCACAATCGCCATCCCAGAACGAGTTGAACGTAAGACACCATTTACGCGGGCTGTAAACTCCTGGAGATTGACCCTCGACGAGGCAAACCGACAAATAGCGTAATTTTGCTTCACGACAACGCCAGGCCACATACAGCGCAGCTGACGCAACAAAAATTGAAGGAAATCGCTTGGAGTTCCCTTGAACATCCCCTATATAGTCCGGATTTAAATCCGTGTGAGTTATACATGTTTGGAGCCATGAAAAAGTCATATGGAGGGTAGCGTTTTACGGACAACGAGGCGTTCGAGCGCAATTGGCTTACAACACGCCCAACTTTCTTTCTTCAGTACTGGCATGAAAATTCTTATAACCCGTTGGGGAAATGTAGAAAAATAATGTAACAGTCTCATTTTTTTTCTAATTTTCATAAACAAATTCTAGTTTATATTTTATTGCCCCTAGTACATGCTGCCTTCTTCTTTATGAGGACACTTGGGAACTTTTTGAGAAATTAATTTACCTACAACCAAGTTCATTCCCAAAATATTTTAATGTTCGTATAATTTGAGTAATTTATCTAGACTAAGTATATCTCTTTATTTAGAAATTATTCATACATTGACACAGAAATATGATTAATATTGACGAGGTGACAGAACCCACATATTTCTCTAGGAATTGATAACAATTCGTGGTTTTCCCAAGAGTATCACCATAATTTTTAAGGTGAATTATGTAGGTTCTATGTTATGTATTTTTTTTCACAGCTACTCGTAGGTAGATAACAAAAATACGATCTCGTATTATGCTATTATGTAAACAATTACTTGGGAAAATACTCTTTAAAAAATGTTTATACAAAAAACTTTCATTTTGTCAACTTACTGTGAAATAACCTAAAAGTTTAATATTCTATCAATAATTATATTTTTTATGAATAAGTAATTTAATATGATTATTATTTATTGCATTGCGTATTTATGTCATTCTATTATAAATTTCGGTACTGTTTGTATGTCTTGTGATTTCAATTCATCGATAAATATTATTAAGTACTCGTATTTGATATTACGAAATAATGTTTTAATTTTAAATTATTATAAATATTATATTTATGTACTTGTAAACAATATTCAGGTACACAATTTAATATCCACTTCAGTTTCAAGTGCAGTAGTTCCGTCGAATTTATCTTTTATTTATCAAAACACTCACAGCTCGTTATTTAATATTATATTTTAACTGTTTAACATACAAATAAAAATGATGACACATAAACTATTTGGTCATTGGACAGACTAAGAGAAATTTGCGGTTCACAATTTACTGAATTATTGGAGTCATTTTCCGTTTTACTGCTGTTGTTTAATCAGACTAAATTTCATTGTGTGTTTGTCGAGAGACATAAACAGCAAACAATGTTGGATACGTGTGATGAGATGTTAGAATTTGGTACTTGTGCCTTTAATCGATTTATTTTTCTTTAATTTTATTTTTTATTATTTGCAGATGCTCTCCTAGCTGACCTACAAAGTACCTTGAGGCCCGGTTCAGGGAGTTCCAGTGCCAATCATTCGGGGTATGGCTCGTTAAATACATCAAGGGGCGCCAGGCAATCACCTGGTGCTGAAACACCCATCAACCAATGGGACAGTCTAAAATCAACTGTAAGTTAGCAAAAAGTTTCCTAATAATAGCCTAGAAACGGATGTTGTTGTTTATATCTAACCGAAATGGAAGAGCAACAAAAATAAAAATAGTTGGAAGCATCACGGGCACGGGTGCGGTTATTTTTAAACTACACGCGATTTACAGAAAGCTTCTGAATGGAAGTTACTACGCGTTTGTGTCGCCCCCTACAGTACTCATTGATAAGCGTTGGTTTGGTTTCGGGTAACAAAGAGGGCGCCACGGTGTGCAGTTTAATTGAATAATGTTTTGTTTATATTGGCACGCAATAAATAGTGTAATACATAAATAATTACATTTGTTTTAGAGGATTATTTTCTTGCTTGCAATGTCACCTTCAAAAGCAAATCTTGTATTCACATGTTCAACTGCTTTCATTTAATTTTAGTTTTATTAGTAATGATGTATAATTAAAAGAGTATGCACACATTTCCATGAAGAGTTCATTCTCAGTTTCAATATTATTACACTTGGATATTTAATTTATAATTTCACGAGTTTGAAGCGAGGTATATTATTAAGGCGAAGACCTGATGAGGAGGTCAGAGTGATTCAAAATTTATACAATATGCTGGAAATGGGGAGAATTTGAATTCTAATTAAAAAGTTAGCTATATAAAAAGTCCCTAATTTAATTGCGGATTTCCGGACTTATACATAATGTAAATAGGGCCAATGCAGGCTAAAGGGGACCCTATCACTCAATTAATGAAATTTCTGTTCCACTTTTAAATTTCAATTTAGCTAAGTAGGTATTACTTTTTTCGAAATTAATAAACTATGATTTTCTTTTTTATTACATATTTTTATTCGGACATTTGATTTTTTGTTTCATTAAATACTGAAGATGATATCGTTCAAATGGTGGTCTCCAGCGTTGATGCAAATTTGAGCCCTTTGTATGGCATTTTCCGTTACTTTTTCCAATGTTTCCGGCGATATGTTCTCGATTTCTTGTCGAATGTTGTCTGTAAAAGTCTGAGGCTGTTTTACATAGACTTCAAATAATCCCAAAGACAGATGTCTGATGGTCAGATCGGGTGGTCTTGCGGGCCATTCCAAACCACCAGAATAAGAAATAACATGACCTGTAAAAGTGTCCTTCACTATGTCTGTTGTGTTGTGCGCTGTGTGTGTAGTCTTGTTGGAACCATTTATCGGATTTGGGTATCAAAAAGTCACGTAACATGGTTCTGTAGCGCTCACCCAGTGACACTTATCGCGTTATCAGTAGCGCCTTTGAAGAAATATGGCTGAATCGCTCCTTCAGCGCAGACGCCGCACCACACAGTAACTTTAAGTGGCAATTCGTGAATAATACGCGGGTTTTCAGCGAATAATCTGCTTGTTGACATATCCGGAGAGTTGGAAAAGTGCTCTTAATGAGTTTTGATGGAAAATCATCCTCTTGATGGCTGAGGTTTAAGATTCGCTGGCTGTATTCCAAACGGTCTGTCGGTAGTAGCTGATATACCATCTTCTTTTATACGGAAACATCTTTAAGTATTCCACCAAAATACACTGCAGAGACCGCCTAAAAATGCCCAATTACGTGGCCCATCGTCTCGTTGAAGTTTCTGGATATTCTTCCACATCCTCACGCACAGCATCAATATTCTCAGCTGTTCTTGGTCAGCCAGCCATTGGCCTATCTCGTGTTGCGCCAATCTTTCAAGGCGTATTGTGTGACCAGTCGGTGCCCAACGGTAGGGAAATCTTGTTAAAATACAACCCATTACATTTCATTTGAAAATAAAAACATTTTCGTGAATTTTCTTTAATTTATTCGTCTGTATATTGATGTGTAAATTATACCTTTACAAAAAATTAAATATTCATCGGATAATTTTAGCAATAAATTTTTTGGTACCTACTCCAGCTTAAATTAGAACAAAATATTTTCTATTTACATTTAATTCTAAAATAAAGCTCCTAAATTATTTCCTTTTCAAGATAATCTTAAAAAACCTACAAATATATTCAAACACTTTTGTTGGTACTAGAAGAACCAAATTTAATGTGTTAACCACAATTTTGTTCAAACTACTAAATGGGAAATTTGGATTAAGTAATTCGGAAAAAAATCCGATTACTATACTTCCTTATTACTTCGTAGAATAAACTAAAAATACATACCTACAAGGTGTATGCTTGTTATAGTTTGTTCTTGTTGCTTAGTTATAGTTTCATTTTATTGCTCTGTTATATGTTACAGTTTGTTCTTGTTGCTATGTTATAGTTTGTTCTTGTTGCTATGTTATAGTTTGTTCTTGCTGCTATGTTATAGTTTGTTCGTGTTGCTATGTTATAGTTAGTTCTTGTTGCTCTGTTATAGTTTGTTCTTGTTGCTCAGTTATAGTTTGTTCTTGTTGCTATGTTATAATTTGTTCGTGTTGCTATGTTATAGTTTGTTCTTGTTGCTCTGTTATAGTTCATAATCAAAAACAAACATTCATCTAAAGTACAAATTTATGTTTTTTGTACTACTGCATATTTTAATCAGTCTATACCAGATTTAGAAAACCACAGGTCAAAGAGTAAGGACTAGACCCAACAAATTTTCAAGTTATTTCCAAAACCATTGTTTCCTTATCTTTCGTTTTACTACAAGGAAATAGAAGAGTGAGAGTGCTAAATTATCTAGTGGAAAATGTTATGGTTTAGGTCAACACGCAAACATTTTCCACTCATTTACCCGTCAGTCACATATTTTTTGCAGTTGGAATAATAACAATAACGTGTTGTCTTTGCCGCGAATCCCCGAGACGTCGTCCGACACCGACGCTTGCCGCCGCCGCGTGCAGCATCTCAAATCTGTGGTGTGGTGTCGTGCGCACAGCGTCGTCGTGTGGATACCCTTTCCCAAAAAACCGAACACATCTCACTCCAACACACCCATTCCACAGTATAGATGGTCCTTTTTCACAAATTTTATATCGTTCGCTCCATAAACGGGCTCCACTCACCACTCCTGAACTACTGACTAATATTACTAAATTAATACATTCGATTTGCCTACTGTGTGTTAGAAATGGTTGCAATTTGAGACGTTTTTTGGTAGTCGCAGGTGGTAAATATGTGGCTGTGTACAGAGAGAACTTGACAAATATAAAACGACTTTGGCCACTTGTTGATTTTAATCAACAGGTTGCTGTCTATTTAAATTACTTGGGGGGACTGTGATGGAAACAATCGACGCTGTTTGGAATTTGTAGATTGTTGGGGGACTTCCCAACATTTTTTTATGTTGTGAGAAGTAATTAAACGGTTGACAAATCACATTACATTATTTTGACAAAAAAAACTGTCGTATTTATTTAAAATAGAATACAAAAAATGATTTTGCTTTCCAAATTTAATTTGTGTCATTTAAAATAACTCCTCTAAATTTAGAACTCGAAGACAAAGTATTTACCTTAGTAATTTAGTTTGCAATCGAATCTAAATTATTGAAAAAGATTGTTTACCTATTTAAATAGTACCGGTCCATCCCTGGAATGACGACTTGAGATCCGTACTGTACAGATAGTCTTAAAAAATTTTACTGTATAAAATAAGACATATTAAAGTGGACAATTTCGTCACATTCACATAGAAACAAAATTCAGAAAGACCCAAAAGTATTTAAACAGTATACAGACCACGTGATTACGCACGTATACGTAGTGATTAGTTGAAGAAGGTGAACCACGGAGATTCGTAGATAATTGTAAAAGAATTCGTGTTCCTTTTTTAAAGTTGTGTCTCTCGAAGGGAAATTTTGGATCCTCAGTAAATATTAAGTAAATAAAATTTTATAAACATCTTTATCATTTTTTTAAGATTCCCTCAGTGTAATTCTACAAATAAAATCATCTTTAGTGTTTTTATTACGTACCCCGTACCTGTAAATGTAAATGACAAAAATATATTTTTATGATTTATTTATTCCATCTTGCTGCAGTTTATGTCAATGATATTTTCATATAAAGTTCGACTTCCTGTATCCAGTTACGACATGATTCATCATACCTCTTAATAGTGTTATCTTTCGTCATTCTAATGAAATTTACGATCTATAAATTACCCTGAATCGCCAGTTAATTATAACGCATTGTCTTGATTGAAAATTTTATTAGTCTTAACAGCAAAAGTTCCATTGAAACCATTCAAAAATATTAAAGAATACAATCAAAAGTGTGGATAATATTTTTAGATTAAAGGTCAAATGTTTTTATGGATGAAGTAATTTTTTACTAACAATGATTGGCATAGTTTTAATCCCAAATATTTTTGTTTGTTAAAGTTATCTTTAGTAGAAGATTGATAACAATAGAATAGTTCGATTATGTGGGAAAAATAATATTTATTCCCTCGATATTATACAGGGTGTCCCAGTTTATATCGTCAGGATTTCACCAGTCGATAGTTTATCGAAAATTAAAGGTGGTTTGTCTAATAAACTATGGTCGAATGTTGCTTCCTTTTTGACGTACAGGCCTTTAAAGAAAATAAATTATTTTAAATAATTTGCTATAAATCAATAACAAAAAAAGTTAGTCTTCTGAAATTTTGCATAGATCTTTTTTTTGTATTCTCTTATTAATAGTGGTTGCAATTATTTTATTTAGAACACAGAGGCGTGCCTACGGGTTTCTTCAAAAACATTTTATTGGTTAAAACGTACACCACTGGTTTTTTTTGCAGCACCAATATGCAGAGAGTATTTTCCATTCAATTTAGAAACTTTTTTGTATCTTACAATTTCTTGATAACTTAACTTTTTTTTTCTTATTTATTAAAGAGGTTCTTCTCTATTAGATTTCCGAAAAAAGCATCAGTACAAAGTTGTAGAGAAAAATATTTCCTACAACTTTCCTTTTAATAATTTTTTGATATTGTCAATATTTAAAAAGATATTCAACAAATAAGTTGCAAATTTTAGGGAAATTTTTCTCTAGTTAGGTACTACTTACTACTTACTACTACTACTTACTACTCTTTCCCCAAAATTTTCAACTTATTTGTTGAATAACTTTTTCAATATCGACAATATCAAAAAAAGTATAAAAGATAAGTTGTAGGAAATATTTTTTTCGAAAATTTAATAGGAAAAAAGTTATTCAATAAACAAAAAAATCCAACCCTCAATTGAGGGCTGGTGAAGGAAGGGCGGAGTCTACGAATACACAAACTCAGTTTTAAACTTTCAGGGTGACCTTCTAGAAAATTCTACAAAAATTGGCTGTAGGGTAAAAAAAGTCTATTTGAAGCCTTTTTTCTCTCTTATTTACTGTACTATTAGGTTATTTTGAGTTAAGTTAACAAAAAATTATAAGATACGAAAAAGTTTCTAAATTGAATGGAAAATACTCTCTGCATATTGGTGCTGCAAAAAAAAACCAGTGGCGTACGTTTTATTCAATAAAATGTTTTTGAAGAAACCCGTACGCACGCCTCTGTGTTCTAAATAAAGCAATTGCAACCACTATTAATAAGAAAATACAAAAAAAAGATCTATGCAAAATTTCAGAATACTAACTTTTTTTGTTATTGATTTATAGCAAATTATTTAAAATAATTTATTTTCTTTAAAGGCCTGTACGTCAAAAAGGAAGCAACATTCGACCATAGTTTATTAGACAAACCACCTTTAAGTTACGCTAAACTATCGATTGGTGAAATCCTGACGATATAAACTGGGACACCCTGTATAGTATGTATGTCAAAATTATTTTCTATACAAACAAGGCGAAAATTCAGAAAGACAGAAATGTATATTTTTATTATGATTATACAGGGTGATTCATATAACTTAACAACCCTGACGCAGGGCCGTAGCAACTCTGTTTTTTGTGAGGGGGCAAACAAAAATTATAAATTTTTTGTAAATATCTGTTGTAGGGTTGCCAATTTATATCATTGCTTAGCAAGAGTGGTCAGATTCCAGGCTGAAAAAGCACCGCAGGCGAAAATTTCGAACTTTTCAAGGTCAATGAGCTAAAATGAAAAGTTACAATTTCGAACAGCGAAAATTTTCAAATCGGAAGTTAGGTTTCGTATACTTAATATAATTAGATTTAGAGTAAATGCGCAAACTAGGGAGCCTAAGGACAAATAGCGTCCTTATCGGTATCTACATGGTAAGCTGACATCTAAATGAGCCCTTACATCTCGCGCAAAATGTGGAGGAGCACCATCATGTTGGAACCACATTCGTTTTCTAATTTCTAATGGTTCTTCCAAAAGTATGGGCAAAATGTTTCGTAAAAAGTTTAAGTAGCGCTCAAAATTTAAACACGATTTTTCCGAGAAATTTAACTTAATTTCCTTATAGTTGCTACATCGCATCGTATAAGAAACTCATGTGTTGGGCACGTCAGATATTTTCCATACGATTCCTGCCTATTACTTAAGCCGGAAATACACCATTCAATTTGGTTGAACAATTTGGTAGATTCAACAAGATTGAACCAATAGAAATACACTTGACTTCTTTCAATGTTTCTATTGGTTCAATCTGGTTGAATCTACCAAATTGTTCAACCAAATTGAATGGTGTATGTTCGGCTTTAAATCATCCAATTTTAGGTTTTAAATTAATTGCCACACATTTAACGCTTTCCGCACAGGACCTCAAGATAATCATTGTGTCCTCACGCCAAAATATCTGTTACATTTTATTGTACTGTTTGACGCTTTGTAACTTTTTGATGTTGTTTGGGAAAAACTTGATAAATTGCCATTGGCATTTTGTTTAGGCATATTTATATTTGAAACTCAACTAGTAATTTATAGTAATTCTCAGTGAATTTTTAGATTTTATTATCGTTGCGCCGAACTTATTTTTAGTTTTACTAGTTTATGAATGTTATTATTGTTTTAATGTTTTATTTTCCAACAGCCAAACGTATCGTCAAATATTTTTTAAACATGGAAAAGTGTACCAGATGTTCCAAATCGTAAAACATCTTTAGTTAGACTTAGACATGCTATTATTTTTTTATTTTTCATTTAACTGACGTGGAATTTATACAAAATTCACAATTACCATAATTTGTTATAGAGTTCTTATGGTAAAAACCCAACCCCAACTTCCTCTTCGCGACGCAGCCCTGGCGGATATGGTGGCAGCTATGGTTCCAGTAGTGCAGAAAAACGTCCATTCAATAATAATTTGTCTGAACTGGACACACTTTTACTAGACCTCAGTAACTCAAGATACGCCAATACATCAGGAGGAGGAGGAGGAGGAGGTAAGGAAAATTCATGTAATTACATATTGTAACTAAGTAAGGCAAATATGATTATTTACGACAACAAAAACAAATTAAATCGTTTCAGCAGTTTATTAAATTGCTGCTGGCGACTAATTGTCATAACAACAATCTCTTTTTGCTTATTTATCACATGTTCTAGTAGTCAATCAAACTTTTTGGTTTCTGTTTAGAAAACGGAATGAACGGCGCTTACAATGGTACCTATAATGGTTCGGGTGGGCGAAGCCCAGCGAACTATTCAAGACCTTCTAGTGCCCAAAGTAACTTAAACAGACCTTCCGTTGACAGCTTGCTAGATGAACTAAATTCAGGGTGAGTGTAATCTATTTATTTAACATGTTGGAATTGATTGGGTATCGAAAGGTGAAGCTTACGAATGGCAAACGTTCACATTTGTTGGCCAATATCCAAATATTATTACAACTGGTTTGCATATCACTCATCCCAACAATATTTTGCACAAATAATAAATGATTAGTATTTAGCTTGTGGGTTTTTATTAAAAGCAAACGCAGTAAAGGTAAATATTTTTTACAGTCCAAATGGTAATTAAACTGTAGTTAGAGATAGTAAAGTTATTAATTTTTAAGTTTGGTCTAAAGCATGTTGCTCAAATATGCTTTGACCCACTGACGTTGGTCTATTTCGGTTAGTTCTTTTAATAGAAACGAATAATTTTTATCACTTAACAATTTATTTTGCAAAACACATTATGCAAGGTGCGGCCTTTTTCTATTAGCCGTGACGTGGCTTCACGCACAAAATGTTTTTCTTTGCGGTAGTTCCAATGGTTTTTATTAGGGAATGTTTGAAGTTCCCCAAAATAATTAAGAAATAATTAGAATTAGTTAAACATACAAACATATTTATTAACTCTGGGTTAAATTTTTTAAGTACAATTTTTTTAAATTTTCAATAATTGATTTATTCAACATCTATAGGCGCGATATCATTAATTAAAGTTGTCACGTTAAGTGAGAGAAAATAAGGAGTTTAACCTTGCAAAAAATGGTAGACACTACGTTATTTTTGAGATTACTAGGATGGTGGACTCCAGGTTTTTGGGTTTTGGGCTCAGTACGCCACTGACTCTAGCCGTCATCTTGAAAATAAAGGTGCAAAGAGTCTTTTCAAAATTCCTAGTTTCCGGTTGATAAATAATAAAATTATCTATTGTTTTTGTATACAAATTTTGGTGGGTCAATAACTCTTTAATTTATAGTGTTCAGTGACGTACCAATGGGATACACTGCTTGTTTACATATCCTTTTTATAAAATTAACCCACCAAATTTCAAATCCTGAAACTGAACCTAACGTATATTTGGTCCACTCACCTATAATTTAATCCCAAAAATGTGTGGTAGCTCTGAATACTGAAACACCCTGTATTATTAAAGCTTTAGTAGTTTGCAATTTAAATTTTGACTCGGATTTTTAGATCAAATAAGTTCTTCAAGATATTTTCTTGTTGGATAAAGTAAAGTATCTTTTCTGTCATTTCTTTTATATAATCTGTAATCGAACGCTAGGGACCATTTTTGAGACACCCTGTATAACTTATTTTTATTCTATTACTTCATAAAACACACTAGGTACCTTTAAACCTTTTTCTAAGTGAATATTGTATCGAGTTTTGAAATATTTCTTCTATCTTAAAGATTGATTATTTTTCTATTTAAGTTTTTGATAGAATAAATCAATATAATGAGGACATTTTAAAACTGGCTGTATTAAGATTTATGGATTAATATGCCGAAATAATTGTTCAAATATTAATTTTTGAAATTATATCGTTTTACTTTTTATTTTTAATTCTCAAAGTAGTCTAAAAAGTACTTGTCAGTTTTGGGTAATCCAAAGATTTTTACATTCTTTATATTATAGAAAAAACGATGATCCATTAATTTATCCCCGTTGTGATACTGAAAAATTATCTAACAGCTTCGTGTTTCCCTTTCAGTGACGTCATCTACACCGGTCCTAAAAAAGTGGTAATCACAGTAAAGGAAACCAAAACAGAAACTGGTTACCCCGGAGAAACTGAATTGATTTCTTCACATGTAACCGCCACTCATGCCCCGGCTGCTTCCTCAGCAACTAGGGAACTCGACGATCTGATGGCTAGTTTGTCCAACATCAAGGTAAATAGCAATAGTATCTAGTAATTAGAAACCTTGACAGTGGCATTAGAATTCCAGTGCCATGTTATTTCCGTTTGATTAGGTGAATTTATCGCTTGCCAGCGTTTAGTTTTCTTGGTTAATTACCACACGAAGAAACTAACAATTGTTTGGGTTTGATGTTTTTGGCGATGCATCAGTTTCGTCATTAGTCAAAACATCGTGTTGTGTTTTCCTCATTAATTTTCGTTATTTTAAATATTTTTTATCTTATTAGCCAATTAGCTTGGGATTTGTGACATGGAAAGTTTCTTTTTCGTATAGTTTTATGACAAAATTAAAGTCCTATTAATATTAAAATATATAGAATATCGTCTTGGAATTATTCTTTTGGCACAAATAATAAACTGCATTAAAGTCTGTGGATATCATTTATAAATAGGTGGACGTAAAATATAAAAAAAATGGTAAATGCATTTGAATTCAGGATTAATTTCGTTTGTGGGTTTAAGTTAATGTAATTTAGTTAGAAGAGTACTTACAAATAACAATTTAATGTTAAACACGAACTACCAATCAACTTTTACAGTGAACTGAGTAAATCCTGCTGTCACTGATAATATAATATAAATTTATGGAATTATGTAGATTACCTAAGTCTTCATATTTAGTTGTCTAAAGTATAGTAAAAATATCAATTTCGACACTGCACTATGAACTAAATAATAAGAGATCTTATAAATATGTGAACTTTTTCCTTATTAAACCAAATCACTGGCTAGAATATTCTACTCCACCCTGTTAAAGAAATATATTTTAATAATCCTTTCACCTGTAGATAAGTTTATTTGGCACATAAATTCCTAGGTTATAGTTGTTAGACAATGAAAATCAAATTAACAGCCAGATTGAGTAATTTCAAAGATGAATAGACCGACCCTAATTATTACTCACGAAACTTTCGATAATTCTTTAGGGAATTTTTTATCACTTATCTAACCGAGCACTCAATAAATAATAACAAAAATTTCCATTAAATTTATTATTGATTCGTTATTCTAAGACCAATAGGTAACATTAACAAAATTAACAACCACCTGTTGCAGATTTTCTACAAATTGTGGTTTCAAATAATTAACAGAAAAGAAATTTTTTTTAACCAAGTCAACGTAGTTATTAGGATAGCTCTTTTTCCTTTTTAAAATCTAAAAATAGGCAGGTATTATTATATATCTGAAAATGAGAATATGTAACAATTTACCAGACGTCTTGGAATGTTTTTGGGTCGAATTGTTTAGTCTTGTTTTACTCACATAAAAATAATTTAATTCGAATTTTGTTGTTAAATTACCAAGATTTTGTACTCATTTTCTTGGGTATTTTGGCTGTACGTAGAAATTCTTTGTCCAAAACTAAAACACCAACAAACTAGGTTTTCTCATTTATCTTATTTATGTTACGTTGAAAATAACTGTGGATATAAATAAATTTTCAGAATTATTACTATCGTAAATAGGTAAATTTTGTTTGTGAAGGTAATGTAAACTAGAGTAGGCAAGGTAAAAAAAATACACACCGGTAGAATAAAGTAAATTGGGAATAATGTTGTTTGTATGACATAAGTGTTTGAAAAGTTCCACAAATAGCTTGGATTTGTGGAGCACTATCCGAAAATGCCCCTTATAACTTTGTCTCGCTCGGGCATAGCAATCGCGACGAAACACCCGTGGGTTAGCGTGTTCGGCGCGGGAGGGGTCCCGGTCCTCATCTAGAGCGGGGGGGAACGCGTGGGGGCACACGCTTTACTTCGTCGGGGGAATGGAATACGCTGTGCCAGTTTCCATCGAGCGCCTCCAACGTCGGTTAGTCCAGATTATTCCCCAATATCCCGTTTCTACTCCTGAACACAACTAATTAAATCATATTGATTGCAGGTTAATCAAGGACCCCAGCATCATACGGTGTCCGATTCGCAGTACGCGCGAACAACCAAAGCCACACTATCACAAAGCGCCCCAAAACCGAATTTGGATTCTATGCTTGGCAATCTTCAAGCAGACATGAGTCGTCAAGGAATCAACACCAGTCAAAAGGGATGCTGCAGCGCCTGCGATAAGCCCATCGTTGGCCAAGTGATTACCGCTTTGGGTAAAACATGGCATCCAGAGCACTTTACTTGTGCCCATTGTACTCAAGAACTGGGCACTAGGAATTTCTTCGAACGCGATGGCAAACCCTACTGCGAAGCTGATTACCATAATCTTTTCAGTCCTAGATGCGCGTACTGCAACGGGCCTATCTTAGATGTGAGACCAACATAAACAACGAGGAAAATTAACGTTTATTTGTTTGGTTTCATGTTACAGAAATGCGTAACAGCTTTGGAGAAGACCTGGCACATGGATCACTTCTTCTGTGCCCAATGTGGCAAGCAATTCGGCGAGGAAGGATTCCATGAACGTGACGGAAAGCCGTACTGTCGTGACGATTACTTTGATATGTTTGCCCCAAAATGTGGCGCATGCAATCGTGCCATTATGGAGAATTACATTTCTGCACTTAATTCCCAATGGCATCCTGATTGCTTTGTTTGCAGGGTAAGTATCTGGTATTCCCTCACAGGTATCACCAAAAATATGAGCAAAAAAAAAGTAAAAGGTTAAGAGTATATTAACAAAAAAAAACTGAAATTGTTAGGACTGCAAGTTACCAGTACAAGGGAAGTCTTTTTATGCGGTGGAAGGTAAACCAGTATGCCCAAAATGCATTGGAGCTGATGAGGAAGAGGACGAATAATGCCCCTAAAAACAATGCCCTCCCCCCCTTGTTAAGCCACTGACAATGTCCTCCCATTTGTTAGGAAACTAAGCAAAAGCCCTGCTAATTTAAGTCTATTTATTGTATAGAGAAAAACAGTATAATGTTTATATTATATTTGAGATAATAAAGAATAAGAAAAAAAATAACAAAAAAAAACAAAAAAAAAACGAAAAGGACCACAATGCACAATTGCATCACCCTCACCGTCGTAGTGTACGTCTGGGAATGCGCCGCGTGCATTTTCGATTATTATTGATGCCATACTGCCAATAATTGTGAAATAATAGAAAATCGAAAGTTACCTGTAAGAATTTGTTTTTGGGTCAAATTTTCAAATGTAAAGTATTTTTAGAATGCGCTCCTTGCTACCCACATGTTCACTACGAAACTACTCGTTTTGCAAAATGCAGATGGGCGTGCTTGTGGTCTCTTTTCAATGCTTTAAAAATAACTGCGATAGAAATGTACGCTACTGGCGTGATAAAAGAATTAGGAGAGCTGGTTGGTTTGATCGTCTAGCTCTAGGCCAATGTACATGAAAACATATTAAGGAAATTTCGTACTGTTTTGTCAACAAGACGATTTATTATCGTAGTAAAAATTAATTGAAAGGCTAGTGTCATTAAGATGTTATTTACCTGGAAGTTTTTATGATTTGTGACCTATTTTATGTTATTAAAAATAAAATAGAACCGCCCATTTTCTGTAAAGTTTTTATATATTCCATTTAATATCAATAACAAAAGCATATGCCCAAAATATAATCTCAAATCTAATCTAAGATTCACCATGAATTATTTCGCAACATGTATGTTTTTATCAAATTTTTAATTTTGAAATATGTAACATTTGGCAATGACCTAATTTTATCTGCAAAGCTATTTTTATCAAGATCTAAAACTTAATACCCGTGGATAATGTCCAATTTTTAATTAAAAAAAACAAACAAGATCACATCTTATTTACATGCAAGGTGAGGCGTCAGGGTATAACAATTTTCAAAATGTTACCGTAGAAAAAATGTAGGGACACCTGCATGTTTTTGTGCGGTTGTGATAGTAAAGAAAATATTGGAAAGTTCTTAATATAAGAATATGGAAATATTAAGGAAACACAGGGGCGAACTGGGGGTCAGATGTCCCCTCGGGGATTGGAGAAAAAGGGCCCCAAAATTGCATCATTTGTTGCATAGTTGAGTTAAGTAATAAGTGATGAAAAAATGTATCAGAAAAATGTTTGCCCATGGCCCACCAGGTATTTTCCCGGTGGCCCAGTCCGCCCTTGATGGAAATGTTATCGATAATTTCTAATAAAATAATGATAAATAATTTGTTTACAAATAATAATACATGAAGTGTTTGCTAAAAATCAAATAGTAAATTATCCATATTTGCAGAGTCTTCAAGTCGTTGTGCGTAGACATCCAAAGGATTATATGGCTTTAAAGCAATCGAAATGAGACTTTTTGAAATTATAAAAGTTGTTCGGCTACCGGAAAGAATTTGTTCAAATTTACCAAATTTTTCCTCGTATTTAATATTAAACTTTTTAATCCAAATTTGGCTCTATACTATACAGGGTGGTCCAGGTTAAACATCATTAATTTTGGGAGGAGATAGACCATCAAGAAAAAAATAGACTTTTATTAAAAAACAAAGATACAGGGTGTCAAAATTTAAAATAAAAACTCGTTTTCTTAACATAACTTCTAAACCGTTCGATCGATTTCCATTAAATTTCACACATAGAGTATTGTAGTACATTTCTAGATAATGGGGTTCATTTATAATAAACTTCTCCAGTAGCGTAGATATTGGGGGACCGTTCTACTTTTCTCCTAAAATCTTTGACGACACTAGATATATTGCGAAGAAAATTAAATTTTTGGATTGTCTGTTCAATTTAGAGAAAATAGTTATTCTTGAAAAATTTTAATTTAAAGCTTCGTTTTTAAGATATTTGAGATGGACGGTTAGGAAACAAAATCAAATGCTACTCTGAACTAAAAAAAAATTCGAGTAAGTTCTCAAAATAGGCTTCGATAGACTTGATGGCGATTTTCCGGATTTTCCAGGCCTAACCGAAATTTTCTTTAATTCAGCACAGCATTTGATCCTGTGTTTCCAAACCTTCAAACTCAAATATCTCAAAAACGAAACCTTAAATTAAAGTTTTTCAAGAGTAACTATTTTCTCTAAATTAAACAGACAATCCAAAAATTGAATTTTCCTCGCAATATGTCCAGTGGCGTCGAAAATTGGAGGGAAAAAGTGGAATGGTCCCCCAGTATCTACGCCACTGGAGTTTTTTTTATAAATGAACCCAATCATTACCTAGAAATGTACTGCATTACTCTGTGTGCGAAATATAATGGAAATCGATCGAGTGGTTTAGAAGTTATGTTAAGAAAACGCGTTTTTATTTTAAACTTTGACACCCTGTATCTTTGTTATAAAACTTTTTTGAGCGAAGTTTTTTAATAAAAGTCTAATTTTTTCTTGATGCTCCCAAAATTAATGACGTTTAACCTGGACCATCCTGTAAGAAAGATATACTCTATAAAATAAGCCAAATTTAAAAAAAAATGCAAGAGTATTAAAAGTTAGAGATAAGGTCTGTCGTTTCTAGTACTTTATTCAAAATAGTCAAAGAAATACGTAAAAAAAGTTAGAGTTCTTAAAAGAGTATTGCCCACCAAAAAAAGAGCACCCAGTACACAATATAAAATCAAAATAGCAATAAATATTGTTAATGTTCGTACCAAATTTGAAATGAGTTTTCGATATATTTAAAAAAACTGAAAAAAATTTCAAGTTTAACACCCTGTAACTTCCAAAGGAGGCGTTTATATGAAAAGTGGCAAATAAAAAATCTTATTATTTTGGCGAGTTTTATCACCTATTGAAGTTTGAAAGGTAAACTCTGAACCACCCAGTATAAAGCAGGTTACTGGGAATTTAGTACTTTTTCACTATCATACAAAATCAATTTATTTCAAAGCACATCTAGATTTTCATTTCACAATAGAAGACATTTTATTGAGCCTTCACTCGAACCACACATATCTTCAAAACGGATACGCGAAATATTAACGTAAGCTATTAAAATTTTGGGGAGCGGTTTAAAATAAACACATAATTTTTTCAATTAATTTCGCCCCTCCGTTTTTGAATTAAAATATATGGCTCTCTTAGTCCTTCAGCTAGGGGTCAGAAGGTAGGAAGTAAAAGCGGGATGAGACGACGCAGTGTTTTCTGAAGGTTTTTTGGTCGCTGAATCCGAATCCGTGCGTCGTTTTTCAATAAAGTGGTGCAAACAAAAATTATTAACAATTTATTGTTTAAAATGCAATAACTCGAAAAGTATATATTTTACCGAGCATTTTACAAAAAAAGTTTTAAACCAAAGTTGTCTAAAATAAAAAGACTATCCGAAAAGGTCATATGATATTTTGTCATAAAGTCACACTGACAAAAGTTATTAACAATTTATTGTTTAAATGTTTAGAACGCAATATCTCGAAAAGTATACATTTTACCAAAAAAAGTGTCAAACAAAAGTTGTGCAAAATAAAAAGACTCTCTGAAAAGGTCATATGGTATTTTGTCATAAAGTCGCTCGAACAAATGTTATTAACAATTTATTGTTTAAAACGGAACAAACCAAAAAGCATACATTTTAGGAGAGTCTTTTTATTTTGCACAACTTTTGTTTGAAACTTTTTTTGGTAAAATGTACACTTTTCGAGTTATTGCATTTTAAACAATAAATTGTTAATAACTTTTGTCAGAGCAACTTTATGACAAAATACCATATGACCTTTTCGGAGAGTCTTTTTATTTTGAACAACTTTCGTTTGAAATTTTTTTTGGTAAAATGTATACTTTTCGTTTTCGAGTTAATTTAAACATTTAAACAATAAATTGTTAATAAATTTTGTCCGTGCGACTTTATGACAAAATATCATATGACCTTTTCGGATAGTCTTTTTACTTTGAACAACTTTTGTTTGAAACTTTTTTTGGTAAAATGCTCGCTAAAATCTATACTTTTCGAGTTATTGAGTTTTAAACCATAAATTGTTAATAACTTTTGTTTGCACCACTTTATTGAAAAACGACACACGGATTCGGATTCAGCGACCAAAAAACCTTCAGAAAACACTGCGTCGTCTCATCCCGCTTTTACTTCCTACCTTTTGACCCCCAGCTGAAGGACTATCTTTATTATTTTAATTTTCTAGAAATTGAGTTTAACTTTAGACAGCATGCAGACACTAAATACCTACTGAAAATAATGTTACTTAAAAAATGACAAAATTTAGAATGATCTGCTTATGATATCACACTACTTCTACATCTAAAACATTCAGTCTAAAATCTAGTGCAGTACCCGACATTTTCGAAAATTCCCAATTTTCCTGGGGGATGAAGATATGAAGTTACTTAAAAATTCTCCTTCTGTTTCAGGACTGCAATCAGCACTTCGTTGGAGGTTCATTTTTCGATCACGAGGGACAGCCCTACTGTGAAACCCACTACCATTTGAAAAGAGGATCACTATGCGCAGGTTGCCATAAGCCAATTTCTGGACGATGTGTCACTGCAATGTTCCGGAAATTCCATCCCGAGCATTTTGTATGCGCTTTTTGTTTGAAGCAGCTAAACAAAGGCACATTTAAAGAACAAAACGACAAACCATACTGTCATTTGTGTTTCGAGAAGTTGTTCGGTTAATGCGGATTTGAATATTTTAAGGAAGCTTTGCGATACTTTATTGATTGCCATATTAATTGTTTTTTGTTGTTGTTAAAATTTGTTTCGTGTCTAAATAATATTGTTTAATAATTTGTTTGTAATTTGAAATTATTTACAAGAGTAAATTTAGCACAAATACTAAGATATCGAGCACAAGCTGTTCAATAAAACAAGGGCTTTGGGATAATAACAGTTTCAATTCAAATGAAAAACGGGGTCAATTTGTAAATTTTACTTATCACTTGTTATTTGCATTTCAGCCTATCATAGTTATTTTGCCATTATATTTTTTTATATTTACTATAAATATAGTCGTTGTAATTTTTATTATTTTATGATATAACAAAGGGCAATTCTGCCAATACTTATACAATAATAGTTTTAATAATATTGTGTGTAAAATAAGTCATTATAAATAATATTAATAAAAGGAATAACTTGGGTTTTAATCACTATCAAACTCCTCGTCACTTCCCAGGCGAAATTGATGTACCTCATTACTCACTTCGAGATATAAAGGTGCATTGTTCATCACAACATTATCAGCCTTCACGTCTGTTCTAAAACTTATTTTCTGTAGTCCATCTTTCAAACTTATCGGCTGCGCTTTTTCGTCATTACACTTTTCTTGTAAACCTAGTGGTGTGCTTGATGATGGCCCGTTTAGTGTCTCAGAAATATGCTTCAAATGCAGCCATTCAACATCGGTTTGTATAATTTCCTTGTCCAAATTTTCCAGTACGCCTCGTAGTGTTTCCTCGAGCTTTTTCATCTTGTTTATGTCCATGTCGTGATTCATTATTAATTTATTTACAGAATGAGATTTAAAATTAAATGACTATGACAGTGAAAAAATAGGTTAGGAATTGAATAACAGAAGTGAAGTTAGCTGTGAAAATAAGAGTCACAAAAGATCTACTATGGCAATAGTAGGTACAAAGACTATTTGTTACAAACCTCGTGTGTTTGGAGTTTAAGCAATTAGGTTAGTTTACAAATGTCAAATTGCGTTTTGATTTCGATTTTATATTTATAGCGAGAAATGGCATCTGAAACAAAGAAGATATCATTTGGTTTTAGTAAATTAAATAAAAAAACTGCAGTTATTCTTAAGCCACCTGTACAAGAGAAAAAAATAGAGTTTATAGATTGCTTGGAAGGACAATCCATTAAAATAAAAGAGTAAGTACACAATCATGTTGTTGGTAATTTTCAAACACTAATAATACTTTTAATTTGTAGTGCCGTGGAAGAAGTATTTGTACCTTTGGTCATACCAATAAATGATTCAAAAAAGAATTTACTAGACAGAATTAAAGAAGCTAAAGCTAAACAGAAGGAAACGATAAAGAAAGAGGAAATTGACGAACGTCCAGATTCTGAATTAACAGCAGATGAACTTGCCGCAAGAGAGTTAATTCGAGGTAAAACTAAACTATTATAGTTGTAATTTATCATAAAATGATATTTTTCAGAGGCAAAAAACCGTCTGAACGACACAGCCCCGAACAACCAAGTTTTATCATTACTACCTCAAGTACAAGATAACAAAGATAAAGAACCTACTTTGGAAGATTATGAAAGCATTCCAATTGATCAGTTTGGTTTGGCCATGCTTCGGGGGATGGGCTGGAACGAAGCTTCGTCCAAGTAAGTTGAGAGTCCTGGTATAGATAAATATTTTGTTATAAATGTTTCGTTTCTTTAGAAGTGCTACAGCTAATGTGCCAGAACTACGACCAAAAGGGCTGGGTTTGGGTGCTAGCAAATTAGTAAAAGCCGAGAAACAAGCTGTGGACAAAGATGGTAAAGAACTACAGATGAAAGCTGGAGCGTATGCTAAAATTATTGCCGGAGCGCATAAAGGAACTTACGCTGAGGTACGTTGAATTGTTACTAGTTTTAGGAATTTTCACTGAATTTTTGTATTTTAAGGTGCAAGGCATGGACGATGACATCGGTAGAGTTATTGTAAAAACATCTCCAAAATGTGAAATTTTAACTTTAAATGAATTTCTGCTTAATCTTGTAACTAAAGACGAATATAATAAGGGATCCAAGATTTTAAGTAAGAATCTTTTTTTATATTAAACATGTTCGTTTACTTTTTAACGCAATATTTTCCTTTTGTAGATAATGCTAAATATGAGGAATATTTAAACATTTCCGACGAAAAACTTAAAAATTACAAAAGACATGAAGATGATCCGGATCGCAAAGTGGATGAGCGACGTATAAAAAAGGAGGAACAAAGTAGGAGAGACAGATCCCGCCGTCGTGAATCTTCACTGTCTGATTCCAGTTCAGATCATAATAAAAGAAAATCCAAGAAGGAAAAATCTAAACATCGAGACAGAAGTCCAAGTAGTTCTAAGAAAAAATCCAGTTCCCGTCATAGAGACAGATCACCAAGCGAGGACAATCAAAGGAAAACTAAGAAAAACAAAAAGCACAAAAGTAAATCTAGGTATAGGAAAAACTCTAGCAGCAATTCGGATAGTGACCATAAAAAATATAGTAAAAAAAGTAGTAGGAGATAAAAAAAAAGTTTATTTATGTATCATTCTTTAATAAATTATGTACATCATCATTAAGTTTGTTTGGCCATTTCAAGTCAATAGCAGTAACATCTAGAGCAACAATATCCATGGGACAACCAGTAATGCTACCTAAATTTGGTACAGTTCGTTCCAAATCACCATGTACAAATTCCTTTACATACGTTCCAGCTTGCGTAACGCAGGTTAGCTCGAATAAATTTTCTTTGCCTAAAAAAAGTGTTATGTATGTGAATATTAAGTTTCCTTTATAGATAAATATCCCAAACAATAATAATAAATTCCCGTAAAATTTCGGTATATTTATTCAGGTCTTAGGACCCAAAGCAAAGATTATTAAATGCTAAAACGTTTTTTAAAAAGTGTTGATATTTTTGTATCGAACTAAAGTTCATATTTTTTTTAATAGAGCGAATTGGAACTAAAAATATTTAGTGGGAAATTTAAAATACTAAAATTGATTGGCTCTTTTTCGATCTAAATCTTTCAATAGCCAAATGAGATTGATGTCTTAGTTAAAAATACGTAACTTTATGGATTTTAATTTTAATAGCGCACCGTTTTAGAATGATTGAAGCTTTGATAAAAATTGTTATAAGTACAGGGTGATTCTTTTATCTGGGGAAATGCGTTTTTCTCGTAAACGGCTGAAGGAAATTAAATTTTGAAAAAAGTGTTATATACCTACTGGCTGTCACTCAAAATTAGGATAAAAATATAGACGTTAAAGCGTAGTTTACACGAGCAAGTAAACTATCGCAAGTTAATGTCTGAGAGCAACTTCCAAATAATTTGCGTAGTGTAAACACTGCCCGAGAGTTCTCTCAGCAAGTCGTAAAACTTGCGGCAAGTGCTTGCGGCAATAATCACTTGCACGTCTAAACAAATTGGGAGAGCGCTCTAGCAAGTTACAATTTTTTTCGATTTTACTGACAGTTGTGTGCAAGTTGCAGCGACACGCTCGAATATTTTATACATTTTTATCAATTAACAACTTATATTCATCATTAATATAGCTATTTATGTATCAAGTATTTCAAGAGTTTTTGGGGACGAATCGTGAGAAGTCCCCAAAAACTATTTGCGTACGTGTTGCATACAAGGTTTTTTTGCATGAGGTCTGCAAACCCCCAAATTAATTTAAAAATTTGTTTAAATATGTACATACAGACTCGTACATAATACTAGCCCAGTCAAATTAGATCAAAAATTACCTAATATCTACAAAGTTGACAGGATGGCCACATTTTTGAGAGCAAGTCGAGGGTCATTGATAAAGCACTAATAACATCGAAGCTCCAAGAGTAGGCCTTCTGGCTATCTATTCTTTGACCCCTATCCTTTTTCTATCCTTTCTTCGCTCTTTTTGTGCAATGAGAACAGCAACGGTTGCAGCTCTCTTTCTACGACGTGACATTTCACACTTGAATATACCTACTCTACCGTGTAAACGCGCATGCAATCACTTGCTGCAAGTTATGTCTAGAGAGCACTTGCTGAGAGAAATTCCCTTGACAACTTGCTTATATGTAAACACTAGCGCAAGTTACTCTCACAAGTTCTATCGCAAGTTACTATCCCGTGTAAACTACGCTTAATATGCATGACGCTAGGCGTCGCGACGCTCGAAAAAATTTTTTCTAGCAACATACCACTTTTATTATATCAATGGAAAGGTCTTTTAATTTTGAGTCTTTTTTCTAAAAACCAATTTTTTATATTCTTATTTTTTAAAAAGTTATGATCCAATTTAAATTATTTCTGTTCTAACTAAATTTTGAAATATTTTGTTGGCCGAGTTTTCCCTCAAATACTATTGTAAATCTTATTATATAAAATAAAGTAGGCTTAGAAAAAACAAAACCTGTTATTTGTCAACATATTACAACAACAAAAAACTTATTTATAATACCTAAATTAAACAAAAAATTTAATGAAAAAGTTGATTATTTTAAGAATTGTTCAATATGAGTACCATTGTTATCTAAACATAAATTATAACGTTTTCTTATTTCATTATACGTGACTTTTCCTACAACATTAGCATTAATTTCAGGACAGGCATCGACAATCTTTTGTTTTAAATGATCTATATTATTAGACCTTGTTTTGTAAACTTTATTTTTAAGAGTTCCCCACATGAAAAAATCGAGAGGTGTTAAGTCTGGAGACCTAGGAGGAAATTCTACTGGCCCGTAAATTCCCATCCACCTGTCTTCATATTCTATATTTAAATAATTCCGCACAATAGCAGCATTATGACAAGGAGCCCCATCTAGTTGAAGCCACAAATGTCTTCTAATCTTAAGAGGCATATTTTTTTTGTTTAATTTAGGTATTAATAAGTTTTTTGTTGTTGTAATATGTTGAGAAATAACAGGTTTTGTTTCTTCTAAGCCTACTTTATTTTATATAATAATATTTGAAGGAAAACTCGGCCTACTGTTAAAAATATTTCAAAATTTAGTTAGAACAGAAATAATTTAAATTAACTTTTTAAAAAATAAGAATAATAAAATTGGTTTTTAGAAAAAAGACTCAAAATTAAAAGACCTTTCCAGTGATATAATAAAAGTGGTATGTTGCTGTAAAAATTTTTTTTGGAGCGTCGCGACGCCTAGCGTCATGCATATTAAAGTCTATATTTCTATCCTAATTTTGAGTGACAGCCAGTAGGTATATAACCTTTTTTTTCAAAATTTAATTCCCTTCAGTCGTTTACGAGAAAAACGCATTTCCCCAGATAAAAGAATCACCCTGTACAATAAAAAAATATACTTGAATGGAATGAACTGGTATCTTAAACATACATTTACCTTCAAATCGTGTGGCTTTCATTTCATAAATATTCCTCATTCGTACTGCTTGTGTGCGCCTATGTAACACCCGAATTGGCGTTTTCTGTGCAATTTCCACCACCCCACATTGATTTATTTTATCGATCACATCATCAATATTCTTAGTTTTCACCATACACAAAGCAACGTAAGTCTTTCTTTTATCTTGCTCTCCAAACTTAATCAACAACAACTGATTTTTGTGTACTTCTTGTAGTTTTCGTACGATAACACACCCCGACTGGTTGATATCTTCCTCAATTGCTTTGATTTGTTCGGCAGTGATTTCTCTTGATTTGGGATTCTCAATTTGTATGTAGAACGGTCGGCCAGTGCCTAACATGCGAACATCTGCATCTTCGCGTCCACTAGCTGTGAAAGTTAGTTTATTTTCTAAAAATAAATGTTTTCGGACGGCATCGAAGAGAAAATCTTGTACGCTGTGCTCAGTAACTTTTTTGTCGTTTATTATCCAAGGTGTTTGTCCCATGTTTCGAACTAGTTTCAAGTACCTGCCACCGAGGAACACTGGCCTGGTGAAGCAAGTTACACCTTTATATTTTGCGGATTGCGTTGGGACTTCCGGGGGTATCTTAAATTGCTTCCTAAACAAAGTGTCATCAATACAAAGTAAAATATCGCTGATTGCATTTTTGCTTATGAGGCCAGTTACACGTTTGCCAGTGTTAAACTTTGAACTGTCCAATTTCACCACATTTTTTACTTCCTGAAAACAAAGTAAAATATTTTCTATTGAAGATTAAGTAGGTACCTCACTTACGATTTCATCATCGCCATATGTAATTAAAATTGTGATTTCCAAATTTGAATTGCGGTTGGATTGCATGTTTAATTTGGCTGCTAATTTATCTTTTATGGAATAACAGAAAACCTTATTAAACTGCAGTAAAGTTTTATCTGAAATGTACACTGTTAAGGACTTGAAAACAACTAAATGATTTATTACTGACCTTTATAAAACTCCACATACTTTTCCTTTAAATACAAGAAAATTGCATGGGCTCTAATACTGACAGTTTTTGGCAGATTTACCATAACATTAAAATCTGGATAATCATAATTAAGCACCTCCGAAGCACCAACGCCTGCAACTATGTCATCAAGTTTATCATCTCGTAATATATCCAAACATACCAAGCAAGGATTTGTTTTCAGTTTCTTTGTGTCGGGTTCTAAAGGTTCTTCCTCTACTTTTATCTACAAAAGAATACAATTCGTTCTACGAAATTTTAACAGTTTCTTCAAATTTACCTTTTTTAAGAAATCGTCTATTTTATTGTAGTCCATATAATCATTTTGTACAGTCAAGTGCCTTATAATGCATCTATCACAGCAGCCAAGTGTTTTTAAATCTTTATAAACCGTATTTATGTCCATGATTCCGAAACGCGTTCCAAAATCTTAGGTTAGGTTATCATGTTTCTTCTTCTTCATTCGTCAAGACAGTTCTGCCAACCAAATTTTTATACAGGGTGTCTTGAAAAGCGAAACAACACAGAGAAAATCAGTGCATTGGAAAATTGAGGGAATTAAACAAATATTTTGGACGTTTCTTTCACGCCCTGGGCGAAGATTGTAAATTTGATAAAATAAACGCAGAATTATAAAACTACATTATTCAGCGAACAGATCAAAGTGAAGGCGCTAAATTTGAAAAAAAAAACTTATTGCTAAGAAATTTCTCGTAGAAAGAAAAGCTTCAGTTTACTTTTACCTTTTTGAATTGTAGAAATTTATTTGGTAATACTAAATTGGCCGTTAAATAAACAAACTTAAAAAAATATTTTTATACTTATTAAATATATTTATTTTACATTTGTCCACACTGAACAATCGTAACGGGAATTTTGGGTTTGTTGTTTGGTCCAGTGGGTACATTTTCTATTTTTCGCATAACTAAAAGTCCATCAATAACCCGACCAAAAACGACATGTTTTCCATCGAGAAAATTACACTTAGCACATGTTATAAAAAACTGACAACCATTAGTGTCTTTTCCACTGTTTGCCATGGATAAAAGTCCTGGGGTGTCGTGTTTTAAATTGAAATTTTCATCTTGAAATGTGCCGCCCCCATAAATGCTCATCACACCTGTGCCATCACCCTATAACCAAATAAATAATCACTTAGCAGATTATTAGGATGAATTACCAGTACTTACATTCACAAAATCTCCCCCTTGTATCATAAAATCTTTGATAACCCGGTGGAAACTGGCGCCTTTATATCCTAGTGGAACGCCGTCTTTTCTAAATTCCCCTGTACAGAACTGCCGAAAATTCTCACTGGATTTTGGGACTACATCTGCGAATAATTCGAATATCATCCGACCAATTTCCTGCAAACATTTTTACCATAACACAGTAAAGGTAAAGCCGGTGGCGGTTTACTTACGGTTGTTCCCACAGAAACATCAAAGAACACCACTGGGTTAGCTGGGTGTCTCAATTGAGACTGAATCTGGTTCCAATTAGGCATGTTACACTAAATATTGTTAAAAAATATGAAATTGTGGTTTATATTACGAAAACTAACCTCAAAATGCGTTGTTGTAGCTATAGGTACATTTGAACTACTGTCGAAGTGGTTCGATTTGAACTACTATGGGAGTCATGGAAAATACTCATTAGGTGGAGTGTACAGTAATAGTGGGCATGTATATGCGGTTGCGTATGGTTAAGGGGCGCAGGTTCAGTTACAAAAAACACAAGAATTAAAAGATTTGAATAGTTTATAAATTAGTAGTTTTGAGGTTTATAATTTTTGTATGAATCATTATTAACCTAGTATTTAGTATTTGTAATTTGATGATCGTTTTTCAATATTGAAAGAAAATTTAAGTTAGGTAGGGAAAACCCATTAAAAACAATTTATAAAGAACAATAATTTTAATTTTCGGGCCACACGTTAACAAAAATAATGTAAACAAACAGTTTATAAAAATTCATCTCCTAAAACTAGTTCTTTATATGCCATAACTTCAATAAAAGCCCCGCCTTTCGTATCAGTCTTGATCATGGCCTCCACATCTTTAAAAACGCCAGGATCCACGAGAAATACCATAGTGATCTCATCAGCTTCCCTATTCTCGCTTTCTACCTCCACGCTTTCGGTTTTCGTTATTTTGTCCTTTAACTTCTTCGCCTCTTTACCTTTAAAGTTGACTTTAATGCGCATTTTAGCTCGTTCAATTGGTATGCTCTCTTTCAACAGTTTAATCACGTTAATAGCCTGTTGTTTAGCAGACTGATTCGGTTTAACTGAATAATGTGCATCTTTCATTGCTTTTTCTATTATACTCAGTGGATATGGGCGTTTTACTTCCGGATTAATGCATTTGTCCACCACAGTTGTTGCTATGTCTTTAAAGAGCTGCTCCAATTGACTATGACGTTCTTTATCGGAAACCTGAAGTTCTCCTTTATCTAGGATTTCTTTGCATATTTCAGTTTGGTCGTCTTTGCCAAATGCTTTGATAAGATCATCTTTTTTCGCTACTTGACCTTTGGATACATTTGTGAAAACGGTGTTGGTTTGGAGCACCTCATCTAAATCTTTTTCACTGTAAACAGAATTGATTACATGAGTCATGTTTATATTAAGACGCACTTACACTTGATTTCTCCAAGACACGACTTTGTTGCGGTAGCAGGCGATTTCGAAACGTTTACCTGCTTTCTTTATACGTACAATCGCAACATTTGTTAGTCGGATTTGGTTCGTTGGTGTAAATATTTTAGACATGTTGAAGATATTACGATTTACGATACTTTTTTTTTTAGGTTAGATTTCGATGTAATGTCAAAAAGACACCGATAATATAGAGAGCTGCAATTGCATTTTTACACATAATTAATAATTATGCAACCAGGTGGCACCACAAGCAATATACAGGGTGTCACTGAAAAAGTGGGAAATCTCTCGGATTCAGATAGGGCATGAAAAATAAGACAAGTTCCTATAAAAATTTTAAATTTATAAATTTTGATTTTTTTTCAGAATGAGACTTTTTTTAATAACTTAATAAAACATGAATTCGTTTATTATGCTTTTTCTCGAAAACGGTCCACTTTATCGACAATAAACAAGAGTAGCTTTTCTTTAGTCTAAGGTTCAAGCTACTTGATTTTGTTGTTTTAAGTCTTTTTACACAGGGTGTTAAAAATTTAAGCATTAAGTTGTAAAGCTTAGTCTGCCTCTGGTAAACTAAACAAGCTAGATATGTGCCAAGGACATTATTTCAAGAGGTCCTTAGTAGTGTCCATCATATTAACTTTTTATAAAATTCTATTAAGTACTTTAAAAGTTATTAAAAAAAAAAACGATTTCCAGCGCAGGAAAAATTTTTATAGGAACTTGTCATCTTATTTTTTCATGCCCTATCTGAATCCGAGAAATTCCCCACTTTTTTGGGACACTCTGTAGAGATGTTCTGAAAACTACTGAAAATTCATAAAAAATTTTTTTTAAATAATAACGACTGTTTTCGTCTTCTAAATAGAATTTATTTAATAGTTAATATAAATTGGTTTATTTTTATCAAAATATACAAGGTAAAATAAACGAATGTATTAACTATGTTTTCCTCGTTTATCACTATGTTAACGAAAAATAATATAAATCATTCTATACATAAAAATTATTCTTACTTTAAAGTAAGTATTAATGAATAAAAATTGTACATCAATCAATTTACGTAAAAAAAATATGTTCTATTATATTACAAAGTAAGTGTAACTGGCAAAAATACTGACATTTAAGTAAACAACAAAAATGACGATAATCCTATAGACTATTACAAAACTTATGATATAAAAATCACATTTGTAGATTTATTACTTAGTTAAGGCAAGTTGCACAATAAAAATTTGTTTTAAGTACAAAAATATAAAATTGTACTTAGCTTATATTTCCATACATTTTCTTTTAAGTAGATTCTCAAGTAATATCAATAAAACACGTGATGTGAATAATTCACAGGAAAAACAAATAACCTTGGCAATATATTTTTGTGTTTTCATTTTCTATCATCTAAAAACATTAACAATACAATATAAACTTAAACAAAACATGTATGTGTGTGTATATCACTCTGAACGCAATAATTGAACACATTACTATGTGTATAAGTAATATTTTAGGCTAACCCTGCATCTTTACACATACTATAAAATATTGAATCTGGTTTTGCCAGTAAATTCGAAGGTGACTCAAATTCTACAATATTACCCTTATCAAGCACTATAACTCTATCAGAATCCATAATTGTATTTAATCTATGGGCTATGGTTAAAACTGTGCAATCTTTAAATTCTGTACGAATTGTTTTTTGGATTAAATCATCAGTTTCCAAATCTACTGCAGCTGTTGCCTCATCCAACACCAATACTTTGGTTTTGCGTAATAGGGCGCGAGCCAAGCAAATCAATTGCCGTTGACCGACAGACAGATTTTCCCCTCCTTCTGTTACTTCATGATGTAATCCACTAGGTAAACCTTACAAAAAAAATTTGTAGTAAAAAAAGTTACATTTTTATAAAGTTTACTCATAACTGCGAAAGCAAACTTCCACTTACCTTTAACAAAACCTTTAAGATGTGCATGTTCCAATGACCTCCAAACGTCATCATCCGAATGCTTGTCGAACGGATCCAAATTCATTCGGAGCGAACCAGAAAACAAAACGGCATCTTGTGGGATGATAGTTAATCGAGAACGTAGAGTATGTAATCCTAATTCAGATATATTCACACCGTCAATGAAAATATTCCCTTGAGCTGCCTCTATGATCCTAAATAAAAACCGTAAATCTTTTTTGTTTTTTTTTTCAAATATTAATTTGTACCTGAATAAGGCTAGTGTTAAGCTCGATTTTCCAGCTCCTGTTCTACCCACAATTCCAACTTTCTCTCCACCACCTACACTGAAGTTAACTCCTCTTAGTACCAAATCTAAACCGGGGCGATAACGAACTGCATAGTTTCGGAATTCAACTGCACCACTTTCTGGCCAGGTGATCGACAGATTTTTATTGGGTATGTCCCAGGGTGCTTCTTGTGGGGCTTCTCCGTATTCCTTTATTCTTTCGACTGCCACTATGTTGGTTTCCACATCGGACGTCATTCGTACCAACCAATTCAATGTTTGCGTTATCTAAATCAGATTTACATGTGTATATCGACGATAAGTATGTTATCACAGCTAGTAAAGGGTTCAGTCAGGATCAAGTCACAAATATTGTAGCATGGAAGAAAATAACGTGACCGTGGCAGTGGCGTAGATAGGGAGATCAATCCCCTCCCCATGAGCCTTCGATAATAAGTATATACATCAAGTGAAAAATATAACCAATTTTTACTTTCTTATACGAAGTATAAGGAAGTATTGTAATCGTGATTTTTTTCGACTTCGAGATTTTGATGGATTTACACGTTTTGAGGGCCCCTGAATCCATTTTGATCATTTTCGCCATGATGTCTGTCTGTGTGTGTGTGTGTCTGTCTGTATCCACGATAACTCAAAAACGCCTTATTGGATTTGATTCAAATTTCATATTTAAGAGTTTGAACAAATTTGTGGGTGCCACATTCAATGTTTTTCATCTAGCACCAAAACAAGTGACAGTTACCTGAAGACATTTTTAGGTTTTTTAGGAATATCTTGAAAAATAAACAATTTATGAGATTTTTTTATTCTTTAACAATGATTTAGAATTTAATTTTGAACAAATTTTGTTTGAACTTTTTTTTGAAATTCTGTCAAAAAAATTTCAAAAAAACTAGATATTCTTAAAACACTTTATATTTCTCATAGCGCGCGTTGATAGTTGAATTCGATGGTCGAGGTAGACCATGTGTCTCATTATATGGCTGCCAAACGGAAGGTCCCGGGTTCGAATCCCAGAAGGAACGGACCATTAGTTTTTTTTTATTTTACTGGTTTCTATGGTACCGAAAACAATAATAATGAATAAATAAATGTAATTTCATACCGGGAGATTTTTTTAAGTGAGTAATAGGTCAAAAATCTAAAATAAAACACATTTTTGTCGTAAAATTCGGTTATAATGAGTGGGACAAGGACAGATTTATGCGTATTGCAATAAGTGCGACAGAGACTATATGAAAATTGCTGGAAACCTTCAAAATTTTTACAAGAAATTTAACTTAATTTCTTTAGGAAAAGTAATTATTGTGATACTATCCGTAAGTATAAGAAAGTCATGTGTTGGGCACATCAGATATTTTAAAATACTAAGTCGAATCCCCCCCCCCATCGCTAAAAGCTATCTACGTCACTGGATTGTGGCCGGACCGAAAGTGTGAATCGGCCATTAGGTCAAAAAGATGCTCTAAAAATCTGAATGAAATTTACTAACCTGCAAAGCGTATGTTACGGACAACCCAACCAAACTAGGCAGTTTATCCTTTTCCAAAACGGCGAACAATGCAGCAAATAATATAATCAAGTTCCCGATCATTTCCAATCTCACAGCCAACCATCTATTAGAAATAATACTGGGATAATAGCACACTTGATTCACATCGACTCTATGCTCCGACTCCAGAATAAAGCGATCTTGTTGTCCAAACGCTCTTATAGCCTGAGCTCCAGTAATTGTCTCACCAAAATGCGAATAAATTGGTGAACGCGAAACGGATTCCAGTCGTTTCAATTGGCGCGAGGTAGCCACATAGAATCTTTGTATAAAATAGTACAACAATCCAATTGGGATGATAATAATCACAAACAGCGGTGTGGAAAAACTGATAACTACTAAAGTACCTATAACCTAAAAAAAGTTGCAAACAAGATTAATTAATTATATATTCGTTTAGAACATGGTAAAACCAGGACAATAAGCAAAGCAGTTATATTTAAATTTTCTATGACTTGTCTTCTATGTGCACAAATTGGCCATAAAGTGATTTTGCAAGAAGTATGTGTTACTAACAAAAAAATTCAATTATGCCATTATTTAACACCGTACAATAACAAAATGAAAGTAAAAGGTGATCTGAAAGAAAAAACATGAAGTGATATTAAGGTTCAGTTGGATACAACTTTAATTATGGATATGAATTTTTATGGAAAATTTCAATTAAAGTTCGCAACTGGTCCTTGATGTTGGATTGAAAGTTTTATGTCAAACTTTAAATTAATTTTTCCAAATGAAGTAGACTTAAATTCTATTACTCCTATAACTTAGTATGGAAATAGTCGAAGATGATTCATAAAAAAGTGATGATGGTTATGGGGGTGTCTAAAAAATTAAACTAAAAAGTTGAACCTTCAGTTGTTTGTTTGTGTCAAAAAAGCAGTTTTAAATACACAAATTACTCATTTCTTAACCACTCTTGTGGCCAATTTCACTAATCACGAACTATAACACAGCTCAAATATCTCGCCAAATTTGCCGTTTTATCGTGAAAAATTATTTCGCTACTGTGGGATTATAATTAGAATTTATAGGCACACTTTTTACCACTCTATTCTTTGGTAGAAAAGAGCCAGCGAGTGTTTTACTTTTCAAAGTACAGACAGGATGCTGTTAAAAAAATGCCCAAATCTTAGAGGTGAAAAAAAGAAACATTATTTTTTGAAACTTTACAAGGACAATTGCCTTAAGGAGATTATATTGATTACAGTTAGAGAAAAATAATGGAAATTATGTGGGTAAGTTTCAGTACTTTTTTTCAGCGAAGAATGAAAAAAATCCGATTTAGTACAGGAACATTTGACCAAATAAAATTTTATAAAATTTTCGGGTTTTTCGAACCTTTTGCGATTGGAGGAGGGATCGACCTTGAGACTAATAGAAAACCCACCCTCGTCAAATTAATTATTCAAATAGTAATCGTTTCATTCATAAAACTATGATAAAAATGTGAAAAAATTCGACTTATTCCACTTTGCGCTGCTATATTGTTTAAACAAAAAAAGATATGAAATAATGTTATACACAAAAAATGTGCGAAATTGAATTCTCTACAAAATTGCCCTCGATCACTTTTTTTGAAAATAGTGACAAGTTCCGAGATATCCCCAAAAAGTCTAACTCATCTTTATTTTCAAGATGGCTGAAAATGAGGCGGGGTGGCTTGTCCACAAGTGCCTAAGGTCGACCGTTCGATCGTAAAAGGTCCGAAAGACCCAAAAATTTTATCAAAGAAAAAGTCTAATGTTCCTGTACTAAAAATATATTTATTTTTGTCGATATTTCTGCGAGTTAAGATATTTTTTAAGTCCGAATCATCTACTTAACACCCAAATTTTATATTGAATTTTGACAAATAAAATGAACTGATAAGATTATTAAAGTTTCGACAGAAAACTTTCAACCTAACCAAAGATTCGATTACTAATTCCAATTAACTAAAGAAAAAAACTTATAATCTAAATACTTAGGTACCTCGAAGAAGCAGTAAACTCCATCAACCACATACCACGGTAAACTGTTATCCAGTACATCAATATCTTTAGAAAATCGTGATAGAATCCGCCCCAATGGTGTTGTATCAAAAAATATCACCGGTGCTCGCATTATACCGTTCAATAAAAGATGATGCAAAATATGCGCTGCTCTAACACAGCCAAAATCAGGCAGTAATTCAGAAAACACCGATGAAATGGCTGAAAGTTTCATAAATGAACAATTACATGAACATGAAGCTGATTCGTGGTAGGCGGGGGTTAGTAGGAAATTATGGTCTGCGCCAAGTATTTGAGAAAATTAGATAACATCTGTAATAAAGGCTAAGGCTAAATGTACAAAGGGCACTTTTAGGTGGCCTAAACTAAACAACGGATCATTTTTTAATTTTATACACAATGAAATGGTTGGTCTGCTGTAAGGAAACTGCGTATTATTAGCATCCTTGAATTTTTCCAAACTCGAAACATAAGGTGATTGGACTAAGAGGTTTGCATATTTCAATGTGGTGTGTGTATAAGGGTGAAGTTTGTAGTATGTAAGAGTGACGTTGATTATGTTATATTTTATGAAAATATTGTTTCTAATTGGTATTTTAGTGAAAACTATTATTATAATTTTATGATATATTAAAATGTCTTTTGGCAGTTTTATACGTTATTTGGTAAAAAGGACAATTTGGTTTAATCAAACAAAATACAGGGTGTGTCACGATGAGTTGACAGTAGACATAACTCTATTACTAAACACAATTTGGTTCTAAAAATTGGTACACATACATTATATAATGTGCTCTATTTAATGAAAATATCGCCACCTTTCTGGTACTTCCGGTTATACCGGAAGTAGACACAAACTTTGTTATTTTAAATGGAACACCCTGTATATTTTTGAATTTTTAGATTCTACACTTCATTTTAGACATAAAAGTATTAAGGTTGTATGGTCCTAACATTAACGGTATTATAATTATTTACACTTTTTCATTTTTCTTTTACAAAAACATAGATGTAAATAAAAATTCAAATCTTGACAATGGCACGCTTTTTCCAAATTTTTTTTTTGTGTTTGAAGTAGGAATATACAAGAAATAAGCTGATGTAGTTTTGGAAAACTTGCTTTATACAGGGTGTTGGTGGTGGTCCCTTTATTTTTAAAAACTTTAATCAATGATAACTTAATTTTTTCAAATGGAACACATATATTTTTAGATTTTCCAATTCTACACTTAATTCGAGACATAAAAGTATTAACCTTGTAAGGTCTTAAAATTAACGGTATTATAATTGATTACGTTTTTTAAAAATTAACGGTCAATCACAAGCACCCTGTATAAAATATGTTTTTTAAAACCATATTACCATGTTTCTTGTACATTTCTGCGTCCACTAAAATTTGGTTTATTTTTTGAAAGAACGTGTCATTAGTAAAATATGAAAATGTTTGACTCTAATTTTTTGTATGAAAAAATTGGAATAAACAATTACTTAATTATAATAAATAAAAAAAAAAAAAATAAAGAATATTAAATTAAATATAATAAAGAACAAATTTTAGTCGAGGTAGAAACATGGTAATATGGTTTTGAAAAACTTATTTTATATCTACAGGGTGCTTATGGTTGATCGTTAATTTTTAAAAACCTTGGAGATTGGAAAAAACGTAATTAATAATAATACCGTTAATTTTAAGACCTTACAACCTTGATACTTTTTTATCTAGAATAAAGTGCAGAATGCGAAAATGTGGAAATATATAGGGTGTTCCATTTAAAAAAATAAAGTTATCATTGATCAAAGTTTTTAAAAATGAACGGACAACCACCAACACCCTGTATAAAGCAAGTTTGCCAAAAACTATATCAGCTTATTGGTTGCATATTCCTACTTCAAACGTAAGAAAAAACTTTGGAAAAAATGTGTCATTGTCAAGATCCGAATTTTTATTTACATCGATGTTTTTGTAAAAAAAAATGAAAAAGTGTAAATAATTATAATACCGTTAATGTTAGGACCATACAATCTTAATACTTTTATGTCTAAAATGAAGTGTAGAATCTAAAAATTCAAAAATATACAGGGTGTTCCATTTAAAATAACAAAGTTTATGTGTACTTCCGGTATAACCGGAAGTACCAGAAAGGTGGCAATATTTTCATTAAATAGAGCACATTGTATAATGGGCGTGTACCAATTTTTAGAACCAAATTGTGTTTAGTAATAGAGTTATGTCTACTGTCAACTCGTCGTGACACACCCTGTATACTACCACTATACGCCCCACCTAAATTTCGCTATAAGTTGTTAATTTTTTTCTGAACCATTTGTCTGATTTCAATATTTTTTTGCAATACACTTCTTAATTAATAACGTATGGCAATTACCACCAACATTTTGTTTTAAATTCAGGAAGACGAAATTTTGACAAAAAACTTTCAATCTCAGGTACTATACCTACAAGTATATCTTCTTAGTAGTTACACTGACTAAAGTGGATGAAATAATGGCAACGAAAAAATAGCATAGCTACCTGAAAAAAGCATGTAGTCGCAAAAATCATCATCCATGACAAATTCATATCCAAGATATAAATATCTTTAGAAAAACGTGACAGAATGCGACCCAATGGTGTGGTGTCAAAAAATAACAATGGTAATCGCAAAACACCGGCCAGTAAAAATTCGTGCAACATAGCGGCTGCTTTAATACCAGCGAATTCAGGCATCAATTCAGAGAACTGTGATGTAATGGCTGAAAGGGTCATTCATATCAATGAGGATATGACTTGTGAAATTAAGGAAAATCTGGATTAGTATGATAATTACTGGCCTACACCAAATATTTGATGAAAAAGAGGGCGGAGCAATATTCTGTATATTAACGTGAAGCTCAAGAAGGAAAAATTGTGTTTATAATTCAGATAATAGGTAATCGCCTCAAAAGTTCCTGATGGTAACCAACTTATGTTGAAAGAGGGCGTATAACTAATTTTTGAGGCCAACTGTTGGTTTACTGAAATGGTTGGATGAGACTGTATGATTGTTTAAGTAAGGATGATGACTTAAACTAATTGAAATTGGAATGTAATTGATTAGTTATAGTATACAGGAACATTACAAAGGCAAACTGAGATAAAATTTTCGGGTCTTTCGAACCTTTTACCATCGAAGGAGGAGTCGACCCTGAGTGTAATAGACCACTTCTGGACAAGCCGCCCCCGTCTCATTTTGGGAATATCTCGGAACTGGTCACTTTTTTCGAAAAAGCACTAAGAGCAATTTTGTAGAGAATTAAATTGCGCATAGTTTTTGTTTACAATATTTTTTCATATCTCTTACTGTTTAAATAATACAGCAACACAAAGCGGAATAAGGGGGTAAGTCGAATTTTTCGCATTTTTATCATAGTTATATGAATGGATTACTTTTTGAATAATTAATATGAGTAATAATTATGCAATTTGCAATATTTATACAAAAAAATGTTTGCAATAACAATTAAATTGTCACTGCAAAAACGAAAATTGAACCAAGAGAAATTCTGATTGCTACACGGATCGTTCCAGCGCCCTCTTTGTAAAGTTAAATGAGTCTTTTTTCCCGTGGTTTCCCCTTTAGGCTTAATCCAAAATTCGTGTCTTGTTAATGTCGCGTCCTCTTTGATGCAGTAAATTTGGTGTTTTCATCCTCTAAATCTAGCACTCTGATTCGTCTCTATCTGTTTCGGTGATTGGTCTGCTTATGGGTACAAGAGTTCGACTTTCATCCTCGATGTTGTCTTCTTCGGGTGGGTCGTCAATTCTGGGAGCATTTTTCAACTTTGGCCGTTGCATTTCTGGTACCCACAAGAAATTAATTTCATCACTTCCGGTTATTTATATTGCAATTTGAATAATTATCATTAATCATTAATTATTCAAAGAGTAATCGTTTCATTAATATAACTAGGATCAAAATGTGAAAAAATTCGACTTATTCCTTGCGCTGCTATATTATTTAAACAATAAAAGATATGAAAAAAAGTTATAAATAAAAAATGTGCGGAATTTAATTCTCTACAAAATTGCCATTGATCAATTTTTCAAAAAAAGTGACGATTTCCGAGATATCTCGAAAAAGTCAAACTTACCCTTATTTTCAAGATGGCGGAAAATAGGATGGGGGTGGTCTGTCCAAAAGTGTCCAAGGTAGACCCTTCGATTGTAAGAGGTTCCGAAAGACAGAAAAAGTCTAATATTCCTCTAGTATTAGGTATGTTAGTAGAACTATATTTGTGTTGTTGATTAGAAATCAGACAACCAAGAACAATAATTTGATATTAAAGAAGATAACGACAAGTAGGGTGTTATCTACTGGGTGCATATTTTTCATAATTAACAATATTTATATGAAAAAATATTTTCCCCATAATATCTAACCTCATTTAATCCTAAATACCCACGCCACTGATAAGTGTGCTGGGCATGAGATGATCAGTTTTCGAAAGTTGAGAGATCTTTAAACAAATGAAACTAAACTATTTATACAGTGTGTCCCAGGATTGATGTTACTACAGGTGTGATTGACTAAAAATGTCTGATTTATTTTGGGATTAAGCCTAGCAATAAACAGATTTTTAATTCTTACAAATCAAATCTGCAGCACTGGTCATTTTTTATACTGGAGCTAAACTAAATATGAAATTGTTCGGTGTTAAATCGTAGCACTAAAATAATCCAAAAATTTCTACAAAAAACATTTAAAATTGTTAGTAATTCTTTTATGGTTATTTTGTAGAAACCCTTACGACAAATACACTGAAAACTAAACCAACAAATAAAACAATAAGAAAAAAAATCATACCTTCATAGCAGTTAAATAAATAACATTAAAATTTTGAGGTAATCTAATATCCACTGCATTGATATCGTTGGAAAATCTGGCAAGAATACGACCTACAGGTGTTACATCGAAAAATGAGGCCGGTAAATGCATCACGTTTTTTACTAGTACTGCATGGATTATCGTGCAAGCTCGCATAGAACCAATAGCAATAAATATCATATTGGCACCTAATGTGGATAGAGCTAAAAACAAATAAAGCCTGGGATAAGTGAGTTGCGTATAATTTAATTATAAATAGTTGCACTCAAGTATATGTAGTTATATAACTCACAAAAGCTTCGACAAAACAAAAACAAAAATGAGATTAGCTGGACAATGAACGACTAGGAATATAATTAACTATATTTCCTAGTAAATGTAAGCTACAGGTTTAAATACATTTCTTTACAACATTTAAATTGCACCAAGTTTTAGTATAACTTATAAAACTGTTTAATATCTACATCAGAGTTTATAAGGCTTCAAATACATAATTTATGGTACAACATGTAATAAAAATATTGTTTAGTGGCGTACTTTATCCTGGAGCGAAATTTTCAATATCATGAAGACAAAAAAGAAAACAAAAAAACTTAAACCTGGGACACCTTGTATATCGTAAGCAGAGCTACTTCTGAACAAAAACCAAACAGAATAGCATTAGGATAACTATTTATATTTTTTAATACTGAATAATAATAATTTGTGTTATCCCTACGAATTTCCCTATTAAGAATTGAGGCTAGGGATGTAGTAGGAGTATTCTGTGTGTGTATGAGAGTATGAGAAGTGATGATTTGTGAAGTTTTTATTGACGACCAAATTTTATACTGGGTGATCACCTAGTGCGGAAGTCTTCCATATATTCTTTATTATTAAAGTTAGCAAAAAAATTTATTACTGAATGTGCATAACTTAAAAATATTTTTCACTATACAGAGCGTTCGGTTTTGGCTGGGCGCACACCAACCTTCTTATTTTAAATGGAACACCCTACCTAGATATATATTTTTACATTTTTGGATTCCCCGTTTAATTCAAAGTACAAAAGTATTAAGCTTTTATGTACCTAAAATTAATGGTTTTCCACTTTTTTTAAAATTTTCAGTGATATGGACTTTTACAAAAATATTAATATTTAAACAGTTCACAGATTTTCGAAAAAAACAATGTTAAAATGATGAAAGCAAAGTCCAGGGAACATTTTGATGTACTTTTGGTGAAATTAGCTTATACAGGGTGTTTTTAACTTATTCGTAAATATCACATATTTCAAACAGTGATAACTTTATTTGAATGAAAAAGACAAAATATTTTCTAAATGAATCTAGCTTTCCAGAGCAAATTTTTATATGACAAAATTCGCGTCCGTTAAAGAGTTTCAATAAAAAAATTAAAGAGGGGTTGCTGATTTCACAATTTATTATACAGGGTGTCCCAAAGTCACCGCCAATACCGGAAACCATAGATTCCTCACAAAATTCTAAGACGTATTTTCCTTTGTAATTTTTTTCATATCTCAAAATTAGCGGAGTCAGCTATCTTTGATTATTAATAACTCCGCTAATTTTGAGATATGAAAAAAATGACAAAGGAAAATACGTCTTAGAATTTTGTGAGGAATCTATGGTTTCCGGTATTGGCGGTGACTTTGGGACACCCTGTATAATAAATCTCGTGATGATTTTTATTCTAACTTTTGACTAATATACTTTCTGTAATTAAAAATGTTCGAGATTCCTGTCTGTTATTTAAAGATAAGATAAAAAAACTGACTAGCGGATATTTACAGTTTATTTTCTAGTTTTGTGAACTCATTGTTTCTCAATGAATATTTGGGGTGAAATCGCTAAAACTCACGTTATTGGTCCCTATTTCTTCGAGGAGCATTTAAGTGGGGAAAGGTATCTACATTTCCTACGAAACACTCTAGATGGCTTGTTAGACGATGTATCTTTGAATATCGTAAGGCAAATGTGGTACATGCAGGATGGAGCGCCTCCCCATTTTAACATAGAAGTGAGACGCTTTCTAAATTACGATACCCTGAGCGCTGGATTGGTAGAGGTGGACCCATATTATGGCGTCTAAGGTCCCGAGATTTAACCCCCTACATTTTTTCTTTTAGGCCTATGTAAAGAACCGAGTTTTTCTGGAAGCACTTGTTACCACAGAGGATTTAAAATTAAATATCAGAAATGCTTTCCAGAGTGTTACCCCTGTCATGCTAAATAATGTTCATAGATCATTTAGAGAAAGAGTCCAGTTGTGTTCTCAACAGAATGGACAAAACTTTGAGTATTTGCTGTGATTTTTCTACAAATTAATGTTATACCTACTTATCTTCTTTGCTACATAATAAAATTAACAATTTTTGTCGTTCTTATTTTCGACTTTAAGATACATACACTAATAAAAAATAAATAATCAGTCTCAGCCCATTATGCAGTTTTTCGTATAAAAAAAAGATTATTTTTAAAGATATTAAAATAAAATCTATCGGGTGTTCATTAAAATTTCACCTCTAGTTAGCGTTGAAGTGTCGTTTAAGAATGAAATTTCATTCATAAATGACACTTCAACGCCAACTACAGGTGAAATTTAAATGAACACCCGATATTATGTTTTGGTATGGGGAACCCTTAATAAAAATGATAGTAGTATAAAAATATACAGGGGGTTCCATTTGAAAAAATAAAGTTATCACTGTTTGAAATATGTGATATTTACGAATAAATTACAAACACCCAGTATAAATTAATTTCACCCAAAAATACATTAAAATGTTCCATGGACTTTGCTTTTATCATTTTAACATTGTCTTTTTCGAAAACACTGAATATCTATTAATATTTTTGTAAAGTTTATATCAATTAAATTTTTTGAAAAATTCCAAATAACATTAATTTTAGCTACATACAACCTTAATACTTTTGTACTTTGAATTAAGTGGGGAATCCAAAAATGTAAAAATGTGTAGGGTGTTCCATTTAAAATAAGGAAGTTGGTGTGTGCCCAGCAAAAACCAAAGACTCTGTATAGTGGAAAATATTTTTAAGTTATACACATTCAGTAATTAAGCATATTTGGTCTTGAAATTTTTTTGCTAGCATTAATAATAAAAGAGATATCGAAGATCCCCGCATTAGATGGGCACCCGGTATAGCTAAACATCCTAACATATTTAAATGCAAAAAAACAGCTGTGTTACTAGGCTGTGCATTGCTGGTTCTGTATGGTGGCGTAAGAATTAAATGGTTAGTCAAATTGTTCGGTGTTAAATTGAAGCACTTTATCCTAATTGCAAAAAATAAAAGCATTAAAAATTTCTACAAACAGACTCAAAATATATAGTATTTTATTTTGTAGAAATTTTGTAGAAAAATACACTGAAAACCAAACCAACACACACACAAAAATATGTAAAAAATCATACCCTAATAGCATTCAAATAAATTATGTTAAAATTTTGAGGTAATCTAATATCTACTGCATTAATATCGTTGGAAAATCTGGCAAGAATACGACCTATAGGTGTTACATCGAAAAATGCAGAGGGTAAATGCATCACGTTTTTTACTAGCACTGCATGGATTATCTGGCAAGCTCGAATATAACCTTTAGCAAATACCATATTGGCACCTAATGTGGATAGAGCTAAAAAAAAATAAAGCTTAGGATAAAGTAACTTATGTATAATATTACAAATAATTACAATTTCGTACATACAAAAAGCTTCTACAAAACATTAGAAAAACGTAAAACAATAATGAAATTATTTGGATGATGAACGACTAACATAAGTATAAATGTTAGAATTTCTAAATAATATTATTCGCTATTTAAATATAACTGCTGTTGTAAAAGTACAACTTACAATAAACGAGCTTTCAATTACTTCATAACAATTAAATGGCAACTCCACATCAATATCTGTTAGGTCTTTAGAGAAACGGCTTAGGATTCGACCAATGGGAAAGATTTCGAAAAAATGTGCACTTTGCCGTAGAACATTCGACAGAAGATTTTTGTGAATTTTTGTAGCTGCATTTAGCGATGCTATGGTCAAATTTAATTCGGACGAACAAATCGAGATTGCTAGAAATTATTTTGATTGTCATCATTCATTACATTTTAATCGTGCAGGGGGCCAAAAGAAAATTCCACAAAAAAAATTCTTGGACAGGGGGCAACTATGTACTACTATAATAATAAAGGAAGCAAAACAAAAACGTAAAAAATAACATGTGTTTTTTGTTGTTTTCTTATAAGAACTAGGACGAGACTCAAGATTGTGTGTTAAAGTTTGTAAACAAAGCGAGCGTTTTGTTTCTGTTTTTTTTTTAAAGAAAATTTCATATAACTGCCTTGGTTATTAGTAGCAAAAACAAAAAGTTGTGAAACACTAACCGCAAAGAAACACGTAATCCATCCTCTGATAGTCATTGGTAAAACATTGTCCAACGTGTCGACATCTTTCGAAAATCTATTTAAGATACGACCAACTGGTGTTACATCATAGAATGTCGTACATGGCACTCGAATTATATTTGTAAGTAGTAAAAGGTGCAGTAGTTTGGCAGCATTTAATGCACCAACATATAGGGTTAACGCCGACAGAAATACTGATAAAACTGTAAAAACCGATATAATGTTTTAAACAAAACAAAAAATATATTAGAATAATTAAAATATATGAAAACAAAGCTGTTAGAAAATCAAAGCAACTAAATAGGCCAAAAGCAGTAAGCTACATAAAAGCAAAATAAATGAGTTTAATAATTAATTAAATCATTCCAACTTATTTATTGGTTTCAACGTCTTTATTACATAGAAAACACAGAAAGCCTCCTTGTTATTCGATTAATGGTTAACTGGACGGTACAAACTCAAAGAAACAAGAGCCAAAACGAAAACCACAAATAAAAAGTAAATAAATGCGAAAAACAATTTCAATTCTAATACATATGCAAAATAATAAAATGTTAAATTAAAAATACTTGGTGTAGACCTCAATACCATTGATTTAAATCCTAGTTCAGTTATTCCCTCAGTAATTATCGTGTTAGTATTAAAACTAATATAAATTAAATCTGCATAAAAACTGAAAAAAGCAGTAAATGTAATTCGTTCAAGTATATTATGAAACGCCAATTTATACCTCATTTACATCCAATTAACATACGTAAATTCATACAAAAAATTGCCAGTGATAAATATTTAAATTATCCTACATTACATACGTTAAGTAATTGTAAATGCTATAACATTAATAAAGTTAAAATAGAAATTATTTTAACAGAAACTAAAAATGTTTTGGAGGCAACTTGAATGATTGAGAAAGAGCAGTTAATCGTTAATATTTTAATAAGAATTAAATGTCGAATAAAAACACTAGTGCTAACATTCGTTATGAAAATTCTAGTGAAATGTTAGCTTGATTTTAATAGTAAACTCCTGATCAAAATTAACGCATCTTCTAGAATTATCATTTTCTAATGACCCATGAGCTTTTGGCTAATTGCATTTTTTTTGTTACAAAGCCTACCACTTAAATTCGCAAAACGACTTATGATAACAATAATACGTGTTGTGTATCGTGTAAAAACTATTTTGTCCATATTTCCTGAACGAAAAAAGATATGGATCTGCGGTTTTCACTAATATTTTCGATATTTTATACTAATTTTAATAATGTTAAAAAATATATATAAGTCCATTTACATTTTTCAAGAAAAATCGATAAAATTAATAAGTTTTCAAAAAGCGCCACCTAACAACAAATATATGAATCAAAACAACTTCTCTTATCGAACATCGTTTGAAGCAAGAAAAGTTCTTTTAAACGATACTAAGTTTGCCAAATTCTATAAAGTTAAACAGAAGTTATAAGCATTTTCGTACAGAAGAATTCACCCTCTCCTCCCACCCTTATTTGATGAGCTAGAGCAAAAAGTGTTGAACCAAAATTGTGTATAATTGTTTCAGCTTTCCAATAAAGTTATTTTTGAGTTACCTTAATTGCCTATAATTTGGAGAAAATCATGATTTCATCATTTTCCGTGGCAGGTACGCCCCCTAGCGGCGAAGCTAGAAACTTGAAAATAATTTCCAGCGATTTCTTTTGGCCACTTTTACTATAAATATTTTTTTCCGAAGGCTGTACGATAAATAGTTTCTGAGATACAGCCGGCGACCATTCTTAGTTGTACACCCTGTATAATACGCTTTAAGCTTCTCAGAAATTTGATTACTTAATAGTAATTTTTTTATGTTCCTTCCCAAAAACTTAAAATAAAAATTTCACTTTAAAATTATCTTTTTACTTTCTTATACGAAGTATAAGGAAGTATAGTAATCGTGATTTTTTTTTATTACAGAAATGCGTTAATTTTGACCAGGAGTGTATTTTCAGTAGAAGGCTCTTTTTTAATTCTCTCAACATAAGCAGTGGTGAAAATGTGAAAATATAAATATCTTCGTTCCTGCCGCTCCTAGGTTAAAAATACTGATTTTCATTATTGTGTACAATTAAATTATCTTCAAATTTTGTTTTAACAATTTTCATAGTTTTGCTTGACCGTTCTCACTTCTCTTCTTAAAATTTCAGTTTTTTAAAGCAGAAATTATGAAAACGGGCATTAAATTCACAAAAAACCATAAATCTCTAATTTTATTGAATAATTTTTATTCTGACAAATATTTTGAATGAGAATTTTCTGCCCACTTTACGCCACTGCCTCTTTGTCTTCCGGCCTATGCCACAAACATAAATTTACACTGTAGAAAAATATTTCAAACGCTGTGTATTCTTTCTGGACATCTTGTCCAGTAACAGTTTCAATATTCAAGTTGCCTAACATTTAAACAAAATCTACCTCATGATTTTGAACAAGAATTACATTTACCCGCAAAAACAATGTTTTAAATATGTTAAGAAACCCTTTAAGTGTTTAAAAAGCAAATGAAATTATAAAATATCCATGCTAGCTAAGTAATAAATAAATAAATAAAATTGAATCGGCAAATAAATCAAATAGGGTCCATACAATAAAATTCGAAAAGTAAAACTTACCTTGCCCAATACCAAGAACACCATAAACACCTAGATACAAATCTCGTTTGGACGTATTAACAGTGTTATTCACTACCATGTTTTTATCATCCGCCCATATACCTAGCCATACATTGGATCCTATGCTGAATCCTTGGAACACCATATTTAGAACAATGGTGGCTAGCGTCAACGAAATACCGATACTTTGTAAATAGTGTTTGTAAACCGCCCAACTAACACTACCAGTTTCGGTTTTTTCGACTTCTATCAATTTATCACCATCCTTAGATGCCTTTTTGCCATCTTCTATCGAGATCGATCTTTGTCTTATACTTTTCTCGGTGCTATCTGTGGACTTTTGTCGTTGAAGAGAACCGTTCGCGCGCTCCGAACCAGTTTCTGACACGGATTCGGATACTCTTGAACGATGGCGAATCAATTGCTTTTTGATTTCTTCGGAGATTGGGGTTTCTCCTAATTGGTTCTTTAATTCGTCTAGTTCTACAAAAAAAATATAAAGCGATACATTACAAGGAGGGCCAAATTTTAGCCAGACTAATGTTTCCACTTACCCTCCTCATTTTCCACGCTCTCAGTAATATGTTGCATCAAAAACTCAGCAAATGCATTCTTCCTCTCCAACAGTTCCTGGTAAGTACCACTCTCCGATATTTCCCCATCCTTCAACACCAAAATCTGATCAGTTTGTGGCAAGTACGTGATACCATGTGTGACTAATATCCTAGTTTTGTCTTTCAACATTCCCTTTGGACCGATGACATATTCAAAAATGTGTTTTCCGACGTGACTGTCAACAGCGCTCAAAGGATCATCCAAAAAGTACACATCGCTATTGGCGTATACAGCTCTGGCTAAACTGACCCTTTGTTTTTGTCCTCCGGACAAATTAATACCCTTTTCTCCGATTTCTGTTTGATCGCCTGCTGGAAGCATCTCAAAATCGGGTTTCAATGCGCATGCGTCGATAACTTGCTCATACAGTTTACTGTCGTATTTCTTTCCGAACAATATGTTATCGCGTAATGTAGCGTTTTGTATCCAGGCTTGTTGAGCCACATAAGCGATGCCTCCAATAGTGTTCACTCTGCCTGATTGTTTGTCCATTTCACCGAGGAATGCTGATATTAAACTGCTTTTTCCAGAACCAACTGTACCTACCACAGCTGTTAAACTGTTTTTAGGCAGGCGGATGTTGATGTTTTTAAGAATGGGCTCTTCACCCCAGGTAAATGTTCCATTTTCCACTACTAAAGGATCACCTAAATTACAACAAAGAAAAGTTAAAAACGCTGATTGAATTCTTAAGAGACAACGTACCATCAGAGGCGTCATGTGTCACATTGGTAGGATCCAGTTCTTCAGAATTCATAAATTTATTAATTCTTTTAACTGAGACGTACGTCTAATTGTAAGAAAAAATATGTTAATAATTGTGGTGAAATTCTTGGCAAAAAGTTTGTCTTGTGCTTGAAGCCTCACAAAAATATTGATTCTCATGAAGATGTCAAATTTTGTTTAAAAACATTTCCATGTGGGACTGAAGAATATGACAAAATTTTTGCTGTAGATTATAGTTTAGTATGAAATGTAAGAATAGTTAAATAATTTGTTACGACTAGCTACTTCTACAGAAACTAGTTTTTTGGTTTAGCCTAGCAATAAATAGATATTAATTTGAGAACGGATTGCAGGGCACCAACTTTGTTACACAAATTATCGAGGGCATTTCACTTTTTTTTAACATTTTCTAGAAGATCATTTGTTAAGAAGTACTTCTCATATAAACATGTGTCGTAGAACGCTTCGTTTGTGAGATACAGGGAGTTAAATATGAATTTTTCAATACATTTTTTGAGCATATCTCCAGGGCGGGTTAAGATAGAGATTCAGTTTTTACAAACTGGTTGAGTTGAAAATCTATTTTATATAGACACTCAACCATTTGGAACAAAATTATTTGAATCTCTTTTCTTTTATACTATAATTCTGTAAACATTTTTTTTTGTTTTTTGTTCCAATAAAGAAGTTAAATAAATAAATGAAGTTAAATAAATTTGGTAGGTTAGTTAATCTATAGCAAACTATAATTCTATGGTATTATGACTAAGATGAAATAGTTCACTGGCTAATTTCCGCGAGGATGACTTAACTTTTTTAACATCTTTTTAGGAAACTATTTTTTTTTAATAACCAGAACTATGACAGAAAATCCTCCTGTAAATACAGAAACATTCGGTTGCATAAATTGGATAATTTGTCCTATAAATAAAAACAGCAAAAAGCTTCTCTACTGAGATACAATAAGCACTTTGGATATCATTAAGGACTAATTTGTATATGACCATTTAAAGGAGATTTTGAACTGTCTTGTAAATAAACTCCTGGTCAAAATTAACACATCACCTATAGTTATCATTTAATTGTGTAGAATTAAAAAAAATCATAAATTCAGAAATAACCTTTGTTATTCTGTTTAATTAAATTTTGATAAATCTGAATCAACCATTTAGAACCCGTTCAGTAAGGAAATGAATCGCAGACGTAATTTAAATGAGCATGAAGCAGTGAAATATGGTACTCTATGTGACAGATTTGCTAGGAGTGAATCAGTCAACTGTAGAACGTTTCAATACTTTATGGACTTACTCTAGAACTGCAGGACAAAGTCGTAAGAAATCTACGAATCATGTAGATGAGCGATTCATTAGACAATTGGTCTTGAGTAATAGAAGAACTATCAATTGCGCGAATTGTCATGGTATCTGTGCGAACCACCAGAAGAAGGCTTAAAGAAGTAGGCTTGAGTAGCAGAAGGCCAGCAACAGCACCACTGCGCACCAGGCAACACAGAATTGCAAGATTACATTTTGCTAGGAATCATGTGAATTAGACTGTAGTCGACTGAAAGAAGCGAGTTATATTTTCAGACGAAACAAGACTGAGTCTAAGGTCACCAGATGGTCGTGAGTATGTCTGGAGAAGACAGGGAGAGAGATTTACTGAGTGCAATATCTCTCCAAGAATCCCTTTCAACTGTGGATCGGTGATGTTTTGGGGAGCGATTTCTTTCGAAGCTCACACGGAGGTTCCAATTCCCAGGAGGTCGATGAATGCGAATTTGTACGTAAAAAACACCCTCGAAGAACATCTTAGCCCATTCGGAATAATCAATAGAGAACATTTTATGTTTAAGCAGGATAACGCTCAGCTTCGAGAGATCCTCGAGTATTTTGAAGTAAATTTTCGTTTATACTAGAGTGGCCACCCAAAACTCCAGACATGAACCCCATTGAACATCTGTGGGATGCACTGAAGAGATCTGTCAAACGTCGTATACCTGCTCCTGTAAACCTCAGAGAGTTCGAAGAGATTGATATTGAGGAATGGGAACGTATTCCTCAGAAAACAATAGAATTTGGTGAGCAGTATGCCCAGGCGCACTCAAGCAGTAATAAGAGCCAGAGCAAGCAAGATGTGTCATTAATTTTCCCGTATTAGTTTTTTTACTTCTTTCGAATAATTTTTCCGTCTATTTTTTGAGTTCATTTTAATGTCATTGTTGTTGTTAGTTATTTTTTAAAAGATTGTTGTCTGTTTTTCTACGAGCCCTAACAACTAAATGTTTGGACGATTGCTATTGAAAAATATATAATAATTGATTTAGACATAACAAAGACTGATTGTTTTTACTATTTAGTTTTTTTAATATATGTATGTATGTCATCTATTTCGTGTAACAAATTGTTATTTTAATAATGAATAACAACTGGACTGAACTGTTTTTAAAAAATACTTAAAAATAACTGGCAACTAATAGTTTGGACGATATTATTCTAATCAAGTTGTTCAATGTCAATAAATAAATTTTATTAACAGATAGTATCTAAAGTAGTAGGTATCTGTAATTTCTAAAATCAAAAAAGAAAAAAATATGGCTAAAGGAGTACCCACAGATAAGAAGTTGAGAGAAGTGATAATTTTGCATTATCATCGGGGAAAATCGATGAGTCAAATTGCTAGTGAGTTAAATCTGCAAAAATCGGTAGGGTATATTGTTAAACGTTACGGGGAAACTGGTAGCATTGAAGTTGCTGGCAAAAGTCCTGGACATCCAAGAATAGTAACTGACCGAAATCGAAGAAATCTTGTAAAAATTTGTAAGAATTCACGCCGAGAAGTTACTGCACTATGGAATCAGGAAACTAATTTAAATATGTCTCGAGAATGCTGTAGAAAATGGATACATAAATCTGGTCTTAGTTTTTACAATGTAGACATTAATTGTTCAGGATAATTTTTCAATTTCGAAAAACCGTCAACAATTTGATTTCAAAGAAAAACCTCTCCTTACTGAAAAGCAGAAACAACGACGATTGGCTTGGGCAAAATCAAAGTTGAATTGGACAGAGGAAGACTGGAATAAAGTTATTTTTAGCGACGAAGCTAAATTTGACGTCTGCGTTGGAGACTCTCGTAAAAGAGTGATCAGAGCTAAAAATGTAGCTTTTCATAAAGATTGTTTAAAGCGCACTGTAAAATTTGCTCAAGGAGTGATGATCTGGGGGTTTATGTCAGTGAAAGGTTTGGGACGATTTGGGAAGTTTCGATTTAGTAAACGGCACAGTGAACGCTGAAAAATATCAGCAAATCCTAAACAATAGCTTATTGCTCAGCACTGCAAACCTTTATCCTGACAATAACTTTATCTTTCAACAGGATGGCACTTCATGCCACACTGCTAAAACAACAAAAAAGTGGTTCGAAGAACACAATGTTACGGTGCTAGAGTGGCCATCAAGTAGTCCCGATCTTAATGTGATCGAGACGTTATGGCATAAGATGAAGCAGTACCTGAGAAACAACCCCCAGAGAACAATTTCAGATTTAAAAACTAAACTTGAAGAAATTTGGCAATCATTCACACCAGAATTTTGTAATTCACTTGTGAGGACTATGCCAGCAAGAATTAAAGCAGTCATTAAGGCAAAAGGAGATGTTACCCCCTATTAATGATAAGTTTTGTATTAAGTCCAAACATTTAGTTGTCAGCCAATTTTGTTAATTAATTAAGTTCCAGTCTGTACAATAGTTACGTTTTATAATTAGGTTTCTTTAATTAAAGAATACTATATATTATTCTTGTTCTTTAGAAATACATTTTCTGAAACTTAGACATTTTCTTTTTTTAAGTCACCATACATTTTTTTCTTCATTATTTGGAAGCGTCCAAACATTTAGTTGTTAGGGCTCGTATAATACACTTTAAGCTTCTCAGAAATTTGATTAATAATTTTTTGTGTTCCATACACAAAAACTTAAAATAAAAAATTTCACTCCGTAATTCTCTTACTTATTACAGTAATTAATGCGCTAATTTTGACCAGGCGTATAGTTGAATCAATCCCGTTTCTTAAAAAGATGTCTAAAATCTAAAATCCATAACAATATTACTTTTGTTAATAATACCATCAGATTACAGTTTGATTAAAGTCTTATTAATCTGTCAAATTTCAGATCTTAAGCCGTTCTGGAAAAATCCTAAAAAAATTATTGAAAAATTCATTTTTAACACTCTGTATCACAAAAACGACCCATGTTCATAGGAACTTTTCTACTTAAAATACAGTCCTCTATCAACTGTTAAAGTCCTGCTATAAAAAACTGGAACAATATCTTATTATTATTATATGAGGATGAGGTATGTACATCGATTAGCAGGTAAAATATTTTGATCTTTTCTAAAATGATATTTATACATTTTATACAAATAAATATAAATATATTTCCAAAATGCCACTGGAGATAAATAACTAGAATTTATGCATGTTTTGACTATAAATACCTGGCCCTGAGATCCGCTCTCTACATATTAACATAAACTAAATTCTTGATGTGACTCCACCAAAACCAAAAAACTAATTTTCTAAATTATAAAAATCTGACAAAAAGCACAGAAAGTTTTTCTTCTTGTTTGTCAAAATATGAGCTATTAAAAGAACCTCCCACGAGAATGAAATGGTAAAGTATTAAAAATAATTAATATCCTAAAGAAAAACTTTTCGTCGTTTCACACACAAGATGTTATTTTGTTTCTGCTTACTTGTACTAAATTGGAAATCATCATTGGCAACATGCTGAGGGGAAACCGTAAAATATTGAATAAAGAAATAGATACATAGGCCTTATTTGCATCAAGAACGTTATTCTCGTCCACCAGAACGTATGTAGCAAAGGTCACTAGCGACACCTATAGCATGCATGACAAAAAAAAAACAAAATAATAGAATGATGAAAACACCGATGGATGGGGCCCAAACCATTTTACTAATTGTAAGTCAAAATGAAATTACATGGCACCCAGACAGAGTTAAACATATCACCAATGTTGTTTGTTATGGCTTTGGGTAAATATAAGAGTTTTAATTATTATGCTTATTAATATTGAGTGTACCTCCACGACGTATACAATCAACATCGGCAACAGTGACATTGGCAGTCGCATTATGCTAAAAAGTGTTAACGACTTAAATGCTATCTCGGGAGTCAATACATTATCATCATCACTGTAGACGAATATTAGAAAACTGACCATTGACACCTACATATTAAAAACAAAACATAAAAAACAACGACAACAAAATGTTCCAAAATGAGATACTTTTAAAAATAAAGAGAAACATAGAAAAGTATTAAAAATTAACATGTATTCATAAAATTGAACAATTTGTTGTTGGAGTAATTTTATTTTCTTATGGCATGTGGCCTTGAAGACGCAAAAATGTTAAATACGCTGGCCGACCTAAAAACATGTTGCTTAAGTTCATCGAGTTGGCGTGCTGCATGCCATGACCATTCTTGTCAAAACACTTGGAGTGTCTGTAAGTTTTCCTGGATTTCTCACTTTTTATATATTTATAGTTAAAATACAATTTGAGCCTTTGAGCTCCGAAAAATATAAACTGAGTGGATGTTTTGAGGTTTCATTTTCCCACTTTATAGCTTGGCCCCTACGTGCAGATTTGTCATAAGAAAACAAAATTACTCTACCATAGTTTTTTTTCAATTGTTGATTCCACCTAAAATATTCGATGAATTAACAATAAATAAATAAATAAAATTGTACTAAACATAATTCCAATGGAGAGATAAAAAATTTTAATATAAAATTATGTCGAGGCTACAATCGTTGCTGTTGAAATTTCGTAAAAAAGTAGTCCCTGAACAGTGAAAATTTTTGAACATTTGCGGTCCATCCTGTATATTTATTTCTGACAATTCAGAGTAAAAATGTTTTTTTTGCGATTAAGATATAAATTACCTATACATGTTTAAAAAAAAAACTTACCAAAAATGGTGCACACGACCAAATAAACGAAGTGCCAGCATTCAAATACGCCGTCTCCTTCAACACCTTAATCTCCTTGGACCGAATCTTCAAAATCTGATTTTCAAAACTGGGCTCCCACGCATACAATTTCAACACTTTAATACCACTTAACACTTCATTCATCAATTTCACACGCTCATCTTTGTTCTTCATTTGCCTGATTTGCAATGTTTTTACTTTGTTAGCAATGAAGCCATTCACTGGTATCAAAATGATCATCACGGCCAATCCGGCTAGAACGCTAGGGCCTAATTCGTACCACAAAAAGTACAATGACAGACATATCTGTAATGGCGCCGACCAAATCATGTTTAAATAAGCGGTGAGCTCGACGAATTTTTGTGCATCCACGGCCATCAAGTTGACGATTTCACCTACAGTGCTTTCCTTGCGAGCTGTATTCGAGATTTTCAAAGATTTCCTGTAGATGGTTGAAACTAGCGCTGTGCGAATTCGCATGCCCACAATAAACATCCGATTGAAGTATTGGGAAAGGATCAAGGTTTGAATGATGGCAGTGGCGAACAAAAGTCCTGCATAAAAATATCCTTTCCACTCGTTCTGGCCTTCTTTGACAAAAGTTATCAAAAACCTACAAAAACCAAAGTGCCAATAAATACCTACTAAATTCATTTACCTACTAAACCGAACTTTACCCTAAGATTTGGGGACTGACGAATGTTAATAGATCCTGAATGAGTTTTAGAGATGCACCAAATATATATGTTGGGCCAAACGCTAAACACAGGGCTGGTAGAACTGAGGCTTGTTTCTTCTGTGAACTGTTAACAAAATCCACACGGCCTGAGTCATGTTTGAACGAGGCACGAGCATGTTGTGTAGGAGAGGAACTGTAAGGAATCAGTTTTTCTTTAAATAAAACAAAGGGTTCATTTAGAATCCGCATTCAGAGGAAGCTCTACAAAAGTGGCGGGAAACAAACACCAAAGCAGGAGGAAAGCAATAAGCAAAAGGTACATCTACTATGTAGGTATCTCGTACCAACTAGATTTTCCAGTATACCACGTAAGTACTAGTACACTTACAGATTTGCGTGTGCAGGAAATTTGAAAATAGAAAGCAAACAACTTTAAGCAAATATACACCTGTCACATACCCAGCACATTTGTTCAAAGTATTCTGCCAGTGATGCTCAAACAACGGTACCACTTCCTTAGCCGAATCCTCCGGTTTCATATCCCATAAATCGGGCTGTTCCAATGGCCTTCTGTAGCCGGTCAATGCAAGAGAATCGAACCAAGTAAACAATAATCTGGATAAAAAACTGCTTCCTTCTTCCGGACATGGTTTCTGTTAAAAAAAAATCTCAAAATTTCGTTGCTATTAGAAATGGATGTTCTTTACCTGTGGCACGGGATATTTAGTAGTCCTTGGTGGTTGGTCAGCAAAACAATTCAACAATAACATCAATATAATTAAGGGATAAAAAATTAAGTAGCTAATATACGAATAGTAGGATTCGGGTACGTCGACCTGGGCTTGCCTAATTTCGGTACGAAATTGGATAGCACCACACAGGGCAAATAATAACCAAAAGAGGAACTGTAACCCTGATGTTTGTAAACCATGTTTGCGATTGTATATAAGTAGCAAAGCCGACAAAGCCTGGAAAATAATAGAAATATGTATTAGATGAAAATTGAAGTAGTTTTTTAACATTATCTTAATAAGTAGTAAACATTGTGTAATATTTAGCATTGAATTACATTATTTTATCTAGTTTTTATCAATAAGGCAACACGTTTTTGTTTAATATTGAATTTGCTTAAAAAGATTAGACAAGGTGCTACATCCTTAATCATACACGAAAAATAAATCTCGGCAATTCGACATCAAGTTTTGGGATGCTAGTAATACAGGGTGTCCCAAAATTAGCCTGCCAAAATGTACCAGCTGATTCAACGTTCAAAAATAATGCAAAAAGTTCCAATAAACATAGGTTGAAACATGCTTCCTAAGGGAGTTACAGCCACTTAAAAGTGCACCCCTGAAAATGGTTTGTATTCAATACCTCCCAAAAAGGTAAAGAGAGGAAAATGAAATTTTGGGCATTCGCCCATTCGCTAATCTTTTTATTCTCAACAAGATAGCTTGATAACAATCTGAAACTTTTATACAGGGGTGGGTCTAATAGGAGGGGGGTTGGAGTAAAAACTACCCTGTATATGAGGAAAACACCTTGACATTAAAAAAAACCAATTAATTAATTAATATACCATATACCTTTTATGGCTTTAATTAACAAAAAAAGTAAATATACGGCTAAACAATGAAATTACAGAATCAGTCAATAAACAATAATTAATACGTAACTTATTATCGCTATTTACTTTATGTATCTTTTTAATAATGCAATGGTTATTGATTAATTAAAATGTGTAATCACTTATGTCAATCATCAGGTAATCGATTAGAACAACTATTCATACAAAAAGTAATTAAATAGTTTATCGTAATGAAAGCGAAAATTGAATTGTCTATTTTTACGGAATTTATTTGAAATTGTTTAACAAATCGAAAAACTTTTAATTAGTAATGTGAAAATAACATATTATTATGTGACTTTACAAAAACATGAAAAAAGATACAAGAACTAAGATTATAGGATATCACCAGACCAGATCGATTGTATTTATTATTTATTCATAATCTCTTGACGATAATAAAAAATTATTATCAATTTAAATGGAATTTGGGGGAAGTAAATGACTTGCACTTTTATTTATAAGCTATGTAAGATAATTTTCAAGAAATCCTGTAATCTGCTACGTCATTATCTCCGGGGGGTATTGATATATAATTAGCTTTTGCAGTTTTCTATGCAGAAAAGACACTTTCAGATAGGAATAAAAAATTAATTTCAAAAGGTTATATGATAAAATATAGATTGAAACTGAGAAAATCGATAAATTGGATTATCGAGTAATCTAATTACATATTATTTCGAATTCGAAGGGGGGTCGACCCTGATTATAATAGACCACTTTTGGACGCCACATCCGTCTGATTTTCCGTCATCTTGAAAATAAGGGAGAGTTTGACTTTTTGGGGATATCTCGGAATTCGTCATTTTTTCGGAAAAAGTGATCGAGAGCAATTTTGTAGAGAATTAAATTCCGCACAGTTTTTGTTAATAACATTTTTTCATATCTCTTATTGTTTAAATAATATAGCAGCGCAAAGTGGAACAAAGGGAGTCAGCCGAATTTTTTCACAATTTTATGAATGAAACGATTACTTTTTAAATAATTAATAATAATTATTCAATTTGCAATATAAATAACCGGAAGTGATGAAATTGCGGGTACCAAGCCGATAAATGCACCAAAGCTCGCACTTCTCTTAAGGCCGCCGGCTTCAATTGCACTGTTACTTGCCAGACATGCAACGGCCAAAGTTGTAAAAATGCTTCCAAAATTGACTGACGCACCACCCGAAGAAGACAACATCGAGGATGAAAGTTCAAGAGACACCAACAAGGCAATTATGAATTAGGCCTACAAGGGAACCCACGGAAAAAAAGCTCATTTAACTTTACCTTACAACTGTATGTGAATTTTTGCGAACTTTACTTCTATTTCCGACCCAAACAATTGCAGAAACCGTGAAGAAACCATCGAGATTTAAAGAGAGCGCTTAACTGTTTATAAATTATGATAAAAAAAAATTTTCCGCAGTAAAAAGTAGCATTGGAACGATGCGTGCAGCAATGAGAATTTCTCTTGGTTCAATTTTCGTGTTCGCAATGATGATTTAATTGTTATCGAAAGTTTTTGTTTGCATACTATTGCAAATTGCATAATTATTATTGATTATTCAAAAAGTAATCGTTTCATTTATAAAACTATGATAAAAATACGCAAAAATTTGACTTACCACTTGGCGCTGCTATATTATTTAAACAATAAGAGATATGAAAAAATGTTATAAACAAAAAATGTGCGGAATTTAATTCTGTACAAAATTGCACTCAACCACTTTTTTGAAAAAAGTAGCGAGTTCCGAGATATCTCCAAAAATTCAAACTAATCTTATTTTCAAGGTGGCGGGGTGGCTTGTCAAAAAGTGGTCTATTACACTCAAGGTCAACCCTCTCCTGCTCTATCCGAAAATTTTATCACAGAATAAGTTTAATAAAAAAATAAATAAATAAAAAAATCTGCAAAATAAAATAATCAAATAAAAAAATGGCTCCCCAAATAAGATACTGAAACCATCCTTTGTGCCTGATTTGAAAATTATGTTAATTTCTTGAACCGTAATAAAACTTGATTACACTTCTCTGTCAGGTAACGAAGCAGTAATTGATTGAATCTTCAAGGTCTAAGAAATTTTATGTTTAAAAACCACCGGAAAATTGTGTAAACTTTTGTCAAGCTATTTTTACAAACATTTAAAGTCGTAAAATAGTTATTTCAAGTTTCAACAGTATATCTCTATAAAATTTTGGTATCATATAAACATTGCACATTAGTGCAAAAACAAATAAATACGAGTCACTAATCAAATCATATTTAATTAGCATAAAAGATAAGCTACATTCCAAAAATACATTTTTAATTAAGGCAACAAATTATCCTTTTCATAAGACGTTTGAATTCTAAAATCAACAAGAAGTTAAAGTTCTACTTTGTAGTTTATCGATTCAACCAAATTCCCACGTAAAAAGGTCTGACCTGACTTTCTGTAACGGTAGTTTTTTAAAGCGTCTTATTCTCTTCAAAACCAAAATAATTTAATAGAAAAACATGAATCTTTTAAATGTTTAACAGTTAACACCTTAAATTATGCAACAAAAATATGGATGGTTAATTGGTTATTAAAAAAAAAAGTGAAGTCACTGAAAGATGTTACGTGACCTGGCGAAAAATTAACATATGATTTTCTGAAACATTTTTATGTATGGGTACTACGAATTATTTCCATGTCTTTTAAAACATACTATTTTATTTTACTTTATTAACCTAAAAAGATTACAGGTACGTAATATTTCACCACTGAAATGACAAGCAAATAATCGCATGTTATAAAAGATAAACTTCATGTTAATAATGCCATATTGTTAAATATTCCCTTCTCAATAAATTTGGTTTCTGAATCAACAAAAATTACAAATTTCGGGAACGCGTGGTTCCACTTTATAATCAGGCGATTACGTCAGATTTCTTATCATTATCGATTAAATCAAGTCAAATAGGTATTTCAATGAAACAAATCCGGTTATCTCTGCCTGCGAGTTCAAATATGCAAATCATGTTTCCTTCATCTAGCTAAAAATAAACATCACAGAAACAGGTACATTATACTTACAAATGTTAATAACTTAATTATTGGCGAGTAAACATCCACATTGTGAAGTTCACTTTCACTTGCCGCTGCCGATTTTATATTCGTCACTAAATCCGATAAAGTTAATATAAAAATACCGAGTGTAACCAGCAGTTTGGATATATTCAACCAGTTCCATGGTATATTTCCCTTTTTGCTAGTTTTTATATAAAATACTTCTAAGCTTGAAAAAGTCCATAAAAATGCGCAGGGTATCCAAACTAGCACTGTTTTTTCGAAACATTTTGTAAAATCCGGATCGTCTGTATCCCATGTGATGGTTCGATTCTGAAATTACAGAAACAAAAATATTGCATTAGGAAAATGTGCTTTGGTTTATTACAACTTAATTACTATGTCCATTCATGTTCGAAAGTAAATAATTGGGTAAATTCGGTCAAGTAACGGCCGGTAGCAATAACCTAATTTCGCTCTTTGTCAGCGATAACCTTCAGAAATAAACACGTCGGGTGATTCATAAACCATTCATAAAAGCATCCATTCCAACTTTTACATATTTAATTACACAAAAATCGCATTAACTTACCCAAAATTGGGATCCGCAGTGCCTGTCCATTGCAGGGAACGCCATTTTTCTTAGCAAACACTGCGCAATCTCGCCAGGTCTTCAACTGTAATGAAAATAAAATTGAAATAAAATTTACCGCACCAACATGCACTCGTTAGTTGTTTACTAAAGTGGTTCCTCAAACGAGTACAGTTTATTTATATTAATTGCACAGTCATTTTATCACGGCGCTATCATTAAAAATTCTGTTTATTTTGATTTAGGCTTATTCAAATAAATGAGGCAAACAAGAAACGTCAATTGAATTTTTACGCATGCGTGCACACTCTAGGTGTGTTCAGTTATGTTAGCAATATTTCATGCAGAATTTATATTTTAAATTACAACAAATTACTTCCGGAACGATTTATTAGATAATTTTGCCACAATTAACAGGTAAAATAACTGTAAATTAAGTAAATTTAGTTGTTTTTGTATTTGCTGCAGAAAGGAACGCACTTAAGATTTGACGTTGTGTTCAATGTGGTTGCCTTGACAACTAGAAAATCTAATTAGATCAAATTAGACACTTTCCTTTATATTGACGATTTCCACGAAAAATTGTGTAATTTTGCGAAATGTCGCTGGAAAATAAAAAAGGCGTATTCTTAGATGTGGATTCCAGCATCGTGGAAAACAATCTACGCTTCACGGTTGGTAGTTTTTTTTCTACAACAAAATTACAACGAAATAAAAAGAGTAAGGTTATGTTTGTTTCAAAAATGTTTTAGAATGACTACGAAGATGAATTCAACAAGATTTTCGGCTCTTCTACGGACAATGTACCATCCAAACTGGTTAAACCTACACCTGGTAAGTTGTTTAATGTTTTTATGGTTATATAACGGGACATGACCAAGACTTGAATAAGCTGCAGTAATTATTATAATAACAATTTATTTTGAGAGAACTTGATGGAAAAGACGGTAGCTAATGATAATTATGTTATTATGTAAGTCGGGATTACAATCATAACAAAAATAATAACAATGTACTCAAATTGTGTTGAACATTCCAAGGTTAAGTGAATAAAATATTTTAGTTATTAAATGGTTTTTGACCATGGAATTAATCTCTGATTCACTATTTAATACACATTTTACAGTAGTACTGTGAAAAGTATAAATTAGTCGCGTAATTTATAAAGTTTTTCGAACATTCAATCATTCACAGGCAAATTTATGTAGTAACAGTTTTAAAACGTTACTAGTTTTAGAACTACTGGTTCGTTTTTGTAAAAATATATGATTTTACATAGAATAATCTTTGTGGTATTACAGAAAATAATAGGAACCATAACCTAACCTCAGTTTTAGGTTAGGTTAAACACTCGATAATCAAGCAAAATTGCAACAATCATGAAATTATTTTGAAAAATTATAAATTTGTTATTATTACTGTGCGAATTTTCACTAAATTTACGTTTATACAGGTAAATGTTGCCTTTGTTAAAAAAATAATCGTTAAAATTAGTTTAGAATATTTTTGTGTGAACAGGAAAATAAAATTTTCTCGTTAATTATTTACATGATTCATTTTGAAAATTCGTAGCTCGACTCCGGATTTTCTCTTAGGAAACAATTTTCCAAAGCTATTAAGGAAAAAATCAAGGACAGTATGGAAGTTAGTTTAGAGTATTTTTACGTGAATTGAAAAAAAATGTCATGAATCTTTACATCTACTTTGAAAATTCGTCGCTCGACACCGGATTTGCGGATTTCTTCTTAGAAAACAGTTTTCTAAAGCTCAATGTTGTATTTATTAAGGAAAAAATCATCGACAGGATGGAAGTTAGTTTAGAATATTTTTGCGTGAATCGAAAAAAAAATTTCATGAATTTTTACATCTACTTTGAAAATTCGTAGCTCGGCACCAAACTTCCGGATTTCCACTTAGAAAACAGTTTTCCAAAGCTCAATGTTGTATTTGTTAAGGAAAAAATAATTGACAGTATGGAAGTTAGTTTAGAATATTTTTGCGTGAATCGAAAAAAAAATTTCATGAATTTTTACATCTACTTTGAAAATTCGTAGCTCGGCACCAAACTTCCGGATTTCCACTTAGAAAACAGTTTTCCAAAGCTCAATGTTGTATTTGTTAAAGAAAAAATAATTGACAGTATGGAAGTTAGTTTAGAGTATTTTTGCGTGAATCGAAAAAAAAATTTCATGAATCTTTACATCTATGTACTTTGAAAATTCGTAGCTCGACACCGGATTTGCGGATTTCTTCTTAGAAAACAGTTTTCTAAAGCTCAATGTTGTATTTATTAAGGAAAAAATCATCGACAGGATGGAAGTTAGTTTAGAATATTTTTGCGTGAATCGAAAAAAAAATTTCATGAATTTTTACATCTACTTTGAAAATTCGTAGCTCGGCACCAAACTTCCGGATTTCCACTTAGAAAACAGTTTTCCAAAGCTCAATGTTGTATTTATTAAGGAAAAAATCATCGACAGTATGGAAGTTAGTTTAGAGTATTTTTGCGTGAATCGAAAAAAAATTTCATGAATCTTTACATCTATGTACTTTGAAAATTCGTAGCTCGACATCGGATTTCCCGATTTTCTCTTAGAAAACTGTTTTCCAAAGCTCAATGTTGTATTTATTAAGAAAAAAATCATCGACAGTATGGAAGTTAGTTTAGAGTATTTTTGCTTGAAACTAAAAAAAATGTCATGAATCTTTACATCTACTTTGAAAATTCGTAGCACGACACCGAATTTCTCGATTTTCTCTTAGAAAACAGTTTTCCAAAGCTCAGTGTTGTATTTATTAAGAAAAAAATCATCGACAGTATGGAACTTAGTTTAGAATATTTTTGTGTGAATCAAAAAAAAAGTCATGAATTTTTACATCTACTTTGAAAATTCGTAGCTCGACACCAAATTTCCGGATTTCCACTTAGAACACAGTTTTCCAAAGCTCAATGTTGTATTTCTTAAGGAAAAAATAATTGACAGTATGGAAGTTAGTTTAGAATATTTTTGTGTGAATCGAAAAAAAAATTTCATGAATTTTTACATCTACTTTGAAAATTCGTAGCTCGACACCGAATTTCCGGATTTCCTCTTAGAAAACAGTTTTCCAAAGCTCAATGTTGTATTTATTAAGGAAAAAATCATCGACAGGATGGAAGTTAGTTTAGAATATTTTTGAGTGAATCGAAAAAAAAATTTCATGAATTTTTACATCTACTTTGAAAATTCGTAGCTCGGCACCAAACTTCCGGATTTCCACTTAGAAAACAGTTTTCCAAAGCTCAATGTTGTATTTGTTAAGGAAAAAATAATTGACAGTATGGAAGTTAGTTTAGAATATTTTTGTGTGAATCGAAAAAAAAATGTCATGAATTTTTACATCTACTTTAAAAATTCGTAGCTCAACACCGGATTTCCGGATTTCCTCTTAGAAAACCGTTTTCCAAAGCTTAATATTGTATTTATTAAGGAAAAAATCATCGATAGTATGGAAGTTAGTTTAGAATATTTTTGTGTGAATCAAAAAAAAAATGTCATGAATTTTTACATCTACTTTGAAAATTCGTATCTCGACACCAAATTTCCGGATTTCCACTTAGAAAACAGTTTTCCAAAGCTCAATGTTGTATTTGTTAAGGAAAAAATAATTGACAGTATGGAAGTTAGTTTAGAATATTTTTGTGTGAATCGAAAAAAAAAATTTCATGAATTTTTACATCTACTTTTAAAATTCGTAGCTCAACACCGGATTTCCGGATTTCCTCTTAGAAAACCGTTTTCCAAAGCTTAATATTGTATTTATTAAGAAAAAAATCATCGATAGTATGGAAGTTAGTTTAGAATATTTTTGTGTGAATCAAAAAAAAAAGTCATGAATTTTTACATCTACTTTGAAAATTCGTAGCTCGACACCAAATTTCCGGATTTCCACTTAGAAAACAGTTTTCCAAAGCTCAATGTTGTATTTCTTAAGGAAAAAATAATTGACAGTATGGAAGTTAGTTTAGAATATTTTTGTGTGAATCGAAAAAAAAATTTCATGAATTTTTACATCTACTTTGAAAATTCGTAGCTCGACACCGAATTTCCGGATTTCCTCTTAGAAAACAGTTTTCCAAAGCTCAATGTTGTATTTATTAAGGAAAAAATCATCGACAATATGGAAGTTAGTTTAGAATATTTTTGCGTAAATCTAAAAAAAAATGTCATGAATTTTTACATCTACTTTGAAAATTCCGGATTTCCAGATTTCCACTTAGAAAACAATTTTCCAAAGCTCAATGTAGTATTAAATGAAATCGATCCCAAAAATTCAATAATAATTAAGTTAAACAGAGAAGTAAACGAAATTTTTTTCTGTTGTACATTTACTAACATTGAATTAAATTTGGAATATTTTACACGGATGCAATTACATATGTTAAAAACAAAAACAACTAATTATTTTAAAAGTGTTGAGGGAAACTCCTGCAGGTTGTTTTTTTGCGCCTGTTTTAAATGTCTGAACCGGTTTGATCAGAAGACGAGGATGTGGAGGTACGTCCATCTGCATTCCACAGAATGACCTTTTAAATTATTATAAAATTATTGAATTCATCCGCAACAAACAAGTGTACATGTTGTAATAAATTAATGATTAAACAAACAGTATAAAAGTAATTATCAATTATGTACAATTCAATGAATCAGTTTGTTTGCCTGATTAAAAGCATTCGTTTCTAGTTTATAATTATTTGGGGAGCTGCAACTGTTTTATTTCGGAAACCTTGAATTGGATTTAATAAATCAAATATTAACATTTTATACGGATTAGTTTTGATTTACAATGTGGGAATTATAAAATACATAAATGTACATAATTATGTTGGTAATAAAGAGTTTAAATAAAATAATGTAATGTTTGTAACGGTAATTATTTAATTTAAACCTTGGAAAATATTGATGAGGATTCCCATTATAATTTTAAACGTATGTATTTAATACAATTCACATTGTTGTATATAAATTGACAAGTTTATTGATTTCTAACACTGTGTGATGATTAAGTGTTATTGGGTTTTATAACGCTGTTTACTTTTACTCTTGATTTATTATTATTATTATTATCAATTAAATATTAAATTACAACTAAAAAGCAAATTATAAATATTTTTGAATAAAGTATTATCAATAATATTTTTACCTTATATGGTTTCAAGTAAATCCAATGTGTACAACTAGCTGATGGTCACATTTATTTAAAACGGGGCCACAACTGTTATATAATTGTTTATTGTAAATTATTGTTTGGTATCAACCGCTGAAATATATGATAAGTTCGAAATAGATCCTCGCGACACACGCGATCGTTGTTGAATGAGCAGGTCGTTGTCATTCCACGTTGAAGCTGTTTAGTTTTAGATATCAATTTAATTTTTGTTAAACTACATACGAGTACTGTATTTTCACTATCAAAACTACTTACAGCTTAAACCACCTTCAATATTACATAGATAAACTGTTTTATCTTAACTACATAGGAATTCTAGCTGCTCTTTTACTTGTTGATTATTTATAGCTGAATATTAATAGACAAATTTATTATAATGTTTCGGAAATATTTGTTTATGTATTGTATGGGTTATTGTTCAGGGATGTGAGTCACTTTATGTGCAGCAATTTGTTTATTCATAATTGTAATAAATTGTAATTACATTTGATTTTGTTGAAAATGTGACAGCACAGACCGAATAATTTTTTGAAGGACATGTAAATTTACTAAACTGCTGGCTATTGAAACATCTGTAGATGATTATGATACCTTATAAATGGCTTTTCAAAAATCGGTGGTATACGTTCGCTGATTGGTAAATTTTTTTAATTTAATTTTTGAGGCTATTTTCTTAATGGAATAAAATGGAATTTAGTTAGTTTATGTTCACTATTGGTTAAGTCCTCGAAACGGGTTTTTCACTTTTTCAAAAATTTGCTCATATTCGTGTATACCGGGTGGTTACGAAATCGTTTTACAACCCCCACCATTTTGTTACATTTAACTGTATTAATTTGAAATTTGGCATGGTTTGATTGGTGAAAGGAATAATCATATGACACGCCAACTAACTTTCAAATTTTTTTAATACAACCCTGTAATTTTTTTTCCGTAATAATTAGATTTTATTTAAAATTACCTTTTTATGTAGAGGTAGAGGGTGTCCCATTTTCGACACTTTTAGGGGGTATTGGCGTTATTGGTTTTCACATTCCTACTTTTTTACGAAACGAAAGATTCCGGGGTCAAATTTGTCATGGCTCTCTTAGTTTTTAATCTACAGAGTGATTCTGAAAATCTTTGTTTTTTAGACACCCCTCGTATTTCTGTTATGTGTCTACTTATGAAAAAGGTGAAAACTGATCCTGATAGAGTTTTTTACGTAGAATTCAGTGGCGTAGGCAGTTTTTGTGTAAAAGGTTTAGTTTTTGAGATATTGCCCAAACTTATGTTTTTTTAAATGGGACACCCTATATATTATCTTTTATATTGATTAAGCAAAATTGTCAAATGTTTGATGTTTTAAATGACATTCGTCTACTGCGATAATAGTGCGAAATATTATTTAATTCAAAAAATTTAGATTTTTTGATTTTTCAAGAAGAAATTGAAGGAATAGACCCCACATATTATATATATTTGGAAAGAGAAAAAAATGCTCTCTTCAACCAAGTCATAGCCCACTATGACTTGGTCCATTTAAAAAATCAAAATGTTTGTCATAACCTAAAAATTACACAACATTTTTAAAATTTGTTAACGCCATTGCATTCTCCTTAAAAAAGTGCCTAAAGAACGTGCAAACGCCATTTCTCTAAATTCACAAACAACCGAAGTGTAGACATAATTCGAAATCTCAAAAAATCGAATTTTCGTTCATAACTCGAAAACAGACGACGATCGCTAAATTTTGACTTCACCATCAAGGGTTTATCAAAAAAAGAGCTCGACGATGCGCGGTCAGATTTTCAATATCTCTTATGGTTTAAAAGTTACCCTATAAAAACATCGAATTCTGCCCACCCTGTACATATCACATGAAGACCTTTGCTTTCAAAATGTCGGCATAATTAATATAGCAAAACCCTGTTCAACAATATAAATTTTGCAAAAATTCGGTGCCTATCTTATAAAATAAGAGAAATTTCAAAAATTTGTGAAATTGGTTTATCCCCATTAACCAGGGACTAAACAAATGGACACCAAAAAAATATTAAAAAATTCTTGTGGAATCTTGATAGTTATAAAGTTTGAGAAAAAAAGACGACTTTTTTTCATACCCTGTAGTTAGTAACGTACTTCAAAGTAAAAATATTGGATCACACTATGGTTTTCCCAATTAAATTATAACCCGCATGTTGACATCTTTTCTTTTTTTCAAAATATTTGATTTTAAACTTTAAATTAAACCTAAAATTCGTACGTTTCAATTGGCCAGCAGTTTAGTTTCAAGTTTCAACGTGTAGAAATTTGTTTAAAAATTTAAATAAATTAGTTCACCACAATCACATTATAATTCAAAAACAAATAGAGGATTATTTTTTATAACAGTTAAATTAGTTTGGGGAAAATGAGTAAGCGTTGTAGATAAATTATTATAGATAAGGTAAAAAAATAAAAACAAATATTTTTAGCCTAATTGAGGTTTTCAATAAAACAACGTTCTCTGTCCGTTCTGACGTCATAAGACACCCTAATGACCGTTGCCATTGCGCATATCAGCTATCTCTCAAAATTGAAACCTGTGAGGTATTCAATAAAACAACGTTCTCTGTCCCTCCTGACGTCACAAGACACCCTAATGACCGTTGCCATTGCGCATATCTTCTATCTCTCAAAATTGAAAACCTTAATTATTATTATAATTGAGATTTAAAAATGGCTTGATTTTTATATCAAAATTCGTTGATTTAAAAAAATTAAATTTATCACAGTTTAAAGAAAATCTTAATTAATGTTTAAGTGTTAAAACTATAATGAAATATTTTTTATACAGATGAAGACGCCGTTACATTTTCGTTATTTTTACAATATTATTTAAATAAAGTATTCACCTCAAATTTCAGTTGTAATCCCAGTCTATTACGATCTCGCAAATAGGGCCAAATTAAAAATTGCTATTTTTCACGACATTCTCTACATGAAGATTAACTGTGCTTTACTTTTCACGAAATTTTTCAAAGATTTTTGGTCATTTACACCTATAGTTGCGAAACAAAACAATTACTTTATAATTAAAAATTCAAATTGTAGGACAAATCGACGATAATAATTAACAAAAAAATCGTAGTTTACCCCAATAAAAATGCTATAATTAACTAATGAATATTTTATTTGTACCTATGTCTGTTATTCTATTATGGGTATTTATAATAATTTATTCCAATCTATACTCGTATTTGATAATATGTAATACGAAATCAACAAAGTATTCGAAACATTTCTACCCGATTGTCATCTAACAAGTGTCCAAGTGTGATAATAAAATAATTACTAAATAAAATAATTAAATGGTGACTTAATCTATTTATAATTATTTAATCTGTGTCCAATTTTAATTTATTTTATGTTAGAAAAAGCCGCATTAGCAAGTAAAATTTCATGTTTACCTAATGCAAATCTTGTTTGACCTTGAAGCTTTAAAATAATTTGTTGTTATATAACAAAATGTTATTGATTGATGAGGAATATCCCTGACCTATTGTCATTTATTTGAGACTTCCTCACATCGATTCTGTTCTATAAACTATAATTTTGTCTAAATTTATAGTTAATAGAATAAAATTGTAGTTTGTAACATCTTGCGCAATATTTCGACAAGTGTTAATAAAATGTGCAATTGCGTGTTAAATATTATACTTTCCAAATCACATAATTGAACTAATGCAATATTTTTTCAACTTTTTATAAATATAAATATTTTTCTAGGTATGTGCATTAAAACTAAAGAGATCGAAACCGACACAAAGTTATTCGTAAATATTTGCTGCACTGACGCCATTCCGCCTCCAAAAGACATAACCGAATCCGATGTATCAACAATAATGGAAAACGACGAATCTTCCTTCCGAATACCGATGAGCATTGGTGAAATCCGCCAGGACAAAGATAGAAAGGGTCAAAACGCCAAAGCATGTGATATAGCAATAAATCCGAAGTTCTTTAAAAAAATCCAAGACAGTTCAGTTTTTCGCAACTTTTTTTTCGCGGTAGTATTCCAAGGTTTGGAAAACAAATATGGGATAGTTTGCAGCGATGAGAAGATTATCTTGAATAATCGCAAGGCTTTTGGAACTTTGCAAATGCACAGAATTGTACAACGAGAGATTGAAGAGAAGATGCGGGATGGAAGTTCACAGAACACACGTTTGGTTAGTGGGGTGGCAGATGAGAATAACTTAAGCAAGAAACCACTTATTGAAACTATTTCTTCGGAGAGTTTAATTAAGGAACCAGAATATGTTCTTTACAAAGAGAAGGGACAACATAATCGGCTTATTGGGGAATTTAAGTTTCCTAATATGGTTAGTATGATTTTATGTTTTATTTCAGTTGGGCCAATTTTTAAACATTTAGTACGGTCAAAAACAAATTTGGCTAAACACTAAACTCTGAAGAGGCGGCTATAAAAAGTTAGTGGTTATAAGGTGGACGAACGGGAAAAATAGGAATGATAGTTTAGACCTTTATTAAGAAGGAACGCTAAGGTTGCCTGCAAAAATCCTGCCGAAACAGGGTTAAAAAAAATTATTTACAACTTCAACAAACTTCATAGACTGGAATCACGTTTTAGACCTCTATCATTCATGTATTTCGATTATTTATCAAGAATAACAATTTGAACCAGCATGCTTCTCCCGTCAAACAACACAATTTGCGTAAATTGAGTTTAAATTTTAGAAATCTGTTGAAAAACTAGTGAAATGTTTGGGTATTGTGAAGTTGTTGAAATTTCAAAAGGGACATAAATTTAGATCAAGTATCACTAAAAGTACGCTTCATTTATGCTTCCGCCTTATGACGTCAATTTTTAATAAAAAAGCAACCCCCTAAGCGGAGCTGCCGGGGTGTTCCGACAGGTTGGGTGTAGGCAACCTTATTTATTTTTGTCCGTTTCGCTCTCCTTTTTGTCCACCACAAGGATTATTTTTGAAATTATTATTAAATTAATTATTTTTTTAACACTATTTTGGGCAGGATTTTCGCAGGCAACCTTAGCGTTCCTTCTTAATAAAGGTGTAAACTATCATTCCTATTTTTCCCGTTCGTCCACCTTATGACGACTAATTTTTTGCAGCCGCCTCTTGGACTATTTCGAAATTACTTACATTTTTGGAACTACAGAAATATTCAATATAAATACTTATGTATAAATCAATATATTTTTTTAGGTTTCCTCCAATGATTTAACACTGGATATAGGTGAAGATAGAATTCTAATTGAATCCAAAAGTAGGGGATATTTACTGGACATATTTATTCCTTTAGCTATAAAACAACAAAGTTGCACTTCAAAATTTGATAAATCTTCTCGGGTATGTTTGATTATTGATGTAGCTTTATTATTTGAAATAATTTCTATTTTTTTAGACGCTGTTTGTTACAATGCCACTGCTGGGAGGATAAACTAAAATTGTAGTTTTTTTTTATCATAACAATTACACTGGATACTGTATTAACTATAATTTTAAACTGTTATTTACTTAGTTTTTCTATGATGGTAGACACAATAAATTTTTATTTAACAAATTTATTTATTTATTTACGGAAAAACATTGTGATATTTAAGTTGGGGAAGCGAGATATAAATGGAACATAGAAACCAAAAAAGGAAAAGATTAAATTTTTTGCAGTGCGCAGCAACATTCAAAAAGCGCATTGTGTGTTTTCTGGGTCCCGCACTTCTAGATTTGGCAAAACGTGAACTAAGACAATTTTACGCAACTAGATTGTTCTGTTACAGTTGTCGACAAATGAATTTTAAAATATCTGATGTGTCCAACACATGACTTTCTTATACGATAGTACCACAATTACTTTTACTGAAGAAATTAAGTTAAATTTCTTGTAAAAATCGTATTTAAATTTTGAGCGTTTCTGGCAATTTTCTAATAATTTTCGGAAGTCTCTCTCGCATTTATTGCAATACGCATAAATCTGTCCTTGTCCCACTCATTACAACCAGATTTTAGGACAAAAAATATTGTGCTTGGAAATTACTTTTCCTAAAGTCGATGTATTTAGATTCTTTCGTATATTTTTTATTAAACCATATGGAAATTAAATTAAATTTCTTGTAAAAGTCATGTTTAAATGTTGAGATTTTTCCAACAATTTCAAATAGTTTTTGGAAGTCTATCTCGCACGTGTTGCAGTATGGATAAATCTGTCCTTGTCCCACTCATTATAAGCGAATTTTACGATAAAAATAATTGTTTTATTTAGATTTTTGACTTATTACTGACTTAAAAAATGTCACGGTATAAAATCACATTTATTTATTCATTATTATTGTTTTCGGTACCATAGAAACCAGTAAATAACAAAAAAAAAATAATGGTCCTTCTGGGATTCGAACCCGGGACCTTCCGTTTGGCAGCCAAGCCTCTATGTGAGACTAGTCTACCTAGACTGTCGGTCAGATTCAACGATCAACGCGAACTATGAGAAATATAAGTGTTTTAAGAATATCGCGTTTTTTTTGAAATTTTCTTGACGGAATTTCAAAAAAAAAATCAAAAAAAATTTGTTCAAAATTTAATTCTAAATCAATGTTAAAGAATAAAAAAATCTCATAAATTGGTTATTTTTCAAGATATTCCTAAAAAACCTAAAAATGTCTTCAGGTAAGGACAACTTGTGTTAGTGCTAGATGAAAAAAGATTTATTGTGGCACCCACAAATTTGTTCAAACTCTTAAATATGAAATTTGAATCAAATCCGATAACTCGTTTTTGAGTTATGATGGATACAGACAGACATCATGGCGAAAATGGTCAAAATGGATTCAGGGCCCTCAAAACGTGCAAATCCATCAAAATATCGAAGCCGAAAAAAATCACTATTACTATACTTTCTGATTACTTCGTATAAGAAAGTAAAAAGTGGGATAGCCTCAATAATTTTAGCTGTGTGAACTGATCTTAGTGCGCTAGGAGTCAGTTACTGCAAACTTCACCCCTGTTTGGTGTTTTTTGTGTTGCAGCAATAATTTATTTTCAACCGAAAAATAAATGTGTCAAAATTGAACTAAGGTTATTGTTCCACAAATCCGCCTAGTCCTAGTCCAAGCGCTCAGAAAAGCACACACAAATATCACGAGCCTACACAATGAACAGCCTGAAAGAACCGGAATTAGTGGCTAAAATACAGAAATATTTTGGTGTTGTACCAAATTGTGATAATCAGTTTATAAATCGAGTACAATCAACTTCACCACCGTATACCATAACAAACAAATTCTGGCATTACTTGTTCGTGTTTGGTACAGCTTTGGGTGATGAATTATTCTACTCCAGTTTCATACCGTTTTGGTTTTGGAATATTGATGGGGCTGTCGGTAGGCGAGTTGTGTTGGTTTGGACAATCGTCATGTATATCGGTAAATATTCCAAGTGTACAATATTCTCCTACCTACGAAAATTATTTCGTTGTAGGACAAGGTATTAAAGATATCTTAAGGTGGCCCCGGCCTGGCCCCCCTGTCATTCGCTTACAACAAAAATGGGCTATGGAGTACAGCATGCCATCTACACATGCTATGGTTGGAGTGTCCATTCCATTTTCCGTACTTTTTTACACAATGAATCGTTATCAGTACAATATACCACTTGGGCTAGCTATTGCTGTCTTGTGGTGCAGTATAATTTGCGTCAGTCGCTTGTATTTAGGAATGCACACGATTTTGGTATGTTATTGCTAGAATATATTTTTATTTCGCCTTAAGGTGATTTTTTGAGAGGAGAGTGCTTTAGTTGGTCCAATCATTTTTAAATTGTAATTAATTTTGAGTTTGATAAAAAGATTTCCGATGATATAAGAGATAGAAAACCGATAAAGTGGAGCATTTGATATGTAAAAGAATCTCATAAAAACTGACATCTCTTTACTAAGTATTCAAATTTTATGAAATCGAATGTTTTCAGTAGGTAACACTAATTATGTAACTGTAAAATTTAATTAGTAAGAACCGTTTGCCACGAGGCTAATTTTAGTACAAAATTTAATACTATTTATGCGCACGCAGATTTGGTTTAAAAATTAATAAAATAAAAAGAAGTTTGTAGTAATGGCCGCAGTAGAGGTTGCGCCGATTCCAGCTCCTGCTGGGAAATGCGATCGTGAGAGTGTATCAGTGCTGTGTAAACAATGTAAAAGAGACATAAAGCGAAACAAACTATTTTGCATAAAGTGTAATCAAAATTTTCATCCGGGGTGCTGGAAATTAGCAAATGCGGCATCAAATCCGGAATGCTTCCATGAGGTGGATGTTGAAATAGTTAGCGCCTTTCCCGATAAGGAAACATTCTATCAAAATCTACTTTACCAAGAACTTGTAAGTAAAAACACGCTATTAATGGAAAACAATAATTTACTTAAAGAAAAAATCGTGCTTCTGGAGGAAAAAATTGAACGATTGGAAAACAATTCCATAAAAACCGTCAAGGAAAAAGCAGTCGACACAGAGTTGAATTACAGGAATGCAGTCTTGAATTCCTCTAGGAAAAATACGGAACAACAGGTGGCATTGAACCCAAATTTTAGTACAGCCAAACAGACGGCAATGTCAAATTTAACTGCGGAAAGTAGTTCAAAACACTTAGATGACAAAACAAGAACCAAGGCATTGAGAAATAAACCTGTCTTTCATGGAAATAATGATGGAAATGTTGAAAGGGAAACTTCTGATGGAAAGACATCAAATGCAAATAATAAGAGTACGGATTTCAAAAGGAAAATAAGCACGAGTAAGGAGAAAAACTCAGAATTTATTGGTATCCAGAAACGTGTATGGCTTCATATTTCTAGAGCAACAAGCAGAGTGACGGAAGAAGGAGTGATGAAGCATGTTCAAGCCAAAATAAAATGCGATGACAAACAAATTGTGGTCAGAGTACTGAAAGAAACGAAAGATCAAAAAAGTTTCATGGTAGGTGTGCCCTATGAATTCATGGATGACGTATACAAGAACGATTTCTGGCCAAACGGAATAGGATACAAGCGTTTTGATTTTGTAAAATCTAAAAATGTACAAAAACAATCTTTTTTAGAGAATCCGCGGAGCGGAGTGAGTGCTACCTGAAAGTTTTTCATATTAATTTGTGCTCCATAAGAAACAAGTTGAATGACTTGGAATATTTGGTTCAACTCAAGAAAGTGGATGTGGTGTGTGTTAGTGAACACTTTCTGAAGGAGTTTGAAATTCAAACTCTGGTGCTAAGTGGTTTTTGTGTCGCATCTTTCTTTGCAAGAATACACCACATACGTGGTGGGTCTCTCATATTATGCAGGGCTGGGTTAAAAACCAAACAAATTCCTAACATAGAAATTCTATCAACTGAAATGAATTGTGAAATTTCAGCCATTGAACTCAGTTCTTTGAACTGCTGTGTTATTAGTATGTATAGGCCACCCGGTGGTGACTTTGTTTTGTTTTTGGATGTTCTAAATCAAATTTTGGAGTACCTGAGTAAGCTACACAAATATGTTATTGTAAATGGTGATTTTAATGTTAATTTTAATGAAAGAAACCGGGATTGTCAGAAAATTTTGGATGTATTTAAAATTTACGGTTATTCACAGGAGATTCGTGAAAACACAAGGCAAAATAACTGTATCGACAACATTTTTATAAATTACAACAATATATTGGATTATAGTGCTTATGTATATAACCCATTACTTTCGGACCACTCTGCGGTTTGTATAGAGACTTGTTTTTCAGTGGAGGATACAGGTCGCATGGAGACTAAATGGCACAGACCTTTTACACAAAAAGGTTTATCTGCATTTTATCTGAAATTAGAATCAGAATCTTGGACGTTTTTAAGTGAAGATGTTCATATAAATATTAAATTTGATATGTTCATGCAAAAATTAATATCGTGTGTTGACTTGTGTTTTCCACTGAGGAGGTCAAATGTGACAAATAGTAATAGAAAGATAGATTGGTTTTGTGCAGAGCTTGGACAGATGAGGGAGGGTTTGAGATTCTTGCAGGACTTGTATGAGAATTTTAAATTTCCACATATACAGACTGTTTTAAGGTCTTTTAGGTGCAGATACAGAAATAAAATCAGGACCTGTAAGCAGGAAGCAAATTCAAAATATATTCGGGATGCTGGTAACAGGTCTAAGGCTGCATGGGAAGTCATAAATGCCAACAGAGGGAAATTAAAAATAAAGAAGGAATGTAATATATCATCTGATGATTTCAATAGTTTTTTTGTGAGTATGGCAGGTGATATTTTGAATTTTCAAGCTTCATCTGGTGTACCTGCTTCGGAGTATCTTAACAGACTGGGGGTGGGGTCTGTGCCTGGCGGGTTTTCTTTTGGGGAGTTTACATACGTTGAGGTGGGGGATGCTATTGACAAACTTAAAAATAAATCTAGCCGAGACATTTATAATCTAAGTGTCTCACTAATAAAAAAAGTTAAAAATCTGCTTATAGTTCCTATAACTAAACTATTCAATTTTTGTCTCAGGGAGGCAATTTACCCAGATTGTCTAAAGATAAGCAAAGTAATCCCGGTGTTTAAGAGGGGTGACTCAGACGATGTTGGTAGTTACAGGCCCATCTCATTGATACCTGTGGTGTCTAAGGTCTTCGAACTCTTATTAAAAACACAGCTTACAAGCTTTTTTGAGAAGAATAATCTATTCATAAATAATCAATATGGATTTAGAGCCGGAAAATCAACAACTGAGGCTTGTATTGAGCTAATCGAATACATAATTGAGGGCTTTGAGGAAAACCAGTACGTTGGAACAGTGTTTTGTGACCTCAGCAAGGCCTTTGATTGTGTAAACCACGAACTGTTAATAAATAAAATAAAGTACTATGGTGTTGATGAGATGGGTCTGGGACTGCTGACAAGTTACCTGTCAGGTAGATACCAGCGAACTTATTCTGGTGGGGTGCTCTCTGGAAGGGAATTGGTGGGGTGCGGAGTCCCGCAGGGCTCCATTTTAGGCCCTCTGCTTTTTCTTATATATATTAATGATATTCCGGTTGACGCGGAGATAAATAGGGTTATACTATTCGCCGATGATACAACAATATCTTGTAGAGCTCGTGGATACAATGACGTGAAATTTTTGATTGAAGATGGTATTTTGAGAGTAAATGACTGGTTCCTTGCGAATTACTTGAGTTTAAATCAGGCCAAAACTAAGAAAATGATATTTTCTCTTAGAAATATCGTAGATGAAACGCCCTCTGTTGCTAAGTTCCTGGGTATAGATGTTGATGTGCACCTTAAGTTTGATATGCATGTGGACTCTGTGGCTGGTAAATTGGCAAGAAGCATCTTTTTGTTAAAACAAATGGGACAGAGTGTGCATCTGAGTGTTCAACTCATGGTCTACCATTCCTTTGTGCACTCCATACTGACCTATGGTATATTGGTATGGGGTCACTCCCCTCATAGCGAGCGAATTTTTTCTCTTCAGAGAAGGGCAATTAGAATATTGTCAGGTTTGGGATACAGGGACGATGCTAGGCAGGCATTTGTACGCCTGGAAGTTCTCACTTTGCCATCACATTATATTTATGAATGTCTCCTCTATGTAAAGAGGAACATAACGAAATACAGGATTCACGGTGATATTCACGGTCACGATACCCGTGGTGGACGGAATTTGCTTCCTGCTTACTTAAGGTTAACAAGGTCTTGTAATTCTACTTTTCATCATGCACCTGTGTTTTTTAATCGGTTGCCTGACTCTGTTAGACTGTTGGGTGTTGAGCGCTTTAAATCTGTGATAAAGGGTTTTCTCTTGAGACATCCTTTTTATAAATATGAAGAATTTCTGAATTGTGATATGGGGTTTTAACTGAATTTTAGCGTGTTGAATGTATTGCCTTTTTGTGAATTTTTATTGATGATTTGTTAATTCTTGTTTATTATTATATATACCTATGATGTACCTGACGTGTGTAAAAAATGTATATTTTCTAACACCAATAAATGATTTGGATTTGATTTGGATTAATAATAAACAATAGGTCTAAATTAAATCTCTTCTGTACTGCACTGTAAAGGGTGGGTAAAATTCGATGTTTTTATAGGGTAACTTTTAAACCATAACAGATATTGAAAATCTGACCGCGCATCGTCGAGCTCTTTTTTTGAGAAACCCTTGACGGTGAAGTCAAATTTTAGCGATGGTCGTTTGTTTTCGAGTTATGGCCGAAAATTCGATTTTTTGAGATTTCGATTTGAGTCTATATTTCGGTTGTTTGTGAATTTAGAGAAATGGCGTTTGCACGTTCTTAAGGCACTTTTTTGATGCGAATGCAATGGCGTTAACAGCTTTTGAAAATGTCTTTTTATTTTTAGGTTATGACATAAATTTTTATTTTTTTATATGGAAGTCATATTGGGCTGTCACTTTATTGAAAAGAGCCTTTTTTTCTCTTTTCAAATATATATATATATATATATATATATATATATATATATCCTCTTGTTGAATACCGATAAAACGAGTAGTTTTCGAGAAAAACGCGCTTCTGTTTAATGCTTGCCTAATCTCTTGAAAATAAGCTGTAGTTAGTTGGAATTTATTTAAGGCGTTTTTCTCGAAAACTACTCGTTTTATCGTGATACAGCAAGATGATCTTTTTTGAAGATTTTTCGATGCTCTTCAATCGAGCGTCATCAAAATTTAGAAAAAGTGCCTAACAAAAAGGTTCCGGGTCTTTATCCAAAGGTCAACGTCAGTTTCGACTCTTTGACGCTGGAGGATTTACCTCAAATTTGGTGCAAAAATACAAATAAACATTAGTGATAAGTGTGCCAAATTTGAAACTAATCGGTACACTAGAAAAAAAGTTACTGGAAAAAATTGATTTAAAAAAACAATCTTTAAGGCCCTGTAACCCCAATATTAATGAGCTTTCGGAAAAATGTTATAGGAATTTGTCACATTAATTTTTCAAGTAAAATCACCCCCCGAGTTTTTTGCTCCTAATTTCCGGACACCCTGTATATATTTGTTTAATTAGTAATTATTCTGATGAGATGAACACCCGGTTATAATGGACTATTTTACTTGGTCCCCTGAAGTCCATTATAAACGGATTCTACTGTATATATAATATATATGTAGGGGCTATTCCTTCAATTTCTACTTGAAAAATAAAAAAATCTAAATTTTTGAAATTAAATTTAAAAAAATCTTATTAAAATGAAAATACAACAAAAGACATACATATAAACACGACACTATCTAAAATTAATATCTATATAAAACAACTCAGAGAAAAAGTTTAAAATTACATCTATTAACTGCAATACACTTTTCATGACACTTCTGTGCGCATTCGAAATGTGAATGTTTGACACGGAGTTAAGGCATTGCGTAAACTTGGCTTTGAGTTCTTCTGTATTTCTACTTTTAGTTTTATATGAATTATCTTTAATATGTCCCCAAAGGTGTCCAATAAGGCGACCTTGGTGGTCATCTAACTGGCCCATTGCTAACAAACCATAATTATATCTGAATTTTGAGTTAAGCAATTCTCTAGCTGATCTCGTATTATGAGGTGGTGCACCATCGTGTTGTAAGAAGAACTGACTTCTATTGCTGAACGATAAATTGTCCAAATATTCATCAACAATTTTCTGATTTAAATATTGGTAGTACCGTTCACCAGTTAGATTTCCCACATAAATCTTATATGCCAAAACTTGATTTTTTATTAAGGCACACCAAACACTAAAACCAAACCAACCCTGATTTTGGATCTCAATGATGCGCCGAGGGTTCTCATCATGACATTCGTCTACTGCGATAAATATGCGAAATACATATTATTAATTCCAAAAATTTAGATTTTTAGATTTTTTAAGAAGAAATTGAAGGAATAGACCCTACATATATTTGAAAAGAGAAAAAAATGCTCTTTTCAATAAAGTGACAGCCCATTATGACTTCCATATAAAAAAATAAAAATGTATGTCATAACCTAAAAATAAAAAAACATTTTCAAAATCTGTTAACGCCATTGCATTCTCCTCAAAAAAGTGCCTTAAGAACGTGCAAACGCCATTTCTCTAAATTCACAAACAACCGAAATATAGACATAAATCGAAATCTCAAGAAATCGAATTCTCGTCCATAACTCGAAAAAAAACGACGATCGCTAAATTTTGACTTGGTCATCAAGGGTTTGTCAAAAAAAGAATTTTGCCCACCCTGTACTTACACTACTGCATCGAATTTACGCACATTTAGTCAGATTGTATAGGTACAAGAAAATAGAACATGCTCTAATTTATTGTAACAAGTTTACTAAATCTGCGCGCGCATAAATAGTATTAATATTTGTATTAAAATTAGCTTTGTGGCAAACGGATCTAAGAATGATTTTTTTCATTTTCATAAAAAGTAGAACGCCAAGGGTTTTTTGGAAATTTGTTATTCTTTTTAAACTGTTCTAACAATGTGCAACAAAAAAGGTCTCTTGAATTTTTTGCATAATATTAACCAATTCTTACAAAAATGACCAGTTACTACCAACAACAATCAATAAAATAATCAATTTCGACACTAAATCAAAGCAGATTTGAAGATGGCCACTTTCTGATAAAACGCACGATTCCAATCGTTTTATCATTGAGTGTCCCACACGTTCAAAAATTCCTACAGTATTTCGTATGACATTGCAATAATAAAGAAAAAATTAAATTTCGGAATCTAAGCATTTCCGGACACATGTTTATATAAACTTTTTTCTTAAAATATCCTAAGGAATTACGCCTTAAGTTATGGGCCGTACGAAACACCCTGTATGCGGGGTATACAGTGCGGGGGTCTTTCATATCTCCTTTATTATTAATGCTAGCAAAAAAATTTCAAAACCAAATATGCTTTATTACTGAATGTGTATAAATTATAAATATTTTCCACTATACAAAGCGTTAGGTTTTTGCTGGGCGCACACAAACTTTCTTATTTTAAATGGAACACCCTATATATTTTTACATTTTTGGATTCCCCGCTTAATTCAAAGTACAAAAGTATAAAGGTTGTATGTATACCCAAAATTAATGGTTTTCCACTTTTTTGATTTTTAAAAAAAATATTATTATTTTAACATATTCACAGCGTTTTTGATAAAACAAATGTTAAAATGATGAAAGCAAAGTCCAGGGAATATTTTGAAGTATTTTTGGTGAAATTAGCTTATACAGGCTGTTTGTAATTTATTTGTAAATATCACATATTTCAAACAGTGATAACTTTATTTTTCAAATAAAACCCCCTGTATATTTTTAGGTATACTACGTTATAGAGAATTTGATTCTCTATCATTTTTATTATGGGTTTCCTATACCTAAACTTAATAGATTTTATTTTATTTGAAATACTTATTCAATTCGTAGGGGAAAATTCAAGTTGCAAATAAAAATTAAGATGATTTTGGTCATTATTTTATGTGCATAACAAAACTATTATTATTGCTTGAAAACGACTTTGGCAATAGAAAGGCGGTTTTGCGAATGGATTCAGATGAAATTGACTGAAAATGAAAAGCTTATGTTTTTCCACAGTGTATTATTTACTAATGATTTACTGTAGAACAGGAAAAGTAAATCGACACAATTTTCAGTAGTAATATAATAAGTGCTTTGGATTTTCCGGTTAAATTACGAAAACTTGTTGCACAGCAACAAAGAGTGTCAGTTTGACAGTTTAAAAATACCGAGTGCGAAGCACGAGGTATTTTCTGTCAAACTGACACGTATTATATTCGTTAAGATAATTTTATGAATGTACACAACAGTTTATTTTATTTCATATTACTGCAAGTATTAGATCATACTAATATATAATTATAAATTAATTCTTATACAAATTTTGTTATTTATATTGTTACCATGGAAAACCTACAATTAATTTTATCGAAATTTTATCGCTGGAAAACCATGTAGGTTGGTCCAATACTGCACTATGATTGGTCGAAATTGCTATGAATAAAATTATCATTTTTATACTACAGAAAATCCTAGTTTTGTGCGCTCGGTGGATAACCAACATCGTTTTTCAATTAATGTTTGGGGTGGAATCGTTAATACTCCGTTATTGCTCCTTATTTCTTGAGCATTTAAGTGGGGAAAGGTATTTACGTTTCCTTCGAAACACTCTAGATAGCTTGTTAGATGATGTACCTTTAAATATCGTAAGGCAAATGTGGTACTATACATGCAGGATGAAGCACCTTCTCCATTTTAACATAGAAGTGAGACGCTTTCTAAATTACGATACCCTGAGCGCTGGATTGTCAGAGATGGACCCATATTATGACGTCTACGGTCCCGAGATTTAACCCCCCTAGATTTTTTCTTTTGGGGCCATGTAATCATGTAAAGAACCGAGTTTTTATGGAAGCACCTGTTACCACAGAGGATTTAAAATTAAATATCAGAAATGCTTACCAGAGTGTTAGGTACCCCTGTCATGCTGAATAATGTTCATAGATCATTCAGAGAAGGAGTCCAGTTGTGTTCTCAACAGCTTGGACAAAATTTTTAGTATTTACTGTGATTTTTTTTACAAATTAATCTTATACATACTTATCTTTTTTGTTACATAATAAAATTAACAATTTTTGTCGTTCTTATTTTCGACTTTAAGATATATACTTACACTAATAAAAAATAAATTATCAGTCTCAGCCCACTATGCAGTTTTTCTTAAAAAAGATGTTTATTTTTACAGATATTAAAATAAAATAAAATCTATTAGGTTTAAGGAACTCTTAATAAAATTGATAGAGAATCTAATTCTCTATAACGTAGTTTAAAAATATACAGGGGTTTCATTTGAAAAAATAAAGTTATCAGTGTTTGAAATATGTGGTATTTACGAATAAAGTACAAACATTCTGTATAGGTAAGCTAATTTGACCAAAAATACTTCCAAATATTCCCTGGAGTTTGCTTTTATCATTTTAACATTGTTTTTTTCGAAAACACTGCGAATCTGTTAAGATATTAATATTTTTGTAAAAGTCCATTTCAGTGAAAATTTTTGAAAAAATTGAAAACCATTAATTTTAGGTGTATACAACATTAATACTTTTATTCTTTGAATTAAGCAGGGAATCGAAAAATACGAGGAAAAATATAAAAATATATGGGTCGTTCCACTTAAAATAAGAAAGTTAGCGCCCAGCAAAACCCGAACGCTCTGTATAGTGAAAAATATTTTTAAGTTGTGCACATTCAGTAGTAAAGCATATTTGGTCTTGAAATTTTTTTGCTAGCATTAATAATAAAGGAGATATGGAATACCCCCGCATTAGGTAGACACCCGGTACTTTAGTTATTATTATTCTACGGTAAATACTCGTAATTCTCATCCAATATAATTGATTACAAGCTTGATAAAATCTGGTTCGGAATGTTAGGACGAATCTAGTATCTTAAGTAGGTATTATTCCAAGTATATTGTGTTATTAATATGATTTATTTAGTAATTATTAATATACAGACAAACTTTATGTGTTAATTTTATCGAATTTTATTATATTACTATTATAAATATAAAATTAATTAATTTATAAAAATTAATTTACAGGACATTATCGTGGGGCTAGGCCTAGCCATACTTATCATGCTACCACTAGTGCCATTAGTCGACTATTTGGACCACTATTTCTTAACCAGTCCAACATCTCCGTTTCTCCTTTTAGTCATATCGATATTGATGACTGTGTATTATCCCAGTAGTGAAAAATGGACCCCAACAAGGTTCACTCTTTTTATTTAGTATTGTACTTTCAGTTTTATTGTTGTTTTTTCAGGGGTGACACCACAATGATAGTTTCAGTATGCGTGGGGGTGCTCATTGGCGCCTGGTTGAATTACCAAACAGGTCAAATGTCACCTGCGGAATTAACACCGCCTTACGCCATCATGTGGCCATCTTACTCCATGTTGGGGAACATGTTTCAGCGCACATGGATCGGATTCGTGTTAGTTCTTATTACTAGACTTACGTGCAAAGATGTCTCATATACTTTTATTTGCACACTTCTCAAGGAAGATGAGGATGTTTTGAAGAAATCTGAGAATACCGTTCAAAATAAACACAAAACTATTGTGGATTTGGGTTGTAAATATTTTACTTGTGCTATGATTGGGTTTAATACGTTGTATTTGTTTCCACAATTGTTTCGTTTTATGCGAATTGAACGACCGACATTTTTCACGGAAATTTGATAGTAGATGACAGGTTTTTGATTTTCTGAGAAAATTCTGCTAAAATTGCATAATTTTTGTATGTGGTTTTATATCTTAAACAACGCAATAGGATAAATTTTATGCTAAAATTCCAGTAAATCGTCTGACACATTCTTTTAAAAGTATTTTCTTGCGTAGTCACATTTATACTAAATAAATATCTCCCGATTATTAAAAAATTATAAGCAATCTGAATTACCTACTTGTTATGATTAAATGTCGAATTTTTGAGATGTTCTTATGTATTTATTTAATGATGCATTATTGTGCCATAATTTTAAGCATCACTCGAGATTTTTTGTGTACATATTTAATACCCATTTTAATAATCTCATTTACAACATTGTGATAAATGATAACATACAATAATGTAAATTAGTAATTTTCTGCATATCAACACCAAATAAACATCAGACGTCGTCCTGTAAACTAAACATGCCAAATTTACTTTTGTATGTTACATCCGCCAGACACGATTCGATCTTTTTGAACTTCAGGATATTTCTAATGTAAAAATTCAATTAGAAATTAGATCGTGTGTCAGCAGTTGCTTAGTATTCTTAGTAAGTTTTTCAGTAAGTTATGTATATTTATCGACTAGATGACTTAGGACTTCCATAACCGACTTAACTCACCAATAAATGAGATTTATAAGTGATCTGAAGAAGGAACGTAATTTTTCAATTTGCAATTATGTGTATTCTAGTAATTAGAGCATTATTAATTAGTGTACCTACTTCTACTTTTAAATCGTACGTAAATAATTACTTATCTATGAGATATATTCTGCCGCACACTTCCAAAAAAATGAATTAAATGTTTGATTTTTTTTTATGTATTAGAGTTTAACCAGTCTGCAATATTGTTGCTGTTACAAATAGTCAAATAAAATTGTTATTTAATTGTTTTTGTGTTATATTACTTAAAAAAAGAACTATAATAGAGACCTTCACTCCTATTTTTAACGCACTGAATCCGAAATAATAGTTGCTGTATTATAATTATTATGTAATTATTACATTAATATCAATAATTATAAAAAGTTAACTGATAACGGAGTGTTATTGGCATTTTTTGAATATTTTGTGGTTTACATTATAACAATAGTTTAAAAATACAGTCTGGATGCGAGATCACCAAAGCCCTGCCAGACTCGTCTAATTTTTTTTAGATTTTCAAAAATGCCACCATACACGCCTGGCAACGCAAAATAAGTGAATTGTAAACTTCTGCAAAATTTACAGTGTTTTAAATATGTATAGTTGCGGTTCTTAAAAAATAAGACACTTTGACAAATCCAAAATTTTGTCGTTGTAAAATGTTCTGAAACTGAAGTTTCTAAAATGCCATTTCGAATGTCACTCAAATAATACAAATCAGTGTCGTAGAGTAGAAAACTTTAGTTCAAAATAATTTTTGGTAAAAAAAAAACAGAACTTAAAAATTTTATTAACAGAAATAACTAATATTTTGTTGCAAAACCATCCGAATCTATAACGCTTTGGAGGCGTCTTGACATTGATAACACTGTGTTCTGCACATATTCCAAAGATATTTCATTCCAGGTTTTTTTTCATTTTAATTTTAAATATTACGCACGTCCCTGTTTTGTCAAAAATTGACACTGACATCCTTGATGAAAACCTAATTTACGCTTTACGAATTTTCAAAAAAACAAGGAATATGCCAAAAGTGAATGTCTTAGTTTTCAAGGGCCACAACTGTACCTACTGACTTTAAAATTCTATCTGCTAATTCGTCGTCAATATCGCGAAGGAACATAACTCAGTTTTGCTCATTTTATACAGGCTGTTTCAAATTCGCTTCTCACTACAGGCATCTCAGAAACGGTAAGAGATACAGCTTTGGTTAAATTGGGGCAAAGTTGCGTAATATGGTGGCCAATAATAAGCCGTTTAGAAATCGAAAATATCTTTTGTAGTTCAGGAGATTTTTTGAAAAAACCAAATTTTTGCCTTTTCGTTTTTATTTTTTTCTGCTCTTATTTTTCAAGATATCGAAAAACTAAAAGCACTTTGTCGTGGACACTTTTTGTGCTTTATAAAATGACGTTAAAATTTTCCTCATGTGACGTTTCGTTTTTCCGCTGACGTCATCAACTCCATTTTTTTAAATACGGACCTGTATCTTTTTTTGTCGTTATAAGTAGCATTTTTTGTGTTCTAGAAAATGGCGTTTACATTTTTTCCATACGACGTTTCGTTCTTGTGCAATCATCTTTAGATCATTTTTTAAATACGGTCCTGGATTTTTTTTACAATTTCATCAGTATTTTTCCTCACTTCCTCATATCCACACATTCTGGTAAACTTTAATAATAATAAATTTTCTTTTATAATAAATCAACTAACCTATTGATTTATTGTTAGTAGTAATAATAAGAACAATGGAAGTAATTTTTTTAAATAATTTTATAAAATAAACACTTATAAAATCGTCAATACTGATGATGGGCTGTATAATGAAAAAAAAGTACTGATGAAATTGTAAAAATAATGGAAAAAATTGAAACGCCATTTCATAGAGCATAAAAAATGCTACTTAAAACGATGAAAAAAAAACAAGGCCGTATTTAAAAAAATGGAGTCGATGACGTCAGCGGAAAAACGAAACGTCGCATGAGGAAAATTTTAACGTCATTTTATAAAGCACAAAAAGTGTCCATTTGGTTTTTCGATATCTTGAAAAATAAGAGCAGAAATAATATAAACAAAAAGGCAAAAATTTGGTTTTTTCAAAAAATCTCCAGAATTACAAAAGATATTTTCTATTTCTTAACGGCTTATTATTGGCCACCATATTACGCAACTTTGCCCCAATTTAACCAAAGCTGTATCTCTTACCGTTTCTGAGATCCCTGTAGTGAGAAGCGAATTTGAAACAGCCTGTATATGTCCCTTGCTTTCTCACCTGTATAATAAACACTATAGGAAATTGAGTTACAGAGCTTCGTGGAATTGTTAAGCTGACCATATCATACACTTTGACGACATATCAATTTTCGATTTTTTGGGTTAGGTACGTCACTTCGTGATATTAACGACGAATTGCTCAATAGTAGTAAAAAACATCAATAGATCTGAAAAAAGTTTTTTTTTATGTTTAGAATTCGATTTTACATACGACATCGACATTTAATTTTGGCTGTCAAGTTACGAAACACTCTGTATGTACCAAAAATAAAAACGACCATTTCTAAAGGCCCATCAAACTATAGTCGACTGTTACTTGATTATGGAACTGGCCCTAAATGTTTTAAATTTTCCCTACCACCACAAAACTTGAAATAAAAGAATTGTAATTTTTATCAACCCTCTAAAAATAGTGATATGGCAAGATAGTGTAAAAAAATTAAACAATTTTCCTGCGTCGCATTCTCCTCTTATTTCTCTCTATTTTGGGTGTAATTTGCATTTTTATATTTTCGTCGTTTCACGTTCCACTACTTTGGCGTATTGTCGAGTACGGAACCCTCTTAAGAGAGCTTATCATAGTTCAAAATTTTCTGGCCTAAGTACCCAAAAAGGTTTTACGAATTTCAGAGCTTAACGAATTAAGTACGTACTATTTAGAGTCTGGCGAGACTTTGGTAATTGAAAATAATAGCTAGATTGTTTTTTTTTCGTGGTATTCTAGTACAGACTACGTGAAAAATTTTCAGCACAGGGTAAATAAGTGCAATAATTTTTTATTTTTGTAAATTTCAAGGTGCCGCTAGACTTGTTTTACACTATATTCAATGTTTATATCAATTTCTAGGTATAATAAGTTTCAAAAATGTAAAAATAAGTGTAACGTATCCGAGAAATCGATCTGATTTTCCGATCAGCGGATTTATGGAAATAGCTCAGCCAGACCTACTTTCCACAACTGGAGGTACCTAAGCCAGATTACTTTTTCTGTAAGTCTTGTGATCTACTTTAGTAAATCAAAAAAATTCATAACTGGAAAAACAAGTTCAACTTATTTGTATTTTCCACCCATGACCCTATCGGAAAAATTTTGCCAACTGAACAATCCTTTCAATGTTTGCTGACTGGAAAAATTAGTACCAAAAAAATTCACTAGCTCCTGGACTAGTTTTAGCACATTTTGTCGATTATACTATATGCAAAAAAAATTAATATTACAGAGCATATAATTATTTACAATTTTATAATATTGTTCGTGAATTAGCCTTCCTGGAGACACATATGTTAAAAAAATTCTAGGTATATTTATTCGTATTTGGTATAAGATGTTTATTTATTTATTCATTAATATATAAGTATACTCGTAATTATCTAAAATAACACACACGATCTCTTTGACATACCATGGGTACTACAGGACTAGTACGAAAAAGTGTAACAAAATTCCTTTTGAGCCACAAAAATATAATCAATATTATATATATACCTACTTTTTATTGCGTTTTATACAAAATGTTCTGTTTGTTTTTCTTTTCGTCAACAATAAAAAATAAATAAAAAAAAACAAAACTATTAAATATTAACAAAAAAAAATACAAAATAATATGGTAAAAGTAACAATGTATAACGGTAAACAGATAACATTTCTTACTCACAGTATATTAGCACACAAAAACACAGTTCATAAATTGTCATTTTAATTACTAACATAGCACTGGTAGATCACAATCAAAAGTGGAATGAATTTGAATTCGGTGGTGTTATCGGTGGTAAATGATGGCCACATCTTGGGAAATTGTGGGGAACTGGTGGTAAATCCGATTGTGTCCCCACATGGACAATCAGATTCATACCTATCACTATGTGGAACAAGAAGTGACAATGGAACAACCAGTAACCTATAAATAGGAAAGATAGTATTATTACCATTGTATCAAAGAAACTCGTTTATCATCTTATTAGGTATACAGTGTGTCCCAAAATTAACCTGCCAAAATGTACCAGCTGATTCTACGTTTAAAAATATTGCAAAAAGTTTCAATAAATATAGTTTGAAAAATGCTTCCTAAGGAGGCTACAGCCTCACAAAAGGGGGACCCCAAAGAGGAATTTTCTGTAATATATTTGCAACTGTTTGAGGTAGGTTCATGAAATTTGGTGAGCTTGAAGCTTTTATAATTTGCCACATTTCTTTTTCCAATTTTCAGAAAATTTGCCGGGGCGTCACATACAGGGTTGGTGCTGGGTATATTATGCCCCATTTTTTTTGTGGGCATAATTATTAATTTTTTTATATCAAATTTTGAAACTTGGTTTATTTTTACACAAAAAAGGTAGTCTCAGTCGATCTTTGTATCTTGAACCATTTTCGAGTAAAATCGTTTTGAAAAAATCACGTCCATGAAAACTACACTAATAAAAATAATCACAAAACTAAAATTTATCAAAAGTAGACAATGGATTAAGATTTAGAGGTATTTATTACTTCGTTTAGCATTTCTTCGTCAAATATTAATAATAAAAACAAAATTCCAAAATGAAATTTTTTTTTCAATTTTGTGATGATTTTTATTACCTGTAGTTTTTATGGACGTGACTTCTTCAAAACGATTCAAAGATCGACTTAGACGACCTTTTTTGTCTAAAAATAAACCAAGTTTCATAATTTGATTTAAAAAATTTAAAAATTATCCACACAAAAAATATGGGGCATAATTTACCCAGCACCCGCTCTGTATGTGACGCCCCTGGCAAAATTTCTGAAAATTGGAAAATGAAATATGTGGCAAATTATAAAAGCTTCAAACTCACCAAATTTCATGAATCTACCTCAAATAGTTGCAGCTACATTACAGAAAATTCCTTTATGGGGCCCCCCTTTCGGGGGGTTGTAGCTCCCTTAGGAAGCATTTTTCAACCTATATTTATTAAAACTTATTGCATTAATTTTGAACGTAGAATCAGCTGGTATATTTTAGCAGGCTAATTTTGGGACATCCTGTATACCAAACAAAACGTATATTGTTTTGGATTATTTTATATTAAATTTTGAAGTCATCACCAACCTGGATTATCTGCTCTAAACCTGAAAATCACATAACCATTATTTGGTACAGCTATCGTATCTTTGGCTGGTGGTAAGTTAAACTGCCTATGAAGAAGTCCTCTTCTATCCAAATCTAACGCATGCTTCAAGTTGATTTTCTTAACATTCTGGTCAGGTGATCGTCCAATACCAATTACGTTGAAGGAATAACCATGCAAATGGAACGGATGACTTAAATTTGGTGATTGAACTAAAAAAAAATCAAATTTTCTTTGCAATTTGTATGTGATTGAATAAGTTCATACCTTCGTCAACTAATACTACTTCAACGATGGCATTTAGGGGTATGTCAACTTGATGGGTGCACATGCAGTTTTGTCCACAATTAGCTGGTCTATTATCACCGTTACAAAATTGCTCTTGTGGGATATCGTCTAATTGAGAAAGCGGTGGTGATGGTGGAGATTCGTAGGATATTTCGTCAATCAAACTGATAACATGATCGCCTCCGGTGGCAGCTAAAATATTATAGATTTTGGAAAAATAAGTCGGTTAGAGTATACAGGGTGTTACGACGAGTGGACCGTAGACAAATCCACAAATCTATTACTATAATCTAAATCTGAAAGTTTGCATACTTATGTCTATTGTACAAGTGATATCTTTAATATACAGGGTGACTGAAATTCCGTTTCCAGCATGGGGATCTCGCTTATTATAATAGATAGACCATAGGTTTAAATTTGCAAAGTTGCTAAATTTAGTGCTCAGTAATAATCCTAAGACAAATTTGAATTATCTTGAACGGTCTTCTGAAAAAGTGAAAAAAACTGAAAATTACAATTTTTGAAAATCGCCCATAACTTTTTTATTTCTGGACATTTTTCTAATCTGTAAAAACATTCTCAAAGCAACTTCTTATGCTCTATCGATCAGTGATCGTCGTTTCTTTAAACATCGATTCGTTTTTGTTTTTTGAACGCCTACTTCAGTTTTTCTTATGGGCGCACTTTCTACTTTTCACATCATCGGATAGTAATTTTTTTTCCAAATTCATCGATGTGCTACACATGGTATTCAGATTTAATTTTAATTGTAAAAATTTAAAAAATGTATCCAATACAGCAATCATCTCAAATCAAGCAGCCCAAACTCGCTTAGTTTGTATTGTTACCATGGTAATTTATAAACAATTTCAAAATTTAAGAAATTTGAGGTCTGGCACAAGTGACAAATTGCAATAATTATTATTAATCATAATCTGTGAACTAAAATTATCTTTTCGAATAATGAAAAGACTGATATTATGCGTGTATTTTTTATTCATAACATAAAAACCCTCTCCTAAAAACACAGTGTTACGCCGAAACTTATTCTGAATGAAGACAACAATCTTCGAGATTATTTTCTACACTGGACAACAATTTAATGGAATGTGGAGCCTTTAAGAAATCTAAACAAATATGAAAGTCGAATAACATATGACAATAACCAATATGCTATATCAAATTAAATTTAAAGTAGATGTTCAAATAAATGCCCGTCTTCTCTAATACACAACCGCAAACGCTTCCGTACTCCAGTCTAAACTTCGCGCTATCGTTCTACGTGGAATATTACGCATCACTCCCAAAACGGCATTCCTCAGTTCTTCGACATTGTTATAATAAGTGTTTTTAAAAATTTTATTTTTGGCGTATCCCCAAACAAAAAAATCTAAGGGGTTCAGGTCAGGTGATCTAGCTGGCCAATGGACGTGCCCATGGATTCCGATCCATTGTTCAGGGAAAAGTTCATTAAGGCGTTCTCTATAATAATCTGTGCATTATGCGCTGGAGTCCCATTCTGATGCCACCATATTTGCCGTAGTTGATTCAGTGGGACATTCTCCAAATATTCCATCAAATCTTGGTTTATAAACTCAATGTAACGTTGAGCGGTTAGAGTCCCTTCGAAAATATGAGGACCAATAACCCTTGCCCCCGATAAACCTACCCAAACATTGATACCAAATCGGTGCTGTGGTCTTGCTTCTCTATAGGTACGGGGATTTTCTCTGGCTCAATAATTTTCATTATGACGATTAAACATGCCCAAGTTGGTGAATGAACATTCATCCGTCCAAATAATATTTTTCAGAAAATCCTCGTTACTTTGGTATTTATCAAGAAGCCACTCGCAAAACTAGAGTCTGTGAACATCGTCTCCGGGTCTCAATGTCTGTGTCACATGGATTTTAAATGGTTTAAATCCTTCCTCCTTTAGAACTGTTTGAATCTAATATCGAGGTAATTCCAAATTATGACTCAGTTCTCTTGTCGAGATACCAGGATTCTCGTTCACCTAAATGGTTGAAATTGCATAATTCTATCAAAGCCAGTGTTTAGATATTTACCGCGGCTAAAATATTTTCTTTGTTTTCTTCTGTAATTCGGCTTCCATATTTTGTTTTGGGTTTTTCAAAGGCCCCAAATTTCATTAAATTGTGGTCCAGTGTAGAAAATAATCTAGAAGATGGTTGTCTTCTTTCCGGATATGTTTCTGCGTATCGTTGTGTCGTTAGGATAGAATTTCTATGTGATGAATAATAAATACGCATCATATCACACTTTTTATTATTCAAAAACATAGTTTAATTTAATTCGCGGGGAATAACTAATTATTATTGTAATTTGTCGCTTGTGACATCTATGCTTGTGAGAAACCTTAAATTTTAAAATTTTAAATTGTTTATAAATTACCATGGTAACAACACAAACTAAGCGAGTTTAGGCTGCTTGATTTGAGATGATTGCTGTATTGGATACATTTTTAAAATTTTTACAATTAAAATTAAATCTAAATACCACATAGCAGTAGCACATCGATGAATTTGGAAAAAAATATACTATCCAACGATGTATAAAGTAGAAAGTACGTCCATAAGAAAAACGGAAGTTGGCGTTTAAAAAACAAAAACGAATCGATGTTTAATGAAACGACGATCACTGATTGATAGAGCATAAAAAGTTGCTTTGAGAATGTTTTTACAGATTTGAAAAATATTCAGAAACAAATGCAAAATTTGACAGATTTGTCAGATTTCCATTATTGATGAAATATTTTTGTTACGTAGGAGTTTTTATTTTACTTTTAATTTTTTATTACAATGGCCATCTACGATAATTATGAGAAGTATTATATTGTTGGTATGTTTTATACAATGCATTAAAATTATCTTTTGAAGTGTTTAGCTTTAAAATAATTAGCCATTGTGAAAATTTTGGATTTGTTTTTAAAAAATTAGCCACGGCCTACTGTTATAAATAAAGAAAATTAGTAAAAATATCGAATTTTGAGCTTGTTTTCAAAATAAATATTAAGTATTATATATTTTTGGAAAGCCCAAATTTTGCTTAATCAATATAAAAGATAATATATAGAGTGTCCCATTTAAAAAAACATAAGTTTGGGCAATATCTCAAAAACTAAACCTTTTACACAAAAACTACCTACGCCACTGAATTCTACGTAAAAAACTCTATCAAGATCAATTTTCACCTTTTTGATAAGTAGACGCATAACGGAAATATGAGGGGCGTCTAAAAAACAAAGATTTTCAGAATCACTCTGTAGATTAAAAACTAAGAGAGCCATGACAAATTTGACCCCGGAATCTTTCGTTTCGTAAAAAAGTAGGAAGGTGAAAACCGCAACACTCTATCTTTCATAATAACGCCAATACCCCCTAAAAGTGTCGAAAATGGGACACCCTGTACAGTGAATAGGGAGTTCAAAATGACCAATCTGTGCATTTTTGGAGAGGACTCGAAATTCAAGTTGCGTACTGTGGGGTATATCGAGACTAAGTTAAAACTCGATTTGGGGGACTGAAAAGTCGGTGGTTTGTCCGCTATCTTGGAAAAAAGGGGTGAAATGGTTTTTCCCCTATATTCCGAATTCTAATAACTTTATGCGCAAATATGTCTGCCAGACTTAATTCTAGTACTAATGAATGGAAAAGTGGTAGGTCGATCTTCATTTGTTTTAAAGTTACAGGCTTTTGAAATTATTAACAACAATTTTTATTTTTTCAGTTATATCTCCGAACCCGTTCTTTTTACCGGAAAATTTGTTGTGAGCAATTTTGTAGCAAAAGAAAATCTGCACATTTTTTGTTAAAACAAATTTTTTCTGCAATCAATTATTTAATCAATAATGACGCGGGAAGTGAATAATGCGGGGCGGGGTATGTTTAGACAAAAAATGTGCGGATTTTTTTTGCTACAAAATTGCTTTTAACCACTTTTCCGATAAAAACATCGGTTTAGAAGATATCACCGAGAAAAGAAAACTTGTTAATAATATCATATGCTTGTAACTTCAAAACAAATGAAGATTGACCTTACCACTTTTGAATTTTTTAGTGTTAGAATTAAGTCTATTTTATACTCCCAAAATTTAACATACGGAAGACCCTGTATTATGATAGATGTATTCTAGTTATTTGTCACTTTTTCTGTATTCTACATATTCACAAACTCATAAACAAATATTGCCGACAAAAATGGCTATTTTTCTATATCGCGAAGTCAATACTGTAAGTGATAGAACAATATCTGCTGCTTTAGAGACCATTCTTTTCGTTTCTTCAGCGGGATCTTTTTTTTCTGCTGCTTTTAAAACATCATAACCAGGTTACGAAAGCAAATAATCGCTTCCCGTTTTTGCTGGTCGATAATAAGAATGACATTCCCGTAATTTCTATGCAATTGACCTTTAATGGTCCTGTTATCAGAAACGAGAGTACTTTTGAATTGCTTCACTAAATCCGAAAATTTTAATTAAGACGCTTCAGAATTTTCTGCAAGGTATATGTAGATAAACTCCAGGGCTGTTTCTATTTGTTCTTTTTTCTTCGAGGAAAACTGTTTTTCTGAGCCATGTTTTTGAGAATATAAAAGTATAATATAATATATATACATGACGATGATGACGACGGCGGTTATCTGCAGCTGTATTCCTTAAATCAGAGTAATATTTACGAGATGCTTCGTATAGATACCTGCGTTGCGAGCGCTATCAGATCCAAACCATTATACAAATGGTTAATACTATACACCTGCTTCTTCGTCGTAAACTGCTCTACAAAAGGTAACTGATGTACAGGCTGTTTCATTAAGGGTGGCCACCGGCCATATCTCGGAAACTATTGGGCATAGAAATTCAGGAAAAAAATTTTCATTACTAAAGTAGCCATGAGAAAATCCTGGAAATTATTTTTAAGTTCCGCATTTTGCCACAAGGGGGCGCAACTGAAAAGTAAATATAAAAATTCTAGATTTCTCTGAAAATTCCCACATTAAGGTATACCTTTGGTAACATCATTAGAAAGCTTGGATAATTCTGCATCATTTTGGTTTAAGGGTCATTGGCGTACCGACCTTAATAAGAGTGGGGGAAGCTATTGAAAGTGTAATCATTTGAATTGCTGTAACTTCTAAACGACTTATTCGATTTTAGTAAACTTAAGCTTGTTTGGAAGAGAAATGTAGGTACTTTTAATTACCGCATCCAATGGTACAAAATAGTTCCTAATAAAATTGCTAGAGGGCGCAATTTGAAATAATAACAGTTTTATTGCTTTTATCCCAAAATTTTAAATTAGACGGTATATTTATGATACCATAATCGGAAAGTAGATTAAATTTGCAAGAAAAAACGTGAAAACCGCAACTCGATATCTTCGTTCGTTTCAGAGTTATTGCCAAAAGAATAATTTTTAACACTTAAATTGAAGATACGATTGTTTTCATAGTTCCGTGGTCAAGCAATCCATGACAAAAAATATTTTAAAACTTTATTATGTGTAGGTTTGTCACTCATTATGCCAAGGGCCCAAAAACTACTTTAGATTTAATAAACTTTTTAGGCACAAGACACAATAATTATTTTAATATGGTTTTTTAAAAATAAATCTAGGTAGCCGTGAAACAAGATCGGCAGGTTTCCAAGGAAATTAATAAATTGGAATAGTTGTTAACTGATTTAATTCTGATAGATGTTGTGTTGACAAAAAGTTTCTCCTCGATTCTTTTTAAATTTCTTGTTACCTATATCAAAATTTGTGCTACATCTCTCAAAAATGCTTATATCAATGCCGAGGGTTACGATATGCTTACGTAAGATTCACCATTTAGATAGCCATTAAAAATAAACGGTCCGATAATTCTGTATGCTGAAACTCTGCACCACCAGTTTTGGTGATCCACTTCGCGTATTCAATGAGGATTTGTTTGTGACCAATACCTAGTGCATAAGTATTGTGTAAATTAACGATGCCACAGCTAATAAAACTGGCTTTATCAGTTCATAAAACCAGTGAGAGGAATTGAGAATTTTTGAGGGATGTAGCACAATTTTTGGAATAGATAAAAAGAAATTGAAAAAGAATCATAGTCATCAAAAAGAAACTTTTGTCAACACAACACCTATCAAAATTAAATCAGTTGACAACTATTCCAATTTATTTATCTCCTTGGAAACCTGCCGATCTTGTTTCACGGCTATCTAGATTTATTTTTAAAAAACCATATTAAAATAATTATTGTGCCTAAATTCGAAGTTTTCCATGATTATTTTATTAATTCTAAAGTAGTTTTTGGGCCCTTGGCATAATGAGTGACAAACCTACGCAAGCATAAAGTTAAAAAATATTTTTTGTCATGGATTGCTTGACCACGGAGCTAATAAAACAATCATATCTTCAATTAAAGTGTTAAACATTATTCTTTTGGCAATAACACTGAAACGAACGAAGATATCGAGCTGCGGTTTTCACGTTTTCTCTTGCAAATTTAATCTACTTTCCGATTCTGACATCATAATTATACCGTCTAATTTAAGTTTTCGGGATAAAATAAAAAAAACTGTTATTATTTCAAATTGCGCCCTCTAGCTATTTTATTAGGAACTATCGTGTACCATTTGATGCGATAATTAAAAGTACCTACATTTCCCTTCCAAACAAACTTAAGTTTACTAAAATCGAAAAAGTAGTTTAGAAGTTACAGCGATTTAAATGATTACACTTTCAATAGCTTCCCCCACTCTTACTAAGGTCGGTACGCCAATGAGCCTTAAACCAAAATGATGCAGAATTGTCCAAGCTTTCTAATGATGTTACCAAAGGTATACCTTAATGTGGGAATTTTCGGAAAAATTCAGAATTTTAATATTTACTTTTCAGTTGCGCCCCCTTGCGGCGAAATGCGGAGCTTAAAAATAATTTCCAGGATTTTCTCATGGCCACTTTAGTAATGAAATTTTTTTCCTTTTTTCCTATGCCCAGTAGTTCCCGAGATATGGCCGGTGGCCACCCTTAATGAAACAGCCTGTATATTTTCCGTGAAATCAACCATACCCGAAACATCAGCCGTCAAAGAAGAAGTATCCGTAATTTTTGCAACGTATTTGTTTATAACTTTTTAAATACGCATGGCCCGGAAAAAAGTTATACAAAAAGTATATAAAAAGTGTGTATCTTTCTTCTTCCAACCAAAAGTTTTTCTTATAGTTTTTGCATAAAGTTAATAGATTTCGGAATATAAGGAAAAAACCATTTCACCTCCTTTTCCCAAGATGGCTGACGAACCACCGAGTTTTTAGTCCCACAAATCGAGTTTTAACTTAGTCTCGATATACCCCACAATATGCAATTTAAATTTCGAGTCCTCTCCAAAAATGCACAGACATTCTGCATTCTGCATTGTCTTGTATAATTTTTTTATCTCCAATCCGGGTTTTTTTTTTATTTTCCATATAAAATCATTGCGCAGGTACCTAGCAACTTACGGAAATCTCTTTAACAAATTTAATGATAATTACTCCGAGTAGACATCGTTTATGTTCAAAATGGAATTTAACTTTGCAATTCAAAATAAACCAATCTTTCAACATGTATCAAATTTTTAACTATTTTCAATACTAGTTTTCAAAATAAATTAAATGAAACGTGAACATAATGAATTATTTTTTCAAATTCCAAATTTGAACACTAATATTTCTTTAAGGGTTAACACCACCAAAAAAATGACAAGATACTTTCGATCGCAAATCATCTTAACTGCAAATTTTATGTATAACTTTTTTTCGATAATCAAATAGTTTTGCAGACCGGGCTTCTTTTTATTCAACAGTGTTATATTTTTTCAATCTACAATTTTCAACATTCAAGAGATGAGTGCTCGAAAACTAACCTTGAGAGGGGATAAAAAAATTATACAGGACAATGCAAAATTTATTCAGGAATCACACCTAAAAATATTTCGTGTCTATTCTGGGACACCCTGTATTTCTATGCTATCTTGGAGAAAATTAAATTGTCTCTTTTTCATTAGATATTCCTTATAAGCTAAACCTATAATACTTTACGAGATAGTTGATATTTTTATCTCTGTTAAATATTACAATTTTCAAACAGCGAAAATTTGTTTTTTAGATTGACCTGTACATTTTTACTCTCTACCTTGTAAAGAATTATATTCTCTACATTTTTACAAGGTATTCCTTAGGTAGGTATACCTAGACTTAATGCTTTTGTAGATATTTTAAAATTTTTGTTTCTTAATATTAATTCATATCTAATAAATTATTTTCTAAAGCATAGGATTCCTCATAAGAAATGTAGGGAATTTAATTATGTAGGTATAACATAGAATAGGAAGGATATTCACTGTGTCCCAATTTGCTTGTAATTGCAGGGTATCTCTGTAATTTGTAAAAATAGAACTTTACGGTTTTCGCGAACTTCTGCTACTTTTTCGTTAAACTTTTAATACCGCAAACAGAACTAAGCTAACTTGTTTCTGAGATACAGGGTGAAAACGAAAATTTTCACTTTCCGGGGTGCTGTCATATCATCACACACCATGTAAGATAGAAAAAAAAGTGAAAACTGTTCTACATAGATATTTTTGCGTTGAATACAGTGGAAGTACAAGAAAGTCCTCAATATTTTCATAAAGATTGTGTAATGTGTGACATTTTTCAGATTTAAATTATATTTAGTAATATAGTTTTCTCTACTGACTACTCGTCGTGACATCTTTTATTTAAAAATACGTTTTTCTCTTAACAGAAATAATTTAAATTAGTACTGTTTTTGGCTAACTAGGCGTTTTCGGAAACTTACTCGAGTTAATTCGAGTAAATTATTCTTCTTTGTTTCGTACACACACGCAGGTTATAAGATTACGTCCATTTCAGTCACCCAGACTTAACTGGAGTAACTTTCCGAATATTTGCAAATCAATGTAGACGGTCAAGAAGTGAATTAAAAACCGATTTTTTTTAAATTAATTCTAATTTGGTAACGTCTAGTTTCGCTGTTCCTGGTTCACTTTTCATATTGTATGACAAATAATGCGTTATTTTATTTATTTTTTATGAAAAAATCCTTAATTCTCTCCAGAAAAAGCTCCATGCTAGATTATTGGCCATGATCCAATATACAGGGTGTCCAGGATAAAAATGTTAAGTATGGAGATCTCACTTATTTGAAGAGATATGACTTCGGTTAAATTACAAAAAATTTAACTGATCTTGGGCTTTAATACAATACAACAAACACATTTGACATACCTGCCATGGCTTACTAGATATTAACAAAAAGCTGAAATAGGGACTTTGCATGATTTTCAAAATATTTTTTTTTGAAAAGCTGATACCAAATTATCACTGTCAATATTTTTGGAAACATTTTTTGGTCAGTACTTTCCAAGTAAATAAATAAAAAGTATTGCAAAATTTGAAATTTCCACGCATTACCCGGAAACGCCCGAATCGGCCCAAAAGACTGCTGACGTCACGAATCTAGTTCCACAGTGCAGCACGCCGCATTTTGACTTATTTCGAAAAATGTCAAACGCGTACAAAATATTTAGACATGCCAATGTCAACTAGATTCGTGTCGTCACACAGGACTCTCCGATCTCAAAGCGTTTTCGGGCGGCAATAATATACAGGGATATTCATGAACAGTTGGGCCAAGCCGGCGACCAACACGCGACAGCGTGCTAGCTAGTGTGTGCCCTACCATATCGCCGGTCTCGCTTGCTGCCGCTCTCTCTCTAAATCTGGCTAATTTGTGCAGTATCTAGGGGGTATTTGAATTACGGTCAATTTATAATCGTTTTTTTATGTACAAATATTGAGTAAAAAAATTATTTTTGCTGTAGAATATTATTAATATAGTTGTTTTACATTTCTAACAGAAAAAAACGGGATTTTAAAAAAATGCAACGTCCCTATTGTGCATATCAGTTTTTATTTAATTACTCAGCTGGTAGGAAAAATATCGCGATAAAAGTTGCACATTATTAAGGCACTTTTTCAAGGACAATCCAAATATGCAATTGAAATTTTTATACACCTTTAATTTTTTTCGAAAATAGTAACAACTTTGTTTTTTCTTAAGGATCATGACATGTTTATTATTAAATTATGATAGTATTTTTCTTTTCCTTTCCGACAATGTATCACACATGGGATCCTTAAAGTCGTTTCGTCAATTATAATCGAGTTTTTCTCAATCACCGTAGTTGGCTGTGCAATAAAAATTGTTTATCTAGCAAACTTGGATAAAAAATTGGGTTTTGGTTCTAATTAAGAATTGACAAATTTTATGGAAAATAATGGTTTAATCAGGTTTTATTTACATAAGAACATACACTTTATTTTTTAGATAACCCCAGAGAAAGAAATCTAGGAGGGTTATATCCGGGGATTTAGGTGGATAGGTACTCACGGACCAGTAGCATGGTCAGCTAGATCCCCGGATATAACCCCTAGATTTCTTTCTCTGGGGTTATCTAAAAAATAAAGTATGTGTTTACGCATTCAATAATATTGAAGAACTGTTTTGCAGGCATGTCACACGATTCCTCAACAAATGTTGGAACATTCTGTGATTTCGACTGTGGAAAGATGCAATTTGTGTTTGGATCAAAAAAGCAATTTATTTGAACATCTTATGTAAATAAAACCTGATAAACTTTCAACACTCCTGATTTTTAGAAACGGGACTCTTCTGGACCCATATTATAAGAATCGTTAAAAAAAATTTCCTAAAAGGAATGTAGGTGTACAATTTGGAGGTAATCTAAGAAAATCTAAATAATTCCAAAGAATAATCTTGATGTACCTAATCTTGAGGAAATCCTCTTTACTGCGAATTAGGCACATGCGCAAAATCAAGATATTCTTCAAAGAAATTTGAAGTATCTGTTAGAGTTTATTGTGATTGTGCTTGTATGTGATTGGCGGCAGGGATATTAAAAAACTGTCGCCGGAGGAAGCGGGGACACACAAGTATCATGTCTGTATAAGTTATTGATGTACACATGTACGATCTAATAAAAACAAAATACAAAGTATTTCATTTAATAATTATAATGATAACTATCAACGTAACAGTATTCTAAAAGCAATCCTAGAAACTCGACAAAAACAAAGTAATTTATAGAGATTTCCCCTTAAAAAAAGTTTACAAATTTTTGTTAACGGTATTCACACTCCTTAAGAAACACCCTGTACATTTTCTGTTGCATAAAAAATTCGTTAAAATATCTACCACGACCCTCTGATAATTTTTATTTCAGTTTCTTTGCCTCTCAGCAGGAATTCTTAATGCAAAATTGGAAGTTAACTCCAATCTGAAATCTGACAAGCCGTCGTCTTTATTTTTGTGCTACGAAGGTAGACATTTACTAATATAACAAACCTGTGTTTAAAATAAGGTTAAGCTTGAATTTACCTTGTACTATATTATTATTAAAAGAAAGCTAGAAGGATTCCTCGTTTTTTCTTCTTTGCTAATTATTACCTACTCGTATTTCAATCACATGTACATTTTGTTACATAATCTTGCAATCGCAAATTTCCGAAAAATCGATTAAAATATTGTCATGTGATAGTTTTAATTTTAACATATTAACAAATTTTTAATATTTTGAACTAAAAGGGTACTAAAATTACTTTTTGTGCTTTTTTTAATTGACAGACATTTGTCTGCTTATTATTAAAGAAAAATGGGTAAATTAGAAATTGTTAACATCTCACTCTAAAACGGTTTGTAATAAAAAAATATATAATTCTCTGGTGGATTTAAACATGTTTTTGCTATTTTCGAAACATCTAAATTTCGAAGTGGCAGTGGCATAGCTGGAGAAGAGGCAGTCGTCCCGGGCGTCAGAACTAGGGACGCCAAAATAAATGTAAGCTTTTTATAAAATTTATAGTTTATAAAATGTTAAAGTTCTCGTGAAGGTAAAAATCACTTTACCTAACCGTAAACTAACGTGCTTAATTTATGCATAACAAATTTCTCGACCCCTAAAATGTTGAATATAATATTTGAGATGCAAAAATCTTATTCAAAATTCTATCATTTTTACCCTAACAATAATAATCAAAAATTTGATTGTAAGAACGCTAATCTGAAACAATCAGCATTTTTTTTTAGATTAGAATGATTTTAGGTTCCAAATTGAGTGGATTAGGTTAAAATATTAAAAAAATTATTGCGATCTAATAAAATTTACGCGTTTGGATTTGATCGAAGGAGGCAGAAACTTTCTTTACCCCGCTCGTAAAATTACTTAGCTACGCCACTGTTCAAATTGCCCATTCTTTTGGATTTAGTCATTTTAGTAAAAAATTTCGCAATTAGTTAGTTATAAGAACTGTTGGAAGTTAGAGACTTGGTACATATTTAAGTAACATACTAAAAGTCTCCGAAAAATAAAGTTGCAGAAAATGCAGACAAATTTTAATTGTTCACCCATCTTTTGGAAATAATACACTTTATCAAAAAACATCTCAAACAAAGAATGTTTACCATGATACTATCATTTTTTATTCTTAGCTTTTTCCTAAAAGTTGTCTTTGGTACTGTTGAAAAGTATACCAGCATCATGAACAATTTTATCATATATGAATAAATATCATAACTGAGAGCACCAACTAATGAGAACCAAAATTAAGATCAGATTAGTTTAAGTAACCTTCCCTCGATCTTCTTTAATTTTAAAAAACTCATAGAAAGTTAACAACTGAATAATTTAATAAGCATAAAGTATAAATTTTATTTAAGGTCCCTTACGAATCGCACCATGGTTTTAGTTCGAAGGTGAGCAAACCTTCGTGAAATGTCCCAAATTTTGATGAAATTCAAAGAATTGTTTCATAATGGTTCAAATTACTGATCAGGTTTAGTTGTTGTGATGATGATGTTAACTAAAAGTCTAGTACAGCTTATCGTTTTTCGAAATATTACCAAATGTTACCAAATGATGCAGGACCTCACTAATTTGTGACTTTATGAGTATATTTTGTAGATTTCAGCTTTAATTACGTCAGAATCAGCTGCTTTATTATTTTTGTTTGGGATATCAATTAAAGAACGGAATTTTTATATTAATTAATTTGATTTAAAATGTGGATATTGATTTTCCTTACTTATTGGTTTTGCTTCATTCTCTGTTTGTAGTGCGTATCTCTATGAAATTAACCTTAATAGGTCTAGATATGTTTGATGGTTTCAAAGTAAGCGCGATTCTAGTTTAGTTTTTCATAAAATTTCATTAAATTCGGAATTGTTCCTAGTTTGACTAGATTAATAATTTTCGTTTTAATTTGTATCTTCCAAATCTCCAAATCATTTTTATTCCACGTGGAAATTGAGTTAAATTTCCCGTAAAAATGGCGTTTAAATTTTAAGTTTTTTTAAACAATTTTCAAATAGTTTTTGGAAGCCTCTCTTGCACTTATAGCAATAGACATAAGTCTGTCCTTGTCCCACTCATTAAGACCGAATTTTTGGACAAAAATTTTGAGCGTTCTCAGCAGTTTTCAAATAGTTTTCGGAAGTATCTCTAGCACTTATTGCAATAGGTATAAGTCTGTCCTTGTCCCACTCATTAAAACAATTTTTTTGAACAAAAAACGTGCTTGGAAATTATTTTTCCTAAATTCGATGTATTTAATTACTTCGTATATTTTTTATTAAACCACATGAAAATTAAGTAAAATTTCCCGTAAAAATCGTGTTTAAATTTTGAGCGTTCTCAAGTTGTTTTCAAATAGTTTGCGGAAGTCTCTTTTGCACTTATTGCAATAGGGATACGTCTGTCCTTATCCCTCTCATTAAAGCCGAATTTTTGGACAAAAAAATATTGTGCTTGGAAATTACTTTTCCCAAATTCGATGTACTTAAATTCTTTCATAATTTTTTATTAAACCACATGGAAAGTAAGTAAAATTTCCCGTAAAAATCGTATTTAAATTTTGAGCGTTCTCAGTTTTCAAATAGTTTTCGGAAGTCTCTCTTGCACTTATTGCAATAGGCATAGGCCTGTCCTTGTCTCACTCATTACATCCAAATTTTTGGACAGAAAATATTTATAATCACACGAACATAATGTTGTAACGGATTTAAACAGTACTAATTTAAATTAACCATAAAAAAGTTGCAAAAAAAAATTCAAAATCTTTACCCAAGAATCTATTGTACGTATTCGGTCTAAATAGTTCATTTGGTCTGTAGAACAAAAATCTGAACGGCAAGAAAATCTTAACATCTGGACGTTCTTGCAAAATAGCCTGATCGACTTTTTTCGAATTCCTCAGTTGACTGACACATATGGCATCGCGTCTTGGTTTGTTACAAATTGCGTCAAGTGGATTTAGAACCTGTATAAAATTGGCACAAAAAACAATAATATGAAACATTGTTTGATAAGACGAATAATCTATTTATGTACCTACCTACAAAATACCTTTTTATGTACAAGACAATGTATGATATTTACAGGTACAATAAATAAGCTTTTTTACAGTAGATTGGTAGATTCACTCTGTACAAAGCATGATTATTAAATTTGCTGATATAATATACATTATGGTCTGAAAAGTGACAAGGAAGGAAAGCTAGACGAAGCAAAATATATACATGTAAACATTTTTATTTTTTATATATTATATTATAATACAATTACTTTTCATTTATAAAAATAACAGTAACTTTATCCTGAAAAAGTTTGTTATAAAAGACTGTGGAAGACTAGTTACAATCTTAAATAACTATATTTTAGTAGTAATCATTAACACATCAACTTTCAGAAGATAAAAAGAACTTTATATCTGTACAATACTTTTTCATAGGAAAGAAACTATATTAAATTATTAATATTAAGTATTAAATTCCTAGTTGATAATTTGTTAGAAACTTTAGATATATAGTACATAGATCTCAACAAAATACTGGTAGGATAGTAAGGATAGATTTTTTAAGTAAAAAGAAATTGCTACATTATATTATAATAAAATATTCAGAGTGCTGTATTTATGTTATATTAGGTACAAATTTTCAAACCATAAAAAGCAATTTCTTAATACGAATTTATAATACAGAATTTTTACAGCACCGAAATTATTGGTAACTTTGAGTGGGAAAAAATATATAGCATAGAAAGAAGAGAGGTAGGAGACTTATACTTACCTAAAAATAATTATGGCGAATAAAAACCAATAGATATAAATACATAAATTACAAAGATACAAAAATATATAATACGAGTAGATTAATAAGCAAGTCCAAAACATTACTCTATATTTTTGGAATGGCAAGATTGAAATTTGGAATTTTTTTTAATTTGGTAAAAGGTAACTTAAGCATGGCGTATACAAAAGAAACTGAATACATTTTAACCATTCATAAAACAACTAAATAGTACTTAAGTATAACAAAAAACAATTCAATCCATCTGAGGACTAGAATTTTACCGAAAACTCTTCATTGTCCGAAAGCTAACATTGTAAGTGAAAATGTATTCAATTTAATTTACAAACACCACCAACAAAAACTTGTTGTCATTGTATATCTACATCTATTTACAATTTATTAACATCTAACGAAATCTCAGGCTTGTGATCTCCACACGTTGGGAAACCAGGTGGTACTGGTGGTATATCACCGTGATTTCCTACTTGAAGTACTAAATTCATACCTATTACTATGTGGAACAAAAAGTGACAGTGGAACAACCAAAAACCGGGATTATCAGCGCGGAATCTCAATACAACATAACCGTTGTTTGGTACAGCAATTGTGTCTTTCGCTGGTGGTAAATTGAACTGACGATGTAGCAAACCTTGCCTGTCGAGGTCAAGGGCGTGTTTCAAATTGATTTTCCTTACGTTCTGATCGGGTGATCTACCAATACCAATTACATTGAAGGCGTAGCCGTGCAAATGGAACGGATGACTCAAGTTTGGTTGTTGAACTATAATCACACAATAAATTAGATTACAATTTTCGTTTTCTTTGTTTTATTCTTACCTTCATCTACCAACACTACTTCAACAATAGCATTAAGTGGTATATCAACTTTGTGGGTGCACATGCAATTTTGTCCACAGTCAGCCGGACGATTGTCACCATTGCAAAATTGTTCAGGATTTATGTCGTCGTATTGCGAAATAAGTGGTGCAGGCGGTGCCATGTATGAGATCTCATCAATCAAACTGATGACATGATCACCATTAGGAGCAACTATAAAAAAAATTGCATTAGTATTAAAGATATTTTAGAATTGGAAACGGTGAACATACCCAAATGTCTGTTGTAGGTATTTGGTGCAAACAAATCTTCCGGTGTGAAAACGTGGAAACGGAATGGTAAGAAAATCTTAACATCTGGACGTTTTTGTAAAACACCTTCATCTACTTCTTGGGCGTTTTTCAGTTGGCTGACGCATATTGCGTCGGTTCTACGTTCGTTGCATCTTGCATCCAAGGGGTTCAGCACCTGTTTCATTATTTACAATATTGCACCTTTAGCTATTTACACTGTACAATATGAACATGAGGCCTTCACCGGAAATTTTGTACAAATTTTGTAAAATTAATTAAGGTGTAAATCAAGCAGTTGATCATGTAATGAGAAAAGTATGCAATAGCTGCATTCTTCCTTTCATGACTTGGAAACAGTGACTCTCATAAAAAAAATCAGTCACACGACTAAGAACAACACAAAGAACTATTGGAAGAACCATGTTGGGAGTATCTCTGAGAGAACACATTCGAAATGACCATATAACAGAAAGAACCAAGATGGAAGATGTAATCGGCAGCATCGCAAAGAAGGAGCTGGGGGGGACGTGTGGGCCGACAAGAGAGCTAAAGATCCAGAGTGTTATTGTGTGGAGACCAAGTGAACATCAGCGAAGTGTGGGAAGACCACTAAAACGGTGGCTAGATGATGTCAAAACAGTAGCAGGACGAAACTGGCACAAGCTCAGACCTCAGGGCCATTTTAGCCCTGACAAGCGCTCTGGGCAAACATTTTTTCCCGCCTTTTTTCGTAAAATGACTAAGGTAAGTTGCAAAAAATTTTTTCGAAAAGAGCTTCATATAAAGTAGTCTTTTTTATTACAAAAACCAATGAATTTATAAATCAAAATTTTTTTTGGGAAATTTTCCGCCCCTGAGAATTTGCAGTCCTGGGCAAATACCCTCTTTGCCCTGGGAGACCTACATCCAGCAGTGGATGTGAGCTAACCTAACTCTGCGCATGCGTGAACTAGCTGTGTGAGAGAACTAACCTGTGAGAGAGAGATGGAACTAACCCTTAGTAGTGGTAGTGGGGAGGCGTCTTCAACCGACGTCATAAAGTGAAAAAATTCTGCGGGGACCGAGTATCGAACCCAGAGCAATGGATATGCTAAGTATTTTATGGTTTAAATCCATACGATCTCAAAAATTGTTTCCTTCAATTTTAAATATGATTTAGAATGAAATACTAAACTTTTAAATTTGGGTGGATGCGCCGGTGTTAATTTACAAATTGATTAAAATAAATCTAAGAGGTAAATTTACAACTCGAACAAAAATGAATCTATGTTTTTGAATATAAAAAAATATTTTATCATTTTAAATTATACAGGGTGTTCGCGCGAAGTGGCTCACTATTGCTAACTTCGTTATTATTGGAGCTACAAAGTCGGTTAAATTAACAAACTAGTAGTAATTTTTCCGCTAATTACAATGATGAGAACAGATAAACAATTGACCATCTGGTCTTCAAGATATTCAAAAAAATAACATTTTTTTAATGGAACACCCTATATATTTTTCCAAAAATCGATGGTAAATTAAATTCTATACAAAAAATGTCCTTATCTTTTTTTGATAATAATTTAAAATAAGCGAGTTATTTTGAAAAAAATTTGCAATTCTTTAAAATCAAGTAGTCATAAAATGGAATAGTAATTTATTAAAACCAAACAATCATAATTTTGAATTTAAGCAAGTTGAAAAATACTTGAAAGAATTACGGAAATATTGAAAATTTACAAATTATATTTTTAATGGCTACTTGATATTAAAACTTTGAAAACTTTTTTTCAAAATAATTCGCTTATTTTAAATAATTGTCAAAAAAGTATAAGAACATTCTTTATTCAGAATTTAATTTATCATCGATTTTTGCTAAAATATACAGGGTGTTCCATTTAAAAAATGTTATTTTTGTGAATATCTCGAAAACCAGATGGTCAATTGTTTTTTTGTTTTCACCATTGTAATCAGCGGAAAAAATGCTACTAGTTTGCTAATTTAACCGACTTTGTAGCTCCAATAATAACGAAGTTAGCAATAGTGAGCCACTTGGCGCGAACACCCTGTATACAAAGCAAATAATTTAATTTCATATATCTTTTTGATATTTTTATTGCTAATAATTGTTATTAAAATATTATTACTTACTTTTAATTAAATTGATTGTATTACTTAATTTGAAAAAATTCAATATTTTAAAATGATTTTCTTGTGTTCTATAGAATGTAATAATTACTAAACGAAGTAATTATAACAATAACACTTGACGTAGGCTCATAATTTTTACAATACATATGAAATGATTTAAAGCTTTCTCTCAAGTTTACTACTGAACTCAGTGTGAAAATCACATAATCTCCACAACACACTTCAAACAACCCTTCTCACTCTCACACTCGAAATAAAGCAAACCCTCTATGTACAATGTACAATTTTCCTATAAATTTCGACAAACCCCCCATGTACCAAAACACAAAAAACTATATACACCTTATAATTAATTTTTTCAAATACTAGTAGGTACATATAGTGAAAATATTTTCACCAAATTAACTAGAGCACTTAAAATACCTATAAAGCAAATTTCTAATGATTATACATACCACGCCCTGGGGAATTCCAAAATCATAAGTGGGTGGAGCTGATGATGGTTGATAAGGTCCTCTGGCATATCTTAAGATAGCTAATTGTTGAACTCTTCTGATACCACATTCACCTAAACCTCTCAGTTGTATCCAATATGCTCCGGGGTTTTGGTCGGCGTTTATTACGAAGTCGTACCTTTCTCCTGTATAACAAAAAATCAATCCGATTATGTTTTGTGTCCGCTCTAATTTATTATACAAGGAAGTTTTACTTTAGATTTGGGATTAGGTATAATATATTATATTACAAAATAAATCAATCAGGTAACTGTCGATTTAAATCTGATAAGCTGTTTTTTGGTGTTTGTAAGTAAATTATTTTAATCTGATTGACGCTTATGGTTTAATGATATAATTATGTTGGGGCCTTATGCTGTAACCACAAAAGAAACGTGACTAGTGTCAAATCAGTTGCTATAATTCTTTTAACAATTCCTCATCCATACAAGTTTTATTTCAATTGCTTTATCATTGTGTGTGCGCCTTGAAATAATAAAACAATTCCTCACCTGAGAACGAAATGATGGTGTTAACTTTCACAGGATGCACCGCTTCTCCATCAGTGGCAATAAGAGTCAAATCGTGTCCTTGAATTGTCATCTGTGCAGGACACACAGATGCAAACGAATTAATCATACGGAATCTGTATCGTCTGCCTGGCGTGATGGTAAACACCTCCAACGGTGTATTGGTCATGAAACCAGTATTGGGATCTCTGAACTGTCCTTTACCGTTAATAAGCAAACTTTCAGGGTCTTGACCGGTGTTAACAGCCAAACGACCAGGGAATCTTTCAGCAGCATCTTCGTGCATCCAGTCACTTAACAACATGACATGAGTGGTCAAATCGTAATCATACAGATTGCTGTTGGGGTCCTTGGAGGGTGGTTGCCGGATGACGACGCTACCGTAGAGCCCGTCCATTTTCTGCAGACCAGTATGGGCATGCCAAAAGTGTGTGCCAGCGTTTCCAGCTATCCATTGGTATCTAAATGCGTTGCCTTGTTGAATTGGACATTGAGTTACGAAGGGGACGCCATCGTAGTATTGGGAGCCTCGTTGCCATATTCCGTGCCAATGGATGGTGACTTCCATACCTTCCATGTGGTTTTCTACGTCGACTACGACTTTGTCACCTTCGCATACTTGGATACTGGGGCCGGGTACCATACGGTTGGCTGTGAGGATGCCTCGTTCGACGCCATCGGCTAGGACGCATTGGCAGTTGGACCAGACGGTGTTTGTGGCATTTGGTGTACATACTTGACAGGCACTGTAAGGAAGAAAATGTGTCAAAAGAATAGGTACACATGAAAAACTAACTTTATCTGTGAGAATTTTTCGATCTAAAACTACCAACAACACTCTTTGAGTAAGGGCCCCAATTCAAGTAGGTACAAAAAAATGAGCATTTGAGCATATTTTAAAATTCCTGTAACTGTATAATGTATGCAGATTCCGGTAAATGTTTACTTTATGTCCTAAAATTTGAGATAGCTGATGTGCATACCTTGTTTCTCGTTTAGCCCTGAGTACCTTATGCACCTTCATATGTTGTGCAAATGGCTCTAAATGGTAAAAATCCAATAATTAATAATTTCGCTGTAATGAGTGGAACAAAGACAGACATCAATTTCTATAAGTGCAAGGGCCAGGAAAATGAAGTGGATAAAATAAATTTGAATATTTTTCTAAATTCGATTCTTTTGGGGTTATTTCGAATATTTTTACATAAACTAAGAGAAAAGTAAGCTAAATTTTTCATAAAATATCTTTTAAATTTTTTACTCTTAGCAAGTTTGAAATAATTTTCGGAAGTCTCTCTCGCACTTATTGAAATAGCTATGTCTGTCCTTGTTCCACTCATTACAGCGAAATTTTTACTTAATGGTATTTATCGTTCTTAGAGCCATTTGCACAACAAAAGAAGGTGCAAAACGTACTCAGGGCTAAACGAGAAACAAGGTAGGCACATCAGCTATTTCGAATTTTAGAAGGACATAAAGTAAAAATTGACCCATATTCCATGCAAAAATTTGGTTAAAAATATTTTCAGTCATATCTCTGTATTGAAAAGAGATATCGACTTGCAGTTTTCACCAGTTTCTTTATTGCTTTATGCTCTTTCTTCTCAGCTAGTAATAATAGCACCATTACATTTAACATTTTTGAGAAAATTACCAAAATCTTCGACTTTGTCACAAAGTGCCCTCTAGCGAAAATGGAAAAAATTGAGTCAATTATTTATCCGAAGCCCCAATAAACACTCTTTCAAACGAGACCAAATTTATCGAAAACGATTAAGCCAAAAAAAAGTTATTACAGTTTTTTCAAACAAACTTTCGCCGCTTCCCCCACCCTTTATTTGACAAGCTAGAGAAAAATACTTCAAACAAAAAAGTTTTCTAATTTTGTATAGATTACAACATAACTAATTTTGGCATATATTAACTCGAGATATTTTTAAGAAAAACCGTGTTTTTTATTTTGTCGTTAGTGTTACGTCCTCTAGCGGTCGAGTTAGAAACTTAAAAATTATTTCCAGCAATTTCTCTTGCCCACTTTAAATATAAATATTTTTTTCGAAGGCTGTACGATAAATAGTTTCTAAGATACAGTCCGCGTCCTTTGTCATTTGGACACCCGGTACATAGTTATTTTTAAAATGCCCTGTGTACTTTATTGTATCTCCATTTATGGAAATTAATTTTCACAGCTCTTAACTGTATTTAAAACCTGATTTCGCCAATAATACCAACTAAAACAAATTGTGATTTTATATGGCAATTTATTTAAAATTTAATGACGTGTAAAAAGGTTCGTCGCCTCATTACCAGTTGTAGTCTCCGAACCGTCACACTTCCACAACAAACATTTATTGTGCTACACAAAATGCAATTTACAACATCACAAATAAAAATATAAAATCCATTATAATGAAAACTGAATATAATAAATTATTTATGATACGACGCTTGGTGGTTTATTTTGTCGGAATGTATACTAAACACATGTGTCATAAATATTTATTTGAAGCGTGCCCTCTGAATATATTACACTTGCACATGTGTACTGGGTAAAAAAATACACACGTGATATGTTGTTTTTATCAAACTGTTAATATTTGTACAACATATTGTTTTGGAATAATTTGTGTAATACCCACGTACGTATTTAAAATTGCATTAATAAGTTCAAATTTGTTTGATTATACTTTGCAAAGGCGTCTGTAACAGTGCAAACAAGTTTGAGACAAGTAGGTATACCTACCTCAATAATAATAATTTTCTGAACTGTGAATAATAGAAGAAAAAACTAACCGCAATGTACATATATTATCCACATATTTTTACCATATAATTATACTTTCTACATTAAATTAATTACAGTATACCAGTATTACTAAATAACAATAATTTAAACATAATTAATTGAAATTATGAAAGATAAATGCTTGGTTATTAATTTACTATTGTAATGCAATATTCATTACGAATGTAGATATTTCAATCATTTATTTATTATATTAAACAACATGAAAGTCAAATGAGAACAGAAATACTTTGTCAATATTAGAACGTTTAGCTAAGTATTTTTTTCGTTAATTACCACTTTATAATTAAATAATTAAATTCTCTTGATGCTCATTATTGCTTGTTGGCAAGTTGTTGAATTAAATTACATGTAATTAACTGTAAACTGTAACTTATATAACTCGTATACATATTATACGAAAACCAGGAGCTTAAATTCGCGTATAATTTATATTTGTAGATAAATTGGAGATAATGAATGGTAGTGTTAGGGAATAAAGCACGCGCCTTTGGCAGTGAATTGATAAACTATTACTTCCGTAGAAATCGCTTTCGTATAGAGTAGTAAAAATTTGAGGCTACTATGCAGGGTTTGCAGAAGTGAAGTTCCTCCTACGTAGAGAAATTAATTGTCACTAAATATTCATTTTACTCGGATTTTTTCGTTGTATTAATTTATTCAATTACTGATTATTTGTATCATAAACTAAAATAAAATTCGAACCCTATCTCCAATTCAGGATTTAAAAAAAATCTGGCTAAATTTATTCGAAAGATTTATTTTGAAAATCGAAACGAAAAGGCATTTGGCAACGATGTTATAAAATTTCCATCCCGAATAACAATCAAATGCCTATTTAGAGTACATATGTAATTGTCTAATTTTGATCTCTCTCAACCTGACATTTTAATATTATACATCTGAAAATAGTTTGTTTTGCAAAAAATGGACAGGGTGTCCCATTTTCGACACGAAAGATTCCGGGGTCAAATTTGTCATGGCTCTCTTAGTTTTTAATCTACAGAGTGATTCTCAAAATCATTGTTTTTTAGACACCCCTCGTATTTCCGTTATGCGTCTACTTATCAAAAGGTGAAAACTGATAGAGTTTTTACGTAGAATTCAGTGGCGTAGGCAGTTTTTGTGTAAAAGGTTTAGTTTTAGAGATATTGCCCAAATTTATGTTTTTTTAAATGAGACACTCTATATATGATCTTTTATATTGATTAAGCAAAATTTGGGCTTTCCAAAAATATATAAGTAATACTTAATATTTATTTTGAAAAACAAGCTCAAAATTTGATATTTTTAATAATTGTCTTTATTTATAACAGTAGGCCATGGCTAGTTTATTAGAAACAAAGCCTTTTATCAGCCGACCAGTTCCTACTTGATGTGTTGCCAAATTTAGTAATCAGTTTTTTGTTTATTAACTAAAATAATAATAAGGCATCTAGAGTTTTTTAATTAATTTTCTCAGGCTCCGGTAATGATCCCCTAAAGCTAACCGGAGAGCTTATGCGCCATTTTAGAGTCTAAAACTAGAAATTTTAATGAATTTATAGGTCATAAATTTCCTAGTAGTATTAATTTATTTCACTGTGAAAAACTGCAAGAAAATGTGTTAATTTTTCAGATTTATGATAGTTCTCGTGAAAGTTTAAAATTTGAGAAATTTTAAATCTAAATGGGTTTATGTAGTAGTCTGAAATTTTCGACAAATGTTTGAATTTTCTGGTAGTCCCAACTAATTATTTTTTAATAAAGAAGACCCAATAAAATCTGTCAAGTTCTCAAAGTTTTATGTTTGTTTTAAAGATTCTAGAAAGTCTAAAATTGAGAGGTAAATGAGTTTATAGGCTAAGCCATAAAATTCGGAATTTTCAACAGATTTTCATTCTATTTGAATTTTCTAGTGGTAGTGCAGGCGCCAAAGGTACTTGAGTACGTAAAATATAAGGATCGGCAACTATGCTCGGATTCTTATACAGGTATCTGAGACTCTAAATAATAAAAAAAAAATCATATTGCCGGCAGATGGGATGGCCCATTTCAATCCCCTCTCCCTCTTATCATGTTGTCACTATTAGTACAGTCAATCAAATATTTAAGATCCAAAAACTTGCGGGTAGACTGAATTTTTAATATTGTTGTTTCTGATGGTCAGAAAGGTAAAATCTCAAGTTGGCGTATCCTCACCTGTTTCGGAATCCACGCCAACTCGAAAAATTTTTGGAATCGATTTTTGGATTTGTCTTATGTCCTTGTTGGTCGGAGGAAAAAGTGCAAGGACAAAAATTGCATAGCTCAAAATTTTTGTCCTTTTTGTCTCACACCGAACTCTCTGTAATTAGTTGCCAAAAAAATAGAGGGCGCCAAAAATGCGCTGTAGCAATATGTCAATGTTTTTCTTGTATTTGAGTACCTAAATAAAGTATTTTATTAAAAAACGTGAAAAAATGTCGTTACAGGTGACAAATTTTAAGAAAAAAAGACCTAATGAGTTATCGTGTTTGTTTTGTGATTCAACAGGAGACTTAGTTAAAAATCCAAAATCACAATCGTTAATCACTATTATAAAAGCAGCAGATAGGAGAAAAGACGAAATTAGTGAGAAGTTTCAGAAGCTGTATAATCTGAAGTCCACTACTAAAAAACTACCTATTGTCACTAAAATAATCATTAAAATGACTCCATAACTTGCGCTCAATCGATTTCTTTGATACTTAAGGGGAGGGAAAAAAATTAGACCATAAAATGGGGCGGCAACATCCAGAATATTAATCTCTGAGCTGTTATGAGCTTATATCAAATATAAAATAAAAAAAATCACAATCGTGGATCATTATTATAAAAACAGCAGATAGGAGAACAGACAAAATTAATGAGAAGTTGAATTTTCAAATTTCTTCGCAATATATCCAGTGGCGTCGAAGATTGGAGGGGAAAAGTGGAGCAGTCCCCCAGTATCTACGCCACTGGAGATTTTTTTTATAGATGAACCCATCATTACCTAGAAATGTACTACATTGCTTTGTGTGCGAAATTTAATGGAAATCGATCGAGTGGTTTGGAAGTTATGGTAACAAAACGAGTTCTTATCCTAAATTTTGACACCCTGTATCTTTGTTAAAAAAGATTTTTGAGCAAAGTTTTTTCATTAAAGTTTACTTTTTTTATGCTCTATCACCTCCCAAAATTAATGAAGTTTAACCTGGACCAATCTGTATATAAAAATATAAAAGGGGAGGGGAAAAATTGGATCATACAATGGAGCGGCAACATTCAAAATATTAATCTTTGAGCTTATATTAATTGATAAAATGTGGTCCTCATATTTTGCATACTGAACTCCTTTCAGCTCCCGGTTTATACAACTAATTTCTTTCACTATAAAAAAAATTGCAAAAAAAATTGTTAATTTTTCAAAGTTTTATGGTAGTTTTCGTTAGTTTAACTCTAATTATATCTTCTACAATTTTTATCTATCTACATAGATACATTTAACATTTTGCATAATAGGTATGTCTGTGATTTATCAATATATATTTTAACTACTACAACTAATTATAATAACAGAGAAATCACATTTGAAAACAGGATGCAAAGTTGTGAAAACTGATGTAGTTAGGTTTTTCTGGTTGTTGCATGTCCTGCTTTAAACGTACATATTATGATGATTTTAAATTAATTAAGAGATTAAAGAAAATGTCTGCTATAAATTAAAAGAGAAATATTTATTTTTATTAGGCCACTAATTAACACTATAACGTTTTAAACAGCTTATTATTACATGTAGGTAGATGAAGAAGAGTTTCTAATCAGTATATTTGTTCTATAAATCATTAATTAAAGTACCTACCTAATCAATGCTTTTTAATGGTTTTCCCTTATAAAGGAAGAGAGGCGAAGTTTACGTCAGAAGTGTTATAAAAATAATAATTATTGAATCTGTTTTTCTGTACGTCGTAATGGAAAATCACCAAAAAGGTCACTTTGAGCAGCGGAAAAAAATGCATCCGAGGATTGAGACTCGCACGATTCTCGCGAGAGAATTTTCATGATTGTTACACTTTCGATTGAAATATTACGCGAACTAACGACCAAATCATAATCAAACTTGAAGAAATTGTTGTAACAAATAATTTTGAACATATCCGTTTTTTAGCGTAGAAGTATTTTTTTAAGGTTGTGAAAAAGTCGACGAATTTTCCACAAGAGCCTATGTATTTTGAATCCACTTTGTCATTTAATATCTCCGTTTCTGTCGACCAGATTGTCTTGAAATTTTACAGGACATTGTAGAAACACATTTAAGTGAAATTTTATTAATTTCTCTAAAGATGTTTAAAATATTTTTTGTGTTAATCAGAACTACAACAATTCTACTTGTTCTCACCATGCAAATTACCTACTACTAAAAAAATTCAAAAGAATTACTTACGCTCCCAGCACCGTGTAGAACTCCAACGTAAAATGATAATAACAAATTCTTGGGGGTTCCCCTTCCCGACACGCTCTCGCGCACTCATCAGGTGCCGACAATGATGGATTTCTTCTAAGTTCAGCTGTAGCAGACGTTCTATAATCTAAATGTTTAAAAGCCGAACTAGCCCCTAAACTATTCTTCCGGCTATTCGTAGGTCCAGGCGTTCTCGGCCTGAACTCGACTGATCCACTCAGTGAGGGATGCGTCTGCAGGAGACCGTGTGTGGATGAGAAGAAATCCGAGTTGTCGGATGAGGAAACGTCTCCTGCGTTTACATCGGACTGCCACCATGATGCTGACGTTGCTTGGTCGCTCACTGAAAGAAAAAGAAATAATAAATTGATTGAAATAAACTGGTTAATATTTGAGACAAATAAGATGGCAGTAAAGATATTTGGTAGAAATATTAACCTAACCTTAAATTAAAGTGTCTTCTGATGACTTTATTAATGTCCCATAATAACACACTTTCACATTATTCGACTGTGTTATTATTTAACAAATGTACCCGGAAATTATCATACGTCGTTATGTGAATTTTCTCAGAATTTAACTTGAATTAGTTTTAAAAAATAAAAATACTTATATATTTGTTGATGCGATTTTAATTTACTCTATTACAACTAATATTTATAATAAGTGTATATTTTACTTAATATTCAGGATTGTGTGGTGTGTGTGCACTTTCCTTAAGTAAAATAGACAACGAACGTACAGAAGTTTTGTGTAGAAAGCTCATTAAACTTATCGAATTAACAGCTACTTAAAGGAAATGCTGCGTGATATGTACTGTGTAACAATGAAACGTTTAATGGAACAACTCGATAATTTACACGAAATCATTGAAGTACGTTTAGTTTCACTATGTTAATATAACAAATATATAATTTTTTATTGTGTTCGTATTTAATTAAATTTTTTAATTAATATGAAACTGAAATTATTGGAAAGGAGAAAAATAATTTGTTATGGTAATTGTAGGTATAAAATTAACATCAAAAACTCTTGCAAGAGTTAACTGAATCCATAAGTATAGTAGAATCAATTTATTTTTTGTAAGGAAGAAAACGACAAGGAAATCTATCAACTATTTTGTTTCAAGGACACAAAGTCTATAAAATATTGCAAGTTTGAAAAAAATATTGGAAACAATCATCAGAGTTTTCGATGGACTTTCTTACGTTGTTGTAATAAATCCATCCATTTTTCTCTATTTTATTATGACAGTTATAAAGATACAGCCTAAAAATTGAACAAACTTTTAAGTGATTCTGTAGTAGGCAAAAAAATTCGAAATTCGATTTTCATTCTGTTTGAATAGAAATAGAGGATAGACACGAAATATTTTTAGGTGTGATTCTTGAATAAATTCTGTATTGTCCTGTATAATTTTTTTATCCCCAATCTGGGTTAGTTTTCGAGCACTCATCTCTGGAATGTTGAAAATTGTAGATTGAAAAAATAAAACACTGTTGAATAAAAAGAAGCCAGTCTGCTAAATTATTAGATTATCGAAAAAAAGTTATACATGAAATTTGTAGCTGAGATGATTTGCGATCGAAAGTATCTTGCAATTTTTTTGATAGTGTTAACCCGTAAGGAATTATTTAGTGTTCAAATTTGGTATTTAAAAAAATAAATCCTGATTGTTCATGTTTCATTTAATTTATTTTGAAAAGTAGTATTGAAAATAGTTAAAAATTTGATACATGATGAAAGATTGGTTTATTTTAAATCGAAAAGTTAAATTCCATTTTGAACATAACCGATGTCTACTCGGAGTAATTATTAAATTTGTTAAAACAATTTCGGTAAGTTGCCACCTGCAACGACTTTATATGGAAAATAAAATTAAAAATATCTGATGTGTCCAACACATGACTTTCTTATATGGATAGTATCACAATTACTTTTCCTAAAGAAATTAAGTTAAATTTTTTGTAAAAATAGTGTTTCAATTTTGAGCGTTTCCAGCAATTTTCAAATAATTTTCGGAAGTCTCTCTTGCACTTATTACAATACGCATAAATCTGTCCTTGTCCCACTCATTATAACCGAATTTTACGACAAAAATTAATTTAATTTTTTTTGAAATTTTTTTGACGGAATTTCAAAAAAAAGTTCAAACTAAATTTGTTCAAAATTCAATTCTAAATCAATGTTAAAGAATAAAAAAATCTCATAAATTGTTTATTTTTCAAGATATTCCTAAAAAACCTAAAAATGTCATCAGGTAACTGTCACTTGTTTTGGTGCTAGATGAAAAACATTGAATGTGGCACCCACAATTTTGTTCAAACTCTTAAATATGAAATTTGAATCAAATCCGAGAAGTCGTTTTTGAGTTATGGTGGATACAGACAGACATACACACAGACAGACAGACATCATGGCGAAAATGGTCAAAATGGATTCAGGGGCCCTCAAAACGTGTAAATCCATCAAAATCTCTAAGTCGAAAAAAATCACGATTACAATACTTCCTTATACTTCGTATAAGAAAGTAAAAAGCCCGGATTGGAGATAAAAAAATTATACAAGAAAATGCAGAATGTGTTCAAGAATTGTACCTACCTGAAAATATTTCGTGTCTATCCTGGGACATCCTGTATTCCAGTAGAACGCAATTTATTTTTTTGTAACAAAGTCAATCGAAATGAAATCTGTTAATTTTATGACAGTTTTAAGGACACAGTCTATAAAAGGGGACCAGTTTTATGACTTTATATTAGGAAATAAAATCGGGAATTTTCTGCAGATTCCGCAAGGAAATTTGTTAATTTTTCTCTATTTTATGATAATTTGAAAAACAAAAAAGTATAAAAGATAAAAGTGATCAAATGTTGAAGTGATTTTCTAGGAGACAATAAAATCGGCAATTTTGGACAGATTTTTGTTCTGTTTACATTTTCTAGTAGAACCTACTTATTTCTTTGTAACAAAGTCATCCGCAAGGATATCTATCAATTTTTTGAAATTTTTTGACAGTTTTAAGAACCCGAAATCAAAAATAAGAAACGTTTTTTAATGAGATTATAGTAGGCCATAAAACCCGGAATTTTCGACAAACTTTAGATCTGCTTGAATTTTCTAGAAGAACTAACTTGTGTCTTTGTGAAAAAGCAAACAGTAAAAAAATCTGACAAATTTTCTCTATTTTATGACAATTTAAAAGCCACAAAGTCTAAAATTGAATACCTTAAAGTAATAGGCAACAAAATTCGAAATTTTCGTCAGATTTTCATGATGTTTGAACTTTTTAGAAGAATACACTTATTTCTTTGTATACAAAAGCAAACCACAAGGAAATCTGTCCATTTTTATGTCAACTTTAAGGACACAAAATATAAATATGGTAAACTAGACTCTAACTCTTATTATTCAAGGCGCATGCGCGGCGAAAGGTGACCTTTTGTATAAATATGTCGCCACTTTAACATATAAATTAATGTTATTAATTAAAATATCGAGGAATTAATTGTTAAAAATACCTGAGACGAACATGTAATAACTTTTTTTGTGATTTTTATGATCATCTTTAAATTTGAACAGTTTAATTTCAAGATATTTTGAAAATTTACTGGGAAGTGAAACGTCACGTGACTACTCTGTTAAGCCATATACGTAATACTACTAATAGGTAGGTACATTGCTAGCATATAAGTTGGACACGCGCAATAAAAGGTAGATAGAGCAGCTTGAAATGGGCGCTAAAGAGCATGCGTGTTTCATTCTCATTCGAGTAGGAGCGGCGCATGCGCACAACGAACACTTCTCTGATTGTGGGAGCGAGAGGTTGCTATGGTCTATAATAATAATATTGCATACATATATGGTATAAGCCTTATACTCGTAACGAGAAAATCTAACAATATAACTTTCAAGTATTTTGCACAAAGAATCAGGATAAAATTATTGTTTGCTCCAGTTCTATATTCATAATTTCTCAATATTGCTACGCACATTTCCAAGTAATTACACAATAATTATTGTGCGTACATTTAACCAACACGGATATCAAAAGCTTGCATTCAGTAGCACATAACCACAAGTCGTTCTTGAATTTGACATTGAAAGTTTATTATTTATAAAAGAAAAAATATATTTTAATCATCACCAAACACTCCATATAATAATGGTAATTATGCGGTTTTGCTTTTCATTTGACCCAACAAAACTAAAGTGGGTTACGATGTCTTCAGACAACAGCCCCTCATGTCACACAAGTAAAAGTACTTTCAATTTCTGAAAAATTGCGCTACATTATTTGGGTTATTGGCAGTTGACGCACATTCCTATGTTAAGAAACAAGCTTGATGGGTAAAAAATGTTTAAATCCTTCTTGTTTTCAAATAATTCTCCAGCATTTTGAAATGTCTATTCAGTGGAGCATATCCAATGATTTTCAGATTGTTTTATTAAGAAAAACTCATGGATTACACAAGATTGGTAATAATTGAGATCTTAAGATATTAACACTTTATTAATTATTCAATTCTACTTAATATACAATGTTACCACACACAAATAGAATTATTACTAGAAACTGCTTTTTGTATAACTTATTTTATTTTCCAAAATCTGTAAGAGATGATTTGGTTTAATTTAATTATCTTATAAATGAGCTGTCATTGTTTTACAACTCTTACACCACATTGTACTTTCTAATCACGCCCAAATTATCGGTGTTATTACCAATTGATACCAAAAAACATTTTATTATGCATATTATGATAAATCGACCAGCTTTCACTTCCACATTTAACTACATACTATATATATAATTTTACACTATAATTTAAACATGACACATATTTTAGACAAATATTTTGTCTAAAATATCAATTTGAAATCAATACCAATAGTGGTTAATGTTGTAATTAACCAAAAGCGATAATTGTAACTGGTAATTGAGCCAAAAGGTATCAAATTTACCATTAAGGAAATGTTCATACCATATGTAATACGAGCACAAGTAATTTGCAAAAAACTGTTAAAACGGTTTTGTATTACTGTTTGCTTGAAAGTAATCTGAGAGTTAATTAACGAGAAGGTATTGATTTAAATTAAAGTGCATGTTTTTCCGGTCTATAAAGATGCATAAAAATATTTTGAAGTTAAATACATGATGGCCATACGGCTAATTGAATGTTGAGTGGTTACTTTGCACTATAATATCGTGAGTATAATTTGTCAAATGTTTTAGAAGGGTATGTTTGTGATTATGTATTTTAATATTATAATGAAATTTTCTTTAATTAGAGAAAAAAAAGTTGTTCATATAATGGACTCTAGTCCGTTCGTTAGTACCAACACTTTTTTACCGTATACATTTTGAGAAAAAAAGTATACTTCTTAATCAAACAGTAATAAAATTATTATTGGAATATGAACAAAAGTCGAGTATGAACAAATTAGTGTTACAACAATGATAGGGTCCAATAGACTACAATGGCATAAAAAATTTTAGAAATGATATATTTCTTTCTTGACAATATTAACTATTCTATCTCTTCTAGTTCTTCTGTTGTTCCTATTGGACTTCTCCCTTTCCTTCTAAAAAGTGCTCAAAATTTTTCAACAGGTCTGAACATTTGGAAGTTAGTTTCTTTTGGTACAAAATTTATGTTATTTTAAATAAACAAATATGTCGTTGTTTAATGTCATGAAGCCAGTTATAATTTCATGAATCATTTTGGAAGATATTCTGGAAGAAATCCTGCTAACAACCAAACTAATCATCTATTTTTTGCTTCGACTGTGTTCATATGTCTTAGGAAAAGTCTGTTGGATTCTATTTGGTGCCAAAATTCGGGGCCCAGAGGCAGATTTTATATATTCCACGGTCTGAAGCTCACTTTACAAAGGCCCTTTAAAAGCATACTATTATGGTCAGTTTCGTAATGAAAACAAAAGTCGACTTTAGTTAAATGAGGTTTAGACTGTGATATGTTATGTGTACCAAAAATAAAAACGACCATTTCTAAACGCCATTTAAACTAAAGTCGAATTTCCTTGATTCTGGAACTGGCCCTTAATAACGTAAGAATAAGTCTCAACAGTTTCACTATAAATTGAAAATTGCCCCTATTTTTGATGCTTCATATTTCTATATTGACAATCTAAGATTTTTATTTTATCCTTTTTATTCGTCTTGCGTATTCAAGTTTGTATCACATTTTGCAAAATTTTTCCCAGTAAATTTTCGATATCGCTTGAAGGAACAACTATTTCGGATGACAAATAGAATGGATCTTATTTAGAAATTAAATTTTGGGCTTATAATGAAAATGAGAAAGAACAGCACTTAGTTTTCCTTAGATATTTCAGGGTTTCTTCTTGCGTTCGACCAGATTTGTAAGATTTGATCTACTCAATACCAAAAACGTACTGAGGAAATTCAACTTCATGATTAAATAGTACCTACACTAAACAGGGAAAATAGACTTTGTCAATTTTTGAAGAATCTTGTTGAGGGTCACCCTGTAAGTTTAAAACTGAGTTGTAGACGCCGTCGGTCCTTCGCCAGCCCTTAATTAATGGTTGATTTTTTTATTTATTGAATAACTTCTTTTCTATTAGATTTTCGAAAAAAAAAGCGTGAATACAAAGTTCTAGAAAAAATATTTCCTACTACTTTTCTTTTAAAATTTTTTGATATTGTTAATATTTAAAAAGTTATTCAACAAATTAATTTAAAAATTTTGTGAAGGAAAATCCAGGTTTAAAAATGAAGTTGATGGTGCCAAAAGTTCGAAAAAACAATTCTGAAATCTGATTGCATAAAAAAAATGGTTGTGAAAATGTGTTTTTTGTCTTTCATTGTCTCTTCAAGTTTCAGTATATTCCAAATATTTCAAGAATTAAGTCAAGACACCTTAGACTTTTCTTTTAAGGATATTATTGGCAAATAACTACGCAATTCTTGAAATTAGCGAAATCCTTATATGTAGTATGCTTCGAAGTTAAGACACCTTGTATAGAACATTAAATTATCTGAAAAAAAGAAATTCAATAAATCTGGCTATTGAGAATGAACATTATTAGTTTTTTTATTTTTAGATATGAATAAGTTGGCTGAAAATCGAGGTATGTACGCTACAGGGATTTTAATTATTTGAAGAGAGACCTCAGCTTCGGCTGAACTAATGCGAAGAAATCTAAGATATTTTCTGAAATGCTTTTAAAAATCTGCAATTTCTTCTTTTTGGATACGACCAGATTTGTAAAGTTACGTATTTTTGTCAATTTATCTAATTTATTCTATTCAATCTCAAAAAGTCAACTTACTAGGATCGCAAACATTCGTAGGTCTTGAATTTTGTTGTGAAAAATCGAGAACCAAAAATGACTGAAAATCTGGTTTTGGTTCTTCATCTCTTCAAGTTTAGTTTATTTCTAATATTTCAAGGATTACTCAAGATATCTTAGAATTTTTTTCAGGATATTATTGGGCATATAATAATTACGCAACTATTCAAATAGTATGCTTCGAAGTTCAGTCACTCTCTATACAGGGTGTTTCAGAACTAACTGGACAAACTTAAAATCTGAATTCAGGACCTTAAAATATGGAAAAAAATTTCTATGCAGGTATGTCCGGAAACGTTTCGTTAAAGAGTTACGCCTCTTTAAAGATGGAGGCTAAAATTAGGTTTTTAATTTTTTTCCCGAATTTGGATAAAGATAAAAAAATGAACTTTGGTAGAAATTTTCTACTAATGAGAACGCTTCTAAAGAATATTTTTTGAATGATCCCTTATCGATAAAAGGAGTGAAATCAGCAAACCTTATTTAATTTTTTTAATGAAACTCTTTAACGGAACCGAATTTTGTCATATAAAAATTGCTCTGAAAAGCTAGATTCATTTAGAAAGTATTTTGTCTCTTTAATTTTTTTCATAGAACTGATACTAAAATAGTCCCGATCCACATGGTAATTTTGGAAATAGGGACTTTGCATGATTTTCAAAATAATTTTTTTTGAAAAGCTGATACCAAATTATCACTATCAATATTTTAGAAAAAAATTTTTGGTCCGTACTTTCCAAGTAAATAAATAAAAAGTATTGCAAAATTTTAAATTTCCACGCATTGCCCGGAAACGCCCGAATCGGATCAAAACACTGCTGACGTCACGAATCTAGTTCCACAGTGCAGCACGCCGCATTTTGATTTATTTCGAAAAATGTCAAACGCGCAAAAAAATATTTAGAAATGCCAATGTCAACTAGATTCGTGACGTCACACAGGACTCTCCGATTTCAAAGCGTTTTCGGGCGGCAATAATATATTTGAATTACGGTCAATTTATAATCGTTTTTTTATGTACAAATATTTAGTAAAAAAAATTATTTTTGGTGTGAGTATTATTAATATAGTCGTTTTATATTTCTAACAGAAAAAAACGGGATTTTAAAAAAATGCAACATCCCTATTATTGTATTATTTAATAAAATGGAAAATGGCCAGCAGGCTGCTGTCAAATAACCGAATTTTATTAAACCTGTAGGAACGAGTTACTAGTAATTAATTATTACCTAATTATTAGTAAAACGGACCCTTTTAGTAAAAATGATTTTAATAATTTTTATTTGCTGAAAATAACCCGATGTTACTGACAATTAGGTAATAATTAATTACTAGTAATCCTTTACTAAAAATTTATCAAAGTATAGTTATTTAACAGCAGCCTGCTGGACATTTTCTATTTTATAAAATAATGCAATAACTTCCAAAATAACCATGTGGATCGCTACTATTTTATTTTTTTATTTATAAATTGTCAGTTCTATGAAAAAAATAAAAGAGACTAAATACTTTCTAAATGAATCTAGCTTTCCAGAGCAAATTTTTATCTGTCAAAATAGGGGTCCGTTAAAGAGTATTAATAAAAAAATTAAATAGGGGTTGCTGATTTCACCCATTTTATCGATAAGGGATAATATCCCTACCGAAGTTCACTTTTATATCTTTATCCAAATTTGAGAAAAAAATAAATTTTAGCGGCCTAACTCTTTAACGAAACGTTTCCGAACATACCTCGATAAATTTTTTTTTCTTATTTTGAGGTCCTGAAATCAGATTTTAAGTTTGTCCAATTAATCCTGAACACCCTGTATATGTAGAACATTAAACTATCCGGAAAAGGAAACTTCAATAACACTGAACTATTGGTTCAAAAACGAGAAACATTGAAAATAGAAATTGTAGAGAGTTTTTATAAAATTTTCTGCATTGCATTCTTGGAGTTGAACTGGAAAATTAAACGCATCCATTTATAAAGAAAACCATTTTTCAGAAGTCACTAATAAAAGCTGAACATCTTTGAATGACACAACCGCAACATGAAAAAACTTTTATTCTACATATTTATATTAATTTACCCATGTCCTGATCCTAAGAAAAAAATCTAGTGGTGAAGAACAAAACTGTGACCGATAGAAATCTCCTAAGTATAATTTCTTTAAATATCACTTTTAGACCGCGATTTGTATCTACTGCATATCAGTTTAGTGTGCTTATATAATTTTTCCTCTAACAACAAACACATGCGAACCTGCTAAATGTGCTCCCACAGAAAAATTTCAGCAGGTTTTGCGTAATTTTGTGCAACTCCACAAACAATGCTTAATCTAACAGTCAGTCACGAGTATAATGGCCGAAAATTATAAGTCGTGATATACTTAGCTGTTTTATTTTCACGAAATCCATGATTTTTATTTCTACGATATTAATGGATTATGTTCTTGAGTAACATTTTTTCTACGGAACAATTCACACATCGTCGTGTGCGTGTTTACGAGAAAAGGATTAAGGAACGTGAAAAAATTGCTTATATGAAGGCAATAATATTAAGTATAACACTTTCTAATAATAATAGCGATTTTTTCGCATAATTTCTTCCAAAATGTAATTTAAAAATTGCTTTGTACATTTAGTTTGTCTGGGATTGTTAATATATGTTATATCACAACAAAAAAACGATTATTTTCGTGGTATATAACCTGTAAACCATAAATATTCTTTTAGACTCATTATGATTATCACTTAATTTTGAATTTTTTTAAAATCAATCTCCTTTTACTTCTTTATGCCAGAATTTGCATTTAAAGAAAGAGCACCATTTAAATGTGTATCTCCTGACAAAAGGAAATTTTAATTAAACAACAATCTTAATGGAATCGTTAAAAATAAAACAGCTCAAAGGCATTCAGTTATACACACAACACAAAGATTATAAAAAACACACAACTGCAATGAAGTAAACTTTCATGCAAATAGATGCTGATAAAAACGAGTTATCTGGTGCTTTTATCAAATTACCAACCATTAGAAAGTGTATTATTGTTTATAATAGTCAGATTGAATTAAGTAGCCAAAGTCAAACAAAACTACTGTTTTGATAATCAGTTACATCGAAATTAAATCATTAACAATTGGCTATGTCCAAATTTCAATTATGTGTTACAAAGCCAATCAAATTTCAATGCAGCCGGTTTTGACTTAAATTAAGGTTAGAATATTATTTAATGATTACTATTAAGCAGGAACCACCCATATCTTTTCTTTATTAACAATGCATTAGTGCAACTCACAAATAACAAAGAGGATTTTTACATAACACACTATACATGAGTACATGACATGAAATTAATTTCTCTTTAAAATTGTACAACACTTCATGCATGTATAAAGAAAATATTGTTTTTAATTGAGTTTTAAACATTGACAAGGGTGTTGGTTGACTGTCCATTAAAATGAAATCTTAATTATAAATTTATCTGAAGGTGAAGACTGAAGAGACAGCCAGTCCAGAAAGTCCTCTCAGTGATTTAAATAATGTGTTAGTCACTGTGATGTGATGATGTGGAATAATATTAACCTTCATTTAAATGAAGTTCTTTAGTGATTTATATGAAAAATGCAAAAAATTAGAAAAGAACCACTTGCATTGAAATGTTTAAATGTGTGCTATTAGTGCATATTAACAATGGAACTGACACAAAATAATAAATTTATGGAGAGAGAATGTTGCAGAATACTGTCATAGTAACAGAGGTCAGATTTTAAATTGCCCGATTTATTCCCAAGTTTAGAGATATTTTATCATATTTTAACAAAATCAAACAAATAAACCAAATTTGAAAATACATTTAATAGGTATTTTCAAATTGCTAAATTTATAATAAATAGTAAAAATACAGGGTGTCCGGAAATTAGGAGTCTTCTACTCGAAAGTTTAATCAATTTTTTCCAATAACTTTTTTCTAAATTTTAATGATGCCCGATTGAAGAGCATCGAAAAATCTTCAAAAAATATCCTCTTGTTGAATACCGATAAAACGAGTAGTTTTCGAAAAAAACGCGTTTCTGTTTAATGCTTGCCTAATCTCTTGAAAATAACCTGTAGTTAGTTGCATTTATTTAAGGCGTTTTTCTTGAAAACGACTCGTTTTATCGTGATGCAGCAAGAGGATCTTTTTTGAAGATTTTTCGATAATCTTCAATCGGGCGTCATCAAAATTTAGAAAAAGTGCGTAACAAAAAAGTTCTGGGTCTTTATCCAAAGGTCAACGTCAGTTTCGACTCTTTGACACTGGGGGATTTACCTCAATTATGGTGCAAGAATACAAATAAACATTAGTGATAAGTGTGCCAAATTTGAAACGAATCGGTACACTAGAAAGAAAGTTACTGGAAAAAATTGATTTAAAGAAAACAAACTTTAAGGCCCTGTAACCCCAAGATTAATGAGCTTTCGGAAAAATGTTATAGGAACTTGTCACATTAATTTCTCAAGTAGAATCACCCCCCGAGTTTTTTGCTCCTAATTTCCGGACATCCTGTATCAAAAATGTACAGGGTGGTCCAGTTACGGTGTCCTCGTTATTATCTCAGAAACAATTAGGCACAGAAAAAAAAGTTGTACATAGAAGTTGTACAGTCTATAGCATGCCACATTTTTAAAATAAATTTATTTATACATGGTGCCTCATTCTCATGTGGCGATATAAAGTTTCATTTTTTTAAATGGAACACCTTGTATTTTACTCAAAATTATGATTTATCGTCCAATTTACGATAAAAAAATATAAGGTTTAATATGCCTATTATTGATAGTTTCCAAGATATTCGAGAAAATATCTAGAAATACTATGATATCAGCCTGTTTATATGAGCAATGTTAGTTCTATTTTTTAGCTAGAAAATTTTATTTCTGGTCTTAAAAATCAAGTAAACTTTAAATTGATATCATATGTAAGAAAAAGTCGTAGTATTTGACAAAGAAATATAATTTTATAGAGTAGACCTAGAACCTAATAATAATGCTCTGTCAGGTAGGCATTGGAAAATAGTTAAATTTTTTTAAATATTTTATTTTTTATTATAAACTAACTAAATAAAGAATATGTTTTGGTTGAGTATTTTTGAAATTGAAACAAATAAAATAGCTTGCTCTAACACACCTGGTGGAAGCTACACCCACATAATACAATATTATTTTTCAAAATATTTTCTCGAATATCTTGGAAACTATCAGTAATAGGCATATTAAGCCTTATATATTTTTTATCGTAAATTGGATGAGAAATCATAATTTGGGGTAAAACACAGGGTGTTCCATTTAAAAAAATGAAACTTTATATCGCCACATGAAAATGACTCACCCTGTATAAGTAATATCTTTTCAAAAATGTAGAATGCTATAGACTGTACAACTTCTGTATAAAACTTTTTTTCTTGGGCCCAATAGTTTCTGAGATAATATTGAGGACACCGTAACTGGACCACCCTGTACCTAAGTGACTTTCATTTTCTTACTTTTTCTAAGTTTTAACACCCTGCTTTGGGAAATGAGGTAGTTGACATCTTTTTACGACTTAAGCTTCCCAAATTAAATCAACGAATATCTCATTGAATTTTTTAGGAATTAGTCCGTACTGCAAATGATTCGTTTAGGAACCAGAAGAAAAAATTTAAACATTTAAAATTAATTTATAGAAAATTCGATCGAAATAGTATTAAATATTTTTTTCTTCAAACGTCATTTAAATGTGACTTTACACTGCTGGATTGACTATGTCTAAGTGTGGCTTTTTTGACGTCCGGCAGATAAAGTGCTCGCAGCGGCAGGTAAAATACTTTACATGCCGCTGGTCATGAGTCATTAAATGAAATAAATTAGTTGTCGAAAGTTAAGTTTATTTATTAAAATTTAAGTCAAAAATACAAAAAGTACAAAAGGACAAAATTCATAAAAATTAGAGCAAAATTTACAGCGATCGATTTTTGGATTTTTCTGTCGTCCTTGTTTATAGTCTACCACAGCAACATTTCCAATATTACAAAGCACGCCGAATTAATTTGGCTTTTAATATAAAAAAATCTGGAGAAATTTTACAAGTTAATGAATTGTTTGCGTTTGAAGAAAAAATAGCATATTTTATACGGAGCTTAAGTCGCTTAAGCCCCTCATAAAATAATATATTATTATAGGGATTACAATCTTCATGTTTTACAATAGCTTCCATCGGCTTACATCTCTTTGTTTTTGAATTGTAGCAAAAACAAAGATTTAAAAACAAAAATTTAAAATGTTATTAGAGGCATCAACTTTACATCTCTACAAATATTTGTCACATTTTTCCAGTTATTTCTAAAAATAAGTCTAATTTGACTGGACTCTTTAATTACTTATTTTTGTACCAACATTAAAAGTTTATTACCCTGCAAGTTCTCGGAGAAGCATTAACCTACATATTTATCCAGTCCCAGTCTATTTACATTTCACTAAGCCAAATTTGCATTTATTGTTGTCTTAAGTCTATATTTATTTTAAACGTTAATAACCTTAGAAAACAAATATCTTAATCTTAGTTAATAAGACCAAATTATACAAATGCATCCTTGCGCGACAAAAATTGTCATTTCATTGCAAAAATAATCTTGTCATTCGTGTATTTTTACAAATTAGAACCTGTTCAAAGTTTCATGAATTATTCATCTCAATTTTCAACTTCGCTACATACGTAAAATAATAAAACTTTTATGTGTGTATTTTAATGTAGACTTTATATTTTATCAGATAGTTCATAGTGTAACTTGGTGAAGATTTCGCGGAAATTAGTGAATCAGTCAAAGTACTTGAAGTCGAGAAGACAACTTTCATATGTTCTTTTTATGAATAAATTTAGTGAGTACTGATGGGGAAAAATTGTAGCATTTCTTAAAATCCAATCAGACATTCTTTGTACTTACATCAAATTATGGAGGTCAAATAGAGAAACGAGTATATTAGACAAGTGATGTTATGTCACTCTTCTATTGCATGAATTTGCAATTACGTTCGAAAAAATACATAACTGATGCATTTACAACAGCAACAGATAATATATTGTAATAGTTAGAATTTCAAATGGTGATTTATTAGTAAAAATTTGTAACCTCTATAAAATCTGAATAGGTTATTAAGTCGGTGTAAAATAAACAAAGCAACTTTCCTAATATTATAGATTTCACTAAATTTAATTTACTATTTTACGATCAGAAATACAAGGCAATAATATAGCAACATGTAGTGATGATTGTAGTAAAAAATATTCGGCCTTAACGGCATCAAGTTTGTCTTTAAAATCAGAAATTGTATATACCTCAAAAATAAATATTTAATCAGAGATTAGAACTCATTTATATATAGTTCGTATTTGATAAAATTTAATATACAAGGTGAGTCGTAATAAGTGGGACATGCTTTACCTGTAAATACTAGGCCTAAAAATGAGACGATTGACGCAAAAAGTTGTTATACTAAAATGCATAACTAAAAAGTTATAGGCGTTTGAAGTTTAAGAGAAAAAAATAATTTTTGCTAATAACTTCTAAACTAATTGAATGAGAAGAACCAATTATTGGTAGTTGCTAATGAATACCAAAGACTTTTAATTTGTGAAAATTTTGTTCAAATCAAACTTTAAGAAGATGGTTTTTTAAAGTAAGTAAAGTGTTTAACCTTCTGGAACTTTTTTGTCCTTAAAATTTTAATTATAAAAAAATTGCATTTAATAGGCCATTTAATTTAAAAACTTTTTGATCTCTCATAAAGCTTTGATTAAACGCACCGTTAAGCTTTAAAAAATTAAAAACTAACAACATGTTTTTACTAAGTTTCAAAAAAACAGCATCAAGAATGCTGATATTTAAAAGTTATTGACGGAGGACGAACCTCCAGCACATTATGCACGTCTTGTGCGACATTTCCTATCTGTCACCTATCCTCAACGATGGATTAGTAGAGGCCCTGACGCTCCTGTTGCATGGCCTCTTCGTTCTCCTGACCTAAACGCAACTGAATTCTTTTCTTGGGGATATTTAAAATCAAAAGTGTACGCAACACCTATTCCTTCAATTCAAGAGCATAGAAGGAGAATCGTTCAACACGCCAATGAAGTTTGAGAGGCAGTTTATATTTTAAAAAAATTCGGTTTTCAATGCAAAGAAGAGCTACAGTAGCGTCATCGTCAGGGCCTCTACCAACTCATCGTTGAGGATAGATGACTGATAGCCAGTATGCTAATGTCGCACAGGACGTGCGTGTGTTGGAACTCCGTCTTCCGTCAATAACTTTTAAATCTCAGCATACTTGATGCCGTTTTTTAGAAACTTAGTAAAAACATGCTGTTAGTTTTTAATTTTTTAAAGCTTCACGGTGCGTTTAATCAAAACTTTACAAGAGATAAAAAAGTTTCCAAATTAAATTGCCTATTAAATACAATTTTTTTATAATTAAAATTTGAAGGACAAATAAGTTCCAGAAGGTTAAACACTTTACTTACTTTAAAAAACCATCTTCTTAAAGTTTGATTTCAACAAAATTTTCACAAATTAAAGGTCTTTGGTATTCATTAGCAACTACCAAGAATTGGTTCTTCTCATTCAATTAGTTTAGAAGTTATTATCAAAAAAAATTTTTTTTCTGAAACTTCAAACGCATATAACTTTTTAGTTATGCATTTTAATATGACAACTTTTGGCGTCAATCGTCTTAGTTTTAGGCCTAGCATTTACAGGAAAAGCATGTCTCACTTATTGCGACTCACCCTGTAGATTGCGGATTGACCGAAAATTCAAATTAAGCAAATGATTTTTTTCTGCGAAACATTAACTTTGTCTACGTCTGATTTTTTTTAACATCAATGTAGTTCAGTTTCTTATTACCTACCTACTCGTAAACTAGCAATAATTTTAAATACCTAAACATAATTTCATAATATTTTACTAGAAATATTACACTCTAATAAATAATAGAATTTTTTGTCATTTTCTAATTAGAAATATTTGATTAAAGTAAGCACGGAAAAAACTTAAAAAACTGTTCTCATGTAACACACGACAATTATTTGTTATTGACTTCATGCAACAAAACTTGCTTAAACATAATTAAATACTTTCCTATGTTCTACTACAGTAATCAATGTCGATCAGGTCTAAACGAAACTTATGTAAATACTTAATTGAACGTACATTGCCAAATTTGTGGAGAATGATTTTGGAAACGATATCCGGGAAACAAACGGTACAATTTTACAGAACAATAAATTTTTTTCCTAATATAATCTATAATTATTATGGTATTGTTGCAACTTTTAATTTAACTCTGGTACCTACAAATTTAATTCCTAGAAATTATGGTAAATCATATGCGAATATACTAATCAATCGAGTATAATTTAATACATAATTTCCTCTTGCAATCTGAATAAGATCTTTGCACTTACATACTTTTTAATTGATAAATAAATGAAAGTAAAAAGATAAATTGAAAGTATGTATAATATGCTATCTGTTTCGAACGGTATTGTTTCACAACGCAAGTTTGAACTTTTGAACTATTTGCAATTTATGTATCTACAGGTAGTTTAACTAAAGTAGTGCATATAAGAAATGACAAAAGTTGTAGAATATGAGAAAGTATAGAAGGAATTAGCACCTTTTCTTGGATATAAATATTATATTACCATTACGTAATCCATTATTGTTCTGTTTTCTAAACTAGTTTTCGTTCGCTAATTTGATGTTATAGTAACAATGACATGTGTATTAGTTTTACAAAGCACAATCAAGCCGAGAAAAAGTGTTGCAGAAGACAGAAAGATTAACTCGTGTTAGGTGTAGTTTTTTTGAACTAAATTATATAAGTTTTTCAAAAGATGTCATGGTCGTAATATGCAAGTTCTGAGAATTATAACAAATTCAATTAAAGCAATTTAAATTTATTTACCAGTGAATTTAAAATATAATTTATTCTTATTTGTTAAAGGTACGTAGGTAATAAAAATTAAATTTTCTTATATGAACCTCCAGTTATTAGTTTTGTCCAATTCTAAAACTTTACAAATACTTAGGAAATTTTAATTATATTTGAACTATTACAAAAATTCACATTTTTATAAGAATGCACTAAAGTAGAGTGATTTTCTTTTCTCATGGCATTTGGCCTTAAAAACGCAGAAATATTAAATTTGTCAGGTAGGCATCCGGTTGTCAAATATCCATCATTTACTTACCGACCTAAAAACACTTCTTTGTTCAAGTTCATCGGGCTGGCGTGCTGCATGCCATGATAATTCTTGTCAAAGCATTTGGAGTGTCTTAGTTTTCCTGGATTTCTCAGTTTTATTTATAATTAAAATACACAACACTAACAATCCGATCGTCCTTTGAGCCCCGGAAAATTTAAAGTGAGGCGATGTTTTTAGGTTTCATTTTCCCACTTTGTAGCTCCGCCTCTACGTTCAGATATTTTCAAGGCCAAATGCCATAAGGAAAGAAAATAACTCTAGATATGTTGTACTAAATTGGGTTAATGTTATTAGGTTAGATTAAGTTTTTTCTGTAAAATTTATTAGAATTTGTCTAAAACGATTTTTCTGGATATGTTAGAAAAATTGGGAGGTTATCAAAAGGGATTGGCGCTATTTTTATGTCTGATAATATCTAGTTTCTAATTTGGAACTAAAATATTTTATTTAGACAAATTTTAATTAGGTATAAATAAGTTTTTCTTGAAATGTTTTAAGGTACTGCTACAACTCTCTTGAATCATTTACATGATTTCTTAATATGTGATCAATCTGTGGGTATGTCTATAGTCGAACCTAAATAGGTTTTTAGAGGTTTTAAAGACAGCAAATTTTTTTAATCAACTTTTCTTGTTTTGGGAATTTGTGCTATTCAAACATTCGGGTAGATTTTCCAAATAACGTCAACATTGCTCTTTGTAAAAATCTAAATTTAACTCAAATCCAACCAGAGGTTCCCAAACTACGAGTAACAACTCGAGAAAACGAATTTTTCGAAGGAGTAAATTTTTTCAGAAATTCCACTTGATTAAAAAATACAAAATTTACTAATATCTGCAAACCATCTGATGATGCAAAAAATTTCAATAATTTTGCATAGAAACATTCAACTTTATTTCGTTATACAGGGTGTTTCAGCATTAACTGGACAAACTCAAAATCTGAATTCAGGACCTCAAAATAAGAAAAACATTTTCTATGGAGGTATGTCCGGAAACGTTTCGCTAAAGAGTTACGCCCCTCCAAAGATGGAGGCTAAAATTAAGTTTTTACTTTTTTTCTCAAATTTGGATACAGATGAAAAAATGAATTTTGGTAGGGATTTTCTACTAATGGAAAAGCTTCTAAAGAATAATTTTTTAATCATCCCTTATCGATACAAGGGGTGAAATCAGTTACCTCTTTTTATTTTTTTATTAAACCTCATTAACGAACCCGAATTTTGTCATATAAAAAGTTGCTCTGGAAAGCTAGATTCATTTAGAAAGTATTTTGTCTTTTAAATTTTTTTCATAGAACTGACAGTTTATAAATAAAAAATAAAATAGTTCCGATCCACATGGTTATTTTGGAAGTAATTGCATTATTTTATTATTATATATATTATTATAAAATGGAAAATGTCCAGCAGGCTGCTGTTAATCCTGAAACACCCTGTATAACTAGAATAAAAATTATCAAGGTTTATTGATTGAATATTGGCAATAAAATCTATACCTCTACTTCTGTTTTTTCTCACAATCACAAATTAATTAAAACAATCCAAAAAAGTATTGCAACTGCCTTAAATTTCATCTCTGTGTGATTCATTTCCAAATTGAATTAATTAGTTTTTGTTGTAACTTCTAACTTTCATTTAATTATATTGTATTGAAACAAAAAAAACTAGGTACCTACAACACGAATATTAATTAAATTTAAATGAACACAACGCACAGTTTGTTTTGTAAGTTTTTTTAGCTTGGTGTTAATTTCATTGTAACAACACTACTATATGTATGTATATATTTTTAATAAGTTGTTTATATAATATTGTAACAAAAAAACTATTGCAATATTATGCAACGTAGGATTACTGCTCTATTGCCTTTATATGGTTAGATTATAATATGCATATTGTATCCTTATTATGGGTTCTTGCTGGTGTACTTTAGACACAAAAAAGGTGCGGTCATATTTTGTAATTAATTTGATTTTACCTAATTAATTTTATATTGAAACAGTTTTGTCTATTAAATTTTTATTAGCTCATATTGGTTTTTCTTAACAATGAGTGATTGTTTTATTTTCTGTGATGATTGGTCTTGAAAAGCAGACAATAGAAAAGTTGAGTTAAAATCATTTACATATTGATAATCCTTTCACTTTATCACATTGTTTAGCAGGTTTCATTGAACAATGGAACGGTTTTATTTATAAAACGATTATTTCCAGAAGTGTGTATAGTAAAGTTAATTATACCTACATGTTTTACATAATTATCATTTTGTTATTTATTTTTTAGGCTACAGTTTTGTAAAATAGTGTAGTCAAAAGTAATAATTACTTGGCGTATCAACTGTATCCGTTTCACTTTGTAAGTTAGCGAGATTTTAAGTTTAAATATACGAATAAAATAAATCATATTTTTACAAGGTTTATTCAAATAAGTTAGAATAAAATTTTTCTAAGATGACTAAAAGTTGAATAAGAAAATCGTGGTTACTTCAAAAAGTTCAAAATTTCAGAAGTATTTTTTTCTCATACCTGCATGAAAATGGCCACTTTATTTGCGTGGAGGTAACATTTCTCACTTGGGTAGCCCTTTCCTTCCTGATATGCGGGAGTTATTTGTGTTTTTTATGGTTGTCAAGGTGATTTTCTCACCGCAAAGTGTCAAGCAAAAATGTCAATGTTATGCTGTTATAATTTGTTCGCGCGTTTCATACAAAAGAAGTGGCCACTTTCGTACAGGTATGAGAAAAATAGAGTATGCTACACGGGAGGAATTGATTCTGTCTCGTGTTCTTAAGCCTTCGCTCACAGTCATCAGAATCTCTTAATTCCTATCTTGTTGCATAAACTACTATTATTGCACTAGTTCAATAAACGGCAACTTTCACAACAATGCAAAAAAACTCATACTTAAAACACGATTTTAGATAAAAGTTTATTAGATATTTCTGAAAGATTGTCTGTCAATTTGCTCTACTTTTCAATTTGGTAATAGATAGAAGTTACATCAAATTTTAATAGAAATCAATGATAATTTTAAAAATGCTTTTTATTATCTTATTTTTCGGAGTTACAAGTCTCAATTTTGATTTATTCTTAATGCCAAAAAATGACAATCTACAAATTTTCACCAATATTGGACACTTTTCTGACAGTGACAAATATTTATATTTTTCTATTGGTAGAACTAATTTGGAGGTTGTGAATGTAGCTTAGCTCACAAAATCTAAGTATTTATAGGTACCTAGATATAGTCTGTTGTCTTCGCCAACCTCCAACCTCAACGTTTTTAATAAATTGAGTTCTATCTGTTTAATTTCATCGCAGATACCTACATTTCTATAAAATCATGAAAAGATACTTTATAATTATCCAATTTGTGAATGTGTGAACCAAAGTAAATGTATTCAAGTGTATTTAGACCTTGCAATAATCCTTTTACAAACCCATGTAACTATGACTGTCTGGTGTCTGCTCATTGTAACAATTTAAAAACAACAAAGCCAGCTTCTAATAGTTGTATTATTTACAATGGTTTCAATTTAAGGGTAACCATTCGTACGCATCGCCGCCACTGAACGTTCACCTTAATTTAATAGTTAGCACGAATGCCATTATTGCCTTCTCACTTCCACTTGAAACATAATAGTAATAATAAGGACAAAAAACGATTAAAAACATCCAGCAATTGCCTATACTTACTTAATTAAAAATAACTATTCTTTCTATTAATGGTTATTATGTATGGCGAATTGCAAAAAAAGTGAGTCAGATTATAGCGAGAAAGTGGAAAATCTTTAGATAAAAAGAAACTTTGAATTCTAATTATTGCTTTAAAGGCGTTCATGCAATAAATATATTAAACATCATCTGACGTTGTAGTAAAATTAAACCATTATTATTATTATAAATGCCGATCGTTTTTCTTCATCTTGGAGGAATATATAACTTACTTTAATTACCCGGAAAACACTTTCCTTCTAATAGCTGTTTTGTTTAATGTTCTGAAGGAGAGACAACACCGAGTCACATAATTTCTTGTTTTTATTTACTGTTCTATTACTAAAATAAGAAAACATTTGAGAAGAATAAATAGATACTTAAAGAAAGGAAAAAATCTTACTATCTTAATTCATATAAACTTGATGGTGTTTTAATGTAATTCCTTTATAGGTGATGATAAAAATTTCCGAGCAAATTATCCGTTAAAGTGAAAAATTTAATGATCTTTCAACTAATTCGCAATTTTACAAAGCGATATCTAAGCCTATTTTTATTGGCGAAATTATAGACGGAAATCAATAAATTGCTGTTACTTTCATTTGTAACACAAGGGAAATGTGTTTTCTATTAGTAGGTACCTATTTATTTGTGTTTTGTTTATTTTTTAGTTATACAGGGTGTCCCAGTTTATATCGTCAGGATTTCACCAGTCGATAGTTTAGCGAAAATTAAATGTGGTTTGTCTAACAAACTATGGTCGAATGTTGCTTCCTTTTTGACGTACAGGCCATTAAAGAAAATAAATTATTTTAAATAATTTGCTATAAATCAATAACAAAAAAAAATTGCCTTCTGAAATTTTGCATAGATCTTTTTTTTTGTATTCTCTTATTAATAGTGGTTTCAATTATTTTATTTAGAACACAGAGGCGTGCGTAGGGGTTTCTTCAAAAACATTTTATTGATTAAAGCGTACGCCACTGGTTTCTTTGCAGCACCAATATGCAGTGAGTATTTTCCATTCAATTTAGAAACTTTTTCGTATCTTATAATTTTTTGATAATTTAACTCAAAATAATCTAATAGTAGATACAGTAAATAAGGGAGAAAAAAAGGCTTCAAAAATAGACTTTTTTTACCCTACAGCCAATTTTTGTAGAATCTTCTAGAGGGTCACTCTGAAAGTTTAAAACTGAGTTTGTGTATTTGTAGACCCCGCCCTTCCTTCACCAGCCCTCAATTAAGGGTTGGATTTTTTTGTTTATTGAATAACTTTTCTCCTATTAAGTTTTCGAAAAAAAGAGTCAGTACAAAGTTGTAAAGAAAAGCATTTCCTACAACTTATCTTTTAAACTTTTTTTGCTATTGTCGATATTTAAAAAGTTATTCAACAAATAAGTTGAAAATTTTGGGGAAAGAGTACTAAGTAGTAGTAACTAGTAAGTAGTACCTAACTAGAGAAAAATTTCCCTAAAATTTGAAACTTATTTGTTGAATATCTTTTTAAATATTGACAATATCAAAAAAATATTAAAAGGAAAGTTGTAGGAAATATTTTTCTCTACAACTTTGTACTGATGCTTTTTTCGGAAATCTAATAGGGAAGAACCTCTTTAATAAATAAGAAAAAAAAGTTATCAAGAAATTGTAAGATACAAAAAAGTTTCTAAATTGAATGAAAAATACTCTTCGCATATTGGTGCTGCAAAAAAAAAACCAGTGGTGTACGTTTTACTCAATAAAATGTTTTTGAAGAAACCCGTACGCACGCCTCTGTGTTCTAAATAAAATAATTGCAACCACTATTAATAAGAGAATACAAAAAAAAGATCTATGCAAAATTTCAGAAGACTAACTTTTTTTGTTATTGATTTATAGCAAATTTTTTCAAATAATTTATTTTCTTTAATGTCCTTTAATGTACATCAAAAATGAAGCAACATTCGACCATAGTTTATTAGACAAACCACCTTTAATTTTCGCTAAACTATCCACTGGTGAAATCCTGACGATATAAACTGGGACACCCTGTATAAATTTACGGTTACAATGCGTAATCAAAAGTTATAACGAAACGTTAATTTTTGAGATTTTTCATATCTATTTACAACCACTTAATATCTTAATTGACGCATGCGCAAATGAGACCAAATAATAGTGTCATTGTCAAATTTTATGTCCTTAAAACCGCTTCTTTTTTGTCGTATATACGTGCATACTAATGTTATTAGTTGCATACTGTAAAATTCCCCAATAACTGAACTAAATAACCATAAATAAGGTAAAAATTAACAATGTGCGATTTTGTGGTTATGTTGACTGGAAATTAGTGCGCAAACAAAGGCGCATGAGAGAGAAAAATGTATGATGTTATGTTATTTTAGGGAGCCTGTGATTGGGGAGCACGGATTCTATTAAGTTGAAGTTGGTTGAACTTTTCGTTACGTTACATTAAGTGGATGTAAACGGGCCTTTAGTCGTTATAAATGTGGATCAAAATACCCTTTATTTATTATAACTTAAACTTAATATTGATAAAAATGTAACGAAAATTGAAATTCTTTTTTTATTAAATTGTAGTAAAGTAATAGTATCTATATTATGCAACGAGCATTTAATAATAGTTATTAAGAAACAAGTATGAGAATTATCAGTAAGTGAGCCTCGTAAAGAATTCGAGTGTCTTAATAGTACATAATTAAATGTGAGTTGCATACACAATTTTTTCTAGGACTAGTCAAAATAATGAAAAATAAGAAAATAAATATTATGCCAACTTTATCATAAACTAAGAAATCCAATAAACTGTCAATTTATAATTTTAGATCTGTCAGATGTTCGTGGCAATAGTTGATATTGGCGGAAAATTGCATTTCTATTGGTTATAAACTTGTATCGTAATGAATCTCATTACAGTACAGGTAGTAAATATCTAATAATACAATTAAAGTATGAGAGTAGAAAAATTTGCAATGATACCAAAATTTAATATTGAAAAATTAAAATGTTATTTTTCTTTATTATAGTATTGTGTATTTATTGAAGAAGTAACAATATTTTTTTAATAAAAAAAGTGAAATTTTTGCTATACCTGTAGATACTAATATACCTAATTGTCTTACTAGTTTTTAAATTATTATAATTCACAACAGATGTGTTTAAAGAAATTGTTATACAAACTTTTACATTTATGCATTATTTGCATCTTGTAAAATTATCTACCTCCAGATTTTGCCATAAATAACTGCAACCTCCACATTTTATGTACTGCATTAAGTTAATCAGCAGTTTCTAACATTTTTTTTCATAGTAAAAGTTCAGAGTTCTAAATAATGTTCAAAAAATGCTAACGTGGGGGTGTTTCATTGCAATTTTATATATTTTGTCTTTATTATAAGTATTTTATATATTCATGTTTTTTTATAAAATAATCATTCGTATGTATATTAGATGAACTACAAATAAATATTTGATATAAACAAATTTCAAAAAATACAGGACGAGAGTTCTAAATGCATAATAAGCTAGGACAAAAATAAAATGATTATTATTTAAAAATTTCAATAACAAAAATAAATTTTCCAAAAAAGCGATGTTTATAAATTGCGCATTTGTGGAAATGGCTAGTCTCCTACAAGAATCTTTTTTGAGAAATTTTAACATTTTAACATTAGACAACTGTTGGAGTCTCAACATAATTGTATGAAGATTTCAAATATTATTAACATTCCACCATAACGAGCTTTTCAAAAGCTCATTTTTTAGTACCTAGAGAGAATTGTAACTAAAAATATGTGGAAGGAAATTTGAAATAAATTAATTTGATCGTCTGTTTAACGACTTGCGTTGGAAAAGAGCCCATCAATGCACTGAAATTTATCTTGTTTAAATTCTTACTATTACTGATAAACTAAATAATTAAAATTCATAGGAAAAGGTTCAAAATTAAAGTATTAATGGTGTTCAACTACTTAAATTGTTAAATTTGTATTTTCTACGTCTTGTTAAATTTATAGTTCCGGTAAATTTTCATTAAAATCACTATTTAATTAAAATGCCGCCGATAAAAATACCACATTGGTATTCTTCTTCACCTCTCATGAACTGTACAACATAAATTTGGTTGACCTACTCCTTTTTTCTAATAAAACTGTCTAAAACGAAATCATGCACAATTTCAAACCTAAATACCCCCATCATCTACATAACAGTACACACACACACACAAAAACTAGTCCTAAAACCAAAACAAAGCAGACACAACGTGACTCACGATTAATACAGCAGTTTGACTTAAATACCTACTATATTTATTTATATATTCAACTTGTAAATTAATGAATTCATTGACATTTAGCTTCTGTCGGTCGGTTGTATTGGGATCCACCTGAACAGCCTTGACATTGATACCACTTGCAAATAGTGGGTAATATCAAGATACTATTAAGAGGATATTGAACCATACAGTGATCAGGTTTTGTAAAGTAGTCTGTACAAGATCTTCTTAAAAGCCAAGTGGATTACAAGGATGTCAAGTGTGTGGACAATAATAATCAAGTTCAAGTTGTAGTTTAGTTTAAATTTGGTTTAGATTTGTTTGAATAAATTCACACTGGAACTGATCGTAATCTATACGGATAAGGAGGTGGAGATTCAACAAATTAGAAGCTATTAATTTTGATTTGATCTTATAGTGTGTAATTAGTACTTTCCGGACTAGATTTTTTTTCTAAGTGGTTTGCAAGCATTACTTCAGTTTAATTATGACCTCAATACCAACGCCTGCTTTAATTATCAGGATTATTTTGCATTATAATTTAAAGAATTTATCAGTTATATTCAAGTAATAAAAATGATTTCGTGTCAGAATTATTATTTGGGAGAACTAATGGATCTTCTGAATCTCTAGTTATCTACAAGCTGCTTCCAATAGAAATTAATTGACTATTGGTCACGACGTTTACTTTCAAGTTGCTAATTTAATTTTTTTTTAAACAGCTAGATGAAAATTTCACATAATGTTTTTCTTTACAATAATTTTGGGATTTATATTTTTTCTGTTATTCCGACATATTTGTAGTTATTTACATTGCCAGATGCGTAAGTGAACTTTTCAGTCCAGGAGACACTTTAAAGGTCTCCGAGGCATCGTGTATTGTATTAATTTTTTCCTCCTATCCGTACACATTAATATTTATTTGAAAATAATGAAAATTAAAACTAAAATCAAGGATGAAAATTATGAGGTGGTTGATTGTGAGAACCTAACGATCTATTCAAAGTGTCAAACATTCTCCGCATAATGTTGTGAAGTAACATTATTTTCACTGAAAATGAGTGCAATAGAAGAGGCTGTGAAAATTGCGTGTGGTTCGTTATTGCCGACTAAATCGAAAGAACGATATAACAGGATCTATGAAAATTTTATGAAAAATGGTGTGCGATGAAGGATGCAGAAGAAATGAGTATAAACGTTTTACTGGCGTACTTTTTGGAAAAATCGAACGTACTGAATTCTTCTGCTAGTCTATGATCGGAATACTCAATGCCCAAATTGACATTTCCGTAAATAAGCATCTTGATATTTCCAAGTTTGAACGTTTAAAGGAGTTTATCATGAGAAAAAATTATGGTTGTGAATACCAAAAATTGCAGGTATATTCGAAAGAAACAAGAAAATAATGAAAATGCTCCCTTAAAAATTTCCGGAAGTTTTGCAAAAATCGATATTTCAGATTTCACTTAAAATAACTTTTTAGATAAGGAGGCATAAAACTCTAAATATAAAGTGGATATTCAACAATTTTTGCTCTATTATACAGGCTGTTTCATTAAGGGTGGCCACCGGCCATATCTCGGAAACTACTGGGCATAGAAATTCAGGAAAAAAAATTTCATTACTAAAGTGGCCATGAGAAAATCCTGGAAATTATTTTTAAGTTCCGCATTTTGCCACAAGGGGGCGCAACTGAAAAGTAAATATAAAAATTCTAGATTTCTCCGAAAATTCCCACATTAAGGTATACCTTTGGTAACATCATTAGAAAGCTTGGACAATTCTGCATCATTTTGGTTTAAGGCTCATTGGCGTACCGACCTTAATAAGAGTGGGGGAAGGTATTCAAAGTGTAATCATTTGAATCGCTGTAACTTCTAAACGACTTATTCGATTTTAGTAAACTTAAGCTTGTTTGGAAGAGAAATGTAGGTACTTTTAATTATCGCATCCAATGGTACACGATAGTACCTAATAAAATTGCTAGAGGGCGCGATTTGAAATAATAACAGTTTTATTGCTTTTATCCCAAAATTTTAAATTAGACGGTATATTTATGATACCATAATCGGAAAGTAAATTAAATTTGCAAGAAAAAACATGAAAACCGCAGCTCGATATCTTCGTTCGTTTCAGAGTTATTGCCAAAAGAATAATTTTTAACACTTAAATTGAAGATACGATTGTTTTCATAGTTCCGTGGTCAAGCAATCCATGACAAAAAATATTTTAAAACTTTATTATGTGTAGGTTTGTCACTCATTATGCCAAGGGCCCAAAAACTACTTTAGATTTAATAAAATAATAATGGAAAACTTTTTAGGCACAAGGCACAATAATTATTTTAATATGGTTTTTTAAAAATAAATCTAGGTAGCCGTGAAACAAGATCGGCAGGTTTCCAAGGAAATTAATAAATTGGAATAGTTGTCAACTGATTTAATTCTGATAGATGTTGTGTTGACAAAAGTTTCTCCTCGATTCTTTTTAAATTTCTTGTTACCTATATCAAAATTTGTGCTACATCTCTCAAAAATGCTTGTACCAATGCCCGAGGGTTACGATATGCTTACGTAAGATTCACCATTTAGATAGCCATTAAAAATAAACGGTCCGATAATTCTGTATGCTGAAACTCTGCACCACCAGTTTTGGTGATCCACTTCGCGTATTCAATGAGGATTTGTTTGTGACCAATACCTAGTGCATAAGTATTGTGTAAATTAACGATGCCACAGCTAATAAAACTGGCTTCATCAGTTCATAAAACCAGTGAGAGGAATTGAGAATTTTTGAGGGATGTAGCACAATTTTTGGAATAGATAAAAAGAAATTGAAAAAGAATCATAGTCATCAAAAAGAAACTTTTGTCAAGACAACACCTATCAAAATTAAATCAGTTGACAACTATTCTAATTTATTTATCTCCTTGGAAACCTGCCGATCTTGTTTCACGGCTATCCAGATTTATTTTTAAAAACCATATTAAAATAATTATTGTGCCTAAATTCGAAGTTTTTCATGATTATTTTATTAATTCTAAAGTAGTTTTTGGGCCCTTGGCATAATGAGTGACAAACCTACACAAGCATAAAGTTAAAAAATATTTTTTGTCATGGATTGCTTGACCACGGAGCTATGAAAACAATCATATCTTCAATTAAAGTGTTAAAAATTATTCTTTTGGCAATAACACTGAAACGAACGAAGATATCGAGCTGCGATTTTCACGTTTTCTCTTGCAAATTTAATCTACTTTCCGATTCTGACATCATAATTTTACCGTCTAATTTAAGTTTTCGGGATAAAATCAAAAAAACTGTTATTATTTCAAATTGCGCCCTCTAGCAATTTTATTAGGAACTATCATGGCCACTTTAGTTATGAAATTTTTTTCCCTGGATTTCTATGCCCAGTAGTTCCCGAGATATGGCCGGTGGCCATCCTTAATGAAACAGCCTGTACTTAACTCGATATCGTCCAGAATAGTTAGTCACTAGTCAGATTCCTATGGGTATTATTGCAATTCATTGGGTAAGAAATTTTTGTTTTGCCATCGATACAGTACCATATAGAAAGCTTAAATTCGTGTTTTCGACCATCAACCTCTTGCAGCTTTTCCGCCATCTTGAATTAAGTAGTGAATTCTTATCTCGACAGAAACAGCCGTATTTTTGATTTTATCGAAAAAATAGCCGATACCATTTTTAACAAGAAAAACGAGTTCTACACATTTGTAGATATACTTGATATTTCTTCATATTTTGCGTATTTAACGAGTAGTAGCGGATTAATTGAAAAATTTTTTGCTTGACATTTTTTTTCCTTTAGCGCTATCGCAAAAATGTTCATTTAATAGTTATTTATGATACAAGTGTTAAAAGTAAGATTTTATTTTGAGAGTGGGGAAGATTGCGGAACGAGCGCAGCGAGTGGAGCAACCCTACGAACATGAGCTTGGGCTCATTACTTGATAATAAAGGCAATGTTAAGTCATATAACCGAACCTCACATTTTACTTTTAACACTGGTGTTAAAAGTAAATCACGTGATTTACTTTTAACGCGTTTTCAATTTAATATGACACTTTTAATTGCAGTGTAAAAAATTCAATTTTTACTAACGTTTGTAGAAAAAAATTATTAAACACATAGTTACCTACAACTTTGATATGACAATTTTTTTCATGCGAGGAATTGTTTACTTACTGTAGCAGTGTAGCGCCTTGAAGTTGCGCGTATCGTCACTCGGCAGTATAGTACAGGGCATTTAGACTTTGCAGGGAAATAATTCCGAGACGAATTTGGCTTCCGATTTTCAAAAGTGTATGTATACGAGCCGGAAAAGTCATTTTGCACAATTCTACTTGGTGGTGAAAAGCCGCCATCTTGATTTTAAAGGTTGTTTTAGTTTTTTGCGCATAAATCGCGTATTTTCGGTTATAGAAGAAAATTTTTCTATGCAATTTTGTTGAAAATTGAATTCTCCATAAAATTGCACTGGTAACTTTTTTGCTGATTGCAATTGTTTACAAGTTTGTTATACCTACTTCCAATTTTCCAGGCTGCTATTTGGTGCATTTTCGAGATAGTCGCACTTTTTCAGATAGTCGCGTTTTTACGAGACGGGTGCAAGTAAACGTAAACAAAACTACTTGTGTTAATTTCAAAAAGTAATCCTGTGTAAAAAAATGCTGTACCTAACTTGTAAACAATTGCAATTAGCGAAAAAAGTCTATTTTGTAGAGAATTCAATTTACAAATTAATTTCATTGAAACATTTTCTTCTAAAATCGAAAATACGCGATTTATGCGCGAAAAACTAAAACAACCCTTAAAAATTAGATGGCGGTCTTTCACCACCAAGCCGAATTGTGCAAAATGTGTTTTCCGGCTCGTATACTCAAACACTTTCGAAAATCGGAAGCCAAATTCGTCTCGGAATTATTTCCCAGTAAAGTCTAGATGTCCTGTACTACTGCCGAGTGACGATACGTGCAATTTCCAGGCGCTGCAGTAAATAAACAATTGCTCACATGAAAATTTTTTTTTATCAAAGTTGTAGGTAATTGTATGTTTAACATATTTCACATGAACATTTTTGCCTTTGCGCTGAAGGAAAAAAGATAACCGACCAGAAATAATTTTCAACCCCCTTTTGTTTCAATTAATCCGTTATTACTCGTTAAATACGCAAAATATAAAAAAATATCAAGTACTTATACAAATTTGTAGAATTCATTTTTGTCGTTAAAAATGGCATCAATTGTTTTTTCGATAAAATAAAAAATACGACTGTTATTGGCGAGATAAGAATTAACCCCTTAATTCAAGATGGCGGAAAAGCTGCAAGGGGTTGATGGTCGAAAACTCGCATTTAAGCTTTCTATGTGGTACCCTAACGATGGCAAAAAAAATTTCTCTTACCCAATGAATTGCAATAATAAAAACTAAATATACTGGACTAATAGAGACACTGAATTTTGGTTTATAGACAATTTTCACAAGTTTGTCCATTTCATTAAATGCAACTAAAATTTTGTTAAAGAAGTGTTCTACGTATAAACAAGCCTATTTAATTCGTTGTCAAATCCGAAACTAACTTCTTAAGATAAATCTTAAAAGTAACGCTCTTTATAATTTATTACCACCAATTAATAGTCTTCTGAATAACTATAAAATATCCTTAAAATGTAGACAAATAATTTCTAATTGTATATTATAATAATAATATAATTTTTATGTTTATACTAGGTAAGAAAAAGAGTAATAGTACCAATACACTTACATGCTTCTATATAGAAGAAAGTGCCTTTAATGTATTTTTATCGCCAATAAAATTATAAACAATGTTTCAGTAATAATCGTAGGTACATGAATATTTTATAAATTACCATTAAAATGATATTCTAAAAAGAAAGCCAATCTGATGCGTGTTACTTCTGGTGCATTTCCTTCCCTTTCAATTTTTACTCAAGTGAAAGACATGGGAGCCTTACCTGAAACAAAACAAACAAAAATTTAGTACTATGTAGTTATTTTGGGGCAAACCAGTATAAATGTATGCAAGTAACTACATTTCAAAAACCGTTCACTTAATGTGTTTTCTTTTACGTTGTATCAAGTGTACTTTTACGCATTAATTAAAATATTGTGTACAGAGAAATTTTTACAGCTGCTTTTCGAAGAATTTATGGCACTGTCTCTTGTGTTGATAACACATCAAGTACAAGTCATATGGTGGATGACGATTCGAACTGAGTTAATGGTCATTGGGTCTGTTGACTTGACACCAATAATCCTTTAGTTAATTTATTTTAAAGAAAATTGCAGAAGTATTAATTAGTAAATTTATGGCGGTTATTAAACAATATGCTGCTTATCAGTTTCTAATAAAATTACCACTTGAAGCTTATTTAATAAAAAATCATCTTAACTATATTGCAAATTATTAATGCAAATATTCGGATTTTCCATTGTTAGTTCTGTGCTAATACATTACATTGGATGTTGATGTGCAGATAAAAATGCATGCAGTAGCTTAAATGAGATGAATTATTTAATGCATCGGAGCTGATAAATCGCCCCGTATAAATTATTTTTATAAATGAACCAAAATTTACTTTATATTTTTATCTCTTATAAAAGAACTAAATATTTATTGTACTGAGTTTTTATAAATGCGTCATTAGCGTGCTTTTTTGTTGATAAATAAAAATAAAAGTCTTTATCACAAGGTGTGGCACGAAATATAGGATCATTAAATTTGAGGATCGTTAACCTACTGACAGATCCTTTTTTAGAAATCACTACTACTTATAGTATAAAGATTACAAGGGAGCCTTCTCAGCGTCTTGTTTTTAATTAGCAATAAATTATCATTATGCCCATAATGCAAATTTCACAGGTCATGGGATGTGAGAAAATTATTGTTGCAGATTTTTATAGTTATACCTTAATTTATAAGGTGAAACGTCAAATGTAAGCTGAATATATTTTACATGTATTTTAAGGATTAAGAGGATAATTTTAAAAAAGCATCTTAATGTAGGTAGCTACTTGGTAATTATTTTAATATTAACTGTTTCAGTGTGCGGGCTACTTTCTTGCTAAAAATTAAACTCGTAAAGTTTTAATTGAAAATTCTTATTTATAGCAAATTCTTTCTTAATAAAATATTTTTGGCGATAAATTACAAATAAAATAAAAAAAATCTCACAAACTAAGTTATTTTAATGTAAATTTTAATTGCAATCAATTATTAAGATATACAGAATGTTATCGAATAACTTGGTTAGTTTTCGAATTAAAAAAATTTGCAAAATGCAAAAGTTATTAGAAATTGACTGTAAATTACTACCATTTATACAGAGTGCTTAATTACGACTGTACAGCAATACGATAAAAAAATAAGCGATTTTAAAATTGTCCGTAATTATACTAAAAATTTTAAAGCCCTGTCAAATTAGATCAAAAAGTACCTAATATTTAAAAAGTTGACATGATGGCCAAATTTTTGAAAGAAAGTTGAGGGTCATTGATGAAGCCTCGAACGCAAAAATCCAACAAAATTTCCTTATATGCGACACGACATAAGGGTGATTTTTTATATCTCGGATTCTACTGGTACGTTTTAATGTAGTTTTTTTAGTTTGTTCGGGAAAATATTTCAAATAACTTTTGTTTGAAACTTTTTTGATAGCTGTTCAATAAAATAAGTTATAAACCAAAGACTGCTCTTATTTAGGGAGTGAGTTTGAAAAATAAAAATGAAAAATAAACGCAACTTTTCTCCTTATTACATTTTTTTAATATACTATACAGGGTGCCCGTTTTTCGACCGGTGCCATGGGGATCTCGCTTTTCTTCAAAGATACAAAGTCGGTTAAATTAGGGCAAAGTTGCACATTCTTACGCTGATCAATAGTCCGAAGAGAAATTTGAACTATTGTTTTTAATTTTGAAGTTATGTAGAAAAACAAGAAATTGTAATATTCGTTTTTAATTTTTAAATTGAAAATCAATAAACTTACGTATTTTTGTTTCTTAAGGCACTTTTTTATGAGGAATCCGAATATGTCATTGTAAATGCCATGTCGTCTAAGATGGCAGAGAAATAGTAGTCAACTTAATTTTTTCTTATTGAATTATATTGAATTTATACATTTTTGAATACACCTTTTTTCTCTGTTTGTAATAATGTATCACACATGATAGTTAAGTTTTACATTTTGGTGGAAAATCCAAATTATTCGTTTTTTCGAAGGGTGCTTTGGAAACAAATAAATATTATCATTACCCTTAGACATGAAATAAGAAGGAGAGATATTAGTAGAACAGTTCTAAATCTTAGAAAACGGATACAGTTGTTTTTCCATGTGGAAGGTGCATCATTTGAGCATTTATAATAATTTTCCAATTTTTTTCGTTTTTTTTTGTTTCGGGTTTGTTCTAATGCGAAGAATAAATTTCTATCAAAATCTCTCGTTTTAATGTTTTTTACTTACAATGGGATAAAATGTAGTAAACGACTAGACTTTAACTTAAGGCGACCTGTTAAAAATTTGTTTAAAACCAAAGTGATAATTTTGTTTCCAAAGCATCCTTCGAAAAAACGAATAATTTGGAATTTCCCCCAAAATAAAAAACTTAACTATCATGTGTGATACATTATCGTAAACAGGAACAAAGTTGTATTAAAAAAATGTATGAATCCAATATGGCGACCATAAGAAAAAATAAAGTTGACTACTGTTTCTCTGCCATTTTAGACGCCAAGCCAAATGCAATGACATATTCGGATTCCTTGTAAGGAAGTGCCTTAAGAATGTTTTAGTTAAAATTAAAAATAAAAATTACAATATCTTGTTTTTTCTACAATAACTTCAAAATTAAAAACGATAGTTCAAATTTCTTTACTTTTGCCCTAATTTAACCGACTTTGTATCTCTTAAGATAAGCGAGATCTCCATGGTGCGGATCGAAAAACGGGCACCCTGTATGTATAATGGACGTTAATTAGAAAAATATAGAGCAAGCAATAACGTCAGTAAAAAATATCTGACGATGGTAGAACCGTCAAAGAGATAGCGTGGAAAACTCCGGCCGATAAGAAAAAAGAGGGAGACCTAGGCGGAAATGGAAAGAGGCTGTCACGAAAAAACTAAAAGACATAAATGTAAAAAATTGGAGAAATAAAGCCAAAAATAGGAAAACATGGAAAACTATTACCAAGCAATGGACCTAAAAGACCAGTAATAACGTTGATTACAAAAAACGCAAATTTTAAACTTAGAAGTACAGGGTGTCCCATTTTCGACACTTTTAGGGGGTATTGGCGTTATTATCAAAGATAGAGTGTTGCGGTTTTCACCTTCCTTACCTACTTTTTTACGAAACGAAAGATTCCGCGGTCAAATTTGTCATGGCTCTCTTAGTTTTTATTCTACAGAGTGATTCTGAAAATCTTTGTTTTTTAGACACCCCTCGTATTTCCGTTATGCGTCTACTTATCAAAAAGGTGAAAATTGATCTTGATAGAGTTTTTTACGTAGAATTCAGTGGCGTAGGTAGTTTTTGTGTAAAAGGTTTAGTTTTTCAGATATTGCCCAAACTTATGTTTTTTTAAATGGGACACCCTATATATTATCTTTTATATTGATTAAGCAAAATTTGGGCTTTCCAAAAATATATAATACTTAATATTTATTTTGAAAACAAGCTCAAAATTCGATATTTTTACTAATTTTCTTTATTTATAACAGTAGGCCGTGGCTAATTTTTTAAAAACAAATCCAAAATTTTCACAATGGCTAATTATTTTAAAGCTAAAATCAGAGATATAAAAAACACCATTATTTCGTGACGCACAAAGAAATTTTGTTGGGGCTTCATCAATGACCCTCGACTTGCTCTCAAAAATTTGGCCATACTTTCAACTTTACCATTTGGCTATTACAATTACTTTGATCATAATTGTTGTTTTTATGATTTTAATTTTCTATGTTCCAATCAAAGTATCTCAGTGTAATATTAAATGCATATTAAACTCACATAAACTACATCGCCGTATAATATTTATGACTCCCTTCAAATTACATAATTGTAATTCAATTTGTCCGTGTCTATTACCGTATCGATATTATTTATGTTCACTGGTCAGAGTCATAAAGCAATAAAACGCTGAATATAAATTAGTTGAATATTTTCCTTTTCCCCGGCATAAACCATAATAATATAAATCAATCACAACATTTTTCTTTAATGAACAATATGAAAATTACAAACAATGCCAACAAACAGTTTCACATACAACACAAATTCTCCTATTGTATTTGTTTGATGTTTTGTATATCTATGCATATCATTTTGAAGAAAGCCAGAACAAACACGAAATAGAACGTAACAAAAACGTCATATTATACATTATAGGTAGGTATTTGTCAGATAAATAAATTCAAAAGCAACAAACATCAGCTGAACTGATCTGGTTTATATTTGTTGAATTTTTAGGTCACTTAATGTAACAATGAATTTTTGTGTTTCCGAGACAAATTTGTAATTATACGGCAGTCAATTATTTTAACGCTTCACTGTTTATTTTATGTTTAATTTAATGCTTCCTTTATTTGTTGTATTTGGCCGATTTCTTTTCTGTGCGTTATGATCAGTTTTATATAATGATTGTGGCTACCAAAAATTTTGCCCCCGGGCTAATGGTTTATAAAACGAAAGTTAAATTATCGATGATAAAAGACGAAATAACATAGAAACAAACAACATTATTTTAAATTTTAAATTGAAATAAATAAACTACAATATTGAATAATAAATTATTTCATGCACCATGAAGTTTGTGTTGATGTTTGTTTGCAATCGTTTATTTTAGAATTTTATTTTAACCAAGCCCCTATTACAGCTCTTGTAAATATTGTTATTAATTTTATAATAATATTAATAAATGAGACACCTGGCGTTGCCTCCACCTTCTTTTTCCCCTTACATGGATTATGGACAATTTATTTCATACATTCACTATTCAACCGCATATTGTACATTGTTGTTAATGTACGCCTATAACAAAATAATTGTAGGTCACGAACAATAGTTTAATTTAGCTAGAGACAAACAGGTATTTTTTAGTTTTAATTATGAAATATTGATTGGATAAATATTAAGTTTTAAAACGGTTTGGGTTTATTCAGTTTTAGGGTCAAAAATATAACTTTGTTATAGATAAACGGGATGTTTAAAAATGTTTAAAATTTACACTATATCTCATATAATATATTAATACATTCTGGCCGAAGTTTCCATTTTTGTAGAAATTTATAATCAAACTGGAAGTAAATTTTAATCAATGATTAATTTTTAATTTGGCCTCATATTTATTACTCCTATTAAAGATTATTTCTATAAATACTAAGAAAAATTCACATCAAGATAATTTAAAATTAAAATAAAATGTGTTAGGTATGGCAATTAATAATAAAATTAACACTTGGAGATCGAGTTGATTTAATTGGAATTACATAGAAAGTTCAAAAGTAACAGGACAATTAAATGCATACATTATTAATAAAGTATAAAAACATTAGGTCAAAGTTGATTCCTCTTAATTTTAATAAATTGGAATAAAAATTACTTTTTAATGTTCCAAAATAAAAATAAGATGTTAACTTGTAGTGACTAAAATAAATGCAAGAAATTATACAGAACCTTCGTTATAAATTATTTATGAGAGACAGTTTTCAATTCAGTATTGTCTTGACAATATAAGGAATAAGGAAATTAACTATGAATAAAGATTGAGAAACTGGAACTAAACTGCTGGCCAATTGAAACGTACCAAGCGAATTTTTAGGTTGAATTTAAAGTCAAATATTTTGAAAACGAGAAAAGATATCAACATGAGGTTTTCAGGATTCAAGACATAATTTAATTGAGAAAACAATAGTGTGACCCGATTTTTTTACTTTGAAGTACGTTACTATCTACAGGGTTTGAAAGAAAGTCGAAAAAATCAGTTTCTAAAAATTATTATATCCCTCTTACTTTATAAGTACCGAATTTTTTATTAAATTAAATATTGTTGAACAGGTTTTTGCAATAATAATTATGCTGCCATTTTGAAAGCAAATGTCATCATGTGATATGTCGATAAAAAGGTAATTTTAAGTAGAATCTAATTATTACGGAAAAAATCTACAGGGTTGTTTTAAATTTTTTTGAAAGTTAGTAGGTGGCCCTTCCGGTGAAACCGGAACTGTCATTAGATTGTTTTAAACGTCAAAATGATTATTCCTTTCAACAATAAACCATGCCAAATTTCAAATTAATACAGTTAAATGTAACAAAATGGTGGGGGTTGTAAAACGATTTCGTAGCCACCCGGTAAACACGAATATGAGCAAATTTTTGAAAAAGTGAAAAACCCGTTTCGAGGACATAAGTCACTTAAACCAATGGTGAACATAAACTAACTAAATTCCATTCCATTCCATTAAGAAAATAGCCTCAAAAAATGAATTAAAAAAATTTACCAATTAGCGAACGTGTACCGATTTTTGATAAGCCACTGGTTACCAATAAATTAATGAAAGTACAAAAATGTACTTTTTATAAGAAAGCCATTCATAAGGTATCATAATCAACTACTGAGATTGGTTCTTACAAAACAAAATACGGCCGAATGACAAAAAACAAAGAAGAATTCAAGTTTTCAGCAAAAATTCGGTATCTTATAAAATAACAGGGATATAAAAAATTTCAGAAACAGTTTTTTTCCCATTAAGTAAGGACTAAAAAAATCTACAAGAAATATTTTTTTTTGTGGAATTCCGGTAGTAAAATTTGAGAAAAAAAAGACGACTTTCTTTAATACCCTGTAGATAGTAATGTACTTCAAAGTAAAAAAATCGGGTAACACTGTCGGTTTCTCAATTAAATTATCTTTGAAATCCTGAAAACCGCATGTTGATATCTTTTCTATTTTTGAAAATATTTGACTTTAAATTCAACCTAAAAATTCGCTTGGTACGTTTCAATTGGCCAGCAGTTTATTTATCATAAAAATCAAAATTATGAAACAGAACAAAATTCTAGGTTTTCTTTTTACGAATATTGCAAATAATGACATTGTTAATAATAATAGTCCTGTAATTCGATATAGTTAATACTTTTATTCAAATGCCTTTATATTCGTCTTAAATTCCACAAAATTCGTCAGTATACACTATACAAAAAATATCTGAAAAATGCCTCTACATTCCTTTCGTTTTTCCATAAATGCCTCAAATTTATTGCAACGAAAGACGAGAAAAATTCCCTATTAAATTCGTCGAAAATGCCTTGCAAATTCCAATGCATTCCAACTTCCTTCAAGATAACAAGAAATTACTTTGTTTATAAAACTACCACATAAATACCTCTCATTTTCAAAAATACCTTTAAATTCCTTTCAAATTCCGCAAAATGCCTAAAAATTTGGTAAAAATCTTTAATTTTCCCAGTAAATTCTTCAATTTTCACGCAACAGTACAAAAAAATTCTCCATTAAATTTATCGAAAATGCCTTTTAAATTCCACCCAATTTCATAATTTTCTCAAATTTGGCTTGCAATAATTTCTAAAAAATTCCCCGAAAATTCTAAAATATTCCAAAAGCTTTCTTCAAGAGGACATACAATTTTTTTCTTTATAAAAATGCCACATTAATACCTCTCATTTTCAAATATGCCTTTAAATTCCTTTCGAATTCCACAAAATGTCTAAAATTTTCTAAATTTCTTTAACTTCCCTATAAATTCTTCAATTTTCATGAAACGATATTGCACAATTCAAACAATACCAACAAATTCGTCGAAAATGCTTTGTAAATTCCAAAGCATTCCAACAGCTTCCTTTAAGGGGACAACAAATTTCTTTCTTTATAAAAATGCCACATAAAATAATACCTCATATTTTCAAAATTGCCTTTAAATTCCTCTTAAATTTCGTAAAATGCCTAAAATTTTCTAAATTTCTTTAATTTCCAAATAAAAATGTCTTGTAAATTCCACTCAATTTCATAATTTTCTCGAATGAACTTACAATTTCTAGAAAATTCCAAAACTGTCCAACAACTTCCTTCAAGAAGATAACAAATTTCTCGCTAAAAGTTTATACAAGTCACAAAAAAGAAATTTTGATTTCTATCTCGGTTCCTGTCTCAGTTTCTCTGCGAAAATTGTAGAGAATGAAATTATCAATAATTTTTGGGAAGGGGTAATATTTTGAAACTTTCAAAGCGTTTTATATAAAATTATAAAAAAATGTATGCACAGATATATTATAAATTGACAATTATACACGAATTTCCTAGTTATAAACGTCTTTTTATAGCCCATGGACCTCTTTATGCTCATGGGCTATAATGAAACGTCAAATAAAAGTCAGAGCTGTTTTTTTTTTACTCACAGTAAGTTTTTTTGTAAATAAATTCTGATTTTTCGGGTATCAAACCATCACTACTTCTTGCCGACTCAGCCAGCTCGTTTCGGCTTTGCAAGCTATATCACATTTTCTTGGTCTGATGAAGAATCCATCAAAGATTCTGGATCACACAATTGAAGTAAACAATTTTTGTAAGAAGTTAAAATTGATACCCTTGTTTACTCCTTTTACTATAGTAACGTACTTCAAGTGACTTGAGACATATTTAATTATTTAATTATTTGAGATAAATATTTAATCTGTGCATAAAATAGTGTATGTATTTCTGGCGTAACTTGCTTTTATGGCCCTACAACCTACAACCTAGCCCGAGGCTTCGCGCCATAAAAGCCTCTTTACGCCCTTAATACATAAATAACTATAATGTTTAGACTAATATAATAAATAAAATTCGCGTAATATTTTCGATATCTATCACTGTCGTTTTTGTAATGGTGATTATAATGTGAGTTTAGATATGAATTAATGTGTATGAACAATGTGATCAACTTTTTATAATATTCATTTAACATGCCGCAACCATTTCTTCATTTATTTATTTAATATAAAAGTTAATTGCAAATATATACCTTAAAATAAAACAATAAAAGGAACGGTGATAATTTGATTTTAAACCACATTAGCTAATTGACGTTACACTGCAATTTTCAATGCTAATTTTTGTTGTTTGTGACCTTTTGCAACTGCATTAAGCAAATTCTGTATATTGCAATACAGAGTTTGAGTGTTATTGTGCCAATTTATAAGGTCGTTCTTTGGTTAGGTATTTTATTATTAAATAACAATCCTTTTTTTCGCTATATGAAATTAAAAACTTGGGTGTTGTTGCTTATTATGTGTTTGTTTAAATATAATATAGGGAGTGGTATGTAAACTTTAACCAAAGTCATACACGACTTTATGAGTACGGAAAAGAGTATATAGGTGTATTTATGTACATGTGCCTTGACCTATCATTCTTCTGCTCACTCTGTTGATTTTTTAGCCACCCACAATTACTTTTATTATTTACTTTTTTGTTTTGGCCTAAAGGCAAGGTCTTTGTAATTAATTTATACGGAATTTCAACGTGTTTCATATAATCTCGTTGGTTACATAGAATTATTTATTGTGTTTTAATAGTCGGCAGTATAATATTATTATTAAAAAGTGTCTCTGCATCCAAGTCAGTAAAATAAACTAATTGGCGTTAAATTCACATTTCCTAGAACGGAAAGTAAGAACTTGCTGTACTTCAGTACTTCAATTGAGTTATAATTGCAGCTAAATTATGTCACTATAAAATATAACATACTAAATACCGACGATGGTTATAAATTATTTTACATGATTTCGCAAATTCAGAAATGCTTTATAACAACAAAAAAACCTGTGCAAAAGGTTGTTTTCCTTTAAGTGTAATTAGGTTAGTAATGTTACCATAATTTATTCTTAAACCACAATTTGATAAAAATTGTAGTAAATGGCATAAAATGTGGTAAATATAATTGATACATGCATTTAAACTAGATTTATATTATAAATAAAAACAATATATTACTTATGCATACTTCTACGCAATATTGTTAGTACATAATTGGACTATTTTAAAAAATTGTCTCCCCAACATTACATTAATTATAATGTAAAACTTATTATAATATTAAATACATTAAGTATATTAATTAGATTTATCTCTTGTACAAGAGTGCAGAGCGCATTTTAATTTAATTAAAAATATAAACGAGATAAGGACGCGGACGCTCCAAAGTCTTTTTCAAACTTTCATCAACTATTTTTGATTTATTACAGATTAATTACTTCACCGATAACTTTCTAAATTACTTCTTGTTAAGTATTTATTTTCATTTCACCAAATTTTTATAACTACCAGTAATGGTACTTTTAATATTTTATTCTTACCAGCATGTAGGTAATTCGAATGGTAGGTACTGTTACAAAAAATATCTGATGTGTCGAACACATGACTTTCTTATACGGATAGTACCACAATTAATTTTCCTAAAGAAATTAAGTGAAATTTCTTGCAAAAATCGTGTTTAAATTTTGAGCGGTACCAGCAATTTTCAAATAATTTTCGGAAGTCTCGCACTTATTGCAGTACGCAGAAATCTGTCCTTGTCCCACTCATTACAACCATATTTTTGGACAAAAAATATTGTGCTTGGAAACTAGGTACTTTTCCCAAAGTCGACGTATTTAGATTATTTTATATATTTTTTATTAAATCGCATGGAAATTAAGTTAAATTTCTTTGTAAAAGTCATGCAAAAATTTTGAGTTTTTCCAACAACTTGAAATAGTTTTCGGAAGTCTCTCTCGCACGTATTGCAATACGCATAAATCTGTCCTTGTCCCGAATTTTACGACAAAAATTAGTGTTTTATTTTAGATTGACCTATTACTCACTAAAAAAAATTTCCCGGTATAAAATCACATTTATTTATTCATTATTATTGTTTTCGGTACCATAGAAATCAGTAAAATACAAAAAAAACTAATGGTCCTTCTGGGATTCGAACCCGCGACCTTCCGTTTGGCAACCAAGTCTCTTTAGTCACTAGTCTATCTAGCCTGTCGGATTCAACGCGCACTATGAGAAATATAAGTGTTTTAAAAATATTTCGTTTTTTTGAATTTTTTTGCGGAATTTCAAAAAATAGTTCAAACAAAATTTGTTCAAAATTTAATTCTAAATCAAAGTTAATAAAAAAATATCGTAAATTGTTTATTTTTCAAGATATTCCTAAAAAACCTATAAATGTCTTCAGGTAAGTGTCACTTGTGTTGGTGCTAGATGAAAAAGATTTAATGTGGCACCCACAACTTTGTTCAAACTCTTAACTATGAAATTTGAATCAAATCCGATACCTAAGTCGGTACAGACAGACACATAAGGTAAAGCGAGGATAGATGGCACAGAAGGAGAGACGGACCACTGGCGATAATTTTGCTACAGTGGCAATAATGCCCGGCTCGGTCACATTCATGTAAATAAATTCCTTTATCGCATTTTTTGGATGCATGTGTTTCGTAATTTATTATTGTTTTCATTAGTTACATGTGGTTGTTTTCGACTACACAAAAAATTTTGTGAGGAATATTTTGTTAGCCAAGAAAAGCACTTTAAGGTAAGTTTTAGTCAAAATTCTTGTACTGTGGTGGTCAGATGCACTTTCTGGTGTAAATCTAACCTAAAATTAATAGAGCTTAAAGTTCCGTTTTGTAGAAATTGTCTGGTCCATCTCTCCTATATGCTTTTTAGGAGAGACGGACCAACATTTGCGAGGAGAGGTGGACCAACGTTCTATTCTTTTAGAAAAATGCCTAACACGTAGGTATATACAAAAGAGAAACGTTTGCAAAACGAAAAAAAAATCAATCACAACTCTTCTTCTTCAGAGTCCGAAAACATGATTTTAGATGATTCGTCCAGCGGGACGGAACATTTCAGCGATATGGAAAATGAATGTGTTGGGTGCAACGAAGATTATCGGCAAACGAATAAAAAGGATGACTGAATTAAGTGCATTTTATATCTAAGGTGGTTGCACGAGGGCTGCACATCTTATAACAACGTTTGTCAAAAATCAATTTAACAAAGAAAAAGTGTTAAAAGTTTAAAATCCATCTATCCTACCTCTAATGGTCTTACTCTCCTATCCTAAGTAGGATAGATGGACTGATTTCGACTTTCAGTTTTTTATTTTTTTTAACATTTTGGATAAGTCTTTCTGTTTTTTAACTATATTGTAAGAATGTCAAAGTTTATGTTTGTGTTCTATATTTTATGTATAATTTTATTTTTTTAAATAAAAACGATATTTGATGTTTTGTAAAACGTGTGCCATCTCTCCTCGCTTTACCCTACACATACACATACAGACATCATGGCGAAAATGGTCAGAATGGATTCAGGGGCCCTCAAAACGTGTAAATCCATCAAAATCTCGAAGTCGAAAAAATCACGATTACGATACTTTCTTATTATTTCGTATAAGAAAGTAATTATCACGTTCTCCGATTTTTTGTTGCTGTTGCAATTCCTTAATAAACGGTTTCATTAATAATTATTTTTCTATATTCCGAAGAAGATGTTGAACAATTTCCTGTAATAAAGCGCCAAATTGTGTGGTAATACCAAAACCACCAAAGCAGTTGAGTGTTTCAATAATTCAAATCATAAAACTATTAAAATACAACAATTAATTAAATTCCCGCATTGATGATGGCGCGCATAAATTTTTCGAAAGCCAAGGCCACAAATGCACTTAATCCGTTTCTAATTTCACTTGCGTTATTAATGATCTTCTCTTCGAGTCTACCACAAACAGTACTTCTTATAACTACAGTTATAGATGACGCAATGTTATTTAATGCCCACTTATAGACTGACATCAAACTAACCTAAATAAATCTCATATTGAATTTAACGACCAATCTAAAATCCTTTGAGAAAACCTACAAAAGTAAACGATTATTTTCAGCAAATAAACCGCATATTTTATGCAGGAATCTAGACTAGCAGGGCAGTGTAGCAGGATTTATCTGTCTATGGATGGCTATTTATGTTTTCACTTTCACCTGATGTGTAGTAATGAGGCAGTATTTTTCTCTTGCATGATGGTACAAAATCGAATGACTACAAAAGTACAAAATTGTTTAGTTTCGGGTTCTATCCTCAATAATTATATTTTTGCCTCGTACAAAAATATCACTAGATAATTCAGCAAATTTCTATTATTGAATCAAAATGTTTTTGTAGTGATAGTTTTATTATCTTTTGGAACACGTCATTTTGCGTCATTTGCATATTCACAGTTACAGATCTTCGGATTTTACTGTTATTATTATCTACTATTTTGAAAAAATATTCCTGATTTATCCAAAAGAACCCTCAGATGAACTTTGTTCAAAATTTAATTCTGCTGAGGCCACATCTAGATCTTGACTTAATTTAAACGAAACGCCAGTTCGAGGTTACCTCACTCCAACTTTAATTAGCTTTTACACCACTGGCTGAATAAAGAATACAAAAAATAAGTGACGATTTTTAATTTACTTGAGTGACGTGTGGTAAATAATAACTATTATCTTAAAACCTGCTGAAAATTCATTAATGTTAACTAAAGAAGACAGGTACCAATTTATCTTTAAAATATAAAATTGATGTTGGTTCACTTTATAACTCCGGTTACAATATGCCGTATTTTCTAAATTATCACACATAACCTCTAATTTCTTTTTGCTTGGGGCTTGGGGTACAGATCAATTATTCGTCATGGTTATTATTTTTTACCGATGACTATACATACTGACATGTATATTACGGACATTTATATATTTTTTTGTAATGTCCTTGTTTTCTTTTCAACATTATGCCAATAGCTGTTTATGATCTTAACTCTTAACGTAACTTTCTCCATCATTAGGTATCATCTTGGGTATACCAAGTGGACTATTTCATTCAACCAATTGACTTTCACAAAGTATTATTTGATCTTTGCACCAGTTTGATGTACATACAAAAATTTCAACGAATCAAATAAATATTTCGTAATTGGAAGATGATTTATTTTTCAAATAATTAGGATATTTTTTAAACACACCTTTATCTTTCTAAAAAAATATCTGGGTCGGTTTCGTAAAAATTACTCTAATTTGAATTTAAATATTTTATTAATTGATAAACACGATATTATACAATTTTAATTGCGTACTTCCGGTATTGGATATGATGCAAAAACCAAACGTAAAAAATAATGAACGCATCTATTTTGAAGTCTTCCTTATGCCAAGTAGGTAGATAAATAAAAGTTCCATCTGGTTACTTAAATACGTCTAAAATAGTGATTTGAATTCTTTAACATCGATAAATTTTATTTAATACAGGATGAGTTTATGTAAAGTGTTGGATTGCTTCCTTACGTTTATATTATGTAAAACGAGTTCCTGGGATTTCTTATTTTACTTATTTGGGCAGAAGATATTAATACGCGTTAGTGGATGGAAATTACGGATGATGATGAGCATGAACATGTGAAGACTTTAAATATGTATATTAAAAGTGATTATGGTGTAAAATAAATCATGATTGAATGATAAGAAATAGGAACATATCGAAAATGTCATGTTGAGGGTTTTTAGACAGGTCTGGGCTTATTTCGTTTATATTTCGAAAAATCATGTAAATTTGTTTTTTCCATAAGCAGAGAAAAATTGAAACAACAAAGAGAATGAGTCTCAAGAATTTATTTATAGCATTTAAATTGAGAAACTAAAATTTTGCTGCTTTTGTTTAAAGCACCATAAAACATGGTAAAATCATTTGATTTTATTGTGGATTGGTTTGTTTAATAAACAAAGAGTTAAACTAAAGAAAAACTGAACGCGCAACAAGAAAATCTCGAGGCGTTCTTGATTTATTAACCTCTAAAATAAGAACTCTAAAATTTAGCTATAGATTAGTTTATAATTCCACAAAATATTGGAAAATAATCCATTTTTCTTGCAGATTAATTTGTTTTGGATAGAGAGGCAAACTAAAGAAAAATTGAAATAACTACTAAAAAATTTCAAAAAATTCTTGATTTATTAGCTTCTAAAATTAAAAACTAAAATTTATATAGCTTTAGATTCATTTAAAATTCCATAAAAAGTTGGAAAATCATCCAATTTCTTTGCAGATTGATTTTTTTCATAGACAGAGAGATAAACTAAAGAAAAATTGGAATAACTATGAAAAATTTTTAAAGCATCCTCGATTTAATAGGTTTTAAAGTGACAACTAAAATCTAGCCTTAGTTTTGTTTAAAATTCCATAAAAAATTGAAAAATCCTCCGATATTCTTCCAGATTCATTTGTTTAATAAACAGAGAGATTAACTAAAGAAAAATTGAAATAACTTCGAAAAAAAATCAAAGCATCCTCGATTTATTAGCTTTGAAATTGAAAACTCTAAAATCTAGCTTTAGCTTTGTTTAAAATTCCATAAAAAATTGGAAAATCATCCGATTTTATCGCAGATTAATTTTTTCCATAGACAGAGAGATAAGCTACAAAAAAAATGAAACAATTACGAAAAAATTTCAAATCATTCTTGATTTATTTGCCTCTACAAAGAAAAACTAAAATATATCTGTACTTTTGTTTAAAATTCCATAAAAAAATGGAAAATCATGCGTTTTTCTTGCAGATTAATTTTTTTCATAGATAGAGAAATAAAATAAAGAAAAATTGAAACAATTACGAAAAATGTCAAAGCATCCCTGATTTATTAACTTTTAAAATGAAAAACTGAAACCTAGCTTTAGTATTAATAATTAATAATGTATTTATTTAGTTTCAATTAGAATTCCATAAAAAATTGAAAAATTATCAGATTTTCTTGCAGATTCATTTGTTTAATAAATAGAGAAATAAAGTAAAGAAAAATTGAAATAACTACGAAAAAAATATCAAAGCATCCTTGATTTATTAGTCTCTAAATTGAAAAACTAAAATCTAGCTGCAGTTTTGTTTAAAATTCCATTCAAATTTGGAAAATCATCTGTTTTTCTTGCAGATTGGTTTTTTTCATAAACAGAGAGACAAACTAAAGAAAAATTAAAATAATTACGAAACAATGTCAAAGCATCTTTGATTTATTGGCCTCTACAATGAAAAACTAAAATCTAGCTGTAGTTTTGTTTAAAATTCCATAAAAAATTGGATAATCATCCGATTTTACTGCAGATTTATTGTTTCCACAGACAGAAAGATAAACTAAAGAAAAATTGAAATAATTACGAAAAAAGTCAAAGCATGCTTGATTTATTGGCCTCTAAATTGAAAAACTAAATCTAGCTGTAGTTTTGTTTAAAATTCCATTAAAATTGGAAAATCATCCGTTTTTCTTGAAGATTGACTTTTTCATAGACAGACAGACAAACTAAGGAAAAATTAAAATAATTAAGAAAAATTTTTAAAGCATCCTTGATTTATTAGTCTCTAAAGTGAAAAACTAAAATCTTGCTGTACTTTGTTTAAAATTACATAAAAAATTTGAAAATCATCCGTTTTTCTTGCAGATTGATTGTTTCCATAGACAGAGAGATAAACTCAAGAAAAGTTGAAATAACTACGAAAAAATTTCAAACCATCCTTGATTTATTAGCCTCTAAAATAAAAACTAAAATCTAGCTTTACTTTCATTTAAAATTCCATAAAAACTGAAAAATTATCAGGTTTTCTTGAAGATTCATTTGTTTAATACAGAGAGATAAACTAAAGAAAAATTGAAATAACTACGAAAAAATATCAAAGCATCCTTGATTTATTAGCCTCTAAAATGAAAAATTTAAATCTAGCTATAGTTTTGTTTAAAATTCCATAAAAAATTGGAAAATCATCCGTTTTTCTTGCAGGATGATTTTTTCCATAGACAGACAGATAAACTAAAGAAAAATTGAAATAACTACGAAAAAATTTCAAAGCATCTTTGATTTATTAGTCTCTAAAGTGAAAAACTAAAATCTAGCTGTAGTTTGGATTAAAATTCCATAAAAAATTGGAAAAGTATTTGTTTTTTTTGCAGATTGATTTTTTCCATAGACAGAGAGACAAACTAAAAAAAATTGAAATAATTACGAAAAAATGTCAAAGCATCCTTGATTTATTGGCCTCTAAAAATAAAAACTAGAATCTAGCTGTAGTTTTGTTTAAAATTCTATAAAAAATGGGATAATCATCCGTTTTTCTTGCAGATTGATTTTTTTCATAGACAGAGAGATAAACTAAAGAAAAATTGAAATCACTACGAAAAAATATCTAAGCATCCCTGATTTATTAGCCTCTAAAGAGAAAAACTAAAATCTAGCTGTAGTTTTGTTAAAAATCCATAAGAAATTGGAAAATCATCCGATTTTATTGTAGATTGATTGATTTTTTCCATAGAGAGAGAAACAAACTAAAGAAAAATTTAAATAACTAAAATGCAAAATTTCACGTCCCTGGTAGCATTTCTTCAATAAATTTTTGATAATTATTCGTATTCTTCATAAAGAGCGCAATGTTAATTTATTTTGCAAACGGACGAGTGAATCGACTTGAAAGTTTTTTGTGCTTTAAGGAAGCGAATTGAAGTCTATACGAATTTTCATAACATTGGTACAATTTTGAAAATATGTACAGTTCTTTCTTAACACGAAAATATCGTGGTAAGTTTACAAAAAATGCATATAATTAAAAAAATATTGACATATATATATATACATACATTCGTATAAATGTATACTATATTTAATGAAATTTTTTTTGATTAAAACTAATCGAATTACTAATTATACGTTTGTTTTTGACGAAGATAACCAACAATTATACTTTTCATTTTTTAATGAAGATAAACGTTAATTGGTGTCGCACAAATAACGTATAAACATTTCTAGGTGTTTCAATGGATCAAATTGAAAACGTCTTTATATTTCTAAAAAGATTTTCACTTATAACAGTTCATCGTATCAATGCAATTTACCACAACCAACGTGAAGAATTGTCACATTTATTTCACAAAAGTTTCGGTACGGAAATTGAAATTAGCGTGTAGTGTACAATCATTATCATAGTAGGTACGACCTTGAAGGACGCGTATAACAGACGTTTCGCTTTTTGCCTGTCACACTCTATATACATACATGACGTGAGCACAAAAAATATGTTCAAAAAGAACTACCCTGTTACAAAAAAATATATCACGTTCATGCGGTTCTGCTGTGTGTGTATTTAATAACGCATAATAATAGAAAGTTTGTGTTGTTAATTTTTGTTTCGTTCTTAATAATCCAGCCAGTTTATATTATGTAATTTGAGTAATAATTAACTAGACACTACTTGTGCTTTACACACAAATTTGAATGAGATTACATGGTGAACGATAGCGGCTCATTTAATTTCCAGTGTAACACAGTATTAATTACTGTTTGTTTAAACTAGATATAAAAATGCAAATTTTGTTCAGATGAATATTTAGACCAAAACATTAAATGTTGATGCAATTTTGGTGCATAGTTTACAGGAAGATCCTCTAGGACTTATGCAATCATATCCTAGATAATAAAATTGTATAACATTCTATATAAATGTGTACGTGAGCGCAGAGAAAAGTTTTTGTACTAATATAATAATACATTTAAACCTGTGTGTTATTTAAATTTTATTAGATATCTTACAACAATAAATATTACATTCACGACCACATTTATTAAGGATATAAATATGCATAAGGCAGGAAACAATAAATTAGCAATAGAAATATAATAAATCTAATTTTTTTTTATAAAGTAAAGGGGAGGCATGAAACCAATGAACTTTTTATTATTGAAATTCCATGCAGCAAAAATAATAATAAAACCAATAAAGCAATTAGCTTAAAATAAAAAGAAGGATCGAAATTATTTCGAGTTACCTATAGTTATAGTATATTTATCGCTTTCTGTTATTTATTTCCATAAAATCTCGTTGCCCTTTCCCTTTTGCAACTTTTACTTGTCAAGCTTCAGAATAATAATTAGCGATCGTGAACCCCTGATTAATTATCATTACTATAAGACCAGTTGTGCCTAAAACCTTCTGAAACTGACAATAATTTTAATCGATAATTTTATAATAAATTGTGATTTCTTGTAGATTAAGTTGGGGTTCGTGTTCTCTGCGACTGTTGGTGTCTCTCCGATTTAAAATAAATATTTTTATTCCAGATGGTTTTGTTAGAATATTTCGTAGAAATGTGCCAATCTTTGGGATTCCCACATATCTACTAACCTCCGCTATATGATTTAATTAATTAATATTGATAATCACAATAATGTTGTAGGTGTTTAATATTTATGCTTAAGACCCGCAATATTTATAAGAAAGTTGTTATGTGGGTTGGTTAGATGTAAAGTACATTAAACTGAAATTGCTACCATTTTGTGAATTTAACCTCAAATAACCTAAAAATATATCCGCTATGTGAAACTTGAACCATATTTAGTAGATAAAATAAATAATTTTTTAATGATAATTGACCAAAATCTTATTTTGGTTAAACAACTTCTCGGTTTAATCTTAAATTGGTAGTAAATACGACGAAAATAATTTGCACTTTCACTCACAAGTGTAATACCTATACCAGATTAAAATTTTAATTGTCATTTTTCCATTTTTTTTACCTATGCACTTTCACAGAATTACTTCATTCACATGGTAATTTAGGTCTTAAATCGAATTCTCGTTGTTATATTTCAAACTATTAAATAAGAGCAATTTCTTTAAATTTTAGGTCTCGTAGCAAATAATATTTCCTACTGTATTCAAAGTTATATATCAGGATCTCATTAAGGATTATTATTCAAAAACAGGTATCATTTGTATACTCATTTTGTAAAATATTCTAACGGGTGTTCAATAAGTCTTTCAGTCAGGGCGGCTATGGAGTATTTTGCTTTTCATTAAGAAACGCAAAACTTAAGCCGTTTTACAACCTCATCTCAAACAAAACGTCATTTCAGACGACACAATTAATGTTTAATGATGGTTACATGAAAATTATATTTTGAGTTTTGTGTTTATTAATGAAAAGAAAAATACTCCATAGCCGCCCTGACAGTTAGACCCGTTAGAAAACTATCTGGAAACTTCTGATCTTTTTTAGGGACATCATAATTTGAAATTGCAGCTATTAAAGAATAAAAAACAATTGAATTGGTGATATTGGTACAAATTGCAACTTTCGCTCTATGGAATTTTCGGATACCTATTAATGTTTTCCCATATAAAATAGCTTTAACTTTTTGGGACCTACGAGTAGTAAATATAATGACCAAAACACAGCTTTTATTCGACAAAAAATGTTTAGAAACTTTAATTCATAATGCTCTAGTTCCTTAAGTATCTAAATTAGGTTTGTCCTATATAAAAATCAATGTCAAAAAGCATCTTTGATTTATTGGCCTCTAAAAAGAAAAACTAAAATCTAGCTGTAGCTTTGTTTAAAATTCCATAAAAAATTGGATAATCATCCGATTTTATTGCAGATTGATTTTTTCCATAGATAGAGAAATAAAATAAAGAAAAATTGAAATAATTGCGCAAAAAGTCAAAGCATACTTGATTTATTAGCCTCTAAATTGAAAAACTAAAATCTAGCTGTAGTTTTGTTTAAAATTCCATTAAAAATTGAAAAATTATCCGTTTTTCTTGAAGATTGGTTTTTGTCATAGACAGAGAGACAAACTAAAGAAAAATTAAATTAATTACAAAATTTTTTTTAAGAATCCTTGATTTATTAGTCTCTAAAGTGAAAAACTAAAATCTAGCTGTAGTTAGTTTGTTTAAGATTACATTTAAAATTGGAAAATTATCAGGTTTCCTTGAAGATTCATTTGTTTAATAAAAAGAGAGATAAACAAAAGAAAAATTGAAATAACTACGAAAAAATATCAAAGCATCCTTGATTTATTAGCCTCTAAAAAGAAAAATTAAAATCTAGCTACAGTTTTGTTTAAAATTCTATAAAAAATTGGAAAATCATCCGTTTTAATTGCAGATTGATTTTTTCCATAGACGGAGAGATAAACTAAATAAAAAATGAAATAACTATGAAAACATTTCAAAGCACCCTTGATTTATTGGCTTCTGAAAATAAAAACTAGAATCTAGCTGTAGTTTTGTTTAAAATTCCATAAAAAATGGGATAATCATCCGTTTTTCTTGCAGATTAATTTTTTCCATAGACAGAGAGATAAACTAAAGAAAAATTGAAATAACTACGAAAAAATTTCAAAGCATCCTTGACTTATTAGCCTCTAAAGTTAAAAACTAAAATCTAGCTTCAGTTTCATTTAAAATTCCATATAAAATTGTAAAGATATCCAATTTTATTATAGATTGATTTTTTTTATAGACAGAGAGATAGGCTAAAGAAAAATTGAAATAACTACGAAAAAATATCTAAGCATCCCTGATTTATTAGCCTATAAAATGAAAAACTAAAATCTAGCTGTAGTTGTGTTAAAAATCCATAAGAAATTCTAAAATCATCCGATTTTATTGTAGATTGATTGCTTTTTTCCATAGACAGAGAAACAAACTAAAAAAAAATTGAAATAACTATAATGCAAAATTTCACGTCACTGGTACCATTTCTTCAATAATTGTTTGACAATTATTCGTATTCTTCATAAAGCGCAATGTTAATTTATATTGCAAACGGACGACTGAATCGACTTGAAAGTTTTTTGTGCTTTAAGGAAGCGAATTGAAGTCTATACGAATTTTCATAAAATTGGTACCATTAAAATTATAATTTAAGTTTTGTGTTTATTAATGAGAAGAAAAATACTCCATAGCCGCCCTGACTGAAAGACTTCTTGGACACCCGTTAGAAAACTATCTGGAAACTTCTGATCTTTTTTAGGGACAGCATAATTTAAAATTACAGCTATTAAAGAATAAAAAACAATTGAATTGGTGCTATTGGTACAAATAGCAATTTTCGCTCTATGGGATTTTCGGATACCTATTAATGTTTTCCCATATAAAATAGCTTTAGCTTTTTGGGACCTACGAGTAGTAAATATAATGACCAAAAAACAGCTTTTATTCGACAAAAAATGCTTATAAACTTTTATTCATAATGCTCTAGTTCCTTATCTAAATTAGGTTTGTCCTCTATACAAATCTACACCGTTGTAGATATCGACGCTAATTTTTTTGTGAATATTCTTTCGGCTTCCACACGAGTCGTAGAAGTTTTTTTTTAAACCGCTTTTATCTCATATAATTTTTCATCTACGATCATTGTACCTAATGCATTAAATTAATCTTTGATTTATCTAACAACACAATCCGTCATAACTTATAAATAAACCACACATTTTATTTCTTGTAATTTACATTTAACACCCATTACTGTCTAACCACCATAAACTTACAAATTTTTCATCGCCTTGCATTGCATACCAATTGAAGGCTTAATAAACAAAAAAATCGTTTTATGCAACTTGACCACAATATAACTAGGCAAATTCCTTGGATTAATTTTTCATATAAACTTACATATAAGTGAAACAGGTATGTGGACTAATGTTCCGTGTAATGGTGTAAAAGGAGAGCAAAATTCACTTTCATTGTAGGCGTCTAGTTGGATTTATAACGAATGCGCATTAGATTTGGTCTCGATTTTGTCTTGTATATTATAAGACGTCTAAACGGGTTATAATACACTGTTATTATACAATACCTAACGGGTTTCTCATCTCGTGACACCAGCTGATGATCTGGTGTACGAGACCTCAAGTAGAGGATATCCAGTTAGAAGGAATTTGCACTGGATTGGAGTGTTTAGTGAAACTAGGCTACAAGAGTTTTTGAGATCAAAAGGCGAAAATATTAAATGAACGGAATTTGCATTTAAAATTTTAGAATAGGGAAAAGTAATTTGGAAAATGAACTACTCGTATAGCCAATTTTTGTGTCGTAATTACTAAATTGTATTAATGCCTTAAATGTTCGTTAGTATAACAATTACTGAAACTGAAAGAGTACAAAATAAAAAATCCAATTCCACAAGGAATATGTACAGATGTACCTACGAGATCATTTTAGCTTTAAATTAGTATACAGGGTGTCCGGAAATTAGGAGCAAAAAACATTTTTCCGAAAGCTCATTAATGTTGAGGTTACAGGGTCTTAAAGTTTATTTTTTTAATCAATTTTTTCCAGTAACTTTTTTTCTAGTTTCTAGTGTACCGATTCGTTTCAAATTTGGCACACTTATCACTAATGTTTATTTGTATTCTTGCACCAAAATTGAGGTAAATCCCCCAGTGTTGACGTTGACCTTTGGATAAAGACCCAGAACTTTTTTGTTAGGCACTTTTTCTAAAATTTGATGACGCCGGATTGAAGACCAAAGAAAAATCTTCAAAAAATATCCTCTTACTGTATCACGATAAAACAAGTCGTTTTCGAGAAAAACGCCTTAAATGAATACCAACTAACTACAGCTCATTTTCAAAATTAACAAAGCTAGAATTAAATAGAAGCGCGTTTTTCTCGAAAACTATTCGTTTTATCGATATTCAACAAGAGGATCTTTTTTGAAGATTTTTCGATGCTCTTGAATCGGGCATCATCAAAATTTAGAAAAAAGTTATTGGAAAAAATTGATTAACTTTGGGCTTTCGGAAAAATGTTATAGGAACTTGTCACATTAACTTTTCGAGTAGAATCACTCCCCGAGTTTTTTGCTCCTAATTTCCGGACACCCTATAGATTAACTCTAGTATTCTATCAATATAATAAATATAATTGCTCCTTATTATTTAACACCAATATTTACAAATTAAATAAATAAACAAGGAGCACAATTTTATGGGTTTGTTTAACAAATAAATTTAAAATATCATGATAAGTTTCATAATTGATAAATAAAAAAAACATAAAAGAGTTTGTCTAATTTAATCAAACAAAAGAATGAAAGAAAAACTACCTAGCAAATTTTTAATTTTCAGGAAAATCAATTTCGTAATTATTTCAGGAAAAAACCTAAATTTGTAATAATAAAAAGAATGTTAGATTTCTAATGAACCTTGTAATAACATGGAAAAAGTCTGTTTCACATCAATAGCAAAAGTGATAATAAGTTTCCGCTTAAAAAGAATCAAGCTGGCGGATTATTAACCAAACCATTTCCGATATGTGTATTTCTGGCTTTGTGGCTAACTCTTAATAATGCATCAAAAAGAAATTTCCCAAAAAACTATTTTGTGATGATAGAATTCTTTACAAATTGTTTGTAGTTTATTTTTTGGTTCTAAATTAAATTCAACACTGAGACTCGTTAAATCTTTATAATTTTAGATTTCTGATTGTGATATCGATTGCTTTAACATACAAGTGTTTTTTGCTAATAAAATTAAACCAAAAAGGTGTCGCTATATTAGAAAAAATTAGAAAGTATTATATAGATTTGGTTAAGTATCTTCTTTATATGCTTATAGATAGATTTAGCAAGAAAATTGAATATTATATTTCTTTTTTTGATATTTCGTATCTAAATATTCCACAATGCTTTCAAAATTTCAAAAAAAATCCGCCTTAAGGTACCTACCAAATTTATGTAAAACTTGAAATAATTGCAAAAAATAAATTTAAACAAATCTAACTTTCGATTTGAGGTAAAATTGTAATGACTTTTTTTTAAATTTGCAAAATCAGTTACCTCCAAATTAATTTATACGTAGTCAGAATTCTGGTAGCAATTACACCAAAATCTTCTGATATAAGAATTATTAAATTAAATAAACTTAGACAAAAAACTAAAAATAGTACTTTTGTCATTTAAGACAGTACAAATATTGAATTCCTATATATAAATCTTTAAAAAGTTGAAAATTTGGTTATAATAAGTTCGCTGCAGTAAATTTTTATCTGGTTGAATGAAGAACAATAATTAATTACTTTTTGTATGTACTAATAATAATGAAATAAAGCGGCAAATTTGCAGCTATTTTTATCGCTCTTTAAATAGTGATTTTTTCAATAAAGAGTGACATTTTTGGTAAATATTTTCTAATAGTAACTTGCATGAATACACATTATTTTTAAATTGATTAAACCGTTATAATTTGTTATAATTTGAAAAGAATTTTTACAATTTGTGATTAAAAATAATAAAAAAATCAATTCCGTTCTCTATGCTTAGAATAGAAAACAAATTCTTCTCTAAATCGCCTGTTCGTTTATCAATATTATGCTGTATCATTAAACAGATCTCTTGGAAAAAACGTATTCTACTCTTAATATCCGTAAACTGTGGAAAATGTTCTTTACCTTTTTAACAATTAGAAAGTCCTGACCAGTTAAAATTTTTATTATTTTGATAAAAATCAAATACATATAATTATATTGATATTTTTTATTCTACTATTTTTGTGGTCGATACTTTATGAAAAAGATCAGAGAAACTCGCATTAGACACACTGAAAGTTAACAGTACACTTATTATCATTTAGTTCTTAGTTTGGAAATTGCAAGGAAGAATAAATTAAAAAATCTATGTAATTAGAGTTTTTGAAAAATATCTCGTTGATCCAATAAAATATTATAGTTTTGGCAATAAACCTAAATTTTACTTGAAGCACTACGCTGTAGGTCCTGCACACAACACTTTTAAAAAAAATAATTAACAACGCACAAATCCTGCTGTTTCACTTTATCATCTTGTGCGTGATAAAATCCGTTGAAAAATAATCCGGGCAAGGGCGCCACATCATAACTCCTTAAACTCACCTTTCTTCTTAGATCCAATTCGAACAGCATTGCTGCGCTCCAAAACAAGGATCACTCCAAGTAACACAAGAAATAGAAACGCCTGCGTTCTGTTCATGTTACAATCGTGCACTAACAACGTCCGTTCTCACATAAACACACTTTTGCACTGCCCTATTTTTACCGCGCTAAACAACAAACACTAGCGCATTCACCGGCCTTTATAAAACCTTGTGTCACCACCACTATTTTGATGACTGGTGTCTGCAAAGTTGTATGTTGAGTCTATGGTGAGGGGATTTGCTGCTATATCGCTGTCCCGGAGTTTTGTTTGATGGCGTCAAGGTCGCGGACATAATCCGGAATTCTGACTTAGAAACTGATAGTACAACGCCCTGGGCCACAAGGACAATAAATTTGTGGGATATTGGTTCCATTCAATTTTTTTTTGCGACTTACTAAAGCAGAAAGTAATGACAGAGGTAAAAAATGGATAAAGATCATTGATATTGAACTATTTAAATTACAGGATATTAATGTTTTTGTAATTGCTACTTATACATAAAGTTAATATTCTAATTATCAACAGCCAATATCATATCGAATAATACAATGGCTTCTAATGAAGTGGTACTAATTTCTAATTATATTAACACTTTCTTATGTTATATTTGGAAAATAACGCGAAGAATTTTTTAAATTATCCCAATATACATACATCAACCTCTCTTACGTACAAAAAAATAATAACATAATTAACTATTAAGGATCATTATAATCACTTTTGGAATTAAAATGAAAATAGTTGAAATTTCATTAATGAGTAAAAAAATCACTTTCTATTAAATAATTAAGCATTTATTGGACACTTTAGGCTTAGTTTTGACCTTAGAATATTGCGTGTTGCAGTGATCCAATAATTTTGAGTTTCTAGGATAAGTTAGAAATTAAATTTTATTAAAAGTGGTTATATTATTAACGTCAAACAAATATTTTAAATATCCTTCATAGTTTTGTTTTAGTATTCTTTCCGAAAATAACCTTAAAAAGAAGATCGGTACGCCACTGACCTAAACTATTTTTTCCCTACTTTTTAACATATACTATAATGAATAAATTTTAATTTTTTGATAGGATGCTAAACTCTTCGAATTAAATTCATCTCAAAATTACTCTAATATGGATCAACTAATTATTAATTAGGAATCGTTAAAAAATTACAAAACTGTCTATGAAAAGATAATTCCAGAACAAAAAATTGTATCCATAATAACTCATTGACAAAAGACATAATTAAGAGTTGCTGTTAGTTTTTATGGCATTATCATGTCAAATTTCAACACCTTCTATTTCGAAAACTAAGCATAAATTTAGTAAAAATTTACTCAGAAGTTCCAAATTTCCAATTCTATTTTACGATTTTTGCTGCAGTTTCGCTTAGAAATCACCGATTATCTAATTTAATCTAAAAGTGAAGTAAACCGTTCTTAAGTGATAACATCTTAAAACTATTACCGCGTGAATTTGTGCGGAAATGTTTGACGGTCCAATAGTAGTTCATGCAACAAGGTAGGAATTGAGAGGCAGAATCAATTCCTACCGTGTAGCATACTCTATTTTTTCTCATACCTATATGAAAATGGCCACATCTTTTGCGTGAAACGCGCGAACCAATTAAAACAGCATAACACTGACACTTTGTTTGACACTGTGCGGTGAGCAAATCACCTTGACAACCATAAACAAACACAAATAACTCCCGCATATCAGTAAGATAATGGCTACCCAAGTGAGAAATGTTACACCCACTCCTTATTTTCCGCGACTACCCTAAAAAGGCGACTTTGTACCCGCATTTCACGCAAATAAAGTGGCCATTTCCGTGTAGGTATGGGAAAAAAAACTTTACAAACGTGAGGTAGGGCATTTGTAATTTTTTTTCATGATAATGTAAAACGCGATTTTGCGTAAATTGGGAGTTCAAAAAAAAACGCAGAAATAACTAACAAAAACAATGCTTGATTTATTTTTAATGAAACCAACATCCATCTTTGAAAAATATATTCTTGCCTAAAATCCAACCAGCAGTTCCCAAACTGTGAATTTTATAACAATAATCCTCGAAAAACGTCATTTTTTAAAGCGTAAATTGAGACTTCAAAAAAACAGAAATAATTAACAAAAACAATGCTTGATTTTTTTTAAATAATACCGACATCCAACTTTAAAAAAAAGTAGTTTTGATAAAAATCCAAGCACCAATTCAGAAACTTTGAATTTTATAACAATAATCCTCGAAAAACGCGATTTTTTAAAGCGTAACTTGTGACTTCAAAAAAACACAGAAATAATTAACAAAAACAATGCTTGATTTTTTTTTAATAAAACCGACATTTATCTTTGAAAAAAAGTACTTTTGATAAAAATCTAAGCAGCAGTCCAGAAACTGTGAATTTTATTATTGTTATAAAATTCACAGTGGGAGTTCAAAAAAACCACAGAAATTACTAACAAAAACAATGCTTGATTTTTTTTTAATGAAACCAACATCCATCTTTGAAAAAAAGTATTCTTGCCAAAAATCCAACCAGCAGTTCCCAAACTGTGAATTTTATAACAATAATCCTCGAATAACGCGATTTTTTAAAGCGTAACTTGAGACTTCAAAAAAACAGAAATAATTAACAAAAACAATGCTTGATTTTTTTTTTAGAATAAAACCGACATCCAACTTTGAAAAAAAGTACTTTTGATAAAAATCCAAGCAGCAGTTCGGAAACTGTGAATTTTATAACAATAATCCTCGAAAAACGTCGTTTTTTAAAGCGTAACTTGAGGCTTCAAAAAAACACAAATAATTAACAAAAACAATGCTTAATTTTTTTTTAATAAAACCGACATTTAACTTTGGAAAAAAGTACTTTTGATAAAAATCTAAGCAGCAGTTCAGAAACTGTGAACTTTATAACAATAATCCTCGAAAAACGCGATTTTTTAAAGCGTAACTTGTGACTTCAAAAAAACACAGAAATAATTAACAAAAACAATGCTTGATTCTTTTTTTAAATAAAACCGACATCCAACTTTGAAAAAAAGTACTTTTTATAAAAATCCAAGCAGCAGTTCCCAAACTGTGAATTTTATAACAATAATCCTCGAAAAATGTCGTTTTTTAAAGCGTAACTTGAGACTTCAAAATAACACAGAAATAATTAACAAAAACAATGCTTGATTTTTTTTTTAAATAAAACCGACATCCAACTTTGGGAAAAAGTACTTTTGATAAAAATCCAAGCAGCAGTTCAGAAACTGTGAATTTTATAACAATAATCTTCGAAAAACGCGATTTTTTAAAGCCTAACTTGGGACTTCAAAAAAATACAGAAACAATTCATATAATTATCTACTGATTTTTTTTTAATAAAATCATCATTTAGTTTTGAAATAAACATAATTTCACAAAAATATGACAAGCGGTTCCAAAACAATTTCTTCTTCAATACCACGAGGTGTTTTGTAGATGTGCAAACTCCAAATTTTATCGAATAAGTGATACTTTTTGGCCCACTTACATTTAAATTTACAAATTAATCGTTATGGTTATAATAGGCCATCAATAATATCGAAGAAAATAATTTTGTTGTGTTCGTTATTGATTCTGTCCCACGCTGAATAATAAAGTTTAACTCCGTAATTTGTATTTCTTGTACTTACATAAATTTAAGATTTCTTCTTTACAATAATTATGGGAAAATAAGGAAAGTGACATTAAATCATATGTAGAATTGGTTTTTATTCTTTAAAGGCAGCAGTTTCTTTGAGGATTATCGAAGCGTAGTACATGGATTTATAATTTATGACAAGAGAAACTGGTTTTGTTCAATACATCTTAGAAAAAATAGGAAATCTTCCAGAATAATGACTATCATTTAGAAGTGCAACGATCCAGAGACCAGAAGTTAAGAAAACGAATAGACGTTCAAAAAGCTAGATGAATGTTTAGTGTTGCTTTCGATAGACAGTTAGTGATAACTTGGACTTATGTTAATCATATTAGTTTAATATTTAATAATAATAAAATAATGTATCGTGCTTTTACCTCTTTAAGTATTATACATAAATCTGTGGAGATACATTTGTCGAATATAAATTAAGACGTAAAATATAATTAAGTGTCTATACAGGGTGTCCGTTTTTCGATCGACTATATGAGGATCTCGCTTATCTTAAGAGATACAAAGTCCGTTAAATTAGGGCAAAGTTGCGTATTCTTACGCTGATCAATAATCCGAAAAGAAATTTGAACTATTGATTTTAATTTTGCAGTTATTGTAGAAAAACAAGAAATTGTAATTTTCGTTTTTAATTTTAAAACTGAAAACCCATAAACGTAATTTTAACTAAAACATTCTTAAGGCACTTTTTTACGAGCAATCCGAATATGTCATTGTATATTTGCCACGGCGTCTAAGAGCCGTTTGACACGACACTAATTTTAGTACTAAATTTAATACTAATTATGCGCGCAGATTTAGTAAACTTGTTACAATAAATTAGAGCATGTTCTATTTTTTTGTATACAATCTGACTAAATGTGCGTAAATGCGGTGCACTAGTGTACAATGCTGTACAGAAGAAATTGAATTTAGACCTATTGTTTATTTTTAATTTTTCAACTAAATCTGCGCGCGCATCACTTGTATGAAATTTAGTACTAAAATTAGCCTCGTGTCAAACGGCTCTAAGATGGCAGAGAAACAGTAGTCAACTTAATTTTTCCTTATGGTCACTTTATTGGATTTATACATTTTTGAATACAGCTTTTTTTCCTGTTATGATAGTTAAGTTTTATATTTTGGCGGAAATTCCAAATTATTCGTTTTTTCGAAGGGTGCTTTGGAAACAAAATTATCACTTTTATTTTAAACACATTTTTAACAGGTCGCCTTAAGTTAAAGTTTAGTCGTTTATGTTTCTACTACATTTTATCCGATTGTAAGTAAAAAACATGAAAACGAGAGATTTTGATAGAAGTTTATTCTTCGCATTAGAACAACACCGAAACCAAAGAAAACGAAAAGAAAAAATAGAAAATTATAATAAAGGCTCAAATGGTCCACTTTCCACATGGAAAAACAACTGTATCCTTTTTCTAAGATTTAGAACTGCTCTACTAATACCTCGCCTTCTTATTTCATGTGTAAGGGTAGTGATAACATTTATTCGCAGTTCATCAATGTCGCCTGGTATAGTGAGACACATTTTATTCTTCATAGTGCCCCACAAAAAGAAGTCCAAGGGTGACAAATCTGGAGAACGCGCTAACCAGCGTACTATGTCTCCATTATTAGAAATTACTCTTTTGTTAAACACTTCCGCCAAACACGCATTCACCTTTTTGGAGTTATCAAAGGAATCATATTGGCCTAAATTTCTATGGGATAGAAAATACCTTCTATTTCGGTTCTTTCTGGAAAACTTGAACATTACATTTTCGTGGACAAATCAGCAGAAGTGTTTAAATCAAAAGTGACAATTTTGTTTCCAAAGCACCCTTCGAAAAAACGAATAATTTGGAATTTCCGCCAAAAATATAAAACTTAACTATCATGTATGATACATTATTGTAAACAGGAAAAAAGGTGTATTAAAAAATGTATAAATCCAATATGGCGACCATAAGAAAAAATAAAGTTGACTACTGTTTCTCTGCCATCTTAGACGCCATGGCAAATGCAATGACATATTCGGATTCCTCGTAAAAAAGTGCCTTAAGAATGTCAGTTAAAAATACGTAAGTTTATGGGTTTTCAATTTCAAAATTAAAAACGATATTACAATTTTTTGTTTTTCTACAATAACTTCAAAATTAAAAACAATGGTTCAAATTTCTCTTAGGACTATTGATCAGCGTAAGAATGTACAACTTTGCCCTAATTTAACCGACTTTGTATCTCTTAAGATAAGCGAGATCCCCATGGTGCCGGTCGAAAAACGGGCACCCTGTATATCACATACATTTTTCAAGAAAAATATAGTAGTAGTATACTCCCATACTTTAATGGAATTATTAGACATTTACTATCTGTACTGTAATGAGTTGCATTACGATACAAGTTTATAACCAATAGAAATGCAATATTTTGTCAATATCAAATATTCCATGAACATCTGACAGATCTAAAACTTAAAAATTGACAGTTAATTTTGATTTTCTGACATTTCTGAGTTTATGATAAAGTTTCTATAATATTTATTTTCTTATTTTGACTAGTCGTAGAAAAAATAGTGTATGCAACTCACATTTAATGGCTATTAAGACACTCGTATTCATTAGTACACTCAGTTACCTCGAGTCGTAATTGTCGTAATTCTCGTACTCGTGTCTTAATAGCTATCATTAAATGCTCATTGCATAATATACTATTTCGGAAAATACAATACAAGTCTAATACATAGTCCAGGAAAATTTTTGTATAGTCAGTAAGATAGATAAACTAAAGAAATTTATTAAGACCTAAAAATAGATTTCACATTATACAGTGTGTCTCAGGATTAATGCAACGCTGTAGATGTGTAGTATGTACTAGGGATAATGACAGCAAAGCCACGTCTAATAATTTTTCAAAATCACAGCCATTCTTAGTACTTACAATATAATTGAACTGAAAATTTGAAAGTTCATATTTATAAGCATGAAATAGAAACACAAATAATTTCCCAAATTTGCACAAAATAAAATGCGTAAACCTAGTTATAATAATTAGGTTGTCTAACAAATTATTTTAAGTGAAGGAATTCATTATATTATTCATTATCAGTTTATGTATTTTTTTTATAGAATAACTACTAAAATAATAATCAGCTTTTAACCAGAAAAAATTACTTAAAAAATTATCGTGCATTTACGGAATATTTTGCATTTTAGATTAAAACTGCTATCATTAAACTTGCTATGTAATTAAAATGGTAAATAATTTTAACATAAATACCGTATATTTAATTTGGTGATAGATACGAAACATTATTTTAATTTTGTGAGTTTATTGGGCAAATGTTTATTACTGCATTCAAGTCTAGCAATATTTTTAAATCGTTAAATCTACCTACTAGATACTTAAATCTGTGACTGTGATACTTTTTGTTAATTTTTTTAAGAGCATCCGTTACCTACTTTTAGCAATAGTAGTTATTACGTTGGATGCGCAATTTTTTATTCTAAATATCATTGCTAGTTTGGTTACATAAATCAGAGTGCTCATTAAAAAAATCTATCATCTAAACTAAATGATATTGCGAAATCCATGAACATGAGGTGAAATTAATAAATAAATTCTTCGGATTTCCACTATGTAAAGAATCCTACAACTAATTCTATTAGGCAATAAAAATCTATTTTTCTTAATTAATTTAGGTGGAACCATTTATCATAAAAACTATTTTTTATAATCACATTTTTCTTACATTTGAAAGCAAGGCTAAAGATAATTATACATTTTTGTTTTAATGAAATTGACGTGTATGTACTTGCATGCTGTTTCCTAAAACATGTGGTACAGATTCTGAAATGCTTACAAGGACTAGCATGCCCGCAAAGAGTGTTTTTCTAAATCTGTTAATAAAAACTAATTTACTAAGCGTAAATTAATCGATTAACAAAATACAATGGATCAAATTGTAACACTGTTTTTTCATTTTGTGACTATACGATAATTCTATTGTAGAGAAATTCTAATATTCGTACGTAATGGTTTTGAATATAATCCGCGTGTTAATTTACGCACGAGAATTCCGAACTTGTAGAGAAATTTTTATTGTGATACCCACATAACAAGGGATTTTCCTTTTCATTGTATTCTGGAATAAACAATGAGTGTGTTTTATTGGAAAAAGTGAGAATGGTAAATTCGATTCACGTAAAGTGTAACAATCAATTAGTGAAGTTATGTAAATCCGGAACCGTATGCAGAACTTTGCCACTTTGCAAATTTTTCCATGAGAAATTTCTAAGTTATCCCAAAAACGAAAGTTTATAGATGAATTTTTTTAAAACCCAAAATATTTCTCATAGGTACTATATTTTAAGTGCCATAAATATTGAGACATTCTTCAATTTTATCATAACGTGATTTTATTAAAATCGTACCATAAAAAGTTCACGAAAAATCGCTTATTGACTCTTCTGATCAAGGCAGAGTAAGATCAGAAATTTTCATCACTTTCCAAATAATCTTTCATGAAATGGTTTCCAATGTTTAGTCCATTAACTCGTCTAAAAAAACTATAATACAGGATTTGAATTTGAGAATTCCCATCTCGATTATCTTTGGATGAATTATTCAGAGATAATTGGACTGGAATACTGGAAAGTTTCAAATTGATAGTTTGTATAAAAAATAAATATACAGGGTGGTCCAGGTTAAACATAATTAATTTCGGAAAGGTGATAGAGCATCAAGAAAAAGTAGACTTTTATTAAAAAATGTTGCTCAAAAATGTTTTATAACAAAGATACAGGGTGTCAAAGTTTAAAATAAAAACTCGTTTTCTTAACATGACTTCTAAACCATTCGATCGATTTCCATTAAATTTCACACACAGAGTAATGTAATTTCTAGATAATGATGGGGTTCATTTATAAAAAACTTCTCCAGTAGCGTAGATACTGGGGGACCGTTCCACTTTTCCCCTCCAATCTTTGACGCGACTGGATATATTACGAAGAAAATTCAATTTTTAAATTGTCTGTTCAATTTAAAGAAAATAGTTACTCTTGAAAATTTTTAATTTATGACTTCGTTTTTAAGATATTTGAGTTTGACGGTTTGGAAAAACAACCTGAATGCGGCTCTGAACTAAAAAAAAAAATTCGAGTAAGTTCTCAAAATAGGCCTCGATACATTTTCGAGCTCTTTTAGCCACAGAATTAATCGCTGCCAAGACTTGATGGCGATTTTCCGGATTTTCCAGGCCTACCCCAAATTTTCTTTAATTCAGCACAGCATTTGATGTGTTTCCAAACCTTCAAACTTAAATATCTCAAAAACAAAACCTTAAATTACATTTTTTCAAGAGTAATCATTTTCTCTAAATTAAACAGACAATCCAAAAAATACATTTTCTTCGTAATATATCCAGTAGCGTCAAAGATTGGAGGGAAAAAGTAGAGCGGTTCCCCAGTATCTACGGCACTGGAGATTTTTTTTATAAATGCACCCCATCATTACCTATAAATGTACTATATTACTCTGTGTGCGAAATTTAATGGAAATCGATCGAGTGGTTTAGAAGTTATGTTAAGAAAACGCGTTTTTATTTTAAACTTTGACACCCTGTATCTTTGTTATAAAACATTTTTCAGCAAAGTTTTTTAATAAAAGTCTACTTTTTTCTTGTTGTTGTTGTTGTTGTTCTATCACCTCCCAAAATTAATGACGTTTAATCTAGACCACCCTGTATAATAACAAATACATATATCCCAAGGAAGAATTGTCACTTGAATTTATTTCGACGGAAAAAATAGCGAACACAAAATAAAGCAACTGGAGTGATTGCTTTTTCAAAAAGCGCGGTTATGACTAAAATAATCGTGGATAATTGTGAAGAAATATGATTGAAATAAGCACGATAAAAATTATATAACGAATTTGGAAGACAATAGCTTATCAATTTATAATATTTTTAACTACATTTGGACGACTTTAAAAATGCGAAAATTAATGGCAACATCCCAATCTGCATCACTTAACGAATTTGTGTTGGCAATTGTGAAACTGTTTTCCATCTCTTTCACATTTGCTGTTTTCAGCCTGTTTCTCTGTCTTGCGATGTTGCCGCGTTTGCCTCATTTGTTTCTCGCACTCTTAGTCACAAACAGATTTTTTTGTATTTTTTCAATTATTTCAAAAACTAGCGAGTGAAACTTATTCAAACTTTGTAGGGTGTTGTAAATAATTAGGAGCTACATGAATTTTTTTTTTGTGACTTAAGGAAGCTAATTGAAATAGGTATCTATAGAAATTTTCATAAAATTGGTACTATAAATAAAATTATGTTAAAATTCCTGATTTTTAATTTTTCAGAAAATATTTACCAATATCTATATTTGTCACTTTATTCTACACGATTCTATACCAGAAATACGGAAAGTACAAATTATCATCAGGGAACTTTACCACAAACTTTTACGCATCATCTTCTAGCTTCTACTGGTTTCAGTTCCTAATTACCAAACTATTTGTACGCATTCACAAAATAACCACATCTTCAGCATCATATTTACACTTCATCAACTGTCCATAAAATTACCCAGAATTATTAACGACATTTGAATGAATTTTTTTTATTCTGTCGAAAACTTGATTATCTTTTGCGGTTTGGTGTTGGTCAAGATTAGATTACTAATTTCAATTTTCAATCGAGGTTTATTTCATAGTATATGATTGATTTATTTATAACATTGTAATGTAGGTAGTTCTAGTTAGTTTTAAATCAAGAAATAATTTTGAGTTTTGATTGTACTTAGGTACTTGTATATTTAAAATAAATTCAAGTCACGAGAATACCCTTTGGTAATTCAAATAGTATATTATTATATTATGTATTATGTAGTTGTGGTACAATTTGTATAAATATTTTATATAAACACGCAAACCTGATGATAATAATAAGTCGCGATTTACACCTTTCAATGTGATTTATTGGGCATATGTTAATAACATCCAGTATTTAATTTGAATAATTTCTTGGCCTGTGCACTTTTATTCTGGAATTTCTCTATCGATTAAAATTATTTCTTTGACACAGGTAGGTATGTGTGTGCAGAAAAATCCCAAGTTAAGTAAAATGAATCATTAGAACGTAAAGGGAATTTTGAAACCATTAATAAAAAAATATTGCGCAAGTTGCCTTCTCCCTAATCGCGGTTTTCCAACATAACATTCTTCGTTCTATTTTTAATTCTTCTGACTTTTATGTTGTTAATTATTATGATTTTAAATTAAAAGAATCAGATGATTTGGTTTCATATACACATTTCTCTTAGTTTACATGAAATAAAATGAAACACATATATTAATTGGCCTAATTAATTAATAATATACCTTAACCTTCAAATTTAACTCAACTTCGCACGGTTTACATTCTGTGGGATAGTAATGGGATTATTAGGAAAAAATGAATGAAAAATAAGAAGACACTAGCTGTTTTTTTTCTCATACACATTATTGATGAATTTCGGTGTAATTCTAATTTACTTTCACATTGTAGGCGTCTGTTTACTGTTTAAATTAAAGAAATAATAATTCATTCTTGCATAGTGAAATCGAACCAACATTTCCTTAGATTTTTTAATTATTTTTTATGTGTGTTTAAAAATTAACTATAATTTACTTGGCAAATTTTTACTTGTAGTATTGTAATCGTGATTTTTTTCGACTTCGAGATTTTGATGGATTTACCCGTTTTGAGGGCCCCTGAATCCATTTTGACCATTTTCGCCATGATGTCTGTCTGTCTGTGTGTCTGTGTGTCTGTCTGTATCCACGATAACTCAAAAACGACTTAACGGATTTGATTCAAATTTCATATTTAAGAGTTTGAACAAAATTGTGGGTGCCACATTAAATCTTTTTCATCTAGCACCAACACAAGTGGTACTTACCTGAAGACATTTTTAGGTTTTTTAGGAATATCTTGAAAAATAAACAATTTACGACATTTTTTTATTCTTTAACATTGATTTAGAATTAAATTTTGAACAAATTTTGTTTGAAACTTTTTTTGAAATTCCGTCAAAATTTTTTATTTATATAGTGGCGCCATCTATCTCTGATTTACAAAGTACATGTTGTTTACATACAGAAATCTATACCGTTGAGGAAATCGATTGTAGCATTACTATTTGAAAGATCGACGGCTACAACGGCTACGGTTTTATGTTTTGGATATCATGGCAACTCGATTAAAATTTTTTCTAATATATACAATAAAGTCGTGAAATTGTATTATGCATGCAAATCTACATTAAAGATATCGACGCCAAATTTTTTGTGAATGCTCTTTCAATTTTTAGACGTGTCGACAAAGTAACAAAAGTGTTTTATTTTGCGCCGTTTTTTAATAATTATAAATTATTTACATATTTATATAGTGTTGCCATCTATCTCTGAGTGGCTGTTGTTTACATTACAGAAATCTATTTGTTTTTATACTAAAGATTCTATTTGCATTAAACACACGAAGAGCTCGAATAAAGTTATAAAAATTTAAAAAGTGAAAACCAATTAATCCAATCCTGGTGAGAGTGGCTATATCGCCAAACACCAAAAACTTGACATTGCTTTGTAATCCAAGTACGAAGAAGAAGAAGAGATTGTTAGTCAAATAGCTGTCAAAGGCAAAAGATCGAAATATTTTGATGAGAAGGATTATTGTGCACTGCACAGTTTGTTTGAGTGAAACGTTGACCAAAACTGAGAAGTATTTTATAAATCTTTAAAGTTTAGCTACAGCAAATTCAAAGATATCAAGCATTTTTCGCACTGTGGAATTTTCATAAGTATTCTGTTATTTATTTGTCCTAAAATCTGGCAGTAATGAGTGGGACAAGGACAGATTTATGCGTATTGCAATAAGTGCGACAGAGACTATTTGAAAATTGCTGGAAACCCTCAAAATTTTTACAAGAAATTTAACTTAATTTCTTTAGGAAAAGTAATTATTGTGATACTATCCGTAAGTATAAGAAAGTCATGTGTTGGGCACATCAGATATTTATATTTTATTTAGCCGATGGGCTGGATGCTTTTTACTTTCTTATATAATAAGAAAGTATAGTAATCGTGATTTTTATCGACTTCGAGATTTTGATGGATTTACACGTTTTGAGGGCCCCTGAATCCATTTTGACCATTTTCGCCATGATGTCTGTCTGTGTGTCTGTCTGTATCCACCATAACTCAAAAACGAGTTATCGGATTTGATTCAAATTTCATATTTAAGAGTTTGAACAAATTTGTGGGTGCCACATTCAATGTTTTTCATCTAGCACCAAAACAAGTGACAGTTACCTGATGACATTTTTAGGTTTTTTAAGAATATCTTGAAAAATAAACAATTTATGAGATTTTTTTATTCTTTAACATTGATTTAGAATTGAATTTTGAACAAATTTTGTTTGAACTTTTTTTTGAAATTCCGTCAAAAAAATTTCAAAAAACGAGATATTCCTAAAACACTTTATATTTCTCATAGCGCGCTTTGATAGTTGAATCCGAGGGTCGAAAAGTAATTATTGTGATACTATACGTATAAGAAAGTCATGTGTTGGGCACATCAGATATTTTCGTAATAATTATATGAAACTACACTAGGTATAAGTTGAGTACAAATTTTTATTACTTACACACTTATCAAATTCCGAAGATGTTTTATTGAAATATGGTACCTCAAATGAGGTGATCAAGATACTTGACATTTAAAATTAATTATAAACTGTTTAAATTTTTTGTTGGAAATTGTAATAATTGTATAAAATTAAAATACTTATAAAAAATAATTTCCTTTCAGTTTAATAAATAATGGATGTTGTCCCTTTTAGATGGTGGGGGTCCTAATAGCGATCCTTTCTTCACTTCGACCTAAAACGTCTTTTGTGATTGTAATTGTTCAAGGATGCCTAACTTCTTAACAATGTTGGATATCTTTTTGAGGGTCAGTGATCCTTGCCTGGTATCTTGAATTTCTACGCAAAAGCAGAGAATGTGTTCAGAGGTTTCATATTCCTAGTTGCAGAATTTGCAGGTCCCTCTTTCTGACTTCCCATTTTGGTGAGATGATATTTCAGGAGACAATGGCCAGTTAGGAGCCCAACTATTAAATTTCCATCATCTGGTGGGCCGAGAAGCATTTTTACGCTTCTGCTGGCGTAAGACTTGATAGGTCTTTTCGCCTGTCTTAACCCAGGGAGATTGTTCCAGTAGAGCAGTTTATGCTCATTTTTCCATGCCAATATTTCCGCCTTTCCGGACTGCAAAAAGGAGATCTAAACCTGTACGACCCAGGTTGTCCGCGACCTCGTTCCCTTCATGCCCTTGGTGCCCGCAACAGCCTTAAACTGTTGTAAAGTGCCAGAGAATTAAGTTTGTCTGCAGTCCCAAGCGAGCCTCGACTCATAGGTGTAGGATTCTAGAGTTCTGAGAGCTGCCTGACTATCTGAGGCAATATAAATATTGGCAGGCCCTCTGGTATTTCTTCGAATACATTCTTGGGCACATGTTTTTATTGCCGCGAGTTCCGCCTGTAGGAGATATACCAAGGACTTTTGATAGGGTGAACTAGGCCCATATATGGCTATCCCTATGTAAATCTAATGTTCTCTAGTCATACGTAAATATTTCACATCAATATGAAATTTAATTTCTTATATTTATGGTATAATTAAGTAAACTTTATGTTAATACAAATTGGACTAATGGAAATATCGATTTTAATTTTAATTTCGTTTAACCTTATCCGAAGCTTAGAGCTATTATTTAAAGTAATCAATTAACTAATTATTATTGATAAAAAATGTGTTATTAACATATGAATGTCAGTATTGTTTATTATAATTACTAGTATATTCTATCTAAAAAGCTATAAGTACGTAGTACACAAATTAAAGAAATATTTTAATAATTTTGATAATTTCTTACAAACTTGCAATTCTCTAATAAGATATATCTACCTGTTAACTAACCCATCAAATTTCGGATCTCAGTCTTAAACTCTCTGATTGGTTTATGAATTCTCTTCCTTAACATGAACCATGAGGCGATTCACTTTTTCCATGTAGTTCTATCATATTATCTAGAATTCAAATAAGTCCATGTTTCGAACTTCCTGCAGTGGAAAGAGAAAATCGTGCCCCTCGAGTTAAAATAAACGAGTTGTTTACATATTCATACAGTAAAAATAAAGGAGGTTTTACTGTAATTGGAAAAACCATTTATTGGGTCAATAATTTAAGAGCGACGTGGAAGGAAATTTCTTTCTTCGTTTATTATTTTTTGTAACTAGAAAATACAGAATCTGCTAATTTCTGTATAGCTACGGAAAACTACTAACATTAAAATTTTGGAAATTTACAGGCGTAACTCATTCTGTTTGTTTCACAATTTATTTATAATACAAAAAATGTTCTCTTAAATGTCAAGCTTGTTATTTCTATAATTAACAATTACCTACTAGCACTTATACGTATACGAAATGTTTACATCAGATTTTTTTTCTTAACTGATTAAATAGCTGTTTTAGGTGTTCGTTTTCACGATTTAAGGTAATTGCAATGATATAATAATAATTCATTTGCACAATCGACTGCTCCTGTTGACAAGTTTTTGTGTGTTTTGGACAAGACATTGTGCACTTTTACAACTTTTAAAATTTGTACGAATCTCACTTTTATCACCAGACAGTCAAGATTTACTTTCATAGCCGCCAGGTTAGATAAAATGTGTTGAACTAAAGGCTATTTTGGGAAATGTAAGTTGATCGAGTTCAAGAGATGGTATCAATGTTTGCAGGTGGATTGACTTCAGCAGTTAATTGGATGTTATTATTCTTGTTTAAATAAACTACATGTTCATTTGATATTTTTGAAAAATAATAGAGCAATTTAAAAGTCTTATCTAATAATCGTGTTGATTTAGTCTTATCGAATAAATTGGTTCTTCTCTTTGTTTTTATTAAAAATCCTCGCTAAATTGAAACATGCTTCCTATTCTGTAATAAAATCTTGTTATACTTAAGTCAGCTTGTGGTTTACGGTGACTGCAGAAGAAAACAGTTTTTGTTAACATTTTGCGTGGTGATAGTCACGTAGACATTTTTAAAAATAATTTCATGTTATTAGAAAAATAAAATATGGTGCCTAACGTATGAAAATTAAATCAAATTTATCAACAGTCTCCAAATGCCTTGACAAGAATAATCATGGCATGCAGCACGCAAACTCGATGAACTCAAGCAACATATGTTTTTAGATAAATGATGGATTAAGGGCATTTAGACTTTGCTGGGAAATAATTCCGATTTTCGAAAGTGTATACGTTTATGAGCTAGAAACCACATTTTGAACAATTCTACCTGCTCGTGGTGCAATCTTGTTTTTAAAAATTGTTTTAAATTTTCGCGCATAAATCGCGTATTTTCGATTTTAGAAGAAAATGTTTCAATGAAATTAGTTTTCAAATTAAAATCTCTACAAAATTGCACTGATGACTTTTCGCTAATTGCATTTTTTTACAAGTTACAGTGCAATTTGTTAAAATTTATAAAAAATACCAAATGTGCCATTCAGGACAGTGATTAATTGATATCTAATGGTGCCTTTGATGATTGATTTTCTCTATTGATAAAGTCATGCGAAAGGATTTTGTATAATCAATTTAAAAAAATCAGAATAGAGACTTAAACAAAACTATTTGCGTTATAATGTTATAACATCATCAGGAAATTTATGCGTGGCAGGTTGCGATAAATACTATTCGCATGATTGAGTTCAAGACTTTTTATCGAAATAATTTTTCGATTAGAGCAATGTAAAAAAAGATATAACGAATATAAGGAAATCATCCCCTATTTTTTATAACAAATTGTACGGTAACTCCTAAACAATTTCAATTAGTGAAAAAAGTCACCAGTGCAATTTTGTAGAAAATTTAATTTTCAACAAAATTGTATTGAAATATTTTCTTCTAAAATCGAAAATACACGATTTATGCGCGAAAAACTAAAACTACCTTTAAAAATAAGATAGCGGCTTTTCACCATGGGGTAGAATTGTGCAAAATGTGTTTCCCAGCTTATATATTTATACACTTTTAAAATTCGCATGCAGAATTCATCTGGAAATAATTCCAATAAGAAAATTTCGCGATGATTTTTTTATAGATACACTGAGTTTTTTTAACTGTCCCCATAGGGATTTACATGGTAAAATCTTTAACTCGTGTTAATGGTTTTTCTACTGCGAATTTCAAAATGATTTTTGGCACACTGTTAGTTTGCATCTTTTTTTACATGTTCTAGTAGTTTTTAAAATGTAAAAAGTAATATTTATTTATTTAAAAGGGAAAATAATTACATGATTTTAGCTAGTTTTCCCATTAAAATTTAGTAAGTTAGGAGGCTTTGTCCACTGACAACCAAATAAATAATTCAAAGCTGTCACTTCATTTGCATGTTTTTATTAAGTGTGAAAGACTTTCAAAAGGTTACTGTGTAGCGGCTTCTTATTATATAGACAGTTTGAACATTGAAATTAACAACATTTGAGTATTTTTTTGTCATTTTATTGAGAGCTTTGGATTATTTATTTGCTTGTCCGTGATGGACAAAGCCTCCTAACTTAATAAATTTTAATGTGAAAATGAGCTAAAATTATGGAACTATTTTCCCTTTTAAATAAATTAATTTCATTCTTGACATTTTAAAAACTACTAGAATATGTAAAAGAAGATGCAAACTAATAGTGTGCCAAAAATCATTTTGAAATTCGCAGTAGAAAAACCATTAACACGAGTTAAATTTTTTACCATGTAAATCGGTATGGAGACTAATAAAAAAAACTCACTGTATATTCATTTGCTTATGGGATCGAGCTCTATGAAAACATGTTCATCTTCCATGCGCTGCAGAGGGAGAAGTGTTGGTCACATCAAAATCTTTATTTCATAAAAAATGTAGGTAATTGAAATTTCTACACATTTCATACGTACAATTTTTCGATTAGAGCAACGTAAAAAAGATATAACGAGTATAAAAAAATAATCCCCTTTTTTTATAACAAATTGCACTGTAACTTGTAAGCAAGTGCAATTGTCGAAAAAAGTCATCAGCGAAATTTTGTAGAAAATTCAATTTTCAAATTAATGTCATTGAAACATTTTCTTGTAAACTCGAAAATACGTGATTTATGCGCGAAAAACTAAAACAATCCTTAAAAACTAGATATATATATATATATAAATATATATATATATATATATATATATATATATATATATAATCGTTAAACCTTAGTATACCCGAAGGTGTTAAGGATAAAAGTATAAATATTCAATTATAAACAAAGTCTCTCCATTTTTTCTTGTTCTGTGCCATGCTTTTTCCTTCTGTCCACGTCTTGGTTTTCTTCTTCAAATTCTCAGCAATAACCTCATTCCACTTCTTTCTTGGTCTGCCTCTTTTCTGTTTTTGGATTGACTTTGCTTCTCATATCTTTTTTGTTTGCCTATTATTCCCCATTCTTACCAAATGACCAAACCATCGTAATTGTTTTCTCTCTATGCTGTCCGTTACAGGTTCTACTTCTAGTTCTTCTCTTATTATGTTGTTTCTTATTTTATCTCTTTTTGTGATGCCCTTAATGCCTCTTAGGTATTTCATCTCGATGGCTTGTATTTTGCTTTTCTGTTGCTTCGAGAGTGTCCAACTTTCGCATCCGTAGGTTAAAATGGGTTTGGCTATTGATTTGAATACTATCAACTTCGTTTTCTTTGATATCTCTTTTTTCCAGATGAATGTTTTGTTGAGTGAATAATACAATTTTGTTGCATTTTCTATTCTACTATTAATTTCAGCTTCGTTCTTTCCATCTTTTTGTATTGTTATTCCAAGGTATTTAAAACTGTTTGTTTGTTCAATTGTTTTGTTATTTAAATTTATTGTTGCTTCTGTGTCGTTCTTGCCTATTACCATTATTTTCGTTTTGTCTATATTAATCTTTAGGTTTCTTTGGTTAAGTGCTTTATTCCATATCTCTAAATTTCGTTGTAGCTCATTTTCACTTTTAGCGCATAACATTAAGTCGTCCGCGAACGCACATTGAGTTATATATACTGGTTCCATATTCCAATATCCAACACACAGTTTTTTAGATTTATCTTTTACTTCTTTTATCACGCCGTCCAATATTATGTTGAATAGTGTTGGGCTTAGTACTCCGCCTTGTCGTAGTCCTTCTTTTGTTATGAACTCTTCGGATTCATTGTTGTTCGTCCTGACATAATTTCTTGTATGTCTGTATATACTTGCGATGTTCTTTCTTAAATTTTTGTTCACTCTTCTTTTTTCCAGACTGCTCCATATCATTTTTCTTGGTACGCTGTCGAATGCCTTCTCTAGATCTAAGAAAGCCAGGTATATGTTGTTCGTGTAGTTTTTTTCCATCATTTGTTTTATAGCGAATATATGATCCTGGACTCCCCGTCCTTTTCTGAAACCGCACTGTGACTCGTCCATTTCTGGTTCTATTTGTTCCTTTAGTCTGTGTTCTAATAGTCTTTCGTACAATTAGGCTACGTTACTTAACAAGGTTATTCCTCTGTAATTGTTGCAGTCACGATTATTGTTTTTTTTATGAATGGGTATAATTATGCCTACCTCCCAGTCTGCAGGTATTTGGTTTTCATTTGAAGCTTTGTTAAGGAGATTTGTTAACGTTGCAATTCCGTTGTTTCCTAGGTTCAACAGCATTTCGGGAGTTATTCCATCGTGGCCTGCTGCTTTGCCTCTTTTTAACAGTTTTATTGCGTTTGATACTTCCTCTTCTGTGAAGTTTTGTTGGTCGGTGTGTTCTTCTAGTTCGGCAACGTTATCTTGTTCCTCTGTATCTAGTGCTTGTGTCGTATTTAGTATGTTGTCGAAATGTTCTTTCCATCGTGCCAGTATTTCTTCCATGTCCGTAAGTGTTTTTCCGTCTTTGGTTGATATATATGTCTGCTTGTGTTTTTTGCCTTTCCTGAGGGTTTTTAGCATCTTGTAGAAGAGCTTCTGATTGCCGTGGCTGTCTTTTTCCATTTTTTCGCCAAACTCTTCCCAAGTCTTTTGTTTTGCTTTGTTAACTATTTCCTTTACTTTTAATCTTTGGATTTTGTATTCGGTGTAATTCTCATTGTTTCTGTTTCTTAAGTATTTTTGCCATAGCTTCTTTTTTGTTTTAATTTCTATCTTTATTTCCTCATTCCACCAGTTTGTCTTCTTTCTGTTTTTGTCATTTATAGTTGTTCCACATGTTTCTCTTGCTATTTTTAATATTGTATTCTTGAAGTATATCCACAGTTTTTTTAGATCAATGTTATCAAGGTTTATTTTGTTTGCACTTAATTCCATTTCGGTTAGTTCTGTATATTGTTTTGCTATTATGTTTTCCCTTAACTTATATGTTCTTATTGTTCTCTTCACTTTATTGTTTTTCTTATTGATCATATTCGCTCCTTTTTGTGGTGTTTTTATTCTTATTTTTGACATCACTAGGTAGTGGTCCGTGTATAATTCTGCTCCTCTTCTTACTCTGGTATCTAGTATTTGACTTATATTACTTTCATTTATGATCACATAATCTATTATTGATTTTTCGTTCCTACTTATTACTTCCCTCGTATACTTATGAATATCTTTGTGTTTAAAGTATGTATTTGATATTACTAGATTGTTGATTAAGCAAAAGTCAATTAGTCTTTTTCCATTATTGTTTTTTACATCTTCTCCATATCTTCCAATTGTCCCTCCCGTTTCTTCGTCTTTTTTCCCTACCCTGGCATTAAAGTCTCCTATCAGTAACAATCTGCCCTTTACCGTATCGATTTCTTCTGTTAGTTGTTCCCAAAACTCCTCTTTTATTTGTGTTCTCTCATCTTCGCCAGGTCCATATACTATCATTACTGTTGTTTTGTTTTTTTCGTCTATTTCCATTTCTATTTTTAACATGTTTTTGTTGATTGCAGTCCATTGTTTTAAGTATTTCATATTTGAGTGTTTTATTATGCATCCAACTCCTTCTCTTGCTCTTTGTTTTTGGTCTACGCCACTGTATATTAAGATGTTTCCTTTCTCTAACATTTTTTCTCCATTTCCTTTCATTTTTGTTTCCGTTATTCCTAATATATCTAGGTTTGTCTTACTAAACTCCTCCTCCAGTTCCTGTTCCTTCCCATTAATGCTCCGAATATTCCAAGTTCCAATTTTCCAAATATTTTCATTTTGATTCTTTTTTCCATTTTTTGTTCTATTTGCTTCCTGTCGATCATGTCCTTGTTCATCGCCATGTACGTCATCTTCATGTTGTGCCTTATCTTTGTTTTCTAGTTTTTTCGGATATTTCGAGTTATTTTTCTAACTTGTTCCTCGAATTGGTCTCCTTCTGGTGATCTCTCGTTTGCCGTCCTTTTTCTTTGCTTTTCCCTTCCATTTTCCGTTTCCTCTTCTATCTCAATATCCTTTGCTCCATATATTTCGTTGTTAATTATCAGCTTGTTGTATCTTATTTGTGCCCTGTGTCCTCTGTCCCTTGCTTCCTTCATTTGTAGTATTAGTATTTTTCTTTCCTCTTGCACCTCTTTAGGGTAATCCTCATCAATCCATATATCCGTACCTTTTAATATTTTTGCATTTTTGAAAATCGTTAATCTTATGGATTCTTTGGTCAGCTTGATCAGTATTGGTCTGTTTCTGTCTGTCTTGAACTTTCCGATTCTTCTCGCTTCATCTATATCATCCTTCATGTTGATGTTAACTCCCAACTTCTGTATTATTGCACTAACCTTGTCCATTGTTTCATTCTCATTTTCATTTTCTTTATCTGTTATTCCCTTTATTATTATATTTTTCTTCCTTATCTCCCTCTCTAAGTTATTTATTCTCTCATCCTGTTTGGCAACCTTTTCTTTTAGCTTCGTATTTTCTTCCTTTACCAGCTTCATTTCTAGTATGGCCGAATCTAGTTTTGTATTCATATTATTTATGCTCACATTAATTTGTTCAAACATTCTTTCTATTTTTTCCATCTCGCCCATTTTATGCAATATATAGATTTAGTATCTACAACTTATTTAAATGTATGTGTTTCCTTTCAGGGACACCCTGTATATTTCAAAAATTTTATACAAATATTTCAAAAATTCCGAAAAATAAAGTTTTAGCTCAAAAAGCAGACAGCGGTCAACCCTTCGTACGCCTTGCCTTCCTCGACCTTCAGTCTCAGAAATGTCTGTTGTGTTGTGCACTAATTTTTACATTCGCTTTTAGACGCTTTCGGGTGTTTCTAAAACTTTTGCTAATCGCACTTCAAATTTTTGATTTTAAACACCAACAATGTTTCTATCTGTGTTACCCGAGATAAGGCTCGTAGAACGAGTTATTTATCGTCGCACGTTGTATTGCAGATCGGTACAATTAAATAGACAAATAAACACAATTGTGTTTATGGTAATTGAAATAATTAACATGTCTAATATGGGTATTAATGCAGTGGTACGATACGACAAATAAGACAAGCTTACAGTTATTAGTCCCCGAATTACAGAATTCTAAAAATAAAATTGGATTTATATTTTAAATTTATTAATTTTAATAGGATGTGACTGGAATTCATCTAATTTAATATAATAATTTTACATAATACATTTTGAAGACACTATTATATGACATAAAACCAGTTTCTACTTCTGGTATAAATTCAAAATCTATCTAAAAAACAGTACATAACAAAATTATTGATTCCGCTACATACTTATTACATGTAGTTACAATAGTAATCAGTACTTATTCATCCAAATTGGTTTTCCGGCCGATAATTTCTACTTTTACTTTTATAGGGTTATTTAACTGCACGTCAATTGTTGAAACCTTAAAGCTTATTTAATACAGATATATTACTAATAACCAATACTTTTCTTGAAATAAGACATTTTCCAATTATCTGACCGAAAGCTGCAAACCTTCACAAGGTATAAGTTATTATTAAATAAAACTACATGTACCATTCGTCTTACTGTCAAATTTCCATATATTCATCCCAATATTATATATTTTTTTAAAATCCGTTCTCTTATTTGTTACTTTCACCACCACATCAAGGAGCCATATTAAGTCGAAGAGCGGTATTATACAGGGTGTCCCAAAATTAGCCTGCCAAAATGTACCAGCTGATTCTACGTTCAAAAATAATGCAAAAAGTTTCAATAAATATAGGTTCAAAAATCCCAAAGAGAAGTTTTCTGTAATATCTTTGCAACTGTTTGAGGTAGATCCATGAAATTTGGTGAGTTTGAAGCTTTTATAATTTGCCACATATTTCTTTTTCCAATTTTCAGAAATTTTGCCAGGGGCGTCACATACAGGGTGGGTGCTGGGTATATTATGCCCCATATTTTTTGTGTGGATAGTTTTAAAATTTTTTGTATCAAATTTTGAAACTTGTTTTATTTTTACACACAAAAGGTCGTCTTAGTCGATCTTTGAATCTTGAACCGTTTTCGAGTAAAATCGCTTTGAAAAACTACACTAATAAAAATAGTCACAAAACTAAAATTTATCAAAAGTAGACAATGGATTAAAATTTATTGGTATTTATTACTTTGTTTAGCATTTCTTCGTCAAATATTAAAAATAAAAACAAAAGATCAAAATCAAAATTTTGTTTTCAATTTTGTGATTATTTTTATTAGTGTAGTTTTTATGGATGTGACTTCTTCAAAACGATTTTACTAGAAAATGGTTCAAGATTCAAAGATCGACTGAGACGACCCTTTTTGTGTAAAAATAAACCAAGTTTCATAATATGATACAAAAAAATTAAAAATTATCCATCAAAAGATATGGGGCGTAATTTACCAAGCACCCACCCGGTATGTGACGCCCCTGGCAAATTTTCTTAAAATTGGAAAAAGAATAATGTGGCTAATTATAAAAGCTTCAGACTCACCAAATTTCATGAATCTACCTTAAACAGTTGCAGAAATATTACAGAAAACTCCACTTTGGGGCCCCCCTTTCGGGGGGCTGTAGCTCCCTTAGGAAGCATTTTTCAACTTACATTTATCAAAACTTTTTGCACGTAGAATCAGCTGGTACATTTTGGCAGGCTAATTTTGGGACACCCTGTATAGTAAATCAATAACTATAAGTGACCAATCCCATTAATTCCAGAAGGTTGTTTTTAGTTTCAATTGTGAAAAATTATTATTCTCTAGAGAAATAATTTGTTTTTCAGTTTTTCAACTGATGACATAAGATAGTGACATAGCATAGTCTCTCTCTCGCTCTCAGGACAGTCGAACGCGAGGTAGAGATAGAAATAATGTGACGCACTTGTCTATATTCTCTACATCATGAAAACTGAAAGATTGCAATTTAGTTCTTCCACCGGTAACATTTTTCTATTTTGTTTCTATTATTGTTCAGCAACATTTATCGAATTAAAAATTTGAGCATTTGTTTTAGTTAATTGCGTAAAGGTATCCACACACTACAAATTTTAGAAATTTAGATGAAATTCGTATCAAAGCCCCAAATATAAAGATTTCTGGTGGAATATTTTACTTTGTCTGATTTATAATACACAAAATCCATTGATATTACATAAAAACTTGACATACTCACGTTTTGACAATTGAATTTATCTCTTTCCTGAAATCAAAACGTGGTATATTTTGTGGTGTGCAACATTAAATGAAAATAAGTCGTACATACACACATTAAGATTTTGCACAATGCTTTCACTGCAAATGTGAGAAAGTTGCTAAAAAATAAGACATAATTTCTTCATACCAAAATAATGCATCACCGGCCTGCAATAAAATAAGAAAAATTTTTTGATAAGCATCTTTTTCTAATGCACATATTGTTGTGCAACATTTTCTTGGATTGTTTCATTAAATTGACATAAACTTCTTTTGTTCTGTAGTTGTTTTAATTAAAATGTTCGACTTGATCAATTAATATTGATATAGATAATAATATCGTGTACTTTATGGACTACTTTCATGAGAAAAAAATGTAGTAAAAAAAATATCTCGTGATTGTTAATACACTAATATACTGCAAATTAAATTATTTTCTAGTTTAGTCTAAATTACATTATAAACAATGGCTTTGAGTTAAAATTTTTATATTTTTTCAGTCATAATGATGAGATACCTCATTTAGAACTGTTCATTTTAATTATTCAAGAGAAAAGTCAGTAAATTATTAGCGTATTATCATCTAAAATACACATACTTATTCATCAGGCAATTTTAAGCAGACACCATAAAATAGCCTACATTTTATATAATAATATACACCTTAAAAGAACTGAAATAATTTTTATTTGTTGAATCACAAATCCGTAAAATTATGTTGTTATGTAATGGTGGACAGTGTGCTATAGTGTGTAATACTGCTTGTTCTGATAAGTTATGCTTTAGTTAATTTAGACATTATTGAGGAGTTTTGGTAGAGTAGTTTTTAAGTTTAACAGTTTCTTTCAAGGATGTCTGCAATGTTTTATATCAATAATTAAGATAAAAATTGTAGTCTCAGAGAAATACAATATAGAAAAATGGCAATAGGTTATCAAGGACGGGGATTTTTTTGATTAAATACAATCACTGGGTATAACTACTACATACTACTGCATACATTCATACAAAATTAATAGTCAATCTTTAACTGATAATATATTTACGAATAATTGTCTTCTACCGTTGAGTGATATACAGTTTGATTCAAATTCGATCCTCACCATTACGATCTCGTAAACCGTAAGAGATACAGTGTCGGTTAAATAGGACAAAATTTGAGGCATTCGAAGTGTAAAATGAATCTGTCATCAAAACTGCGATATCTCTTTTCGTTCCTGAATTATCCTGAAAAAACTGAAAAGTCGATTTTTTATTTTTCTGTCTAGTTCGGTTATTTCATAACCGATTTTAATTTAGTAAAAACATTATTAGAGCAACTTTTTATGGTCTTCACGATTAAATACAAAAAATTTTTCTTCGACGTCGACGTTTCGTTTTTGTGAAACCATCATCAGGTTCATTTTTTCTTATAGGCGACATATTTGATTTTGATGTCATATTTTAGCATATTTTTTGCTGATTTCAATGATGTATCACACATCATCTTTGAGTTTAGGATCAGTTTAAAAAAAATATGTTTAATTTACAAAAAAAAAGATATGAAACAAATGAAATAGTACATATAACAAAATAAATCATTTTGAACAATTAAATATGATGTATCCACATCATCGTCAATCTTCCTAATTGAATTTGTGGGATTATCCTGGACAGACTGAATATTATGCTAAAATATGACATCAACATTAAATATGGCGCCCATCAGAAAAATTGAACCTGATGATGGTTTCACAAAACCGAAACGTCGAAAAAAAATTTTTTTTTCTAGTCGTGTAGACCATAAAAAGTTGCTCTAATAATGTTTTTACTAAATTAAAATCGGTTATGAAATAACCGAACTAGACAAAAATAAAAAATCGACTTTTTCAGTTTTTTTCAGGATAATTCAGGAACGAAAAGAGATATCGCAGTTTTGATGACAGATTCATTTTACACTTCGAATCCCTCAAATTTTGTACCATTTAACCGACCCAGTATCTCTTACGGTTTACGAGATCGTAATGGTGAGGATCGAATTGAATCACACTGTATATTTATCACTCAACGCTTCTACCTATTGCTAAAGGACTTGGGGCCCCAGTCAAGCAATAATTTCCTGTATGCATATATTTTAAGCATAAGACTGTCATAAACTTCATTATTTTAGGTTTCTTCTGTGACAATTTTAGTGAAATAGCCAAAACTTTAAACGGCTCTAAAAAAGTTTTTCCAGAATAAAAATAAATATTACATTACAATCTCTTATAAGTATCAAAGAAAACTATCCGCGCATTTTTCCATTTTCGAGAAAAATTCACTTATATCTCCAGGGATTATAATCAATTTAATTAATTGTAGTAATATTTTCTAAAAATAAATAAAAAAGAAAAATTAGAGGTGCCGAAACTGCGTATTACTATGATTATCAAACGTGTAAAAAATTTCGTGAGAAACATGCCTGTATCTACTGTCAGTGTGTTTTATTAATAGCAAACGTGTACCACTCCACAAAAAGGCATCCAGGGACATATGTGAGATCTACAGGACCACACAAGCAGGATCATGCTGTATATAATTCAGGAGCGCTAGTTACCTCAGATTTTTTCCAAACACGCAAAGTTTATGTCGGGAAAAAGAAACAAGTGATCAAATTATGAATGTGAGTAAAATGGTAGAAATTTTTGATAGTATAACGTCCCAGCTATCTTCTGATTTTTGGAGTACACGAAGGCATATGGAATCAACTATGGCGAGACCTCAGTGAAATGGCTGTAGGTACCTGATCATCCGATTCGCTTGGTGAGATCTCTCTATCGAAACAACAAGGCTTTTGTCCGTGTGGAAAATGAGCTTTCGTCAGAGTTCACAATGGGCAGGGCCCCTGCCCCTGCCGCAGGGGAGTCCTACAAGGCTGCATTTTGTCCCTCACACTATAGTGAATAGTGAATGGATCATCCGTAAAGTGACAGAAAATTGGACAGGTGGAATCTTTATTGTCGGAGAAAAGCTATCAAATATTTGGTATGCAGACGACACAACATTGCTAGTGAGCACAGAGGACGAGATGGTTGAACTTCTCGGGAGAATAGAACTTATAGCAAAGATGTAGATTTTCACCTAAATCGGGGGGTGATTCTACTTGAAAAATTATTGTGACAAGTTCCTATAACATTTTTCCGAAAGCTCATTAATCTTGGGGTTACAGAGAGCCTAAAAGTTTGGTTTTTTAAATCAATTTTTTCCAGTAACTTTTTTTCTAGTTTCTAGTGTATCGATTCGTTTCAAATTTGGCACACTTATCACTAATGTTTATTTGTACTATTGCACCAAAATTGATGTAAATCCCCCAATGTCAAAGAGTCGCAACTGACCTTATCCTTTGGATAAAGACCTAGAACTTTTTTGTTTGGCATTTTTTCTAAATTTTGATGACGCCCGATTGAAGAGCATCAAAAAATATTCAAAAAGGATCCAGTTGTTGCACCACGATAAAACGAGTCATACTCGAAAAAGACGCCTTAAATGAATACCAACTACATACAGCTTATTTTCAAGATTAACAAAGCAAACATTAAACAGAAGCGCGTTTTTTTCGAAAACTACTCGATTTATCGGTATTCAACAAGACGATCTTTTTTGAAGATTTTTCGATGCTCTTCAATCGGGCATCATCAAAATTAACTTTTCGAGTAGAGTCAGTCCCCGAGTTTTTGCTCCTAATTTTCGAACACCCTGTATATAAAAAGAAGGAGCGAGATAATATATCTGGGAGCTCGCATCACAAATGCTGGAGACTGCGACGTAGAAATCACGAGACGTATTTGAATGGATAACTCGGCGCTATCAAAACTGACGGGGGTTTCGAGAGACCATCATATATCCAAACAAACAAAAATTCGTCTGCTTAGAGCCTTGATCTTCCCAATTGTGACATGGTTCGGAAACTTGGACGATCGGGGCCGTGAACAGAACATAAATCGAAGATTTCGAAATGATCTGCTATAGGAGAATGATGAGAATTCCGTAGACACGAACAGCTAAAAGAATTATTACATCCACTCTCAAAGAACTCAAGATCCAAACTAACGATCGCCTTCTTCCAGCTATTAAGCTATTAAGATGCGCATTCTGATGTTCTTTGGACACGTAATTAGGAGAGACGGAATAAAAACTCTGCATCCAGGAGAAAATAGAGGGCAGATACATCGACCAAGTAAAAGACCTTACCAGTCTTTCGATGACGGAAATAATGCGAACTGCCGAAGACCGGTAGAAATGGCGAAACAGGATCCAGATATAAACCAGAGTTACGACGCTCGGTCCCGAGCAACGACGACGATGATGATATTTAAAATTACCTGCATTATACCACCTTAGAAGGACTGCAAATTTATATAAACTTAAAGATTAAATTACATTAATCTAACATTAACAATATTAAAAACTTATTACTAAACATTTTTTTTGAGTTCAAAGGATATTACTACCTGAATTCATTATAATATACGCATAATCATAAAAAATGTCGAATACGTGCCCGCAATTTAACTTCAACGCGGCAAGAAAATATTCAAATTACATAAAAAAGCCATTAAGCATCTTCAATTTAATCTCGTTAATAAGGAAGTAATTTCGTACTATAATCTGTATCTCAACAATAATTATTATATTTTAATGAGATACAATAACCACAGTTAAGTGACAGCCCTTTCGTTTCTGAACCCTCACTCCCTCAGTAAGCATCAGCTACATTTGCGGCGTTATGATCGTACATAATTTAAATTATGGTATACCCGACGATTTTCGGCATTTTGTATTCTATAATCATCTGTAAAACTCGTACTATAAAACTTTCCTTATTAAATTAAATCGAATGACTAACGAAACCTAAAGGCACGTCGTCTTCTACTTACAATCACTTAATTACATATTAAAACGACTGAACCCAAACATAAATCTTTCTGCAATGGGAAACTGAAGATGAAAAAAATTCGTAGCTCTAATTTTTATTACACAAAACGCCCAAACAAGCAGTTTTCTTGGGTTTTTTGTTATCATCATGCTAATATACAGCCACACACTTCGTTTATATTCAATTGTGCATGACGATAAAGTTACATTTCCAAGTGTTTTATTTTTTACGCACTTTTTTTAAAGCCTGCTGGCTCGACTTGTTTGTATTATTACTTTCACTAAATCCACATGAACGGTCGGAAATTATATAGTTATTACAATTAAATAATAAAATATAAAATTACAGGTTTATTCTAGGCCGTAGAATATATTAAATATTTCATTTTCACTTGGATTGTTCATAATTAATAAGTACGAAATACTTAAGCTTGGCAGTACCCTTTATTCTTAAGGTAGCCTTGGTGATTTTGAAAGTACCCCAATTTTTTATCTGCGCAACTTTGAGGGGCTAACCAAACTATTTGTCATATTCATATTTAATTATCTGATTATAAATTATTATAATAAATGTGTAGGTGTAGATATTAATTAGCTTGTTTCCTTTTTTAAAAATTTTCTCAATAATTGTAATTGTAAATGACATTATAACAACGATAATTAACAAAAAAAAACTATAAATATCGTGCACACCTTAATGAAACCAAATAAACGTGATAGCACCAGAATTCTCGGTTCATTAACCATAAATGGTATAGTGTAAGTAAATTCCGCAACAGATTCTCTGAATGAAAGCCGAAAGTTCCCTAAATTTATAACAAGTTAAGAATGGAAAATCAACATTTTTAAGTTTTGCTACAGTTTAATCTGTTTTTAATTGAGTTCCGTAAGAAAATTAAACGTAACTTCCTCATTATTCTACATTATAGATTGCTTTCGTTGACATGAAAAAAGAACTAAAACAAGAAGGAAGAAATGTGCAAATGGAATATTTCGCAGTGTTCAACAAGTGGTTTGGATGCTTTAAATACAAGATGATGGATGAAAAACGTGATATTACCAAAGTTTATACATTGTTACCAGGTTGGTGTTAACAAATTTTAAATATCGCGAAGAAATATTGTAGTTTGCTGTCAATAATAATGCTATATTTATTAGAATATAGGACATATAAAATCGCGATTTTTGAGGGTAGGTACTTTGGATAGAAAAATTTTTTTCATAAAAATTTAAAATGCTTTAAATTTAATATATTATTAATAATATTGACAGACAGTTGGGAGGTGGTAACAAATTAATGTGAGAACAGTTTATCAATAACTGATCTCAAAAACGACAATTTTACAATTTTTTTCGATTTAAAACGTCATATCTTGAAAACGCGTAGATATATCGCTATGAAGTTTGGGAATTTGGATAGAACGCATCGAAATCTATTAGAATCAGTACAGGTTTTAATTTTAATTTTTACTTGAAATTGACAGAAGCAATAAAAAATCGCGATTTGTTGAGGTAGTTTGGGTAGGAACATTTTTTCTATAAAAGTCCTAAATGCTTTAAATTTGGTATAATATTAATAATATTGAAAGACAGTTGAGAGGTGATAATAAATGTGAAAACAGTTCACCAATAACTAGTCTACTTCAAACAAGTTGTAGTACCTTGAAAATATGTCAATTTTACAACTTTTTTTTAATTCAAAACGTCATATCTTGAAAATGCGTAAAGATATCGCAATAAAGTTTGGAAATTTGGATAGAACGCATCGAAATCTATCTGAATCAGTATAGTTTTAATTGTAATGGTATTTGAAATTGACAGAAGAAATGAAAAATAGCAATTTGTTAGGGTAGTTTGGGTGAGAACATTTTTTCCATAAAAATCCTAAATGTTTTAAATTTGGTATATTATTAATAATATTGAAAGACAGTTGAGAGGTGCTAATAAATGTGAAAACAGTTCACGAATAGCTAGTCTAGTTCAAAAGTTATAACACTTTGAAAAAACGTCAATTTTTACTTTTTTTTTCGATTCATATCTTGAAAACGCGTGGAGATATTGCCATGAAGTTTGGAAATTAAGATAGAACGCATCGAAATCTATTAGAATCAGTACATTTTTAATTTTAATGGTACTTGAAATTATCAAAAAAAATAAAAAATCCCGATTTTTTGGGGTACTTAAGACTGCAACATTTTTTCCATAAAAATTGAAAATACTTTAAATTTGGCATATTAATAATAATTATGAAAGTTAATTGAGAGGTGATAATAAATGTGAAAACAGTTCATAAATAGCTAGTCTAGTTCAAAAGTTATAGCACTTTGAAAAAATGTCAATTTTTACTTTTTTTCGATTCAAAACGTCATATCTTGAAAACGCGTAGAGATATTGCCATGAAGTTTGGAAATTTAGATAAAACGCATCGTAATCTATTAGAATCAGTATCTACAGTTTTAATTTTAATGGTACTTGTAATTGACAAAAAAAATAAAAAATCGTGATTTTTTGGGGTACTAAAGGACGCAACATTTTTTCGATAAAAATTTAAAATGCTTTAAATTTGGCATAGTAATAATAATTATGAAAGACAGTTGAGAGGTTATAATAAATTTGAAAACAATTCACGAATAGCTAGTCTAGTTCAAAAGTTATAGCACTTTGAAAAAATTTCAATTTTTCCTTTTTTTTTTCGATTCAAAACGTCATATTTTGAAAACGCGTAGAGATATTGCCATGAAGTTTGGAAATTTAGATAAAACGCATCGTAATCTATTAGAATCAGTATCTACAGTTTTAATTTTAATGGTACTTGTAATTGACAAAAAAAATAAAAAATCGTGATTTTTTGGGGTACTAAAGGACGCAACATTTTTTCGATAAAAATTTAAAATGCTTTAAATTTGGCATAGTAATAATAATTATGAAAGACAGTTGAGAGGTGATAATAAATATGAAAACAGTTCACGAATAGCTAGTCTAGTTCAAAAGTTATAGCACTTTGAAAAAATATCAATTTTTACTTTTTCTCGATTCAAAACGTCATATCTTGAAAACGCGTAGAGATATTGCCATGAAGTTTGTAAATTTAGATAGAACGCATAGAAATCTATTAGAATCAGTACAGCTTTAATTTTAATGGTACTTGAAATTGACAAAAAAAAATTTTTGGGGTACTTAAGGCCGCAACATTTTTTCCATAAAAATTCACAAAGCTTTAAATTTGGCATATTAATAATAATTATGAAAAACAATTGAGAGGTGATAATAAATATGAAAACAGTTCACCAAAATTATGTAATATTCAATGATTCTAAAATTTAAGAAATTTATAAAAATGTTAATGTATATTTTAAAATTGTAGCTATTCATTAGACATTTGTAATTCAAGAGACATATACAGGGTGGGTGAAATTCGAAAGTTATTTAAAGACATACAGTCTTGGTTAAATTAAGGCAATTTGGCGCAATTCAGAAAATAAATACATAAAAATAATAAATAAATTACAAAAAATAAATAAAAATTATAACATCCTGATTAATTGGAATCTCTGAAATAAACTGAAAATTTTAATATACATATGTACATATATGTATCTTCTTGTTTTGTGAGATGATTTGAAGAAATATCAAAAAACCAACACATTTATTTACAACCACTTTTTGTCCTTTATCAGGTTATACAATAATTAAATTTCAGATTTGTTGATTAGAATTTATATTTTTTTCAATGAGTTGTAGATAAATTTGTAGACATCTTCAGGTACGTTTTATTTTCTTAAACAGTTTAACAGAAACAATACATACATATAGCAACATATATCATTTTTAAGATTGAATCTGTCAGTCGATACTAACCACAGCCTTGAATTTTTCTGGTAATACCACAAAAGTTGTGCAATGTCTATAATTCCATAATAGGACCAGCATCTAGAATCCTGTGTCATCCTTTAATTTTACACTAAAAGAAGCTTTCTAAAACTATTTATAAAATGAATTAATATCGGTATTTCAAAGTTACAAAGTTAAAGAGGATGTTTCTGTATAACATACTACACGAATTTCAGTAAATAAAGTCAGTAATTTTTTATTTGTATATTTGATAAATACGGAATATTTGCTAATTATTAGGTGATAATTTATAAACAAATAATATACATTTACACATGTCAATTTAATTTATTAGCTCTTTTAGCATTATAATGAAAGTTAATTTGTGATACAAATTGAAATTTTGGGACACGCGATAAATTATATTTTATTCACTTATAGCACTTTATTTTAAATAAAAAAATATGTGCGATAAAAACCAGTTGCATGTTGCAAAATTTTGCACTTTATCATAAAATTTTAAAAGGACCCGAATACCAATCATTTATCTTTAGTATAATTTCAGGCAGCCAAATAAAAATTATATTATGTAGAAGCAATAGTCCATTGGTTTATATTTACTCAAAATATAAACTTCGAATCCTTTGAGAATATTCCTTAAGCAGCTTAGCGAAAGTTATTTATGTGCATTAAACAAAAGAGTTATTTGCTTAGCTATTTAAAGCAAACTTATCCTTAAACCTAAAATAGACTAGTACATATTGGAAAAAAATCTTCCGGGTTTATAAAATTTTTATATAACAAAATTCGTGTGTAAACATCTTCCTTTTACATATTTTTTTGGTCACATCTTTTTGTGTTTGTGGTTTTCAGACCGTACATCACAATATTATCGGACTTTGCAGTCTATAAAATTTATTGTATTACGTAAATTTGTGGTAATTTCACTTAAACTTGTCAACCGACAGTGAAATTTTAACAACTAGTTGTATTGTTTGTGTTCACCTGGTCGCAAAAAATGTGTATCTAAATGACGCAATTTATAACGTTAAAACACACGACGATTTTGACATAATAATTTATTTAAATAATAGCTAAATTTATCGATCTCATCAATTACATATCTAAGCTGAGCTGACCACTTTCTACAGAGATAATTCAATATTATGTACACTTGTACATTATTAATTATTCCGATCTTAACATCCCAATTTTCAAAGTTATCTGTCATTTCTAGCCAATTAATTTCAGTTATTTATTATGTAAATGTCGTTTATTAGAATAGACTCTCTTCCTAGAAAATTATTTTAAAGAAAGTTACGCTAACAAATGTTACCATTACAATTATTCTTTAAGTAGGTACAGATAATATTAAAATAATTAACATCAATAATGATCATTGTAGTTTAGTACAAAAAAATTAAATAACTTATATGACTATTGGCCTAAATCAGAATAAAAAGATAGTAGATAAAATCTGTACCTATTTATTGACAGATTTAGAATTCGAAACAAAAACGATAACAATACCTAACTTACATAGGCAAAAATTAATTAGATTTTTCAAAGAAATCACTTGTAGAATATTTACGTAATAATTGTTTCATTAATATAATTCTACCTAAAATAAATTAAGTTTTTATTCAAATTTCTTGGTTGTTGATTGATTAAAAAACTTTGTGTTTGCTGTAGGTAATAAATTATAAAAAAATGCAATTATTTTATATGGCGTTGGTCCAGAAACACACGAAAGGATTATAGAAAAATGTTTGGCAGTTATTTAACTAGATAACTAATTGATTTAAACACGCAACAATTTCCCATTGCAATTTCAATATTACATATACTAGATTTTACTATAATTTAACAGTTAAGTAATGCGTGTATGTGGCACACATACATATTTTAATACTGCTACCAAATAATTATTAGATTTAATACAGAATTTTGTAGGCGTCTTGCACTTAATACTGTGTAAATAAAGTAAGGCTAATTATTTTAGACAAGCCTGGAATTTCGCAATAGGATTAAACGCTTGTCACATCGACAAGTAAAGGTGATTAGGAATTTTGATTACTTTGTTTTGTGGGTTAATTAGGCGGTTATAGTATTGGATTTCCTGTCAACTTGGTTTTAATTGCTTAAACCTACGTGAGATTTCATCAGAGATTGGTGCCTATGATTTGTAAAAAAATATTTAAGTTACATATTATTTTGTTTAAAATTTTTTATATTTAATTCAAAAATTAAGAACAAACATCAGAGAAATTCCAAGCCGAGTAATTCTGCTAAAACACTGTAAATATACTGTAACAATTGTTGTTGTACACTTACATTATTATGTAAGATAATTCATATTATTGTAGGTATGTGAAAATATGTTGTATATACTTTCAGTAACTTTGCGCTAATATTTCCGTATTGTATTTTGAATTTACATTATTACGTTTTGTAACATCATTATTTCTATTTCTTAACGAATTGTGCGTCATAATGCATCCAGTAATAATTAATATTGTAACGAATTTTATATACAGAGTAATTAATTTAGTTAATGGTGCAGTCTAGTGTTAAGTGCATCTAATAAATAATTGCGGAGATATTTATTTTTTGGTTCACCTGAGGGATAATTAGTTTTAGGTTTGGTGAACTAAATTAAATTATCAACTACGAATATATTGAAATCAGTAGGATTATTATACAGGGTGTCCGGAAATTAGGAGCAAAAATTTCGGGGGGTGATTCTACTTGAAAAATTAATGTGACAAGTTCCTATAACATTTTTCCGAAAGCTCATTAATTTTGGGGTTACAGGGCTTTAAAGTTTGTTTTTTTAAATCAATTTTTATTAGTAACTTTTTTTCTAGTGTACCGATTCGTTTCAAATTTGGTACATTAATGTTTATTTGTATTCTTGCACCAAAATTGAGGTAAATCCCCCAGTGTCAAAGAGTCGAAACTCACTTTGACCTTTGGATAAAGACCCAGAACTTTTTTGTTAGGTACTTTTTCTAATTTTTGATGACGCCCGATTGAAGATCATCGAAAAATCTTCAAGATCCTCTTGCTGCATCACGATAAATCGAGTCGTTTTCGAGAAAAACGCCTTAAATGAATACCAACTAACTACAGCTCATTTTCAAGATTAACAAAGCAAGCATTAAACAGAAGCGCGTTTTTCTCGAAAACTACTCGATTTATCGATATTCAACAAGAGGATCTTTTTTGAAGATTTTTCGATGCTCTTCAATCCGGCATCATCAAAATTTAGAAAAAAGTTATTGGAAAAAATTGATTTAAAAAAAACGCAATATTAATGAGCTTTCGGAAAATAGTTATTCTTGTAACAAGTACCTAAAATCAAGTTTTTTGGGACAAATTGCTGTTTCCGGAAGAGGAGAAGCCGAGTCTGGAATAGCAGAATACAAAACGCTGTTCAAAACGATTAATGTAGAGATGCTCCAAATAATTCAGGACAACATTGTGTGACGAGCGCAAATTTGTTTAAATGCTAAAGGGCACAATTTTGAACATTTGCTTTAATCTTTATTTATTTACATTGGATTGTGTCATTTTATTTTCTTATTTACCATAATAAAAAGCCTTTTATCAGCACATCAGTTCATATTTGATGTGCTACCAAATTTACTAACCAGTTTTTCTTTAATAGTGCAGTTAAATTATTAGTAAATGAAATTGCATTTTTCGATGGACAACATTTTATTTTTGGTATTTGTTCGGGTACATATGCCGATGAAAAAACCAAGTTTGTGGGGTGCTAGCAGGTTGAGAATAGCCGCCATCTTGAAAAAGGGGGTGAGTTTGTTTTTATTTTTTTACCCCTTGCATGTCATTTTAGCTAAAAATGATAAATAGGGAATTGGTAGAGAATAAAATTGTCTACAATATGACGAGCTCTGTAGGTCAAGTAGGCTCGAAGTTATCGTCAAAATTCACCTACGCCTTATTAGGTGGGGGTTGAATATAGTTTTTTGCGATTATTGCCTCAACTTTTGATTTTAGGGGATAATGTGCAAACTTAAAGTGCTAGAAATTGTCCTTAAAATGAGTACTTAACTGTTATCATCGAGCCAATACTTTGCGACCCATCCAACGCTATAGTTTGCTCCGCATTGGCCTGAAATGACTGATAACGCACGTTTTTTCCAAATATTTCATTTTCCATTGCTCATATGGATAATCAGTAAATAGCAGAGCAGTAGAAAATGAAAAATCATCCCAACAAGCTACCAATCAATACTTTCTGCGACACAGCGGGTCAAAAGTCAACCGCAAGGGTTACAACACTTGTCGCCAAATAACTCGCTTTCGGTCAGTTTTGCGGCTAAGATGATTTAGACCTTTCATGTAAAGCACTAAATTGTCTTTATTTTGACATATAGAACAACTTTCGAAAGTTAATAATTTTTAAAATAAAAGCGGGAAAATGTCGTTTTTAGTCGTTGCGAAACTAAATTTTTTTTTAAACACTATTATAACATACTTAGAAAATAGACCTAGTATTTTGCTATTTTTGAAGATCCTGGTTCCATTTCATGAACTTCATCGTCGGAAATGAATTCTTGTACTGTCTCTTGGTCACCTCCGATGAAGTCTGGGTCATGCGAAATAGGAAGGCGCTGTCATCGTCGAAGTCGTCGTCATTGATAATTTCTTTGTTAACATTGGTGCAGGTTTCACCACTGCTCTGTACACAAACGCTGGAGCACTTCAAGCCGGCTTTGCGACATCCACAAGCTGCGCCACATTTGGACACGCACGAACAAGTAATTATTTTCATAATCTCATTTTTTCCAACCCCAATCTTCGGGATCCTTGTGGTTTCCGAGCCAATTCCTCGACCTGATGATACATCCGAAGTATGCGCTGAGAGAGCGTGTCTTTCGTGGGGGGTAATGATGATAAGTTGTTCGTGCTCTTTGTCACTGATCTTGTAAATTTCATGTAAAGAAGTTGGTCCATCGATGCTTGTTTACCTCCGCCATAGAATGCTATGTAAAATTTCTCTCCTGCTGCAATGAGGTCTTCTGAGTTGTTGTTTTTTTCCTTGAAAAGTTCCGCTCCTGCTTCGAGGGTGGTGCCATTTTTCTTCACAGTGGTGAGGAATTTTATTTTTCCTGCAAACTAAGTTGCCGATGGCGTGTGTGCTTTTTTAGGTTTGCAGAGAAAGACGTTTTTCTGACCAGCTGTATCGCGGACATAACATGGCATAAAGTATCGATTGGTAGCTTGTTGGGAAGATTTTTAATATTCTACAGCTCTGCTATTTACTGATTTTCCATATGAGCAACGGAAAATGAAATATTTGGAAAAAACGTGCGTTATCAGTCATTTCAGGCCAATGCGGTGTAAACTTTAGCGTTGGAGGGGTCGCAAAGTATTGATTTGATGATAACAGTTAAGTACTGATTTTAAGGATAATTTCTAGTACTTTAAGTTTGTATTTGCACATTATCCCATAAAATCAAAAGTTGAGGCAATAATCGCAAAAAATTACATTCAACCCCCATCTAATAAGGCGTAGCGTAGGTGAATTTTGACCCGCGATAAATTCGAGCCTACTTAACCTACAGAGCTCGTTGAGTAGTCATTTTGTAGATAATTTTATTCTCAACCTGCTAGCACCCCACAAACTTGGTTTTTTCATCGGCATATGTACCCGAACAAATACTAAAAATAAAATTTTGTCCATCGAAAAATGCAATTTTCTGTCGTGTTTTCGACTAATTTGACTGCACTATAATAACTAAAAAATAAGGCATATATACTTATAGAGTTTTTTAAGTAATTCTCTCAGGCTGGATCACTATCACTAACCATCCCCTACCGGAGAGCTTATGCGCCATTTGAATTTTTGAATAAATAACAAGTTTTGTAGAAAATATAAGGGACACGTGAATTAAGCAACTAAACTACTTTTGCACTTACTAAGAGAGGCAACTCCTTGTTTCCAAGTTCTTAACTGGATTCGACAATGATAAACGATGGCACAGGATAAGTTATTTAATTTTCTTTATTTAACTTGCAAATTTCTCTAGAAGAAATTATTTAATAATTTCAATATGAATGAGGGCACAAGGAGAGGCTCTTGCGGGCGCAATTAAGACAAAAAAAACCTTTTTATACCACAATAAAGTTCACTTCATCAATCATATCAGTTAATCCCCTCACAATTATTTAATTAAATTGTTAATGAGCTTTTATGTTTACATAAAAACGTTATACTCGTTTAAGTGCGATTAAGTATAGCGAAATTCTCACAGGTGTGGTCAGATGACTTTGATAAATGAACAGTAAGGACCCAAAATTGATTGTTTTGGATAAAGTTAAATAAATGTTCAAATCCTCCAGTCCAACTAATAAACCTTTTTTCAGTGAATGTCTTCTGTGATAAACATACATTCTGAAATTAGTCTCTTTGCAACTTTCAACACTTTTTGTAAGTAATTTCAAGATATACTTTACGTACCCATTTGAATTTATCAACATTTCCTCGATACAACTAGGTATATTGCCTCTGGATTTGGTAAATGATCGAGGTTATGTCAAATAACAATTTTTTCCAATTAAGCAGTTTATTTTTTTCTTCAAGGATTAACTAAATTATTACAGTTTAGTATATATATATATATATTATATATATAGTATATAGTTCCTTCTATTATTTCGTAATTAATCAACTTATTATGGGTTTACAACTTTCTTTGCACCCAAATGGAGCAATTTATTGTGCATTTACTTTTATTGCATAATAAGAGTATCGAAAAAAATTCGCCAAAATTTTTTGTCCACACTCTTAGATAATAATCAAGAATACAATATGTGACTATTAGTAACTTACCTACACCTCTTTTAGTATAACGCCGCAATAAAATATTTTATTACTTTTTCTGTTTGGCCTCATTCACCCTTTTACATAAAATAAAAGTAAATTGGTTCATTACAGATGTTCCCATGGTATAAATAACAACACAAACACAACAACTTTACGGAAATGTAAGTCCGATAAATAAACCCAACCTAATCGATGGCGATGTCTCTTTAATATATAAAATTAAGTAATTAGTATTCGCATTACATAGAAACAATTTTCTTTTTCTGCCTCATAAGTTTACAGTGAACTCCTTATAAATTTATTGTTTCAGCACATGATTTTTTTCAGAGCCGCGAATAAACTCACACGCCCCTTTCAATTAAATTATACTATATTTAACAATCGAAAGGTTGAAATTGTAATTAATTATACATTTTATTAGTATTGAAATGTGCAAAGCCACAAATTGATTAATATCACTAATGCACATGAATGTGTTGAATTTTTACATGCACATGTACTTGAAACTCATTAGTGAACTAGACATCAAATCAGATTCAACGTGTTTTCTAAATTAATATCTTAATATAGCATTTTGAGTGATTGGTTTAGATAATTAGAAAAAAACACTAATGCATCTTCTCTAATTGATATTTTTCTAGATGCTGCGATGTTCATGACATTTAAAATAAAATGTATTAATGGCGATTCTTGCATATATAGTTTAATTTACAGACATATCCGGATGTAATTTGTATACAATATTTAATGTACTAGGAAAATGCGTGTTTTTTTGTGAAAGTTTTTATACCTTAGTGAGAAAGATGTATAGTGACAATTTCTTAATCACTAGATTAACTATTTGTGTATGTGTACATAAGCCTTTCCTTTTATCATAAATTAAATAGTAGGTACTTTGATTTGAAGATATAGAAATGAAACTGACCTCACAACTTTTACATCATGCATTTTATTTAGATTAATTTACCTTATTATAGTTGGATTATTCACTCGTAATTAAACAGTTTCTCAGAGAATGATCAAGTTTTAACTAATGTCATCACTTAGTCGTTTCTTAAAATGTTATCACCCGAATTTAATAAAATATGTTTGAAAAATTCTCTTAATGAAGTTTTGATGGTTTCGAAATAGTAATAATTAATATCAACGGGAGATCCATTTATTTTCAAGTAAATGCCAAAAGAAATGCTTGCACAATTTAAATATCGTCGATTTGTTTACGATCATTTGATATTCAAGTACCTACAGTGGGTGTTTCATACGAATAATTTGTAAAATCCACCTTATTCTATAATTTATATTTTAATGATCTGTTGGAAAGTTAATTCGATTTTAACGTAAATTATAAGTAACATACACAATTTAAAGAAAATTTATGTGTTGACAATAAAATGCAAATGAAAAGTCGCTTTGGATTTCTTGGTAGGTATGACATCATAATATGCACCTTTCTGGTAAAAGCAGATCTATTGTATAAGATATGAAATATACGAGTTTTAAAATGGGAAAAATATAGTTAAAAAAAAATTAAATTTCTTAACACTTCTTAACACTTTAAAAGTTCGTAGTTCTACACCGGATTTTCACTTCGAGTCAATTGCCAAGTTATATTGAGAAAAAAATCATCAATAAAGTGGTATGTTCCACTTTATTGATGATTTTCTTTACATATTTTTTGACCCTTTAGAAAAAACTAGAATTTCTTGTCGATGTTTTTACAGGATTCGTAATTCTACACCCGAATTTCCACTTAAACTATAGTTTTGCAAAGTTGAAACTCGCTTGTACTAAGAAATAATCATTAATACAGTGGCAGATAGTTTAGATATTTTTTTGACCCTTTGGAATAACACCAGAATTTCTGGTCAATTTTCTACATGGTCCATTTTGAAAATTCTTAAGTTCTACACCGAATTTCCAGATGTACACTTAAAATATAGTTTTGCAAAGCTGAAAGTCGCCTGTATTAAGAAATAATCATCAATACAGTTGCAGATAATTTAGATATTTTTTTAACTCTTTGGAATAAAACCAAAATTTCTGGTCAAACATGGTCCATTTTGAAAATTGTTAAGTTCTGCACCGAATTCTGAATTTTCAGTTAAAATATAGTTCTGCAAAGCTCAAAGTCGCCTGTATTAAAAAATAATCATCAATATACAGAGGAAGATGCTTTATATATTTTCTTAACCCTTGAAATAAATCCAGAATTTCTGGCCAATTTTCAACATTTTTCATTTTGAAAATTCGTGAGTTCTACACCGAATTTCCAGATTTACACTTAGAATATAGTTTTGCAAAGCCAAACATTGTCTGTATTAAAAAAAAGCTATCAATGGAGTGGAAGAGAGTTTCGACTATTTTCGTCCCTTGGGAATAAAAGTAACATTTTTCGTCAATTTTCAACATGGTTCACTTTGAAAATTCGTAAGTTCTACACCGAATTCCGAATTTTCACTTAAAATATAGTTATGCAAAGCTCAAAGTCGTCTGTATTAAGAAATAATTATCAATATACAAAGGAAGATACTTTATATATTTTTTTGACCCTTGAAATAAAACCAGAATTTCTGGCCAATTTTCTACATGGTCGTTTATGAAAATTCGTAAGTTCTACATGGAATTCTGAATTTTCAGTTAAAATATAGTTATGCAAAGCTGAAACTCGCTTGTATTAAGAAATAATCATCAATATACAGAAGAAGATACTTTATATATTTTTTTGATCCTTGAAATAAAACAAGAATTTCTGGCCAATTTTCTACATGATCCATTTTGAAAATTCGTAAGTTCTACACGAAATTTCTGAATTTTCAATTAAAATATAGTTTTGCAAAGCTGAAACTCGCTGGTATTATGAAATAATCATCAATACAGTGGCAGATAGTTCAAATATTTTTTTGTGTCCTTTTGGAATAAAACTAGAATTTTTGGTCAATTTTTTACATGGTCCATTTTGAAAATTCGTAAGTTCTACACCGAATTTCGAATTTTCACTTAAAATATAGTTATGCAAAGCTCAAAGTCGCCTGTATTAAGAAATAATCATCAATATACAGAGGAAGATACTTTAGATATTTTTTTGACCCTTGAAATAAAACCAGAATTTCTGGTTAATCTTCTACATGGTCCATTTTGAATATTCGTAAGTTCTACACGGAATTTCTGAATTTTCAATTAAAATATAGTTTTGCAAAGGCGAAACTCGCTTGTATTATGAAATCATCATCAATACAGTGACAGATAGTTTAAATATTTTTTATTTCCCTTTGCAATAAAATTCGAATTTTTGGTCAATTTTCTACATGGTCCATTTTGAAAATTTGTATGTTCTACACCAAATTCCGAATTTTCACTTAAAATATAGTTATGCAAAGCTCAAAGGCGCCTGTATTAAGAAATAATCATCAATATACAGAGAAAGATACTTTAGATATTTTTTTGACCCTCGAAATAAAACTAGAATTTCTGGTCAATCTTCTACATGGTTCAACTTGAAAATTCGTAAGTTGTACACCGAATTTCCAGATTTACACTTAGAATATAGTTTTGCAAAGCCAAACATTGTCTGTATTCAGAAAAAGCCATCAATGGAGTGGAATAGAGTTTAGACTATTTTCGTCTCTTGGGAATAAAAGCAGAATTTTTCATCAATTTTCAACATGGTTCACTTTGAAAATTCGTAAGTTCTACACCGAATTCCCGAATTTTCAATTAAAATATAGTTTTGCAAAGTTTAAACTAGAATTTTTTGTCAATTTTTACATGGTCCATTTAGAAAATTCGTAAGTTCTACATCAAATTCCGAATTTTTACTTAAAATATAGTTATGCAAAGCCCAAAGTCGCCTATATTACGAAATAATTATCAATATACAGAGGAAGATACTTTAGATATTTTTTTGACACTTTGGAATAATAACAGAATTTCTGGTGAATCTTCTACATGGTCCATTTTAAAAATTCGTAAGTTCTACACCGAATTTCCGGATTTACACTTAGAATACAGTTTTGCAAAGCGAAATATTGTCTGTATTAAGAGAAAAACCATCAATGGAGTGGAAGAGTGTTTAGACTATTTTCGTCCCTTGGGAAATAAAGTAGAATTTCTCGATAATTTTCAACATGGTTCACTTTGAAAATTCATAACTTGATACCGGATTTCCGGATTAAACTTTATACAGTTTTGTAATGCTAAATATCGCTTGTATTAAGAAAAACATCAACAAATTGAGGATAGTTTAGATATTTCTTTGATCTTTTAAGAAAATTCTCATTATTTTATGGTTCACTTTGCAAATTCGTACAGCGGATTTCTGGATGTTTTACTTAGAGAAGTTACAACAAATTAAATCTGAAGAATATGGTGCATAACAAATTAATTGAAATTGTAAGTCACGAACTGTTTTATTCACTGTAAAATTTGTTATGTATTTTAAATGTTACTTTTTATAGTACTACATGTAATTGAAAATAATTTAGTTGACGTAATTTACTACACTACATTTAACTAGTAAGTTTGGATTTTAAATTTCGCACCTTCCGACAAGTTATTACCACTTTTGTATTGTATAATTGGTCACCCTCCCTGGATCATTCATGGCTTCTCTTCCGTTCTTTAAGCTAAAGCGGAAATCGCCCTGTTGTAATCAGTTTTCACTTTTTATTGTTACCTAATTTGTAATAAGTCACCCTTATATTTTAGTTTGAAAAAAATTAACCTTCAATTTCTTCATTTAATTTTGTATCGCCCCTAAGAAGCTATAAAATAGTTTTTAGAGCAGTAAAATTTTATCTTAATTATTTAAGGCAATTAAAGGTTTTTATTACAAAATTGCATTCTCTTATTTGCTAGATATTAACATGTAAACACTGATTTTCTAATTTGTATCAAATAAGTCGCTCGACAAACTAAACAACAAATTAAAATCCATATTAATTGAGACAATTAAAGCAAATAGTAAACAAGGTGATTTTTTTTGTACTAAAACAATAAATTGCAGACGAACTTTCGGAACATAATTTGCTTAAATGTAAATAACATGGCAATAGGATAAAAACCAGTTAATTACACAGGCTGATACACATGATTCGTTCCCTTTTAGATATTCGTATATTTCTGTTTAATATAAACTTTCCAAATATTTGCCCAAATTAATCAAGCGCAATTTTATTGGTTTTACATCATTTAAATTAATAAAAAATTGATAATTGCTCATTATACACAAGATGTTATTGATACATCGTCATCACGAAACTAGTTTAATATGTGCAAAAATACCAGTTGAAAATTTAATGAATAAAAATCTTTCATCGGGCCAGACAAACGGAAGTGATACAGTTATATAAAATACATCCCAGAGTAATTAATTATCAATTTAACTAACTTATCAACAATCATTAATTTATTATAATGTTGAATTTAATATATGATAAAACATTTGCCATGTTAGTTTTAACATCATAATTCAGTTAGGGAAACGATTTAAAATGATTGGTCAAAGTTTATTATCACTATTTTACTAACCAAGGTAAATACAATAAAATGAATATGTAAAAGTTAAACGTTACGCTATAAATATATTATACTATACAAAAGACTTTTAAACAAACCACTATTCGTGCTGAGGAAAATATATTTATGTTGGGCCTTAGGCATGTAAATTGCACATGTCTGTATTAGGTAAGTAAATTATATTTCGATTTTTTCAATGTAAGTATTTTTATAGCTGCTGTTTAATGAGTGAATAAAAAATTAAGGAAGTTAAAAATATACCTAAACGGATTTATACATTTTATGTTATTATTACTATAAACAATATAAGAGAAAATTACGCCATCAGCATTTTTTTATTAGATGTTAAGTATTAGAATATGCATTATTGAAATGTTTTGAAAAATTGATACGAGTATTTTTTCCCTGAAAATACGGGAATAAAACAGCATTTTTCTGCTTAGGAAATAAGAGTTATTTACATTGCCAGATGCGTAAGTAAACTTTTCAGCCAAGGAGATACTTTAAACGAGAAAAGGGCTTACGCACCGTGCATATACCTAGTATTCATTTTCTTTCTCCGGCAACGTATTAATTTGATAATAAAATGAAAATTGAAACTAAAATCTCGACTGAAAATTACAAGGTGACCATCTAGCGATCTGTCAAAATTTTCAAAGAAATTTCTCCGCATAATTTCCAAGATTCCTTATGAAATAGTGAAATTTCTACAACTTCCAAACGCAATCACTGGTCAGTCATTTCGACGAACATCATTTAGATTATTCCCAAATGCACCATCAGGCGTGGACATATTGGACTTAAAGCGACACGGGTGCTGGAAATCGTCTTCACGTCTTCTGTAGCCGAAGGATACATAACAGAGTCTCTGAGCAATAAAATCGAAGTGGCCGATAAAATCCTACACGAAAATTCGGTCCATATGGTGCAGAAAACGAGAAAAATCCAAGAAACTGTTGTTATTTACATCACTGTTGTGGAAACCGAAAAAGGAATGAAAATTTCAACCCTAACTCAATTTAGAGAATTAGAGAGCAAGAAAATAATGAAAATGCTCCCTTAAACATTTCTGGGAATTACACAAATTATAATTCTACAATCAATATGAATTTTAAATAAATATTTATACTAATTAGCAATTTCACTTTTTTGTCCTGGCCACGAAAGTATTAGTTTCGTACCTAGCAACGAAATTCTTGCATTTATTATTTTCGGTTGTAGCTCTCTAATCAAAATAGTAAAGTTGGTGGAGAAGGAAAAAAACATTACATTTAATTACATTTTTTTCTACTAGGTAGTAACTAAATGAACAAAACCCAACATCTGCTATTCCAAACAAGACCGGAAGATAGCGAGAGGAAATCCCTTAAATTTCTCGGCATCGAACTCGATTCGGCTCTTAAATTCTCTAACCACTTTGACGACTTAAAAAAGAAGCTGTCAAGATCGATATACAGCCTAAGACAATTAATGAAAATTACCACTTTTGAAGCAGCCAAAATGTCATACTATGCTTCGTTTCATAGCTATCTCTACTACGGAATATTGGTGTGGGGCCACTGTCCTGAAACAGGGGACATATTTAGAAAGCAAAAATACGCTGTAAAAATACTTTCAAATAAGGGACAAAGGGTGTGTGCTAGGGACTTATTTAAGACACTTCAAATACTTACACTTAGCTCGGTGTATGTTTTAACATGTCTTCTCCACATACACGAAAACAGGAATTCATTTCGAAGGAATGACACCTTTCACAGCCACAACACAAGAAATACAGCGGACCTGGTTATCCCGTATCATCGTCTAAAAGCAGCCCAAATAAGTTCAAACTATTTTGCCATAAAAATGTATAACAAACTTCCAGATGCATATAAACAACTCAACTTGCGATGTTTCAAACGAAGCGTCAAGAAAATATTGCTGGAGAAGGCGTACTACGGCATAGAAGAATTTTTGGGAGACGAGTCTTTTTAACCTTTCAATTTTGGTGTGTTTCGTTTTTAAACAGTTTTTAAAATGTTGTAAGTGATATTGTGTACCTTGGCGTAACAATTCTTTTATTTTAACTTGATGGGTACCTACATACTGGTTAGTGATTAGTAATTGTTATCTACCTACTTTATTGAGTTGCATACTATCATATTTATGATTTTTTATTTTCAAACGGCGTATAACATGGTGTTATAAGACTGAGTAGGCAAGGTATAAGTTTCATTTCTATGACACCACTTTTGAGCGGCGTATAACTAGAACTTATACTCCGGCGGAGTATAAGTTATATCATTATCTGCAAAAATGTATGACAGTTGCATGACAGTTGCAAAATTATTTATTAAATTGATTGTCATATTACGATTAGAATGATTCCATTTGAAAATAAAATATTGTATTTTATTCGGAGTATAAGCACTTTTATGTGACTCCGTATGGAGTTAATTCTCCTCGCTCCGCTCGGCGCTTACACCTCCATACTTCGTCACATAAGAGTTTCGCTTATACTCCTAATAAAATAAATATCTATTATATTATTATTATCTTTGTTGACATGTCATGTAAAATTTTATTGATGACAATAAATGAATTGAATTGAATTGAAATTATTAATTTTGTTCTGGTCTTAAATTTCTATTTATTTACCTTTTACACAAAATTATATTACTTAAACCTTTTTCCCTTTTTCCCTTATTCACTTTCAAAATCCTTGCTCCAAAGAACATGCCTATCTATCTCCAGGAAAACTGTGTAGGTAGCTTATTAGATTTCATTGCAACTAAGTCAAGTGCATTTGTAACAATCTCACATAAACAGGATACAAAATGTGCTGGCTGTAGGTATAGTACGAGTATATATTACAATGGTATTTTAAGACGTGGATGTCGCAATCGTAGTTATGTTGAATAAAAGTGACGAGAGAGAGGGTGTGCCTCTTAAGAGATATATGTCTAATAAATAATCTGTTTATGTTTCGGTGGACTTTGCCAGTTACAATGCCTCATAAACAAATTGCTTGTAATAGCCCACATTTTATTATGTAGATTTTTATCGAATGTAGTTGTTTGTCATTTAATACTGTGATATTATCTCGTGTTAGGATATTGGTTTGGTAGGTTAGGATTTTTTCTCAAATATAACAATAAGAATTAAGTTATTATCGCGCACGGTGAGGGGAAAGTTTTTAATTTTACCGACACACCAATAATTTAACTTTCATCGCAACTTACATCCAATTTCAGCAAATCTGAAAATCGTGTCAATAACTATACCTACAAGTAAATTTTTGCGAAAAACGTGTGGTTTTTTTCAGTTTTTTCTACCAGACGATATTGTACTGAACTCGTGCTATTTGTTTACAATTTATCGTAATTAGAATGTGCTTAATTACAACACTTTTGGCCTTCATCTAGAACTTTATTTAGCATTCTTGCATGAAACGTTTTCTGCTCTCTATTACTGCGAAAAACAACAATAGCGCGATCATTCTTTAGACATAAGACCACAATCGTTTTATCTTGCGGGGTATGTTAATGGGAATGTTACTAAATAACAATAAAATATATGACTAATGTTATTTAATAACTGTTATTATTTATGATACATTAAAATGTACGTTTAGTATTGTTATTATCGACTTGACAATAATTGATCCACGAATGAAATGTGACTTATTATTATTATTATACAATCTTATTTTTATTATTGTTAGTTTGATCAGGTAAGTGCAGTAATATAGATTTTTTTCAGTGTGGAATATATGTACATATACGAGCCCTAACAACTAAATGTTCGGACAAAAGTAAATTTTTGAACTATGAAAGGAGAACTGGAAATTTTACGCAAATAATTAGTAAACACCTAACAATACAATAATATGAAGCCTTTATAACAATATTATGCATGGAAGAAAATTATTTATTGGATTTAACAATATTTTAACCTTAATAATTAGCAAACTTTACATAATGAATTTGCAACTAAATGTTGGGATAATTTTTAATTTAGGACCATTAATAAGAGGTTACGTCTCCTTTTGCTTTAATAGCTGCCTGTATTCTAGCAGGTATTGTATTTATCAAATTTTGGTACAATTCTAGCGTAAAACTGTTCCCAAATTTCTTCTATTTTGGTCTTTAAGTCCCCAATGGTTCTTGGTGGATTATTGCGTAGAATACGTTTAATTTTATGGCAAAAAGTTTCAATAACATTTAAGTCCGGACTGGATGAGGGCCATAAAAGCACCTTTATGTCATTTTCCTCAAGTTCCAAAACTGTGATTTTTTAAAAACAGCCGTTAGAAAATTACGTCACATTTTTCAAGAGCAATTTTAAAACTACGAAATATGCCTAAAATCACCAAATAAAGACTTGGGGATTTTTTTGTACATAAAACCAACATCCAGCTTTGCAATAAAGTAAATTTTACCAAAATCCAACCAGTGGTTGAAAAACGCTGATTATTTTAATGTAGGTAGCACCCTAAAAAAACACGTTTTTTGAAAAGTGAACTGTGGAACTCGAAAAAAATGCAAAAATAATCATATTAACATTTCAGGATTTTTTCAATATAGTACGATTATTGAGCTTTGATTTAAATGTTTTTTGTGCCTCAGGTTGGCATTAGTCATTTTGCATTCGTATAAATCGGCTGGAAACTCATGTTTTGCCGGGCTAGACCGGCAAAAACTAGGAATTTTTAGTTTATCGATTGGCATCATTGAAATCATAAAGAAAATTTGTATTTTCCATAGAAACGGATTATTATTTCTATTATTCGGCTACTACTGTCAGTGTCAATTTTAAGTATCGCGTGTTACCAATAAAAAAAATCCCTAATATCAAATATTTAAACAAATATTTTGTAAATTTTATTTATTTAAATAAACTTCGGCATAAAAAATAGTGTGTATTACACGCCTAGAAACTGTTTTGCGAGTACTCGTAGTTGCGGGCCTCGGCCTACGGCCTCTGCTCGCAAACCCTACTCGCACTCGCAAAACTCTAGTTTCAAGGCTAGCAATACAAATAACTATTTTGACACAAATCCAACCAGCGGTTTCAAAACTGTGATTTTTTAAAACAGTTACTAGAAAATTCTATCATTTTTAAAGATGCAACTTTGAAGCTCCGATAAATGCCTAAAATTACCGAATAAAAACTTGTGTAACTTTTTTGTAAAGAAAACCAACATCCAGCTTGGTAATAAAGTAAATTTCATCAAAATCGGACTACTAGATCCAACGTTTTGAAAATAATAATTCTTTGTTTCTACAATTTTCCTATCCTGCTGGGTTTTGGAACCGCCGAGCGAATTTTTACGAAATTTACGTTTTTATATAACTAAATGTTGGCATTATCACAGAAAAAACCATCAATATTATGGAAGTTAATTTAGATAACTTTTGCGCGTATGGAAAAAAGATAATCAAATTTACTTTTGTCCGAACATTTAGTTGTTAGGGCTCGTAGTTATACAGGATTGAGATAAATTTAACTCTATTACCGAATATAATTTAAATCTGAAAATTGGCATACATCAAAACGATGTCTTTAATGCAAACATGGGAGACTTTCTAGAAAACTCGTCTTTGGGGGCCCCCTTTTGGGGGGCTCAGGAAGCATTTTTCAACCTATAATTATTAAAACTTTTTGCATTATTTTTGACTGTAGAATCAGCTGGTACATTTTGGCAGGCAAATTTTGGGACACCCTGTACTATAAAGTCACCAATATTTTCATTAAAGAAGCTATACTTATTGTGAAACGGAAGTGTGCCGTTTTTTTGGTTTAAACTATATTTATTACTTAATATTGTTAACTTCTCGTGACACACCCTGTGGATATTTCAACAGCAATGTAGAATACGAACTTCGTGATTTTTAGCATAAAGTGAGGGGTAGGATCCTTTCATTTTTAACTCAATTTCTATAGCACTACATAAATTATAAATTACTGCAATTACTTTAAAGTGGTTGAAATACTCGCAAAGCTATAATCACGTAAATTTATGTACATCGAAGTATGGTGTTAAACATACACAATACGTAATAATATAATAATAAAGTAATACTCCATTTTGTGATAATAACAAACTAGAAAATTAGCACTCATTTTATTTTCATTTTACAGACAACCAGCCAACCAATCGTTAAATTAAAAGGTAAATTTCACGCACAAAATACGCATCATATAACAATACGCAGTTTTCTCTCATAATGACGATGCTGTTTTTTAGTATTTTTGTTAAGATTTTATACTAAAGACAAAAAATTGGAATGAACACCGAAAATTTAAAAACAGAAACGAAAAGTACCACAATCATATAATTTTAAAATAAAAAATATTTCGAATAAGATAGAAGAGCCAATTACCCACCAAACGTATTTCAATTTTGAATATATTAAATTCTTGTAGTAGTAAACATTACCTACACCACATCTAAATTTGATTTTTGGACACGCGTCAGTAAGCACCTTTTTATTGGTCAGTTCATTCGTAGCACAAAACAATTGTCTGATGTGTCTCGAATATTCCATTCTACTCGTGTACAGACAATGAAATGCACCTGTCGTGGTTTATTTATTTTGTGATTGTAAAACAATTCAACGATCGTTTATCTTAATTAAAGGTTTTACAATTTTCTTATGAAAGCAGAAAAAACTCTTACCGAAATTACACCAAATTGGCAATATTGAGACATTGTTTTTTCAACAGTGATATTATTGTTCGCTTTCGGGTTTAGCGCTCTTAATTTGCAATAATATATTATATGGGTATTGTGTTTTTTTAGACTGGTTTTTATATTTTTTACAGAATTTTTTTATACATGAAAGTTTCATACGATTCGTAACCTAGATAATGCAGGACTTTAAATAATAACAATTAGTTAATATTGTTCACATTTCCTATATAATTATTATGTTATGCTATTTACACATTTACTAAGAAATATACAGTAAATAAATAATTTTTAATAAATGACACATATTTTTCTGATTGTTAATTATTGGTTAAAATTAGTTTCTTTCACAAATAGAAATTATATGCAGGTATCAACCTCTAATATGCACAGATGTCAAATACAAATATATAAATTGGCTAATAAAACACAATTACGTAACACATATAGATATTATATTCTAGAAGTAATTATCTAAAAAGTTGTTTCGTTTCTTCCTACTTACTAATATTTTTAATATTAAATAATAATAACGCAGATGCCACAAATGGTGGATTATCGCTACTTTACAAAGTAAATAATCTAATCGCCTAATAACATAATTAATAGCAATTTCCTAAGTACCAGTGTTCTTTAAAAGAATGTATCCATGGTCAATTGCAAGGTGAATTAAATTGCAATTTTTTCAAGAGTTAATGAAAATTCAAGGCAATTTCATTTAGGTATTTGTACTATTAATTAATCTAACTTTACTTGAATTAATAGATACCTATTACAAGTAATGATAGTGACTGACCGAAGATAATTTAACATAATATACTTCAAGCTTCAATAGAATACAAATATTCGCCTACTCGTTAGCTTTGAGTTAACCACAATCATTTTAATAAAAAGTAAATAAGTAATGTTGCATTTATTATAGACTTTATTATTTATCGTTAGAATTTGTGCAAATTGTGGTTAATTGTAGAAATAGAAACTGTTCAAAGGTATGCGAAATAATTAAATGTATAGGTACATGATAGCAGAATAGATTTGTAAAATATTTTTCCTTCTCCCCCGTACGTAAATCAAGTTTTTTTCAAATTCCGTCAAAAAATTTCGAAAACGAGATATGTATTCTTAAAACACTTATATTTTTCGTAGTGCGCGTTGAATCCGACAGGCTAGATAGACTAGTGACTAAAGGGACTTGGCTGCCAAACGGAATGTTGCGAGTTCGAATCCCAGAACGACCATTCTTTTTTTTAAATTTTACTGGTTTCTGTGGTACCGAAAACAATAATAATTAATAAATAAATGTGATTTTATATATTGGGAGATTTTTTTAAGTGAGTAATAGGTTAAAAATTTAAAATAAACCACTTATTTTTGTCGTAAAATTTGGTTATAATGAGTGGGACAAGGACAGATTTATCCATACTGCAATACGTGCGAGAGAGACTTCGAAAACTATTTTTAATTGTTGGAAAATGCTCAAAATTTAAATATGACTTTTACAAGAAACTTAACTTAATTTCCATGTGGTTTAATAAAACATATACGAAAGAATCAAATACATCGTCTTTGGGAAAAGTAATTTCCAAGCACAATATTTTTTTGTCCTAAAATATGGTTGTAATGAGTGGGACAAGGACTGATTTATGCGTACTGCAATAAGTGCGAGAGAGACTTCCGAAAATTATTTGAAAATTGCTGGGAACGCTCAAAATTTAAACACGATTTTTACAAGAAATTAAACTTAATTTTTTTAGGAAAAGTGATTGTGGTACTATCGTATAAGAAAGTCATGTGTTGGACATATCAGACATTTTTTTTTGAGTTAATGTGGTTATTTATTACTTATTGTTATTAGTTGGTGTTAGAAGTTCTTGTTATTAAATTAATAGTTAAATTAAAATGGTGAATTACACTCATAGTGAATACTTACATGGACATGCTGTATGAGCAAGGTGTATAAAAAGATTTTCAGATAGACGCACGCCTCCTAAATTTAATTTAAGCGGTACTCAATAGATTAAAAAAAACTTTAAACCACTGTAACTTTTGTTTTATTGGGTTTTCGTCAAAAGTTTATTATGCAAAAATGTTTATGCCCTTTCAATCTCCTCCATATGTGACAAATCACCCTGTATATGAAACATTCATTGTTTTTACTGGTAGTAAATTTTCTTTCGTTGAAGCGTAGCCTATTTGTGTGTATGAACTATGTTGCTGAAATTATAAAAAGAAAATTAAATTAAAAATATGGAATTAGAAATTGCGTGGTAGACTGCACCTGTAAAAAATAATAATTACATTCCACTGGCTTTACCATAAACAGTAATATATTCAGAAGGTAAATGGTGAAAATTCAATTTATACCCTGAAGTTTCATATGCTTAACATTCAAAGATTGTTAACCACACATTTTTAAATAAACCGTACAAATTTCTAACAAATTTAAATACACTGCGTACAACTGAAACCTACTGGCTTGGAATTATTATCGTTTCTTTTACGACTTTAGACATTTTTCTGTTTCGCGTAACAAATTAATTTATATTCCCTACAACGATTAATGTAATAAAAAACACACACATTCATTCATCAAGTTTGTTTAAGAAATAAAAACATTTTTAACAAAACTGTGTACCTAGTGGGTGATGGAAATTTAAAAGGCGTGAAGAAACATTTTGCGTTATTATTTTAGTTCCAACAAACAATTGCATGTAATTATATGTTGCATCGTATACATAAAATGGAACAAAAACACCAAGGCCTATTTACCAAAAACCCACTGCAACACCATAGCATTATTTTATGGTAATCTTGAGAACAAATCATATTGTTAAAGAACTGCTTTGTTCCAGAGAGTATATTATTCATTAGTTTTTCTCTCATAAGCAAATTTGGTGCATTATGAAAAAAGTAAATATGATCGTGATAGCTACAGGGAAAGAACAAAAATGAGATTATTACACATCGATAATTTGTTGCTTTTCGTTGCTACAAAAAATATGAGTTATGTTTGTCGCCAATTTTCTTGTTTTATAATATTATTGAAACACAGCCTTGCGTTTTTTTTGCATCATACAATAATACATTCACTTTGACTATTTAAATAGGTACAGATATTTTAATTTGTTCCAATAATTCAACTATCGTATCCTTGCTCAATGATATTATCATATTGCATCTTGGCTCACAAACTCAAAAAGGTTCTATGGAAAAATGGTGTGATTATAAATATTATTGTCACAAGTTGTTATTAATAGCTTGTCATGTCAACATATATAAACTGTGAGAACTAACCAAAGCTTTCGGTGTCATAGGTATGAATGTCGGTAATGCAAAGTGTAATAAATAAATGAATTAAAATTAATATCTTGTTTGCTCCGCACAATAATAATTTATATTGTATCTGACGTAGAGGACAAACTTTTCATCTGTCTGTGTGCGTATTTAGTTTCCGTTTTGTTGAACTGACTGCTTTCACTATTCAGTTCATAAACGTGGGTGGGTATATTTTAATGATTGGAATAAATCTGAAGCTAGACTTAATTAATCGTCAAGAAAAAAAAAGGAAATTTGGCAGAAGTACATCAGAATCGAGAGCACACGTTTTATTATCAATTTGCAAACTACATCGAGTATAGGTATGCTATTATTTCTAAAATTAGCTGCAGTTTTTTTTTCTTGTTTTGGTTGAACTGATTGTGCAGAGGAAATTAACCCAGTTTCTTAAAGGTGAATCAGAAAGATTGTCTGGTATCATTTTTTTTGTAATATTTTCATTTAAAGCTGCCTAAAGATAAACTGATTTAAGCTATTTTTAATCGTTTTTTGCTAAAAATAACAGGCGAACTTTCCTAATTTAATTAAATAGCTGATTAAGAATAAACAAGTTTTTATATTTCAGTCTCAATTTCACTCTCGATAGAGCTGATGAATGCGATGATTCGCAAATTTTTACTTCATCAAAAAATGATGAAGAGAATGTTTGATATGATGTAATTTAAGTTTTGTATTTTCGATTTAGGACAAGAAAATAATGAGTCACATCCCCTACAACCCCAACTACCTATGATGATTTTCAAAAAAGTAGGCTTTAGTTTATTGCTTATGAATTTTTATTATAAGTTAATTAAAATCCAATATTTTAATAGATATTTATTTTATTAGGAGTATAAGCGAAACTTTTATGTGACGAAGTATGAAGGTGTAAGCGCCGAGCGGAGCGAGGAGAATTAACTCCATACGGAGTCACATGAAAGTGCTTATACTCCGAATAAAATACAATATTTTATTTTCAAATGGAATCATTCTAATCGTAATATGACAATCAATTTAATAAGTAATTTTGCAACTGTCATGCAACTGTCATACGTTTTTGCAGATAATGATATAACTTATACTCCGCCGGAGTATAAGTCCTACTTATACGCCGCTCAAGAGTGGTGTCATAGAAATGAAACTTATACCTTGCTTATTCAGTCTTATAACACCATGTTATACGCCGTTTGAAAATAAAATATGTTTAACGATACAAAATATTGCAATAATAACTTTTTGTAAATGTTTGTAGAAACTAAGAAGACTAGAAATAGGAGAGTATATTTCCCATGTACACGGCGATGCGATGGGATGCTATGCGACAATAGCTGCCTTCTCAATCGCCCCTCGCCATGTGCGCCCTGCTCTTAAATTCTTGTACTGCGCATCTGTCAAACCTTCGAGTCGCTTTACAGATGCGCAGTACAGCAATTTAAGAGCAGAGCGCACATGGTGATGAGTGGCGAATGAAAGGGGAGCTGTCGCCGTATATGGGCCTTCCGTTTCCAAGTGAGTTCGCTCTCCTGTTTCTAGTCTTCTTTGCAGAAACTAATATAGTATTCTAAATTAATTATTCTTGTGCATTTTTTACAATATCTAATAAACAATTCTTCAACATTGTAATCCAAACTTTAATTATTTCCGTTAAGATTATTTAAAAAATAATAAAAATATTCGCCGCCTATTCTATTCATATCCTTACATTGAATATTAATTGTTACAGATTTTTTTATAGTTTTACACTCAGTTATACTTTAGGCAATTACCGTATGTCATACAATATTTTTTTCGTGTTCATTGTAGTAAATTTTATAACAATGACCGTGACATTTATATTTTTTATAGTATATCTAAGTTTTTATTTGTGAAAAATAGTTGTAAAAAAATGTAAATTAAAATATAAAATATTGTACATAATAAATTATGCTACAGTTCATGTGATTACGATTAAATAGACAGTTGAGGTGTGAAAGGATTTGTTCCAATGTTGTATTGTATATTATAATTAATTGTGTTTGTGTGTTTTGTTCTGTATGAATAGTTTTTTGAATGACTTTTTAGTTAAATGATTGTATTAACATTACTGTTAACTGTACAGGTTGGGGCGTTCTTAATGGAATATGAATGCCTTCTATTGAATTTAAAAGAAAATTTTGTAGTTTTCAAACTAAAAAACTCCTTGAAAGCAATTATCCATTCTGAGGACGTTATTATTTATTATATTCTTAAAATTATTAAAAACATGCGGATTTAATAAGTTTTGTTGACGATACCGCCAAATGTTATTAGGGGAAAAATCGGACACATCTGAGGATTACGGAGAACTACTGTTAATAAAGAGGATTGATGACTAATTTTTAACAATTATAAAAAAATTTCTGTGTCCATTTTTGTACTTACAAAATAGTCTTCCCAAATTTAAAAACTTTCTTTGGTTTAGCAAATAGTGTGAAATACTTGGGATTAATATAATAATTGACTATAGCTAAATTGCTGTTTTTTAAGCAAGTATACGAATTAATGGACCAAAAGAAACTAAGAATTACCTACCTAAGTATTAATAAAGTCGTAGAATGGGGGAATGGGGCGTGATTGTTAACAAACAAATTGAAATTATCCAAAAAAATATTTCTTAAAATTTTACGAACAAGACTATTCTTCAGCCTTTTTGTAAATCGATTAATAGATACAAAGCAAATACATGTATACTCTTTGGATTTATGCTTGTCTGAATTTCAGATGAATAAAGGACCAAATATCATACAAACCTACCGTTTTTCCATATATGTAGTTAAGACAAAATTTTTAAATTTTTCAATAAACTACAACTACCCAAATCTGAGAGAGCGTCCGTCATTTCTGAGACACTCTGTACATACATAGCAGGATCTTTCCAGTTTTCTCACCGCAGTACTTTGTTATATTTTCACTCATTTAAAAAATGTAACGAGTAAATTGTAGGAAATTTCTTCTCTACAACTTCGGCTATACTTTATTTGAGAATAAGATTAATAGGAGAAGCGGTATTTACCTACAATTTTCTTTATGGACTGGACTAGTTTTGAAGATAGAATGCTCAGTCTCAAAATCTAGCATTAATTTACTCGTAGATTTAAAGCCCATTCACAACCACTTATCGTACGTAAATTAAGATAAAAAGTTAACGTTCGACCAATAGTGGCCAATAATAATTGACAGTGACAAATGTTTAGATTTTCTATTGATCGTACGTTAATTTTATACGTACGTTAAGTGGTTGTAAATGAGCTTTCAATTTCTTATAACTACTATTGCTTATTAAGTTCACTGTACTAAAATAAATCATTGTCTTCAGTAGTTTTTAGTGTTGAAAACACTCAACTGATGCCGCATCCCCGATCTGAAAGATTTTTTATAAATTTTATGATTTTCTCCTTGGAGACTCCCTCAGTCGCATAGAACACGAACCCAGTGTCAAATTTAGGTAGGTATGGAGTAGGGTGTAGCCAGAATTGAGTACCTACGCAAAAATAAGGTTGACACAATTTCTCCACGAATTCGTTTTCAAAGGATCTTAGATAATAAGAAAATGCAAGAAAGTACAGGGTGTCCCATTTTCGACACTTTTAGGGGGTATTGGGGTTATTATCAGAGATAGAGTGTTGCGGTTTTCACCTTCCTGTCCTACTTTTTTACGAAACGAAAGATTCCGGGGTCAAATTTGTCATGGCTCTCTTAGTTTTTAATCTACAGAGTGATTCTCAAAATCTTTGTTTTTTAGACACCCCTCGTATTACCGTTATGCGTCTACTTATCAAAAAGGTGAAAACTGATCTTGATAGAGTTTTTTACATAGAATTCAGCGGCGTAGGCAGTTTTTGTGTAAAAGGTTTAGTTTTGGAGATATTACCCAAACTTATGTTTTTTTAAATGGAACACCCTATATATTATTTTTTATATTGATTAAGCAAAATTTGGGCTTTCCAAAAATATATAATACTTAATATTTATTTTGAAAAACAAGCTCAAAATTCGATATTTTTAATAATTTACTTTATTTATAACAGTAGGCCATGGCTAGTTTATTAGAAACAAATGCAAAATTTGACAGATTTGTCAGATTTCCATTATTGATGAAATATTTTTGTTATGTAGGTGTTTTTATTTAACTTTTAATTTTTTATTACAATGGCCGTTTATGATAATTAGGAGAAGTATTATATTGTTGGTATGTTTTATACAATGCATTAAAATTATCTTTTGGAGTGTTTAGTTTTAGAATAATTACGCATTGTGAAAATTTTGCATTTGTTTCTAAAAAATTAGCCATGGCCAACTGTTATAAATAAAGAAAATTATTAAAATTATCGAATTTTAAGCTTGTTTTTCAAAATAAATATTAAGTATTATATATTTTTGGAAAGCCCAAGTTTTGTTTAATCAATATAAAAGATAATATTAAGGCTATGCCATTAAAAAAAAAAAAAGTTTGTGCAATATCTCAAAAACTAAACCTTTTACACAAAAACTGCCTACGCCACTGAATTCTACGTAAAAAACTCTATCAAGATCAGTTTTCACCTTTTTGATAAGTAGACGCATAACGGTAATACGAGGGATGTCTAAAACACAAATATTTTGAAAATCACTCTGTAGATTAAAAACTAAGAGAGCCATGACAAATTTAACCCCGGAATCTTTCGTTTCGTAAAAAAGTAGGACAGGAAGGTGAAAACCGCAACACTCTATCTCTGATAATAACGCCAAAACCCTCTAAAAGTGTCGAAAATGGGACACCCTGTACATGTTTCCTGGGGTAAGAATAGCGAGTGAAATAAAGAATGTTTCGTAATTAGCTGCAGCTGCCATAATTTTTCCAGATTTTATCGCCCAGTTTTATTTAAAAATGTAATCAATTTCAGACTCTGTGACATTAAAACTACTATCATAAAATAGAGGCAAATTAACAGATTTTCTTGTAGTTGGCTTGGCTACAAATATACAAGTTAGTTCTAGAAAATTCGAACAATAAAAACTTTGTCGAAAATTTTGAATTTTCTGGTGTAATGGTTAAGAAATTTGTTTTATTTTAGACGTTGTGTCCTTAAAATTGTCATAAAATTTCTAAGAACTTGACAAATTTCCTTGTAGTTTTCATTACCTATTACAAAGAAATAAGTTGGTTCTACAGAATGAAAATCCGACGAAATTTCCGGATTTTAATGCCTACTATAGGAATCATTTAAAAATGTGTTCAAGTTTAGACTTTGTTGCTTTAAAACTCTCATAAAATAGATAAAAATTAACAGATTTTCTAGCATCAGTTAGCTTTGTTACCAAGGTACAAAGTTCATCTAGAAAATTCCAACACATCTTAAATTAATAAAAAAATTAAGTTTTTATGGGCTTCTACAGTTTTATAACGGGTGTCCAATAAGTCTTTTAGTCAGGGCGGCTATGGAGTGTTTTGCTTTTCATTAATAAACACAAAACTTAAACCGTTACAACCGCACCTCAAACAAAACGTCGTTTAAGATGACACAATTAATGTTTTATGATGGTTACATGAGAATTATATTTTACGTTTTGTGTTTATTAATGAAAAGGAAAATACTCCATAGTCGACCTGACTGAAAAACTTATTGGACACCCGTTATAAAATTGTCCTTTTTTACATGCTTTGTGTCCTTAAAACTATCACAAAACTTCGAAAAATTGACAGATTTCCTTACGGTTGATTTTATTACCTAGAAATAATTTGATTCTACTTGAAAATTTGAACAGAATAAAAATCCTACGATTATTCCGGATTTTATGCTTACCATTGAATTTTTTTTTAAAAGTTTAAAGTAAAGGTCAGTTTAGACTTTCTTTAGAAGTGTCGTATAATAGAGAAAAACTAATAATTTTGTAGAAGTGGATTTTATTACAAAGGTACCTACAAGTTGACGATAATTTCTGATTTTATTGCCTGCTATAATCTCATTAAAAAACTTCTATTATTGTAAAATTTGTCCTTAAAATTATCAGAAAATTTTCAAAAAATGATAAATAAATTAACTTGTGATTACAAAGATCTATAGAAACAGCATATGCGTCTCGCACGAAAAAACGTTCCGTATACAGCCGAGAAGGTGGGTGGAGCTTTCTCGTGATGTCATGTATGGTGGCCAATGGTGAGGTCGGATAGTTCATCAGCTGTTGAAAAATGTCAGAAATTGACAATTTCATTTATTTGTCAAATCTTAATTTGTATATGGTATATGCGTGTCAAGAAGGTATAAAAATAGAGGAGAGAAACATCCCAGATGGGTGTAGGCTCAAATCCGTTGCCAGTTGAAGTGACAGTGACAGCAATTCTCGCGTCATAAATCAGTTTTTACTTTCTTATACGAAGTAATATCTAAGAAAGTATAGTAATCGTGATTTTTTTCGAATTCGAGATTTTGACCATTTTTGCCATGATGTCTGTCTGTATCTACCATAACTCAAAAACGAGTTGACTACCCCTTCAGTATTTTCCAAAGATTAAAACTGTATCATGGCAATGTATAAGAAAGTCATATGCTGGACACATCAGATATTTGCAACTTGTATAAAATATTTAGCCAGCGGTTAACCCCCCCCCCCCCCCCAATAGTCTATCACAAAAATAAATCGAAATTGTAATACTTTAGATACACAAAAAGCTTTCTTACAGAGGTTGAATATTATTGATAACAGGAAATTTGATTTTCTACAATTTGATAAGTTATATTTGTCACAGGATATACATACAGGGTGTGTCACGACAAGTTGACAGTAGACATAACTCTATTACTAAACACAATTTGGTTCTAAAAATTGGTACACGTCCATTATACAATGTGCTCTATTTAACGAAAATATTGCCACCTTTCTGGTACTTCCGGTTATACCGGAAGTAGACACAAACTTTGTTATTTTAAATGGAACACCCTGTATATTTTTGAATTTTTAGATTCTACACTTATTAAGTATTAAGGTTGTATGGTCCTAACATTAACGGTATTATAATTATTTACACTTTTTCATTTTTTTTTACAAAAACATGGATGTAAATAAAAATTCAAATCTTGACAATGACACGTTTTTTCCAAATTTTTTTTCTTGTGTTTGAGGTAGGAATATACAAGAAATAAGCTGATGTAGTTTTGGAAAACTTGCTGTGTACAGGGTGTTGGTGGTTGTCCGTTCATTTTTAAAAACTTTAAGCAATGAAAACTTAATTTTTTTAAATGGAACACCCTATATATTTGTAGATTTTCGAATTCTACACTTAGTTCGAGACATAAAAGTATTAAGGTTGTAAGGTCTTAAAATTAACGGTATTATATTTAATTACATTTTTTAAAAATTAACGGTCAATCACAAGCACCCTGTATAAAATAAGTTTTTTAAAACCTTATTACCATGTTTCTTGTACATATCTGCGTCCACTAAAATTTGGTTTGTTTTTTAAAACAACGTGTCATTAGTAAAATATGAAAATGTTTGACTCTAAGTTTTTGTATGAAAAAATTGGAAGAAACATAAGTACTTAATTATAATAAATAAAATAAATAAATAAAAATAAAAAATATTAAATTAAATATAATAAAAACAAATTTTAGTGGACGTAGAAATGTACAAGAAACATGGTAATATGGTTTTGAAAAACTTATTTCATATCTACAGGGTGCTTATGGTTGATCGTTAATTTTTAAAAACTTTGAAAATTGGAAAAAACGTAATTAATGATATAACCGTCAATTTTAAGACTTTACAACCTTAATACTTTTATGTCTAGAATTAAGTGTAAAATTCGAAAATGTGGAAATATATAGGGCGTTCCATTTAAAAAAATAAAGTTATCATTGATCAAAATTTTTAAAAATGACCGGACAACCACCAACACCCTGTATAAAGCAAGTTTTCCAAAACTATATCAGCTGGCCACTTCCGGTATAACCGGAAGTACCAGAAAGGTGGCAATATTTTCGGTAAATAGAGCACATTGTATAATGGGCGTGTACCAATTTTTAGAACCAAATTGTGTTTAGTAATAGAGTTATGTCTACTGTCAACTCGTCGTGACACACCCTGTATACAAATTGAGATATTCTTGAAAAACGAGTTTTTATTTCTATTCAATATGGCAGCATTTTTCTTAACTTCACCAAACTCAGTAACATCTTTGTAGTTTGACTGGACTATTCTATTTTATTGAAGTTTCATAAATTTTACTTATGGAACTGAAATAGCGTACTAATTTTGACCAAAAACATCTTACATAAAAGCTGCTACAGTCTTTGCAAAATAAAATTGGCATTTAAACAAAAATGTTTCCTTATTCCGTTTGCTCCACACATTATTCAATATTTCATTTCAACTGTCTGAAACAATCCATCTAACTAATCAGACAGCCATATACTAAATAAAGAAAGTTTCAAATTAAGGCATCAATTCAAGAAAGTTGATTTTTTGAAACAATTCAATCGGTGATTATTCGCAAATTAAACTAAAAGATGAAAGAGATACGTTTGTTTAACAAAATAATTATATCCATACCGGAACAAGTTAATTTATACACACCAGATTTGATAATAGTTTTGCTGAAAAATACTATGCACCATACCGTATAATTTGAATTATGAATATTTATTGGTATAATTAACACTTTCAGAACCATAAAAAATTGATAAGTTTTAAGGTATTGTTGACTGGAGATTATGGGCATTATTTTAAATTTTCTGCACTATAAAATCAGAATAAATACAACGTATCATTCATTATAACTAAAAGAACTATAGCATATTGTTTTTGTCTTAAACATTCAATTAATACTGATGTTAAACTGAATAGAACCAAAATAAACGCCACTTTCTATATTTTTGCATTTGTAAATGTTAATTTACTGACAGCACTTTAGGCTGTAATTGTATTAATTATATAAGGCTATTAATTAATAATAATAATGGTCTTTCTTGTATAGACTGGAGACAAAGTAACAGTAGGAATTCCAGCAGATTTGCTGCTCTATTTACTTAAATTTCAATATTATATTCATGTTACTAAGTTGGTACAGTGTGGGAGATATTTAATGCAAGTTTTAAACTTAAAAACAGGATAACTAGGTGAAGATAAAATAAATTTCAATTTATTATGTTTTATAAAATTTTCTCTACTAATTGCTTTATTTGCTATAAATTAATTTCCAATTAATCGACACATATTATAGTACAATACAATAATTTCCTATAGTCAAAATATAATAATAAATTATCTAATAATACAATTTTAATGGTATCAATAATTATCTATTGTACTAAATAACTTTAACAGTTGCGTTTTATGTATTGAAAAAACTGTAGATAATATAGCTTTCACATCTTGTCAAAGTTTTTGCCGCTGAAAATATTTTTAAGTTATTTCCTGTTGCCTAATCCCTTATAGTAGGTATATAAAGCATATTGCACGATAATGTGCACCGTTTTTGTTTATTAATGAAATAGGAAAGTTGTGGTTTAATAAATTTAATCAATAGCTTACGAATACTATTATTCATAATCTAAACTGTTGTTCCCATATGTATTATCAGTAAAATGAATAAATGAAATGTGGGCTATTGTCGTCCTATTATTAGGTGAATGTTAAGTAAAAATAATAATGAACATTTGAAAAGAAAGAGAAGAAATATAAAAAGTTATTTTCTGACCAAGCTCTGACGTGTTAATCAAAATTAAAATATCTGATGTGTAGAGCACATGTCATTCTTATACGATTCGGATACAATTTGACTCCCCTATAAAATATCCAGGGTTATTCACTAAAAAGTCGTTAAATAAAGTGTCGTAGAGAAACGACTGTCGTTAAGAAATTTCTTAACGACATTCGTAACGACTATGACAAAAATCATATTCTGCAACTACAGTCGTTGAAAACTGTTTGTTGTTGGTTCAGATAACGACAGTCGCCTATTTTTATATACTGTGTAGTACAAACAGCTATCTTCACATAGGTTTTTTAACCTAGAATTTGCTATTGTTGACTACATGTTGTATGTTGTTGACAAGTATCTATGTACAGGGATATACAAATAAAAGCCTTATAACTTTTTTATTTTTATATCTGGGAAAAATGTTTAGATAGGTATGAAAGTTTTGGGGATATTTATGGATCATTCATATATCTTACACAGTGCAACAGCATATCGTGGAACAAGAAACGGTCTTTATGGGATTCAAGTACTAGTATAGTATAGTCAAACCCCCGAAGGGTTTATTCAGATTGGCTCGAAAATTGAAGTTAAGGCCATTTGAATTTTTTTCGACTGTGAGCAATTTTAGCTTATAATCGTTCATTGTTTTGTCTATAAATTGCATTTTAATCCTATTATCTCTGCATAAATATGCTGAAACTTTAATAAAATGATTCTTAAAAGTCAAATACACAACTCATCTGGACATATTAAATGAAAAAAATGATTTTTTGTATTTTTCGTTGAAAAGTAGCCGAAATATCGCATTTTTTTTTAACATTTCGACTTTTATTCAGAATTTCTCATTATTATTTTATTCAAACTTCAATGAAATTAAATTCACAATTTTCACACCTATATCAATAAAGAAATATAAATTTTTGGAATTTTTTCGTCGACCAGTAACCGTTTTATCGAACTTTTATTGCATTTTTTGTCAATTTTTCGAATTTTTTTTATTCTACCAAAAAAATTGATGAATGATGAAAAAATACAGTGAGCTCTTTCCAACAAAAAAATCACCTGACGCTGTTTTGGCTGAAATTTTCTGGTGGAGCAAGAATTTCTTCAAAATATCGAATGAGGAAGAAGAAGAAACCGAGTTGATCAATGAGTATGTGAATTCTGATGATGATTCGAGTGATAGCGATGGTGATGAACCAGATGAAGCAAAACCAACGCCAAAGAGAGTACGTTCAACACATTGATTTGTTTCATTATAAAAATTTTCATTTGAATTTTCATATCTTTAAAATAAAATGGTAAACATAGGTATTCAATGCATGTATTTTCATTTGTTGCAAGAGATCAATGTAATTTTTTTATCATCACAATTTTTTTGGGTAGAATAAAAAAAATTCGAAATATTGACAAGAAATGCGATAAAAGTGCGATCTAGCGACTACTGGTCGACGAAAAATTCCCAAAAATAAATATTTCTTTATTGATATATGCGTGAAATTTATCTATTTAATCTCAAAGTTAAATTTCATTGAAGTTTGAAAGAAATAATAATGAGAAATTCTGAATAAAAGTTGAAATACTAACAAAAAATGCTAAAAAATGCGGTTTTTCGGATTATTTTCAACGAAAAATACAAAAAATTATTTTTTACACTACTTGATATGTTCAGATGAGACATTTTATTGAGGTTCCAACATATTTATGCAGAAATAATAAACTTAAAATGCAATTTATAGACAAAACAATGAGCGATTATAAGCTAAAATTGGTCACTGTCGAAAAAAATTCAAATGGCCATAACTTCAATTTTCGAGCCAATCTGAATAAACCCTTGGGTGGTTTGACTATATACTAGTACTTGAATCCCATAAAGACCGTTTCTTGTTCCATGAGATGACCCCTGAATTTGTTACACTGTGTTATCAGCAAAACATTTGAGCATGAAATAAAAAAATAGTATAAAACATCGATTTTCTCGCTTATTTATAATTGGATGGAATTTCTAATTTCAAATATTTTTGAAACAACTGAAAAACCGCACAGGGTGTGTTATACTAAATATGTCTAGACCTTCTCCTAGAATCCAGAAATGCGATAAAAATCATACCATCCAACTTAAATTTTTTTATTCGATGCTCAATTGTTTTGCTGATAAAATATATGAATAATCCATAAAAATCCCCAAAACTTTCATATCTTTAGCTAGAGAATTTTGGTAACTTCTGTGTGCTAGAAAATCCAAAGCAGTAAAAAAGTTAAACAGAGATGCATTTTTGTACATCTCCGGTCCCTCTCAAAATTATTTCCGTACTAATAATATCCTATAGATTTTCCGAAAAATGCTATCAGATATTTCAAATGGATCGCTAACTCTCAAAAACGTCTATTTACCTGTCATCAAATCAAATAATACGAAATATGCATGAAATTTATGTTCAAGTTCTGTTAAAACATGTAGTAAAAGATTTCTTTGCATTTTCGTTTAAATTTTTAGCCTAACGATTAGACAATATTCGTTTACGAGGCCCTGTTTAGCTACAGTCTACTAACGACAATTTTATAACGACATGTCGTTAAATAACTACTAAGAAAATAATACAGAATACGTTTCATACGCCCATGCCGCTATTAGACGACTATCGTAATTCAACGACGTCGTTATGAATTAGTGAATAGCCCTGATCATTCGACATTAGCGGTGGCCGCGCGAAATATTAAAAATGGCCGCAATAGAACCAAAGTGTCAAAATAATAAATTATCATTCCTGTAACTATTAATTTGTCTCAAAATAAATGACAATTGAGTTAAAATGATTAGAATAATGGAATTTCCCTCTGAGTATAGAAAATTAAGTGGCAGTGGACGTTGCTGCGTTCACAACTGCGCATCTAGAAAACGTAGAAATGACAATTTGAGTTTCCATAAAGTTCTTGCCTCTGGTAGTGCTAAAATTGAAAGAATAAATTTATTTGGCACTGTTGAACTCGTTGACAAACGTGTAGAGTTGCTCAAGAAGTTAAATGTAAAAGATGCGGATAAGGAAATATTGGTTTGTTCGCTTCAGTTTCATAGAGACGATTATCATTTCCCAAGTAATGTTTTTATTAAAGTTCTAGATATATAAAGTACCGCAAACCGTCCGCCATTTTCGGGAAAAAAGCGGCAAATTCAAAAATTTGGCAAACCGGCCAAATTCAATCTTAACCTCAAACATGACTTTTCAGAAAAACTTTGTTTTTAATGTCTAGAACAGTCAAAACAGACCCACTCGTTGCCATAATAAAAAGTCAATGAAAAACGAAAGTTTTACTCCGTTGACGGCCATTTGATAGACTGACGCAGATGACATTGAGATCGACACTAATTTGACAGCGAAATCCGCCATTTTCGGGAAAAAGAATGCTTTCTCTGTCTAACTCATAGCCTCATAGATTGCGGTACTTTATATATCTAGAACTTTAGTTTTTATGCTATAAAAATGGGACAACTTATGTTTATAGTAACATATATAGGTATTCTTTGCAGAAGTTTACGCTCAATTGCAGGTCCTGAAAAGAAATGCCGTACCAAAAGCCGCAAATACTCTGTTTGTACACAGAAAGAATATAGTTTTATTTAATTTTCACTGACACTGCACACATAATAATCAGCCCAGAAATTATAACTTGTTGGCTTTTCTTCATATTACGCGTGCTGGGCATTGCGTTTGCGTAATTACATAGTTCCTCTAACGACAAAACCAATATTTCTACCTCTTATTTTTTAAATGCTATTATAGATGTCAAAATATTAAAAAATGTCCTATCTTGACAACGTCATTTTGTCCCCTACTCACTAGCGCAGCCTCTCGCGCGGTGGTAATTTTCTTTCTCAATAATATTTGTACGTGTTCCAGTAAAATTCACAAATATACAGGGTGTCCGGAAATTAAGAGCAAAAGACTCGGGGTGTGATTCTACTCGAAAAATTAATGTGATAAGTTCCTATAACATTTTTCCGAAAGCTCATTAATATTGGGGTTACAAGGCCTCAAAGTTATTTATTTAATCAATTTTTTCCAATAACTTTTTTCTAAATTTTAATGATGCCCGATTGAAGAGCATCAAAAAATCTTTAAAAAGATCCTCTTGTTGAATATCGATAAAACGAGTATAGTTTTCGAGAAAAACGCGCTTCTGTTTAATGCTTGCTTTGTTAATCTTGAAAATGAGCTGTAGTTAGTTGGTATTCATTTAAGGCGTTTTTCTCGAAAACGACTCGTTTTATCGTGATGCAGCAAGAGGATCATTTTTAAAGATTTTTCTTTGCTTTTCAATCGGGCGTCATCAAAATTTAGAAAAGGTACCTAACAAAAAAGTTCTGGGTCTTTATACAAAGGTCAACGTCAGTTTCGACTCTTTGACATTGGGGGATTTACCTCAATTTTGGTGCAAGAATACAAATAAACATTAGTGATAAGTGTGCCAAATTTGAAACGAATCGGTACACTAGAAAAAAGTTACTGGAAAAAATTGATTTAAAAAAACAAACTTTAAGGCCCTGTAACCCCAAGATTAATGAACATTCGGAAAAATATTATAGGAAATTGTCATATTAATTTTTCAAGTAGAATCACCCCCCAGTTTTTGGCTCCTAATTTCCGGACACCCTGTATATTAGAGATTTAAATCAATACCTTCAAAACACAATGTAGGAAACTGTCACTAATGACAAGATTTGCCGCGGTCACGAACTCTGTCTAAAGAATTACGATATAATCATAAAAAGTAACATTAACGAATAAATATATAATCCTTTAAGGCAATAATATGCAAATGTGCACAAATGGAAACATAATAATCCTATTTTAAAGCACACTCTATAGAAACTGATAATCTAGATCAGTATTTGAAAGTGTTAGTAGCTGCATTCTGCAAAAAAAGTTTGTTGTAATCACTCGTGAATATAAAATATCAATTATCAAAGAAAAGTTGATGCAATTAAATAATACTTTGCCTTAATATATGGCTAAAAGCACTTCAAAAAACATTCCACTTACAAAATCCGTAAAGTCGAAAACGTATGTGTTTCTTTATTAAAAGTGACAAATATTATATACTTACATGTGTAATAAACTTACTTACATTCGTCTAACATGGTGAAAGATATTTGCTAATCAGTAATAGTAGGTACCTTTACATGAACGGTTTTTTCTCAGAGTTACATAAAAATGTCCGCCTTAAATACCATCACACAGTTGCATGTTTCAATATTAAATTAAGTGTCCCAGTAGTTTTATTAGACAGGAAACTACAATTTTATTGAATTTACTTGCTCTGTTAAACAGACAAGAAGTGCAAATTTATTGGCTATTAGAGAAACTTGTAACTAAACATTTTTAAATGTACATTACTCTGGAAAATTGAAAATTAGTAGTTAACTCGTAATTAAAATAAGCAAAAAGGAACAGATTTTAGGACGCTAATGATTTTAAGTCAAGGTATTAGCTTTAATTGGTGATTAAGTCGTATAGTTAAATTATTGATACAATCGTTTCTGTGGCTTTTAATCTACAAATAAAATTAACCGAGCACCAGAAATTTTTTCACAGAACAAAATAACCGTCTAATCTTACAAGCAACGCTGTCTTCTCGTGTCAGGATTATAAATTAAGACACCAAAATTTCGTATCGATTTTAGCATAAATTATATGTACTTGTCGGTGTCAAGGTAGTAAATTTATTAGGGCGATTTTCGGATAGTTGTTCAATAAATATAGAATGTCACTTTTATTGCTGAAATTATAATTTAAAATACTTATAATATTTTATAATTATTCTTGTTATTATGCAGAGTTCGTCACCGAATGCATTATTTATGTATAAAATTTTGTGGATTTCCGGTGTGAAAATGTGGGAAGTGAAAGTCTCTTCGATAACTGGAATAAGGATATTTGAAACAATTTCCCGTAAGAAATGTTTCTAATGAATTTTCCTAGGATTTTTTAAAAATCCTTGCATTATGTTGAACTATAATATTTTAATAGTGTTCATAAATTAATGATTGATAGGCGTTTGAATTTCCCGGTATTTTACTTACGTGTTTTTTCATTTTACTCGGTATAAGACAAATACCCTAATTGCATTTTATAACTTCATTGAAATTCATTCGAAACTATTGAAGAAATAATTATAAACTTTAAAGCTTATTATACAGGGTGTTTAATATAATAAAAAATAATATAATAATAATAAACGGAACAAACTTAAAATCTGAATTCAGGACCTCCAAATAAGGAAAATTTTTTCTATAGAGGTATGTCCGGAAAAGTTTTAAAAAGTTACGCCCCTTTAAAATGGAGGCTAAAATTAGGTTTTTAATTTTTTTCTCAAATTTGGATAAAGATAAAATAATGAACTTTGGTATGGATTTTCTTTTAATGGAGACACTTCTAAAGAATATTTTTTGAATAATCCCTTATCGATAAAAGAGGTGAAATCGGCAACCCCTCTTTAATTTTTTTATTGAAACTCTTTAACGGACCCGAATTTTGTCATATAAAAAATTGCTCAGGAAAGCTACATTCATTTAGAAAGTATTTTGTCTGTGTTGGACACATCAGATATTTTTTGTAAACCTCCAATTTATAAACAAACCCTCCACACTCTCTCATTTGTATAATTAATAATCTCATTCATCTTATTATAATAATTAGAATGTATGTTCATTGTCTTAGCAGAGAATTTTTCCACCATTTTATAAAATAAACAGTTCACTTTAGCCATTAACTTTGTTGGTTCGATGCATACTAATGATGACTGCAGTATGTGAAACGACATTCATATCAATGTACCTCCGATTCTTATCGGAGAGGAAAAGTTTAAAACAAGTCTTGTACTCTTGCATCAGGTGCAATGGGAAGTGAAAAGTACAGAAGCTTGCATGACGTCCAAATGGGTCGTATCTTCAACGGCTTCATCTCGATGTCGATGAATACCCTCTGGTGTGGTATAGGTAAGGTTGTGTAAAGAAGCACTGGACATAGACCACCTAAATGGTAACGTTTAAAGGCAAACAACAATAATATTATATCTTCTACAACTATTGAAGCTATATGGTGAATGCTAGTTCGGTTCTTCATTGATGCCAAATTTGAATCTTCCTTTTAGGTACCATGTCTAATAGTTTAGTACACAATCACCCCTATTCTGTATCAAAATTGCTATCCATAACAACCTTGCTATGACATTTTTAGCCTTTTTATTGGTTGGTCACTACAAGCCAACCAATGAAGACGCTGCAAATCTGATAACAACGTTGTTAATTGGAGTGATTGTGTATAGGTTTGAAAACCAACTTTAAACAGGAAATTTCAGAAATAATTAGGTACCTACAAAAATGTATTCGTTTATTTATTAAGTGATAAACTATCAGGATATTTTAACCCAATTATTATTACATATTGTTGTAATCGTAATAGCAATTTCCTAATAATTACTGAATATTATCGAAGGATGTTGGCAATTACTAAAATATCACACATTTTTGCGTTAAATTTAATAAATTCCAAATTGAAATTTTTTCAACAAAATTAATTTATAGTTTCCTGCCGACATAAATTAGATAATCTCGACGTAAAACCAAGTTTTTAATTTAAATACATATACACAATACAGTTTTCTTGCGAAATTGTGCAACCCAATTTCCGTTATCTAAATAAATACAAGATATTTCAGAATATCCTTGCAAGGACATGAGTATTGTAGGAAAAATAAAACAGCCACCAATAATAAATATCTGATGTGCCCAGCACATGACTTTCTTATACGGATAGTATCACAATAATTACTTTTCCTAAAGAAATTAAGTTAAATTTCTTGTAAAAATTTTGAGGGTTTCTAGCAATTTTCAAATAGTCTCTGTCGCACTTATTGCAATACGCATAAATCTGTCCTTGTCCCACTCATTATAACCGAATTTTACGACAAAAATTTGTTTTATTTTAGATTTTTGACCTATGACTCACTTAAAAAAAACTCCCGGTATGAAATTACATTTATTTATTCATTATTATTGTTTTCGGTACCATAGAAACCAGTAAAATAAAAAAAAACTAATGGTCCGTCCTTCTGGGATTCGAACCCGGGACCTTCCGTTTGGCAGCCATATAATGAGACACATGTCTACCTCGACCATCGGATTCAACTATCAACGCACGCTATGAGAAATATAAAGTGTTTTAAGAATATCTAGTTTTTTTGAAATTTTTTGACGGAATTTCAAAAAAAAGTTCAAACAAAATTTGTTCACAATTCAATTCTAAATCAATGTTAAAGAATAAAAAATCTCATAAATTGTTTATTTTTCAAGATATTCCTAAAAAACCTAAAAATGTCTTCAGGTAAGTGTCACTTGTTTTGGTGCTAGATGAAAAACAGTTAATGTGGCACCCACAAATTTGTTCAAACTCTTAAATATGAAATTTGAATCAAAGCCGATAAGTCGTTTTTGAGTTATGGTGGGATACATACAGACAGACAGACATCATGGCGAAAATGGTCAAAATGGATTCAGGGGCTCTCAAAACGTGTAAATCCATCAAAATCTCGGAGTCGGAAAAAATCCTTATACTTCGTATAAGAAAGTAAAAATTTAAAAGAAATCATTGTTTTTTTTAAGGTTTGATATCTTATTCTTTAAACTATTAAAACAAGAAGACTAGAAACAGGAGAGCGGCTTGCGGCAATAGCTCCCCTCCTAATCGCCACTCGCCATGTGCGCTCTGCTCTTAAATTGCTGTACTGAGCATCTGTCAACGCTTAAGAGATGCGCAGTACAGTAATTTAAGAACAGGGCGCACAGGGCGAGTGTCGATTTAGAGGAGAGCTGTCGCCGTATATCGGCCATCCCTTCTAAATGAGTTCGCTCCTTCACTCTCCCGTTTCTAGTCTTCTTGCTTTTACCTATTAAAGAATAATTGTTTTTGCTTACATTTAGAAGTACACGCTACAATAATTGACGTGTGCCCAATTTTCTCCATCGCTTTAAATTAAAACTACACCTTGTTAGCTATGATGGACCGCGTAATAACAATTAATTAAATCGTGATTTGTTAAAAAAAGAAAGCATAAAATTGTTATTATGCAAAGTTAACAAACTAAAAAGTAATTGCATAAACAAGCAATGAATGCAGAATATCATAGTGTACCAAAATGTTATGAAACAATCAATAAATTTGTATAGTACAGGGGGGTCAATAATTTAGATCTAGGTAAGTCTGCTTGACGGCTGGGCCGATGTTTGTTATATTATATCCATTTCAAATGGGGCCCTGAGGTCAAAATGCAATGTCGTGTGCTTAGCAGAATTATGTTACAGTTACGCAGTCAACGGGGAATACGAAAAAAAGACATTTCGAAAGAATAGTGAATGTGCGTACTTGCTAACCAAGATTCTGTTCCACATTAGGTGCTTTATCTCTTTTTAAACTGTTGCACCTGACAAAGACATTCACTGGGCATTGTCAGACAATTTTCATAATATCCACACTGGATTTAAAAAGTTGAAAATTAATTTAGGCAATTAATTATCATTTTTTATTATGTTGATTTTATTGCTTTATGAAATAATATCTGATAGTTTATGTATGTGTATACATACAACTCATATTAATAGGCATTAGGTTTTGTTGCTTTGTTATATACCTACGAATGTGGTGGATATTTTATTACTAATAAAATTTATGGGTTATCAACGAATTAGCAAGTAAAAGTGTTTTGATTGAAATTTGTTTTCCTTTATATATATATATATATATATATATATATATATATAAATGTTTTTTGCATTATTAGATTTAAGAGATAATAATGAGGTTACGAGAATGTTCTACTAATGTTTAATTTTGCTATTTTTTGTGGTTTTAAGTTTTTTCAAATCATTGTGTATAAGCATTCAAATAATGATGAGATTTAATCGGAGTAGGGTTAATTACATATGGTAGAATTATTTTCAGCACGCCACACTCTACCTCTCTCTCACTCTCTAAGGAAACCAGTATGAGGTAGAGACAGACATAGTGGGACGACCAGTCTACTAAAATAATGCTGCCATAACGATAAATTCAACTTTGACAAAATAATTTACTTTGAATCAATAATTTCATTTTTTCCATGGAAATTATTATAATTAATAGACAAAACCAAACAAATTATGTTAACAAGATAACAAATAATACTCCTTATGTACCTACCTAAATACATTTGTGCTTAGTTTATCTAAAATGACAGTTTATGCACGACTAGTCAGCTAGCGAATAAATTAATTTTTATTAATTGGAACCCTCACACAATTATATGCTTGAACTGTATTGGCTATTAGAAAGTCGATCAAGAATGAGACTACAAACCAATACACTTAGGTAGTATATTTACTTTTTTATGATATTTAAATGGAATTTATATAAACCGCTTGCTTACAAACTATTAAAACGCTAAATCGTTGTGAGTGAGATTGCACTACATTTTTTTCGTAAACTATTAACAAAACTTTCTTTAGCTGAATTATGCTGTATCTGCATCTATATGTTTTCAGTAATTATTCATAATAAAATTCACAAAGAGACTAATTTGTTTATCCATGAAATGGTATATTGTGAATTATTTCATAAAAAATACAACAATTACAATACTTGCATTCATTTCAGATATGAATACGTAAATAATTATAATAAATGTTCTCACATTAATAATGAGTTTTATGTATCATAAGCAGAACAAATTTATCGTATGTTTTATAAAGAAAACAATATAAAATCAATAAATTACTATTTAAATTTATTCTACTGAAATAAATATTACATTTAATAGTCAAATTGTCTATAATATCTACGCGCTTTAATTCTAATTTAACGACTATGAATATTTTATATACTTAAATTTTTATTTAAATTTTATAAAATAAAGTAAATAACTAAGTAATCCTATGTACTTATATCATATTTCCTTCTCCCCCTTACGTAAATCAAGTGTACTATTTTGATTAGACAGCTGCAACCGAAAATGAGAAATGGAAGTCTCTCGTTGCTAGGTACAAAAATAATACTTTCGTCACCAGGACAAAAAAGTGAAATTGCTAATTTTTATTTAAAATTTATATTGAATATAAAATTACAACTCGTGTAACTTCCAGGGAGCATTTTCATTATTTTGTTGCTTGGGTTGAAATTTTCATTCCTTTTTTCGATTTCTACGACAGTGATGCCAATAATATCAGTTTATTGAATTTTTCGTTATCTGCATCACATGGACGGAATCTTCGTTTAGGATTTTATCAGATTGCTCAGAGACTGTGCTATGTACCCTTCGGATATAGAAGACGATTTCCAACCCTCATGTCGCTTCAAGTCCGATATGTCCACGCCTGGTGCATTTGCCAATAATGTAGATGATGTTCGTCGAAACGAATGATCAGTATAATATTTGGAAGTTGTAGAAATTTCGCTAATTTATAAGGAATCTTGGAGATTGTGTACTAACTACTTGGTCTACGCATCTGCCACATTTATATCGATAGAAGAAGCGTGGATTCTGTGCATTTTTAGTTATTAACAATAAATTGTTAATAACTTTTGTACGAGTCATTTTATGACAAAATACCATATGACCTTTTGGTTCTATGACTTATAATCCTCGGACAAAATATCCTCGACAAAAGATGTTGAAGACAAAATATACTTGGACGAAATATCCTTAAGATAAAATATACTTGCATGAAATATCCTTAACATTTTTTTTATTTAATTCAATTTATTAACCCATTATAAACATTAAAAAATATTATTTGTATTAAGTAATTATTTCGGTTCAGGGCTAAAACTTTGAAACAAAACTTGAAAATGAAAAATAAAAACCTAACCTAAACAAAACTACCAACGTATATCATTTATATATTTCGTCCAAGTATATTTTGTCTTCAATATCTTTTGTCCAAGAATATTTTGTCTCAAGGATATTTTATCCAAGGATATTTTGTCCAAGGATCAAAACGCCGATTAGAAGAAGCGTGGATTCTGTGCATTTTTACTTATTAACAATAAATTGTTAATAACTTTTGTACGAACCATTTTATGACAAAATACCATATGACATTTTCGGAGAGTCTTTTTATTTTGCACAACTTTTGTTTGAAACTTTTTTTGGTAAAATGTACACTTTTCGAGTTATTGCGTTTTAAATTATAAATTGTTAATAACTTTTGTTTGCACCACTTTATTGAAAAACGACGTACGGATTCGGATTCAGCGACCAAAAAACCTTCAGAAAACACTGCGTCGTCTCATCCCACTTTTACTTCCTACCTTTAGACCCCTAGTTGAAGGACTAACAGGCTAGTGGAAGATTTCAGTACGTTCGATTTTTCTAAAAAAGTACGCCAGTAAAACGTTTTCATTTATTTCTTCTGCATCCTTCGTCGCCCGCCATTTCATAAAATTTTCGTAAGTCTGGTTATATCGTTCTTTCGATTTAGTCGGCAACAACGAACCAGGCGCAATTTTCACATCCTCTTCAATTGCACTCATTTTCAATGAAAATAATGTTTCTTTACAATATTATGCGAAGAAATTTGTTGTTTGAAAATTTTGACAGATCGCTATTAGGTTCTCACAATCTACCACGTCGTAATTTTCAGCATTTCAGCCGCAATTTTAGTTTTAACTTTCATTATTGTCAAATAAATATTGATGCATGCGCAAGGGAGAAGGAAAAAATTAATACAATGCATGATCCGTAAGCCCTTTTCTTCGTCTCGGAGAGCTTTAACGTGTCTCTTTGGCAGAAAAGTTTACTTATACGAATCTGGCAATGTAAATAACTGTGTCTAAATTAGCAATTTACTTTTACATACAAACATATATTTCAACTATTGTTTTATGATGGCAATACAATTATTGTGGGATTTACTAATTTGCTTTCATCGCTTAATTATGGCAGTAGCATAAATAGAACAATAGTTAAGTGTTTTCAAGTAAATGGAGAAATTTTATTATAAATTCATATACTGTTTCACGTATTCCAAAGAAACACCACTCAAAAAATTATTGAAAGGAGGTAAAAGGAACTAAACAATACATACATTTTTGATATATTTTAGTGTAGAGTGTTAAAAAAACCTCCAAAAGTTCTCCAGAGAATTGGGTTAGAGGTCCTGCAGTTAGAATACATCTGAGCCGCTGAAGGTTGTCTAGTTTGCTGCACTAAAGAACATCTAGAGATTCTCTCCATCTTTACAGTTTTACTTATACCAAATTTCATTATTCAAGGAAATGAGGCTCAATTTCGCATTTCCCTAGGGATGCATCACCAGACAACTAATCACAACTAAGTGAGAGTGATATTTGAAATAACTAGATTTTAAATTCATAATAATGTTATTAATTTCTGTACCAATAATTACAAGCATTGAGCATTATAAGCAATTACTATTCAAGTAAACTTAAACTACCGTAAATGATTCCAATGAGGAAAACAATAACACTAACATTTTTTTACTTTTATAATTACAATTCTAATTATTTGTATCTAAAGCGGCGAAAGGCGAGGCAAAAAAACAAAATAGAAAATAATTTAGATGCATATTATTATAGAAACATTCCCTGATGGTGCATGCAGTCATTAAACTGTAGGTTAACGTACACACATACCTACACAATAAAACAATGTCAATTTCCACAATGCTTTCCTTAACATTTCACATTTCACAGATTTTCAGTAACGTAGAATTATTGAAGTGCGTCCAATGCAAATATCGTAAGCATATAAATAAATAAAATGCGCATCACGAAGTGCACGAAGTATTTGTTGTGTTGTTCTCCTACAAAGTGCAACCGTTGAACTTGAACGAAGATGAACCGAGGATGTCGAGGACGTCTGCTGCTCTTTATGTAATCAAACCAAACAGCATCTTCTCCAACTCACAGCAAAATAAATAATGCTTGTACCGTAGGTACTATATGTAACATTCATGGAAAAGTCACCAGTTGTCGAGTTCAACCTTGTCGTTTTATGTATGTGTTACTTTTGCAACTATTATTTGCAATTGGAATTATTACAGTTTAATATTATCTCTATGCTCTATGGTTTAATAAGGTTTTTTAGTTGAGGGTGGTCCACCTTGACAAATAAACGTTCTAACAAGCAATTATATTAGGTATATTAATATATTTGTGTTGAGGTTTAAGACTTTAAGATAAGTGTGAGACAACTATTAATTTTACTCACTAGTATTACTTAATAATCTGGTAAGTATCCGCTGCTTTTTCCATTCCATAAATCTGATCTGATTTAAGAATTAATTTTTCGATGCCCAAATTGATAATAGATAATAGCGTAAAATCAAAAATGGAAGGAGGTACAAAATACGTTAAATTCCCGGCAGCTTTGTGTGTTTTAGGAATTGCTGTATCGAAAATTTGACACATTTTCAAGATAGCTTTCGATTTTCGTACTTACAAGGCCTATTTATTTAGGGTGGATTTCTTGTGTCGTGGTTAACTTTAATAGATTATTAAGTCCAATTATTGAAACAATTGTTTCTACTCGTACAGCTAATCTTATACATATATAAAAGTGAAAGTTTGTATCATATACAATAATCTACACCGTTGCAGATATCGACGCCAAATTTTTGGTGAATGATCTGTCGGCATCCACACGAGTCGTGGAAATAATGTGAGTATTTTATTTTGAGCCGTTTTTACTTCCTTATACGAAGTAATAAGAAAGTATAGTAATCGTGATTTTTTTCGACTTCGAGATTTTGATGGATTTACACGTTTTGAGGGCCTCTGAACTCTGAATCCATTCTGACCATTTTCGCCATGATGTTTGTCTGTCTGTCTGTATCCACCATAACTCAAAAACAAGTAATCGGATTTGATTCAAATTTCATATTTAAAAGTTTGAACAAAATTGTGGGTGCCACATTCAATGTTTTTCACCAAAACCAAAACAAGTGACACTTACCTGAAGACATTTTTAGGTTTTTTAGGAATATCTTGAAAAATAAACAATTTATGAGATTTTTTTATTCCTTAAGATTGATTTAGAATTAAATTTTGAACAAATTTTGTTTGAACTTTTTTTTGAAATTCCGTCAATAAATTTCAAAAAAACGAAATAGACATTCTAGAAACTCTTATACAGGGTGATCCAGGTTGAACGTCATTAATTTTGGGAGGTGATAGAGCATCATGAAAAAAGTAGACTTTTATTAAAAAACTTTGCTCAAAAATGTTTTATAACAAAGATACAGGGTGTCAAAGTTTAAAATAAAAACTGGTTTTCTTAACATAACTTCTAAACCACTTGAACGATTTCCATTAAATTTCGCACACAAAGTAATGTAGTACATTTCAAGATAATGATGGAGTTCATTTATAAAAGAAATCTCCAGTGGCGTAGATACTTGGGGCCATTCCAATTTTGCCTACAATTTTCGACACCACTGGATATATTGCTAGGAAAATACAATTTTTGGATTGTCTGTTTAATTTAGAGAAAATAGTTACTCTCGACAAATTTTAATTTAAGGTTTCGTTTTTGGGATATTTGAGTTTGAAGGTTTGGAAACACAAAATCAAATGCTGTGCTGAATTAAAGAAAATTTCGGTTAGGTCTGAAAAATCCGGAAAATTGCCATCAAGTCTTGGCAGCGATTAATTCCGTGGCTAAAAGAGCTCGAAAATGTATCAAAGCCTATTTTGAGAACTTATTAAAAATTTTCGTTAATTCAGCATAGCATTTGATGTTGTGTTTCCAAACCTTCAAACTCAAATATCTCAAAAGCGAAACCTTAAATAAAACATTTTCAAGAGTAACTATTTTCTCTAAATTGAACAGACAATCCAAAAATCAATGACGTTTAACCTGGACCATCCTGTATTTCTCATAGTGCGCGTTGAATCCGAAATCCGACAGCCGAGATAGACTAGTGACTAAAGGGACTTGACTGCCAAACGGAAGATCGCGGGTTCGAATCCCAGAAGGACCATTATTTTTTTTATTTTACTGATTTCTATGGTACCGAAAACAATAATAATTGATAAATAAATGTGATTTTATACCGGGAGATTTTTTTAAATGAGTAATACCTCTAAAATCTAAAATAAAACACTTATTTTTGTCGTAAAATTCGGTTATAATGAGTGGGACAAGGACAGATTTATCCGTACTGCAATACGTGCGAGAGAGACTCCCGAGACGCTCAAAATTTAAACACGATTTTTACAAGAAATTTAACGTAATTTCTTTAGGAAAAATAAATTGTGGTATACTATCCGTATAAGAAAGTCATGTGTTGGACACATCAGATATTTTTATTAAAAATTATTAAAAGCTGAAACACATTGACTTCTTTAGCGCCATCTAGGTATACATATAAAAGTGAATGTTTGTCCTCTGCTAAAATTGGATTAATTTCTTAAATGAGTCTGTGGTAGGCAATAAAATATATAAAATTATACTCCAATATTGTTAATTTATGGTAAATTTAGTAATATAATATAATGTGGTTTATTATTTAAGATAATTAATTATCACCTTTTGAATTTATTAGCAGATAACCCATCTGTCTAAAACCGATGAAGATTTCTCTAACAATTTGACAAAAACCGATTAACAAACATATTTGCCTATAATTACAGCTTCTTCAACCGCAGACGTTAATAATCTGCCTTTTTGTTGTACTCTCAAGATAATATCTCGCCTATAAATCATAGAACATTTCACATAATTACAACTCTGAGCTTTTATTATTATAGTACAATTTAAGAATTTGCATATTTAATTATAAAATTAATTAAATTACCTGATTTCGTACTAATAATAAATGAGATTTAGGATAAGCTGATCCACAGAAAGATTAACAATAACACTCCAATTGCAGAAATTAAATATATGTTTGTATGTACTTGGTTATAATTGAATAAATGTTTTCAGTTAGTTATAGATAAACTACAAGGAAACCCTCCCATTTTCTGATTCTGATCTCTTATACACATACCAAACGGTTAAATAGGTTTACAATATCAACTACATGCATCTACCATATAAAGACAATTGTATGTAGGATGTTGTAGAATACTTTGCTATTATGTTGAATTGCAAAACATTGTCGTTCACATCTTATATCACTACCGCCTCTGAAAATAGCTTCAGCTTTGGTTGTCTATACAAATTGAAATTAACGTAACGTTTGTTAATTATGTATCTGTAATTGTCGTTTATGGAAATCGTAAATTTCTATGTTTATAGCTTTTCCAATATGTTTTTTACAGTCACATCCAAAATTCTTATTAGACAATATCATTCTAGATAATAGAATTTCGCACAGAATGGAAGTTATATAATTTTGTTATTTCCCTTATCGCTGCATTTCTTCCTTTACCAAAAACACAAATTTCTTTTTACTTTCTAAACGTTTATCTGTATCTGCTGCAACACACTACCACATAAACTTGTATATTATGCATCAAGCGCAATTAAAATATCAGTTTTATGACTACCTATACAACTATGCACGGTGACTTAAAATTCGTTTTTGTTTTAACACTTTGGCGGTTGTTCTATTTAACATAATTATTACATAAAAATGAAACGCATGGAAAGATTTTAATTAGCTACAATTAGGAAACGTGAAATATTTTGAAGTTTACGGCCAAAATGATAAACTTCAGTTCTAATCTCGGTTCTAATTTACAATATAATTTTATATCAGCAGCCTCTAAGAAAAAGTTAAACCTTATGAAAGTACCAAATAAAATTTAAAATAATACATCGTCATTATTACTATCTTTCTCCATCTTACGTAAATCTAGTTTACTATTTTACTTAGCTGCAACCGAAAGTGAAAAATGCAAGGCTCTCGTTACTAGGTACGAAAGTAATACTTTCGTGACCAGGACAAAAAAGTCAAATTGTTAATTTTTATAAGTAATTATTTAAAATTCATATTGAATGGAAAATTACAATTTGCGTAACTTCCAGAAATCTGTAAGGGAGCATTTCCGTTATTTTCTTGCTCCATAATAAATATTTTTGTCTATGTTCGCTTCTATATGTCATAGCTACATGAACAACCCTATTTTTGGTCAATTCTCAACTCGATTTCTATAAAACTACTCCAAATATATTATAATAATTGATGCAATCAACTGTAAGCAAGTGATAAATATGTTCGTGTGAATATATGGAGATTAAAACACCGATTGGTTGAAAAATCAGATCGTGTTAAACTGATATTAGTATGAAAAATTACTCACCTTTCTCTTGAAGCCCTTTTGCTTTATGCCGGCCTGTATAGCGACAAGAAACACCGTATGCATCCAATGTAATTAATTCATAATTACTTCCATCCCAGATATTCCACTTTTACTTATAAAAGAGTTAAACGTGATTTATTTATATTGTAGTAGGTACAAATTTAAAAATTATGTATATGCAATGCAAAACATTTGGAAGATAATTTTTCACTACGTCGAGTTGATTTATGGATTAAAATTGAAGTAAGAGGAAGTTTTCGTGTTGAACAAAAAAGCAACAAAAGTGTGTGCGAATTTATGAAAAAAACACAGGATGGTTTACGTAATTTTAATGTGTGTGTTTTGTAACAGGAGTAGAGGTTTCAAGGATTTTTCGCAGAAAGGTGTTGAGACATTTTTGCTACTTGTTTTTTAAAAGTAATCAGATAATTGGAATCTGGTTAAATAAATCACTCGATACGTAAATAAAATTGAAAGCTGCATAAGAAAAAAGTTAGATATTATGGTAGTCTAACAAGAGCTTTAGTGGCATCTAACTGTAGAAATCATTTTACTAAAGTAATGTCTAGTCTAGAACATGGAACATTAAAAAAAAACTTCCAATTTTTAAAAAAGGAGATCTGCCATAAGAAATTACAGACCTGTCTCCATATGTCCAATATTAGAAAACTTTATTAAACACCTTCTCAAAGAATTCTTACGTTTCATATAAGTATACCTACGCCACAACATGGATTTAGATTTGGTTTATCAACTATAGCTGTTTAAGAAATTGTTAAGCATATAGAATCATAGATGGCCTAAATAAAAACTTTTATGTATTTAGCGTATTGGCAGTTGAAATTTTTTGCTTGTGAAAACTGAACATCATGCTATTTAAGAAATGCCATCATCACCCACATTTTGGACACCTTTTTCAATATCTCACCTGTCGATTGTGGGGTGCTCCAGAGTTTAGTTCTGGGTTAACTACTATTTTTGCCTTATATCAATTGTTAATTTTTGACACCAATAGGTAGTGACCTCCTCGCTGACAAAGCCATTTCATTCTTCATATTCTTCGAATGCGGATTGGTAGTCCTCCATTAGTGAAGTTACCTTTGCTTTGGAAATCTAGTTTAATATCAATAGCTTATTAAATACTTAACACCAAGTAATACTTTTTAATACTAAGAGTCGTGTAACATCGAGAAATAGTGTAAATTTTTGGCAATTCAATTGATAGTCCCGTATCAATTGAATTCCCAAAAATTTACATCATCTTCCATCATTTTTCTATTCTTCTACAACATTAACAGCTTACCATATTTGGCTTTATATGTTCCACTGGATTATGGAGTAATCTTAGGGAAAGCTCTTCTGGAGCTGAAAGAGTGTTGTTCAGATTTCAGAAGTTGTTAGAGTACAGTTGGCGACACGGAATAGTTTCCAGACAAATTGATCAAAGTAGCGATTTTTGAATTTTTTTAGCATTATAAATCAGACTTTTTAAATCAAAATTTCTTTTAACGACAGTGGTGGAGACAGGCGAAGATCTCATTAGATTACATTTACTTGTCTACTTGACCAACTACCTTCTAGCTGTGCCACAATTGCGCCTTTTTGAGCATCAGTAAGAAAATTTCTAGACGTTTTACTTCAAATACTTTACAAAAAAAATATTGTGACACAAATATGACTGCTAATAATGCCAATAAGCAGTTATCGAGCCTATGAACATTATTTAATTTACAATGGAAAAAAATGCCTGGAAACTATTCCGTGTCGTCAACGGTACAAGAAAAGTACATTATCCACTGCAAATAATTTTTATTAAGAAAATTATTTATTTATTATTATTATTATTATTATAAAGTTATTTATATTTGCTATTGTATACTTTATATCCATTCCAAAGTATAACACTCATTCTACTTTTCGAACTATTACAGTACGAGATGTACGTACACTTCTGTACAATAAAATTAAGCACAAGTCTTATGACTATTTTTCACAATATTCTAGTTGTATAATTCGGGTCTATTTTAATTGCCTAGCAGCAATTTCAATAAATGATAAAACACCATATCTTGAAAATAACACCTTTATTAAAAGACCAAAACTAAGACCTAACGCTGTTAATAAATACAACAAAGCCGAAAACATCTTTTTTTTTCTAATAACGGATCATGCTACCATTTCCAGCAATTATTGCATTTTATCGCCGAGGAACTGAATCGATAATTTCGATCGTCCGCACAGTTCTTCCCAGGTATTTTGTACTGCCTCCCTTAATTCTTCCATAGTTCCGAGGATGAAAATTTCTTTTATATAAGATTTTTATCATTCTGCCTCATACATTTTCAATTGGGTTGATGTCTGGACTATTTGCAACCCATGGTAATGTTTCAACATTGTTATTTTGAAACCAGTTTTTAACGATATTAGCAGTTATGGACCGGGCAATTGTCTTGCTGGAAGATGAAACTATTGTTGGGGTATAAATGTTCCACAGAAAGCATCATAACATTTTCTAAAATTCGTAAGTAATTGATTGCATTAAATCGTCCATCCACTTTCCAAGAAACGTCTATTCCGTTATAGCTAGCTAATCCATGACCACACATTGATACTGAATCTCCCAGATTTTTGGACTGCGCTCACGTATCTTTCCTCGAACCTTGAATTTTGTGGTTTATAAATACAAATATGACCGTCGTTGGTGGATTTGAATACTTTTTCGTCTGTTCCCAAAATGCTAGATCTCTGTAAGCGTAATTTAATGCAAATATGACACGAACGTGTTTATTTTCTTCAATTAGTATTGGTTTCTTAACTGTTACTCTATTTTGCAAATCTGACGTGTTATCTCTCCTACACACTGTTGACCGAGAACCAGGAAAATCTGTTGCATCCTTAGCGGCTCTTGCAGACTCCAAAGGGTTCTGCGTTAAATATTCTATAAGAGCTGCGTCCTCATCATTACCTGAAACTCTGGGACGCGCATCAGATTCTGCTTTTCTTCTAACACTTCTTTCCTGCTCCCAGCGTTTCTCAACTCTGAAGACAGTGTCTTTACTGATGTTCATCAATCGAGAAATTTGTCTTATAGAAAAACTATCTTCTATTTTAGTTATAATTTGAATTGTGATTGATTAATTAATATCTTAGGGTTAGCGTTGGTTTTCTCATAGTATAACAATTCATACATACAGGGTGGCTGAAATTCGAGGCACACTAACGGGATCTCGCTTATTTGAAGAGATACAGCTTCGATTAAATTGAGGCAAAGTTGCGTAATTAGGTGTTCAACAATGTCCTTAAAAGAAATCAAAGGTGTTTTGATTCGTTTCTGAAATATCTGAAAAAAACTGAAATTTCAATTTTTTTTTCTCGTTTTGTGAGATTATTTGAAGAGATATAAAAAAACTGAAAACACATTCTTCCAGCCACTTTTTATTCTTCATTAGGATATGCTATTAGATTTCAGATGCGATGTTTCAAAATGCTGTAACCATCATCAACTTCATTTTTTTTAAATACGGACCTGGATTTTCACTTCAAAATTCAAAACCTCTGATCGTTCTGATTACAACGATATAACACACAATACCATTTTCTAGCGGTTCGGGCTTTTATTTCGTAATAAACATGATTTTTAGTAGTACGGCGGTCCTGGATAGTTGGTTTTACACGATAATGAATAACAAATTAAATAGAAGTTCATAAACAATATGGATGCAGAAATCAAGCTGCGGAAAAATTGCTTTTTACAGTTTTGTTATCGGTTATAAAACATTCTAAAATAAACTAAATTTTATATGTTGACTAGAGCAATATTAATTACAATAGACAAATAGAGTGAAGGTCTGCTGAAAATAATTCTGCCACATTACCTATGTAAACTTTGATGACAATAATGTAATTCAGTTCTATTCTAAAATATTTTGATGTTACAAATTATTGCAAATTGCATGTTAAAATTTATTCAACGCCTCATCATATTTATAAATTTTCGAGCAACATATTTTACTATTTGTTAAAGTTCCTTTAACCCATATTCACAATAAGCTTGTACTGAAATGTTCTGTTTTTTTCCGAAAGCTTGTCGGTCAGTACAATTTATCACACTTAAAATACAAGATAAAGTATCTAGCTTGCATAAACTTCTTATTAGTATCTCTTTTATAGTTTTTATGTACGACATAATAGACCGTTTGCTGAAATTAAGTACCTGTACAATATGTATTTAAATTTGCTCGCTATTGTAAGAAGTTGAAGGAGTAAGGCCAATTCTATCATTAATAACAACATTAAATGAAATTTTAATAAAACGGATACACCCACATATTTCAAAATGTTCAATGTCAAATATCAAATTTGGATTAAAATAATTGCAGCCATTTATTAGGATTTCTTAGCAATGTATGCGGTCACGAAGTTACAATTAACAATATTGTACCTACTCGCGTTGTAGTTGTACCGCATAATATCGAAGGTTTTTTTAATTAATTATAAATTTAATTGGTTGGAGGGTAATCTATTATTGAAATCTCTGTAATGCACGTTTAAATTTTAACAAAAAATCGTTTTCTGTGGACAAAAGACACCTGCACATCATTAAAACTCGGATAAAATCCATACTAGTTCCGGTTTTTTAGGTACATGTTGAAATAAAACAACCCGGATTTGTGTAGTATTGCACACATGGCTGGAGCTAATCTCGATTTAATATTTTTTATTCAACGACACAGCAATTTTTTCTTAACTGTATTAATCAGCAGATATATCCGTAAAATGTATGACATTGTTAATTGAATTATTCTCGAGTATTGCTACTATTATTTATTTTATACAACTTTAATTTATTACGACCCCGAAACGAAACCAAAGAACCTCTCACATTTTTTTATACAGTTTAAACCACGCCACCAGTAAATTCTCTATTATTCAGATTGATGTTTTATAGCCTCTTATGTAAGTTTTTTACACGATACCTACGGTTTCATTTTCCAGTCTCCATATCTAAAAATGCGGAAACATTTTATTTAGTAACAGTTGTACAAGCGAATTAAAAAATAAATTTACGATATTTTAAACGATTTCGTACCATTTTGTGAATAAAAATCAGATAAGCCACGTTTTATAAATTCTAATTTAGTTTAAGGTTAAGTGCACAAAAGAATACAAATACAAAAACAAAACCGTAACATTCTTTTCCCATAATCATAATGTGAGATTGTTAAATTAAAAAAATGAGAAAAAAAACGTGGCTATAAATTTTCAAATAATTAATTGTCATCTAACTTTTAGTTAGTATTTAATGAGTGAAGGGGAAAGATTTTATTTATTATATTTTTTGTGTATAATTTTCCTGTTACAATTAAAGCAAATAAGGTAAAATTTCTTACGAAATTTGTACTTTCAGTTGATGTCGATATTGTCTTACTATAAAGTAATCTCGTGAGCATGACTTAAAATTATAACGTTACGCACTCGTGTGTCATTTTTGGACGATTTAATTATATTCCCGTTCACTTACCCCAATATTTTTAAATTAAATCTGTTATGTGCAGCATGAAGGTGCCATATAATTATTACGGTTTAATTCGATAAAATTACGAGCAGCAGGACCACACAAGAATAAAATATTTTTTGGGTATTTTTTAGACAATTCTACATATCAAACGTCTCTCTAAATTAAGCGGTTCCTAATTACTATGTTAAAAAACTGGAAATTGTGTACGTGAAACAGGTTATACAATTGTTTTATGTAAAATAAGGGCTTGCCCGAAGGGTTTCACTTGAGACCGGTGTGAAAGAATGCCGACACATTTAACATCTTTGTTTTATACTTTATTGGTATTGGAGAAAATTATAATGACATTTTAATCGCAGGTACCACAAAATTCATTTGGACATTAATTTTATTCGACTTTAAACTTGATCATTACTTTTCTTAATGTTTTATACGTGAACTGAATATTTTATGCAAAATTTACTTAAAATGTAGTTCGATAAGTTATTTATTTACCAGAAACTTGGGAGCTTCGAGAAAAATAAAAACATTATAGGTAAATAGTTTTAATTACAATACACGATGTTCAAGAAAATTGGTAAAATTCTTGAACAAGTTGAAAAGTTTTAATAAACATAAGTCCCCGAGTCCACGGTTTTTTTGTAAGTTTATAAACATTTCCTCTCACTATCCTCATCAGTTCATCTCGCACTAGCCCTCTTTTTTGCTCCTAGAGATTCTTTTTGGCAACTTCCAACAATTTCTTTAATCTTTTCTCTTTCTGATACCCATCATTTTGTGCAACTCTTGATTTCTGTTTTTGTATTGGTATTCTTATTAAATTTATTAACCTCCTTCTTCAAGCATTTTAATGCTACATAGTAATTTCATACCTCCACAAATCTATTGTTTTTCAGAGCTAACGAACTACAAAAATCGGGCTTTTGGTTCGAATTTAAAGTATGAATTTTGAAGACATGAGCAGAGGATAATTAAAACAACGATTCAAATGGTGACATCTTATAAGGTAACTAGTTAGGGAAAAAACCACAATATACATTTAATTTTCGATGAGTATAAGACTGGGAATCCTTTAAATTGGCTGTTTGGCAAAGAAAATTCACTCCCAAGATCTTCCCTTTTAATATAGACAAAAATAATCTTCAATTAGCAGCCTCATGGTCACTTATCTAGTTAGCATCGGTCCATCTTCGTTGACATCTACATTTCAATTCCTAATACCATCTCTATCCCACCCTCGTTCTCTTGTCTATAACCGACAAAAAATTTACTTTATTCCACTGGGGTCGGCACAAGGGTACAGCGCTGTTGGTTAAAGGGGCGCCAAAATCCTCGATGGCAAAGTGTGAGACGAAAATATTTTCTTGGTATTCCATTTTTTAATTTGTTCGCAGGGGGCGCTGCGATCAACAATGTGCAACATATTTTCATTCATATTTTTTATACCGTAATCAGTAAGTGTACTTACTATTGTACCACAAATGGATACTACGGTTCAAATTACACATTTTTTGTAACTCTCATTTTTTTCATTTGAGCGACCATTTCTGCGAAAAACGCGTATTTACCAATGCATTGATTTAGACACTGTGCGACGAAGCAAGCTATTTTGAAAAAAATAATGGTTGCTATGGCGAAATAAAACAAGTTTTTAAAACATATTGTTGTATTTATTAAAAAATCACAATAAACTACCTGAAAGAATTTTTTTGGGGCAATGTAAAATACTAAGTAGAGAAATTTTTCAAAGTAATTTGCGTTTTCTCGCAAACACAGTCTAACTCGGCAGTTGAAATTAAAACGTACTCTAGAAAAAATTTCTTGTTTGTTCCGAATCTCGTCAGCCGCATGAAAATTTCTTTGGCGCAGCTGCACTACAGTATTAAGAAGGGCAGCGTAAACAATATCTTTTTTGTGCCTCAGGTTGGCATAAGTCATTTTGCAATCGTATAAATCGGCTGGAAACTCATGTTTTGCCGTCTAGAATCTCTGGTATCATTTGTGCTACTTCATTCAAAAACACCCTGTAGAAAACCTGCAGGTACTTTACTAGTTGGATATAGAATTTCTTAAAATTTGTAAGCAGGAAATTGCGGATAAGCTCTTAAATAACAATACTGAAAATACATAAAAGCAGCTACAGTGACTGGAAGTCTTAAAAGTAATAAAATAATAAAAAAAAAGAATATTTTTAAGTCAATTTGTGGTACGCAATGAAATAAATAAATTTGGACGGATTTTCACTCGATTGTTATAGTCGAGGGGTAAATATCTGCCCAAAATTTTGTACACCATAATTCCTTTTTGGTCAATAAATCCTTATAAATCTATATAAATCACTAATAAATCCTTATAAATCCTCAATAAATCCTCATAAATCCCCATAAATCCTCATAAATTCTTATAAATCATCGAATGCATAAACAGTAAGTTTACACTTTAGCCGTAACATATACAGTGAGCCTACTAAAACTCGACATTGGAAGAAGCCTTGCCAATGTGATCAGTAGAGGAAGTTGGGGGATTCGAGGCCAGAGGTTGAGGTTGACCTTGAACTTGATTCAACTGGTTGCAGTTCCAGGAAAACCGCTAAAAGAACTGGTTCAACTGGTTATAGTTCCAGGAAAACAGGTAAATGAACTGCTTCCACTGCTTGCAGCTCTAGAAAAACAGCTAAATGAACTGCTTCAACTGGTTACAGTTCCAGAAAAACAGGTAAATGAACTGCTTCAACTGGTTGGAGTTCCAGGAAAACCTCAACCTCTGGCCTCGAATCCCCCAATTTCCTCTACTGACAATATTCAAAGAATTTTCCACCTCAACAAAAATGTCCTCCACTCGGTCCTCCATTAATTATTATTGTATCTTCGAATCAAACTAGCGATAATCTTGAATCCTGAATTATGAGAGGAATATTTTAATCTCGATTTTAATTAATAATAAACCCTGAATGTCAGTCAAAATGGCGCTATTTACTGAGCACAGATATACTTCATTTAAACATTTTAGGTCCATTAAAAGACTTTGCCCTAATTTAATGTACTTTTGGGAGTAGAATGCGGATCAGCAAGTCTTCTTACGAAAATCCGATGCAATAAAAAGGTATTAATAATTTTAATTTTAATTTATTTCCGAGTTTATTTCTTCAGATGTCAAAAAATCCAAAAAAATTAAGTACTACAAAAATATTTTGATATGAAATTTCTCTTGTAGAACTTAATTTTTTTGGATTTTTTGTCATCTGAAGAAATAAATTGTTAATAACTTATTAGTGCATCGGTTTCTCCTAAAAAGACCTGCAGATTTGTATTCTACACCCAAAAGTACATTAAAAAAGACAAAAATTTTTAATGGACCCAAAAATGTTTATAAATATAGGTATTAGCTAGCGCACGAGGTGGATTATTGTATTTTTTGAATGTATTATACGCAGGAGTCGTACATGACATTAACAATACTTGTACTTGTTTTCGTGGATAAAATGTTTTAGAAACATTCTGAAGACTAATTATTATTGTGCTAAAATGTTGAGTTATGCCGGTACGAGACGGTTAATTTAGTTTTAGTATCGGTTATAATTGTATGTCTCGTAGTATGTGATAAAATTTGTTACGCGCACGCGGATAACATAAAGAGCTGATTAAAATCCTCGGTAAATCCTCGATAAATCCTCAATAAATCCTCATAAATCCCCGTAAATCCCCGTAAATCCCCGTAAATCCTCGTACATCCTCACTAAATCACTGTAAATCCTTGTAAATCCATAGTAAATCACCATAATTCCTTCACGCTGTACACCATAAATCACCAGATATTTACCTCTAGGTTATAGTCTAATAGTCTAAGGACATTTGCCCATTTTTCCAAGTTTTATGATGACAATTTTAAGACCACAGTCTGAATTTTCCGATTTGTTTTACAAATTACAAGAACTCTTTTGTAAAAATTCCTTCGGAGGTCATTCCCTCGATTTGCACTTCCGGAATGTTAATATCTAAGTTTTGTATTTCTTCCAAACTAAAATTTCAAAAATATCTTTGTAAAAAGGTATAATTTATAAAAAAATTGTTGGTTTTAATATGAATTAATCTTAGTCTATTGGAAATTAAAATGTGTAATATTAATAGATACAAAAACACTTTTGATATTATCAAAGCACTTTCTTGCAAGTGCGGTTTTTTTGCAATAATATGGTTTTATTAGAAAATTCATCAAAAACGACAAAAATTCCAGATTTTTTAGACTTCAAAATTTGTTAGAATTTTATAAAAAGTATATAAAATTGTTAAACTATTATGTATGAATCAAAATGTGTGTAATTGTACAGAATTTTAAGCTAAAAATATCTGATGTGTCCAACACATGACTTTCTTATACATTACCATGATACAGTTTTAATCTTTAGAAAATACTGAAGGGGTAGCCAATAATCACATGCAGTCGACATTTAATACGTTATTAATGTAAAATCACATTTATTTATTCATTATTATTGTTTTCGGTACCATAGAAACCAGTAAAATATAAAAAAGTAATGGTCCGTCCTTCTGGGATTCGAGCCCGCGACCTACCGTTTGGCAGTCAAGTCCCTTTAGTCATTAGTCTATCTCGGCTGTCGGATTTCGGATTCAACGCGCACTATGAGAAATACAGGGTGATCCAAGATTAAACGTCATTAATTTTTGGATTGTCTGTTCAATTTAGAGTAAATAGTTACTCTTGAAAATTTTTTATTTAAGGTTTCGCTTTTGAGATATTTGAGTTTGAAGGTTTGGAAACACAACATCAAATGCTATGCTGAATTATAGAAAATTTTGAATAAGTTCTCAAAATAGGCTTTGATACATTTTCGAGCTCTTTTAGCCACGGAATTAATCGCTCCCAAGACTTGATGGCAATTTTCCGGATTTTTCAGAACTAACCGAAATTTTCTTTAATTCAGCACACCATTTGATTTGTGTTTCCAAACCTTCAAACTCAAATATCCCAAAAACGAAACCTTAAATTAAAATTTGTCGAGAGTAACTATTTTCTCTAAATTAAACAAACAATCCAAAAATTGTATTTTGCTCGGAATAAATCCAGTGGCGTCGAAAATTGGAGGGAAAAGTTGAATGGCCCCAAGTATCTACGCCACTGGAGATTTTTTTATAAATGTACTACATTACTCTGTGTGCGAAATTTAATGGGAATCGTTCAAGTGGTTTAAAAGTTATGTTAGAAAACGAATTTTTATTTTAAACTTTGACACCCTGTATCTTTGTTATAAAACATTTTTGAGCAAAGTTTTTTAATAAAAGTCAACTTTTTTCATGATGCTCTATCACCTCCCAAAATTAATGACGTTGAAGCTGGACCACCCTGTAAAAGAGTTTTTAGAATACCTATCACGTTTTTTTGAAATTTATTGACGGAATTTCAAAAAAAAGTTCAAACAAAATTTGTTCAAAATTTAATTCTAAATCAATGTTAAAGAATAAAAAAATCTTAAAAATTGTTTATTTTTCAGGATATTCCTAAAAAACCTAAAAATGTCTTCAGGTAAGTGTCATTTATACTTCGTATAAGAAAGTAAAAATAGATTATTTTTTTGTTTTGGAGCTTTACCCATGCACATTTATGAAAATTCGTATAAAAAAATACCGCTTTGGCACTAAGTTTCCCTGAGTTCCTCCTAAATTCCTATAACTTGTATAAAAGACTTTCCCAGCGGTTATGATAGATAGATAGATAGAGATAGACACATTTATTCATCACAAAAGTTTACAGAATTTACTAATACAAAAAAAGAATTCAACAAACTTAAAGGACTAGTCAAAAGCATTCAATTATAATTAAAGAAGTTTACAGAATTAATTAAAATTTAACATTTCCTTGCGTTAAAAATTATCATAGTTTTACAACAGATTTTTTGGATTTAATAAAAATCGTACCCCCTCTCCTGGTAAATAATACTAAACACTAAACCTCCTATATTAATTCCAAAATTCAATCATATTAAATTTGTGTTACTGACGATCTAGACTAAAGCTTCCCACACACGACATATTTTCTTTTCCACTTTCCCCAAGACCCAGATTTTCATTTTTAAAACCACTACCGTTAAAAAAATTGCACAAGGGAACTGATTGATCCGTACTCACTACACTCATATAATATAGTATTGAATTCGTCCTTGTTCTCTCCATAAAAGTGTGAGTACTATCACTCGCCACTCGGCAATACCTACACCGAAAATGGATTTATTATTTATGTTATCATGCACTAATTGCTAGTGTATCGTGTCATATGAGTTGTACATAAAATCGGTAAGGAATTCCTATCACATACGTAATGGCCACACCAGGACACACCGTCGCCCAAAACTTCCAATCAACCAATCGCAGTTCAATTGATCTTGAATACACATGGTGAAAGGCGTGCGCGTTGCTCCAGCTACTGACTGTATTTTCCGCTCTCTATTAATCTTACAGCATTCACTGCACAAGGACAAATAATGTATGTTACCAAATAATTGTGTTACTAAATTCTAATAATATAATGATCATATAGTACTTGTAACTACATACACAAACACCTGTACGCGAAAAGTTTCCAAAACCATTTGGGGGTCAGTTGTTTCCTGGTGGCTTTCAATAAGAAATTTAGATTGCTTTTAAAATGTTTAGACATGATAGAAAACGATTAGTGCACCACGCTTCAAGGGCGGAAGAATTGTTAAATCCAATAAATTGTTATATGCAGATCACGCGGGATTGATTAAAATGGTTATTGTAGGTAATAGCATTGGTCTGTCAGATTTGTTTATTAATTCTGATAGTTGTGTTTGTATCTACTTGCTCTTAAAAGGAATTCCATTTGATTGGCAAATGTATTTATTATTCATTTGTACAAATTGTTTGCAAAAAATTGCTATAAGCGGTAGTTCTTAGGTATACCTACTACGAAATTCAACTAACTGATTACTTTTAAAAATTGTAACAGAATGATTAATGAAGAAAATTGTGCGTGCTTGGATCCATTTCAAATACTCGACTATAAAAAATTTCCAGCGATTACATATTTGCAAATATATGCAATAATTGTTCAAATTCGATAATAAGCTGGTGACAAAACCATATTGTGGTGCAATTTAAAAGGAATTTCCTTGTCTATCATGCATGAAAATTTCATATCACGGTCATATCCCGTGAATATACATGTGAGGCAATTTTTCTTAGTTCGTACATACTTATAACAAATGGGAGCAAAATCGGAATTAATATATTAGCAATTTATTGTGTCGTGCTTATTATTTTATTACCAAATTATAATAAACGTACTTGAATAGCCTTGGATTATTGTAACTAATATTAGACTATTTGAAAGTATATATTTAATACGTTATTCTAATTTTGTATGAATATCTAACTAACACCGAATATTCTTATAAAAAAATTGTTATAAATTCAGTTCGTGCAATCAGTTCATTTTCCGTACGGTACGTACTAATTGGACTAGTTTTATTTATTTATGCAATAAAGTAAATTGTTAATTTTTATAAATTATGTATTAGAATTTGTTAAAATAGTTTTACGATGTGTTAAATTGAGTTTTGGTGCAAATTTATTATGTACATTTTTATATAATATCGCGCGTACAAAAAGAGGTAAATCTACAATTTATTAACTCACGCATAACAAAATTTTCTACATACACAATAATTTCTTTTTAATAGGTGATATAATGAAATGTAAGTACAAGTATGTAATATAACAAACTAAAATTCCCATAAATTAAATTTTTGTAATGTGAAATCGTAATATTTCTTACGTTTTATGTGCATCATGATTTCAGATCACGTTGTTGTAGTAATTTCTTTTTTGCCTTTAACAATGTTAATTAACACAGCGGTTAAAAAACTAATTGCTTACTTGTAAGTAAAAGTGTTTTCGTGTCTATTACATATTTTAATTTCCAATAGACTAGGATTAATTTTCATGTTAAAAACCAACAGTTTTTTTATAAATTGTGTTACCTTTTTACAAAGATATTTTTGAAATTTCAGTTGGAAGAAATACAAAACGTATTATTCCGGAAGTGCAAATCGAGGGAATGACCGCCGAAGGAATTTTTACAAAAGAGTTCTTGTAATTTGTAAAACGGATCGGGAAATCAGACTGTGTTCTTAATAAGTACCTACCTATTGTCATAAAACTTGGAAAAATGGGCAAATTTCCTTAAGATTTGCCTGGTTACTATGAAATAAGTTTTTTCTACTAAACTATTACAATCTGTATCTATTTCATTGCCTACCATAAATTTACTTTAAAATATTCAATTCTAAAATTTTCTTACTTTTAAGACATGCACAAAATCTAATATTAAACAACTTTTTAATAAGTTTATGAGTTTATGTTAATAGTAAGCAAAAACATTCTAAATTTTTATTCTTACTTTTCTGAAGGTTTGCATAAGTACACCTACTTCATCTATAGCCTTTGTAATTTCAACATAAGTCCAAGATCAAGAGAACTCATGACTGAGGACTCTGAGGAGGTAGCTGCTTTCATATATTTCAATCAGTATTGTTCCCGATTTTTAAGCCTTTGCCCCTATTTTTTTGAGATTTAAAGTTACTTAAGAGGTCAACCGCAACTTCCTGCTTACAACTTCCAAGAAATACTATAACTAGTAACAACACTTTACATTTGTATCACATATCCTCTGGGAATGATCTTTTTAGCTGTGCTTGTTACCAAATTGTTGTCCGTTGGTGGAATTACAGCGGTGGTCTAGTTGGTTTTTAGGATGGAACAAAAGTGTCAACTGACGCTGTTTTAAGTCTAGGGTCTACTAAGGCTCAGTATTTCAATCAATAAATAACATTAACTATAAGTTATGTCGCTTAAAAGATAGAATTATTACGAGAATGGTAAGCAGAAATAGTTAAGGATTACTAGAAGCTCTAAGAAGAGATGAAATTATAAAAGAATAAACTCGTTGAAATCGCACAGAATGTAAGGAAGTTCCTGTGTAAAAAAATGTGAAACTGAGAAATCTCTTTTGGTTCCTGAATTATCCCAAAAAAAAATATCTGACTTTCTTGTACGGATAGTATCACAATAATTACTTTTCCTAAAGAAATTAAGTTAAATTTCTTGTAAAAATTTTAACGGTTTCCAGCAATTTTCAAATAGTCTCTGTCGCACTTATTGCAATACACATAAATCTGTCCTTGTCCCACTCATTATAACCGAATTTTACCGCAAAAATATGTTTTATTTTAGATTTTTGCCCTATTACTCACTTAAAAAAATCTCCCGGTATGAAATTACATTTATTTATTCATTATTATTGTTTTCGGTACCACAGAAACCAGTAAAATAAAAAAAACTAATGGTCCGTCCTTCTGGGATTCGAACCCGGGACCTTCCGTTTGGCAGCCATATAATGAGACACATGGTCTACCTCGACCGTCGGATTCAACTATCAACGCGCGCTATGAGAAATATAAAGTGTTTTAAAAATATCTAGTTTTTTTGAAATTTTTTTGACGGAATTTCAAAAAAAAGTTCAAACTAAATTTGTTCAAAATTCAATTCTAAATCAATGTTAAAGAATAAAAAAATCTCATAAATTGTTTATTTTTCAAGATATTCCTAAAAAACCTAAAAATGTCTTCAGGTAACTGTCACTTGTTTTGGTGCTAGATGAAAAACATTGAATGTGGCACCGACAATTTTGTTCAAACTCTTAAATATGAAATTTGAATCAAATCCGATAACTCGTTTTTGAGTTATGGTGGATACAGACAGACAGACACACAGGCAGACATCATGGCGAAAATTGTCAAAATGGATTCAGGGGCCCTCAAAACGTGTAAATCCATCAAAATCTCGGAGTCAAAAAAAATCACGATTACAATACTTCCTTATACTTCGTATAAGAAAGTAAAAACAGAGAATTGAGTTTTAATTTTTAAATCTTTTCCAAATAATTCAGGAATGAAGATGATTTCACAGTTTTGATGACAGATTCCTTTTACACATGAAATCTCTCAAATTTTGTCCCATTACTGATTCTCGATTAAAAAATTCACCACATTATTATGGAATATTTCGGTCGGGACAGACCTAAAATAATAAGGTGCCAAGAAATTTTTTTTTTGTGCCTCAGATTGGCATTAGTCATTTTGCATTCGTATAAATCGGCTGGAAACTCATGTTTTGCTGGGCTAGACCGGCCAAAACTGGGAATTTATAGTTTATCGATTGGCATCATTGAAATCATAAAGAAAATTTGTATTTTCCATAGAAACGGATTATTATTTCTGTCATTCGGCTACTACTGTCAGTGTCAATTTTAAGTATCGCGTGTTACCAATATAAAAAAAATCCCTAATACCAAATATTTAAACAAATATTTTGTAAATTTTATTTATTTAAATAAACTTCGGCACAAAAAATAGTGTGTATTACACGCCTTGAAACTGTTTTGCGAGTACTCGTAGTTGCGGGCCTCGGCCTACGGCCTCTGCTCGCAAACCCTACTCGCACTCGCAAAACTCTTGTTTCAAGGCTAGCAATACAAATAACTATTGTCTCGCACTTTGGCATTGTGGATTTTGGCGGCTCCTCAACCAGCGCTGTGTATCCTTGTGCCGACTCTAGTGGAATAAATGTAAATTTTTTTGTGGGGTAAAGACAAGAGAACCAGGGTGGGATAGAGGGAGATGGTACTAGGAATTGAAATGTAGATGTCAATGAGAGTGAACCGATGCTAAATATAGACATCTGACCAATTGGAGAGAACTATCCATATGATGCCGCTATTTACCCCTTTTTTCTATTTTGCGCTGCTATATTATTTAAACAATAAGAGATATGAAAAAATGTAATGAACAAAAAAAAGTGCGGAATTTCATTCTCTATAAAATTGCTCTCGATCATTTTTTCAAAAATATCTGATGTGTCCAGCACATGACTTTCTTATAAAATACAAATAAGGTTCTGATTTTTGGAAAGTATTGTACTTAAGCCGTTGCCAACAATCATATTTTAGCAAATTAATTTAGTTATTGTTTCAAAATTACAAAAATTGTTTAAATTTATAAAAAAAATTACTAAATTTTCGTACTTCTTCTCTTGAAGCCCCTTTGCTTTATTCCCATTTGGCGATCCAAGAAAATCACAAATTATCTACAAAACACTAGCCTTTTTGAAAAAATAAGTCAATCATTGACAAGTAACCGTAAGAAATATTTAATTACACACAAATTAAGATTAACTACTAAAGAAATTACAATAATACGTGTTAACGCGAAATATTTAATTAATAAATAATTAAATGGAAGTAACGAACAAAATTTTAGCACACATTCTTTACAGAAACAAAACTAAAAACTGACTAATATAATAGAATAAAATATATAAATAACTCATAATTACTCACCCTTTACACAACCAAAATTTACAATTTTATAGCCTTTTTTTATTATAATTATATTTCTCATAAAATCAATACTGCAAAGTTTTGTTGTGTTAAATTTTGTGAAAAAGTGAACCCAGCCTAAGCCTTTAATTTGTATTTGTTGGCAAAAAATGATGAGTAATTTTTACGACTTTGTTATCTATGGATTTATTTTGTATATGAATTTGTGAATCATTTTTCAGTTTTATTTCGAATGCCAAACGGAGCAGACGTGTGTCGGGTGCTTATACGTTTAATTAATAATTAATTATGAAATATAACACGTGTTATTATAATTACTGTGTAGTGATTAGTGATTTCCTTGGATTATCATCATACAGGAAAAAAGCAAAAGGGCTTCAAGAGAAAAGGTACGAAATAGTTTCGGGGTACAGAGGGGTTAAAGGGGGCTCGGGGTGGAGTGGAAGTAATTAAAAATAAAACAGCTTTTGCCTGCCTTGGTAGATTGAAAAATTTTCGAAATAATTTTAATTTCTTTGACTACTACTAGTACCTACTACCTACACTGCTACTATTCATGGGGCCATGCGGGTATAGGGGACTCGGGGTATAAAAGGGGAGCTTGTTGAAATTAACTAGAAACAAAACTTCTGCCTGCCTTGGTAGATTGATAAATTGTCGAAATAGTTTTAATTTACTTTGCTACTACTATATTACACTGCTAGTACTCAGGGGCCCCATGTGGTACTTTACCCGGGTTAAAGGGGGCCCACGTTGACTAGAGTTAAAAAAACCTTTTGCCTGCTTTGGTAGATGGAAAAATTTCAGAATAAAAAAAAAGACTACAAACACAATTCAAATCATCTTGTCGCATCTGATATGTAAAATTGTAGATGAGGGGGATCACAGTAGAATGCAGGGGGCATGCTACTACTTAAGTATAGAAAATTAAGATATTTTTTTAATTCTGCTTTTGATTGTTCTGTTCTTGTTGCTTGTTGCAGGTAGGTCGTAGGTTCCATGATGATTAAATGAGGACCACATCATAGAAGACAACATACCAGGTCAGAACATTTTTAGTTTTCTGTTAAAATATTTCAACATTTTGGTGGAAAATTCCATCTGTTGAAAAAGTCTAAACGGACACATTTTAGTTTAAAACGATTTGTTGTTTAAGAAATGTATCAATTATATTCTGAAACTGTAAATTTGACTTTAACTCTACCATCATTAACAGCTTCAGTAATTATTTTTTTAAATATCATTTTGAGAAAATTCTTGGGGTTTTTTGTTTGAAAACAATCACATTCAATCAAATTATCATATAAAATTGCCAGTAAGTACGATAAGCCAAAACAATTATTTAGGGACAAACCACCTAGAAAGGGTAGAAACGAGCTAATAGGGCCAAAAATTTTACAATGGGGCACTCAATAAAATTAAAAATGGTTATAATTTATTTATTTTTCGTGATAGAAACACGAAATTTATTTTGTTGTATTAAGACAACATTCATACAAATTATTAGAAAATATCAGGACATATAAGGTGAAGCACTGCATGTTTTCATCACATTACAGTTGATTCGTTTCCTAATCTAGAAACCGCAAATTTTTTTCTCAAGTTCTAGATATATTAAAAATTGTCATTTTTCCAAACACTTTTGTTGGATTTTTCGAGAATTTTAGACTTGACTAAGCCTATAATTTGTAGGTATTTGTTGCATAAGAGATGACTAATTTTTACGAGTTATTATTCCCATTTATAATATTTATGTTGATATTAGAAACTTTTTAGTTTTGTTACGAATGTGAACCGGTAAAGACGTGTGCTAAAATATTACTTATTTACGTTTATTTATTAATTAATTATTTTGTCTGAACTTAATTTTACCTTAACTCGCGTGTAATTATTTATTGTTTAGGGTTGTTTCGCATAGATATATTTTTTTCAGTGATTATCTTTGAAAGGTAGGTCCCATTACGATTAGAGGACTACATCGTTGAAGACGGCATACCAGGTCAGAACATTTTTACTGTGTGGAGAAGGAAAATTGCATCAGTTGAATTTTCGTAAAAATAACATTGTTAAATGGTTCTCATAGCCAATCAATCCGGGTTCATTTTGAACCAAGAATTAATTTGCATTATTCCACCGATGTTGTGTGGTTCGGTATCGAAACCTTGTTGAGTAATTGCGCCGAGACATATTCGCGCGTAAAGCCCGGGCATTGTCTTTTAAATATTCTTTAAGATTTAGGTTGCGCCATTCCTAGATTACGATTATGTATAAAGTCCCATCAGAATTACTGGGATTAGGGTTAGAGCAAAGCCTATGTACCTAACATACGTGGGTGTCGAAAGATGCAACGCATGTAAATGGTTAAAGTCGACAGGGCCCTAGACTTAAAAATATTTTATACCTATAAGCACTTTATAATTTTTTTGCCCGAGTTCTCGGAATGTCAACGTGAAGAAATTCATGCTAGGGCGGGAGTAACTATGACACTCTTGGCGGATGGTGGATTCGCGTGGGGTGACAGAGATGTGGAAGAGTTGTACATGTTGACACCTAGGCATTGCTTAGAGCTGTTGCCTGTCTCTCAACATAAAGAGTCACTACCCGCGGTCTTCCCGGAAACCTTGATTGTTCTAATGCTGGGAGCCTGGCTTTCCACCAGGTACCTCTGGGATTAGAACGGTTATAGTTGTGTTTGTGACGTACCTCCCCTAGGTAACCGCCGGACAACGCTAATGTCCGATATATGTTATGTACGGTCTGTGGAACAAGATTAAATGCAGGTGTATGTTGGGGATTAGCGGCTAAACCGTCACACGTCTTGAAACTTTGTAACAAAGCCAATTTAACACAAATTTAAGTACTGTAATTTAAAAATCAGTACATTATTAAAATTCGGGAGGGTAAACGAAGCTGGAGCAAACTTGCGCTCCAGCTAGTGCCATCGTTAGAGGTGTCGGTCGTATTTTGAACTGCTACGACTAGTATCCGAGATGAGTCACATGTCAGACCACACGGCGTTTACCCTGTAACCTATTCGATAGCTCCCTCTGCCCATGCAAAGTACCGTTGTGGGCATGTAGTCCGGATAGTGAATAATGTGTGGTAGAGGTTCACGCCTCGAAAGTAGCCCATTAAATGTGGTAAAGAGCCTAATTAACTCTTTCTACATGGGGTTCTCATAAAAAAAAGCTCGTAAATAATTTATATAATTATAAACAGTACTTTTATTTAAATAAAATTCTCAATTAGCTTTGTAACAAAGCCAAATGCGATCTTTTAAAAGTATAATTTAGGGCCCTAAAAACCCGGAAATAAATTGTGTACTTAAACAGTTTTTAATTCTAAAATGTCTAAAATCATTTCTTTCAGGCATGTACCTTATATAATGTTTATTTTCAGTATCTATACATAATTTAATTTATGTACTTAGTACCTATACAATTTTTCGATAAAAAGACAAATGTAATAATTACCACTGGATATATAATATATACCTATATAAAATGTTTTAGATAATTTTACTGTGAGATTATTACTAATATAATCCACATATAGGCCTTCCCTCTTTCTCTTTTATTAACAACTTATTTTTCTGATAACATTACCATTTTTAAGAAACTGCACCAGAACAAATTTTTGGAGAAAATCCAAAAATCGAATATATGTTTTATTATTTATATTTCTCCCTTATATCATACCTTTCCCATTGACACTGCAAAAAGTGCCATTATAATATTATAAAATTTATCGACCCAAATTTTTTTTTTAGATTAGTGAACGTTATAGGGTATTTTGACCTTGAGTCCCAAAGATCGTAATCCAACGCACTGTCCTAAGTAACTTTCAATCTTGACCTTAAAAAACTATTAATTTTGACTGAAGAATACTAAAAAATGAATTTTGATTTTCAACACTTGAATAGTGAAATCTTTATGGCGTTTACACTTTAAGTTTAGATTGCTCATAAAAGTTCACCATTATTTGTTGAATATAAATATAGAGAACTTCTAAGCTGAGTTGGTTTCACTTGAACAATATAATTAACACATTTTTCATTACGTAAACTACGTAATAACTTATACACAGGTAAACGTTTAATATAATGTTTATTAACCCAATTACTACTACTAAGACAGCTGTTTGAAGAATGTCGCTTTGAATTTCATGCAAAACTGATCACCAGATTGAAACTGGGAAAATTCGGTAGTAAACTACATTTTATCTAAATTCGCCCACTTTCACCAAAATGTACAAAAAACTGAATTTTAGTGAATGGTTCCAATCGATTAAATAGAAAAAACCATTCTGCATTGCTTACTTACAATAAATTAGTACGAAGTTGAAACAACACCAAAATTATCTCCTTTCTTTGTTGTTGGGTAAACTCATGATTACTGTGGAACAAACCACGATATTCTTACAACATAATCTTGTACAAATCAACTGAAACAATATAACAAAACAAATTAACGTGGAGATTTGTTGATATGTTAAAATTTGTTGTAAATTTGTTTCCAGTCAATTTTAATTTTTGCACAATGCGTTATTGTTTATTTTGTACCATTACCAAACTATAATGTATCGACTAATTGTACCTATAGTCTAATTTAGTTTTATTGTTAAGATACAAGATAATAATGTTATATATAAATTACAAGTGATCAGATAATTGTAATGGACATATCTGCTAATAATAATAAAATCCAAGATATTCTTTTAGTACCTACATCTAAAAAAACTTTCTTTTTGTTGCTAATGCCCCTCCATTAACTTCTTCTAATAGTTTTTCCAATATGTAGGTACCTACTTAACAAAAGAGATTTATGGTGATGTTTTAATCAAATTATACCCATTACGCACCACAAAACGTTTCCTCGATCTTGACACCTGATATTTACTAATTATCATGGTATAATTTCCAAACCATAAATCACTTGGTAAATTAATGGTATTCTGATGGTAGGTAGACTCGCACTATATAAATGTGTACAATTGGAATCTGTCTCTCAATACACCAATCTAAATATAAAATCATAAAATGATGCGAGTAAGTGTAATTATGGATTATTACTTTCACTGCAAATATTTAAATATCATTTTACACACGTAATCATATTATTTTAATTTACTGATTGATGTTTATTGAATTATAGGTAGATATGCTTCACACCTGTTTATGGTGAAGAATAAAATAGTTTTACTTTCTTTTCTATCTTCAATTTTGTTTGAATCATTACAAGTTATAAGCACAAATAGTTATTTAAATTGCCAGGTGCGTAAGTGAACTTTTCCGCCAAGAAGACACTTTAAAGGCCGAGGTCGTTAAAGGGCTTACGCATATTAATTTTTTTCGCGTCTGAAAATTACGAGGTGATTGTGAGAACCTTGCTAACCATCTAACGATTTGTCCAAATTTTAAAACAACAAATTACTCCGCATAATTTTCTGAAGAAACATTATTTTTTATTGAAATTGTGTGAGCGAGGCCGCGAAAATTGCGTGTGGTTCGTTGTTGCCGACTAAATTGGAAGAACGATATAATCAGACCTACGAAAACTTTATGAAATGTTGTGCGATGAAGGATGCAGAAGAAATAAGTGAAAACATTTTACTAGCAAGTAGTTGGTAACTACAAAATCTACAAAATTCCTTATGAAATAGCGAAATTTCGACAACTTCCAAACGCAATCCAATACACTGGTTATTCGTTTCGACGAACATCATCTAAATAATTGCCAAATGCACCAGGCGTGTACATATCGGACTTGAAGCGACATGATGGTTGGAAATCGTCTTCTATATCCGAAGGGTACATAGCAAAGTCTCTGAGCAATAAAATCGAAGGGGCTGATAAAATCCTACACGAAAAAATCCAAGAAACTGGTGCTATTAGCCACATTGTTGTGGAAACCAAAAAAAGAATGAAAATTTTAACCTTAATTCAATTTATGGAGTAAGGAAATAATAATGTGCTCCCTTAAAAATTTTTGAAACTTACGCAAATTGTGATTTTACATTCAATATGAATTTTAAATGAAAATTAACAATTTCACTTTTTTGTCCTGGCCACGAAAGTAAGTATTACTTTCGTATACCTAGCAACGAGAGCCCTTGAATCTTTTACTTTCGGTTGCAGCTGTATAATCAAAGTAGTAAACTTGATTTACGTAAGGTGGAAAAGGAAATAGTATTTTTAATTGTTTCAGCAATAAATGAAAGGTTTTCAAGTGTACCTAGCCTAACAAGTTAATAATGAAAGATGATGATGAACTCTAATGGTTCGATTATTAATTTATTATACCACTTATTATGGGAAAAATACAGGGGGCAAAAGTTAATTAAACAATCAGTTAGGTTAGATGATCGACATATCTTCAAAGTGTTTGAATTTGGGTACAGGATAAACCATAAGCTACGTCTTTTGTAAACGTTCGTAAACTTTGTGAAAAAATGCAGAGAAATTAGTTCATATTTAGATAAAATTAAAGTACATTATATTAATGTGACTTAAATAGCGAAATAACTCAAACACCATTGACTTAATAATAAATAATGTAATGTAAAAATAAAAAATTATTTAATATCTATTAAAGTTTGAAAAAGGAGCGTCGTGACGCCAGCAGGGCATACGAAGATGCTAACACTTGTACGCTACATATAAACATTTGGATGCTGCTACATAAACAAAACGCTCTTTACAGAAACTCACTAAGTACTATAAGTAGGTACCTACTTCTTTTAGCTTCCAAGTAAATGACCTGCGAAATTTTAAGTAAAACATACCAGATAAGTACAATATTCAATTTTGTATTTCTGGTTTAAAAAAAATTAGATCAATTCCACCAAGTGTGTCTATTAATCTATTCTTCCCCTGATTCCGTTTTCATGATTTTTTATTATATTAGTTTTGTATTTGGTTTGTTTGGAGTGATCATAACAGTATCTTATTATGTAAAATCGAAAAAGTTAAACTAACGGTTATGTGACCAGACATACATTAGAGATGAAGTAGTGAAATATGTAGTTATTTCGGTTTTTAATTTTCTATTTTACTAAAGAAATTTGTCGTAGTTGTTGTATGTTTGGTTTTATAATAAATCACTTTGTATAAGATGGGCTTTCACCCAAAAACCAGATAAACAGAATTTCAACTAAACTGCTGGCCAATTGAAACGTACCAAGCGAATTTTTAGGTTGAATTTAAAGTCAAATATTTTGAAAAATAGAAAAGATATCAACATGCGGTTTTCAGGATTTCAAAGATAATTTAATTAAGAAAACGATAGTGTTACCCGATTTTTTTTCTTTGAAGTACATTACTATCTACAGGGTATGAAAGAAAGTGTTCTTTTTTTGTCAAATTTTATAACTACCGTGATTCCACAAAATTTTATTATATATTTTTTTGATGTAGATTTTTTTAGTCCTTACTTAATATGAAAACAACCTGTTTCTGAAAAATTTGATATCCCTCTTATTTTATAAGATACCGAATTTTTGCTGAAAATTTGATTTTTTCTTTGTTTTTTGTCGTTCGGCCGTATTGTGCTTTGTAAGAACCAATCTCTGTAGTTGATTATAATAACTTATGAATGGCTTTCTTATAAAAAGTACACTTTTTGTACTTTCATTAATTTATTGGTAACCAGTGGCTTATCAAAAATCGGTACACGTTCGCTAATTGGTAAATTTTGTAATTCATTTTTTGGGGCTATTTTCTTAATGGAATAGAATGGAATTTAGTTAGTTTATGTTCACCATTGGTTTAAGTGACTTATATCCTCGAAACGGGTTTTTCACTTTTTCAAAAATTTGCTCATATTCGTGTATACCAGGTGGCTACGAAATCGTTTTACAACCCCCTCACCATTTTGTTACATTTAACTGTATTCATTTGAAATTTGGCATGGTTTGATTGTTGAAAGGAATAATCATTTTGATGTATAAAACAATCTGATGACACTTCCGGTTTCACCGGAAGGGCCACCTACTAACTTTCAAATTTTTTTAAAACAACCCTGTATATTTTTTTCCGTAAGAATTAGATTCTACTTTAAATTACCTTTTTATCGACATATCACATGATGACATTTGCTTTCAAAATGGCAGCATAATTATTATTGCAAAAACCTGTTCAACAATATTAAATTTAACAAAAAATTCGGTATCTTATAAAATAACAGGGATATAAAATTTTTAAGAAATTGGTTTTTTCCTCATTAACCAGGGACTGAAAAAATCGACATAAAAAAATTATAAATTTTTTTTTGTGGAATTCCGGTAGGTATAAAGTTTGAGAAAAAAAGACGACTTTCTTTCATACCCTATAGATAGTAACGCACTTCAAAGTAAAAAAATCGGGTCACACTATTGCTTTCGCAATAAAATTATCTCTTAAATTCTGAATACCTCATGTTGATATCTCTTCTCCTTTTCAAAATATTTGACTTTAAATTCAACCTAAAAATTCGCTTGGTACGTTTCAATTGGCCAGCAGTTTAGTTTTACTTTTTTACTTTTTATAAAGGAAAACCCTTACAACAATGAAAACGAACACTATTTTAGAGTTTTCCAAAAAAATACAGGGAATTTTACTAAAATGGCGCATAAGCTCACCGGTACGTTGTAGAGAAGGGAATCGTTAGTGGAGCCTAAGAAAATTAGTTAAGAAACTGTACATGCCTTATTTATTTAATTAGGTATTAAAAAAACTGATTAGTAAATTTGGCATGTATGAACTTGGTGGCTGATAAAAGGTTTTGTTGCTACTTTTAATTATGGTATGTACTTAAATAATTAAAATAAAATGACAAATTATAACAACAAAGTGAAATAAATAAACAATACCTACCTAAAGCAAATGTTGAAAATTGTGCGCTTCAAGATTTAAACAAATTTATGCTCGACGCACAATGTTGTGCTGAACTGTTTGGAGCATCTCTAAATTACCTAATCGTTTAAACAGCGTTTTATATTTGAATTTTTCTTGTTATTTTGTACAGGAGTTCTGTACAGGGTGGAGTAAATTGCGTGTTTTGGTAGGGCAACTCGTTACCTATAACAGACATCGAAAAATGGACCACGGAGTCTCGATCTCTTTTTTCAAGACAAACTCAATTCTGAAAACCAAAATTAGCTGTGGTGTTTTGTTTTCGAGTTATCAAGGAAAGTTCGATTTTTCCACTTTTCGATACAAGTGTATTTCTTGATTGTTTTTCAATTTAGAGAAAAGTTAATAACACGTTCTTCGGGCACTTCTTTGAGTAGAATGCAATGACAATCAAATATTCAATAAATTTATTCATTTTCAAGTTATGACATAAACTTGTGTTTTTTTAAATACAAATCATAGTTGGCTATGGCTTAATTAAAAAGACATTTTCTTTCTGTTTTCAAAAATGTATAACATATGGGGACTATTCCTTCCGGTCTATTTTATTTTTCTTAAAATTCGCAAATTTTGGGGTAAGAGGTAATATTTCCTATATTTTTAGTAGTAGGCTGATGTCATTTAGATTAGTGAAATGGCCACCTCGTTCTCCTGATTTGAAGCCCCTGGATTTCTTTTTATGTGGACACATTAAAGACAATTTATCTAAAACATCAGTAATGCTAATGATATTAACGAGCTGAGAGAAAATTTTATACAATGTATTAATTTATGTATTTAACATTTATATCCATAATGCAATGTCATGAAGCGATCTAATTTATGTATTGCCAGTAATGGACATCACTTAGAATTTTTTTTTAAAGTGTTTTTTTAGAATTATTAATTATCTACAGTAACAATAGGTACCTAAGTAAAATTTTGCTTTTATTTTGTTATTCTTTTAATCTTTCAGAAATAGATTTGTTAGGTTGTCTTCTTTCTGGATACCGATTGAAATAAGTTTCACACGCAGCATCAGAAGTGTTATTATTTTGAATAAAACATTTCAACATATATTTTTCATAGTTTCATACCTAATACGATATATTCAACAATAATTACAAGAAAATGATAATGCTATTTTCATATATTGTTACTGTTGTGGTCTCTAGTTGAGCCACATCAAAGGTATCGTGATTTTAATATGTATTTGTTTTAAATGAATAATAGTATATTATACTACGACGCAATAATGAAAGCTATTATAGACATAGACATAATTATAGACATTATAGCGAGTTGTATACTATACTTTATCTACGACAAAAATCCATCTTCAATATCACTTTCCACATTTTCCATTATAAAATGACACAACACATACAACACTATCAGTATTTTGACAATTATTTATTTATACTGACATTTTGTTTGTCATGGTTTCCATGACTATTTTCAATTTCACAGAAATTGTGATTGTTATACTATTTTTTCATTGGTTTACAAGTATGGAATAATGGAATTTGTATGGAATAATGAGATTCATTATAATATATAATACATATAGGTATTATATATTAGTCGTAGATAAAACAAATTATTGTTGTAGAAATTGTTTATTAGAACACAATTATACTGTTACACAAATGATGAATAGGTTTAAAAAGGTTAAAAAGGTTAAATTTAGGTGAGTCCCTAAGACATTGCCTCACGGATATTACTTAAGAACTAACAAATTACAAGAAATTATGGAAGAGGAAAACAACATCCCTTCCAAAAGAAATTAGTATTAATATTTTTAAGTAATGCTGACACTTGCTTTTCTTTATAATTTTAATACATGATTTTAAAATGACTCTATATTTTATTCTACAGAAAACGGTTTTTGCAAGTCGGCCGTTCTGGACTTTATCAGGGAAACAATACTCTAAAAAATGTTATCTTCATAAGATTTTACTAAGAAAAGCGTCTCGCTATAAGAGAATAACAAATGTCTTACATTACAAGTGAATATACAGGGTGTTAAGTGGTAAATATACAGGGTTTACAACATTACTAATCTAAATGACATCAGCCTTCTACTAAAAATATTACCTCTTACCCCGAAATTTGAGAATTTTTAGAAAAATAAAATAGACAGAAAGGAAAAGAGACTCCACATGTTATACATTTTTGAACAGAAAAAAAATGTCTTTTTAACTAAGCCATAGCCAAATATGATTTGTATTTAAAAATATCTGATGTGTCCAACACATGACTTTCTTATACGGATAGTACCACAATTACTTTTCCTAAAGAAATTAAGTTAAATTTCTTGTAGAAATCGTGTTTAAATTTTGCTTCCGCCTTAGGACGTCAGGTTTTAATAATAAAAAAATCCCCTTAAGCGGGGCTGTCGGGGTGTTCGTACAGGGTGGGTGTAGGCAACCCTATTTATTTTTCTTCTTTTTGTCCACCACAATGATTATTTTTGAAATTATTTATTTAATTAATTTTTTCTAACCCTGCTTCGGCAGGATTTTCACAGGCAACCTTAGCGTTCCTTCTTAATAAAGGTCTAAACTATCATTCCTATTTTTCCCGTTCGTCCACCTCATGACGACTAACGTTTTGCAGCCGCCTCTTGGACTATTATAAAAACTAATTTGACTGGCCTATCAGTTGAAATCAATGTTGTCTGACGCCTAGTTGCAGTTTTCACTTGTTCAATCATTTATGTCAAAGTTAAATAAAGTAATAATATAATTACAATAAGTTCATATTTATTTATTACAGATTCCATTGAATTTGACTAAAATAAACGACTATGGTGCAAGATGTCAATACTACCGATGGACCCTCTAACACTGCAGCTCAACAACTCGTGAGTCTATTTTTGTATTTATAAATGCAACTATTATGTATAATTTTCTCTTTATTCAGCCTTTACAATTTAATAGTAACAATCGCAGAACCACAAACATTTACTGTGTTGGGATATTAGCCACGTTTTTAGTTGTTTTTGTAAGTGCATGACTGTAGTCATAAAGGTTATATTTATAAATGTGTTGTATGTTTAATGTCTTTTTCAGCTCTGCTGTTTGTGTTATTGTATAGTAAACGGTGACATATATCGCATTTTGAATGGATATGACAACTGCGGAAATCTCTGCGGAAAAAGGAAAACTGGTAAATTTTCGTACAATGAATTTTTTGATGAAATAATTATTTTAATAATTACAGAAATGAATTTGCCAAGCCATAGAACGTATTCCAAAGAAGAAATTTTGCCTCCGTAAGTATAATTGGGAAAAAACTACCACCGCGGGAAAGGCGGCGCTAGTGAACCAAAACATATGACCGCCGTCGTGACATCTGAACCGCATGTTCTAACTGGGATCTTAATCATTGTCCCTCCAGGCGGTCATCTATTATACAATGTGGAAATTAAGTAACGCATAAATTCAATAATTCCGTTGATATTAATTTTTCGGAAAGAACCTCGAAAGGGTATAGCGATTTTAATTTCAGCAAATATTTTCAGCCTATTTCCAGTTTCTTATGTCATTTGTTTTTCATGTTATGACGTCATCGACATTTTTTTTAAATGACAACCTATATTTTTTATTATTGATTTTGGTAGTACTTTTTATTCCGTTTCCAACCATATAAAATTTTCAATATGTTACATTTGAAAAAAATCGAGAAAAACAGTCTTAAAGTTCAAATATTAAAAATTCATTAAATTGGAAAACTTAATGTAGTCACCTAAGTTTGACGGGAAGTTATCGACGGCCCATTCGTTTTTATTTTGAAATTATAAAAATAGTTGAAAAATACTCCTTCGCGATTTTTTCCAAAAAATTGTGTGGAAATTAAATAACGCATAAATTCAGTAATTCCGTTGATATTAATTTTTTGGAAAAAATCTCGAAGGGGTATTTTTCAACTATTTTTATAGTTTATATATGACTTGAATAAATTGTTTATATGTTGTACCAAACTGTTTTATTTCTCCCGTATACACAGAACTTTAACGAACACACAACTAGTCCTTCAGCTAGGGGTCAAAAGGTAGGAAGTAAAAGTGGGAAGAGACGACGCAGTGTTTTCTGAAGGTTTTTTGGTCGCTGAATCCGAATCCGTGCGTCATTTTTCAATAAAGTGGTGCAAACAAAAGTTATTAACAATTTATTGTTTAAAACTCAATAACTCGAAAAGTATAAATTTTACCGAGCATTTTACCAAAAAAAGTTTCAAACAAAAGTTGTTCAAAGTAAAAATACTCTCCGAAAAGTTCATATGATATTTTGTCATAAAGTCGCACGGACAAAAGTTATTAACAATTTATTGTTTAAATGTTTAAATTAACTCGAAAACGAAAACTATACATTTTACCAAAAAAAATTTCAAACGAAAGTTGTTCAAAATAAAAAGACTCTCCGAAAAGGTCATATGGTATTTTGTCATAAAGTTGCTCGGACAAAAGTTATTAACAATTTATTGTTTAAAATGCAATAACTCGAAAAGTGTACATTTTACCAAAAAAGTTTCAAATTAAAGTTGTGCAATATAAAATGACTCTCCTAAAATGTATGCTTTCTGGTTTGTTCCGTTTTAAAAAATAAATTGTTAATAACATTTGTTCGAGCGACTTTATGACAAAATACCATATGACCTTTTCGGAGAGTCTTTTTATTTTGCACAACTTTTGTTTGAAACTTTTTTTGGTAAAATGTATACTTTTCGAGTTATTGCGTTTTAAACATTTAAACAATAAATTGTTAATAACTTTTGTCCGTGTGACTTTATGACAAAATATCATATGAACTTTTCGGATAGTCTTTTTATTTTGTACAACTTTTGTTTAAAACTTTTTTTGGTAAAATGCTCGGTAAAATCTATACTTTTCGAGTTATTGCATTTTAAACAATAAATTGTTAATAACTTTTGTTTGCACCACTTTATTGAAAAACGACGCACGGATTCGGATTCAGCGACCAAAAAACCTTCAGAAAACACTGCGTCGTCTCATCCCGCTTTTACTTCCTACCTTTTGACCCCTAGCTGAAGGTCTAAACGTAGGGTATTTAAAATTTGGATGTTATTTATTTCCCCACTACTGACTGGGGGCCGTAAGGTTACAATATCTATCATGGATAGTGTCTGCATCCTATGGGGCGTAAATAAAGCTAGTAGAGTTATCAAATTGAACGTAAGTTGTTTGAGACTCAATGTCTCATTAGGAAAAAATGTAGCTAGGTGATTTAGCACTATGGCTGGATCCAATGTGTATAGATTATAGATACTTTGGTTTGTTTGGACTTAGTCTTTGAACTCCTTTAAAGAATCATTCCCTATCTCAGGCCCTAGGATTAATGCAACGGATGACCTGATATTGTTTAGCGTGCCGTAAGTTGCTCCTGCATTAAATCGATTTGTAAGAAACTGAATAACGTGCGGGATTGATTTATCGAAAATTTTTTGTTGATCCTTTTCACAAAATTCCCACCATAATTTTAACCCTGAGTCATATTGGTTTAGGAACTCCCTTTTGTTTGTAGGTTTCCCTGATAATTTTGCGGCAACCAGGGTAAGTTTTTCTGATAGAGGCAGATGGTGCCTGTTGGGAGAGAACGGCAAATTACTATTTGGCGAAAAATACATTAGTCCAGTATATTTAGTATTTATTATTTTATAGCTCTTGATTTTAAAGGATTGCAAACTTTTTTCAAGATAACTCGCTTATTTTAAATTACTATAAAAAAAATATCTGATGTGTCCAACACATGACGTTCTTATACGGATAGTATCACAATTACTTTTCCTATAAAGAAATTAAATTAAATTTCTTATAAAAATTTTGAGGGTTTCCAGCAATTTTCAAATAGTCTCTGTCCCACTTATTACAATACGCATAAATCTTTCCTTGTCCCATTCATTATAACCGAATTTTACGACAAAATGTGTTTTATTTTAGATTTTTGAGCTATTACTCACTTAAAAAAATCTCTCGGTATAAAATCACATTTATATATTCATTATATAAAAATAATTTTAGCAGGAAGATGAAATTGACTTAGGTAGGTACTAAACTACTGGTAGGTACAGATAAAAATAATTCCTGAACCAATATAGGTTTGTTTTTTAAAAAAATTCAAATGGCAATAAATTGCTAAAGAAGATATCAAGTAAACCCGCATTTGTTTTACATTAAGTTGTTCTACTTATCCATAAAATAAAATACGGTGTGCACCAAAAAAGTGAGATTACTTTTGGTATTACTTTATTAAACGCCATGTTTTCTCGCATTTAAACCAATTTAAGTAAATTTATGTGCTGCATAGCTTCTAGCGATTCGGCGCGGGCCGAAAAAAAGGAAAATTGTTTTTCTTGGTCTACAGAACCCAAATTTGGTATTCGGGGATAACTTAGAAATAAACACAAATTTTCTTCCTACGGTGCAAAATAAGGGTACTTTATTCTTGAGTGAATTTTAAATTTTCACCTCTCCCTCATATGCAATGCAATTTTTATTGGTTTTGTTTATACACTTTTTTGTTTTAAGGACATGCAGAACGTTTCCATAGTAAAATAAATTTGGTAATTCTATAAAGATAAAAAAAATTCCCATTTGGTGCACACTTTCTGCCGGTCACTGTATTAAAATAACTCGTAAACGTGATGCTCATTTATATTTCTGGTTTCATCATTTAACCGACTTTGTAGTTCCAATAATAACGAAGTTAGCAATAGTGAGCCACTTCGCGAATTATATATATATTTTACATGAAAGTATTTTAAAAAAATTTTATTAGTACAAAGAATAGATGTTTACAAGTTAAAGTTAAAAATCTTAAGGATATTAAAAGCGGTAATTTATTATGACTATTAGGGCCGGTAGTATAAAAATGTAATCGCTAGATAATTCTCCAAAAAGGATAAACTGCCATAGAAACGATTGTTGATTACAATTGTCACTATAGATATTTTGGAAGATAAAAATTTAACACCGCGATTAAAGTTTTATACAACCGGCCCTTACAAAAATGCGTAGTAAGCTACTGCTGCATCCTATTTCATAGCATCCGTAAAATGACTGGTCGTGTAACTCGTGCGAACACCCTGTATATGATATTTTTAGACAAGCAAGTATTGGGTTATGTCTTGCCAAACCCATTTGCGAAAATTGAATAAATAGTACATACTTAAGTAAATTGGATTTTTTTAGATACCAAATCATCTTGATAAACGACTTGAACTTTAATCGTACCTGTGTTAGTAACTGTAGTGCATATCCAGGCTAGTAAGTAAAATTTATATTACCCTTTTTTTCATTTTTAATTTTATTCGTTTTTTAGTCATCAATTTGGCAACAAATGTATTCCGAACGGTAATCAAACAGATAAAAACTTGGACAACGCCCTGCAAGAAATCTCAGATGGCTTTAAAGTTTTATGGCCAGAGTTCTGTGTCCTGTGTCTGATAGCATTTGGTTTATCCGTTATAGTTTTTTACTGTTATATGTTCCTCATATTGTCTGGATTATTGTTATTTGTACACCATTAACGTGTGCCGGAGGAGCGGCATATTTAGGGTATTTATGGTAAGTTTAAATTTAAATACCTAGCCTGAATTAATATATCTTAAGTAAAGTTTATCTGTGATAACTTTACATGTCCCAATCATCTTATTATTAGATTATGCATTAATGGGTCTTAAGCCCGTTTCATGCTGGAGCGAATTGCAAAACGCGAATTGGCAAAATTTATTCGCTGATTAGTTGGGCAATTCATACATTTGCGAAACTCGTTGATGGTAAGTTTTAGTGTTTCTTAAGTTTACGCTGTAACAGTTTATCAACCTGATCCAATTTACACTTTTTGCTACGTTATGAAAAAATTTTACTTTCGTCCATCTCGAATGGTGCTGAAGCAACACAAAACAAATAAGTTAATCAGTCCAGTTATCCAGTTAGGTATAATAGTTCACAATGTTATGTTGTGATTGTAGATGAATAGTATCAAATATGAATGAGCATAATTTGCGAATTCGCGTAAAATAGAATCAGTTTCTATTTTCCCGACCCCCAGATTTAAATTATGCGAAATTCGCAAAAACTTGAAAATATTCGCCAGTATCCGGTAACTTTCGTAAAATAGACAAATAACTTGAAAATGCACCAATCACACAATTTTTCGCATTTCGCAATACGCTACAGCATGAAACGGGCTTTACTGGATTCTGGATTAGGTTGTGGAGGGTGTATGACTTGCGTCATACTAACACTTAGGCCACTTGTCTGGGCCCATTGTGCCACCCCTCTGGACCAACTCCCTGCTCCTCAGCTACTCATCGAGCCAACCAACAGAGTTAATTAGTTCAAGAAACGTGCCGGGTGAGGTGTTGCTTATGCTGGCCATACTCGGGCAGAAGTCCCCCAGTATGGATCCTCGGGTCGATGCAAGTACGGGGCAGTAGCATAGTACATGCTCCGCAGTTTCATCCTCTTCTAGACACCCCCGACAAGTGGGATCAGTCACGATTCCCATTGTGTAGAGGTGTTTGTTCAATCGACAATGTCCAGTCCATATTCCTACGAGTTTCCTAAGGTTGTCCCTAGTTAGACGTAGGCGGATTTTGGCTGGTTTTGGGGATGGTGCTTTTATGGCGGCCCTTTCTTGTCTACAGCTGTCGTGATTTACCCTTCGGTAACAGTATCTTTTTAGGGTATCTTCCTTTATCAGAGCATTTAGAGTAGTCAGGGTTGATGGAAGTACTGGCTCCAGTCCAACAAAATGTCGGTCGGAGCCGGTCATGCCAGCCTGTCTGCCTCTTCATTGCCGTGGTTCCCTGTATATCCTTTGATCCAACTGAGTTGAACGACATTGTTTTCCGCCAGTCTTTCCAGAGCTAGGTGGTATTCCCAGAGTAGATCGACCTGAGTTGATTCTAGATCCTCTCAGAGCCATCAATACCGTCCTGCTGTCTGTCATGATGCGTATGTGTTTGCTGCTGATGTTATGTTCAGTAGCCTTTTTAGCTCCATGGGTTACTCCTGTTAGTTCCGCTTGGAATACAGTCGAGTACTGGCCTAAAGATATACTGTTTCTGGCTCCTTGGAAAATATTCCCGAACCAGCGCCGTGACTGTTTTTGGAACCACCCGTAAAAATGTTTACGTCTGCTTCGTCTACTTCACAACAATTTAATTCAATACGATAGTGCCTCGTGAAGTTGTATTTCACTGAGATGCGGTCAGACTTTGCCTCCAGGATAGGTATTCTGGTGAATGCCTCATCCAGGATGCGTGTGTGTCCACTTACATTGCCCCTCGTATTCCATATACACCCAGCCGCAGTCTCAGAGCTGCCCCCAATGCCACCTTCTCCGCGTGCAAGTCGAGGGGAGGTAGGCAGAGGACCGCTTCCAAGGCCGCAGTTGGGGTTGATTTCATGGCTCCCGTCACTGCAAGGCATATTAACCTTTGAATGTGACTGATGTGAGCCATTTCATTTCTTTGGAGGATCCTGTGGGATAGCCCCCAGGACCGTCCCACGGCCCTGCGATACTGCCAAAAAGCAGCGCATGCTTTATTTACTTTAACCTCTAAGTGTCTCCCCCAGTTTAATTTGCTGTCAAGTATGATTTCCAGGTACTTGACCACTTTCGTCAAACTGAGTTGGGTTTCTTTAAGTCTGGGTAAGGTCATTTATCCGGCTTCCGTTTCTTCGTGAACAAAACTAGCTCCGTCTTCGTGACATTCACAGTTAGGGATTTACTGTTTGTCCTATGTAGCTCTTTCTACTTTCTACATGCACAGTTGATCTTGCAGTCCCCATTTTAGTTATGTAAAGTAAAGTTTTGGAAATAGCTCTTTGCTTGAGGCTATAACATATGTGAGTTTTCTTCTGAGGTCCGAATCTTACATGGATCTTCATTTTCTTCAACTTTCTATAGACAATCTGTGGGTGACCCCAGAAATGTATACGTGTCTCAAAGATTCTTCTTATTACTTCTTCCGCAGATGTGGGTCTTTAAGTTATAAACGCGATTTATTTGAATGTGAAAGACTTAAATAAAGGCTAGACATTAGTAAAATAACTAGTGGTAAATTACTATTTTTATGATGACTTTTAAGGGCCGGTTTTTCAATCGATAGTTAACCTTAACTAACAGTTAATTTTCTTGGTTTCCATTCTCGTAATAATAGTATAAGGAAATTAGCTTATAGTTAAGGTTAACTACTGATTGAAAAATCTACAGATCTCGCAATTCTTGCAACCATCGGAGGGTGTTGAAAACAAACACAATATATAATCATGATAAAAAATGTTCGCAATCCTTGCAACCATCGGAGACATTGGAAATCATAACACCATATTTGAAACATAATTAACTGTTTATTATACACGTAAGGTTGTTATTATAAACATAGAATTTTTTAGCATTTTATTTTTGAAAAACTTAAGTAGTACTTATTAATATAATATATCTTATACACATCTCAATTTACGAGTTAGATAGTAAGAAATAATAAAAATCATTTTTAATTAACCAACTTATTTATAGCCCGAGGCGATAGCCGAGGGCTACAACTTTTCTACTCAGTGTCACTTTCTTCTCTTATAGTGTAATATACTATTTCTAAGCAGATAGCACCTACCATCCGTTGTCTTTAATCATAAATGAGTATGTTTGTTTATATTAACAACATTAAAATCCAGTCCGCCTTGCACGTGTTTAACATAAACAACCCTGAACACTACCATACTGTTCTAAAACCACAGAATACCCTCTGTATCTAAAACTCACATACAAAACTATAACCATTGACAACAAACCAGCATAATGTGGTCCAGATACACAATTTCATATTTAGTTTAAAATACTATAGGTACTTTTTAAAACTCCCTTTTCAGCTAATTTCTAAAATTTAAGGATATAAAAAATTCTTAAAGCTATACAGGGTGGTTCGAATTTTACCCTTAATAATTTAGGAATCAATAAAAACCTTTAAAAAAACATCAATTTTCTTAATAACCTTATATCGAAAACTCAACCGTTTCGGAAATACAGGGTGTTGAAGTTGCATATTTTTTTTTAAATAAATTCAATATCTCCTGAACCATAGGGAATATTTTATTGAAATTTGGTGGATATTATTTTATTAATAAGTACCATATTTAATCATCATAATTTGTTTTCCTATTTCAAGCAGTGGCGTAACCACAGGGTGTGATTCTTTTTATATAAAAAAAAAGGTACGCCAGGGATATAATATTTTTTTCTACATTTCTGAAACTAGCAGTCGACTCATTGTAGGTAATTTATCGCGACAAGACAAGTATGTACCTACCTATGTATTACTAACAAATAAATAAAAAATAAAAAACACTAAATTTATTTTACAACAGAAACTTAAATCATTGGAAGAACTGCTCAAAATAAAAAAAAGTTCAGGAAATATTAAATTTATTAAAAAAAAAATGTATTTCTGAAACGGTTGAGATTTAGATATATGTTTATTAAGAAAATTGATATTATTTTTACATTTTTAATTGATTCCCAAATTATCGAAGGTTCAATTCGGACCACCCTGTATACTTGGTATTTGTCTTATTGCCATAAATTACCTACAAAAATTAAAATTTTACTGTATAACGATTTGTTTTACAAAAAAACTACAACAAACTTTTTTTTCGTAAATCGACTGCTGGTTTCAGAAATGTAGAAAAAATGTATTATATCATTGGCGTACCACTTTTTTTTCTAAAAAGAAATAATTTCACCCCATTGGTTACGCCACTGCTTGAAGTAGGAAAACAGATTGTGGTGATTAATATGGTACTTATTAAGAAAATAATATTCACGAAATTTCAATAAAATATTCCCTTTGGTTCAGGAGATATTAAATTTATTAAAAAAAAATATATGCAATTTCAACACCCAGTATTTCTGAAACGGTTGAGTTTTCGATATAAGTTTATTAAGAAAATTGAAGTTTTTTAAGGTTTTCTATTGATTCCCAAATTATCGAAGGTAAAATTCGGACCACCCTGTATAATAGTAATCGTATAAACGTGTTTGTGTTGTTTTCTACATGTTTTCAACAAATTAAGAACTACCTGGTCTAGTTTGTTGCATTGAACCCTTTCATGTTAAAGCGAGAAAATTGTACTGTTATTAAATTTTAAGTTTTTTTTAAATAATTATTTAAGTAACATTTAGAAATGTTTATTAAGTAAAATCGTACTTACTCAAATTTAGTGCTTTTCAGCTTTGGAATTTAGATTAATAGATTATACGCTGTGATTATTCAAAAATACTAGTTTTAAATTTTTTCATTCTTTTAAATTACCCAGTCTGTTAATATTACAACGATACAGGAACATCCCACCCATCCAGGTGACCATCATCTCATCATCATCGTCACTCTGATCAATACAATAATTTTACTGAAACGGCAACATTCCAACATTGGACACTGATCGTACGTGGTGCTTTTCAACCTATCTATCTCATCTAACTGCGCTGTGTGACGCTTGAGCGTGTCTTTCAGATCGGTAACGCGGCATCAGTTGAGTGTTTTCAACACTAAAACCGGGCCTAAGTCAGCACCTGAATTCAATTCTTGTAGAAAAACTTAAAACTAGGTACCTACTTTATTTCTACGACACTGTGAAATACCTTGTTTTTTCATTAAAAATTTAGGTATTGAAGTAAAGATGTAATAACATATCTGATATTTGCTATTGTACTGTCAATTCTAACTTTAATATTACCTCCGGTAATAATTTACTTCCGAACATACATTCAGTTGGTAGTGAAACTTTATAAGGAAGTATCCAAAGCAATAATAGCCATGCCTATTATTTTGCTTATACCAGTTTCGGTAAGTGTAGTGTAACCGTACCAATTTTCCTAAGCTAATTAATTGGATTTGAAGACGATTGTATTTATGGCTGGAATGTGTGCATTGTGTTTATATTTTGTTCTATGGATTGAAAGTTCTGGACAATTAGAAGAGTCCGATATGCAATCTGGACTGTTTTATTATAAAAAAAATGTATTTATACATATTACGAGATTGTACAATTTGCTGGCTATGATGTGGATGGCAGAATTTGTTCTCGGATGTCAGGATATGGTTGTAGCTGGTGCGATATCAAAATGGTATTTTGAAAGGTAAGCTTGAAGCATATGACTCATTTGTAGTACTTCGCCTTCATATTGCATATTGGAGTTGCAAAAAAAAACAGTGGCGTAGGTACGTTTTATTAAATAAAATATTTTTGAGGAAGTCCGTACGCACGCCTCTGTTTTCTAAATAAAATAATTGCAACTAGTTACTATTAATAGAGAATACAAAAAAAAGATCTACGCAAAGTTTCAGAAGGCTAACTTTTTTTATTTTTGGTTTAATAGCAAATTATTTAAAATAATGTATTTTCTGTAACGCCCTGTACAACAAAACGCAAGCAAAATTGGACCATATTTTATTAGACGGAAAAAAATTTCCACACTAATTTTCCGTACTAGTTTTTCAAAAGCCTACTTTCAAGTTCGATTATCTTGTCAGAAAAAACGTCATTCCGTATTTTCGTAGAAAAAATTTTTTTTTCTAATTTTACCGAAGAATCAAAAAGTTATTGAGGTGTTACCATTTACCTTGAAACACCCTATATATAAAATATTTCATGAAAAGTGAATGAATCAATATTGAAAATTTATGTAAATTTAATGTATATAGTGTTTTCATTAAAAAAATCAGGAAGAAAATCATAAATTTGAAATTTTGACATTCTTTCTCTAGATAGAATATGACTATTTTCGCAGTAGACAAAAATTCGGAAGTTTCAAGTAGAGTTTGTCATGGAAAATGACTATTTTCATATACAGGGTGTGGCAAAAGTATCGGACCAACTCTTAAGTGGCGATGGGGGACGTCAACTGTAGCCCAAAAATGCAAATAAAATGTTTTCCTATGAAAGTGCGGAATGACGTTTTTTTCTGACAAGTTAATCCAATTTGAAAGTAGGCTTTTGAAAATCTAGTACGGAAAATTGGTGCAGAAATTAATTTTCCCATACCTACACGAAAATGGCCACTTTATTTGCGTGAAATGCGGTTACAAAGTCGCCTTTTTAGGGTAGTCGCGGAAAATAAGGAGTGGGGGTAACATTTCTCACTTGGGTAGCCATTCCCTTACTGATATGCGGGAGTTATTTGTGTTTGTTTATGGTTGTCAAGGTGATTTGCTCACCGCACAGTGTCAGTGTTATGTTGTTTTAATTTGTTCGCGCGTTTCACGCAAAAGAAGTGGCCATTTTCATACAGGTATGAGAAAAAATAGAATATTAAAGATCTAGTTAATGTAATAAAAGGAGTGTATTAATAACTCAGTTTAATATGCATACATGCACATTAAAAACATTGTTGAGATTTGCTAGGTAACCAACAATATATTATATTATTGAAAATTGAAACCAAGAAGGTATAAAAATAGAGGAGAGAAAGCTCCCGGATGGATGAAGGCTCAAATCCGTTGCCACTTGCAGTGATTTTGTAATTTTTATCAATGAGGAATATTCTACATCAAAAACACATGGTTTCAGAGTATAGAATTCGCATTCAAATATTAAATATTTAAAACGTTATATCACTTGAATGTGTGTATTTTCTTAAATACCTTATTGTAACAAAACATTTTTTTTAGAAATAAGGATCAGATTGGATCCACGTCCACCGTAATTGACAGTTTTTATAATTTGGTGCGATACCATTTAGGATCTGTGGCTCTCGGTTCATCCGTAATCACTATTATTAAAGTACTTCGCAGTCTAATATGTAAGCTAATGGAGGAACAGCGTGGAGTATACGGAATATGCTTATACTACTGTATAGAGTTAACTTGTGATACTTGTACTAGGACTTTTAAATATATAACTCAAAACGCATATATACAAGTTGGTAAGAATCGAAGACCATTCCTCTATGTATTAAAGTTTAATCTTATTTTCAAATTCAATGTTTTGCTTTGTCATTTAAAAGAGAATGAGAAGCAGTAATAGTAGTATATGCAACAAGGTAGGAATTGAGAGCGAGGGCGCAAGAATACGAGGCAGAATCAATTCCTACCGTGTAGCATACTCTATTTTTTCTCATACCTGTACGAAAATTGACACTTCTTTTGCGTGAAACGCGCGAACAAATTAAAACAACATAACACTGACATTTTGCTTGACACTGTGCGGTGAGTAAATCACCTTGACAACCATAAACAAACAAAAATAACTTCCACATATCAGTAAGGGAATGGCTACTCAAGTGAGAAATGTTACCCCCACTCCTCATTTTTCGCGACTACCCTAAAAAGGCGACTTTGTAGTACTTTGTACCCGCATTTCATGCAAATAAAGTGGCCATTTTCGTGTAGGTATGGGAAAAAATAAATTACGTAAAATTAAATAGGATTTTCTCGAGTTCAACAATTCAACAAATGTATAATAAATTAAACTTCGATTTTATAAATTAGATGCCACTTAATTAATATGTCTTGTTTTTTAGCTGCACATGGTTGTACTTTCTATGAAGGTGGTAAGCGGGCCTTTAGTTTATTGACGGCGAATATATTCCGAGTGGTAGCAATAATAACCTCTAGTAGTACTGTTTTACAACTTGCCAAACTTCTTGTTATTATTGCAACAATGCTAATTGGAGGCCTAATGATGGAGGTAAGTACATTTTACAAGCCATGAATAAATCGAGAATACTATGCATATACAGGGTGATTTGTAACATATGCATGAGATTGAAAGGGCAATTAGTGGGGACTAACATAAACATTTTTGCATAATAAACTTTTGACGAAAACCCAATAAAATAAAAGTTACAGTGGTTTAAAATTCTTAATTTTTTATTAACAAAACTGGTTCATTTTGAGCCCATCTATCTACCTTTTTATTCCCCTCCGTATGTTACAAATCACCCTGTAAATGTTTTTTATATTTTTTAGCACCACTATAAAGATATAATACCAGTAGAAAAATTGCTGGGGTTTGCTATTATAGCAACAGTTTTTACTTTCTTATACGTAGTATAAGGAAGTATTGTAATCGTGATTTTTTTCGACTTCGAGATTTTGATGGATTTACCCGTTTTGAGGGCCCCTGAATCCATTTTGACCATTTTCGCCATGATGTCTGTCTGTGTGTCTGTGTGTCTGTCTGTATCCACGATAACTCAAAAACGACTTAACGGATTTGATTCAAATTTCATATTTAAGAGTTTGAACAAAATTGTGGGTGCCACATTAAATCTTTTTCATCTAGCACCAACACAAGTGGTACTTACCTGAAGACATTTTTAGGTTTTTTAGGAATATCTTGAAAAATAAACAATTTACGACATTTTTTTATTCTTTAACATTGATTTAGAATTAAATTTTGAACAAATTTTGTTTGAAACTTTTTTTGAAATTCCGTCAAAATTTTTTATTTATATAGTGGCGCCATCTATCTCTGATTTACAAAGTACATGTTGTTTACATACAGAAATCTATACCGTTGAGGAAATCGATTGTAGCATTACTATTTGAAAAGATCGACGGCTACAACGGCTACGGTTTTATGTTTTGGATATCATGGCAACTCGATTAAAATTTTTTATAATATATACAATAAAGTCGTGAAATTGTATTATGCATGCAAATCTACATTAAAGATATCGACGCCAAATTTTTTGTGAATGCTCTTTCAATTTTTAGACGTGTCGACAAAGTAACAAAAGTGTTTTATTTTGCGCCGTTTTTTAATAATTATAAATTATTTACATATTTATATAGTGTTGCCATCTATCTCTGAGTGGCTGTTGTTTACATTACAGAAATCTATTTGTTTTTATACTAAAGATTCTATTTGCATTAAACACACGAAGAGCTCGAATAAAGTTATAAAAATTTAAAAAGTGAAAACCAATTAATCCAATCCTGGTGAGAGTGGCTATATCGCCAAACACCAAAAACTTGACATTGCTTTGCAATCCAAGTACGAAGAAGAAGAAGAGATTGTTAGTCAAACAGCTGTCAAAGGCAAAAGATCGAAATATTTTGATGAGAAGGATTATTGTGCACTGCACAGTTTGTTTGAGTGAAACGTTGACCAAAACTGAGAAGTATTTTATAAATCTTTAAAGTTTAGCTACAGCAAATTCAAAGATATCAAGCATTTTTCGCACTGTGGAATTTTCATAAGTATTCTGTTATTTATTTGTCCTAAAATCTGGCAGTAATGAGTGGGACAAGGACAGATTTATGCGTATTGCAATAAGTGCGACAGAGACTATTTGAAAATTGCTGGAAACCCTCAAAATTTTTACAAGAAATTTAACTTAATTTCTTTAGGAAAAGTAATTATTGTGATACTATCCGTAAGTATAAGAAAGTCATGTGTTGGGCACATCAGATATTTTTTTTAATAACACATTGCGTCCTAAAATTTTACGAGGTAAAATCTTCATTATCTCTTTATTTTGTCTTTCTGACTAAATCACTTGTAGATAGCTATCGACACCATATTTTTGTGCTTTTGTTAAGATTGTGAAGAGAACGACGGCATCACCAAACAATATTCTATGTCTAAAGATTTAATGGAGTTTGCTGAAAATTCCAAAAATTTTATAGACGCCGAGGAAGTCAGAGAAAAAAGATCTTGTGGAAGGTTAAATAAGTATTTGTGTTATGCATGTAATTTTTGTACTGCTACGGATGAGTATATGATGTATGCATAGATTTAGACATAATATGACATAATATTGTATGTTTAGACATATATTCACTGTTTTTATATTTAATAAAATGTGCAAAATACTCACGTTTGTATAGTATAATCGAAAATAAATTGTTTCAAGATCATCCATTTTATAAATGTACTGACGTAGCAAAAAGGTGCATACAAAATTGAGGCATCTGGTAATAACATTTGATCTGCGACTCGGTGTTGTCATTTTGTAGCATCCTTGTCCAGTTGGTACTGTTTCAAGTAATTATAGGATATTTTTTATTTTTACAAATTGAAAATTGAAGAACAATATAGAGAGGAGAGGATACTCAGAAAATAAAATAGATATTTATTTTATTAGTAGTATAAGCGAAACTTTATGTGACGAAGTATGGAATTGTAAGTAATTAACTGTTAGTAGGTACATTTCTCATACTATTTCCTGTAAATTGAACACACAATCCAAAAATTAATGAAGTTTAACCTGAACCACCCTGTATTTCTCATAGTGCGCGTTGAATCCGAAATCCGACAGCCGAGATAGACTAGTGACTAAAGGGACTTGATTGCCAAACGGAAGGTCGCGGGTTCGAATCCCAGAAGGACCACTATACAGGCTGTTTCAAATTCGCTTCTCACTACAGAGATCTCAGAAACGGTAAGAGATACAGCTTTGGTTAAATTGGGGCAAAGTTGCGTAATATGGTGGCCAATAATAAGCCGTTAAGAAATCGAAAATATCTTTTGTAATTCTGGAGATTTTTTGAAAAAACCAAGTTTTTGCCTTTTCGTTTTTATTTTTTTCTGCTCTTATTTTTCAAGATATCGAAAAACCAAAAACACTTTGCCATGGACACTTTTTGTGCTTTATAAAATGACGTTAAAATTTTCCTCATGTGACGTTTTGTTTTTCCGCTGACGTCATCAACTCCAATTTTTTAAATACGGCCCTGTTTTTTTTTCATCGTTTTAAGTAGCATTTTTTATGCTCTATGAAATGGCGTTTAAATTTTTTCCATACGACGTTTCGTTCTTGTGTAATAATCGGATCATTTTTTGAATGCCTACGGCACTGGATTATTTTTACAATTTCATCAGTATTTTTTTTCTTTGTACAACCCATCATCAGTATTGACGATTTCATAAGTGTTTATTTATAAAATTATTTAAAAAAATTACTTCCATTGTTCTTATTATTACTACTAACAATAAATAATAGGTTAGTTTGATTTATTATAAAAGAAAATTTATTATTAATAAAGTTTACCAAAATGTATGGATATGAGGAAGTGAGGAAAAATACTGATCAAATTGTAAAAAAAATCCAGGACCGTATTTAAAAAATGATCTGAAGATGATTGCACAAGAACGAAACGTCGTATGGAAAAAACGTAAACGCCATTTTCTAGAACACAAAAAATGCTACTTAAAACGACAAAAAAAGATACAGGGCCGTATTTAAAAAAGTGGAGTTGATGACGTCAGCGGAAAAGCAAAACGTCACATGAGGAAAATTTTAACGTCATTTTATAAAGCACAAAAAGTGTCCACGACAAAGTGCTTTTAGTTTTTCGATATCTTGAAAAATAAGAGCCGAAAAAAATTAAAACGAAAAGGCAAAAATTTGTTTTTTTCAAAAAATCTCTAGAACTACAAAAGATATTTTCGATTTCTAAACGGCTTATTATTGGCCACTATATTACGCAACTTTGTCCCAATTTAACCAAAGCTGTATCTCTTACCGTTTCTGAGATCCCTGTAGTGAGAAGCGAATTTGAAACAGCCTGTATATTTTTTTATTTTACTGGTTTTTATGGTAACGAAAACAATAATAATAAATAAATATGATTTTATATTAATAACGTATTGAATGTCGACTGCATGTGATTATTGGCTACCCCTTCAGTATTTTCCAAAGATTAAAACTGTATCATGGTAATGTATAAGCAAGTCATGTGTTGGACACATCAGATATTTATTATTATATTACTTCAATGGATTGTAGATATTTTTGTAAAAATGAGTATGCACCCATTTTTGTATAACAGAAGAAAAAATATACCTATAATTTATTATAAATAAATCATTAAACAACATTATTCCTATGTATTGTTTTATTACAAATTTAATGATACTGTTACCCACCTACATTTATGTCAGAAATAACAGGTTACAATGCTTGGGTACACTTATAATTAGTGGCTATTAAAATAGTAACTTAAGTATATAGTAAACATCGTCTCATCAATAATAGACTGAAATTTGGCACAGAATCAAATTAAATTTACTGTAGGTACACTATAAAAAGCTTTATCACTGTTTTCTAATACGTCGCCAATTTTGCACACAAACACAGTCTATCCAATCATCATCGCTTTGAACTCTGAAATCAAATGAATTCGTTAAAAATAATTTCCTCAAGTTAACTAATTTAGTACCATACCTTCCCAATCAACAGTTCCCGATCCGTCTGTGTCAATTTCCTCGATCATTTGCTCCAAATCAGCTGGTGTTATTTTATCATCCAATTCTTTCAAGATTTCCCTAAGTAAATCAACACCAATATAACCGAGACCATCCTTGTCGTACAATCTAAAAGCGTCTTTTAGTTCCCGCAGGATCGCTTCTGTGTCTTCGTCTTCCTCTACTAAGAATCTTGAAGCTAAATGAGCAAATTCCTCGAAACTCATTACACCATTTCCATCGGAATCAATTTCAGATATAATTTTCTGTGTAAAAAATAAGTTATTAGGTATGACATTTTTGGGATGTGTAATTTGGCTTACTTGTAGTTCTTCAGCAGCAAGTTGATGGCCTAACATGTCCAAAATTTGTCCAATCATGTCGACGCCGATTTCACCTTTTTTGTCTAAGTCGAACGAATCGAAAATTGTTTTTAACACTGTAATAATTACAAAATGTAGGGTTTGTGTTATAAATATGATTAAAATGCTACTTACTTTTCAATTGCTCTTTTCCAATGTCCAAATCCTTAAAGCTATCAAAGTCAATTTCAGCCTAGTTAATGTAGGGAAAAAAACAGAAAACACGATATTATATTAATTTATGAAAAAGTAAAGCACCATTTTTTTGTGCTTACCATTTTTGATGTTTTTCGCGTGACAAAATAATTAAAACTAAATTGGATTTTTTTATTGGCGGTACAAAATATTTATAGACTAATCAATCGATGCTGTTGCGAAATTATAGTGTGTAGAGTGGGGGAGATCTGCTAATTAAACAATCAACAACTGGTAGCTTAAAAATAAATTAAAAATTATTTGCTCACGGGGATTTTTATTCACAAATATATTAAATAGTACTACATGATAAATATACTAAAAGTGGAAAATGACGAAGTATAAAATAATAATTAACCAATCATGACAGCCTTAAATTCTGTAAAAGAAAAATGTTTATTAATAGCGAACATTATTAATAATAATAATATACAAAGAGATTTTCTCCATTCAGCAGTTTTCTCATACGTTACAAGCAGTAAAAATAAATTGTTACCTTCCCAGTCAACCGTGCCCGATCCATCAGTGTCAATTTCATCAATCATGTTATCTAGATCATCTTCGCTTAATTTATCATCAAGTTCTCTTAAAATTTCTCTTAGGACTTCAATGGTTATGAAGCCGTTTCCTGCGGGCATAGGCAAATAATGTAAAGTAAAAAGATCTGTGTGTTTGTTTCACTTTTCAAATTTATTATTTTTACCTTCACGGTCATACAATCGAAAGGCACCTTTCAGTTCCATTTGAATTGCGTCTGTGTCTTCGTCTTCCTCTACCAAGAATCTTGCAGCTAAATTTGCAAATTCCTCGAAACTTACTTCGCCGTTACCATCTTCGTCGATTTCAGTTATGATGCCCTAAAATGTTTTTCTTGAATTTAGAAGTTTGGAGTTATTATCAAAGATATTGTTGCGGTTTTCACCTTACTTGTCCTACTTTTTTAGGAAACGAAAAATTATCCGGGGTTAGATTTGTCATAGTTCTCTTAGTTTTTAATCTATTAGAGTGATTCTGAAAATTTTTGTTTTTTAGACACGTTATGCGTCTACTTATCAAAAAGGTGAAAACTGATATTGATAGAGTTTTTTAAGTAGAGTTCAGTGGCGTAGGCCGTTTTTGTCTAAAAGGTTTAGTTTTTCAGATAATTATCAAATTTATAATTTTTTAAATGGGACACCCTATACAGTGGCTCACTATTGCTAACTTCGTCATTATTGGAGCGACAAAGTCGGTTAAATTAGCAAACTAGTAGCATTTTTTCCGCTGACTACAATGGTGAAAACAAAAAAACAATTGACCATCTGGTTTTCAAGATATTCACAGAAATAACATTTTTTTAAATGGAACACACTATATATATTTTTGCAAAAATCGATGGTTAATTAAATTCTATACAAAATATGTCCTCATCTTTGTTCGATAATAATTTAAAATAAGCGAGTTATTTTGAAAAAAATTTGCAATTCTTTAAAATCAAGTATAGCCATAAAACGGAATAGTAATTTAGTAAAACCAAACAATCATAATTTTGAATTTAAGCAAGTTGAAAAATACTTGAAAGAATTACAGAAATATTGAAAATTTACAAAATTATAATTTTCATGGCTTTTTGATATTAAAACTTTGAAAACTTTTTTTCAAAATAATTCGCTTATTTTAAATAATTGTCAAAAAAGCATAAGAACATTCTTTGTTCACAATTTAATATATCATCGATTTTTGCAAAAATATACAGGGTGTTCCAATTAAAAAATGTTATTTTTGTGAATATCTCGAAAACCAGATGGCCAATTGTTTTTCTGTTTTCACCATTATAATCAGCGGAAAAAATGCTACTAGTTTGCTAATTTAACCGACTTTGTAGCTCCAATAATAACAAAGTTAGCAATAGTGAACCACTTGGCGCAAACACCTGTATATTAAAAATATTAAATAAAATAGTAATATTTCCGAAATTCTTCCAAGTTTTTTTCAACTTGCTTAAATTAAAAAATATGATTGTTTATTGGTTTTAATAAATTACTATTCCGTTTTATGGCTACTTGATCTTAAAGAATTGCAAATTTTTTTCAAAATAACTCGCTTATTTTAAATTATAATAAAAAAAAATTAAGGACATTTTTTGTACAGAATTTAATTTGTCATCGATTTCTGCAAAAATATATAGGATGTTCCATTTAAAAAAATGTTATTTTTGTGAATATCTCAAAAACTAGATGGTCAATTGTTTTTCTGTTTTCACCATTGTAATCAGCGGAAAAAATGCTACTAGTTTGCTAATTTAACCGACTTTGTAGCTCCAATAATAAGGAAGTTAGCAATAGTGAGCCACTTCGCGCGAACACCCTGTATATTATTTTTTATATTGATTAAGCAAAATTTGAACTTTCCAAAAATGTATAATTGTTTATAATTATTTAGAAAAACTAGCTCAAAATCCGATATCTTTAATAATTTACTTTATTTGTAACAGTAGGCCATGGCTAATTTTTTAGTCCCTGTACAGGGGTATAAGTACCTACTACATTTGTAAATACTTTCTCCGCACATTTAAAGGATACACCGAAGTTCCTATTAACGTGAAAATGTCAGAAAGTTCAATATTCACTTTTGTCATTTTTACTTTCTTATACGAAATAATAAGAAAGTATAGTAATCGTGATTTTTTTCGACTTCGAGATATTGATGGATTTACACGTTTTGAGGGCCCCTGAATCCATTTTGACCATTTTCGCCACGATGTCTGTCTGTCTGTCTGTCTGTGTGTCTGTCTGTGTGTCTGTCTGTATCCACCATAACTCAAAAACGACTTATTGGATTTGATTCAAATTTCATATTTAAGAGTTTGAACAAATTTGTGGGTGCCACATTCAATGTTTTTCATCTAGCAGTAAAACAAGTGACAGTTACCTGACATTTTTAGGTTTTTTAGGAATATCTTGAAAAATAAACAATTTACGAGATTTTTTATTCTTTAACATTGATTTAGAATTGAATTTTGAACAAATTTTGTTTCAACTTTTATTTGAAATTCCGTCAAAAAAATAAAAAAAAAAATAAAACCTTTTGTCGTAAAATTCGGTTATAATGAGTGAGACAAGGACAGATTTATGCGTATTGCAATAAGTGCGAGAGAGACTATTTGAAAATTGCTGGAAACGCTCAAAATTAAACACGATTTACAAGAAATTTAACTTAATTTCTTTAGGAAAAGTAATTGTGGTACTATCCTATAAGAAAGTCATGTGTTGGACACAACAGATATTTTATTTATTAATAGAAATAACATGAACGACGCTTAATTTCAAAAATTTTAAGATAGTGTCGCCATCTGTAGGGCGTAGATTTGTATTTAAAATTTGAAAATTCTCACTATCATACAGAAACCTGTATAACCGACCGCTATGTTTGGTAAATATGTACCAGATGGCAGCATGATTAACACTTATTTCGAGGTTATAAAACGTCAAAATTAGCACACAGCACACATTTGTTTACATTTTTACATTCCAAAAATTATGTGATAATATTTTAAACTCATTATGGCAAATAGTGATAAATTGTGGGAAAAGCCATGGACCATGGAACAAATAATAGAACAGTCTGGCAATTGGAACCTGGCGGGTGATGCAGTTCTACTAAATTCCATAAAATCATTTGCAGACGTAAGTACATGTTGAAAACTAAAATAAAAACTTATGGTAAACTTTTCTAGAATCTCCTAGCGAACACCTCGTCTTTAAGTGATAAATTGGACAATTTACTCAATGATTTAGACACAGTGAGTTTGCGGGTGGATATCTGCAAAAATGAGTTTCAAAGTTTGCGGAATACGCAGTTTATTGAAAGTCGCGTTTATGAGGAAGATGAAACCATAAGCCAAGAAGTTGTAGAGGATGTAGTAGAAAAAACGTTGACCGAACAAGATAAAATCGGTATTATAAAGGAGTCAGTTATTCGGGGGATGAATATTCTGTAAGTAAATAATTTCATCAGAAATTTTTTATAGAAAGTGAAATCTCACTTCTATAATTATGCAGTGATTGGTGTAGGTATTATAATTTGTTTTTTTATCTTGGTCTTGGCTGGTTAAAAATTCAAATTTGCGCACTCAAGGAAATAATTATGTATTTTTTGTAGGAAAAACACTGGGAAAGATAAGTACAGTGAACGACCGTTACCATTTATCATTGGAACGGAAGAGTGGGATAAATCTTTGGTTAACTTAGAGGATGATGATTGCAAGGACGATAAATCAGATCGAATATCAGCATCTCTTCACAGTGATGACACTGAATCTGAAACTACAGGAGTTGATAATAAAATTCAATCACAGGTTAATTTATTACAATTTATTTTCTCTATTATGCATAAATTTCAATTATAACAATTTTATACAATTTAACTGTTTTATATTACACGCCGTCTTGATTATTTATGCCTTTCGCCTATAAAACTGAACGATATCTTACATTAGTTAACTTACTTTTGGCTAACAAAACGGTTTGTTTTATAATGGGCAATACCAACACGATTCTCTTGTATTTTCAGATAAAAACATCGGACAGCTGTACCACTCTTCCAGATGAATCATTTGGTGGAAATGAAGAGATTGCAACCAATCCAGTGGGACACTCAACTTTTAATGATGAACCACCAACTGCTCCACAGTTTATTGAACCAGAACAAGTAATATTTATAGTCGAAAATGTTTGTTATACAGAAAATAACTTTTTACATCATATTTTAGGTACCCCAAGCCGTATTAACCACCAGACACTTAGCGGACCAACTAGCGGCCAAATTGGATGAAGTTTTGGGTGCTCGAAAGCCCCAAGAAGAACCTCCAGAAATCAACACAAAACCAATACAAAAACCATCAAAAAATGTTTTGTTTGATGACGAACCACCACCGTTGGACAACGATAATACTCAACCAACCCAAACCGGATTATTTTCTGGTGGTCAAGGCTTGTTCGATGATGATAATGAGGAGGAATTATTTTGGAGTAACAAGGAGGTACCACCAGTGGATATTGAAGTCAAAGCAAGGAAATCCTCACAAGTGAGTGTGTATTACTATAGTTTTTACTGCATGCTAATAGATTTTTTGGTAATCGGCGTTTTGATCCTTGGACAAAATATCCCCGACAAAATATCCTTGAGACATATTATTCTTGGACAAAATATCTTTGAGACAAAATATTCTTGGACAAAATCAAGCACTCAAAAATTTCTACATCGTTCCCTCGATGTTGTGTATTAATATGTATTTATACAGGATGTCCGGAAATTAGGAGCAAAAAACTTGGGGAGTGATTCTATTCGAAAAGTTAATGTGACAAGTTCCTATAACATTTTTCCGAAAGTTCATTAATATTGGGGTTACAAGGCCCAATAACTTTTTTTCTAAATTTTGATGATGCCTGATTGAAGAGCATCGAAAGATCTTCAAAAAAGATCTTCTTCTTGTTGAATAACGATAAAACGAGTAGTTTTCGAGAAAAACGCATTTCTGTTTAATCTTGAAAATGAGCTGTAGTTAAGTAGTTTGTATTCATTTATTGCAAGCAAATTTTTTAAATGCGTTTTTCTCGAAAACAACTCGTTTTATCGTGATGCAGCAAGAGGATGTTTTTTGAAGATTTATTGATGCTCTTTAATCGGGCGTCATCATAGTTTAGAAAAAGTGCCTAACAAAAAAGTTCCGGGTGTTTATCCAAAGGTCAACGTCAGTTTCGACTCTTTGACACTGGAGGTTTTACCTCAAATTTGGTGCAAAAATACAAATAAACATTAGTGATAAGTGTGCCAAATTTGAAACTAATCGGTACACTAGAAAAAAAGTTACTGGAAAAAAAATTATTTAAAAAATCAATATTTAAGGCCCTTTAACCCCAATATTAATGAGCTTTGGGAAAAATGTTATAGGAACTTGTCACATTAATTTTTCAAGTAATATCACCTCCCGAGTTTTTTGCTCCTAATTTCCGGACACCCTGTATATTGTGTAATTTTGAAATATTTTATTAAATTAAATCGTAAAAAGTTAATTCCTTATATTAAAATTTGAATAATCCGCATTAATATTTGAATTATTGGAATTGTGGTTAGTTGATGTTATTTGATCTTTCTTTTCTTTTTTTTGTATTTACTAATTAATATGTTCAGTATTGAATGTATAATCTGATAATAATAATTTTTTAATAATTTCATCCAAGTATATTTTATCTTAAGGATATTTCGTCCAAGTATATTTTGTCTTCAATATCTTTTGTCCAAGGATATTTTGTCTCGGATTTTTTGTCGAGGATATTTTGTCCGAGGATTATGAGTCATAGAACCGATTTTTTAGGTTACGAAGGGGCTGTTCGATAGCGATGAGGGCAGCTCGAGTGATGACGGGGATATTTTTGCAAAGAAACCCGAACCATTACCACGGTACCTCCAACAACCGAAAAATGTACCACCGTTATTTGATGAGGAACCACCGGCTTTAGACAAATCCCAAGGCGCGGTTAAGAAATCGTTGTCTGAAAACCAATCCAGCTCAACGAAAATTAGTTTGTTTGATGATGACCCACAAAACAGTGGAGAAGAACTGTTTAAAAATGATTTATTTGCAAGTGTTCCAGAAAAAACAAAGCAATTATTCGATGATATAGAACGCAAGATAGATTTGTTTGGAACGCCCAAAAAATTTGAAAGTTTGTTTGATGATGACGATGAGGAAGATGATTTGGATGCGAAACTGTCGATAAATGTTGATGTTTCCAAAGAAAACTTAGCAGTCGATAAAAATTTGTATGAATCTACCAAAAGTTCAGTGGGATTTATTGATAATTTATTAAACGAGGATTTTATGTCTCCAAAACGTAAAGAACAAACGCCAAGATCCTTTGGGTTGTTTGATGAATCTCCACCGGAAGACAAAGATGACGACTTGTTTGAGGATGAACCTCCCGTGGAGTCTGTTGCCAAAAAACCTGTTGATTTGTTTGATTCAACTTCAGATGATGATTTTGATACTTCCAAAATTTCTGCAATAAAACCTGCAAGAAATTCCACCTCACAAGATGATTTATGTGAATCTTTTCCTCAAGGCCAGTTGATTAATAAAGAAGAACCACCCAAAGACTTTGTAGCCAAAAAACCTGTCGATTTGTTTGAATCTACTTCAGATGATGATTTTGAAACTTCCAAAGTTTCTGCAATAAAACCTACAAAAAAATCCTCCTCACAAGATGATTTATTTGGATCTTTACCGCAAAGCCAGTCTCATAATAAAGAAGACTTTGTAGCCAAAAAACCTGTCGATTTGTTTGATTCTACTTCAGATGACGATTTTGAAGCATCCAAAGTTGATTTCTCAATCAAAACCGATAACTCTTTACCAACAAAAGATGATTTATTCGGATCGCATTCTAAAGTCACTTTACCCAAGAAGTCGTTTGGTTTGTTTGATGACTCACCCCCAGAAGATGACTTTTTCAAAAACTCAGACACCAAAGACATTTTCCCAAAGAAGTCGTCCCATGATTTGTTTGATGATTCCCCTCCAGAAGACGATTTTTCTCCCACAATTGATATGGAACAAGATAACCTTATCAATGATAATCAAACTAGTAATGTACTGGATTCCCATGAAGTACCTGAAAAAAACCCGAGTGAAACTTTCGTGGAACCACCTGGAGTACCGGAGGATAAAATGGATGGTGTAGTAAACTCTACAAAGCCAAAACGTAAATATCACTGTTAAACATCTAATTATATTTAACAATGCATTTATTTTAATATAGCTAATCTATAAGAGGTTTTGTTTAGTGTTGTTATCATTTATCTGCTTTAGATAATATTTATTTTTATAATGCAAGGTGTATTATTTTGTTATCTGATTTAGATATTTATTTTTCTTCCAGCCGGCAGAGTAAAACATAATTTGCAAATTAATGTGAACGCTTTAGTACCTGGTTATGTTCCTAAAAGAGACCTACAAAAGTCCCACAGTTTGGATGAGGAAAAACCTGTAGAGCAGCCTCGAAGACCCACCAGTATACACACAACCGAAGGTCATGAAATCTTACAAAGCATAACAAAGGTATCATCAGTTTTTTGGTTTTAATTTTTTTCTAAAGATGTATCTCGTAGGATCGACCAAAAATCCAAGTGAAACGTCGCCCCTCCACTCGCAAGGCCCGCCAGGAAGCCTATCGGAACTCAGGAGTAGATTTCCGACTACCCGAAAGTGATGTCCTAGAAGAACCTGCTGAAGAACTCCCGAAGGAAATATCTAGAGATGTTAAGGAGGATATTCCTGTTATTAAAGAAACTCCTCCGTTAATCGTACCAGACATTAAGGAGACTATATCAGACCCTCCCAAAACTTGTGTACTTGAAACTCCGCCTGCTTCAAAAGCAGTATTCGCTGATGATGACGATTTATTTGCCACCAAAGTGTTACCCAAAACAAAAGCCCTCTTCGAGGACGCTTTATTCAATTCCAGAACTTTTGATGAAGACTCAGATGAGGATTTGTTTGTTGGGAAGAAAGCGCCCACTATCCAAGTGAAAAAGCCTGACGGTAATGATAATAATAAACCTACACCAGTGAAGAAATCTATTTTTGATGATGATGACAGTGATGAGGATGATAGTTTATTCTCTAGCAAGACCAAAAAGAAAGTGGATGTAAAAGCGAGTGGTAAACTATTTGAAGATGATGATGATGGAGACGATGATGGTATATTTTCTAGTAAAAATAGACAAGATAGTGGTGGTCCGTTTATTGAAAATATTTATAATAGTAATAATATCTGATTTGATTTTTAGCTGTTTCAGGACGTCTGCAAAAACCGAAGGCTGTTGTTCGAACTGCAGTTGTACGTAAATTGGAAAATACTGAAATTGTTGAAGATCCTTTGACTTCGTTGTTGGAATAAATTAATTAGTTGTTATAATTAAGATTAAATCATATATGAGATATTATTTGTAATTTTGTTATTTATTGGAATATATTAATTAACTGTTGTACTGTCTTATCTTCAAATTTCGGAAATCTTGTAAACATCCTTTTCCTTTATACAGTTTTTGAAATACACTACGAAAAAAATAACGGTAATGGGTGATGAAAAATAAATGCCATTGACAAAAAATGCTTTAAATAAAAGTCTTTTCGTTTTCCAACTAAAATTAATCGAAAATTTGGTAAAGATTTCCAGTGCGCTACTGGGTTAAAGGTAATTCAAAACATAATTCTGATTGTTTAGTAACAATAACAAAAGGTAGATGTGATTTTTTTGTCGCACAATTAAAATTGTCACCGTATAATTATTAGTTTTGTATTTAGAATTTCCATATCCTAAATGGTTTACACAAATTTGGAATTGACCGATATGGTGTTAAAGTATAGGAGAGCACTGGGAAACGCTCGTAAAGCACAGCGTCTCTACAGAGAAACATTTTCTTGACGAGTAATATCCTACCATCACACATTTACTGCCACTGTGCAGCATCTTAGAGACAACGGCAAATATCGTCCCCAAACTAAAGGCCGTCAGAGAACTACAAGGGTTTTAGATGCTAAACCTGGGATATTAAACATTTGGAAGAAAACCCCAGAATTAGCGTAAGAATACTGTCATACAAAGTTGGTGTTTCCCCATTTATTGTTTGGAGAACATTAAATGAACAGGGACTCCATTCGTACCATTTGCAACGTGTACAAGCTCTCAAAGAAGAAGATGTACCCCGAACGTTCAGGTTTTGTGAGTGGATATTGCAAAAAAATGATCAAGATCCACAGTTTGTTGAAAACTAGTTATCAACAGATGAGGCTACCTTCACAAGAGACGCAGTCTTTAATTCCCCATAATATTTTTGTTTAATGTGACGAGAACCCTCATGCAACTCATGAGGGACAGTTTCAAGAACGATTTAGTGTAAACGTGTGGGCAGAGATGGGGGGACATCAGTTGATAGGGCTATTATATGTTTTGCCGCCTCGTTTAACTATCTTAACTTCTTGAGTAACAACCTAGAAAATCTTTAGCTACCCTGAGAAATATGTGATATTTACATGACGGAGGAGCCCCTGTTCACTATACACAGGACGTGTGAGAATGGATAGGGAGAAATGATACTACTTATGACCTCCTCGTTCTCCTGATCTAAATTCTTTTTTTTTGTGGGGGCATATGAAACAATTAGTGTACGCGCTGCTGGTTAATTCCGTTGAAAAATTGACAAACAGGATTCACGATGTTGCGGCAGCTATTAGAGAAAACCGAGGCATGATAAGAATCCAAGAATCGCTAATTCGTCGAGCTCGAGCGTGCATTGCGAACGATGGTCGGCCATTTGAACAATTAAGTATTATAAATAAATTATTATTTCACTAGTGGTTTGTTGAATTCTTGAACCGTAATTTAAAATCTAACTCTCGGAATTGACTTTCGACTTGTCAGTTCTGATTTAATTTTAGTGATTTGGGTTTTTATTGAAATCAAACGCAATCAATTTTACGTGGATATTTTCATCAGAGGTGTTTTATAAGTAAGATTTTTGTACAATGTTTTTTTCCAATAAGTAAATTATTAAAAATTTACAGTCGATTTTGATATTTTTTGTTATTTGAAGTTATGCAGGAGAGACTTTGTCTAGTCTTGGATAACGCTTTTGGGGGCTCAAAAATGAGTTATTCGAATTTGTCGGCCTATTTAACAATATATTTAAATTTTTTTTATTTCAAATCATTTTCTGATTCACTCTAGAAATAAAAAAATATCCGTTCATCGTAAAAAAGGCGGCAGACTTTAAGATCATAGCCAAATCACATTTTAACTTTTTCACTTAGACTTATTTTTGGTCATCTGCCACTATATAGGGTGTTTCCTAAGTACATGCAGATATCTTAAGAGCGTATTCTTTGGCAAAAAATAATGCTACTTTAGGCTTTCGTTTCCGAGATTCAGGGTGTTAAAGTTTACAAAATGTTATGGTTTTCATTTTTTATTTTCCAAACCACGCAAGATATTCTAACCAAATTGCGTGCCATAATAAGCAAAAATGTCAAATTAGTCAGTGGTGGAGATATGGGCAGTCTCCAACAATTTTTCAAGAATAAAATTGTTACCATTCTGTACAAAATTTAAACTGATTGTAGTTTTAGATGCAGCTCGTCATTATGTATATTTTTTTCTCTTATTTTTTTTTTCAAATCTATCGCCGTTTACCGAGAAATTAGGTTTTTATTTTTTTTTATTTAAAGGAAACCCACTAAAAACGACTTAAAGCTTTTATTTTAAAAATAATATTACGAGTTATCATATCTCTGCCACTGGCTAATTAACGATTTTGATATTTTTTTATGGCACTCAATTAGGACAAGTGGTATACCAAATTTGGTTAGAATATCTGGCGTGTTTTTGAAAATAAAAAATAAAAACCATAAAATTTTGTAAACTTTAACACCCTGTATCTCGAAAATGAAAGCTCAATGAAAAAGTAGCATTATTTTTGGCCAAAGAATACTCTCTTAAGTTATCTGCACGTACTTAGGAAACACCCTGTATATAAAAACATTTTTATAAAAAATTTATATTGTCACAATATACAAAATACCTAATGAAGAAGTAAACAATTCACAGCTGCTGCAAAACTTTCAGCACCAATTACACCTGAAGCATCTTGCTTTGTGAATGTTTCGGCGTCATTTGTTACTCTATAAGTTTATAAATATTTTTACTCACGTCCAATTCCTCTGCTAAAAGTTGTGTACCTAACATATCCATAATAGTACCAATCATATCAGTCCCAATATATCCTTTCTTATCCAAATCAAACGCATCGAAAGTTGTTTTAAGCACTAAAACACCCAAATAAGAAATTTGAATTTTTCTTTTTTAAACAGTAAACACACTTACTGGAAATTTGTTCCCGGTCTAAGTCATCCTAGATATTATAATCTAATTTAGTAACAATAACAATATTAATTTACAGCACAATAAACTTACCATTTTTGTTTTTATTTATAGACAAACACTACTAACGAGGGCACAGGATTTACATAGACTGGATAATCTGGAGGGGATTTCATTAGCACTAAGAAATAAAGTACTGGTTTATATTTGCTCTTATTTCTTATATAGATATATACAGGATGATCTTATATATATATATATATATATATATATATATATATATATATATATATATATATATATATATATATATATATATATATATGTGACAATACATTATTTTATTTTAGTCATCACCACCAGTCATAACTTCCATAAATTCTGGAAATTTTTTAAAAATAATTTTACACCTAGTTTTTATTTTATGTTACAAACTTACCATCAAAATCAACAGTACCAGAACCATCCGAGTCAATTTCAGCAATCATCATGTCCAATTCATCGCTAGTTAATTTATCGTCCAGTTCCTTCAATATTTCTTTCAAAGTTTTCGTTGTTATGTAACCATTACCTTAAAATGTACATTATCAGTTACGACACAAAAATATTTTACTTTTCTCACCTTCTTTATCATATAAACGAAACGCCTCTTTTAATTCTTGCTGAATGGCTTCTGCATCTTCTTCAACCATGAATCGGGCAGCAAGGGTTACAAATTCTTCAAATTCCAACTCACCAGAACCTAATGGTTATATTAGAAATAAGTAATGTGTAAAAAATTAAATTATTTTACAAACCATCAGCATCTACTTCTGATATAATATCTTTTAACATTTGTTCTGTGATTTGGATACCCAACATGCCTAAGATTGTTCCGATCATCACAGTTCCTATGCTGCCTTTTTTCTCCACATCGAAAGTATCAAAGGCGTTTTTTAAAACTGAAAAATAGATTCAATACAAAACTTTTGATTAGATGCAACACACAAAATCCTTACGTGCAATTTGGTCTTTGTTGAGTTCCGTATCCTATTATACAAAAAAATAAAATAAAATTTGTTGTAAACAATCTCACAGGGCTTACCATCGTTGTTGATTCTTGTTGATATTTCGATTATGACAGAAATTGAAATGTCGCGAAATAATCTTTATAAAATGTGGCATTCTGAAAATAGGTTGGTCGTGTACACGTAATTAATTTTTAATTTTTGCCTGCCCAGAGTTGTTAATTACATGGAACAGCCGGATTTTCTACAGAGGCGTATAGGAGAAAAAATACCACAGAGATTTTGTAAAAAATATATTAATCTTCATATAAATGTAAAAATTATCAATATAATAACGACAAACTAAAGGATTTACTTAGAATCATTTTTAGTTTTTCCAACTAATTTTTAGCAGTTTTTTCAGAACAAATTATCAAACTAACTGAATTAAAATCCTAAATATGCAACAGAAATCAAAACTAATAAAATACTCTCAAAATATTGCATTTATAAATTTCCTAACTTTGTTGTCCGCTAAATTTTCCCAATACAATCCTGGCAAAGCTGTCCAATAAAACAATGAATGCAATTTAATATGACCTGGGAGTGGAACGTAAAGTCCACATTGTGTCTGGATCACGCATCACGTGGTGCATCCCCGGTAAATTTTATACCCAGTTTCGGGACCTGGATTCGATCCAAATACACATCAAAGTAGATTGAACGTATATTTTAGTACTATAAACCCACTATAACTTGACTACAAAATTCTAAAATACAATTACCACCTTTGTCTGTCTGTAAATTGTAATTTATTGCTACGCCTCGTGTTTGTTTATTTATGGATAGGTATCCTCGAAGAGGAAATATGCGATAGTGGTTTGGTTAAGTATATCAAGATTTATACAGGGTGTCCACCAAGCCCAAATATGCTGAAGACATCAATGTGTTTTTGTCATAAATTGAAATTATTATTAGTAAAAAACGGCGCAAAATAAAAAAACTTTCATTACTTCTACGACTCGTGTGGAAGCCGAGAGAACATTCACAAAAAATTTGGCGTCGATATCTACAACAGTGTAGATTTTTATAGATGACAAACTTTCACTTTTATATTTTATTTGGGTATTAATCAAAATAATTTTGCACTTCCGGGGCTAAAGTACTAACTTTAGTCCCTTATGACAGGGACTAAAGTGTCTCTTTTAGTCCCTAGGCACATAAAGTGGCATTTCAAATCCCTCGGGACATAAAATAAAAAATAAATATACGTTGCTACGTTACCCGAGTATTTTTTGTCATTTTAGACAGTATTTTATAGTGGTTGGTTTGTTTGTCACTTTGACAAGCACAAGTTTAGAATGATTTCACATACCTACTACATATTTGTATGTGAAACAATTGTAAATGTTTCGGAAGTGCAAAAAATCGCGTATATGCCTCGGGACTAAAGTGATATTTTATCCCTTACATGATTATTGCCCCTCGGGCTCTACGAGCTCTCTGGCAATAAACTTCACGCGCGGGATAAAATCACTCACTTTAGTCCCTTAATATACAGGGTGTGCCACGACGAGTTGACAGTAAACATAACTCTATTACTAAACACAATTTGGTTCTAAAAATTGGTACACGCCCATTATACAATGTGCTCTATTTAACGAAAATATTGCCACCTTTCTGGTACTTCCGGTTATACCGGAAGTAGACACAAACTTTGTTATTTTAAATGGAACACCCTGTATATTCTTGAATTTTTAGATTCTACACTTCATTTTAGACATAAAAGTATTAAATTGTGTGGTCCTAACATTAAAGGTATTATAATTATTTACACTTTTTCATTTTTTTTTACAAAAATATAGATGTAAATAAAAATTCGAATCTTGACAATGACACATTTTTTCCAAAGTTTTTTTCTTACGTTTGAAGTAGGAATATACAAGCAATAAGCTGATGTAGTTTTGGAAAACTTACTTTATACAGGGTGTTGGTGGTTGTCCGTTCATTTTTAAAAAGTTTGATCTATGTTAACTTTATTTTTTTAAATGGAACACCCTATATTTATCCACATTTTTGAATTCTACAATTAATTCTAGACATAAAAGTATAAGGGTTGTAAAGTCTTAAAATTAACGGTTATATAATTAATTACGTCTTTTCCAATTTTCAAGGTTTTTAAAAATTAACGATCAACCATAAGCACCCTGTAGATATAAAATAAGTTTTTCAAAACCATATTACCATGTTTCTTGTACATTTCTACGTCCACTAAAATTTGTTTTTATTATATTTAATTTAATATTTCTTATTTTTATTTATTTATTATAATTAAATATTTATGTTTCTTCCAATTTTTTCATACAAAAACTTAGAGTCAAACATTTTCATATTTTACTAATGACACGTTCTTTCAAAAAACAAACCAAATTTTAGCGCACGCAGAAATGTACAAGAAACATGGTAATATGGTTTTAAAAAACTTATTTTATACAGGGTGCTTCTGATTGACCGTTAATTTTTAAAAAACGTAATTAATTATAATACCGTTAATTTTAAGACCTTATTAAGTGTAGAATTCGAAAATCTAGAAATATATTCCATTTAAAAATATCTGATGTGCCCAACACATGACTTTCTTATACTTACGGATAGTATCACAATAATTACTTTTCCTAAAGAAATTAAGTTAAATTTCTTGTAAAAATTTTGAGGGTTTCCAGCAATTTTCAAATAGTCTCTGTCGCACTTATTGCAATACGCATAAATCTGTCCTTGTCCCACTCATTACTACCAGATTTTAGGACAAATAAATAACAGAATACTTATCAACATTCCACAGTGCGAAAAATGCTTGATATCTTTGAATTTGCTGTAGCTAAACTTTGAAGATTTATAAAATACTTCTCAGTTTTGGTCAACGTTTCACTCAAACAAACTGTACAGTGCACAACAATCCTTCTCATCAAAATATTACGATCTTTTGCCTTTGACAGTTGTTTGACTAACAAACTCTTCTTCTTCTTCGTACTTGGATTGCAAAGCAATGTCAAGTTTTTGGTGTTTGGCGATATAGCCACTCTCACCAGGATTGGATTAATTGGTTTTCACTTTTTAAATTTTTATAACTTTATTCGAGCTCTTCGTGTGTTTAATGCAAATAGAATGTTTAGTATAAAAACAAACAGATTTCTGTAATGTAAACAACAGCCACTCAGAGATAGATGGCAACACTATATAAATATGTAAATAATTTATAATTATTAGAAAACGGCGCAAAATAAAACACTTTTGTTACTTTGTCGACACGTCTAAAAATTGAAAGAGCATTCACAAAAAATTTGGCGTCGATATCTTTAATGTAGATTTGCATGCATAATACAATTTCACGACTTTATTGTATATATTAGAAAAAATTTTAATCGAGTTGCCATGATATCCAAAACATAAAACCGTAGCCGTTGTAGCCGTCGATCTTTTCAAATAGTAATGCTACAATCGATTTCCTCAACGGTATAGATTTCTGTATGTAAACAACATGTACTTTGTAAATCAGAGATAGATGGCGCCACTATATAAATAAAAAATTTTGACGGAATTTCAAAAAAGTTTCAAACAAAATTTGTTCAAAATTTAATTCTAAATCAATGTTAAAGAACAAAAAAATGTCGTAAATTGTTTATTTTTCAAGATATTCCTAAAAAACCTAAAAATGTCTTCAGGTAAGTACCACTTGTGTTGGTGCTAGATGAAAAAGATTTAATGTGGCACCCACAATTTTGTTCAAACTCTTAAATATGAAATTTGAATCAAATCCGTTAAGTCGTTTTTGAGTTATCGTGGATACAGACAGACACACAGACACACAGACACACAGACAGACATCATGGCGAAAATGGTCAAAATGGATTCAGGGGCCCTCAAAACGGGTAAATCCATCAAAATCTCGAAGTCGAAAAAATCACGATTACAATACTTCCTTATACTACGTATAAGAAAGTAAAAATTAAGTTATCATTGATTAAAGTTTTTAAAAATGAACGGACAACCACCAACACCCTGTATAAAACAAGTTTTCCAAAACTACATCAGCTTATTGCTTGTATATTCCTGCTTCAAACACAAGAAAGAAATTTTGGAAAAAACGTGTCATTTGTTAAAATTTGAATTTTTATTTACATCTATGTTTTTGTAAAAAAAAATTAAAAAGTGTAAATAATTATAATACCATTATTGTTAGGACCATACAACCTTAATACTTTTATGTCTAAAATAAAGTGTAGAATCTAAAAATTTTAAAATAACAAAGTTTGTGTCTACTTCCGGTTATTCCGGAAGTACCAGAAAGGTGGCAATATTTCCATTAAATAGAGCACATTGTATAATGGGTGTGTACCAATTTTTAGAATCAAATTGTGTTTACTAATATAGTTATGTCTACTGTCAACTCGTCGTGACACACCCTGTATAATATACTATTATTGGAAAAATATTGATTTGATTATTAGAAAAAGAAATAAAGATTGCTCGTTATTCTATTCTGGGTTGTCATTGTCTTATAAATCATGGTTCTGAACTTTTTGAGAGTACAAAATATTCAAAGTCAGTACTTTTTATACCTATATTACAGTTTTATATTACAATTTTTCTTCATACAAAGTGGACCTCGAGTGCCACCTTTTAATAGTTGAATAATTAGCTCCAGCTGGCGTAATAACACTCACTTCAATATCTTCACTTCCTTCTCGACTGATAACCGACTTCGGCTTATACTCTTTAGGAATTGGACTTGTCTCACATGCGCAAGGCCCAGAAATACTCTTAATACAATATCGACATCCATACACTTTATCATAAATTTTCGATCTCGAATTAATAGATGAAGTACTGGGATATTTTGGTAACTCAGCCGGTTTTCTATAACTCGGCATTAGCAAAATAGGAGCTTTTTCTTGTTTTTTCACCACAACAACTCGCTTGTTGCCTTTAATCAGTTGAGGATGTCGACGAATTGTATAGAAAATACCTAAACAGCTTATAATAGCTAGGATTAGAATAGTGGAACATCCTGAAGCAATAGTTGTTATTTTTTCTTTGTTCCTTATCCACGATTGTTTGCCCCATTCTTCTGGTACAACTAAAGAGGAACAGTCGTCTACTGATGCACGTTGGTTTCCATCTGGTAATAAACATGCTGTGTACGCTTTTCCATGTTCTAGGTCGTCTAAAATGCAACTTTGATGTTGTTTTGGCGTACTGGACCATATTTGGTACTTTTGTAGCAACACTCCGCTTTGCAAATCCATTTTAAAATATACAGTGTTTCCTAATTGTATCACCTTATAGGAAAAGCGACCTTTCTTGACTGAAGCAAAAGGTTGAAATGCTCGAGATTGACTTTTACTTGAAACTAGTCGACTAATAGAAGGAACACTACTGGTAGTAGTAATTGGACTAGATGGAACTCTAAAGGAACGCGCTTTTTTCCTGACGAATATTTTGGAAAGCGCTGGATTGTTATTTGAGGTATGATACTCTAACTGTGGAGGAACTTGAGGGATTTTACCCTTATATCTTATCCTTGTACCTCCATTTACCCAAAAAGGTATTGCTGCATTGATCTGACTGTTCTTAAGTCTGCTTTTAACCGGATTTCTATGTAAGTCAAGTACAGTGGAATTTGATTTTTCACATGCAAAATCCAACATAATTGTACTGGTTTCTAATGACAGTGCAGCTGAATCTTCTTGTAATTCACACCAATACAAACTGTTAATTTTAGGTTGTAGCATTATATTACTTGCTTTGTGAATATTTTTTGCACACTTTTTGTGGTTTTGTATTTTTTCTAGAAATTTTAATATCTCGTTTTTGAATTTATTAACGGTTTCGTGTAGCTGTGTTTGGTAAAAATTATACCTAAAGTTTTTCGTGATGCTTTGTATAAATACATCCATTTCGAAATTTATTGCATTTGTATTTAGTATTCGTAGAATTAGTGTATTTTCAGTAGAATTTTCTTGTCTTGAAGTTGAATCGCATACTAATGTGTAACTTATATGAAAGTTATTATTTGATAACCAATTGCTATTTATTTTGTCATGGGCTAAATTTGTCTTATTCAAAAATAGTTGTATTCCTGATATTTTACAGTCCTAAAATAATAAAAAATTTGAAATGTAAGTTTAGACACCTATAAATAATAATTATTAACTTGTTCTGCAACAACATCGTAAATTAAGTTGGTTAGACAAAGATAGCGACAAAAATTTTCAAAGCCCATTTGATGACTTTCTTAAATGAACACCCGATACAAATTGTTAATTTGTTCGTAAATAAATTCTTTACAATAAAATAAGGTCCGGTATTTCAGTGTCAGTTAAAACCAAATTTGGGTAAATTTCGTTTAGAATATACAAATTTAAAATGATAAAATTCACATTCTAATTGAAGTTTACCCAAATTTGGTTTAAACTGACACTGAAATACCGGACCTAAGAGTCCAAAATTTTAGTTAAAATTTGGCCCTAAAATTTTTAGGCCATCTTATATTTATGATCCTATTGGAAACATTTTAACTATACGCAAGATTTGCGGTTTTAACTTAGCTGACAGTTTAGCAAAGGCCAATAATTGTCTTTATTAAGAATTGAATTATTATATTAGTTTAAAATATTTTGGTGAGAATGAAAAATAAGTAAATTTCTCATAACTTTTTTAGATAGTACAATTTGTAAATTAGTAGCTCTACGCCGGATTCCCGAATATTCCCTTAGAATACAGTTTAGTAAAGCTTAATATTGTCATTATTACGAAGAAAATCATCATGGTTATAGAAGTTAGTTTTTGAGTATTTTTGCAAGAATGAAAAATAAATAAAATTTCTTATCAGTTTTTTAGATAATCCAGTTTGTAAATTTGTAGCTCTCCGCCGGATTCCCGGATTTTTAATTAGACTACACTTTAACAAAGCTTAATATTGTTCCTATTGCCAAAAAAATCCTCATAGTTATAGAAGTTAGTTTAGAGTATTTTTGCAAGAATGAAATATATTAAAAATTTCTCATAATCTTTCTAGATAGTCCAGTTTGCAAGTTTGTAGCTCTACGCCGGACTCCCGGATTTTTACTTAGATTACACTTTAGCAAAGCTTAATATTGTCTCTATTACGAAAAAAATCATCATAGTTATAGAAATTAGTTTAGAGTATTTTTGCAAGAATGAAAAATAACTAAAATTTCTTATCATTTTTTTAGATAATCCAGTTTGTAAATTTGTAGCTCTACCCGGATTCCCGGATTTTTAATTAGACTCCACTTTAACAAACCTTAATATTGTTCCTATTGCCAAAAAATCATCATAGTTATAGAAATTAGTTTAGAGTATTTTTGCAAGAATGAAAAATAACAAAAATTTCTCATAATTTTTCTAGATAGTATAGTTTGTAAATTTGTAGCTCTACGCCTGATTCCCGGATTTTCACTTATAATATAGTTTAGTAAAATTTAATACTATCTCTATTACGAAAAAAATCATCGTACTTATAGAAGTTAGTTTAGAGTATTTTTGCAAGAATGCAAAATACCTAAAATTTCTTATCATTTTTTTAGATAATCCAGTTTGTAAATTTGTAGTTCTCCGCCGGATTCCCGGATTTTTAATTAGACTACATTTTAACAAAGCTTAATATTGTCTCTATTACGAAAAAAATCATCATAGTTATAGAAGTTAGTTTAGAGTATTTTTGCAAGAATGAAAAATAACTCAAATTTCTTATCATTTTTTTAGATAATCCAGTTTGTCAATTTGTAGCTCTACGCCGGATTCCCGGATTTTTACTTAAATTACACTTTAGCAAAGCTTAATATTGTTTCTATTACGAAAAAAGTCATCATAGTTATAGAAGTTAGTTTAGAGTATTTTTGCAAGAATGAAAAATAACTCAAATTTCTTATCATTTTTTTAGATAATCCAGTTTGTCAATTTGTAGCTCTCCACCGGATTCCCGGATTTTTAATTAGACTACACTTTAACACAGCTTAATATTGTTCCTATTACGAAAAAAATCATCATAGTTATAGAAGCTAGTTTAGAGTATTTTTAAAAGAATGAAAAATAACTAAAAGTTCTCACATTTTTTCTAGATAGTATAGTTTCTAAATTTGTAGCTCTACGCCTGATTTTCACTTATGATATAGTTTAGTAAAGTTTAATATTGTCTCTATTACGAAAAAAATCATCATAGTTATAGAAGTTAGTTTAGAGTAATTTTTGCGAGAATGAAAAATAACTAATTTTTTAAATCATATTTCTAGATAGTTCAACTTGTAAATTTGTAGCTCTATGCCGGATTCCCGGATTTTTAATTAGACTACACTTTAACAAAGCTTAATATTGTTCCTATTACGAAAAAAATCATCATAGTTATAGAAGTTAGTTTAGAGTATTTTTAAAAGAATGAAAAACAACTAAAATTTCTCATAATTTTTCTAGATAGTATAGTTTGTAAATTTGTAGCTCTACGCCTGATTCCCGGATTTTCACTTATGATATAGTTTAGTAAAGTTTAATATTGTCTCTATTACGAAAAAAATCATCATGGTTATAGAAGTTAGTTTAGAGTATTTTTGCAAGAATGAAAAATAACTAAAATTTCTTATCATTTTTTTAGATAATCCAGTTTGTAAATTTGTAGCTCTACGACTGATTCCCGGATTTTCACTTATAATATAGTTTAGTAAAGTTTAATATTGTCTCTATTACGAAAAAAATCATTATAGTTATAGAAGTTAGTTTAGAGTATTTTTGCGAGAATAAAAAATAACTAATTTTTTTAATCATATTTCTAGATAGTCCAACTTGTAAATTTGTAGTTCTACGCCTGATTCCCGAACTTTCACTTAAAATACAGTTTAGTAAAGTTTAATATTGAATTTGTTACGAAAAAAATCATCATAGTCATGGAAGTTAGTTTAGAGTATTTTTGCAAGAATGAAAAATAAGTAAAATTTCTCATCATTTTTCTACTTAAGTATGTAAATTTGTAGTTCTACGCCGGATTCCTAGATTTTCACTTAGAATACAGTTTAGCAAAGCTTAATATTTTCTTTTGATTACGAAAAAAATCATCATCATCATAGAAGTTAGTTTAGAGTATTTTTGAGAGAATGAAAAATAACTAAAATTTCTCTGGAAAAACCTAAAAATTCTCATCAATCTTCTCTGTAGTTCACTTTGAGAAGTCGTAGCTCCATGGCTATATTAAAAAAAAAACGAGGAAAAAACAATACCGTGGATATAAGTGTAGGATTTCTTTGATCACCTTTAAATAAATAAATTTGGAGTATAAGTATTTATATTTATCTTATATATATTTTTTTAAATTTGTGAAATCTTTTTGAAGTAACAATATAATGATACATGTTATATTTGTTATAGGTACTTTAATTTATTATACGTATATATTTTCGGTTAAAGGGATATACATCAAATTAACAACACTCCATTCTATTATCATCATTATGCTTTCTCGGGTGATTCGGAGGAAGTGGAGGAGCCTCACTATATAAAGACTCACACGATCTCGACAAAGTACAAACAGTTTCATAATTTTTAGGTTTAAGATAACCATCACTACCAGCCAAAGAAAACCGTGAAGACTTTGTATATTCCCTACAAGTCTCATGTTTGTTCCCCACCACCACGACCCTTTTATTCCCCTTAATCAACTGCGGATTCTGTCGGATAAAATAAAACGCTCCAACACCACTTGCAATACATACAAGAACAGTTACACAACACATAGTTACTACAACTCCTAGTTTATCGTCATTTGATATCCAAGACTGTTGATCCCAATGTTGAGGTACTGGTAATGTTGTGCAGTCATCTGGTGCTACCGTATCATTACCAATTGGTAACAAGCAGAGCGTGTAGGCCTTTCCGTAATCCAAGTCTAGTAATGATATAATCGCTCCTAAGTCGCTGATGCAACCTTGTTTTGGATTATCAGATTTGGGATTACTAGTCCAAATCAACAAATCATTGGAGACATCACCCCCACCAAGGACATACAAATTGATGTGTTTTGTTCCAACGTACTGAACGAATTGGTAAGTGATTGTTCCATTACGTACTGAGGCTGTGGCAAAAGGTCTTAAGTCTTGCTGTAGAAACCCCACTAACACAGAATTTCCTGTACACTCTATAGTCTTGGTATCGTGACTAGGTGTTGGGATGATTTCTGTAATTGTTGAGAAAGTAGTTGCCTTCGACGATGTTTCTGGTGGTATCGTTGTAGCCATTTCTGTAATAATTGTTGGCAAGTTGGATGTATTTTCCTCAGATGTAGGAGGAATGCTTGCCTCCGACGATGATTTTGGAGGTATTGTTGTCACTTCAGAACAAAAAGCTGCTTCTGTGTAGTTCACATAAAGGCCTTCGTCAGTGAAACATAGAAATGTAACATTTTTGAAATAGTCACTTTGGTACTCTTCGTAAAATTGCCTAAACCACTCCATGCTACAGTTACATTTAAACGGATTTTTTTCGATATTAATTGTTCTATCAATACCATTGATAAATCCTCTAAATAAACCTTCAGGTAGTAGTTCCAGTTGGTTTTGTTTAAATTGCAACAATTGTACACCATTTTGAATTCCATAGAAAGCTCCAACTTCTAATTCTTCTAAACTAATGTCATTTAAATACAGCGATGTAAGTCCAGGGGCAGCTATGAATGACTGATTTGTTATTTTGACGATGTGATTACTTTGCAAATCAAGTATTTTTAAATGCGTCAATTTTGGTGCAGTCGGACCAGTAAGATTTTGAACCGTCTGGATATCGTCGATACAATTTGCAAATTGCAAAGACACCAATGAATTGGACATTCCTTCTAAAACACCTTTTTCAACAGTAACAGGTTGAATATTTGTATCAAATCTCACAGCAAATGTCTCTATGTGGCTCTCCAAAAACCATTCCTTTTGAAAATATGCTATATGTGTGTCAACCAATTCCAAGGTTATTGGTTTATTAATGAACGGTTTACCAGCAAAGGCTCTAGGTTCCATGTCTCTTAAATTCGGACTGTTGATTGTAAGTGTGTTTATATCGTAGCTACAATTTTCAAGCCATCCATTTTGTATTTTACGATTAGGGAATTCGGCGTTTTGTAGAAATAGTCGGATTCCAAGTGTTTCGCAGTCCTAGAAAATCGAGGATGTGTGTGAATTTACCGTATGGTAACATTTTCATATTAATTAATTAATTTTTCTATTATAAAAATTGTAGACAATAAAAAACAACCGGAATTTAGGACAATTGAAATGAAACAAGTTATTTATATCGTAGGTAATATTATATCGCACGGTTCATATCGCACAATAGTATTTTTTAAATTTCTATTAGTTGGTTATATTTTCCGAAAAATACTGATCACAACTCGTTGGAAAAACTCATTTCAATGCTTTTGCGAATTTAGTTGCACGAATTTGCTATTCGTTATGAAAACAACTAATGTAAAGTGAGGGCATTCCTTAATTCCCAGTTTTACAAAACTGCTGGCCAATTGAAACGTACCAAACGAATTTTTAGGTTGAATTTAAAGTCAAATATTTTGAACAATAGAAAAGATATCAACGTGCGGTTTTCAGGATTTCAGAGGTAATTTAATTGAGAAAACGATGGTGTTACCCGAATTTTTTACTTTGAAGTATATTACTATCTACAGGATATGAAACAAAGTCGTCTTTTTTTTTGTAAAATTTTATAACTACCGAGATTCCACAAAATTTTTTAAATATTTTTTTGGTGTAGATTTTTTTACCTTACTTAATGGGAAAACACTTGTTTCTCAAAATTTTTATATCCCTGTTATTTTATAAGATACCGAATTTTTGCTGAAAACTTGATTTTTTCTGTTTTTTGTCGTTCAGCCGTATTGTGTTTTGTAAGAACCAATCTCTGTAGTTGATTATGATACCTTATCAATGGCTTTCTTATAGAAAGTACATTTTCATTAATTTATTGGTAACTAGTGCCTTATCACGTTCGCTCATTGGTAAATTTTTTTAAATCATTTTTTGAGGCTATTTTCTTAATGGAATAAAGTGGAATTTAATTAGTTTATGTTCACCATTGATTTAAGTGATTTATATCCTCGAAACGAGTTTTTCATTTTTTCCAAAATTTGCTCATATCCGTGTATACCGGGTGGCCACGAAATCGTTATACAGCCCCCACCATTTTGGTAAATTAAACTGTATTAATTTGAAATTTAGCATGGTTTGATTGTTGAAAGGAAACTCATTTTGATGTTTAAAACAATCTAATGACACTTCCGGTTTCACCTGAAGGGCCACCTACTAACTTTCAAAAATTTTTAAAACAACCCTGTACATTTATTTCCGTAATAATTAGATTCTACTTAAAATTACCTTTTTATCGACATATCACATGATGACATTTGCTTTCAAAATGGCAGCATAATTATTGTTGCAAAAACCTGTTCAACAATATTTATATTTAATAAAAAATTCGGTATCTTATAAAATAAGAGGGATATAAAAATTTTGAGAAATTGGTTTTTTCCTCATTAACCAGGACTAAAAAAATGGACATAAAAAAATATAAAAAAAATTTGTGGAATCTCGGTAGGTACATATAAAGTTTGAGAAAAAAAAGACGACTTTCTTTCATACCCTGTAGATAGTAACGTATTTCAAAGTAAAAAAATCGGGTCACACTATTGTTTTCTCAATTAAATTATCTCTTGAATCCTGAAAGTCTCATGTTGATATCTTTACTCCTTTCTAAAATATTTGACTTTAAAATCAACATAAAAATTCGCTTGGTACGTTTCAATTGGCCAGCAGCTTATTAATTAACTATTCTCCGATTCATTTGAATTTTACGAAATCCTATTGATCAACCGCTAACCTGTATTAAATTTCAACAAATAAGAACAATATTTTGTGCTATTATCTAACTAAATATTTAATTGACGTTTGTGGAATAAATAAAATTTAAGTTGATGATCCCTCAAAAATATACATTATCATTATAAAATATCTAAGAGAATCACCACTTCAATATTTTACATAATTTTTTCAAATATACCTATTTTCTTGTCAACCCTAAAATCATTGGTTAGTTAACTTAGTATACGAGCTGTCTTTAATAAATAATAATTATAAAAATAGAATGCAAATAAATTTTGTGCTTTTAGGGCCGGTAGTTTTAATGTACAAATTACTTTGATTGGTAATAGTTATTTATATTATAAGTGGGATATGAACATCATTAACATAAGAGTCTGGAAATTGCGGAACGAGTCGTAGACGAGTTCTGTAATCAGACGAATATGTTAATGTGTGTATATCCCACGTGTAATATACAAGATTTTATCTTCTACCGTCCAAATAATTAAAAATGAATTTTGAATTTATCTCCAGCGACATTGCTCAGTAGTTGTTGTCAAGTTGTCGTACTGGACTACCTAACCTAAGTTGTGTAAAAACTAGCCAGCGCTACACAACAATGAATTTGAATCATAAATTTTCAAATAATTAAACAATTTATACACCAAAAAATCTGGGACGTGGACAGTGTTATATTTATTATTAAAATATAAAACTAATTTATTAAAAAATAAAACTAAAAACTTTTTCAGTTCTCTAACGTGAAGTTAGGGTTTTTTCTAGGTAGATACGCTATTATAAAATTCTCCAGGTTTCAAAAAATCAAACTTAAGAGTATGAAGTGTCATTACTCAATATTAATCACAAAGTTTAAAGAATTAAACAATATATATTATATTATAATTAGACATTTACAAATATAAACTTTCCTATAAAGATACTAAATTGTAAAAATTGTGTTATAAATACTTGTAAGAAAGAATTTTCTTGTTGAAATTTCAGTGTGGTAATGATTTCTTTAAAACACATGTTGCGTAATAATCTGACTTACCTTACTCAAATTAATGTCAAATCAAGGCTATTATGAATTGATAGTAGATAAATAAATTTGTTAATTTTCATTGTATTATTATTACCCAGAAATTTGTTTGTCAAATTAAGCTACTTAGAACTAAAATAATCGGTTCTTCAAGAATTTTTAATTATTTTTTATTTTTATTTTTTATTATACAGAAATGAATCTCAACTTAAAAATTTTCCCGCTGTTTTTCATGTAATAACATTTGTTTGTTGGTTGTCCTTGACAACGGAATACAATTACTACCCCTATCATATAAGTTCCTAGGATAATAATTAAGAACACAGTTTCCAGGCTCAACAGTTTATTTGATCTAGAAATTTTGAGATCTAAAGTGAACATTTTTATTATGAAATAAATACAAAATTATAGTTTTCATCTTGCAATAAATTAATTTCTTTATTTTCGGCCGATAGTTCGATAAGCGGGTTTTTAAACGATGATCTTCAACTGCTTCGTTTTTAAATGTACTTTTCTGGAAACTTTCCGGATATGAAAGGAATGTTTCGTGCTGTTGGGACGTGGAGGCAGAGGTAATTTCGAGTGCTGTCGAAATTGCGCGGTTAAGGTTCGAATTATCATTTCTAATATATAATATCTTGTTAGCATCAACATCAAGTTTGTGCTTCACAGAATCTGCTATGGAACTTTCAGCCATGTTGAAGGAATTCCACGTTCCATGCCTCTTTAAATCTAAAATATCTCCACCAGAATTTACTAGTAGCGTAACCGTAGACCGTATAAAGTGTACAAATCTGCGTCAGGTAAATATAGAAATTTTCCAATTATTGTTGACAGTTTAGCGAAGGTTTGTTTGCCCACAAGTTGGTTGACACATTTCTCATTCTGATACCGCATGAAGAAATGGGAGATATTTGGTAGATACTACTAACTTCATACGAATTTCGTAATATTTCTTAAAAATCCTTAAATAATCGATTTCTTCTTCGAGATTTATAACAATTGTGAAACTTCTTAGTTTGAATGTGTGATTTTTATTATTATATATTTTCCATGATCAGTGATATCGCATAGTTCCATTTTGCAGAATTTATCCGTCTTGCAGACTCCAGAAATTAATATTATCGTAACGGTCTGTAGCAAACCAAACCAAAATTAGAAATTTCCTTTGAAAAAAAATGACTTACCTTAATAAGAAAATACGTTTTATCGACTGTTTCAGTTAGAAATTTCAAAATATCTTCTCTCTGTAATACTTTTTTTTTGGTCGATATTCTTTATTGTTGTTTCTGAGGAAGCCTAATAGCTTAGGAAATTTTGAAATGTTAATGTTGTCGTTGCAGTTAATTGCTGCCTTGAGCATTGAATATTTGCACTACAAGCTTGCAGGAGACTTTAATTGTTCAGATCTTTCCAGTACGTAGGCCAGCATTACTTTTTCCGTCACCTTTCTTTAATTTTTGAACCGCACCAACATTTTGACCTATCGTAGGTAAATTCATATCTATTTCTGGATTTTTTGGTAGTACACTTACAGTAACACGACTCACAAAAGGGATTAAAATCAAAGATAATATTCTGATGGCAGGTGAGAATTTCTTTAAAAATGTTGGTACATTTCGATCGACAGCGGGAAAAATGTAATAAGCTACACGGGAAGTGTCGACTATTAACATTTTCGGCAGACAATAAGCAGAGGCTTTGCCTTGGCTTGTACTTATCGCCATCAAATGTTAATATGTTTTTACATATCTTGTAGCTTAAAATAACTATAAGTACATACTTATGTATAGAACTATCGTACCTAATATGTATAGTATTATTCATTATAATGTAATACTAATATATTGCTAGCACTAAGAAAAGAGGGCGCACACATTACGGTGAGACGATAGCAACCTCTCGCTCGCACACTCGAGAGAGTGTTCGTTATGCGCATGCGCTCGCTCGTATTCAAATGAGAATCAAACACGCTTGCGCATTAGTGCCCTGCTTGAGAAAAAATGAGCATTACGGTGCAGACCATAGCAACCTCTTGCTCGCACACTCAGAGGAGCGCTCATTCGTACTCGAATGAGAGATACACATGCGCATTAGCGCCCATTTCAAGACGGTCTATGTCTCTTTTACTACGCGCGTACAACGTATAGTGGGATAGAATAGGATGCTAGCAATACAATGTGATTCAAATTCGATTCTCACCATTACGATCTCCTAAACCGTAAGAGATACTGGGTCGGTTAAATGGGACAAAATTTGAGGGATTCGAAGTGTAAAATGAATCTGTCATCAAAACTGCGATATTTCTTTTCCTTCCTGAATTATCCTGAAAAAACTGAAAAGGTCGATTTTTTATTTTTCTGTCTAGTTCAGTTATTTCATAACCGATTTTAATTTAGTAAAAACATTATTGGGGCAACTTTTTATGGTCTACACGATTAGATAACAAAAATGTTTTTCGACGTTTCGTTTTTGTGAAACCATCATCAGGCCCATTTTTTCTTATGGGCGCCATTATTTTATTTTAATGTAATATTTTAGCATATTTTTGTCTGATTTCGATGATGTATCACACTTCATGCATATCTTTGATTTTATTATCAGTTTTTCAAAAAAAATGTTTAATTTACAAAAAAAATATATATGAAACAAATGAAATAGTACACACAACGAAATAAATCATTTTGAACAATTGAATATGATTATTCACGTCATCGTCAATCTTCCTAATTGAATTTGTGGGATTATCTTGGACAGACTGAATAATAACATTTTCTACATTTTTACGATACCCGTAGGTTCTTCTAGGGGCACAAAATGATCCATGTTCTTTTAAATTTCTTTCTAACTCTTTAAATATGAGGGTGTCTTCTTTTAGGATATAAATTATGATATTCATAACAAGCATTAACTGTATAATACGTCTTTATTTGATATAAGTAAGTATTAATTTTGTCATCGTTCTTATAAATATTCATGTTAATTACAATAACAATTGGCCACTACAATATCTACCCATGTTATTTGTTTAATTTTGTTATGCATAGCCTACGTTTCTTATTTTTCTTATTCTTATTACATACATACCTTATTGTTTATAAACTATTACCTAATAATTTATTAAATTATTAAAAATAATATAAAATTTTGAAAAAAGATTTATTATTAATAAATTTCATAGTTGATGCAATGATTCAAAATGATTTATTTCGTTATGTGTACTATTTTATTTGTTTCATAATTTTTTTTGTAAATTAAACATTTTTTTTGAAAAACTGATCTTAAAATCAAAGATATCTATGAAGTGCGATACATCATTGAAATCAGGAAAAAATATGACATCAAAATCAAATATGGCGCCCATAAGAAAAAATGAACCTGATGATGATTTCAAAAAACGAAAAGTCGAAAAATTTTTTTTTATATCTAATCGTGTAGACCACAAAAAGTTGCTCTAATAGTGTTTTTACTAAATTAAAATCGGTTCTGAAATAACCGAACTAGACAGAAAAATAAAAAAATCGACCTTTTCAGTTTTTTCAGGATAATTCAGGAATGAAAAGAAATATCTCAGTTTTGATGACAGATTCATTTTCCACTTCGAATCCCTCAAATTTTGTCCCATTTAACCGACCCGGTATCTCTTACAGTTTACGAGATCGTAATGGTGAGGATCGAATTTGAATCACACTCTATATGATTAGGTGCATATTACATATAATTGTGGTATTATCAAACAATTTATCAAAAAACTACGGTAATAATACTACTGTGAAACCACTACATATTTCTTTTAATACGGCGAATTAAACTTTTATTTTTGAGGATTAAATATACCTAATTTATTCTTATTTCTTCTAAGGAACGGACTTTATTTTTGTAGATATTTGACTGTTTTTTTGCATAATTCTTATAATATTATGTACACTTGAAATCCTTGTCCTCAATATCATTTTTCACAATGAATTTCTGTAAAAACTATTCCAATATTGCTTTTATTCAGTATCATGTTTCATTTTGAATTTGTGAAATTATGACTTTTAATTAATTAAAAACTCGAATATAAGTTGCAGAACAAATTAATGTATCTAACCGAACCAAAAATGTTAATATGTAGATTAATATACATACCGAAATTGTAGCACTGCTAATTAAATCAGTAATATTTTGCATTTCTTCCTGATTCAAATCGTTGCATGTAATCATACATTTATCTCCTTCGCTGCATTTCTCCGATATTCTCAGGGCTTTTTCCAGGACGATATCGCTTTGTGTTTTTAATATTTTATTATGCCCACCCCCATTATTATGAGCTTTATGAATAACTAATATGTATATTAAACCATAGCAAAATAGCGCTAAATATAATATTACAGCAACAATGCCAGCCGCATTTCTATTCCATAATCCACACCATTCAATTATTCTTTGTTTGTAGCTAATTTAAAAAATAAGTATCTTAGGAAATGTACAGTTATTAATCCAGTAGTTGTATATGTTTACCTGGCTTTGGGGTTCGTCCTTTTCATGGTAATTTTTAAATTGTGGTGAAATTGTAGTAATTTCATTTGAACTAAAATTAGCTGATGTGCAGAAAAATACAAACTGATAATGTGACATTGGACATATGTTAATAAGATGATATAGATCTAGCTATAATCCTGTGCTATTTGCAAATTTGGTAGATATCAGTTGGATAACAGCAAAATTAATTATTACTTTTTGTAAATTAATATTTATGAAATTGCCACAATCGTATTTATTTGCGATAAATAAGTAAATGAAAAATACTAAATCACACAAAACGATTAAAAGATTATTATCGGCAAAAAAACAAAAAATTATATTCTGGAAATTTGGAAAAAACATGTTGATAACGTAGGTTTGGGAAAATGAAACACTTTAATTATTAATATATAATATAAGAAAACCTTCAAAAACCTATACGAAAGATACAAAATAATAGGTTTAAATGAGAAATTAAGCTATTGTACTTATGCAAATTATACACTTACATCATATTTATGGCAGAATTATTATGAATATAGTTTATAGTAGCGACAAAAATAAATTATGCATACATTTTTAAGTAAAATGCAGTTTCTTGCAGTCGTTATTATATTATAAAATATTTTTTTTAAGTTGTTGAATAATTATACAAGATATAGATATAATAATGTTATGGCAAATGTGAACAGTCTTAAATTCATTATATACAGAGTGATTCAATATTTAATCGTATGAAACCTACAATTACTAGTAATTTTTGACAGGAAGCAATGTCTCCGAATAAGCCGAAGCCGCGCCGAAAATTTTAATACTCGTAGTCGATAGATACATTCCATATGTTGCTTATTACATTTTTCCCGCTGTCTATCGAAATTTACCTAAATTTTTAAAGAAACTTTCACCTGTCATCAGAATTAATTTTGATTTCAATCCTTTTTGTAAGTGTTACCAGGTCACATAATCAGTTGAAATTATAAACACAACGAGAACATTCTCGAAACTTGCGTGAAACGCTTAAGCAGCTCGAAATCAATTCGAAATGGAGATTGATGAATTTGAAGAAGCCGCCAACTTATGGCTTATTCAAGTGTACTACCAAAAATATCTGATGTGTCCAACACATGACTTTCTTATACGATAGTACCACAATTACTTTTCCTAAAGAAATTAAGTTAAATTTCTTGTAAAAATCGTGTTTCAATTTTGAGCGTTTCCAGCAATTTTCAAATAATTCTCTCTCGCACTTATTGCAGTACGCATACATCTGTCCTTGTCCTCATAACAACCAGATTTTAGGATAAAAATATCTGATGTGCCCAACACATGATTTTCTTATACATTGCCATGATACAGTTTTAATCAATAGTAATATAATAAGTGTGTCAATTTGACAGAAAATACCTCGTGCTTCGCACTCGGTATTTTTAGACTGTCAAACTGACACTCTTTGTTGCTGTGCAACAAGTTATCGTAATTTAACCGGAAAATCCAAAGCACGTATTATATTCGTTAAGATAATTTTATGAATGTACACAACAGTTTATTTTATTTCATATTAATGTAAGTAACAGATCATAATAATATATAATTACAAATTAATTCTTATACAAATTTTGTTATTTATATTGTTACTATGGAAAACCTACAATTAATTTTATCGAAATTTTATCGCTGGAAAACCATGTAGGTTGGTCCAATACTGCATTATGATTGGTCGAAATTACTATGAATAAAATTATCTTTGGAAAATACTGAACGGGTAGCCAATAATCACATGCAGTCGACATTCAATACGTTATTAATATAAAATCACATTTATTATTATTGTTTTCGGTACCATAAAAACCAGTAAAATACAAAAAAATAAAAAATAATGGTCCTTTTGGGATTCGAATCCGCGACCTTCCGTTTGACAGCCAAGCCCCAAACTCACTAGTCTATCTACTAGTCGGATTCAACGCGCACTATGAGAAATATAAGTGTTTTAAGAATATCTCATTTTTTTGAAATTTTTTTGACGGAATTTCAAAAAATGGTTCAAACTAAATTTGTTCAAAATTTAATTCTAAATCAATGTTAAAGAATATAAAAATCACTTGTGTTGGTGCTAGATGAAAAAGATTTAATGTGGCACCCACAATTTTGTTCAAACTCTTAAATATGAAATTTGAATCAAATCCAATAAGTCGTTTTTGAGTTATGGTGGATACAGATAGACACACAGACATCATGGCGAAAATGCTCAAAATGGATTCAGGGGCCCTCGAAAAGTGTAAATCCATCAAAATCTCGAAGTCGAAAAAAATCGCGATTAGTAGGTATACTTTCTTATTACTTCGTATAAGAAAGTAAAAATATTGTGATTGGAAATTACTTTTCTTAAAGTCGATGTATTTAGATTCTTTCGTATATTTTTACTTTCTTATACGAAGTAATAAGAACGTACCCTACTGTATATCCAATCCCAAACCCACACAAAGCATTTCTTCTTTTTCTTTTTTAAAATTTCGATAATGAAACGTGAACTAAATAAACTTCAAAACAGACACACATCTATACGAAACAAATATATGCTATATGATATGTAAACCGTTCGTACATTTCTATCGGCTGATAGTACATTTCTTGAGTAACAAAGGTGTCGAACATTTATCTCTGATATAAAACGCTTGTAACAAGTGTCAGATGTAAACACCCAAAGAAATTTTGTGTCCGACACTAGACACTTATGTCTGGCAAAAAGTGTCAGATATAAACGTACCTTAAGATTCGCCATTTGGATAGCCATTATAAATAAACGGTCCGATAATTCTGTGTCCTAAAACTCTGCACCACTTGTTTTGGTGATCCACTTCGCGCAACCAATGAGGATTTGTTTGTGACCAATAGTGCATAAGTATTGTATAAAGTAACGATGCCACAGCTGACTTCATCAGTCCATAAAACCAGGGAGAGAAATTGAGAATTTTTGAGGGATGTGGCACAAATTTTGATATAGGTAACAAGAAATTCAAAAAGAATCATAATCATCAAGGAGAAACTTTTGTCAACACCAAGAAGACTAGATACAGGAGAGCGCACTTCATTGTTGTCCTATTGTTGCCCGATGGGACACTATGCGGCGAAAAGCTCCCCACTCTCAATCGTCACTTGCCACGTGCGCCGTGCTCTTAAATTGGTGTACTGCGCATCTGTCAAACACATGGCACATTTAAAATAATTCGAAACATGCAAGATGTCAAAGTCACGTAGTAAATATAGTGAAAATCAATAAAATGTCACGAAAGTTTTTTACCGGGTTCAACAGCAGTGAATTTGATTTTCAGGCAGTATTGCCGTGTCTTACAGGAGATGCTTGATCTTTTTACCGTCTCTAAATTGTTTTCAATTTAACAATGTTTCAATTAAAAATCAATGAAGCACGTTGTTACATTTGGCATGAAGGAGAAGCCCACCAAGGGGCAAATGAAAGTGCTTCGTGTGATTGGAATTACTTGATGTCTTTACAAGAACACATTCCCACATCAACAGGCAAATCAAAATCCTTAGATTTGATTTTTTATACAGACAACTGTGTGGGCAAAAACGAGAACAGATTATATACCTACCTAAGACATAAATTTTTGTGTGCCACAAAGATGTCTTCCATTTTAAAAACCTTGTTACCCAAATTGGTATAAAAACGTGTATGTACAAGAATTCAGACGGAGATACAGTTCAAAATGTTAGATATAAAAATCTTTATGCTAAAAAAATCATCCTGGAATACTCTTCTACAAAACTTCTTACGAACAAAAAGAGTTTTTATAAATGTTCTAAATAACCATCAGACGTCAACTAGCTGACTTTTCTTCAATGACACTGAAGAACCTCTAAACATAAGGCAGGTATTAAAGAAGCAAAAAAGAAAGGATTACTCTTCTTATTCGCCCCCCAGAACAAACCGAAGAAACTAATTGTCCCTATGTGCTATTTCGACTTTTACAATAAACTATACTACAGCTTAAATAGTTTACATCGACTGTGTACATTGTTTATCATTTTTTTCTGCAGTTTTATAAACTTTATTTGCATTTATATTTTGCGTAGTTTCTTTATTTTATACATAAGTCAGTAAATAAAAGTTACAATTCTTTGGGAAAGACCGTCACAAATTTTAATTAAAGGTGAAAAAGAGTTACAGGTAATGAGAAAAATGAAGTTGTTAGGTTTAAATGCAGCTCATGATCCCTACCTTTCAAAGCGTGTACCACGTTAGTTTAGCATATTGTTGTATAAAACGTATATTTTAAAACGATTCTCCTGAAAAACAATGAATTTTTAGTAGGGACAGTCTTCTACCAAACCAACGATATGTACTTACAATTTTCAACAAGCTCTTACGTTAATAAATTATTATTTTCAAACGGCATATAGGTAACATGGTGTTATATGACTGAGTAGGCAAAGTATAAGTTTCATTTCTATGACACCGTATGAGCGGCGTATAAGTAGGACTTATACTCCGGCGGAGATATCGAGCTGCGGTTTTCACGTTTTTCTTGCAAATTTAATCTACTCTCTGATTCCGACATCATAACTACACCATCTAATTTAAGTTTTCGGTATAAAATCAAAAAAATTGTTATTATTTCAAATTGCGACCTCTAGCAATTTTATTAGGAACTATCATGTACCATTGGATGCGATAATTAAAAGTACCTACCTACATTTCCCTTCTAAACAAGCTTAAATCTACTAAAGTCGAATAAGTCGTTTAGTAGTCACAGCGATTTAAATTATTACATTTTCAATAACTTCCCCACTCTTGTTAAGGCCGGTATGCCAATGAACCTTAAACCAAAATGATGCAGAATTGTCCAAACTTTCTAATGATGTTACCAAAGGTATACCTTAATGTGGAAATTTTCGGAGAAATTTAAAATTTTAATATTTTCTTTTCAGTTACGGCCAAATGCGGAACTTAAAAATACTTTTTAGAATTTTCTCAAGGCCACTTTAGTAATAACATTTTTTTCCTTGAATTTTTATGCCCAGTAGTTTCCGAGATATGGCCGGTGGCCACCCTTAATGAAACAGCCTGTATAACTCAATAAAGAAGAACTTTTGGACTGAGGTATGTTTGGTTAAAACAACTTATTATGAGCCCAAAATTTTGCGGTGGCTTTTTGTAAAGACCTTTCAGGGACACCCTGGAGAGTATTTTGAAATTTCAAATTAACTTTTACTCTTCTCGAATTTTCGTCACATTTGTCCGGGAATAATTGAGATATTTCAAAAAATCTAAAAAAGATTGTTGCCTACATAGTAGGTATACTTCTGTTGAAAGTTCTTTTCATGTTGGATTAACTGACTATTAAAATCGCATAAATGAAAAATGTAACTTAAATTCAATTAAAACACTGTAGTTGTATTATTCTCTTTTGAAAACATATAACATTTTCCTGCAAGAATTTGAAACCCTTCAACTACTCTCTAATCTCTAATCCAATTGAAAATATTAAATACTTCACATTACCACTACAGTTATCCTCATTTATTGTTGTGCCTATCGAACTTCCATTATAACAAATTACATGCAACAAAATACACAAATGTCAATATTATTTTAACAAAAAAATATGAATAATTTTCTTGGTTGTTATCTAGAACATTTTAACCAATTACCGAGAAACAGTTTACATGATCGACGTAAACGTTATCAAATGGTTGATTACGTGAGTACCTTAATTGAAGGATGCTGTAAAGGTAAAATACTATATCTTTTAACCATATCTACCGAGATAGCAACAAAAATCTTTTAGGTGAAGATTCTGATCCACAGGAAACTACAAAAGAAACCATAATCACCCTTATCCGCTACCACGACCAAACAAAAAGCACCAACGGTTCCGTTTGCCTTATGGGTAAATACCACAACATTCTCTATGTAGCCTTAAAACTTTGCTACAACTGGCGACTGAAAGATACTGGAACCGTTTGCACATTGTTGGAACACATTTATGCATGTGAGGGTACTTTCGAGCGATTGTTTATAGGTGCTATATTTGGTACGAAAGCACCCCACTATATCGCTGGATGGAAGAGCGATTTCGATGATCAAGACGAAAACCTACGAGCAGCCGTATTTTTTTTGGAGCATGCTACCAACGCAGAACTGGAACTTTCTTTTGGTGCTGAACAGCAGCTGTTTCGGTTTGTGGATGTTCCGATAGAAAGTTGTGGAAAGGCTTCACTAGTAAAAATTTCTGTACAACTAGGTCTACCTGATAAACTTATAATTTTTCTACGATTTGGTGCTTTAGTTAACAACAAACAGCGAGAACCCGTAACAGTGGTCGAACATATTTTAAACCGTTTGATGGAATTTAATCGTGTGTACCCCTTTAATTTAGTGGCATGTCTTCAACTGCTTCTCCGAGTTGTTCCAGTGATAAAAATCGAAGGCATTGTTGAGAAATATGGAGATTTAATTGAAGATGGACTATTACCAATGTCGAGATGTGGGATCAATGCACCTGAATTAAAGCATTTGTGTCGGTGTGTCATTAGACAAAGACTATGGGAAAATTATCAGCTACCAAGTGGACTCAGAGAAGTCTCTGTTCCTGAGTCTCTGAGGAAATATTTGGACATACTTGAAGATTAGTAAATGTGTTACAAATGGAATAATCGACTGCAGCACTGGATGGTATATTATATACTACTGTACAACATGTGACTTTATTATTATTGTTTTAATTAATGAATTTCAAAATGAAACCTACTTGTATACATCATCGGAAACATTGATTTTTCCTGGTTCTCCAGTTGTATCAGTCCTGCTAGTCAAATTCACAGTATTACCATAAAGGCAATACCGTGGCATTCTTTGTCCAATTAGACCAGTTACAACTTCACCTGTATGAATTCCAATTGTTAGCCTCTAGAAAAAAGTGTTTTTTTCTGTATGTTTGATTATAGCAATTTTCTTTTATTACCACCGGTTGTCCACCGAAGCCCGAAGCCTACACTCTCTCCTAAATCCATCATGTCCAAAGCAAGACGAGCTATATTCTTAGCATGTGTGGCACATGGTTCTGGAATACCACTAACCGCCATATATTTGTCACCTACAGTTTCCACCTGTTGTGTGAATTTCTAGTATATAGAACGCATAGTATGGAAAATGCAGCTTTTACCTTGTAAATATTGGGATTCACTCGAGGATCAGTATGATCATCGAATGTAGTGTAGTATAGAGTTCGTTTAGCAGTTTAACAATTTTCATTGCTCCTTTGGAATATGCGTTGTCGGCACAGTAATCAGAAAATCCGACAATTCCAGAAAAGAGTAAGGTCACGCTTGGCAGCCACTGGCCGTTTGTGACGCAGCTCGCTTGCTACACTTATTGGCAGTATAGAGTATAATAATCTATGAAAGAAACATAATTATTCCTGAGAAGAATTGGTTGGATTAGGTAGGAGAAGTTCACGTTTATTCAAAGATCTCTCTGATGCACAAATTGGCATAATATCTATTTGTGTATCTAGTGCAAAAAGTAGATACATATTTACCGTGACTCATAACCGAGTACTTCAGTCACAACGAGGGAGTCAGCAATACTTTTTGCTAAATGCACACATTTTTTAAAGAATAACCATCGACTGAAAAACACCCTGGAATTCCTCAGTATGTAATTGGAAAATGTTACCAATTGAAAAAATACTAACATTTCAACACATGAACAATGTTATACTGAGAGTTTATTTTGTATTAAAATTCATATACGCCTACGCGCAATCTATGTATATGGTTTTCTATTACCAAAATATCCCCTATTGAAACTGAAAACATATAATATGTTAAATGTATTTCGTTATTTGTTTAAGTGCCTAATAAGATCCGGACGGGGTACATTTTTATGTTATTTATTAGGATCATAGGATCACATTGACTAACGATTCGCAGTGGAATTCCATTGGCAAATTATTCCTATTCCAGTCCTTTTTTCTTATTAATTGATTAATGTGTTATTCACAAGTCAAGATTTAATGTACAGGGTGGGCAAAATTCGATGTTTTTATAGGGTAACTTTTAAACCATATCAGATATTGAAAATCTGACCGCGCATCGTCGAACTCTTTTTTTGAGAAACCCTTGACGGTGAAGTCAAATTTTAGCGATCGTCGTTTGTTTTCGAGTTATGGCCGAAATCGATTTTTTGAGATTTCGATTTGAGTCTACATTTCGGTTGTTTGTGAATTTAGAGAAATGGCGTTTGCACGTTCTTAAGGCACTTTTTTGATGCGAATGCAATGGCGTTAACAGATTTTGAAAATGTCTTTTTATTTTTAGTTTATGACATAAATTTTTATTTTTTTATATGGAAGTCATAGTGAGTTGTCACTTTATTGAAAAGAGCATTTTTTTCTCTTTTCAAATATAATTAATATGTAGGGGCTATTCCTTCAATTTCTTCTTGAAAAATAAAAAAATCTAAATTTTTGAAATTAAATTTAAAAAAATCTTATAATAAAAATGAAAATACAACAAACGACATACACATAAACACGACACTATCTAAAATTAATATCTATATAAAACAACTCAAAGAAAAAGTTCAAAATTACGTCTATTAACTGCAATACACTTTTCGTGACACTTCTGTGCGCATTCTAAATATGATTATATAACTCATCATAAATTTAGCCAATAGCTATTACAAGTTTTACATAGTTACTATGTATTGATAAGCGAATATACCCCTTGACAACGTGGTATAACCGTTTTCGTATATTCGCTCCTCCAACAATGTGAATTTTGTCATAGTAACATTTTTTGATGTTTATTAATAAACGTCAGAAAAACAATTTGTTTGTCAATTCTTTATATAATCGTAACGAATACCACTCGAGCAAACGAAAATAATCGTTATACTAACCTCGTCACTCGACGTATATCCTTAAAACACCACTCGAGCTAACGCTCTCGTGGTGTTTCGCAGAATACGTCTAGTGACTCGGAAGTATAATCGATTATTTTCTATGCTCTTGTGATATTACTACTGAGAATATTTGACACGGAGTTAAGGCATTGCGTAAACTTGGCTTTGAGTTCTTCTGTATTTCTACTTTTAGTTTTATATGAATTATCTTTAATATGTCATATCAGGCGACCTTGGTGGTCATCTAACTGGCCCATTGGTAACAAACCAATTATATCTGAATTTTGAGTTAAGCAATTCTCTAGCTGATCTCGTATTATGAGGTGGTGCACCATCGTGTTGTAAGAAGAACTGACTTCTATCGCTGAATGATAAATTGTTAAAATATTCATCAACAATTTTCTCATTTAAATATTGGTAGTACCGTTCACCAATTAGATTTCTCTCATAAATCTTATATGCCAAAACTTGATTTTTTATTAAGGCAACCCAAACACTAAAACCAAACCAACCCTGATTTTGGATCTCAATGGCGCGCCGAGGGTTCTCATCATGACATTCGTCTACTTCGATAAATATGCGAAATACATATTATTAATTTCAAAAATTTAGATTTTTTGATTTTTTAAAAAGAGAAAAAAATGCTCTTTCCAATAAAGTGACAGCCCACTATGACTTCCATATAAAAAAATAAAAATGTATGTCATAACCTAAAAATAAAAAAACATTTTCAAAATCTGTTAAAGCCATTGCATTCTCCTCAAAAAAGTGCCTTAAGAACGTGTAAACGCCATTTCTCTAAATTCACAAACAACCGAAATATAGACATAAATCGAAATCTCAAGAAATCGAATTTTCGTCCATAACTCGAAAACAAACGACTATCGCTAAATTTTGACTTCGCCATGAAGGGTTTGTCAAAAAAAGATCTCGACGATGCGCAGTCAGATTTTCAATGTCTCTTATGGTTTAAAAGTTACCTTATAAAAACATCGAATTTTGCCCACCCTGTACAGGGCATCCATTTCAAAATTAACCATTGTCAATAACTATCGAGAATAAAACCAATATAAAATGTTTTTGGTCCAGTCCATCGTTGGAAGGCAACTTTTTGGTGTGAAAATTTTATGATGTCACAAGAAAATGTTAGAAAAAAGTTGTTTTTTGATTTTAAGTAAATTTGATTGAATGTTTAAAACTAATAATGATGGGGTCTCCAGCTACACCTACATTGATTTTAAAGCTAGAAAAAGTTCCTCATCTATTCACGTTATAAAAATTAGATTCAGGGGTTGAAGTCTAAAATTGTAAGATGAGGTTATTCCTTTTCAGTAATATTAGAATTTTAGAAAAAGCACTGCCATAAGTTTCAACAATTTTTCTACAAGTGGAATAATTTTTAAAATAAAATATTTTAATCTGTATCTAGTCAACAGATCGCCTAAATGTAATAGAAGTGAATTAAGACCAAATTTTGTTTGAACTTTTTTTTGAAATTCCGCCAAAAAAATGTCAAAAAAATATATTTTTGTCGTAAAATTCGGTTATAATGAGTGGGACAAGGACAGATTTATGCGTATTGCAATAAGTGCGAGTGAGACTTCCGAAAATTAATTGAAAATTTCTGTAAACGCTCAAAATTGAAACACGATTTTTACAAGCAATTTAAGTTAATTTCTTTAGGAAAAGTAATTGTGGTACTATTCGTAGGTATAAGAAAGTTATGTGTTGGATACATCAGATATTTAAGAAGTAAGTATTACGAAATTCGTATAAAGTTAGCAGCAGCAACAGCTCTCGTTTCTTCATGAGCTATCAGAATGGGAAATGTGTCAACCAGTCTGTGGGCAAACATCTGCGCTAAAAAGCCAGCGACAATTGCAAAATTTCAACATTTATTTGACGCAAATTTATACACTTTAGACGATCTTCGGCTACGCTATTAGTAAATTCTGGTGGAGATATTTTAGATATAAAGAGCAGGCATGGAGCGTGGAAGTCCTCCAGCGTGGTTGAAAATTACTTAGCAAATTCTGTGAAGAACAAACTTGATATTGGCAATAAGATATTATACAACAGAAATGATAATTCTAAACAGTATTCTTCAATTTCGACAGCACTCGAAATGACCTCTACTTTCACATCCCAACAGCAGGAAACATTCCTTTCATATCCGCAAGATTTCCAGAAAAGTACATTTAAAAACGAAGCAATTGAAGAAGCATCGTTTGAAAACCCAGAACTATCGTCCAAAAATGAAGAAATTTTTTATTGCAAGATGAAAATTTTCTTTTGAAGGATTCTTCGTTTTCAAGTAGTTCATTAGTACCTATTCAATTTTATAAGAAAACACAATTTTGTATCTATTCCATAGATAGTAATTTACATCTCAAAATTTCTACTTCAATGAGCCTGCATATTGCGTTCTTCATTATTATTCTAGGAAATTGCATGATAGTATTAATTCCGTTGTCAAAGACAACCAATAAAGGAATGTAATTGTCGGCTTACACGCTTTGTTACTACGAGGATGTGAAGTTTTCCAAAAATGTTATCTTTGCAGCAACTGAAATTTGGAATAGTTTAGCTTGACAACTAAATTCGAAAGTGGCTAGTGCGTGGTCTGTCTAAAAATGTAAAAGTTGTCATAATTTCATTATTACAAATAAAAGAATGTCTTAGTGATCAAACTTTTTATTCTATAATAAATATTGTGTAATTATAAATCTCAATAGGGATGTTGCATTTTTTTAAAATCCCGTTTTTCTCTGTTAGAGAGATAAAACGACTATATTAATAATACTCCACAGCAAAAATAATTTTTTTAACTCAATATTTGTACATGAAAAAACGATTATAAATTGACCGTAATTCAAATATATTATTGTCGCCCGAAAACGCTTTGAGATCGGAGAGTCCCGTGTGACGTCACGAATCTAGTTGACATTGGCATGTCTAAATATTTATTACGCGTTTGACATTTTTCGAAATATGTCAAAATGTGGCGTGCTGCACTGTAGAACTAGATTCGTGACGTCAGCAGTCTTTTGAGCCGATTCGGGCGTTTCCGGGCAATGCGTGGAAATTTCAAATTTTGCAATACTTTTTATTTATTACTTGGAAAGTACGGACCAAAAAATTTTTTCAAAAATATTGATAGTGATAATTTGGTATCAGCTTTTAAAAAAAAAATATTTTGAAAATCATGCAAAGTCCCTATTCAACATTAAGAAATTTAAAAATAAGAACAAAACTATAACATCCTAACACCAAACTGGCAAAACTACAACAATTATTTCGCATTATTTAGGAGTAACTTAACCTAACTGAAATTTACCTATTGTAATCTTTGTCTAAATAAATCAGGATATATTTTCAAGAGTAATTGGCTCTCTGATGGTACTTTGGTACTATTCATCCATTAGACTCGTTAGCAGAGTAAAACACGAGAAAGCACTTTTCATAATCTACAAGATGTTTTCCAGTAGTTACTACAATTTATTAATCTATTATTTTATTCTCACCATAATTAATGTGTCCAACGATATATTTATCAATCCTAACGCAGAAAATTGAATTGGTTTTGCACACATCATAACCATTACCATATGTTTCTTGTACATCAACGAACTATTTAACCAGTTGCTCTCATATAAAGCATTAGAAATTCTACCACTCTAAAAACGTATATTAACAAAAACCTGTCACTAGTTATCGTTGGTCATTACCTCAAGTTTTACTGTTTCGCCAATATAACAATACATAAGTATTTCCGAAATCAAGCAAATTAGCATTGAAACCAATGTCACGTTTTCCTGTAAATCATTTGAGGGCTAAAAAATATTTTTAGTTAAGAATCAGCTAAATGCGTGGTAGTCTTACTAAACTTAAACGAAGAATTAAACAACCCATTATGAAGCTTGCAGTGAGCATGTGGATGAAAGTGATTTTTCTTAAAAAGTTTTTGCTAAGATATGCGATCCTAAAAAATAATAAACTTTGATTTACACTTTCTTTAAACTAATCCATCAGTGGCAGATCTACCTTAACAATTTTAAATGGAATTCTACGCATCTAATTAGCTGACGATTCAAAAACCTTTCATGTTGTGCGTACTCTCGAATATTTTCCAATTCATCATACAAAATTTGACTTAGTCCAATAATCATTAACATATACAGACAAACCGTCACATCCGACAAAGATGTACAAGTTGCGTAGTAATACGAGAAAGAAATTTGCAGAAAAGCGATAATTTCGAAATTTGGCGATTTAAATTCATCAAAAGGAAACCAACCCTCACGAGGCAACGTTCGTCCTTTCGATATTGCCATTTGCAACGGAAAAAAAGTTCCAACTGTCATGGCCATAAATGGATGCACAAAATTAATTACGAAACAGATTTGTATGATGCGAAGTAGAATTTTTCCTTGCTTTGCATTGCGAGGTCGAAACATTTCATCTGATACAAGGTCCAAGATGGTTTGTAAATCCTTGATGTATTTTTTAAGACACAATAATTTAAGGCTGGTTTGCAATGTTGCGAAAATAATGTAACAATCGGCAACGTCTTTTATGTTTGTTACATTTTTGATTATGTACATGGTCTGGGAGATCAAGAATAAAATGCTGAAGAAATTCAAAAATGTGGTGTAGATTTTATACGCTTTGGCTGTCGATGTATTTTCATTATATTTCCAAACCCCCATATATTTTAGATAAAAAATTTGATAGAAATATGCATCTTGTATGTTTATGTCGTCGTGAAATAAGTTGGGATTCTTCAAATATTTTATTGCAACAGACCACATATTTTCCAACGATGATACGATGTAAGTAGTAGGTACTCAAGATACAAGAATTTGAGGTTCGTGTTTTCAAATGCCACGTAGTTTTATTATCAAAGTCAATTTATATGTAATACCTATCATAAATTTATAATTTAGTTTTAAATGTAATTATATAGATGTTTGGGTGATTCAAGGAAAATTCAAATTACATTATACAGTTTAATAAAATCGCAACATAATATTAGTAATGAAATATAGTTCAATTTATATAAGAATATAATAATATCCTTCATTATACTTAATGCAATTCCAAATACGACAAGTTCTTTTGAAATGAGTATACCTGTTTATTTTAATATGTCCTTCACCATATAAAACTAGTAGAGTGATTTTCTTTTTTCATGGGATTTGACCTTGAAGAAATCTGCGGACTGATAAAGTAGGAAAATGAAACCTAAAACCATCGACCAGTTTATATTTTTCGGGGCTTAAAAAGGACGATCGAATTGTTGTTATGTTGTGTATTTTAACTACAGGGTCATTATAAAAGAATCTAATATCGTAGTTGGCTGTGAAATTTAATAAATTTAAAATTACTAGGAAATTTCAAAGTGAAAACGTTTAATTTAAATGGCGATCTGATCAATGGATACTAGTGATATTTAAATGATATTCATTAATTCATTACTGATTGTGAGGGGTGGCAAATCCTAATACATGAAAAATGCACAGCCACCTTTGATGTTAGATTCTTTTATAATTATCCTGTAAAAGTGAGAAATCCAGGAAAACTAACAGACACTCCAAATGCTTTGACAAGAATAATCATGACATGCAGCATGCCAACTCGATGAACTAAAGCAACATGTTTTTAGTTAGGCCAATAAATGTTAGATATTTGACAACCGGCTGCTCACCCGACGTATTTAATATTTCTGCGTCTTCAAAGCCTAATGCCATGAGAAAAGAAAATCACTATAACAATTTTGGATAGCTTTGTCATTGCAGTAGGATTTAAAAGGATATTAAATGTCTCTCGTATTAAGATGGTAAATAGACGAAGAAATTGGTGTGTAAAATGTATCTATCATCAAAATTGTAATATCTCGTTTTATTCGTAAATTGTCCTGAAAAAATCTGAGAGGGTCGAGTTTTTATGTTTATTTGTAATTCTTAACTGATTTTAATTTGGAAAAAAACATTATTGCATCAACTTTTTATGCTCTACATTCTTACCTATAAAAAAATTCAGCGTTTCTCAAATATCATCAGGTCACACTTGTGTATAACAGACGAAAACTAATTTTATATATTTTTTTTATTGAAAATGAACAGTGCACCTAATCTTAAAATTAATAAACACTTTTAGATATAACTTAAATTACTACAGTTACTTGAGACTGGATATTCCCAACGGTCCATCCTAGTTTGTAACATATTTGCACACTTAATTAATGTGGCTACACTGCGCGGTGCTCTGCTTTTCACTGATCACTAAACCGTCACACAAGTTCAAAAGGTTTAGTCCTCTTAAGGCGTCGCACTAAGTCTTGATTGTCTAAAAGTTGAAGCACTTCAACGTTAGGGTGTTTATGGAGCCTCTCCTCGTGACTCTTGGCAATTTTCTTAATTTCTTTTTTGATTGTTCTCACCTGGAGTTCTCGGTGAAGGTCTGCATTCCGTACATACCAAGGCGCATTCACGATGTTTCTTAGTACTCGGTTCTGGAACACTTGGAGGCAATCATAATTGCTTTCTTTGGTACAGCCCCACAGTTGAAGGCCGTATGTCCATACTGGTTTCACGACTTGCTGGTAGACCAGTACTTTATTTCTGATAGATAACTGGGAATTTCTTCCCAGCAGCCAATATATGTTTTTGTATTTAAGTTTTAATTGGTTTGTTTTTATTTTGACATGTTCCTTCCATTTTAGCTTGGCATCTAAGTTGAGGCCCAAGTATTTGGCTGTGTCCTTGCATGGAATTGTATTATTGTTTAGTTCTACAGGATGGTAATTAATTTTTCTGTTTGTAAAGTTGACATGAACAGATTTACTTTCGTTTATCTTGATGCGCCATTGTCTGATCCATGTGTTTATGTCATTTATTGCGCCTTGGAGATTGGCAGTTGTTTCTTCTATGGTGTTTCCTACTGCTAAAACTGCAGTATCATCAGCAAATGTGGCTAGATTGATGTTTTCTGCTGTTGGAATATCACATGTGTATAACAGGAAAAGCACTGGTCCCAGTACGCTACCTTGGGGCACCCCCGCCATTTATTGTTTTAAGTTCCGAATATTCGTTTTCATGCTTAACTCGGAAAGTGCGTTGAGTAATGTATGATTCTAGGAGCTGTACATATTGCATTGGTAAGCATCTTTTTAGTTTCATGATTAAACCTTCATGCCAGACTTTGTCAAAAGCTTGGGCCACATCTAGAAAGATGGCTGAGCATATTTTCTTTTCTTCCAGACATTTTTCTATGACATCTGTTATTCGATGTACTTGGTCGATCGTTGAATGTTTATTACGGAATCCGAACTGGTGGTCGGGAACCAGTTGTTTCTCTTCAATTATCTTCTTTAGCCTTTTCAAGAACAATCTTTCAAATAATTTAGACAGCATAGGCAGCAGAGAAATGGGCCTATATGATTTTACTTTATTTATAGATTTACCAGGTTTCGGTATCATTATCACTTCTGCTGTTTTCCATAGGATTGGAACATGTTTTAATCTAAATGCTGCATTTATTAAATGTGCAATTTACCAATGCCTTTTCTTGGCAGTTGCTTTAATATTTCCCCTAAAATTAGGTCGAATCCTGGGGATTTTTTGGTATTTATATTTTCTTTAATTTCTTTAGCTACTAATTTTAGATGAGAGATTTTTTTATACATAAAGTTCGTCAAGTTTTATTTCACTTAATCCATTTTTATCTCTTAGAGTTTGCGAAATACCTATGGTTGGCAAATTTCAGTATATACACTATATTTATTTGCAAGTCCCCAGCCCATGAAGATATGTGATATCTGTAACTAATTTTTCTCATTACTAACGTTATTATCACGCATTTAAAAAAGGTACAATGGTTATTATTTTTGCATTATTTACATTTTGTCGTAGTACTTAAATCCGGTTCACACAATAATTTCAAAGTTGTAAAAAAATATATGCAGACAGTCGATATTTTGGCGGATGCGCCGGTATTAAAAATTTCATGAACTATTTTAAAAGGACGTATCAAGGGGGCACTAGGATCACGTGTTAAAATCGTACTTTTGTAATTGATGCACTAATGTTCTATTTTCTGATTTAAACCCTGGAAAAATTGCGTGACCTTGAACTCCAATCGAAAAATGCTTCGAATTTCTACTGGTCTGATTATTAAATTATGAAAATTCTACATATAGGAAAATCAAACACAATGCAAATCTGTACATAATGCGGTTTTTTTATCGTTAATAGAATCTCACTTTAAATGTCCAAATTTCACTTTAGCTTCATTATAAAACTTCCATTACCAATCTAGAAATAAGTAGATATCTTCCAATTTTTTCCCAATATATAATATAATAAGTGCTTTGGATTTTCCGGTTAAATTACGATAACTTGTTGCACAGCAACAAAGAGTGTCAGTTTGACAGTCTAAAAAAACCGAGTGCGAAGCACGAGGTTTTTTCTGTCAAACTGACACGATTTGTTGTTGTGCAGGAAGTTTGAGGAATTTAACCATCGGAAAATCCAAAGCACGTATTATATTCGATAAGATAATTTTATGAATGTACACAACAGTTTATTTTATTTCATATTAATGCAAGTATTAGATCATACTAATATATAATTACAAATTAATTCTTATACAAATTTTGTTATTTATATTGTTACCATGGAAAACCTACAATTAATTTTATCGAAATTTTATCGCTGGAAAACCATGTAGATTGGTCCAATACTGCACTATGATTGGTCGAAATTGTTATGAATAAAATTATCGAGTTTAAATCTTATCAAAGAATTATGAAAATTTCATAGGAAAAATCAAACAGAATGCAAATTCGTCCACAATTGCGGATTTCCTTACTGATTTTTTAAATTATTCAAATTTTATTCTCCTAATTTCTTCTGATTTAATCCCCGAAGAAGAATTGTGATTTTCTATGGGAAAAATCAAACAGAACGACAATCATTCCGTAGTTGTGGATTATCTTAGCGATTATAATTATATAAAATCTAAATTTAAAAGTATTCAAATTCTCTCTGGTTTAACTAAAAGTAGCATCAGCAACCGAAAAATGTTCCTAAATTCTTCTAATTTGATTCTTGACAAATAATTTTTTTTTTACATCTATGCGGTTTTGCAATCTGTCTGTACTGAACAACATTTAGCAAAATTTAGTGGAGAAATAATAATAAAGATATAATGTCGAAAATCAAACAAAATGCAAATTTGTCCATAACTAGGGATTTATTTATCTATTATAGAATCTCACCTTTAAAACTCTTCGAATAGATACACTCTGATTTTGTCACTGAAAAATTGCGCGTCCTTGAAGTTCACAAGTTTTTTTGTGAAATCCTGTTCTACCCTAAATTCAGGTTTGGTTACGCTGGTACCTATTCTGAAATGAGAGTAGTTATATCTATATTTTAGTCTCTTTAGTTTCTTATTATTGTTTTTTACGCCTGTTTTACGCGAATAAACTCAATTAACTCAGGAGCTCATACCACAAGACCATTTGTAACGGAGACAATTCGGTAATTGGGTGATGGAAAGTTAAAACGATGAATGACAATTTTTTTAAAAACATCATCTTTAGCGATCAAGGATTGTCGAATTTGGTTCCATGAAAATCCTCGTGTTATTCATAAAAAACTGATGCATCCACAAAGAATCACTGTTTGGTACGAATTATGGGCTGGCCAAGCTGTAACTGTAAATGGAATACGATATCGTGCATGATATCGAAATTTTGTGAGATTAATTAAACGACATGGAACTCGCAGAAATGTGGTTTTAACAGGATGGTGCCTCATGCCAACAAGAGGAACCATCGGTTTGTCTTAACATTTTCCTGGTTATGTGATTTCCAGAAATGCTGACGATAATTGTCCGCTCAGATCTTGCGACTTGACGCCATGCGATTTTTTCGTTTGGGGTTTTGTTAAGTCCAAGATCTATGCTAACAAACCTCAAACAAAGTAAACTGAAAACAGAAATCCAACGCGTTATTGCTGAAATTGAGTCAACTGCCTTGGAAAAAATTTCGAGAATTTTATCAAAATAGTCAAGGTACGACAGCATAGCCGCGGCGGCCATTTGGTCGACATGATATTCCGAGTGATATTCCCTATAATTAATCTCAATGGTGTCTACTTTATAAGTAAATAAAAATTGCCCAATTAAATAATTAGTGTATTTTGCAACGAGCATTTAAAGATAGCTATTAAGACACGAGTATGAGAATTACGACACAAGCCGTAGGTGAGTGTCGTTAATAGTCATTAAATGTGCGTTGCATACATTATTTTATCTAGGACTAGTCAAAATAATGAAATATAAGAAAATAAATATTATGGCAGCTTTATCAGAAACTTAGAAATGTCAGAAAATCAAAATGAACTGTCAATTTTTAGATTTTATATCTGTCAGATGTTCATGGCAATATTTGATATTGTAGGAAATGTCTAATAAACCAATTAAAGTAAGGGAGTAGAAAAAATAATTTTTATTATACTTATCTGAAAACACCTTGTTTTCATCTGTTTTTGCAATGACGTAAAGGTGACGTTTTCAGAACAGCGCACGGAAAACTTTTCCCGATCTCCTATTCTTTTTTCCGTGCACTAAATATGACAGAAACTAAAGCATCGCCGATAATAAACAAGTCGTTGCTATGGAAATGTTAATCGTGTTTGCCTACTATTTTTACGATGTATTATGATTATTTTGAAAATAAAATGTCCTAAAATTACTTCTAATCCTTTTTTTGGGTTGTTTTTAGATAAGTATAATAAAAAATATCGTTCATTACACGTCCAGAAATGGATTTTTCCAAACTGGTAATGAAATATACTATTACTGTGCTTCTTTAAAATTAGATTCCACGCACCCGAGAGAGTAACAACAAGGTTTAAACGACAGAGAACTGAAGATGGAGCTAGATAAATACAAAGACTGCTATTTTCTGTTAAGTCTCGTCTTCATTTTAATTTTTTTTAATTGTTGATCTCTTGAAACTGAAATGAAGAATTAGGGATTTATTTTGAGTTAAAGGATGGGATAGATGTTTTTCTGCGATTGTAAACAGGATAAACAAACTAACAATGAGTGTCAGCGTAAACTTCTTTATTGAATTTTACATTTATAGAATATCGTTACATTTTGGAAACATTTAATATAATATTATATTTAATTAATATGACACACTACACAACAGCCATGTTCAATAATGAATACTGTTAAGTACCCATTATAGTGCATTTTACAATAATTAATATTTTAATACATTTATATAATTCTGATTATGGTAAAATTGTAAAAAACGGTAAGGGCCGGGTTTAAGACTTCGCGTTTCTATGTGATAACGACCTGACACTAGATATGTTAGAAAAATATTGCAATAAAATTGCTTTTGAGCTACATAGGAACGCGAAGTACGGGTTAACCACAACCGGATATGTCTTGAAATGGTCTGGCGAGCACCCCGTGTTTGATTTACCGGTGGTGCGCCGAAACATTGCCATAAAAATAGTTTCCATTTATCAATAGCACATACAATTTTTTTGGTTTTTTTTTCTTAGAAACTCTACAAAATACTTTGAAAAGGACTGATGATATGTCACTTCAAAGGCCCGATAAGTGAACCATTACAATTATTAAGAATACGGTGACTTCCCTAGTGGTACTGATTTTAAAACCTTTTTCTTAAATTTTGTTGCCTTGTTGTAATGCGAAATTTTGTTCTTCATGCAATTTGCCTGCATCGATTTCCATCAGAATTTTGCTGCAAATATTCGGAATATTAACCCAACGAAAGGAAAAGGTTTTAAACATAGGTATATCTGCCTAAAACTACGTTACTTCTATTATTTTACTAGAATATTAGGTACGTGTATAGCAAAATTTTTCTCAGAATTGCATGAAGTAGGATGTTTTTTTTGTTTGTTCAAATTTAAGTTGTTCGGTGAACACACAAGTGCATTGACAAATGTTTTCTTTTTTAACACTAAATCTATATAATATTGTTAGTATTATATTATATAATCCTATAATTACGATTTTTTTTTGTTCTTTAACAATAATGATATGATAATTGAAGCTCACATGTTTAATATTTTATATAAATATTTTCACTAAAACTAACATGCAGAGTTTGGCTCCCGCTTATTTTTCCAAACTACAATTTTTAAACATTTGGAGTAAAGTGTTACCACGTTACTTGTCTCGCCCAAAATATTTTAAAAACTATAGATCAGAATACAAAAATTTTTCATTTTGTTAAAAATAAGTTTTATACAATTACTGCGGCACATTTGATATGATTTAATTTCAAATCCACCCATCATTGATATGTTTGTAGGCCTTTTTTGTCCCAATCATACTAGTTACATGAAGTTTTTGGTGTGCGATATCACCAAACAAACAAAAAACAAAACAAAACCAAATGAAATATATTTTTTATTTTGTTAGATTAAAACATCTAAGGCTAAAGACACCTTTCAACATCAAGATTATATATATATAGAGTAAAGACAGTTAAGAATTGGGACATTAAGATATGGTGGTGGATCATTCCCGAGCTCAGTCCTATTTCCTATTCTTAGGAACGATCTGATATGTATAAGAGAAAAATGCCTGTGCGCTAGATCTTTATTGAAAAGAGACACAATCACTTTTGGCTTTAGATGTTAGTCAAGCACAAGTTTCCAATAAAAATCTAGTTTTGGGCTTAGGAATTTCCTTCAACTAGACGACATTAATTTATGCTTTACTAGATTATGAAGCAAAGAAGCGTTTAAATTAACCACTATTAGCATAATACATGCCTCTAAGTTATAAGATTTGGATGCAAAACAAAAATTAACGCTATTATAATATTTTCATTTAAATATAAAATATATCTAAACTATTCTAAACGTTCTAAAATTGTAATGTTATAATAATTACATATATAAAAACAGAACATTCACTAAAATGTGATACGATAATTAACATTATTATATAAATCTCACTGCGCATACCCAAATGGTAAGGGCTACTGGTGCTGCAAAACCAACTTGGGTATTACCACCACTAGGGGAATTATCATACGACTTTATAACACAATTCATTTTTTCCAACGGTAAATTTTGCAAATTGTACTCTCTGTGTTCGTGTTGCATCATGCAAACAGTTCGCTTCTTTTGCATCATTTCGTCATCTTTATCCTTTAAAGTTTTCAACCAATTTTTGTACCATTGCAGTTCACAATCACACAGTAATGGATTGTCTAGGTTTGGAAAAATATAAGAGTTTCAGAATTGTTTTATAGTATTGTGTGGTTACATACCCATTATATCCACAACTCGAAGAGTATCCAAAATAGGCTCCATTACATCTTCAGGGACGTGCATCAGTTTATTGTTTTGGAGGTTTAGGGTTTCCAACGAATTTAGGTTTTCGAAAATCATGCCGGTGAGAGATCGTATGCTGAAATTATTACAAATTTATTAGAAAAACTAACAAATTCAGTTTACTAAGACTAAAGTGGTTACTCTATAGGCTAATTGTAACGGGTGGCCTATCGGAAACGCCGGATTTAATTTTAAAATAAAGCACAATAAATTAATATTTAATTGGGCAAATTTTATTGGTTTATAAAGTAGAAATATTGGTTCGTTTAGTTTCGTTCTAGTTATCGCAGTGGCATGTCAATCACATAGTGAGGGGGCCTACAGACCTCACCATATTAAGCACTAATCATACCACAAAATATAAGTATTTAAAAATCCTCTAAAAATTTTTTAGAGAGACCCAAAAAAATATTTAGCTACGCCACTGACTTTTTGGTTATTAAATCATCTGAAATCCTTTTTATAAAATACCTTAAACCTTAACAGAACTTTTGTTTTTTCAAACCTAACCTATCAATCTGTTACATGCTAAATGGTAAATTGCTAAATTACCTACCACCAAAAAGAAACATAGTATTAATTTCTGATTAAATATTTAATTGAGGTTCGAGGCTGGTGCTTTTGTTTCCACTCCTTTTTATATTCCTAAATCTCTAAAATTATTCTGCGTGTTGTTAGTTGTTTTGTAAAACCTAAGTTAATATTACAAATTTTATTTTTTGAGAAAAATTGTACCATATTCTGTCGTGGTTTACGTCAAGTCAGCTCCATTTTATTCCTATACAATTGCCGGGAAATTGCATATTACAGCAGCTTTTACTCTGCATAAAATTTGAATACGATAGAATATGTGACTGCAGTTCTGCATAAACTGATTTGTGCGTTTAAAATCAAAATTTATACAACACAGTAAAAAACAGGCTTTAAATGGGTAGGTACATACGATATATGTAATAGAATATTAATTTACAGTTATTACATAATATTTAAAATCAAAATTAAACAAAATTTTATGTAAAAGAAAGTTTTTAATTTCTTACATAAAGCAAAAGTTTTCCTCCTTCTACTGATAATTATTTTTACTGGAGACCGAACTACATATGTATAAGAAGCGTTAGTAATAAATAATTTATTATTTTCTATTTAAGTAAAATCTGCTAAGAATGAATGTAAATCTATCCATTAAAACTAGAATACCCACTCGTTCTTTTGCAAGTTTAAGAATGTTATAGAATCTCCAAATCCTGCAAACGCATCCTCAGCTATATATGTAATGTTGTTGGCCCTTAGATCTAGATGACGGAGCCTGTGAAGCCGTTTCAACGATTCAGTTGGTATTGTGTGAATGTTGTTATCACCCAAGCGAAGGTATTGTAGGTTTTCTGAAAATAGTAACAAGATTACAGAAAGCGACTTGAAATGGAATATCTTAAATTTGCGTGATAAACTGATTTGTTGTAAATATACGCTGGTGTATTTTGAGGAAAAAATAATTAATGTATAGTTAATCTAAATGTACTCGTATAGTGTTACAAGTTAATAATGAAATGGAAACAAAGCTGAAAATGACGTTTTTAGTGAATTTCTAATCGAATATTTTTTTATACTAGCTAAAAACAGTTTTATTAAAAATTTTGGCATAACATATCAAATTCCTTGTTTATACAGGGTGTTTCAGGATTAACTGGACAAACTTGAAATCTGAATTCATGACCTCAAAATAAGAAAAAAATTTCTGTAAAGGTATGTCCGGAAACGTTTCGTTAAAGAGTTACGCCCCTCCAAAGATGGAGGCTAAAATTAGGTTTTTAATTTTTTTCTCAAATTTGGATAAAAATAAAAAAATTAACTTTGGTAGGGATTTTCTACTAATGGAAATGCTTCTAATAAGTATATTAAATATTAAGGGACTAAAATCACTCACTTTAGTATATACGCTATTTTTTGCACTTCCGAAACATTTAGAATGATTTCACATACCAATATGTGAAATTATTCTAAATTTGTGCTTATCAAAGTGACAAACAACAAATAAAAACTGTATTGTCCAAAATGACAAAAAATACTCGGGTAACGTAGCAACGTATATTCATTTTTTTACTTTATGTCCCTAGGAACTAAAAGATACACTTTAGTCCCTGTTATAAGGGACTAAAGTTAGTACTTTAGTCCCGGAAGTGCAAAAAGAATATTTTTTGAATCATCCCTTATCGATAAAAGGGGTGAAATCAGCAACCCCTCTTTAATTTTTATATTGAAACTCTTTAACGGACCCGAATTTTGTCCTATAAAAAATTGCTCTGGAAAGCTAGAATCATTTAGAAAGAATTTGGTCTCTTTAATTTTTTTCATATTTCAAAAAATATTCTTTAGAAGCGTTTCCATTAATAAAAATTCCCTACCAAAGGACAATTTTTTTCTCATTTTGAGGTCTTGAAATCAGATTTTTAAGTTGTCCAGTTAATCCTGAAACACCCTGTATATAGATACATTATCTAATTTTAGTATGCATTATATGAAAAAAAAATATAAATATATGAAAAATGTGATTAAAAACAATTTAATTCATATAAGAAACCGGCACATTCGCCATAAATTAAACTCGTGGTTTTTTCATGTTGTTTTGAAGCTGTCATTATAAAATGTAATGATTTTTCAAAGTATCTTTGGTTATAATGAGTCTTTAACTAAGTCTATACATATACCTATGATGCTTTTAAAATTGTTTCAAAGTTTTAGTAATAAAATATTTTTTAAACGAAAATAGGGTACCTATTACAATTTCAAAATTTGAAAATAATTAGAATTAGAAAAAAAGCTATAGGCACTCTTTAAAATATACGCTGTGTATATAGTTTTAAAAGTTCATAACTTTTTTACCGCTTAACTTTATGTATAAAGTACAGGGTGTAAATAAATAAAACGCTTCAGAGATTAACAAACAGTCATAAAAGTAAAATAAAGTAGACCCGTCTTAAGCAAGTTAGCACACCTTAAAGCAGGGCTAACAAATTAGATTATTTCGTTATACCTAAAAGTTGGTGCCAATTAAACTAATCAAGTATTATAGGTGGAGAAACTGTAATTAAGAATAGGATAAAGCATGTAACGAACCATTTATTAAACTTTACAGAAATAGTAATGAATAAATGATATATTTTACATAAATATCGATGATAACATTATTAGGATTTAAAGAATGAAAGTTTTTTATACTTTTTCAATTAAATTTTGTATATAGGTACGAGTAATATTTAATACACATATAATAATAAAAATAGAAGATATTCATAAAATTTTGGGGACTCATCATATAAATGTTTAAGCATCACTGAGTTTTTTAGTAATCGTCGGTTTAATATTACAAAATGCATTTTTCTCAATACAAATTTAATTCTATAAAACTGCGTTTTTGAACTAAATTATTCGTTTTACAAAAAATAATTTAAAATATTTATTTTTTTCTACATTTCTTGAGAAAATCGTTTAGTTACTGAATTGCTATTATAGAAAATAAAATAAGGCTGATAAACTTTTCTTGAATTTATTTTTGTAATAAAACAAATATTTTACAAAAAATTAAAAATTTTTACTTGTTGTGCGGATGGATGCAGTCTCTCTGTCTTCTTACAAAAAAATGCCGGTAAAATTGCGCAAACACTGGAGAAGGAAGGCGATGAAGCCAAAGCGTTTTAACCGCCAAACAAGTTAACTTTAAATTTAAAACAAAACTAAGTAAATATTGAACAGCTAAAACTTATCAAAAGTTACACGGGTGGATATTTGAATTTTCATTTTTACTTTCTTATACGCAGTATAAGGAAGTATTGTAATCGTGATTTTTTTCGACTTCGAGATTTTAATGGATTTACACGTTTTGAGGGCCCCTGAATCCATTTTGACCATTTTCGCCATGATGTCTGTCTGTCTGTGTGTCTGTCTGTATCCACCATAACTCAAAAACGACTTCTCGGATTTGATTCAAATTTCATAATTAAGAGTTTGAACAAATTTGTGGGTGCCACATTCAATGTTTTTCATCTAGCACCAAAAGTGACAGTTACCTGATTTTTAGGTTTTTTAGGAATATCTTGGAAAATAAACAATTTACGATAATTTTTTATTCTTAGACATTGATTTAGAATTAAATTTTGAACAAATTTTGTTTGAAGTTTTTTTTGAAATTCCGTCAAAAATTTTTAAATTATTTAAATTATTTTTCATATAGTAGCGCCATCTATCTCTCATTTACAAAAGTACAATATATAAATTACAGAAATCTATACCGTTGAGGAAATCGATTGTATTATTAGTATTATTTGAAAAGATCGACGGCTACGGCAGCATTGTGGTGGCGAAACTACCACCGGTTGTTACGCGGTCGTTGATTTGTATTTTTTGTATCATATTGTAATATGTACAGTTAATAGGAGTAGCTAATAGCAGCAAAGTATTCCGTGTACTCTTCTTATCCAGAACAAATATCACTTCTAGCACAAGTCGCCGTGGCGCAGTGGGTAGAGAATCTGCCTAGTAATCCACGCGGTGCTGGTTCGATTCCATAGGTTTCTCTTCTTTTTTTTTATTTTTTTTTATTTTACTGGTTTCTATGGTTCCGAAAACAATAATAATGAATAAATAAATGTAATTTCATACCGGGAGATTTTTTTAAGTGAGTATTAGGTCAAAAATCTAAAATAAAACACATTTTTGTCGTAAAATTCGGTTATAATGAGTGGGATAAGGACAGATTTATGCGTATTGCAATAAGTGCGACAGAGACTATTTGAAAATTGCTGGAAACCTTCAAAATTTTTACAAGAAATTTAACTTAATTTCCTTAGGAAAAGTAATTATTATGATACTATCCGTAAGTATAAGAAAGTCATGTGTTGGGCACATCAGATATTTAATATTAAGGTTGTTCCGGCGTGAGGGCCGAGTTTAGAGAAATTAATGAAATTTCACATATAATTTCGATTTGTTTCTTACTCTACAATGTCCTGTAAAATGAAACACAATCTGGTCGGCAGAAATGTAGATATTAAATGACAAAGCGGAGTCAAAATACATAGGCTCTTACAGGGAGTCGTCGATTTTTTCATGGACTTCACCCGAATAAAATTTGGGTACGTCCCTGGCAAACAGCAAAACACTTCAATATGAAAAGCTGCATAAGTGCATAATTAAAAACCATTGCAAACTCTACATACTATATTATTAAAACATGTTCTAGTTAATCTAGTTATTCCTTAACATCCTGAATATTTAAGCACGTTTTATATTATTTCGTTTTTACTTATTAAACTTTCATTAACTTCGGATTTAAAGAAACCCATTTATCTAATTATAAAATCTCTCAAAGTTTTATTTTATTTCTAAAACTCACTTTGTGTTACATACGCTGAATTAACGAAAAGTTTAGTCTCATCTACCATGTAATAAAACTTTGTTAATACATTAATATTATTAAAATAACATGCAGTTTGAAGTTTGCAGTTCAGGCGTTTTAATTACACGCAAGTGCACATTGCGTGCAGTTCCATCATCATACAACATATTATATTTGCATGCGCTAGATTAGTTTTCGAAACGAGTGTTTGCGCTTGCATATTTTTTTATGTGGTAATCAATGGATTGGTCTTAAATTTACACACTTGCATGCGGAAAATTAAAGGTTTTATAATAATAAATTTCGATAGTGTAAAAATATGGACCTATATCAGTACTTACTCAAATTATATTAAAAGCATGCTATGTTGGATTTTAAAATAGATATCGATCAATTTGGTGTTAAATTTCCACTAAAAGTAGAATTTCAAAATAGAAACCAACCTAATTATATTATTTTATGGCCGTAGAAAAAATACCAATTTACTAGTTTCCACAAGTTTAATGTAATTGTCTTTTTTCCTATAACCTAATTTAAAGGGCATGCCTTCGCTCTACCCTAATGAATTATACCAGCACACAAAAGAAACAAAATGCTTCGTCGCAACTTTGTGCGCGCAACACTATTAAATTACCTTCAAGTCCCGCAAATGCCTCTGGGTCTATTGTATCTATGTTATTTCCATCCAGTTCCAAGGAATTTAGTACAGTGAGATGAGAGAATACTCGAGATGGTACTTGTTTCAGTTTGTTGTGTGCCAATCCCAGCGAATCGAGATTTTTCAATCCTACAACATCCACACAAAACTTATAGAAAATTTAAAACAATAAAGTATTGGGAAACATCAGAAATTTCCTATATGCGGTGTTTTATTTTATGCATCAGAGGATACAAAGCCAGAAACTGATAAAATATTTACATTATTGAATTGAAACTTCATCCAGTCGCGTCGGTGAATCAAGATTGCATCATAAATAAATACTGCAGTGCATACATTTGATTTGTAGAAAACTACAATTAAATTATGCACTTTTTTAGTGACGGTAATCAAAGACCGATGGCGATATAATTGAGTTACCTGAATGAGTTATAGTTACCTTCGAAATCTCCTTCTTTAATATCCGTGATTCTGTTTTCTTGCATCTCTAGCTTTTTTAGAGTGTCTAAATATGCCAAGGATTTTTGCGGAACGGAAGCCAAACCATTTCCTCCTAAATTTAACCGCTTCAATTTCCTGTAAGGAAACCAAAATGCAAACTAGCATCGGTAATCTAAATAAAATTAACATCTTCATAGAAATTGTGTTTATTGTGAATATTGCACACTTTTTTATCAAGAAATAGTGTATTACATGACGAGCGTGGAAAGTAGCATATAACATACGAGTGTGATGTTTTACGCACGAGGTGGCAGTCAAAACTTCTACTTATACTTTCAAGTTTTTTTCAACTTGCTTAAATTCAAAATTATGATTGTTTAATTTTAATAAATTACTATTTTGTTTTATGGCTACTTGATTTTAAAGAATTGCAAACTTTTTTTCAAAATAACTCGCTTATTTTAAATTATTATCAAAAAAAGATGAGGACATTTTTTGTATACAATTTAATTTACCATCGATTTTTGCAAAAATATATAGGGTGTTCCATTTAAAAAATTGTTATTTTTTTAAATATCTTGAAAATCAGATGGTAATTTGTTTTTCTGTTTTCAGTATATGTATATGTACATTTTTTATTTTTGTAACTTCTAGTAGTTAAGTTTCGTAAGTTGTTTAGTGAATATTTGAATATACTAAAAGTTACGATATAACATTATGTATAACAAAACACATTTATTGCAATTGTGGCTTCAGTAAGTAAAAAGTTTCGCCCTGTAAACCACACTGTGTAGAATAATGTACCTACTTTAAATTTGTTTAACTTTTCTAGTATTTTCTCCTCTGCCGCTTTCGTAATATTTATGTTTATTACTAAGTAAATTACAATCAATACCTTCGTTCTTTCGAGCATTTGGAAACCAGAAAATATAAAATACAGGGTGATTCAGAACTTATCGCAAAAAGTCAAAGATATTTTGTTACTATCCTCTTTTTACGTGAAAGAGCTCAAAATCAAATAAGAAAAATAAGATTAAAGTAGGATGTTTAGATTAAATAGTTTCCTATAAATTCGTGTTAAACAGTTTAGTTCTGATGTAAGTTCAGATGCTCTTGCTGCCGTAGAAAAATGTGAACATAACAAAAAAATTAATATATTTTAGTTGCACAATTTTTTATGATTATTGTTCAATTCCACTGTATAATTAGAAACTGAATGTCATTTTATATTTATACTTAAATACCGGGTGATTTTTTTAACTTGAAACTTTCAAATATCTCGAGTAATAAGCACTCTACGAAAAAAATGACTATAGATGGCATTGTAATTTTTTTATTGAAACGTATTGCAGAATCCGCCGTCCCACCTACAAGGAAGGGGAGAGGGAAACTAATTTTAGCACTAATGTATTTCCTCTGTGGAATGATTAAATTTTATTTATGGACATTTTTTTCGTACTCGAGATATTTGAAAGTTTCAGGTTAAAAAAATCACCCGTCATATTACAAAATAATTTCAATTTTCCTACACAAATAATGTACGGACTATATTCAGAAACTTTGAAGTAAAAAAATCAACAGCAAAATGTTGAACTAGCGGAATTTAAAATTCGCATTTCTGAAAAAAGTTTCTGTAACAAACCTGATGGATTCGGCGTGATATTTCTCAGTCACATCACACACAAATAAATTGATATGTGCGGGTGCGCTTTGATGTTTTATTTGACATTATTTCTCAATGTGGGTTTGTTCATCGCTTCAGAGACTTTGAGGAATATGTTTCAGTGATTTTTATGGAAATAAATGTAAATATAAGTACTACACAAAAGTTAAATATTTTTAACATAATAAGTAAATTAATAATAATATAACAACGATTTGTAATTTAATTTATAAATTTAAGAGAAATAAAAATTGCATTGGTTGTCACCCACGTTCTTGGTTGGTGACTTTACAAGGTGCAAATAATAGATTATATCGACCAAAAGCATTCCAACCAGCTCAACCTTTGAGCTTTTATAAAAAGTACCTAAACCCTCCGACAAGGGTTAAAACGCTCATGTTACAAATAGTGTCACAAATACTTACTTTTCCAGACCTACGAAAGCTTCCGGATCAATGCTGGTTATCTTATTCTCATACAAAGTGAGTATTTCCAGAGTGTCAAGCCCTTGAAATGCTTTAGCATGCACGCTGTTAATCTTGTTATGATTCATGTTTAAGATAAGCAGCTGGTGTAAATTTTTATACGCTGAAGATGGCACGGATGTTAAGCTGTTCTGAGACACATCCAGTTGAGTTAACATTTTACCTGGAAAGAGTAATATGAATGTATTTGTCAAAGGTATGATACGATTTTGTTTGTGTACATATTAATTTGTTTGCTTTGTATAATATGAGTTGGGACCGCTTTGAAATGAACGAATTTTTCATGGCAGATTTTATAAAATAATTAATGACTATATATTTGAGTCCACATTTATTTTGTCTGGGTTGTGTTCATTTTAAGCAAAATTGTACGTTCAGGTTTTATTTCAGTGAGGAAAATTGTGTAAAAATATTTTAATTGCTAAAATTGCTAAATGTTCGGACAAAAGTAAATTTTTAAAGTATGAAAGAACTGCAAATTTTACGCAAATAATTAATAAACACGTAACAATACAATAAGATAAAAGCCTTAATAACAATATTATGCATGGAAGAAAATTATTTATTGGTTTAACAATATTTTAACCTTAATAATTAGCAAATTTTACAAAATGAATTTGCATCTAAATGTTGGGATAATTTTTAATTTAGGACCATTAATAAGAGGTTACGTCTCCTTTTGCTTTAATAGCTGCCTCTATTCTAGCAGGCATTGTATTTATCAAATTTTGGTACAATTCTCGCGTAAAACTGTCCCAAATTTCTTCTATTTTGGTCTTAAGTCCCCAATGGTTCTTGGTGGATTATTGCGTAGAATACGTTCAATTTTATGCCGAAAGAGTTTCAATGACATTTAAGTCCGGACTGGATGAGGGCTATGAAAGCACATTTATGTCGTTTTCACCGAGTTCCAAAACTGTGATTTTTTAAAATCAGTCGTTAGAAAATTAGGTCAGTTTTTTCAACTGCAATTTTAAAGCTACGCAAATTGCCTAAAATCTCAAAATATAGACTTGGGCATTTTTTTGTACATAAGCTTTAGAATAAAGTAAATATTACCAAAATACAACCCGCGGTTCCAAAACTGTGTTTATTTAAATATAGGTATCACCTTCAAAAAACACGTTTTTTAAAAATCAAAATGTGGAACTCGAAAAAAAATACAAAAAAAATTCGTAATAACATTTCAGGATATTTTCAATATAGTACGATCCTTCAGCTTTGATTTAAAGGTTTTTTGACACAAATCCAACTAGCGATTTCAAAACTGTGATTTTTTAAAACAGTTACTAGAAAATTCTATCATTTTTAAAAATGCAACTTTGAAGCTCCGATAAATGCCTAAAATCACCAAATAAAAACTTCTATAACCTTTTTGTAAAGAAAACCAACATCAAGCTTTGTAATAAAGTAAATTTTACCAAAATCCAACCAACAGTTCCAAAACTGTGATTATTTAAATGTAGGTAGCACCCCCAAAAAACACGTTTTTTGAAACGTGAACTGTGGAACTCGAAAAAATCAAAAAAAAATTCATATTAACATTTCAGGATTTTTTCAATATAGTACGATTACTGAGCTTTGATTTAAAGTTTTTTTGACACAAATCCAACCAGCGGCTTCAAAACTGCGATTTTTTAAAATAGTTAAGTACTAGAAAATTCTATCATTTTTAAAGGTGCCACTTTTAAGCTCCGATAAATGCCTAAAATCACCAAATAAAAACTTATGTAACTTTTTTGTAAAGAAAACGAACAACTAGCTTTGCAATAAAGTAAATTTCATCAAAATCCGACTAGATCCAACGTTTTGAAAATAATAATTCTTTGTTTCTACAGTTTTCCCACCTGCTGGGTTAAAGTCACGGTATAATATAATGGTAATGCGTCTCGTATACTCTGATACGTGATGAAAGCGTAACACAAGTCTCTGGAGTTACAACTCTTGTCGCAAGGATCGCTCCCGTCGGCTGTAAGAGGAGCTATATGTCGAATTTTAAAAAACATGTAAATAATGTAAATAATATAGATGTTTATAATGCTGTAATTGACGATGTATTAATGCATGAAAAAATAACTTTTCCATGCGAAGAACATAAAATTGATGTAATGAGTTTTTGTCTACACTTTTATATACGGGAGCGATCCTTGCGACAAGAGTTGTAACTCCAGAGACTTGTGCTACGCTTTTAATATACGAGACGCATTACCATTATATTATACCGTGGTTAAAGTGCCACAGTTTTGAAACCACCGAGCGGATTTTTACGAAATTTACGTTTTTATATAACCAAAAGTTGGCATTATAACAGAATCATTAATATTATGAAAATTAATTTAGGTAACTTTTTGCGCGTATGGAAAAAAGATCATCAAATTTACTTGTCCGAACATTTAGTTGTTAGGGCTCGTATAATATTTATAGTACTGGGTAAACAATTACACTATGAGTAATTTTTTTTTATAATTGAAAAATATACATAAATTGTGATTAGACCCCTGAGGATGATTTCCAAGTAAAATCGAAACTTAGGCGATTAATCAAACTATTTAATTTTATTCTCCTGCCCCTACAATTTTCATTCAAATATCACAATTCTCCAGAAGTAAGTTATTAGACAAAAAAAAAACGATTCTATGGCAAATATGTTACCATAATGACATTTTTACAAATTATATCAAACTCGCAAGCTTGAAAAATATGGACAAGGTCGCCAAACAACCAATCTATTTAACGTATTTTTAGTCTCCTGTAGAATTCGTTCTCTCCTCGCTTATTCTTCTCTCGTATTCTTGTGAAATTTCTCTATGATTTGAGATTAAATAAGTTTTTGTCTCGCTCTTCTTGGGAATTCCTTGCAGAGTCTAGACCTCCACAAGAATTTTTGTTTCTAAAATAGACGTGTTTATTTATATGTATGTATTTCTTAATATTAAAAACAAGAATTATTGAGTTAAATACAAGATGTTTAGTATGTACTAAAAATTTGTTATTTATTAATAAATATTTCTTTATAATTAATAAAATAGGTATTTTATTGTAGAATGCTTATTCATGTCATTAATTTTCCGCGTCATCAGTTATTAATACTGACAATTTAATGCTTCAAAAATACAAACATTTTATTGTTGGAAATTTTAATTTCATCAATAGTTTAAATTAGCTGTAATCCATATAAATCATTTTGAAATATTACGTTGAACGGGTAAATTATGATTTGTTTACTAAAACTCATATAATCCATATTTATATGTATTCCAAATACAATAGTCATTAATTCCGATTGTATCAAATTATTCCGTGACAATAAATTGTGTAGTTTTCGTTCCTAATAAATAAAACTGAATGTTATAAAATACCAACCTATAGAACTTAGTGAAGCCTCTTCAACCACTGACAGACTACTATTGTGTATGGTTAGATGTCGTATGTCTAAACCAAGAAAAACAAATTGTGGTAGTTTACGTAGATTATTATGGCGCAGTTTCAAATAAAATATAATCAGCGGTTTTCCTTTCAGTATGCCCATTGCTGTGATGATGTGCTGTTGGTCGGTGAACTCGCACAGAATATCCAAGCCATTTTTCTTCACCGTGCAAGAACACGGTAAGATTTCGGCGCGCGGGGGGCACTGCTGTTGCACCTGAAACAAAAAGATAATAATTTATAGTCTATAAGTCGAATAATACAATGAAATATCTGATGTAACCAGCACAAAACTTGCTTAACAATTCGCTTTAAAGAAATAAATTTCTAGGGATTTTCATTACGGATTTCTAGGATTTCCTTCAGATAACATTGATTGTATCCTTATTTCCTTCAAATTACCTCCGGATTATTTAGATTTCCTCCAGATTTCCGTAGATTACCGTCAAATTGTACACACGGATTCTTAAGCGATTTAACCCTCGCCTTGTATTATTGATTTATTTTGCGAGATTGAAAAAACTGTTTAAAATTTCTAAAATATATAATTTAGGGCAAATGGCAGAATGACGAAACTATTCCAAACTATAACAGACAAAGTCCCAAACGATAACAGACAAAACTCCAAACTATAACAAAGAAGCACCAAACTAGAACAGACGATCTCACATCTATAGCAAATCTGGATTTTACAGAATTAACAAAAAAAAAATTTTAACGAATAAATCAAGAAAAATATATGTAAAAATACAGTTTATATCGTCAGGATTTCACCAGTAGATAGTTTAGCGAAAATTAACGGTGGTTTGTCTAATAAACTATGGTCGAATGTTGCTTCCTTTTCGATGTACAGGGCATTAAGGAAAATAAATTATTTTAAATAATTTGCTATAAATCAATAACATAAAAAAAAGTTAGCCTTCTGAAATTTTGCATAGATCTTTTTTTTGTATTCTCTTATTAATAGTGGTGGCAATTATTTTATTTAGAACACAGAGGCGTGCGTACGGGTTTCTTCAAAAACATTTTATTGAATAAAACATACGCCACTGGTTTTTTTTGCAGCACCAATATGCAGAGAGTATTTCCCATTCAATATAGAAACTTTTTCGTATCTTATAATTTTTTGATAACTTAACTCAAAATAACCTAATAGTACAGTAAATAAGGGAGAAAAAGGCTTCAAATAGACTTTTTTACCCTACAGCCAATTTTTGTAGAATCTTCTAGAGTAGTACAGTAAAATTATCTTTTGAGATCGGAATCGTCCGGAACAGGATCAAATTTTAGGGGTTGTTAGAGGACCTGAAGTTAAGTAATTTCCCAAGTTTGCGACCTCCAACTCCTTGCGGATTTTCCGCCATCCTGATTTTTAGGGTTGATTTGGTTTTTCGTATTTTTTGGGCTTATATTTGATATTAGCAAAAAAAGTGTCGATACCTTTTTTGTAGAGAATAAAAATCCCCACAAAATGATGTAATATAATTGTATACAAATTCTCATCAGTAAACAAATTATGGTAGTTTAAAAATCCAACAAGTGGGATTTAAAAGTTTTTTGTTTTTTATTTCGGTAATCGTCCATATTAAATAAAAAGAGTTCAAACAAAAGTTGTAAAGCGTAAAACTCCCTATAGTTTTTGTTTAACAATTTTTTTCCTGTGTCAATACTTTTTGCCCTACAGTGAGTTGAAAGGTTCACGGGAACTTAACGAGGCGTTCGCGCTTGCCGTATTGCGCTAAAATCTAACGCCTTCTTAGACGTTTATTTTCAAATATTTGTTCCTAAATAAGTTTTTCATTTGTTATGTACAATATTTATCGAATATATTGTATACATGGTGTTCGCGCGAAGTGGCTCGCCATTGCTAACTTTGTTATTATTGGAGCTACAAAGTTGGTTAAGTTACCAGACTAGTAGTATTTTTTCCGCTGATTACAATGGTGAAAACAGAGAAACAATTGACCATCTGGTATTCGAGATATTTACAAAAATAACATTTTTTAAATGGAACACCCTGTATTTTTTTGCAAAATTCGATGATAAATTAAATTCTGTACAAAAAATGTCCTTATCTTTTTTTGCTAATTATTTAAAATAAGCGAGTTATTTTGAAAAAAAGGTTACAAAGTTTTAATATCAAGTATAGGTAGTCATAAAATATACCTAATTTAGAAAAATTTTTTTCAACTTGCTTAAATTTAAAATTATGATTGCTTGGTTTTAATAAATTACAATTATTCCGTTTCGTGGTTACTTGATGATTTTAAAGAATTGCAATTTTTTTCAAAATAACTAGCTTATTTTAAATAATTATCAAAAAAAGATAAGGATATTTTTTGTACAAAATTTGATTCATCAACGATTTTTGCAAAAATATGGAGGGTGTTCCATTTAAAAAATGTTATTTTGGTGAATATGTATCTCGAAAAACAAAAACCCAGATGGTCAATTGTTTTCCTGTTTTCACCATTGTAATCAGTGGAAAAAATGCTACTAGTTTGCTAATTTAACCGACTTTGTAGCTCCAATAATAACAAAGTTAGCAATAGTGAGCCACTTCGCGCGATCACCCTCTATACAATATATTCGATAAATATTGTACATAATAAATTACAAATTTATTTAGGAACAAATATTTGAAAATAAACGCATAAAAGGCGATAGATTTTAGCGCGATGCGACAAGCGCGAACGCCTCGTTTCAGTTCCCGTGAACTTTTCACTCACTGTAGCGCAAAAAGTATTGACACAGGAAGAAAATTGTTTAAACAAAAACTGTAGGGAGTTTTACGCTTTACAACTTTTGTTTAAACTATTTTTATTGAATATGGACGATTACCGAAATAAAAAAATAAAAAACTTTTAAATCCCACTTGTTGGATGTTTAAACTACCATAATTTGTTTACTGATGATAATTTGTATACGATTATATCATCATTTTGTGGGGATTTTTATTCTCTACAAAAAAGGTATCGACACTTTTTTTGCTAATATCAAATATATGCCCAAAAAATACGAAAAACCAAATCAACCCTAAAAATCAGGATGGCGGAAAATCCGCAAGGAGTTGGAGGTCGCAAACTTGGGAAATTACTTAGCTTCAGGTCCCCTAACAACCCCTAAAATTTGATCCTGTTCCGGACGATTCCGACCTTTCACGTATGATTTTCAAATAATTTTACTGTACTAGAGGGTCACCCTGAAAGTTTAAAACTGAGTTTGTGTATTCGTAGACCCCGCCCTTCCTTCACCAGCACTCAATTAAGGGTTGGATTTTTTTGTTTATTGAATAACTTTTTTCCTATTAAATTTTCGAAAAAAAGAGTCAGTACAAAGTTGTAAAGAAAAATATTTCCTACAACTTATCTTTTAAACTTTTTTTGATATTGTCGATATTTAAAAAGTTATTCAACAAATACGTTGAAAAAGAACCTCTTTAATAAATTAGAAAAAAAAAGTTAAGTTATCATGAAATTGTAAGATACAAAAAAGTTTCTAAATTGAATGGAAAATACTCTCTGCATATTGGTGCTGCAAAAAAAACAGTGGTGTACGTTTTATTCAATAAAATGTTTATGATGAAACCCGTACGCACGCCTCTGTGTTCTAAATAAAATAATTGCAACCACTATTAATAAGAGAATACAAAAAAAAAGATCTATGCAAAATTTCAGAAGACTAACTTCTTTTGTTATTGATTTATGGCAAATTAGTTAAAATAATTTATTTTCTTTAATGGCCTGTACGTCAAAAAGGAAGAACATTCGACCATAGTTTATTAGACAAACCACCTTTAATTATCGCTAAACTATCGACTGGTGAAATCCTGACGATATAAACTGGGACACCCTGTATAAGCAAATACGTGAAGGCGATGTGAAAACAACAATACAGCAACTTTTAATTTTCACCAACTATAACAGCGAAAATTCCAAACTATACCTACCAAACAAAATTCCAAACTATAACATACATTATAAAAACTAGAACAGACAAAACTACAAACTATAACAAGTCTGGCCTTTTTGTCAAAAAATTTTTCAACAAATATTAAGAAAAATATGTGTAAAAATACAAAATACAATTACATTAAGTACCATACATTAATCACTAAATGATTACAGAACAAAAGAATGTTGATTTATCTAAAATTGGACTTTTTTACATTAGTCCTTCATGTCTATAATACTTTTATTGAGGTTGTTATTACAACTATTGATAAGCATCATCAAGAGCTTTCCCGATAACATGAAAACAATATACGTCATCATCAACCCTGGTACGCCCACATAACAATGGTGAAGCATAGCAATCTCGACCTTTGCGAACGTAGTGCGTAAGTTAGACTTACCAACGTGCTGAGAAAATGTAGGTGGGTATGAAGATTAAATTAAGAGACTTTTACAGTGTACACTGTAAAACTGAGTCTATTCACTGATTCACTAGGCTATACATTTCATAGTTGATAAAATAAAATTACATTATGATGAAATATTAATTTCATTAGTCGTTAATTCCATTTTAACGATCTTGGCCATGAAATGTACCATAAAATTTAATGCCAAACCATAACAATTTAGTTATACTTAACTCAGTTTTTTTTATTTGAAAGCTAATCTAAACCTGGAAAAAGGAAAATAAAGTAGATAGTAGTAAATGTACACTCTCTAGTTTTATTGAAATTTATTATATGGATAGCACCAACACATGGAACTGTTTATTGGATGTACATACATATTGTAGTGTTTGAAACTGTAATTTCGTCTATCAAATTTTTATGGTACAATGACGAAATGAGAATACGTGGTTACGTTTACTATTTATTATTTATGCATCGGATTGCAGAATTTTCCAGCCATATTGAACCGATGTAAACCAATATTTAATTTTTTTGTTAAGCTCTATTTATAGTAGCACATCCATTTAACACGTCGTCATCAAATATTTGTTTTAAAGTCGCTTTTAGCCCGTCCATCTTCTCCCACCTCGACATTTAATGGAGATGGTACAGAGGGTTGGGTGAAAGTATGAACATACACTTAATTTCCTGTATATAATGGAATATAACTGCTATACAGGGTGCTTTCAGTGCTTAGATAGAGATAGACAAAAAGTATAATGCACTGAAAGAAAAACTATTTCAAGAAAATTTATAAATGCTGTTGTTTTATATGATTCATAGTGTATATGTATTTTTACATTTTTAGATTCTACACTTGGTTTAGAGTTCTGTTTTCTACCCGCGAATGTCAAATATAACGAAATAAATATTTTACTATAATTTTCTTTCTTGTTTTTGACCCTTAACATTAGAACACTTTTTATGAATGAAACAACACGAAACTCAACTCACAGGGTTTAATTTGGGTCTAATTTAGCAAACAGACACATTGTGACTTTTACTAATGTAAGTTCCGTCATCATCATCAAAACCTGGAGGATAATTTGAAGCCGTGCATGTAAATTATTCCATGCAACTAACAAGGTGCTGGTTATATAGAAGTATGGTAGACTGATCCAATTTAAATGCATCAACCCACCCAGTAAAGTGCCACACCAAACGTATTATCGTCTTATTTAGTATTTAATTAGTAATTCCAAGTTAGGCAGGTAGTAAAAACCCATAAATGCGATCATAAGATTAGATCTCCTGGCGCTTAAGTAAAGCCCCATTTTAAGCACAAGTTCAACGCAATGTAATTTGGAAATTTAATCTTGGAATATCTTTAGCACCTTAATGGCATGTAATATTGGAAAAGTGGATATTATGGGAATTATTTGTGGAAATGTTTGTTAGAGATTCTTCGTTAAGTTTGTGATGAAATGCTTGAAAATAGGAAAAAGCTACTATACAGGAATGATGAAGTTCACTGATCAATAATAATCTATGTTAATTCATTTTATATCGAAAAAATTTAGACGTATGTGGGTGTCAACACTTATAGGCAGAGGAGACACCGAAACTCCAACAATGAAGTAGGAAACGGCTAGTGATGATGATCACTATATTAAGAATATTTTCAGTAGACATGTGTGTCTGTCTCTTCATCTCTCTCGCTCTTAAAAGAGGCGAAGGAGAGATAGATAGAGTCACTGTGGCGCACATGGCTACTATAAATTTTGGCGAACTGCACTATTTTTATTTATCTATATACCGACATTACAATAATTTACTAAGATATAATTGTTATACATTCGACACATTAAATACAATAATCCTATCATGTAGATAAGTGACAACCACAACGCTAATTGAAATGATTTATCTCTTTGATGTTTGATTTAGCTTATAATAAGTTTATACATATCGACTAATATGGACGAATCATGGTTTAGATAGCATGTTAACTTTCCCTCGGGATATCTCTTTGTGTTAGTGGTATAGTCAATAATTCTCACACAAATCATGCAAATGCGTTGTTATACCTTTAATGTGTTACTAATTAGTAAGCGAAGTCATCAAACCAAATTGATATACATTTTGAAGCCATAAGCTGTTAATATAACAAGTTGATTTCATTAGTTATTTTACAATATGGTGGTCAAAGATTAAATATCATTTGAAATTTTTTTGCACAATTCTAGAGAGGCAAAAGCAACTTAACTTAAATTTTTTCACGTCCGCGTTCAGGAGGTTAGAAGCCATACAGAATATTAAAGAGGCGAGTTCGGTATTTAGCGATTAATTTCGTTTTTTTCAAGTTGTACAAGAAAGGTGTTTATTGCATATTTTTTGTAGATAATAAAATTCTCTACAAAAAGTACTAACGACTTTTTTAATTTTTTTATTATTTATCCAGAAAGCTGAACTTCCATAAATCGTGTTCCACGTGCATTTTTACTCTATGCCGAATTTAAAGTCAAAATAAAAACATTTTTTTCCTTGCTATTTTTGAACAAACTTTATACGAAACTACTTATTAAACCTAAGGAACTTTTCCTATACAACTGCCCATTTTCGATCAATTTAATATTTAAGTTACATCGATAAAAAAATCAAAATTCTCTCTATTCCACGAACAATAAACCGCACCATAAAGATCAATTGTCTACCCCATATGGAAAACAATGTCGTTCGTATAAAAAGAAAGTTCTTGTGTAGAATTAAGTTCGTCAATAGGGAAATAGAGTGTCAATGGAAATAGTAATAGGACAACCCCACGAGTACCATTTCGTATGTATGCGACTGTGTTCCAGATTATAAATATGGCGTAGGCAGAGAAACAGGAGACATTTATGAGTAATCCCAAAAGGAAATTTCAATTTTATGAAGCAATTTCCACCCTGCAGAATTGTTACTATTCGACTGGTATGTTCTATATTCGGAAATGCTTTTTGTTTAACCAAAGGCAATCCAATAATTTCGTATATAGTAAGAATTTATTTTGGCATAGTGTAAGTGGAATTTTATGGTAGACGAAGCATTAAGATTTTAATTAATATCGGGTTCGGGTTGTAAAATTTAATATTGATGCGAATGTTTATAAAACTAATGGAGTTAATAATAAAATTTTGATGTAAATAGGAAACATTTAAAGCCTAAATAAAATTAGCGTATTTTTATTAAAAAAATTAATTTAGATCCTTCATATTCTTTCAGTAAAACTTTTACTATGGAAAATTGGTTGGAAAATAAAGATGTACAAGGTTTGGTTATCAGATTCTCTGGGACAAAATTAACTACCGAGTTATCAAAAATTATCTTGCTCAAAGTATTTTGAGAATTGATGTAACCCACAAGATAGAAACACCCTTCGTCAGAAAGAAATGTAAAGTTTAAAAGGTCGTTATTCATTGAATTACTAACAAACCATTGGCAGTACGCAAGACGTCTGGGGTGGTCTGCCGGCAAAAGGGCTTAATATGATTGCAACTTATATGGATGCATGTCCAAGTTCTTCTTTACAATTGTTCGGCATGTTCAATAAGAAAGTCCAATTTTTGAGACAGACGTTTCAAAGGTTTTGTAGACTCTTGCAGTGGCGGCTCGTCAGGTGAGGCAGCGGAGGCAGTGCCTACCTACTCTATTTCCATTAATTTATTTTATTTTTATTTTACAAATATGTTTTTTTCAATTTCTTAAAATATAGATACTATAGATAGATCTAATTTAACAACTTTTACAGATAAATATTTTGAATCAGAATTTGAATTAACCGCCACCCTGTTGAAATGCTCGAAATATTCGTTAACTTCTCTCATCTGTGGTTCTATACCACTTACGACTCGAATAGCACTTCTGCCTATGTTGTTGTCACACACACCCGCACTTACGCTCTGGGCTGCGAGGCGCTCCCCGATTTTATTTTTAAACACGAAACTGTGGTGAACATGTGTTACGATTGTTACGCGTGCGTTTTAGTTACTACTACTATTTTTTGTTATTGCACATTCAAGTTGGAGGCAAAAACACCTTTTTTTTAAACACGAAAGAAACTGTTGTGAACAAGGAACAAGCGTTTACGCCTGCGTTTTTTATGTAACAGTTGTTGTTTGTTTGTGTGTCTGTGTGTGCAAGTATGAGGTGAAACAGGTTAGGTATTTGGGTTTTTTTGTGGGCAAACAAAAGTTTATTCTTAAAATGGAAGGGGAGGGAAGTGACACTGTAACAAATATTAAAAATTGTGAAGACATTGTTGACTTTTTAATAAAATTTAAATTTAATCGGCTGTGTTACGATAATAAATTGTTCGTCAAAGATTTAGAGATTCCTCATCCAGACCTAAGTAAGTATTTAATTAATCAGGGTACACCGCCTCGTAGTTTCGTTAATCATTGGTACAGTAAATGTAAATGGTTAACGGGTAGTTTCATTTTAAAAAAATTGTTTTGTTGGCCATATGTTTTATTTTCAATTCGGGGTGCAGAAGTTTGGTCAAAATTTGGCTATAACTGCCTGAAAAATTTAGGTCGCTCGATTGAGAGACATTCAAAAAGTCAAGAGCATATTAGATCTATGTGTAAATTACAACTTTTAGGCAAACAAAATAATAATAACCGTCCTAGATTCAGCTCGTAAAATCGAAATTCAAAGATTTAATGATTCAGTAAGAAAAAATAGAGAAAATTTAAACAGATTAATCGATATTTGTATCTTTCTTTGTAACCAAGAGTTTGTATTTAGTAGGTACTTAAGTATGCAATATATTTTTTGTGCCTCAGGTTGGCATTAGTCATTTTGCATTCGTATAAATCGACTGGAAACCACAGATATCTTACTCTTTCTAAATAGATAGCCATTGCATAAAACCATGAATGAGCCGAATTGAAACTGCGCACGGGGGTATTTGTACTTGCGCACAAGTAAATATTGCGCCCGCGAATTCAAACAAAATATTGTAATAGGTCCGAATCACATTTAAATACCGTGCTGTAATGTTGGTTGCCAGACCAATTTTAGGGAATTTGCTTTTTTATATTTACCCCCTGTAAGCCATGTCTTTTGCACATACATCTTACTCTTTCTAATTAGAAAGCTAAAGCAAATGCGCAAGTACAAATACCCCCGGATACACGATTTTCGACCTTATTGAAATCTTCAATTTGTCGCACTTTTTCATCGCGCAGCCCATATGCTTTAGTTATCTATTTAGAAAGAGTAAGATATCTATGCTGGAAACTCATGTTTTGCCGGGCTAGACCGGCAAAAACTAGGAATTGTTAGTTTATCGATTGGCATCATTGAAATCATAAAGAAAATTTGTATTTTCCATAGAAACGGACTATTATTTCTGTTATTTGGCTACTACTGTCAGTGTCAATTTTAAGTATCACGTGTTACCAATAAAAAAAAATCTGTAATACCAAATATTTAAACAAATATTTTGTAAATTTTATTTATTTAAATAAACTTCGGCACAAAAAATAGTGTGTATTACACGCCTTGAAACTGTTTTGCGAGTACTCGTAGTTGCGGGCCTCGGCCTACGGCCTCTGCTCGCAAACCCTACTCGCACTCGCAAAACTCTTGTTTCAAGGCTAGCAATACAAATAACTATTTCTGACCAAGTAGAGCTTTTCCTAAATTTCATAAAAACATGATAAAAAACTTTCCTATCAAGGCAACCAGGCATGGGACGTGAGCAAGATTATTAAGCAAAAAGTACCCGGAAAAAGGATGATCTTGAACCACGAAAAAAATTTTGTCTGCGGCGCTTTTAGGCTCGCTACGCTCGCATTTTTTTAATTGTCTCCTCCGACTAAATGACTACGAGCCGCCACTGGGCTTTTGTTCGATACGTTGACGGACGTCATTAACAACTTCTTCTGTACGAACGGTTGGCCTACCAGCACCTTTTTGTATGAGAGACAGAACACAATTTGTAAGACACGCATAAAAATCCTGTGGTATTACTCCTAAATCTGGGAAGTGCTCTGCTCATAAAGACTATATTCCCAAATTCCATTAACTAGCACACCAGTTCGAAAATAAGCTTCAATCATGTAAATTTTGAGCTCTGTGGTGCAAACCATAATCAAAAACTGCTTAAAATTACAATAGTAAGAACAAATTTTTACAATCAAGAAATGATTAACATACTAGCTCCGACAGTTATTTTAAAATCCATGACCACCTTGCATCAAGATAATTTTTGATATCTCGGTTTAATGAGAAAAACCATGGTCTAGTTTACCTAGGAGTCTTAAGTATGAGTACAAGCATAAATGTTGGAAAATAAAAAGCTCCACAAAGACAATATTACACAATTGCCTTGAAGTTACAGTTTTTTTGTAGACTATAATTCTTCTGTCGTCTATTTGACCCTAGTCCCTAGTCGATAAATTAAAAGAATAAAGGCGGTGGTAAATGTGGCAATATTTTGCCTCAAATTCAATTAATATCTTTATACGTGTTACGTGTTTTTAGTTAGAAAGTCGATTCTTCTAAAAGAAAGGAAAAATTAAATGTATCCGTGATGGTACAATAAAAATTCCAACCAATTTATTACTCTTTTTAATAATACAAAAGTTATTAGCAACAGGTAACGAATGAAAATAAGACCAGCATTAGAACAGGGATTCAGTTTATTTTTTAAATTAAAAGCAGTGATAAATTACCTAGTTATTTTATGAAAGAGTTCCCAAATAAAAAAGTAAAACTATCACATTATAATAATCTGTATTGCCCTAATAAGTATTTAAATACTGAAAAAGTTTGTGACTTAAGCACTTGATTTTTTCGGTTTAACTTCACATAAACTTTCAATCAATATCTAGACTATAAACTAGAAGGTAAGGTAATAATATCGTGCGCAATATGTATTGGAATCCAATAAAACTTCTTAATGCAGTTTTATAGCAAATCGTTGCGAATGCGAAACTTCATTCTCATAAATTTATATTAAATTTGGATTTCTTTGTTCAGAAAATGTGGATATGTACCTGGATGACTGAAACAGAATCGTTTCATCCTTTTGGATTTTTGAATATTATTTGTAAGCCTAATATATTTATTAACCCAGGATAATAGTTTGATTACCATTATCACAAGACAAATAACTTTATTTTGACCAACATTTCCAAACAAGCGCATAATTTAATCTAAAATATTATGAATTAAAATTGTTATTTATCTAAAACAAACTTTTGAAAATATGTCCAGTAAAAGTACATAAATATTAAACTTCATAAAACTACAATAAATTCTGCAATTTAACACAATTGCAAATTATAAAAAAGGATTTAGATAATCTTTATGTGCAATTTACCTCGCATGTGGCCAGAGCGCACAGTCCAGCCAACACAGCCCAAGTCCATCTGACCATCCGCACTCTGGCCATGCTAATCTGCCACCTGCGCTCGTGCCGGCTAAGCCATTACCACCGGCTCTTCATGCAATCTGTAACAAAAAAAAATATGAAAAATTATTCGTAGTAACACTAAATTATTTATTTTTCTACTCCCACATTTTAATTAATTTATTAGACATTTGCTGCCTGTACTTTAATGAGATTCATTAAAGTCACAGATTCTCGTCACATCAAAAGGAAAAAATCTCAAAACTATTATGTACCTAACAGGATTATTTTACACATAAGTAGAAACTTTCAAGATTAAACAACTGGCGAACACAAATAAAAGCCACGAAGAACAAAAATAAAAAATAAACTAAAACTCTGCTTAATTCCTTTACAGAATCAGTTCGGCTAACGTTGAAATCAACTCCGTTGTTTCCTTTTAACATTTCCCAACATTGTTAAAAGACACGCACCCTACAAAAACATCAATTATTTAACTTTATTATTTTGTATCTAATGTAAGTAAAAGTTTATTCATTGAAATATGTTTAACATTGACCCCCACTAGTAGGTACATGCTACATCAAATAATTTTTGATAGGTATATAAAATACTTCTGTGAGAACCGTCGCATATCGGAAGTAATTTCAAATGTGACAAACTTTGAAAGTCTCCGGGGTATTGCCTGTTTCTTGGACGTAACAAATGTATTTCCGGAAATATTTTCCGATAAAAATTTTATGGTTTAATCTTAAATTATTTGTGGATGTGACTTACACAATAGTTACAGAAAAAAACTTAATAAATTAATAATGCTGTTGTAAATTTATGTAAATTTTTTTAAAGCACAGAAAGTTCAAGTTTTTGTTCCTTTTAAACATTTGGATTAATTAGTTAAAAGATCGGATCTACTGATTATGTTATAAAATATCTGATGTGCCCAACACATGACTTTCTTATACTTACGGATAGTATCACAATTTTCAAATAGCCTCTGTCGCACTTATTGCAATACGCATAAATCTGTCCTTATAACCGAATTTTACGACAAAAATGTGTTTTATTTTAGATTTTTGACCTATTACTCACTTAAAAAAATCTCCCGTTATGAAATTACATTTATTTATTCATTATTATTGTTTTCGGTACCATAGAAACCAGTAAAATAAAAAAAAAACTAATGGACCGGTCCTTCTGGGATTCGAACCCGGGACCCTCTGTTTGGCAGCCATATAATGAGACACATGGTCTACCTCGACCATCGAATTCAAATATCAACGCGCGCTATGAGAAATATAAAGTGTTTTAAGAATATCTAGTTTTTTTGAAATTTTTTTGACGGAATTTCAAAAAAAAGTTCAAACAAAATTTGTTCAAAATTCAATTCTAAATCAATATTAAGGAATAAAAAAATCTCATAAATTGTTTATTTTTCAAGATATTCCTAAAAAACCTAAAAATGTCTTCAGGTAACTGTCACTTGTTTTGATGCTAGATGAAAAACATTGAATGTGGCACCCACAATTTTGTTCAAACTCTTAAATATGAAATTTGAATCAAATCCAATAAGTCGTTTTTGAGTTATGGTGGATACAGACAGACAGACAGACAGACACACACACACACAGACAGACATCATGGCGAAAATGGTCAGAATGGATTCAGGGGCCCTCAAAACGTGTAAATCCATCAAAATCTCGAAGTCGAAAAAAATCACGATTACTATACTTCCTTATACTCCGTATAAGAAAGTAAAAATCATATTATAAAATATCTGATGTGTCCAACACATGACTTTCTTATACATTATCATGATACAGAATCATTGGAAAATACTAAAGGGGTAGCCAATAATCACATGCAGTCGACATACAATACGTTTTAATATAAAATCACATTTATTTATTATTATTGTTTTCGTTACCATAGAAACCAGTAAAATAAAAAAAAAGTCCTTCTAGGATTCGAACCCGCGACCTTCCGTTTGGCAGTCAAGTCCCTTTAGTCACTAGTCTATCTCGGATCTCGGATCTCGGATCTACTGATTATGTTATAAAATATCTGATGTGCCCAACACATGACTCTCTTATACTTACGGATAGTATCACAATTTTCAAATAGCCTCTGTCGCACTTATTGCAATACGCATAAATCTGTCCTTATAACCGAATTTTACGACAAAAATGTGTTTTATTTTAGATTTTTGACCTATTACTCACTTAAAAAAATCTCCCGTTATGAAATTACATTTATTTATTCATTATTATTGTTTTCGGTACCATAGAAACCAGTAAAATAAAAAAAAACTAATGGACCGGTCCTTCTAGGATTCGAACCCGCGACCTTCCGTTTGGCAGTCAAGTCCCTTTAGTCACTAGTCTATCTCGGCTGTCGGATTTCGGATTCAACGCGCACTATGAGAAATACAGGGTGGTCCAGGTTAAACGTCATAAATTTTTTTAATTGTCTGTTCAATTTAGAGGAAATAATTACTCTTGAAAATTTTTTATTTAAGGTTTCGCTTTTGAGATATTTGAGTTTGAAAGTTTGGAAACACAACATCAAATGCTATGCTGAATTAAAGAAACTTTCGAATAAGTTCTCAAAATAGGCTTTGATACATTTTCAAGCTCTTTTAGCCACGGAATTAATCGCTGCCAAGACTTGATGGCAATTTTCCGGATTTTTCAGACCTAACCGAAATTTTCTTTAATTCAGTACAGTATTTGATATTGTTTCCAAACCTTCAAACTCAAATATCTCAAAAACGAAACCTTAAATTAAAATTTGTCAAGAGTAACTATTTTCTCTAAATTAAACAAACAATCCAAAAATATATCCAGTGGCGTCGAAAATTGGAGGGAAAAGTGGAATGGCCCCCAGTATCTACGCCACTGGAGATTTTTTTTATAAATGAACCCCATCATTATCTTGAAATGTACTACATTACTCTGTGTGCGAAATTTAATGAAAATCGTTCAAGTGGTTTAGAAGTTATGTTAAGAAAACGAGTTTTTATTTTAAACTTTGACACCCTGTATCTTTGTTAAAAAACATTTTTGAGCAAAGTTTTTTAATAAAAGTCTACTTTTTTCATGATGCTCTATCACCTCCCAAAATGAATTACTTTCAACTTGGACCAGCCTGTATAAGAGTTTTTATAATACCTATCTCGTTTTTTTGAAATTTTTTTGACGGAATTTCAAAAAAAAGTTCAAACAAAATTTGTTCAAAATTTAATTCTAAATCAATGTTAAAGAATAAAAAAATCTCATAAATTGTTTATTTTTCAAGATATTCCTAAAAAACCTAAAAATGTCTTCAGGTAACTGTCACTTGTTTTGGTGCTAGATGAAAAACATTGAATGTGGCACCCACAAATTTGTTCAAACTCTTAAATATGAAATTTGAATCAAATCCGATAAGTCGTTCATGAGTTATGGTGGATACAAACAGACAGACACACAGACAGACATCATGGCGAAAATGGTCAAAATGGATTCAGGGGCCATCAAAACGTGTAAATCCATCAAAATCTCGAAGTCGAAAAAAATCACGATTACAATACTTCCTTATACTTCGTATAAGAAAGTAAAAATAAGAGCTAGGTATTAGTGTAGTACTCATTTTTCTTCAGCAGTTTTAAAAATAGATGTTTCGTATTGATATATAAATTCTTAATTAAGTCTTTATGTACAAGCTCTTGTGGAAATCATTTCTCTTCGAGTTTTAAAGTGATGAGCACTACTACAACTAGGTATCAGGGGAGTACCTACATCGACTCTGTTTTAGTTACCATTTTATTGTAAAGCAAACTTCAATTACCATTCCAGTAATTTCTTTGTGGCTATAAAGTTTGTTATAAATTGTCATGAAAGTTTTATAAATTAGATGAAAGATTAATTTTAATGTTTGGTAATTTAATCAAAAATAAATAGCATCTTATATAAATTACTGAAGTTCTGATCGTCTTCAGAATGATGAATTTCCATGGATTTGGTTACACAATATATCAAAAATTTCTTTAGTATATTTTGGTATTCTCTTAAAGTTAAAACTCTTGGGTTTTCATGGCCGCTGCACTATTTCCTTGACTTTTCATAGGCGATCTTCGGACCATCCAATCTTTAACCAATACCTCCACTGTCTTCACTGCAGCTACCTGGACCCTTAATCTTCAGGTTACATGGATTAATCCACTAAAAAATCTCACCCTTAATTTTAACCGTTCTCACCCAACAAAGTGCTTAATTAAGGCGCATCATTATCCTTGATTATTGCGTTGATTCTAGAGCACATTGACATTTGGAATAGGAGCCATGCTACTTTCATTCTATTCCATAATTCGTTTAGACGCTTCTTTTCTGTTCTCGAGGGATTTAGGATATGGCTTTTGGAGTGTACAGTCCAAAACAATCAAAACATATAGAAGCGAATTTTTAATGAGCTTCCAGTATGCTAAGGATCATTGTCCTGCATAAATCTGCTTAATATCACCGGAAGTAACTCGTCAGTTATGGCTTTATAATAGTCCAGTGCATTTACGGATTGATCTAAAAGTTTGTGGTGCTGTCATTTTTTATTTTTTTATTCGATAGGGGATCGGAGACCCTGATTTTGCGAATTCGTAAAGTTAACCCTTCCGCCGCCATCTTGGAAAATGTTTTTTTTTCCGTTGTGGTCTGTATCTCGCGTTCTATTTATCGTAACTCGATGGTTTTGGGGTCGTTGGACTCGTTAGCATTTTCTCTTCAAATGCATATGTTTCAGAGTAAGCGCTTCAATTAAAAGAAAAGAACTTATTCGTGTTCAAAGTCAAAAAAATTTTTTTCGGGCGGTTTTTTACTAATACATAGTTTTTTCCTACTGCATCGGAGCTTTTTATAAATGTTTTTTGAAGAAAACTCAATTACGCGTATTTTGATAAAAAAAATAATTGAATTCGCTGATTTGTCGTAGACTAATCCAAGCCTACAGTTGCGCTGTCCATGATATACGATCCGCACATTTTCAAGTAGGTGCGAGTATCCTCCTCCGGACAATTTTTTGAACAGCGTAGAAAACGATGTTCCCCCGTCCCCCTACGAAGATATTTTTCCCAAATTATTCTAAGATTGAAATTAGAATCTCTTGAAATGTGGGAAAATAAATGCTTCGCTATCGTGCACGTGATTATTTCAGCCGCCAAACTTATCAACAAATCCAAAAATGGCTCGGAGAAGAAAAAATGCACTGGAATGTGGATGGAAAAAAAGTAGATGATTTTATGTGGATGTACGACACCATGCTGCAGGGCTTGTGGCTGCAGAAAAGCTCGATTCTGTGCAAGGTGTGCTGCGGCGAAACATGCAGGAACAGTATCGAAAATTTACAAGGTTGTGTCGACAAGTATATTACGAGAATTCAGACGACGACCTACCAACGATGGCCCAAATACCCTGATTGACGATAAAAACCAAGAAAAATACGACCAATTTTTGAAGACGATCAAAATGATGATGAAAGCGACGACAAGACGGAATACGAAGAACCAAGAATGAAGAGAAAAAAATAAGAAGTGGACAATTCTGAACCAAAAATGTTGTGGAAAAGCTTGATTTATAGAATTATTAAAAAATTTGACAAAAAGTATAGAAACTTTGAAAATTAGAACAACCCAAAAATTCAAATATTGTACCTATTGGTTGGATGCAAAATGCAATAAACATTTCAATTATTCTCCATACCAATTGCATTATTTATAAAAGAAACATAATATTGATAAGGAATGTACAAAGTTGTGTGCGACATAAGCCCAAGTTGCGCTACTTTGGGCTTGGATTGGTCGGCGACGAATAAATGAATCAAATTAATTTTTTTTATCAAAATACGCTTAATTAAGTCTTCTTTGAAAAACATTGCAAATGCGCAAAATGAGAGTTAAGGTCTCCGATAAACCCCTTATCGAATGAAAAAATAAAAAATGACTTTTAAGTCACCCCTATTGGATTTTCGTAACTGCACTGGACTAATATATTTAGATTATAAAAATTGTTTTTTTTGTACACAGTCCCTAAAATAGCTACTTTACGGACTCATTTTAATCTGGTTACTATAGTAACATGGTAATTAAAATTCGATGTTCACTATTTTTGAGAAATATTTGCTCTAATGAAATTGACATAAATTGTATTATGTATGATATGTCAATTATTACATATCATAAATAATAAAAGGTTTGAATGTATTTTAGGGAGCTTTAACAAAAAAATACTGTTTGTAACACGTACCTACCTAAATCCGTTTTTTGGGACTCATCTGCTTTTCCAGACTCGGCTTCGCCTCGTTCGGAAACAGCGCGATTTGTCCCAAAAGTAGTATATTAAAAAACTAGTGTTGTAAAACTTATATTTAGATACGAGTCCAGATTTGCAGCACGACTGCCATAGGCAGGAGTGCCTGTAAAGGACAAGTGCTCTTAAGTTTTACAAAACGAGTTTTTATACTATTTTTTCTAATTTGCATATTAAAAAAATTTTTTTTACAAATAAAATCAATTTAGGGAATTTTGTGACAGTTGGTGACACTTTTATTTCAAAGTTGATATTTACAGGTAACTTTTAAATTTGAATCAAGTAGATACATAATTGTCATTTTTCGCGAAATAAATTCAGAAATTTCCTGCACTCCGCCAGAAATAGGTACGGCAAATTACAGATAATTCCACGGTTAATTTGCGGCCGATAAAATCTCATGATAAATACGAAAAACAATAAAAAACAGTAACGTCAAATTCACACTGATATTTGACATTTCGTTCAATATGTGTTATCAACCGAAAAAAAGTTTCTAGATTTGGGGGGGTTTCGTAATGGATATTAACACACTCAAAACGAGTGCTGTAATAGCTTTGTTACGTCATCAAATTAGATAAACTTGACTTTAAGTACTTGTTACAAAAATAACTATTTATAAACAAATTGGTTCGTAATGTCGAAATTTTTTGTTTTCTGTATTTATGTTTACAATAAAACTGTAAAACTGAAGGTGATATCACATCAGCATTTTACATCTGATGGTTTAAGGTTAGAAGGTAAAAGTATTCGGTCATATGGTATTTATAATGGTGTATTGTATACCTACTAATTCAAAGCATTATAAGGACAGAGCTTTTAGAAAACTTAACCCAGTTCATTATACTATAAATACAAAATGAATGCTGTACAGGGTGTCTCAATTTCGATGGGAATGGGGGGTTTCACCCATTTCTAGGCAAGATAGATAAAAATGGTTTTCGCAATACTGTGCTCGATTTTTAAGAAAAATCGATTGGTAAAAACCACATCTTGATATCTCTAACCGTTATCAAGATATCTTTAAAAAGTGCACTAGTAATTTTTGTTCTAGGTTCAATACATTTCGAGTTATTACACCTAACTTTCTTATTTTAAATACAAACCATAGTTGACTATGCCATTAAAAAAATGCTTATTTTTTTATATTTTCAAAAATATATATCTTGATATACTTATTTTTATATCTCACTGAATTATACGTTTTTATATTTTTAAATGCGTAAATTAAATGTTTTGAATATTATTAGTAGGCGTTCTTAAAGAAAATGTTATATCAATGAACCAGCGCCAGCGTCAAATAGTAAAAGCCATTTATCAACAATATTCAAAATATATCAAATTTAACAGGTAAAAAATCAACAATAAATAAACAGAAACACAAAATATGTAACTGAAAGAGAACTAATAAATAAACAATTGAAACACATTATAGTACGAATTTGTTGAATTAAATGTTCAAGTTCTTGTCCGTTCTGTTGAACACTTAAACTTTTGGCAAGAACAATATTTTTTTTTTTAAATAAATCGAACATAAAGGAAGAAATTGAGCATAGAGTGAGGCAGATTACAAATAATTAGAAATATAAAACTAAATCAGATTTTTAACGTGATTCATGTTGCATTATCGGCAGCAATTTGAATATTTAAATTAAACGATTATTTGTTTAACATGTTTATAATTTACTAAAATGATTTCTATAAAAAAATTTAAAATCTATGTTATGTTGATTAATATTAACTTGGCTGTGTTGTTACCATTCAACGTTGGTTCATTGATATATTTTTCTTTAACAACGCCTACTGATAATATTCAAAACATTTAATTTACGAATTTAAAAATATAAAAACGTATAATTCAGTGAGATATAAAAATAAGTATACCAAGATATATATTTTTGAAAATATAAAAAAATAAGCAATTTTTTAATGGTATTGCCAACTATGGTTTGCATTTAAAATAAGAAAGTTAGATGTAATAACTCGAAATGTATTGAACCCAGAACAAAAATGTCTAGTGCACATTATTCTACATGAAAAACTACTACAACAAACACTTTACAGATTTAAAATATTTTAATAAACAAAAAAGTTATGACACTTTTTAAAAAACGGCTAAACGTCACTTTTTAAAGATATCTTAATAACGGTTAGAGATATCAAGATGTGGTTTTTACCAATCGATTCTTCTTAAAAATCGAGCACAGTATTGCGAAAACCATTTTTTTCTATCTCACCTAGAAATGGGTGAAACCCCCCATTCCCATCGAAATTGAGACACCCTGTACAAAAACGCAATGGAGAAAAATTTGGAAATAGTTTGTAAATGTTACATTTATATGTAAATTTTTGCAAATTACTCGTTGCTACTGCTAGTTTATTTTCTTACGATGGATAATATATTTTTCTTTAAAATCATCTTTGCCAGTAACGTCTGCCCTCGTGAAAAGTATCACTTCCAGCACTAGACGCACAAATAACTATTTATCACACATATTATTGAAATTTATGAATATTTTTAAACTGTGTTAGGTATTTATTTATAAGCTACAGCTAAAGCTATTTATACAAACTTATAGTAATCAGTGAGCATTTTTAGTTTTGAAAAAGACTAAAAAATAACTAACATAAATAATAATAATAAATAAGCACATTCTTACACCAACTCACACAACTTTTTTCTAATTTATTGGTAAATACTGGTAATTTTATTGCTGTGAAAGTACCCGTCGTATTTTTGTTTTGTAACCATTGAGGGCGAAATTAAATTCTTCCAACTCACATCCACACGTAAAACCCCTTTAATAATTAATTAACTTTATTAATTTTAAATTTCATTGACATAAGCTCCTAGTTCTTTATACTTTATACACTAATTATTTCTCTCTGCATTTTCAAGCCCTCGAGATTTATTTATACATTGAAATAATGAAAAGATTTGTTTTTGAGGAAATATATTTAACGTTTATTTTTGAAGACTTCCTTGTAGTTCTACTTTACAATAATTGGCCAAATTCCTACGCTTGTTCTTTAGAAAAATAAAGCAAACTCTCGCATTAAATTTACATATGGAATTTAATCATGCCTACGTTATGTATGTCGAAGTTTATTTGGGCTTACATGCTGCTAGTTAGTGTTTTGTGTTAAAACTCTACAAACAAAATAATTAATTTCCAGTTACATTGTTGACAGGGAAAATTTTCCCTATTGTTCAAAACTAGTTTATTGTCTGATGGTAAAGTATAAAACGTAGTACAACTTAATTATTGCGGACTATATCGGGTACTTAGGTACCTACACAGTTTTATAGTTTTAAAAACAAAATGTGATAAGAAATAATTACAACTTACAACAGTAGCAAATCCGTAGATTTATGTTGGTAAAACACTGCAGGTACTTTATTTTCCGGTATAATTGCGGCAATAAATAAAAACCGCACAATGTGAACTAAAAACAAAGGCCAGAACAATAACAGCAAGCACACCCAAAACAGAACTTTTAAAACCAAGTTGGAATAAAACGAAATTTCAATAATATCATCGCGCTTTATCTTTTCTATTACACACTGTTTTTTTACAACCCCCCGCACAATTTCCTGACGTAAATCACACACACAGGGCGAAAAATCCTTCACGAGTATTTTATCACCATTGAAGTCTTAAGTCGAAGATAAAAGTAACCTTGGTGTATGAACGGGTTATTCAAATAATTTTAAATATGTGTATCAGCCACGAACGGTTATCATAATAGAGAATTTCCTGTCAATGGTAGAATAAAAGTCCGAGTTAGTGCTGATTGTACTTCATAATAATATGTATTGCCGACATATGATTTTCATTCCAAGAGTGTTTAGTCTAAATATTAATGCTTATCCAAATGAAATTTAATGATTGGGTTAAAAATATGAATTACAAGGGACAAGTGGTTAGTACAGTAATTTATATAGATATAAATAGGATAGTGTACAAATGAAATTGTTGTTAATGGTGGGCTTAATTGCTATGTGGATGTATAGTGTACTTCTACATAGAAAAAGACTTTTAATTATTGACAAATGAAACATCCGTTTTTCTAATTTAGATAATGCATAATTACATAGATACATAATTAATAGATAATGTAACACGCACTAATAGTTTTATGTTACTTTTTACATTATGCGAAAAATAGTAGTAGTCTTTAAAAAATATACCTACATTCTATTTTTATTTTGATAAAATTAGTATGTTTATAAATTTATATAAAAAAGAAGACTAGAAACAGGATGTAGCCCTGTACACAGCTACACAGCTACACAGCAATGAGTAGCTATGCAGCGATACCTCCCCTCTCAATCGCCACTCGCCATGTGCGCACTGCTCTTAAATTGCTGTAGTGCGCAGCTATCAGCCGCTTGACAGATGCGCAATACAGCAATTTAAGAGCAGGGCGCACATGGCGAGTAGCGATTGATAGGGGAGCTGTCGCCGTGTATCGGCCTTTTCTGTTCAAGTGAGTTTACTCTCCTGTTTCTAGTCTTCTTGCTTGAAGGATAGAGGATATCAAATGGATGCTTCATGCTAATTATTTTTAATGACATAAAATTTCCTAAAAGCTTACAGTTTCATCACCAAAGAAAAGAAAATGAGTTGGCAACTTAATATTTACTGGTAGTTTTTGCAGACAAACAAATTTTTTAGGGGATAAGGACATTTTCAGGGTATTTTTAGTTACTTGTCGTCAATTTTAGAATGAATACTTGATACAAATAAAAAAATGCTATACTGCGTTTTTCATAATTTAATTTAATAAGCAAAAGTTATCACTATTCGTTTTTTGGTTAAATCAACAAATATATTTTATTAAAAGTGTTTGTTTTCCTCTATTGCTTCTTATTTTGTAACAATAATTAATAAGAATTTATTAATCTAATAAAAGCAATGTTATTCAATATATATTTTTTAAATCATGTGCTGGACACATCAGATATTTTATAATGTTAAATAAATAGAGCAACTGAAGAGACACCAACACACAGTAAAATGGAAAAGACCACGGAAAAAATACTTTAGTGAAGGAATATGGATCTAAATATATATTCAAAGCTTTCTTAGATAAAGTTTTCAAGGAGAATATTCATCATGATATTATTTTAACGTACCTTGTGAAATTTCATACCTCGTATTCCTGTGAATAATTTGGAAGTCTCGTTGGGGTAATTTAAAAGTCATAATAGAATGCACCTTCTATCCAAATCAAACAGACATAAAAATCGATGCTGCATACAAAGATAATAGTCTATAGTCAGTTCAAACTGAAATTGCAGTAATTTTCTGTCTTTAGCAAAAATAGCAGAAAGTTATTTATACCTATACGATTTTTGTTATTTATGTAATATAAATAATGTTCTCGGAAAATATAAACCTTCTTCGTATAAAATTTATTATTTGTGAGCCAATGGATTATTATATGAGGTAAGTATACGTTATACGTAAAGATAATCAAGACATTGCGCTAATGTAGGAGTGGGTAGAAAGCTTATTCATCTTGCAATATTATCAACATATCAACCCACTACCCAATATATCCTATTAATTTTTGCTGTTATTCTAGAGTTTATTAATTTACTAAATGGATATTGTGGATATATAAACCAATTAACCAATATAATATTTCTGTTTTTTTTTTCGAAAATACACAGTTATTGTGGTAATTTAGTCCAGACTGTGTCTATGTTTGTGACTATCATTGTAAATATTTCCTATGAAGAATACCTGAAATATAATTCGATCCCAAAACATAATTATAAAGAATTTGTTGGATGGAAACCGCTGGAAAGTAGCGGAAATTATTATTCTGCCTAAGCCAAGTAAGCCATTTAATGATGCTAAGTCATACAGACGATTGGCAGTAGAGAGAGATCCCTACTGCCAATTGTACCAAAATTATTCGAAAAACTATTACTCAAGAGAATAAGATCAATAATAGAAAATGGACTCTAAGTAAACTAATTACGATTACAGACATTCAATTAGGCTTCAGACAAAAGCACTCAACCATCGATCAAGTTGATCGCATCACTGACGTAATAGAACGTGCTCTAGAAGAAAAACAAATCAGCTCTGAAGTTTTCCTAGGCGTTGCTCACGCCTTCGACAAAGTCTGGCACGAAAGCCTAATATAGAAATTAAACCAACAGCTTCCGAAGCACTACATAGAGATATTAACCTCATATATCCCAAACAAACTCTTCCAAATCAAACAGGAAGATGAATACTCTGACCTGAAAGAAATACAAGCGCGTGTGTCCCAGGGTAGTGTCCTTGGACCCATCCTTTACCTGTTGTATACCAACACTGGAACAGACCATTTTAGCTACATTTGCAGACGACACTACGCTTCTCGCAGTGACTAAAGAGCAAAAAATATCCACTGGAAGATTTCAAGTAGCTAGCAATGAAATACTTGATTCGACCCAACATTAATGTATCAAATTAAACGAACTCAAATCTGTCCACGTTAACTTCACCAACAAAAAATTAACTTACACTCCATTCTTGGATATCAATGGCAACACTGTGCCGTTTGAGAATAAAGCCAAATATCTAGGCATGACTCTGGACGCCAAGCTCCAGTGGAAAGAGCATGTAAAGAAGAAAAGAAGTGAACTCGAATTGGAATATAAACAGTATTATTGGCTCTTTGGAAAAAATTTCAAATTATCAATACATAATAAGATCCTTATCTACAATTAGATCCTGGAACCGGTTTGGTTATATGGCATTCAACTCTGAGATAGCACCAGAGATAGTACATCCAGTCCATACAGATTTTTCAGAACAAATTGCTGCTTAACATACTTAACGCTTCATGGTAACTCCGATTTACACCGAGACCTCAACATTCCACTGGTTAAAGACAAGATCCAAAGGTATGCTGGCAAACATAAAGCCAGACTTCACCTCCACGAGAACGTAGAAGCTCTTCAACTGCTGGACAACCAAAACCTCGTCCGAAGACTGAAGAGATCCAATCCAATCCATTCGAGCTGTGTAGAAGTAGATTGCAATGTACGAGTGAGAGTGTAAATTCAAGTTAGAAATATTTCATTAGATGAGCTCTAGTTGTTAAGTATCTAGTTTTAATAAGTAATCAGATTAAAATTAGTGGTTAGCCTTTTGGACTAGTTTTAATGCTACGCTTTTAACATCTTAAAAGCAAATCCAGAAATAATATCATTTTATATTTCTGCGAGATGAAAAATGTACAAGTAGAAAATATAAAATATGAATGATGTGGTGAGACGTGTTTTAAAATATGTAGTTAAGACCTAAGAAAAAGTACTTTAAGCAATTTGTAGAGAAAGATTCAAACTGGGTGCAAAGCATATTCTTAACTTTAAGATGGAACTTAATCACAATTCTCTCTGATACTTCTTGAAGCTATTCCAAGTATTGATGTGTATAATTTCGGCAAATTTTATTAAATTTTTAGATTTAAAGATTTATTAAATTTATTTATTAATAAATTAATAAAATTAAAGATCTTTAATTTGTAAAAATTTTGTTGAAATCAAACTTTAAGAAGATGGTTTTTTAAAGTAAGTAAAGTGTTTAATCTTCTGGAACTTTTTTGTCCTTAAAATTTTAATTATAAAAAAAATTGCATTTAATAGGAAATTTAATTTAAAAACTTTTTGATCTATTTATAAAGTTTTGATTAAACGCACCGTTAAGCTTTAAAAAATTAAAAACTAACAGCATGTTTTTACTAAGTTTCAAAAAAACAGCATTAAGAATGCTAAGATTTAAAAGTTATTGACGGAGGACGGACCTCCAGCACATTATACACGTGCTGTGCGACATGGGCTGTCTGTCACCTATCCTCAACGATGGTTTGGTTGATGCCCTGACGCTCCTGTTGCATGGCCTGCTAGTTCTCCTGACCTAAACGCAATTGAATTCTTTTCTTGGGGATATTTAAAATTAAAAGTGTATGCAACACCTATTCCTTCACTACAAGAGCTTAAAACGAAAATCGTTCAACACGCCAATGAAGTTCGAAAGGTAGATTATATTTTAAAAAAATTCTGTTTTCAATGCAAAGAAGAGCTACAAGAACGTCATCGTCAGGGCCACTACCAATCCATCGTTAATTTTTTACACCTTAACGGTACGTTTAATCAAAACTTTATAAGAAATCAAAAAGTTTTTAAATTAAATTGCCTATTAAATGCAATTTTTTTATAATTAAAATTTTAAGGACAAAAAAAATTCAGAAGGTTAAACACTTTATTTACCTTAAAAAACCATCTTCTTAAAGTTTGATTTCAAAACAATTTTCACAAATTAAAGGTCTTTGGTATTCATTAGCAACTACCAAGAATTGGTTCTTCTCATTCAATTAGTTTAGAAGTTATTACCAAAAAAAAAAATTTTTTTTTTAACTTCAAACGCCTATAACTTTTTAGTTATGCATTTTAGTATAACAACTTTTTCGGTCAATCGTCTTAGTTTTAGGCCTAGTATTTACAGGTAAAGTATGTCCGAGTTATTGCGACTCACCCTATATTGTATTTAATTTCGTTCTTATTTGTCTACATCTTAAGAATTAGTTAAAAAAATAAAATAAGTCTAAACCTTTTGAATTTGTATCTTTCAACTAACTACATTTCCACTGAAACAATAAAATTTAACTCTTATTTGAGAGTACAACTGAAACTTTAGAAAATTACACCCTTCGTTAGTTAAACCACTCGATTTCTGTTTATACAGAAACAACCACAAACGTTCCACCAAATTATCTTATGCATTGCCAGTAAAAACGGGGGATGAAACGTTTAAGGTCGTTTTGTGCAGATCACTCAGTGGAAAAACAGAACAAAACCTAACAACTTAAGAAAATAGTGGAAAGCATGTTTTTGTAACGTTTCAAGTAGATACGTTGGTGAGTTGTTTTAGTACCTAAGGGCTTTAAATTTCACGCATTTCCTCATTATCCTCCTATGCATATATTTGTGTTTGGAGACCTGACAAACTGGTGCTTAGTCTACGTTTTAATGGATGTTTGTTGGCTGAAACAATAATATTTAACAGAAGGAATTGCAACCAACATAAAGATAGTAATCTTTCCGCGAAATAAATTAGGGATATTACAGTATGTATGTAAAGATAAACTGTCAAGTGCAATATTTTTCCTTGGGTGTCGTGTCAGAAGCTAGTAAAAAAAATACTGGAGCACCACCCACTTCTCGTAAGTGAAGTATTACTTCCTTAAAGTTATAGTATAACGTGTTGATTAGAATTAAAATGGATTGCGATCGATACGATACCTGGCCTGGGATATTAAGAATTTAAAAAGTTCGCTTTTAGCTCTGGTGTACATACTTAAAATGCATATTGTTCCTCGAGGGCAATGTCGTGGAATTTTAAACAAAAGGTTTTTGGTATACTAGAGATAAGATCATGTTATGGTATATTAAGAGAAAAGCAAGAATGAAATTACTATTTATATGAAAATAAAATGATATGGAAGTAATGCACCTAATGGAGTCCGTGAGTTGACTATAAGTAGTTTTGTTTAGATGGGCTATGCTTTTACAATGTTCAATTAGACTTAATTTTGAGATGGAGAAGCTAGTTTTACGTATAATTTGAAGTAGCTTTCATACGTATGAAGTTTCAGACTATAATAATAGAGCTAAGGAAAAGCGTTTTCATTAAACCCACATATGAAAAATGTAATATAATTTTATTTTTGTTCAGCTCCTTTAAAAAGTGTCAAATCTTACATTTATTGAAGAGAAATTACTAAAATAATTTGAGCTTTTATTTTATTAGTCTTTAGCACCAGTGAAATAAAAATGACGTAACCAATTAAATACACCTGAAATATTGCTGATGTTAACCTATATTTTTTTATTAATTGAATGGCGACTAAATGAGTGTACGCATCTCCCCTTACCTACTGTATTTACCTAAACATTCCTAATTGCCGACTAATAACAAAATTTTATACATTAGGGAATAAAAGTTCTTAATGCTTTAAAAAATATACAACATAACTTTATGGTGCTTAAGATTCCGGTCTTGCAAGCTTTAAACAACGGCGATTATATTGTATAATATTTTTGTCAGAGAAATTATAATTTTATTTTCTTATATCTAACATAATTGCATAAGACATTATGTTAGATATAAGAAAATAATAATAATAATTATAATGAAAACATACAGGGTGTTCGCGCGAAGTGACTCACTATTGCTAACTTCGTTATTATTGGAGCTACAAAGTCGGTTAAATTAGCAAACTAGTAGCATTTTTTCCGCTGATTACAATGATGAAAACAGAAAAACAATTGACTATCTGGTTTTCAAGATATTCAAAAAATAACATTTTTTTAAATGGAACACCCTATATATTTTTGCAAAAATCGATGATAAATTAAATTCTATACAAAATATCTGATGTGCCCAACACATGACTTTCTTATACTTACGGATAGTATCACAATAATTACTTTTCCTAAAGAAATTAAGTTAAATTTCTTGTAAAAATTTTGAAGGTCCAGCAATTTTCAAATAGTTCTCTGTCGCACTTATTGCATTACGCATAAATCTGTCCTTGTCGCACTCATTATAACCGAATTTTACGACAAAAATGTGTTTTATTTTAGATTTTCGACCTATTACTCACTTAAAAAAATCTCCCGTTATGAAATTACATTTATTTATTCATTATTATTGTTTTCGGTACCATAGAAACCAGTAAAATAAAAAAAAACTAATGGACCGGTCCTTCTGGGATTCGAACCCGGGACCCTCTGTTTGGCAGCCATATAATGAAACACATGGTCTACCTCGACCATCGGATTCAACTATCAACGCGCGCTATGAGAAATATAAAGTGTTTTAAGAATAACTAGTTTTTTTGAAATTTTTTTGACGGAATTTCAAGAAAAAGTTCAAACAAAATTTGTTCAAAATTGAATTCTAAATCAATGTTAAAAAATAAAAAATCTCATAAATTGTTTATTTTTCAAGATATTCTTAAAAAACCTAAAAATGTCATCAGGTAACTGTCACTTGTTTTGGTGCTAGATAAAAAACATTGAATGTAGCACCCACAATTTTGTTCAAACTCTTAAATATGAAATTTGAATCAAATCCAATAAGTCGTTTTTGAGTTATGGTGGATACAGTAAAAATGTTATCATCTTTTTACTTTCTTATACGTAGTATAAGGAAGTATTGTAATCGTGATTTTTTTCGACTTCGAAATTTTGATGGATTTACACGTTTTGAGGGCCCCTGAATCCATTTTGACCATTTTCGCCATGATGTCTGTCTGTCTGTGTGTGTCTGTGTGTCTGTCTGTATCTACCATAACTCAAAAACGACTTCTCGGATTTGATTCAAATTTCATATTTAAGAGTTTGAACAAATTTGTGGGAGCCACATTCAATGTTTTTCATCTAGCACCAAAACAAGTGACAGTTACCTGAAGACATTTTTAGGTTTTTTAGGAATATCTTGAAAAATAAACAATTTACGACAATTTTTTATTCTTAGACATTGATTTAGAATTAAATTTTGAACAAATTTTGTTTGAACTTTTTTTGAAATTCCGTCAAAAATTTTAATTATTTTTCATATAGTAGCGCCATCTATCACTCAGTTACAAAAGTACTTTATATAAATTACAGAAATCTATACCGTTGAGGAAATCGATTGTATTATTAGTATTATTTGAAAAGATCGACGGCTACGGCAGCATTGTGGTGGCGAAACTACCACCGGTTGTTACGCGGTCGTTGATTTGTTTTTTGTGTCATATTGTAATATGTAGGAGTAGCTAATAGCAGCAAAGTATTCCGTGTACTCTTCGTATCCAGAACAAATACCACTTCTAGCACAAGGCGCCGTGGCGCAGTGGGTAGAGAATCTGCCTAGTGATCCACACGGTGCTGGTTCGATTCCATAGATTTCCCTTCTTTTTAGTTTTGTTTCGGTAAAGTACGTGTGCTAAAGTTTTGTTCGGTACTTCCATTTAATTATTGATTAATTATTTCGCGATAACACGCATTATTGTAATTTCTTTAGTAGTTAATCGTAACTTGTGTGTAATTCAATATTTCTTACTAAACTTCTCAATGATTGACTTATTTATTCAATTATGTGTAAATAATTAGTGATTTCCTTGGATCGCCAAATGGGAATAAAGCAAAGGGGCTTTAAAAGAAAAAGTACGAATTTTTTTTTTAATTTAAACAATTTTTGTAATTTTGAAACAATAACTAAATTAATTTGTTAAAATATGATTACATATTGACAACGGCTTAAGTACAATACTTTCCAAAGATCCAAACCTTATTCGTATATTGTATAAGAAAGTCATGTGCTGGACACATCAGATATTTTTGATTATAATTTAAAATAAGCGAGTTATTTTGAAAAAAATTTGCAATTCTTTAAAATCAAGTATAGCCATAAAACGGAATAGTAATTTATTAAAACCAACCATCATAATTTTGAATTTAAGCAAGTTGAAAAGTACTAGAAAGAATGACGGAAATATTGAAAATTAACAAAATTATAATTTTAATGGCTACTTGATATTAAAACTTTGAAAACTTGTTTTCAAAATAACTCGCTTATTTTGAATAATTGTCAAAAAAGCATAAGAACATTCTTTGTTCAGAATTTAAATTATCTATTTTTGCAAAAATATACAGGGTGTTCCATTTAAAAAATGTTATTTTTGTGAATATCTCGAAAACCAGACGGCCAATTATTTTTTTGTTTTCACCATTATAATCAGCGGAAAAATTCTACTAGTTTGGTAATTTAACCGACTTTGTAGCTCCAATAATAATAAAGTTAGCAATAGTGAACCACTTTGCGCAAACACCTGTATATTAAAAATATTAAATAAAATAGTAATATATCCGTAATTCTTTCAAGTTTTTTTCTACTTACTTAAATACAAAATTATGATTGGTTGGTTTTAATAAATTACTATTCCGTTTTATGGCTACTTGATTTTAAAGAATTGCAAACTTTTTTCAAAATAACTCGCTTATTTTAAATTATAATAAAACAAAATTAAGTACACTCTTTGTTCAGAATTTAATTTATCATCGATTTTTGCAAAAATATATAGGGTGTTCCATGTAAAAAAATGTTATTTTTGTGAATATCTCGAAAACCAGATGGTCAATTGTTTTTCTGTTTTCCCCTTTGTAATCAGCGGAAAAAATGCTACTAGTTTGCTAATTTAACCGACTTTGTAGCTCCAATAATAACGAAGTTAGCAATAGTGACCCACTTCGCGCGAACACCCTGTATAATTAAAAAATTAAATAAAATTATCATAGCTATAATAATATTTTTCTACTCCCATACTTTAATTTATTTATTAGACATTTACTACCTCTACTGTGAAGACATTCATTATGATACAGATTTTTCAAAACGATACAAGTTTATAACCAATAGAAATTCAATATTACAATAATAAGTATTCCGTCAATATCAAATATTGACATGAACATCTGACAAATTTAAATTTTAAAAATGACAGTCCATTTTGATTTTCTGACATTTCTTAGTTAATGATAATGTTGCCATAATGTTTATTTTCTTATTTTTCATTATTTTGACTAGTCGTAGAAAAAATGTGTAAGCAACTCACATTTAATGGCTAATTGTATTCATTACAATGTCTCGTGTCGTAATTCTCATACTCGTGTCTTAATAGCTATCATGCTCATTGTATAATATACTGTTATTATACACCGAGAATCTATTGATTATGCCATAAAAAAATAATTTAGCCTCCTTCGTGAAAACTTGTCCTTGAAAAACGCAATTTAGTACAGATAGTACTAGTAGAAATAATCGATATGGCATATGACTCAGATGGACCCTGTAGTTTTGTCCTTAATGATAAAAAACATTTTCCATTTGTCCAGTCCTGTTGTACATAATTATGACGCCAGTCGTGAAATAAATGAAAGAAAATCAATACCGAAACACTAAATTATTAATTTCCCCCATATTCATAATTAACAACACAACAGTCACGCCCAATTAAATAATTTACAGCAGACTAATGCGTACCATTTTATTAATGCAACCATGAGCGCAAAAAAATATTCTGTCTTATTATCACATAGTTTCAAAATTTCACAAACTTGCACCATAATTGTTTTCTTTGTTCGACTCCTTGGGGGGTGTTAGGCTTGTGTAAGTTGTACAAATTATTATATGAAATTATATCTGCAGTATTAAGGGGATGGAAGGCGTGGTGTGTTAAGGTTTCGGTTTGATTAAGACACAGAACGAAGAGAGATAACTACGGAACAAAGTTATACAAGTAATGGCGGTCTTTTGTTAATCTAGTTGGTAAAAGCAATTTGCGAAAATTTACCACGTTTAACATCATTACAACATTGCAACGTCCAATTTCCCGCCTATTTCATATAGCCCATCTTTTTATACTTAAACCGGTAAATTTTCATGGTTTATGATTACTTGGTGTATGAGGAAAATGCGGAAAAAATTAACCACAATAAATTGTTCGGTGGTTTCATCAGGGTTTTATGAGGAGAGAGGGTGTTGTTTCGGACATAACTTTCCCGCGCTCGTCAACAGGCATGAGAAGTCATGAAGGTAGAAGATTTTTTGGAATTCGTATACGATAGCAAAGCCAGCAGATATACGTAGTTTAAATACTTCATTATTAAACTCGTTATAAATGCAATCAATAAATTGAACACAGATCGTAAATATAGACTAACAACGTCTCGAGGCCTTTCAACTTATCAAAAATTTATTGTTGTAAAATCCGTCACTTTTGACGTCATTTTCCTTTCCTTCAAAACTAATAATCAATCTGTTAAATTGAGGGAAAACCGTCTGTTTTTGTTCTCTCTCCTTCACCCGAGAACAATTAAATTACAAATTGTCTACTCTACACTTAAATGGTGATTTTTCATTCATAATAAAAAGGTGATTGGAAGGGGTAATAGAATTAATAAAACTTCGTTAACAGGTCATTAGTTTCATTTATATAAGACAAGTTAAAGTGAAAATGCTTGAGTTTTCTTGAAGAGTAGATAACATGTTTGTTTTCATAAAATTGTGCGTTTTTGTGTACTTATATATTTAGTATTTATTTTCAACAACATTACGTTTTCTGATGTTAGATTGTACAGGGTGTCCCATTTTCGACACTTTTAGGGGGTATTGGCGTTATTATCAGAGATAGAGTGTTGCGGTTTTCACCTTCCTGTCCTACTTTTTTACGAAACGAAAGATTCCGGGGTCAAATTAGTCATGGTTCTCTTAGTTTTTAATCTACCGAGTGATTCTTAAAATCTTTGCTTTTTAGGCACCCCTCGTATTTCCGTTATGCGTCGACTTATTAAAAAGGTGAAAACTGATCTTGATAGAGTTTTTTACGTAGAATTCAGTGGCGTAGGCAGTTTTTGTGTAAAATGTTTAGTTTTTGAGATATTGCTCAAACTTATGTTTTTTTTAAATGGAACACCCAATATATTATTTTTTATATTGATTAAGCAAAATTTGGGTTTTCCAAAAATATATAATACTTAATATTTATTTTGAAAAACAAGCTCAAAATTCGATATTTTTAATAATTTACTTTATTTATAATAGTAGGCCTTGGTTAGTTTATTAGAAACAAATGCAAAATTTGACAGAATTGTCAGATTTCCATTATTGATGAAATATTTTTGTTACGTAGGTGTTTTTATTTTACTTTTAATTTTTTATTAGAATGGCCGTTTATGATAATTATGAGAATTATTATATTGTTGGTATATTTTATACAATGCATTAAAATTATCTTTTGAAGTGTTTAGCTTTAGAATAATTACGCATTGTGAAAATTTTGCATTTGTTTCTGAAAAATTAACCATGGCCTACTGTTATAAATAAAGAAAATTATTAAAAATATCGAATTTTGAGCTTGTTTTTCAAAATAAATATTAAGTATTATATATTTTTGGAAAGCCCAAAATTTGCTTAATCAATATAAAAAATAATATATAGGGTGTCCCATTAAAAAAAACATAAGTTTGGGCAATATTTCAAAAACTAAACCTTTTAGACAAAAACTGCATACGCCACTGAATTCTACGTAAAAAACTCTATCAAGATCAGTTTTCACCTTTTTGATAAGTAGGCGCATAACGGAAATACGAGGTGTGTCTAAAAAACAAAGATTTTCAGAATCACTCTGTAGATTAAAAACTAAGAGAGCCATGACAAATTTGACACCGGAATCTTTCGTTTCTTAAAAAAGTAGGACAGGAAGGTGAAAACCGCAACACTCTATCTCTGATAATAACGCCAATACCCTCTAAAAGTGTCGAAAATGGGACACCCTGTACACGTTGAGAAATTATTATATAGGGTGATTCACAGCATATTGGAAAACTGCATTGTGAAAATGGCACATGTTTATAATAATCAATAGTTAATGAATATAGAACTAATTTATAGTGAATCCCTACAAAATTTATAACCAAATTTTAGAGGACGACGGACAATACTTAAGTGTCTGTTGTAGCAGCAGCAGGTATGTAAGTACAGTCGACCAATTTTCCATAGGCGTAGATAGCAAGTGGTTTTAATTATTTTGAAGGTGTATTTTTTATTTCATTTTACGCTATGTTACTTTTGTGGATGCGTTGTATTATATTATATTACATTTTGGTAATTTTTTTCGATATGTTGTGAATCACCCTGTATAGTATTTCGATGTAACCATTTGTATTTCCAGTTAATTAGTAACATTTCACTAAAGTTCATATTCTACATTAATTGACGCCAAACACACTATTTCTCGTCCATTTTATACAACATAAACCTGAAAATTAAATGTTCGCAGTTCTTTCAGTGCCACTTTTTATTTTCTAGCTTAATACACTGTTTTTTTCAATTAAAACAGAGTAGTATCTGTTTTTGTTCCTCATTTACTAACTAATTTGGCCTCACACTGCATATACTGTAATAACTAAACTGATAATGAGGTTTTTTTTCAGGGAGTAAAAAGGTGATATTTTAATTTACACAGCATGCACATAGAGAGAGAAATTTCAGCGGAAAACGTCGTGTATAAAAACGCCGCGTGTTATCTGTGAAACAAAGCCAGCTGTTTCTACACTTTTAATTGAGTTTTTTTAGTTTTATCAAAGCAAATTAAATTCATACAGAATGAATAACGGAAAAAGCGAAATACTTAAATTTATATAGAAAATCTACGAGACAAAGAAATAATTCATTTGGGAGTTATTACGAACATGCGGCTTCCGGATATTTTCTATTTACCTAAAATTATAGTATGGTTTATTTATAGGATTTTTTGTGTGCCTAGAGCGGTATTGATCATAATTCTTCATATTATGGTGGAAGTAAACATTTTGTGGCCTCAGGTGTACCGTAAAGGCTGTAAATCTTACAAAATGAGTCCGCGAGGAATTCAAAGTCAAGGATTAACAGTGTGTGAGATGGAGAGCTAGGATATTTGGTTCTGATGCAAGTAAAAGGTCAGCCATAATACAAAACAGTCAACATAGATATTATACTAGTGTATATTTTACTCGTGTTACCTTAATTAATGTAATGTATAATAGTGGTCCAACTATTAATTTATATTTAAGTTAAAAGTAATAGCTATTTATGCAACAAGTATATAATCTATGGCTTTATTGACGAGTCTGTTTTATGGCCGCGCGAGCTTGTGAGCGAGTATAATAAATAGGACGAGCCAATAAAGTCAGATTATACAAGGTGATTAGTAATTGGCGCACTCCGAATACAGGGCGTTATAGAGCACATTAAAACTAAGGATAATCTGCAAAGAAAAATTAAATCTGATGGTTAGTTTCCGAGTTATAGAGTTTCCCTCATCCAAGTTACAAGCTAATTATTTTCATAACCAAGACAAAAATGAGTGAATAATTCATACTACTATAATCTCTGGATATAATGCAATATGATTTGTTCAAAACCTCTAATACAAAAAAATTGAAAATGTTAAAATTTAATAAAATACCTAAATTTGAGAGAATTTTGAAGTTTGGCAACCTCTCAAGCTCCCCTTGGGATAAACTAAAATACCTTCTATTGCCATGAAAATATTGATAATGAATTTCAATTGTTGTTTCTGTTTTTTAATAAAATTGACAGTACTAAATTAGTTTGACAAGTTCTCGAGTCATAAAATATTGAACGTTTCTCTTTTTTTTTCTTGTCGAACCTATTCACATGTTCCATGCACTGTTGCCACTTTTAATTTCACAAAAGTGGTCATATCTTTGTAAAGAAAGGACTTACAGCACTGCGGTAAAAAAATTCGTCATTCTTAAAACGTAAAGTTTATCACAGTATGCAATTACTGATCACCCTGTATACGAGTTCCATACAAAGCTTTATGTTCAACTGCGAAAATTACCTTTTAATTATTTAGAAAAATTATAAATGACAGTAATAAATTCATTCTGACAGTATTTATTGTGACATTGACAGCTGATATATTGATATTTTACAATAATAGTAAAATAAAGTGCCATTATACACTAGTGTATAAGAGCCACTTTACGCACGCAAAAGTACGTCATAAACAGTACTTTATAATGCAGTTGTACATAAACATTTTTACAGAATTAGTTTCTTAGTAAACTTCGTAAGTATTAGTCATGCTTTCGATAGAAGGCCACGCAAAACTCTCGAATTTTGCGAACAAATGTCTCGTTACATAAATTTATTTTCAACACCCACCAACAACTTTTCCATATCAAATTTTGTTTGTCTCATAGTAGAGGTACCTACCTAAATTACTTAAGTCTTAAACATCACTTTCCCTCCCACATGAAGCTTTTTAAAGCAACCACCCAACCCTAAATTACATTTAACAAAGATCGGCTTGTTAAAAGTTCTTGTATAAGAGCAATAACAAGTGCAAAATTAATCCTATGTTAATTACACAATTCCCCCTGGTATGCGTCTTGGAATATGTTTGACATTAACAAGGAGTTCTGAAGGATTCTTGGCGACCCTGTTGCTTAACACATAGGATAATGACACAAAACTTACGAGTTTCCACCCAGATTACACGCTCTTGGATGACATGTTATGCGGTCTGATTTATTATACCTCATTATTTTCACAATAGCAAGTTCTTTAGTTTTATTATTCCCCAGGTCTATTATTATGTAATTTTCGGTTTAGATCGGATTTTCAGGTGGTCGAGAACAATGCTTGTAAAATGAGTACATGATTATCTGGAAATTATTTAGAGTGCCTGATGATTGTTGAAAAAATCGATTAATTTAGATCAAAAATTTGAATAATGGAATATGTCTGGGTATAAAACCAAAACATACAGCGTAGTTACAAAACAAAGAGGAGATAAAAGTACTTTATGTTTTAAAACACGAAACTCCTGTGAAGGAGTTAATTATAATAAAATAAATTTACCTAACAGTTTCATCATACTTTAACAAAAAACATCTTTGTTAAATGCATAACTTGTGTTTATATTTGCAAGTATAACGTGATAAGTTTTGTTTTACGAGTATAATTTTTCCACAAAAAGAAAAATATAATAATTGTACCTACGTATTTAACTATTTTTTAAGTTCCATCAGCGAATATAAAATAAATTGGAATGTTATTCGTTTGTAGAAAATCCTAAATTGAGGACGATGAAATAAAACATAAATGTGCAGCAAATTGTCTTCAAGACAATTTGTAAAACAGCAATATAGATACACCTGAGACCTGTACGTCCCACTGTAGAAATCTATACAGTACCTACATGGAATAATATGAAATTCTGGCTAATGGTAAATAAAATGAATAATGAAATGCAGGTTGTTAATTAGTTAAATTCATTTTGACAATGGGGTTGGCTAAATTACTGTTTGTTTTAAATTTATATCACAATGATAAAGTGTATTTTAAAATTTATTAATGAACAAATTGTTAATTATCTCGTTCAGTTTAAATTATTAAAATTTTTATAATGTATTTTATATCTACAGTGTGTCCCAGGATTGATATTAATATTCTAATATTTTGATTCGTTATAGCATACTTTTAGATGAATGAAGATGATATTTAAATAAACGGCTTTAACTTCCAATCCTTTGTGTAAGCTAAACAATAATCTTGACTCTTCTTCTACATCTTATCCATGGGCTTATTAATTACGTAATTAAACTGTACAGATTTTTAAAAAAATTATGAAATTTGTGTACCAGCCATGGCGAATAATTTAATACTAACCAAGAATTCTGCAAAAAATATTTTAAAAAGTGCCCCTTCAGAAAGAAATGGAAAACGCCATGGTTAGACTAACCAAAGATCGACTACAATTATCTAGCGAATTATGGAGTGAATTGAAGTGACATATATTTATAGCAAGGAGGGCAAAGATTTTTTTGTATTAATATTTTTTTGTGCCTCAGGTTGGCATTAGTCATTTTGCATTCGTATAAATCGGCTGGAAACTCATGTTTTGCCGGGCTAGACCGGCAAAAACTAGGAATTTTTAGTTTATCGATTGGCATCATTGAAATCATAAAGAAAATTTGTATTTTCCATAGAAACGGATTATTATTTCTGTTATTCGGCTACTACTGTCAGTGTCAATTTTAAGTATCGCGTGTTACCAATAAAAAAAATCCCTAATACCAAATATTTAAACAAATATTTTGTAAATTTTATTTATTTAAATAAACTTCGGCACAAAAAATAGTGTGTATTACACGCCTAGAAACTGTTTTGCGAGTACTCGTAGTTGCGGGCCTCGGCCTACGGCCTCTGCTCGCAAACCCTACTCGCACTCGCAAAACTCTAGTTTCAAGGCTAGCAATACAAATAACTATTAATGCATATTTGCGTCTATTTATACAGGGTATCTCAGTTTACATAATCGGGAATTCACCAGACGATAGTTTATCGAAAATTAAAAGTGGTTTGTCTAATAAGATATGGTAGAATTTTGCTTCCTTTATGATCTACAGGGCGTTAAAGAAAATACATTATTTTAAATAATTTGCTATAAATCAATAATAAATAATGTTAGCCTTTTGAAATTTTGCATAGATCTTTTTTTTGTATTCTCTTACTAATAGTAGTTGCAATTATTTTATTTAGAAAACAGAGGCGTGCGTACGGGCTTCCTCAAAAATATTTTATTGAATAAAACGTACGCCACTGGTTTTTTTGCAACACCAATATAGAGAGACAATTTCCCATTCAATTTAGAAACTTTTTTGTATCTTAGAAGTTTTTGATAACTTACCTCAAAACAAAAAAAAAGACAATAAAATGCATGATGTTATACTGTTACAAATAAAGTAAAATATTAAAAATATCGAATTTTGAGCTTGTTTTTCAAAATAAATAAAACAAACTATATATTTTTGAAAAGCCCAAATTTTGCTTAATTAATGTAAATATTAATATACAGTGTGTCCCTTAAAAAAAACACGTTTGAGCAATATCTTTTAAACCTTTTAGATAGAAACTGCCTACGCCACTGAACTCTACGTAAAAACTCTATCAAGATCAGTTTTCACCTTTTTGATAAGTAGACCTAAAAAGTGCCTAAAAAGCAAAGATTTTCAGAATCACTCTGTAGATTAAAAACTAAGAGAGCCATGACTAATTTCACCCTGGAATCCTTCGTTTCGTAAAAAAGTAGGAAATTAAAGTGAAAACCGCAAAACTTTATCTTTGATAATAACTCCAATACCCCCTGAAAGTATCCAAAATGAAGAAAAAATCGACCATATTTTATTAGACAAACCACCTTTTCTTTTCGCAAAACTATCGACTGGTGAAATCCTGTAAATTTAGACACCCTGTATAATAAATTAACTAAAGTTTAAATTTTCCTCATAGTACACTCCTGGTCAAATTTCTGACATTATTTTCATTAGATCTATCCAAATTTGAGAAAATGTCTTCCGTTTCAGTGACACGCTGTAGAGCTTTGTTACAGCATTTTGATAATTATTTTAACACCGGCGCATCCGCCAAAATCAAAACTATTAAAAACCTTCAAAAAATTATTTTCAGTCACGTGGTTTTAACGTTTACGGCATTTAATAGAAATAATTTAGAAATCGAAGCTAAGTAATATTTTCGAAAGTGTATACGTATACGAGTCGGAAAACACATTTTGCACAATTCTACCCATGGTGAAAAGCCGCTATCTTATTTTTAAAGGTAGATTTAGTTTTTCGCGTATAAATCGCGTAACAAACAATATGAATTAGACAGAAACGAGAATTACAAATGCAAAAGGTTAATTTACACGTCAAATTTCCAGCAGTTATGTGCAATGTGAGACAATTTCTATGAAGTATGAAAATATTTTTCGTGTAAGCCATATCCATAACAGTTGAGTACCGTAATAAATTCACGATGTAGTGCCGAATATATAATTTATAACTTTATAAAACTCAATTTTAGGATCGATTACTGATAAATTATTAAAGTAATTCAGATACGCTAATAAAATGAACCATTAAATTAACTATTAGATTTAAATCTTAATCTATAATCAATTATATAATTTTTCTTTTTAATGGTGCTATAATTCAAGATTATATGTCAATAATTCAGTCAAGTCACACAATTACAATCACGATTATCACTCTTATAAATTTCCAACCCAACCGATGATAACGAAAAATGCGCCACCCTTATACATGCATATACAAAGCCCAGTAATTTCCAATGCTTGAAACTAAATTCCTCCCACAGGAACAAAGCAAATAGCTGTTTTATATATAAAAAAACTTTTAGTTCGAGATTTGAAAATTATGTAAATTGACCAAGTGCACACAGCTATAACCAGTTATAATTCCAAGGGTTGCAGTGTGCAACAGTTAAAATATTCAGAATACAAATGGGCAGCATCAACGATCGATATTTAGAGTTTTAACGAAACACATACAGAAAGGGGTTAGCCTCGACGAATTATATCATTTTACCTGAACGTGTTTAATGGAGGTAAACAATGGGCTTCATTAATACACGTTTGCTCTGACGTTTACGTTATTTGAACGAATTTATCTTATGGATATGCCGAATCTCACGTAGAGCTTTGAAAAATAACCAATGTATGTGATGCAATAACAATTTTATATATGCAAAAGCAAATTTATGTTTAAATTTGGTCTTGCAAAATGAACAGCGAGTAGGTATACATAAAATGGCCAGTTTGCTATATTTGTGAAACACCAAAGGCATATTTGTGAAATAATATTATTTGTCAACAAAGTGCGCTACAAAAATAACACTAGCGGGAACAATTATGAAAATATTAAACATGGCTACAAAATTTACTTAGTAAATAATTAATTTGAAATTTAATAAATGTTATACTCGTAGGAAGATACAATTTACTACTACTATACAGTTTCATATACAATATTCTGTTACAATTTAACTTTTTACTTAAAATATTAATATTCTTAGGAAAAACTATTAGGAAAAAAGGACAAAATGTACTTGGCGTGTACGATATCGCATCGAATTATACCTATGAATAGTAACGCTGAAGTGACTGATGCTTAGTGATTTTAGTTTAATTTCAATCACAAACTGATAGCTCAGTATACAAAAACATTAATTATGTCCTAGTTATACAGGGTGGCTGAAATTCCGTTTCCAGCATGGGGATCTCGCTTATTATAATAGATAGACCATAGGTTTAAAATAGGCAAAGTTGCTAAATTTAAAGCTCAGTAATAATCCTAAGACAAATTTGAATTATCTTGAACGGTCTTCTGAAAAAGTGAAAAAAACTGAAAATTACAATTTTTGAAAATCGCCCATAACTTTTTTATTTCTGAATATTTTTCAAATCTGTAAAAACATTCTCAAAGCAACTTTTTATGCTCTATCAATCAGTGATCGTCGTTTCTTTAAACATCGATTCGTTTTTGTTTTTTAAACGCCACTTCCGTTTTTCTTATGGACGTACTTTCTACTTTATACATCGTTGGATAGTATATTTTTTTCCAAATTCATCGATGTGCTACACATGGTATTTAGATTTAATTTTAATTGTTAAAATTTAAAAAATGTGTCCAATACAGCAATCATCTCAAATCAAGCAGCCTAAACTCGCTTAGTTTGTGTTGTTACCATGGTAATTTATAAACAATTTAAAATTTTAAAATTTGAGGTTTCTCACAAGCATAGATGTCACAAGCGACAAATTACAATAATAATTAGTTATTCCCGCGAATTAAATTAAACTATGTTTTTGAATAATAAAAAGTGATATGATGCGTATTTATTATTCATCACATAGAAATTCTTTCCTAACGACACAACGATACGCAGAAACATATCCTGAAAGAAGACAACCATCTTCTAGATTATTTTCTACACTGGACAACAATTTAATGAAATTTGGGGCCTTTGAAAAACCCAAAACAAAATATGGAAGCCGAATTACAGAAGAAAACAAAGAAAATATTTTAGCCGCGGTAAATATCTAAACACTGGCTTTGATAGAATTATGCAATTTCAACCATTTAGGTGAATGAGAATCCTGGTATCTCGACAAGAGAACTGAGTCATAATTCGGAATTACCTCGATATTAGATTCAAACAGTTCTAAAGGAGGAAGGATTTAAACCATTTAAAATCCATGTGACACAGACATTGAGACCCGGAGACGATGTTCACAGACTCTAGTTTTGCGAGTGGCTTCTTGATAAATACCAACGTAACGAGGATTTTCTGAAAAATATTATTTGGACGGATGAATGTTCATTCACCAACTTGGGCATGTTTAATCGTCATAATGAACATTATTGAGCCAGAGAAAATCCCCGTACCTATAGAGAAGCAAGACCACAGCACCGATTTGGTATCAATGTCTGGGTAGGTCTATGGGGGGCCAGGGTTATTGGTCCTCATATTTTCGAAGGGACTCTAACCGCTCAACGTTACATTGACTTTATAAACCAAGATTTGATGGAATATTTGGAGAATGTCCCACTGAATCAACTACGGCAAATATGGTGGCATCAGGATGGGGCTCCAGCGCATAATGCGCAGATTATTAGAGAACGCTTTACTGAACTTTTCCCTGAACAATGGATCGGAATCCATGGGCACGTCCATTGGCCAGCTAGATCACCTGACCTGAACCCCTTAGATTTTTTTCTTTGGGGATACGCCAAAAATAAAATTTTTAAAAAAATCTTTAAACAATGTCTGAGGAATGCCGTTTTGGGAGTGATGCGTAATATTCCACGTAGAACGATAGCGCGAAGTTTAGACAGTGGAGTACGGAAGCGTTTGCGGTTGTGTATTAGACTATTAGAGAAGAGACGGGCATTTATTTGAACATCTACTTTCAATTTAATTTGATATAGCATATTGCTTATTGTCATATGTTATTCGGCTTTCATATTTGTTTAGATTTCTTAAAGGCTCCAAATTCCATTAAATTGTTGTCCAGTGTAGAAAATAATCTCGAAGATTTTTGTCTTTATTCAGAATAAGTTTCGGCATAACACTGTGTTTTTAGGAGAGAGTTTTTATGTTATGAATAAAATATCTGATGTGCCCAACACATGACTTTCTTATACTTACGGATAGTATCACAATAATTACTTTTCCTAAATAAATTAAGTTAAATTTCTTGTAAAAATTCTGAAGGTTTCCAACAATTTTCAAATAGTCTCTGTCGCACTTATTGCAATACGCATAAATCTGTCCTTGTCCCACTCATTATAACCGAATTTTATGACAAAAATGTGTTTTATTTTAGTTTTTGGACCTATTACTCACTTAAAAAAATCTGCCGGTATGAAATTACATTTATTTATTCATTATTATTGTTTTCGGTGCCATAGAAACCAGTAAAATAAAAAAGAAATTAATGGTCCGTTCCTTCTGGGATTCGAATCCGGGACCTTCCGTTTGGCAGCCATATAATGAAACACATGGTCTACCTCGACCATCGAATTCAACTATCAACTCGCGCTATGAGAAATATAAAGTGTTTTAAGAATATCTAGTTTTTTTGAAATTTTTTTGACGGAATTTCAAAAAAAAGTTCAAACAAAATTTGTTTAAAATTCAATTCTAAATCAATGTTAAAGAATAAAAAAATCTCATAAATTGTTTATTTTTCAAGATATTCCTAAAAAACCTAAAAATGTCTTCAGGTAACTGTCACTTGTTTTGGTGCTAGATAAAAAACATTGAATGTGGCACCCACAAATTTGTTCAAACTCTTAAATATGAAATTTGAATCAAATCCGATAAGTCGTTTTTGAGTTATGGTGGATACAGACAGACAGACAGACAGACAGACAGACACACAGACAGACAGACATCATGGCGAAAATGGTCAAAATGGATTCAGGGGCCCTCAAAACGTGTAAATCCATCAAAATCTCGAAGTCGAAAAAAATCACGATTACTATACTTCCTTATACTACGTATAAGAAAGTAAAAATACACGCATAATATCAGTCTTTTCATTATTCGAAAACATAATTTTAGTTTACAGATTATGATCAATAATAATTATTGCAATTTATCACTTGTGCCAGACCTCAAATTTCTTAAATTTTGAAATTGTTTATAAATTACCATGGTAACAATACAAACTAAGCGAGTTTGGGCTGCTTGATTTGAGATGATTGCTGTATTGGATATATTTTTAAAATTTTTACAATTAAAATTAAATCTGAATACCATGTGTAGCACATCGATGAATTTGGAAAAAAATGTACTATCCGATGATGTGAAAAGTAGAAAGTGCGCCCATAAGAAAAACTGAAGTAGGCGTTTAAAAAACTAAAACGAATCGATGTTTAAAGAAACGACGATCACTGATCGATAGAGCATAAAAAGTTGCTTTGAGAGTGTTTTTACAGATTAGAAAAATGTCCAGAAATAAAAAAGTTATGGGCGATTTTCAAAAATTGTAATTTTCAGTTTTTTTCAGTTTTTTTCACTTTTTCAGAAGACCGTTCAAGATAATTCCAATTTGTCTTAGGATTATTACTGAGCACTAAATGTAGCAACTTTGCCAAATTTAAACCTATGGTCTATCTATTATAATAAGCGAGATCCCCATGCTGGAAACGGAATTTCAGTATAAAATCTCAGGTATTTTAATATTGTTGACAATTATAGAAAATTTGTATATTATAACACTTTCTTCATATTCTGCATATCATATTGTAAGAAAGGATCATTATTTATTGTACGATAAACTACAGAAATGTTCTTTTCTCATCTATTTTTCAAATTACAGCAAATGAAAGAAAGCTGTCGCCTATACTTTATAAAAAGTGTATTGATTAATTGATTAACAAGAAAATGTTAAACTTTCATTTATTATTAGTATGTCAAGTTCAATTTAAAGTTCATCATCAATATAAAATACAGTGCTTTATAACAGTTATAAATTAGTCAACTATATAATACTTGATGACGCAAATAACAGCTTAATGAAATAAAAAAAAGATGTAACGGGTGTTTTTTTAATTTGGCGTTGAGGAGTCTTTTATGATTGGAATGATGCGTTAGTTCATTCACCCTATACTTATGACATTAAAATTAAAGGCCACTTTTCTTACGACTCAAAATCATTTATTAAATGTCGTTAAAACGAACATTTTACTTAGAGCTTTCAGTTTTCACCACAATATGAATTCGTTTCAAATTACAGAAGTTATACATATATTTGATTAATTTACATGAAAATTGATCTTCACATTCATAATTTAACAGTCTGTTTTAAAACGGTTTATATGGACCTTAAGAATAAACTTTTAGTCCTGAAGATGGACGACGATTGCTTGCCGAAATCTCGCCAAGGTAAAATTTTTCTTTTATACCGAAGTCCAACAAAATTACTCATTGTATTTATAATTATTTTATGATATTTTCTAATACAAAATTGATAAAGTCCAGGAACTAGTACATTTTTTGGGTACTAATTTTTTCAGTCAGCAAACATCAGTTATTATGTACAGGAGTTTTCCGGTGGGTTGAGTCAGAAAATGCCTTGGAAAATACAAATGTGTTGCACTTTATTTACACTACGAGCCCTAACAACTAATTGTTCGGACAAAAGTAAATTTGATTGTCTTTTTTCCATACGCGCAAAAATGATGTAAATTAACTTCCATAATATTGATGGTTTTTTCTGTTATAATGCCAACATTTAGTTATATACGTAAATTTCGTAAAAATCCGCTCGGCGGTTCCAAAGCTGTGGCACTTTAACCCAGCAGGATGGGAAAATTGCAGAAACAAAGAATTATTATTTTCAAAACGTTGGATCTAGTAGTCGGATTTTGATGAAATTTACTTTATTGGTTGGATTTGTGTCAAAAAACATTTAAATCAAAGCTCAATAATCGTACTATATTGAAAAAATCCTGAAATGTTAATATGATTTTTTTTGCATTTTTTTCGAGTTCACAGTTCACTTTTCAAAAAACGTGTTTCTTGAGGGTGCTACCTACATTAAAATAATCAGAGTTTTGGAACCATTGGTTGGATTTTGGTAAAATTTACTTTATTGCAAAGCTGGATGTTGGTTTTATCTACAAAAGAATCCCCAAGTCTTTATTTGGTGATTTTAGGCATATTTCGTAGCTTTAAAATTGCACTTGAAAAATGTGACGTAATTTTCTAACGACTGTTTTTAAAAAATCACAGTTTTGGAACTTGGGGAAACGACATAAAGGTGCTTTCATGGCCCTTATCCAGTCCGGACTTAAATGTCACTGAAACTCTTTGGCTTAAAATTAAACGTATTCTACGCAATAATCCACCAATAACCATTGGAGACTTAAAAACCAAAATAGAAGAAATTTGGGACAGTTTCACGCCAGAATTGTACCAAAATTTGATAAATACAGTATCTGCTAGAATACAGGCAGCTATTAAAGCAAAAGGAGACGTAACCTCTTATTAATGGTCCTAAATTAAAAATTATCCCAACATTTAGTTGCAAATTCATTTTGTAAAGTTTGCTAATTATTAAGGTTAAAATATTGTTAAATCCAATAAATAATTTTCTTCCATGCATAATATTGTTATTAGGGCTTTATTTTATTGTATTGTTAGGTGTTTACTAATTATTTGCGTAAAATTTCCAGTTCTCCTTTCATACTTCAAAAATTTACTTTTGTCCGAACATTTAGTTGTTAGAGCTCGTATAATGATTCTAATAACAAGTCGAGTATACTTACTAAAATTAAGTAAAAAGACAATCTGGCTAATCTGTAGGCACAGCAAATATGTCTCGCACGTGAACAACTGAAAAATATTTAAAAAATAATTCCCCTTATCTTAAGAGCTTATTATAATTCAAAAATTCCCGGCCTAAGTCCCCAAAAAGTTTATGAACTTCAGAGCATATCGAATTGAGCACGTACAATTTAAAACATCGAGAGAGTCCGGAGAGGATTTAGTGATTGAAAATAATAACCAGATTTGTTTTTTCATGGTATTATAGTATAGACTAGCATGTGTAAAAATTTCAGCACAGTAAAAATAAGGGCAATAATTTTCTATTTCTGCAAATTTCGAGTTGCCGCGCCAGACTCTCATTTGCTAATTTTATAAATCAACCAGACTTGTTTTTAACTATACCTATTCCATGACAATATCAATTTGTATAATAACTTTCAAGCATGTAAAAATAACGTTAACATATCCGAGAAATCGATCTGATTTTCCGATCAGCGGATTTATGGAAACACTTCAGCCCGAGTTACTTTCCGCAGCTATAGATAAGCTAGATTGCTTTTCTGTAAGTTTTATAATCTACTTTAGTAAATCAAAAAGATTCATAACGTGAAAACTAAACTTATTTGCATTTTCCACCCATGAACCCACCGGAAAATGTTTGCCAGACTCAGAATTAGTTGATTAGTATCACTAACAGAACAATCTTATTAACATTAACCAAATGGAAAAATTAATACAAAGTATTTTTCAAATGTTTTTTATACCTAACATAAATATTGTGTGTTGAAACTTATAAAGCTAATTTGTGTTTTTGTAATACCTAGTTTAAATATTTCCCCAAAAACTACGTATGTAAATGAACTCACATAAATTTTGCTGCATTTACATTTATCATATTATTATAATTAAATTTTAAATTGTTATTTTTGTTTCATCATGTATTGCTGGCAACAAACACGAAGTAACAAAACTACAAAAATAACAGTGATTTCGCTCAATCCCCAGCTGAACTTTCCATAAATTTACTAGCTCGGATATTGTCACAAAGCTTGGTATCGATTTAAAAGTATTTTTTTCAAACTTTATGTACCTAGCGAAATTTTAATAATAAAAAATCTAATAGTCCAGGAGCTAGTGAATTTTTTTTCTGATGCACTAGAAAATGAGCCAATATTTTTTACCATTTATACTACACAAAAAGTTGACTGACCCTAAAATATATCAATATTCCTAACCTTTATCCATAGCATCCACTTTGTTAACTTAGTTATTTAAGAGTCGAGCTTATTTGTGTCACATTTATCATTCTTACGTTAACGACATCATCACGTATTCAAATAATTTAAAATGTCCAAGTCCATTAAATTTAACCTACCACAATATAATACTAATTTTTCTCGTTAGGTTAATTAAATAATATATATCCCCATCCATCGTTTGTAAAAATACGCACCTAAAAATAGGTACTATAGCACAGGGAAAATAAAAATGATCATAAAAGCTCACCTTCGTTTAATAGTAACAAATAAAAATGAAACAAAACGTATCTTTAGGGAATGAAGCATATAATATTGTATATAGGTATTTTTGCGTATATAGAGTAATAGAGTATATAATATAAAACTTGACATTACATCGATATAGAATATAACAAAAACATTATTTCCTGTTTATACGATATGCATTACAATCGAGCTTCCTCCTTTTATAATGTAATCTGTATGCAAGTTTACATGTTTCAATACAAAACTAACGATAGTATTAATAATGTAAAGTAATTTCAACTATAACAATATTATACAAATTAAACAAAAAACCAAATCTAAGTTCAACAAAGCAATATTCATAAAATCTCCTCCATTATATAAAAATTTTAATTGGCATACAAAAGCTATAGTATCCATTTATTTCTACGTTATGTGCTATATTCGTATAACACGCAAATTTACATGGTAAAAGCGTTCAATAAGTGTTTGGTAAATTCAAAACGTGAACGCCCAATTGCTTAATTATTTTGGGGCACAGTCATTTCAGCATTTGCATGTTAGATTAATTAACACGTTGTAAGTACAGTTTTGCATGGAAATCGAATGAAACTGTACAGAACTGTACAAGTGTAAATTTCATTTGGAACATTATTAAATTCAAAAAATTCTGGTAGAAAAAATGATTGTGTATAAGAAGATCCGGGCATATAAATAGAAAATTTTATAAGTATTTCTCTTGATGTAATAATCTATAATATTTAATTTCAAAAATTTAAGGGGTAACTATTTTAATTTAAAGTTAAGCTGCTAAGTAAAAAATATACCAAAATCTTTTTGAACTGTGTAATTTCCTTTTAACATGGAGAAGAGTATTTAGTTTTTGTTATTCGTCATAAAATTTATAGCAAATAATTGTTACTTTTATTTATAAATTTAATCGATTTATACAGGGTGTTTCAGGATTAACTGGACAAACCTAAAATCTGAATTCAGGACTTCAAAATAAGAAAAAAATGTTCTATGGAGGTATGTCCGGAAACGTTTCATTAAAGAGTTACGCCCCTTTAAAATGGAGGCTAAAATTAGGTTTTTAATTTTTTTCTCAAATTTGGATAAAGATAAAAAAATTAACTTTGGTAGGGATTTTCTACTAATGGAAACGCTTTTAAAGAATATTTTTTGAATCATTGCTTATCGATAAAAGAGGTGAAATCAGCAACCTCTGTTTAATTTTTTAATTGAAATTCTTTAACGGACCCGAATGTTGTCATATAAAAAATTGCTCTGGAAAGCTAGATTCATTTAGAAAGTATTTTGTTTCTTTCATTTTTTTCATAGAACTGACAGTTTATAAATAAAAAAAAATAGTTCCGATCCACATGGTTATTTTAGAAGTTATTGTATTATTTTATAAAATGGAAAATGTCCAGTAGGCTGCTGTCAAATAACTATACATTGATAAATTTGTAGTAAAGGGTTACTAGTAATTAGTTATTACCTAATTGTTAGTAACATCGGGTTATTTTCAACAAATAAAAATTATAAAAATTATTTTTACTAAAAGGGTCCGTTTTACGAATAATTAGGTAATAATTAATTACTAGTAACTCGTTCCTAAAGTTTTAATATAATACGGTTATTTGACAGCAGCCTGCTAGCCTTTTCCCATTTTATTAAATAATATGTACAATAATTTCCAAAATAACCACGTGGATTGGGACTATTTTATTTTTTTATTTAAAAAGTATCAGTTCTATGAAAAAAATGAAAGAGACAAAATACTTTCTAAATGAATCTGGCTTTCCAGAGCAAATTTTTATATGACAAAATTCGGGTCCGTTAAAAAATTTTAATAAAAAAATGAAATAGGGGTTGCTGATTTCACCTTTTTTATCGATAAGGGATGATTCAAAAAATATTCTTTAGAAGCGTTTCTATTAGTAGAAAATCCCTACCAAAGTTCATTTTTTTTATCTTGATCCAAATTTGAGTAAAAAAAAATTAAAAACCTAATTTTAGCCTCCATCTTTAAAGGGGCGTAACTCTTTAACGAAACATTTCCGAACATACCTCCATAGAAAATTTTTTCCTTATTTTGAGGTCCTGAATTCAGATTTTAAGTTTGTCCAGTTAATCGTGAAACACCCTGTATATTTTGAAAGTTATTTAGTAAATCTCAAAATGCTCGACAAATTATTGTAAAATTTTGGTGTATTTCAATTATTGTACATTTTTCATATAGCTAATTCTATTTTTTTATAATCACATGATATATTCAACTGCAACATTATTTTTTTCTTTAAGGAACTAACTAACTTGATACTTCTTGGTAAAATGTTTATAATAATTAAAATTTTGAAATAATTTTTTTCTAATCTGTACTTTAATTGATTTATTAGCCATTTACTACCTGTACTGTAATGAGATTCATTACGATACAGGTTTTTCATTACGATACAAGTTTATAACCAATAGAAAAGCAACATTACACCAATATTCCGTCAATATCAAATATTGCCATCTGGTAGATCTAAAATTTTGATTTTCTGACATTTCTGAGTTGCCATAATACGAGTATATTCATTTTCTTATTTTTCATTATTTTGACTAGTCTTAGAAAAAATAGTGTATCCTACTCACATTTAATGGCTGTTAAGACACTCGTATTCATTACGACAGTCATACTCGTGTCTTAATAGCTATCATTAAATGCTCATTGCATAATACATATAATATTATATTAAATTGTAAACTAAGCCCGAGAGACAAAAATGGCTTCATCATCTAAACTTACCCAAATATCCAATCAAAAACTTAAATTGTTAGGCTTACCTGAAAAAAAAAAGTAATTTAGACACATAATTAGAATCTTTTTTATTATACATATAAAATTTGTCAATCTACCTACAGTATTAAATAAATTATTGGGATTTATTTACAGTTTCGGCTGATTTTGAAAAATATGTGACATAATTATAAATTCATCTAGGTAAAAGGTCAAACTCCACCACTGTTTTTTTAGCAAAGTAGGTAAGCATGATTAAAATATTAGATCAAATAAGTTTTTAATTCAGGTCTGGAACCGTTTTTCAAATAACATTTATAGTCTAGGAGAATATTTAATTTTACAGACTATTAAACCTGTTTTGAATTTCAAATAAACAAATAATGAGGAAATTTACAAAATCGTCATGAATAAAATTTCGATTGTAAAAATACGTACATACACTCTTAATCAGGCAGAAAAAATACAACAATTCCATATCAAATAATTATTAAATCTATTATTACAGTTTATAATTAATTTAATTATTTTATTAAATAAAATTTTTGGCAAATATCAAATGTTTACAATTCAATATTTTATTTGGATTAAATTACCTACATAATAATAAAATAATTAAATCATATATAAATCAATCAAAAATCCCACAAGCATACTTAATCCCCTAAAACTTTTCGGATATCAGTTTGTTGTATTTAAAAGGTCATTAAACATCGCATAAAGCCCTTAAAAGCCCATTACGACTAGAATTTTAGTCAAATTGTGTAAATACATTGATACAATGAAATTCTCGTAAAACAGCTTTAAAACAGTGATTTATTTTACGTCTTCTTAAACCCACTTAATTTAGATTTGTATAACACGTTAACGATTTAATTTCGTAATTTAGATAATCTTACATAGAAGGCGTTACAAGTTTACATAATACTTGATACAAATTTATCTGATATATTAGTCTGGGAAGCTACTGTTCGAAATTGATCTAATAAATATATGTATGATGTATAGTATAGTTAGAAAGACTGATCGATATTTTCACCCGTTCCAGCTATTATTCAAATGGATCATTAAAACTTTCATTATGAAATTCAGTTCAGTAGCTTCAGTGATCCATAATAAGGCAATTGAGTGAGTTTCAGTACCTAGTTCCTTTATTATACTCGCCAATTATAAAGTTGGACAATCAACAATAAAAAAATTCAATTCTTTCTATAAGTAATATAGAATTTGGACAAAAAAGTTTTATAGCGCTAAAGAAAAGCGGCTTATAATAACATCATAAGAAGCACGCGACCATATCATTTAAACCCATAAATAACATTTTGCCACTGGTAAAGTGTATTAAAAATGTTTTTGTTTCGAATAGAAGAAAAAATATAGACCAGTAAAACTGCAGTATAACACACAAAGTTTTACTGCGGATGTAACACGGTTTTCTTGTCGAGTTTTTCGTGTATAGGGTTAGGATATTATATATTTTCTTCAAAAAAGGCAAGCAGTAAAAAGACGTAGTAGCGTTAGACAATAATGAGTAGGTTCCTTTCTTGGGAAAGTTGATTTAGTTCTCAGGGCGTTGTCGTTTCTGCTTGTCCCTCTTGTTCTCTCCAAATTACGATCTTCTACAAGTGGTTTATAGCTTACCAACTTCGAGGAACTATATTTCTCTGTTTCCAGCATATTGTATCATGCAATATGCAAATATTACCCACAACTTGCGGCAACTGTAATTTACCTCCCTTATGCATACATTCCTCATCCTCATATTATATTATATTCCGTCTCAAGAATATTGACCTAATTTTATAAATTATACCTCTCATTTTTTTTATTGAATTACCCACCAACATAAACACCAAAAACGTGCTTTTCTATGTATTGTAACTACTCAACTGGTTGTTATTAATAGCCGAAAGCAAACATATTGACGTTCTCTATATTTTCATGCTGCCCTATATCCTACTGTAGTACAGGTTGCTAATGATTTACGTGTTGAATTTCACTAAGGCTTAACCCCAAATCCATGTTGACGTACCAGTTTCCTCTCAATGATTTATTATGAGTGGTTTATAGTAAAAATAACTAAAGAAAATGTATGCGTTAGTTCAGTTACTGGAAACCATTAGTTATCGCTGGAACAAATTGGATTCTATACTTTTCACGATATATTTTATCTTGACTATATATTATGTATGTTGTCATGTGCATAATGTTAGTTAATATTACTCACAATTAATTATTATTAAACTAGTGCGTTTTCTAATATTTAATGGTTCTGATTTTGCCGGATGCGCCGGCGTTTACTTAAATAATTTTCGAGAAGATAACGTTCAGTATTTCTATTAGAATTCATTTTCTTAGGATCTGTTGTAATATGCAGATTTTGCATTTATCCGATTACATATAAAATAGATACCATAAACGTTAACATCACAGGACTAAAAATAACATGTCTTTGTAATTTTTAATAGTTCTCATTCTGGCGGATGCGCCGGTGTTAAAATAATTTCCAAGATGATCACTTTGTATTTGAATTTATTCTCTCAGCATCTTTAGTTAGTATATCCTGCATGAAATTTAATACAAAGTTTACTATCTACCGACAATATAAAATAAAATTTATGATGCCTTAATTAATATTTTAACAAGTCCGAGACACAATTAACTTTGTGACATACTGTGAGGACTGAGTTTGTCAGGTTGGAGCGACTTCCTCATGTACAGATTTATGTACATCTAGGGAAACAATAAATCTACAAACTAAGAGAGTTAGCAAGTTGTCTAAAATTTTAGAATTTACCCAGAAATTTAAATAATAAAATATGGAAATAGTATTTTATTAAATAATAATATACTTGAAGATATGTGTATAATTTCCACCAAATATTTTCTTTATCGCCTTTTTTAATTTTTTATAGAATATACAGGGTGTTCGCGCTTTATTTATTTTATTTATTTATATACTTCTTTATTATGGGTGCTACAAAGTCAGTTGAATTAGCAAATGGCGAAAACAGAAAGACAATTGACAATCTGGTTTTCGATATATTCACAAAAATAACATTTTTTGAATGGAACACCCTGTATATTTTTGCAAAAATCGATAATAAATTAAATTTTGTACAAAAAAAGTTCTTATCTTTTTTTGATACTTAATTATTTAAAATGAGCGAGTTATTTTGAAAAAAGTTTGCAAAGTTTTAATATCAAGTAGCCATGAAATATAATTTTGCCAATTTTCAATATTTCTGTAATTCTTTCAAATTTTTTTCAACTTGCGTAAATTCAAAATTATAATTGTTTGGTTTTAATAAACTACTATTCTGTTTTATGGCTACTTGATTTTAAAGAATTGCAAATTTTTTTCAAAATAACTCGCTTTTTTAAATTACCTATTATCAAAAAAAGATAAGGACATTTTTTGTACAGAATTTAATTTATCATCGATTTTTGCAGAAATATACAGGGTGTTCAATTTACAGAAACGTTATTTTTGTGAATATCTCGAAAACGAGATGGTCAATTGTTTTTCTGTTTTCCCCTTTGTAATCAGCGGAAAAAATGCTACTAGTTTGATAATTTCACCGACTTTGTAGCTCCAATAATAACAAAATTAACAATAGTTAGCCATTTCGCGCGAACACCCTGTATAGTAGATTCAAATCACTGTTGGTGTCTTTTAATTCAATCTTATTACGATTTTTTCCTTTTTCTGCTCAACAGGAAACATTCAACGTGTATTGTGTATATTCTTGGATATATTTTTCACCTCATTAATATTCTACAAGAGTTTTAATGACCCACATTGAAATTTCTTCTACAGAACCTTCCCGCTACTTTAAAATTTCTGGATAATTATTTATTAATTGATTTCTTAGTTTCATAATGTTTTTTTTTGTCGATCGTTTATTAAAGATCTAGTTAATGTAATAAAAGGAGTGTATTAATAACTCAGTTTAATGCATACATGCACATTAAAAACATTGTTAAGATTATGAGATTTGCTAGGTAACCAACAATATATTATATTATTGAAACATGCATTTGGAACTGACACCTGCCGAAATTAATTAATTATGTCAGTGGTATTTTGACTTATTGCATATTATGTCAGAATTTGGATTTTGCCATGGAACAAAATTAGATTATTTTCATTCTAATAAAGAGCGATCGACAAAAAAATATTGTAATCAACATGAGTGTTAATCGGCGATTAATAATCTCGACTCATTAACGCGCTCGCTGCGCTCTCGCGTTAAAATCGTTTCGATTATTAATCGCTCTTATTAACACTCTTGTTTATTAAACTACTATTATCTACTACCAATTCATAATAGCCTTGATTTGACATTAATTTGAGTAAGGTAAGTCAGATTATTACGCAACATGTGTTTTAAAGAAATCATTACCACACTGAAATTTCAACAAGAAAATTCTTTCTTACAAGTATTTATAACACAATTTTTACAATTTAGTATCTTTATAGGAAAGTTTATATTTGTAAATGTCTAATTATAATATAATATATATTGTTTAATTCTTTAAAATTTGTTATTAACATTGAGTAATGACACTTCATACTCTTAAGTTTGATTTTTTGAAACCTGGAGAATTTTATAATAGCGTATCTACCTAGAAAAAACCCTAACTTCACGTTAGATAACTGAAAAAATTTTTAGTTTTATTTTATAATAAATTAGTTTTATATTTTAATAATAAATATAACACGGTCCACGTCCCAGATTTTTTGGTGTATAAATTGTTTAATTATTTGAAAATTTATAATTCAAATTCATTGTTGTGTAGCGCTGGCTAGTTTTTACACAACTTAGGTTAGGTAGTCCAGTACGACAACTTGACAACAACTACTGAGCAATGTCGCTGGAGGTAAATTCAAAATTCATTTTTAATTATTTGGACGATAGAAGATAAAATCTTGTATATTACACGTGGGATATACACACATTAACATATTCGTCTGATTACAGAACTCGTCTACGACTCGTTCTGCAATTTCCAGACTCTTATGTTAATGATGTTCATATCCCACTTATAATATGAATAACTATTACTACCATTTATTAGACACATGTACTGTAATGACATTCATTAAGATACAGATTTTTCATTACGATACAAGTTATAACGAATAGAAATGCAACATTACAGAAATATTCCGTTAATATCAAATATTGTCATGAACATCTGAGTTATATAAAATTTAAAAATTGACAGTTCATTTTTAATTTCTGACATTTCTTGAATATATGAGAAAGTTGCCATAATATTTATTTTCTCAATTTTCATTATTTTGACTAGTCATAGGAAAAATAGTGTATGCAACTCACATTTAATGATAGCTATTAAGACACTTGTATTCATTACGACATTCACCTACGGCTTATGTCGTAATTCTCATACTCGTGTCTTAATAACTATCATTAAATGCTCATTGCATAATATAATATTCAATGCCAGAAAAGAATTATTTGATAACCTTAATTTACTTTCGACGATGTAGAATTTAAAGAAGCATAAAAATTATCAATTTATTGTTATTATTTAGGTAACGGTGAAATATTTTACATTGATAAAAATAAACTATTACTGATGATATAACTTGACAAATGTATACATATTAATTTTAGACACTCAAATTATTTAATAGCTCAAATAATTTAATAGATTGAAAAACATTGTTCTAAAATTAATATATTCTATTGAATTTGTCACAATACAAAACACGTTTAAGATTATTTATAATTCAGTTACGTAATTTTCCCCGTTTTCATTTTCAATTTATTCTTGTTACAGCGCAGCATGGTTATTATTTAAATAACACATGTTGGCATTTTAGCGAAAATTGACTCCTATTCAATCACCTGAAAGTATTTTTATCGGTGACGCTTTTAGGTTTGATCACGATTATCTTATACTAATGGATTTTGTGCCTGTATTTGTTTATTGGCTAGTTATTTCGAAATTTAATACCTATTACATAATGATATTGTTTTTTTTATTTAGCTTTTCAATATTTTGCTCAAGGGTACAAAAGGGTAGTTTCCCAGTGAAGAGGCATTTTAATTAAAATTATCTCTACAACATCGAAATAAACGTGCACCACGCACACCTTAATTAGCTATCTTTGTTAAACACCATTATATACAAGCAATTTTAGTCAGTTTTTTTGATTAAATGTTTTCACTAATGCGGCAGACTCAAATTGATTAAAGCGAATGCTACGTGTTACTACCCTATATTTTCAAATGGGGCGCGGCTGTTGCTTTATCATCAACAAGGATAGTTGAGCTGACCAGCCACCAGCTCGTGCACACATCCATCAGCCAGCGGTTTTTTGTTTTGATTTTTCATCAATTTCCCTCCGTAGGTGGCACGGGATTATGTTTTTAGAGTTTAGTAATAAACCGACAGGAAAGTGTTTAAATTAAAGCGGTAATTTAAATAATAAATCATTCCGGGGGAAGTTTTGTGCTAAAATTTCAGTCGACTTTTTCCCTAGCGACCTTGAGCAATGTTCCATTTTCCAGGATATACGCTCCGATGAACTGATATTAACTTCAGGTGTGTTCCATTCCGTTTTTGTTATTATGGAATATAAAAGTCGCTTGGCTGTTTTAATTTAAATTAGCAGACTGAAATGTTTTTTTTTTATTTCATTGTGCTAAAGAAACATTGCTTAAAATGCGAGTATAAAAGGTTTCCAAACTAGTTTTGAAATAAAAAAGAACTGAAATATGGTTGGCGTAATTTCAATGATCCATTTTAATAAAATAAGAATAAAATTAATTCGGTGATCTTCGCAACAAAAATAATAACTTGACCCTGGCCACTCTTGATGATGCGCTTTTTGAAACCACTTTTTTCGCAAATCTTTATTTTCCGGAACCGGGAAAAAAGTTTAGAGGGTGTTGGATCCGTCATATTTTTACATTCGGATACAAAAACACCACTTATAAAATGGCTTGTGTTTACAACGATGTGACGTCAAAAGAATTTTCGGTTGTTTCCGGAATGTCTTCGGTTTATTAAAAAAAAATATATTTTAAACATTAATTACTAATTTCTTAAACGTCTAAAAATTACAAAACAAATAATTGTAAGTAAAAAAATTTTTTTTTTGAAAATTCGTTGGTGTCAGGTAGAAAACATGAATGTACGAGTATTTTACAAATGACGGTTTCAGATTAACATTAGACATTCATAAATCTTTCTTATTCTAATTAGATAGTTGTTAATTACTCAAACACATAATTTTCGGTCATATTTTCTATAAAGGGTCTCTCAGAAGTGGTGACAATATCTCGGATTTGGACAGAAGCATAATAAGTCCAAAAGATTTTGCTTCGAGGTAACCTCATGAAATCGGATATCTATTAAAGTAGCAAGTAGTTTTTAAAGAATTATTTTCTGTAGTAATAGTAGAAGTGTAAGTGTAAATGTGCAAAAATCTAAGCGGCGGTTCCTATGAACAGTAATTTTTTTTAAACAACGCGGTTTATTTTATTAAAAGTACAACAAAACGTAGCCAAAAAATAATATTATCAGTTCCTGATTTTTTCATAATAATATCATTTAGCTTTGCTTTGTTAAGATTGTTTTTTGGCAAAAATCGAACCAGATATTCCAAAACTGTGATTTCTTTACAGTCGCTTGAAAATTATGTGTTTTCAAGCCACAAAAAGCACCTAAAATCACCAGATGAAAACTTACTGATGTTCTTTCTAAATGAAATCGAGATCCAGCTTTTTAATTAAGTAAATTTCATTAAAATCTGTCCAGTGGTTCCAAATTTACGACGCTTTAAAAACAATATTTCATCATTTTTCTGGTTTAAAGTGCCATAGTTTTAAAACTGCTAAACAGATTTTGACGAAATTTGCTTATTAAATACATTATATTTAAATGTGGGCATTCTTAATCATCATGAAATAAATTGCAATCGCCTTAACCCCACTTATGTAAATTTTTATGTACCTAGAACCGAAATATTTCTAGACAAATTTAAGCAGTCATTGTTTTTATAATTTTAGAATCAGGTCGGTTTTCTGAAAAATATCACGTTTTTACACAAAGTAACGTTGGCATTAAGACGAAATAATAGGAACCATAACCTCACTTTTATTAAGGTTATATAGACGCTACTTTCCCAGATAAATTGCTATAAAAATCGTGATGTGACTTTAAAAAGTTATATGATTTCTGTATTGTATTTTATTATTTATTATTATTTGCATAACAATAACGAACTTATAGCAACTTTTTACAATATCTTGCAAAAACAACACTAGTTCAAACACATTTTGATTGAGACTTGGCGTTTCACAACGTGTTATCTTTTTGGTGTTGCATGCTGATTCGTCGCTGGAATGTATTTTATGAATATTATTAATTTTCTTGTGAGCCAAATGAAAACGAAAAACTAAAGGCGTAGAATATTGCTTGGAATTGGTAAAATATATCTATTTTTGTACCATATATGCAACCGAGATTAATTGCTATTTTGGTAAAGTTGGGAAAGTGAAGATGGAGTGATCTACATAATTTAGATATAACCGACAAGAGGTTAACAAAGTTAGGATACTCAAGTTCCTCGAATTATAGCATACTAATTATTATTATTCCGGAACTTTGATGACGAGATACGAGATAACCTTATAGTTAAGTTGATGACAAGGAAGAATTGCATAGAACTAAGAGCTGTACCTTAATTTAAATTTGAATATTTTATTGGAGCTTGCAAAAAGTACATAAGGAATAATATTGAAATCTAAAATAAGAATTTCACACTGTTAAAAGTGCTGTAATCTTACATAAATTTTACACCACTTTTAATATTATATTACGGATACATTACGGCACAACAATTGTAATTTTAAAGCATTTTCACAAAATATACAAAGTGATATGTAATATACTAGGAAATTAACAAAACGTATTGTAATATTTCGTAAACTTTATAAAAACTACGTATAATCTGTAAAAGTTACATATTAGTTGGAATTATTTACATTTCCAAGTGAATATTTACAATCAAAATTGTTGTTTTACATTAAACTTATTATATTTACAGTTTCTTATAGAATTTTACCTTCAGCTCTGTATTTTTAAAAAAGCCGGTTCACAATGGATTTTGTAAAGTTACAGTTTACTTTTTAACTTTACAGGACTTTTACCGAGACATTTGTATTTTTGCATTTAGTTCTTAACGAAGACGCGATAAGGGTTGCGCCATTGTGAGAATCCGGAAATGTGGCAATCGGCAGTTAACAAGAGACAGTTATACAGTGTGTGGAGTGACATCGTTATTTTTTTAATATTTTGCTGTTTTTGTAATATTAATTAAGTGTTTTCTAAGGTGAATATTGATGATGTACCAGTGTAAGATTTGTATGTACCAAGTTGACAGCGTTCGAGTTCATCCAGAGATATTTTCTAAAAATTATTCCTTTTGATGGGATGGGATCAAGGGAAGTGCACGAGGACCGACGAAGAAAGTTCTAACTTTAATACAAAGAATGAGTAATAAAGAAATATTCGATTATTTAAATATCACATTATCAGTTTAGAATAGTTTAGATTGATATTCAGTATGGATATAAAGTGTTACTGTGAAGGCGCCGTCACATGAAACGAAAAGTCCAAATTGCCATATCAGCTAATTGCAAATACATTACTGATGGCCTCTTTGTGTAATAATTTTAAAGACTAAAATTTAATTTTTTTATGTCACCTTTTTGTTTCTTTAATTTGACCATTAAGATTATCTTGTTTTACTGTTGCCTAAGTCACTAATTTAGTCAAAGTACAAGAAGGAGCATTTTCCATGGGTTTCTATTGATATTCAAAAAAAATTGCATATTTTTTTCTAAGTTTAATAGAATATTCTGTAATCCCATAGAAAACGCTCCATTGCCTGTACTTATTTTTTTTTAATGTTTACAAATATTTTGGCTCTCTACTATATTTATAAACAGAATATTTAGTAACTTAAAAATGTATCCTAGTTTTGTTTTAATTTTTCGTGGTTTGTAGTTTTTTTTCTCTTTTATTTTTGCGTTTTTCTTTACTTTGATGTAATGTTGCATACTCTGTTTTTATATTTTCATTATTTAAGGTTTCTACAAATGTGTTGTCCACGATACTAAGTATCATGGTAATGCCGTTCCTTAGATTGTAAGTTTTTTTCAGTGGGTATCTATTTAGTGTTTACAGTTTTATTCTTGTTTTTTAACTTTTGTGCAGTATTAAAAGTTTCAAATATATAAATGTTTTTTAACTAATTAACTTATTAATATTCCTCTGCTTGATTCCTTTGACGAAAAAAAAGTATTGTCTTGTTAATTTTTCACATCAATTTGTAATTATATAGAATAAAAAATATTCATATTGCTTTAACAGTTAAAAAATATAATCATATACGACTGGTTTCCATTGTAACATATTGCTTTAATGTAACACTGGTTACAACACAAGCAAATATTTTCAACGGAAACTTCACAAATATATCAATAGATATTTTTATTGTTAATGCAATAAGGGTATATTTTTATTCTGTAAAATTACATACAGATCTGAAAAATTGATAAAATGTTACATGCTACACGTTGTAAAATTACAGAACCGTCATGGCGTTTTGTAACCAGGGCGTTATGTAAATATTACAGCGTAACTTGTAAAAAATACATAACATCTTGTAAGTAAAATACATGTTATGTTGTGAAATTACAGAACCGCCATGATATTTTTTAACCAGTCCGTTATGTAAATATTACAATGCAGCATGTAAATAATTACAATTGTTTCTGTAAAATTTACAGGTACGCTATGGTTACAAAACGCCAAGACGGATCTGTAATTTTCATGTAAAAATTTTTATCAGTGCATCATTTTTGAACGATTTTCAATAGTTTAAATTTTGGTGCAGGCGCCGGTCTTAAAATTTTCAAGGTGTCATACCTATAGAATTATAATAGTAGTTTAATAAACAAGAGTGTTAATAAGAGCGATTAATAATCGAAACGATTTTAACGCGTGAGCGCAGCGAGCGCGTTAATGAGTCGAGATTATTAATCGCCGATTAACACTCATGTTGATTACAATATTTTTTTGTCGATCGCTCTTTATTAGAATGAAAATAATCTAATTTTGTTCCATGGCAAAATCCAAATTCTGACATAATATGCAATAAGTCAAAATACCACTGACATAATTAATTAATTTCGGCAGGTGTCAGTTCCAAATGCATGTTTCAATAATATAATATATTGTTGGTTACCTAGCAAATCTCATAATCTCAACAATGTTTTTAATGTGCATGTATGCATTAAACTGAGTTATTAATACACTCCTTTTATTACATTAACTAGATCTTTAATAAACGATCGACAAAAAAAGGTATTCAGAAACTATTTGGATATTTTTATTAAACATTTACTTCTCTTTCATAATTATAGTAATAATGTCCATTAATATAATTGTCAAATTTTATTATATGGGTTCTAAAACTCACGATACTCTTATACTTACATGTATTATACAGGGTGTATCAGTTTTAATCGAGCAAACTTTAATGGTACATTCTCCTAGTCGTCCTGATTTGAAAAATGTATATTATATACTTCTATCTCGATTCCTAAGAAAGATACTGGGTGTTGAAGGTTACAAAAAAAAAATCATTTTTTTGCAATAACTTCTATAAAAAAGCTTGGATTCAAACAAAATTTTGCATGCCTGTCCTCCTCCCTAATTTTATGAAGATATTTTCGATTTTGGGGGGGCACCAGTGGCGTGCAATTCGGCCACATCTCAATTATTTCAAAGTAAAAAGCATGCCACTGTAACTTTTAAGAAATATATTTATGTATTGAATTCCTTGCTCAATTTGGAGTAAACTTTACTTTTACAGAACAAAAATTGAAGTTTTAGTTCCAGAGATAATTAGTTTTTTCGAAAGACGTGCTAACTTGAAATTAGTCACAAATCAAATAGGAAATTTATTAAAAAATAAAAAGTAACAAAAAATAATTATAAAATTACAGCAACTGTTCAAAATGCAACCCGCCAGCCTCGATGCATTTCTGACAACGACGAACTAATGAATTAACAGCATCTGTCATCATGCCCGGATTTTTTAGTAATTTCAAGTTAGCATGTCTTTGGAAAAAATTAATTATCTCTGGAACTAAAACTTCAATTTTTGTTCTGTAAAAGCAAATTACACTCCAAATTGAACAAGGAATTCGATAGATAAAAAATATTTTTTTTAAATTACAGTGGCATACTTTTTTCTTTGAAATAATTGAGATGTGACCGAATTGCACGCCACTGGTGCTCCTCCAAAATCGAAAATATCTTCATAAAATTGTCCTTAGGGAGGAGGACAGACATGCAAAATTTTGTTTGAATCCAAGCTTTTTTATGGAAGTTATAGCAAAAAAATAATTTTTTCTTGTAAACTTCAACACCCTGTATCTTTCTTAGGAATCGAGATAGAGGTATATAATATACATTTTTCCGATTCAGAACGACCAGGAGAATGTACCATTAAAGTTTACTCGATTAAAACTGATACACCCTGTATAAGTTTTTCGTGCTAAAACTTAAATATGTACCTAGGTACACAATTTTTTTATTTCTTCAAATTTTTACATTTAAAAACTAAAACTACAACTTAAAATGATTAAAAATGGTCAATGGGCATCTGATATAACAATTTGATTTAAAAACACACAAGAAATATATGCAAAGATAATACACATGGGCTGTAATAGAGTCACGTGATTAAAATGCATCCGATTTCGGTGTTATTTAATTATGTAATTTCTCATAAATAAATAGTGGTTGTAGTTATTGACAACTGCAACAATTGTATTCGAATTGTGTGATTAACTTATTCGAAATGTACTTAAAACTGTTTGACGTAGGTATACAAAATTTCTTCTATAATAATAGTATAGCACATATTATGTAGACCAAACTTTCTCATATTTTATTTTAATTTAAAATTTCACCATTCTTTTTTTAGATTATCTCTGCAGTTTTATGAAATTTACGCCATGAATATCCCCTTATTGTGTTTTTTTAGTACCCACCTAACCTCACACACATACACAAAGAATATAGAATATTTTCTGTCACGCACATATTTTCTTCCAACGCATTTTTCTAGCGTAGATACCACATACATACAACTACGCACGAAACTGGTGAATTAATTAAATATAATCTACTTGGATCTTATTACATCAACGTTATAAAATGAAGTATCTACGTCGACTTTGAATAATTTAATAAATTACTAAATCGAGCATTATATTAGATTCTATTTAATCAGGTAGAAGTAAACATGATGATAAATGGGTGAAAAGCACATATTTGCAGATGTAAATTTCTTTACAGCTATTTATGGTCTTCAATATATCATAAAAACAGCAGTTAAATTTAATGCACGATGAGCATAAAAACAACGGTGGAAAGCTAGTAGAGTAGAGAAGGAAAGATATTTTTAAAGATTGCAGCTCACTGGTTTCAATTTAATTATAGTGAAAATTTATTTTATTGTCTCACCTACTTCCCAAATAGATATTATATATGTGTTCTATTTACCAGCATTAAAACAATGCTTTAGATATACAAAGTTAAACTTAAATTTAATGCCTTTAGTTTGGGATGTGCGGGCTTTAAATAATACCGTACCTTCCTTTCTCTCACTCTATCTCCCTCTTTTGATATATAAACTAAACAATAATAATCTGCACGGCTTAAGGAAACTCTGCCATGTTGTTTAATGGCGTATAATCTAAAATCACGGAGCAATATTTGCCGAGCGCAAATTCAGTATCAGACAGTAATTACATTGGGTGATACATGCGCTCCATTTTACCTTTAAAGCCCTAGCGAAAGGACAGGCTATTGTCCTTTACCCTTATAATGTATATCTGATGTATGAATGATGTGTAATCCTGGAAGGTCTTTGAGTAAATTATTTTAACCAAAGGAGTTGGATGAATACATCTCATTATAGTACATGGTTCAATAAATAAACTGAATACAATTAGAAAGTAAAATGTTTTCTAGTTTGGGTCAAACGCCAAAATGATGTATTTAAGATTATTTCGTATAGTTTTTATTAAATCTCATGGAAATTAAGTTAAATGTCCAATAAAAATCGTGTTTAAATTTTGAGCGTTTTCAAGTAGTTTTCGGAAGTCTCTATTGCATTTATTGCACTAGGCATAAGTTGATGACCACGCCTAAAGTACAAAATGTTCCGAAAAACGATTTGTCTGATGTAACTGGTTTGAAAAAATTGTTAAAAACTCCAAAGGAAAAGAAGTCGCCGATGAACGATTTAACAAACGTCGTTGGGGTTAAGAAACTTCTTACAACACCTAAACAGTATAAATCACCTAAAAATGATTTATCTAATGTAGCAGGTGTGAAGAAGTTGTTGAGAACACCAAGAGTAATCTCCCCTAAAAATGATTTGTCCGATGTGGGTGGGGTCAGTGATCTTTTTAACATATCTGGAGTTGCTAGATTACAAGATGAAGAAGCAAACGATATTGAAAACACGGATTACTTATTTTCCAAACTAACGCATAGAAATCCAATTAAAACGTATCGAACTAAAAGTTTATCACCAGTGAAAGAGGAAGCCACTTGTCAGTACCGAAAAACATTGGGTGATGAACCGTATGTTAGTCCACAACTAGAAAAATGGTTACAAGATCAACGAAAACTTGTGGAAACTAATACTGCTCAAAAGAGAAAGCGAGCTACACCGAAAGGTAAAGAAACATCACATAAAAAACAGAAAATCAAAACAAAAACTCCAGAAATATACGATAGCAGAAAAAATGTAAGTAAGTCACCTAATGAACCCGTTGTCAAGTCAAAGACTAGAGGAAAGGTACAGAAAGAAGTGAAGAATAGTGAACCAGAAACCACAAGATCTACAAGGGGTAGGCGAAAGAACGCCATTTCCACCGAAGAACCTGTAGCGGTTGTGAAAACGAGTACCAGAGCGACGCGTCAACGAAAAGCTTCTGTTGAAGTGGAGAAAGTTCCAGAAGTAAATTCTGAGCCAGTGGAGATGAAGAAAACCACTAGAGCAACGCGTAAACGAAAGGAAACTACAGAAGAAAAGAAACCAGAGGAAGACGTGATTCCCACTAGCAGAACTACTCGTACACGGAAGGCTCGTGTTGAAGCAGAAACACCAAATACAGATGATGTAGTACTGGAGGTAAAAAGAACTACTAGAACTCGGAAACAAAAGGAAGTTGTTGAAGAAACGAAACCAAAGGATGATGTTCTTGAGACAGAAAATTCAGCAACGGTTGCAGAACAACCTAACAGATCTACCCGCAAACGGAAGGGTCACGTTGAAGAGGAAGAGAAGACAGAAACGCCAAACAAAAGTAAGACAGTGGTTGAAGTGAAGAAATCGACTAGAGCCACTCGTAAACGAAAGGAGGAAGCTACAGAAACACCCAGCAAAAGTGACGGAGATTTAGAGCCAACAACGAACACCAGAGCAACTCGTAAACGAGTAGAATCAATCGAAGCAGCTATTGTTCCGGAAGAACTATCTAGACCTACTAGGGGTACTCGCAGACAAAAGAACGAAGTACCAGAAAAACCCGTTGATGATTTAAAATTACCATCCAGAACCACTCGTAAAATGAAGCAAATCGACGTATTATCGGACGAAAAAAATAATTTAAAACTACCTAATGTGGATACTCCTGAGAAGAAGGAAACTAGAGGCAGGAAACGGAAAGTTGACGAAGAAACTAATGTAACACCTGTTAAAACTAAGTCAACTAGGAAGAAGCAGCAGCAAGAGTTGAAGGTCGTATTAGACCACAGTGTTGAAGTAAATAAAATGACAACAACGCCTAGAAGTTTACGAGCCAATCGAGGCCGTAATAATAAATATAACGATGAAGAATGGCCTACTCCAGTAAAGAAAGTTCGTTTTGAAGAGGATAGTAAAGAGTCCGTTATTGAAGTTGAAAGCTAAGTCAGGAAGTCTAAACGCAAGAAATGAAATTGCACTAATTTAATTTTAATTTGAATATTTTTAAACTTTGTATTTGTATTTATAGGTAGTTTTAGTTATAATGACTTGTAAATAGTATGATTCGCTTTTAAAGTAATTTTTAATATCACTTCTGTTTTTTTTTCAAAGTACAAATTGTTTTTACAAGATAAAGTAGTTCGTAATTTTAATGTTTTGTCAGATTAAAACTTGGAGTATTTAGCAGATCAATATGTTATCGTTTTTAGTTTTACGTAATAAAAATTATATATTTTAAACCTTTTTTGTTTCATAACCATAAAATTTAGGTCTACCCTCTTCTTTTAGTCGATGTTAATGAACGGAGTTGGTATTATTTTAAAATCTTTTTGTGAGCATTTTGAAGCAATTTTCAAATAGTTTTCGGAAGTCTCTCTTGCACTCATTACAACCGAATTTTTGAAACAAAATATATTGTGCTTGGAAATTACTTTTCTCAAAGTCGATATATTTAAATTCTTTCGTTTATTTTTTATTAAACCAAATGAAAATTAATTAAATTTTCCGTAAAAATTGTGTTTAATTTTCAGCGTTTTCAAGCAATTTTTAAATAGTTTTCGGAAGTCTCTCTTGCACTCTTAGCACTACGCATAAGTCTGCCATTGTCCCACTCATTACAGCCGAATTTTTGGACAAAAAAATATTGTTCTTTTCCTAAAGTCAATGTATTTAGATTCTTTCGTATATTTTTTATTAAACCACATGAAAATTAAGTAAAATTTCTTATAAAAATCGTGTTTAAATTTTGAACGTTTTCAAGCAATAATTTTCATATAAGTCTCTCTTGCACTTATTGCACTAGGCATAAATAACAAACTTGTTTCATAAATTAATGCTTTGTTACATTTCCACGAAAGTAACTCAATACATCAACATAGACACAGACAAAACTGGTCTCCATTTATTAAACGTGCGCTGCAATTGATTTCGATGCAAATTAGAATCATCAGAAGACGCCTATACAATCCCAGAAGCAGGGGAGACAAATCAAACAAGAAGTAAAAGTTCAAATTAAACAAAGTATTCTTTTCTTGGAAGGTTTTAGGAAAGCTTTATCTCCTCTGGTACAGGATGAAAAAGGGAACTGGTGTAATAACCAGTACTTCCTTTTGTGAAATGAAGACGCCTGAAATAAAAACAGCTTCATTCAAAAGTCGAACAAATTGAATTCATCCCATCAGAGAGTAAGTTCTTTGCAACCGCAGCCGCTTGTTTCTCGTGGGCTTTGCCTTCATCAAGTTGGGGTTTCCTGCAATAATTATTGTCGGGGAATGTTTTATTTATTTAATTTTTAAATACAACATGCATAAAGATCGACTGAAAATTTTAATATCAGAAAATTCCATACATACTTTATTCATCAATTGATTTATTAATTATATATAATGTGGAATATGTATCTGGATACATTTTTAAATGTCAAACACTAGTTAGTTATGTGTGATTTTAATTCCCGCGCTCAATGTTCATTACGCCACGTTTCTATTAATTATTAACTGTAATTGTCTCCCAACAGATTAAATCATTTTTGGACATATAATGGAAATGTGTTTAATGAAGAATAAACAAAACTTTAAAAGCACGTCATAAAAACTATAATACAAATATGTACACTTTAAATTAAATTGTAGCGTTATATAAACAACTAGATTATTCCGCAATTTTATTAAATAAACAAAGAGGATAATAGAAATTAACGTAAAATATTATTATAATTTGTATCTCTAGTTTATTCGATCACATTAATTAATCTAGAATGTCTTTGTTGAACATAGTACTTTATCCACAAATTTTATTATACCTATATTTGTATACATACATATAGTCTCGACAACTCAATTTTTGTAAATTTGAATTGAAATTCTGACTAACAAGCAATACATCGATTTTCAATTTATTGAACTTGCTTGATGCAGAATCGCTAAAACTAGCAAATATGTAAATTATTACAAAAATCGTTTACATTTTAAATCGTATTTTATATCTTTTTCCAACTATTAAATATTTCGCACTATGAAATTATTGCGAACAAAGGTCTAATCCCATAAAACCATTGTCTGAGGTCATGCTGGTTGTCTTTGTTGATAACTGGCGTCTCAAGTGATATTCTGGTGTAAAGTTTATGATTTATCCTCTTTGAGAAAATTATATTTGACAATACAATTTAACAAAACCACTGAATTTCTCATAACTTTGAGCGGGATTTTCTGGAGTTGGGTTTTATTTTCAGCTTAATATAATGGGATATATTCAGATTGCTTCTAAAAATTCACTGTACCTACTTTAAAACAATTTGGTTAGGTTTCTTACCAGATCAGTTTTATATTACTGGTGGTTCATTGACCTAAATGAGTATTTTTATATTTTCACAAAGACATTTGTTGTATAATAAATACTCAAGGTTTCTGTTATTCGCGGAGGATCTAAAAGTTTTTTTGTAAATTCAAGACAGCGTTATAGTACCATGCAACTTCAAACTGTTATCAATAGTCTTACAGAGAAATTTTGTAAGATACCTTTGCTACAAGACTGGCGTGGTTTATGACAGGGAACAGTATTTGCAGGTTCTGTCTTACTTTGGTCTGTGCTTACTTTCCACTAGGAGAATCTATTTTGATATTTGCTTTGCATTCAAAGTAATGAATGAAGAATGACGTTATTAAATGTTCACCTATTTTGCAGAATTTTAAGATGGTTGTACCTTCTTTTTATGGTAGGACACAAAAACTTTTCAATAATAAATTTCATTGCACCAATTATGGTCCAAATGATCCTTTAAATAGAGTGGCAAGTAATGTAAATGATATTTATTCTGATATCGATTTTTTAATATTAGCGTTAGGGCTTTTAAATGCCAACTCAGAAATGATCTTGAAGTGTGATATTTTTTCTGTATCAAGTGCTTGTTATTTTACCATAGCTGTTTTATTCATATATATTTTTTCTACGAAAATGCGGAATGACGTTTTTTCTGACAAGATAATCGAACTTGAAAGTAGGCTTTTGAAAAACTAGTACGGAAAATTAGTGTGGAAATTTTTTCCGCACACATTTTTTAGACTTTCCGCACGCAAACAAAAACATAAAGAAGTACTTACATTTAGTTATAATTGTAACATTTATTTAATATCTAACAACCGGAGGAGTGCACATTAGTTCATCGCTTTCGCTTTAGTTTTGAAACTCCATGTATATATTCACGTAATTTGATCTCAAAATCAAAATTATTTCGATGACAGGACACAATTTATAAACTGTCAACAGCTATGAGCTTTCAGTTCTATGACAACAAACTCACTTGATGTTTTTTTTAATTAGAAAAAGATTTACAAATAATTTTATTTTTTACGAATTCCACGTTTTCGTAGAAAAAATCGTATGTAACACGCTTGCGGAAATGGCCCATGACAATACTCGTGTGATTGCAGCACTCGCTATCGCTCGCGTTGCAAGTTTCACACTCGTATTGTCATGATGCGTTTTCCGCACTTGTATTACAATATACTATTTAAGTGGTGTTTTGTAATGTGAAATTTTAAAATGTAATTGTATTTTTTTTTATATTTCGTGTAAATGGCCTAGTCTGTGAAATAAAGATTATTATTATAATCGGAGAATTTTTACAGTTCTTCATTTATTTAATAAAAAAACTTTAATTATATGTTAAGTATGACAAAGTTGAGATAGCATTAAAATGTCAAAATTCAGGAAAACGTTTCTGAAAGAATTTCAATGTTCAAACATGAAATGGTAATTTAATTATTTTAGTTAAAACTGAGAGTTTGAATATTGGTGGATGCGCCGGTGTCAATTATTTAAGTATAATTTCAATTTTTTTCTGGCACTGCTGTTTTAGAGCCGTTTGCCACGAGGCTAATTTTAGTACTTAATTTCATACAAGTGATACGGGCGCAGATTTGGTTGAAAAATTAATAATAAGCAATAGGTCTAAATTAAATTCCTTCTCTATTGCACTGTATGTACAGGGTGTCCACAGTTCGTTGTATTTGAGGGGTATCTCGCTTACTAGCAGAGATAGAGAGATGCGCAACACGTTACTACTTTTTTGTGAAACGCCAACCGCCAACAGTTTTTTCATAGCGCCCTTCGCTTTTGAGATTCAGGGTGAAATTGAAAAATTGTATTTTGGGAACGGCTGAAGATATTGGAAAGGTAAAAACTGCATCTTATAAATCCAGTGGCGTACTCAGTTTTTTCTAGAACCGATAATTTTCGAGATATTTACTAAACTTTTGTTATTTTAAATGGAACACTCTGTATGTTTTTCACTAGTTGAGTCCAGCTTGTCATAGGCTTTACAAAAATATAAAAAACTCCGTTGTTATTTGCTATATTAAGCTAGAAAATTACAATTTTCAAAAATTCAGCCAAAATCTCGGTCAAAATTTTTATAAGTAAATACACTATGAAAAATAAGAAACCAATGTCATTATTCATACAATCGAAGATATACGTGTTGCTACAGAAAAATAATTTAGGGATTTACAAGCACAATCTCTCATAAATTCTGAATGCTTTACGCATAATTAGAAAAATGTGCGAAATGTGTCTGAGACATAACGGAAATTAATTTGAAGAATTTTTGTAAAGTGTATTCAAACTTTTATTTGTTCTTGCGAAAAGGTGTTTTCCTTCTTTTGTATGTTATTTTTCATGGCCTACTTAGGTATAAAAATGTTTGGTCAATTTTTGAAAATTGTAATTTTCTAGCTTAATATAGAAAATAACTATACAGAGTGTTTTATATTTTTGTAAAGCCTATGACACTTGAATAAATGTCCGCAAAAAAGTAGGGATTGCGCTTGCGCGTAGAATAAATAAAAATGTCTATGAAATTTAGTACTAAAATTAGCCTCATGGCAAACGGCCCTTTACACGGGGACAGTAGCTAAAGCAAGTGACTAAGTTTTAGCTGCTGGCATTGTGTAAACATCTGATTTAGTACTTTGGCAACTGGCTCAATCAGATATTTACACAATCGGGGTGATTCTATAACTTTTTAATGACCGTGACTATGTAATCACTGTGGTTGTTGCTACGGTACGACGTTTTTGATTGGTAGTTATCATAGCAACAACCACAGGGGCTAATAAACACGGTTGTTAAAAACTTACAGAATCGCACCGAATGTCAGCAGTTAAAATTTAGTCACTTGCTTCAGTTACTTGCTTTAGCTACTGTCGCCGTGTAAATTCACCATTAATTATAGGTCACTTAGCCAAGTATTGGTATCAGTCTTCTTTAGCATATTCCTTTAACATTTTAATTAATTAACGCATTTCAACTTCAATTTATGAAGCTCTGAAATAATTGTGCTAATAATATATAAATGATTGCATTCAAAATTAAACTATAATTTATGAAAAGTACCTATGAATATACTTCATTTTCAAAATACAGGGTATCGAAGAATAAGAAAACATTAAATTTTTGATAATTTTGAACACGCAAAAAGTCACAGCGATCTTCAAAGTTCAAATAGTAATTTGATCATTTCGTTTCGACTCAGAGAAGAACAAACTTTCACAGGCTGACTTCTTCTAATGTATGCGTGTGGTTTTCTTAATAGAAATTCGTGTTTATACTACGCACCTAATCAACATTTATACTTTAAATATTCGTGGATGCGCCGGTGTAAATTATCTATAACATTTTGAGTCCTAAAGTCACCGCTTTTTCACTTAAGACAAGTAGACTTATAACATCGTTCTCTAAAATGCTAATTTTATTTGTATAATATAATGAAATTTATGAGTCACTGAATTAACTGTGCTAATGAAATAATAAATTAATGCATTCAAAAGGAAATTCTAATTTGTAATTTGTGATTTAGCTTATCCATGATAAAATTTCTGTATAATAAATATTGTGTAATTATCATAATCAAGTATTTCCATCTAATTCCAAAGCCATTTATCATTTTTAATAGTCCTGGTTTTGTTATAATTTCTATTAATATTTTTAGTTACAAATTGTATTATTTTATCAAGACGTTTACATTTGCCTTTTGCAAATTACTATAAATTTGTCTCCGACTGTTTATGTATAATATCTACAATAAAAATACGTTTCGATAAAGACATCTTTTTCTCTGACGTATCATTTTATTATATGTCTGTTTGTTTTCTGTTTTCTACGTTCGATATGTTGTAGATTGAGTAGATTTTAAAATAACTACCAGTGTACCTAATAAGATTTATTTACAAAAAAGCTAGTCGTAAATAAAAGATTAAGACTAAAGAGGGTTCAGCTAAACTTTTAAATCAGGTGCCACGTATATAGGATCAGATTAAGAACGTCTATGGCATTAGATTTTCAACACATTTTCATGAAGTTTCAATTTTAACGCTTATCAAGAGAAACTTCGTTTCGCGTTCTAAAAGCCCTGACAGGGATTAGGACTGTAATCTGTGTAGATTTTTCTCTTTTCCGTTTTAGCATATTGTCATAAGCGCATTGTGGTTGACCTCAAGCTGTGCAAATGCAGAAATAAGCCATATCCTTTATCATTAAGCAGATAATATCATGGAAATTTACGGCTTAAATTTTTTAATGTGATGGTGCAATAATAACTAATATTCAATAAATTATTTTCCCTTGTGGAGTGTTGAACAGTTTTCCAATTATCTCTCTGATGATGCAATTACACAAATACAGCATAAAACAGACACTTGTTAAAACATTCGAAATGTTTAAACGCGACATAGTAATAATTCAAGCAACATATGAAACGCCTCTCATGGAGGCTAATAGAATTTCCCCAGAGGGTGGTCGTTGGTATTTCCCAATGTGAGAGGATGGAAGAGCCGATAAAATTTATCATGACTTTCTAAAGAAATTGGCATTTTAGCACTAAGAAAAATCTATCAATTTTATATATTCCGAATACCTTTTCAACGATTCTTTTATATGCACATTTCAAATGGTGTAGAAACGTAAAAATGACCTTTTTCCATAACACTAAATTGACCTGCTGCATAGTAATTCTGAAAATTCGAATCTAAAATACGAGCAAGTACGTATGAAATAAAAAAATATATAAAATGTACCTGGACAGTACATGTAGAAACAACTTTATTTGCCCGTCCGCTTTTAGTAAAACTACTAAATTGCAATAAATTTAATCAGTTGATTTTCATTACGTGGATTACTATCGACATGAACTTATTGTGGAACTGTTTGGGTAAGACAGTAAAAGAAAAATACGAACAAGTATATAATGAAAAGTTTATCTAACGTGTTTAGTTAGTTTCTTTCGAAAATAAACCTTCTAGCTGTGCTATCAATGCTCGTCCTTCGTATTTAATATGTACATTAAAAATATCAGGCGTGGATCTCTAATTGATAATAAATGAAGTTGGGTATCTTTATGGCGTTTTCTTTAGCACTAGAGCGTAAGATGTACGTTTATTTGTTATTCTCACATACACAAGAAAATCGTTTCGGATATATTACCCGTATCGTAACGTACCTATAAGTTAATATAAAATATATATTTTTTTAATAAACCGAAGACGCCTCCTCCAAAATTTGAAGTGTTTAGAATCTTGCAAAGTTTATTAAATTTTATTCTGGATTTAGCGGCGTTGTTAGTCTAAGACGGATGCCCATTGAGTTTTTTTAATCATTTTAAGTTGTAGTTTTAGCTTTTAAATTTAGAAATTTTGAGAAATAAAAAAATGTCCTTTCTACCTACATATTTTGGAATCAATACAGGATGATTTGACATACGGAAGAGAATCAAAAGGTAGTTAGATGGGCTCAAAATAACCCAGTTTTGTTAATAAACTTTTCACAAAAGTTCAATAATTATAAAGATACATCAATGCAAAATTAGATGAATTACTAGCAGTTTTCAAAAAAATAATTATAATTATTTATGTTTTAAATTTTATATTGGGGATATTTGAATTAACAGAATTATTATTTAGTTCAAGAAATTATAAGAAAGTTGTAAATGAAAATTACTCCTTCGCAATTTTTCCTTTTAATGTCCTAAATTTTCCATTGTTGAGAGCTGCTGAATATTAAATTGCCGTTCAAATGTAAAAAAATGTCAAACTGATTTTTCAGTTTAAGACAATTTACGTTTCAGTAAATATTAAGAGTCTTATTTATTACTTATTGTTATTAAATTAATAGTTGAGTAAATGGTAAATTATACTAATAATGAATTACATGGACATGATAATTGTTTATAGAGCTACCGTTCAAAATGCTGCACGAGCACGCCTTCTGAATTTAATTTCAGCGGTACTCAAAAGGTGAAAAAAAATTTAGAACTTTAAGCCACTGTAACTTTTGTTTTATTGGGTTTTCGTTAAAAGTTAATTATGCAAAAATCTTTATGTTAGTCCCCACTAATTGCCGTTTCAATGTCCTCCATATGTTACAAATCACCCTGTACCTACATATACAGGGTGTCCCAGTTTATATCGTCAGGATTTCACCAGTCGATAGTTTAGCGAAAATTAAAGGTGGTTTGTCTAATAACTATGGTCGAATAAATAATCTCTGTGTATTGGTGCTGCAAAAAAAACAGTGGCGTACGTTTTATTCAATAAAATGTTTTTAAGAAACCCATACGCACGCCTCTGTGTTCTAAATAAAATAATTGCAACCACTATTAATAAGAGAATACAAAAAAGAAAGATTTATGCAACATTTCAGAACGTTAACTTTTTTTTTTATTGATTTATAGCAAATTATTTATAATAATTAATTTTTTGTCGATCGTTTATTAAAGATCTAGTTAATGTAATAAAATGAGTGTATTAATAATAACTCAGTTTAATGCATACATGCACATTAAAAACATTGTTGAGATTATGAGATTTGCTAGGTAACCAACAATATATTATATTATTGAAACATGCATTTGGAACTGACACCTGCCGAAATTAATTAATTATGTCAGTGGTATTTTGACTTATTGCATATTATGTCAGAATTTGGATTTTGCCATGGAACAAAATTAGATTATTTTCATTCTAATAAAGAGCGATCGACAAAAAAATATTGTAATCAACATGAGTGTTAATCGGCGATTAATAATCTCGACTCATTAACGCGCTCGCTGCGCTCACGCGTTAAAATCGTTTCGATTAATCGCTGTTATTAACACTCTTGTTTATTAAACTACTCTTCTTTAATGGCCTGTACAGGGGATGGGAATGGGGGGTTTCACCCATTTCTAGGCGAGATAGAAAAAAATGGTTTTCGCAATACTGTGCTCGATTTTTAAGAAAAATCGATTGGTAAAAACCACATCTTGATATCTCTAACCGTTATCAAGATATCTTTAAAAAGTGACATTTGGCCGATTTTTAAAAAGTGTCATAACTTTTTTGTTTATTAAAATATTTTAAATCTGTAAAGTGTTTGTTGTAGTAGTTTTTCACGTAGAATAATGTGCACTAGAAATTTTTGTTCTAGGTTCAATACATTTCGAGTTATTACACCTAACTTTCTTATTTTAAATGCAAACCATAGTTGGCTATGCCATTAAAAAATTACTTATTTTTTTATATTTTCAAAAATCTATATCTTGGTATACTTATTTTTATATCTCACTGAATTATACGTTTTTATATTTTTAAATTCGTAAATTAAATGTTTTGAATATTATTAGTAGGCGTTGTTAAAGAAAATGTTATATCAACAACGCCTACTAATAATATTCAAAAATTTAATTTACGAATTTAAAAATATAAAAACGTATAATTCAGTGAGATATAAAAATAAGTATACCAAGATATATATTTTTGAAAATATAAAAAAATAAGCAATTTTTTAATAGCATAGCCAACTATGGTTTGCATTTAAAATAAGAAAGTTAGGTGTAATAACTCGAAATATATTGAACCTAGAACAAAAATGTCTAGTGCATATTATTCTACGTGAAAAACTACTACAACAAACACTTTAAAGATTTAAAATATTTTAATAAACAAAAAAGTTATGACACTTTTTAAAAATCGGCCAAATGTCACTTTTTAAAGATATCTTAATAACGGTTAGAGATATCAAGATGTGGTTTTTACTAATCGATTTTTCTTATAAATCGAGCACAGTATTGCGAAAACCATCTTTTTCTATCTCGCCTAGAAATGGGTGAAACCCCCCATTCCCATCGAAATTGAGACACCCTGTACGTCAAAAAGGAAGCAACATTCGACCATAGTTTATTAGACAAACCACCTTTAATTTTCGCTAAACTATCGACTGGTGAAATCCTGACGATATAAACTGGGACACCCTGTATGTATATAGTCAAAATTGATAATAGGGACTTTGCATGATTTTCAAAATAATTTTTTTTGAAAAGCTGATACCAAATTATCACTATCAATATTTTTGAAAAAAATTTTGGCCCATACTTTCCAAGTAAATAAATAAAAAGCATTGCAAAATTTGAAATTTCCACGCATTGCCCGGAAACGCCCGAATCGGCCCAAAAGACTGCTGACGTCACGAATCTAGTTCCACAGTGCAGCACGCCGCATTTTGACTTATTTAGAAAAATGTCAAACGCATAAAAAATATCTAGACATGCCAATGTCAACTAGATTCGTGACGTCACACAGGACTCTCCGATTTCAAAGCGTTTTCGGGCGGCAATAATATATTTGAATTACGGTCCATTTATAATCGTTTTTTACGTACAAATATTGAGTAAAAAAAATTATTTTTGCTGTAGAGTATTATTAATATAGTCGTTTTACATTTCTAACAGAAAAAAACGGAATTTTAAAAAAATGCAACATCCCTATTATTTTAATAAATATTATTACAAAAATTATGAGAGACCAGTGAATGTTCAATAAAAATTTCTAAATAATTTTAAATATAATTTGTAGCTCAATAGTTATTGCACCTTGAAAATTTTAAAACTGACACCTCCACCAAAGTATTGATTTTTTATTATGGATTCAGCGAGGTTGAATTAATCTAAAATAAATGTTGTCAAATTGTTATATCAGATGTCCATTGACCCTTTTTAAGCATTTCAAGTTATAGTTTTAGTTTTCAAATTTAGAAATTTGGATTAATTATTATTAAATATCTTCTTTACCTAGTTCTATAGTTATGCGCCTTGAAATTTTTAAGTAGGTATGCAAATTTTGCAAAATTTATAAAATTCCTATTAAGTATATATTCAATGGGATTGAATTAATCTAAAACAGAAGCCCATTGACCTTTTTAAAGGATTTTAAATGGTTTTAATTTTTAAATAAAATAATAAAAGAAATTTGACGATTAAATTCTGGAATCATTATAATGAAAATTGGCAATTAGTTTAATGAATAACAGGAGTTTAATAAAAATATCTAAATAGTTTCTGAATATCATCTTTCGTTCTATAGTTATGGCGCCTTGAAAATTTAAGCCCGGCGCCTCCACCAAAATTTGAAGTGTTACAATCTATCAAAGTTTATGAAATTCTTATTTTGGATTTAATGAAATTAAATTAGTCGAAGAGAGTTTTTGTCAAATTGTTACATCAAATGATTTACCGCTAAATATATTACTTGCTGTCAAAGCAAATTCAACATTTCCTATATTACATTATAAGTTCCAAAATGCCTATTAATAATGCAGTGTAAATATCAAACTATTTACTGAAGTGGAAGTCAACAAGGTGCATTAAGGAACACTATTAGAATGCCTTCTGTATAGCGGAACTGAATATGAGATAATTTGATACTGCTAAGCAAATGTTTCTTGTATGAACTTTACACCGGAAACCGGTCAAATGTCAAGTCTGGAAGTTTGAGATGTGAACTATTCAATTATCCCCATCAGTGCACTTTCTTGATTTTATTATTTACAATAAATTTTTATATGTATGTACATACAGGGTGTGTTTCTTTGATTTATTTTATGAAGGAAATAAGTTAAAAATCTTTTTAAAATCTCCATACTTTCGTATGCACATCTTTTTAATTAAAACCAACGTAAATATGGATTTAATCAGTTCCATAAAAAACTACTCAATTTCGTATCTCGTTTCAACAAGTTTTATATAGTTTTCTATGCGAAATTTTGACGTGAAAATACTTTAAATAGAAATTCAGCGTGATAAAACTGAGAAGAAAATTGTGTCTAATCCAATCTCTCACGTATAGGAAAAACAGAACGCAATCAGCAACTTTCCTTCTGCAATTAATATAAAAATAAAAAACATAAGCCGCAAGATCGAAAGAAAATAAGTTTTAAAGCATAAAAACGGAGATTTTACCACGTGAATGTTTATTTCTCATGGTTAATAACGAAAATGTTTTAATGAGTATTATTATATGTACACATTCATATAGTTCATATAGCGAAAAAATCAATATTTCATCAATTCAGGGTATCTATTATGTTACAAATTACATTCGCTTATCAATTTTTTATAAAAAAGTAATTCCTTTTTTTGTATTCTAATTATTTTTTTGAAACTCTAAACAAAAATAAATTGCTTAAATAAGAGGATTATCAGTTTAATTACGACTTATATGATGAACATAATTAGAGTTTTCCAACTTTATTTGCTCACTCCAGAATATAAATTTTAATAGCTATATTTGGTAGATTTTTAGAAATTGTGTCCACAAATGCAAATGTTGGAACAGGCGCATATATTATTTACGTAATTTGTGTTGCTTTGTCTTTAATATGTTAATAATTTCCGCTGATGTATATCCTGGAATTTTCCATTGAAAAATTTGCATATTGTTTTAATAAAATCACTGTGCAAACCCCTCGCATTATCATTCATTTCATCTCTGGTCATATATAAGTTTTAAGGATTCAGTAGTATATCCTTTTTATCAAAATTACAATTTCAGTATTTTATTATCCCCTGACAATATTTTCCACATTAAATTTTGCAATATAATCAACAATATAACATTTTATAAAGATATACGTACATTGTTATGTTGTATAAGATTTTATGCTTTATGTGTTATGTTTCCAAGCGTACATTGTAGAATATAATGCAACTAGTTGCACTACTTGAATTTTATTATTATTTGAATATGAATTGGCACGAAATTCTGTACAACAAGTTGGTTTTTGTGTTAGAATACTTGCAACATTTTATAAATTTCATTAAAAGTTAAACTGGGCTTAAAAATAGTTAAAAAGATTTGAATTTTTTAGCGGGAAATACAAAAATATTCAAACAAAACCCAACAATGAAGCGCACTTTAAAAATATCAAATAAAAAACAAAATTTCATGGAAATTTTATAAGAAAATTTCCCGAAAAAATTCCACATAAAAAACCACGCATTTATCGACTTACCAATTATTTTCCGTATTCGTAGAACGTTCACACAAAGACATGTCTCCACTCACGGTTGGCGCTAACTAAGCTCGACGGTGTTCGACGTCGAGCGACGCTAGCGCCCGATCCGGTTGCGGAGACGCTGTGCAAATGTATAGCTGGGTCAATACTGGAATCCCTGACTCACCTGTGCCCTCCAAACTTGACGTGCGCTATAGCCAAACCACCCACGCTTATTCCTCCAACTATTGCCACTTGCCATCCTATATTGCAAAACCATCTCTTCGGCACAGCGGTGCTAGACTTGACAGGCGTTATATGGTGCTTTTGTTCAAAAATTGGGGGTTTATAGAAGCGATGGGCGTACATTAACACCTGCTGCAGGACTTTACTAAACTAACACACCGACTGTCTAGTTTAATCTTTCGTTTATTATTTCGTAGTGGATGTGATGGCTTTTTTGATGTGGTGGGTCGTTACAGGAAAAGTATCAGGAATAAACGTGAATTATTCTTCATTTTAATGTGCTATTAAAATCCATAAATTCTTTGGTTTATATTTATTTAAATAAATTTCACCGGATTTAAAATATTTCCCATCATATACAACACAATGAAAGTTTATTGTGTTGTGGGAAATTTCTGCAGCTTTTACGACCATTAATTTTTTCATTATCCACGTGGTCCTCGTAAAGTGTATACAATTATACCTACTGATTATTTCTTAGCACGTCTTCACAATTTTTACGATTTTTTTTTATTTGCTCATTAAAACAACCACCAATTAAACACAGAATGAATCGGATAGAAAAGGATACACCAAAATTTTAAATGTTCTTTTGTTGGGAAGGAAACAATACGCGGAAGTAAATAAATGCATGTGATACTCATAATTATATTTTTTGAAATTATATTTAAAAAAAAATATTCAACAAATTATGTTTATAAAATATTTAAGTTAAAATAATATCACACAAAAATCTTAAAGAAATGAATTTAATTTAGTTCAACTAAGTACTAATATTGTAATATATTTGAGAAAAGTTTCCACTCACATTTTATTATACAAGTTTATGTTTATAATTTAGTTGGACGGATACCAAAACAGTTTGTTAACGATTATGAGATCTAAATGTCGGACTGTCTACCATTTACAGAAAAATAAAGAAGACAACCACCGTAACTTTTGTTGACCCAAATAGATTCAATAAGCTCCCCAAACTGCACTATATGTAATTGGAGTCTTAAAAAAAACTTACAGCATATTTTACTTGAAATTATTTGTTGTGTAATTTCTAGACGTCTAAGAAATTAGTAATTATGTTTAAAATATATATTTCTTTAATAAACCGAAGACGTTCCGGAATCAGCCGAATATATCTGATTCGCGTGACGTCACATCGTTGTAAACACAAGCCCGTTTCACGTTGAAATTACATAAAAGCCTGCAAAATGGATAAAAATTTATAAGTGTCGTTTTGTACCCGAATGTAAAAATACGTCGATAAAAACACCCTCTAAACTTTTTCTCGGTTCTGGAAAATGAAGATTTGAGAAAATATCTGATGTTTTTTTACTTTTCCGAAAGAAATTAATTTAAATTTCTTGTAAAAATCGTGTTTAAATTTTGAGCGTTTCCAGTAATTTTCAAATAGTTTTCGGAAGAGAATTTTAAATATCGATAAATTTTAAATTATGATTATACAGGGTAGTTCAGAGTTTACCTTACAAACTTCAATAGGTCTTAAAACTCGCCAAAATAATAAGATTTTTCATTTGCCACTTTTCATGTAAACGCCTCCTTGGGAAGCTATAGGGTGTTAAACTTGACATTTTTTATCAGTTTTTTTGAAATTATTCGAAAATAGGAAAAGCTATTGACTTCAATTTTGATACGAACAGTAACAATATTTATACTATTTTTTGTCATTGCACATTCAAGTTGGAGGTAAAAACACTTTTTTGTTAAACAAGAAAGAAACTGTTGTGAACAAGGAACAAGCGTTTACGCCTGCGTTTTTTATGTAACAGTTGTTGTTTGTTTGTGTGTCTGTGTGTGCAAGTATGAGGTGAAACAGGTTAGGTATTTGTGTTTTTTTTGTGTGCAAACAAAAGTTTATTCTTAAAATGGAAGGGGAGGGAAGTGACACTGTAACAAATATTAAAAATTGTGAAGACATTGTTGACTTTTTAATAAAATTTAAATTTAATCGACTGTGCTACGATGATAAATTGTTCGTCAAAGATTTAGAGGTTCCTCATCCAGACCTAAGTAAGTATTTAATTAATCAGGGTAAACCGCCTCGTAGTTTTGTTAATCATTGGTACAGTAAATGTAAATGGTTAACGGGTAGTTTCATTTTAAAAAAATTGTTTTGTTGGCCATGTGTTTTATTTTCAATTCGGGGTGAAGAAGTTTGGTCAAAATTTGGCTATGACTGCCTGAAAAATTTAGGTCGCTCGATTGAGAGACATTCAAAAAGTCAAGAGCATATTAGATCTATGTGTAAATTACAACTTTTAGGCAAACAAAATAATAATAACCGTCCTAGATTCAGCTCGTCAAATCAAAATTCAAAGATTTAATGATTCAGTAAGAAAAAATAGAGAAATTTTAAGCAGATTAGTCGATATTTGTATCTTTCTTTGTAACCAAGAGTTTGTATTTAGTAGGTACTTATGCAAAATATTTTTCTGACCAAGTAGAGCTCCTTTTCCTAAATTTCATAAAAACATGATAAAAAACTATCAAGGCAACCAGGCATGGGACGTGAGCAAGATTATTAAGCAAAAAGTACCCTTAAAAAGGATGACCTTGAACCACGAAAAAAATTTTGTCTGCGGCACTTTTAGGCTACCTACGCTCGCATCTTTTTTAACTGCCTCCCCCGACTAAATGACTACGAGCCGCCACATTTATAACGTAAAATTTATGTTACAAATAAAATAGGGTACTTTCTAGAAAATGCAAACTCCCAATTTGTAGTCCTTCAAGAAAATATTTTTATATAAAATATATTAATCAATGCTCACCATTGTTAAAATCAAACAAAATCGTGAAACAATTTGATTAGTAGACAGAGATTTCCCTACACTTCAAATTTATTGCCCATCACAATAAAATTGAGACTCCTTACATTAAATGTAAAGTTGCAAACAACTTTTAAACAAATTTTATTACGTGTGGAGTGTAGAATTTTTCGAACATTTATCTCTGAAATAGACTACGAGAAAATCAAACTAAAGTTGTAAGCACTACAGAGAACAGATAAATGCAGTGTTTAAATCTCACAGTGAAATCTTTATTCGGTTTCAGTAGTTCTTTGTCGATTCTTTTGTTTGATAAGGAAAAAGTTTCTATCTTGATATTTTTTCTTATCATTAATCATGTTTAGTTAGCTTTGTCGAATGGGTTTTATGTAGTGTATACTTTGAAACAAAGGAGATTATGCGATTACGTAAATTGCAATTTCGCGTTGTTAAATCTACACATGACTTTTAAACAAACTTAATTTTTATTATTTAACAAACATACATAATACTATCCTCTAGTAAATTATTTCCCTTAGATTTGCGCTGTTTTATATTTGTTAAATAAATAACCCACTTTTTTGTGTAATATAAAATTTCAAAACTTGTAATGACATAAAATCAAATTAAAGTTTCGTGCACTTCTGTTTTATATCACATAAACTGAGTACGCCAGCAAAGCGAGGAAAATAAAGCTATATCTCGAAAAAAGAGTGTAAAGACATTAAAAAAAGCATTTAATTCGTAAATATTTTGTTTGGGGAAACAATATGGTGAAAAAAGGAAAACTTATTAAAACTAAGCGCACAACTTTTAATTAGCTTCGCTTTGGTTATATTCACCAAATTAATATTTCTTGTCCTTACTTTCGCATTTTATTATGTAGGATTTTTGCTCCAGACATGCACAAGATGAAGGCAGCCAACCAGCAGCATCACGACGAGAACTGGAGCTTGATTAACTGATTCAAATTACTATTTATCTTGATTAGTACAGAGTAAGGTACGAATGTGACCCCTGGCAATTACATTATCCTGTTTGTTTAACCGATTCTCCAACCAAACAAAATTACATTGATTACAGAAAGTGTATTTGCCAGTTTTGCAAATATATGAAGATAATTACATTAGAAAAATATTGCACTAGTGCACACTACTAATGAATAATTATATCATATTCAGCTTCATTTGTTATCCTTTTCATAGCAATAATTTCAAGTAATTACTACTACTGAATAATTGAGAGTTTGCATTTTGTAAAAAGCACCTACCCTTTTTACTTTCTTATACGAAGTATAAGGAAGTATTGTAATCGTGATTTTTTACGACTTCGAGATTTTGATGGATTTACACGTTTTGAGGGCCCCTGAATCCATTTTGACCATTTTCGCCATGATGTCTGTCTGTCTGTCTGTGTGTGTGTCTGTCTGTATCCACCATAACTCAAAAACGAGTTATCGGATTTGATTCAAATTTCATATTTAGGAGTTTGAACAAAATTGTGGGTGCCACAATCAATGTTTTTCATCTAGCACCAAAACAAGTGACAGTTACCTGAAGACATTTTTAGGTTTTTTAGGAATATCTTGAAAAATAAACAATTTATGAGATTTTTTTATTCTTTAACATTGATTTAGAATTGAATTTTGAACAAATTTTGTTTGAACTTTTTTGAAATTCCGTCAAGAAAATTTCAAAAAATTTCTTAAAACACTTTATATTTCTCATAGCGCGCGTTGATAGTTGAATCCGATGGTCGAGGTAGACCATGTGTCTCACTATATGGCTGCCAAACGGAAGGTCCCTGGTTCGAATCCCAGAAGGACGGACCATTAGTTTTTTTTATTTTACTGGTTTCTATGGTAGGACCGAAAACAATAATAATGAATAAATAAATGAATTTCATACCGGGAGATTTTTTTAAGTGAGTAATAGGTCTAAAATCTAAAATAAAACACATTTTTGTCGTAAAATTCGGTTATAATGAGTGGGACAAGGACAGATTTATGCGTATTGCAATAAGTGCGACAGAGACTATTTGAAAATTGCTGGAAACCCTCAAAATTTTTACAAGAAATTTAACTTAATTTCTTTAGGAAAAGTAATTATTGTGATACTATCCGTATAAGAAAGTCATGTGTTGGGCACATCAGATATTTTAATTGTAACACAAACTTTACGTTATACCTAAATGAAATAATTACTATCATGTTTCTACAAGGTGTCCCGAAATTAGTAGGCAATATTTCTAGGACAGGTTGTACTTGTCAAAATATGACGAAAAGTGTATATTAACATGACTCGAAAAATGCTTCCTAAGGAGGCTGGAGCCCCCCGAAAGACGGACCCCAAAGAGGAGTTTTCTGTAATATCTTTGCAACTATTTGAGGTAGATTCATGAAATTTGGTGAGTTTGAAGCTTTTATAATTTGCCACATATTTCTTTGTCAGAGGCGTGACATACAGGGGGATGCTGAGTAAATCATGCCCCATATATTTTACGTGGATGATTTTTAAATTTTTTATATAAAATTATGAAACTTCATTTATTTTTACACAAAAAAGGTAATCATTGGATATTTTTTTTTAAAACTTACGCTGAAATGATCTTCTCAACAAAAATAATTACTTGACCCTAGCTCATATGGACGATTCGCACTTTGAAACCACATTTTCGCAAATATTTATTTTCCGGAACCGGAAAACTTATAAGTTGCTTTTTAATCCATTTTTCAGACTTTAATGCCATTTCAACATGAAAAGCGCTTGTGTTTACAACGATGTGACGTCACGCGAATCTTCGGATATATTCGGCTGTTTCTAGAACGTCTTCGCCTTATTCAAAAAATGTATATTTTAAACATTAATTACTAATTTCTTAGACGTCTAAAAATTACAAAACAAATAATTTCAAGTAAAAAAATGCTCAAAGTTTTTTTAAGACCGTGAGAATGAGCAAACACTCAATTAGCTGAAATCCAATTGAAATTCTATGAAAAAAATTTTAATATTCGCAATATTTTATTTTCAATTTTACAATAACAGCAAAATAATTTCCTAGAATGTCATTTATTTTCATCGACTTCTGAATAAAATATATAACAGCTACTTTGTAATCTGTAAATAAATTTTATTAAAGGCCTTGTTTCAGTTAGGAAAAACGAAAAGAAATAAGTATATAGAATGTGATGTTTTTTATCAAGTCATTTCGTATTCAACGTTAGTCACGAGATCAATACAAAAAAAGCGATAAAGGTTTTCTTGTTTTGAATATATTTATATTATTTTGTTTGTATAAATCACATTTTGTGATATAAAAGCTCACTTCGTTACATTATATTAATTAAACTAAAACAACTTGGGCGATTTAATTAAATCAATTATGCTAAAATTCTGAATATTAAAATTATTAGGTACAATTTTTGCTTCAAAGCATTTGAGGGTTTATATTTTGATATCAAATAGCATTGGGTATATTAGATAACATCGGATATAATTGTTTTAAAGGTTAGCATTATAAAATGGGGCTTCAGCTCTAAAAACGGATCCAATAACATAGGGAACACTTTATATTATATCATCCAAGAAAAAAACGGAGCAGGTATAAGATTAAATAGAAGCATTTCCAGTTTACTCATTTGTAACAAATGTTATATAAAATTGGTAAGGAGATCGGTTTACAATAGAGATGTTATGAGGACGAGAAATCAATAACGGAAAAAACAAACCACTTCACTTGGAGGTTGAAGGTTAGATAATAGTCTCAGTAATAAGGATCAACGTCAGTAAGAATTTTGTAGCTAAAACGGACGAAAACAGATTTTTAAGTTCAACAGTCAACATGTAAACTATTAAGGACCATTCCGCAACGTCCAATGTATGTAAATTAAGATGGACAATAAAATAAAGCCAAATAAAGATTGACAGTGACAAATGATTTCGTTATTGAATTTTCCATATGTCTTTTCGTAGAGAAAAGAGACAGAAACAGTGATGCACATGCTTACTGAAAATAATTCTGCTATTCTTATAAAAATATAAAAAAAATATTTTTAGCAACAATATTTTAGAAAACACTTGCAACAAAATCCTTCTATTTATAATAATTATTTATTAAACACGTTATTCATTTTAAAAATTACGAGTGTAAAAGGATTACAAAAGTAGCAAATTTATAGCAGCGAATTTGAACAATTATCTCTAAAAGTCAGTTTTAAACACTTCACTTATTTATGTTAATTATAAACTTTTCCGTTCTCTGTGGAGTGGCTATATTTAAATTTAAATTAACTCAATTATCTGCTGTTATATCCGTCTTAACTAATACTCACTGAACTGTCTGACAAAAACCGGCTGTTAAAAAAATTATAAAATAGCTGCTGTATGTACCTATACCCAAATTTAAATTTTATCGTTTTAAATTTTTTATACGGTATTTAGATATACGAACTTGGAAAATCAATTTGTACTCCCCCCAGGATAGTTATTTTCCTTCGCACACAAAAATTGACTGGTAATTCAATTAAAATTTTAATGGTTAAACTCATGAATAAAGGCTAAAGGCTAAATGAAATTGATTGAAACCAGTACGTTAAAATCAATAATATAAATATTGTGGTGACGCTTGAATAATATCAATGTGGGATAGGCCATAGGATATGACTTACAGGGGGAAATGGGAAATCATTTACATTTTGAATAATTAAACAGCATTCAGACTACCTGATGATATGTGTATAGAATAATGTCCTGTTTGCTTTGTTATAGCCCAAATAACAAAAAAATCATCAGTATAAATCTTGATGGATGAATTTCCTTGAGAACAATTCACATAATAATAGTCGAGGGTTTTTCTTTGAAATCTATTTCATATTTATCTAAATTGATTTTCGATTTATGAACACATATAAACACACACTCTGTATTTAAAATAACAAATAGGTATTATTAATATCTATTATACCAAACATTATTCGAAAAACTTAGCTAAACTTTAGAATACTGCAAAATAATGTGATTTTTTTATATAAACTAATTATCTCAGTTTTTGAGATAGAAGTTCTTGTCAACCAAAATATTTTAAAATTTGTAAAGTAGGTACGATAACTTCTATAATAATCAAGATAGTTACAGAAACTTGCGAAACACGTTTAATGAAATACTCTATTTTTAAATCTAATCTGCTTTAGAATTTAAAATTGCATTAAGAAAAATCAAAATATAGCAAGTTTTAATAGTAAAAATATTGGCGGAGGCGCCGGTTCCATTAAATATTTGTCTGGGAAACTAAATTTGAATAATTTAGGACCAGTTTCTTTCAAATAACTTTATCTGTCAGATAAACTTCTTGATTGTCATTGTTATAAGAATGATAACCTAGGAATTTATCTGCCAAATAAAATTATCCAGAGGTGAAAATAGTCCAGTCAATCTGTCGAAATTTCTGGAAAAAATTACGCGGTAAACTTTCTCTTCATAAATCGTTAGGGGGTCATTCAAAAACTCGGGAAAATCCTCGGACCCATTTTTTGAGAAATCCAAGAAGTGTTTGGATTTGATTTTACGGGAGAACGGTGAGTTTCTGAAGAAAAGTTTGTTAATAAATATTGTAGAGGGCAATATTTTCTACAATTTATCTCAAAGGATCGATGCGCTACGACGAAAAATGCCAAAAGTAGAGGGCGCCAAAGCACCCAAAAATGAGTTTTTTCACTTTTTACATCGAAAAAATTTTTTTACTCACAGCTGTAAATATAAATGTTGACAAGTGAAGAAAAACATACAATTTTTATAAAAACGTTTTTTTTCTTCGATCCACCGTTTCGGAGATACAGCATGCAGAGTTTCGAGTAGTGTATTTCAATACACACACCATTGAAGGTATGAAGGAAAAGCACGTGAAATTTCAAAGTGTCGTTCTTTAAAGATTGTGGAAAGTAGTAGATTCGCTCGGAAGTGTTTCCTTGGATCGGTTTTTTCAAGTACGTTATAAGTTCTGCACTTCCCAAAGTGGCAAGCAATACTAAAAGGTCAATGTCTTCGTCAATTATTGTTGTAGAGTCATACTCAGCGGATCTTTAGAGAGCTGTCTCAACTATTAGACGATCCGCATCTTCAAACGCCTGCTGAACCTCAAAGCCAACAGCCTGGAGCCTGGAGGTCTGTTTGAAAAAAATTGATTAAATTATATTTGTTGTTGTCGTTAGACATATAGCATATTTCATTAGGAGTCTGAAAATAAAGATTTTTCCGTGCGCGCGTTGCAAATTCTTGTGGGAGGCCAAGCCGAACACGAAGTCATGCAAGTACGGAAAATCCATTTCTGGACGTGTCATGAACGATATTTTTTATTATACTTATCTGAAAACAACGCAAAAAAATTAGATGTAAATTTAGAACATTTTATTTTCAATGTAATAATATACCGGGTGATTTTTTTAGTTGACGTCACTTCCGGTTAGACGGAAAACAGCACAAATATAAAAACACAGTGTATTAGATGCAAAAATGTTTCTAAGTATGCCTGCAAAATTTAAAAACTCTATCTTTAATAATAAGCAAGAAAAAGGTGCTGTACCAACTAAAAAAATCACCCGGTATACATCGTAAAAATATGTACTAGGCAAACACGATCAACATTTCCACTCTGCATGCTGTACCTACGAAATGGTGGATCGTAGAGAAAAAACGTCTATATAAAAATTGCGTTTTTCTCCGCTTGTCAAAATTTATATTTATAGCTGTGCGTAAAAAATTTTTTTTCGATTATGAAAATGAAAAAACTCATTTTCAGGTACCTTGGCGCCCTCTACTTTTGGTATTTTTCGTCATAGCGCATCGATCCGTTAAGATAAATTGTAGAAAATAGTGCCCTCTACAGTATTTATTAACAAAATTTTCTTCTGCAACTCACCGTTCTCGCATAAAATCAAATCCAAACACTTCTTGTATTTCCCAAAAAATGGGTCAGAGGATTTTCCCGAGTTTTTGAATTTAATCTTTTCACATGACCCCCTAATGATTTATGAAGAGAAATTTTAGCGGGTAATTTTTTCCAAAAACGACCCTGTTTTCCGACAGATTGACTGGACTAAAACATCCAGATTTCTTTTGTTTTAGTTGTAATTTAAGCGTTGATTATCATACAAAGTAATCAATTATTTTCCCTTTTATCTTGTTTAAACGAGGTTTGTAAAACATTAGACATATTTTGGCGAAATAACTACGAATAACCATAGTTAAATAGTTATTGGTCATAGCATTTTGGCGATTCGGTTTAATAACTATGACGTCACGTTAAACTAAACCATACAACTAGCTTTCGAAGCTGGTTATTAGATGTAGTTTATTCTCTATCTCTTTTTAATATGTTATGAGAAGACAAAAGGCATATTTTGGCGAAATAACCATGGTTGAATAGTAATTTACGTCATAGTTTAGTGGCATGACGTCATAGTTATAAGACACAGATGGCCAACTTAAAAGTGAGGTTGGCAGACCTAAGTAATGAGTATATTTAAACTATTTGAAATTTAAACTGAGTGGTAAGTTTTGACATTCATCGAAGACTGAGGTGAATTATTACTAATTATTGTTAAACATAAATATATTTTAGTTTCTGAATAATGAAAATACCAAAAAAGATATTTAGAAGGGCTCTATTAGTAGCTGACGATTTTTTTTCGCCAGATATGGGAATGAACTTGTCAGTTTGGTGGCAATATAATAACATGCTTAAACGAAATAAACGCATTAATGAAATAAGCGTGTATTTAAATTTTCATAGGCGTAACACGGAGTTGACGCTTCTCTTACTAGATATTCTATGCGTACTTCTTTAGGAGTCTCAACAATTTCTATTTTTATATTTTCTTTATCGGCGTTCTCATTTAACCATGGTACTTGTCCTTCATTAATAAGGTCCACAACATATTGTGTCAGTTTATTATCATCTAAAAAAGTAAAAATAAATTTCTTACCTACCTACTCATAAATAAACTTATTATAAATTTGAACATACCATTTTTCAAACCGTCTATCATATTTAATTCATCCACGATATGTAATAGCGTTGAGTTATCATTTATTTTGATAACTAATATTGCTTTTTCATTTGCACAAAGCGGTCGCGGATTATTCATATTGGTTTTAACCTTAAAATGTCAAAAAAGCACACAATACACAATTGTTTTTTCTTTTCATAACATATTAAAAAGAGATAGAGAATAAACTACATCTAATAACCAGCTTCGAAAGCTAGTTGTATGGTTTAGTTTAACGTGACGTCATAGTTATTAAACCGAATCGCCAAAATGCTATGACCAATAACTATTTAACTATGGTTATTCGTAGTTATTTCGCCAAAATATGCCTAAAACAATTGTGAATTGTGTGCTTTTTTGACATTTTAAGGTTAAAACCAATATGAATAATCCGCGACCGCTTTCTGTAAATGAAAAAGCAATATTAGTTATCAAAATAAATGATAACTCAACGCTATTACATATCGTGGATGAATTAAATATTATAGACGGTTTGAAAAATGGTACGTTAAAATTTATAATAAGTTTATTTATGAGTAGGTAGGTAAGAAATTTATATTTACTTTTTTAGATGATAATAAACTGACACAATATGTTGTGGACCTTATTAATGAAGGACAAGTACCATGGTTAAATGAGAACGCCGATAAAGAAAATATAAAAATAGAAATTGTTGAGACTCCTGAAGAAGTACGCATAGAATATCTAGTAAGAGAAGCATCAACTCCGTGTTACGCCTATGGAAATTTAAATACACGCTTATTTCATTAATGCGTTTATTTCGTTTAAGCATGTTATTATATTGCCACCAAACTGACAAGTTAATTCCCATATCTGGCGAAAAAAAATCGTCAGCTACTAATAGAGCCCTTCTAAATATCTTTTTTGGTATTTTCATTATTCAGAAACTAAAATATATTTATGTTTGACAATAATTAGTAATAATTCGCCTCAGTCTTCGATGAATGTCAAATTTACCTCTCAGTTTAAATTTCAAATAGTTTAAATATACTCATTATTTAGGTCTGCCAACCTCACTTTTAAGTTGGCCATCTTTGTCTTATAACTATGACGTCATGCCACTAAACTATGACGTAAATTACTATTTAACCATGGTTATTCGTAGTTATTTCGCCAAAATATGCCTATTGTGTGTTACAGGCATATAGATACATGTATGATATAATAATATATTCCTAGAATTAACAAAAAGGAACGCAAACATTACGGGCAGAGCTTAGCAACCTCTCGCTCGTACACTTAGAGGAGCATTCGTTGTGCGCATGCGGTCAGTCGTATTCGAATGAAAATCACACATGCGCATTTAGTGCCCATTTCAAGATGCTCTATCTTTATTTTATTATGCGCATTCAATTTATACTGGATGTTAGCAATATATTAGTAATCGAATTTTTTTTGGAATTTTACAAAATACAGTGTTCTCTGTATTAAGCGGACATCTGCGGTCTCCCAATTAGTGTCCGCTTAATAAAGATGTCCGTTCAAGACAACATTTTCCATTCACCTACAATAATAGTTTGAGTCTTTATCCGTTAAAATTTTTTTATCCTTACATATCTCAAAATCAATAGTATTTTCTGCAATTTGATGCATCTTTTTACACATTGAGCAACCATAGACAAAGGTAACTCGTTGTCAGGCTCAAATTCTGTGTCAGTATCGTATCAGTATACTTCGTATAAGAAAGTAAAAAGTTGTAGAAGTTGTTACAATTTCTTAGTTCAATAAATTATAGATCCATCTCGATGTTGTTGAGTAAGTTAACAAAGACAATGTGTAAGCTGTAAGAATAAGTCGGGGTAGTTAATGTAACAATGCAAAATATTATAGCTGTAGCACAGTAAAAAGTTGTAGAAGTTGTTACAATTTCTTAGTTCAATAAATTATAGGTCCATCTCGATGTTGTTGAGTAAGTTAACAAAGACAATGTGTAAGCTGTAAGAATAAGTCGGGGTAGTTAATGTAACAATGCAAAATATTATAGCTGTAGCACAGCACAGCTTGTGTGATCAGGCCTTTAGATTAAAAATTAAAATGTGTTCAAATATTTTGGTACGCAATAATTTTATATAAATCTAACACGATTATCACAGATGTTATACTTGATCTTGAAATAGGGCTGGTTGTTTATGAAAATCCCTAAACACTGTGTAAATTATTTCAATCTCTAGTTACAATTTGGTTAAACGCTGCAAGATGATCATTAACGATCGCCAGACCAGTAGGGCAACCACAGGGCGTCTACCACCAAATACAATGATATGGTACACAGATTAATCCAAAAGCGATAAGGAAACGGGAATAGGATATGAGCCTAGTGCAGGGTTCACCCTATCGGGCGGATCTCGCTGCAATAGAAACATGTGCCCAAGAATGTGTTCGAAGAAATACCAGAAGGGCCAATGTTTATATTGCTTCCAATAGCCAGGCAGTTCTCAGAACTCTAGGATCTTACACCTTGTAGTCGAGGCTCTCCTGGGACTGCAGACAAACTCTCAATTATCTGGCGTGTTACAACAGTCTAAGGCTGTTGTGGGTACCAGGGCATCGAAGGAAACGATATCGCGAACAACCTGGCTCGTACAGAAACTAGATCTCCTTTTTGTGATGAGAAACCTTACTGTGGGATAACAAAAGCCCACAAAAAGGCGGAAATATTGGCATGGGAAAATGAGCATAAACTGCTCTGATGGAATAATCTTTTTAATCTAAAACAGGCGAAAAGACTCATCAAGTCTTACGTCGGCAGAAGCTTCTCGACCTACCAAGGAAAGACATAAATCTAATAGTTGAGCTCCGAACTGGCAAAGATATCATCTCGCCAGAATGGAGAAGTCAGAAATAAAGACCTGCAGATTCTGGAACTCAGAGGATGAAACCTCTGAACACATTCTCTGTTTCTGCGTAAAAATTCAACATACAAGGCATTTTGCGAGACCCTTATCACTGACCTTCAAGAAAATAACCACGAGGTGAAGAAAGGATCGCTGTATCATACTAGAACCCCTACCATCTAATCTAATTTACAGAATTTTAAACAAGGAATTTGTCTGTTGAACCGGCACCTCCGCCAAAAATTTAACTTTAACATATTTTTAATGAAAATTTAGATTCAATTTAAAAATAATGCATTTTATTAAAAGTATTTTGTAAATTTTTATTATTGATTATTATTATAGAAAGGATTTGAATCTTAAAATTTAAAAAATCCAAAAACACATTTTTCTCTAAGCAACGCATTTTAGAAACACCCTGTAGGTTATAAATTCAGTTCTTACTATAGAGATCTCAGAAATGGTAACAGATCCAGTTTTGGCTAAATTGGTTATATTAAAAAAATTGTACTCCTATGATTTTAGGATTTATTTTGCAGTTTTTGTGAGTTAAAAAAGTAGCTATTATTCAAACTTTAATAATTATTAAAACATAATGTACAGTTATCAAATTTACAACAATGCTGTTAAATCGAAACCAAATATGGTTTTTTAAACAAATATTTTATACTCATGAAATTATTAATTTGATTAAATTCGAACCCAGCACCTCCGGCATATTATTAACATGTAGGTGTAAATTACATCTAGAATTTTAATAAACCATAAATATTCCAATTGTAAACGAGAAGCAGGTAGAACCATAAATTAAATATATGAATTATTAAAATCATCCTGCTCCAGAAGCTATCAAAATAAAATACGAGACAGTAGGTACATGTACCTACCTATTAGTACAATACAGGGATATTCACCGAAACCGTTGGCTGGACATTTTAAAAGATGTAGTTAATAATTTTTTTTCTTAAAATTGGGTTGTAGCCTAAATAGCATATGATCTCTTTATTTAAAATATTTTCAAGTTTCTACGACTTCTGGTTATACCGGAAGCAGACACTAACTTCGTTTTTTTAAATGGAACACCCAGTATATTACTACATTTTACAATTCTATATTCAATTATAATAACATTTTGTTAAAACAATTTTTCTCTAAAGCATTTCGTTTAATAATTACAGAATGATATTTTAAAAAATGTCCAAAAATGGACTAACTTTCAAACTTTATTTTCTAGCCATCTAATATTCAAATTGAAATGCGGTTTTGGCAAGATGTTAACAAAAGTGTACTACTTGCATTTTCTTCATAGCAACAGCTCAATGTTCTACAGGGGGCTTATAATTTAGGTGCCATTCAGAAAAAAATCAAAACGGCATAACTCATTTTTTTCAAATGGAATACCCTGTATATCGATACAAATTTGGGTTATTCATTCAATTTAAAGGTAATTTTGTTGAATAAACTTTATACCCAACTCTTGCCGTTTTCGTGAAATTTCGTTTTTTGGTGAACTTGGCGAATGTAGCTAACAGCGATTTTGGAACAAATTTGAAATTACCTTCTTAATTAAGATCTCCTGATTACGAAAATGCTAAAAATAAGCGCCGCCGCCGGTCTCCAATATTTACAAAATTATAACAGTTTGAAAACTTGAAACATGCAATGTTTGGATGTGTAAATTAAGCACTTTTATCAATTGAATGAATAATCCAAATTTGTATCTATATACAGGGTGTTCCATTTAAAAAAACGAAGTTAGTGTCTACTTCCGGTATAACCGAAAGTCGTAGAAACTTGAAAATATTTTAAATAAAGAGATTCTATACTATTTTTAGGCTATAAACCAATTTCCAGAAAAAAATATTAATTACATCTTTAAAAACGTCTAACCAACGGTTTCGGTGAATAACCCTGTATAAACGGTGTAGGAAAAGTCTAAATAATATATAAAGTCAATTTAATTAAATAAGTTTCAAAGTTTAAATGAATTATATTATGGCTTGGTATTTAGCAATAAACTAGGTACAATATTTAATTAAATAAAATGTTTAAGATATTTCAATAATTTGGAGTAAGAGTAGGAGTAGGAAAAAGGGGAATATTTAAAAATAAATTCATAATAAATAAAATCACAGCTTCATTAATGAGCCCATTTCATAACTCATACAAAAATGCTAAATTTTAATATTTGAACGTAAACGAACACACATTGTCCTTTTTACGAAATATCTTCTGCGAATTCTTTATTTACCTTCCTACTTATTTATTTGTTGTTTTTTTTTTGGTTGTATTTACGATCCCTGTGCAAAAAAAAACGAAAATAAATTATATCAGACTAAACAAACATACATAAAGAAATGCACCTCACAGACTTGTTTTAAAGCGGATGGTATTTTGATGAAACGTCTGGGGAAACATATATTCAGTTTGCAAAGGACATTAATAACGTTTAAGTGACATATCTTGACAAACAAACACGGAATATAAGAAATATTTTTATCAAATTTGAATGGGGTATTCTATGCCTACGAATAGAAATTTGTTATAGATTTGTAGAGAATTTAGGTAAATAAATAATTGGGATGTTAAAAAAATTAGTGTCTAGAAAATATATTTCAATCTCATTCGGTTAAAACATTTTTGTTATAATATGGTAGCATAATTGGGAGTTGGTTTTTTTTAAATACAATTTTACTTAATTGTAACATAAATTTTACGTTATAAATGAAATAAATACAATCATGTTCATATATTTCTTGACAAATGATCTCGGTAATCTTAATTTAATATTGATAGATATTTGAAATTCTCTTCATTGATTGGTCGCTGGAGCCATGACGTCATACCGTAGTAATGTATCGTCGTCCATTTATTTGGTTTAGGCGTACGCGACAGTTTTCACTGAAAGAAGAAATTATGCCTGCCAACTTGGAACCCGCTAAAAAAATGCTCCAATTTTTTATGAACTTTTTTAAAAATGTCCCAACTCTATATTGATAAAACTAACTCACCAAATTTCAAATATCTATAATCTATATCTTAAATCATTTTGTAGCTATACAAAAATTATATATTTATAGTATTTATACCCTCTGTATATATCAGTAAAAAGAACTTTTGTATCCGGTTGACCCTATATTTTTGACGCACCTCGTATTGCGCAAAAGTATTAGATTCGTGAGGTAACGAAAGGAAAAAATTATGGTATTAAAATAATTTAACCATGCAATTTTTCCATTTTAAATAACACACTAGTTTTTATCGCAAATTTTACGAACATTTAACAAGATTATACAACAAACATGAATATTAATTTTTTGACAAATTTGCATTTTATTTGTTTACGTAACAAATAGAAAACAATCTTATATCTAATCGAGTAAACGTTGCTAAATGTGAAAAATGCAGTAAATGTTAATAAAGAAAAATTATTACTATTAACATAAAGACGTATAAAAACGAAATAAATTTGATTATTTTTTGTGTCAAAGATATCAAAGTGCGTGTTTGGTATTTTTCTAATTTCATACTGCTCCTAAAATAGTCTGCTTCAATATAATAAAAATAGTATTTAAGATTTTATTAACTGATTATGTTTTATCGCTTTTGCCATTTGCTTTAATGTGTGATATATGCGGATAAGTTCATAAGAATTTTAATTACCAAAAAATAAAGTTTGCAAGCTAGAAAAAAATGAGGTAATTACAAAAATTCTTACACTATATTGATTAAGAAATAAATTCACCAACGTTGCAGTTCTTTACTTTAAATCATGTTTTGTTTGGAAAGTATCCCCTCGGCTTTTGATAAGCTTCATTTGCTGATGTTTGCTTTTAAGTACCTACTTGTGGAATTGTACTTTATTTACAACAGCAACAAGCGCATAACAAAAAAAGAATGAATAGACTCAATCTCAAGTTTTCTTGTATTTACAGAAAATTCCCCGTTTCTTTGAAGACGCGCTTTTATTCCCACAAGGATACATCTAGATTCCTAATTTGCATGTTGATCTGCCGATCAACTATAGATACACCAGAGTATAATGTTTAATCTTGCCTTCAATATATCTCTGCGAGTTGCGAGTTGTATGTTTGAGGTTTCATTATTTTTTATTTCTGGTTTCTTTGATTGCACTTTGATGTGTTTTTTCATATAAGCTAGTGAATATATTTTATATCGATGAACCTACAACATTATTTGATTAGAAACCCAGGATATACAGACTTACAACTTACTTAAAGGATATCAGAAACGGTAAGAGATACAACTTTGGTTAAATTAGGGCAAAGTTGCGTATTTGGGTGCTAAATAATATCGTTAAAATAAATCTAAGGTATTATACAAGAAGAGGTTTCCAATTTTCTTGGTGTCGTGATTACGTAGTTCTTGTAATATTTGAAACAAAGTTGTAATTTCAGGATTTATTTTTAGTCGTATTGTGAGATTATTTGAAGTAACAGAGTTTAATTTCATTACAAATAAGATTTTACAACAATACAGTCCCGGACAGTCACATTTTTGAAATTGAATGAATTAATAGCTATTTATGCAACAAGTATATAATCTATGACTTTACTGACGAATCTAATAAATAGGACGAGTCAATAAAGTCAGATTAGATACTAGTTCCATACAAAGCTTTATGTTCGACTGCTAGAATTACCGTTTAATTATCTAGTAAAATTATAAATGACAGAGTAATAAATTTATTCGGAAAGTATTTATTTTTAGACTGATAGCAGATGTACAGATAATTTATAGTAACAGTAAAATAAAGTAACTTTATACACTAGTGTATAAAGAGCTACTTTATGACCACAAAACTATGTCATAAACAGTACTTTATGATACAGTCGTACATAAAGATTTTTTCACCTCCTTTTTTTTTTATAAAAAATGATCTCTATAAATCTTACTATACTATAAAGTGGCTCATCATAGGACCAAATGGTTTCTCGGAACTCTCAAGCTACTAAAAGTTTTAGACAAGTTAGAACTTAAAATAAATTCCCCTTCAGCTTAATCAGAAAATATCACCTTCGTCACTCCAAAAGAAGTAGCTGAAGAGATAAAGGCAAACCTAAACCGGAAAAAGCTGCAGGCTATGACTTGATCACCGGCGAAATACTGAAGTAATTGCCCAGGAAAGGTGTAGTCCTACTCACTTCCCTTTTCAATGCAGCCTTCAGACTGGAAGGTGGCGGAAGTGCCCATCGTATCAAAATTATTTAAAAAAGTATTACTCAGGAGATTAAGATCAATAATAGAAAAAACTTTGGGGATACACCAGAGATAAAAACATTAAGTCCATATACAGACTTTTCAGAATAAAGTGCTGCGTAATATAGTTGACGGTCCATGGTATGTAGGTAACTCAGATTTACACCGAGACCTCAACATTCCAATGGTTAAAGACGAGATTAAAAAGTATGCTGGCAAACGTGGAGTCAGAGTCAGTCAGACTTCACCTCCACGGGAACGCAGAAGCTCTTCAACTACTGGACAACCAAAATGTCATCCGAAGACTAAAGAGAACCAAACCATTCGAGCTTGTGTAAAAGGAAATTACAGTGCGTGAGCGAGAGTGTATATTTAAGTCGGAAATATCTAAAGGACATCATTGGAAGAACTTTAGTTGTTAAGTATCTAAACTGCTGGCCAATTGAAACGTACCAAGCGAATTTTTAAGTTTAATTTAAAGTCAAATATTTTGAAAAGGAGAAAATATATCAACATGGGGTTTTCAGGATTCAAGAGATAATTTTATTATTATTATTATTATTATTATTATTATTTTATTTTTTTACTTTGTAGTACGTTACTATATACAGGGTATAAAAAAAGTCGTCTTTTTTTCTCAAACTTTATACCTACCGGAATTCCACAAAAAAAATTTATAGTTTTTTGATGTCGATTTTTTTAGTCCCTGGTTAATGAGGAAAAAACCAATTTCTCAATAATTTTATATCCCTCTTATTTTATAAGATACCGAATTTTTTATTAAATTAAATATTGTTGAACAGGTTTTTGCAATAATAATTATGCTGCCATTTTGAAAGCAAATGTCATCATGTGATATGTCGATGAAAAGGTAATTTTACGTAGAGTCTAATTATTACGGAAAAAATATACAAGGTTGTTTGAAAAAAATTTGAAAGTTAGTAGGTGGCCCTTCCGGTGAAACCGGAAGTGTCATCAGATTGTCTTAAACGTCAAAATGATTATTCCTTTCAACAATCAAACCATGCCAAATTTCAAATTAATACAGTTAAATGTAACAAAATGGTGGGGATTGTAAAACGATTTCATAGCCACCCGGTATACACGAATATGAGCAAATTTTTGAAAAAGTAAAAAACCCGTTTCGAGTCACTTAAGCCAATGGTGAACATAAACTAACTAAATTCCATTTTATTCCATTAAGAAAATAGCCTCAAAAAATGAATTAAAAAATTTACCAATTAGAGAACGTGTACCGATTTTTGATAAGCCACTGGTTACCAATAAATTAATGAAAATACAAAAATGTACTTTTTATAAGAAAGCCATTAATAGGGTATCATAATCAACTACAGAGATTGGTTCTTACAAAACACAATGCGACCGAACGACAAAAAACAAAGAAATAATCAAATTTTCAGCAAAAATCTTATAAAATAACAGGGATATCAAAATTTTGATAAACAGGTTGTTTTCTCATTAAGTAAGGACTAAAAAAAACTACATCAAAAAAATATTTAAAAAATTTTGTGGAATCACGGTACTTACAAAATTTGACAAAAAAAGAAGACTTTCTTTCATACCCTGTAGATAGTAATGTACTTCAAAGTAAAAAAATCGGATAACACTATCGTTTTCTCAATTAAATTATCTCTGAAATCCTGAAAACCGCATGTTGATATCTATTCTATTTTTCAAAATATTTGACTTTAAATTCAACCTAAAAATTCGCTTGGTACGTTTCAATTGACCAGCAGTTTAGTTTTAAAAAGTACCTAATTATATTAAAATTCATTGTTAGCGTTTTGGGCTATTTTTGATAATGAAAACACAAAATATTCGTGGATTAGGTACATCAAACATTTTACAATAAACTCGGAAAAACTATAATTTACCTCAAATCGCTAACAATAAAACCGAATAAAACAACATAACGAACTATAATAAAGTAACTCTTTCACCAACAGTTGGAAATGTAAATATACGAGTTCTAAATTGTTGATATTGTTTTATCTGCGTATAGTATAGCTTTAACATAACGAGATATTTATTTTTTATTTCGTTATACATATTTGTTTTCGTACAATTTTCCGGAATAATACGTAATATAAAAATATATAGGTACACACGTTGACACGTAGCGTATTTTTCAAATTTATGTTAACACGTTTTGTTTTAGGGAAGTCAGAGCGTGATGTATAAAATTAAATTTTGATTTATACGTATAATAAAACTTAATACTGTATTTTTGGTGTTCATATTCATAATAAGATGACTACGATGATAACAGTGGCTCCCTACGTAATTTATTTTATTAAAGAACATGTGACTTTATTATGAAATTGTATGGAGAATATAAGAAATGTTGTCTTATTTATGGACATAAAATATTAAAGTGAACCAATAAAACCGATAAAAACTACTTATTTATGGTGACCATGTCCAAATCTGATCTAAAATCCGGCACGCAACTCGTACAACTTCCAATATCGGATTAGAAGATCCTTCGTCCCGGCAGGGATGCTCGCCGGATTTAATCGCTATTGGCGGATTTTATATACGACCGTGTCTGGAATAAACAAATATTTTAAATTCTTTGTGATATATATTTTATTTGATTTCCACCATTCTGATTTCACAAAGCCTCCTTTTGATAGACGAACACATCTAATTAACGTGTCTACAACGTACCTCCTAAGGATAATCGTCTCGTGAATAACAAGACGCTCACTATTGTGATGGAGTAGAGGGCACAGGTTTTATACGTGAACAACACAAATACGGCTTCAGTTTAATTAACAAGCAAGTAGAATTTGAGCAATATGCGTGTTAATTGGGGTCAAAACTGGGCCCCGACTCGTCCAATTAATTTAATGTTTAACAGCGCAAATTTTCAGCGGCTTTGGCTTAGTGGAATAATATAAACATATGTTGTATGTGTGGGTTTCTGTCACTGTCAGCGAAAATCACCACAGCAGACATCAGCAGCGACTGATGAAAAGTTTTCGAATAAATATTTCCCAGGATAATTCGGTTTTACGGGGAAATAATGTGATGCGAAAAGTTATCAAAGGTGGCTGAAAATTAATTAATTTACAATAAAAAATAATTCATTAAACAAAGAAGCGAAATGCCCAGTAATGAATGAATGTTTAATTTTTTTTATTCCATAGGTAGGAATTAAAAGTATTTTATAAAGTTTCCATAATCTTGTACTACATGTGTAGGTAAAAATATCAAATAGGTAATTTTAAACATTGAAATCAAATCCCATTTGACGTGCGTACTCAAGGCGCTCAAATCTTTACAGTCGTCCTGCTAAGTAGAGTTCAGTTATCATATTATTAATATTTTTTACGGCCGATCTATTAGGATTTTATTTTTGTTTTAGATATCCACAAATATCAGCGTGCACATATTTTTATTTTTTTTTCGATAAGTTGTGAATCACCATGTATTTCACCCAAATATCGGGTGTTCATTTAAATTTCATCTCTAGTTGGTGTTGAAGTGCCATTTATGAATGAAATTTCATTCTTAAACGACACTTCAACGCCAACTAGGTGTGAAATTTAAACGAACACCCGATACTTTCTTAGAATAATAATGTATTGTCTTCAAATAACAACAATTATTCAAAATTATTTTTCTGTGTAGTACTCATATTCTTTTATGAATCAGAGATAACTACGAGACCTTTTTTCACTACTTACATATCTACTAATGTACTATACAAACAAAGAACTGTATACTAACGCAAGTCTTTATAGATACCAGAATATGTACGATGATATGAGACACAAAGCTACCTACTTAAAAATATGGTGGCGATAATCTGCTTCCATGTGGTAATGTAAGGGTAAGGTGTAGGTAATTCAGTTTTAGTTTCATAAAATTTGCTCTTTTCGTTTGTTCCCACTCTGAATGAGCGAAATCATTATTCTCTTAAGTATAGTTTGGTTTTCTACGAATGCATTATGCACTTCAACATCGCAGTGCAAATTCACTGGAGATTCATTTTACTAACTTTTAGATGTCGCTACCAAAGGCAGCTAATGCTAATGTTTGGTCTAGGTATAACACGACTACACTAAAAGGAAACAAGTCACTTGAGTATTTTGTATATTGAATTAAAAACTACACTATACTTCAAAGTAGAAATATATGCAAATATTATTATTCGTTACAAATAACTCACCGTCGCTTAAAATGGAGTAGAGTAGCAAACATTGAAAAATTGTAGGTGTGTCTTTATAGAAATATTATAGAAATTGTGAAGTTATGTTTAATAACATATGTATAATACTCGTAGTAATTATATTTTGAATTTCCCATGGAGCAAATTTCCAAGTTAATTAATTTTGACTATTGCTCAGCCATTCTGAGAGGTTTACGAAATTGATTAAAATCTCATTTTATAGATAATTTGATAACGAACAATTTCGTTCTGAATCGCTTTTAAACCCAAACAACTGCTAGGGAGGTAAATAGTTATTTACATTGCTATATGCGTAAGTAAACTTTTCAACCAAGTAGACTAATTATGAGCATCTAGGTATCCATCTAGATATCTGTCAAATTTTTCAAACAACAAATTTCTCCGCTTAATTTTATAAAGAAACATTATTTTCATTTAAGAGGCTGCGAAAATTGCGTGTGGTTTGTTATTGCCGATTAAATCGAAAGAACGATATAACCAGCCCTACAAAAATTTTTTTAAATGGTGTGCGACGAAGGTTTCAGAAGGAACAGGTGAAAATGTTTTCGTGACGCACTTTTGAAATCTCTTGCTAGTCTGTGGTCGGAATACCTACACAATGCTTAAATTAATATTTCCGTAAATAAGAATTTTGATATTTCCAAGTTTGAACGTTTAAAGACGTTTATGATGCGGAAACATCCTATGATATTCTTCATGAAATCCTGTACAAGGGCTTCAAGGACATCTTTCCTGTAAAAAAAAACAAATATTAGCGAGAAGAAACACAAATATATTTGGGATGAAGAAGTTGTTAAGCAACAGAGAAATCAAATTGATGCAGCATACACTATCGCGATGGTCAGAAAAGACGAAGACTCGTGGATCCTGTACAAACGGCTAAAGGAAAATCTCATACATACATAGAGAGAAGAATAAAGGAAACAGATGCAAAGTACTTAAACGAGGCCGAAAATAGGAGCAAGGCGATTTGGAAAGTTTAAAGAAAAAATTGGAAAAAAAGAATCTACCATATTAACCGCAGACAATCTGAATACGTATTTCACCTGCATTGGTGAAAACATAAGCTCTGCATCAGTAAATAATACCGAAGCGAATTATCGGGACCTCCTAAATAGAAGCGCAACCAATACCACAGGCAATATGTTCCTATTCAACACCACTCAGAATGAAATACTGGACGTAGCCAAGAACCTAAAAAATAAGTCATCGAGGGATTATTATGGGCTCACAGTAAACCTAATGAAAAGTATTATTCAATATATCGCGGAGCCATTGTGCTCTATAATAAACAAATGCTTTCAGGAGGGATTGTTCCCTGATAAGTTGAAAATCGCTCGGGTGACTCCTATACATACACAAAAAAAAACGACATAAATGATTGCGTAAATTATCGTCCTATATCAATATTACCAGCCATGTCAAAAATTTTTGAGACGCTTCTTAAAAATCGAATAGTGAGCTACCTGGAGGGAAATTGCATTCTAAAAAACAGTCAGCACGGCTTCAGGAAAGGTCGATCCACGACAACTGCAATGATAAAGTTGATGGGATCCATCTTGGAATCATTGGATGCGAGGGAAGAGGTCCAACTCAGCTGCTTGGACCTTACAAAAGCCTTCGACTGCGTCAGCCACCCAAAGCTGCTGGAAAAACTGAAGTACTATGGATTTAGGGGATCAATTCATAACCTTTTGACCTCGTACCTTCAGAACAAACGTCAAGTCGTGGACTGGGAAGACAGAAACAAAAATAAAACTGGGCGTTCCACAGGGCTCCATACTAGGACCGGTTCTTTTTACAATTTTCATAAACGACTTACCAGAAAACATCAGAGCCGCAGAATTGTCCATTTTTGCAGATGATACCACCCTTTTCAATAGAGCAATTGATAGACAGCAGGATGCGCAAAAGTGGTTCCTGGCAAACGACATGACGCTTAATATGGAAAAGACCCAGAACCTATTGATTACAACACGAGTTACAACTCATTCGGGAGAGCTTGCATTGCTAGGTTTCACTCTAGATACCTTGGTATCATGGAAGCAGCATCTATGCAACATGTCGTCGCCTTGGTGGTGAATGGTTCTAATCCACTTACAATAATTTTCGAATAAAACGCATTTAAATCTCTTGCGCTCCCGCAAACTGCGTTTTTTTGTCTATTAAACAAAGAAAAAACTAACAAAATTAGTTTAATAAACTGTTTTTATTCCAAAAAATATAAATAACATTGTACTAACATTTTATTGTGAATAATAATTATGTGGATTAGAACCATTCACCACCAAGGCGACGATATGCAAAAAACTATTCTCAGCCATGTTTGCTATTCGTAGAATAAAGCAAATTATAGGAGTTGATGCAGCACTACTTTCATATTACGCACACTTTCATAATGTCGCTACATATGGAATTATTTTGTGGGGCGCTTCACCTGGTGCAGAAAATGTGTTCCTGAAACAGAAAAAGGCACTGCGCACTATTGCTGGTATTCCACAAACTACAAGTTGTAGGGATACTTCAAACGGTACAGAATACTTACAATACCTTCCTGCTATATACTTGCGTGCCTCCTATTTGTACACCAAAATAAGGACGACACTTTAAGACAAACAGACATTCACAACCATGATACACGAAACCGAGGTCACCTACAAATACCAAGAAACCGCCTTCAAAAAACGCAACAAAATTTTGCTTACCTGGGGATAAAATTGTTTAATAAACTTCCTGAAAGCACCAAGATACTGGGTGGAAAAGAGTTCAAGAACCATGTAAAAGATCTACTTATACCAGCAATATATTTTATACAATCGACGAATTCCTATCTTCTACTTTTGGTTAGCACCGGTTGCCAAAATTGTGCTACATGTTATTTGTTGTTTGTTTTTACAAGTTCAACGTCTTATACATATACCTACCTTTTTACTTTCTTATACGTAGTATAAGGAAGTATTGTAATCGTGATTTTTTTCGACTTCGAGATTTTGATGGATTTACCCGTTTTGAGGGCCCCTGAATCCATTTTGACCATTTTCGCCATGATGTCTGTCTGTGTGTCTGTGTGTCTGTCTGTATCCACGATAACTCAAAAACGACTTAACGGATTTGATTCAAATTTCATATTTAAGAGTTTGAACAAAATTGTGGGTGCCACATTAAATCTTTTTCATCTAGCACCAACACAAGTGGTACTTACCTGAAGACATTTTTAGGTTTTTTAGGAATATCTTGAAAAATAAACAATTTACGACATTTTTTTCTTCTTTAACATTGATTTAGAATTAAATTTTGAACAAATTTTGTTTGAAACTTTTTTTGAAATTCCGTCAAAATTTTTTATTTATATAGTGGCGCCATCTATCTCTGATTTACAAAGTACATGTTGTTTACATACAGAAATCTATACCGTTGAGGAAATCGATTGTAGCATTACTATTTGAAAAGATCGACGGCTACAACGGCTACGGTTTTATGTTTTGGATATCATGGCAACTCGATTAAAATTTTTTCTAATATATACAATAAAGTCGTGAAATTGTATTATGCATGCAAATCTACATTAAAGATATCGACGCCAAATTTTTTGTGAATGCTCTTTCAATTTTTAGACGTGTCGACAAAGTAACAAAAGTGTTTTTTAATAATTATAAATTATTTACATATTTATATAGTGTTGCCATCTATCTCTGAGTGGCTGTTGTTTACATTACAGAAATCTATTTGTTTTTATACTAAAGATTCTATTTGCATTAAACACACGAAGAGCTCGAATAAAGTTATAAAAATTTAAAAAGTGAAAACCAATTAATCCAATCCTGGTGAGAGTGGCTATATCGCCAAACACCAAAAACTTGACATTGCTTTGCAATCCAAGTACGAAGAAGAAGAAGAGATTGTTAGTCAAACAGCTGTCAAAGGCAAAAGATCGAAATATTTTGATGAGAAGGATTATTGTGCACTGCACAGTTTGTTTGAGTGAAACGTTGACCAAAACTGAGAAGTATTTTATAAATCTTCAAAGTTTAGCTACAGCAAATTCAAAGATATCAAGCATTTTTCGCACTGTGGAATTTTCATAAGTATTCTGTTATTTATTTGTCCTAAAATCTGGCAGTAATGAGTGGGACAAGGACAGATTTATGCGTATTGCAATAAGTGCGACAGAGACTATTTGAAAATTGCTGGAACCCTCACAATTTTTACAAGAAATTTAACTTAATTTCTGTAGGAAAAGTAATTATTGTGATACTATCCGTAAGTATAAGAAAGTCATGTGTTGGGCACATCAGATATTTACTTTCTTATACGTAGTATAAGGAAGTATTGTAATCGTGATTTTTTTCGACTTCGAGATTTTGATGGATTTACACGTTTTGAGGGCCCCTGAATCCATTTTGACCATTTTCGCCATGATGTCTGTCTGTGTGTCTGTCTGTCTGTCTGTATCCACCATAACTCAAAAACGAGTTATCGGATTTGATTCAAATTTCATATTTAAGAGTTTGAACAAAATTGTGGGTGCCACATTCAATGTTTTTCATCTAGCACCAAAACAAGTGACAGTTACCTGATGACATTTTTAGGTTTTTTAAGAATATCTTGAAAAATAAATAATTTATGAGATTTTTTTATTCTTTAACATTGATTTAGAATTGAATTTTGAACAAATTTTGTTTGAACTTTTTTTTGAAATTTCGTCAAAAAAATTTCAAAAAAACTAGATATTCTTAAAAACTTTATATTTCTCATAGCGCGCGTTGATAGTTGAATCCGATGGTCGAGGTAGACCATGTGTTTCATTATATGGCTGCCAAACAGAGGGTCCCGGGTTCGAATCCCAGAAGGACCGGTCCATTAGTTTTTTTTTTATTTTACTGGTTTCTATGGTACCGGAAACAATAATAATGAATAAATAAATGTAATTTCTTAACGGGAGATTTTTTTAAGTGAGTAATAGGTCAAAAATCCAAAATAAAACACATTTTTGTCATAAAATTCGGTTATAATGAGTGGGACAAGGACAGATTTATGCGTATTGCAATAAGTGCGACAGAGACTATTTGAAAATTGCTGGAAACCCTCAAATTTTTACGAAATTTAAGTTAATTTCTTTAGGAAAAGTAATTATTGTGATACTATCCGTATAAGAAAGTCATGTGTTGGGCACATCAGATATTTACTTAATGTTTTTACTATTTGTCTTTGACTTACCTTGTACATTTTTGAAGGGACAATAAATATTCTATTCTATCAAGAGAAAAAATGATGGATATGAACCTCGAAAATCGCCGGTATTTTCAAAAGAGGCGATTGTGAAATTTTTGTTAGAATGAAATGAAAATGAAAATGAAATCTATTTGATGAAGAAAGTGGTAACGATTTTTGGGGTGGCTGAAGCATGCCGATCTGATGAACTTTACAATTTGAAGATGCAGAACGTAGACCATAAGAAAACTATCATAGTGGTTCAAATCCTTTAGACAAAAAACCATGTGCCAAGAAAATTCGTAATGACAAATGGGGAAGATCAAAAAGATTGAACAACCGTTATATTCAACTTTGAAAAATGTATTTCACTTTTTGTCCTGGCCACGAAAGTATTACTTTCGTACTGGCATTGAAGGCCAGATTATTTTAACTAGGTAGGTACCTAACCTTCAAGATTAAAAATGTTAGAAAAAGTTAACAAGTTATAGATATATACAAAATCTCCCGCTTGCTTGTACCTAATTTTCATAAAACGACTGCTCTAAATTCACTAGTATCTAAACATCCTATAAAAGTGATTTATAAAAAGGTCACAATTTTACCTTGAGGTACTAAACATTAGAAATTATTTTAATCAGATATATAAATGCTATCGCGCGTATAAATTTCAGCCAGGCTCACTTTAAATTTTGTTCATTTGATATTCACTTGGAAATTTTTCCATTGCCACATGACAAAATTAGATTTAAAATTACCCTTTGTTATACAAATTAAACTATAACTGATGGTGCTTTTTGAAATAGAGAAAGTGTAAAATAAAGTTAATAATTAAATTAGTGTTCCAGTGACTGTGCGATGTGTTAAATGTGAACATTATTCGAGCTACACACACATACACCTACACCCTCACAAATTTTATCGAGTTAAAGTTTTTTTTATCATGTGGATGTGTATGATGGCGCTCTTTGATAGACCTTTCGGCCTTTATTCTCTACTAAACCTTTGTGTGACTTTATTCTGTCAACATCACAACATCACCGAAAATTTAATGTTATCAATTATTGTAGCAAAGCTCTACCAAAGTATTGGGCGGGGAAATGTACCTACTGCCCCCTTTGTAATGTTATTTTAAAGGAAAAGGTTTGTGGATTTCCCTGTAATACGCTTGCTAGTTTAGTGAGTGTGTTAACTCTTTAATTTAGTTTGGGATTAGTTAAGGTAACTCTATTTTCTGGTGGACAGAAAGAAAACACGTACTGGATGGAATACAAATTTCGATAGAGAAACTGTTATCTCTAGGAATAAACGTGTGCAGGGTTGCAATTCAACAGGAAATTGAGATTAAACAAATTTTCATTACTTTCATATAGATACTCTACAGGGGATATTATTTCTAAAAAGGAAACTATGTAAACGGTAGATCAGAAAATAATTGTCAATTTTTTATAAAATGGTCCGAAAATTCGAAGTTCTAACCCTAAAAATGATGTTTTTCTTTAAGAAACATTTTGGAAAAAAATATACAAAATCAACTTTTTAGCAGGTGGCAGTTATTATTATCTTAATGATTAAGCTAAGAGAAATATAAATAAATATATCCTTCCAGAGCGAGACGAATGGGAGAGAAATCAGTCCTCCTTGCTGAAGGCCGACGGCGAACGGGCGGCTACAAGGAATTGGAGCAACCGCGTGTTGTTTCTGACCGAGAATTGAACTTTTAGAGAATCTTGGTCAATATGCGACAAATTTTCAAGCAGAGGTTTATGATAGAAGGGTGCATTAAAGGCAGTGAGTTCTAACAAGTTTAGCTCAAACCTAACTTGGAACTGCCTACAGACCTTGAACTTCCTTGGAAATTCAAACATTCTTCTTTGGGTGCCAGGGTGCCGGCATCGAGGTGAATGAAGGGGCGACGAAGTCGCACGAAAGGGTGATGGCGGAATTTTTTTTTGTAGACCCAGAGCCATGCCTAGGAATCCCACTCACAATGCTAAAAAATGCAATCTCAGACTGGGCTGAGAGAACTACTCTCTAGCAATGGAACGAGGCTCCCGGTCAAAGACATGCCAAAGCGTTCTTTCTAGGACCCACAATGGCAAAAGTTCAAGCACTGTTGGAAGCGGGAAGGAAGAACTTACGCATGTTAACAGGACTCTTCAGTTATCACTATAGACTCAAGAGCCACATGCACAGAATGAATACAGAGGACACTGAATGCTGTCTGTGCTTAGAGAACGAGGAGACAGCAGAGCACTTATTGTGTAGCCTTGGAAAGGACAAGTGTACAAACTCTGGGATTAAGCTCCAGCAAAATTTTTCGCCCATTATGATAACCAACTTCGTAAAGGAAGTCGAAATGATGGGCGAATTATAGACTAGGTGTGAGCCACAATAGACCGAATGGTCACATTCGAGGGCCACTCATATTGAACCTAACCTAAGACACTAATGCATTAACCCGGCGCCTCCACCAATATTTAAATTATATATATTTTAATAAAGTTTTTAATTAAAATCGAACTTTTACGAGCCCTAACAACTAAATGTTCGGACAAAAGTAAATTTTTGAAGTATGAAAGGAGAACTGGAAATTTTACGCAAATAATAGACCTTTTTCTCAACACACTGCGCATGTGCCGCCGCCATTTTTTGTGCCGCGAAATTTGAAATGAGCGGACACTTTCATTCAAAAAGTCAAGCCCGTCAAAGGTTTTACGAATTATTTTTAATGAAAATGTTGTTGATGGTGCCGATCTTGTACACGAAACCGTAGAGGAATGTACCTGTGTTGCTTTAGGGAGATTTTTACAATGTCGCGATTTGCGAATTGGTGAAAAAAAGCGGAATTTTTTCGAAAGGCAGGTTAAAATATTTTTTGTTTACATCGTTTTTTTCAATCGCGAAATAAAATTTTACTTTAAAAATCCGTTAAAAAATTAGTACTATTGATAAGGGGGAACGATTTATAGAAAAAAAGATCAATTCTTCGCATTTGTCGTTTATTTGCTTTGGTTAAATTTGTTAAATATATATTTGATTGAGGATTATCCGTCGTCGTCGTTTTCAAGGGGGTCGGGAAATGCTTCTGATGGACCACAACTGGAAAGTGCAAGGAGCAAATGTATGTGTCCTTCTTGACGTCGTCAATGCGCCGAAACCGCATGTCACCTCGAAGACACGATTTCACCCATGATTTGCACTTAGAGCACTTGGCGCAGTTTTTGATGTGTTTTTGTATTTTCACAGTCTCAAGAAGCTTGTTCCGGTACGTGGTACATGGTTTGGCAAATCGTATGAAATAATATAATCCGTACCCATAAGATTTCAAACGAGAGTTGCTTTTACAAATTCCATAACAGCACGGCATATGGGCCCCAGGCCACCAAACTTCGATTCACAAGTATATAACATGATGACTTTTTTTAAAAACAATAACAAAAATTTCCGTGTTTTTCGAAGAAACTTAGAACGAAAACACGACACGCACCTTTGGACAATTTATATTTGACGCAGAATGTCAGACCATATTATTGTTCATTACAAAATAATAAACTTAATTTTTTTCTAATTTCTAACACAGCATCTTCCACTCTCCCAAAATAGCAAAAATATGCTTTCCTCTAGTAGGTATATAATGTAACAAAAGCATGAAATGTAGATTTTTTATATAGCATTTTTCGTAAAAGAAAATGCATGAAATTCCAATGATTTTGCATAGTGGCTCGCTCGAGATGTCCGCACATTTTGAAATTGGCGCCACCAATGCGCAATGACATTTTCGATAAATAAAAAGATCTATTAGTAAACACCTAACAATACAATAAGATAAAATAACAATATTATGCGTGGAAGAAATTTATTTATTGGATTTAACAATATTTTAAAATTAATCATTATCAAATTTTACAAAATGAATTTGCAACTAAATGTTGGAATAATTTTTAATTTAGGACCATTAATAAGAGGTTACGTCTCCTTTTGCTTTAATAGCTGCTTGTATTCTAGCAGGCATTGTATTTATCAAATTTTGGTATAATTTTGGAGTGAAACTGTCCCAAATTTCTTCTATTTTGGTCTTTAAGTCCCCAATGGTTATTGGTGGATTATTGCGTAGAATACGTTTAATTTTATGTCAAAGAGTTTCAATAACTTTTAAGTCCGGGCTGGATGAGAGCCATCAAAGCACCTTTATGTCGTTTTCACCGAGTTCCAAAACTGTGATTTTTTAAAAACAGTCGTTAGAAAATTGCGTCACTTTTTTCAAGTGAAATTTTAAAGCTACGAAAATTGCCTAAAATCACGAAATAAAGACTTGACGATATTTTTGTACATAAAACCAGCATCCAGCTTTACAATAAAGTAAATTTTACCAAAATCCAACCAACGGTTCTAAAGCTGTGATTATTTAAATGTAGGTTTCATCCTCAAAAACACGTTTTTTGAAAAGTGAACTGTGGAATTCGAAAAAAATGCAAAAAAAATTCATATTAACATTTAAGGATTTTTTTCAATATAGTACGATCTTTAAGCTTTAATTTTAAGGTTTTTTGAAAAAAATCCAACCAGCGGTTTCAAAACTGTGATTTTTTAAAACAGTTACTAGAAATTTCTATCATTTTTAAAGGTGCAACTTTGAAGCTCCGATAAATGCCTAAAATCACCAAATAGTTTCAATGACATTTAAGTGCGGACTAGATGCGAACCATGAAAGCACCTTTATGTCGTTTCCCCAAGTTCCAAGTTCGTTAGAAAATTACGTCACATCTTTCAAATGCAATTTTAAAGCTACGAAATATGCCTAAAATTATCAAATAAAGACTTGGGGATTTTTTTGTAGATAAAACCAATATCCAGCTTTGCAATAAAGTAAATTTTACCAAAATCCAACCAGTGGTTATAAAACTGTGATTATTTTAATGTAGGTAGCACCCTCAAAAAACACGTTTTTTGAAAAATGAACTGTGGAACTCGAAAAAAATGCAAAAAAAATCATATTAACATTTCAGGATTTTTTCAATATAATACAATTATTGAGCTTTGATTTAAAGGTTTTTTGACACAAATCCAACCAGCGGTTTCAAAACTGTGATTCTTTAAAACAGTTACTAGAAAATTTTATCATTTTTAAAGGTGCAACTTTGAAGCTCCGATAAATGCCTAAAATTACCGAATAAAAATTTGTGTAACTTTTTTGTAAAAAAAACCAACATCCAACTTTGCAATAAAGTAAATTTCATCAAAATCCGACTACTAGATCCAGCGTTTTAAAAATATTAATTCTTTGTTTTTACAATTTTCCCACCTGCTGGGTTAAAGTGCCACAGTTTTGGAACCGCCGAGCGGATTTTTACGAAATTTACGTGTTTATATAACCAAATGTTGGCATTATAACAGGAAAAAATCATCAATATAATGGAAGTTAATTTAGATAACTTTTGTGCGTATGGAAAAAAGACTATCAAATTTACTTTTGTCCGAACATTTAGTTGTTACGAAAAAAGCAATTAATGCTTAATTTTTTATTCTAATTATTTCAAGAATTTACTAGAAATATTATATTTTTTACGAATAAGTGCGCATTATTTGGTGAGAATCATCCAAACGCAAACTGTAACTGATCAAGCAATTTTAAACCAAATATTTACACCTCCGTTGTTCCCGTTTCAAATTTACACAACACAATGGATATTAAATCACTTTTGCTTGTAAATTTTCTTTTCCCCCATTCTACTACCTATCTACTGCAAAAATAAAACCAGGAATATATGCCAAGCGATCTACTTACTCCAGGTTCATTTTCTTACAGATATTTCACTCATGGTAACATTGCGGGTGAATATGAGTGCTGTAAGTATATGCAAAGTAGGTCATATGTGTCGTAAAACAAAGAATTTGCTTTAGGAAAATAGAATTTTATTTTATTCATTAACATAATGTAGTTAAAATGTGTCCAACTTTATTATTGTGATATTTTAAAGGGGATTGTAAAAACTTTAGAAAAAAAAACGCAGTTTTATTCAGGATATTTAGGTATATTTTCCTATTTTATTATAATGATCTGTTTTATTACTTATTTGGCTCATTTAATACTGTTTCAATGCAAATTAATATTTTAAAGTTACAATACACCCTGTTTGTTCTAGAATATAATTACAACAGATGTCTAAGTACTTAAAACCAAAATTATTTAAAAATTGATAATTGTTATGTAATGTACTTGTATCATTTTTAAATGCATTTTTTTTTAGAAAAATTTCTGGAGGCAAACAGACAATGCTTAATTTAAAATAATTCCACAATTACAAAAGAAAACTCACATAAATTAAAAGTAAACGATGCTTCAGATAGAAATAATAACAGAATATGATAAAATTTATGAGCAACAAGTTGTAATATAAACTGTTATCATTCCTGCACGTTTTGTGTAGTTTACTAGTCTCCAGTTAATACATTCATCTTAAATAAGAACAGTTTGTAGATTAAATTTGTCTGTCTTCTCCGTATTTAGTTTCTATGTGTATTATTCGGATTGTATAAAAGACTGACTAGGCGTTATTAAAACCACATTGCTCTCTGTCATCAGTTTTCCTTTCGATTTATCACAGATAGATATCCTTCTCTGCTTAATTTTCGGTTCCAAACCAGCTTTCATGTTCTGCAACAATTATCCATTAGCTTTTTACTGTTATGTTTTATATCCTTACCTCAAATATAGAACCGGGTTCGCTGATTACGTAATAAATGGCGTATAAGGGCACCCAAATCATTGAAGAAAAACTAATACATAATCCAATAACGTCCGACCAAAGTGGATATTTATAATCGGCGTAAGTGAGTCTGGTGTATTGAAGACATTGACTAATGAAGATTGCCTAGGAAATATTAAAGGTAATTTTAAGGGTTTTCAGATTTAATACATGTTATACCAGCATGACGATGGGTGCACAATATTTCCAACAAATCGTCCAAAATCTATTAGGTCGGATTCCCATCATTTGTTCGATGCAGTCGCAAAGTTTCTCGACTCCAAAGATCCATGAAATTGCAATAGTTTGGAAGAAGCAGACCCATAATAGCGACATGCCACTAGCAGAGTAGTAATCCATCAATTGGAAGATGTACATACCACCCTGCAAAGAAACAAATATTTTAGAAACAGTATTATAACATTTTAATGTTTTCTTTAATACAATTTATTTTGCTTTATAGACTAAGAGTAAAAATGTATAATGGATTTAGTTTTTTTTGTAACGTTTGAGATAAAACAGTTTTCCTTTTGTAGACTCAATCATATCTGTATATTAATAGAATGAATACTTTTATTGTAACAAAACTCTGAAATTTAATTAAGCTGAACGTTTCTTTTGAAATATCATAAAACATTTCATATTTTCATTATTTGAATAAAACAATAATTTCCTCCCAAGCTCGCATTTTCAATTTCTTTTATTAACATCAATCCACAACACATGATGTAGGTGGTGATGAGATATATCCTAAAATACATTCGAATATTTAATCCTGGGGTTCAGATTCTAAATATATACGAGTTGAATATGAGAATGTTATTGATTTATAATTAAGCATTTGTGCAGCGTAATTATTAGGAAAAAATGTCTGCATATAAAAATTTCAGTATTCACATCACGGAATTAGTACGAGTACCTACTACTGAAAAAAATAGATTCTTATTAGAAAATATGGATCAATCACAAAAAATGTATCCCCGATATCAAAAAGACTAGAAACAGGAGGGCGTACTTCAAATGTTGCCCTGTACAGGGTGTCCCATTTTCGACACTTTTTGGGGGTATTGGCGTTATTATCAGAGATAGAATGTTGCGGTTTTCACCTTCCTTTCCTACTTTTTTACGAAACGAAAGATTCCGGGGTCAAATTTGTCATGGCTCTCTTAGTTTTTAATCTACAGAGTGATTCTCAAAATCTTTATTTTTAGACACCCCTCGTATTTCCGTTATGCGTCTACTTATCAAAAAGGTGAAAACTGATCTTGATAGAGTTTTTTACGTAGAATTCAGTGGCGTAGGCTGTTTTTGTGTAAAAGGTTCAGTTTTTGAGATATTGCCCAAACTTATGTTTATTTAAATGGGACACCCTATATATTATTTTTTATATTGATTAATCAAAATTTGGGCTTTTCAAAAATATATAATACTTAATATTTATTTTGAAAAGCAAGCTCAAAATTCGATATATTTAATAATTTACTTTATTTATAACAGTAGGCCATGGCTAGTTTATTAGAAACAAATGAAAATTTTGACAGATTTGTCAGATTTCCATTATTGATGAAATATTTTTGTTACGTAGGTGTTTTTATTTTACTTTTAATTTTTTATTACAATGGCCGTTTATGATAATTATGAGAAGTACCTATTATATTGTTTTATACAATGCATTAAAATTTTCTTTTGAAGTGTTTAGCTTTAGAATAATAACCCATTGTGAAAATTTTGCATTTGTTTCTAAAAAATTAGCCATAGCCTACTGTTATAAATAAAGAAAATTATTAAAAATATCGAATTTTGAGCTTGTTTTTCAAAATAAATATTAAGTAGTATATATTTTTGATAAGCCCAAATTTTGCTTAATCAATATAAAAGATAATATATAGGGTGCCCCATTTAAAAAAACATATGTTTGGGCAATATCTCTAAAACTAAACCTTTTACACAAAAACTGCCTATTCTACGTAAAAAACTCTATCAAGAACAGTTTTCAACTTTTTCATAAGTAGACGCATAACGGAAATGCGCGGGGTGTCTAAAAAACAAAGATTTTCAGAATCACTCTGTAGATTAAAAACTAAGACAGCCATGAGAAATTTGACCCCGGAATCTTTCGTTTCGTAAAAAAGTAGGGCAGCAAGGTGAAAACCGCAACACTCTATCTGCGCCCTGTTCTTAAAATGCTGTACTGTGCATCTGTCAGTTATAATTAGCCGCTTGACAAATGCGCAGTACAGCAATTTAAGAGCAGAGTGCATATGGCGAATGGCGATTGAGAGGGGAGTTGTCGCCGTATAATGGACTTCCCTTTCCAAGTGAGTTCGCTCTCCTGTTTCTAGTCTTCTTGGTGACATTAAAGGAAAATCTAAGTCTAAAGAGAACAGTGAGAGACTGCTGAAAAAAGTATTGGTTTCAGACCTTAGTTTACATAAATAATGTGAATTGTGGGCCATGCAAACCTGTAAATTTCTACAATATTATCACCCATTTTTTCCACGCTCCTATATTGTTGAAACAATAAAAGATAAAAAAATGTTATAAACAAAAAATGTGCGGAATTTAACCTAAGAATATATACAAAATGAACAAGAAGCGACACTCTCGTCGGCACCTTTGATATTTTGATAACCAGATTCGGTGACCTTGCGCCATTTTGTGGGGGTGCAGAAAGGGAGGGAAATTCAAATTTAAATCCTTACCTTTCTATATTGTCTTTAGGAAATCGAAAGAAACTTAGTGTACCATCGTTGCGCGTGGAGCAAGCTTTAACCGCACACGAATAACCTCGTTTACGTACTTTTTCCATGATTGAGATTATTGCCAATTAAATACTTATTACTAGTTATATTAAAATTAGGTTAGTGTCTCTGACACTGACAACCTAACTGACAAGAGTCAAGAGATAGTTTTTGGTCATGATACTATTAATCAGGTATGTTCTTGCGCATCTTGGGTAGGACTGGGGCAAAAACCTACTAACTTCAAGCAGCGGCATCCAGGGCGACCATCTAGGATACCCCTAGGTTAGGTGCCTCGTTGCAAATTTTTTTTTTTTTAATTTTTAATTTAATTAAGATAAATATAAAAATAAGCTAAAGATAATTTACACAGTAATGTTTCGTTATTCGAGTTATATTTTCATGTAAAAATCAATGATTTCTTGCGTTTTATAAAAAACGCAGTTTGAATTTAAGGCGCGAGCAAAAGAAGACGACAGCCTGGGATGATGCGCAGACTGAATCCAAACGCGTCCGCGGGAAGCACAAACCTGGTTAAATAGTATCATGGTTCTGGTAAACCTGCGCACTGGAAAACGGTTTACCCCCACTACGCGACTGTCGGTTCTTGTTCATTTTGTCTATATTCTTTGATTTAACTCTCTACAAAATTTCTCTTGATCACTTTCTCGAAAAAACAGACGAGTTCCGAGATATCCCCGAAAAGTAAAACAAAAATAGTGACTCATGACATTAAAAAAATGTTTCTATATTCCTATTATTCTATGTTTAGAATTCAATAATAAAATTTGAAGTACAAGTCATTTGGTTGATTTTGGAATATCTTAAATTTTTTACTGTATTATTCCACAGTTTCAAGCTAATATTTTAAATTTTAGTTAGAATTAACTTGATTTTGGCTTCATTATGATGTCTCAAGCTGTAAGCACCGACATTACCATGAGGTAAGCAATAACATTTCGTAAAATTGTGCAGGAAGCAACTAAAAATTTTAATCTAACTTAATATGCCTACAATGAATTTTGAGGTAATTTTAGGGACTTCAGCAAGAAAGCCACGAAATTCACACTAAGACCTCGTAAGCTGATTGTACCCAAAACTGTCAATGCAGATAGTTCCTTCAATATTAAGTCAGAGCCAAACATGAATTATCTAAATGATATGTGTGATTACAGTACAAATAAGTTAATAAATGCCAAAAATGTGGGCACACTTAATGAGGTGAAATTTGCGTAATTTTGTTAATACTTCCTCTATAATTTACCCTTACTCAGGTCGACGAGAATCTAGCCCGCCATCGAGCTCTTTCTCAATTACAAAACCTGGATATTCACCAAACCCTTGACATAACGTAAAAAACTTTGTCCAAATATTAACCACTTAGCTTACATAATATTATTGTCAATTACAGAAAAAAACTTTCGAGAAAAGATTCCGAAATGCTCTTTACAATTTTGGCCCTTCAATTAGCTTTAGACACAAAGAACACTAAAGTATGGCAAAGACGCCAACAAGAACAGTGTATGCAAATGGAGTCCAAATTCGACGAATTAATTAATCAAGCCCGAAATCGTTTAAAGCAGCACGAATGTATTGGAGCCAAGGATTCGATGAGTGATTTATATGCTGTGTTGGAGGACATGAAAATATTGATACGAGAGGTTACAGCTAGTGCACATCGACTTGGTGTATTATGCTATGAGACTCGTATGGTCACTTGCTGGAATTTGGTGAAGAGTTACGTGGGCATGGTGAAACAGGATTTGAGGAAGGAGTCGTCGGATTCATCTACATCAAAACGCTCGTAAGGATATAAGCTTTTTTAGTAGGGAGGATTGCAAGTAAAAAATTTGGGGGGGAAATATTAATTTGATTGGGTTTTCATAGATCTGAAAAAAGTCAATTAATTTTATGTATTTTAGTTTCCCGCCGAAGATATTTAATTCCAATTCTCTTTACTTAGTGCGGAGGTTAGTGCCAGATTTTCGGAGGTAGCTTGCATTTTGTAATTAAAGTATTGAGAAAGATTTCCGGGGATGGGCATAAAATTTGCGGGGGCGCATCGATGACTATCGAAGCAAAGGGCCAACTAACATTTGTGCAAAGTCCATGCATGACATCAACCTACTCACTAACTCAAAAAATAAACTAGTGTTACTAGTGTAAGCTTAGATATTTGATTGAAAGTTGAATTTATTTTTAGATCACGTCCACCAACTGGAAGGCAAACCATTCGTTCGAAACCTGAACTGGAACTAGTTAAGAATAGAAACACTAGAAATCTAAAGAAGTAAGTATTTCCAGGTGATTTTTATTATGTAGATAATTTAATTAATTCTGTTGCAGTGAGAAATCATCTCCGGTACAAATTTGGCAAGTTCAAATGATGATATTTTTTATCATTTTTGCTGCAGTGGTTATTATAAGTTATGTTCAGTGCCAACATTGCTTGGAAGGTTTGATTTCTGGGATACCACCATATTATTAAATTATAACATTGGACTTACCTAAATATTAATTTCATGAAAAAAATTATTGTGATAGTTTGTATTGTTTGTATTTTAAAAATAAATATTTTAACAGACTTTGTTTTCTTTTTTCTCGCTTTGAAAATTATTTAAATATTGTCTAATATAGCTAATTCTAAATATGAATAGAAATTTCATTCAGAAAATATTGGATAATTCGCTCGATGAGCTGTACTTACATGAAGAAATATTTTTTAAGGTTGTACAGGCATGAGGGCCGAGTTTAGCGAAATTAATGAAATTTCACTTATATAACTTTGATGTGTTTCTACAATGTCCTGTAAAATTTAGACACAACCTGGTCGGCAGGAACGGAGATATTAAATGACAAAGTGTAGTCAAAATACATATGCTCTTATGGGGAGTGGTCGACTTTTTCAATATAACAACCTTAAAAATATACTTCTACTATAGAGATGTGCCAAAAAACGGATATGTTTGAAATTATTTACTAAGTAACAATCCCCTCAAGTTTGATTATGACTTGGTCGTTAGTTCATAAAATATTTCGATCGAAAGTGTAACAATTACGAAATTTAAAAGTCTCACGCGAGAATCGTCCCGATTCTCGGTTGCTTACTTCGAATCTCCATTTGTTGTTCCTCGTACAATAACAACAGCTAGATCCGAGAGTTTTAACAAGAGCAATTTCCAAAATTCTCTTCAATTAATTAATGAAGATCTGATAACTGTATCTGTATATTGCAAAGACAACGGCCTGCAGCTCAATCCCAAAAAACGTGTAGCCCTATTAATTGGAAAAAAATACCTCAAACAAGATCTTGAACTAGATAGGAACTCTCTAATTTTAGATGGAGAACAAATTAAATTAATTAATGCGGCTAAAAATTTAGGAATAATTTTTGACGATGAGTTTAATTTTAGGGAACATGTAAACATGTTATGTAGAAAAACTTACATCAAACTTAAATCTCTTTATAGATTCAAATACATTTTACCGACTGAACTAAAATATAGACTCATTGCATCGCTTGTTTTACCATCTCTTGAATACTGTTCATCCGTATTCTATTTTCACCTAAATAAAGAGTACAAAAACAAACTTCAAAAATTACAAAATTCTTGTATAAGATTTAGTCACAATATTCATCGTCGCGATCCACCAGTACTGTCAGCACACGATATAATGAATGTCGAAGGAAGAACCGTATACTTTTTTTCAATTTTTACCAAAAATTTATTAACTAATAAATGTCCTACTTATTTATATGATTTAATAATAACTAGATCAGCCGTGCATGATATCAATATAAGAATTAAGGGTTATACAATTCCTAAGCATAAAAACGAAAACTTTAAAGGAAATTTTAGATACATAGTTGCATTCTTTCTGAATAAATATCTAAATCTTCTAAAATAGTCTGATAATACGTTTAAAATAAAACTTAAAGAACTTATCTTGCAGGACCAAACCAATAATATCAATCATTGATATTCAGAATAGGGCTGTAGTCTGTAGTGTATTTGTCAATTGTACCTTAGTGTGTAAGTAGTAGCATATATGTATTTAATTGTATATAGTCTAAAAGCTGTTTTAGGGTAAGATGGAAGAATGGATCTTACAGATCTGAATCTTACCTTTTGTGTAGTTACTTTATTGTACAATAAAGAATTTATTTATTCATTTATTTAGAAAGACAAAAATATACCGAGCATATGTAAAACAAGGACAACATATTGACGTTTTTATTTCTGTTGTTGGTAACGTTGGCAATGCTTTAGCATAGGAAGTACCATGTTAATAAAAAAAAACTCGTGCCCGAACAACCTTAAGTTATAATAGATCAGTTTTATAATATCAAATTAAATTATTCCAATACCAAACTATGTTTCTTAATCGGGCAGGTAAAAATTTTTTATTTCTTAATATAATAGATATTTATTTTATTAGGAGTATAAGCGAAACTTTTATGTGACGAAGTGTGGAGGTGTAAGCGCCGAGCGGAGCGAGGAGAATTAACTCCATACGGAGTCACATAAAAGTGCTTATACTCCGAATAAAATACAATATTTTATTTTCAAATGGAATCATTCTAATCGTAATATGACAATCAATTTAATAAGTAATTTTGCAACTGTCATACATTTTTGCAGATAATGATATAACTTATACTCCGCCGGAGTATAAGTTCTACTTATACGCCGCTCAGGAGTGGTGTCATAGAAATGAAACTTATACCTTGCCTACTCAGTCTTATAACACCATGTTATACGCCGTTTGAAAATAATAGATATTTATTTTATTAGGAGTATAAGCGAAACTTTTATGTGACGAAGCATGGAGGTGTAAGCGCCGAGCGGAGCGAGGAGAATTAACTCCATACGGAGTCACATGAAAGTACTTATACTCCGAATAAAATACAATATTTTATTTTCAAATGGAATCATTCTAATCGTAATATGACAATCAATTTAATAAGTAATTTTGCAACTGTCATACATTTTTGCAGATAATGATATAACTTATACTCCGCCGGAGTATAAGTCCTACTTATACGCCGCTCAAGAGTGGTGTCATAGAAATGAAACTTATACCTTGCCTACTCAGTCTTATAACACCATGTTATATGCCGTTTGAAAATAAAAGTATTTCTCACGTAAATATACCTACATGGCAAATATTTTACACATAATATATACGTACAAAATATTTGCTATTTAGATACACACCTACATTATTTATAAACTGAATTCCCCAGATTAATTTTGCTAATGTGCCCTACATCATATCACAGCAAGAACAAACTATATAAAGGATTAATGTGTGCTAAATGGGGGAACGCACACCACAAATCTGTGGTGTGCGGTTTGATATATACATATTCAAATTAAACACTTACGTGTGTTACCATCGGAATACCAAGTAGGAACATAACCACACAAACCGCAACGGTAAATACACTTCTGTATTGTCTTAATTGCTGTGACCAATTGTCGAGTATTCCAGTAATGAAGGATTCCACTAAGCAGAATTCGCTGTCAATCCCAAGAAGCTACGAGAAAATATTACATTTAACGTAATAGCCAATAATTTAACAAAGTACTTAATACAAATTTTTTTCTAGATGCAAAAATTTATTTATCGTAGGTAAATTTATTCAACACAATTTATTCAAGCAAGTCAGGTTCCCTCTAATCCCAAATAATTATTTATTCTTACCACAAGCATGAGAAAGAACGTGGCTGCCCAAAATGGTGAACCAGGCAATTTTAAAACGACTTCCGGATAAGTGAGGAATACTAGTCCGGGTCCGTTCTTTACTACATTTGCTACATCGGTGTTTTGCTCCATTGCCAAATGACCCAGAATGGAAAATGTCACTACGCCGGCTAATACTGATGTTAATGTATTTACAATACATGTTATAATGGCATCTCTGCAACAACGTAATAAAAAATTATTGGAATGTGTAAACAATAAATGTTGAGGCGTTAAACGTTCAATATAGAGATTGTATTGGACGTTGGATGCTGTGTATTCGGTGTGTTCTGTCGAGTTTTTCCCGATTAAAGCTGGTCCACATTATATTTTGTCGAACCGACACCTCCGCCAAATTTTAAATTGCGAAAGCTATACTAATTGTTTTACTGCAAATTTAAGTTCGAAAACAAATAAAGCATTATATTAAAATAATTAAGGAAGTTTTGTAGCTATCTTAATTATTATAGATGTTCTGTCGAGTCTTTCCCGATTAAATTTGGCCCGCCCTAAATTTGATCAAACCGGCACCTCCGCCATATTTTTAATTTCTATAACTTCCTAAATTTCGATTATTTTACAAAAGCAAATGGTAAAATTGTTAAGAAAATCTTGTAGTACAGGGTGTCCAGATTTCGTTGCAAATGCGGGGCATCTCGCTTACTAGCAGAGATAGAGAAATGCGGTTTTCGCCACACGTTGCTACTTTTTTGTGAAACGAAAGATGGTGTCAACGGTTTTTTCATAGCCCCCTTTGTTTTTAAGATACAGGGTGAAATTGAAAATTTGCACTTTTAGGGCATACCTCGTATCTCGGGAATGGCTAAAGATATTGGAAAGGTAAAAACTGCATCTTATACGGATTTTTACGTAGAATCGAATGGCGTACTCTTTTCTTAGAAGCGATAAATTTCGAGATATTTACTAATCTTATGTTATTTTAAATGGAACACCCTGTATGTTTTTCACTAGTTGGATCCAGCTTGTCATAAGCTTTTTTTACAAAAATATAAAACACTCTGTAGTTATTTTCTATATTAATCTAGAAAATGACAATTTTTAAAAATTCAGCCAAAATTTTTGTAAGTAGGCCATGAAAAACAACAAACAAAGAAGGAATACAGTAAACTTTTCACAAGAAGAAATAAAAGTTTGAATACGCTTTATAGAAATTGTTCAAATTGATTTCCGTTATGTCTCAGATACATTTCGCACATTTTTCTTATCCTGCGTAAAGCATTTAGAATTATGAGAGATTGTGCTTGTAAATTCCTAAATTCTCTTTCTGTGGCAGCACGTAAATCTTCTATTGTATGAATAATGACATTTGTTTCTTATTTTTCATAGCCTACTTATAAAATTTTTGGCTGAATTTTTGAAAATTGTCATTTTCTAGCTTAATATAGAAAATACTTACAGAGTGTTTTATATTTTTGTAAAGCATATGACAAGCTGGATACAACTAGTCAAAAACATACAGGGTGTTCCATTTAAAATAACGTAAGTTTAGTAAATATCTCGAAAATTATTATATGAAAAAACTGAGTACGCCACTGGATTATACGTACAAATAAGTATAAGATGCAATTTGAGCCTTTCCAATATCTTTAGCCGTTCCCAAGGTACGAGGTATGCCCTAAAAGTGCAAATTTTCAGTTTCGCCCTGTATCTCAAAAATGAAGGGGCTATGAGAAAACCGTAGACGGCATCTTTCGTCTCACAAAAAAGTAGCAACGTGTCGCGAAAATCGCATCACTCTATCTCTGCTAGTAAGCGAGATACCCCGCAATTACAACGAAATCTGGACACCCTGTACACTAAAAATTTGATAAGTGTAAATTGTATTAAAAAGTCCGTATATAAAAATCCAAAGTTCAACCCCCTTTGACTGAACTTTGAATTACTAAAATGTAACTTTATATACAGAATTTTTTGCAGTGTAAATACTATTACTCTGAGGATGTTCCAAATGCAAACATAAAAATACATTTCAAGTTAAATAAAATAATGTGCAAGCGATGTTTGTCGTGGAAACTGTATTAAAAATCCCAATTAAAATAACAAACAGTGAGTGAGTGCATGCATTATTTATTATGTATAACTCCCTCCATCCATATTTAAAATAAAATCTCCGACGCGATGTATATTTTTATAAATGTAAAGTAGAACATACTTGTAAGCATTGTGGTGGAATTTATTATAAGAGCCCAATGCTGGCAAGGCACCGCATCCAATGCTATAAGCGAAGAAAATTTGTGTTGCTCCATCCATCCAGGGCTCGGGTGTTAATAATTCCTTCCAACGGGGTGTTATATAATATAAAAGTCCGTTAGATGCTCCATCTAGGGTAACGGCTCGCACCAGCAATATTAACAGGACAACATATGGAAACAGCGCTGTAAACCATATTACCTAAAACAAATATTTCTCTGCAATTTCGTGGATTATTTAATAGGAACCAACAACATTTGGATTTTTGTTTGAACACACAATTGTTTACTCTAATTAAAACTAAATAGCGGCGAATATTTATGGACTAGAAAAACAATTACGTGCTGTTGAGGGGTGTGAGATCAAATTGAAATTTGATGTGAATTTTATTAATCAGTTTTCTCAAAAATTAAATGTTTTAATATTATTTTAAGTAAAAATTGTAGAAACTACAAAAATATCGAAATTGACGCATCGCTATCCATTATTTTGTCGTAAATTTGTTTCTAGAATACCAATGATTTGTCTTACTTTTCCACTTTGATGAAGGCCTTTCCTTATAACTGAGTAAATTAGAATCCAACCAACCAAAAGGCACACAAACAAGTTCCATTGCAACCCACCTATATCTTCTATTCCATCAGTTATACCCAACACTCTCCGACTGTAAACAAAAAGAAAACTCAGTAAATATCTTTAAGTAAATATCTATTTAAATTCTAATCCAATGTTTTATATTGTAGGTATCGTATTTATTTTCTAACTTTGGCTTCATGTGCTATCACGTTATAGTTCTTAGACTTTAACTAATAAGAAATTATAGGTAGTAACTAATCGTGATTTTTTTCGATTTCGACATTTTGATGGATTTACACGTTTTGAGGGCCCCTGAATCCATTTTGACCATTTTCGCCATGATGTCTGTCTGTATCGACGATAACTCGAACACGACTTATCAGATTAAATTCAAATTTCATATTTAAGAGTTTGAACAAAATTGTGTGTGCCACCTTAAATCTTTTTCATCTAGCACCAACACAAGTGGTACTTACCTGAAGACATTTTTAGATTTTTTAGGAATATCTTGAAAAATAAACAATTTATGAGATTTCTTTATTCTTTAACATTGATTTAGAATTGAATTTTGAACAAATTTTGTTTGAACTTTTTTTGAAATTCTGTCAAAAAAATTTCAAAAAAATAAAACACTTATTTTTGTCGTAAAATTCGGTTATAATGAGTAGGACCAGGACAGACTTATGCATATTGCGAGAGAGACTTCCGAAATTTATTTGAATATTGCTGGAAACGCTCAAAATTAAAACACGATTTTTACAAGAAATTTAACTTAATTTCTTTAGGAAAAGTAATTGTGGTACTTTCCGTATAAGAAAGTCATGTGTTGGACATAAGATATTTTTAAGGTTGTTATAGTGAAAAAGTCATAGATATCTTACTCTTTCTAAATAGATAACTAAAGCATATGGGCTGCGCGATGAAAAAGTGCGACAAATTGAAGATTTCAATAAGGTCGAAAATCGTGATTCCGGGGGGTATTTGTACTTGCGCATTTGCTTTAGCTTTCTAATTAGAAAGAGTAAGATGTATGTGCAAAAGAAATGGCTTACAGGGGGTAAACATAAAAAAGCAAATTCCCTAAAATTGGTCTGGCAACCAACATTACAGCACGGTATTGAAATGTGATTCGGACCTATTACAATATTTTGTTTGAATTCGCGGGCGCAATATTTACTTGTGCGCAAGTCCAAATACCCCCGTGTGCAGTTTCAATTCGACTTATTCATGGTTTTATGCAATGGCTATCTATTTAGAAAGAGTAAGATATCTGTGGAAAAAGTCGAAGACTTCCCATATAGTCCTTCAGCTAGGGGTCAAAAGGAAGTAAAAGCGGGATGAGACGACGCAATGTTTTCTGAAGGTTTTTTGGTCGCTGAATCCGAATCCGTGCGTCGTTTTTCAATAAAGTGGTGCAAACAAAAGTTATTAACAATTTATTGTTTAAAACTCAATAACTCGAAAAGTATAGATTTTACCGAGCATTTTACCAAAAAAAGTTTCAAACAAAAGTTGTTCAAAGTAAAAAGACTCTCCGAAAAGTTCATATGATATTTTGTCATAAAGTCGGACGGACAAAAGTTATTAACAATTTATTGTTTAAATGTTTAAATTAACTCGAAAACGAAAAGTATACATTTTACCAAAAAAAATTTCAAACGAAAGTTGTTCAAAATAAAAAGACTCTCCGAAAAGGTCATATGGTATTTTGTCATAAAGTTGCTCGGACAAAAGTTATTAACAATTTATTGTTTAATATGCAATAACTCGAAAAGTGTACATTTTACCAAAAAAAGTTTCAAAAAAAAGTTGTGCAAAATAAAAAGACTCTCCTAAAATGTATGCTTTTTGGTTTGTTCCGTTTTAAACAATAAATTGTTAATAACATTTGTTCGAGCGACTTTATGACAAAATACCATATGACCTTTTCGGAGAGTCTTTTTATTTTGCACAACTTTTGTTTGAAACTTTTTTTGGTAAAATGTATACTTTTCGAGTTATTGCGTTTTAAACATTTAAACAATAAATTGTTAATAACTTTTGTCCGTGTGACTTTATGACAAAATATCATATGAACTTTTCGGATAGTCTTTTTATTTTGCACAACTTTTGTTTGAAACTTTTTTTTGTAAAATGTACACTTTTCGAGTTATTGCATTTTAAACAATAAATTGTTAATAACTTTTGTTTGCACCACTTTATTGAAAAACGACGCACGGATTCGGATTCAGCGACCAAAAAACCTTCAGAAAACACTGCGTCGTCTCATTCCGGTTTTACTTCCTACCTTTTGACCCCTAGCTGAAGGACTAATAAGAGCCTATGTATTTTGACTCCACTTTGTCATTTTCTGCCGTTTCTGCCGACCATATTTGTAGAAACACATCAAAATTACAGGTATAAGTGAAATTTCATTAATTTCTCTAAACTCGGCTCTCATGCCGGAACAACCTTAGTATAGTATACTTACTCAAAATATTCCTCCACTGGTGTTGTCCTTTTTACAGTAAAATTACTACTAGTATTATTGTGCATTAAAGAATAACAACTATTGGTGTTCCACCAATTATCTGTAAAACAAAATAATAACACAAATTTTCCCATCATATAAATAAAGTTGATTTGAATCTTACCACAGCCAGACCAAGGAAGTTCTGGTAAATACGAAAACGTACTAATAATATAAAACAAAGTCCATGCTATAATAATGCAATAGTACACGTCGAGTAGAAATACTATAGTCATTGTGGCATAACCAACGCCCTTTAAAATTGGACACAACTGTCCCACAAACGTCATACCGCCAGAACCAAGATATTGCCCGATGGCCACTTCTTGGAAAAACATGGGAATACCACAAAATATCATTGCTATGCTGTAGGTGATGAGAAATGTGCCTGGAAAATATATTTAGATATTAAATTGTGATCTCATATATCTAATCCATTCAATTTTTTAATATATGCAAGCAGCTTTATAAATACAGGGTGATTCCTGAGATCATTCTAAGAAAAAAAATTCATAAGTCCGAAAATGCTTTTTGTTACCCCCGCTTAGATCCAACTCTGGTGAAAATTTCAAAATGATTTACACTCTATCTTATTAAGCCTAAAATCATTAGTGGATGTGGTGAATTTCATCATTTTACCTTGAACAGTTTCGGAGATATTAAATGAAAACCTTCTTCAGGGTCCCAAATTTTAGGGGCTATAACTCAGCGGGTGGGCATTTTCGAACCCATGTTCATATGAACTTTTTTTCTTAGAATGATCTCAGGAATCACCCCTTCAAATATTTTGGTGTATTTTTAAACACCCTGCATATTTTAAATTTTGGCGAATGCGCCGGTCACAAACTGAAGTTGTCGATAACTATTTTATTCCTAGTTCAAGCTTTATAGACTAATACCCTAAAATAATTAATTATTTTCCATAAAAAGTCGATTTTGGTATTGGTCTGTTTTTAAATAAATGTCATTCTGCAGTTTCAAGCTTTCTATTTGAAATGTGATGTGGGGTACCTACTAAACGTGTACGTGCTAATTTATTTAATCCCGATTGTTGTTAGGGTGCAAAAAGTCAGCAAAACATCAAAACCGTGGCCTATTAATAATTCACTGTAAAAGCTGGAATCCAGTGCAAGTTGAAACCTATCAGTTATGTCAGTCAATCTCTCACCTCCGCCATTTTTATAGCATAAATAAGGAAACCGCCACACATTTCCCAGTCCAACTGACAAACTGATGCAAGAGAATAGGAAATCCAGTTTATTTCCCCAACCACCTCGCTCAGTTTCTTGTACAGGTGCCTTATAGGTGACCGCTTTGGTAGTAGTTGTCTCTTGGGACTTCTCCAGTGACGGTATCTTAAACGTTATGAATGATTCCTTTTCTAAACTAGCCTGTTTGGATTTGTCGTCCCAAAGGTACAGTTTGTTGGACATTTTGTCTGAAAGGAGCAATAAAACAATTTGCTTTCATTCTGGAATATATTGCAATGTGTATTTGTGATAAATTATATAGTGTGCCCCCAAAGCAACACTCAAAAGTTTACAAAACATGGATATGGGAAGGTAAAGGTAGAGGTATATTCGGTGGTAATTTATGTGCTACAAAACGAGTTATATTTATTTTTGGCTCACACAGACTTTTTTGTTGTGTTATTTTCTAAGCTCAAAGTCGTGACTTCCAAATTTATTATGTCTGTCAGAAAGTTTGGAATAAACCAGTTTGCAGATTTTATGAGCCAGCTATCCATATTGCAAAAGGAATTTTGGCAATACATTTGCCACAAGAAAAAATAAACCAATTTCAATATCCAAATTTAAGTGGATATTTTTATACGGTTTGTTCAATTAAGAGGATAGAAAACATCAGCGTCATTTATTTTAAAATTGTGTAAATTTTTTAGATTCTTATATGGATATTATGAGGTAAAACGTATTGTCTTTTTAATTTTGATGCAAATAAACCTGCGATCATTTCTAAATGCCAAACCATACTTTTATACGAGTCCTAACAACTAAATATTCGGACAAAACTAAATTTTTGAAGTATGAAAGGAGAACTTGAAATTTTACGCAAATAATTAGTAAACACCTAACAATACAATAAGATAAAGCCTTAATAATAATATTATGCATGGAAGAAAATTATTTATTGGATTTAACAATATTTTAACCTTAATAATTAGCAAACTTTACAAAATGAATTTGCAACTAAATGTTGGGATAAATTTTAATTTAGAACCATTAATAAGAGGGTACGTCTCCTTTTGCTTTAATACCTGCCTGTATTCTAGCAGGTATTGTATTTATCAAATTTTGGTACAATTGTGGCGTGAAACTGTCCCAAATGTCTTCTATTTTGGTCTTTAAGTCCCCAATGGTTTTTGGTGGATTATTGCGTAGAATACGTTTAATTTTATGCCAAAGAGTTTCAATGACATTTAAGTGCGGACTGGATGAGGGCCATGAAAGCACCTTTATGTCGTTTTTCCCAAGTTCCAAAACTGTGATTTTTTAAAAACACTCGTTAGAAAATTACGTCACATCTTTCAAATGCAATTTTAAAGCTACGAAATATGCCTAAAATTATCAAATAAAGACTTGGGGATTTTTTTGTAGATAAAACCAATATCCAGCTTTGCAATAAAGTAAATTTTACCAAAATCCAACCAGTGGTTATAAAACTGTGATTATTTTAATGTAGGTAGCACCCTCAAAAAACACGTGTTTTGAAAAATGAACTGTGGAACTCGAAAAAAATGCAAAAAAAAACATATTAACATTTCAGGATTTTTTCAATATAGTACGATTATTGAGCTTTGATTTAAAGGTTTTTTGACACAAATCCAACCAGCGGTTTCAAAACTGTGATTCTTTAAAACAGTTACTAGAAAATTTTATCATTTTTAAAGGTGCAACTTTGAAGCTCCGATAAATGCCTAAAATTACCGAATAAAAATTTGTGTAACTTTTTTGTAAAAAAAACCAACATCCAACTTTGCAATAAAGTAAATTTCATCAAAATCCGACTACTAGATCCAACGTTTTGAAAATAATAATTCTTTGTTTCTACAATGTTCCCATCCTACTGGGTTAAAGTGCCACAGTTTTGGAACCGCCGAGCGGATTTTTACGAATTTTGCGTTTTTATATAACTAAATGTTGGCATTATAACAGAAACATCAATATTATGGAAGTTAATTTAGATAACTTTTACGCGTATGGAAAAAAGACAATCAAATTTACTTTTGTCCGAACATTTAGTTGTTAGGGCTCGTACGTACTCTATAAAAAGGTATAAATTTTTCTCAAACACATTTATTTATTATTTATACTGGGATGAAAAGAAACGTTAATAATTATACAGAAAGAGACGAGTTTATGCCTGTCCACTGAATCATCGCACTTTATTTACCGCTGAGGGCAATTTTTTGTAGAGATGTTAGAAAAAATGGAATAATTTCTTCAAAAGAAAAAAATTTGGCGCCTGTTATTTTCTGAATCAAATTATAAATCTCTTGTTCGCAAGTATCATCACGATAGTTATCGATAATTCTGTATAACTATCAATTTAAATAAAATAGTTTTACAGCTTTATAGAGTTTTAAGAATATGGAAACATTTTGTGAATCTAACAATAAGAAATTTTCTGTAGACTGTGATTTTGTAAAGATTTTTAGTAGAACCAATTAATTTAATTTTGTGTAACAATAGTCCAGTATATTTAGTATTTATTATTGCAATTCATTGGGTAAGAGAAATTTTTTTGCCATCGTTAGGGTACCACATAGTAAGCTTAAATCCGAGTTTTCGACCATCAACCCCTTGCAGCTTTTCCGCCATCTTGAATTAAGGGGTGAATTCTTATCTCGCCAATAACTGCCGTATTTTTTATTTTATCGAAAAAACAGTTGATACCATTTTTAACGAGAAAAACGAATTCTACAAATTTGTATACTTGATATTTTTTTATATTTTGCGTATTTAACGAGTAACAACGCATTAATTGAAACAAAAGGGGGTTGAAAATTTTTTCTGGTCGGTTATCATTTTTTCCTTCAGCGCAATCGCAAAAATGTTCATGTAAAATATGTTAAACACACAATTACCTACAACTTTGATATGAAAATTTTTTTCATGCGAGCAATTGTTTACTTACTGCAGCGCCTGGAAATTGCACGTACCGTCACTTGGCAATAGTACAGGACATCTAGACTTTACTGGGAAATAATTCCGAGACGAATTTGCTTTCCGATTTTCGAAAGTGTTTAAGTATACGAGCCGGAAAATCATTTTGCACAATTCTGCCCGGTGGTGAAAGGCCGCCATCTTGTTTTTAAGGGTATTTTCGATTTTAGAAGAAAATGTTTCAATGAAATTCGATCAAAACATTTTTCAACCCCCTTTTTTCAATTAATCCGTTACTACTCGTTAAATACGCAAAATATGAAGAAATATCAAGTATACAAATTTGTAGAACTCGTTTTTCTTGTTAAAAATGGTATCGGCCATTTTTTCGATAAAATCAAAAATACAACTGTTTCTGTCGAGATAAGAATTCACAACTTAATTCAAGATGGCGGAAAAGCTGCAAGAGGTTGATGGTCGAATACTCGAATTTAAGCTTTCTATATGGTACTGTATCGATGGCAAAAAAAATTTTCTTACCCAATGAATTGCAATAATACCCATAGGAATTTGACTAACTATGCTGGACTATAAAAGCAAGTCGCAAGTCAAAGTTTTATGACATTTTTGTAGGACATAAATCTCGTAAAATCTAATATTAGAAAAAAAATTCAAGCGAATCTACAGTAGGCAAAGATACCCGAAGTTTACGAGGGATTCTCCTTTTCTTGAAATTCGCTTGATTCTTTGTAAAAATTTGCTCATTTTTGGAAGGTTTAAGTGACTCTTTTAAGGACATGAAGTCTAATAAATAACATTTCTAAGCATGTCTATGATATCCGGAATTTATAGGGATTATATGACAGTTTTAAGGACACGATCAAGGACGTATAAAATAGAGGACAGAAAGATCGCCGGGGTGGGGATTGAATTGGTGGGTCAAAAAGTGTTGCACGTTCAAATGGACTCAAGCGTACTTGATAGTTTCTACGCATGCGCCAGCAGTCAATAAGGCGCGTTATTGGTCAAATGTTTGTTTTGGTTTGTCACTGTCATAGCAACTGGCAACGGATTTGTGCCTACACCCATCCGGGAGCTTTCTCTCCTCTATTTTTATACCTTCTTGGACACGATGTCTAAAATTAGACAAATGTTTAATAATAAAAATCTTCCCTAGTTCTTAAAACTAACATCCATTATATATGACAAGGAGACTAGAAACAGGAGGGCGAACTAACTTGGAAAGGGAAAGCCGATATGCGGCGACAGCTCTCCTCTCAATGACTCATAAATCGCTGTACTGCGCATCTGTCAAGCGGCTAATTGTAGCTGGCAGATGCGTAGTACAGCAATTTAAGAACAGCGCACATGGCGATTGTGAGGGAAGCTATCGCCACATAACGTCCCATCGCTGTGTATAGGGCAACGTGGGAAGTTCGCTCTCCTGTTTCTAATCTTCTTGATTTATTATATTACAAATTTAATTTTCAATTTATTTTTCAGACCATAAATTAATTAACCACTCTAAAGCTTTAGCTTTGTTAATGTGGTGACAAAAACTTGAATAACAATGAAATACAATAGAAATCCACATTCTGTTGTAACTTTGAGTTATAAATAAAAATCTAATTAGTTTAAGGTCAAAATAAAATTGAAACTTGTAAATATAATTAATTATTTGTTTATAAATATACGTAACTAAAACATAAAAATAACAGATTGATCAGTGCCAAAAAATAATGGAGCTCAAATTTTAAATTTTGAAACCATGAAAATCGACACTTGATAAAAATTTACAAGAAACATTATGAAAACAATTATTTTATTCTTAGTTTATAGTTTTTATCAATTAATTTCCCACATTTTAAGTAAAAACCAGCAAATCGAAGTTATGTTATCGAAATTTGGTTTAATTAATTGCAAATGTAATGCCATAAATAAAAGCACACACCGAACAAGAAAAACTAGTCACATAAAAGTGATCTTGACATTATGTAAGGTCATCCGCCCAAACAATCAAATCTTTCCTGAAATTTATCTAGTTCTATTTCTATAGCAAAAAAAAATCCACTTAGACTTGGGAATTTCGCAAAGGTCAGTAACTCGTTCTATTTATAACTACGATTTTTTTCGGTGTGACCCACTGATCTTGTCGTGGCTGGTAAGTTATTGCGGCGGTTCAACAACAGAATCTATCTAGTTTTATTCTTACTATAAAATATTTGTGTGATTTAACAGTGAGAGTCTCGTGGAGTTTATTGGCAAAGCGCCATTGATTATTGAAATGGGTACAAGTTTCAGTTCAATATTATTTCCTAATTCCTATATAAGTTTTATTTCAGATTGTAAGATTTTTTTCTTTGAGAAATTAAATAAAAAGAAGCATTCTAAAAAATAATTATATCTAAATAAATTCAAGACTAGATATTGTATTATTTTTCAGATACACAAAATAATTTAACAGAATATTTACCATAATGAGGCATTTTGTATTCCAGTTTTCACAAAATATCACACAAATAACATAGCACTGAACTATAGTACATATAGGACCGAAACTGATGTCCAATTTGAATTGTTCATATTTTTTAAGGTAAGATTAGTTATTTTTATACAGTTTGGCAAACAGTTTGAATGTATATAATATGATCACGCAAAGTTTGAACTTGTTATACTGCCATTAACTAATTTAAAAATACTAAAAATAATATGGTAATTATAGAAACGGAATAACGTAAATATTATACTTGAAAAACGATTTGGCAAAAAAACGCATATACATACTTAAATCGCAAAAAATGCACCAAACATCTTAAGAGTTATGTGATGGGATAAGTGAAGTGGGTTAAGTAAACTTTTGGGGTCCAATAGTCGTTTATTGATATAAAAAAGAGGGAAACAGGCTACATTTAGAATTACAGTGTTCTATTTTTGATTGCAAATAAAAAAAATTCTATTTATAGATGTATCATTTGTACCAACATGAAGAAAATTCAACCAATAAATAAATTGTTTCGAAATTACTTTTGTAACCAAGGATATTTGTAGAAAAATCGTGGTAGATTTGGCCCAAATTCAGAGAATGATTATAGAACTATAATTATAACAATTTCTTGAAAATCTTGCTTCCTTTCCTGTTGTGATGACTGGTGAAAACATAACTTTATAATTATGATCTAAGAGTTTCAAGCTGAGTATTTTTTAAATAAGGTGAGTACATTTTTATACTTAAAAGTTAGATGGTAGGGCTTAGAAGTATTTAATTTACAAAATGAGTTTTTTCTAAATAGCATGTAGGGCATGTAGTTATTTACATTGCTAGGGGTGGGTAAGTAAAGTTTTCAGCCAAGGAGACACTGTAAAGGCCAAGGCGAAGAAAAGGGCTTACACAATGTGCATTATATTAATTTTTTCCTTCTTCCCCTACGTATCAATATTTATTTGACAATAATTAAAATTAAAACCAAAATCGAAAATTTCGAGCTGGTTGATTGTGATAACCTAGTGATCTGTCAACATTTTCAAATAACAAATTTCTCCGCATAATTTTGTGAAGAAACATTATTTTCATTGAAAATGGGTGCAATTGAAGAGGCTGCAAAAATTAAGTACTCTATGTATATAACCAAACCTACGAAAATTTTATGAAATGGTGAAGAAGTAAGTGAAAACGTTTTACTGGCGTACTTTTTGGAAATATCGAACGTATTGTAATCTCCTGCTAGCCTGTGGTCGGAATACTCAATGCTCAAATTAACAATTTATGTAAATAAGAATCTTGATATTTCCAAGTTTGAACGTTTAAAGGCATTTATCAAGAGAAAAAATGATGGATATCAACACAAAAAATTGCAGGTATTTTCGAAAGATGCGATTGCGAAATTTTGGTTAGAAGCTCCAAATAATGAAATCTATTTGATGAAGAAAGTGGTAGCGATTTTTATCGTGGCTGGAACATGCCGATCTGATGACCTTAGGCGTAAGCCTAATTGCTAAGTACACATCTCCAAAATTCCTTATGAAATACCGACATATCTACAACTTTCAAAGGCAATCCAATACACTGGTCATTCATTTCGATGAACATCATCTACATTATTAACAAATGCACCAGGCGTGGACATATTGGATTGAAGGAGCATGGGGGCTGGAAATCGTCTTCTGTAGTCGAAGGGTACATAGCAGAGTCTCTAAGCAATAAAATCGCAGTGGCTGTTAAAATCCTACATGAAAATTCCGTCCATATGTTGCAGAAAAAGAGAAAAATCCAAGAAACTGGTGTTATTGGCATCACTGTAGTAGAAACCGAAAAAAGGAATGAAAATTTCAAGCAAGAAAATAATGAAAATGCTTCCCTAAAGATTTCTGGAAGTTATACACAAATTGTAATTTTACATTCAATATGGATTTTAAATAAAAATTAGCAATTTCACCTTTTTGCCCTGGCGACGAAAGTATTACTTTCGTACCTAGCAACGAGAGCTTTGCAATTTTCACTTTCGGTTGCACCTGTCTAATCAAAATAGTAAACTTAATTTACGTAAAGGGGAGAAGGAAAAATATATTTGAGATGCCATTTTTAAAATTAATTTGCACAACTCGTATTAGGTATTACCAAATAGTATATTTTCTGACCCTTATACTCTTACTGCTCTAAAAACATTGAACTTTCTGTTCCTATAAATAGACTAGATTTCAGTAACATTCCACTAAACGCATATTTTCTGAGACTGGTTTATTTTTAAGTAGTGAGTACATTTTTTTCGAATAAATCTCTTTTCTATTTTTAGGATTTCTAATATAAAATTATATTAGTTTTTATTTTAGATAAATGAACAAAAGATGCAAGTACCTGTTCGCATTTACAGTAAGTAATTATATATTTTGTATTCTGAAAACCTAACATAATAGCTGAACATGCATAACTAATCCAGTTACATACCTAAATATATCAGTTCAGTAGAAATAATTAAAAGCGTGTGTAAAAGTCCTAATTAACAAATCTCTGATTAAATCAGTTTTTACGAACTTCAATCCTGTTGGTCAATCGCCAATCTCAAATTAGAAAGATGAAACTTATTTTATACAAGTAGGTATTCGAAAAATATAGTAATGATTAAAGTGAAGAAGTTTTCGATCCATATTCTTTTTGATTATGTGACCAGTTTCGGCTTACAAATTGTTAGCCATCATCAGACACATAATGATTATCAGAACCAGTTGTAACAAAATATCGTCATCTACACCCTCAGAGGATAACCATTTAGGTATTGATTTGGAAATGTTTATCCTCTGCAGGTGATGTAATTAATTAAAATGTTCGCTTCCTTCTCTTCTATTGGACAATAACAACCCAAACTCTGTTTGTAATCGTACAAAAATATCTTAAGAGGTAACGCCTAAATATGTAAATTCAATTTTTGTTACTACGTTTTTATTATATCAAAATGATAACCAAATTCGGAGACATATCATCAAAAATTTTAAACGATTAAAATTTAACTGAAAAGCAGCAAGTGAATAAATTACGAATATTAAATAGAATTAAAGTAATTTATGCTCAAAATAATAGTACCTAGGTAGGTATATTTTCAACAAAATAATCGATTATAAAATTTTCCATTTGCTTATCAGGAATGAAAGCGATACGAGGTTGTAATAAAAATTATTATAAAATTTTATGGACACAAAAAACTGTTATAAATGTAATGTAAATCAATAGCAAAAACACAATATTAGATAAAATCGTAATTTAAACCACAGGTTCTGAAGCTACCGTTTCCAGGTACATCATCATAATTATTTTATTTTTCTAGTTAATTTCAATATCAAAATATTTTTCTCTTATTCTATTAGCTTGTTCTGAAAATTTGCACATTACATTATTTTCAGTAGCCATTATTGAGAGAGTATCACGTCACGTGTTTATCAGTTGAAAATGATTCATAAAGAAAATCATAAAAACTATAACAAACATATTTTAATAATTTTAGATATTTTTATTTTTAATAAAAATTTGACACATAAGGGATGTTACATACCCCATTAACCTAAAGACAATCACATTTACCAAAAATCTAAAAAATTGAGCTTTTACCACATGAAGTCAACTTTCTTGTAAGGGGTGTTCATTTAAAACAGCTGTCAAATTGGTTTGATCTTAGTCGCTTCTTTGTCTAACCAACTCAATTTATGATGTTGTGGTCTTTTAAAAAATAAAATCAAAGCCAATATTTGACGCCTTTTTTAAAAAAAACACCCGATATTACGAGCCCTAACAATTGTACATATGTTCGGATGGTATTTAATAATTTAAAATAGATATAATTATTTGATTAATAAAAATTAATCTTATATATTAATTAATAATTTATAAATTGGTTAGAAATAGGTACTTATTATAGACTACAAAATGTTATTAGAACTTATTTTATTTTTAATTTGTGTAAACTACATAATTTATTAATAAAAAAGTCACAAATTTGATGACAAATAAATAAGTATTCGGACGAACTTGAATTAAAAATTTTTTTTTTACGTTAGTAGAGTGTAACATCACCCTTGGACTTAATAACTGCCTGAAATCGCTTTGGTATTGAATCTATTAGAAATAAGCAAAACTCGGAAGTAAACGAATTCCAAATCTCTATTATTTTGGCCTTTAGTTCTGGAATTTTACGTTGCGGGGTGTTACGCAATGATTTCTTCATCTCATGCCATTAGCGTTTCGATGACATTTAAGTCAGGACTGCTCGATGTCCAAGATAATACTCTAATTGTTGTCCCCAAACCATTTTGGCCATGTGGCAAAAAATAAAATTTTGATGTTCAAAAAATTGTTATTCAGAAGGGAGCAACTTTCTTGTTAAACTACAGGGTGTTTCAGGATTAACTGGACAAACTTAAAAACTGAATTCAGGACCTCAAAATAAGGAAAATTTTTCTATGGAGGTATGTCCGGAAACGTTTCATTAATGAGTTACGCCCCTTTAAAGATGGAGGCTAAAATTAGGTTTTTAATTTTTTTCTCAAATTTGGATAAAGATATAAAAATGAACTTTGGTAGAGATTTTCTACTAATGGAAACGCTTCTAAATAATATTTTTTGAATCATCCCTTATCGATAAAAGGGGTAAAATCAGCAACCCCTCTTTAATTTTTTTATTGAAACTCTTTAATGGACCCGAATTTTGTCATATAAAAATTGCTTTGGAAAGCTACATTCATTTAGAAAGTATGTTGTTTCTTTAATTTTTTTCATAGAATTGATACTTTTTAAATAAAAAAATAAAATAGACCCGATCCACATGGTTATTTTGTCCAGTTAATCCTGAAACACCCTGTCCAAAAATGTGTCCCAAAATTAGCGTGCAATATTTCTAGGACAGATTGTAGTTGTCAAAACATGACGAAAAGTTTATATTAACATGACTCGAAAAATGCTTCCTAAGGAGGCTAGAGCCCTCCGAAAGGGGGACCCCAAAGAGGAGTTTTCTGTAATATCTTTGCAGCTGTTTGAGGTAGATTCATGAAATTTGGAAAGTTTGAAGCTTTTATAATTTGCCACATATTTATTTTTCCAGTTTCTAGTAATTTTGCTAGGGGCGTCACGGACAGGATTGGTGCTGGATAAATTATGCCCCATATTTTTTGTGTGGATAATTTTTAAATTTTTTATATCAAATTATGAAACTTGGTTTATTTTTACACGAAAAAGATCGTCTCAGTCGATCTTTGAATCTTGAACGGTTTTCGAGTAAAATCGTTTTGAAAAATCACGTCCATAAAAACTAGACTAATAGAAATAATCACAAAATTGAAATGTATCAAAAGTAGACAATGGATTAAAATTTATAGGTATTTACTACTTCGTTTAGCATTTCTTCGTCAAATATTAATAATAAAAACAAAATATCAAAATCAAAAAATGTTTTTTCAATTTTGTGATTATTAGTGTAGTTTTTATGGACGTGACTTCTTCAAAACGATTTTTCTCGAAAACGGTTCAAAATTCAAAGATCGACTAAGACGACCTTTTTGTGTAAAAATAAACCAAGTTTCATAATTTGATATAAAAAATTTAAAAATTATCCACACAAAAAATATGGAGCATAATTTATCCAGCACTCACCCTGTATTTGACGTCCCTGGCAAAATTTCTGAAAATTGGAAAAAGAAATATGTGGCAAATTTCATGAATCTACCTTTCGGAGGGCTCTAGCTTCCTTAGGAAGCATTTTTCAAGTCATGTTAATATAAACTTTTCGTCATATTTTGCCAAGTACAATCTGTCCTAGAAATATTGCATGCTAATTTCGGGACACCCTGTATGTATTGATATTTAATTGCATTTATTGTACCGTCAACAAACTCAAATTTGCAAACGCCCTCACTACTCATGCATCCCCAAACCATGACTCCCTGTGGAAACTTCACAGTTCGTTTGAGGTAGTCTTTATGGAATGCTTCATTTTTGGTGCGAAAATCGCCAACACAAACATCGAATTTAGATTTGTCACTAAATATAAGTTCAGTCCACATTTCCTTAGTACAAATTACTTTGGATTGTGGTCAATTAAAACGTCGTTGCTTTTATATTTCGGTCAGCACAGGTTCTACCTTAGCCTACATAGCGGAACAAAAAATGCAAATTTAATTTTAATAATTGTTTTTACCCTAAATTTTACCTACTTTGTAAAAATTGTATCCAGATTTGTGTAGTCATTGACGGCAACATTCTCTGGACACATTTACAGTTGCCTCCTGGTTCCATTGCGCCTAAATTTGCCATAAAGCGCCCCATAAAGCTAATTTTGCAAATTTTTACAAAAATCCGTCGTTCTCATTGTGATAATTCGTGGTCGTCCAGGACTTTCGCCACGAATATCAACATTGACCGTTTCACAATACTTTTTTATAATATCCCCAACAATTGATTTGGATAAATTTAAATGATTTGCAATTTTTTGCATTGAATTACCCCTACCGAAATATGAAATGATAATTTCGCGTACCTTTTTGTTTGTTGAAACACCACGCGACATTTTTAGATGCGATAATAATGTAGATACGTCAATACAAACTATAATAAGAGAGGCGATTTTTAAAAACGTCAACAATATACTAATAAGCATAGGATGCATGTATGAAATAAAAATGTCCGAATATTTATTTTTCGTCAAATTTGTGTCTTTTTTATTAGTAGTAATAAATTAAGTAGTTTAAACAAATTAAAAATAAAATAAGTTCTGATAACATTTTCTACTCTTTAATAAGTAGGTATTTCTAACCAATTCATAAATTATAAATTAATAAGAATATTTTTTAATCGAGTACCTAATTATATATTTTTTAAATTATTAAGTGCCGTCTGAACATATAGTTGTTAGGGCTCGTATAACAAGTTCGTAAACTACAACATCGCTCTGTGAATACCCAATCAAATGAAAGTACCTATTTTAATTTCCCAACCAAATTCTAGTTAAATTTTTCAAAAAGCAACTCTTCACACAAATTCAAAATTTTTAATATTCAATTATTGAATTGACCTTAACATATGTCGTTCATCGCATGTATATCAATAAAATTATTTTAAATGAATATTAATTGATAGGGTATTTGTGTTCTATCAACGAGAGCACATTGTTTTCTCTTAACTATATATCCAATTAAAAGAACACATGCACAGCATACAACATTGCAAAATAAATTAAGAGTATTTTTTTTTCTAAATTAAAAGGTAGTACTTACCAGAAATAAGCGGATATACAATTTAATGGTAGTGATTGTAATTTAACTAATCGATTTAATTGCTATAGTTAATAGAAAAATTAACCAACAGGTAGCTTTAAAGTTTTTATATTTACTGCTATGAAAACAACGAAAATTAAAAGTGAAAAATGCCAATAGGTAAATTTCTATAAATATCACATTTTAAAACTGTTGCCAAAAAAAAACTTTATAATAGCAAAATAATTGTCAGGGTACATGTACCTACAGCAATTTCTATTTTCATTATATTTAGATTATAGCCAGTTTTTTATTCCCAGCAAAATTGAATATAAAAAGGTGTGTACGTAAGTCAAGTTCAGAAGAAATGAAACATACAAACATGCACATTTAGAAAGTATTTGCAACAATACCCTAGTTAGTTTATAAAAAAAGATAACCGTAAAATGATTAATGAATTGTAATACAAATCGCCAAAAATTCAATACTTTCAATTTCTGATGTAATATGTTTAAAAGTTTTACCATATTGGATACACTAAATTTTCGCTTCGCACAAATTACATTAATAAAAACCAAATTTATTTATAAATTAAAATTTATTGTTAATTTATTCTAATTCAAAAATATTAGCTAAATAAAATAAATCTCTGAAATAATATCAAATTTTTATAAAGCAAAAACATCCTAAACACAACTTACCATTTTCCATTATGTACGATTTAAAATTAAATCAAAATTTGTCGCGCTCTTGACACTGGGATGTTGTGGCGGCTTCTATCGCTGTAGCTGAACACCATTCACAACTGAACAGTCTGGTATGAGGACAAATCTGTAGTTTTGCGCCATCTAACATTGTTCGCTGCTTTTATACCGGTCTAGTTGCCTCCTTTTTACTTTCTTATACGAACTATGTATAAGCAATAAGTGTGAGAGAGAAGAGAGACTAGCTAATGAAAATTGCTTGAAAAAGTTAAAAATTTAAACAAGATTTTTACGGTAAATTTGACTTAATTTCATGTAGTTTAATAAAAAATATACGATAGAAAATAAATATATCGACTTTAGGAAAACTAATTTTCAAACATAATTTTTTGTGCAAGAATTCAGCTGTAATGAGTGGGACAATGACAGACTTATGCGTAGTGCTATGAGTGCAAGAGAGACTTTCGAAAACTATTTGAAAATTGCTTGAAAACGCTGAAATATTAAACACAATTTTTAGGGAAAATTTAACTTCATTTCCATGTAGTTTAATAAAAAATAAACGAAAGAATTTAAATATATCGACTTTAGGAAAAGTAATTTCCAAGCACAATAATTTTGGTTCCAAAAATTCGGCTATAATTAGTGAGACACAAAAATTTTTAAAATAATACGAACTCCGTTCATTAACATCGACTAAAAGAAAAGGGTAGATGGGTCCTAAATTATTTTATGGTTATAAAACAAAAACACTTCAAAATATATAATTTTTAATACGTAAAACTAAAAACGATAACATATTGATCTGCTAAATACTCCTAAGTTTTAATCTGACAAAACATTAAAATTACGAACTACTTTATCTTGTAAAAACAATTTGTACTTTGAAAAAAAAAACAGAAGTGATATTAAAAATTAATTTAAAAGCGAATCATACTATTTACAAGTCATTATTACTAAAACTATCTATAAATACAAATACAAAGTTTTAAAAATATTCAAAATAAAATAAAATTAGTACAATTTCATTTCTTGCGTTTAGACTTCCTGACTTGGCTTTCAACTTCAATAACGGACTCTTTACTATTCCCTTCAAAACGAACTTTCTTTACTGGAGTAGACCATTCTTCATCGTTATATTTATTATTACGACCTCGATTGGCTCGTAAACTTCTAGGCGTTGGTGTCATTTTATTTACTTCAACACTTTGATCTAATACGACCTTCAACTCTTGCTGCTGCTTCCTCCTAGTTGACTTAGTTTCAACAGGTGTTACATTAGTTTCTTCGACAACTTTCCGTTTCCTGCCTCTAGTTTTCTTCTTCTCAGGAGTATCCACATTAGGTAGTTTTAAATTATTTTTTTCGTCCGATAATATGTCGATTAGCTTCGTTTTACGAGTGGTTTTGGATGGTAATTTTAAATCATCAACGGGTTTTTCTGGTACTTCGTTCTTTTGTCTGCGAGTACCCCTAGTAGGTCTAGATAGTTCTTCCGGAACAATAGCTTCTTTGATTGATTCTACTCGTTTACGAGTTTTTCTGGTCTTCGTCGTCGGCTCTAAATCTCCGTCACTTTTGCTGGGTGTTTCTGTAGCTTCCTCCTTTCGTTTACGAGTGGCTCTAGTCGTTTTCTTCACTTCAACCGCTGCCTTCTTTTTGTTTGGCGTTACTGTCTTCTCTTGCTTTTCAACGTGACCCTTCTGTTTGCGGGTAGATCTGTTAGGTTGTTTTGCAACCGCTGCTGAATTTTCTGTCTCAAGAACATCATCCTTTGGTTTCGTTTCTTCAACAACTTCCTTTTGTTTCCGAGTTCTAGTAGTTCTTTTTACCTCCAGTACTACATCATCTGTATTTGGTGTTTCGGTTTCAACACGAGCCTTCCGTGTACGAGTAGTTTTGCTAGTGGGAATCACATCTTCCTCTGGTTTCTTTTCTTCTGTAGTTTCCTTTCGTTTACGCGTTGCTCTAGTTGTTTTCTTCACCTCCACTGGCTCAGAATTTACTTCTGGAACTTTCTCCTCTTCAACAGAAGCTTTTCGTTGACGCGTGGCTCTGGTACTCGTTTTCACAAGCGCTACAGGTCTTTGGGTGGAAATGGCGTTCTTTCGCCCACCTCTTGTAGATCTTGTGGTTTCTGGTTCACTATTCTTCACTTTTTTTTGTACCTTTCCTCTAGTTTTTGACTTGACAACGGGTTCATTAGGTGACTTACTTAAATTTTTTCTGCTATCATATATTTCTGGAGTTTTTGTTTCGATTTTCTGTTTTTTATGTGATGTTTCTTTACCTTTCGGTGTAGCTCGCTTTCCCTTTTGAGTAGTATTAGTTTCCACAAGTTTTCGTTGATCTTGTAACCATTTTTCTAGTTGTGGACTAACATACGGTTCATCACCCAATGTTTTTCGGTACTGACAAGTGGCTTCCTCCTTCACTGGTGATAAACTTTTAGTTCGGTACGTTTTAATTGGATTTCTATGCGTTAGTTTGGAAAATAAGTAATCCGTGTTTTCGATATCGTTTGGGTCTTCATCTTGTAATCTAGCAACTCCAGATATGTTAAAAAGTTCACTAACGCCACCCAGATCGGACAAATCGTTTTTAGGCGAGTTTACTCTTGGTGTTCTCAACAACTTCTTCACACCTGCAACATTAGATAAATCATTTTTAGGTGATTTATACTGTTTAGGTGTTGTAAGAAGTTTCTTAACCCCAACGACGTTTGTTAAATCGTTCATCGGCGACTTCTTTTCCTTTGGAGTTTTTAACAATTTTTTCAAACCAGCTACATCAGACAAATCGTTTTTCGGAACATTTTGTACTTTAGGCGTGGTCATCAACTTCTTAACACCCACAATTTCTGTCAAATCATTCTTCGGAGCTTTTTGTACCTTAGGAGTTCTCAGTAATCTTTTAACACCTACAACGTCGCTCAAATCATTTTTCGGAGACTTTGTTTTAGGCGTTTGAAGCAGCTTCTTTAAACCAGCTACATTACTAAGATCGTTCTTAGGCGACTTGATATTCCTAGGAGTTCTTAACAATCTCTTAACGCCTGCTACATCGGTTAAGTCATTCTTAGGGGATTTATAAACTTTCTTAGTACTCGATTTCGTTGCTTCTGCTGATATGGTAGGTTCAATTGTTTCTCCACTACTTTCCATTTGAAGTCTCACAGCATGTAATGAGCGCCTATTTGACGTGCGCTTCTTCTTACTTTCCGTAAAACTCTTGTGGATTCTTGGCACGTTAATCAGAGGCTTATCTGTTAAATTCTTAAAGCAACTTGGTAAAGATGGATCATCAGTTGACGTATCAAACGTTGTGTAAAGATCCCCATCTTCAGTGATAAACGAGTCGAAAGAACTTGATGACGTTTCGGATTTATCTATCCTGATATCGCTAGTAGACACGTAGTCAAGTTTGGGCTTCTTACAAGATCTTGTGATGGTACCGCTTGACTCACGTGCTCTTTTATTTCCAACTGGCACTTCAGCTGTTTTACGGGACTTAATGGCTGATTTTCTGATACTTTCAAATAAACCTGGAGTATTTCCAGGCGTTTTGAAAGTTTTTTCTTCTGCAGGCGGACGCTCAGGTGTAACTGGTGTTACGTCTTCTATTGCCGGTTGGTATGGTAAGCTCTTCGAGCGGCGGCCTGGTTTTATTGCAGATTTCGGCGTAGTGGTGGTAGTATTATCTTCAATAATGTACCCAGCTTTCTTTGATTTTTTTGTGGTGGATGGTTGAGCTGGAGTGTCTAAAATTATTACCGATGTGTTATTGTCGGGAGTCGTAAATGATTCCTGCGATGAATTTAGTGTTATTACGTCGTTAACTTCTGAACTTTTGCTTCTTCTGGTAGAAAATCTAACAGCGGACTGTCGAACACTATTTCTTGGCGTCTTAACGGATTTTTCTCCAGACTTCTTTACCTCCTTTTTAGCAGAAAATACATTAGGAGTTTTTATAGGAGAATCCTTTACAGGGGCTGTGGTATTTTGGGAAACATCCTCGTCCCAAATGTCTGAACCCTCAGAGAAATTACTTCCAGTTGTATCCGTCGCTACTTGATCAGTACTCTTTGATGGGGATGATTTTTCGACGGAACCGTCAGTAGAGCATTCTTCAACTGTGTCTGTTGATGCGACTTTCTGGAATGTTTGTTCAATTTCGTTTGTGCATGCGTCATCAACATTTGTAATATCAAACTCGGATTTGTCCAAAATGTCAACTACAGGAGCAGTTTGTGGTGTTTTTAGTGGTGTAGAAGCGATTCTAGGCGTGTTCAACAAACTTTTACTTTGTCGTTTCTTCTTATCTGTAGAAATCCGATTTATTGACAATCTAACGTTTTTAATTGGCGTCTGAACTGAATAAGCCTGCTCATCAGTTAAGTTATCTTCGTTATATGTGTCGAAATCATCTGCTAATCCAAGCTTAGTTGGTATAGTAGCACTTTTAGTCGTGTTACTTTCCCGATTCTTCTTATCTGTAGAAATCATACTCGTTGACAATCTAACGTTCTTAATCGGCGTCTGAATTGGACAAGACTGTTGCTCATCTGTTAAATGTACGTTAGCTTCATCATCTTTGAAATCACCAGCAGTTGGAGTTAGTCCAAGTTTAGAAGTGTTCTTAAATGTTGTAGACAAATCCTTACTTTGTCGATTCTTCTTATCTGTAGAATTTTTTTTCGCTGACAATCTAACGTTCACAGTCGGTGTTTGTATTAAAGAAAATTCTTGCTTATCGTCATTTGTTTCGAAATCACCAGCATCCTCTTTTGAAGTGTTCTTAGACGCACTTCCAATTGATTGTCGTGGAGTTTCCAATTTAGGGGTTTCAAATTGTTCATCTGAATCACACGAAATATCTGCAACTTCATCAGCGGGTTTTGTGGGTGATGACTGATCGACTTCAGAGAATTCTTCAAATTGATCGTCTGCATCATATGACTCTTGAAATGATAATTTCAGAGATGATACGTCAAAAGTATTATCAATTTCGCTTTTCTCAAATGTCGCACTTTTATCTTCTTCCGCAATATCGGCTAAATAACTTTTCGTGTTTCGTGGTGTTTTCATTGGTGTTTTAACTGGGGTATCATCGAAATTTATAAGATTAATCGACTTGTTCATCGGCAAACTTTGTTTATTCATCTGCAACTTCTGAGAATTTGGTGTCCTCGGAGGAATATTTCTACTCGGTGTTACATTTTCCAGAACTTCAGTATTAAAGTTGGAAATTGGTGATGTAGTATCTTCTACACTGCTACAACTGGGTAACAAGATATTTCGTGCTGACACTTGATTGCTTTTCCTTGGTGATGCGTGTTTGTTTTCCAATGAAAGACGAACTCCTCGAACGTTTGGCGAGTGTATTTTTGGTGCAAATAATTTAGATCTGTAAAAAGTTCATTACTTTAGTGCACATGAAATAATTACCAAAGCCATCTTAATTTTTATTTGAAACTTGAATTTTCCCCTAAGAATTAAATATTTGGAGTAAAATAATATCTTTTAAGTTTAATAAAAATGATAGAGAATCTAATAGGGATGTTGCATTTTTTTAAATTCCGTTTTTTCTGTTAGAAATGTAAAACGACTATATTAATAATACTCTACAGCAAAAATAATTTTTTTTACTCAATATTTGTACACAAAAAAACGATTATAAATTGACCGTAATTCAAATATATTATTGCCGCCCGAAAACGCTTTGAGATCGGAGAGTCCTGTGTGACGTCACGAATCTAGTTGACATTGCCATATCTTAATATTTTTTACGCGTTTGACATTTTTAAAAATAAGTCAAAATGCGGCGTGCTGCACTGCGGAACTAGATTCGTGACGTCAGCAGTCTTTTGGGCCGATTCGGGCAATGCATGGAAATTTCAAATGTTACAATACTTTTTATTTATTTACTCGGAAAGTACGGACCAAAAATTTTTTTCAAATATATTGATAGTGATAATTTGGGTCTCAGCTTTTCAAAAAAAATTATTTTGAAAATCATGCAAAGTCCCTATTCTCTATAACGTAGTATAAAAATATACATGGGGTTCCATTTGAAGAAATAAAGTTAACACTGTTTGAAATATGTGATATGTACGAATAAATTATAAACACCCTGTATAAGCTAATTTCACCAAAAACACATCCAAATGTTTCTTGGGCTTTGCTTTTATCATTTTAACATTGTTTTTGTCGAAAACACTGTAAATCTGTTAAGATATTAAAATTTTTGTAAAAATCCAATAAAATGGAAAACCATTAATTTTAGGTACAGGGTGTCCCATTTTCGACACTTTTAGGTGGCATTGGAGTATTATCAAAGATAGAGTGTTGCGATTTTCACCCTACTGTCCTATTTTTTTACGAAACAAAAGATTCCGCGGTCAAATTTGTCATGGCTCTCTTAGTTTTTAATCTACAGAGTGATTCTCAAAATCTTTGTTTTTTAGGCACCCCACGTTTCCGTTATGCGTCTACTTATCAAAAAGGTGACAACTGATCTTGATAGTTTTTTACATAGAGTTGAGTGGCGTAGACAGTTTTTGTCTAAAAGGTTTTTTGAGATAATAAACTTAATTTTTTTTTAAATGGGTCACCCTATTTTTATTTTTTATATTGATTAAGCAAAATTTGGACTTTCCAAAAATGTATAATGGTTTGAATTAAGCGGAGAATCCAAAGATGTAAAAATATAAATAAATAAAAGGATGTTCCATTTAAAATAAGAAAGTTGGTGTGCGCCTAGCAAAAACCGAACGCTCTGTATAGTGAAAAATATTTTTAAGTTATGCACATTCAGTAATAAAGCATATTTGGTCTTGAATTTTTTTTTCTAGCATTAATAATAAAGAGATATGGAAGACACTCGCACTAGCTGGACATCCGGTGTTCGGTATATATCGGAATTCTTTTTAAATTTTATATTGTATGTAAACATTAAATAATCATACAGGAATAATTTGAAATCTTTACCCCTCGTCAAAACTCCCTAAATAACGAAAAATATCTGTATATACTCACGTTGTATGTGCTTTATGTACAATGTACGATGAATCCCGTTTATTATCAGGAGTAACAGCAAAATCCGCTGAAGCTGACGATCGCCTTTTGAACCTGAAATATATGCATGTTGAGATTAGCTACAAAATGGCAAACACTTAGAAGTTACTTACTTTTTATTTGGACTTTTTACAGCCACTGTAGGTAAAGCTGATGCTCGTCTTTTCTTCGCCGGAGTTTTCACAACCCTCAACAAGTTTTCTTGCATGATATCTACGTCCTAAAAGAAACAAACATGTATTGTTAGTCTTTGTTATTTCTGCTGCTATAACATGATTTTGTTGTCAACATTTCAAAAATTCTTTGGAGAATTCGACTAAATTACAATTTTAAATTGTACAGGGTGTCCCATTTTCGACACTTTTGGGGGGTATTGGCGTTATTATCAAAGATAGAGTGTTGCGGTTTTCACGTTCCTGTCCTACTTTTTTACGAAACGAAAGATTCCGGAGTCAAATTTGTCATGGCTCCCTTAGTTTTTAATCTGCAGAGAGATTCTGAAAATCTTTGTTTTTTAGACACCCCTCGTATTTCCGTTATGCGTCTACTTATCAAAAAGATGAAAACTGATCTTGATAGAGTTTTTTACGTAGAATTCAGTGGCGTAGGCAGTTTTTGTGTAAAAAGTTTAGTTTTTGAGATATTGCCCAAACTTATGTTTTTTTAAATGGGACACCCTATATATTATTTTTTATATTGATTAAGCAAAATTTGGACTTTCCAAAAATATATAATACTTCATATTTATTTTGAAAAACAAGCTCAAAATTCGATATTTTTAATAATTTTCTTTATTTATAACAGTAAGCTATGGCTAATTTTTTAGAAACAAATTTAAAATTTTCACAATGAGTAATTATTCTAAAGCTAAACACTTCAAAAGATAATTTTAATGCATTGTATAAAACATACCAACATATCATACTTCTCATAATTATCATAAAATCTGACAAATCTGTCAAATTTTGCATTTGTTTCTAATAAACTAGCCATGGCCTACTGTTATAAATAAAAAAAATTATTAAAAATATCGAATTTTGAGCTTGTTTTTCAAAATAAATATTAAGTATTATATATTTTTGGAAAGCCCAAATTTTGCTTAATCAATATAAAAAATAATATATAGGGTGTCCCATTTAAAAAAACATAAGTTTGGGCAATATCTCAAAAACTTAACCTTTTACACAAAAACTGCCTACACCACTGAATTCTACGTAAAAGACTCTATCAAGATCAGTTTTCACCTTTTTGATAAGTAGACGCATAACGGAGATACGAGGGGTGTCTAAAAAACAAAGATTTTGAGGTTCACTCTGTAGATTAAAAACTAAGAGAGCCATGACAAATTTGACACCGGAATCTTTCGTTTCGTAAAAAAGTAGGACAGGAAGGTGAAATCCGCAACACTCTATCTTTGATAATAACGCCAAAACCCCCTAAAAGTGTCGAAAATGGGACACCCTGTACACGATTAATTTTACAAATTATTTGTTATTTAAAACTTTAAAAAATACCAGTGTTTTGAAGTATAATTGTGCTATTCTGGTAGATCTTACTGTTTTATTATTCTAACGTCCAAGAACAAGTTTAGAAAACAAAAATAGCCGTTTAAAACGCAAAACTGAAGCTTCCTACTTGTATTTATGAACTTTCAATAAATATAAACTAAACTAGCAATCCAGGTTGCCCCCTTCCCCTGGAAAACTCACTACCGATACCCATAACCTCAAATAATAAAACCAGTCTCACCTTATCGCAAATATTTTCGTTTTCATATTGAAAAAACTTCCCAACAACTTCAAGTTTGTCCTTATGTTTTAAAACTCGTAATTTCTCGACTACGTCCCCATTAACCTTAACAGGAGCCCCCTGCGACTTGTTTAAAATGGTAGCCTAAAATGTAACTCCGTATTAAAACAAGATTATTAAAAATACAACTAAACTTACGAATCCTTTACTGCTGACATCAATAACACAGTGGACAGGCATCAAATGTTCATGTTCAAATTTCAACCGAATATCTGCTTCATCTCCACCACCAATTGTGATTTTGTCACAAGTAAAAAAGTATGGATTGCGGGTTTCACCATTTTTACGAAAGTACAAAAGGCAACCGTATTTATCATCACTAGTCGACATTTTCGATGTTTCTATGCTTCACTTACATTGATTGGAAACTGACGCTTCTGAAATGAAATTAATTTTGTTTACACGCCAACTAAAATTCGAATTTCAACTAGTGCTACCAACATAACTAAAAGGAACAAAAAGTTCCCGAGAATAACCTAAAGAAGTCCAACGGTTTTAGCGAAACAAAAACAGTAGTTAATTTGTGCAAAACTTGTACATGAATTACAAGAGTGTAGACGATTCAAATTAGTGAAATAAACTGTGCTAGCGTGGCTTTTGAGCAATTGTAAACAAAACTTAACCTGATTTACATGACATGTGTTGTTTTTTATGGTGAAACTGTACTTACTGTGCCGGAAAAATAACCGCCAACTTGTTGTTTATGTTTATTATGATATAACTCACCGCTATTTGACGTTACAACTTGACTTAAAATTAGCAGCACGTTATTTACACGTAATTATCAGAAATAAATTAAGTAAATTAGTTGGAAAAATTAAAAACAAACATCTAAAAACACCCACCAATTTAACATAACTTCTCTACGCGACGACTGACGTATTTATAAAACCGACCACATGCGAGTTAGCGTTGCTGTCGGAACTAGTCAATTGAGAAACTACGCGTATATTCCAGAAAATAATTAAAAAGTTTTCGTTATGTCACCTGGAAAACTGTACCTGTAGTTGTTAATTTTACAAGCGAAAGTGTGTTTTAGTTTAATTTTTCTTAAAAATTTGTTAGATTTTTATTAGGTTATAAACAACGTCGTGCCATTGACTAAAACCGTTAAACATGCTTGAATTTTGATTGGTCGCTTTGAACTTTTATCTAACGATTTTCTTTGGGAGTTTAATTTAAATAATGCACAATTTTTTAAAAGCTGATTTATCACCGAAAGTCTCGTGCAGTTCTCCTGCAACCGACAACTATGAGGTAGACAACTTGATAAGTGATAAATACATGGACAAACTACGTGGTTTCATAGCATACTCATCAATTAAACCACCAGTGGAAATAATATTCCAATTCATAGCCCCAATAAACTTGCACTATTTGTTACTAAATACAACTGTGGGAACTCAGCGTTGCAGTGGCATTGAGATATTTGCCAAGACATCGAACAATCACTTTATAAGCATTGCTAGAGCTGTTTATGATAAATCAGGTGTGGTATTTTGCAACAGTCGCCAGTTTACCATCAATAATCCACCACCAAACTTCGACTCAGAATGCCATCATTTGGCGTTTTTTAAAAGCAACACATTCCGGATTTTCCTAAATGCAGCAGCTATAAAAGTTGTGATTTTTCGGACGGAGAAATCGGTGCCTTGTTTGGCTGCTGTGGAAGCTTGGGGGCGACTGTCGAAGTCTGCCACTATAGCGATGCCTTGTAGGTCTATAATAGCTATATTTATGCAACAAGTATATAATCTGTAACTTTATTGACGAGTCTGTTTTATGGCCGAGCGAGTTAATAAAGTCAGATTATATACGAGTTTTATGTTCGACTGCTAAAATTACCGTAAGTAACTTTATACACTAGTGTATAAAGAGCTACTTTATGATGCAGTCGTACTTAAAGCAATTTGTTTTAATATGAAAGTTAAGAGGTTATCAAAATACATATAGTGACTGCATGTACAGGGTGTCCCATTTTCGACACTTTTAGGGGGTATTGGAGTTATTATCAAAGATAGAGTGTTGCGGTTTTCACATTCCTTTCCTACTTTTTTACGAAACGAAAGATTCCGGAGTCAAATTTGTCATAGCTCTCTTAGTTTTTATTCTACAGAGTGATTCTGAAAATTTTTGTTTTCCGTTATGCGTCTACTTATCAAAAAGGTGAAAACTGATCTTGATAGAGTTTTTTACGTAGAATTCAGAGGCGTACGCAGTTTTTGTGTAAAAGGTTTAGTTTTTGAGATATTGCCCAAACTTATGTTTTTTTAAATGGAACACCCTATATATTATTTTTTACATTGATTAAGCAAAATTTGGGCTTTCCAAAAATATATAATACCTACTTAATATTTATTTTGAAAAACAAGCTCAAAATTCGATATTTTTAATAATTTACTTTATTTATAACAGTAGGCCATGGCTAGTTTATTAGAAACAAACGCAAAATTTGACAGATTTGTCGGATTTCCATTATTGATGAAATATTTTTGTTACGTAGGTCTTTTTATATTACTTTTAATTTTTTATTATAATGGCCGTTTATGATAATTATGAGAAGTATTATATGTATTGTTGGTATGTTTTATACAATGCATTAAAATTATCTTTTGAAGTGTTTACCTAACTTTAGAAAAATTACGCATTGTGAAAATTTTGCATTTGTTTCTAAAAAATTAGCCATAACCTACTGTTATAAATAAAGAAAATTATTAAAAATATCGAATTTTGAGCTTGTTTTTCGAAATAAATATTAAGTATTATATATTTTTGGAAAGCCCAAGTTTTGCTTAATCAATATAAAAGATAATATATAGGGTGTCCCATTTAAAAAAACATAAGTTTGGGCAATATCTCTAAAACTAACCCTTTTACACAAAAACTGCCTACGCCACTGAATTCTACGTAAAAAACTCTATCAAGATCAGTTTTCAGCTTTTTGATAAATATACGCATAACGGAAATACGAGGGGTGTCTAAAAAACAAAGATTTTCAGAATCACTCTGCAGATTAAAAACTAAGGGAGCCATGACAAATTTGACTCCGGAATCTTTCGTTTCGTAAAAAAGTAGGACAGGAAGGTGAAAACCGCAACACTCTATCTTTGATAATAACACCAATACCCCCTAAAAGTGTCGAAAATGGGACACCCTGTACATAGAACTAGTAAATTTTTTGGCTTTCGTAACAATTCTAATTATCTTTCTATTTTTCAGCAACTTCCACTTCCATATCGCCAATTTCACCCCCACCCCAGTTGAATCAACTAAATACCACTACCCCTCAAAGTGGGGAGTTTACAATACCAGATGACTTTAAGGACGATCTCACTTATGAAGTAATGACCATCCCCATGACTTTACCTAGTGGAAAGACAGTGGACCAAACAACTCTAGAAAAACACGTAGCAAGCGAAAAATCTTTCGGGCGCAAACCAAGTGATCCCTTCACTGGCATGGACTTCACTGACCGTTTAAAACCCGTGCTTAATGCAGCATTAAAAAGTAGGATTGATATGTTTTTACTTCAAAATTCAGACAAGCCGGAAACTTTCCATTTGAAGCGCACTTTAGGAGGTAGATCTTCGATTAAGGCTCAAGATGTCGTAGAGCAACAAAAGCGAATGAAATTTGAGCCAATTTCAGATAATCGTGGTGATCCAACGCTTGCTTTGGCTATAAATCGAATAAAAACGGATCAGCGGTTTTGTTCTTTTGCCACGAGTTCAACCAGTAGTGAAATTTGTTGTGCTGTTTGTAATAAAAAACATTTCGAAAATTATTATAGGACGCCTTGTAGACATAACTATTGTAGAGGGTGTTTGTTGGAGATTTGTGTTGAGTTAAAGTGCAATGTTTGTCAGGAAGCATTTTCTAGAAGTGATGTGACCAAAGTTAATGCTTAGAACCTTTCGTTCATTTAGTTTTAGTACCTATGACAAATTATTTGTTTAATAAATTGATTTTCAAATTCAATTTTGGTTTTTATTGATAATATAATAAGTTGATAATTTTATTCCATAATTTTATCAGAATTTTAATTTTTTTTGCCTACTACCTAATATTTTTTGTATTTTAAATAATTTAACTAATATTAGATTTTTTCTTATTTTCACCATTTTAAAAGTCGCTAGTTTTTTGTGAACTAAAAATAGCCGCAATTTTAAAAACTTCAACTGTCATTAAGTTCACGTCACTCACCAAAACATAACAAAATTTTAGTAACACAACCCAAAACCAACTTCTACAATGCCTTTATATTACATACCAAGCTGTTGCTCAGTCTACGTATATTTTCCATGTGCTGTACACTGTCCTCCGCGTCCAGCTACTTGTCCAGAGCCTGGATCTAGATCAAGTTCCAAACCAAAATCCGATTGTCCTACTTACGACAGACCTTGTCCCAGGTGCTGCCAAACACATCCTCCCTGTCCGCCTAAAGAGATATCGTTTAGTAAAATGGTAGGACAAGGTATTCCTGGAATTGGTGGTGGTGAGCCGTATGTTCTTCCCGGGAAAGGAGCTAAAGGTGCTAGCAAAAGTCCAAGTGACAGTGGAGCCAGGGCCAAAGGTGGAAAGGGGAAGAAATGAAGAAAGTTTAAGAGTTTTCATCATATTTGTAGAATAAAGGGGAGGAAAAAAAATATAAAGTTGTGGTGTGGGTACTTATTTGATATTTTAACTGAAATACGAAATAAATTTAAAAAAAATCTAATATAGTTTCTGTGAGCAAGGTTGAACACTAATGCCTGGTTGCACCAAGCTCTGCTAAATGCTCAATTATAACTAATTGCGTGTTAAAAATTTAGCAGCGGCAGCTTTTTGGTCTTTTAAATTTGTTGCTAATAAATTTGCAGCAAATAACATGCAGCTGCTAAATATTAATCACGCTGTTAGTTTGGCAGAGCTTGGTGCAACCGGACATTACTGCAGTAGTTGAAAATCCCCATTCAATGGAATTTAAAATAAAAAAGTTGGTGTGTGTCTAGCAAAAACCGAACGCTCCGTATAGTTATGTTATAGTTTTAAGTTATGCACATTCAATAATAGCGCATATTTGGTCTTAATATTTCGCTAGCATTAATAATAAAAGACTAGGTAGACACCCTGTATAAAAACTTAACTAAACAACGCATTTCTGCAGGGTGTCCTGAAATTAAGGGGCAATACGACAGCTTCTACTTGTCAAAATATGACGAAAAGTTTATATTAACATGACACGAAAAATGCTTCCTAAGGAGGCTAGAGCCCCTTGAAAGGGGGCCCCAAAGAGGAGTTTTCTGTAATATCTTTGTAACTGTTTGAGGTAGATTCATGAAATTTGGTGAGTTTGAAGCTTTTATAATTTGCCACATATTTCTTTTTCTAATTTTCAGAAATTTTCTCAGGAGCGTCACATATAGGGTGGGTGCTAGGTAAATTTTGCCCCATATTTTTTGTGTGGATAATTTTTATCTTTTTTATATCAAATTATGAAACTTGGTTTATTTTTACACAAAAAAGGTAATCTCAGTCGATCTTTGTATTTTGAACTGTCTTCGAGTAAAATCGCGTTGAAAAAATCACCTCCATAAAATCTAGATTAATAAAAATAATTACAAATAGGTATTACAGAAAACTCCTCTTTGGGGTCCCACTTTCGGGGGCCCTAAGCTACCTTAGGAAGCATTTTTCGAGTCATGTTTACAGAAACTTTTCGTCATATTTTAACAAGTAAGTACAACCTGTCCTAGAAATATTGCCACTTAATTTCGGGACACCCCGTATATTTAATATATCCAAATTTGCTATTATCATTAAATATGTGAACACAAAGTAGATACATATGTATCAGAAAATACACCACTAATGATTCACCCTACATATTTAAGTTATCAGATTGTTTAATCAGTACAAATATTTATCTCATTATGAAACGGACTTAAGAAACTATTTGGAAGATTTTAGGCTTGTAATGCCTTCTTAAAATATACAGAGTGTGGCTAAATATATTTTTAAGTGAACTATAATTTGTGGTATTATAATACAACAATAGCATTGTCCAGTGGCGTACTTGTGGTTTATGGTATATCGTTTTAAGTAATTGAAATGATGGAACATTCGGTCAAAATATACGTGAAAAAGTTTGATATGCGTTAACTCAATTCCTCCTACGTTACGTTAAGTTAAGTGGATGTAAACGAGCCTTTAGACATGAAATTTGCTTGTATACAGGGTGTCTCACGGTTGCGGCCTATTAGAAGTATTGAGAGAACCAAAAGAGATAGAGAGCTGAAATTTTGCATACGGGCCTAGCTCCATATGATCTATCGACTGAAAATATTTTCAAGATGGCGGCACTTTCGGTTATACCGGAAGTTGATACCAACTTCGTTATTTTAAATGGGATAACCTGTATTTATATTTTTTTCTAATTTCCCACGAAATTCTGAGACTTTTGACACAAAAAATCCTATAGTAGGCCAGTCATTCAAGCATTTTAAAGTCTATTTTGCCTAAAAAACTTGGACATAAGTTCGAAAACGCTAAAATAATATTAAGTCTAAATTTGCAACCCGTCCGGATGACCGAAACATTGTCAAAAATTGAAAAAACAACAATTTGCAATATCTTTTTGTACAAAATTACAAAAGTTATGCAAACTTTATGTAATACTTATGATACAGTCCTGAACCCACATGCCAATTTGCATAAATTTTTGAGGAACGGAAATATTTTTTTAATTTCTTTATTACTCGGGGCGGTGAATTTTTTAACAAAGGGGGTCAAAATGCAAAAGTTTTCGAACATGGTTGCAAATGTTCGTTACACAGGTACAGACTGTACAGGGTGTCCTATTTTCGACACGTTTAGGGGGTATTGGCGTTATTATCAAAAATAGAGTGTTGCGGTTTTCACGTTCCTCTCCTACTTTTTTACGAAACGAAAGATTCCGGAATCAAATTTGTCATGGCTCTCTTAGTTTTTAATCTACAGAGTGATTCTTAAAATCTTTGTTTTCCGTTATGCGTCTACTTATCAAAAAGGTGAAAACTGATCTTAATAGAGTTTTTTACGTAGAATTCAGAGGCGTACGTAAACTACCCATGGCCTACTGTTATAAATAAAATAAATTATTAAATATATCGAATTTTGAGCTTGTTTTTCAAAATAAATATTAAGTATTATATATTTTTGGAAATCCCAAATTTTGCTTAATCAATATATATTTGGTATTTTCACCGACCTATCTAAGGCATTTGACTGTGTGTCTCATAGTATGCTTGTTGAGAAGTTGGGGAGATACGGATTCAGGGGTATATCGGGCGAACTGGTTGAATCCTATCTGGAGCGCAGATCACAGCGAGTGTTTTGTAATGGTGGGTACAGTGGGTCACTTGGGGTTGGGAGAGGTGTTCCTCAGGGATCCGTCTTGGGACCCTTGCTATTTTTATTATATATCAATGATCTTCCTTCAAGTATTAGGGCAGAAGTTGCAACAGTTATGTATGCAGACGATACAACTTTCGTTGTTTCAGACGTAAGTAGGGAATCTGCTAGGGATCTGGCATCTCGGACAGTTGCACAGGCTGAAAGATGGTTTCTTGCCAATGAACTCTTTTTAAATATGAACAAGACCGTAATTATGGAATTTACTAGTAGAGCAAAAATTAGTGATGCGGGAACAGTAAAGTTTCTTGGAATTCATCTGGACTCTGGTCTGAGGTTTCAGTATCATATTGAGGTAGTTTGTAGGCGTCTATCAAGTTCAGTTTTTGCTATTAGACGTATCACTAAATTGGTGGGAAGAGGGGCAGCGCTGCAGACTTATTACAGCCTGTTTCATTCTGTAATGTCGTATGGTTTGTTGGTCTGGGGTGCTGCTGCTACGATCCACCTTAACAGAGTTTTAACACTGCAAAAGGCAGCTGTCAGAAGCATAGTGTGTGCTGGGTATAGCGATCATTGCAGGCCGATTTTTGTTGAATTGAGGATAATGTCTTTCTTTTCCTTGGTAGTTTATCAGAATTTGTGTTATATTAGGTCGCATTTGAACAAGTTTACGGCTCATTCCGGTGTGCATTCTCATGACACAAGAAATAAAACAGATATTGTCCAACCTTACCATAGATTGTCGAGAACGTCTGTTGTTGGGATAGCATTTTACAATGCCGTTCCACAAAGAGTGAGAGATCTCCCATTTGTGAAATTTCAGAAAATTTTAAAGTATGTTTTAACCTGTAATTGTTTGTATAGTCTTGATGAATTTTACTTGCTCGACCCAAATATATTTTTAAATTGTTTGTAGTACCATAAGTTTTTACATTGTGAAGATGTGTATATTTTTTAAACTGTTTGTAATGTCTCATGTTTGTTTCATGGAAATTTTACTTTATATCTTACTTTTTTTTTCCTCTATTGCTTGTGTTTTATCGTATGTTATTAACCTGCCACTGACTTATCCATAAAATGTGTATCGTTTCCTGAGATAAATAAAGATTATTATTATTATTATTATTATTATTATAAAAAATACTATATAGGGTGTCCCATTTAAAAAAATATAAGTTTGGGCAATATCTCTAAAACTAAACCTTTTACATAAAAACTGCCTACGCCACTGATTTCTACGTAAAAAACACTATCAAGATCAGTTTTCACCTTTTTAATAAGTAGACGCATAACGGAAATACGAGGGGTGTCTAAAAAACAAATATTTTGAGAATCACTCTGTAGATTAATAACTAAGAGAACCATGACAAAATTGACCCTGGAATCTTTCGTTTCGTAAAAAAGTAGGAAAGGAATGTGAAAACCGCAACACTCTATCTTTGATAATAACGTCAATACCCCCTAAAAGTGTCGAAAATGGGTCACCCTGTACTTTGAATTTGCAACCTTTTCATACCTCCGGAACTTTATTAAATTGGTAACATCTTGTAAATAATTCCAATTTCGCATATCCAAAATATTGCAAAGGTGTTGCAAATCTCAATTTATATTTGTCTATAATATTATTGAAAGTACTTTTCAATTTGTAACGTCATAGCAAGTCCGGAAAATATTTGTCCTGATTTTTATTTACACTATAGGCAAGGCAGTGTCTTGCTCTCTCACTCTCACTAACTTAGTGTAAATAAAATTCAGGAAAAATATTTTCCGGACTTGCTATTTTCAGTTGATAGATGATATGGAGGCCTGCATGTAAAATTTCAGCTCTCTATTTCGCTTGGTTCTCTCAATGCCTCTAATAGGCCGCAAATGTATTATAAAAATTGTTGAAGCAAACTGAATAATAAATTCCAAGTCAAGAAATAGTAGATTAATTTCATTCTAGTTCGCATTACAACTTGAACTATAAGTTAAAGTATCAACTTTGTTTAGATATTATAACCACAAACTAGTACTATTTCCAAGTTTCTCTGTCATTATTTATTAAATTATTTGTCCAATGTCATTATTTGTCCAATGTCATTATTAGTCCAAAATGCACATTAACATAATAAAATCTACAGCTGACAATCACAAAGCAAATATTTTTGAGTCATATCCAAATAATGGTCACATTTTGGACGATATAGACAACGTTTATCACAATAATTTCCTATAAGAACCAAAGCCCAAACAGGGAACTCAGTTTGATTTTGAAGTTATGCCTGTGATATTAAGTAGTTGCACCGTTGGTGAGATTTTTTGGATCATCGTGGCGCAACTGCTTGATATGAAGGGCGGCTTTCGCTGGGAAAAGTGATAGTAGTGATAGTGTATAGTGCTAACTAAAGAAATTTTTTTCGGACGCTAAGTAGTACAACCAAAGATGAGTTTAGTTTAGTTTCTCATCTTGGTTTGACTGCTTTCCGTTTGAGGAAAACTGTACCTACTTACCAAAAATCATCATTGCTAGGTATGATTTTTATTTTCTGTCCAAACCACCACACAACCTAAGTAATTTAATTATTTTATGTTTAATTCGACTTCCTTATAAACGCCACTTCCTCTTCACTTAAGAAACCCTCCCGCATTTTTTATTTTTAAAACCCGTAGTGCCCATTGTTCATTTTTCTTTTAGTCTTCCATATAGAATACTTTATGAATGATGCTATGATGTGGAGGTACGGCGGTAATTTAATTAATCCAATTGACCACAATATAGCATATGTACACTGTCTGGCAGAGTGCATGGTTTTGAATGAAATAAATAAGTCCCCCATGTGTCGCAAGTCGCAAGCGTCCAAATAATTGTACATACCATCATCTACTCGAGTGTATTAAGGTCTAATTATTTATGAACTCTCCTCCAGCGCGTATACTGTATACATATGTACTTTAAATAGAATAATAAGGATATTTTCAAATCGTTTTTAATAGGTACTTGTATAGAAATACCAGGAGCTGGTGCTGTTGTGGTTTTGCATTTTAACACGTGTTTGGTTAAGAGGTTGTTCAAGTACCTAATCAAATTGCAAATTGGTTTCTTGTGCCAAATATTTCGCGGAAATGATTAAAGGTTTTTTGGAATATATAATTTTTTTAATTAATTTCATGAACAATTTTTAGAATTTTTACTATCTTATTCAAGAAGTGTGATTATCTTTATGGATTTGGATCAAAATTTTATATATTTCATCAAAATGTCTTTGATTAATTCGTATTTTAACAGATAAACCAATTTAAATTATTTCAATTGCTCCAGATTTTATTGATTTATTTTATGCATTCATTGGTAAATAACAAATTTAAAAAAAAATACAAAATCGGAATTTAATAGAAAAACTATTAAATATTTTTATGTTTTTCAAAACAAATATGATTCTTAGTTTTATTACATTACAATCTCAGAAAAAATCTCGCTAACAAATTTCCAAAAATGGCTTAAAAATCCATTAAAATTTCTTTTTAATTTTAACACAAAAATCTTATTATAGACAAATTATGGTTTTACAAAACTGTATAAGTGAAAATCCTCAAATCCGATCAAAATCAAGATATAGTAGAAGATTCAAGATATTTTTAATTTTTTTCTATTCACTAGAGAATATTCTAAACTTACTTCTGCAATATTGGTGATTTTTTCGTAATAAAGCCAACATTAAATCAAAACTGTATTCTAAGTAAAAATTCGGAGTTCTGATGTAGAGCTACGAATTTTCAAAATGGACCTTGCAGAATATTGGTGAGAAATGTTACTTTTTTACCATTTATTCAAAAATATTCTAAAGTAACTTCCGAAAAGTTCGTTTCTTAATAAATGCAACATAAAACTCTAAAGTGTATATTAAGTGAAATTCGGAAATCTGCTGTAAAGGTACGAATATCAAAGTGGACCTATAAAAGATTGAAGAAAACTTTAATTTTTTCTATCACTAAAAATATTTTAAACTAACTTCCGTAATGTTGATGATTTTTACCTTAATAAAATCAACATTAAGCTTTACAAAACTGTATTCTAAATGAATACCTATCTTAAAAACTGCTTCCAAATTGAATTTTTATTTTTTCCATTAGCTCATAAATAATCTAAACTAACTTCCGAAATATTGGTTATTTTTACTTTCTTATACGAAGTATAAGGAAGTATTGTAATCGTGATTTTTTTCGACTTCGAGATTTTGATGGATTTACACGTTTTGAGGGCCCCTGAATCCATTTTGACCATTTTCGCCATGATGTCTGTCTGTCTGTCTGTCTGTCTGTGTGTGTGTGTGTGTGTCTGTCTGTCTGTATCCACCATAACTCAAAAACGACTTCTCGGATTTGATTCAAATTTCATATTTAAGAGTTTGAACAAATTTGTGGGTGCCACATTATAGTTATTTATATTATAAGTGGGATATGAACATCATTAACATAAGAGTCTGGAAATCAGACGAATATGTTAATGTGTGTATATCCCACGTGTAATATACAAGATTTTATCTTCTACCGTCCAAATAATTAAAAATGAATTTTGAATTTATCTCCAGCGACATTGCTCAGTAGTTGTTGTCAAGTTGTCGTACTGGACTACCTAACCTAAGTTGTGTAAAAACTAGCCAGCGCTACACAACAATGAATTTGAATCATAAATTTTCAAATAATTAAACAATTTATACACCAAAAAATCTGGGACGTGGACCGTGTTATATTTATTATTAAAATATAAAACTAATTTATTATAAAATAAAACTAAAAATTTTTTCAGTTATCTAACGTGAAGTTAGGGTTTTTTCTAGGTAGATACGCTATTATAAAATTCTCCAGGTTTCAAAAAATCAAACTTAAGAGTATGAAGTGTCATTACTCAATGTAAATCACAAATTTTAAAGAATTAAACAATATATATTATATTATAATTAGACATTTACAAATATAAACTTTCCTATAAAGATACTAAATTGTAAAAATTGTGTTATAAATACTTGTAAGAAAGAATTTTCTTGTTGAAATTTCAGTGTGGTAATGATTTCTTTAAAACACATGTTGCGTAATAATCTGACTTACCTTACTCAAATTAATGTCAAATCAAGGCTATTATGAATTGGTAGTAGATAAAATGTTTTTCATCTAGCACCAAAACAAGTGACACTTACCTGAAGTTCAGTAATAAGCACCCTAGTAACTTTGAGTTTGATAATAACTTGGTTAGAACTGTGTTTAATATTTCAAAACTAGAAATAAGAAGAACAAATGCAAGCATTGTATTTATTTATAAAATTTTAAACAGTATTATTGACAGTCCGTTTCTCCTAAGTAAACTGAAAATAAAAGCACCTCAACAACAAAAAAGAAACAAAAAAATATTTTATGCAGACTTTCATCACACAAACTATGGGATAAATCCAATAGATAGAACCTGTATGGAAATTAATAATTTGAATGATACCAAAGAAATTGATATTTTTTGTAACTCTTTGAAGAATTTACAAGATGTACTACCAAAATGAAAAAAAATTGTATACAGGCTCATAGATTTTTAATTTTAAGACTTTTTCAGATTCAGATTCAGATTTATTTATCATCATAATAGCATGAAATGTCAAAAATACAAGTTAACTCAATATAAGTAGATAGGTAATATAAAATACAAAAATAAGCTGATAAAATAGATACAACGCAAAATTCAAAAAAATAAACAACACAATACACAAAGGTCAAAATTCTAAAAACTATAGGTATTTTGGCACTTCACAACAGTTTAAAAAATGTGTAAAAAATACAGTAAAAGGTGGCCACAACAGAATAAACTCCGTACCAGCAAAACAATAATACGAAGATACAAAAACACATAATAAACACTTCAAGTTTCAGGATCCTTATCAAGGTACTCTTGCACCGAATAAAAGCCTTCATTGATAAGAAGTTTTTTCACCTCTTGTTTAAAACGCACTGCGTCACTCCTTACGATACCCAACGGCAACCTATTGTAAAATTTAATGCACCAGTAGTTTACACTATGTTGAGCACTAGCAACCCGATGGTATGGCACAGATATCCGATCCTGGTTTCGTGTACTGTATGCGTGAAAATCCCCATTACACGTAAACATGTGTTTGTTTACATGGACATACACAACACAAGCTAAAATGTACATTGACAGCAAAGTGAGTATACCAAGAATTTTAAACAATTCCCTACACCCATCACGCGAACCCACCGAAGACAGCAGTCTGGCGGCTTTCTTCTGCTTCAGGAACACACCATGTGCAGCAGGTGACATACCCCAGATCATAATGCCATAGCTAGCAGCACTGTGGAAATTTGGATAATATGACAAGAGAGCCGCCTGAGGAGTAGCTATCTGCATCAACCTACGTATGTTAAATATGCATGATGATAGTTTGTGGCATAGGATACTAATGTGGGTATCCCACTTCAGGTTACCCTGAAAATAAACCCCCAGAAACTTCACCGATGATGTATTTCCTCTGCCAGGAATTGTTGTGAATGTAACTGTGTCTGTTTTGGAGGTGTTTAGATTTAAGTTGTTTTCCGTAAACCAATGTTCCGCTTGAGAGACAGTCTTCAGGGTTTTTACATTCAGCACTGACACATCTTTACCCACATTCAGAAATGATGTGTCATCGGCATAAAGACAACAGTTCTCCATCTCCACGTTCAGAGGGAGGTCGTTGATATACAGTATAAAGAGGAGGGGACCCAGGATTGACCCCTGAGGAACACCACAAGTCACCCGTGCCCAATCGCTTCTCTCCTCTCCACAAACGACCCTCTGTTTCCTATTTGCCAAGTAAGAGCGAAGCAGCTCCAGTGGCAGTCCGCGGATACCATAGTATTCCAACTTACTCAACATCAGCTGATGAGAGACACTATCAAACGCCTTACTCAAGTCACAGTACAAGGCCTGTGACATATCCCCCCGATCAAACGCATCTGTAATTGATTGTATAAACTGGATCATAGCTGTGTTCGTGGAGTGCTTCGACCTAAAGCCATGCTGCTTCTCTGTTAGAAAGCCTTGTTGATCCACGTATTTTGTTAACTTCTGCTTTATAAAGCTCTCCACAACCTTCGACAAGACTGGCAGGATTGATATTGGTCGATAGTTTTGGGGAACATCAGGATTTCCTGCTTTATAAACTGGAATCACCTCAGACAACTTCAAGATGTCTGGAAAAACTCCCTGTTGCAAACATCGATTTAGAACCTCCGTAAATGGGGCAAGTATCGAGGGTATTACAGCCTTCATAAGTTTGACGGACATTCCAAAGCTATCCGTCGTGTCAGTGCTTCTTAAAGACAACGCTATGTTTAACACTTCTTCCTCCGTTGCATCCTCGAGGTAAAAAGAATGTATGTTGTTAGAGTTTACCCTGTTTAACATTACCAATGCCTCTTCATTGTCATGTTTACAGGCAGAAAAAAGGCTGGTATAGTATGTATTCATGAGGTTTGGTGGTAGTTGACATGATTTCGATTTAGTTTTTCCGCGGTTTTCATTTATTATTTGCCAAGTCGTCTTTTGTTTGTTTACTGATAAAGAAATTTTTTTAGAATTACTATTCTTTTTAGCTTCACAGATTTGTTAGTTTTTGTGGAGTTTTCCGTTGAATGAATAAATGAATAAATGAAAGACATTTTTAGGTTTTTTAGGAATATCTTGAAAAAATAAACAATTTACGAGATTTTTTTATTCTTTAACATTGATTTAAAATTAAATTTTGAACAAATGTTTTTTGAACTATTTTTTGAAATTCCGTCAAAAAAATTAGTGTGCGTTGATTCCGACTAATAGATAGACTAGTGAGTTTGGGGCTTGGCTGCCAAACGGAAGGTCGCGGGTTCGAATCCCAGAAGGTCCATTATTTTTTATTTTTTTGTATTTTACTGGTTTCTATGGTACCGAAAACAATAATAATAAATAAATAAATGTGATTTTATATTATAGTCCTTCAGCTAGGGGTCAAAAGGTAGGAAGTAAAAGCGGGATGAGACGAGGCAGTGTTTTCTGAAGGTTTTTTGGTCGCTGAATCCGAATCCGTGCGTCGTTTTTCAATAAAGTGGTGCAAACAAAAATTATTAACAATTTATTGTTTAAAACGCAATAAGTAGAAAAGTATAGATTTTACCGAGCATTTTACCAAAAAAAGTTTCAAACAAAAGTTGTTCAAAATAAAAGATTCTCCGAAAAGTTCATATGGTATTTTGTCATAAAGTCGCACGGACAAAAATTATTAACAATTTATTGTTTAAATGTTTAAATTAACTCGAAAACGAAAAATATACATTTTACCAAAAAAAATTTCAAACGAAAGTTGTACAAAATAAAAAGACTCTCCGAAAAGGTCATATGGTATTTTGTCATAAAGTTGCTCGGACAAAAATTATTAACAATTTATTGTTTAAAATGCAATAACTCGAAAAGTGTACACTTTACAAAAAAAAGTTTCAAACAAAAGTTGTGCAAAATAAAAAGACTCTCCTAAAATGTATGCTTTTTGGTTTGTTCCGTTTTAAACAATAAATTGTTAATAACATTTGTTCGAGCGATTTTATGACAAAATACCATATGACCTTTTCGGAGAGTCTTTTTATTTTGTTTGAAACTTTTTTTGGTAAAATGTATATTTTTGGAGTTATTGCGTTTTAAACATTTAAACAATAAATTGTTAATAACTTTGTCCGTGCGACTTTATGACAAAATACCATATGAACTTTTCGGAGAGTCTTTTTATTTTGTACAACTTTTGTTTGAAACTTTTTTTAGTAAAATGCTCGGTAAAATCTAAAGTTTTCGAGTTATTGGGTTTTCAACAATAAATTGTTAATGACTTTTGTTTGCACCACTTTATTGAAAAACGACGCACGGATTCGGATTCAGCGACCAAAAAACCTTGAGAAAACACTGCGTCGTCTCATCCCGCTTTTACTTCCTACCTTTTGACGCCTAGCTGAAGGATTATTAATAACGTATTGAATGTCGACTGCATGTGATTATTGGCTACCCCTTCAGTACTTTCCAAAGATTGAAACTGTAACATGGTAATGTATAAGAAAGTCATTTGTTGGACACATCAGATATTTTAAAGTAAGTAAAGTGTTTAAACTGGAACTTTTTTGTCCTTAAAATTTTAATTATAAAAAAAAGCATTTAATAGGCAATTTAATTTAAAAACTTTTTGATCTGTAAAGTTTTGATTAAACGCACCGTTAATCTTTAAAAAATTAAAAACTAACAGCATGTTTTTACTAAGTTTCAAAAAAACAGCATCAAGAATACTGAGATTTATAAGTTATTGACGGAGGACGAACCTCCAGCACATTATGCACGTCCTGTGCGACATTGGCTATCAGTCACCTACCCAAAACAATGGATTGGTAGAGGCCCTGACGCTCCTGTTGCATGGCCTCCTCGTTCTCCTGACTTAAACGCAATTGAATTCTTTTCTTGGGATATTTAAAATCAAAAGTGTATGCAACACATATTCCTTCACTTCAAGAGCTTAGAAGGAGAATCGTTCAACACGCCAATGAAGTTCGAGAGGCAGTTTATATTTTAAAAAAATTCGGTTTTCAATACAAAGAAGAGCTACAGGAGCGTCATCGTCAGGGCCCCTAGCAATCCATCGTTGAGGATAGGTGACTGATAGCCAATATGCTAATGTCGCACAGGACGTGCATAATGTGTTGGAGCTCCGTCTTCCGTCAATAACTTTTAAATCTCAGTATACTTGATGCCGTTTTTTTGAAACAGTAAAAACATGCTGTTAGTTTTAAATTTTTTTCAAGCTTCACGGTGCGTTTAATCAAAACTTTACAAGAGAGGAAAAAGTTTTTAAATTAAATTGCCTATTTTTTTATAATTAAAATTTTAAGGACAAAAAAGTTCCAGAAGGTTAAACACTTAACTTACTTTAAAAAACCATCTTCTTAAAGTTTGATTTCAACAAAATTTTCACAAATTAAAGGTCTTTGGTATTCATTAGCAACTACTAAGAATTGGTTCTTCTCATTCAATTAGTTTAGAAGTTATTAACTTATTACCAAATAGTATATTGTAATACAAGTGCGAAAAACGCATCATGACAATACGAGTGTGAAATTTGCAACGCGAGCGATAGCGAGTGCTGCAATCACACGAGTATTGTCATGGGCCATTTCCGCAAGCGTGTTACATACGATTTTTTCTACGAAAAGGTGGAATTCGTAAAAAATAAAATTATTTGTGAATCTTTTTCTAATTAAAAAAAACATCAAGTGAGTTTGTTGTCATGGAACTGAAAGCTCATAGCTGTTGACAGTTTATAAATTGTTTCCTGTCATCGAAATAATTTTGATTTTGAGATCAAATTACGTGAATATAAACATGGAGTTTCAAAACTAAAGCGAAAGCGATGAACTAATGTGCACTCCTCCGGTTGTTAGATATTAAATAAATGTTACAATTATAACTAAATGTAAGTACTTCTTTATGTTTTTGTTTGCGTGCGGAAAGTTTAAAAAATGTGTGCGGAAAAAAATTTCCACACTAATTTTCCGTACTAGTTTTTCAAAAGCCTACTTTCAAGTTCGATTATCTTGTCAGAAAAAACGTCATTCCGCATTTTCGTAGAAAAAATTATTTTTTTTTCTAAAACTTCAAACGCCTATAACTTTTTAGTTATGCATTTTAGTATAACAACTTTTTGCGTCAATCGTCTTAGTTTTAGGCCTAATATTACAGGTAAAGCATGTCCTATTAATTGCGACTCTGTATACTTGCTTTACAATTTTTGCATTGTGAACTTCAGCCGCATTAAACTTTTCACTTCCTCAAAAAACTGAAAAACTATAAAGGCATCGATTTTTTGCAAATTAGACGCATCTGCTTTCTCAAAACCACATTCTAGTCTATTTGCAATTTCAAAAATGAAAATAAAACGTCAACTACAAGATTTTTCAGTGTTTGTCAAAACTAGTATCTAACGCCTAACGTTATGACGCCACACATCAATCGCGTTGAGAAAAAGTCACGTGGTTAAATTTAAATTATATCCCAATTTTTAAAACCGTATAAATAATTATTGAATTGACGAAAATTGTTTAAACTTCGCACAATGTTACGAAAATTGATATTTTAATGATACAACTAATTTTCAACTTGTTATTTTTTTTATGAAAGGACCCAATTAATTTACTATATGTAATATTATAAATTTTAGATAATTTTTTTTAAATCTATTGCCACACCCTGTATAATCTGTTCCATTTCCATTCAGCGGTATTCCAAGACATTCAGATAATCTAAACAAAATTTAAATACCATCATACGCTCAAAAGTCGTATAACTTTTATTTCCCACACAAGTTAAACTTTGTGTCATCACTTGACAATTTTTCCTGAACCAAACAAATTCAACGGAAAAATAAAAAATAAAATCGTTTATTTATCGATGTGCCTCGGTTAACAACAACACAATAATTTGTGCTTGTCAGTTAGTAGCTTGTTCATACTCGTACATCTCAATAAAATATTTTTATTGCATAAGACCGCGCGCGAGTTCCAGAAGCCCAAACCGAATTTTTTTCAAATATTAACAATAATAATGTAACAATAAGTGTCGTATGTATTTGCTTTGGTGTATGTACGTGTGGTGTGGTGTGGAATAAAGTGCCATAGGCCCCACAATAGAATAATAACGTGTACAAAGGAAATAATCTCTTAATTTAAGTTAAATTAACACAGGGATGTGGGCTTCACATATAAACCCAATTGAACCTCATTAACCGCCAGTTGTAGATGCATGTGGCGGCGGTGGCATATGTGTTAATTTGTTAGTGAAATTTTACCGAAATGGATCAAGAAAAACAAGTATGTATTCTGACTAATTTTCCTCTAACCAAAAAGTGCAGAATTTATGCTATATTTGGTGTATGTGAGTGATGCGGTTGAATTTTGTGGTTAAATGTGGGGATATTTGCATTTTTTCCAGTATTTTATGGGTGTGTGGAGTGTGCTCTGGATTAAAATCACTAAACTTTTCCACAAATCAAAATTAAATCAAAACTGTTGTGATTTACGAAATTACAAAAAAATAACGGATTTTTTCTGGAAGATTTTGAGACGTTCAATGATTCGATATTGTCGAAAATATTATTCAGTTTATAGTTAATTTTTCTTGTCACGTAGATTCAAAGAAATTTTCAAAATTAATGGTATTTTTAGTTTTATGATGACCTAAAGCAGAGGTTACGAAAATATAATGGTTTTTATTAATTTAATTAATTAGCCACCTAGACTCTTAAGTAACTGATATACAGGGTGATCCTTTAAGTATTCTAATTTTTTTTAAATAATTGTACCTAAATTAAATTTGGAAAAACGAAAATTGTTAGACAAGATTTAGCAAAAAATTAAATAACAATTATGGTAGAATTATTTTCAGTTGACATGTAAGTAACGTAATCCTAAGATTATTTTCAGAAGGCATGTAATGCGTCACAAATCATTAATTTGCACGTCATACATAACTAGATTTGAATATCAAATTTCTACCTTTATGCCCGGTTGCACCAAGCTCTGCTAAATACCCAATTAACTAATTGCGCGTTTAAAATTTAGCAGCGGCAGCTTATTGGGTCTTTTAAATTTGTTGCTAAGCAACGTAGCAAATAACAATCGTTCAGCCAATAACATGCCGCTGCTAAATATTAATCACGATGTTAGTTTAGGAGAGCTTGGTGCAACCGGACATAAAAATTTTACCCAAACAATTATTGAATAAAGTTTTATACGGTGTTTCTATTAATCAAAAATTTTTTGCGTTCCAAAAGAGGAAAATATATCTATGATTATCTTTCTAAATACAAAGAAATTTTGCAAAAATCTGCTGTACTCAAAATTTCGTCGGCGGGGTGAAGTGCGAAATGTAAAAAAAAATCATGTTAGTTTGTATTGGTGGAATTTTAGCACAAATTAGGTTTCTTCTACTTAATTTAACGGTTTTCGATATAATTCCACGTAAATAGGTACGTCAAATCTCACTTTTTTTTCATTATCTATGTACAATCAAATTATTTTCAATTAGAATTTTTTTTATTCCGAATAATTTTTTAATAATTTTTACGCCTTAAATAAACATAAAATATGATCAAACGTACATTTTACTTTATTTTAAGTGAAACTTTGGCCGTTTCCCAGTTTACCCCACGATTTTTTTCGAGTCCAAAAAAGTGTTTTGAAAATCGTTGAAAAATCGAATCAAAAATTTAAATTTTGAAATGTTTTTATTATATAAAGTTAGCTATTGAGATTCTCTTTCAACTGACCAAAATATGAATTTTTTCGACTTATATGGAGACAAATATAACACTTCCCACTTCACCCCACCTTATCATACTTTAGTGAGCAATCAAAAAACACATAAAAGCTTAAGTTAATAGTTAAATTGAAGTTACATACATAATTAAGCAGCCAGAAGGTAACTTTATGATAGTTCCTGAACTATTTATTCTTATAGATAGTACCTAAATTTTTTTAAGGAAGAAGTACTTTACCTAAAAAAGAAGTACGTCTTCGGCGTTGGGTAACAGATCCTGCATGGTGTAGATCAGGTTTTTGTATCTACTCCAAGTCTATAAGTAGGTAGTTGACTTTATTAAAATAAGAATATAAATATAGGTATCACAAATGAATGACGGTCTAAAAAACGAACTTGGATCAAATTTCAACCCCAAAGTTTTTTTAAACATAATAAACGATTATAAAGCTTATTTTTCTAAAAACCCTTATAGTTTTGTGTATATTAGGACAAAACTGGATTGCAAAAAAAAACGATGAAGTAAATGATAGGAGTAGAAAATTTGTATATTGAATACAAGCAAATTTGGATAAAAATCTGGTTCAAGGTGGATAATTCTTTAGAATAAAAATCTTGTTTGTCTTAAAAATGTGGTTTTCATCATAACGGAGGTGTTATTGTCTTTCCGTGCGACTCTAACAAAATTTGTTGTATTTAAAACAGTTGTACCTTAAAGACTCGTTTACATCCACTTAACTTAATGTAGCGTACCAAAAGTTAGTAATTAAGAAAAGTTGAAACTCATTATAATAGATGTAGACGTTTACATTCGTTAAAAAAATAATAAATTTAACATCAGGAAAAGTTCAACCAACTTTAACTTACAAGAATCCGTGCGAACTTTTCCAGTCAACATAACCACAAAATCGTACATTATTAGTTTTTAATTTATTCATAGTTATTTAGCTTGGTTATTAGTGAATTTACAGTATGAATGACGGACAACTATTTAATAAAATTGGTATAGTTGTATCCACATAATATACGACAAAAAAAGATTTGCGCATGCGTCAATTAAAATATTAAGTGGCTATAAATAGATAGATTAATTTTTCGTGGTTGCGGCTACGTTAAGTTAAGTGGATGTAAACGATACTTTAGAATATTTAAAACTAATTTTGAACTCGAATTTTGTATACTTTGAAGAAAAATATTTAGAATTTTATTTCTATTTTCAAATCCAAGGTTGTTATTAATATTATGCAAGACTTGCTAAAAAGTTTAGCATAAAATTGGTTTGTGCCGTATTAAAGAAAGATTATTATTATTATTATTATTATTGGAACCTAATTCTCTATTGCAGGTTTGTCTTTCTGTAATCAAACAAAATAGCATTTTCTTGCACTAAAATAAACATAGATACACTAATCAATGTTAATATTTTCATACTCTTATAAACGAATGTCATTTGACAAATAAAACAATATTAAATATTACAATTGAAACTCTGATAAACTAAAATGAAAAATCCACACAGTGTACTATATAAATAATATTTTAACTCGTATCTTTTTCTAAGATGAGCAATGCTTATCCGAGGACCTCTGCCCTCTTTCGATTATAACGACAGATGACCCCCCGACAGCACTCGATTAAATTTTCTGAAAATAAAGAATGTACAGTTCACCACAATCACAAACACCACACAAGAATATTTTTCCAAACTTTTCATTCATTCACCCTCATAATATTAGAAGGTAAAAGTGAATAACTTAGCCAATTATTATTATTATAGGGGCAACATCACATATTGCGTCTGGACCATGCGGGAGCCTTTAGGGCAGTTTTCGGGAAAATATTTTTTGTACACGCCGCGCGTTTTTTTTGTGTGTGTTCAACTGTAAAACCATTGTCAATTACGATCCGGCAGACATTTAATTTACTAAGGGTCGAATCACTTAACCTTAACTAAGCAACAGTGAATGAAAAATATATTCGTGTATTAGTAACTGAGTGCGACCCAAGTGCACACACACACAATAATACCTCTTCCATCTCATCAGTTGATGGTTCTAAATAAAGAGTGATTCATTAAGTTTGATTTGATAAAGGTAGTGTGCCCCTAACAAGAATCCAATTGAGTTTAAACTAGATATTAACAAATTATTGCGTAGGATGTGAATGAGTAATTACATGAATTAAATTGGTTTTTACTGTGTGCTTTAGGTGATTTTCTTCTGGAGCGGCTAAGGAAGATTTTGGTACCGGTACCTGTGACCTGTTACTAAGTACTAGTGCCGCAGGAGTACATTCGACCTCCTGCTGCTCAAGTGCTTATCAATGGGAACAGAGCAGTCTGCAAATTGCGGAATAGGAACAAAAAAAATTAAGTGGAAATTTTGTATTTTGTAAGTAGGTATTTTATTATAGTTTATATAAATTGTATTTTTTAAAAGATAGTTTTTTCGATTTTCGTCTACTTGCGTCCTGTAGACATGCTAATTATATTGAACTGATTGCAAAGGAGATGGAAGGACAGATATGGTTTTATGTTTTTGTAAGTTTAAAGGAATCATAATTAATTAAGAGTTTTGATAACAGAATTTTAGAGGAAATATATCATGGAAATACTGGAAACTTACACAAAATTAATCACTATCATTTAAACATTCATAAGATAATTTGTCAGTTAAACTTATAATAACACTATCAACTCAAAAGCTTGCCCTTTATGAACGGATTAAATTAAATTAAATTAGATACACCTATCAATTTTATTTTATTATATTCTTGAATTCATCTTTAATTACTTAATTCTTATACGTTCTACAAAATTTCTTTTATATTCGAAGTAGAATTTCGACCAAATTTGTATTTTTGATGACCAGATACTTATAGGAAAATATGTCACGAAATACTTGTTACAAAGAAATAATTTGTTTGTATACAGGGTGTCCCGAAATTAAAGGACAATATTTCTAGGACAGGTTGTACTTGTCAAAATATGACGACAAGTTTATATTAACATGACTCGAAAAATGCTTCCTAAGTTATCTAGAGTTCCCCGAAAGGGGGACCCCAAAGAGGAGTTTTCTGTAATATCTTTGCAACTGTTTGAGCGAGATTCATTGAATTTGGTGAGTTTGAAGCTTTTATAATTTTCCACATATTTCTTTTTCCAATTTTCAGAAATATTCTCACGGGCGTCACATACAGGGTGGGTGCTGGGTAAATTATGCCCCATATTTTTTGTGTGGATAATTTTTACATTTTTTATATCAAATTATGAAACTTGGTTTATTTTTACACAAAAAAGGTAGTCTCAGTCGACCTTTGTATTTTGAATAAATCTTCGAGTAAAATGGTTTTGAAAAAATCACATCCATAAAAACTAAAAAAAATTATTTTGATATTTTGTTTTTATTATTAATATTTGACAAAGAAATGTTAAACGAAGCAATAAATACGTAGAAAATTTAATCCATTGTCTACTTTGGAGAAATTTCAATATTGTGATTATTTTCATTAGTCTAGTTTTTATGGAAGTGATTTTTTCAAAATGATTTTACTCGAAAACGGTTCAAGATACAAAGATCGACTGAGACTACCTTTTTTGTGTAAAAATAAACAAGTTTCATAATTTGATATAAAAAGTGTAAATATTATCCCCAGAAAAATATGGGGCAAAATTTACCTAGCAGTCCTAGCACCCACTCTGTATGTGACGCCTCTGAGAAAATTTATGAAAATTAGAAAAAGAAATATGTGGCAAATTATAAAAGCTTCAAACTCACCAAATTTTATGAATCTATCTCAAACAGTTGCAAAAATATTACAGAAAACTCCTCTTTGGAGTCCCCTTTTCAAGGGGCTCTAACCTCCTTAGGAAGCATTTTTCGAGTCATGTTAATATAAACTTTTCGTCATATTTGGACAAGTAGAAGCTGTCCTAGAAATACTGCCCCTTAATTTCGGGACAGCAGCGTTTATTGGCGTTTTAGGCCCATTGCTTGGTAATAATTTTCCATGTTTTCCTATTTTTGACTTGATTTCTCCAGTTTTATACTTTTTTCTCCTTTAGATCTTCCGTGACAGCGTCTTTCCATTTCCGTCTAAGTCTCTAGTATATCCAGTGATTTTTTTCGACTTCGAGATTTTGATGGATTTACACGTTTTGAGGACCCCTGAATCCATTTTGACCATTTCCGAAATGATGTCTGTGTGTGTCCACCATAACTCAAAAACGAGTTATCGGATTTGATTCAAATTTCATATTTAAGAGTTTGAACAAAATTGTGGATGCCACGTTAAATGTTTTTCATCTAGCACCAAAACAAGTGACAGTTACCTGAAGACATTTTTAGGTTTTTTAGGAATATCTTGAAAAATAAACAATTTATGAGATTTTTTTATTCTTTAACATTGATTTAGAATTGAATTTTGAACAAATTTTGTTTGAACTTTTTTTTTAAATTCCGTCAAAAAAATTTCAAAAAAACTAGATATTCTTAAAACACTTTATATTTCTCATAGTACGCATTGATCGTTGAATCCGACCGACTTGGGACTTGGCTACCAAATGGAAGGTCCCGGGTTCGAATCCCAGAAGGACCATTATTTTATTTTTATTTTATTGGTTTCTATGCTACCGAAAACAATAATGAATAAATACATGTGATTTTATACCAAGAGATTTTTTTAAGTGAGTAATAGGTCAAAAATCTAAAATAAAACACATTTTTGTCGTAAAATTCGGTTATAATGAGTGGGACAAGAACAGATTTATGCTATGCGTATTGCAATAAGTGCAACAGACTATTTGAAAATAGCTGGAAACCCTCAAAATTTTTACAAGAAATTTAATTTAATTTCATTAGGAAAAGTAATTGTGATACTATCCGTATAAGAAAGTCATATGTTGGACACATCAGATATTTTATCTAGTACTTACCATATTAAACAAAACCGTCGATAAAGGGTCTCCGTGTATCAGTCCTCTTTGCACTTTGAATTCTTCGGAGAGACTATTTTCGATTTTAACCCCGTAAATTGTGTCTTCTATTGTCATCGTCACCAGATTTACTATTTTCTTTGGAATTCTAGATTCCTTTAGGGCTCTAATTAGTTTGCTACTATTTATTGTGTCAATAGCAGCCTTAAAATCTACGAAAAGCATAAGACTAGATATTTCATACTCGTATGCTAACGTTAATACTTGTTTTATTAGGATCCGTTGTTGCTCTGCCTATGCGAAAACCACATTGATAGTCTCCTACGAATCCTTCTGATTTCTCTTCCAATCTCTTCTTAATAATAATGGTCATCACTTTATATGCAACATTCAGTAGCGCTATTCCTCTAAAGATTTTACCATCAGTAATGTCCCATTTTTTGTGCAGTGGTACGATAATGGCTTTGTTCCAGCCCAGTGGCATCTTTTCTATGTTCCAGATTTCCTTTATTAATTTAAATATTTCTCTTCTTAGGGCTTTACCTCCACCTTTAATATATTCTGCAACTATTTCGTTTTGTCCTGGACTTTTGGTATTCTTTAGTCATCTTATTATATCATTCACTTTCTCTTTTGATGGTTCTATTATTGTTTGTTCTATTTCTTCTTCGTATTTATCTTCCAAATTGTCCCTTTCTGTGCCCGTTTCTCTATTTAACATTTCTTCAAAATTTGTTTGTATCACATTATTATTAGGTATAAAACAGAATGCTAATATGTCGTCCAAAATTACTGCCTACCATAGAATCAGTTAAGAAAAATTTCCAATTTTAGGTCTTGTGTCCTTTAACCTGTCATAAAATTTGAAAAAATAGGCGGACATTCTTGCGATTTACTTTGTTATAAAGACATAAGTTTGCTCTACTGAATTATTTAAACAGAAAGAAAATCGTCCAAAGTTATGCGTTTTATTGCCTACTATAAAATTACAAAATTTTGTCTAATTTTAAATTTTATGTCCTTAAAACTGTTGTAAAATTTACTGTTATAAATAATCTAAATTATTAAAAATATCGAATTTTGAGCTTGTTTTTCAAAATAAATATTAAGTATTATATATTTTTGGAAAGCCCAAATTTTGTTTAATCAATATAAAAAATTATATATAGAGTGTCAAATTTAAAAAAAACATCAGTTTGGGCAATATCTCAAAAACTAAACCTTTTACACAAAAACTGCCTACGCCACTGAATTCTATGTAAAAAATTCTATTAAGATCAGTTTTCACCTTTTTGATAAGTAAACGCATAACGGAAATACGAGGGGTGTCTAAAAAACAAAGATTTTGAGAATCACTCTGTAGATTAAAAACTAAGAGAGCCATGACAAATTTGACCCCGGAATCTTTTGTTTCGTAAAAAAGTAGGATAGGAATGTGAAAACCGCAACACTCTATCTTTGATAATAACGCCAATACCCCCTAAAAGTGTCGAAAATGGCACACCCAGTACAGTATACTCTTTATTAAGCGAACACCCGCTGACGTCCAAATTGTGTCCGCTTAATAAAAGTGTCCGTTCAAGAGAACATTTTCCATTCACCTACAATAATAGTTTAAGTCTTTTTATCAGTTACAGTTTTTTTATTATTACATGTCTCAAAATTAATAGTATTTTCTGCAATTTAATGCATCTTTTTACACATTTCAGCTACAATTGACAACAAAGGTAACTCGTCGTCAGGATCAAATTCTGTGTTAGTATCAGGAATGTCGGACTATGTGAATCCTGCCTTAGAAATTTTGAATGATTGTACTTGTTCCCATGCCCTTTTAACAAAGTAAACGACATCTAAGATATTAATCGATTTTACTAAGTTTTCTAAAGTGTGAATAGAATCTCGACAAAATATGTTTCAAAATTACTTATACTTGGTACTCTTATTGCAATAAATTACCTACAATGAAATCTAATTAAAATTTTACTGTAAAACGATACGTTTTACGAAAAAACTACAAGAGGACTTTTTTTTCGTAAATCGACTGCTGATTTCAGAAATGTAGAAAAATGTTTTGCTTTTTTATTAGATCATCACATTATTAGTAAACTATCCATGTTAATTTTACGAAAAGCGCGAGCTCTAGCAGCTTTTCCAATAACAAGCAATTTTTCCGAATCCCCTGCCATATCAACACAAGGCATAATTGACGGAAAAACGGAAAAAAGTCCTGATTCCTGAAAGTGGCTCTAGTGATTCTACTTGAAAAATTAATGTGACAAGTTCCTATAACATTTTTCCGAAAGCTCATTAATCTTGGGGTTACAGGGCCTTTAATTTTTTTTATCAATTTTTTCCAGTAACTTTTCTAGTGTACCGATTCGTTTCAAATTTGGCACACTTATAACTAATGTTAATTTTTATTCTTATTCTTGCACCAAAATTGAAGTAAATCCCCCAGTGTGAAAGAGTCGAAACTGACATTGACCTTTGGATAAAGACCCTGAACTTGTTTATTAGGCACTTTTTCTAAATTTTGATGACGCCCGATTGAAGAGCATCGAAAAATCTTCAAAAAAAATCCTCTTGCTGCATCACGATAAAACGAGTCGTTTTCGAGAAAAACGCCTTAAATAAAAAATTAATACCAACTAACTACAGCTCATTTTCAAGATTAACAAAGCAAGCATTAAACAGAAGCGCGTTTTTCTCGAAAACTACTCGTTTTATCGATATTCAACAAGAGGATCTTTTTTGAAGATTTTTCGATGCTCTTCAATCGGGCATCATCAAACTTTAGAAAGAAGTTATTGGAAAAAGTTGATTATAAAAAAATCTTTGGGGCCTTGTAACCCCAATATTAATGAGCTTTCGGAACTTGTCACATTAACTTTTCGAGTAGAATCACAGGCTGTGGTACAGCGAAGTAACTTCAACAGGGTGCCCTTTCTAAGTAACTACAACAGAAAAAATCTTAATTTCATTTTTTTCTGTAGGTATTTTCAATCCACTGGACTACTTTAACTGGAGAAAAACAGAATGAAGACGATGTTATATTATTGTATAGACTATAGAATCTACAGACAGAAATATGTATGTGCAATTTTATTTTTTTATACTTTTGTTGTAAATATTCTAGACAATAAAGTGCTGCTAAAAAAATCGAAATCTTTTTTTCTCATTTATCAGATGTGCTGAAAGTCAAAATTCCAAAAAGATATTTATCAAATGTATCCCAAATAATATTAAATAAAACACCTACACAAAATTACAAAAATATATATTAAATATCTTTTAACATAATCAATATAATAAAAGTTCAAGAAAACATTACACTATACATAATAATATTTTATTTGTTAGATGAGTTAACACAACCCAAACTAATTACATTAGCATCAATAGGAAAATTCATTTTGCCCCTCAACACAGAACACTGCAGCTTCTGAAACAATAAAACAAATTAAAAAAAAAACTCGTACAATATCACAAAAAACCCAAACCTTAGTAAACAACTCACAAATCAATTTATCAGCCTCCTTCAATCTTCGCTCCTGAGCTTTAGTCAATTTCCTCTGCACTTCTGGTAGTTTTTTATAGTTTTTTTTAGTTATTTCTCGCATTTCGTTGGCGGAAAAAAGTCGACCTCGCTCTACATATTACAACACTAACAATAAAATAAATTAAATTTTAGAAAAGTAAACAAACCTTTCGAATTGCTACCCCGATTCGCATGATCTTGCAAGAACTGAACCTTACAAGCATCTTTACATTCTTCCCGACTGCGTCTTGAGTCTGATAGAACTCGTCTGCGGCCTTCGGCTGACTCAATAAAATCCGGTCGGTTATGGTTTAGGTACTCCTGGAAAAAAACTTGTTAAAAACAAACGCAAGTTTTATTTATCATATCCACCTGTAGAGTGTTGGTTTGTTTATTCGCTTGTTGACTCAAGACGTCCTCGTTATTACCAACTTTGCTATTCCGTTTGTGAGTGTTCTCCTTGTCCTTACGTTTCTTCCTACTACTGGCTTGTAATGGAATCTTTACGCGGATCTCCTCCAAGGATTTACGCTTTTTCCTCCTGGATTTCCTCGAACTTGAGCTAAGACCCGCAGCCTCCTCCAGGGTTAAAGTATACGCTATACCATTGTTAGTTTGTGCGGTCCTCTGCAATTGACACTGACAATATGCACAACATTGCTTGTTGTTCTCCCTGGCAGGCTTCACGCAACTACAGTAAATTTGTTTGCCATTATTAAATCTTGCAACATTAGCAGCGTTGATTTCCGTGTAACAGGTACAAATATGATCGGTTGAATTGCAACAAATCGTTGTAACAGCAGCGTTTTTGTTTAAGCAAACCCGACAAAGGGGGTAGCTATGCTCGCTAGTTAAAATAGAAACGTCACCACCTCTTTGTTTACAACAGGCGCACATCAATGAGTCCTCAGTAGTGTCTTCTGTTGTAGTCGAAGTAAAACTCTCGGTCTCCTCTTCAGGCACAGTCACTCGACTGTCAGTTGGTTTTCTTGTATAGACCTCGCTTGGGGTAGTTGTAATCGAGGCTGTCTCCCCATATGGCACACTCGGAATTATTGTTGTGACAAAAGACTCTGTGCTAGGTTCTTTCGATTCATCCATAATAGGTTTAATGGTACCATCAGTTAATTGATCCTCACTTTGCTGCCTTGATTTGAAACTAGCAGTTTTTGATTGAGCACGATTTCCGGAAACCGGAAGACTTCTAGGTGTAGGTGTAGCTTTAGAACGTGGATTTACTTGAGACACGTCAGGTCTCGAAGTGGTACCACTGGGAACCGTCAAGTATTGTCTAGGATCTGTAACTTGAGAACCCGCGGTTGTTACCGATGGAACTCCTTCTCCGGCCGAGCGTTTCTGTCTTTGGTCTTCAACTTGAGAACCAGCGGTTGTTACCGAGGGAAAACCACCAGCAGCTGAACTTTTGTGCACTTGATCTACAGCCTGGGCTCCAGCGGTTGTCACTAAGGGACCAACTCCAGCAGCTGAACTTTTGTGTACTTGATCTACAGCCTGGGATCCAGCTGTGGTCACTGAAGGACCACCTCCAGCTGTCGAGCGCTTGCGCACGTCATCCACAGCTTGAGAACCAGCTGTTATCACAGAGGGACCACCACCAGCAGTTGAGCGTTTACGCACATCCTCCACAGCTTGAGAACCAGCGGTTACCACTGAGGGACCACCACCAGCAGTCGAGCGCTTGCGCACGACATCTACAGCTTGAGAACCAGTTGTTAGCACTGAGGGAACTGCGGATGCTGTAGAACGCGTACGTACTGGATCTACAGCTTGAGATGCAGCGGTTGTCGTCGAGGGAACCCTTCCAACCGATTGAGAACCAGCAGTTGTTGTAGATGGAACCCCAGTGGCCGTTGAGAGTTTTTGACTAGGTTCCAGCGATTGAGTCGCAACTGCAGTTGTCGAGGGTTCCCCACTGCTTTCAGTAGATTGAGACGCAGTGCTCTGCCTAGGAATTTCAATTACTTGTGAGGCAGACGCGATTCTTACGCTTGGCACCCTGGGCATTCTCATACCATCGTCTACAACTTGAGAAGCAGTAGTAGAAGTTTTTACATTCCCATCGGTAGTAGCACTCATGTCTCTCAGGTCCTTAGAGACAGAAGTTTGCACATTTCTATCTAAGTTAACCCGGGATCCCGTCAAGGTTTGCGAGCCCTCTTCGTTGGATTCCGCACTGACTTCCGCATAATCACTACGCATTGGCACGCTGTCTCTGTAGGCTTGTCCAACGGATGTTCCGGAAGTCTGCGCAAGGATATCACTTGTCTTCGGCTTGGTTTGTGTGCTAACCCTGTGCTCTCGATGGGACGTCTGCGTACAGCAATTCACGCACCTTTTACAACTCCCACTACAATCGTCCCCGTTTAGTATAGCGTCCATGCAAAACTTCCTAAGTTTACTAATAATCTTACAGTTGCAATTGCACTGACTAGCCCCACAATGCTTACAATAATCCCGTTTAATGCGAGGGTACGTTGAACATGGTCGCGTTTTCTTCGAAACAAATTCCACGTTGATATTCGCCGGCATATTCAAACAGTCACAAGGACATTTGCCACACACGCGACATTCGCTATGACATACGCACGGTGCTTGTTGGCACCAGAAGCATCGATAGTTGCACATGCACAGGGTCTTGCTGCAACGTGGACACGGAGATGGTTCTTTTTGACAGGCGCATTTCACACGGCGACAATTTGGACATGGATCCGGTTTACATTGGCATGCAGGCAGGCGACACATGAGACACATGTAATTTTTGTAATCCTTACTAGGGCAGGTGCACGGGGTGTTGCGACACACTTGACAAAAAGTGCAGACTTTTAGTTTGGTGGTGGCGTCGTCGGATTGAACTTCGAGAATATCTGGCGAAGAAGTGAGTTCTGTAACTGTGTATTTATCGTTTCCCAAACGCAAGTTGATTTGTTTCGTGGGGTTCTTGGTACCAAGTTGGGTTTCTATGACGTAGTTGCGAGGTTTTTCCGAGTTTTCTTTGTTACTAGCCACTGTGTACACAGTTGTAGTCTTTTTTATACCATCGCTTGATTCACTGGAATTTTTTGGTAACTCCCCCAAAATTTCTTCCGTTCCTTGGGTCGCAACCAGAAATAAAACACAAAAAAATTTAGTTTGTTGTTAAAGATTTTAAGAGAAAATTAAAGAAAATGCATTTAAAATATTGTACTTGAAAATTACTATTCTTAAAGTCGATGTATAATTCTTTCGTATATTTTTCATTAAATTAAGTTAAATTTCCCGCAAAAATCGTGTTTAAGTTTTGAGCGTTTTCAAGCAATTTTCAAATTGTTTTCGGAAGTCTCTCTTGCACTTATTGAACTACGCATAAGTAATAATAAGTACGCATAAAACTGTCCTTGTCGAATTTTTAAACAAAAAAAAAGTGCTTGGAAGTTACTTTTCCTAAAATCGATGTATTTAAATTATTTTGTATATTTTTTATTAAACCACATGAACATTAAGTGAAAATTCCCGTAAAAATCGTGTAGTTTTCAAGAAATTTTTAAATAGTTTTCGGAAGTCTCTCTCGCACTTATTGCACTACGCATAAGTCTGTCCTTGTCGAATTTTGGGTCAAAAAAATATTGTGCTTGGAAAAGCATGAATAAAAAAGCTAACATTGAGTTCTAGTAGTCTAGATCCATCCCTGGCTTCGCATATTTTACTATTTCAACATTTTACAACAAATAAACTAAACAACTAAAGTAACACATTCAAATTTCATTTCCTCTACCTGCTCCTGACGTGCCTTGCCCCTCCTCCAACAGCTCCTTCAACCGCCTCAAATACGCAATTTCCGAATTGATCCAATTAATCTGATATTGTTTCTCGCGCTTCGCATACTGCACCATGCAATCCCCTTGTCCCTTAGTCTGTCGTTCCTCCACAATCTTCTCAGACATCGTCTTCTCCTCCCTCCAATTCTGGTAACTCCCCGATTTGGAACTGTCGTATTGTTTCTCCATACTATCTAACACAACGCTGCTTCCGTCGCCATTCCCATCGTGAGCCACAGCGAATTCGTTGTTGGTTAGCGTGAATCGTGTGTATTTTTTGTTGGAGCCTCGCGATTCCACCGGAATGATCTCCGCTTGGATATCACTGGAATCTTTAGAAGTTTTCTCATCGGATTTTGGAAGGATTTCATCCGTGAAGGTTTTTATTTCAAAATTTTTCGTTGGAAGTTGGGCTGGATACCAAGGGAGATTCGATTGAAGACTAGATTGTTTTGGAGGTTTTGGATCATCGGAGGAATCGGACGTAGTTTGAGGCTTTGGTTTGCTTTTGACGGGTTTTGGGAAAAACAGTTCGGAACTGGTGCTGCTTTCTTCCAAAGAGAACTCGCCTTGAGTTAGTTTCTTGACGATTTTCGTCAGGTATCGCTTTTTAGTTTCCGCGTCGTATCGTTTGGATTTTATTAACTTCCGAAGGAGCTCCAAGGATTTTTCTATTTCCGCCTCGTGTTTTTGACTAGTTGAAATTATTTTCCCTAGACACTGGTCTAGGTTCGGAGGGCTTTCGTTTACAACTTTTGATAAATCTGTTTGGCGTTGACTTCGTTGCCATTTTAATGGGGGTTCTTCCGGTTTACTCTCAGTTGTACTGGAGGATTTTTCACGTTTTTCATAGTTTTTCAAGTACTCAAAACTAGCGGAACTTTCCAAGTGTGATTGAGTGCTACAACTCGTACTTTTGTCAGTAGTAGAAGGACCAGAATGTGCCACATAGAAAACAGTTTGATTCTTAACATTTTTCTTTAAACTAGAAGAGGGCACCACCTCGGTTTGTACGGATTTACTTTGTTGGTTAAAAGAAGTTTGCACAGTTTTACAAACGCCTTTAGCATTCTTTCCTACACATTCAACCGTTACAGGTTTCGTAACATGCAAATTAATAACGCTGCTTTTTTTATATTCTCCAACAAGTTTTGCTGAACGTTCCTTTATAAACCCTGGCAAATTTTCCAAACTGCAAACTTTTCGTCGTAGTTTTTCAGGCTCTTCTACTTTTGGTGTAGAATGTGCATCAGGCAGACCAATTTTCGCTTTTAAAAACGACAAACCCTGAACAAATTTTGCTATTTTCTCATCGCCACTAGACTGCGAGGTGGCGCTACTTTTATTTGTTGAAATCGACGACTTACTTTTGTCATCTGAGTCTGATACTTTCGGTACACTCGCCTCAGAACTACACGTTTTCCCCGTCAATTCTGATGTTTTACTGTTTTCCTCAGAGTCCCCAATTACAACTATTTTAACATTGGATTTAACATGAGTTTTGTCCGTTAAACTAGGAAGCGAAGCGCTTTTCTGCAAACCACTACAAACTTCATAACCAATATCAGCCCCATTATCCCATTCCAGTTTCCTATTGGACATTGCACTGCTTGCCCTGCTAGCAGCTTCGTCTTCATCAACATTTTCCGTTGGTGGAACAATTTCTGGGATGTAGGAAACTGACGTAGTACCGGCAGAGAAATATTTGTCTAGTTCGCGATTTTGTGCAAACTTTTTGTAGTATTCCAAAACATGTTTCGATGTTGTGTCATCCTCGTCGGGTTTCCGCTTCTCATTTGGATCCATCTTTGGCATCAACAACTGGAAAAACCAAATTTGCCGTTGTCATTACAATAATTTTGAAGTTGTTTCAAAGTTTGGCAATTTGATTTACAAACATAACCTAGATGTTTTGTGGAAATTTTAAGAGAAACAACAAATGATACGTACGTGTAGAGTTTTATCAGTAAAACTTTCTTAGTTCATCATTGGTATTGTGGTTTAAAACATATCTAAGGATTAGACTAATTAAATAAAAACTAATTGAATTTATAATAAATTTTCAATTTTCAAACAGTTTCTTCGAAAACAAGCGTCAGTTATACAATTCTACCAATGTAAGGGAAAAAAATCAATATTACCACAGTGTTGCCAATAGACAAACAATTATATGTACTCGTTTACTTTGCTATTATTTTATAATTTACTAAAATATAATTAATGATACTTTAAACACAGTGAGAATGCTTTAATATTATTGTATTATATTTGAACATAATACTAATCTTTAGCATTTAAGAATATTTAAAAGCGCCATCTCTAGGTAAGCCATCGTATCGCTTCCAAATTTTTTATTGAATTCAATCTGAAAACAAAATTAAGTTCTCTTAATCGATTTATAATAAATTCTTATATTTAATTCTTATAATATTTGAAAAATAATTATTTATAACATGATTATAATAAAAGTTTTAATTATGGTGTTGCATTAATCCAACAACAGATGGCGCAGGCATTATTAATCCAGTGTGTTCCATTTTAACAAGAAAATCCCTAAAAATATAAATTTTCGGTAATTTCAACATTTTCCTTAAATTATATTGACTTATAAACTTAAAAAAGTGTTTTAGGCGAAATTCAAGCATTTCCCCGCACAGACGCAAATGGATGCCGCGATTCTGGGTGCAAGAACAACATCATCAGTCACCAGTGATTCTAACCTAACAAAAATGTGGGTCATTCTGTTAGGAAACACCTTTGAATAATTACCGGAAAACTACCTCTAGTTTCCGGGCTTTTGTACGTGGAAGGAAGAGTGTTTTAACTGTTGAGTGAATTTGTTGCGGTTTTTTGTGTTGTGGTTATTAAGTTGGTAACACGTACGACCGGTTTGATAAAATATTTTTGCCACTACACACTGCTCCTACAGTTGTATCGCATGACTCAGAATTTTTTTTTTATTTGTATCGTTTACTCACAAAACCCCAATTAACCAAACCTAATTAACACAACACCAACCTGTTATTATCATAGTACAAATAAAAGACATATCAGCACTCATTCCTTGTGTGTATGGTGTGTTTGTGGCAAAGCTAAACGAAAGACTAATAAAAAACAACGAACAATTTGTAATATTTTGTGATTGTGTTTTTGTGCGTGACGTCTCGCCGCTAATTTGAAACCCGAGTGTTCAAAAAGATAACCAACTACCTACAACCTCTGTGATAAGTGTGTTGTACAATGGCTAATCAAGATGATTATTTAACTTCTTATCGGGAGTTCTTTGAGAATTTCGCTCAAACAGTTAACCCCAACGATCAACTACCTGTTAAATTAGCTAGCTACAAGCTGCTCAATACTGAAGTCGTTGGTGGTATCATTGACTGGACCACCCAATACCTCTCACAAAAGTAAGTCTAAACCAGAGATTTTTACAGAATTTGTTTCAGGAGACTGTAAGAAAATCTTAACCATTCTTGCGTAATTGACACACAAATAAAAACAACCGTACGATGATATAAAAGATGCGAGGTGATAACGAAATAAATTAGCATATGATTATTATTGTTTATAAACAATATGAAAGTACCTGGTCGTGGTGTTACTGTTCTTATTATGCGAGGTAAAGCATGCAATCTAATTATAATTAAAATATAGGCACTGCCTTTCTGAGTGTTTTTTTTTAATTAGCACCGGGGTTACTCAACAGAATTTTTGTACAGGTTATTGACTAGTTATAAAACTTGAGCGTGCTTTTGTTTTGTGTTTTGTTTGGAAAATAATATGCTTGTAGAGTGCTGAGGTGGACAACATAAAATCTTTGTTGAGGCTGCGGACACGCCCAACAACAACACCATCAACCAAAGTTTATAGCTTGAGACTGCAGCGGAATTCGTCTTTCTCTTCTATGTAACAAGAGAGAAAAATATTTATGTGTGTGTGATGTATCCAAAGTAAACTGTACAGAAATTTCTTTACTGTGAATGTTTTTTCTTGAAATGAACAATAATAATAAAATCGGTTACGATACGATAAAATGATAAATTATTTCGAAATTAACTAACTAAAAATTAAATCCAAAACTGTTTTTATTAATAATTGTAAACCATGTTTATAAATAAAGTAAACAGACGCAAACGGAATAAAATTTCCGGTTTTATCTGCGTCTTATCTACCTATTTTAGTCACAAATATTTGCTGATGTGACAAAGTAAAAAAAATAAACATTTTATCTTTAACTACGCACCTGATTTGAGCTTTCATCCGACGCAAATTTCATGGTGGTGAGCTTTGGAACAACGATGTATAGAAGCTAGAAACATGATTTTCCCAAAGATCCCTGTTCCAGGGCGTGGACCACATTAAATAATAAAAGTTTGTTTTAATTACAAAAAAATTACGAAACTTCTACCCGTTTTCTTTTGATACTTTTTGACGCGTTCAAAAGAGAAACTAAAAAATTGCAATTTTACAAGTAGACTGTTTTAGAAAAATTATAACTTTGGAACCGCTGATTGGATTTTAGTAAAATTGAAAGATTCTAAAAGAGAAAAGTTTGTTTTAAATACAAAAAAATCACGAAACTTTACGCGTTTTTTTTTAGACTTTTTGACGCGTCCAAAAGAGAAACTAAAAAATTGCTATTTTTCAAGTAGACTGTCTTATTAGAAAAATTATAACTTTGGAACCGCTGATTGGATTTTAGTAAAATTGACAGTTTCTCAAAGAGAAAAGTTTGTTTTATATACAAAAAAATCACGATACTTCTACCAGTTTTCTTTTTACACTTTTTGATGCGTTCAAAAGAGAAACTAAAAACTTGCAATTTTTCAAGTAGGCTGTCTTAGAAAAATTATAACTTTGGAACCGCTGATTTCATTTTAGTAAAATTGACAGATTCTAAAAGAGAAAAGTTTGTTTTAAATACAAAAAAATCACGAAACTTCTACGCGTTCCTTTAGACTTTTTGACGCGTCCAAAAGGGAAACTAAAAAATTGCTATTTTTCAAGTAGACTGTCTTATTAGAAAAATTATAACTTTGGAACCGCTGATTGGATTTTAGTAAAATTGACAGTTTCTCAAAGAGAAAAGTTTGTTTTATATACAAAAAAATCACGATACTTCTACCAGTTTTCTTTTTACACTTTTTGATGCGTTCAAAAGAGAAACTAAAAACTTGCAATTTTTCAAGTAGGCTGTCTTAGAAAAATTATAACTTTGGAACCGCTGATTTCATTTTAGTAAAATTGACAGATTCTAAAAGATAAAAGTTTGTTTTAAATACAAAAAAATCACGAAACTTCTACGCGTTCCTTTAGACTTTTTGACGCGTCCAAAAGGGAAACTAAAAAATTGCTATTTTTCAAGTAGACTGTCTTATTAGAAAAATTATAACTTTGGAACCGCTGATTGGATTTTAGTAAAATTGACAGTTTCTCAAAGAGAAAAGTTTGTTTTATATACAAAAAAATCACGATACTTCTACCAGTTTTCTTTTTACACTTTTTGATGCGTTCAAAAGAGAAACTAAAAACTTGCAATTTTTCAAGTAGGCTGTCTGAGAAAAATTATAACTTTGGAACCGCTGATTTCATTTTAGTAAAATTGACAGATTCTAAAAGATAAAAGTTTGTTTTAAATACAAAAAAATCACGAAACTTCTACGCGTTCCTTTAGACTTTTTGACGCGTCCAAAAGGGAAACTAAAAAATTGCTATTTTTCAAGTAGACTGTCTTATTAGAAAAATTATAACTTTGGAACCGCTGATTGGATTTTAGTAAAATTGACAGTTTCTCAAAGAGAAAAGTTTGTTTTATATACAAAAAAATCACGATACTTCTACCAGTTTTCTTTTTACACTTTTTGATGCGTTCAAAAGAGAAACTAAAAACTTGCAATTTTTCAAGTAGGCTGTCTTAGAAAAATTATAACTTTGGAACCGCTGATTTCATTTTAGTAAAATTGACAGATTCTAAAAGATAAAAGTTTGTTTTAAATACAAAAAAATCACGAAACTTCTACGCGTTCCTTTAGACTTTTTGACGCGTCCAAAAGGGAAACTAAAAAATTGCTATTTTTCAAGTAGACTGTCTTATTAGAAAAATTATAACTTTGGAACCGCTGATTGGATTTTAGTAAAATTGACAGTTTCTCAAAGAGAAAAGTTTGTTTTATATACAAAAAAATCACGATACTTCTACCAGTTTTCTTTTTACACTTTTTGATGCGTTCAAAAGAGAAACTAAAAACTTGCAATTTTTCAAGTAGGCTGTCTTAGAAAAGTTATAACTTTGAAACCGCTGATTTCATTTTAGTAAAATTGACAGATTCTAAAAGAGAAAAGTTTGTTTTAAATACAAAAAAATCACGAAACTTCTACGCGTTCCTTTAGACTTTTTGACGCGTCCAAAAGGGAAACTAAAAAATTGCTATTTTTCAAGTAGACTGTCTTATTAGAAAAATTATAACTTTGGAACCGCTGATTAGATTTTAGTAAAATTGACAGTTTCTCAAAGAGAAAAGTTTGTTTTATATACAAAAAAATCACGATACTTCTACCAGTTTTCTTTTTACACTTTTTGATGCGTTCAAAAGAGAAACTAAAAACTTGCAATTTTTCAAGTAGGCTGTCTTAGAAAAATTATAACTTTGGAACCGCTGATTTCATTTTAGTAAAATTGACAGATTCTAAAAGATAAAAGTTTGTTTTAAATACAAAAAAATCACGAAACTTCTACGCGTTCCTTTAGACTTTTTGACGCGTCCAAAAGGGAAACTAAAAAATTGCTATTTTTCAAGTAGACTGTCTTATTAGAAAAATTATAACTTTGGAACCGCTGATTGGATTTTAGTAAAATTGACAGTTTCTCAAAGAGAAAAGTTTGTTTTATATACAAAAAAATCACGATACTTCTACCAGTTTTCTTTTTACACTTTTTGATGCGTTCAAAAGAGAAACTAAAAACTTGCAATTTTTCAAGTAGGCTGTCTTAGAAAAATTATAACTTTGGAACCGCTGATTTCATTTTAGTAAAATTGACAGATTCTAAAAGAGAAAAGTTTGTTTTAAATACAAAAAAATCACGAAACTTCTACGCGTTCCTTTAGACTTTTTGACGCGTCCAAAAGGGAAACTAAAAAATTGCTATTTTTCAAGTAGACTGTCTTATTAGAAAAATTATAACTTTGGAACCGCTGATTGGATTTTAGTAAAATTGACAGTTTCTCAAAGAGAAAAGTTTGTTTTATATACAAAAAAATCACGATACTTCTACCAGTTTTCTTTTTACACTTTTTGATGCGTTCAAAAGAGAAACTAAAAACTTGCAATTTTTCAAGTAGGCTGTCTTAGAAAAATTATAACTTTGGAACCGCTGATTTCATTTTAGTAAAATTGACAGATTCTAAAAGAGAAAAGTTTGTTTTAAATACAAAAAAATCACGAAACTTCTACGCGTTCCTTTAGACTTTTTGACGCGTCCAAAAGGGAAACTAAAAAATTGCTATTTTTCAAGTAGACTGTCTTATTAGAAAAATTATAACTTTGGAACCGCTGATTGGATTTTAGTAAAATTGACAGTTTCTCAAAGAGAAAAGTTTGTTTTATATACAAAAAAATCACGATACTTCTACCAGTTTTCTTTTTACACTTTTTGATGCGTTCAAAAGAGAAACTAAAAACTTGCAATTTTTCAAGTAGGCTGTCTTAGAAAAATTATAACTTTGGAACCGCTGATTTCATTTTAGTAAAATTGACAGATTCTAAAAGAGAAAAGTTTGTTTTAAATACAAAAAAATCACGAAACTTCTACGCGTTCCTTTAGACTTTTTGACGCGTCCAAAAGGGAAACTAAAAAATTGCTATTTTTCAAGTAGACTGTCTTATTAGAAAAATTATAACTTTGGAACCGCTGATTGGATTTTAGTAAAATTGACAGTTTCTCAAAGAGAAAAGTTTGTTTTATATACAAAAAAATCACGATACTTCTACCAGTTTTCTTTTTACACTTTTTGATGCGTTCAAAAGAGAAACTAAAAACTTGCAATTTTTCAAGTAGGCTGTCTTAGAAAAATTATAACTTTGGAACCGCTCATTGAATTTTAGTAAAATTGACATTTTCTAAAAAGATAAAAGTTTGTTTTAAATACAAAAAAATCACAAAACTTCTACGAGTTTTCCTTTTAGACTTTTTGACGCGTCCAAAAGAGAAACTAAAAAATTACAATTTTTCAAGTGGGCTGTCTTAGAAAAATTATACCTTTGGAACCGCTGATTGGATTTTCGTAAAATGGACAGATTACATGAAATACAAATAGATTTTTTGCCACAATATTTTCTGCATATCTGAAAAGCCATTAGTCAAATAAAAAAAGAGTCTTAATGAAATTATGTCACTTATTCTAAGCTACATTTTATTATCGTCTAATTTTCTTCAAAATTGCAATTTCAGTACATAATAAGCTCATATTTATAGGCTGATTTAATTTTACAGTTATAAGCTTATAAGAAAAGTTCTTAATTTCACGATTTTTCTAATGAACATTTTTGAGACATCCTGTAAATTTTTCGACCTGCAAAATTCACAACACTATGCATTAAAGGCATAATTAAAACTTTCATCTTCAAACGTATGGAAATCTAACTGCGAATATTTCTGACCACCCTGTATATCGCTTCAGCTGCTCGTTCCCTCACACTCTCGACTCCCTATCGCCATTCTATATTCTCTGTATCTATGATTGAGTTTGCGTACGTCATTTGTGCACAGCCCACTGTTGTTTTTAATTAAGGATGCCGATGCCGGTTGTCAATAATAATTACTTTTGCAAATTAAAACTCAATTAACGTTTACAAGAAACTGGGTACGTATGCATTGCCTTATTTGCATGTAATCTCCCGTTGAATATTCCCTACCAAATACAGGTTTGGTATTAAATTAAAAAAGTATAATGTTAGGTTAGGTGTATGATTAGTTTTTCCGTTGTAGCTGTTTGCGATGAACTGGGGCGATTGGCAACCACAAGAGAGTATACTGAGCTCTATACGTGATGTACTGCAAGAAGCACTGATTCCGGATAGTGAAATCCAAAAGAATGTGCAAGAGAAAATCGGGATTATACAAACGCTGACAGATTTCACAAATTATTTGTTGTTTATTTTGGGTAATTCGTTGTTTGCCGAGGATATTCGCTCACTTAGTGGTATATTGTTGAAAAATAATTTGGCAGCGATCTACGGGACATTACCCGAGGATAGCACAGTGAAAATTCGAGAGGAATGTTTGCTTTTATTAAAAGACCCTTCGAGGGAAGTCCGTTCAAGCATCAGTAATGTTATCGTGGCGATAGCCAAAGACAATCTAAAGGCTTGGCCGGATTTGGTGCCGGTTTTAATTAACTTGTTCACCGCACAGGATGAATACAGCGATGTTGCCTTGCATACACTCTATAAAATATGCGAGGATTTAGTCAACAGCCAGAAACAGCAAATTGATGTCCAGGAAGTAACTAAAGTAGTGTTCCCTAAATTTTTAGAGTACATCGACAAAGACACTTGTACCATACAAATAGTCAAGCTTACAAACCAATTTCTTCAGGACTATTTCACCGTTATGAAACACTCGATGGACTTGGGGGCGTATCTAAGAAAAATTATTGAAATGACCAGCACGGACGACGTGGAACTGCTAAAGTATGTCTGCAACACCTTCGTGGTGTACATGGACAATAAGGAGGAATGCCTCCTGCCGCATTTACACGACGTTATCCTGTACCTCATGGACAAATCCCAACACGAGGACCAAGACGTGGCGCTACAAGCTTGCGAGTTTTGGTTTTCCACCACAAGACTCAACACTTGCAAGGATATTTTAGGACCATACATCGACAAACTCCTACCGATTTTACTGAAAAACATGAAATATTCCGACACGGAACTTGCAACATTTAAAGAGAGTCTTGGCGTGGATTCGACTGCAAAAGATTTATCCAAAGACGTATGTCCGTTTCATTTACGCGAGCGCAACAACGCTGGAGATGAGTTTGATGTTGATGATCCAGATGACACGGAAGTTTTCGATGATTTTTACATGGGGTGGACGCTAAGGAAATGTAGTGCAGCTTCACTCGATTCAATCGCTGTGAAATTCGGAGATGATCTTCTAGGACTACTAGTTCCCTTCTTGAATGAAATCCTGAACCACCACGATTATCTCATTAAAGAATCGGCGATTTTAGCTCTTGGGGCCATAGCTGAGGGTTGTCTTAACGGTCTTAAACCGCATCTTCCCTATTTGATCCAGTTTTTAATAGGCGCAATGAACGATGAACAATCGCTTATCCGTGTTATAACTTGTTGGACTTTAAGCCGGTATGCGTTGTGGATTATCACAGTAGATGTAACTCCCGATACGTATTTTGTGCCGGTTTTAACGATTTTACTCAAGCACTTCGTTGATGATAACAAAAGGGTTCAAAGGGCGGCTATTTCGGCATTTTGTATTTTTCAAGAGGAGGCACAGATGAAACTTGTACCTTACATTGATTTTATCCTAGAGGCTTTTCATTTGGGCTTCCAGAAGTTCCAGCATAGAAGCTTGTATCTTTTGTATGATGCTATAGGAGTTTTAGCACAGTCTGTTGGGAATAACTTAAGTAAACAGGAATATGTTGCAAAATTAATGCCACCGCTTATCCAGAAAATCTCGGAGTGTGATAATTATTATGACGATCATTTCATGGCTGTACTCGAATGTCTTTCCAACTTAATCCCAAGTTTAGAAATCGCTTTTTTGCCGTATTCCGAAGTGGTTTATTGGCACTGTTTGCAGTTGATAAAAGACACACTGTTGGCTGCTATGCGATATGAGCAACACCCTAATGAATTTGACATTCCAGACAAAGACCCAATGTGCGTGGCACATGACGTTCTTTACAGCATGGCTCTTGGTTTAAAAAACCACTTCATCAAATACGTCACCAATAGTAATCTTGTGGTTTTACTACATAAAACCATGCAAGATAGCTCGTCGGTTATCCGGCAATCTGCTGTAGCTTTATATGGGGAGTTAGTCATGCTTTGCTATCCATTCCTCGCCGGAAATATCAACGAATTTATTCCGTTGATTATCAAGAATTTAGATGAAGAATACGGTGGAGTTTGTAATAACGCTGCGTGGGTTGTTGGAAAGTTATGCTCGGTTATGGGAGGAAATATCCAGCCGTACCTTCCGGAGATCCTAGCAGCTTTCATACACATCCTCCGAAATCCAGGCTTGGATCGTACAATGCATAAAACCGTGGCAGTGTCCTTGTGTATTGTATTCTTCGTTTGTCCGGATGTTGCAGTTGATAACATGGACGTAGTGATAAAAAACTGCTGCCTTTTGATAAGAAACGTGCGAGATTCCGACGAGAAAGACCTAGCGTTTCGTGGGCTTTGCCAGGCTGTACTACGCTATCCAGAATTCACCCGCAACAACTTTGTGTACTTTTGCGACGCAGTGGCCAGTTGGATTGAAATCCGAATTGATTTAAAGGAAATTATCAAGGGTGTTTTGTTGGGTTACAAAGAGCAAGTAGGCGAGGACTATTGGCGCGAGTACTACGGACAGTTTGCTGAGCCCCTCAAGATAAAACTGCAGAGCTTGTATGGGGTTTGATGGAACAACACGATTTTTCTGGGGTATAATCGGAATTGGGTGGGAAGGCTTGAGTGCACCTGCCTTGAGTTTTTTTCGCGTCTCCTTTTTCGTCGTTAGTCCGCGAGGGTGGGTTCGATTTAAAGGTAAAATAGAATCGCGCGCGGTGTCATGCAGAAGAGAGTTTCTTTTTTCGAGTCGGATTTTGTTTAAGGATTTTTTGTGTTGGTTTCAATAGAATGGAGTTAAGGTGAAATTTATTGAGGCTCTAATATTGTGACCTAAAAACGAATGTTTGGTTTGTTTATGTTTTATTATTTGTCGTAATAAAGAAAATTGATTATAATTGTGGTTTTATTTTGAATATTACATTTTCAGAAGTTAATGAGAAAAATTCTAGATTAAGATGCTGACGATTCTGTTATAATTTGCTATACAGCAACTTTTTTATTTTACAAACTATAATAGACAAAACCCCAAACTATAACAAATCCCGATTTTCAACAAACAAATCTAGAAATGTATGTGTTAAAATATAAAATAATGGCAAATACATGAAGGCAATGTGAAAACAATACACCCAGTCTTATATTTTACAAACTATTACAAACAAAACCCCAGACTATAACAAACAAGCTATACACTATAACAGACAAATTAAAAACTATAACAAATCTCAACTTAGAAAATATTTTTCAATAAACAAATTAAGAAAAATATGTGTAAAAATATAAAATAAAGGCGATGTGAAAACAACATACAACAACTTTTATATTTTACAATCTATAACAGACAAAAACTACAACTAACAAAGTTTCTATTGGCAGTATTATAGAATTATAGGAATTTGAATCAATAAAGAAATTTAAGTTCTTGAATTTTCTATTTTACTGATTTAAATCGCTGGTCTATGTTTAAAATATAAATGAAATTGTACTAACTAGTTTATGAACTACAAGGTGATTTTTAGAAAAATTTTAGAAAATTTTACCACTAAGATTTTTCAAATTTTAGTCTAAATTAAATACAGAAAATTTTGACAATATTTCAACTATTCCCTGACAGGGCTTAGTGAACTGTAGGAGATGGAACTTGAACCTTTAGTTTTTGTACCAATTCACCTATTTTTGGACAAAGAACGCTAAGAATCACAAAATTTCAGTTTTATTGTGCTAAATCTGGTTTAAAGTTGAGCAAAACTAGTAAGGTAGTAAAGTATATTGGCGGGTTGGTGCACCCACTAAAACCCAAAAAAATTTAATTATGTAAGAAAAAAATGAGAAGTCCAGAAAATTTAAACTTTTGGGAAATCTTTGTGTTCTATATGGATATTGGGCACAGATTTGGAATCAGCAGAAAATCTCCTATCTCTATGCCCATTTTCTGAAGGTCTTGTATATTTTTCAACTTTGAAAAATGGCCAAAATCACAAATATTTCCACAAAAAGATTTAATTTTCAAGTCATGATTTACCTGAAAAATAATTTCTTAACTAATTCAAGGGCTTTTTTTTTGAGGAGGGGAAATCTGCTATCAGACACCCTGGGCGCCCAGGGTAGTGTCGGGTTGGAGTTCTCTCTTGAGGACCCCGACCGACTAAAACCCCTCCAGCGGAACTGCATCTAGGCATTACTTCGCTGCTCTGGCTCACACCTCCTCCCCCTAATGCAAGGGCTTAGAAAAAGAATATCGAATCAGTTTTTCTCTATGACGCAAAAGAAAGCCGTTCTGGCTGGAGGAAAGTCACCAAAAAAGATGCATCATTTTGAGCAGTCGAAAAAAATTATAATTTGCTAAATGTACGTCAAATTAAAGTACAAGATTCAATACAATAAAAGATTTTATCTAATTTGGAGCACCAGTAACGATTCTACAACCAGTCAAAAAACAGAAAAATGTTGACATTTTATGAATCGCTTATTCACATTTTATCCCTGCAAAGTTTCAAAATATTTGCGTTTCTAATCTCAGGGTCTCCTATATATTTAAATTAGATTAAGTGCAAACTAGATCTAATATCCCCTTGTTTTTTTCCAGGGACTGCCCTTCTCAACTACTGCCACAACTAATCAAAATAATCATAGAAGAGACAAGAAAAGAATGCAAAAAGCAACCGATTTTATGTGGATTTAACGAGGACGACAACGGTATGAAAATTTCAAATCTTTAATCCCGTACAGTGGCTCCAAAACTGTTATAAAAAATTCGACCAGGAACCCAAAATTATGATGTTTTAAAAAAGTGTGATAAGTACAATTATTTTGTTTAAGTACCTACAATTTACCATCGTTTTTCTGGTTTAAAGTGTCACAGTTTTGGAACCAATGTTGTGTAAGTTGGTCTAAAATATTTTAGGCAAACGACAATAAATTCTCATCCCTCTTCTAGGGGAAAGTAGAATAAAATGGGATACCCAAACTTTTTTCTTGTAAACTCCATTACAAGCTACAAAAATCCATAATCTTAATAATAGTAGCATTTTTTATTGTTCCAGCTTATGAACCGTTGAAACTTATGCAAACAGTTATGGCCAAAACAAACGAGATTTGTTTACGTTATTTGGACAACAGTAAATTATGTTCTTTGCCAGCTCCTGGTAGTCCATTTCATATCACTAGTGTCCATGCAGTTAAGAATACTAGACGACGAATGGAGGATCGGCATGTAATAATACATGATTTAAACACTATGTTCTTCAAACAGGTACGTGAAAGAAATAGAGCTTAATATTTTTAATATTTTTGTGTAATTTATAAATTTGTTCTTTTCTAGGAAGCCAGTCCGTCCAGTTACTATGCAGTTTTCGATGGCCATGCCGGCCACGATGCTGCTGCTTATAGCTCAGCTCACTTGCATCAGTTCCTAGCCGAAAGCCAGTTCTTCATGAGCAATCCAGAGAAAGCCTTGTATGATGCCTTTTGCAAAACAGATTCGTTATTTTTAACCAAATGTGAAGTGGAGGTGAGTGAGCTGCGTATTAATATGAGTTTTCGTCTACATGTTTTTTCTTGTAGAATTTACGTGGCGGTACAACTGCTGTGTGTGCACTGTTACGGCCCAAAGAAAAATTTTTGTATATAGCGTGGGTTGGTGACTCGCAAGCGTTGTTGGTGAAGGAAGGAAAGTTGTTGCAGTGTGTCAACCCGCATAAGCCGGACCGTCAGGTAACAAACTGGAAAAAAAAGTCCCTTAAAACTTAAAAAAAAATACATACTTGGTTAAAAATTAAGCTATTTTATTAAATATAGAGCTAGACTGAGACTGTCGATAACATTGGAGCTCTAAAAACCGCCGAAAAAATCATATTAACAGTTTGTAGGACGGAGTTATTTAGGGAGAAATTCGGAGACTCGTGTTTTATACAATTTTGCAATTAGCCAAATAATTAATGAACTTCATTACAAAAGTTCCTGATTTTTTTAGTAGTAAATTATAACGTGTGATACAATCTTCCGTTATTTTCCGAGTTTAAAGTGTCGCAGTTTTACAACCTCTGAGCCGATTTTGTTTAAATTTACATTTTTTGTGCTATCGCCAGAACCTAACTGTTATAAAGTTCTTAGGACGTTAATCAAACTTTCCCAGACAAATTTATGCGTTATCGAATTATATTTAATCAGAAAATTTCAAGAATCACAACAAACCGTTCTTCTAAAAGTTAATTTGAGAAAAATCTGGGCAGTGGTTCCTAAACTATAATTTTTTTAAATGATTTCGTTAGAAAAATAAGTATTCAGCTTTGGAATAAAAGGTCTATGGGAAAAATCCCACCAGCAGTTCCAAAACTGTGATTTTATATAATAATTAAGGTCGAAAAGCGCGGTTTTTAAAAGTCCACTTGGTATCCCAAAAAAACACCAGCAACTGTTCGTATAAAATAAATAGTTCAAGATATTTTTTAAATAAATCGTCAATCAATCTTGCGACAAAGTTAAACTTACAAAATTCGGCATAGTGATTTCAAATTGTGATTTTTAAAACAATTATTGTCAGAACAAAACGATTTTTTATTTGTGACTTTCAGCTCCCCCCCTAAATAACAGAATTAATTCCGTTATATTTTTTTCCAAAATAAAACCATTATTCAGCTTTACAACAAAGTTAATTTTACATAAATACGAACAGCAGTATCAAAACTAATTTTTTAAAAAATTTCCCTTAAAATTGCGATTTTTTTAAAAGTCCCGCTTTGTGGTACCAAAAAACGTAGAAAAATTCAAGTAATTCGCGGAATTTTTACAAAATAATACCGTCATTCAGCTTTTAAATGAGTGTTTTTTGACAAAAATCCGATCAGCGATTTCAAAACTGTGACTATTTAAAACAATCGCCCTCGAAAAATGTTTTTGAAACGTTCAATTTCAGATTTCAAAAAATTCTGAAATAATTCATATAAAATGTTTGTGGTTTATTCCAAAATTAAAATTGCTTTTAAGCTTTTAAATAAAAATTTTTTGACAAAAATCCAACCAGCGGTTCCAAAATTGACTTTTTAAAAGTCGCCTGGGAATTAATTCCTTTTCTGAATATGCAAATTTATAGCTAGGAAAAACATCTAAAATTCCCAGGTAAAAACATCATATGATTTTTTTATAAATAAAATCTACATCTATTTTGCAATAAAGTAAATTTCGCCAAAATCGGGCTAGTAGCCCCCTGACTGGTCACAAAATTATAACGTTTTAAAAATTCTGTGATAAAAACTTTTGTTTATAGACTTTTCCTGGTTTAATGTATCACAGTTTTGTAACCATTAAACGGATTTTATCGAAATTTGCGTTATTATATTGCCCAAAATTATTAAAAAAAATGTAGACGCTTAATCTCCATTTTGTAAAGTTGTTTGAACATTCAAACATTCACATGCTAATTTATGCAGTAACAGTTTTAAAACATTATAGTTTTAGAAGTACTGGTCCATTTTTGTAAAAATATCTGTTTTTACACAGAATAATCTTTGCAGTATTATAGAAAAAATATCAGGAACCGTAACCTCACTTTTAAGTTAGGTTAAACACTCGATAATTTTCAAACAAAATTGCAACAATCATGAAATGATTTTGAAAAATTATAAATTTGTGTGTAAAATTGTGCGAATTTTGACGAAATTTATGTTTTCATGTAGGTAAAGGTTGTTATTGCTAAAAAAAACATTTAAGCTGTAGAAGTTAATTTAGAATATTTTTCCGCAAACAGGAAAACAAAAATTTTTTGTTATTTACTTACATGATTCATTTTGAAAATTTGTAACTCGACAACGAAATTCCGGATTTTCCCGTAAAAAACAGTTTTGGAAAGTTCAAAGTTGGCTATATTAGGAAAAACATCATCAACAGTATGGAAGTTAGTTTAGAATATTTTTACGTGAATCGAAGAAAAATAAAAATATTTCATGAATCTTTACATCCACTTTGAAAATTTGTAGCTCGACACCGAGTTTCCGGATTTCCTCTTAGGAAACAGTTTTGATTAGTTCAAAGTTGACTATATTAGGAAAAAAATCATCAACAGCATGGAAGTTAGTTTAGAATATTTTTACGTGAATCGAAGAAAAATAAAAATATTTTATGAATCTTTACATTCACTTTGAAAATTTCTAGCTCGACACCGAATTTCCGGATTTCCTCTTAGAAAACAGTTTTGATTAGTTCAAAGTTGACTATATTAGGAAAAAAATCATCAACAGTATGGAAGTTAGCTTAGAATACTTTTACGTGAATCGAAGAAAAATAAAAATATTTCATGAATCTTTACATCCACTTTGAAAATTTGTAGCTCGACACCGAATTTCCGGATTTCCTCTTAGAAAACAGTTTTGATTAGTTCAAAGTTGACTATATTAGGAAAAAAATCATCAACAGTATGGAAGTTAGTTTAGAATACTTTTACGTGAATCGAAGAAAAATAAAAATATTTTATGAATCTTTACATTCACTTTGAAAATTTGTAGCTCGACACCGAATTTCCGGATTTCCTCTTAGAAAACAGTTTTGATTAGTTCAAAGTTGACTATATTAGGAAATAAATCATAAACAGTATGGAAGGTAGTTTAGAATATTTTTGAGTGAATCAAAGAAAAATTTAAATATCAATGAAATTTCTACATCCACTTTAAAAATTCGTAGCTCGACACCGGATTTCCGTATTTCCTCTTAGAAAACAGTTTTGATTAGTTTCAAAGTTGACTATATTAGGAAAAAAATCATCAACAGTATGGAAGGTAGTTTAGAATATTTTTGAGTGAATCGAAGAAAAATTTAAATATCAACGAATTTTCTACATCCACTTCAAAAATTCATAGCTCGACACCGGATTTCCGTATTTCCTCTTAGAAAACAGTTTTGATTAGTTGAAAGTTGACTATATTAGGAAAAAAATCATCAACAGTATGGAAGGTAGTTTAGAATATTTTTGAGTGAATCAAAGAAAAATTTAAATATCAATGAATTTTCTACATCCACTTCAAAAATTCGTAGCTCGACATCGGATTTCCGTATTTCCTCTTAGAAAACAGTTTTGATTAGTTGAAAGTTGACTATATTAGGAAAAAAATCATCAACAGTATGGAAGGTAGTTTAGAATATTTTTGAGTGAATCGAAAAAAAATTTAAATATCATGAATTTTCTACATCCACTTTGAAAATTCGTAGCTCGACATCGGATTTCTGGATATCATTTTAGAAAACAGTTTTCCAAAGCTCAATGTTGTATTTATTAAGGAAAAAATCATCAACAGTATGGAAGTTAGTTTAGAATATTTGAAATTTTTTTAAAATATCTTACAAAACTTCTTCATCATCCACTTTGACAATTCGCAGCTCAGCATCAGATTTCCGGATTTTTTCTTAGAAACCCGTTTTGAAAAGTTTAAAATTGACTATATTAGGAAAAAAATCATCAACAATATGGAAGTTAATTTAGAATAATTTTACACGAATAAAAGGAAAAAGTGAAATTCACATATCAACCTTCTACATACATAATTCAATTTGAAAATTCGTAGCTTTACAACGCATTTCCGGATTTTAACTTAAAATATAGTTTAGACAAGCTCAAAGTTGGCTTTATTAATTTCAGTTTAAGTTTGTATAAGAAAGTTAAATGCTGTCTACATAATTTATTTCTTTGCAGGATGAACGCGAGCGAATCGAAAAAAACGGCGGCATGGTAATGATGTTCGGCATATGGAGAGTCAACGGACAATTAGCTGTGTCCAGAGCCATTGGTAAAAACCCCATTTTCAATAGTAAAAGCAAACTAAACATTTTTTGTAATATGTAGGTGACGCTGAATACAAATCCTGGGTGCCTGGAACACCAGAAGTCAAACGATTTGCCCTCGATGGTAATGAAGATTTTTTAATATTGGCATGTGATGGACTTTGGGACAATGTAACAGAGGACGATGCCGCACGAATGGTGTATTATTTAATTGCAGAAAAGCCTGGTGAGTTTTTTATAGAAATTTTGTCTTAAGTGTCAGATGGCGTTAGTTTTTTTAAGGATTAATTACTCGCTAGATAATGTAATTTTTTGGTGGTGACCTCATGTTCAAATCGCTTGCAGCATAATACTTTTATCACTTAAAAGAACAATGGGTATTTTTGATAAACTCTTGAACAATACAAAAATAAATTATTGTCGAAATAGCTATTAGATTAGGCAACTTAATATACACTTTTCCAAGAAAATAATAAATAACTGTCGCAATTTTAAGTGAGTAATTGTGGTCTACTTCAAAAAAACCTTATTGGTTATTAATAAATTGTGGACTTTCACCGTACTTGTAATAAATAATATCCCATAAATATTTCGCATACTTTTTCCAGAATATACGAGTATTGCTTAGCCTTTTACACATCAATCACAGTATAATTACCATGCCCGGCTGCTATACCAAATTATACCATGTATTATACGTTCGCAACAACAATCAGACCATACTTAACTAGGTTATTTAGAGCATCAACTCTTATTATATTCTGATTATGATTATTAATAAATATTCCCCAGGTTTCGTCGTTTTTATTTTTTATCTGCTAGTTGTTTCTCTCTTTCACTATAACACAAGCCGTTTTGTATTGTTTTCTTGAATCTTGACAACAAAAGCTTGCTTTATAGGATTTTTTTATAGCGAAATGGAATAAACCACCAAATAAATAATACACGGGTGAATGTTTTGTGTTATGGAGAGGTTCTTAGGTACCCACGTATTAATTTCGTTAATGCATGACGGAGTCAAGGTTATAGTCGGACGAATGCGTTTTTTGCCTAAAGCGAGCAATATCGTAGGAAAATAATAACAATAATAAAATAGATGAGTTGGAATATTATAAGCTGTGGTAAAAAAATGTTATTGCATAAATTTGCTAAAAGTTTAAATTAATATTCATGTCCTTGGTCCTTTTTTCCTATTTTCTATTCTTCACTTTAATTACTTTTTTATTTGAGTCCCCAGTTGCCTATTCCGATGGTGCCATTACGTTCCTCTTCATATTTCCCGAATGTACACAGATAAAATTAAATATTTATGTATCGTCTAACTCTAGGCGTCTGTCGGGTCCGTCCCCCAAAATAAATATATTTCGGGCGAAAGTGGCAATGACCCACAGGGGCGCACACTCTCATACACATTACGTCATTTCTGGGGCACACGCCGGATGACTTTGGAAATGTCATGGCACAATAAATTAATCGACTTACGTTCGATGATGTGATTGCTCCAAGTAATTGGATTTAAACTGTTTGGATTTTTTAATTTAATTTAATTCGATTAATTTCTAGTTTTCTAATAGAGATAAATGAGGTATTAAATACGTATTAAAAAATAATTACCTACAGCCCATCTCAGAGGCAATCGTGTTGCTTTGACGATTGTCCACAACTTATTTTAAGAAATTAATTGTGTTTAATTTAGGTTTCTCTAGTAGGCAAGTGTAGAAAGCGTGGCTTTTTTCAAAAGTATCATAATCGTCAATGGGTAGTTGGTTTAAAAGAAGAAATTACGTTTATTGTGGATAGAAGAGAGAAGGGCGACTTTACGACTTAACTGCAATTTAACACTATGAATATTTTATTTATTTACAATGGCGTGCAAAACACTTATTACAAATTAATTGTAATTAGTAATTACGTGTCAGAAAGAACACTTATCTACAGAGTATTGTAACCGTGTACTTAGAAAAAATGGTAAATGTTGACTATAGCCACTGGTCGAATTTTCGCGTTTTTTGACAGGCGCTTAGTAGACGTTCTTTTATGTCGATTGCTACCACTAAAAGTTTGTGCAAATGCCCCAAACCAACACCTTCTGTATTTCAGAGGGTGTTGCCCAAACCCCCTCAAACTAACGGGACAGTGGAGTGAATAGGGGTGCTGGGTGGGTAAAATGGAGCGGGAGTAAACTAAAAATACAACCAATTTAGATAGATATGAAATAATAAGGAACATGTAATAAAATAAAAACATTATAAATGTTTCTAAGGGCAAGGAAAATAAATGGAAGCGATAGTAACAAAAAATGTAGCGTAGGTGATGTACTCACAATTGTTGCAAATATTAGAGTCACAAATCGAAACAGGCACTTGAATAGCACTAGATCTACTAAAACTAACTGAGGACAAAGAAATAGGAAAAACGCTTAATCAGTTATTTGTACCTATATGTATACAAACTTTAATTCGAACCAATGAAAAACAAGCATTTTGTTTATATTATACTTTATGCTAACTGGAGTTTCTAAAAGGGACTAAGAATGATCTCATCTTGATTAAGAATGACCAAAAATAACTATTAGATAAATATACAACTAAAAATGTGATTTATGTGTTTATACGCATTTGCACAAACTTTCATCGTGTGCAATGGAATCAGGAGACAACGCACAACGTAGAACAAGGTAGGCAGTGTCCCAACCCCGTAGTCGACCAGTGGCTAAAGTCAACATGTCAACAATGACCAAAAAATTTGAAATTGCTGCGTGGGTTCTAAATTAATTTCCATATAGTGCTGATAGTTTTTTTTCTAATAGAATCAATTTTGAGCTTCTCGAAACTGTTTTCTAAGAAAAAATTTGGAAATCTGGTGTCGAGTTACTAATTTTCCAAGTGGACGATGAAGAAGTTTTGTGAGATATTTTAATTTTTTTTCGATTAACGCATTAATACTCTAAACTAACTTTCATATCGTCGATTTTTTCCTTAAGAAATACAGCATTGAGCTTTGGAAAATTGTTTTCTAAGGGAAAATCTGCAAATTCGTTGATGAGCTCCGAATTTTCAAAAGTGGATGTAAGATTCATGGAATAATTTCATTTTTTTTCCATTCACGATAAAATATTCTAAACTGTCTTCCATACTGTTGATTGTTTTCCTAATATGTATAGTCAACTGTGAGCTTTTCAAAATAGGAAATTATGTAAATGATTAAAGATAAATTTTTGTTTTCCTATACTATCAAAAATATTCAAAATTAACTTCTATAACTTTAATGATTTGTTTTGGAAAAGGCAACATTTACATAATAGGTTTTAATTAATAGCTCTGCAGCAGCTAATTGTCCGTTGACTCTCGATATGCCGCCGTTTTTTTCGATTTGCTCACGTTCATCCTGCAAAGAAATAAATTATATAGACAGCACTTGACTTTCTTATACAAACCTAAACTAAAATTTCTTAATAGAGCCAACTTTGAGCTTGTCTAAACTATATTGTAAATTAAAATCCGAAAATACGTTGTAGAGCTACGTATTTTCAAATTGAATTATGTAGAAGATTCATGTGAATTTCACTTTTTACTTCCATTCGCGTAAAATTATTCTAAACTAACTTCCGTACTGTTGATGATTTTTTTCTTAATAAATACAACATTGAGCTTTGGAAAACTGTTTTCTAAAATGATATCCAGAAATCCGGTGTCGAGCTACGAATTTTCAAAGTGGATGTAAAGATTCATGAAATATTTTAATTTTTCTTTGATTCACTAAAAAATATTCTAAACTAACTTCTGCACTTTTGATGCTTTTTTTCCTAATATAGTCAATTTTAAGCTTTTCAAAACGGTTTTCTGAGAAAAAATCCGGAAATCTGATGCTGAACTGCGAATTGTCAAAGTGGATGATAAAGAAGTTTTGTAAGATATTTTAAAAAAAATTCAAATATTCTAAACTAACTTCCATACTGTTGATGATTTTTTCCTTAATAAATACAACATTGAGCTTTGGAAAACTGTTTTCTAAGGGAAAATCCGGAAATCCGGTGTCGAGCTACGAATTTTCAAAGTGGATGTAAAGATACATGAAATATTTTAATTTTTCTTTGATTCACTAAAAAATATTCTAAACTGACTTCTGCACTTTTGATGATTTTTTTCCTAATACAGTCAATTTTAAGCTTATCAAAACGGTTTTCTGAGAAAAAATCAGGAAATCTGATGCTGAACTGCGAATTGTCAAAGTGGATGATGAAGAAGTTTTGTAAGATATTTTAAAAAAATTTCAAATATTCTAAACTAACTTCCATACCGTTGATGATTTTTTCCTTAATAAATACAACATTGAGCTTTGGAAAACTGTTTTCTAAGGGAAAATCCGGAAATCCGGTGTCGAGCTACGAATTTTCAAAGTGGATGTAAAGATTCATGAAATATTTTAATTTTTCTTTGATTCACTAAAAAATATTCTAAACTGACTTCTGCACTTTTGATGATTTTTTTCCTAATATAGTCAATTTTAAGCTTTTCAAAACGGTTTTCTGAGAAAAAATCCGGAAATCTGATGCTGAACTGCGAATTGTCAAAGTGGATGATAAAGAAGTTTTGTAAGATATTTTAAAAAAATTTCAAATATTCTAAACTAACTTCCATACCGTTGATGATTTTTTCCTTAATAAATACAACATTGAGCTTTGGAAAACTGTTTTCTAAGGGAAAATCCGGAAATCCGGTGTCGAGCTACGAATTTTCAAAGTGGATGTAAAGATTCATGAAATATTTTAATTTTTCTTTGATTCACTAAAAAATATTCTAAACTGACTTCTGCACTTTTGATGATTTTTTTCCTAATACAGTCAATTTTAAGCTTATCAAAACGGTTTTCTGAGAAAAAATCAGGAAATCTGATGCTGAACTGCGAATTGTCAAAGTGGATGATGAAGAAGTTTTGTAAGATATTTTAAAAAAATTTCAAATATTCTAAACTAACTTCCATACCGTTGATGATTTTTTCCTTAATAAATACAACATTGAGCTTTGGAAAGCTGTTTTCTAAGGGAAAATCCGGAAATCCGGTGTCGAGCTACGAATTTTCAAAGTGGATGTAAAGATTCATGAAATATTTTAATTTTTCTTTGATTCACTAAAAAATATTCTAAACTGACTTCTGCACTTTTGATGATTTTTTTCCTAATACAGTCAATTTTAAGCTTATCAAAACGGTTTTCTGAGAAAAAATCAGGAAATCTGATGCTGAACTGCGAATTGTCAAAGTGGATGATGAAGAAGTTTTGTAAGATATTTTAAAAAAATTTCAAATATTCTAAACTAACTTCCATACCGTTGATGATTTTTTCCTTAATAAATACAACATTGGGCTTTGGAAAACTGTTCTAAAAGGAAATACAGAAATCCGGTGTCGAGCTAAGAATTTTCAAAGTGGATGTAGAAAATTCCTGAGATATTTCAATTTTTCTTCGAATCACTCAAAAATATTCTAAACTACCTTACATACTGTTGATGATTTTTTTCCTAATATAGTCAACTTTGAACTAATCAAAACTGTTTTCTAAGAAAAAATCCGGAAATCTGATGCTGATCTACAAATTGTCAAAGTGGACGATGAAGAAGTTTTGTGAGATTTTTTAAATAATTTTCGATTCACGCAAAAATATTCTAAACTAACCTCTACACTGTCGAAGATTTTTTCCTTAATAAATACAACATTGAGCTTTGGAAAACTGTTTTATAAGGGAAAATCCGATGTCGAGCTACGAATTTTCAAAGTGGATGTAAAGGTTCATAAAATATTTTAATTTTTCTTCGATTCACTAAAAAATATTCTAAACTAACTTCTACACTGTTGATGATTTTTTCCTAATATAGTCAACTTTGAACTTTTCAAAACAGTTTTCTGAGGGAAAATACGGAAATCTGATGCTGAACTGCGAATTGTCAAAGTGGATGATGAAGAAGTTTTGTAAGAGTGTTTAACCTAATTTAAAAATAAGGTTATGGTTCCTGTTATTTTTTCTGTAATACTGCAAAGGTTATTCTGTGTAAAACCAGATACTGTTAAAAGACGGACCAGTAGTTCTAAAACTGTAACGTTTTCGAACTGCTAACTACTGCATCAATTTGCCTGTGAATGTTTGAATGTTCAAACAACTTTAGAAAATGGAGATTACGCGATTATATTTTTTTTCATAATTTTGTCACAATATTGGGAATATAATGACACAAATTTCGATAAAATGCGTTCAGTGGTTCCAAGACTGTGACACGTTAAATCAGCAAAATTCTATAAAGCAAAATTTTTATCATGGTATTTTTAAAACGTTATAATTTTGGGACCACTCAATGGGCTACTAGCCGGATTTTGGTAAAATGTACTTTATAGCAAAGCGGATGTTGGTTTTATTTATAAAAAAATCATGTACTTTTTACCTGAGGATTTTAGATGGTTTTCCCAGCTATAAATTTGCATATTTAGAAATATAATTCTCAGGCGACTTATAAAAGGTCAGTTTTGGAACCGCTCGTTGGATTTTTGTCAAAAAATCTGTATACAAAAGCTTAAAGAGCAATTTTATTATGGAATAAATCACAAACTGTGTATACGAATTATTTTAAAAATTTTTTCAAATCCGAAATTGCACTTTTCAAAAACATTTTTCGAGGACGATTGTTTTAGATAGTCACAGTTTTGAAATTGCTGATGGGATTTTGGTCAAAAAAGAGGTATTTAAAAGCTGAATGACTATTATTTTGTAAAAATTCCGTGAATTATTTGTATGAGTTTTCGTACTTTTTTTGGGATCACAAGTGGGGCTTTTAAAATATGGCAATTTTGAAGGAAATTATTTTAAAAAATAAAGTTTATGTACAACTGCATTATAAAGTACTGTTTATGACGTACTTTTGCGTGCGTAAAGTGGCTCTTTATACACTAGTGTATAATGGCACTTTATTTTACTATTATTGTAAAATATCAATATATCAGCTGTCAATATCACAATAAATACTGTCAGAATGAATTTATTACTGTCATTTATAATTTTTCTAAATAATTAAAAGATAATTTTTGCAGTTGAACATAAAGCTTTGTATGGAACTCGTATATAATCTGACTTTATAGACTCGTCCTATTTATTAGCCTCGCTCGCAAGCTCGCTCTGCCATAAACCAGACTCGTCAATAAAGTCATAGATTATATACTTGTTGCATAAACTACTATTTTGTACCGCTCTTCGTTGTAAAGCTGAATAATGATGGTTTTATTTTGGAAAAAAATATGACAGAATTAATTCTGTTTTTTATGGGGCGAGCCAAAATTCACATATAACATCGTTTTTTTTTTTACATTTATTTTAAAATATCGCAATTTTGCATCACTATGCTGAATTTTTCTAAGATTAACTTTGTCGAAGACTAAATGAGGATTTTACTTAAAAATATCTTAAGCTATTTATATGAACATTTTTTTGCATTTTTTTTGGAAACCCAAGTGGCACTTTTAAAAAACCACACTTTTCTACTTTTATTCTTATAAAAATCACTGTTTTGGAACTACTGGTCGCATTTTTCCCATAAACCCTTTAATTTACAGCTGAATATCGAGTGTTTATATGAATTTTTTGCGTTTTTTTGGAACCCCAACTGTTGCTTTAAAAATATCGCATTTTTCTAACGAAATTATTTAAAAAAAGTACAGTTTTGAAACCACTGCTCAGATTTTTCTCAAATTAACTTTTAATATAATTCGTACATTTATCGAAAATTATGGGCAATTTTAGATAAATCTTCACTCATATGGACATATGTAGAAGCATAATTAGCATAATTTTTGTAAACTGATTCGAAGTTTGAACATCCTGTATATTTTTTTGGCGTTAATTTTAAACCGTGATTCATAAAACTTTTCTTCGTAAAGTAAGTCAAGGGGATGCGTCCTTAATTTATGAAACATATTTATTAAAAATATTTCAAAATCAACGCTATTTGTCTCTTTTACATATTATACATAATTATACTAGTACCTATGTAGTTATTTTTACAAAAAAGCTCAACAGTGACAATCACACACAATCCGATTGAAAGGTGTTTGTTAGAGGTGTTGGTTGCACTTGAAAACAAACGTGGGAAGCAATAAATCAAACGTAGAAAATAGCAAAACCGTAATTAAGTCGCCATATAATTGCAAACCTGCATAACCCACGGTACATTAACAGATAATATTTCAATCCCTTGCTCGCTTCTAACAGCTCCAGGACACTTACGGGAATATCTGCTAGAGCTAGAGAGACGAAACCATAATCTAGGTATTATACAATATACGAAATGTTTCCGGGAAAATACATCAAGTGAACAATGAACGGTGGTTCGTTCACACGAGAAAAACGTCAACGCTTAAGTTCCTGGAAAATCCAATCAAGAGCTTTAACACCGCTATTAAATTAAAGGGGTAAGTAAATATAGGCGAACAATAAAAAAAAATCATAATCATAATAGAACTGTTACATTGGTTTTAGTGTACATACGTAGCTTGTAAAGTGTTTAATAGAGCCATTAGACACACCACACAACATCAAACAAAACGTTTATATTTATTTATTTATTTATTCATTTTCAAGATTTCACAGTTGCAATGTGTATAGCGAATTGAAAGTGATGAATGTCGATGAAAATTGATCGGGTTTGTAACTTCCGGAACTAAACTGTTAAAATGATTCAAAGAAAATTATTGCTGTAAGTTATATGAGCTAAAAAATAAGTTTTATTATAAAGAAATTTATTTCAATACTGTAATTATAAAATATCTGATGTGCCCAACACATGACTTTCTTATACTTACGGATAGTATCACAATAATTACTTTTCCTAAAGAAATTAAGTTAAATTTCTTGTAAAAATTTTGAGGGTTTCCAGCAATTTTCAAATAGTCTCTGTCGCACTTATTGCAATACGCATAAATCTGTCCTTGTCCCACTCATTACTGCCAGATTTTAGGACAAATAAATAACAGAATACTTATGAAAATTCCACAGTGCGAAAAATGCTTGATATCTTTGAATTTGTTGTAGCTAAACTTTAAAGATTTATAAAATACTTCTCAGTTTTGGTCAACGTTTCACTCAAACAAACTGTGCAGTGCACAATAATCCTTCTCATCAAAATATTTCGATCTTTTGCCTTTGACAGCTGTTTGACTAACAATCTCTTCTTCTTCTTCGTACTTGGATTGCAAAGCAATGTCAAGTTTTTGGTGTTTGGCGATATAGCCACTCTCACCAGGATTGGATTAATTGGTTTTCACTTTTTAAATTTTTATAACTTTATTCGAGCTCTTCGTGTGTTTAATGCAAATAGAATCTTTAGTATAAAAACAAATAGATTTCTGTAATGTAAACAACAGCCACTCAGAGATAGATGGCAACACTATATAAATATGTAAATAATTTATAATTATTAAAAAACGGCGCAAAATAAAACACTTTTGTTACTTTGTCGACACGTCTAAAAATTGAAAGAGCATTCACAAAAAATTTGGCGTCGATATCTTTAATGTAGATTTGCATGCATAATACAATTTCACGACTTTATTGTATATATTAGAAAAAATTTTAATCGAGTTGCCATGATATCCAAAACATAAAACCGTAGCCGTTGTAGCCGTCGATCTTTTCAAATAGTAATGCTACAATCGATTTCCTCAACGGTATAGATTTCTGTATGTAAACAACATGTACTTTGTAAATCAGAGATAGATGGCGCCACTGTATAAATAAAAATTTTTGACGGAATTTCAAAAAAAGTTTCAAACAAAATTTGTTCAAAATTTAATTCTAAATCAATGTTAAAGAATAAAAAAATGTCGTAAATTGTTTATTTTTCAAGATATTCCTAAAAAACCTAAAAATGTCTTCAGGTAAGTACCACTTGTGTTGGTGCTAGATGAAAAAGATTTAATGTGGCACCCACAATTTTGTTCAAACTCTTAAATATGAAATTTGAATCAAATCCGTTAAGTCGTTTTTGAGTTATCGTGGATACAGACAGACACACAGACACACAGACAGACATCATGGCGAAAATGGTCAAAATGGATTCAGGGGCCCTCAAAACGGGTAAATCCATCAAAATCTCGAAGTCGAAAAAAATCACGATTACAATACTTCCTTATACTACGTATAAGAAAGTAAAAAATATATTAACATTTCTTATTGATACTTTGATAAACATTACTTTTATTGCCATTGACGTGGTTATACTAACATTATTGTACTAGTATAATAATTATTGTCATTATTTCACTAGTACTATAATGTGTTCGTTCTAGATTAGCGACTGTATCACATTAAACGCTTGAAGATACAATAAATTAATAGCGCCAATGATAGCCAATAAGGAAGTGAATTTTTTCATCCTACTCATGACATACAGAGTTGCCCCCATCATTGATTTGTTGTAACATTGCACCCAATGTTCATTTTACGACCGCATTTATTACATTTTGGGGTTGTAGTCCAACAACCCCGAACAACCCAAAATAAAAACAAACGTGCATCTTGCACGCGATCACTATCAATTCGAAATTAAATTGAAATTGTGTGCACCCCAAAGTGCATATTTCCTGTTTTCATCATCATTAATACTGCGCTTGCTACAAGAAAAAAATAAATCTGAAAGCGTGATAGTTTGTTCACCTGGCTCCAGATTCAAACAAAGTCAATATTAATAAATTCTCGCTCGTCGTTTAGCAGATTTGTTGCATATTGTAAGTAATTATGTTGAAGTCACGCTGAGAGAAACATTATTTTACTTGCCAGGCAGTTTTTAACACATAAATATGTTTAGTTTATGACTGGAACATTGGAGAAAGAGTATGTGCATGCTCATTGGTGGCTACTGGTGTCCAATTAAGGCTAATGAAGAGAAATACTGCAGTAAAATTATTGTAACAGTACCTAGTTATATTTTATAACCTCTTCGGAGACCAAAAGTGGTAAACTAGAAAAAAATCTTCTAAAGAGCTTATGATGTAATAGGAACATTAAAGGGACTGACCTATTATATGCAAATGCCGGTGGTAAAGCATGTGAGGGGTTAGTTTGGGGGACGCTGTCGCCAAATGAATAAAACACATGTTTCTGTTCCTGTTGGGTGTGCGTGTGCTATTGATTTTTCAACAGACATCCCTCAAAAAAGGTTCAACCTGGGGATAATGTAAACAGTAACCCAACCTGCAACATTTCGTTTCGTTGGAATAATAGAAAAAAGCAAAGTAGATGGAAAATTGCTTGGGAAGTGATGATTGTCTTGGTAAATGAATAAATAAAGTTTGAAAGTTGAAATCCAGATAAGTATTCATAAAACGATTTAAATTGATTTGGTTAAATTTTGGTCAAAAATTGAGGTTTCCTCGGTTTAATTATATTTTTGGGGCATTAAAGTACATTTTTTGTAATTTATTTAGATAAAAAGAAAAATTCTCATGTTCTTTCCTCAACATCTTGTGTAGTCCAATTTTGTCGTGCTTTTACTAATAATTTCAGCGTTCCTCAGTTATATCATTTTTTCCTGACAAAGTTTTATTGGTCCTCCCCTTCTTCCCCTTCTTCCTGCTCTTCCTGATTCTATTACTTTCTTATCTTCACGAATATTATTGACATCTAATCATAATTTTTAAACTATAGCTAAAGTTATCAAAATAAATATATCATTTTTTAAATAATTTATCGCATTATTATGTAAAGGCCCCTACACACAGTGGGCCAACATAAGCCATCACCAATAGCACACCAATAAACGCCTCGACCAACACCGGCCACTACAGGTGCCCACACATTGACCCAGGTGTTGGCTAAGGTGTAGGCTCAGGTGTTCGTATGATTCACTAAATAAGGAAAAAATTAAGATTTATTTATAAAAATAAAGTAGAATGCTTTGTAGTATCATCTCTCAGGTAGTTGAGTATCAGCTGATCGTACTTTCGTACCAGGTGTTCTGTGCTCTCGTACTGAATGATGTGCCCATGTGTGAACATGCGCTAGCATCTGCACCAACTTCCTTTGATGTGCGCTCCAAAAACCGATAACTTAGCCATCGCCAGCCACGCTTGGCGATCATACGCGAACATAAGCAAATGCGCTCTCTACATAATGGCCCACTGCACTGTGCCATCATGATGGCCCACTGTGTGTAGGGGCCTTAAAGTTGAAAAGTGAGAGAAACTGCGAATTTTTCAGTTCGTTTTTCATTTATGCTTTTGAGTATAGAATTTTTAGTTTAAAACGCAGACTTATTACGACAATCAACTTATTTATTTGAAGATATATAATTTTTTACTTTCTTATACGAAGTAATAATGGAAAAAAAAATTGAAAATTTATCATTTTTTCAGTGTGCTATAACTTTTGTACTGGACGAGTTATTGGTGAACTGTTTTCACATTTATTACCACTTCTCAACTGTCTTTCATAATTAGTATTAATATACTAAATTTAAACCATTTTGGGTTTTTATGGAAAAAATGTTCGTACCCAAAGTACCCCAAAAAATCGCGTTTTTTTATTTCTCCTGCCAATCTCAAGTACAATTATAATTGAAACTGTACTGATTCTTATACATTTCGATGCGTTCTATCCAAATTTCTAAACTTCATTGAGCTATCTCTACGCGTTTTCCAGATATGACGTTTTGAATGGGAAAAAAAATGAAAATTTGACATTTTTTCAGTGTGCTATAACTTTTGAACTGAACGAGTTATTGGTGAACTGTTTTCACATTTGTTATCACCTCTCAACTGTCTTTCATAATTAGTATTAATATACCAAATTTAAAGTAGTTTGGATTTTTATAGAAAAAATATTCCTACCCAGAGTACCCCAAAAAATCGCGCTTTTTATTTCTCCTGTCGATCTCCCGTACAATTATAATTAAAACTATACTGATTCTTATAGATTTCGATGCGTTCTATCCAAATTTCCAAACTTCAATGCGATATCTCTACGCGTTTTCCAGATATGACGTTTTGAATGGAAAAAAAAGTTGAAAATTTGGCATTTTTTCAGTGTGCTATAACTTTTGAACTGGACGAGTTCTTGGTGAACTGTTTTCACATTTATTATCACCTCTCAATTGTCTTTCATAATTAGTATTAATATACTAAATTTAAACCATTTTGGGTTTTTATGGAAAAAATGTTCGTACCCAAAGTACCCCAAAAAATCGCGTTTATTAATTTTCCCTGTCAATCTCGAGTACAATTATAATTAAAACTATACTGATTCTTATAGATTTCGATGCGTTCTATCCAAATTTCCAAACTTCAATGCGATATCTCTACGCGTTTTCCAGATATGACGTTTTGAATGGAAAAAAAAGTTGAAAATTTGGCATTTTTTCAGTGTGCTATAACTTTTGAACTGGACGAGTTCTTGGTGAACTGTTTTCACATTTATTATCACCTCTCAATTGTCTTTCATAATTAGTATTAATATACTAAATTTAAACCATTTTGGGTTTTTATGGAAAAAATGTTCGTACCCAAAGTACCCCAAAAAATCGCGTTTATTAATTTTCCCTGTCAATCTCGTGTACAATTATAATTAAAACTGTACTGATTCTTATAGATTTCGATGCGTTCTATCCAAATTTCTAAACTTCATTGTGCTATCTGTACGCGTTTTCCAGATATGACGTTTTGAATGAAAAAAAAAAATTGAAAATTTGGCATTCTTTCAGTGTGCTATAACTTTTGAACTGGACGAGTTATTGGTGAACTGTTTTCACATTTATTACCACCTCTCAACTGTCTTTCATAATTACTATTAATATACCAAATTTAAAGTAGTTTGGATTTTTATGGAAAAAATATTCCTACCCCAAAAACTCGCGCTTTTTTTATTTCTCCTGTCAATCTCCAGTACAATTATAATTAAAACTGTACTGATTCTTATAGATTTCGATGCGTTCCATCCAAATTTCCAAACTTCATTGCGATATCTCTACGCGTTTTCCAGATATGACGTTTTGAATGGAAAAAAATTGAAAATTTGGCATTTTTTCAGTGTGCTCTAACTTTTGAACTGGACGAGTTAATAATGAACTGTTTTCACATTTATTATCACCTCTCAACTGTCTTTCATAATTAGTATTAATATACTAAATTTAAAGCATTTTGGGTTTTTATGGAAAAAATATTCCTACCCAAAGTACCCCAAAAAATCGCGTTTTTTTTATTTCTCCTGCCAATCTCAAATACAATTCTAATTAAAACTGTACTGATTCTTATAGATTTCGATGCGTTCTATCCAAATTTCTAAACTTCATTGAGCTATCTCTACGCGTTTTCCAGATATGACGTTTTGAATGGAAAAAAAAATTGAAAATTTGGCATTTTTTCAGTGTGCTATAACTTTTGAACTGGACGAATTCTTGGTGAACTGTTTTCACATTTATTATCACCTCTCAACTGTCTTTCATAATTAGTATTAATATACTAAATTTAAAGCATTTTGGGTTTTTATGGGAAAAATGTTCCTACCAAGTACCTCAAAAAATCGCGTTTTTTTATTTCTCCTGTCAATCTCAAGTACAATTATAATTAAAACTGTACTGATTCTTATAGATTTCGATGCGTTCTATCCAAATTTCCAAACTTCATTGCGATATCTCTACGCGTTTTCCAGATATGACGTTTTGAATGGAAAAAAAAATTGAAAATTTGGCATTTTTTCAGTGTGCTATAACTTTTGAACTGGACGAATTCGTGGTGAACTGTTTTCACATTTATTATCACCTCTCAACTGTCTTTCATAATTAGTATTAATATACTAAATTTAAAGCATTTTGGGTTTTTATGGGAAAAATGTTCCTACCAAGTACCTCAAAAAATCGCGTTTTTTTATTTCTCCTGTCAATCTCAAGTACAATTATAATTAAAACTGTACTGATTCTTATAGATTTCGATGCGTTCTATCCAAATTTCCAAACTTCATTGCGATATCTCTACGCGTTTTCCAGATATGACGTTTTGAATGGAAAAAAATTGAAAATTTGGCATTTTTTCAGTGTGCTCTAACTTTTGAACTGGACGAGTTAATAATGAACTGTTTTCACATTTATTATCACCTCTCAACTGTCTTTCATAATTAGTATTAATATACTAAATTTAAAGCATTTTGGGTTTTTATGGAAAAAATATTCCTACCCAAAGTACCCCAAAAAATCGCGTTTTTTTTATTTCTCCTGCCAATCTCAAATACAATTCTAATTAAAACTGTACTGATTCTTATAGATTTCGATGCGTTCTATCCAAATTTCTAAACTTCATTGAGCTATCTCTACGCGTTTTCCAGATATGACGTTTTGAATGGAAAAAAAAATTGAAAATTTGGCATTTTTTCAGTGTGCTATAACTTTTGAACTGGACGAATTCTTGGTGAACTGTTTTCACATTTATTATCACCTCTCAACTGTCTTTCATAATTAGTATTAATATACTAAATTTAAAGCATTTTGGGTTTTTATGGGAAAAATGTTCCTACCAAGTACCTCAAAAAATCGCGTTTTTTTATTTCTCCTGTCAATCTCAAGTACAATTATAATTAAAACTGTACTGATTCTTATAGATTTCGATGCGTTCTATCCAAATTTCCAAACTTCATTGCGATATCTCTACGCGTTTTCCAGATATGACGTTTTGAATGGAAAAAAAAATTGAAAATTTGGCATTTTTTCAGTGTGCTATAACTTTTGAACTGGACGAGTTAATAATGAACTGTTTTCACATTTATTATCACCTCTCAACTGTCTTTCATAATTAGTATTAATATACTAAATTTAAAGCATTTTGGGTTTTTATGGGAAAAATGTTCCTACCAAGTACCTCAAAAAATCGCGTTTTTTTATTTCTCCTGTCAATCTCAAGTACAATTATAATTAAAACTGTACTGATTCTTATAGATTTCGATGCGTTCTATCCAAATTTCCAAACTTCATTGCGATATCTCTACGCGTTTTCCAGATATGACGTTTTGAATGGAAAAAAAAATTGAAAATTTGGCATTTTTTCAGTGTGCTATAACTTTTGAACTGGACGAATTCGTGGTGAACTGTTTTCACATTTATTATCACCTCTCAACTGTCTTTCATAATTAGTATTAATATACTAAATTTAAAGCATTTTGGGTTTTTATGGGAAAAATGTTCCTACCAAGTACCTCAAAAAATCGCGTTTTTTTATTTCTCCTGTCAATCTCAAGTACAATTATAATTAAAACTGTACTGATTCTTATAGATTTCGATGCGTTCCATCCAAATTTCCAAACTTCATTGCGATATCTCTACGCGTTTTCCAGATATGACGTTTTGAATGGAAAAAAATTGAAAATTTGGCATTTTTTCAGTGTGCTATAACTTTTGAACTGGACGAGTTAATAATGAACTGTTTTCACATTTATTATCACCTCTCAACTGTCTTTCATAATTAGTATTAATATACTAAATTTAAAGCATTTTGGGTTTTTATGGGAAAAATGTTCCTACCAAGTACCTCAAAAAATCGCGTTTTTTTATTTCTCCTGTCAATCTCAAGTACAATTATAATTAAAACTGTACTGATTCTTATAGATTTCGATGCGTTCTATCCAAATTTCCAAACTTCATTGCGATATCTCTACGCGTTTTCCAGATATGACGTTTTGAATGGAAAAAAAAATTGAAAATTTGGCATTTTTTCAGTGTGCTATAACTTTTGAACTGGACGAATTCGTGGTGAACTGTTTTCACATTTATTATCACCTCTCAACTGTCTTTCATAATTAGTATTAATATACTAAATTTAAAGCATTTTGGGTTTTTATGGGAAAAATGTTCCTACCAAGTACCTCAAAAAATCGCGTTTTTTTATTTCTCCTGTCAATCTCAAGTACAATTATAATTAAAACTGTACTGATTCTTATAGATTTCGATGCGTTCCATCCAAATTTCCAAACTTCATTGCGATATCTCTACGCGTTTTCCAGATATGACGTTTTGAATGGAAAAAAATTGAAAATTTGGCATTTTTTCAGTGTGCTATAACTTTTGAACTGGACGAGTTAATAATGAACTGTTTTCACATTTATTATCACCTCTCAACTGTCTTTCATAATTAGTATTAATATACTAAATTTAAAGCATTTTGGGTTTTTATGGGAAAAATGTTCCTACCAAGTACCTCAAAAAATCGCGTTTTTTTATTTCTCCTGTCAATCTCAAGTACAATTATAATTAAAACTGTACTGATTCTTATAGATTTCGATGCGTTCTATCCAAATTTCCAAACTTCATTGCGATATCTCTACGCGTTTTCCAGATATGACGTTTTGAATGGAAAAAAAAATTGAAAATTTGGCATTTTTTCAGTGTGCTATAACTTTTGAACTGGACGAATTCGTGGTGAACTGTTTTCACATTTATTATCACCTCTCAACTGTCTTTCATAATTAGTATTAATATACTAAATTTAAAGCATTTTGGGTTTTTATGGGAAAAATGTTCCTACCAAGTACCTCAAAAAATCGCGTTTTTTTATTTCTCCTGTCAATCTCAAGTACAATTATAATTAAAACTGTACTGATTCTTATAGATTTCGATGCGTTCCATCCAAATTTCCAAACTTCATTGCGATATCTCTACGCGTTTTCCAGATATGACGTTTTGAATGGAAAAAAATTGAAAATTTGGCATTTTTTCAGTGTGCTATAACTTTTGAACTGGACGAGTTAATAATGAACTGTTTTCACATTTATTATCACCTCTCAACTGTCTTTCATAATTAGTATTAATATACTAAATTTAAAGCATTTTGGGTTTTTATGGGAAAAATGTTCCTACCAAGTACCTCAAAAAATCGCGTTTTTTTATTTCTCCTGTCAATCTCAAGTACAATTATAATTAAAACTGTACTGATTCTTATAGATTTCGATGCGTTCTATCCAAATTTCCAAACTTCATTGCGATATCTCTACGCGTTTTCCAGATATGACGTTTTGAATGGAAAAAAAAATTGAAAATTTGGCATTTTTTCAGTGTGCTATAACTTTTGAACTGGACGAATTCGTGGTGAACTGTTTTCACATTTATTATCACCTCTCAACTGTCTTTCATAATTAGTATTAATATACTAAATTTAAAGCATTTTGGGTTTTTATGGGAAAAATGTTCCTACCAAGTACCTCAAAAAATCGCGTTTTTTTATTTCTCCTGTCAATCTCAAGTACAATTATAATTAAAACTGTACTGATTCTTATAGATTTCGATGCGTTCCATCCAAATTTCCAAACTTCATTGCGATATCTCTACGCGTTTTCCAGATATGACGTTTTGAATGGAAAAAAATTGAAAATTTGGCATTTTTTCAGTGTGCTATAACTTTTGAACTGGACGAGTTAATAATGAACTGTTTTCACATTTATTATCACCTCTCAACTGTCTTTCATAATTAGTATTAATATACTAAATTTAAAGCATTTTGGGTTTTTATGGAAAAAATATTCCTACCCAAAGTACCCCAAAAAATCGCGTTTTTTTTATTTCTCCTGCCAATCTCAAATACAATTCTAATTAAAACTGTACTGATTCTTATAGATTTCGATGCGTTCCATCCAAATTTCCAAACTTCATTGCGATATCTCTACGCGTTTTCCAGATATGACGTTTTGAATGGAAAAAAAATTGAAAATTTGGCATTTTTTCAGTGTGCTATAACTTTTGAATTGGACGAATTCTTGGTGAACTGTTTTCACATTTATTATCACCTCTCAACTGTCTTTCATAATTAGTATTAATATACTAAATTTAAAGCATTTTGGGTTTTTATGGAAAAAATATTCCTACCCAAAGTACCCCAAAAAATCGCGTTTTTTTATTTCTCCTGCCAATCTCAAATACAATTCTAATTAAAACTGTACTGATTCTTATAGATTTCGATGCGTTCTATCCAAATTTCTAAACTTCATTGAGCTATCTCTACGCGTTTTCCAGATATGACGTTTTGAATGGAAAAAAAATTGAAAATTTGACATTTTTTCAGTGTGCTATAACTTTTGAACTGAACGAGTTATTGGTGAACTGTTTTCACATTTGTTATCACCTCTCAACTGTCTTTCATAATTAGTATTAATATACCAAATTTAAAGTAGTTTGGATTTTTATAGAAAAAATATTCCTACCCAGAGTACCCCAAAAAATCGCGCTTTTTATTTCTCCTGTCGATCTCCCGTACAATTATAATTAAAACTATACTGATTCTTATAGATTTCGATGCGTTCTATCCAAATTTCCAAACTTCATTGCGATATCTCTACGCGTTTTCCAGATATGATGTTTTGAATGGAAAAAAAATTTGAAAATTTGGCATTTTTTCAGTGTGTTATAACTTTTGAACTGGACGAGTTATTGGTGAACTGTTTTCACATTTATAATCACCTCTCAACTGTCTTTCATAATTATTATTAATATACCAAATTTAAAGCATTTTAGATTTTTATGGAAAAAATGTTCCTACCCAAAGTACCCCAAAAAATCGGGTTTTTTTATTTCTCCTGCCAATCTCAAATACAATTATAATTAAAACTGTACTGATTCTTATAGATTTCGATGCGTTCTATCCAAATTTCTAAACTTCATTGCGCTATCTCTACGTATATTCCAGATATGACGTTTTCAAAAAAATAAAACACTTGTTTTTGTCATAAAATTCGGTTATAATAAGTGGGATAAGGACAGATTTATGCGTATTGCAATAAGTGCGACAGAGACTATTTGAAAATTGCTGGAAACCCTCAAAATTTAAATACGATTTTTATAAGAAATTTAACTTAATTTTTTTAGGAAACGTAATTGTGGTTATAAGAAAGTATAAGAAAGTCATGTGTAGGACACATAAGATATTTTTTATATTCGGCACCCGTATATTATATGGATTCAGTTAAATGAATTCGCTAATTGTGCAGCTAAAATATGCGTATTTTCTCCTCCATTTTATATGTAAAATTCCTTAGTTCCACGGCTCGTTAAATTTGAAACCCAACAGATGCTTAATCGATTTTAGAAAATCCAATTTCTCTGTCTATAGTCTACTAGTCTACAGTATCATCATCCATTCAACCACTATGTGAATTTTGTAGGGGGCAACAAACAGGACTTTCAACTAGAAAAAAACAACAACAAATTCCCACAAATTAACAAGCTTATTTTGGCACTTTGCCCCGTTATGTACAGTTAATATCATTGTTTAAACTTCTTTTGATATTTCCTGCAAAGCAAAGTGCTTTCTTTGCATTTGATGGCTTAAGTTTTAAGTATATACACAGTGCACTATTTTTAAACAACTATTTTTATGTTCTGCATTGACGGCGAATGATCCCACCCCAGCGCGCCTCCTGCTGTTGCCATCCATTGCGGATGACTTTGGATATCTCAGGCGGCAGCCCGTTTCATTCATCAAACTCTTTGCAAGAACTCGCTGGCTTGTGCACGGTTACTGAGATTGCATTCTTGTAGTCATTGTTTTATTGTTCCTTTATAACAATCTTATATATACGAGATTATTGTTTTGTGCCGATATTTTACGCGTTGTTGTGATATTTTAACTTAGTTGGAGGAAATTGTGATTGTGTGCTACACGAAAACGGGGACACGCAGGGTTTGTTCGGTTTGGTTTAGAAGTTGTTGGTAAGTTTTTTTTGTAAACCCGAAAATCCCTAATTTTTGTATTGTTCCTGCTAGCATAGCACCACTAATAATATAAGACTAAATCCTACTAGCGGAATTACAAGAAATCTATTTTTTGTATGCTGTTGTCATAAAATTGTACTTAAATTCCTGCTGTCGTACGTATTCAGTTCCATCCAAAAACTTACTTGTCAAGGCAGTAAATTCGGTTTCTAAACGTAAATTCTAAATTCCAGCTGCCACATCTTCTACTAATAGAATGATTCCTATTAAATACGCACTTAACTTCCTGCTGTCTAAGAATTTCAGTCTTATTTGTTTGCTATTATCATTAGATATACTTGTCAAATTGCAATCCAGCTGCCACGTAACTCTAATTCTAAGATCACAAAAAGTTTTTTGTCTAGATTACTACAATTTTGACTATTTACATTTCTCATTGCACTTAAATTCCTTGTTATTAATTCACTTACTGGCAACATCGCTACAAAAAGTCTTAATCTTCTAAAGTCTAAACCTAAATTAGGTACATCTATGTCATACGCCTTTTAATAGTCTGTAATTCCTGCTTGGTGTTTCTTATAAATATAGACTTAACGTCTTAGTGTCTAGGGAGTTTAAAATACAGTTTAAAATACAGTTTAAAAAAGTTCCTGCTGCCACGTACACTCCGATTCTACTGGGATTCTGCAAGTATAAGAAGATTACTAAAAAATATGTACATACACCTTTCTCCAAACTTGCGGTAGTTTACAACAATAATTTTACGCATTAAAATCCTGTCATACTTAAATTTACAGTCATAATATATTTAGTATTCTGTGAAATTAAGGCCCGGTTGCCACGTGTCCTTATAGAGTATGCTTTCTTCTTATAATTAACTTTAAACGTCCACACTGTTATCAATTTAAACATAATATCAAATTCCTGCTGCTATGTATCTTATAATTCCACCAGAATTCTGCTGGTGATAGCGTAAGAAAATCAGCAAAATTTTTTGCCTGACGATTTCCACAAGTTTATTATAAAACTTTTAAAATTGACCTTAAGTTCCTTCTTTTATCTCTGTAATTCCTTCTCTGAATTTAATTATCCCTACCAGTAATTTATAGTTTTGATACTAAAAGTCTACTTTGATACCTATAGAAACTTAATCATCTAAACTTAAATTCCTGCTGTTATATCTCATAGAATATAATTCCTGCCTGGATTTAAGCCCTATAATTTCTACTGCCTTTTTATTACACTGCTAATGATTTAATTCTACCAAATTTTTTATAAAATAAATTGCTACTGCCACGTACTTTAATTCTATTGTATTTCCTGCTGTAGCACAAGAACTATAACAAGATATTTCATTTAATTTGTAATAATTCAAGTCGATTAAATCAATTTTGTTTTGATTCTGTAAAGTATCACTTAAATTCCTGTTCTTGTATCCTAATTCCACTAAAATTTTGCTAACGTAAGAAAATTAACAAAAATGCGTTTTGCCTAATGAATTGCACAAACTGAATTATAAAACTTTTAAAATTTGTCCGAAATTCCCTGTTTTATTTCTATAATTCCTTCCCAGAATTAAATTATCCCTACCAGCAACTTATAGTCTTGATACTAGAAATCTACTTCGATATAGAAGCTTAATCATCTAATCCTCAGTTCCTGTTGTCATCTCTGCTTATAGAATATAATTCGTGCCTAGATTTAAGCTCTAGAATTCCTGTTGCGTTTTTATTCCATTGCTAATGATTTAATGCAACCAAATTCTTATTAATTAAATTCCTATTGCCACGTACTTTAATTTCCTGCTAGCACAAGAAGTATAACAAGTTAATTTGTAATCATTCAAGTCGATTAAATCAATTTTGTTGATTCTGTAAAGTAGCACTTAAATTCCTGTTGTTATTTGCGTTAAGTTTCTACTAAAAACTTAATGTACAGCTTAAATATTTAAAATCGTGATGAGTACTTTGTTATAGGGACAATAAATTAACCTAAACTTAAATTTCCCATTTCCGCATTTATTTAAAGAATGTAGATAATTCCTGTTTGTAACTATAAAACGACACTTACATTTCTTCTTCATTTAATTCCTCATTATATTTCAAAACTGTGTTAGTAGTAATAGATTAGAATCCGAAATGAATGTACCTAATGTAAGACTTAATTATACACATTCACTGAAATTACCATGGACTAAGATTCTATTTCACACTCAGACACTTAAGATCTTTAAGTGCGATATTAAAATTATGCAAATTATATCCTAGTCTTATTTTACGGAAATTTATGCTCTCAAAATAAAAATATTAAAAATATTTTCTTTTGTCTTATTTGGTCTAATAAATTAAGCGTTTATTGCCAAAAAATTGCACTTAAATTCTCTTGCTCATCCGCTAATTCCCTTTTTAATATCTGCTGAATATTAACCAAAATACTGCAAAAATGTTGCTAAAATAGTGTAACTGATGAAATATTCACCAACATGAATTGCTGTACGGAAAGTGAAAATCAGCAACTGTAAAGATCTGAACATGATACGCCGTCTCTAATACATTTTCCTTGGAAGCCCCTTATGCAACAGTCATCATCCAAAGCCACCAGGCATATGATAATAGCCTCAAGTAGAGTGTTGTTTGCCGACTTGCATCCTGTTTTCGGGCACTTGTATGACTTCAGTTATGCGAAACTAGGATATCCGAGCCATTCAGGATGTTGAAATAGTTCTCTTTTGTATGGTAATCACGTCAAGCTCAAGCTCTAGTCCTAGATAATTAAAAACTGTTCGAAAACATTTTTTTTATTATTATTATAAGAAATTGTAATGCTCTGATTGTGGTGCAATAATCTATAAGACAAAAAGTCTTCAGTGTGGTTATTTGATTTGCTCGGCAGGAGAACTAAATTAAATGATTTGATCTCTGATGGAATATAGTTGTAATTATTGTTTGTTGTTAATTGTGGTCTTTATTTCAACCCGACAGTAGGTGGCCTCGATTTGGTGATTAGTGGGAAAATTTAATTGGGTATTAGAATTAAATTAACTTAGTAGAAGCTTGAAAATTATATATAAATATCATAAATTATTATTGTTAACTAAGTAACTAAGTAACCAAACGTAAATTTTCACAGGATTATAAAATTCTTGTTTCCTTCTTTTTTTTAATACGATAATTCTTGCCCCGTGGCCTCAACTTTAATTAGACTCATTTCTCTGTTTTTATTTTCACGTGCGCACACCTTCTGATGACTCATTTTATTACACAACTGTTTATAACAGTAAAATTTTAAAGTGGTGTAATATTCGGAAAATTTAGTTTCTTAACTTTTTACTCCACTGATCAGATAAAACTCTTGTTGGCATCAAACTTAAATTATACTTAATTTTCTCTGCTAGTGCTACTTGCATTTCACAACTGCTTTCAGTGAAATGTAAAATTTATAAAAACTTTCTGAAATTTAATTTTGTAATTATGTAATATAATGGAAGAATAACTTTCAATTTCCTTATTTAGCTTTAACACCACTGACTGCTGGGATTGTAGTAAAATTTCCAGTTTATGTTGGAATTTATTTTAGTGAAATATCAATTTTGTAGACAAAAATTACCTTAGATATTTAAAACTATAGCCTCATTTTTTAGTATAATGAGAATAGTTAAAAATTTTGGCAGGAAATTCACCTAAATCCAAACATCCAAAATTATTTTCCCTAGGGACGTAAGTAAACCTCCTTACGTCCCGGTTACTGAACCGGGAGTACGAAAATGTATTTTCATTCATGTAGCACTTTAAAATTCTTATTTTATCACACATAATTCCCCTAAAATTCATAATTCTCATATAAACAAACAGTTATTTATGACAAAATCTTTTTATTACGATTACTCTCGCAAACATTAAAATTCCTGCTGGCGTCAACTAAAATTATTACACTCAATTCTCTACCTGCTTTTCAATTTCACGTGCGCACACCTTCTTCTGATGACTCACAATAATTCCATTGCACAACTGTTTATAAGATTGTAATGATTTTTTATTGTTGTTAGTTGCTGCAAAATGTCAATGACCAATAATACGTGCGTAAGATTTTCTTGTAATAAACAATTTTATTGGATAGTGTGCCCACAACATGCAATTATTAATATTGTACACTGTAATTTTTATCCACTTTCAAGCTGAAAATTCCACAACTTGATTCATCTTCTTCCTTACCAGTTACCACCTACTCTAAGAACATTCAGTTTCTATTTTTAGTATACGGGGCACCCACACGTTTTGTGTTGTATTACAGTAAAGTGCATTTATTATGGTATGAATCATTATTATTATGGTTATTGTTTGTTATTAATTATGTTTGTCTGGAGCCTTGTGTTGAAATTTTTTTCGTCTCAGTGTTATCGAAGATTAACAGTTTTATTAGTTTGAGCAATACAAACACTGTCACACGGTACATTTATTATACAAGGGGATAATAATCTAAATGATCATTTTGGGGTTGCACAATGGCAATATCGATATACTTGTTCAAGACTTGTAGTAGAGGTGGTGTGTGCGGATTATATAGCAGGGAGGGTGATTCACCCTATGGCTCAATTATACGCCAACTTTGAGTCATTTTGTTTCCCAGATTTACGCTTGCTGGACTCATCGATGAAGTTATGATTATTATATGATTATTGTGTATGATTTGTGCAAGGTTTTTAATCGAAATTTAGTTCAAAATGAAAATATGTCGTTAGTTTTCTATTTATATTTTTGAGAAGCACAAGTTGGTAGTATTTTTTGGAAAAACCTGACCAGCAATCCAAAACACTAATTTTTTTATAAAAGTAACCCTTGAATTATGCGGTTTTTTTAAAGAACGCATAGAAAATTCATGTAAATATTTTTTGCTGAAAAATCATTATTTAGATTTGAATAGAGAACTTTGAAAAAAATTTACCAGAATTTTTTAACAGTGATTTTTTTAAAACTTGCATTTAAAGTGCGCATAAAATCCATATAAACAGATCGTAATTTCATTCAGCTTTGAAATAAAGGTTTTTGGACAAGAATCCAACCAGCGGTTCCAAAATTGTGATTTATTAAAACAGTTGCTCCAAAATTATTATCTACATCTACAAATTTGAAGGCACGAAAATACGCCTCGAATGACCAATTAAAAATTTCCAGATTTTATTTTAATTAAAATCAACATTCAGCTTTATAATAAAATAAATTTCACCATAATCCGACCAGTGATCCCAAAATTATAACATTTTAAAAACAACATATACGATTTTTCATCATTTTCCTAGTTTAAAGGGTCACAGTTTTGGAACCGCTGGACAGATTTTGACCAAATTTAGATTTTTATGTAGCCAAATATTGGGACTGTTATGAAAAAATTACAATCGCCTTAACCTCAATTTTACAGTTTTTTGGAAACTTAACCATTTCAAAAATTTGTTCAATGTTTTAAGTCGTCATTGTTTTAGAACCACTGGTTGGTTTTTGAAACCAATTTTAATTTTACACAAAGTAATGTTGATATTATCAAAAAAAAAGAAAATATCAAGAATCATAACCTCACTTTTAAGTTAATTTAAATAGTTTCCAAGCAAAAACATCGTGAAAGACAATTTTAAAAATTTTCGAATTTGGAACCGTTCTGCATATTGTAAGATAAAATTGAATGTGCTTTTTTATCTAGCCAAATGTTGGCACTGTTATGAAAAAATTACAATCGCCATAACCTCACTTTTACACAGTTTTTTGGAGACTTAAACATTAAAAAAAAAAAAAGTTCAATGTTTTAAATTGTTATTGTTTTAGAACCACTGGCTGGTTTTTGAAAACAATTCTAATTTTACACAGAGTAATGCTACCATCATTAAAGAAAAAATAGCAGAAACCGTAACCTCACTTTTAAGTCAGGTTAAATAAACTGCTGGCCAATTGAAACGTACCAAGCGAATTTTTAGGTTGAATTTAAAGTCAAATATTTTGAAAAGGAGAAAAGATATCAACATGAGGTTTTCAGGATTCAAGAGATAATTTAATTGCGAAAACAATAGTGTGACCCGATTTTTTTACTTTGAAGTACATTACTATCTACAGGGTATGAAAGAAAGACGTCTTTTTTTTCTCAAACTTTATACCTACCAGAATTCCACAAAAAAAATTTTATATTTTTTTCATGTCAATTTTTTTTGTCCCTGGTTAATGAGGAAAAAACCAATTTCTCAAAATTTTTATATCCCTTTTATTTTATAAGATACCGAATTTTTTATAAAATTTAATATTGTTGAACAGATTTTTGCAATAATAATTATGCCATTTTGAAAGCAAATGTCATCATGTGATATGTCGATAAAAAGGTAATTTTAAGTAGAATCTAATTCTTACGGAAAAAAATATACAGGGTTGTTTTAAAAATTTTTGAAAGTTAGTAGGTGGCCCTTCAGGTGAAACCGGAAGTGTCATCAGATTGTTTTAAACGTCAAAATGATTATTCCTTTCAACAATTAAACCATGCCTAATTTCAAATGAATACAGTTAAATGTAACAAAATGGTGGGGGTTGTAAAACGATTTCGTAGCCACCCGGTATACACGGATATGAGCAAATTTTTTAAAAAGTGAAAAACCCGTTTCGAGGATATAAGTCGCTTAAACCAATGGTGAACATAAACTAAGTAAATTCCATTTTATTCCATTAAGAAAATAGCCTTAAAACATGAATTAAAAAAATTTACCAATTAGCGAACGTGTACCGATTTTTGATAAGCCACTGGTTACCAATAAATTAATGAAAGTACAAAAAGTGTACTTTTTATAAGAAAGCCATTCATAAGGTATCATAATCAACTACAGAGATTGGTTCTTACAAAACACAATACGGCCGAACGACAAAAAACAAAGAAATAATCAAATTTTCAGCAAAAATTCGGTATCTTATAAAATAACAGGGATATCAAAATTTTGAGAAACAGGTTGTTTTCCCATTAAGTAAGGACTAAAAAAAATCTACATCAAAAAAATATAAACAAAATTTTGTGGAATCTCGGTAGTTACAAAATTTGACAAAAAAAAGAAGACTTTCTTTCATACCCTGTAGATAGTAATGTACTTCAAAGTAAAAAAATCGGGTAACACTATCGTTTTCTGAATTAAATTATCTCTGAAATCCTGAAAACCGCATGTTGATATCTTTTCTATTTTTCAAAATATTTGACTTTAAATTCAACCTAAAAATTCACTTGGTACGTTTCAATTGGCCAGCAGTTTAGTGAAAGATAATTTTTTTGAAAATTCGAATTTGGAACCGTTGAGCGTTTTGTGAGATAAAATTTGATGTGCTTTTTGATATAAGTAGCTAAATGTTGGCACTATTAATGAAAAAATTATAATCGCCATAACCTCACTTTTATGTAGTTTTTTAGAGGCTTAAATATTCCCAGAAAATTTTGTTCAATGTTTAAGTCGTTATAGTTTCTAAACCACTGGCCCGTTTTTGAAAACAATTCTACTTTTATACAGAGCAATGTTGACATCATTAAAGAAAAAATAACAGAAACTATAACCTCACTTTTAAGTTAAGTTAGATATTTGGAAATTTCCAAGCAAAAAAATCGTAAAATTTTTTTTTATAGAATTTAAAACCGTTTAGCGTTTTGTGAGATAAAATTTGAAGTGCTTTTTTATAGAAGTAGCTAAATATTGGCACTATTAATGAAAAAATTATAATCGCCGTAACCTCACTTTTATGTAGTTTTTTGGAGGTTTAAATATTCCCAGAAAATTTTGTTCAATGTTTAAGTCGTTATAGTTTCTAAACCACTGGCCCGTTTTTGAAAACAATGCTACTTTTATACAGAGCAATGTTGACATCATTAAAGAATAAATAACAGAAACTATAACCTCACTTTTAAGTTTAGTTAGATATTTGGAAATTTCCAAGCAAAAAAATCGTAAATTTTTTTTTAATAGAATTTAAAACCGTTTAGCGTTTTGTGAGATAAAATTTGAAGTGCTTTTTTATAGAAGTAGCTAAATGTTGGCACTATTAATGAAAAAAATTATAATCGTCATAACCTCACTTTTATGTAGTTTTTTGGAGGCTTAAATATTCCCAGAAAATTTTGTTCAATGTTTAAGTCGTTATAGTTTCTAAACCACTGGCCCGTTTTTGAAAACAATTCTACTTTTATACAGAGCAATGTTGACATCATTTAGGAAAAAATAATAGAAACTATAACCTCACTTTTAAGTTAAGTTAGATATTTGGAAATTTCCAAGCAAAAAAATCGTAATTTTTTTTTTATAGAATTTAGAAGCGTTGAGCGTTTTGTGAGATAAAATTTGATGTGCTTCTTTATATAGCTAATGTTGGCACTATTAATGAAAAAATTACAATCGCCATAACCTCACTTTTATGCAGTTTTTTGGAGAGTTAAACATTCCTAGAGAAATGTGTTCAATGTTTTGAATCGTTATTATTTTAAGAACCACTCTGTGGTCTTTGAAAAAAAGTTTAATTTTATACAGAGTAATGTTGACGTTATTAAAGAAAAAATAACAGGAACCTAACCTCACTTTTAAGTTAGGTTAGATATTTAGGAATATAACCTTTTCTAACCTAAATTTTTCCCTCTTTTTTAATAATTTGGAATACTTAATATGAAATTCATCTCGAGAGAATAATGCAAAAATTTAGCAGAACTGTATGTTGTTTTCAGATAATATTATTTGCAACAAATATTGGAAAGTGATCAATACACTTATCTAGATATGAGTCATAATGATTATCTAGTAGGAATAAAAATCAGCCTATTATATGACTATTGTTATGTTAATATCTGTAACCGGAGAGAATATAAAGCGAAAAAAATATGTATGACGAACATAAGAAATGCATCAGTTGTTTAATTTAGTTTTTAAAACTACCAACCATGCAGAACAATTTATGGTTCATAAACTGCCAAGGACTGGTTTTATTTTACTTTATTGCTACTTCGTATTTATATAAAAATTAGTGTTGTTTTATCTAAAATTTAGACGAAAAGAAAAATTCTCTAGAGTTATCTTGGGTTTGGTTTTTTCTATCACTAATTATATCCTAGAGAAAAATCTTGAATTTTTTCCTGCAACCATCGGATTCAATCTGTGTTCCCTTGGCAAAAACTACAATATAAATGCACACAACTCTTGTGGCCTTGACGAAACAACTAGAATCTTTTATAAAATAATAAGTAGATGAACTATACGCTTGAGTTCTTGCCACTTATCCGTTTCGTGGCAAGTTAATACATAAGTAAAGTAGGTAGAGAGAGGTATTTGAGATGTTACGTAATTTCAAAGATTCTCCATTAATTATACAGTAGAGTTTTTTGCGGGAACAAAAACTAAATATTCGATCGCGTGGAAAACATCTTGGACGTGGCACTTTAAAAGCCTAATCTAGTGAGAGAAATTTGGTATTAATTGGTGGGAGCAGCGAGGGTTTCCAACGCCCAACCACGTACTGTTTATTTTATTTTGAGGGTGGATGATTTGAATTGACGGCTCAATTACAAGCTAAGCGAACATACAGCTTCCCCTGCTTTTGCTTATACACATCTAGTGTCATTAAAGAATGTTTTAATGGTGCCTTTGGGGGACCCACTGAAAGAAATCATTGAAATAAACGAGTTGATGGATGTTTGTTGTAAGAAACGCTTAACGCTCCATGGAACCTCAATTTTTTTTGCTCTGTACAGAGTTGTGAAATAAAATGAAAAATTGCAATACGTGATTCCTGCAACAACGACAATCAATAGTTGTAGTTGCACAGGTGGCTTTGCCTCAGTCCACAAACCTTTTTTAGTATTCAATTCATAAGTCATGTCAGGAAATTGTACCTATATTCAATACCGCAGTCTGATTACTCGCTTATAGTCTGCATGCAGAAGACAGCAGGTTTAAATTCCTAACGACTACTTCTACAGGATTTTTCTAATAAACCGCAAGTCTTGATGAGGTGTGTAAGTTATTAAGTAGGAATAATTTCACTTTTTCCTCAATTAAGGTTGTTCTGGCATGAGTTCTTTTTTATTGACATGGTAGCACTACTTCCTATGCTAAAACATTGGGTACGTTGGCGTTGCAAACAGCAGAAATAAAAACTGTTAATATGAATTTTTTTGCATTTTTTTTTCGAGTTCCACAGTTCACTTTTCAAAAAACGTGTTTTTCGAGGGTGCTACCTACATTTAAATAATCACAGTTTTGGAACTGCTGGTTAGATTTTGGTAAAATTTACTTTATTGCAAAGCTGGATGTTGGTTTTCTTTACAAAAATATCTGATGTGCCCAACACATGACTTTCTTATACTTACGGATAGTATCACAATAATTACTTTTCCTAAATAAATTAAGTTAAATTTCTTGTAAAAATTTTGAAGGTTTCCAGCAATTTTCAAATAGTCTCTGTTGCACTTATTGCAATACGCATAAATCTGTCCTTATTCCACTCATTATAACCGAATTTTACGACAAAAATGTGTTTTATTTTAGATTTTTGACCTATTACTCACTTAAAAAAATCTCCCGGTATGAAATTATATTTATTTATTCATTATTATTGTTTTCGGTACCATAGAAACCAGTAAAATAAAAAAAAAACTAATGTTCCGTTCCTTCTGGGATTCGAACCCGGGACCTTCCGTTTGGCAGCCATATAATGAGACACATGGTCTACCTCGACCATCGAATTCAACTTTCAACGCGCGCTATGAGAAATATAAAGTGTTTTAAGAATATCTAGTTTTTTTGAAATTTTTTTGACGGAATTTCAAAAAAAAGTTCAAACAAAATTTGTTCAAAATTCAATTCTAAATCAATGTTAAAGAATAAAAAAATCTCATAAATTGTTTATTTTTCAAGATATTCCTAAAAAACCTAAAAATGTCTTCAGGTAACTGTCACTTGTTTTGGTGCTAGATGAAAAACATTGAATGTGGCACCCACAATTTTGTTCAAACTCTTAAATATGAAATTTGAATCAAATCCAATAAGTCGTTTTTGAGTTATGGTGGATACAGACAGACACACAGACACACACACAGACACACAGTGAGACATCATGGCGAAAATGGTCAAAATGGATTCAGGGGCCCTCAAAACGTGTAAATCCATCAAAATCTCGAAGTCGAAAAAAATCACGATTACAATACTTCCTTATACTACGTATAAGAAAGTAAAAAGTTACATAACATACTTCCTTATACTACGTATAAGAAAGTATTGTAATCGTGATTTTTTAATTGATGATTTTAGGCATTTATCGGAGCTTCAAAGTTACACCTTTAAAAATGATAGAATTTTCTAGTAACTGTTTTAAAAAATCATAGTTTTGAAACCGCTGGTTGGATTTGTGTCAAAAAACCTTTAAATCAAAGCTCAATAATCATACTATATATAGAAAAGATCCTGAAATGTTAATATGATTTTTTTTGCATTTTTTTCGAGTTCCATAGTTCACGTTTCAAAAAACATGTTTTTAGGGTACTACCTACATTTAAATAATTACAGTTTTGGAACTGCTGGTTGGATTTTGGTAAAATTTACTTTATTGCAAAGCTGGATGTTGGTTTTCTTTACAAAAAAGTTACACAAGTTTTTATTTGATGATTTTAGGCATTTATCGGAGCTTCAAAGTTGCACATTTAAAAATGATAGAATTTTCTAGTAACTGTTTTAAAAAATTACAATTTTGAAACCGCTTGTTGGATTGTGTCAAAAAACCTTTAAATCAAAGCTCAATAATCATACTATATATAGAAAAAATCCTGAAATGTTAATATGAATTTTTTTGCATTTTTTTTCGAGTTCCATAGTTCACGTTTTAAAAAACGTGTTTTTAGGGTACTACCTACATTTAAATAATCATAGTTTTGGAACTGCTGGTTAGATTTTGGTAAAATTTACTTTATTGCAAAACTGAATGTGGGTTTTCTTTACAAAAAAGTTATACAAGTTTTTATTTGGTGATTTTAGGCATTTATCGGATCTACAAAGTTGCATATTTAAAAATGATATAATTTTCTAGTAACTGTTTTAAAAAATCACAGTTTTGAAACCACTAGTTGGATTTGTGTCAAAAAACCTTTAAATCAAAGCTCAATAATCGTACTATATTGAAAAAATCCTGAAATGTTAATATGAATTTTTTTGCATTTTTTTCGAGTTCCACAGTTCACGTTTCAAAAAACGTGTTTTTTGAGGGTGCTACATACATTTAAATAATCACAGTTTTGGAACTGCTGGTTGGATTTTGGTAAAATTTACTTTATTGCAAAGCTGGATGTTGGTTTTCTTTAGAAAAAAGTTACACAAGTTTTTATTTGGTGATTTTCGGAGCTTCAAAGTTGCACCTTTAAAAATGATAGAATTTTCTAGTAACTGTTTTAAAAAATCACAGTTTTGAAACCGCTCGTTGGATTTGTGTCAAAAAACCTTTAAATCAAAGCTTAATAATCGTACTATATTGAAAAAATCTTAAAATGTTAATATGAATTTTTTTTGCATTTTTTCGAGTTTCACAGTTCACTTTTCAAAAACGTGTTTTTTGAGGGTGCTACCTACATTTAAATAATCACAGTTTTGGAACCGTTGCTTGGATTTTGGTAAAATTTACTTTGTTGCAAAGCTAGATGTTGGTTTTATGTACAAAAAAATCCCCAAGCCTTTATTTGGTGATTTTAGGCAATTTTCGTTGCTTTATAATTGCACTTGAAAAATGTGACGTAATTTTCTAACGACTGTTTTTAAAAAATCACCGTTTTGGAACTCTGTGAAAACGACATAAAGGTGCTTTCATGGCCCTCATCCAGTCCAGACTTAATTGTCATTGAAACTCTTTGGCATAAAATTAAACAAAATAGAAGAAATTTGGGACAGTTTCACGCCAGAATTGTACCAAAATTTGATAAATACAATGTCTGCTACAATACAGGCAGTTAATAAATAATAAAATGGTACCAAGAGCGCGAAAAGTACAGAGTAATTATTTACATAGGTATACCTAGGGTGGAAAGTTATATTTTACCGAACGTTTTTCCAAACTCTTTTTAGATTAGAAAAAATCATGTTTCTGAATAAGTACATTTTACATACATTTAGCAATTCAGAGTAATCGTAGTCATCATATTTTATATATCATATTAAATATGGATACTAAAACTACGTCCTACAGACTAAATTATTAATTTCTTCATGAACCTTTTTCCCAGGTAACTATATTTACTTTTTATCAAACCCTGAACTTAATCAAACATTTACTTAACCTCCGACATATAAAAACTTTCTCATAAATAGTTTGCTTATTTTATATAAGCGTCTGTTTTACAAAATTCCTCTTGCAAGAAAGAAAAAATAAATAAATATGGCATAACAGTAAACGATCTCAGCCTAAGCCCCCAGATGTTAAGCATATGAAACAAATAAATTCTTCTAGTTGTTCTGTGAGCGTCATACCACAAAAGAAACGTACCATCTATTATTAAGTGCTTGGGTATTCACATGCACTTCTTCAGAGTTAATTGGATTTAATCCAAAGTGTCCCACATTCTCCCAAACCAACTGATTGAGTTATCTAAACTTATTTAACTGTTTACCGAAGCGCATAAACAATGTAATTAAATGTTGTGTTTCATAGATATGTGATTTATTATCCACGTAATATTTATTACTATCCAATAGATTTATTTGTCAGCGCAGGGTATAAATCATGAAACACAATGTTAATTAACTAAAGAAAAACCGTAGCGCATCAGCAATAAGCAGCCACATCTGTTCCGATGTATTGGATGTAGAAAATTACAATCTTTTTCATGCAGTTTTGTACCTTGGACGATGAACTTGCTGCTGTTAAAGCAGGAAATAGTTGAGAAGTTTTGGCGATGTGCCCCAGCAGGAACACGACAGCGCGTTGTGCTTCCTGCTTGAGGAAAGACGTGAGAAAATTTACGGTTGCACTGATAGATTGTGATGGATTAATGCCCAGGCAAAATTACTTGTGGATTTTACAGTGCAGGGTGCTTTTTTATCGATGGTAATTAGTGTAGGCACTAGATGGCATTGGGAGTTAAAAGTTGCGGCTGATAAAAAGAAATGTACCAGTTGTACGACATGCACCATGCACACATTTTAAATTATGATTCATTTAGTGCCAAGGGCATTTTCATGGCAATTACTAATTGCATTGCAATGTATTACCTTATAATTTGTTACAATTTCTGTTGCATTGTCTTGTAAGACAAACAAACAGGTGTTTTAACAGCGAAATTAAACCGAAAACAATCAAACGAGTTTTAAGTTAATTTAGGAAATTGCTAAGCTAGGACACACTTGATTCCACATGACAGGCAACAAAAACTGGATGTTTTAAACGGATTTTCACTCAAATATCTCTAGAAAATTATACAACAATAACAAATGTTCAGGTAGTTTAATATAATAAAAGTATGTGGTACGTGAAAGTTGGATCAGATTTTGGGGGCACACGATATGAAATGAGATTTAATTGTTTCATGTGGTAACGACGGAAGTAACCATATTTACATATTAGGTACTTTTTTGCGTATGATCAAGAGGAAATTTATACCAAGGACTCTACAGATATTTATGATGCTTGGGTGAATTAAAAAAACCATCCCACATGGGAGAAATGAATGGGTTGGCCAAGGACCTACCCTACATAATTGTGTGGGTATTCTGCAGTATATGAATCGATCTGGAAGGTCCAAATTGGCCAAGCCCAGCGCCCGTCTGCACGACAAGTTGTAAAAATGGAAATAATGATGATAAAGAAAACGAGACACACGATTTTAGTTTCCTGACACGATGTAGGTATATTGTCTGTCTGAGGAAGATACGAAAGTTAAAGTGATGGTATTGGAAACTAGTTATTCCGAGTTTGGAGTGGTCTGCGAAATTTCAGTATTTTTATATGAAAACCGCAACACAAGCAAATAAATTAAACTTAGTTAAAATTACTCATTCATTATTTTCTTGGAAAACTGCGCTTTTGATAGGTTAGGTTAGGTTTTGGAACAATTAAATTCCAGAATGAAAAGATCATCCGACATTTCTTTAATAACTTGTTTTATTACTTTCCTAAAATTAATTATAATTACTTTAAAATTAAATGAAACTGGCGCACGAATGCATCAATAAAGTTTTATGCTTTTAAAGCAATGAAATTTTTAGAAACTTTTCAATTAAACTGGCGCATTCACCAAAACTTCAAATATCTCAAATTAATACTGCAAAGAATTTGTAGCTAAACTTGCTTCTTGTACTTGGAAAATTTGAATATGAATATAAGCTGAATACATAATTTAATACAGTTTTGCAAGAATTTATTACTTCCTCTTATGGTAAGCTAGTTTACAGTACTTTTCCCACAATATAGAATTGTGCATCTTTATCATCATCATGTTCATGAACAAAATTCAAGTTGAAATCGTCGCGTCGCGATCATGTTCTTATAGCGCCCCTTTCGCCCCACTCTCCCATCCTCTAAACATCGAATGAGTCATCAACCGAGTTTCCCCGTTGGCCGTTGGCAAAGCAAGCTGATAGAACCAGTCGTCTGTCGACCGTGTTTCTTTCGTCCGGTGTCCGAGTAAAACAGTGCAGTGCACCGCCCTTTCCAACCCCCCACCACTCCAGCACTGAAAATTTTGGATTTTGCTCAGGTACCAAAAAATTATTACTTAGCGAATTATTTTACCTAACGGATGTTAAGTTTTGTGGACGCAGTCGACTGGAAATTGTATCCGGAGCCGGAGGAATGTTGCATGTTTTTGTGTGTGAATTTTGTAATTTGTAATATTGTAGACAAACAAAATTATATTTAATTTTTTTTTTATATTTTGTTTATCATGCTGGCGTAATATTATAAATATTTTTCGCACAAACAGCATCATCATTGGTAATAAACAGTGAATCATACCGCTTTCTGCATCTGGTTATTTTGGGTACTGTATAATAAACAATGTTACCGCGATATAATCATAATTATTTTTTCACTTGGTCACATGACCCTCCATAACATTTTTAGTTATGTTGGCCTTAATAGAATATGCGCGCACGTCTGTTCCTGATTATTCAACATCCCATCATCATGATGTCATTTTTTTTAAAACATTGACATTAATTATTATTCTAATCACTGGTGCCGAAGCACAGAAGTCAAGTCGTTAAAGCGTGACTTAAGTACAGTTAAGGCAATAATTGTAATTATTTTAATGTTTTCCTCTCTGTGAATGTGTATACTTAGACATACATAGTTTCTTCGCTAAAGTTGTTTGTTTAAGTAATTTGTCGGTTATGTCAAGTGATAATGAGGGATAAAAATAGATGTGCCATTCATGGGGTTAAAGTTCCTCCAACTGGTTTTTTTATCAACAGTCCAGACGGTGCTAATATAAAAGTATGTATGTGTAAATAAAATAAAATGTTTTGTTTTTGTTTATGATGAATTGTTGTTTAGTGGTATCCGTTATTTGGATAAAAATTGGTTCCAAATTTCGACTTAAAAAAAGCGCAATAATTTACGCAATATACAAAAAGTGAGACAGTACTGCATACATAAAAATTGTTATACAATATACAATTACATGTCTATGTATAATATTTCGTTTTACAAATTGTCTCTCTTTTAATTGTTCACAATTTCTACCTACTTTTTCCTTTATTTATAAGCAGAAATTTATAATTTAGAAAAAAAGATGTTTCAAATTTAAAGTGTTCGTTTTTTATTAGCATTACCATAAAACCAAAGTGTATGATAAATAAATAAGAAAGTTAAATGAACTAAAAAATCTGCATAGTTCTTTTATATTTCAATTAAAGATATTTAAATTCGGGCTGATTTATTCCTTCCTGTCGAGCTTCCTGCGTTCGATTCATTATCGAATGTTAATCTATTAATAATTGTAAAGTAAATTTGGAAGGTCTAAAGAATCTCACAGATTATTTAATATTTGGTAAGCTAAAACAATAGGTACTATAAGTGAATTTTGTAGAAAAAACCTTTTGGTAAATAATTTTAAAGTTTTTACTTTCTTATACGTAGTATAAGGAAGTATTGTAATCGTGATTTTTTTCGACTTCGAGATTTTGATGGATTTACCCGTTTTGAGGGCCCCTGAATCCATTTTGACCATTTTCGCCATGATGTCTGTCTGTGTGTCTGTCTGTATCCACGATAACTCAAAAACGACTTAACGGATTTGATTCAAATTTCATATTTAAGAGTTTGAACAAAATTGTGGGTGCCACATTAAATCTTTTTCATCTAGCACCAACACAAGTGGTACTTACCTGAAGACATTTTTAGGTTTTTTAGGAATATCTTGAAAAATAAACAATTTACGACATTTTTTTATTCTTTAACATTGATTTAGAATTAAATTTTGAACAAATTTTGTTTGAAACTTTTTTTGAAATTCCGTCAAAATTTTTTATTTATATAGTGGCGCCATCTATCTCTGATTTACAAAGTACATGTTGTTTACATACAGAAATCTATACCGTTGAGGAAATCGATTGTAGCATTACTATTTGAAAAGATCGACGGCTACAACGGCTACGGTTTTATGTTTTGGATATCATGGCAACTCGATTACAATTTTTTCTAATATATACAATAAAGTCGTGAAATTGTATTATGCATGCAAATCTACATTAAAGATATCGACGCCAAATTTTTTGTGGATGCTCTTTCAATTTTTAGACGTGTCGACAAAGTAACAAAAGTGTTTTATTTTGCGCCGTTTTTTAATAATTATAAATTATTTACATATTTATATAGTGTTGCCATCTATCTCTGAGTGGCTGTTGTTTACATTACAGAAATCTATTTGTTTTTATACTAAAGATTCTATTTGCATTAAACACACGAAGAGCTCGAATAAAGTTATAAAAATTTAAAAAGTGAAAACCAATTAATCCAATCCTGGTGAGAGTGGCTATATCGCCAAACACCAAAAACTTGACATTGCTTTGCAATCCAAGTACGAAGAAGAAGAAGAGATTGTTAGTCAAACAGCTGTCAAAGGCAAAAGATCGAAATATTTTGATGAGAAGGATTATTGTGCACTGCACAGTTTGTTTGAGTGAAACGTTGACCAAAACTGAGAAGTATTTTATAAATCTTCAAAGTTTAGCTACAGCAAATTCAAAGATATCAAGCATTTTTCGCACTGTGGAATTTTCATAAGTATTCTGTTATTTATTTGTCCTAAAATCTGGCAGTAATGAGTGGGACAAGGACAGATTTATGCGTATTGCAATAAGTGCGACAGAGACTATTTGAAAATTGCTGGAAATCCTCAAAATTTTTACAAGAAATTTAACTTAATTTCTTTAGGAAAAGTAATTATTGTGATACTATCCGTAAGTATAAGAAAGTCATGTGTTGGGCACATCAGATATTTTCTTTTATTTTGTATGAATTTCCTAGATAAATTGTACTAAAATGTAAAAAAATTCAAAAGTATGTCGACAATTTTTCATTCAAATTTTAAAATGAGCAACTATCATTTTAGTGATTGATTTTTCGTACATTTAAAACTTTTTCTTCTATCTGGACAAACATAAGATAAAAAATTAAGTTTTTTTTGTTTATTGTTTACTCTTCTGTAAGGGTCTAAATATCCCATCATTCCCAGACCCTGAAGTTTCTAATAAGGTCAGCAAGCGTCCTGACCCTGATTTACTTCATGTTTCGCCATTTCTGCAGTTCGCATTATTTACGTCATCGAAAGACTGGTAAGGTCTTTAACTTGGTCGATGTATCCCGTCCCATATTTTTCTTGCCCTCCACTTTGCCCTGGAAGCAGTTTTTCCATTCCGTCTCTCTTGGTGACGTGTCCAAAGAACAGAATGCGTCTCTGAATAGTTGGAAGAAGGAGATCATTGGTTTGGATCTTGAGTTCTTTAGCTGTCCACGGAATTCTAATCATTCGCCTGTAGCGGGTCATTTCGCAAACTTTGATTTTTCTTCTGCTTCCTCCAAGTTTCCGAGCTATATGTCGCTATTGAAAAAACTAGGGCTCTAGCAGATGATTTTTTGTTTGTTTGGATATAGGTCTCTCCAAACCCCCGTCAGTTTTAATAGCACGGATTTATAGGGTAATCGGCGTTTTGATCCTTGGACAAAATATCCTTGAGACATAATATTCTTGGACAAAATATATTCGAGACAAAATATTGTTAATTAAGGTGAATTATCCGTTGACAAAATATTTTTGAAGAATATATTCATGAGTATTAGAACAGACTAACCATTTATTTAAATATTTTTTAATATCCAAATTTTTGAAAAAAAAATCCAAAAATCCTGAAAAAAACCAACTTCGAGTAAAGATCATTCAAATTTGGATATTATTTATATTAAGTAATTATTTTGGTTCAGGGCTAAAACTTTGAAACAAAACTTGAAATTGATATACGTTGGTAGTTTTGTGTAGGTTAGGTTTTTTATTTTTCATTTTCAAGTTTTGTTTCAAAGTTTTAGCCCTGAACCGAAATAATTACTTAATATAAATAATATTTTTTAATGTTTATAATGGGTTAATAAATTGAATTAAATTTAAAAAAAATGTTAAGGATATTTTATCTTAAGGATATTTCGTCCAAGTATATTTTGTCTTCAATATATCTTTTGTCCAAGGATATTTTGTCTCGGATTTTTTGTCAATGGATATTTTGTCCGAGGATTATAAATCATAGAACCATTTATAGCCATTCGAATTTGTCTCCTGATTTCCCCGTCACAATCTCCAGCATTTGTGATGCGAGCTCGCAGATATATTATCTTCTTTCGATATCAGGAATTTTGTTGGTAGAACTTTCTGCCTGTCCACGACCAGTAGGTGGCATTTTCTCCGGTTTAGGTGAAGACCTACATCAAAATGTACGCAAATTTACTGATGCGCTACAACAAAGTTATCTGAATTATTTTGGAATGTTACCGAATCTCACCAATTATAACAAAATGATAACTAACAATATGTTGAATTTCAACTGATTCAATAAAAGGAAGAAAAAACGTGAAAATCGTCGGAAAGCTGAATTTTGGTCTTCCATTGAAAAATACATAACTTCGCCATTTGTCCATGGATTTTCAACAATAGTAACTTGTTTTTTTTCGTAAAAGTGTCAGCTTCACGTAAAAAAATTTGAACTGAACTTATCATTGCGATTTCTATTTTTCTCAGGACGATATGTGAATTTTCGACATCGATTTTTGCCAAAAAAAACGACTTTTTCAACTTATTAAATTCGCTAGCATCTGAATTACTGGGTCGATCTGAAAACTATGTTTGAGTGCTTGTTTGGCCAAATCGGCCAATTAGATCTCGGTATATACTCAAAAACGTCGAAATAACTCCGAGAAATGAAAAAAATTTTTCGAAAATTCATATCTTGAAAACGCGTCCATGACAAAATATGTAAGTATGATTTTCGTGTTTAGTAGGCCAAAATACATGGGAAAATCAGAGTGACATGGCTGTAAACTAGTGATATCAAAAAATTACCTTTCAAATAAATTTTACCAAAAAATAAAACTATTGTTCTTAAATCTTGACAATTCCTCTTGTCCAACACAATTCACATGGAAACTTTCTTGTCTCGTTTCACTTTCATGCGCCGGTCTCTCTCCCCACATCAATTCTCATATAATGAACTCCTCACTCCCTTTCCAATTCAAATCAGGCCAAATAGCAGGCTTTCCTGAACCTGAAACGGCACTAATGCAACTGTCTATATAGAACCCCGCCTGTCCCTCCCACAACGTCCATCGTAATTTAATTCCGATGCGAAACAGCGCTGCAGGCTTTAATTAGTAATTATTATCGAATTTAAATTTAATTTCATTACACAGGGGGCTTTGTGTCTAGGCAGTTAGTTTGAGTTTATTACGTTTGATTTTGTTTAATTGGTACAGGCAGCAGAAAAAACTTTTACTGATGATAAAACTTCTAGGAAATTATTTGGATAATGATGTTTAGTCTTGAACAATAAAAATAGAATTAAGTACCGGCTTCCTGTGTTGTTGCAAGACGAATTGTTCCATTCCATAAGTTTGTCATTAAAGTAGAACTAGAGTAGATTTATATCGTGTATCAACCCTTAATGCAGGAAAAAATGTAATTAGCACAAGTGGACTCTAGTTTACTTGTTATTAATTAATGAAGTCACAGTATAGTCACACCCCTAGAACTGGCCTCACCCTATTTGAATCCTAGGGCGCTCCCCTTGACGACTAGCTCAACAATTTCGCAATTGTCATCACTTAAATAATTGATTAAAGACTAAAGGAAGCGGTCCATTTCGGCAACCTTGTGGCACACCCTAAGAAATCATCTAATCGCCGCTAATTTTTCTACTAATCATTTAATTTTTTGGTAAAAATTGATGATAAAATCGTGTTTTGTATTAGAGTGGCGAAAGTCACCGAGGTGTGATCTGTATTCGTGGCCGGATTCATCGTGCCGTAAAGACCATTGGTTCGATGAACCCTTCCAATGAACATCAGAGTCACCGTTCGCTGCAGATGGCCTGCAGGTGGCAATGGGAACACCAAGTTGCTCAGGTGGTCTAGTTTACTTTAGATATGCCGCATTGGTTAAGTACAATTTGCTGCATAATGGTGATGGATGGAAAGATTGGAAAGTGTTTGGTTCTTTCTAGTAGATGCTAAGAAGAGGGTGTGTAGTAAAATGTTTAGAAGGGGAGAAGCCTGTTTGTATATTTTCGCATAAATGTTTCAGAACTAAAGATTACAATGCTTTAAAACTGAACATTTCGAAGAGCACTTTGGTTCATTGCATCGTTCGCCGAGTGCGAATGCTTTGCGTAAAAGCCCATGTGTCATAAATCAGCATCTTGTAAACTAAACGATATAAATATGTTCAGTTTCGCATTCCTTGGCAGCGAATTTATTTATAACAACACATCATCACTACATACATTCTCTAAATCCTGTTTTTTTTAATGCAAAATTAGAACTGACAACAAAGAAAAATTTATACATCGATTTTTTTCTCGCTCTGTCTGTCTCGATCTCTTCTATAACAAAGCAACTGATCTACCACAAGATTAGATCATTGAACAGACGACAACTCGTCATCTGCATTAAATCTGACATTTTCAACGCGATAGTTTCCTTTATTTTCTTAAACCACGCCATCCATGTCCTCGTCACTTTCTATCTAATTGACTAGGTCTGATTTGCTCCAATTGTTCGCGAGTTGGTGTATCGTGATCATGGTGAGAAATGCTTCAGAATGTATACGATTAGCAGACGCAACTTGGCAGACGTGCTTGGTCGCATCTTTATAATTAATTGGAAACGTGATGATCGAATCGCGTCTTCTCTGTTGGTTATAGTCTTGCACTCTAACGGAGGTTCTTTTGTGTTGGTCTTTGGGAATTAATAGGGTGGTTATTTGATAATTAGATGGGAGATTGTGTTTAATATTAAACCTGCCGAATGGAATTTTTTAAAGGTTTTATTGGTGTAGTTCTTCCAAGTCTAGAATCGAGTGTTTTCAAATTATGGCACGAAAAATTGTGTTATTTTAAAATGTTATACATAATTTTACTGGTTGTATTTTGAGGAAATTTATTTTATTTTAAAGAAGAATGTTCGTTTTATTGACCCAAAAATCAAGACGTTTTTATCCGATGATTTTTTTAGTGGCTTCAAAGTTAAACGTATGGAAATTGCGAGAATTTTCGAGCGACTATTAAAAATCACAGTTTTGGAATCTCTAGTTGAGTTTTGGTCAAAAGATATTTGGCAAAGAGGAATAACGGTTTTATTTTGAGAAAACTGATGAACTGTTTATTTTTTGCGTTTTTTGAAGCCACAATTTGCTACAATGGTAAAAATTACAGTTTTGGAACAGCTGGTTTTTTTCCATGAATCCTGTTGCAAAGGTCACAAACTGTTTACTTATATGAATTTTGTTTACTTTTTTTATCAAGAAGACTTGGATTCCTTCGATAGATAGAAATGCTCCACTTCTCTTTCAGACCAGTTCGGTCCTGTACTCTCTACTAGTATTTTCAACAGTATCCTACAGGGTGTGTCACGACGAGTTGACAGTAGACATAACTCTATTACTAAACACAATTTGGTTCTAAAAATTGGTACACGCCCATTATACAATATGCTCTATTTAATGAAAATATTGCCACCTTTCTGGTACTTCCGGTTATACCGGAAGTAGACACAAACTTGGTTATTTTAAATGGAACACCCTGTATATTTTTGAATTTTTAGATTCTACACTTCATTTTAGACATAAAAGTATTAAAGTTGTATGGTCCTAACATTAACGGTATTATAATTATTTACACTTTTTCATTTTTTTTACAAAAACATAGATGTGAATAAAAATTCAAATCTTGACAATGATACGTTTTTTCCAAAAATTTTTTCTTGTGTTTGAAGAAGGAATGTACAAGAAATAAGCTGATGTAGTTTTGGAAAACTTGCTTTATACAGGGTATTGGTGGTTGTCCGTTCATTTTTAAAAACTTTAATTAAAGATAACTTAATTTTTTTAAATGGAACACCCTATATATTTCTAGATTTTCGAATTCTACACTTAATTCGTGACTTAAAAGTATTAAGGTTGTAAGGTCTTAAAATTAACGGTATTATAATTAATTACGTTTTTTAAAAATTAACGGTCAATCACAAGCACCCTGTATAAAATAAGTTTTTTAAAACCATATTACCATGTTTCTTGTACATTTCTGCATGCACTAAAATTTGGTTTCTTTTTTGAAAGAAATTGTCATTAGTAAAATATGAAAATGTTTGACTCAAATTTTTGTATGAAAAAATTGGGAGAAACATAATTACTTAATTATAATAAATAAAATAAAAATAAAAAATATTAAATTAAGTATAATAAAGAACAAATTTTAGTCGACGTAGAAATGTACAAGAAACATGGTAATATGGTTTTGAAAAAGTTATTTTATATCTACAGGGTGCTTAGGGTTGATCGTTAATTTTTAAAAACCTTGGAAATTGGAAAAAACGTAATTAATTATAATACCGTTAATTTTAAGACTTTACAACCTTAATAGTTTTATGTCTAGAATTAAGTGTAGAATTCGAAAATGTGGAAATATATAGGGTGTTCCATTAAAAAAAATAAAGTTATCATTGATCAAAGTTCTTAAAAATGAACCGACAACCACCAACACCCTGTATAAAGCAAGTTCTTCAAAACTATATCAGCTTATTGCTTGTATATTCCTACTTCAAACGTAAGAAAAAATCTTTGGAAAAAATGTGTCATTGTCAAGATTCGAATTTTTATTTACATCTATGTTTTTGTAAAAAAAAATGAAAAAGTGTAAATAATTATAATATTGTTAATGTTAGGACCATACAACTTTAATACTTTTATGTCTAAAATGAAGTGTAGAATCTAAAAATTCAAAAATATACAGGGTGTTCCATTTAAAATAACAAAGTTTGTGTCTACTTCCGGTATAACCGGAAGTACCAGAAAGGTGGCAATATTTTCATTAAATAGAGCACATTGTATAATGGGCGTGTACCAATTTTTAGAACCAAATTGTGTTTAGTAATAGAGTTATGTCTACTGTCAACTCGTCGTGACACACCCTGTATATGTATAAATGTTGTCCCTACTCTACCATAAAGATAAGAAATATCTTTTATATTTCCAGTGTTATAGTATCTAGTGTATAGTTGCCAAACTCAGTGAAGGTTTATAAATCTCAACAGAGAAAATTTAGAACAAAAATTGTACGTTGGTATAAATTTCAGAAAATAAATTGTTCTGATAAACGTTTTACTAATTTTATGGTCACTCACTCAATTATAAAATTTTTACAATTTTTTATATAAATTCCTTTTCTTTTCCAGACGATACTGACCGCATAACTCTCCACTTAGTCCAACTAGCCAAACAGCAAGGCTCTTCGGACAACATCTCAGTGATAATAGTATTCCTTCGCGACCCTCATAAGATAGCAGCGGAGGCCCATTGGGCAAACCGCAACGGCCCTTCAGTCAGCATGGACGCGGGCCTAGACAACGCCAACAACCCTTTCTCCAACTCCAACGGTGCCAACAAAACCGACAACCACCCAGATGACCTCCTATTAAACATCGATAATCTGAAAGCATCTAATCGCATACCAGACTTCTCCCCTTCCGCCGATGATTTCTTCGTACCACAACAATTAGAAAAGGGTAATAACGGTAAACTGCCGGGGAGTTTCGATGAGGACGACGATGAGGATTTTGGACCGGAAACTGATGTAGATGCTGTGGATGATGTGCTAATGTCACCGGCAAAGGCTCTGGCTGAAGGGATGAATAATAATCCGTTGGTTGGGGTGGAGGACGTGGCGAAGGTTGTGGAGTTTAAGGAGTTTAATCCGTTTGGAATTCATCAGGAGAAGGCTGTGTTGGAAATGGAGCTTGATTTGCAGAAGCAGCAGAGTAGTGAGTTTGATGAACGGAGGTCACCTAGGGAGGAGACTCCTACGCCCCCCGCTGATACTGGTGAGTTTATTTGTCTAACCTAACATAACCTATATAGGGTGTTCCAAATTTATTTAGTTAACCGGTAACATTAAAAGTTTCTGATGAGATTTTTTGTACAATTTTCCACAATTAATTATTATTTATTGATACCATTCAAACATTTAACTTAACTACAATTGCGTCAACATCAAACAGATAAAATTTCTAATCGCATCTGATAACATTCGGCGAATTGTATAAACACTCAAACAAAATGCATTTTTTATCATGCGATAATAAATAATACATAATTTCCTTTCCCTTTCAATCTCATCATAAACACTAAACCACCCAAAACCAATAAAATCTAATTTTGCTCTTTGGAATGTACAATTATCGTCTGCGTGTGCAAAATATGCAGATAATCTGAGTGGCGAAGGCGCAAGCTGTGGTGGGGAAGGGTGATGCATCTCGGGTGGTGGCGACGGCGTCTGGCGCCGTTGCCATAGCAACACACATCATGTTAATCGGGTAACAAAGACTCGATGCACTACAACAAGAGACACCAATTATGACACTGAATTGCATTCATTATGTTGTGGGAAGGGGTGATGAGTTTTTTGTTTTAAATTTTGTGGTGTGCGTTTGGATAATGCAGTGGTAATTTGGTGGGTTTATTGGAATTGTCATGTTGAAAGAAACTTCCCAAATAATAAAAAAATTATGGTAACATCACCATCAAGAACCCGAAGTTATTGACCTTATAGTTGACAGTTTACAAACTTACTTAAATTTGTCTGTAACACCTGCAGCTCATTTCAACCATCAAATATAAAAATAGATGGACAGATATATAAATATAGTTATTGATACCTATTCCAGATAAAATAACATGTGATTTTGGTTTGTTTATAAGGCATTTCACATGTGTTTTTATTTAAGAATCGTGAGAAGAGATAAATTTATTCTTAGTAATAAAATTGATTGACAAAATTCTACATAGATGATTTTATTTATAGTCATAATAACTTTCCATTAATTGTACAACTTGTCATAATAAATATAATTCGTCTCAAAGCAGAATTTTCATAAATTCCATAAAAAAGTGTTAAAAACTAATAATGTAATTTAGATAAAGAAAAGAGGAATTTTAACTTATTTCTAAGAAATTTTTGTCTGAAAAACAAGAGTATTAAGTTGAATTAATGAGAGAAATTTATTTTGTAAATAATTATAAAATAGTGTACATAAAGTTATTGCGTCTTTAACTAAAGCATTTCATCAAACAACTTAATGTAAATTTATCCCAAGAATGGCAGGAAAATCCAAGTGGAATTAATCGAATTTTTCAGTTTTTTTGACCATTAGTTTCAAAATTTTCATATTTTAATTTAAAATAGTCTAGGCAAATAACGAGTTATTTTAAATTGCGTTAAGTCGGAGTCCAATGAGATTTTGAGGGTTAGTAGTTGGTGCCAATGGAACACTTCATCTCGTTTTTCATCGGTACAATTCCAAAAGGGGTGGACACCATTTTGAATTTTAGCGGTGACTTCGGTTATCTCGGTAAATATGCATCTTATGTTAAAAATGCATGTTACCAATATTGTTAAGGAACGAATTCCTAACAACTTTTGTTTGAAACTTTTTTTCGTATTATTAATATTTATAAAGTTATAAATTTTCAAAAAATTTGTTAGGAAAATTTGTCATACATGAAAATTATAGAGAATTTCAAGAGCTACAAATTTCGTTATGGCCACTTTTGACCTCCGATGAATAGTTTGGATATAATATCCAAAAAAAAAATTTCATCCCCGAGATGTTCTTTTTTGAAAATTTATAACTTTGTAAATATTAATAATATGAAAAAAAATTTCAAACAAAAGTTGTTGGGAATTCGTTCCTTAACAATATTGGTAATATGCATTTTTAATGTAAGATGCATATTTACCGAGATAATCGAACTCAACCCTAAAATTCAAGATGGCGCCCACCCCTTAAAATCTCATTGACTGGACTAAAACTGAAATTATAGACAATTTTTATTACGAAGTGCATACATTTGTAAAAATTAATTCAAAATATGGTAATAAGTACCTAATAGAGTCGTCCGGAAATTTTTGAGATACCTATTTTTATTCTTAATTGCAAAGATTGAGCTACAAAAATAATAATGGCATCGAAAAAAGTGTTTTTTTATTGTTCAATTTTAAATTATTCCATAATAAAAATCGTAAAAATTAGTTCCCATTTAAAACACGACGTGATTGGTGGAAGGGTTTGTGACGTCATTAGCCATGTTCTGTTCAGCTGTCAATGTCGTTTGTATACAAATTTTTGCATTGCTTGACATTTCGACACTGGCTTATGACATCACGCAACATGGCGCGCTTTTCGGGGTATTTGAAATTTTGGGGTCGGGATAAACATTTGGAGTTTAAAAAAAAATTCTACAATGTTTTTTTACCTCATTACATTAAGCAGGTTTTCAAGCGTTTTCTTTTTTGACCGGATGACTCTATTAAACACAATACAGGGTGTCCGGAAATTAGGAGCAAAAAACTCGGAGGGTGATTCTACTTGAAAAATTAATGTAACAAGTTCCTATAACATTTTTCCGAAAGCTCATTAATCTTGGGGTTACAGGGCCTTAAAGTTTGTTTTTTAAATCAATTTTTTCCAGTAACTTGTTTTCTAGTGTACCGATTCGTTTCAAATTTGGCACACTTATCACTGATGTTTATTTGTATTCTTGCACCAAAATTGAGGTAAATCCCCCAATGTCAAACAGTCGAATTTGACGTTGACCTTTGGATAAAGACCCTGAACTTTTTTGTTAGGCACTTTTTCTAAATTTTGATGACGCCCGATTGAAGAGCATCCAAAAATCTTCAAAAAATTTCCTCTTTCTGCATCACGATAAAACGAGTCGTTTTCGAGAAAAACGCCTTAAATAAATACCAACTAACTACAGCTCATTTTCAAGATTATCAAAGTAAACATTAAACAGAAGCGCGTTTTTCTCGAAAACTACTCGTTTTATCGATATTTAACAAGAGGATCTTTTTTGAAGAGTTTTCGATGCTCTTCAATCGGGCATCATCAAAATTTAGAAAAAAGTTATTGGTAAAAATTGATAAAAAAAAAACTTTGGGGCCTTATAACCCCAATATTAATGAGCTTTCGGAAAAATGTTATAGGAATTTATCACATTAATTATTCGAGTAGAATAACTCTCCGAGTTTTTTGCTCCTAATTTCCGGACACCCTGTATACATGAACTTTTAAGCCAAAGTCACTTTATGCCAAATCTAACTTATACTCTTATCATTTTCCTACGAGTACAATACAATTAATTTTGTAAATCCCGAATAAATCACCCTGCCTCAAATTTGAATATGTTGCTGTTTCCAAATAAACAATACAATAAATTAACGCCATCCACTATACAACTGCCTAAGTGCGACCTGTCGTAAATCACACTGTAAAACTTTATTTGTTTTCAACTCTAGTCCACTTCGCTTCGTAAATTAATACGGACATCATGCTGATTAATCTGCACACAGAGGGAGTCCCTTACACTGGACCCAAGTCTTATCCCACTCTTACCACATTCCAGATGAATATTTATGATAGATGAAAAATTAGACAAAAGAGGCGTCGTAGAATTTTGGTCTTCGATAATTGCAAGTTGCAAGGCAAGGGGAGAAATTAATTTCAGTTTTGCTTTAGAAAAGTGTAATTGCAGAAGATTTTTCCAGTAAATTAAACAAAGGTTATTAAAGAAAATAACGCGACTGGAAAAGAGAGTTTCCCAGACCGAAACTGAAATAGAATGTTTACACAGTAACTTTAGCTAATTAACGAAGTTCTCAAGAACCAAACTAATCAATAATAACTGAACAGTTGCTTTGGTTTGTTCTAAATTCTAAAAACTGAATAAATTCAACTAGAATTTCTCATATTTCTTAACAAAAATACATCATAATTATTGCCAGAAGCTTATTCGTCTTTTTGCTGGTGGCAGTAGACGCGGAGTCGTCTTGGGGACATTTATTTTAGAAACTGAAACCTTCTTGTGTTAATGAACCCTCGGTGCATAAGAAACCGCCTTAAAATAAACTTTAAAAGCACTTTGGTTGGCTGTCCTTATGTGTGTATAGTATAGAGATGTAGAATGTAGAATAGAATACACGAACCATTATCCCATCAGAAAGTGCATAATATACAAGAAGTAAACAGTGTTGATGCAATTTTAACAACAAAACGACTTCATCTCTAAAAGGTATTTATTTGTGTTTTGTGCATGGAAAGAGATAAATTTCAACTGGAAGCAATTTAAGTTTAAAGCCACTACAAAAATATTTTATAATAAATTTATTTGCTGATTTGTCCTGTTATACAAACTGTTGCTATGTGTAATAATTATTGTCGGAAGCTGTGGTAATTTCGCTTCTGGGAAAGGCAAGTTTATAAATGTAAACAAGATAGATGCAAATTTACAGCCGTGGGCATTTCCTAAGACAGACAAGACCAAATACGGAAAGTGTTAAAGGCATTAAATGAGACGTTCAGCACGAGAACCAGTGTGATAATCATGACAGGACGATTATGAGTTTTTGTTGGATTTTGATGCCATGCTGTTTTGGTAAAGTGCATTACCTATTCTAATGAGTAGGAAAAAGTTCTTGAACCTAAATTACAAACAGAATCCAATAAAGTTTCAAGCAAAAACAGGATTTCATTGTTTGTTTATTTTCCAAACTGTACAAAAATTTGTTTATGTACAACTGCATCATTTATGACAGTTTTGCGGCCATAAAATAGCTATTATTATAGTACTAGTAAAATAACGTTATTTTATTTTATTAGTACTATAAAGTACCTGTACAGGGTGTCCCATTTTCGACACTTTTAGGGGGTATTGGCGTTATTATCAAAGATAGAGTGTTGCGATTTTCACCTTCCTGTCCTACTTTTTTACGAAACGAAAGATTCCGGGGTCAAATTTGTCATGGCTCTCTTAGTTTTTTTTTAGCCATGGCCTACTGTTGTAAATAAAGAAAATTATTAAAAGTATCGAATTTTGAGTTTGTTTTTCAAAATAAATATTAAGTATTATATATTTTTGGAAAGCCCAAATTTTTCTTAATCAATATAAAAGATAATATATAGGGTGTCCCATTTAAAAAAACATAAGTTTGGGCAATATCTCTAAAACTAAACCCTTTACACAAAAACTGCCTACGCCACTGAATTCTACGTAAAAAACTCTATCAAGATTAGTTTTCACCTTTTTGATAAGTAGACACATAACGGAAATACGAGGGGTGTCTAAAAAACAAAGATTTTGAGAATCACTCTGTAGATTAAAAACTAAGAGAGCCATGACAAATTTGACCCCGGAATCTTTCGTTTCGTAAAAAAGTAGGACAGGAAGGTGAAAACCGCAACACTCTATCTTTAATAATAACGCCAATACCCCCTAAAAGTGTCGAAAATGGGACACCCTGTACAAAATATCTTCAAAATCCTAGTAGTACCATCTTCAATAAACTGCAAATACTTTAATCCAGGTAAACTAAGTACTACAACATAAAAACCACAAGAGAAAATTCTTCATTATATTGTAATTTTCTTGTTGGATGTTGTTGTTTGGCATACCAACACATAGCCGGATAGTCCGTTGCAAGTTAACTGTATTAACATTGCTCAACGATTAACAATTAACTACTTCTTATTTTAACACGTTACGAGAGTGTTACGGTACATAATTCGTTTGTAAAAATAAGTTTGTTCTGGTTTTGAATTTGATTGGAGACGCGCATTGTTGATACTGTAGAGTTCTGTAAAATAATCAGTCAATTTATATTTTAAATTTTCCGCTAAATATTTTTAATTTAAATTCTCTCTTCTAAAAAATAGACTGTAATGATGTTTTTTAGAACTTTAGGGTGTTTTGGGTGTTATTCAAAAGTCCGCTAAAAATGTTAAAATTTTCATCTGCAGCAAATTTTTAAATTGTTGCCATTCTGTCTCTCAACTAAACTACGTCAAATAAAAGTCCCTACAGAAAAAACCTGCATACGGTCCTGATGGTGATGGAATTTACAGTGAGATTTCGAAAATTTGTTCAAAAATTCCCATTAAAGATAAAGGATCATTCACATTACCGTGCAACCAAAAAATTGACACTGGCAAATGTTCAGATTTTTCTACGGTAATTTTATAACTGGTTGTAAATGAGCTGTAACGCAATTTGCTAGTAAAACCTAAGCGGTGTTCACAAAGAGGGAATGAATTTACATTAACTAACGAATTAATAGGTAATAATAATCAAATGGACATTAAGCAAGTTTTCTCATTATAATAAAATTATGACCTACCGCGGATATGCAAACTAAAAATGTATAACCGTTATTGACATTATTTCGTATTTTGGAATTTATCCTATTGTGAACGCTGCTTTAGTTCTAATTTTGAATTTAAACGAACGCGCACTATATTCAGTGGATAAAGTAGTGTTCTACATAGTAGTAAACAAAAATAACGAAAATCAGTTTAAAAAATTATTACAGAAGAAAGTTCTGCAGCTTATTGTATTGAATGAAACAAAATTTGCTTAATTTTCGAATTAAATGTGAAATTTCTCAAATTTTTTCTGTAAATTTACATGGAAGGTAACGCAGATTCCTAAGTTATTACTGTTAAATTTCCGTGAAAAAATGGCTTTCCACTTGATAAGCATGCACAACTGACAAACTGACAGTTACTCTTGTCATTATTTCGTAGTTTGCAACTTATCTTGTTGTGAATGCTGCTTTAGTTCTAATTTTGAATTTAAACGGACGCGCGCTATACTCAGTGGATAAAGTAGTGTCCTACATAGTAGTAAACAAAAATAACGAAAATCAGTTTAAAAAATTATTACAGAAGAAAGTTCTGCAGCTTATTGTATTGAATGAAACAAAATTTACTTAATTTTCGAATTAATTGTGAAATTTTTCAAGTTTTTTCTGTAAATTTACAAGGAAGGTAACGCAGAGTCCTAAGTTATCACTGTTAAATTTCCGTGCAAAAATTGGCTTTCCACTTGATAAGCATGCATAACTGACAAACTGACAGTTACTCTTGTCATTTTTTCGTAGTTTCCAACTTATCTTGTTGTGAATGCTGCTTTAGTTCTAATTTTGAATTTAAACGGACGCGCGCTATACTCAGTGGATAAAGTCCTACATAGTAGTAAACAAAAATAACTAAAATCACTTAAAAAAATTGCTTAATTTTCGAATTAATTGTGAAATTTCTTAAGTTTTTTCTGTTAATTAACGTCGAAGGTAACACAGATTCCTAAGTTATCACTGTTTGAATTTTCGAAAACAAAATAGCTTTCCTCCTATTTTTATACCTTCTTGCCATACTTCTTGCTTTCCCCCTTGATGAGTATGAATAACTGACAGTTCCTCTTATCATTATTTTTTATTTTGTAACTTATTCTATTGTAAATGCTGCTTTAGTTCTAATTTTGAATTTAAACGGACGCGCGTTATTCTCAGTGAATAAAGTAGTGTCCTACGCCGGTATGTAAACAAAAAGCACGCAAATCTGTTTAAAAATTATTACAGAAGAAAATTCTGCAGATCGTTGTATTAAATCAAACAAACTTTTCGAATTAATTATGAAATTTCTCAAGTTTTTTCTGTAAATTTACAAGGAAGGTAACACAGATTTCTAAGTTATCACTGTTTGAATTTCCAAGAAAAAACTTTCCCCTTGATGAACATGTATAACTCACGGTTACTATTGTCATTATTTCGTATTTTGTAACTTATTCTATTGTGAATGCTGGTTTAGTTATAATTTTAAATTTAAACAGACGCGCGCTATACTCAGTGGATAAAGTAGTCTCCTTCACTGGTATATAAACAAAAACACGAAAATCAGTTTAAAAAGTTTTGCAGAAGAAAATTCTGCAGTTTGTTGTACTCAGTTAAATTAAATTAGCTTAGTTTTCGAATTAATTGTAAAATGTCTCAAGTTGTTTCTGTGAATTTACATGGAAGGTAACGCAGATTCCTAAGTTATCACTGTTTGAATTTCTGTCAACAAAATGGCTTTCCCCCTTGAATTTTCTCTGAGTTTCCCTGATAGAAATGTCTTGAAGACGTTTTGAAACCCTGAAGCAAATACTTAATGGATTGTCTTGAATAAAACTTGGTGCGTGCATTTTTAAGCAATGGAAGTGCGAGGCGCCGATGCGCAGGCGCTTTCAATTGCCCAACCCGAGTCAGTCTTCTGCCGGCTTTACTACGTTCGTCTGGTTATTTATGCTAGTTAAAAAGTGCCTACAGTATTCCATTTTATTCGTATTACAACTAGATAATAATCTGAGATTCTGTGATATTTTTTCATAGTGTCTAAAGGTATGTAATTGATACTGCAAAAACCGTTATAAACTACGCAGGGTTTTCGGTTATTCCATTACACAACACACGACTTTTGTCCATGTTTGAGGTGCTTTCGGTACGAAATTTTTTGTTTACTTCATTATTGTAGTATTGTAGATATGGTGCAGAATGCGTACTGTTTTGACATTGGTTTGTATACATAATAATCTGCGATAAAAGCAGTTGCTTGTGGAGATACGACTATTTTTAGCAAATGAAATTTGGCAGAGTCTGCCAAGGTGGTAAAGCATGTTTTTCTTTTGTAATAATGATGGTTTGGTACGAATATGTGGATGCTGCTAACTTTGACATGTGCGAAGAAAGTTTTAGTTGGGGAAATTTACATTTTTTTCATTAAAATCCACTGCATAATTAAGAAAATAGTTTAACTTAATTTTTTTATGCTTTAATTGGCTATAATAAATCTAATTACTATGTATGAATAATTTACACAAACCTACGGAGAAATTGTGTTAAAAAGGTAATTAGATTGTGTGATTTTAATAAGCTAATTGAATTAATTTTTCCACGCACACACACCACGTATTTTTATTCGTATTTTAATCAAAAACCGCTCTAGTTACATTATTTTTTGTTAAGCAAGGCATCAAGGTGGTTTTCTTGAAATTTCCTTGAAAGTGGGCTGTGTTGTCCAATTTGCATTTTAACCTACATGGTGCGGAGGCTGCAAGTTATACAACACCCATTTATTTTTCTAGTCGCTTTTTATCCAAATTTAGACTGCTGAAAACAAGGCGCAATTATCCAATAATTATTGTATGTTGTAAACAAAATAAAATCCTGTTGCTAAACCTTTTAGGTACAGTTGGCGACACGGAATAGTTTCCAGGCATTGTAAATTAAATCATGATCATAGGCTCGATAATTGCTTAGTGACATTATTAGCAGTCATCATTGTGTCACAATATTTTATGTAAAGTATTTAAGTAAAACGCCTAGAAATATTCTTACTGATGCTCAAAAAGGCGCAATGGTGGCACATCTAGAAGATAGTTGATGGTCAAGTAGACAAGTAAATGTAATTTAATGAGATCTTCTCCTGTCTCCACCACTGTCGTTAAAAGAAATTTTGATTTAAAAAGTCTGATTTATAATGCTAAAAAAATTAAAAAATCGCTACTTTGATCAATTTGTCTGGAAACTATTCTGTGTCGCCAACTGTACTTGAGTAAAAGTTAGCAAGCTTCGGTTTCTGTCGCCTATAAATCAGGAAATAACGTCAGTAAGAAAGTTGAAGTTTTGTACAAATTTTCTGCATGAATTTCTTTAAATAAAACCGAAATTTTGATGTTTATATCTTAAAGATTAGCGACGGTATCTTTTTTGTCCTTAAAAGTGTTAATTTTTAGCTTCTGTAGAAAGATCACAAACTAACGCCAGTGGAAAGTTGAATTTTTGTAAAATAAAACTTGAAATTTTATCAAATTTTAGTCGTAAAAACCCGAAAATTCGACATTTGCTACCCAAACAGTTCTATCTCCAATAGTTTCCAATTTATTAAAAAATCAACTGCATTTATCGCATAATTTAACAGCCAAAAATTTACAATTATTTGTTTAATCTAAAAACGCTTTTGCAAAAGGTAAATCAAATGTTTTTAACAATTATTTGAGAAAGCCAAAGTGTCCTGTAAAATGTATTACTTTTGCTGAGTTTCCAAACATTCTACGATAAATAAAGAATTCAAAGAGTTCACATTTTCTGCCACTGATGCATTTTATTAACCCAAACAATCGGTGAATCACGGATGATAATAAGCCACCTGTTGCCGCGTTTAATCAGCTGTGCTCTAGACGGATCGATGGGGCCTCTAGTGACAAGACACCAAGAGTCCAAGGGGCGGTGTGTTGTCCCAGGGTGTGGCACGTGCACCCCCTCGAAAGCTAGGCGAAAGTGGTTGACCTTCTACGAAATTATCAACAGATGACATTTGGGTATTTTAAGGTGTTTACCGCCAAGATATGTGATAAGAGAAAGCAAATGTCAGCAGAAATTTTGTGAAAATTATACTCTTACGAAAACAACTAGACTAGGATAATGTATAATTCATTCATGTTTATCAGCTTGCTGACTCAGCTAGTTATGAATGATGTTGATTGGTTTTATCACTGTGCCATTTGGATTTTTTTCCAAAATAGCTATTTCATAATAAAATTACTTATTATACTGTAACAGTTATTTTATCAGGAATTGCAGTAAATAAGCCTAATCATATTAATTTCTTGCATACGTTTCCTATGATTAACCACTTATACATTGAGGTTTTTTTCTTGAAACAAGTTTCTATATTTAGATCTTTGAATGTTTATGTAATTAAATGCCAATTTTTATGTAATGCTAAACTCAAACGGACAAAAAACCTTGCAGATTGGATGTGGTTAATCACTTTGTGGACTTGTAGTTTTTATTGTTTTATTATAGTTTTCAAAGTTTTAGACAATTTTTTTTTGTGTTACAGTTCATGATGTTAGTGGATTAGTGGATAACGCTGGCGAAAGCGAATCTGAAGACGAGTGGAACTATATTAAAGGCGAAGACGCTACTAATAAGGAAAATCTGAGCCCATCGCAGCCAGAAAAAGAGGTAACATATTTTATCTAATACACCTCAGATTACAGGATGTCCCACATTAAATGTGGTATTTCAGTTATTTTAAAACAACTGGAAATTTGAAATAATTTAATAATTTAGAGATTAATACTTAAAAACTATGAGGGGAGGAATTTGTCGCAGTTTATAGTTTACTTTTCAATTTTTAAAAAAATTTGTAAAATGTTGTCACCTATCGAAGGACTATTTTTCTAAAAAGGAATTTAGTTAATACAAATTCAAGTTGACCTTGAGATGTTGGACAACTAAAACCAAACGCTACGTAATAAATACAGGGTGAGTCATTGTTGAATCGATTTTATGAGAAGTTTTAAAAAAATTACATGATAGAGTTGTATTAAAAATAAACGAAATTTAAAGGCTTGTACTTGGCAAAGAAAACATTATTTTCTCAAAAGTACCTATGTATTAGAAGTACATAAGTAATATAGTTTCGATTTTGTATACACATACTTACATTTTGTATTAATAATTCCTTCAAATTTTAGTTTTTGGTTTGTTTGTTACAGTTTGGGGTTTTGACCAAAACTTTGCCAAAAAAAAGTCGAGATTTCTTATAGTTTTTTAGTTTGTCTGTTATAGTTTGTAACATATAAAAGTTGCTGTATCTTTGTGTTGTCTAACGGTAATTTCTATAATTATCCATTTATGAGCTGTACATCGCTTCGATTACTGAGCCACCCTGTGTGTATCGTATTATTCCACAAATTACATAATAAATGCTCTTACTCCCTTTTTAATAATTTCATTCCAAGTAAACTGGTTCTATTTGTCGAATATAATCTCATTTGAACCCGATGACATTTGACGGGTTAATTGTGTGCTGATAAATAAAATATTTTTTGCACAGGTTGCCGACCTAAGCGAAGACGACAATATGTCGAATTTAAATCCGAACGCCGCCGAGTTTGTCCCGGTGTCACCAACAAAAACCAGCCCATCACCAATTAGTCGTGCCCTAATCAATGACGATGTGATTGCCCAATCGCCCCAAAGACCAACACAGAAAGACCTGGATATAAAACTTCCAAATCCATCAGAGTTTGAGGAAGAGGTTAAATCGCGTCCAAGTGAGATTGATTCCAAAGAAAACGGCCATGACGTTATAAGTGATTCTAATGTAAGTTTCCGTTTATTTTAAATAAAGATTTTTTATTAACGTGGCTTTTTTAGGAACTGACATTATCTCAGGAACCAATCGAAAGTATATTGAATGGAAAAAGTATTGATGAGATCCCCGAGTTCCAACCAAGTCCAAGTAAAACCCCAGCTAGTGATGAGTTTCATTTCGGACCAAACGCCGCACCTTTTACCCCAGTGAAATTGTTGGATCAATCGGAGGCGTTGTCGACTCAAGCTGTGTACGGCGACGACACCACAGCGTTTTTATCCTTCAACGAATCTACCAGCGAACAAGAACCAACGAAACCTACAGACATTTGCGATTTTGCCCCCAAAGAACAAGATCCAATGTCCATGTCGTTTTATCAAGATAAAGATGATGTACTCACCACCAACCCGTTCGATTTAAACAAAGTGCAAATGCTTCCGGATAATCTTGATGAATTCCTGAAAAACCCCGAGGAAGCGTCGTTTAATGAAACTATTTCAGATCTTCCAGAACATGATCCTTTGCAGAAACCTGAAGTAGTAGCTCCACCAGTTTTAGGGGACTTACTTGGGGGTTTCGAAACAAAAGACGATGATGTTTTAACTAAAAGCGAGAATGATATATCGCCTGAAGTACCAGATGCTCAGTTGATGCCTGATGGCTCTTTGTCCGAATCCCCCCTGCCAACTTCACCGTTTCCTCAGATGGATCTTCAAGAAACATCGCCTCTTCCAGAAGATAATCCTCAGGAATTGTCCCACGAAAACCTTAACTTTGCGCAAGTTGTATCCACTGCTGTGGAAAACAGTGTTCCAGTGGAAGATACGTCTTTTATTTCTGAAAAACCCACACAGGAACCAATGGACTTAGAGCCAGTGGTTCAAATTACCCAACAGTCTGAAGAAGTGACATCACCTATAAGTCCTGTCCAGCAGTCTAAAGAAATTGAAGAAATTGCCTCTATTCTAGGTTCCATCCCCGCAGAGTTACAAAGGTGCGTCTTTCCACTCCCTGATGAGCTGATCAACAGAACAGTGGAGCAGAATATAGTTGATGTAACAACCGAAAATATAACACCGGAATACCCTGAGGAAACCCAGATAACTCCCTCAGAGGAAAGTAAACAGTCGGATGATGTTCCTACGGCTCCTTTAGTTGAGGAGCCGCCAAAAGGAGTAACTGATGTTAGTGCTGGTGCAGTTGCAAGTAAAGTTGAGGATGTTCCAGTTGTTGCTGAGAAAAAATCTACTAAAACTGTGGGTGGTACTGTAGCGGCGGCGAAAAAGCCGGCTAGTAAAGTAGGGACGAAAGCTCCAGTTGGGAAGAGTTCACTGGGAACTACGAAACCGGCTCCTATTACCAAGGCAGGGGCCACGAAAACTGGGTAAGAAATTTGTTTTTTTTTTTTAATGGAATTAGAATTATTACATTACATTATTAATCCAATCAGGCGTCCAACCCCCTCAAGGTTGGACGCTGCAAAATTGAGATTAACCTCACCTGTAATTGTGCAAAAAAAGTCAAAAATCTATTGACTGGACTAGGAACAACCAAGATGGATTAACCAAAATTTTTTTCAGGGCCACTAAAACTGCTCCAACCGCCACCCTCAAAACATCCACACCGAAACCATCGCCAAGACCAAAGACAGCTCCAGTAGCTGCAGCCCGATCGGCAATCGATAAGAAACCGCTAACCAATGGTGATGCGAAAAAAACTATTAAGTCAACTACTGCTACTACAACAACTGTGAAGAAAACTGATAGTGCTTTGGGTAAAACTGCAGCACCTAAACCGTCCGCCAGGGCCGCTACAGCCCCAACTAGACCTGCAGTTTCTTCTGCTACAACCAAACCGAAGACAACATCAACCTTGACTAGCCGACCAGCAACTACTAGATTGAATACCACAAGCACTACAACCACACGTGTAAGTTTCAGGAGAATTCAATGTAATTTTACAGGGAGCTGAACTTGTTTTTTCTTGTAGACTTCTGCGCCAAGGCCGCCAGTTTCCAAAGCATCAGTGACGTTGTCTGCTAGAACAACAACAGCAACTACTACAACATCACCAAAGCCTAGACCAGCACCAGTAGCTTCTACTAAGCCTAGAGTGCCTCTAACTAAGACAGTGAGCAAGGGTCCTGATACAGAGAAGCAGATTAAAGACAGTGCCAATAAATTAACTGCGTCCAGAACAACCACTAGTAGAACTATGAGTGGTACGGCAACTAGAACTACTACAACAGTGAAGAAAACAGAAGTTAAGGTAAGGAAGGGAAATTTGTGTTTATTTCTTGATTCATTGTTTATTTTTTTTTAGGCCTTGAGTAATCGAACGACCGCCGCTAAAACGACGACCACCACAACCACGACCAAGTCAACAACAGCAAAGAAACCAGCCGAGTTAATCAGGAATAAAACAACAAAAACCACGAAAATAGAAAAGCCTAAACAAAACGGTGTCTCCACTGTTGTAACTGAAGAGATCATCGTTAATGAAGTTGCTGCATTAAATTTAAACGATAGTGAGCCACAGCTCGTGAAAGATGTTTCTCCAATTGATAACAAACTAATTGTTGATAATTTACTTATCCAAACTAATGCTGCAGACTGAACATTTTAAAATTTCTACTATTATTATTGTTACTTACTGATTTATGAATATTTAATATAGGTTACGTTGCTATGTAGGAAAGTAATCTATATTCAAATGTTTTTAATATTATCTTTTACGTAAAGGATATGATATATATTATATAATAACACACCCAACCTCTTATAGTTTTAATTGTGGTGTGTTTTTTGAAGTTTTGTATCGCCACTTTTTAATTAATTGTTTACTTTTCCACTGTTTATTTTAAATTTGAGGTTGAGTGTCCTAGCAGATGGACTAGTTGTGTGTATAGAGCTGTGGTAATATTTAGGAAATATATATCTAAGTGGTGTGGATATAACGAAAGACTTTTCTTCTGTATTTAATATTTAAGGTTAATTTATACATATATTATATCATCGCAGATAAAAACGATTCATTCTGTAGTTTTCAATCGTCTTAAATATTTTATTTTGTATGTACTTGGCTTTTGAATGCTTAGGTGTGCTGATGTGAGTTTTGCTATGCACTGTTTTCCCTTGTAAATATTCTTACAATTAGTTATATTCAATACGAAAAAAGAAATTCTATAATTGGGTGCTAATTCGAATAATAATAATTATATATGTACTCTTCTTTATTGGCCTTTTATACACTAACTTGGAATATTTGATAAAAAGAAAATTTGTTGTTACATTGCGCTTAATAGCTTTAGAATTTTTTATAAAGTGTCTAGCTGGTTTTTAACGTAATTTTTATGTAGTAGTACCCACTTATTTTTAATTCAGTTCTTTTTTAATCATTGTGTTTGTTGTCTGTAACCGTAGTTTTTTTTAGATATTTGTATGTACTGCAAACTATTTACTTTTTATACTTAAATCATTGTTTTTATGTTGAAATTTTATTCTAGTTTGCCTAAACATTTTTTAAATTATTTATTATTGTGAATTAAATCTTCAGCACAAATTAAAAGAAAAAAAAAGAAAATGTTGTTTTAATTTATCTCCTTTGCAACTGAAATATTTTCAGTGAATAAATTATTTATAAGATTACTGGGTCCCCAAGTGCGCGAATCGGTCACACAGGCTCGAAAAATATGCCAAAATCGTTCTCAGAAGTGAAGTGCTCTACAACCTAATACTTCTATAAACTTTAAGTATACAGGGTGTTCGCGCGAAGTGGCTCACTATTGCTAACTTCGTTATTATTGGAGCTACAAAGTCGGTTAAATTAGCAAACTAGTAGCATTTTTTCTGCTGATTACAATGGTGAAAACTAAAAAACAATTGACCATCTGGTTTTCGAGATATTCACAAAAATAACATTTTTTTAAATGGAACACCCTATATATTTTTGCAAGAATCGATGACAAATTAAATTCTGTACAAAAAATGTTCTTAATTTTTATTGATTATAATTTAAAATAAGCGACTTATTTTGAAAAAAAGTTTACAATTCTTTAAAATCAAGTAGCCATAAAACGGAATAGTAATTTATTAAAACCAAACAATCATAATTTTGAATTTAAGCAAGTTGAAAAAAACTTGAAAGAATTACGGAAATATTACTATTTTATTTAATATTTTTAATATACAGGTGTTTGCGCAAAGTGGGTCACTATTGCTAATTTTGTTATTATTGGAGCTACAACGTCTGTTAAATTAGCAAACTAGTAGCATTTTTTCCGCTGATTATAATGGGGAAAACAGAAAAACAATTGACCATCTGGTTTTCGAGATATTCACAAAAATAACATTTTTTAAATGGAACACCCTGTGTATTTTTGCAAAAATCGATGATAAATTAAATTATGAACAAAGAATGTTCTTATGCTTTTTTGACAATTATTTAAAATAAGCGAATTATTTTGAAAAAAGTTTTCAAAGTTTTAATATCAAGTAGCCATGAAAATTATAATTTTGTAAATTTTCAATATTTCCGTAATTCTTTCAAGTATTTTTCAAGTTGCTTAAATTCAAAATTATGATTGTTTGGTTTTAATAAATTACTATTCCGTTTTATGGCTACTTGATTTTAAAGAATTGCAAACTTTTTTTCAAAATAACTTGCTTATTTTAAATTATTATCAAAAAAAAATTAAGAACATTTTTTGTACAGAATTTAATTTGTCATCGATTATAGCAAAAACATATAGGTGTTCTATTTAAAAAAAAATTATTTTTGTGAATATCTCGAAAACCAGATGGTCAATTGTTTTTTTTTTTTGTTTTCACCATTGTAATCAGCGGAAAAAATGCTACTAGTTTGCTAATTTAACCGACTTTGTAGCTCCAATAATAACGAAGTTAGCAATAGTGAGCCACTTCGCGCGAACACCCTGTATAAAAAATATCTGATGTGTCCAACACATGACTTTCTTATACGATAGTACTACAATAACTTCTTAAAGAAATTAAGTTACATTTCTCGTCAAAACCGTGTTTAAATTTTGAATGTTTCCAGCAATTTTCAGATAATTATCGGCAGTCTCTCTCGCACTTATTGCAGTACGCATAAATCTGTCCTTGTCCCACTCATTACAAACAGATTTTAGGACAAAAAAATATTGTGCTTGGAAATTACTTTTCCTAAAGTCGATGTATTTAGATTCTTTAGTATATTTTTTATTAAACCACATGGAAATTAAGTTAAATTTCTTGTAAAAGTCATGTTTAAATTTTGAGCTTTTTCCAACAAATTCAAATAGTTTTCGGAAATCTCTCTCGCACGTATTGCAGTACGGATAATTCTGTCCTTGTCCTACTCATTATAACCGAATTTTACGATAAAAATTAAATTAAAGAATAAAAAAATCTCGTATATTGTTTATTTTTCAAGATATCCCTAAAAAACCTAAAAATGTCTTCAGGTAAGCGCCACTTGTGTTGGTGCTAGATGAAAAAGATTAATGTGGCACCCACAATTTTGGGGAAAATGGGCAAGTATTATACATCGTTATTTTCAGCATTCTATTGACAATCATTTGAAAAAACCGCATGGCTGTACAATACTTGTGGCGCGAGTAACAAAATTAAAAGTGAGTAGATGTAAAGTGGTTTCTTTTCGGTCCTGGTAAAAAAAACTCGTAATTGTCCATTTCAGATAGCCAGTGACCCATACAACAATAATCTGTAAGTTTCATCTGGCTACACTTCAATATTACAAAAGAGCCTTTTTTGGGCGCATTTTATTCCACTATTAAAACTTGAAAACTCTGCCCACACATTGTTTAACTTTCATCCCATAGATGGGTTAGGATACACAATTACAGTTTTTATAAAAATACAGATTCCTGTAGTTTATATATACTCTTTATTAAAAAGCCTTCTCTTGGTTTCTTATTGCATTACAATAACAAATTCCGGTACCTCCTACACAGATTCCTTTAAATTTGAAAAATAGTACCCACCTAGATATTTCATGTAACAAACTACGGAAATAATTTGTTTTTTTAACCAAAATTATAATAAAATTTCCTGATGCTTACGATGCTTATATAAAAATAAACTAAATAGGTACATAAAAGAATATTACTTTAAAAGCATATTAAATTGACCGGAAGACGCTTTTAGCGGAATTACGCTTCAGCAATTTTCGCCTTTATGAAGCAACCATACTTTAGGATGGTGCTGTAGATAAAGTAATTTGCATTTTCTTAATGTTATTATTCTAGTCGGCACGCGACTGAACTTCCATTACTTAATTTCTCATTTCATGACATTCCTCTGACATTCCAATTTACAAAATGCCAGGATCGCAAAAGAAAGACTGGAAATACATAGCGCCTTTCGAAGTAGTGATCCACAACATGCCGGAAGATTGCTGGGTGTCCTTCCATGGCAAAGTCCTAGATATCACTCCTTTAATAAAAGAGCACCGACACACCCCGTGTGTTAAACCACTAATTGCACACGCTGGCAAAGATATTAGCCACTGGTTCGACGAAAAAACAGGCGATATTTTACACTACATCCATCCAGAAACCGGCCTCCGAGTTCCTTATTGTCCTCATGGAAGGATACCTGATGTTCCTGTGCAAGTCCCTACGACTAACTGGAAACCTTTAGATCGTCCTCCATGGTGGCAGGATGAGAAGTAAGGAAAATCGTCGTGGGGTGACTCAAACTTAATTAAGGTTTTAGGTATCAAATTGGGCTTCTTACGAAGAGAGTTAGACCATTGCGTGTGGTAAATCTCTTGGACTGTAAGGAGGTTTTGATCAATGTCTGTGCTGAGGACACTTTTAGAGTCATACAAGAACGCTACAGGATGTTTTGTAGCGATATAGAAAGTTACACGTGGAAGTTAGTTTTTAGCTTATTTCCTCTACTATAATGGATTTTAACATGTTACCTCCATAGATATTTGGACAAGAACATCTACATGGACTATACAATGGAACAAAACGGCATACCCGACGAACGCGACTTATTCGGAAGTTTGGGCCTTCCACAAAACTACTACACCCCCTGCGTTTATCTGTACTTCAACGACGACATGAATGTTCAAATGGAGTCCTCCTCCGAGGACGAGCAACCAACGTTTACTGTTAGACAAACCTATCACAGTTACTCCCTTAACATTTTCTTTCACTTAATAGAGTACTAACTGAGTTAATTTTAGTGATCTCTGATATACGTGCAGCAAAAGCAGAAGTTTTGGCGCAATCTGTTAATAATAATGAAAAGTTCAACATTTGCACTTGTCTAGCAGAGGATGCAGAACACAGAAAAAATCTGATGTGATGTGGAAGAACCCAAGTGGAACATGTGTGTTGAACTCGCGGTCAAGAGACGACAAAGAAGTAAAAGTTTTTGTTGTGTGGTTTTGTGAATGTACATACAAAAGTGTCGGAAATTATTATTTTACAACTAAATTTTATGAATATAATAATACTATCTTCTATCCCACTAGTCATCTTTATATTCCGAGGTCGTAAGCAAACGGATTAAAAATAATTTGTATTTAAGTAGGTGCTTTCAATAAGTTCCATCTTCGTCCAGATATTTATTTCGTAACTGACCGAAGAGTTTCTCTCATTTCTTATTTTGTCAATTATCTCTGGTTTTGGAATTTTGGACCGTTCGTTGGTTGTATTGTTTTACATTAAAACCTAGGTACAATTATTCATGCGAATTATTAATTTTTTTTGTATAAAAATACCTACTTATGTAATTTTACTATACAAATTTAATTATAAATATCAATTTATTATTTGTTTAACCTAAACCTTATTATCAAAATTTCTCCTTTTGAATCCCAACCCCAACCAAAATCCACCTTTACTTCCCATACTAAATTCCCTGGTGAACATAATTGGAATAACAGTTTTCTCCGTTGGTACCACATCAAACACCAAAAGCAAGCTAGTAATAAGTGCTTTGGTTTCCAAAAGTGCAAACCTAGAAACTACAAAGCAAATATTTTGAAAGAACCAATTCCAGACATTCCAACAAACCTATACAGTTCCTAGGACCACTTCCAAAAGATAGATAACTACCAGACACGATTCTATCTTTGTTTTCCTCGCTGAACCTTTCAGGGTCAAACTGATTAGGATTAGGAAAATAATTTGGGTCGTGGTGTATTGCGTAGGCAGGTACTACAACTAGACAGTTTTTTCTAGTACTGTATCATTCTCGTTTGGGTTCTTTGCTGGAATTGGATAGTTCTTGACGCAGACGTGATTCAAAACGAAACATGGATGGTACTTCCGAAGAGTTTCAGAAATAACCTGGTCCAAATACTTCATTTTAATAATGCCATCATATGAAATTTTGTCGTTGTTTTTCTTGCGAAACACATCGATTTCCTCTTGAAGTTTCTGTTGGATATCAAGATTATCAGCGAGTTCATAGGCTAGGAAGCTTATTCATGTGGCGGATGTTTCGAAACCAGCGAAGAAAAATATCAAAGCTTGTGCTGTGATAACATTATCTGTTAATTGGATTTTGTTAGTTATGTTCTTGTTGATGGTAAATTCTTCTACAGTTGCGAAATCTTCTTTGGGTTTGTCTATAATAGCAGTTTTATGGTTCAATCTGCCTTTCCTAGCTTTCATCAGCAAGTGGATCACGTCTAGTCGAATATGTTTTTTTTTCTTTTATAAAAATGGGATGGTTTGGAAGGAGTTAGTAATTTTACTTGGAAACATGGATATTTATCCGCAAGAAACCGCTTAAAGAACTTTGCTAATACATAATTATCTTCTGATTTTCTTGAAATAGCTACCCAGAATACTGCATATAAAACAATTATAAGCAACCCACGAAATATCTTAATGCACTAAATAAGAATTCTTGTAAAATCAATAGGGACTCCAGTTTCTAATAAAACTATATAGACTGGGAGCTGAAAGGAGTTCAGTATGCAAAATATGAGGACCGCATTTTATCCATTGATATAAGCTCATAACAGCTAAAAGATTAATATTTTGGATGTTGCTGCTCCATTGTATGCTTCAATTTTTCTCCTCCCCTTTTATATTTTTATATACCTACAGAGTGGTCCAGGTTAAAATTCATTAATTTTGGAAGGTGATAAAGCATCAGAAAAAAAAATAAAATTGAAGGAAAAAACTTTGCTCAAAAATGTTTTGTAACTAAGATACAGGGTGTTAAAGTTTAGGATAAGAACTCGTTTTGTTACCATAACTTCTAAACCACTCGATCGATTTCCATTAAATTTCGCACACAAAGTAATGTAGTACATTTCTAAGTAACATTTATATAAAAATCTCCAGTGGCGTAAATACTGGGGGCTGCTTCACTTTTCCATTCCAATCTTCGACGCCATTGGATATATTGCGAAAAAATTTCAAAATTCAACTTCTCACTAATTTCGTATGTTCTCCTATCTGCTGTTTTTATAATGATGATCCACGATTGTGATTTTTTTATTTTATATTTGATATAAGCTCATAACAGCTCAAAGATTAATATTCTTAATGTTGCCGCCCCATTTTATGGTCTAATTTTTTCCCTCCCCTTGAGTATCAAAGCAATGGATTGAGAGCATGCTATGGAGTCATTTTAATGATTATTTTAGTGACAATAGGTAATTTTTTTAGTAGTGGACTTCGGATTATACAGCTTCTGAAACTTCTCAATAATTTCGTCTTTTCTCCTATCAGCTGTTTTTATAATAGTGATCAACGATTGTGATTTTGACTTTTTAACTAAGTCTCCTGTTGCATCACAAAACAAACACGATAACTCGTTCGGTCTTTTTCTCTTCGAATTTGTCACTTGTAACGACATTTTTTCACGTTTTTTATTTTTTAATAAAATACTTTATTTAGGTACTCAAATACAAGAAAAACATTGACACATTGCTACAGCGCATTTTTTTAAATTTTGGCGCCCTCTATCTTTTTGGGAACTAACTACAGAGAGTTCGGCGTGAGACAAAAAATGTTGAAAATTTTGAGCTATACAATTTTTGTCTTTACACTTTTTTCCTCCGACCAACAGGACATAAGACAAATCCAAAAATCGATTCCAAAACTTTTTTTAGTTGCGATTTTGCATTTCGGACCATCAGAAACAACATTAAAAATTCAGCCTACCCGCAAGTTTTTGGATTTTAAATATCTGATTGACTGTACTAATAGTGATAACATGATAAGAGGGCGAGGGGATTGAAATGGGCCATCCCATCTGCCGGCAACATGATTTTTTTCATTATTTAGGGTCTCAGATATAAGAATCCGAGCATAGTTGCCGGTCCTCATATTTTGAATACTCAAGTACCTTTGGCGCCTGCACTAATAAAAAATTCTGATTTAACGCAATATAAGTTGCATAAGAGTTTAAACCGCCATATAAACTGCAAGTAGATAAAAAAATGGTAAACAACTTTGTAATCTACTGCCCTTCCTATTATTTAATCATTTAATCATCCATGTTTATATAACAGCCAGTACACTTGTTATTCTGTTATTAATTTAACACAATGTCCTTCTTCATAATAATCATAATCTGTGCTAGTTTGTACTTTTGTTATAACTATCTAGTAAAACCTTCATTTTACTGGCAAGAGAGAGGCGTATTCCATGTAAAATTATGGAGCAGCAGATTCTTCAAAATGTTCCTGGGTTCCAAATCATTCCCCGAGATTGTAAAAGATGCCTACGACGAATTTCCAAATCGCAGGTAAATAAAAAAAAACAATTTCCAATGAGTTAGTTACCTACATAGTTTGTTTTAACAGATACTATGGTGGTTACCAGTTACTGAAACCCTCCTTATTCCTTCGCGATTTAGATTTAATTAAACGCATCACGGTAAAAGATTTTGATCATTTTCCGGATCATACGCTCATGTCTGATGAGCAAACCGATCCACTTATGGGAGCCAATTTGTTTTCCCTTAAAGGGGAGCGTTGGAAGGATATGCGTGCCACATTGAGTCCAGCTTTTACAAGTAGTAAAATGCGAGCAATGTACGAATTGATTTCGGAAACTTCTGAAAATTTCACACGATTTTTCTGGATGAAGAACAAGGAGGGGGTTATTGAAATGGAAATGAAAGAGGTTTTTAGTAAATATGCTACTGATATTATTGCGAATTGTGCTTTTGGCATCAAGTGTAACTCGTTAGAGAATGCGGAGAATGAGTTTTTCACTATGGGACAAGCTTTGACGAAGTTTACTTCTTATATGTTCTTTCGTAGGTTGCTAATGGCGTTTTTCCCAGCCGTATTCCGGGTAAGTAATTCAGGAAAATCGGAGATTATTATTAACAAAGTTGTTTAAACAGCTTTTTCGGATAGGAATGTTTCCGAAGAAAATTACTAACTTCTTCCAAAGCATCATCATGGATACAATTTCTACAAGAGAAAAAAATCATATTATTCGACCAGACATGATTCACTTGCTTATGGAAGCTAGAAAAGGCAGATTAAACCATGAAACCACTAATATAGACAAACCCAAAGAAGGTTTCGCAACTGTAGAAGAATTTACCATCAACAAGAACGTAACTAACAAAATCCAATTAACAGATAATGTTATCACAGCACAAGCTTTGATATTTTTCTTCGCTGGTTTCGAAACATCCGCCACATTAATGAGCTTCCTAGCTTATGAACTCGCTGTTAATCCTGATATCCAACAGAAACTTCAAGAGGAAATCGATGTGTTTCACAAGAAAAACAACGACAAAATTTCATATGATGACATTTCTAAAATGAAGTATTTGGACCAGGTTATTTCTGAAACTCTTCGGAAGTACCCTCCAGGTTTCGTTTTGAATCGCCTCTGCGTCAAGAACTATCCAATTCCAGCAAAGAACCCAAACGAAAATGATATAGTACTAGAAAAAGACTGTCTAGTTGTAGTACCTGTCTACGCAATACACCACGACCCAAATTATTTTCCTAATCCTAATCAGTTCGACCCTGAAAGGTTCAGCGAGGAAAACAAAGATAGAATCGTGTCTGGTAGTTATCTACCTTTTGGAAGTGGTCCTAGGAACTGCATAGGTTTGTTGGAATGTCTGGAATAGGTTCTTTCAAAATATTTGCTTTGTAGCTTCTAGGTTTGCACTTTTGGAAACCAAGGCACTTATTACTAGCTTGCTTTTGGTGTTTGATTTGGTACCAACGGAGAAAACTGTTATTCCAATTAGGTTCTCCAGGGAATTTAGTATGGGAAGTAAAGATGGATTTTGGTTGGGATTCAAAAGGAGGAATTTTGATAATAAGGTTTAGGTTAAACAAATAATACATTGTTATACCTAATGTAATAAAATTACATATTTTTATTTTGAATTTTGTTTAAACAAATAATATGCTGATCTTGTTTCTCAAGACACTCTTCGCAAAAATGATTTTTGTAGAATTTGATCACCATGTAGTGTAGGTAATCATAAAAAAAAGCTGCATTCAAAACTGTAGAAATCAAGGTCATAAAAAAATGGACCTGATGATGATATTTCAAAAAAGAAAAGTGAATATGTTTTTTTCTCTACATTAATGTAGAGCATAAAAAATTGCTATGAGAATATTTTTACAGATTGGAAAATTTTTTGCAAACAAAAAAGTTATGAGCGACTTTCTAAAATTGCAATTTTTAGTTTGTTTCAGTTTTCCAGCAGACCGTTCAAGATAATTCAAATTTGTCTTCGGTTAATTATTGAACACTAAATTTAGCAACTTTGGACCAATTTAACCGACTTCGTCTCTTAAGATAACCGAGAGCTCAATAAAATGCCGAATTTTTGACCAATTTTCATTTTGTTTAAAATTTCCAATGGGACCAACTGAGTCCATTATAAAAAAGAAAACCATAAGAAAATCTGGCTATTTTACGAAGGTTTATACATTTTTAAAAGTCTTAAAATGGGCCAAATTTAATAACTAAGTTTTAATAGGCAATCAAATTCGCAATTTTTACTCGATTTTGAATTTTCTGGTATAACAAACTTCTTTCAATACAATTATAGTGCAGGCGCCAAAGGTACTTGAGTATGCAAAATATGAGGACCGGCAACTATGCTCGGATTCTTATATCTGAGACCCTAAATAATAAAAAAAATCATGTTGCCGTCAGATGGGATGGTCCATTTCAATCCCCCCGCCCTCTTATCATGTTATCACTATTAAAACAGTCAATCAGATATTTAAGATGCAAAAACTTGCTGGTAGGCTGAATTTTTAATGTTGTTTCTGATGGTCTTAAATGCAAATTCTCAAGTTGGTGTATCCCCACCTGTTTCAGAATCCCCGCCAACTAGAAAAATTTTTGGAATAGATTTTTGGATTTGTCTTATGTCCTGTTGGTCGGAGGAAAAAAGTGTAAAGACAAAAATTGTATAGCTCAAAATTTGAAACATTTTTTGTCTCACGCCGAACTCTCTGTAGTTGGTTCCCAAAAATATAGAGGGCGCCAAAATTTCCAAAAATGCGCTGTAGCAATGTGTCAATGTTTTTCTTGTATTTGAGTACTTAAATAAAGTATTTTATTAAAAAACGTGAAAAAATGTCGTTACAAGTGACAAATTTGAAGAGAAAAAGACCGAACGAGTTATCGTGTTTGTTTTGTGATGCAACAGGAGACTTAGTTAAAAAGCCAAAATCACAATCGTTAATCACTATTATAAAAGCATCAGATAGGAGAAAAGACGAAATTAGTGAGAAATTTCAGGAGCTGTATAATCCGAAGTCCACTACTAAAAAAGCTACCTATTGTCACTAAAATAATCATTAAAATGACTCCATAGCATGCGCTCAATCGATTTCTTTGATACTCAAGGGGAGGGAAAAAATTAGACCATAAAATGGGGCGGCAACATCCAGAATATTAATCTTTGAGTTGTTATGAGCTTATATCAAATATAAAATTAAAAAATTTAAAAAAATCACAATCGTGGATCATTATTATAAAAACAGCAGACAGGAGAACAGACGAAATTAGTGAAAAGTTGAATTTTGAAATTTCTTCGCAATATATCCAGTGGCGTCGAAGATTGGAGGGGAAAAGTGGAGCAGTCCCCCAGTATCTACGCCACTGGAGATTTTTTTAATAAATGATCCCCACCGTTATTTAGAAATGTACTACATTACTCTGTGTGCGAAATTTAATGGAAATCGATCGAGCGGTTTAGAAGTAATGGTAACAAAACGAGTTCTAATCCTTAACTTCGTTAAAAAAGATTTTTGAACAAAGTTTTTTCATTAAAGTCTACTTTTTTTTTATGCTTTATCACCTCCCAAAATTAAAGAAGTTTAACCTGGACCACACTATACAGGGTGTGTCACGACGAGTTGACAGTAGACATAACTCTCTTACTAAACACAATTTAATTCTAAAAATTGGTACACTTCCATTATACAATGTGCTCTATTTAATGAAAATATTGCCACCTTTCTGGTACTTCCTGTTATACCGGAAGTAGACACAAACTTTGTTATTTTAAATGGAACACCCTGTATATTTTTCAATTTTTAGATTGTACACTTCATTTTAGACATAAAAGTATTAAGGTTGCATGGTCCTAACATTAACGGTATTATAATTATTTACACTTTTTCATTTTTTTTTTACAAAAACATACATGTAAATAAAAATTCGTATCTTGACAATAACACATTTTTTCCAAAAATTTTTTCTTGTGTTTGAAGTAGGAATATACAAGAAATAAGCTGATGTAGTTTTGGAAAACTTGCTTTATACAGGGTATTGGTGGTTGTCCGTTCACTTTTAAAAACTTTAATCAATGATAACTTAATTTTTTTAAATGGAACACCGTATATATTTTTAGATTTTCAAATTCTACACTTAATTCAAGACATAAAAGTATTAAGGTTGGTAGGTCTTAAAATTAACGGTATTATAATTAATTTCGTTTTTTAAAAATGAACGGTCAATCACAAGCACCCTGTATAAAATAAGTTTTTTAAAACCATATTACCATGTTTCTTGTACATTTCTGCGTCCACTAAAATTTGGTTTATTCTTTGAAAGAACGTGTCATTAGTAAAATATGAAAATGTTTGACTTTAAGTTTTTGTGCGAAAAAATTGGAAGAAACTTACTTAATTATAATAAATAAAATAAAAATAAAAAATATTAAATTAAATATAATAAAACCAAATTTTAGTCGACGTAGAAACATGGTAATATGGTTTTGAAAAACTTATTTTTTTATATCTACAGGATCACAGGGTGCTTATGGTTGATCGTTAATTTGTAAAAACCTTGGAAATTTGAAAAACGTAATTAATTATAATACCGTTAATTTGAAGACTTTACAACCTTAATACTTTTATGTCTAGAATTAAGTGTAGAATTCGAAAATGTGGAAATATATAGGGTGTTCTATTTAAAAATATAAAGTTATCATTGATTAAAGTTTTTAAAAGTGAACGGACAACCACCAACACCCTGTATAAAGCAAGTTTTACAAAACTACATCAGCTTATTTCTTGTATATTCCTACTTCAAACACAAGAAAAAAAATTTGGAAAAAATGTGTTATTGTCAAGATACAAATTTTTATTTACATCTATGTTTTTGTAAAAAAAAATGAAAAGGAAGTAAAGGCGGGATGAGACGACGCAGTGTTTTCTGAAGGTTTTTTGGTCGCTGAATCCGAATCCGTGCGTTTCTAACAAAAGTTGTTCAAAATAAAAAGACTCTACGAAAAGTTCATATGGTACTTCGTCATAAAGTCGTACGAACAAAAGTTATTGACAATTTATTGTTTAAATGTTTAAATTAACTCGAAAACGAGAAGTATACATTTTACCAAAAAAATGTCAAATGAAAGTTGTTCAAAATAAAAAGACTCTCCGAAAAGGTCATTTTTTTTTTGTCATAAAGTTGCTCGGACAAAAGTTATTAACAATTTATTGTTTTAAATTCAATAACTCGAAAAATGTACATTTTACCAAAAAAAGTTTCAAACAAAAGTTGTGCAAAATAAAAAGACTCTCCTAAAATGTATGCTTTTTGGTTTGTTTCGTTTTAAACAATAAATTGTTAATAACATTTGTTCGAGCGACTTTATGACAAAATACCATATGACCTTTTCGGAGAGTCTTTTTATTTTGCACAACTTTTGTTTGAAACTTTTTTTGGTAAAATGTATAATTTTCGAGTTATTGCGTTTTAAACATTTAAACAATAAATTGTTAATAACTTTTGTCCGTGCGACTTTATGACAAAATATCATATGACCTTTTCGGAGAGTCTTTTTATTTTGAACAACTTTTGTTTGAAACTTTTTTTGATAAAATGCTCGATAAAATCTATACTTTTCGAGTTATTGCGTTTTAAACAATAAATTGTTAATAACTTTTGTTTGCACCACTTTATTGAAAAAAGATGCACGGATTCGGATTCAGCGACCAAAAAACCTTCAGAAAACACTGCGTCGTCTCATCCCGCTTTTACTTCCTACCTTTTGACCCCCAGCTGAAGGACTAAGTTGGCATTTTCTACTCGGTATAAATTTTCTAGTTGATGTTACGGGATTTCTAGTAAATCTATTTTTTTTTCCAAATGGATAGATCTGCTTCTATTCGTTTGTTGTCTTCATACAAAATGAAAACAGACTTTTCCGTAACGGCTTTAAACAAGAGGCACTCCACTCCACTGCCCTCAAACCTCACCTGTGTACTTTACCGAAGTCCAAGATAATCAAATACAAAATAATTCAAACCGTATGCACCATATGCTAACATGCAGCACAATATCGTTGCAATGCTTTTTCACAACACAACAAATGTGTTTTATGCTGAAAGGAAACAAATGTTCCCATTTGGTAATTTAAGTATGTAAACAGGGGAGTAGAGTATGACATTTCGAAGAATGCCAGGCTAATGCTTCATTATTATTATTATTTATTTGTTTTTATGTGGTGTGGCAACTTCATCACAGAGACGAAAACAGATAAGACATGTTCATGTTAGTATTTTGTCTGTGTTGTCTGATGCAGTGCATTTGTGTTTGAATAAAAGTGTGAAAAGTAAATGGCGTAGAATACATGAAACTAGGATGACTTGGCGATTGTATTTTAACATTTATAGGTGAGCACAAAAGAAATTTTTTGTATTATAAATTTCGTTTGCTTTCAATTTCAATGTATGTACTTAGACTCTTAACATTTCGCAAACAATACATGAAAGTAAGTCATAAGTAAGTCAATAATATAGTTATTGCAGCCCTAGGAGCTAAAAGTGTACTACTACTATGGGTAGAGACACTATTCCATTCTTTTAGTTTATTGATCACTAGCTATTTTTTGAGGTACTGGACTTTTCCCAAATATCTAGACCGAAACCATACAAAACCCTACACGTCCGTCTCCGGATTCTGTTCAATAAACGAAGCAAGAAGGCGAAATTGTAACACAAACGTGCGCTTAACATCTGCCTCGACATGTGCACCTTTTGAATTCCTTTGCACCAGGTGCCCGTCGTTCGTCCTTCCTCTGGGTTTGGGTCTACCATCATTAAATTTTAATGTTGGAAATTTTTACCGAAAGAGTCGAATTTAGAGTGATTTTTATGTGATTTTATATAAGAAATATTTGTAGATTTATTAGTTATGAAGCAGTAAATCACGAATTAAATTTTTGATTGTTGTATATTTAATATTTATAGACAAAAGCTGCTAGCAAAAGTATCAAAATTTGCAAGCTACAAGTTTTTAATATCATTACTTTATCTACCCCATATATTTAGCTTCTAAAAGTACTCGAAAAGTATGATGTTTTTATCTATGCATCATGTGTCCTAAAATAAATTAATAAAACCCTACTACGTAAATAGCGTCCAAAAACGCACGTGCACCTTCCAGCTTATTCTGTACCAGATGATTATGGTCAAGAGCCACGCGACCAACAACCAGTAAGAGCAGATGTTATTACCTCCCGCGCCACACCCTACATTGACCATAAATGAGAACCGAACTGGAGATTGAGAAGGGTTAAAATCTGTTTTTCGATGGGCAGCTGAAGAAATCTGAGGCAGGTGTAAGAAATATATGTGATTTTTTCTTTTGCATATTACATCAGTATGTAGTCGTAGATCTATGTCAGATTTCACTTTTTTTGTAAGAAAAAGTTAATAAATATTATGATACAGTTTACAGTTTCAAACAAATAAAAAATGTGATGTTGTGTGTTGCTTATTATTTTTGTTAATGTTAATTAGGCTTGTGTTCTGTTGCAATTTTATACTAATTATTTTATTATGTTGAAATTGTTATTTGTAATTGTTCTAAAGCGGTGAGAAGTCATGATGCAAATTTTTTTCCAGTTTTACTGTACTGTAAGTGTAACCAATAGAAAACTTCGAAAAGTTTTGATTCAGAAATTTTTTTAAAGATATATGTACAGGGTGATTCTTTTATCTGGGGAAATGCGTTTTTCTGGTAAACGACTGAAGGAAATTAAATTTTGAAAAAAGTGTTATATACCTACCTACTGGCTGTCACTCAAAATTAGGATAGAAATATAGACTTTAATATGTATGACGCTAGGCGTTGCGACGTTTCAAATAATTTATTTCCAGCAACATACCACTTTTATTATATCATTGGTCTTTTAATTTTGAGTATTTTTTCTAAAAACCAATTTTTTTTATTCTTATTTTTTAAAAAGTTATGATCCAATTTAAATTATTTCTGTTCTAACTAAATTTTGAAATATTTTTAACAGTAGGCCGAGTTTTCCCTCAAATACTAAAGTAAATCTTATAATATAAAATAAAGTAGGCTTAGAAAAAACAAAACTTGTTATTTGTCAACATATTACAACAACAAAAAACTTATTAATATCTAAATTAAACAGAAAAAATGTGGCTCTGCAGATTAGAAGACATTTGTGGCTTCAACTAGATGGGGCTCCTTGTCATTGCCGCTATTGTGCGGAATTATTTAAATATACAGGGTGTCCGGAAATTAGGAGCAAAAAACTCGGGGAGTGATTCTACTCGAAAAGTTAATGTGACAAGTACCTATAACATTTTTCCGAAAGTTCATTAATATTGGGGTTACAAGGCCCCAAACATTTTTTTTGAACTCAATTTTTTCCAATAACTTTTTTTCTAAATTTTGATGATTCCCGATTGAAGAGCATCGAAAAATCTTCAAAAAAGATCCTCTTGTTGAGTAACGATAAAATGAGTAGTTTTCGAGAAAAACGCGCTTCTGTTTAATCTTGAAAATGAGCTGTAGTTAAGTAGTTGGTATTCATTTAATGCAAGCAACTTTTTTTAAGGCGTTTTTCTCGAAAACGACTCGTTTTATCGTGATGCAGCAAGAGGATCTTTTTTGAAGATTTTTCGATGCTCTTCAATTGGGCGTCATCAAATTTTAGAAAAAGTGCCTAACAAAAAAGTTCTGGGTCTTTATCCGAAGGTCAACGTCAGTTTCGACTCTTTGACACTGGGGATTTACCTCAAATTTGGTGTAAGAATACAAATAAACATTAGTGATAAGAGTGCCAAATTTGAAACGAATCGGTACACTAGAAAAAAAGTTACTGGAAAAAATTGATTTAAAAAAACAGTCTTTAAGGCCATGTAACTCTAATATTAATGAGCTTTCGGAAAAATGTTATAGGAACTTGTCACATTAATTTTTCAAGTAGAATCACCTCCCGAGTTTTTTGCTCCTAATTTCCGGACACCCTGTATAATATGAAGACAGGTGGATGGGAACTTACGGGCCAGTAGAATTTCCTCCTAAGTCCCCAGACTTAACACCTCTTGATTTTTTCTTGTAGGGAACTCTTAAAAATAAAGTTTACAAAACAAGGTCAAATAATATAGATCATTTAAAGCAAAAGATTGTCGATGCCTGTGCTGAAATTAATGCTAATGTTTTGAGAAAAGTCACATATAATGAAATAAGAAAACGTTATAATTTATGTTTAGATAACAATGGTACTCATATTGATCAATTGTTAAAATAATCAACTTTTTCATTAAATTTTTTGTTTAATTTAGGTATTAATAAGTTTTTTGTTGTCGTAATATGTTAACAAATAACAGGTTTTGTTTTTTCTAAGCCTACTTTATTTTATATAATAAGATTTACTTTAGTATTTGAGCGAAAACTCCGGCCTACTGTTAAAAATATTTCAAAATTTAGTTAGAACAGAAATAATTTAAATTGGATCATAACTTTTTAAAAAATAAGAATAAAAAAAATTGGTTTTGAGAAAAAAGACTCTAAATTAAAAGACCCTTCCAATGATATAATAAAAGTGGTATATTGCTGGAAAAAATGTTTTGAAGCGTCGCGACGCTTAGCGTCATGCATATTAAAGTCTATATTTCTATCCTAATTTTGAGTGACAGTCAGTAGGTATATAACACTTTTTTCAAAATTTAATTCCCTTCTGTCGTTTACGAGAAAAACGCATTTCCCCAGATAAAAGAATCACCCTGTACTTAAGTATCATGAATCTAAAAAAATAATGTACCTATTAGGAATGTTTTGTCCGTTTTATTCTCTAGCAATTTTTTTTAAATTTCAATAAAATATTTAAAAAAGTCAGTAAATGTTCAGCATTCATCTTATCTTGCATTTGGATAAAAATAATTAACAGAATAGCAAAAATTGGAATAAAACTCTGTATATTAGGGAGACCGGGGTTAGTTATTGGGACATGGGGCAGGTTGGGACAGTCAGAGTTTTTATCGCGCCATGTGTTGCATAATTATTATTTGGTCTTTTTGCCTAATGTACCCGTGTACTGCGTTGAACAATAAATATTGCGGATTTTGTATTTTCGAGTGAGTAACTTTTAATTTTGTTCGTTTTTTCGTTAAATCGTCCTTAAATATTTTTTCAATTTTTAAAACAAGAATAAGTATCGATAAAGCATTCCAGAACTGCAATATTTCATTGGAAAATGTTTCCCAACCCTAAATTGTTTATATTACTACGACATCTTTTCAAAAAAATGCTGTCGAGGCAGGTTGGGACGGATTATAGTGGGGCAAGTGGGCCGATTAGAGTGGGGCTAGTTGGCTAGTGGCATTTTTTCATTTATACCCCCTAAAGCCGGTCCTAGTTTTGATGTCATGATAATCTGAAATCCGCTCTCTTTCCATAACTAATCTCGAAATATAAATTTTCGCTCTGAATTGTTTTTACAGGGTGTCCGGAAATTAGGAGCAAAAAACTTGGAGGGTGATTCTACTTGAAAAATTAATGTGACAAGTTCCTATAATATTTTTCCGAAACCTCATTAATCTTGGGGTTACAGGGCTTTAAAGTTTGTGTTTTTAAATCAATTTTTCCAGTAACTTTTTTTCTAGTGTACCGATTCGTTTCAAATTTGGTACACTTATCACTAATGTTTATTTGTATTCTTGCACCAAATTTGAGGTAAATCCCCCAGTGTCAAAGAGTCGAAACTGACATTGACCTTTGGATAAAGACCCATAACTTTTTTGTTAGGCACTTTTTCTAAATTTTGATGACGCCCGATTGAAGAGCAAAGAAAAATCTTCAAAAAAGATCATATTGCTGTATTACGATAAAACGAGTCGTTTTCGAGAAAAACGCCTTAAATGAATACCAACTAACTACAGCTCATTTTCAAGATTAACAAAGCAAGCATTAAACAGAAGCGCGTTTTTCTCGAGAACTACTCGTTTTATCGATATTCAACAAGAGGATATTTTTTGAAGATTTTTCGATGCTCTTCAATCGGGCATCATCAAAATTTAGAAAAAAGTTATTGGAAAAAATTGATTTAAAAAATAAACTTTGGGGCCTTGTAACCCCAATATTATTGAGTTTTCGGAAAAATGTTATAGGAACTTGTCACATTAACTTTTCGAGTAGAATCACTCCCCGAGTTTTTTGCTCCTAATTTCCGGACACCTTGTAGATAAAAAAGATAATAAGTAATAGGGCAGGTCGAAGAGTAGTTAGGTATATTATAGAAAAACTGAAATAGAACAAAATTATTACAATAATTTTTAAATTTAACAAAAAAAGATACACAGCCAGGTTGCTCCTTATTCTATAATTTAAACAGGTATATTTATTATTTTTAACTTATACATTCACATTTACAAAAAAAACTTTAAATTAAATTTTAATCAAAAATAGGGTTTGTACAGAATTCTTATACTAATACCATCAACTAAGAACTAAAAAATACAAATTGAAAAGCAATAGCTGTTGAATGGATAAAATAAATTATTGCATAAATTTTTAAAGTTCCTACATAATTGTTTCTTTTATTGTAAACGTCCTTCTATATCTGTTTATAGCTAAATTTGAAGCACTTTTTATACAAAACCGATACTTGCTTCAATTCCCACAAGCTTCAACAAAACAAGTCATTACAAACCAATTACAAACTATTTCACTCAATTATCCAGCTTTATAAAAGGCCTTGCATCCCACACACGCTCATACAAATATGTCTAATATAGTTTAACCACTTCTTCAACAAAACCCATTCCATGTTGATTTGTTTCTGGGTGTTACCATGTTTAGAATCAGGCCAGTTTCATATCGTACTAAATGCGCATATTATTTTATTAAAACACAAGTAAATAAGGGAATTCAAACACTAAAGGTCTAAAGGCATGTTGTTATCGGTGTTATTCGATAAAATCAATTAGATTTACAATGCGCGTAGTATTGCAACATGTTCCGGATTAGGAAATAGCTTTCCGGTTTTGGTTCTCATACACACAATTATGACAACGACCTTTGTCAAGTTGTTCGAGGGACAAGGGGCTACCATCCGTGTGTGGACGTGCCTAAAACATTTAATTACCCGAAAATGATGATTGATTACATTTATGATTACAAACAAATAGTACTATAATTTGTGTGTGTAGGAAGATGGATGGAAAAAATAAATAAATAAATAATAAACTGTGTCAATTGTTGTTAAATTGGAAATTTCACAAGAAACCCGCATTTTTAAGTGGTTACAGAGAAGACAATGCCTATTCTAGTATTATTGCTATGTAACGGATGCACATCCACATTTTTGTCTTACTGTCAATTTGTGGGAATCTCAACAGAACAGAACAGAGAGATAAAGTTGTTTTTTGTGGGGATTGACGGACAGCTTTCTTTGCCTGTTGTAGATACGAACGACTACCAGCTCGAATTTTACGCTTGAATTTATTCGGCCACACACCTTTGATTTTCTGGAGTAAATTCTTGGATTTCCTGCTTCCCATCGTTGTATTGATTATGTAATCATACAAAACTTTCTACGAGTTAAACTAAAGAGAAACACGACAAGGATAAAAATTGCATATTATAAATTAATTTTTTTTTCAAAAACTAGCCTGAATATTTACATTGTCGAATGTCGACGTACCTAACCAGTTTTAACGGAAAACTAACTTATCATTATGTATATTTTACCTACTCATTGTCTTTTTCTGCAACAAGCCCGCATCGTAGCTAAACTTATAAAAAACATTATAACATCTAAGTGTGTTTAATAGCGTCGTCCTTCACGTGCAGGTGCTAAAAGTATATTAGTTATTAAGTGAGGCTTCCTGTTGCTTATAAGCAAATTTAAAGGACGTGGCCCCAGAAAGAGTGATTTGTTTACCTATTGGTGAATCTGAAAGCCTTTAAAAAGATTATATTCAGTAGAGGTCAGATTTATTTTAGGGGTCGTTTGGCATCGGCTGCCTTTCGGGAACTGAGACCATCTCTTGGTCTTTTGTTCGTACCCTACTCAAAGTATCATCTCAAAAATTCGAACTTCTTGGCGAAGCCAAGAACGGTTTGGATAGGCGCTTCTCTCATTAGTTCAGGCGATATTTCAGCACTTCCAGAGTGAGTTCTCCTAAGATGCGCCAGTGCACTGCCCGGTAGTTTCAGTACCGATTCCCATAGTCTGCAAGTTGAAATTTCCACTAGAGCCAGATTATTGAGGTGGTATCTCACTGGGCAGTGTCCGGTGTAAAAACCTGTAAGAACTCTTAACTCATTCTTTGATAACAGAAGAAGCTTTTAGCTTTCTGGGGCGAATAGTAAATAAATTTTTTCGGCTGCTGGGATGTTAGCCCAGTAAGTCTTTTTCGCCTTTGTTTCCCATTTTATGAACTTCCTCCCTTCTATGTGTCTTATTCAAGTCACAGAATGGTTCAATGTTCAGATTCTATGGGCAAAGTCTTTGCACATCTTCATGCGATATTGTCGGCTATATCATTTCCTTCTACTCCCTTATGACCTGGCACCCAGTTCAAGGTAATTTTGTTGCTCTTGGCCAGCTTCTTGTAGGATTCTCTGCATTCCATAGTGGTAAGAGACTGTGCACGGGGTGTCCAGAGCTCTCAACGCTGCTTGGCTGTCAGACCTTATGTCCGTTATATTCCTTCGCAGACATTCTTGAGCACATAGATCTATAGCAATAAGTATTTCAGCTTGCAAGATTGTTGCAGTGTGACCTAAGGCTATTAGTCCAGTATATTTAGTATTTATTATTGCAATTCATTGGGTAAGAGAAATTTTTTTGCCATCGTTAGGGTACCTAGAAAGCTTAAATTCGAGTTTTCGACCTTCAACCCCTTGCAGCTTTTCCGCCATCTTGAATTAAGGGATGAATTCTTATCTCGCCAATAACAGCCGTATTTTTTATTTTATCGAAAAAACAGTTGATACCATTTTTAACGAGAAAAACGAATTCTACAAATTTGTATACTTGATATTTTTTTATATTTTGCGTATTTGACGAGTAATAACGGATTAATTGAAACAAAAGGGGGTTGAAATTTTTTTCTGGTCGGTTATCATTTTTTCCTTCAGCGCAAGCGCAAAAATGTTCATGTAAAATATGTTAAACAAACAGTTACCTACAACTTTGATATGAAAAATTTTTTTATGTGGGCAATTGTTTACTTACTGCAGCGCCTGGAAATTGCACGTATCGTCACTCGGCAGTAGTACATACAGGACATCTAGACTTTACTGGGAAATAATTCCGAGACGAATTTGGCTTCCGATTTTCGAAAGTGTTTAAGTATACGAGCCGGAAAACACATTTTGCACAATTCAGCCCGGTGGTGCAAGGCCGCCATCTGGTTTTTAAGGATTATTTTAGTTTTTCGCGCATAAATCGCGTATTTTCGATTTTAGTAGAAAATGTTTCAATGAAATTAATTTGTAAATTGAATTCTATACAAAATAGACTTTTTTCGCTAACTGCAATAGGGATGTTGCATTTTTTTAAAATCGCGTTTTTTTCTGTTAGAAATGTAAAACGACTATATTAATAATACTATACAGCAAAAATATTTTTTTTACTCAATATTTGTACATAAAAAACGATTCCAAATTGAGCGTAATTCAAATATATTATTGCCGCCCGAAAACGCTTTGAGATCGGAGAGTCCTGTGTGACGTCACGAATCTAGTTGACATTGCCATGTCTAAATATTTTTTACGCGTTTGACATTTTTCGAAATAAGTCAAAATGCGGCGTGTTGCACTGTGGAACTAGATTCGTGACGTCAGCAGTCTTTTGGGCCGATTCGGGCGTTTCCGGGCAATGCGTGGAAATTTTAAATTTTACAATACCTTTTATTTATTTACTCGGAAAGTACGGACCAAAATTTTTTTTCAAAAATATTGATAGTGATAATTTGGTATCAGCTTTTCAAAAAAAATTATTTTGAAAATCATGCAAAGTCCCTATTGTTTACAAGTTAGGTACAGCATTTTGTTACACGGGATTACTTTTTGAAATTAACACAAATAGTTTTGTTTACGTTTACGTGCACCTGTCTCGAAAAACGCGACTGTCTGAAAAAGTGCGACTATCTCGAAAAGGACCAAACACCAGCCTGGAAAATTGTAGGTATAACAAACTAGTAAACAATTGCAATTAGCAAAAAAGTTACCAGTGCAATTTTATGGAGAATTCAATTTTCAACAAAATTACATAGAAAAATTTTCTTCTAAAACCGAAAATACGCGATTTATGCGCGAAAAACTAAAACAACCTTTAAAAACAAGATGGCGGCTTTTCACCACCGGGTAGAATTGTGCAAAATGCGTTTTCCGGCTCGTATACATACACTTTCGAAAATCGGAAGCCAAATTCGTCTCGGAATTATTTCCCTGCAAAGTCTAAATGTCCTGTACTATACTGTCGATTGACGATACGCGCAACTTCAAGGCGCTACCTACACTGCTACAGTAAGTAAACAATTCCTCGCATGAAAAATTTGTCATATCAAAGTTGTAGGTAACTATGTGTTTAATAAATTTTAAATGAACATTTTTGCGATAGCGCTGGAGGGAAAAAATATTCGAGCAAAACATTTTTCAACCCCCTTTTTTTCAATTAATCCGCTACTACTCGTTAAATACGCAAAATATGAAGAAATATCAAGTATACAAATTTGTAGAACTCGTTTTTCTTGTTAAAAATGGTATCGGCCATATTTTCGATAAAATCTAAAATACGGCTGTTTCTGTCGAGATAAGAATTCACTACTTAATTCAAGATGGCGGAAAAGCTGCAAGAGGTTGATGGTCGAAAACTCGAATTTAAGCTTTCTATATGGTACTGTATCGATGGCAAAACAAAATTTTCTTAGGATTTTAACTAACTATACTGGACTATATTGCTGCCTTATAGTTTGGACCAAAAATTCCTATTCCCATCCCCTGCTTGTTTTCGATCCATCCGTAAATCGAATAGAGTATTCAGTATTTGATTGCAATGTTTGACTTCTGGCTACTTCGCGGTCATTGACTGGTTTCTCAAAATCAAAGGTTTTCGGAATTTCATCCGATGGTTTTTATTGAAAATCTGGTGATATTTCATCCAGTCGGTCACCCGGTTTGATTCAGAAGAGTTAAAGAAACTTTTAACATTACGGCAAAAACTAACTAAATTAATTAATTTCCTCTCAACTTTACTTTTTCCGGTCATTCTGCTTGAGTTGTTTTTCTAACAAAAGACACCACATTCTTTGAATTCCTATTCAAGGTTCATGGTTCTAACTCTAACAGAAAAACGTATATATCTAAATCTAACTAATTATTTAAATATACCTAAAGCAGAACTCTATTGAAACCACAGTTTTACTACAACATAACATAATGGATTGTGAATAACCATATTGACTCTTGGTGTTTTACGCAAGTTCATACTCTTCATCTATTTCGTAATTGTTCGCGTCACCTTGGAACAAGAGGACTATACAAACGATTGCAACGAGCTAGAAAAATAATATAAATAATTTTGCTTTGGGATTTTTTGCTAGGATTATACGTTTGTAGTCAGGAAGACCATGGCAGCGCAACCAATCGCAAACAGCGGTTCAGTATTAGTCGTGAAAACTTCAGCCTGGAAAATTTCATCAATTAAATCCCCTAACCTAGGCTCTTGATCGCTTCTGAAAATTTCATCAATGGTTCTTCCCTTTTTGGTGACTTCATCTACTGGCTCCTCGCTCTTGCCTTCGTATCTGACTAATCCAAATATGCCGATGGATAAATGGATAATAGTCAAAACTACCAAAACCGTCGCGTACTAAAATCAAATTTATAAACAGGGAGAATTGGATTATGTTGTGACTTACCAAAGCAAGAACCGTTCGGTTGTCCAACATCACGCCATAAATCCCAATTAAAGATAACAATATAATGTGGAAACCCACGTATATAGTTACAATTCCCAAAGTGACTTGTTCGGTTACATATACCATGATAAGTTTACCGACCATATCGAAGAACATGATCGACCCCAAAATTATCAAAATAAAGCCCGACACCTGGAAATTCATACAGAAAAACACGAGGAAAGACAAGAGAATTTCTACCCACCGCATGAATTACACTAACTGTGACTAGAGAGAATTTGGCACAGCTGAAAGAGAAGGAATAGTATCCGGAGACCATTTTTATACTTGAATTTTTTGAGACCAACGATTTTGACAGGTTTATTTCGTTTGATAGTTTGAAGATTTTTGGTTAGGAATGAAAAAGTAGAAATCTACATGGTGTCCCAGAAAAAGTGGGACATCTCTCGGATTCAGATAGGGCATGAAAAAATAAGATAATAAAATTTGATTTTTTTTTCGGAATGAGACTTTTTTTAATGACTTAATAAAACATGAATTCGTTTATTATTCTTTTTCTCGAAAACGGTCCACTTTATCGACAATAAACAAGAGTAGCTTTTCTTTAGTCTAAGGTTCAAGCTACCTGATTTTGCTGTTTTAAGTCTTTTTCACACAGGGTGTTAAAAGTTTAAGCATTAAGTTGTAAAGCTTAGTCTGCCCCTGGTAAACTAAACAAGCTAGATATGTGTCAAGGACATTATTTCAAAAGGTCGTTAGTAGTGACCATGATATTAACTTTTTATAAAATTCTATTAAGTACTTTAAAAGTTATTTAAAAAAAAACGATTTCCAGCGACGCTCTTCAGGGCTACAGATCTTCGTAGGGAGGGCCTTGTATAGGAAAAATTTTTATAGGAACTTGTCATCTTTTCATGCCCTATCTTAATCCAAGAGTTTTCCCACTTTTTCCGGGACACCCTGTATAGATAGGAAAGATTTTTTATTTGTTGATTGTTATGAATTTTTCAAATTAAATATCGATAAAGTTCCACGAATTTTTAATATACTTATTAAAGAATATTTCTATGCTATACCTATGCTTCTATAAAAACGAAATAGGGAAAGTTAATTAAATTAGATACCTAATTCATTTCGTCTTACAATTAGCTAAACCTTACCCAGTACTTCGTCTTTAGAATTCTTTGAATTCTAGTTCAAACTTCAAGACTCTAAAAGAAATTCAAATGTACCTAGATACTCAAATCTCAAATCTAAAATTCTAATTATTAAATTTCAAAACAAAACGCTATCGACACTACAGTTTTACTACAACATAGCATAGGCTTGAGCAACTTGGATACCACATTGACTCGTGCTGTCGTCTTCGTACTCGACTATTCCGCAACCGTCATCATTGTCACCAAGGAATAACAAGTAGACACAGATGATACAAACGATCTAAAAAATAATTTATAAAAAGTTGGTGAAGGTTTTAGTTTAGAATTATATACTCACGTTTATTGCCCAAAAGGTCATCGCAAAGACTCCAATCGGATACAAAGCTTCAGCGTTCGACTGCAAAACTTTTGTCTGGAAAATTTGGTCAATTAATTCCGATATTCTAGGCTCTTGATCACTTCTGAAAATTTCATCAAAAGTTCTCCCCTTTTGGGTGACCTTCTTCATTTCTTTCTTACTCGGTTTAACTAATGCGTATATTCCGACGATGAAATGAATGATAGTTAAAATGATTAAAGTACTTCCATACTAAAATCAAATTTGTAAAGAGATGAAAAATTGGAGTATGTTTAGTGACTTACCAAAGCAAGACACGCTCTGTTGTCGAACATAACGGCGTAAATCCCTAAGAGAGCTATGAATATAATGTGGTAACCCAAATACACAATGATTGCTCCTAATGTGACTTGCTCGGATACATGTACCAGAATTATGCGGCCGGCTAAATCATAGTACATGATCGAACCCAAAACTACCAGAATAAAGCCTGTCACCTAGAAATTCATACAGGAAAACTCTGGGAAACACAATGATATCAATTTCTACCCACTGCATGAATTATACAAAGTATTACTAGAAGTAATTTTGAACAACTGAAATCATAGGTGTAGGCAGAATACATTATTAATACTTGAATTTTTGAGACCACTAATTTTGACAGGTTTATTTCGTTTGATCGTTTGAAATATTTTGGTTAGAAATGTCAGGAGAAAATTAAAGATATTTACATAAAAAAGCAGAAATCTATCCCCATAGCAAAAATTAGAAATTTTAGATATAGAGATCGCAACGAATCAGATGGTTCGTGAAGACAACCCCAAATGCAGCTTTGGAAACCAGCACCAATATGTAGAGAGTATTTTCCATTCAATTTAGAAATTTTTTAGTATCTTACAATTTCTTGATAACTTTTTACTTTCTTATACGAAGTATAAGGAAGTATAGTAATCGTGATTTTTTTCGACTTCGAGATGTTGATGGATTTACATGTTTTGAGGGCCCCTGAATCCATTCTGACCATTTTCGCTATGTCTGTCTGTGTGTCTGTGTGTCTGTCTGTATCCACCATAACTTAAAAACGACTTATCGGATTTGATTCAAATTTCATATTTACGAGTTTGAACAAAATTGTGGGTGTCACATTCAATGTTTTTCATCTAGCACCAAAACAAGTGACAGTTACCTGAAAACATTTTTAGGTTTTTTAGGTATATCTTGAAAAATAAACAATTTATTAGATTTTTTTATTCTTCAATATTGATTTAGAATTAAATTTTGAACAAATTTTGTTTGAACTTTTTTTTGAAATTCCGTCAAAAAAATTAAAAAAAAACGAGATAGGTATTCTAAAAACTCTTATACAGGGTGGTCCAAGTTGAACGTCATTAATTTTGGGAAGTGATAGAGCATCATGAAAAAAGTAGACTTATATTAAAAAACTTTGCTCAAAAATGTTTTATAACAAAGATACAAAGTGTCAAAGTTTAAAATAAAAACTCGTTTTCTTAACATAACTTCTAAACCACTTAAACGATTTCCATTAAATTTCGCACACAGAGTAATGTAGTACATTTCAAGATAATGATGGGGTTCATTTATAAAAAAAATCTCCAGTGGCGTAGATACTGGGGGCCATTCCACTTTTCCCTCCAATTTTTGACGCCACTGGATATATTGCGTGGAAAATACAATTTTTGGATTGTATGTTTAATTTCGAGAAAATAGTTACTCTCTACAAATTTTAATTTAAGGGTTCATTTTTGGGGTATTTGAGTTTGAAGGTTTGGAAACACAATATAAAATGCTGTACTGAATTAAAGAAAATTTCGGTTAGGTCTGAAAAATCCGGAAAATTGCCATCAAGTCTTGGCAGCGATTAATTCCGTGACTAAAAAAGCTCGAAAATGTATCAAAGCCTATTTTGAGAACTTATTCAAAATTTCCTTTAATTCAGCATAGCATTTGATGTTGTGTTTCCAAACCTTCAAACTCAAATATCTCAAAAGCGAAACCTTAAATAAAAAATTTTCAAGAGTAACTATTTCCTCTAAATTGAACAGACAATCCAAAAATTAATGACGTTTAACCTGGACCACCCTATATTTCTCATAGTGCGCGTTGAATCCGAAATCCGACAGCCGAGATAGACTAGTGACTAAAGGGACTTGACTGCCTAACGGAAGGTCGCGGGTTCGAACCCCAGAAGGACCATTATTTTACTGGTTTTTATGGTACCTAACGAAAACAATAATAATAAATAAATGTGATTTTATATTAATAACGTATTGAATGTT